>CM022300.1:171115873-175915873 GCA_011799875.1 Thinopyrum elongatum
GAAGAAGAAGAAGAAGAGGAGGAGGAGAAGGAAAGAAGAAGAAGAATAAGAAGAAGAAGAAGAAGAAGAAGAAGAAGAAGAAGAAGAAGAAGAAGAAGAAGAAGAAGAAGAAGAAGAAGAAGAAGATGAAGAAGAAGAAGAGGGTAAGAGGAGAAATTAGGATTTGAGGTATCATGATGATCTAAAAACTTGACTAGATGTCATTAGCAATATGATTTTTTTCATAGTTTGATGTGTCAATGCTTTATGTGATGTGATGTCCTAAATTTTCTTGACTAGATCGGTAAAATTTACAGGCTTTGTGCTATTTCATCTCCTTGGAGTCATCGTGTTCGAAGTTTTTGGTCCGTGATCCCGCCGTTGTTCGACTACTTCCTCTACAGCCGAGGGTGAGCTACGAATCCACCTTCACCTCCTACACTCTTTTAATCATGTCAGTAGATTTCATTTTCATACTAAGTCACGTAACCTAGGCGTCTCCTATCCGAAAGGGTTGCATCGATAAATATGCATTCAGTTGCATATTTATCACCGTAACTCATTCAGATTGTCCAGCGATTTCCACGACAGCTCGAGGATGTGTAGATTGGGTACGTTCTCCATGCTCTACCCCATTGCAAGACAAAATTTCGGCAGCGCCTCCCAATTGTTCTTCGGATGCACATTCTGTCGGCTTTTTGCCGAGACGTGTATTTGGAGAACAACGGGGAGATGCTGCCGAAATTTTGTCTCGGAATGGGGTAGAGCATGGAGAACGTACTCACTCTACACATACTCAGGTGGGATTAGGACCTATCTTTACCTATTAGCGTGTAGGTTGCATGGACGTAATAAAACTGACAAACTAGATTAACTGATGAATATACATGTTGAATTATATATATATATATATATATATTTCTTGTGTGTCCAGCAGCTAGGCAAGATGAGTGATCGTGCGTGGATGTGCACCAGTCACACTAGTCAGAAAGACATGACCAATGAATGGTTAACAAAAACCAAGGGGTTTGTGAGAGCCGCATTTGCAAATGGCCAAAGGAAAACCTGGTGCCCCTGTGTCCGGTGCGACAATTGGCACAAGAGGACAGAGGATGAAATGGGTAAACACCTGGAGAAGTGTGGTTTTACGCCCGGTTATACGGTGTGGACATTTCATGGTGAGTCTGCCCAACGTGCCAGAGCTGAGGTGGTTTGTCGTCGCACCGACGAGCATGGTACCGGGATGGAAGACATGGTGCAAGACTTTGATCATGCTCGGGATTCAGACAATGAGATGGAGGAATCTGCAAAGGCCTTCAATGAAATGTTGGAGTCTTCAAAACGTCCTCTACACAAGCACACTGAGCTTTGTCAGCTGGATGCCATCTCACAAGTAATGTCTCTGAAGGCTCAATTCAACTTGGGCAGAGAATGCTGTGACGCGATGATGATAGTATTTGGACGCTTTCTACCCAAAGGCCATGTAATGCCTGGAAACCTGTACCAGTAGGACCAAATCCTCCGTGCACTTAAGATGCCCTATGAGGAGATAAATGCCTGTGAGAAAGGATGTGCCTTATTTAGGCTTGAGTATGCGGACTTGAACTATTGTCCCATTTGCAAGTCTTCCAGGTATGTTGTGGTAGACAAAGGTATGGGTGAGAAGACGCAGACCAAAATCCCCGTTAATGTTCTTCGGTATATGCCAATAGTACCAAGACTTCAATGTCTTTTCATGGTCGAAGAGACGACCAGACAGTTGACATGGCACAAAATGGGCAAAAGAACCGAACTAGATGCAGATGGGAATCTGATGATGGTACACACATCGGATGGTTCTGCGTGGAAGCACTTCGATGCATTACATGAGTAAAAAGCGGCAGATCCAAGGCATCCTCGAGTCGCCATCAGCACGGATGGGTTCAATGTGTTCGGTCTGATGGCAACCCAATACAGTTGTTGGCCTGTATTTGTCATTCCACTCAATCTCCCCTCCGGACCGATTATGCAAAGAAAGAACATTTTCCTGACGTTGATAATTCCAGGGCCCAACTATCCGGGGAACAATATGAATGTGTACATGCAGCCGCTTAAGGATGAATTACAAGAAGCTTGGGATAATGGGTTCAAGACATACGACGCCGCTAGCAAACAGAACTTCATAATGCGTGTCTGGTACAAGTACTCGATGCATGACTTGCCGACGTATGCGCTATTCATTGGCTGGTGTGTGCATGGATGGTTCCCGTGCCCCACATGCAAGGCAGCTCTTCAGTTTTGTTGGCTGCAGGCGGGTCGCAAGTTTTCTTGCTTCGACTTGCATAGAAAGTTCCTGGATCCTCGCCATAAGTTCAGGAAAGACAAGAAGAACTTCATCAAAGGTAGAGTTATCAAAAACTCTGAACCACCTACGTTGACAGGCCAAGAGACCCTGGATCAGTTAAACGCTCTCGAGCCAGATCCAGAGCATCCAGGGTATTTCAAGGGGTATAATTCGAAACACGCCTGGACTCACAAGACATGCTTGTGGGATTGTTCGCACACGAACATGTCACCATGTACCTTGAACACCAAGGGTGATGCACCGGAACTCATGTCGAAGGAGACCCGTCCGGAAGCGCAGTACGTAAGCAATCCAGCGGGTGCTTTTGAGAACCCGAAACCCCACATGCCCGGGAGGGACCCCGTCTGGACGCGCGACGGCTATGGGCTGCCCTAGGTCGATTCGCTCGCCCCTAGAGCCTCGAGGATCGCTGCCCTTCAACACGAAGAACGAACAAAGAACGAGAGAGAAAGAACAAGGGAGAGATGTAAAAACTAGGGTAAAAAGTAGTATATTGATTTGTCGATTGTGTGTTGTTCAATCGGCCATCACCTCTTGTCTATTTCTGAGGCGGCTGGACTTTCCGTACAAGAAAAGGCCTAAAAATTCCATCCAAAAGATCAAAAGCCCTAATCTAACTTGGACAGGAATCTTTGGTAATTTTCCGGATCAACTCGGAGCCACCTAGTGGTTCGTTTCGGTCCCACCGTGTGAACGTTGCAAACTCTCTGTATCCTTCTATAATTTCCCGGATCAACTCGGTCTCACCGATTGGTTTGCTTCGGTCGCACCGAGTGAACGTTGCCAACTCTCTGTATCCTTCTGTGATTTTTCGGATCAACTCGGTCTCACCGAGTCAATCAACTCGGTCGGTCCGAAATGACTCTGCAGCTTCTATTTCTGACCTTGTTTTGCCTCCACAGGTTGCATACGACCTCGGATTAAGACAATTTTTTTTATCAAAATCAACCATTTCGACGAGACACACAACTTTCATGTTGAAACATTTTTCATCAGAGTCCATATTAATTGAGTTTAATGTCATTCTTTAATTCGGTGTCAACATAAGCATCTCTGAACTTGTCATAACTTTTGCGTCCGAGCTCCATTTTAGACCATCTTCATATCCATCTTGATCTTCTCGAAGAGAGCCATCCCATGGTGACTTTCAATCATAAGATTGAATTAATCTTGACATAGATTTAAGCAACTTTTACGATTGTGCCACTTTTGAACATCAACACATGCTCCCCTGTTTTTGGGCAAAGCTAGCGTGCCAAAAAATAACTTGTGCCGTATTTACTCTAAGGACGATGTCAACACTCCATCGGCCATGTCTGCTTAGGGCGATAAGTATATATTGGCCATTGCTTTTGTGAACTTCTTGATGCAAACTTGGGCAAAATCTTCTCAACTTCATTAACAATCCTGTGATAAAGTTCCATAGATATGTATCTCAAAGCCATCCTCCAAACCATATTGTTCACCCTTTCGCTAGAATTTATAGATAACCAATAATGAACTTCCTCTAATCCTTGCTTTCGCCTGCATAAAAATTTCATTGGTGGCCGAAGCGGTGGGCTTTGGTTCGGCCTTACCTATGTCGGCGAGACCAAACATCAGCTATTGATAGATATGCAATGCACCATGATCGACGTGGTAGCCGGATGCTTATTGTGCCAACTCATTTGCTCTTCAATTGTCATGTCTAAATATATGAGCAATACTAAAGCAACCCAAGATAAATTCTATATCTAGACATACCTCAACGTAAACTATAAGTGATTCATCAAAACATTGATAACCCTTGGATATTTGTTGCACTACTCATAATGAATCACCGAAATCCTCAATGTGTGTAGCACCTATGGCACCAAAAAGCTCCAAACTGAATAACATTGCATATTCGGTTTTGATTATTGTGCAAAAAATATTTTAAGCGGCACAAGGCTTCACAAAATAGCACCATAAGGAGATATATAAACAACACCAACACCTTGGCCATTGTTATGAATTCGGCCATGAAAACATAAATCCGATGTTCAATAATAAAACAACAATGATTTGGCCTCTCATAAATTTGAAAGATTTTTAGGCCAAATCATATTAAATCAAAGCATAAGCCCACTCACCGATTTTGCTATGAATTGGTCCATGCAATATATTTTGAATGGCATCGGTCATAATGTCTCATCTTCATGCAATTCGCAAGCATAATACATGTATACATATAAATTTCAAACATGTACCTTGTCTCTCTCTCCAATCGAACTAAGGACGATGTTAGGATACTACACCGGCCATGCTTTGACATATTCTTAGGGCGATAGATAAATATCGGCCATTAACATAAGGTCCATGTAAACTTCATCCACCAAAGCACGTATAGCCGAAATAAACAAATTAATAGACAAATCAAATATTTCGGCCCTTTGGATCAGCAATAAACTTGTAGCTAATCAAATATATAGTGATTTGGTGATACCCTTTCATGATATAAGAAATTATATTGCATCCATGGATCTAAATAAGCCCATGGAGGGTGACCGATCGTACCTTCGGCTTAATTGTTTTCGGCTTCCATCCTTCTCTTTCTTCACTTTTGTAACACTTGTTACAATAGAAGGTTGCACATCATTTTTATTTTGACTGGTCCTTTTGGGAACCAATGCCATGTTCTTCTTTTTCAGCTCTAGTGCACTAAGCTTTTGTAATTCCTTCTTTTGCCAATACGATAAGCCGAGTGGGCACCTCGGCCGTGATTCTGTTTCAACCAATGGAAACTCTTTCTTGGCCTTATGTACCCTCAACTTCTTTTCTTCAGATTTGGCACTATGACTCTCAACTATTGATTGCTTCATCTCATTGCCTTTAGTAGCCAATGTCAACACTTTCATTGGCTCTTTTTCACTTGAGGTCAAATCTGAAGTAGCACTCTTACGACCATCTCTTTTAACGCGGTAAGCTTGTTTGACCACCTCTTTCTTCTTCCTTGAGCTCCGGACCGATTCCTTATGATTGAAATAGTCTTTAACATGTGATTGTTCAAATGTTGATCTTCTTGGAGCTGCATAATATTGGTGAGATGGTCTAAAATAAGATGGAGAATGTACCCTTGTATCATACCTGTCCCATGATGGATATGGATCTACATGGGCATAGGGAGGCATCCACGGCATTGGCATTGGCGGCCCAAAATAAGGATATGAATTTGTTGCATTAAAATTCTCACTTTGCCAATATTGATCCTCATATTTGCGCCTTGGGGGTGATCTTGGTTTCTTTGCATGATTTGGCCGATAAGCATTCTTCTCTTCACTCTTATTTTGATATTTATCCAATAGTTCAGTGAAGGTGATTTTTGATCTCTTACACTTGTGCTTATGTCGGCCTATGTTTTCTTTTGGTTTGCTTTCATCGATCATTGGATTTGCTTGTTACCCCCCCCAGTCCTTGGCATCTTCATTGTAGCCTCGATGGAATTCTCGCCCTCAAGATTATGTTCATTATGCTCTTCAACAACTTGTTTACTTGAAAGCTTGATCCCGTCACATGTAGGTTTTACCTTCTCTTTAAATGGATCACCTTTAAGCAGCCGATGCAAATTTTTTTTGCCATGAGGTCCTATCGGAATAGACTGATCATCTCTTGGTGTTTCAACAAATTTCAGTTGTCCTTTATTAATGGCCGATTTAACTATTTGACGAAACATGTTGCAATCCTCAAAATTATGCTTGAATGAATCATGCAACATACAATACATTCGTCCTTGGATAGATGGCTCAACATGGTGATCAAGAATTATAATATAATTATTTGTCAACAACAAATCAAAGATTTGATCACACATGTTTGAATTGAAGGTATAATTTTTATTTTCTAGCCGATCTAGCTGTGAGAATGGCTTTGGAGTTAAGCAAACGAATGGTTCGTATTTTGCATCACCCCACTCAGCTATGCATTGTGTTTTGCACTCTATCTAGGATCTCTTTGGGTAGGATATTATACTAGCATCGGTTTTCTCAACAGAATTTAACCTTGGCTTTAAATTTCTAAAATGAAAATAGTTAGAACATACATGTCTCAATTGAGACCAAGTGCAAGCCAAGTACGAAATAAGCAAAGCTACCAATTAGATATGAACTTTAGATAAAGCAAGGGGGAAAGCTTTGGCTACAATAATAAGTCATTATCGGTCTTTATAAATGGCGCAATGGGTTGACCGATATGCTCTATAACAATTTTATTGTTAACAAGTAAATTACCCTTCTTCATTGGTCTTTCAAAATTACTTATGAGGATTTTTCTAATAGATGCATCAACAATAAATTTGTGACCAAATCTGAAAATAGGTAAATTACTTGCTAGACATACCTCTTCAAATATGTTGGGAGAGCATGATGGTGGTGTGACTTGAACAATATCTTGTTCCGCCTTTGGATGGCTCCCCAACGCCTTTTCATCATCTTTTTCTTAATTCCGTGCATCATTACATTGAAGATCTTTGTCAACCGAACTTTGTTCGGCTACTTGTTCTTGTCCTTGAAGCTCATCAATTTCTATGGGACGAAACTCATAGGGAAGGAAGTAGGTTCCACTAACTACAGAAAAATCGAGCATGGTAGTTTAGCTATGCTTGCCATGCCCTTTCTCAATAATGCTTGCCACTTTGGATTTGATGGACTCGGAATATTTACCACTTGATTTGGCTTTTTCAACCGAAGCACTTACATGTTCCGAATCATCCTTCTTTTCATTGATACTACCAATTGGCAATGCTTCTTTTATCTGAGCCAATTCTTTTTCCATTTGTTTCTGGCGGCGAGCAGCAAAATTGGCTTTAAGCTTTTTCTCAATTTCAGCCCACTCCGGGTATGATTGCCCCCAAATGCTTTTAGATTCTTTCGGCAATGACACATGGGTGTTGCCGAAACTTTGAAATCGTGTAGGGGGTGTGTAATATGATGTAGTACTAGGTGAAGGAATATGCAATGTTGTAAAACCATATTTTTACTCGCCAATTTTATCAATTGGAAAAGATTCATATTGTCGGATTTCGGGTTCCGCAAACCCTTGAGAGGTTCAAACTCTGGGGTGCGTGCGAAGAACTCATCATCCCCAATCTGCCTACTCGCTAATCTCACAGCCAAGCTCGACGAACTATAAAGAAAAGAGACACAGCAGTTTACCTAGGTTCGGACCACCTTCCAGTGTAAAACCCTACTCCTGCTTTGTGGTGGATTGGCCTCGAGGGGCCGAGGATGAACTAGTACAGTGGCGAACAGCCTCAGGAGGAGAGGTGTTCTTGAGCTTGAGCGAGCTGGTGGAGCGAGGGTGGTTTGAATGATCCGTTGATCAGATCCCTCTCTACAGTGGTGGCTAAGTCCTATTTATAGTGGCCTTGGTCCTCTTCCCAAATGAAAGGCGGGAAGGGATCCCACAACGGCCAAATTCGAAGGGAGACAACTAGTACATGCTATCCTGACAAAAGTAGTCTTCGCCTGCAAAAGCCTCTGGTCGTGACGCCATGGTGGGCTCGGTGATGACCTCCGTCCTGCCGTCCTGGCAGTCTTGGTCTTGTTGCACGGGAATGGAAACCTTTGGCTGATTCCTTGGGACTCCGCGCCTGCGCTCGCCTCTTTAGCACCGAAGAGAAAACTGGTACACTGCGCCCGCTGACGCCCGCCTGGCCTTGGTCATCATGGCTCACGTCATCCGGACCTCACGAGGTGAGGCTTGCATAGAGATCTCCGCTCCTCGGGAGCCGGCCTGAGGAGGCCGCTCCTCGTGGAGGTCTTGGTGTCGTCCGCCTCACGAGGCTTGGCCCCTCGCGAGGGTCTTGAGTTGTTGCCGCTGAAGCTGGGCCGTACCAGGCCGTCAATGGAGCCACGCCGTGGGCCGCAGGCAGGCAAGTCTGGGTACCCCTGTTCCCAGAACGCCGACACATATTCTTGGAAAACTCTAGCTCTTATTGCATTATAATCAGGAACTAGCCCCTTATCATGTTCTTCAAGGCAAAGAGCACTAATCTTGTTATTTCGGGCTATATCCCCTTTTAACGTAGCCACTTCCCATTCTGTAAGGGATTGCTCCGCAATATTTTTAGATTCTTCCGGCAATGAGGTGCTGCCAAAATTATGCAGTTGCGTAGAGGATGCATTATATGCTACAATTTTAGATGATGGCATGCGCACTCTAGGAAAATTTTCACTTATTCGGCTACGACCATGAAGGTGCGGAGCCTAATTATGAGCATCTACAGTTGTATACGGTGCCGAATAATTACTAACATGAGGTGTAGCATATGACGGTTGAAAGTAACTGGCAGAATAGCTAGTAGTAGCATGGCCAATTCTTCCATTCATCGGCAAGGTTGAACTAGTATATTGCAAATTAGTTGTCGATGAATAAAAAGGTGAAACACTTTGTTGTATGCTATTGGAAGTTCCTACACGATGTGTTTCAACTTGATTGACCAAACTCATCATGTTGTTCATCGGCATAATGATTTCTGGGGTTGCCGATGCATGAGAGTTGGAGTACATATGGTGCATGTTACTAGTATCATAAGAAGTTGAAGCAGGTAAATTACTTTGAATCGGCCTTTGCACGTAATTAGATGCATGATTGAAAAAACTAGGGCTGGCCGATAGAGTATACTCATTGAACAATCTAGTCCGATAGAGTATACTCATTGAACATTCTAGTAACACCATACGAATTATTTGCATCTATAGTAGGGAATTGGGTATTCATATTACCTTTGTAGATTGCAAACCCTAGATCACGATCTCTTCGTAGCAAGAACGGGCTGGAGACCGTTCAAAGGTTCATCCCCAGCGGAGTCACCAAAAAGTATGTTCGAACACGAACACGTCACAGTGTACCTTCAATGCCGAGGGTGATGCACCACAACTCACGTCGAAGGAGACCCGTCCGAAAGCGTGGTACGCAAGCAATCCGGCGGGTGCTTTTGAGAACCCGAAACCCCACATGCCCGGGAGGGACCCCGTCTGGATGCGCAGCGGCTATGGGCTGCCCTAGGTTGATTCGCTCGCCCCTAGAGCCTCGAGGATTGCTGCCCTTCAACACGAAGAACGAACAAAGAACGAGAGAGAAAGAACAAGGGAGAGATGTAAATACTAGGGTAAAAAGTACTATATTGATTTGTCGATTGTGTGTTGTTCAATCGGCCGTCACCTCTCATCTATTGTTGAGGCGGCTGGACTTTTCATACAAGAAAAGGCCTAAAAATTCCATCCATAACATCAAAATCCCTAATCTAACTCAGACAGGAATCTTTGGTAATTTTCCGGATCAACTCGGAGCCACCGAGTGGTTCGTTTCGGTCCCACCGAGTGAACGTTGCCAACTCTCTATATCCTTCTGTAATTTCCCGGATCAACTCGGTCTCACTGATTGGTTTGCATAGATCCCACCGAGTGAACGTTGCCAAGTCTCTGTATCGTTCTGTGATTTTCAGGATCAACTTGGTCTCACCGAGTCAATCAACTCGGTCGGTCCGAAATGACTCTGCATCTTCTATTTCTGATCTTGGTTTGCCACCACAGGTTGCATACGACCTCTGATTAAGACAATTTTTATATGAGAATCAACCGTTTCGACGAGACGCACAACTTTCATGTTCAAACATTTTCCATCAGAGGCCATCTTAATCGAGTTTAATGTCATTCTTTAATTTGGTGTCAACATGAGCATCTCTGAACTTGTCATAACTTTTGCATCCGAGCTCCGTTTTAGACCATCATCATATCCATCTTGATCTTCTCCAAGAGAGCCATCCCATGGTGACTTCCAATCATAAGTTAGAATTAATATTGACATAGCTTTAAGCAGCTTTTATGATTGTGCCACTTTTGAGCGTCAACAGTGATCTGCCTTACTTCAAAGACCTCCTTTGCCCACACAACATCGATGTGATGCACACTGAAAAGAATATCACCGAGGCCCTTTTTGGTACATTGTTCGGCATAGAGGGGAAGTCAAAGGATAATACTAAGGCTAGAGTCGATCAGGAGGCGCTATGTGATAGACCGTTTGTCGGGGCACGACACCTATGGGATCCCGAGAGATCCCTTTACGATTTGGCGGGGGGAGAGGTATACGCAAAGAGCAGAACCAACGATCGATGCATGAGGTTTTTACCCAGGTTCGGGCTGCTGATCAGCGTAAAACCCTACTCCTGCTTTGTGTTCTTATTGATGTTCTTGAGCCCAGCCTTCAGGAGCGCTCTCAATGAACAGTACGTTCAAAGAGCAGCTACGCATGCAGAATGGGCCAGAAGTTCTCCTCCTCTGTAGTAGTTGCCTTGGGCCTCCTTTTATATGCTCAAAGGGGTCTCCACAGTGGCAAAATGTACATACATTGAGGTGTAAAGTAGCCAAAGGGTATCATACCTAACCCCTGACGGATTAGGACAAGCGCATTTAATGCACCGTGAGGTGTCCGTTTAGGTGTCCTCACTTTCTTGGGGATGGAAAAAGGGGCCATCCCATCAGGACCGCTTAGGCTCTCCTCCACTGGCACGTTGCCATGCATCCAGAGAAGGACCCAGAATGTCAGACTACTGTGCCGAAGCGGTGGCACAGTGGCAGAATCTCGCCAGGCGCCGAATCTGGCCGGGCACCAAGCCTTGCCGGGCGCCAAGCCTTGCCGGGCTCCAAGCCTTGCCGGGCTCCAGAGGCCATCCCGGCAAGGATCTTGCCGGGGAAGCTGGCCTTCGAATTCCAGCTTTGCTTATCTGCTGATCCTTAGATCTCTGACTTAATGATTCCCTTGATGGCTTGAATCGACCTCGAGCTGTTCCCGGCAAGCCTTGCCGCGAGGATGGCTACAACTGCCCATGCACAAGTACAGGGTACTAGTGGCCCAATACTTAGTACACCAACAGGAGCCCCCGGGCCTAGGCCATACACGAGTGCGAGGCGTTGTTGGGCTAGGCCCAAACAGTGCACGGGCACGCGTGGCAGGGAATTAACTGCTCATAAATATCTCGTTTTACTGTGCCCCCCACTACACGCATCGAGTGCACGACATGGGAAGCGTGCCAAAAAGGCTGCAACCGCCTATAGAGGCGCATTCACATTGGGGAATAAAAGAGGCGGCCCCGCTCCTTCCCCATAAAAAGGAAAAGTCGCAGAGGCACAAGCCTATTTACCCCCCTACCTGGCGCGCCAAAGATGTCGGGGCACGACACCTATGGCATCCCTAGAGATCCCTTTACGATTTGGCGGGGGGAGAGGTATACGCAAAGAGCAGAACCAACGATCGACGCGTGAGGTTTTTACCCAGGTTCGGGGCGCTGATCAGCGTAAAACCCTACTCCTGCTTTGTGTTCTTATTGATGTTCTTGAGCCCAGCCTTCAGGAGCGCTCTCAATGAACAGTACGTTCAAAGAGCAGCTACGCATGCAGAATGGGCCAGAAGTTCTCCTCCTCTGTAGCAGTTGCCTTGGGCCTCCTTTTATATGCTCAAAGGGGTCTCCACAGTGGCAAAATGTACATACATTGTGGTGTAAAGTAGCTACAGGGTATCATACCTAACCCCTGACGGATTAGGACAAGCGCATTTAATGCACCGTGAGGTGTCCGTTTAGGTGTCCTCACTTTCTTGGGGATGGAAAAAGGGGCCATCCCATCAGCACCGCTTAAGCTCTCCTCCACTGGCGCGTTGCCACGCATCCAGAGAAGGACCCAGAATGTCAGACTTGTTACTGTGCTGAAGTGGTGGCACAGTGGCAGAATCTCGCCAGGCGCCGAATCTGGCCAGGCACCAAGCCTTGCCGGGCGCCAAGCCTTGCCGGGCGCCAAGCCTTGCCGGGCTCCACAGGCCATCCCGGCAAGGATCTTGCCGGGGAAGCTGGCCTTCGGATTCCAGCTTTGCTTATCTGCTGATCCTCAGATCTCTGACTTAATCATTCCCTTGATGGCTTGAATCGACCTCGAGCTGTTCCCGGCAAGCCTTGCCGCGAGGATGGCTACAACTGCCCGTGCACAAGTACGGGGTACTAGCGGCCCAATACTTAGTACACCGACACTGTTACAAAACATGTAAGAACCGAAAGGAAAGTAGAACAGGACGAAGCCAAAGGCATGGTTCAATCTTGGAAGGCCAGCTATGAGGGAAATTATCTTGTGGGTGAAAATGCAGTTGATGTTCCCCGATGGGTATGTAGTGAATCTATAGAGGGGAGCGAGTCTTGAAAAATTGAAAATATTTGGTCTCAAGAGTCATGATTGGCACATATGGCTTGAGCGGGTAATGTCGGTGATGTTGCGTGGCTTTATCCCTGAGGAGGAATGGCTAGTACTAGCAGAGCTGAGCTATTTCTTCCGTGTTCTTTGTGCGAAAGAACTATCACTTGGCATGCTAGAAGAAATGGAAGAGTTGGCGCCAGAGTTGATCTGCAAGTTAGAGAAGATCTTTCCACCAGGCTTCTTTAATCCAATGCAACATTTGATTTTGCATCTCCCGACCGAGCCAAGATTGGGGGCCCGTGCAAAATCGTTGGTGCTACACAACTGAGAGGATGTAGAAGATGCTTCAAGAAAAATGTAAAAATAAACGTAGAATTGAAGCATCGATGGCCGAGGCATTCATTACTGAGGAGGCGGCAAACTTAGTGACAGCACACTACGAAGCCAAAAATCGTCATTTGCATAATCCGAAGCCTCGGTACAATGTTGGCGACCCTAAAAAAGGTGGATCCAACCTCAGCCTATTCAAAGGGAAGCTCGCACCAGCCGGTGCTTCGAAACTAATATCGTTGGATATCGAGGAATGGCGAACCATTTCATTGTATATCTTCAACAACCTAACAGAAGTGCGGCCATACATCGAGTAAGTTCTCGGTACATTGTTTTGCAACTTCTAATTCCTTTGAACTGCTCTTATTCCTGGATATTTGATACAGTTGATACGTCGCCAAATTCTCGGATGGAGCGGTGATCCGAAAGGACACCATCGAAGAGTATGAGATTCTGGCAAAGCATGGAGGCGGCTTTCCCGGTTTCATCTCTTGGTTCAAACAAACGATAATTTCCATTAGACCATTTCATTTCTTCATCTAATTTGCTGCTAATGCAATAATCCTTTCGTATTAAACTTCTAGGCTAATTCAGAGTCTATGGACGCCGAATTGAGACAAGTCGCTAACGGTTTTGACTATAAGGTCCATTCATTTGACAAATACAACATCAACAGGTATTGCTTTCGTACCTTTGTCAAAGAGCTTTCTATGGCTGACCAAAAGTCTATAAATTTTTGTGTCTCTGCTATCGGCGAAGGAGGTACCGAGTATTATGGTAGAGTTGAAGAAATTTATGAGCTTCTATTCTATGGTGAAAACCCACCGAACATCGTAGTCTTCAAATGTTATTGGTTCCAGCCGAAGGAGACTATAAGGACTCATGAACATATAGGGCTAGTCGAAATCAATCAAAGCACCCATTTAGATGTTCCCGATGTCTATATTATGACTCAACAGGCGACCCAAGTTTTCTATCTACCGTGGGCCTGCCAAACTAATCCAAATATGAATGGTTGGGATGTCGTTTATGAAGTGCCGCCACATGTTAGACCACCTCCCCCCAATGAAGAGGATTTTGAACCTCACATTAACCCAGACACATATGAAAGAGAATTCTTCCCAGAAACATGTCTTTCCAAAAAAACGTTTCAAGAACCGCTCTACTTCACCCCAGAACATTGAAGTAGATAGCGACAGTGAATCCGACTTCATCCCTGAGCCGGAACAAGAAGAGGTTACTGCTGCGGAGGACCTATCAATGCTTAACCGATTACATAAAAGTGGCCTTCCACATGTTGATGCCGCTGAACCCGATGAGCACGTCATTCATGATAGTGATGACGATGAAGCATTTATTGATCCCGGAGCATATATAGATGATCAAGATTATTATTAGTTCATGTCAGGTATTCAATTTGTATTATATACATATATATTATTAGTTCATGTTAGGTATTCAATTTTTTAATTTTGTACATGATGGTGATACACTTAAGTTATATACATTTTATTATTCATGTCGGTATTCAATTTTTTTTATGTTGTACTAATTTTGTTTACTCTTTCTCATGGCAGGTGTTGAAAGATGGTGGGTGCGGGTCCAGAGCGCTCCGAGGCTCCTTCTTCATCGGCGTGTGGTGGGAGGGGTACTTCCATTCCACCCCAGTCTCTCCAGAGAGTGTTGCTCGACAGTATGCAAACACCGGTGGGCGCTTCTTCATCGGCGTCGTTGCCCACCGGGAGAGGAGGTCGGGGAGGGAAGAAGAGAGGAGGTCGGGGAGGTCGGGGAGGACGTGGCCGAGGGAGAGGTAGGCAGGCTCCTACGCCTTCCCCGCCGCCACCCCCAGCTGATTCACTTGAGCACAGGGTTGCTAGGGTGGACATGTCTGAGGAGGAGGCTACGCAGACTCCGGTCCATGAGCCTCAGGTCCATGGGCCTTCGGCCCATGAGACACCGGACTAGGCTATGTCCTAGGAGACGTCCGGATGGGGTACCTGGCCGGATCCGCCTGAGGGGCTGAGTGGCCATGCTGATGGTGGCGGAGATCAGATTTCTGATAGCGAGGGCGAGGTGGTTGAGGGGGCCACCGTCTACCAGTGTGGTAGTACATGGTTCCTGCCCGTGTCGGCGACCGACGAGCAGAGGTGGTTGATTTGCCCTGATGGGGAGAGGTAAGTGCATTTACTCTTTTTGTACCTTTTGCCATCATGTTTCTTCAAATATCTAATGTGTTGGCCTTGTCATACTTTAGGGGTTGGGACCACGCTCAGGATGTCCGCAGGCCCAACACCGTCCTTGGTGTGATTTGCCGGCAAAACTTCCTGGGGTTTGTCATGTTGCCCGGTGAGGGTCAGCTTCCACAGCTAGGACTGAGCTGGGAGCACTACTTGTCTACCCCGGCCCCGCCAGGAGGAGATGATCGACGGTGTCTTGTGCCACACGAGGGCCGACATGGTGATCAAAAAGTTTTGGGTGATTTCTCCTTTACACAATTAAAAATCTTCAAATAGCTAGTTATTGTACTAATCAATGTTGTCTCATTTGATTGCAGACCTTCTACAGGTGTGAGGAGGGATACGAGGAGGCCATGGCATAGGTTATCAATGCCGAGTGCAAGTGCCTACTACAAAACTTATGGCACGAGGCTCGGGTGCAGGCCGTTCGAGACTACTATGCCTCGCGTGGTATTAAGAAGCCCAAGCTGGCGTGCCGCAGAAAGTTTCTGAAGAAGGAGCAATATATGACGGTAATTACCTATTCTTAAGGCCTTGTACTTAGTTTCCTTGATTTGATTTGTAGGCGTAGCGCTCAAATTTCTCTTAACTAACTTAGGTGCCCCCGAGATGGTGTGCGGATAAGATAGATTGTTGGGAGGTGTTGGTGGATGAGTGGTGCTCAAACCAATGGCTAGCCCTCCACAATAATGCCAAGGACTGGCGTGCCCAAATGGAAGGTCTGCCACACCATCAAGGCAGCGCCAACTTATATCAGTTCGGGCGGAACTGGGTATGTGGTTCGCTTCATGATTCATGCAATTCATTCTTCATGCTAGCTTGAGCCCTTTAATTACTAATTTACTCTATTCCTCTCTTTTGGGCGTGATACAATAAGGCGGAGGTGCCAGAGGTGTACGACCTCTACGCCATGGCCCATACTGCCTCGTACAAGAAGGCCAAGGCATTCTATGCGTCTGATCTCGATCATCCAGAGAACTTCACAAACATCTCCTCCCACAATGAGCTCGTGAGGTACAGAGATGAGGGGAAGGCGAGCAAAGGGGAGGACTTTAACCCGAGCCAGCAGTTTCATCCAGAGCTGGTGATGATATCTGGTGGCGGGAGGTCCCATGGCTCGATAGCCATTGGAGATGGACTTATACATTGTCCTCGCACTCTCCCGGAGATCAAGGCGCGCCAAACGAGCTCGTGTCCTGAGATAAGGCCTCATCCACGGCCAATGGAGCTCACCATCGTGGTTAGTTATACGGACCTAGATTTCTTTCCTCCATTACATTGTGTGTGCGGCCATCGATGATTACAATGCTAACGAGAAGTGGTGTTGTAGGCTACTATTCAGGAAGAGAGAGAGAAAACCCAGGCGCTTCTGCAGAAGAGGGACCGGCAGGTGGCGAAGAAGGAGTGGGAGTTGGAGGAGAGGACGGCTAGGATGTTGGAGGAGGAGAGGTCACGCAATGACATGGCGAACCAGGCCATGTACGAGCTCCTCATGGTAAGTTTCTTCTGCATATTAGCCAAATCATCCACTTAATGTTTGTTTCATTACTAACTAATATGGCTGACTCATCAAAACCAAATGTGCAGTGTGTGTGCGAGAAGACCGGCCAGACCCCTCCGCCGATGCCAGTCATTGCTCCGGGGACCACGGTGAGTTTCATTTGAATGTTCATTAGTTACTAGTCTTAACATTTGAGTGTCATCATGCTAACGAGACATTGAAAATGATCTTTGATGCAACGTAACTCCAGACAAGCATCGCATGGTCCTTCTCCAGGTGGTACGGGCACGAGCAACCCCGGTGCTTTAGCTCCGTGATGACCATAAGTTTTCTCTAGTGTTTTGCTTAACAAATGCATACTGACCTATACTTAGCTTTATTTCCTCCAATATGCTTACCATAATGACCTAAGTTAGCTCTAATATGCTTAGTTACCTAGGTTAGCTCGATAATGACATTTACTTAGCTTACTTATGTAAAAAATGGCATAATTAGCTTACTTAGGTAAACAAATGGCATAATAACCTTGGTAACCTCATAAATATCATATACTTAGCTTATTTTCCTCCAAAATGACATAATAAGCTTACTTACCTCCAAAATGATCCATTTTACCTAAGTTAGCTCTAAAATGACATATACTTAGCTTTGTTTCCCCAAAATGACCTAAGTTAGCTCTAATATGCTTAGTTACCTTGGTTAGCTGAATAATGACATATACTTAGCTTACTTATGTCAAAAATGGCATAATTAGCTTACTTAGGTCAAAAATGGCATAATAACCTTGGTAACCTCATAAATGTCATATACTTAGCTTATTTTCCTCCAAAGTGACATAATAAGCTTACTTACTTAGCTCCAAAATGATCCATTTTACCTAAGTTAGCTCCAAAATGACCTAAGTTTGCTCTAAGTTAGCTCTAATTTGTTTAGTTACCTAGGTTAGCTCAATAATGACCTATACTTAGCTTACTTATGTCAAAAATGGCATAATATGCTTAGTTAACTCAAAAATGACATAATTACCTAGGTTAGCTCAATAATGACCTGTACTTAGCTTATTTAGTTCATTTATGACATAATTAGCTTACTTAGCTCATAAATGGCATGATAACCTTGGTAAGCTCATAAATGTCATATACTTAGCTTACTTAGGTGAAAAATGGCATGATAACCTTGGTAAGCTCATAAATGTCATATACTTAGCTTACTTAGCTCATAAATGGCATGATAACCTTGCTAAGCTCATAAATGTCATATACTTCTTCTTCTTGTTCTTCTTATAGTCTTCTTATTCTTCTTCTAGTCTTCTTCTTCTTCTTAGTCTTCTTCTTCTAACTTTCTTATTTCCCATTTTGCATATTTCATTCACTTCACGTAATCTTGCATTGATGGAGTGCTTGTTTTTACTTTCTGTTTTGATTTTGTATCGATGAACAATGTGGAACTTGCTACCTATGGATGAAACTATTGTAATATGGATGAAACTATGTATGTATGGATGAAACTTATGTGTTGGATATCTCATAAATTTGCTGTGAAACTTGCACTGTGAAATATATATATATATATATCATATTTTTGCTGTGAAAATGCTTAGATATAGCAAAAAATAGAAAAATGGGGCAATACATGCACTTTACCGTCTGCCACCGACGGCAAAGGAGTCTTTGCCGTCTGCCACAGACGGCAAAGTAAACACGTGGCAGCTACCTGTGCAACCTGGGAGCATTTGGGCTGACCCATTTGGTCACTTTGCCGTCTGTGGCAGATGGCAAAGGATGGTGTGGTTTGTCGTCTCTGGCAGACGGCAAAGAAAAAGATCGGCAGATGGCAAAGAGCGGGGAGGTGTAACATTAATCATGGGTCTGCTGACGTTAGGAAGCAGACGGCAAAGGGGAGGGCACATTTGCCGTCAGCCGGCTGATGGCAAAGTCTCCCATTAGCCACCTAGCGTGGCTAACGTCTATTCTTTGCCGTCCACTTTATTTGCCGTCTTCTTGCCTAGGAAAGCTGACGGCAAACCTCTTTGTCATCCGCTGTGCGAAAACAGATGGCAAAGAAGCTCATTACCATAACTTCCAGTTCTGGACAAGTTTGCCGTCAGCGGCAGACGGCAAAGACCTTTGCCGTCAGCTTTCTGGTCCTTTGCCGTTAGCCATGGTAGACGGCAAATAAGCTGATTCCTGTAGTGGGCCCAGGATATCCAGCCCCCAGACCGCGAAGGGCCATGAGAGCGGGATGGTCTGGAGATCTTGCGCGGGCTGATGAATCTGCTTGGCATGGAACTGGCAGGCCTCGCAGGATCGCACTAGCTCGGTGGCGTCGTGGAGCGCCGTACGCCCATAGAACCCGCTGCGGAACACCTTTCCCACGAGGGTCCACGACAATGAGTGGTGTCCGCAATCTCCACCGTGGATGTCAGCCAATAGCTCACGCCCCTACTCGTCGGATATGCATCGCAGCAAGACGTCGTTGGGGCATCTTCGGTACAGCTCGCCGTCCTGCAAGCAATAAGCAATGGCCTGGCGAGCCACGCGCTCAGGGTCCTCCTCCTTTTCTGGTAAGGTGCCGCGAAGTAAGTACGCCTTGAACTCCTCGGTCTAGCAGCCTGCATGAGGTTCCAACGCCAGGAGCAGGCGGCCTCCTGAGGTCGGACCACAGGCTGGGGCGCCCGAGGATGGGGCCGGTGGTGGTTCTTCCCGAAGCAGCGTCGGGCCTGAGGCCGGGGGAACCACCGATGGCCTGAACAGCCTTTCCTCTAAGACGCCGGGCTTTTGAGGCTCACGGCGAGATGCCCTCTTGGCGATGTCGTCTGCCTCCTTATTTGCGCCGCGCGGGACGTGCTGTAATTCCAAGCCTTCGATTTGTACTCCTTGTTGGAAAACTTGACGAGGAGCTGGGAGTCACCCTTGATAGTGAGGCGCTTGACCCCCAGGGTGGCCACGGCCCTGAGGCCAGTGATCAAGCCCTCGTATTCCGCGATGTTGTTGGAGACCTTCTCGCCATGCTGGAAGCAAAGCTGCACAGCATAGTAGAGCTTGTCCTTGGTCGATGAGATGAGTACGACTCTAGCCCCAGCGCCCCACCGCGCAAAGGCACCATCGAAGTGCATGACCCAGCTGTCGGGCGCCTCGTCGTCAGGCGTGAGGGACTGGCCCTCGTCCAGCCCCCGGTCAGGAGCGTCCGTCCATTCTGCCACGAAATCAGCGAGGGCCGCACCCTTGTTGACCCTGGTTGTGTTGAACTCCATTCGGAAGGCCTGCAGCTCGATGTTCCACTCTGCAACCCTCCCAGCAGCGTTGGGGCTACACAACACTTTCTCTAGGGGGTATGTAGAGACGACCTTGATGGGGTACCCTGCAAATAATGACGCGGCTTCCTTGAGGCGATGAGGTGTGCGAGCAGGAGCTTCTGCTGCATAGGGTAGCGCGCGCGCATCCCTCAGCACTGTGCTGACGAAGTACACTGGATGCTCGACGAGGGTGAGGTGTCGACGGCGGCCTGCTTCGCGTGGGGCGCGAGGGACTCGGGAGCCCCGTTGGCTGGTGAAGTGACGAGGGCCTTAGGGGGGCGTCCTGAGGTGGCAAACGTTACGCGACCCCTCGCGGGTCGCCTTGCTTCGTGCCTGTGCCGACACACTCCTCCCAGACCACCACGAGCGCTGCGCTGGCCGAGTGGGGGCGGCCGCCAAGTAGAGCACCAGGGGCTCGCGAGGACGAGGCGCCACCATAAAAGGTGGGCTTGTGAGGTATCTCTTGAGGTCTTCGAAGGCCGCCTCAGCTTTTGGAGTCCACTCGAAAGGGCCCTTCCTCTTCATCAGCTTGAAGAAAGGGAGGGCGTGCTAACCGAGCTTGTAGATGAAGCGCCCCAGCGAGGTCACACAACCAATGAGCTTTTGCATTTCCTTGAGGGTCTGAGGCGGGCGCATCTTTTCAATTGCCTTGATCTTCTTGGGATTAGCCTCGATCCCTCGATGTGATACAAGGAAACCTAGTAGCTTGCCGGACGGGACACCGAACATGCACTTTTCTGGGTTGAGCCTGAGGTTCACATGGCACAGGGTGGCGAATGTCTCTTCTAGGTCTTCGATTAGGGTCCTTGCCTCCCGCGACTTGACCACGATGTCGTCGACGTACGCCTCCACATTTCTCCCAAGCTGCAGCCCCAGTGCGATGTGCATCAGCCGCTGGAAGTTTGCACCGGTGTTCAGCAGCCCGAAGGGCATGCAGGTATAGCAGTACACGCCACACGGGGAGATGAAGGATGTTTTCTCGACATCCTCTGTCACCATCTTGATTTGATGATATCCTTAGAAAGAATCCAAAAAGCACAACAGATCGCATTCAGCGGTGGAGTCCATGATCTGGTCAATGCGCGGGAGCGGGAAGGGTCCTGAGGGCAAGCCTTGTTGAGGCTCGTGAAGTCAACGCACATGCGCTCCTCCCCCCCCCCCCATTTTGGGGACAATCACTGGGTTGGCCAGCCAATCTGGGTGCTGCACTTCTCGAATAACACCGGCTTCTTGCAACTTGCGGACCTCTTGGACGATGAACGCTTGCTTCTCTTGTGCTTGACGTCATGCCTTTTGCTTCACCGGACGCGCACTGGGGCATACCATCAAGTGGTGCTCGATCACCTCCCTCGGGACACCGACCAAGTCAGACGCTTCCCACGCAAACACGTCCTTGTTTGCCTAGAGGAAGCCAATCAATGCCTCCTCCTGCTCTGGGGGAAGGCCGACGCCTATGGTGAAGGTGGGGCATGAGCCCCCGCTGTCGACAGGCACATACTTCGTCTTGGCCCGATCCTAAGAGAACGGCGGCTTTTTCTTCACGGGCGCGGCCTTCAAGGCCTCCGAGGCGTCCCCGGCGTCCGGGCGAGAGCCCGCCGCGGCCCTGTAGATGAGCTTGAGGGCCCAGACCGCGTCCTTTGTGTCTCCGGCCACTGTGATGATGCCGCTGCTGCCTGGCATTTTGATGACATTGTAGCCTGGATGGGTCATCGCCATGAATTTGGCGAGGGTCGGATGCCCCATGATGGCGTTGTACGGGAGGCCAATGCGGGCCACGTCGAAGTCGATCAGCTCGGTGCGGTAATTGTCATGCTTGCCGAAGGTGACGGGGCGGCGCACCTGCCCCAAGGGGGTGGCGGAGCCCTTGGTCACCCCCGAGAAGGGCTTGGTGGGCGCGAGCTGGTCATCAGGCACCTGGAGCATGTCGAAGGCTTCCACGGAGAGGACGTTGAGGCCGGCGCCACCGTCGATGAGGGTCTTGGTGACTGCGACATTACTGATGGTGGGCGTGCATAGCACGAGGAGTGCAACGGCAGCGATCGCAATCTTGGGATGATCCCCGAAGTTGAAGGTGATGTCGGCCTCAGGCCTTGCGTGGCCCCGTGAAGCCTCATGCTGCAGCCGAGTAGTGCTTGCCCGACAGAAAAACTGCTTGACATGGCGGCCAGAAGCAGGCGCCTGCGACCCACCGAGGATGCATGTGACTGCGTGGGGCACCGGTGCCGCGAAGCGCGCGACGAACTGGTCGCGGAGCTCCGTCCAAGAGGAGATCGAGGCGTCTGGGAGGCCACGGAGCCAAGATTGAGGGGCCTCCGTGAGGGCCAGGGGGAACCAGTTTGCCATTGCCTTGTCGTCGCCACTCGCCGCTTGGATGGCTTGTGCGTACAGCTAGAGGAACTTCTCGGGCTCCGCAGCGCCGTCGTACCGCAGGGGCAGCGCTGGCCTGAACCTCACGGTCCACCGCATCTGGCGCAGGCCGGGAGTGAAGGCCAGGCAGCCCGCAGCGCTCTCGTAGGCTTCGGGCGGCCATGCCTGCAGGGCGGCGCCCGCCATGGGGACGACCAAGCGAGGGTGAAGCATGGTCGGTGAAGAGGCGAAGCTTCCACACTCCCCCTACCTAGCGCGCCAAATGTTGGATTTAGTGCTCCGCAGACCCAAGAAGGTTCGAACTCTGGGGCATGAATGAAGGATCTCGCTTCACAACGACACTAGCTCGTCATACCCATGGCATGATCTCGCCTAGTGCGCTGGATCATGAGGATGAGATGAACACAGAGATTTACCCAGGTTCGGGCCACCTTGCGGTGTAAAACCCTACTCCTGCTTTTGGTGGATTGGCCTCACGAGGAGGTAGAGGATGAACTATTACAGTGGTTGAGCAACTTGGCGAGGGCTCAGGTGGTGAGGATGGATCGGTCTGGGTCGGATCCCATCTACGCTGGTGACTAGCCCATATTTATAGTGGCCTTGGTCCTCTTCCCTCATAGCTTAGGCGGGAAGGGATTCCACAATGGCCAATTTTGAAAGGGGACAAGGAATACATCTTATCCTGATGAAAGGTGGTCTTTGCCTGCAAAGCTTCTAGCCATGATGCAGCGGTTGGCTCGGCGATGACATCCGTCCTTCCGAGTTCGTGGTCCTGGTCTTGTTGCACCGGAAGGGAAAGCTTTGTGGCCTACCTCGGGAACCTGCGCCTGCCCTTGCTCCATTAGCACCAAAGAGGAAACTATCCCCTCCACGCCCGCTGGCACCCTCCTGGCCTTGGTTGTCATGGCTCACGTCATCGCGGCCTCAATAGGCAGGAGGGTTGCATAGAGTTCTCCGCTCCTTGGGAGACAGGCTCGGGGAGCTGCTCCTCTGGAGGTCTTGGCATCGCTCCCCTCGGGAGGCCGGGGTCCTCGCGAGGATCTTGTCCTGGGGGTCTTGTGGCTTGGGCCGTACCGGGACGTCGATGAGCCTGCCTGCTAGGCCGCAGGCAGGCAAGTCTGGGTACCCCCGATCCCAAAACGTCGACATAAGGGCTATAAAACACCTATGCCCACGAATGGTAAGCTGGATGCGGATGTGTATGGTAAGGATTACGATCAGAAAACTTATCACTGGCTGCTCTGAGGCAGAGGATGACATGGCCTGTACGGCACAAAGTCGGGCCGGCTGATCACAGGTTGATGCATCAGCTGTCGGATTACGAGTATTAGGTTCTTTGGGGGAAGCACGCCAGAGCTGTTGTGGCAAGGAGAGCATCACCGGTTGAGGGGCGACATTGGTTGCTCTTGGCGGGGCTTCAGGGATCTCATCGATGAACTCTATTTCCTTTCGTGGCCACTGGATGTGATGTAACAGTGTTTCTCCCAAGGTCCTTTGCTCATCAAAGTCTCCTAGGACATTCTTCAAGGCAAATTCATTGAATCCAGGCTTTACTTCAGTCACGTAGCACTTCACACAGCCCGACTTCAATGGCACATTGTCCAACAAGAGGCCCTCTTCCAAGAAGGGTGGGCAAACCCAGGCTGTTGCACATTTTAATGTACCTTCATAATGTGTAAGCATGCCCTTCAGTCTGTCTTTCATTCTAGATAGATCAGATATAGCATCATCATGAGCAGCTGCAGTCTCAGTGTCGCTGGGGTCAGCTGATGCACATCTACTCTTGTGCGGTGTTGTCGCGCAATAAGCAGCATCCTCCATGCCCGCCTCCCCTCCCATCTGCTGGCTATCTGTCAGTGTTAGAGTCTTCTGCATCATCATTGACTCAATATCCTTTCGAACAGTCGGATACATGTCCTTCCTCAACCTTTCATACAATTCATTCTGCTCCATTTCCCGACTCACTTTTTTCATCATGAGCCTCTCTTCTTTGCTGAGTGTGAAAGCCCGCTTGTGCGGGACATTAACACCTATACCCCTTGCACGGCCAGGGGGCTCTCTTGTTTCTAGAGCATTGGACAGAATGTCACATGGCCCTGAGTTCCTGTAGAACCTTCCAGGGATCTTGGAAGCCTCTAACATCACTTGATACAGTTATTCGTCACGTGAGTTTTCAAAGTAATAAGTTCCGTCATCACGCCTCCTTGCACGTGCCCGCAAGGAGTCTCTGGCGCGTTCGCCCCTGATTTCACTAAAGGCCGGTTGCCCATCCGCCGCTACTACTTCTTTGTCCTCCTGGTCCCATATCGGTTTCATGCCGTAGTATCCTGCCACACCCATACGGTGGGGGTGTATGTTCTTCTTCTGAAATTCCGATTGCTTGGCACTCTTGTTAGCAAACTCTTTAGTTGCCCTGACCCTTTCGAATTCTGCGCAGTCTGCCTTTGTAATTTGGGGGTATGCGGGATTGGGTCCTTGCCTTCACTCAAGTACTTCTTGTACAGCACGTGCTTCCAGTTTCTCCAAGTATCCCTAGCCTTCTTCAGTGCAGCGTGTTCCACCTGCATTCTCCACTGCTCTGGAACGTTGAAGTGATCCATGATCTCCCGGACTATCCTTCGCCGTGTTTCTGTTTCAACATTCTGAAACCCCGGCAGATTAATGTTGAGCCTTGCCTTGCCAACAAATCCACACACACTCCTGAACCTCGTGCGTGCTTTATCTGGTTTAGTTGGAGCCCAAGACTTTAAATCGATGTCGGTTACTTCATATATACCTTTAGGCTGGTGTGTGGGCTTCCTTGGAGCGTACCTCCGTGTCCTGACCGGAAGGGTAATTGCTGCAGCTCTATCCCGTTCAATATTACTTGATCCCTCACCATCTGCTTGAGACCTAGGGTTGTCAGAATCAGATGAAGATACATCGCCTGAAGCATGAGTGTTGTCGGTGCTACTCGGCATCTACAGAGAACACATGCGAAACTCAGGAAAGGAGGATGAGCATAAAACTAAAAACTTGGTATGAAGCTGTCTAAACATGTCATGCAATAATTTAGAAAATGTACGGATTATTTGTTAAGTTTGTGTGACTCGGGCGCCCGCGCTCTGTAAATCGGCAGTAACTTATTAGAACAAATACAGCTTATATGTACTAGTTAGGAAGGTAGATAATGAACATATACAGGCTCTCCGTTATTTTGTAGCCAATTTGGGAACATACGGAATGAAATAGGAAGAGGGATTGTGAGGAAATATGCCTCACCGCGATGGGGAGCAGTAACTAACAGGCCTCTTAATGCAAACCCGGCCGGACCACAGGAGAGGCGAGGGTTACAGGATTGATATGCTCGAGGGTGGCTGGCGAGCAAACGAAGAAGTCGAGGCGCGGGCAGCCGCGTGTTGGGAATGGCAGTGGAGGTAGGCTTGCCGCCGAAGAGCGGGCACACGGCCGGGGTGAGCACACCGGCGCCGGAGAGGGTTCTGTTATGGATCTGAGGGAGGGGGAGCTGGCGATGGAGAATGGGTGGCCTAGTTGAGTGAAACGCGGGCGGGCGGTGGGGGGGTGTTGGCGGCCCAGGTGAAAAGGGTGAAAAATATCCCCGGTCGCCGCACGGAAAGGCCTATGCAAACAGTTGCCTCTAAGCACTCGTGTGCACAAAGAGAAAAATTTCGTTTGAAATGAAGACGTACTAATTTTGAAATGAAGACGTGAGTTCATCATTTCGCCTCTAAATTTTTCCCACGTTAAGCAATCACCATTATACCACGGGTTTGATTTGCTGGCGCATTTAAAGTCTCGTGTGCTATATTTAAGAAATTTTTTGGCATTTACCATGCATTTTGGCATATAAATCAAATCCTAGCCGGACTGCATTTCCTGTCGAAAGGGATGAGGATTGCCGTTCGATCTGGGAGCATCCAACGGTGCAGACATACGATCTGTGGGGTTTGGGTTCTGGCCAATCAGAACGCATGACTCAGATCGCGCACGTGGCAGGGGGAGGGGGGCATCGGCCACGGTTTAGTGGGCACACATCTTTCGTGAGTGAACCGTGTGCTACTTGAAAACATTTACATTAACAAACAGCATATTTTTGTTTGAATGAAAACATGAGTTCATCATTTCGCCTCCAAATTTTTTTTCCACGGTAAGAAATCACGATTGTACCCTATGGTTCGATTTTCTGGTACATTTTACCAGGCGGCAGGCCTGGCTAGCAATCTCAAACTTTGAATATGCAAAAAAAAGAGATCTCGTTTGTATATATATATATATATATATATATATATAGTCGCAAATACAAGTGGGTGTTAGCAAGATCATTTGTGTGTCGCTTTGCGAGTTTTCCTTCATTGTCCGAGAAACGGGAAAAAACTTTAAATAGTTCGGCCGCAGGGTGCGGCCAGAGGCGTAGGCCTTGTTGGTATTTTAATTTCAGAAAATGCATATAGAGTCCGGAAAATAAAGAAAATAATTGCGTCACTGTGGCGTGCTCTCATGATCGCATGGAAAAAATTTGGTAAAGTATGGCACAAGTTTTGGTGCTCGCACCTTCCATACCGGAGCATCTCACAAGAAGGATCATAGTTTCCAAAAGGAGACGCGGCACTTCGGACTCCAAATCGTCAGTTACTACATTGTTCTGCCTCGAAAAAAAATCATGGTAAACAACCGCGGATATACCCTTGGTTTGATTTTCTGGCCCATTTCAGGTCTCGTCTCTGCTATATATGTTGAAGTCATTCTTTGCACTTACCTTGCATTTTAGTGCATATAATTAAAGTCAAAAACCCTACTGCAACTACATGTGGGTGTTTTAGTTATAGGCTATACTTAGGCTACTCATAGTGGAGAGTGTCATATATACTAGTATCATGCATATATATGATACTAGTGTATGATACTACCTTCAATTATAGTGCATAGTATAATAGAGTAGTATCATAGATGATCATATTTATTGCCATGGATGACACAAATAAGCATCGCATTTAACATGATACGGTATCTACCTAGCTATATGTTACTCTAACCCTCTCTATCTTATTTAAATCTTTGCCACATCAGCATACTTGCTATTTCCGAGTGCATGATATCGGCTATGATACCACCACTATGGCCAGCCTTATAGTGGGGAGTATCATATACTATAGTATCATGCATATGATACTAGTGTATGATACTACATACGTACCTTCGTAGTGCATATAGTATCATAGAGTAGTATCATAGATGACCGTATTTATGGCCATGCATGACACAAAGTAGTATACCATATTTATTATGTTACGGTATCTACCTATGTTACTTCTTTGCCACATCATCATATTTGCTATTCCCGAGTGCATGCTACCGGCTATGATACAGCCACTATATGGCCACCCTAAGGCTCGTCGTAATGGGAGTATCATAAGCGGTATCATGCATGCCAACTAGACTTTTTGGATGATGTAGTGGCACACAGTTAAATGAGGAAAAAGAGGGTGTGGTATCATATCATGATACCGTATCATATTATATGTTGTACTACTATGTGTCATGCATGGCAATTAATAAGGCAACCTAAGATACTAACTTATGATACTATGTGCGCATTACGGAGGTAGTATCATATACTATAGTATCATATGCATGATACTAGTATATGATAAGGCTGGTTGTAAGACTACCCACAGTGGGGGTAACATAGGTGGTAACATCACATATCTCTAGGCAAAACAGATGATGTGGTAAGTAATTAATGAGGAAAGAGAGTCATGTGGTAACATAGCTAGTTACTGTAACATCACACATACCAAGACAAGATGAGTCTACAACCTAATAAATGAAGTGTTGCATGACACCACACATATGTTACTCCCCACTATAGAGGTAGTAACATAGACTAGTAACATATGCATGTTACTAGTCTAAGTTACTATACCCATTGTGACTAGGCTAACCCTCCTAATGCTCCACCTTGTACAGGTGCTAAGGCTGCCATGTAGGCAAAAAATCTGATGTCGCAAGGAAATTAAGAGGAGAGAGATGAGTGTGGTGACCCGAGGAAGAAAACAATGCCAAGCGCGAGAACCTAGCTAGGCAAAACACTTAAATGGAAGAATCCCACCAATGATTGAAGAACTTTAGTTGCAAAATCATTAAATGAAGGATACTTAGCACCAACAAGTTAAGCACCTATTCATTGGGGTCTTTAGTTGCTAAAGTATTTAATATGCTTAGCACCTCATGTAAGCACCAATGCATTGGAAGCAGCCTAATGGAGAGTATCATATACTAGTGATACTAGTATATGATACTACCTCTGTAATGCGCGCATAGTATCATAAGTTAGTATCATGTAGTATTTTATTTATTGTCATGCATGACACATAGTAGCATAGCATTTATTATGATACGGTATCATGATATGATACTTAACCCTCTCTTTCTTCATTTAATTCTATGACAGCTCATCAGAATTGCCTAGTTGGCATGCATGATACTAGCTATGATACTCCCATTACGATCAGCCTAGCAAAGAAGGTGTACGAATCATTTGTGCGTCGCTTTGCGAGTTTTCATCCGTTTGTTCGAGAAGTGGGGAGAAGTTTCAAACATTTCAGCCACGAGGTGCGGCCACTGGCATAGGCCTAGTTGATATTTTAATCACACAAAATTTAGATGGAGTCCGGACATCATCAAAATCGATGTGTGCCCGTGGCGTGCTCTCACGACCCCGTGGAAAAAAATTGGTAAAGTTTGGCACAAGTTTTGATGATCGCTCCTTCCAAACCGGAGCATCTCAAGGATCATGGTTTCCAAAAGGAGACGTGTCAATTCAAACTCCAGTGGCCGGTGACTTCATTGTTTGGCCTCATAAAAATTTCCACAGTACGCAATCACCATTATACCACGTGTTTGATTTTCTGGCGCATTTCAGGTATCGTTAGCTATATTTAAGACATTTTTTGAGTTTAACATGCATTTTGTGCATAAAAATAAAATTACAACAGGAATTGCATGTGCTTTCGAAAGGAATGAGGATCACTGTTCAATCAAGGAGCATCCAACGGTGCAGACGTACGATCCGTGGGGTTTGGGTTCTGGCCAATCAGAACGCATGAGTCAGATCGCGCGCGTTGCATGGGGCGGGGGCATCATCCACGGTTTGGTATGCACACAGCTTTCGTGAGTGAACCGTGTGCTATTTTAAAACATTTACATGAACCGGAACTGCATGTGTTGTCGAAAGGGATGAGGATCGTCGTTCGATCAAGGAGCATCCAACGGTGCAGACGTACGATCCGTGGGGTTTGGGTTCTGGCCAATCAGAAAGCACGACTCAGATCGCGGGCGGGGTTTGGTCGGCACACGGCTTTCATCAATGAACCGTGTGCTATTCGCAAACCAGATTGCATATTTTTGTTCACACATACTGTAGTGAGATCAATTGATTGTGCTACCTCTATGATATAATAATAATAATAATAATAATAATAATAATAACAAAAAACAGTTCATATTCATTACTTGAGCTGACAGCATATCAAGGTCAAGATATTAACGGTTCTTACAATAAGAGAAAACCGGGCATAACTCACAAGTTCAGTACACGCGACAGTTCTAAATTGAACGAATTAAGTTGCAGGGTAGGCATAAAGACTAGTCTTATGGCTTAATTCCCATGTACATGGGGGAACTGGGATCATTACGTTGACCCCGAATGAACTTGGGTTTTCTGATGATTTTACGCTGCTCTGTTACACGGGTGCGTGATCCCTTGGCTGGCAACTCAGCAAATTCATCGTACTCGTCCTCATCGGCAACATCCTCGACACCCAGTACCCTCCTCTTCCCATGCATCACTACATGGAAGTTCTTATGCAAGGGGTCTTCCGCAAAGAAAATCTGGGTAGCATCGCTGGCAAGAATGAACGGGTCCACATGATATGCCATCGTTGTCCTGTTAACATAGGTCTTCCTGTAATCATCAACCTTTACATGACCAAGAGGGATCCATGCGCACCTGAATAATGCCACCTTAACTTTCACATAGTCAAGCTGCCAAATCTCTTTGATGGTTCCATAGTATACCCTTTTATCAGCTTCATCTACAGTCATGCATTCTATTCGAACAGAGCTATTCTGATATGAGGTCTTCTGATCACGTTCCTTAGTGTAGAACGTGTATCCATTTATGTCATATGCTTGGTACATCAACACCGTAGGTGATGGCTTTTGTGCCAACCACGTAGCAATGTCATCGATGGATCCTTGTGCCAAATGATTCTTCAGCCATTCGGCGTAGTTCTTAGTGTGCTCCTTCATCTCCACATCTGATAAAGGCACCATTGGTAAGAAGCTTCGGCGTATCTCCACCAAGTTACCTCGGGTCTACGTGATATGCCATCGTTGTCCTGTTAACACAGGTCTTCCTATAATCATCAACCTTTACCTGACTAAGAGGGATCCATGTGCACCTGAATAATGCCACCTTAACTATCACATAGTTAAGCTCCCAAATCTCTTTGATGGTTCCATAGTATACCCTTTTATCAGCTTCATCTACAGTCATGCATTCTATTCGAACATAGCTGTTCTGATATGAGGTCTTCTCATCATGATCCTCAGTGTAGAACATGTAGCCATTTATTTCATATGCTTGGTACGTCAACACCGTAGGTGATGGCATTTATGCCAACCACGTAGCAATGTCAGCAATGGATCCTTATGCCAAACGATTCTTCAGCCGTTCGGCATAGTTCTTAGTGTGCTCATTCATCTCCGCATCTAATGGATGCACCATTGGTAAGAAGCTTTGGCGTATCTCTGCCAAGTGTTCGTCGGCATAAACATTGAGAGCTAGGCTGTTAAGCAGTACCGTCAACTGGGCTTTCTCTGCCAATTCTCCGGGTGCAGCCATTTGCGTGCCAGCAAGGACCGGCTTACCTTTCAGCCTTCCCTCGTGGCGAGAGAGGGGCAAACCTATAGGTCTTTGTTTCATGTATTCGGTACAAAACTCAACCACCTCCTTCGTAGTATAACCTTGTAGGATGCTTGCCTCTGGATGGTTTTGGTTCCGACAAAAGCGCTTCAGTATTCCCATGAACCGCTCGAAGGGATACATGTTGTGAAGAAACACAGGACCACAAAACTTTATCTCGTCGACAAGGTGCACAGTGAGATGGACCATGACATCAAAGAATGACGATGGGAAAAACATCTCTAGGGTGGACATTATTCTTGCAATATCATCTTGCATATGATCCAACTCTTCAGGATCTACAACTTTCTGCCATAGTTGGTTGAAGAAATCACAGAGCTCAATGAGTGTGTTTCTTATATCTTTGTCCATCAGATTCCTGATGGCCACCGGGAGGATTTGTGTCAACATTACGTGGCAATCATGTGACTCCATGTGTCCCAACTTCATTTTACCTGAGCTCACATCCACGAGACTTATGATGTTTGCGGAGTAGGAAGAGGGTGTCTTAACTGACAACAAATAGCTGAAGAACTGTGTTGCTTCTTTTGTACTGAAAATGTAAATCTGGCGAGCTTTGATGAATTTGTCATCATCTTCCGCTTCACTCTTGCGTTTTGATTGATCAGCAAGCATATCGAGCCGTGAACCCTCACCATCCTTTCTTTTACCTTTAATCTTGAGCAGAGTACCAAGGATGCTTTCACATACGTTCTTCTCTACGTGCATGACATCGATGCAGTGACGTACACGTAGAATCTCCCAGTAAGGTAATTTCTAGAACACCGATTTCTTCTTAAACACTTGACCCTTGGGTGTTTGTTTCACCGTCAAAGGGTGATTCTTTCCAAGCACAACATTAATTTGTTTAGCCATGTCGTGGACCACCTCCCCATCTTAGGGTCTTGGGCCCACACCTACCTCTGCAATACCATCAAATTCAGCTTTCATCTTTCGGTATGGGTGATTTTTCCGTAAGAACCTACGATGACGCAAATACACGGTTTTGTGCGACTTGGGAAGTCTTCTGCTAGCTGTCCTATCCATGCATGTGACACACCCTACATCTCCGTTTGTTTTCTGCTCCGATGTGTTGCCTAATGCCGGCATATCTTGAATGGTGTGCACCAGCATTGCATGTAGATCGAAAATCTCCTTTCTGTAAGCATCATAACATTTTACAGCAGGTGCATCTATCCACACTGTCAGCAGTTCTTCTACTAGTAGCTGAAAGTAAATGTCGATGTCATTTCTAGGTTGCTTCGGGCCTTGGATAATCATTGACATCATAATGTATTTTTTCTTCATACACAACCAAGGAGCTAGGTTATATATGCACAGAAGCACCGGCCAAGTGCTGTGATTGGTGCTCATATCGCCAAAAGGATTCATCCCGTCAGTACACTCCCCGAGCCTTATACTTCTAGGATCCTTGGCAAAGTCTTCAAACTTTTTGTCGATTAATTCCCACTGAGCCCCATCTTTCGGGTGCCTCATATACTTATCCGCAATTCGCTCATCATGATGCCACCGCAACCTCTTTGCCTCTCTAGGGTTTGCAAACAAACGCTTCAACCTTGGAATTAAAGGCAAGTACCAAACAACCTTGAATGGGATTCCTGTCTTGATCTCGTCAGCCAATTTGTACTTTTCCTTTGCTCTCTTGTGCTTGTATCGTGCATGCTTGCATGTGGGACATGCACGCAAATCTTTGTACCCACCATGGTACAATATACAATCATTCACACAAGCGTGTATCTTTTGTACTTCAAGTTCCAATGGGCAAACAATTTTCTTTGCTTCATTCGTGCTTCTGGGGAGCACATTATCTTCTGGAATAATTTCTTTGAAAAGACCTAACATCTCTGTGAAACCCTTGTTTGATAGACCGTTTGCTGCTTTAAATCTGAGAAGCGCCAGGGTGGCACTCAACCTGGAATATTTCTTTTTGCAACCTAGATACAATTCTTTCTTGGAGTCCGCATAAATGGTTGGCAGATCCTTGTACCCAATCATATCCTTTGTTGGGCCCTTGAAATCTGCAATCATAGTAGCAAAATCTAGCATATCAAGATCGTCGTCATCTGCGTCGACGTCTTGGTTTTCCAGTGGGCGTTTCGGCTTTCCGGTGTTCCATTGGTAGCTTGACGCCTCTGCCCTGATGTTAGATTCAACATCCATGTGACACTGATCAGGGTTTGGCATCTCACAGCCCTGGGTATCTTCATCCATGACCTCCTCTTCACCGTGTCTGGTCCAACGTGTATATCCATCCATGAATCCCCGAGAGACTAAGTGCCACTAGACATCTGCAACTTCATGTGACTCTGTATTGGCACAATCAGTACATGGACACAGGATGTAATCTGCATCACCAATTCTCCTCTTTGTACTTTCAGTCAAATTCATGAACTCTGTCATTCCACTGATAAAATCTGCGGTTTTTCGATCCTTCATCCATCGAGATCATTCCATCTGCACCACACGAATGGTAATTAAAAAAAAATAACAACATTAATACACAGATTAACTGATGCCCAAAGATGCGTGCATAAATCACAACGTTTTATTTTCATAATTACACAGGGCGCTCCATATTGTTATCCAGACGTGCAATGACAAAAATTAATAGCCAGTTAATTTACACGCAGAGTACTAGTACAACACTACCCTTAGGAATTGAATACCTTAATTAAGCCACTCACGAAAAGAATACCTTAATTAATTAGCCGCGCAGCGACCTCCACCCAGCGGACAGAGAAGCACGATGCGGCGACACGCCAAGACAGCAGGGTCGAGGAGCAAAGCTTAGTGCGGCTGCCGCCTGAAGTTCGACCTCCACTATCCCACCATCGACCACGATGGATGTGCTCGAATCACGCCGCTGCCGACCTCGATGGTTAAGCTCCTCCTATCTCCCGCTGCAGACCGAGGATTGACCTCGTATGACGCCGCCACCGCCCACCGACCGAGGATTGACCTCTTCTCTGGTAGCCGCTGCCTAGGCCGCCGCCGCCATCTCTATATGTAGAGCGGCTATTTTTTTTACGGATATGCGCGGAGCAGCTGTTTACACGGTATCACTGTAACTCAATTATATGTACAGGGTAGTACATCACATACGGTTATGTAACGGCAACCGTGTCTCACCTACGTTGTCTTCTCATACGGTTTGGTGCAAAAATCGTGTGTGACCTTGTAATACCTAACACAAACGACGTGTCTAAACAGTGTGCCGTATACAACATATAGTGCCATAAGTAGTTCCCAACCGTTAGCTTATCCCCACAGTTTCCCCAATTCCCCCAAATCCCTACATAGCCTCCAAATTCCCTCGTGTGGCGCTGACATTGGGGGAATGCGGACGAGTGGTGCTGATGGTTTCGGTGCGGCTGCTCCTGCTCGTATCGCCGCCACGATGGCCGTCGCCGTCGAGCACTTGCCTAAGGTCATCAGAAGGCAGGTGTACTATGGATCTGAATCGTCCTGTCAGGTTCCAATCTGTCCCAATCTTTTTTAGCATGTCCAAAGTAGCTCCTTGCTGAATCCGTCCTGAATGAACTCCGCCCCCCCCCCCCCCAGGAAAGCGATCTGCCGCCGGATCCGGAGCATGACTCCAGACTCCCGCAACACGAGTTCGACTCCGAGTTTTGCGCCACCAAGAAGTACAAAAAGCTGAGTTGTGTGCACGGGCACACTCCCGCTCGACGTGTATGCACAGAGGGATTCGACATTGGCAGGCACTTTCTCAGTTGCCCCTTAGAGGTTAGTGCTAAGTTCATCATTTTACTTGAGTTAATGCCACCGCTCATCCTGAATACTATTTAACATTGGCAGGGATATGAGGCTTGTGCCTTTGTTAACTGGCTGGATGAAGAATGGCATGGCATGCTCGGAGTGTTATCACCAAGCTCGCAGAAGATAACGTAAAGCTGAAGAAGAAACTGGCTAATCTGGAATGTATAATCAGTACGATGAAGCAAGAAAGAATCAATCACAGGCAACAGATGAAAGCAAGAGACAAGAAGGAACTAGCATGTGTAGTTGTGGTTGTCGCATTAGCCATGTTCTATGTGCTATTTGCAATGATGATTAGGGGTACTGTTTGATAGTATTGCTAAAGCATGTCTAGATGTGCTCTAAGTAATGCACATCTAGGTCCTATGCCATTGATGTTACACGAAGATTCATGCAGATATTTTCCTTTGTCTTTTTTTCTTTTCCTTTGTAGTTTGATTATTACTGGCTTTATCAATAAGAAGAGCTCAATATATTGCTTGCCAACTGTCCTACTCCGTTCGTACCGGTACCGGTGCATAATCCCAAAACTCGTTCCTTGTTTTTGTCCTGAAAAAAGAAACCAGCCAAATAGCCAATAGGAGTCCTGCGCAACCCCAGGAATTTGGAGCAACTGGCTACAAATAATTGCGGTTGATTATATCAGCGGTTAGATAATACGTCAACCCCTGCTTCAATTGGCAGTTCCTCTTCTCTGCATACCCAGCTTAAGTGTCCATCATCCTCATCGTCCCCGGCAGGCCGTGCAACACACTGGCACACACTCTGCAGCCATGTCGAGCGACAGCGAGGACGACAGTTCAGCCAGCAGTCTGGCGCCCGATGATAGGTCAACATCGGAATCATCCCGCTCATCTTCCATGAGTTCGGCGTCGAGCCCAGACCTCGATTATATCCGGATCATGGAAGGGACGCCGCCTCCGGAGTCGTCAGACGACAACCAGATGGACGAGGAGCCATGGGAGGACAAAGAAGAGAACAACGATGATGATGAGGAGGAATGGTCGAACGAGGAGGAGGACGACGATGACAGCAACGACGATGACAACGGCGGCGGCGATGAAAAGCCAACGGTCAGTGGCAAGAAGCGTCCTCGCCAAGACGATGTCGTGGGGCCATCCAACAACAACAATAAGAAGAAGAAGGACTAAATTAAGCAGACTGTATATATCTCTGTTTTTGTTCTCTCATATTAATTTGTTATCTCTGTTTATCCTATCAATCTCATCGCAGACGGTTAGTAATACATATTCGACAGAGATCTTCTACATTATCGCCCACAGGTTGGTTTGTTGAACTGTGTGCCCTGACGAGCACACAATTCACAAAAAAATACCGTATGGGCTGTCTATAATGATCGCACACAATTCTGATTACCGACCTGTTTGCCGGGTATCACACACATCTTGTTACGCCGAATCGTTTGTGTTCACCTCGATCATCGCAAACGGTTCATCGGAGTGAACTGTATGCCGTATATCGCACACACCTTGATCTGGCTGCCCGTTTCTGTTGTTCTGTCTCATCACAAACAGTTCGTATGGATCAACCGTATGCCAAGCATTGCACACGCAACTAAAATCTGAACCATGTTTGATGTATCATTCATCGCAAACGTTTTGCGTCTTTTTTGACGGGTTTTTTACATCACCGTTTGCGATTAATGCATCGCACACAGTTTCGTCAAAGGGTCTCTGATTGTAGTGTCGCGTTAGCAGCATCCTGCAGTAGTGGAGGAGCTAGGCGGCATCATGTTGGAGGTTGCACCCTCCTGCACCGAGGATGACCCCTAGTGCCGTTGGCACGTCTCCAAGGTATAGGTCTCCTCCACCCAGGAAGTTTGTGTTTGGCTGGTTAGACTAGCAGTTAAGCTGTGTGCATGAGTAAATTTTCTAGTCTTGAACTGCAAATACATGTTTCATCGTCAGTTAACTTCACAAACATGTTCGTGCAGTTTTGCAAAATAAAGGTCAACTTTGAGCGTTTGATGCATATAAAATAACTGAATGATCCATGATATCAATGCAGAAACATAACCTGGGTAGTGCTAGCAGATATAAGTTGTAACTGATGTAAGTAGCAGAATATAGACTGGAAGAGTATTCCTTCTCTGAAGTACAAGATGACTTTTAGTGACTCGCGGATTTGGACAAGATTTAAGAATGAAATTTAGAGATGAAACTATGAAGAAGCTCTAAAAATTAAGAAATCGACACTTAGACTGCTTAAATTTCCATGCAGTGTGGTCGTAGCGCAGCTCACATACAGTTTCCTTCATGCAAGTCTTGTAATGGGCTTAGATTTCCTATCTTATACTAGTTAAATTTCTCTATTGTTTGCATGCATCTTAATTAACTAACCTACTGGCCTAGACTTGATGGAGGTCCTAATTAATAAACTTATTAATTTAGCTGATCAATGGAGCCTTCACGTGAAGTGATTGGCAAGCTGCTGGTGTATAGATAGATATATTACCAATTATCCGCTGCAGCTGGCCAATTGAATTTCGTAAGACACATCCATCCAGAAATTTGCATCAACAACATCCTTAGCCGCTACTTTACCATATGTACAATTCAGGCCTGTTTGACAGCACAATTTTTTCTAAGTATCCTGAGAATACTACAGTTTTTAAGATTACTAAGGTTTAATTACCGTGAGCTATGTGGTTACCATAAAAAAATTGTGTTTTTAATACTGCGGTATTTGCAAAACCACGGTATTTCCTCAGTATACCTCAGACCTCTTTTTTAAAACAGAGCAGCCGAAAGAAACACCTCCTTGTTATCTTCTTCCTTTGCTCCAAGTCGCCCCCGCCCCCTTTCTTCGTCCTCCGATGTTTCTGCTTGGTTCCTCGATCCAGCTCCACCAATGGAACACCTGCTGCTTGTTGCCGTGTGTGCCATCCTTTGCGTCTGCTCTACTGCCGCAGTGCACTACCAGCTGGCTTCTTGGTAGGCCGTTGTACACCTGCCTCTCTGAGCCGGCAGTCGTTCCCTGTCTAGCTGCGCTATTCCCCCTCCTTCCTTGTCGCACCAGCTGAGAGTAACGGAGCGAGCAGATCCTACTGATCGAGCTTTCTACGCAAATCCTATCGCTCATGTGATTTTTGTCCTAAAGTGGCCTTAAGGCGTTCAGTTTGTGCATGCTTGTCTTTGTGCATGGCCATTCGGTTTTCAACGGCAAGGAACAGCGAGCCAGTTAGGAACACAAGTGTTTGAACTACTATAGCTAATTTACGTTGCCTCATACAGCATAGCCAAACAGGTCACAGTATTCACAATACTCCAAAATAGTTTGGTATGTTGAAACTGGTATCTCGTACATACTGATTAAAATACTGTTTTGGTTTTTGAAATACTTTGCTATCAAACATAGCCTCAGTGTGTATTCACCTTTAGGAAGTTTGACATAAGTAGGAATGTAGGATAGACATCACTGTACAGTAAACACTATTTTCAAACAAAAAAGAAACATTGTGAAATGCGGTCCATTTAATTGATTGCCTTGTGTTAGGTTCAAATAGAAACCTGAAACATCTTCATATTTATTTCCAATAATATAGTTGGATGAAAATAGAATTGGAATGGTATCTGAATACTTCACAATCTTATATGAAAAAAAGTTAGTTCACAAATACATGATGTCTAATAGTGGTCTAGCATAACCTCATTTATGTGAACTCTTAATTATGCTTGCTTGCTAGATAATATTTCTTGCTTGTTTTTGTTACTTGCAATCAATTGTTGTGATTTGTTTAAAAACGGAATGCTTGAAGATAGATAAAAAAAGATAAGTGTGCACTTTGTGCTTTACCTAATAGCTAATGCTTCATTTCCATTGAAAGTAAGTTCCAGCGGCGGCGACGACATCGACACGGGGCTACGACGATGATGCCTCGACAAGAGGTATCAACATGGGGCTGCGATGGCCATGATGATGGCGACGATAACATCAACACAGGGCTACGACGGCGACGATGACAACCACATCGTAGAACTGATATATATGGATGAATGTATGAATTGTATAACTGATTTGAACATATGGATGAGTATATAAGTATTTGGATGCATGGATGAATTGTATTTTTTTTAAATCCATAAATACTTAGTGGTGGCGTTGGTGGGTATATGCTCACGTTGCTACTAGTGTATAGTGGTGACATGGTATGTGTGTGCACGTCATTGCTATTTCACATAGTGGTGGTGTGAGTGAATAGTGTCATGCCACCAGTAACAAAAATACCTATGGCGTGGGGCCGACGCCATCGGTACTTTATTAACAATGGCGCCATATTAGTGACGTCGACCCTTAACGCCACCAAGATGTGTTTTAGCACACGCTAGCGCTAGCGTTTTCTGCACTAGTGACTATATGTGCTTTGATGTAAACCTACTTCTGTGATGTAATGTTAGTAACCCCGCCTGCCGCACTATTTCTATCGAACCATTTGTTTTGCAGGTAGAATGTTTATCAGAAGTTATGAATGATTGCACCTTATACTCGATGGATTACACATCATCAATGCGAATCATTACCTCGAATGATTGAAAAATCCTCCACATACTTAAATGAATTGCAAGGAATTTTATTTCATATCATTGACCCCGCATACATCAAGGGGGAGTATATTTCATCATCGAGTCAAGTATCGCAAGTTCACTCTTGGTCGATTTACTTTTCTCTTATCTATCTTCACTACGATGATTATCTGTTTTGTCAACAACCATTCAAAAAGGGGGAGTTTGTTGGTGCAATGATAGGCCCCTTATGTTTTGAAGTTTGTTGACATAAACAGTATGGCACTTATGTGTTTGCTAGTGCAAACAGAGTAACAGGTCCCTGAGATGTCTAGGAGTTTGATACAAACGACGAAGATAATCTCCCAGTGGTGCAGCGAAGGTTATCACCGAAGATGAAGCTAACAAGAGTGACCCCTACCAATTGCTGAAGATTAAGCAATTGGTTCGGTGTATGTTCGAAGAAGATGACTGCGTTTGAGAAAGAATGAAGAGAAAGTGAAGACGTAGCATTTATTTCGTTCTTCTTCTTCTTCCTTCGAGGAGAACGTGGTATTGAGAATCAAAGAGAGAGAAGAGGGCATCTAGCTACTAGCTATAGACCCGTAGGTCTGAGGTAAACTACTCACGCTTCATCGGAAAGGCAATGGTGTTGATGTAGAAGCCCTCCGTGATCGAATGCCCCTCCGGCAGGACGCCGGAAAAGGCCCCTAGATGGGATCTCACGGGTACAGAAGGTTGCGGCGGTTGAAAAGTCTTTTCGTTGATGCCTCTGGTGGTTTGGGCATATAAGAGTATATATAGGCGAAAGAATTAGGTCAGGAGATGCACGAGGGGCCCACAAGGGTGGGGGGCGCCCTACCCCCCTGGGCCCGCCCTCCGTCCTTGTGGCTGCCTCATGGCTTCTCTGACTTGCACTCCAAGTCCTCTCGTTTCCTTTTGGAACAAGAAAGATCATCACGAAAGTTTTATTCCGTTTGGACTCCGTTTGGTATTCCTTTTCTGCGAAACTCAAAAACAGGGAAAAACAGGAACTGGCACTGGGCTCTAGGTTAATAGGTTAGTCCCAAAAATAATATAAAATAGCATATTAATGCATATAAAACATCCAAAACAGATAATATAATAGCATGGAACAATAAAAAATTATAGATACGTTGGAGACGTATCAAGCATCCCCAAGCTTATTTCTGCTCGTCCTCGAGTAGGTAAATGATAAAAACAGATTTTTTGATGTGGAATGATACCTAACATATTTATCCATGTAATTTCTTTATTGTGGCATGAATGTCCAGATCCGTACGATTTAAAACAAAAGTTTAATATTGACATAAAAACAATAATACTTCAAGCATACTAATAAGATAATTATGTCTTCTCAAAATAACATGGCCAAAGAAAGCTTATCCCTACAAAATCATATAGTTTGGCTATGCACCATCTTCATCACACAAAATACTCAAATCATGCACAACCCCGATTTTAGCCAAGCAATTGTTTCATACTTTAGTATTCTCAAACTTTTTCAACTTTCACGCAATACATGAGCGTGAGCCATGGACATAGCACTATAGGTGGAATAGAAGGTGGTTGTGAAGAAGACAAAAAGAGGGAGATAGTCTCACATCAACTAGGCGTATCAACGGGCTATGGAGATGCCCATCAATAGATATCAATGTGAGTGAGTAGGTATTGCCATGCAACGGATGCACTAGAGATATAAGTTTATGAAAGCTCAAAAAGAAAACTAAGTGGGTGTGCATCCAACTTGCTTGCTCATGAAGACCTAGGGCAATTTGAGAAAGCCCATCGTTGGAATATACAAGCCAAGTTCTATAATGAAAAATTCCCACTAGTATATGAAAGTGACAACATAGGAGACTATCTATCATGAAGATCATGGTGCTACTTTGAAGCACAAGTATGGAAAAAGGATAGTAACATTACCCCTTCTCTCTTTTTCTCTCATTTCTTTTCTTCCCTTTTTTTTCCTTCTTCTTCTTTTTTTCTCTTTTCTTTTTTTTTTCTTTCTTCTCTTTTTTTCTTCTTTCTTTTCTCCTTTTTTTTCCTCACATGGGACAATGCTCTAATAATGAAAATCATCATACTTCTATTTACTTACAACTCAAAAATTATAAATCGATACTAGAACAAAATATGACTCTATATGAATGCCTCCGGTGGTGTACCGGGATGTGCAATGAATCAAGAGTGACATGTATGAAAGAATTATGAACGGTGGCTTTGCCACAAATACGATGTCAACTACATGATCATGCAAAGCAATATGACAATGATGATGCGTGTCATAATAAACGGAACGGTGGAAAGTTGCATGGCAATATATCTCGGAATGGCTATGGAAATGCCATAATAGGTAGGTATGGTGGCTGTTTTGAGGAAGGTATATGGTGGGTTTATGGTACCGGCAAAAATTGCGCGGCACTAGAGAGGCTAGCAAAGGTGGAAGGGTGAGAGTGCGTATAATCCATGGACTCAACATTAGTCATAAAGAACTCACATACTTATTACAAAAATCTATTAGTCATCGAAACAAAGTACTAGATGCATGCTCCTAGGGGAAGGGTTGGTAGGAGTTAACCATCGCGCGATCCTGACCTCCACACAAAGGATGACAATCAAAAAAAATATATCTCATGCTCCAACTTCGTTACATGACGGTTCACCATACGTGCATGCTACGGGACTCACAAACCTTAACACAAGTATTTCTCAAATTCACAACTACTCACTAGCATGACTCTAATATCACAATCTTCATATCTCAAAACAATCATAAGGAATCAAACTTCTCATAGTATTCAATGCACTTTATATGAAAGTTTTTATTATATCCCTCTTGGATGCCTATTATATTAGGACTAAATTTATAACGAAAGCAAATTACCATGCTGCTTTAAGGAATCTCAAAAATAATATAAGTGAAGCATGAGAGTTCATCAATTTCTATAAAATAAAACCACCACCGTGCTCTAAAAAGATATAAGTGAAGCACTAGAGCAAAATTGCCTAGCTCAAAAGATATAAGTGAAGCACAAAGAGTATTCTAATAAATCACGATTCATGCGTGTCTCTCAAAAGCTGTGTACAGCAAGGATGATTGTGGCAAACTAAAAAGCAAAGACTCAAATCATACAAGACGCTCCAAGCAAAACACATATCATGTGGTGAATAAAAATATAGCCTCAAGTAAAGTTACCGATAGACGAAGATGAAAGAGGGGATGCCTTCCAGGGCATCCCCAAGCTTAGGCTCTTGGTTGTTCTTGAATATTACCTTGGGGTGCCTTGGGAATCCCCAAGCTTAGGCTCTTTCCACTCCTTATTCCATAGTCCATCAAATCCTTACCCAAAACTTGAAAACTTCACAACACAAAACTCAACAGAAAATCTCATAAACTCCGTTAGTATAAGAAAATAAATCACCACTTTTGGTACTGTTGTGAACTCATTATTTATTTATATTGGTGTAATATATACTGTATTCCAACTTTTCCATGGTTCATACCCCCCGATATTACCCATAGATTCATCAAAATAAGCAAACAACACATAGAAAACAGAATCTGTCAAAAACAGAACAGTCTGTAGCAATATGAAAATCTCGAATACTTATATAAGTCCAAAAATTCTGAAAAATTAGGACAACCTAAGCAATTTGTTTATTAATATTCTGCAAAAATAATCAACTCAAAATCACTCTTCTGTGAATTATAAAAATTATTTTCCTGGGCGCAAAAGTTTCTGTTTTTCAGCAAGATCAAATCAACTATCATCGTAAGCTATCCCAAAGGTCTTACTTGGCACAAACACTAATTAAAACATAAAACCACATATAACCAGAGGCTAGATGAATTATTTATTGCAAAACAGAACCTAAAAAGCAAAAACAAAAATAAAATTGAGTTGCCTCCCAACAAGCGCTATTGTTTAACGCCCTTAGGTAGGCATAAAAAACACGAATCGATCTAAGTATTGTCATCTTTGGTATGCAATCCATAAGTGGCTCTCATAATAGATTCATAAGGCAATTTAATTTTCTATCTTGGAAAGTGTTCCATGCCCTTCCTTAACAGAAATTGAAATCTAATGTTTCCTTCTTTCATATCAATAATTGCACCAATCGTTCTAAGGAAAGGTCTACCAAGAATAATAGGACATGTAGGATTGCAATCTATATCAAGAACAATGAAATCTATGGGCACATAATTCCTATTTGCAACAATAAGAACATCATTAATCCTTCCCATAGGTTTCTTAATAGTGGAATCCGCAAGATGCAAATTTAAAAAACAATCATAAAATTCACGGAAACCTAATACATCACACAAAGTTTTTGGAATCGTGGAAACACTAGCACCCAAATCACACAAAGCATGGCATTCATAATCTTTAATATTAATCTTAATAGTAGGTTCCCACTCATCATAAAGTTTTCTAGGGATAGAAACATCCAATTCAAGCTTTTCTTCAAAAGATTGCATCATAGCATCAGCGATATGTTTAGTAAAAGCTTTGTTTTGTTTATAAGCATGAGGAGAGTTCAACACGGATTGCAACAAGGAAATACAATCTATTAAAGAACAATTATCATAATTAAATTCCTTGAAATCCAAAAGAGTGGGGTCATTGCTACTTAAAGTTTTGACCTCTTCAATCCCACTTTTATCAATTTTTGCATCAAGATCTAAAAACTCCGAATCATTGGGACGCCTTCTAACTAAAGTTGACTCATCTCCAGTCCCATATTTATCAAGATTTATATTGGAAAACAAAGATTAAATAGGAGTCACATCAATCACTTTAAGATCTTCATCATTATTTTCACGGAAACTAGAAGAACACGTTTTTACAAACCAATCTTTTTAGCACGCATCTTAGCGGTTCCTTCTTTGCACTCATCAATGGAAATTCTCATAGCCTTGAGAGACTCATTGATATCATGCTTGGGTGGGATAGATCTAAGTTTCAACATCAAGAGAAATTCTATCCACGTTCCTAGCCAAATCATCAATATTAAGCAATTTTTCTTCAATCAAAGCATTGAAATTCTTTTGCGAACTCATAAATTCTTTAACACTATTCTCAAATTCAGAGGGCATCTTATTATAATTTCCATAAGAATTGTTGTAGGAATTTCCATAATTATTATAGGAATTACTAGGAAATGGCCTAGGATTAAAATTGCCTCTATACACGTTATTACCAAAATTGTTCCTACCAACAAAATTCACATCCATAGATTCATTATTATTTTCAATCAAAGTGGATAAAGGCATATCATTGGGATCCAAAGAAACACTCTTGCTAGCAAACAATTTCATAAGTTCATCCATCTTTCCACTCAAAACATTAATCTCTTCAATTACATGCACCTTTTTACTAGTGGAAGATCTTTCGGTATACCATTGAGAATAATTAACCATAATATTATCTAGAAGTTTAGTAGCTTCTCCTATGGTAATTTCCATAAAAGTGCCTCCCACGGCCGAATCTAAAAGATTTCTAGAAGCAAAATTCAATCCGGCATAAAAAATTTGTATAATCATCCACAAATTCAAACCATGAGTAGGGCAATTTCGTATCATCAATTTCATTCTCTCCCAAGATTGTGCAACATGCTCATGATCAAGTTGTTTAAAATTCATAATATCGTTCCTAAGGGAGATGATCTTAGCGGGAGGAAAATACTTGGAAATAAAAGCATCTTTACACTTATTCCATGAATCAATACTATTTTTAAGCAAAGATGAAAACCAAGTTTTAGCACGGTCTCGTAGTGAGAACGGAAATAGCTTCAATTTAACAATATCATTATCCACATCTTTCTTATTTTGCATATCACACAAATCAACGAAATTGTTTAGATGGGATGCGGTGTCTTCACTAGGAAGGCCAGAAAATTCATCTTTCATAACAAGATTCAGCAAAGCGGCATTAATTTCACAAGATTCCGCATTAGTAGCGGGAGCAATCGGAGTACTAATAAAATCATTATTATTGGTGTTGGAAAAATCACATAGTTTGGTATTCTCTTCAGTCACCGTGACAAAGCAAGCAATCCAACACGCAAGCACACAAAAAGCAAACGAAGAAGACGAACGGAAGAGGGGCGAAGAAAAGGCAAAGAGAGTGGCGAAGAAAAGGTAAACTTTTCAAAAATTGTTTTAGAAGTTGGGGAGAGGAAAACGAGAGGCGAATGGTGAACAATGTAATGCGAGAGATGAGAGTTTATGATGGGTACTTGGTATGTCTTGACTTGGTGTAGATCTCGCCGGCAACGGCACCAGAAATTCTTCCTGCTACTTCTTGAGCTTGCGTTGGTTTTTTCCTTGAAGAGGAAAGGGTGATGTAGCAAAGTAGAGTAAGTATTTCCCTCAGTTTTGAGAACCAAGGTATCAATCCAGTAGGAGACAACACGCAAGTCACCGAATACCTACACAAACAAACACCAAACTTGCACCCAACGCGATAAGGGGTTGTCAATCCCTTCTCGGTTACTCGCAAAAGTGAGATCTGATAGAGATAGACAAACGGTAAAGTAATTTTTTTTGGTATTTTTGTTTTATAGATTGGAAAGTAAAAGATTGCAAAATAGTAGATCAGAAAATCGTAGATTGGAAAGTAGAAGATTGTATGATGGAAAATAGACCCGGGGGCCATTGGTTTCACTAGAGGCTTCTCTCAAGATAGAAAATAATACGGTGGGTGAACAAATTACTGCCGAGCAATTGATAGAAAAGCGCAAAGTTATGACGATATCTAAGGCAATGATCATGAATATAGGCATCACGTCCGTGTCAAGTAGACCGAAACAATTCTGCATCTACTACTGTTACTCCACACATCGACCGACTCCTGCCTGCATCTAGAGTATTAAGTTCATGAAGAACGGAGTAACGCATTAAGAAAGATGACATGATGTAGAGGAATTAACTCAAGCAATATGATGAAAACCCCATCTTTTTATCCTCGATGGCAACAATACAATATGTGCCTTGCTGCCCCTACTGTCACTGGGAAAGGACACCGCAAGATTGAACCCAAAGCTAAGCACTTCTCCCATTGCAAGAAAAATCAATCTAGTTGGCCAAACCAAATCGATAGTTCGAAGAGACTTGCAAAGATATCAAATCATGCATAAAAGAATTCAGAGAAGATTCAAATAATATTCATAGATAAGCTGATCATAAATCCACAATTCATCGGATCTCGGCAAACACACTACAAAAAAGTATTACATCAAATAGATCTCCAAGAACATCGAGGAGAACGTGGTATTGAGAATCAAAGAGAGAGAAGAAGGCATCTAGCTACTAGCTATGGACCCGTATGTCTGAGGTAAACTACTCACGCTTCATCGGAAGGGTAATGGTGTTGATGTAGGAGCCCTCCATGATCGAATCCCCCTCCGGCAGGACGCCGAAAAAGGCCCCTAGATGGGATCTCACGGGTACAGAAGGTTGTGGCGGTGGAAAAGTCTTTTCGTGGATGCCTCTGGTGGTTTGGGCATATAAGAGTATATATAGGTGAAAGAATTAGGTCAGGAGATGCACGAGGGGCCCACAAGGGTGGGGGCGCGCCCTACCCCCCTGGGCGCGCCCTCCGTCCTTGTGGCCGCCTCGTGGCTTCTCTGACTTGCACTCCAAGTCCTCTAGTTTCCTTTTGGTCCAAGAAAGATCATCGTGAAAGTTTTATTCCGTTTGTACTCCGTTTCGTATTCCTTTTCTGCGAAACTCAAAACAGGGAAAAAACAGGAACTGGCACTGGGCTCTAGGTTAATAGGTTAGTCCCAAAAATAATATAAAATAGCATATTAATACATATAAAACGTCCAAAACAGATAATATAATAGCATGGAACAATCAAAAAGTATAGATACGTTGGAGACGTATCACTTCCTTATCATTGATTGTTGACTCTGCCTGTAGCCCCTCTGATCGAAGAGCCTGAGCTACTGGAAGAGGTGGCCAGCATAGGGAAAGATGCTTTGCAGGAAGCCGCCAAGATTGCTGCCACGGAGGGGCAGGAACATGCTGCCGAGAGTGTTCAGGAGCTCCTGATGGAAACGGAGCAAACCCCCGGCAGCGCGCCAGGATCGGGGGCGACGATTGAAGAGAAAATCCCCCTCCAACCCATGGACCCCCTCCCCTCATTTCGTATCGTGGCGGGGGCCCCGCAGCCATCTTCAAGTCAACTAACGCTGGTGCTTGCGCAGCCTGGGCTCGGAGCCCCCGGTTCGTCATCAGCGACGAGCGCGGAACTTGATGGAGAGATTCTGCCCATCTTGGCGTCGATGTACCAAGGGGTTGAAGAGGCAGACGACTCCATCACCGTCACCATGGACTTGTCTTTCCTGGAGTACATGGCGGCAGGCATGAAGGAGATGCAGAGTCGGCACAGCCAGAAATGGGAGGTGCTCAAGGAGCAGCGCAAGTCCGCCAACAAGGTGGACTAAAAGCTGAGGGACAAGGGTAGCGAGCTGCGCAACTGGCACGACAAGCAGTTCCAGGTCCTTATGAGGCAGCAGGAGGTGATTTCCATGGCAAGGGAGGATGTCATCGCCCGAGAGGCTCGCTTGACAGAGCGCACGGCGCTCTTGGATGCGAAGGAGAAGGATATCTCTTCCCGGGAAGAGAAACTCGAAGCCACCCTCCATGCCAAAGATGAAGAACTGGAAGCCCTCATGCAGCAGCGTACCATGGAGCAGGAGGACAGGCATAAGGCAGCCCTGGACGTCCTTACTGCCGATTCTGCTATCCAACTGAAGAAGCTCGCTGATGACCTTGCCGCTGCATCCACAGCCAAGACCAATCTCGACCAACATGTGGCCAAACTGACTGAAGAGCTTGCTGGGAGCGCCAAGGAGGTCACGACCCTCAAGGAGGAGGCGCGGAAAGCAGAGATTCTTCTGAAGGATGTGCAATCACAGCTCTCCTCCAAGAGCCAAGGTCTTGAGAGCGCCAACGGCACCATTGAAGATTTGAAGGCAAGGATTGGCACCCTGGAGAGCTCGGCCGAGTCTAGTGGGGCTCGCGAGAAGCAGCTGGCGAAGGACCTAGATACCACAAGGCTCCTCCGGAAAGATGCAGAGGACAAACTGGCGAACCCCACCGAGCAGGTCAACCCCTGGATCAAGAGTATGATCGACGTCGTCGAGTGTCTCACTGCCCAAACTGTAGCGATGGGCATGGAAGGGCCAGTCTTCTCGGCCAGTACGCATGAAGTCCCCAGCGTCAAGCTAGGGCTTTTCTTTAATGAATTGATCGAAAAGCTGAAGGCACATGAAGAGGGAAGGGCCGGTCGCTTTGCGAGTGAATCCCGGAAGCTTGCCCGCAACGCCCTCTTCATGGTTCTGAGCAACATCACCTACGGCCATCCGGACCTCGACCTTGCCGATGGCTTTAGGAGGATGCCGGAGGGCGTGGACGCTTCTGATGCCGAGGAGAAGGCCGCCCCCTATACCGACAAGGTCCTCGCCGTCCCCACTGCTCCGCGGGTTCGCCAGGCATGGCCTTGAACTATTCTTGCCATCGCGCTGTCCTATAACAAAACATGGTGCATGTCTTGTATTTAGACATCGTACTGCTTATGCTTGTGTGGAACTAATGTCTTTATTTAATCTCATCTGCATGTCTTGTCCCTTTTGAGTTCACCCATTGGTGTTCGTACGATTAGTCTTTGTGTGTATTTTGGTTGCCTGCTGGTATCATACTGCCGCGATTGTCGTAAGGGTCGGGCCCTTAGCAGTTATCTTGGCGAGGATACATCCCGGCAGGTTTTTCCTTGGCAGTTTTTGACGCAGCCACCCATTTCTGCGAGCAGGCTCGGAACAGAGCGGGGGCGCAGACAAAAAACTAGTAAGGTGCCGTCACACGAAAGATTTCCTCGTACGAACATCTTGGTACCCGAGGGATAAGCAAGTGCAAATTTTAGGTCTATAACGAAGCAACGATTTTGTGGACTTAGCTTTCATTCTTGCTCCCTTCCTCCCCCTTCAGCCGCGGCCGCTTTGTCGCGTTCGCATGCTTCGGGAAGGATGGCACCGCGCGCGTTGCCCTCCGGCTCCTGGCAGGTGCCGGCAAGAATCATATGTATCTTGCGGGCGGCTGGACGCGATGCAGGGCACGACCGGTTTCTCTCTCCTCCTCCCCACACCCTTTTAAAAAAAAGAATCTGACGGCAGCTGGCATAAAAGTCACACAAATGCGGATGGCCTTGCCGGAGCGTACTTGCTGGGGCGTCAATCAATGGATTCGCACCGACGCTCTACTCAGGATTTCCCTAGGCAGGGTAAATGCTGGACCGAGTATCGCGCGCTGGCTCATCGACATTGATGATGCTAAACACAGGATAGCTCGATTGTCGACAAGTGAGAGTGGCGGAGAGAGAAACCTTGTACCCCTACACCTTGTTCCTTTTCCCGAATGGGGCCTGCATGGTGACCATGCTGCCTGAATTGTTCGGGGCTGCCTCGCCGCCATCATTTCTTGTTCCCATCGCTGCTGCAGCCGCGGCAGAAAAAGGCGACGGAGATTGGACAGGATGGACGGGGGTGCGATACCACTCCCCTCCCATCCTACCATGCCCCATTTTTTCTTGGGCGTCATGGATGATGAAGCCATCAATGAAAGAGCGATGATGAAGATGATGCGCTGCATACACTCTCGGGTTCGCGCAAGCACTTGCCCCTACCTGGTGCGCCAAAGATGTCGTGGTTTTCACACGGCCACCTATGGGGCCATCGGCCCTTTGTGGTTCGGCAAGGGGGACAAGTGCATTGCACGAAGAGCGGAAAGCATAGAGCAGCATGACAGCAATGACACAGACAGTTTTACCTAGGTTCGGGCCGCCGCGAGGCGTAAAACCCTACTCCTACTTTGGTGGATTGATTAATGGATGGTGGTGGAGGCACAGCGCTCTAGCCCGGTAGGGTCACCTCGGGGCAGGAGCAGCTGGGCGTGTACGAGAGTACGGGGGTCTGAATCCTTTCTAAGGTTGCCATGGCCCTCCTTTTATAGATCAAGGTGCTATCATACCTAACTCTGCAGACAGGACAGGGCGCATTAAATGCACCGCTTAGTGTCACATCGTAGCGTAGCCCGGCAAGCCTTGCCGTGTCGTTCGGCCACCTTCTCGCCTGCCTGCATGACATGTCCCTGGACGGGTGTCATTTGGAGGTGATTTCCTCTGGAAGTGGCTGCCACGTGCCAAATAACGGCCACTTAGCCACTTGGGGGCTCGACACCGCACCGATCAATGACTTGCGTTGCTGTGAGGTGGAGCGGTGGAGCCTTGGCGGGGTAATCCGCCCTCGGCGTCCCCGGTAAGCCTGCTGGGGCAATCTTGAGACTTATTTTTGGGGCAACCTCATCCCCACCAGGCTCGCCTGCCCGGCAAGGGAGGTTTCTCCTTAGTGGTATCTTGCTCCTTTGGTTGGTCTTGGTCTTCTTGATCCGCCCTTTGATTCCTCAAAGAGTTGATCTCTTCTGCTTGGTCTTGTCTTGGATGCTGAGAGTTGCCGAACCGTAGGTTTGCTGTCCGTACACAAGTCAGGGGAAAACATACACCCTGTTTGTGTACCCCGGCAGTTTTTCTTCATTATTCCACCTTATGATGCAAATATAATGCCTTTTCTCTCTTAATTTGCAAGATTTACATGGAGAAGGAGATTACCCGCAGCTGGAATTCTGGACCAGAAAAAGCTATAGCACAGATACCTATTCTACAAAACTCAAAATGACATAAAACTTCATAGAGATTTTTTATTGAATATATAAAAAATACTGAAGCAAAGAAATACTAGAGGGGACCACCAGCTGCTCACAAGGCAACAGGCCACGGCCTCACCCCCCCCCAGGCGCGCCCTGATGCCTTGTGGGTCCCACAGCTAGCCTCTGGTACCCATCTTCTGTTATATGAGGGGTTTTGATCTAGAAAAATAAGAGGAAGACTTTCGGGCTCTGGGCAGGAGCACTTTTGCTCTCCGGGGGAGCGATTCCACCAGGGATACTTTCCTCCGGGTGGGGGAAATCGAAGCCATCGACATCACCAATGATCGTCTCATTGTGGGAGGGCCAATCTTCATCAACATCTTCACCAGCACTATCTCATATCAAACCCTAGTTCGTCTCTGGTATTCAATATTTGTCCCAAAACCTCAGATTGGTACCTGTGGGTTGCTAGTAGTGTTGCTTACATCGTGTAGTTGATGCTAGTTGGTTTATTTGGTGGAAGGTTAAATGTTTAGATCCTCAAGCATATTCAATACACCTTTGATCTTGAACATGAATATGATTTGTGAGTAGTTACTTTTGTTCTTGAGGACATGGGAGAAGTCTTGTTATAAGTAATCATGTGATGTTGGTATTCGTTCGATATTTTGATGATATGTATGTTGTTGCTTCCTTTAGTGGTGTCATGTGAATGTCGACTACATGAAACTTCACCATACTTGGGCCTAAGGGAAGGCATTGTGGAGTAATAAGTAGATGATGGGTTGCTAGAGTGATAGAAGCTTAAACCCTAGTTTATTCGTTATTCCGTAAGGGACTGATTTGGATCCATATGTTTCATGCTATGGTTAGATTTCTCTTAATTCTTCTTTCGTAGTTGCGGATGCTTGCGAGAGGGGGTAATCATAAGTGGGTTGCTTGTTCAAGTAAGAACATCCCCCAAGCACCCGTCCGCCTACATATCAAATTATCAAAGTAACGAACGCGAATGAATTAAACATGATGAAAGTGACTAGACGATAATACCCACATGTCCTCGAGAATGCTTTGCTTTATATAAGAGAACTCTCAGGCTTGTCCTTTGCTATAAAAAATATTGGGACACCTTGCTGCACCTTTGTTACTATTGCTACTTGTTACTTGTTACGAATTATCTTGCTAGAAAACTATCTATCATTGTTACCTTCAACACTTGCAGAGAATACCTTGCTAAAAATCGCTTGTCATTTCCTTCTGCTCGTCGTTGGGTTCGACACTCTTACTTATCGAAAGGACTACGATTGATCCCCTATACTTGTTGGTCATCAGCGAGGCAGGAGGTTGAGGACAGGGGGCAAAGTCGCCACGGGGCCGGCCGGCGGCGGCAGCGTCCATTGTGGGTGAAATCGGCTGGCGGCGGAGTTCGGCGGACTGCGGGCAGTCACGCAGAAGGAAACAGAAGGCAGTTGGGCGGTTGGCGTGCGGCTGCCCCTTTTGCATCTCGAGTCGGCAGAGATGCAAATTCGCAACATGATGTGTTGTATTTTACATCTTCGGGAGGTGGAGATGTAAAATTTTTTTGCATCTACATTATCTATTGGAGAGGGGATTTTGGGCTCTGGAGATGCAAAAGTTAGGTATTTTTGCATCTATATCTTCTATTGGAGATGATCTAAGAGTGTCTGGATCAACTTCCCAATTAATCATCCTTAATAGGATGTTATTAGGGTTGCCCCATAACACTTCTTGGGTTTTTCGAGGAAATGCTTGAGCAAATCCCAAATATGTGCCATGGAACTCTCCTAGTGACACCTATACTTTAAAAAAAATGTTTGCGCCACTCGGCAACATTGACTTCTATTGTGTTGCGGTGTTTACATTTAGCTTTTTTATGGGCAGCGCTAGGCATTGGTCGACCGGCCCAAACTTTTGGCCGGTTGAGAGCGTTAGATCAAGCACGCATCAATTGCCCAATTGAAGCGGATTGGAGCGTGGTTGTCATCTTCCTCTTCCCCCGCACGCGCACAGGAAAAACAGGTAGGATCCCCCTCCCTGCTCGTCCACCATTGCCGGCCACCCCATGCCACCACCACTCGCTATCGGCTATCGCGCTCATCATCTCCCTTGCCACAGAGGAACACCCCTCTTTGGTCATGAAAAACATGGCCACCGTTGTTGCAGCGATTTCAATGTCAGTCATAACAAACGGAGGTGATGGTTGAAACAAAAATTGTTGTCGCCGTCCCCGGCAGTTGTACCTCACTGTGCAGTTCACAAAACATGGCCACCGACCATGGCAGTGGTTTTCATTGTTGGTCCTAGCAAACAGAAAGGATGGTTGCAACGAAAACTGCATCGTCGTCGCCGCGGGTTGGAGCTCGTCGTGTAGGTCACAACATTTTGCATCTTCAATTGTAGTAAACTGCCTCATCGGTTCCTACAAAATGGCACCATGGTTCTAGCAATTGGGAAGCCGGTTGCAGCAGCCCCGTTGTTGACGTGGTCATCCGCCAGTCATAGCAGGTCGCGGCCATTGACCTCGCGTTCCATAACACCCTGTTTTTTAGTCCTAGAATATTCTTTTCCAAATTTGGCTTCTGTCTTTTTATTTTGGTGTTCTTGGATTTTATTCGCACTTTTGTGTTTATGTGAGAGTAAGTATCTTGCCTAGTTACTTCGAATTAGGGTTTTGCCTCCAAAACCTTAATTGCTTTCTAATTTCAATTGCACCAAAAATCACCAAAAAATTGTAGGACTCATCCTACAAATATCTTCAACATTTCCATCTTAAAACCCACACACTTAAATCATTTACCATAACAATTCATCCATGGTTTCTTCCAGATCTATTGATCTGTGAAGCAAGTGTAGTGTGCCCTTATCTATGAAGCTAAAATTTTGCATACATCATCATCCACCCATATCATGCCTATCCATAAATTTTGATCAACAAACACCCACCACATTTCCCCACAATTTTCCAAAGATTGCATTAACATGGCCACATTGTGAAGGAAGTACATTTTGCGTCCATCCATTTAAGCTCAAATTTGTCATGGTGATCTACCATGACAAAGCACCACTGCCACCCAAATTTCATCAATTTCCATCACACCATTTGACCACAACATTTTCCCCTCCACACTCAACCATTTGGCATGAATATTTGCATACATATTCATCATCATACATAAACACACAACAAACAAAAATCAGCTTGTTTCATCATCGGATTTCATTTTGCACATCACAAACACTTGCTAACAAAAACATATTTTGGATGCTATACTTTAAACTAAAACACACCAGGACCCCAGTGCACACACAGGAACTCTACTAACCCTACCTATACCCTAGACATGCTGGAGCTAACCAAAACCCACTAGGGCAATGATAACCCACAAGTATAGGGGATCGTAACAGTTTTCGAGCATAGAGTATTCAACCCAAATTTATTGATTCGACATAAGGGGAGCCAAAGAATACTTGTAAGTATTAGCAGTTGAGTTGTCAATTCAACCACACCTGGAGACTAAATATCTGCAGTAGAGTGATCAGTAGCACAGTAGTATGACAATTTAATAGTAGTAGTAATGATAGCAATGGTAACAGTAATAGCAGTAGCAATAGTTTTGTAGTAGTTGTAACAGTAGTAACAGCAACCGTAGCAATAGTCACTTAGCAAGAACAATATGTGAAAAGCTCGTAGGCATTGAATCGGTGATAACGTTGGATAATATTCATCATATAACAGTCATAACCTAGGGCAACACAGAACTAGCTCCAATTCATCAATATAATGTAGGCATGTATTCCGTAAATAGTCAAACGTGCTTACGGAAAAGAACTTGCATGACATCTTTTGTCCTACCCTCCCGTGGCAGCGGGATCCATAAGGAAACTAAGGGATATTAAGGCCTCCTTTTAATAGAGAACCAAAACAAAGCATTAACACATTGTGAATACATGAACTCCTCAAACTACGGTAATCACCGGAAAGAATCCCAATTATTATCACCTTGGGGTATGCGGATCATAACACGTGGCAGGTGCATATAACTTACAAGATCGGATCGAGAACACAAATATATTAGTGAAAACATAAATGGTTCAAATTTGAAATCATGGCACTCGGGCCCTAGTGACAAGCATTAAGCATAGCAAAGTCATAGCAACATCAATCTTAGAACATAGTGGATACTAGGGATTAAGCCCTATCAAACCTAACTCAATTACATGATGAATCTCATCCAACCCATCACCGTACAGCAAGCCTACAAAGGAACTACTTACTCCTGGCGGTGAGCATCATGAAATTGGTGATGGAGGATGGTTGATAATGACGAAGACGGAAGATCCCCCTCTACGGAGCCCCAAACGGACTCCAGATCTGGCCTCCTGGTGAAGAACAGGAGGTGGCGACGGCTCCGTATCGTAAAATGCAATGAAACTTCCCCCCCCCCCTCATTTTTTTCTCGGGAAATAGGAATTTATAGTATCCAGATTAGTGTCAACGGAGCCTCGAGGGGCCCACTACCCACTAGGGTGCGCCAGCGGGGTGGCGCACTGTAACATCCCATATGTATCACTTCCCAACTTTGCAATATATCCAACTTAATCTTCATCTATTTCCATGTGGGTCCCTCTTTTGTGCCTTTTTTTTTGTTTTGTTCCTTTATTTATTGCATTGTCATGCCATCATCGTTTTGCATTTGTCATCTCATATTGCATCATGGTCATTGCTAGGCCTTGTTGTGTTGTGAATAGTGGGTTTCTTGATGTGTTAAGTGCATCCTCAAGTCATGGCATCATCATTATTCCCCCTCATCTCAAATAATGTTCATTTTCTCCCCAATATTCTAGCACATTATCCTTAACCTCTCTGCCAAATTTCATTCTATTTGGTGATTTTGGTTAGGTTCAAAAATGCCTCAAGTTTGAATTTTATTCAAACTTGTATTATTTTTCTACCTCTAACAATGCCCGAAGCAATTTTATCAAATGGTGTATAATTCCAGGAGCCTATGGGTATATTTATTTCTCCCTCACTCCTCTCCTTTACCTCTGTGCATTTTGCTCTTGTTGTTTCTGTTTGAAGAAATGGAAAAGGGCAGAAGCAGCAGCAGTAGAAACCCAGCAGCAGTGCAGGCCCCATCCACCACAGCGCACCACTTGGGCCTCCTTCCCCGAGCCAGCCCACGTACAGGGGCGCCTTCAACCTCCTGTACGGCACACATCTGAGCAAGCCACGTCGATGCCAGGTGTGATTTGACGGCCGGAGGAGCCTCCCTAGCCCTATAAAACATGTCCTCCGCGCTACCCTAACCCTAGCCTCGCCATTCCCCCTTCTACCTCCGCCGCCGCCAGCTCAGGTAAGGGGCACACACGGTCGCCTGCGCCCTGTCACCATGCCCCGGCCGAGCTCGAGCTCAAGCTCGGGGTAGCCTCTCCGACCGCGTCCGACCTCTCCTACCGGCGTGGGAGGGTTCGCCAAGTACCTATACGTCTCCTACCACGACACAAGCGATGCCACGGCCCCTGGATCGACCTCCCCGACCCCGTCTTCTTTCTCTATTGCATCTACTTCTCGGACCCGAAGCCCCGCCAGGTTCAGAGCTCCCTCCCGTCGCCTAGAGAGCGTCTCCGTCGACCTCATCGTGTACTAGGGTGAGCTGGGTAACGCGCCTACCCCTCCCTTTCTTCCCATGGCATGTAGGACCCTGTGAGACTCGCCCGATCCGTGTATTTGCTGTGCTCCCGGTGCTCCGGCGAAGTCTGTAGTTTTATTGTGTGTACTTGCTGCAGCGCGCCCGTGCGTCCCCGCGCTCCGGTTCCCACCTAGCTGCGTTCTTCTCGCCGTGCTTGCCCGTGTGCACGCTCGCAGCCTGCTCGCATCGCGTCGCCTCGCCAGCTTCAGAGGTCGCTCGCTCGGCCTCTGCACCATCGGAACCAAGCCAAGCTCGCCATGAGCTCGTGCTCGAGTTGAAACCCCACACACGCACTCTCGCAGCAGCTCTGCATGCACGCGCTGCACCCCCTCCATATCCGCACCCCCACCGGCACACCACCTCGCCGAACACGGCCGCCTCGCTCGCCGGCGTCGTCGTCGTTTCTTCTTTGTATGCGTAGAAGAGACTAGCCCAGGCCTCGGGCTAGTCCATAAGGTGTCCGGTCTTCTTTGTGTCAACTATGAGCTCCTAGCCCAGTGTTCTCCCACTCCCTCATGGTAACAGGAGGTTCTGGGTTCGATCCCAGCTCCCTCCTTTCCTATTTTTTTTCTTTTCTGTTATATACCATTTGCGGAATATGCCAGATTTGGCATATGCCGAGGTTTCCAATTTCGGCAGTGAACTTGTTATTTGTTTTGCGTGCATTTTACCTACAGCAACATATACATATTATATATCATTTTGGGCTGGAAGAATCCAACTAATCCAATTGTGGCATCCATTTCATCATTTGAGCAAGTTTTGAAACATCTTATTTCTACAGCATATCCCATTTTGTTCTTTTACATTTTTTTGGGTGATTTTGATATGAGCACTTTCATGACATGAGTAGAAGCACAAACATGCCATCTTACTGCTAGTTTTTTTGCATGCTATGATATGCTTTGTAGTGAGTTAGACAAGCTTGCAAACATGCCTACTTAAAGTTGTTTTTGCCATCCTAGTTTATTTTGCCAAGTCTGAATAGTTTATATCATGTACCCCTGTTTGCATGAAGCTAGCATCTTTTCCGTGAAGTTTTAGAATAAGCTCAGTAAGTGATTTTTGTTAAGTGCATTTAGTACTAGCATTCCATGCTCTTGTTTGCCATGATCTGTTCCTGTAGCATGTATTATACTAGTCCTAAACATTGCAATTCAGATCTGTTTTCTGTCATGTCCAGTATTTTGTCAAGTCTGTAAAACTGTTAACATTTGCATTCTTGCCATGTTGTTTTAAACATGTTCTAGTGAGTTTTAGCAGTAGCTCAGTAATCTTGTTTTCTAGTACATGTCATGCACTATCTTGCCATTCCTTTGGTTTTCATGTTGGAATGCTGTAGCATATGTAAACTTTGCATCAAAGTTGTCATGTTGCTGTTTCCAACAGATTGCATCGCATTTTTGTTTCGCTTGTCATTTGCAAACCGTGCATCCGTTCCCGGTGATCTTTATATCGATTTCAACCGAAATCATCCAATCTTTCTAGTGGCATGCTTGGTTTACCAAAATTCTGCCCATATCCATTTTTTTCTTCACCATTTCCTTCCCGTTGACGTATCCCTCGTTCCGGTAGAACCGTAGCCCCGTGTATAACGTTCTTCATATGCATTCATGTTAGAGTTGCATGAAGTATATGTTCTTGCAATGCCTTGTTTGTTTATTGTATGCTTGTGCTTTCTTTTCGGTAGCTCCGGGAGATGAGTTCGTGACCGAGGACCCTGTCGAGTACGTTCACGAGGAGCAAGCTTTCGCTCCCACTGAGGACATTTCCGGCAAGATGATCATTACCCCCGATATCACTACTATCTTTGCTTGCTAGTTGTTTGTTGCTATCGCTATGTCGCGCTACCTACCACTTGTTTATCAAGCCTCCTAAATTTCCATCATAAGCCTCTAACCCCACCTTCCTAGCAAACCGTTGTTTGGCTATGTTACCGCTTTTGCTCAGCCCCTCTTATAGCGTTGCTAGTTGCAGGTGCAGTGCAGGTTGTTCCATGTTGGGACATGGATATCTTGGGATATCACAATATCTCTTATTTAATTAATGCATCTATATACTTGGTAAAGGGTGGAAGGCTTGGCCTTTTGCTTGTTATTTTGTTCCACTCTTGCCGCCTTAGTTTCCGTCATACCAGTGTTATGTTCCTTGAATTTTGTGTTCCTAACGCGTTCGGGGTTTATGGGCCCCCCTTGATAGTTCGCTTTGAATAAAACTCTCCCAGCAAGGCCCAACTTTGGTTTTACCATTTGCCTAATAACAACTAAAATTTGCATAGGGAGTAATTAACCCGAGGATTCTTAATCAACAATGCGGGCCAGTGCTCCTCATGAGTGTTGGTCCAAACCGGGTTGACTGCGGGGCCACCACGGGGAAACTCGAGGTCTGGTTTTACTCATAGGATGTCCCATCGTATCGTGGCCTGAGACGAGATACGCGTGGCTCCTATCAGGGTGTCGGCACATCGGGAGGTCTTGCTGGTTTTGTTTTACCATTGTCGAAATGTTTTGTGCACCGAGATCCCAAGTTTGATCGGGGTGTCCCAAGATGGAGGTTTGTCTCCGCGGATCATGAGCTTGTCATGGGCTAAGTTGGGATACGCCTACAGGGTTTAAACTTTCGAAAGCCATGCCCACGGTTATGTGGCAGATGGGAGTTTTTAATATCCGGTTGTAGTGAACTTGACACTAAACTCGTTTAAAATACACCAACCGCGTGTGTAACCATGATCGTCTCTTTTCGGCGAAGTTCGGGAAGAGAACACGGTGGGATTATGTTTGAATGTAAGTAGTTCAGGATCACTTCTTGATCATTACTAGTTTGCGACCGTTGCGTAGTTTCTCATCTTGTTCTTGTATTCATGAGTTAGCCACCATACATATGCTTAGTGCTTGCTGCAACTTCACCACTTAACCATGCCATTCCTATTTAAGCTTTGATAGTCTTGACACCGTGGGTAATAGGATTGCTGAGTCCCTATGGCTCACAGAATACTACAAACACAGTTGCAGTTACTGTTGAGGCCGATGCAGGAGATGCCACTGAGCTCCAGTGGGAGTTTGACGAGGATCGTGGGCGTTTCTATGTTACCTATCCGGACGATCAGTAGAGGACCTAGTCGGAGTATCCGGGGAGAGTAGCAGGGTGGTGTTTTCTTTTTATCTAGTCAGTAGTCGGACTCTACTATATGTATGGATGATTGTATGATGATTGTCATGTTTATGTTATTCTGGGGCAAGTGTTGCCTGAATCTCGTATTCTATCTATTCGCTTGGTTGTATGTATTTGTATGCCACCATGCTACGCGCTCGAAATGCAATTGTGCCCCTAATCATGAGTTCATCACGTGATTGGGATAGAATCACATCTTGGGCGTTACAAGTTGGTATCAGAGCAAGGCAGCATGTCTGTTTATCAATATAACATCAAGTTTCAGAATCTTGCTCGCTATGCAAGGCAAGACGTCCCAGATGAGAAGAGTATGATCTACTAGTTCAGGGGTTGTCTCAGAGAGGACCTTCAGCTAGCTCTCGTTCTTGTGGAGCCTACTCAGTTCGATCAGTTCTATAACATGGCTGTAAAATAAGAAGCAGCTCAGCTCAAGTGTGAAGCTTCTAGAAAGAGACTCAGGGATGCAGTCCACTCGTCTTCTTCCTCTCAAGTGGTCTCAAAGTAGCAGAAGTTTTGGCTTCCTCCACCTCCTCTGTTTCGTCCGCCCTATCAGTAGAAGCACTCAGATGGTCGTGGATCTTCCCACCCACCCAACCCAAGCTATCAGAACAAGTCTCAGTCTCAGGCTCCGAGGACAGGTGGTCCACCTCCTCCTTCTTTTCGTCCACTTTCAGAGGTCACTTGTCACAAGTGTGGTATGAAAGGACATTACTCCAACAAGTGCTTCAACCAGAGGCGCCTTCTGCCTCCTCCTCCTATCAGGTCAGCAAACAATGCAGTTGTTAAGCATAATCCAAAGTATGCAAAGGTGAACATGATGAATTCAGCTCAAGCGGAAGAATCTACTGATGTGATCATGGTTAATCTCTCTCTTTTCCAGCAAAAGTTTTATTCGATTCTGGTGCATCACATTCTTTCATGTCATATCCGTTTGCATCCAAGCACAATTTTGACATGGAGACCTTACCAAGAGTTATGCAAGTTGTTTCCCCAGGAAAGCTTATGACTTCTAGTTTGATAGCTCCTGATGTCACTATCAAGATGGGCAATTATGCATTTCTGGCTTCCCCAATTGTTCTCGACAATTCCAATATTGATCTCATTCTTGGCATGAATTGGCTTTCTAAGCACAAGGCTTCTATCGATTGTGCTAAAAAGGAGGTTAAATTGACTCATCCGTCTGAGGAATTGATTATCTTTGCGGCTCGTGATGACACCATTCGGTTGTTCTCTCTCAATGAGAAAGGCGAGATCAATGCTATTTCTCAAATTCCAGTTGTTTGTGAGTATCAAGATGTCTTTCCAGAAGAGCTTCTGGGTATGCCTCCTCACCGGCCAGTTGAGTTCGTTATTGAGCTTGAGCCCGGTACAGAACCCGTTTGCAAGCGCCCATACAAGCTTGGGCCAGAAGAGCTGAAAGAATTGAAGAAACAGCTCGATGAACAAGAAGGTCTGGGTTTGATCAGACCAAGTTCGTCTCCTTGGGGATGTGGTGTTCTCTTTGTCCAGAAGAAAGATGGCATGGAACGACTTTGCGTTGATTACCGCCCATTGAACAAGAAGACAATCAAGAATAAATATCCACTTCCCAATATCAATGAATTGTTTGAGCAACTCAAAGGTGCAAAGGTGTTTTCCACGCTTGACCTCCGTATGGGGTATTACCAGATTCGCATTCGTGAAGAAGATATCCCAAAGACAGCTTCCAGAACGAGCTTTGGTTCTTATGAATATACTGTCATGTCTTTCGGGCTTGCAAATGCCCCTCCAACCTTCTCGAGAATGATGAACTACATCTTCATCCCCTACACCAATGAATTCATCCTGGTGTACCTCGATGATATCCTAGTTTTCTCCAAGAATAAAGAGGATCATGCTAAACATTTGCGATTGGTGCTCGACAAGCTCAGAGAGTATCAATTCTATGCAAAGTTCTCTAAATGTGAATTCTGGCTTGATGAAGTTCTTTACCTTGGTCACATCATCTCTGCCAAGGGCATTTCTATCAATCCGGAAAAGGTTGCTTCAATTGTCAACTGGGAGCCTCCTCAGAATGTCAAGCAGCTTCATAGTTTCCTCGGGCTTGCAAGCTATTGCAGAAGGTTTGTGGAGAACTTCTCGAAAATTGCTAAGCCTTTGTCCAACCTCCTCCAAAAGAATGTCAAATACTCATGGACTCCTGAGTGTGATGTGGCCTTCAATAATCTCAAAGAGAAACTCGTCACAGCTCCGGTCCTTACTCCTCCTGATGAGTCCAAGCCCTACCAAGTTTTCTGCGATGCTTCGTCGCAAGGTCTCGGTGTTGTTCTTATGCAAGACAAGAAAGTTGTGGCCTATACTTCTCGACAGTTGAAGCCAAACGAAAGGAACTACCCCACTCACGATCTCGAGTTGGCGGCTGTAGTCCATGCATTAATTACATGGAGACATCTCTTATTGAGCAGGCAGGTGGACATTTTCACTGTTTTCACACACGAACACGTCACAGTGTACCTCCAATGCCGAGGGTGATGCACCGCAGCTCACGTCGAAGGAGACCCGTCCGGAAGTGCGGTACGCAAGCAATCCGGCGGGCGCTTTTGAGCACCCGAAACCCTACGCGCCCGGGAGGGACCCCATCTGGACGCGCGACGGCAATGGGCTGCCCTAGGTCGGTTTGCCCGCCCCTAGAGCCTCGAGGATCGCTGCCTTTCAACACGAAGAATGAACGAAGAATGAGAGAAAGAACAAGGGAGGGGTGTAAAACTAGGGTAAAAAGTAGATGGGTTTTGCGATTGTGTGTTGTTGTTCAATCGGCCGTCACCCCTTAGGTATATAAGAGGTGGCTGGACTTCCCGTGCAATAAAAAAGCTTGGATTCACGTCCAAAACCCTAGTCAAATTCGGATTGGTTTTGTCCGAACTTTCCAAAAACGGTTTGGTTTAAACTGGCTGCACCTTGCGGGTCTTTTTTGTGGCAGTAAACCACCTCGGATGAGAACGCGCCCAAAAGCATATTTAATTGTTTCGACGAGACGAACAACTTTCATGTTGAACGTTTTTCGATTCGAAGCCATCTTCTGGGTCAAAATGGTCACGCAAAACATCTGTTTGCTCGCGCTACCCATCAGACATGGCGTCTGGTGGGGCGCGCCATATTTCGCCTCCTGACAGGGCTGCATTCCGATAGCTCTAACTTTTGCATACGAACTCGGACTGGGATGATTTTTATATCAAAATCGATCGTTTCGACGAGACGAAGACAAATTATGTAGATCATTTTTCCAAAAGAGGCCGTAATCAGCCGAATAGTGTTCTGAATACAAAATCTCTGTACTTCAAACACAACTTCGGCCTTAGAGATGAGATCGGATGGCTATGGCCCAAATATCAAAGTTTCTCCTTTTTACGATACAGAACTTTCTCGCTTTGAGAAATTTTTCATTTGAGGCCATCTTAATTGTGTTTTTGACCATGCCAAAATCTGGTGTCAACACATGCCCCTCTGTTTTTCGGCAAAACTTGCGTGCCGAAAAATAATTTGCAATGTATTTGTTCTAAGGACGTTGTCAACACTCCATCGGCCATTTATATTTCTCAGGGTGATAATTATGTATCGGCCATGTTTATGCTTAGGGCGATAATTTTATATCGGCCATTGATTATCCTTAGGGCGATAATTTTATATCGGCCATTGATTTTAACTTCTTGTTCACATCATACCTTGTAACCGATTACCACAAATCGGCTTTAAAGAGATGGGAATGAAACCGTTCCTTGTAGCACTAAGGAAATCAAACTCCGAGAGGTCACGCCCTATTAAGCAAGTAACATCGGGATGATTCCAATCCATCGATGCATCGGCCAAAGCAACACAAGCCGAATTATCCGCGTGAATGACTTCTACCTCATCATCGACCCATTGTATTAAAAATTGATGCATGGTAGATGGCACACATTGGTTAGCATGAACCCAATCGCGGCCTAATATAACATTATAGTTACCTTGCACCTCGGCGATGAAGAATGTGGTGGCCAAAGTTTTACTTCCCACGGTGAGTTCCATGCACATCACACCTTTGACCTATGTCTTTTCTTTACCCTCAAATCCATTAAGTATCATATTGTTCTTCATCAATGCATCATCATCTAACCCCAATTTCTTGAAGACCGAGTAGGGCATAAGATTTACCACAGCACCACCATCAATGAGCATCCTAGCAACTGGCGATCCGTTAATATGACCTTTGAGGTACAATGGCTTCAAGTGTTTCACCAGTTCTTTTGGCTTCTCAAAGATAGCATTCATAGGACCAAAATCCAGCTGGGCTACCTCCCCTTCTTCACCTATAGCATGAAACTCGGCAGGTAAGTAATATACCATATTAATATCCATACCTTCCCGAACCGGCGTAGATTCATAATCCACCATCTCATCTTCATCTCCCAATGTGTATATTGGGCTTAAAGATTCCTCAATTGAAGGGGATGTTTCAGGTGGTGTGGACGATGTAATAGGGGTCGCATCATCCTCTTTTGGTGGTGAAGGTGTTGCTGCAGCTAATGTAGAAGCATTTGTGTTTTGTTTTTGTTTAGGCCTCCACACTTGTTTTGTGAGTGCCATGGGCCGAATTTGACTGAACAATTCGTCCCTTTGCCTCTCCTCTTTGTGTTCTAGCTTCTCGTGGTTCCTCATGCGTTGTAATATCCTTTTCATGGTCTTAGTTAAACCGGGAGGACACCACTTAGGTTGAGTATATTTAGGATCCCTTGGTTTGGCCTTGCTTGTGCTCGCCTCATGATCATTAACAATGGAAACCTGCTGAACAATAACAATATCACCATTAGAAGTAGCCAGATTACCAACAACCGGCTTTTTGATCTCCTTTTGCTTGTCGCATTCTAAAATTTCCACATTAGGTGACTTAACACACCACACTTTTTTATTGGCCTTTGTTGGCCGATTAGCACCATAGCTCAAACGGCCTTGTGTGGGATAATAAAGCCTCTCACGAGCAGGCCTTCTAGGTGCTACTCACCTCATATGAAAAGCATAAGGAGCCATTGGGGGCTGCCCCCATCCTCCACTGAAGTCTCTCATGTAATATGGCGCATACAGGGTTTGTGACATCCATGGTGTCGGTGTCCATGACCCATATGGCCTTGCATAGCGTCGAAGCTCTTGCTTCGGTGGCAATCTTGAACGCTTTGAATGTGATGGCCGATTAGAGCTAGAACCGGCCGCTGGACTTGCATATTTGGATAGCAACATATCAAAAGTTGGCTTGATTCGCTTGCGCTTAGCTTCACTCTTTTCCCACTTGCCAACTTCTGAATTCTTGGGCTTGATAAATTTAACATGAGTATCTTCTTGTACTTGTGGTTGCCCCCCGAGTGCAGGATTTTTTATGGTGATCTTCAATACTTCCTTGCCATCGGGTTGCTTATCAAGCACAACCTCTCTTCCAAAGACTTTGTCGCCCTCCTTGCCTTTCCTGGGTTCACCAATAATAACATTATCTTTATTAGCAGATTCGGCTATGCTAGGCCGAATTAATATTTTCTTTCCCTCCAAATCCATGGTGTTTATCGGGAAGGGCTGTTTATCAACTTGCATCTCAGCAAAATTCAATCGTCCGTCATTAATGGCCGATTGTATGTGTCGTCGAAAAACATTGCAATCGTTAGTAGCATGAGAAAATGAATTATGGTACTTGCAATAAGCACGCCGTTTTATCTCGTCAAACGGCGGTATGGTGTGTGATATTCTAATCATCTTATCTTGCAAGAGAGCATCAAATATTTTATCACACTTAGATATATCAAAAGTAAACTTCATCTCCTCATCACGATTCTTGCGAATCAGCTTAAGAGCATTGCATATATAGGATTTGGCCTTTGAGGACCAAACAAACTCAGTAGTATAGACATCAACCTCATCGTCTGAATTATCATCATTGTACTCAACCATATGCATTCTAGGACGATCGGTGGTAGACCTATGAACCTCTTTACTTCGACTCTCTTGAGCCAAAGCTTTTTGTAAGACTTGGTTAATATTCAAAAACTCATAACTTTCAAGCCTCTATTTAATGTGAGTTTTTAAACCATTAAGAACAAGATCCGCCAAATCTCTCTTAGTTATCACTAACCTATAACATCGGTTCTTTATATCTCTATATCTCTTGACATAATCGGTGACCGATTCATCATGTTTCTGCCTAACCGATGTAAGATGTGACAACTTAAGCTCATTATCACCGCTATAAAAGTGATCATGAAACTTTTGCTCTAATTGCGACCATAAGAGAATTGAACCATGTGGTAAAGCAGCAAACCATGAAAATGCGGTACCAGTTAAAGATAATGGAAATAAACGCACTTTCAGTTCTTCTATGGAACCCGCTTCACCCAACTGCGCTAGATACTGACTAACATGCTCCCATGTTGTTTTCATGCCCTCTCCACTAAATTTGACAAAATCAGGAACCTTATAACCTTGAGGGTACAAAACTGCATCAAAGTGTTCAGGATAAGGCTTTTGGTACACATGACTCTTTACTTTCGGCTCATTTTCGAAAGTTTCTAGAAACATCTTATGCAAATCCTCCCTTAATTTAGCTAAAATTGGATCCGAGGTAGATGAAGATGTCTGTGGCAATGACATAGGAGCAACCTGAGTACTAGCTAGGGGTGCAACTTGTGGGATGGTCGCCGAACCATAATTCGGCGAAAGACCAAACATGCTTGCGCCTAGGGGTGGTGTGACAAAGTGATTCGACGTTGACGCCGAATTGGGCACACTCATAATAGGATTAGGATATGCAGGTGCAGCCACAAGCTGATTTGTTTGACTAGGGTAAAAATTCAACGGCATACTATATTGTTGTTGTACAGGAGGTGCCGATGAAATAGGTAAAGTTGGACTAGGGTTTTCAGATACATCAACAGTACCACTAGATGATGGAGGCATATTTTTCTTAGCATTAGTATTTGCCACAAAAGAATTGCATGTCATCACATTACCCTTGCTAACAAGACTTTCAATCATAGCCACTTGCTCTGGAGAAAAAACTTTACTCACATTGATTAAATCTTGTTCGTTAATGAGAGGAGAAAAATTGACGTTTCCAACCGGAGTGATGTTGCCTTGACGGTCCTTCTTGAAACTTGCAAGAAACGCTTCCAAATCCTCCTCCTCGTGCTTCTTCTTGAGCGCTTCAAAAGCCTCTTCACGCTGCTTCTTGCGCGTTTCGAAGGCTTGGCGATGTTCCTCCGATAGTTCATCAAGACTGGGCTTAAAGATGTTATCGCCGTCAACTTCTGAGGGCTTGGGGAGATTAGACATGGTTGATGATGATTCTTGATCTTTCGTCCCCAGCGGAGTAGCCAAAAAGTGTGTTCGCACATGCACACGTCACCGTGTAACTCCAACGCCGAGGGTGATGCACCGCAGCTCACGTCGAAGGAGACCCGTTCGGAAGCGCGGTACGCAAGCAATCCGGCGGGCGCTTTTGAGCACCCGAAACCCCAAGCGCCCGGGAGGGACCCCGTCTGGACGCGCGGCGGCAATGGGCTGCCCTAGGTCGGTTCGCCTGCCCCTAGAGCCTCGAGGATCGCTGCCCTTCAACACGAAGAATGAACGAAGAACGAGAGAAAGAACAAGGGAGGGGTGTAAAACTAGGGTAAAAAGTAGATGGGTTTTGCGATTGTGTGTTGTTGTTCAATCGGCCGTCACCCCTTAGATATATAAGAGGTGGCTGGACTTCCCGTGCAAGGAAAAAGCCTGGATTCACATCCAAAATCCTAGTCAAATTCGGATTGGTTTTGTCCGAACTTTCCAAAATTGTTCGGTTTAAACTGGCTGCACCTTGCGGGTCTTTTTGTGGTAGTAAACCACCTCAGGTGAAAACGTGCCCAAAAGCATATTTACTCGTTTCGACGAGACGAACAACTTTCATGTTGAACGATTTTCGATTCGAAGCCATCTTCTGGGTCAAAATGGTCACGCAAAACATCTGTTTGCTCGCGCTACCCATCAGACATGGCGTGTGGAGGGGCGCGCCATATTTCGCCTCCTGACAGGGCTGCATTCCGATAGCTCTAACTTTTGCATACGAACTTGGATTGGGATGATTTTTATATCAAAATCGATCATTTCGACGAGACGAAGACAAATTGTGTAGATCATTTTTCCAAACGAGGTAGTTTTGGGGGAGTAATCAGCCGAATAGTGTTCTGGATACAAAATCTCAGTACTTCAAACACAACTTCGGCCTTAGAGATGAGATCGGATGGCTATGGCCCAAATATCAAAGTTTCTCGTTTTGACGTTACAGAACTTTCTCGTTTTGAGCATTTTTTCATTTGAGGCCATCTTAATTTTGTTTTTGACCATGCCAAAATCTGGTGTCAACACACCGATCACAAGAGTCTCAAATATATATTCACTCAGCCCAACCTCAACCTCCGGCAAACTCGTTGGGTCGAGATGATCCAAGAGTACAATCCAAGAATTGGGTACACTCCAGGCAAGGAAAATGTGATTGCAGATGCTTTGAGCAGAAAGGCATATTGCAACAGTCTTATTCTCAAGCCATTCCAGCCTGATCTTTGTGAAGGATTCCGCAAGCTCAACCCCAAGTGGTTCCTCAAGGCTTTCTTGCCAACCTTCAAGTCACTCCAACTTTGAAAGATCAAATTCGTGAAGCACAACTCCTTGACTCTATGGTGAAGAAGGTGAAAGATGTTGTTGCCAAGGGCTTACCCAAATACAAGTGCTATCGCATTGATGACAAAGATACCTTGTACTTTGAGGACCGGCTAGTGGTTCCTAAGGGTGATCACAGGAAGGTCATAATGGACGAAGCGCACAATTCTCTCCTTTCCATCCATCCAGGCAGTTCTAAGATGTATCATGACCTTAGGCAGACCTTTTGGTGGACACGAATGAAGCGAGAGATTGCTCAATTAATGAATGAATGTGATGTCTGCCACAGAGTGAAAGCAGAACATCAGTGTCCAGCAGGACTCCTCCAACCTCTACCTATTCCCAAGTGGAAGTTCGATCATATCAAAATGGACTTTGTCACCGGCTTTCCCAAGTCCAAGCGAGGAAATGATGCTATCTTCGTTGTCATTGACAAGCTCACAAAAGTGGCTCATTTCCTTCCAGTCAAAGAATCTATCACAGCAACTCAGCTGGCAGAGCTATATACCTCCAGAATAGTCTCGTTGCATGGGATTCCTCAATTGATCTCCTCAGACCGTGGAAGCATTTTCACTTCCAAGTTTTGGGACTCCTTCCAGAAGGCCATGGGCACCAACATTCGTTTCAGCACGGCCTTTCATCCTCAAACAAATGGCCAAGTTGAAAGAGTAAATCAAATCCTTGAAGACATGTTGAGAGCGTGTGTCATCTCCTTCGGCATGAAGTGGGAAGATTGCCTCCCGTTTGCTGAGTTCTCCTACAACAACAGCTACCAAGCAAGTTCGGGCAAGGCCCCTTTTAAAATCCTATATGGCAGAAAGTGTCGTGCTCCTCTCAACTGGTCCGAGGCTGGTGAACGCCAACTTCTTGGCAATGACTTGATCACAGAAGCTGAAGAAATGTGCAAAGTCATTCGTGAAAATCTCAAAGCCGCGCAATCGCGCCAGAAGAATTACTATGATAGCAAGCACCATGACTTGGCTTTCGAGATTGGAGACCATGTCTATCTCTGAGTCTCTCCTATGAAAGGCACTCAACGCTTCGGTATCAAAGGGAAGCTTGCCCCAAGATATGTGGGTCTTTCAAGATTATTGGTAAAAGAGGCGACCTTGCCTATCAACTTGAGCTCCCTTCCAACTTCTGAAATGTACATGATGTGTTTCACGTGTCACAACTTCGCAAGTGCTTCAAGATGCCCGAGCACACTATCAACTTCAAAGAGATTGACCTCCAAGAAGACTTGTCTTATCATGAGCATCCCATTGCCATTCTTGAAGAAACCGAGCGCGAAACTCGCAACAAGTCGATCAAGTTCCTAAAAGTTAAGTGGTCTCACCATTCCAACCGAGAAGCTACATGGGAGCGCGAAGATCACCTCCGTTCCGAATATCCGGAGTTCTTTCAGTCCTAGGTCTCGGGCCGAGATCCTTTTGTAGTGGAGGAGAGTTGTAACACCCCATATGTATCACTTCCCAACTTGGCAATATATCCAACTTAATCTTCATCTATTTCCATGTGGGTCCTTCTTTTGTGGCTTCTTTTGTTTTGTTTTGTTTCTTTATTTATTGCATTGTCATGCCATCATCATTGTGCATTTGTCATCTCATATTGCATCATGGTCATTGCTAGGCCTTGTTGTGTTGTGAATAGTGGGTTTCTTGATGTGTTAAGTGCATCCTCAAGTCATGGCATCATCACTATTCCCGCTCATCTCAAATAATGTTCATTTTCTCCCCAATATTCTAGCACAATATCCCTAACCCCTCTGCCAAATTTCATTCTATTTGGAGATGTTTTGGTTAGGTTCAAAAATGCCTCAAGTTTGAATTTTATTCAAACTTGTATTATTTTTCTACCTCTAAAAATGCCTGAAGAAATTTTATCAAATGGTGTATAATTCCAGGAGCCTATGGTATATTTATTTCTCCCTCACTCCTCTCCTTTACCTCTATGCATTTTGCTCTTGTTGTTTCTGTTTGAAGAAATGGAAAAGGGCAGAAGCAGCAGCAGTAGAAACCCAGCAGCAGTGCAGGCCCCAACCACCACAGCGCACCACTTGGGCCAACTTCCCCGAGCCAGCCCACGTACAGGGGCGCCTTCAACCTCCTGTACGGCGCACATCCGAGGAAGCCACGTCGACGCCCGATGCGATTTGACGGCCGGAGCAGCCTCCCAGCCCTATAAAACATGTCCTCCGCGCTACCCTAACCCTAGCCTCGCCATTCCCCCTTCTACCTCCGCCGCCGCCTACTCAGGTAAGGGGCACACACGCTCGCCGTCGCCCTGTCACCATGCCTCGGCCGAGCTCGAGCTCAAGCTCGGGGTAGCCTCTCCGACCGCGTCCGACCTCTCCTGTCGCCGTGGGAGGGTTCGCCAAGTACCTATACGTCTCCTACCACGACGCACGTGACGCCACGGCCCCTAGATCAACCTCCCCGACCCTGTCTTCTTCCTCTACTGCTTCTACTTCTCGCACCCAAAGCCCCACCAGGTTCAGAGCTCCCTCCCGTCACCTACAGCGCGTCTCCGTCGACCTCATCATGTCCTAGGGTGAGCTGGGTAATGCATCTACCTCTCCCTTTCTTCCCATGGCATGTAGGACCCCGTGAGACTCACCCGATCCGTGTCTTTGCTGTGCTCCCGGTGCTCCGGCGAAGTCTGTAGTTTTATTGTGTGTACTTGCTGCAGCGCGCCCGTGCGTCCCCGCGCTCCGGTTCCCACCTAGCTGCGTTCTCCTCACCACGCTTGCCCATGTGCACGCTCGCAGCCTGCTCGCATCGCATCGCCTTGCCAGCTTCAGAGGTCGCTCGCTCGGCCTCTGCACCATCAGAACCAAGCCAAGCTCGCCATGAGCTGGTGTTCGAGTTGAAACCCCACACACGCACTCTCGCAGTAGCTCCGCATGCACGCGCTGCACCCCCTCCACGTTCGCACCCCCGCCGGCACACCACCTCACTGGACACGGCCGCCTCGTTCGCCGGCGTCGTCGTCGTTTTCTTCTCTGTATTCGTAGAAGAGACTAGCCCAGGCCTCAGGCTAGTCCATAAGGTGTCCGGTCTTCTTTGTGTCAACTACGAGCGCCTAGCCCTGTGTTCTCCCACTCCCTCACGCTAACAGGAGGTTCTGGGTTCGATCCCAGCTCCCTCCTTTCCTGTTTTGTTTTTTTTCTTTTCTGTTTTATACCATTTGCGGAATATGCCAGATTTGGCATATGCCGAGGTTTCCAATTTCGGCAGTGAACTTGTTATTTGTTTTGCGTGCATTTTACCTACAGCAACATATACATATTATGTATCATTTTGGGCTGGAAGAATCCAACTAATCCAATGGTGGCATCCATTTCATCATTTGAGCAAGTTTTGAAACGTCTTATTTCTACAGCATAAGCCATTTTGTTCTTTTACATTTTTTTTGGGTGATTTTCATATGAGCACTTTCATTATATGAGTAGAAGCACAAGCATGCCATCTTACTGCTAGTTTCTTTTGCATGCTATGATATGGTTTGTAGTGAGTTAAACAAGCTTGCAAACATGCCTACTTAATGTTGTTTTTGCCATGCTAGTTTATTTTTGCTAAGTCTGAATAGTTTATATCATGTACCCCTATTTGCATGAAGCTAGCATCTTTTCCATGAAGTTTTAGAATAAGCTCAGTAAGTGATTTTTGATAAGTGAATTTAGTACTAGCATGCCATGTTCTTGTTTGCCATGATTTGTTCCTGTAGCATGTATTATGCTAGTCCTAAACATTGCAATTCAGATCTGTTTTCTGCCATGTCCAGTATTTTGCTAAGTCTGTAAAACTGTTAACATTTGCATTCTTGCCATGCTGTTTTAAATATGTTCTAGTGAGCTTTAGCAGTAGCTCAGTAATCTTGTTTTGTAGTACATGTCATGCACTATCTTGCCATGCCTTTGGTTTTCATGTTAGAATGTTGTAGCATATGTAAACTTTGCATCAAATTTGTCATGTTGCTGTTTCCAACAGATTGCATCGCATTTTTGTTCCGCTTGTCATTTGCAAACCGTGCATCCGTTCCCGGTGATCTTTATATCGATTTCAACCGAAATCATCCAATCTTTCCAGTGGCATGCTTGGTTTATCAAGATTATTCCCATATCTATTTTTGTCTTCATCATTTCCTTCTCGTTGACGTATCAGTCGTTCCGGTAGAACCGTAGCCCCGTGCATAACGTTCTTCATATGCATTCATGTTAGAGTTGCATGAAGTATATGTTCTTGCCATGCCTTGTTTGTTTATTGTATGCTTGTCCTTTCTTTTGGGTAGCTCTGGGAGACGATTTCGTGACCGAGGACTCTGTCGAGTACGTTCACGAGGAGCAAGATTTCGCTCCCACTGAGGACATTTCAGGCAAGATGATCATTACCCCCGATATCACTACTATCTTTGCTTGCTAGTTGTTCGTTGATATTGCTATGTCGCGCTACCTACCACTTGTTTATCAAGCCTCCTAAATTGCCATGATAAGCCTCTAACCCCACCTTCCTAGCAAACCGTTGTTTGGCTATGTAACCGCTTTTGCTCAGCCCCTCTTATAGCGTTGCTAGTTGCAGGTGCAGTGCAGGTTGTTCCATGTTGGGACATGGATATCTTGGGATATCACAATATCTCTTATTTAATTAATGCATCTATATACTTGGTAAAGGGTGGAAGGCTTGGCATTTTGCTCGGTATTTTGTTCCACTCTTGCCGCCTTAATTTCCATCATACCGGTGTTATGTTCCTTGAATTTTGGGTTCCTCGCGGTCGGGGTTTATGGGCCCCCCTTGACAGTTCGCTTTGAATAAAACTCTTTCAGCAAGGCCCAACTTTGGTTTTACCATTTGCCTAATAACAACTAAAATTTGCATAGGGAGTAATTAACCCGAGGATTCTTAATCAACAACCCGGGCCAGTGCTCCTCATGAGTGTTGGTCCAAACCGGGTAGACTGCAGGGCCACCACGGGGAAACTCGAGGTCTGGTTTTACTCATAGGATGTCCCATCCGATCGTGGCCTGAGACGAGATACGTGCGGCTCCTATCGGGGTGTCGGCACATCGGGAGGTCTTGCTGGTTTTGTTTTACCATTGTCGAAATGTCTTGTGCACCGGGATCCCGAGTTTGATCGGGGTGTCCCGAGATGGAGGTTTGTCTCCGTGGATCGTGAGCTTGTCATGGGCTAAGTTGGGACACCCCTGCAGGGTTTAAACTTTCGAAAGCCATGCCCGCGGTTATGTGGCAGATGGGAGTTTTTAATATCCGGTTGTAGTGAACTTGACACTAAACTCATTTAAAATACACCAACCGCGTGTGTAACCGTGATCGTCTCTTTTCGGCGAAGTTCAGAAGAGAACACGGTGGGGTTATGTTTGAACGTAAGTAGTTCAGGATCACTTCTTGATCATTACTAGTTTGCGACCGTTGCGTAGTTTCTCATCTTGTTCTTGTATTTGTAAGTTAGCCACCATACATATGCTTAGTGCTTGCTGCAACTTCACCACTTAACCATGCCATTCCTATTTAATCTTTGATAGTCTTGACACCGTGGGTAATAGGATTGCTGAGTCCCCGTGGCTCATAGAATACTACAAACACAGTTGCACGTACCGTCGAGACTGATGCAGGAGATGCCACTGAGCTCCAGTGGGAGTTTGACGAGGATCGTGGGCGTTTCTATGTTACCTATCCGGACGATCAATAGAGGACCTAGTCGGAGTATCCGGGGATAGTAGCAGGGTGGTGTTTTCTTTTTATCTAGTCCGTAGTCGGACTCTACTATATGTCTGGATGATTGTATGATGATTGTCATGTTTATGTTATTCTGAGGCAAGTGTTGCCTGGATCTCGTATTCTATCTATTCGCTTGGTTGTATGTATTTGTATGCCACCTTGCTACGCGCTCGAAATGCGATTGTGCCCCTAATCATGAGTTCATCACGTGATTGGGATAGAATTGCATCTTGGGCATTACACGCACCCTGGTGCCTGGTGGGCAGCAACCCCCCCCCCCCCTCCAGTGGGTCTTTGCTCCAATAGTTTTCTTTTATTCCAAAATAATTCTCCAAAAAGTTTGGTCCAATTCCGAGAACTTTTATTTCTGCACAAAAATAACACCATGGTAGTTCTGCTGAAAACAGCGTCAATCCGTGTTAGTTTCATTCAAATCATGCAAATTAGAGTCCAAAACAAGAGTAAAAGTGTTTGGAAAAGTAGATACGTCAGAGACGTATCAACTCCGCCAAGCTTAACTCATTGCTTGTCCTCAAGCAATTCAGTTGAGAAACTGAAAGTGACAAATAAAAACTTTTACGAACTCTTTTGTTCTTGTGTCCATATATATGCTTAAATAATACCCACGTTTTCAAGAAAGATCATGACTAACCATGCAAATGATAACTCTTAGAAATTATATTCACTCATATCAATGGCATAATCAACTAGCTAGCAATAATAAAATATCTCAAATGCCAGCACTTTGTCAAAACAATCATGATATAATATGACAATAATGGTATCACGCTAGCCCTTTCTGAGACTGCAAAACATAAATGCAGCGCACCTCCAAAGTTCAAGCACTAACTAAACATTGTAATTCATGCTAGAAGAGATCCAGTCATGATGCACACAACATTAACTATACACAATGCATGAGAATGACAATAGTGCTCTTAGGGCTTGTGCTTTTTTGAGAAGGTGATGACTCAACAATAAAGTAAAATAACATAAAAGTAAATAGATAGGCCCTTCGTAGAGGGAAGTAGGGATTTGCAGAGGTGCGAGAGCTCGAAGCTTAAATCAGAGATAAATATAATTTTGGGAGGTATACCTTTCCTGTCAACGTTACAAACAAGAGTTATCAATATCTACCATGCTAAACACATTAGCGGCGGTTCCCAAGCGGTAAAAGTAAAGTTTACTCCCCCTTCACCAACAACCACAAGCCATGGCTAGCTGAATCCTCGGGTGCCCTCCATACCAACAACAGTCCGGGGGAGTTTGTTTTGTTATTATTGCAATTTTGATCATGGGACTGGGCATCCCGATTACCGGCCCCTCTCATGCAAGGACGAGTGAATAAATACTCATCATGAGAATAACCTGCTTAGCATGGAAGATACTGACCGCCCCCTGTCGCCCCATGAGCGATACGGACACACAAAATAGATGTTTATTTGAATATTTAGAGGTGGCATGTGCAAATTTACTTGGAACGGCAGGGTAATACCGCATATAGGTAGATATAGTGGATTCATCTAGAATAACTTTGGTTTAAGAATTTTGATGCACAAGCAGTATTCCCGCTTAGTAGAGGGAAGGCTAGCAAATAGGTTGAGAAGCGACCAACTAGAGAGCGAAAAAGGCCATAATGCATTATGAATAATTACCATTGAATACTGGCATGAGTAGGATATAATCACCATGAACATAAATATTGTGGAGGCTATGTTGGTTTTGAATCAACTACATGCGTGAACATGTGCCAAGTCAAGCCACTTGAAACATTCAGAGGAGGATACCATATCATCCTACTACATCACAATCATTTTAATGCATGTTGACACCCAAGATAAATCATTATCCACTCCTAGCTACTTAAGCATGGTATGAGCAACTATAATCTCTAATTTTCATCATAAACATGTTTGATCATAATAAGCTGAATCATGGATACTAAGTTAAACATATTTACAAAAACAAAAACAAGTTTAGTTCATACCCGCTTTTCCTTGCCACAGTCACTTCATCAAATATCGTTATTATTGCCTTTCACTTGCACGACCGAATGATAAGAAAATAATAATAGTGCAAGAGTGCCATGGACTAAGCTGGAATCTGCAAACATTTTATTCGAATGAGAAGACAAGATAATATGGGCTCTTTGTTAGATCAAGAATAATGCATATGAGAGCCACTCAACATTTTCATCGTGGTCTTCTCCTCATACTGACTCAACGAAAGAAAAGAATTTCACAGAAACACACTGAAATATTTTTGGAGTTTTTAGTTTTTTTTAAGAAAGCAAATTAAAGGGAGAAAAACAAAAACGAGAAAAACTATTTACACGGGAAAGCTCCCAACAAGCAAAAGAAGAAATGGGAAATCTTTTGGAGTTTTCTTTTAATACTACATTAAATTAAACTAGAAGGAAAAACCGAAAAGATGCGAGAAATATTTTTGGATTTTCTCAAAGTTTTTCAAACACACAAGAAGAAAGCAAGAAAATAAAACTAACATGGATTATACAATGAAAGAGGATGAACACCGACAATTGGAATGAAATGTGTGAACATGAATGTAATGTCGATGGGAAATACGTACTCCCCCAAGCTTAGGCTTTTGCCTAGCTTGGTAATCACCATCGCTGGTCTGGGTAATAATCAAAGTGATAGCTTGTGGAGGCTCTCGGTGCCTCCGCCTCGGCCCGGCGAGTGGCTTCTACTGCTACGTTGTACTCGTGTTCCTCGCTCTCATAAATGTAATTCCTTCCTTTGCTCTAAAAATCAAAGAGATCAGGTGCAGGCAAAAATAACAGGTACAATAGTATTTTTGTCAAACATCAAGTTATAATTATAGTTTTGAGCATTATACTTAATAAACTCGTGGCGTTGCATCACATCAAAGTCTAAATATTGGTCAGGCAAAATAGGATCATTGGGCAAAGGTGACACACCTAGCCTTGTAGCTACACGCAAGGCATAAATTCCTCCATAAAAATGATCACTGTCAGCATTGCATTGCAGCCTCCGTTCAACGATCATGCCAAGATTATAATGTTTAATGCCCGATAAGGCAGTACGTTTGAGGCTCAAGTCTGGGGCACAGAGTGTACTGCAATCTTGTTTACCCATGATGCATTTGCCATTGAAAAGTGCAAAGTAACGGATGGCTAGAAATTATTTTTTTATTCTAGCTTTTGTGACCCCCCCTTATCTTCACCACAGCAGAGGCTACTCAGGAACATCTCATAATAAGATTTTGGTGGTTCGTCTAGCGAACCCCAATGTGGAATTTTGCATGCACCACAAAATTCTTCTAGAGGCATGACATATGCTCTATCATAAAGGCAAAATGAAACTCTAGAATCTCGAGAATGGTACTTAAATTTTTTGGTGAACGATTGGGTGAGATAGTGATGCTGAATACACTTATCTGCGATGAAGGGAGCGATCTCAGTGTTATGAACATACTGGTCGAATTCTTCTTTAATACCCGCACCTATCATGAACTCATCACACGGCCAGAGGCACGATTTGGTATCGGCATCCCGTACTGAGCTTGCCCTTGGCTCAACATAAGCCTATCGTATCGAGCTCTCACTCGACGATGCCCCCTGATGACCCACAAGTATAGGGGATCAATCATAGCCCTTTCGATAAGTAAGAGTGTCGAACCCAACGAGGAGCAGAAGGAAATGATAAGTGGTTTTCAGCAAGGTAATTTCTGCAAGCACTGAAATAGTCGGTAACAGGTACTTTGATAGCAAGACAATTCGTAACGGACAAGTAACGGTAATGGTAAATAAAGTGCAGCAAGGTAGCCCAATCCTTTTTGTAGCAAATGACAGGTCAAAATGGTCTCTTATAATAAGCAAAGCGTTCTTGAGGGCACACGGAAATTTCATCTAGTCACTTTCATCATGTTTGTTTGATTCGCGTTCGCTACTTTGATAATTTGATATCTGGGTGGACCGATGCTTGGGTGTTGTTCTTACTTGAACAAACCTCCGACTTATGATTAAGCCCCTCGCAAGCATCCGCAACTATGAGAAAAGTATTAAGATAAAATCTAACCATAGCATTACCCATTTGAATCCAAATCGGTCCCTTACGAAGTAGCGCATAAAGTAGGGTTTAAGCTTTTGTCACTCTAGCTACCCATCATCTAATAACTACTCCACAGTGCATTCCCTTAGGCCCAAAGATGGTGAAGTGCCATGTAGTCGACGTTCACATGAAACCACTAAGGGAATCACAACATACATATCATCAAAATATCAAACACATATCAAGTTCACATGATTACTTGCAACATGACTTCTCCCGTGACCTCGAGAACAAAAGTAACTAATTACAAATGATATTCATGCTCAAGATCAGAGGGCTATTAAATAGCATAATGGATCTGAACATATAATCTTCCACCAAATAAACCATATAGTAATCAACTACAAGATGTAATCAACACTACTAGTCACCCACAGGTACCAATCTGAGGTTCCGGTACAAAGGTTGAACACAAGAGATGAACTAGGGTTTGAGAGGAGATGGTGTTGTTGAAGATGTTGATGGAGATTGGCCTCCCAAAGATGAGAGGGTTGTTGGTGATGATGATGGCTTCGATTTTCCCCTCCGGGAGGGAAGTTCCCCCGGCGGAATCGCTCCGCCGGAGGGCAAAAGTGCTCCTGCCCAAGTTCCACCTCGAGACGGCGGCGCTCCGTCCCGAAAGTCCTCTCCTTATTTTTTCTAGGTCAAAATGACTTATATACCAGAAGATGGGCACCGGAGGTTGGCCGGGCTGCCCACCACCCACCAGGGCGCGCCTAGGGGGCCTGGCGCGCCCTTGTGTCTCGTGGGCACCTGGCGGCCCCTCTCCGGTAGTTATTTGCTCCTGTATTTTTTAAATATTCCGAAATAATTCTTCGTAAAATTTCAGCTCATTAGGAGTTGTGGAGAATAGGTAGCTCTGACGTAGCTTTTTCAGGTCCAGAATTCCAGCTGCCGGCATTCTCTCTCTTTGTGTAAACCTTGCATATTATGAGAGAAAAGGCATTAGAATTACTCCATAAAGCATTATTATGCATAAAAACATTGTAAATAATAGTAGGAAAACATGATGCAAAATGGATGTATCAACTCCCCAAGCTTAGACCTCGCTTGTCCTCAAGCGAAAATCGACATCGGAAAACATGTCCACATGCTTAGAGAGAGAGATAGGTGTCGATAAAAACAAAATACGGACATAGTAGCATTATGCATATTATTATAACAACAACAAACTTTATCATAGAACTTTATCATATAACTTTATTATATAACTTCTCATGAACAAGTAAAAATTCATTACTACATCGAAGTAGAAAGCATAAACTTTATTGAAAACTAACAAACTATGTTTTTAGTCAACTTTGCAACTACAATTCATCATATTTTCAGGAAGGGTCTCATATCGGAGCCTTTTGGCAAGTCCACACACTCGACCATCATTTAATCTTCTATAATTGCTAATACTCATAATATATATATATATGAGCAAAAAGTTTCAACCAGACACATAGAAAGATAGGGGTTTATAGTTTCGCCTCCCAACTTATTCACCTCAAGGGTGATGTCAACAATAATAACTCATGCTCACTCATATTCAACTGGATATATGTGCCCAGATCTTTCCCCACCACATGATGCTTGCCAAAGAGAAAATAAAAAGGAATAGAGGAAAATACTTTGACTCTTGCATAAAAACTAAATACATAAAAGTAAAAGATAGGCCCTTTGCAGAGGGAAGCAGAGGTTGTCATGCGCTTTTTGGTTTGCATGCACAATCACTTAATGCAAAAGAACATCATGTTATATTGCCCCTTATGATAGCAACCTTTATTATGCAGTCTGTCGCTTTTATTACTTTGCCATCACAAGTTCGTACAACGCTTAGTTTCTCTTACACTAAATGATCAAACCATTTAGAAGCAATTTTTATTGCCTTATTGCACCGATGACAACTTACTTGAAGGATCTTGCTCAATCCATAGGTAGGTATGGTGGACTCTCAAAATAAGATATTGGGTTTAAGGGTTTTTGGATGCACAAGTAGTATCTCTACTTAGTGCGGAATTTTGGCTAGCAAAGATATTCGGAAAGCACCACATGTTGAAGGATCTATGACAATATAACTTCTATGTGAATATGGACAAACATAAATCATTATGTTGCCTTCCTTGTCCAACATCAACAATTTTGGCATAAGATATTTAGTAGGGGCTCACAATCACAAAAGATGTCCAAGATAGTGTATTTGCATGTGAATCTTCTCTTCCCCTATTATCTTTTTCATGAATTGCATCATTGACCAACGTTATGTTTGTCAACTTCCAACAAATTTTACCACTTATACTTTTCCTTATGTGATGTCATTACTTACCATAAGATTAGCATATGATCTTTTTCATTATTTCCTTTTATTTTGATTGAAACAAAAGTAAAGAAGCAAAACTCAAGCTAAACTTTATTATATAACTCTCACTCGATTACATAGATAGATAGATCACGAAACTAACACTCGAAAATAGATCATGCTAAACTTTTATTCAACTAAATAATGAGATAGCTAAAGATCGAACTAAGATAGGTAAACGTAATAAAAGTGATGGTGATACGATACAACGGCATCTCCCCCAAGCTTGGCAGAAGCTAAGGGGAGTGCCCATACCCATGTACTCAAGTCTCCTTTGGTGGGGAAGATGGTGATGGTGGTGGTGGTGATGAGGTAGTACACAGCTTATCCTCCGGCTTCCATGGTAAAGGCTCACCGTCATAAGAGGAAGCACGAATCTCCCGAGTCTTGCAACTGGCAGCTAAACTCATACCTTTAAATCTTGCCTCATACTCAAAGACTTGATTTTGAAGATCATAGATTTGGCTTTGCAGAAAATTGATTTGCTCGTTGAGGGTGAAGACGATTTCCTTCATAGACTGGCCATCCACCTTGTGATCACAGGTGAATTCCGTAATCATGAGGTGATTGGCACTGAGTCCACGCTCCACCATCCCTTAGCACTAGAAGATCTGCTGCTCCACCGCCTAGAGCCTGGCCTCCACGGTTCCCGTCTTCTTGGCCCTTGAACATCCCGGATGTGGAGCACCCCTCACGCATATCAATTGCTTGAGGGTGCTTCATCACCTCCGACAAGTAGGGGTTGATTACCCTCTCGAAGAACTTGTGCTTGGAGGAGCTTGGTGCGGCCATGGTGATCTAGATCTGTCAGAAAAACAGCATCAAACAAGAACAGAGGATTTCTCCATGATACGGTGGTCAATACGTCCGAGGGGTATATAAAGATTTTTTTTATCTTGGGAACCAAGCAAACGGAAGGAAAACAGAGTCCAGAAGGTGCCCGAGGGGGCCACCACCCACCAGGGCGCGCCATGGTGTATTGTGGTCACCTAGGTTGCCTTCCTAGTTGTTTCATATTTTCCTAAAAAAAAATTCCAAAACTGACAGAAAATATTTTTGTGGATTTTTCGGAGTCCGTTTACTTACCGTATCACGTACCTCCTCCTTTTCAGGGTTCTGAAGTGTTCTGGAAGGTTTCTTTTATGTGTTCCTCTATTGTCATGGTTGGGATAATATTGGTTTCAACATTTATAGGCGTACCTAAGATATAGTGTGTAATTCTTTGCCCATTGACCACCTTTGGATTAGTTCCTTCGGCATTATTAATCTTAATGGCTCCAGAACGATAAACCTCTTCGATAATATAAGGTCCTTCCCATTTGGAAAGAAGTTTTCTTGCAAAAAATCTAAAACGAGAGTTGTACAAAAGAACATATTCACCAACTTTGAATTCCCGCTTTTGGATTCTTTTGTCAGGCCACCTTTTAACCTTTTCTTTGAATAGTTTAGCATTTTCATAAGTTTGGGTTCTCCATTCATCTAGTGAGCTAATATCAAATAACCTCTTTTCACCGGCAAGTTTGAAATCATAATTGAGTTCTTTGATTGCCCAATATGCTTTATGTTCTAACTCAAGAGGCAAATGACAAGCTTTACCAGAAACCATTTTATAAGGAGATATACCCATAGGATTTTTATAAGCTGTTCTGTAGCCCCAAAGTGCATCATCTAATTTCTTAGACCAATTCTTTCGGGACCTATTAACATTTTTTTGTAAAATTAATTTTATTTCTCTAATGCTAAGTTCAACTTGACCACTAGATTGAGGGTGATAGGGTGATGCAATTCTATGGTTAACATCATACTTAGCAAGCATTTTATGGAAAGCACCATGAATAAAGTGTGAACCACCATCAGTCATTAAATATCTAGGAGATAATGCCTGTGCCTGCCAAGGCCAGGGCTTGCCGGCCCTTCTTGGAGGGGTGCTCGCTTCGGTCTTCGGTTGCCCTGGAGGTGCAACTGGCGCGGTTTGGCTTTGCTCTTGTTTGCTACATCGACTCTGCCGGCCTTGCCTGACTAGGAGAGGATGCTTCTTTTAAAATCATTGCCTTGTATGTTGGCTTGGTCTTCTTGAGCCACTCCTTGATCTCACAAGGAGCCATTTCTCTGGCTTGGCCTTGCATTGACTTGACTTGAGCTTGAACTGGCAGGTTCTGCTACGTTGAAGCAGCCACTTCCCCGGCAAGCCCCTAGCCATCGGGGCGGAGGCTTTCCGTCTGTGCACAAGTCAGGGGAAATAAACACCCCTGTTTGTGTACTTCGACATTCTCCCAATTCAAGACAAGATTAGTTTGTTCACATCTCTACAAAACTTGGTCAAGGTTGCTTAAGCAATCATCAAAAGAAGTTCCGTAAATGGAAAAATCATCCATGAAAACCTCAACAATCTTTTCACAAAAATCAGAGAATATAGCAGTCATACATCTTTTAAAGGTAGCAGGTGCATTGCATAAACCAAAAGGCATATGTCTATAAGCATAAGTTCCAAATGGACAAGTAAAGGTGGTTTTCTCTTGATCAGGTTGTGAAACAGGTATCTGAGAGAAACCAGAATATCCATCAGGAAAACAAAAGTGTGTGTGCTTAGATAATCTTTCTAGCATTTTATCAATAATAAGCAGAGGGTAATGATCTTTTCTAGTAGCTTTATTTAATTTTCTATAATCAAATACCATTCTATAGCCAGTAACAATTCTTTGTGGAATGAGTTCATTTTTATCATTAGGAACAACAGTAATACCTCCTTTCTTAGGGACACAATGAACAGGACTTACCCATCTACTATCAGCTATGGGATAGATTATACCTGCTTCCAGAACTTCTAGTATTTCAGATCTTACCACTTCTTTCATTTTAGGATTCAAACGTCGTTGGTGATCAACAATGGGTTTAGCATCAGGTTCCATATTAATCTTGTCCCGACAGAGAGTGGGACTAATGCCCTTAAGATCATCAAGAGTATATCCAATAGCAACACGGTGCTTGTTCAGAATTTTTAGTAATCTTTCTGTAACACCCCAAAATTGTTCCTTTGGATCTTCAATTTTTTTAAATTGTTCTTATTTGTCTAAGTTTTTGGTTTGGTTATTATAATTAAAATATCAAAAGCATTTCTCAGGTTAGAAGAATTTCTATGGCATTTAAAAAAATACTCCAAGGATTTGGTCACTTCACTCTTTTCAAATACTTCTATCTCTTCCCAAAAATTTATTCTGTCATGATAAATTACTCTCCTAGTCATTATCACATTCTAGGACAGTGTCCATCACCTCTCCTCTCCACAAAAATATTTTTCTCATATCTTATAAATTCACAAGTTGGAATTTATATTTATCAGGGTTTCTTTGGTTTACAAAGGAACCATATTCTCTGTGACTCTTCTGCATCCACAAAAATTACTCCAACAACTAGACAGTACCCACAACCCATTTCACCAAAAACATGAGGTTCCACAGTTCAAAATTTTCAAATTCCAGACAATTCAAATTTGGACCAGATTCACATTTCATGGTCAAAACTCAATTTTCCTTACTCCAACAATTCTGAAACTTTGCCAAATTCACTCTTGTGCATCAACATATCACCATAAGAATTCTCAAAAAATTCTAAAATGCCTAGATCTCTCTGGCATTTTATCAAACACCTTCTGTGCACTGTTCAACACTGTAAAAAACTTCAGTAAAATTCAGAATGGACAGAAGTTCAGAGAGGAAGGGAGATCGATGCCGTGAACTCCTCCTCTTCCTCTTCCCCGCACAGTGTCATCTACTTGGGGCTTAAATGAGCCACCCTGGGCCCCGCTAATCGGTCGCTCGCCAACGACAGCACAGTGGCTGGCCGGTGCACCTGCCACCACCCTCGGCAGCGGCGGCCGAGATGATGAGCACGCCGACCAGCGCCTTCATTCCCCTACCACTGCCCTGCCTACCTCCTCTCCACACGTCGCCTCCTACCCAACGTTGACACACCGTCCAGACCGCCCTGCGCCCGCCTGTCAGTCGCCGGAGCCACACGCCACCCGCCATGGCCAAACGGGATCGAAACATTGAGACTAGGCGGTGGAAATCATGGACATCGCGATGGCGCTTCGCGAGACTCCCTCGACCTCATCCACTCCACGCCAACCGTGCCCGCGTCCAAACCTACCTCACCGGCCGGAGTTAACTCCGACGTGATCCACTCCGCCACTGACCTCCTCGGATCGCCTATAAAAGGCTACCCCAAGCTCTATTCTTCACCCACACCACTTCACCACCATCCCAATCGACCTCCCGCACACTACCTCGACCTCAAGAAGGTCATCTTCCCCACCTCTGGCCACCCGATCCGCCGCGGCACCTGAGAACCTCTCATCGCCGTTAGGCCACCTACTCCACCCTAACACCGCCAGTAGCCCACTGATCCACCATGTGATCATTTCCGCGCTCCAATTCGTCAACCGGAGCCCTCTCCGGCAAGTTCCACAACCACCCGATGCCACCGTCCGCCGGCGTCGACCTCGCCGTCGTTCGGGTGCTCGCCGGCGACCAACTCCACCGCCTACCGAGGCGGGGTGGCACCGCGAACACATCCCAACCATTGCCACCTCCTGAAACGCCGGCGATCACCGCCGGTAACCACCACATCCCCTCTGTACACGCGCGCGTAGAGCGTGTTTGAATTTCAAACCTGACGGGTGGGGCCCACCAATTAGTGTTTTGTTCTTTTCTGTTGTTTACAAAAGCGTCTTTTGCCTCTTTATGCTTTCTGCACTGGGAAGCGTATTTCCATCCAAGGCGCTTTCAGTTATTACCGCAGGGACCCGCTGGCAGTTATTTTATTCACAGAGAGGTCCCTGGTTTTAAATCCTTAATAACTTTTAAACCAAAGATCTTTTTCAGTTGATTATTTTTCAGAAATTCTTACTTTTCACTCTAGTTTTTTTAGTATTTAATTAAAAATATTTTGAGACAACTTTTTATATTGTTGCAAAAAAATTGAATTTGGGTGTTTTATTTTCCAGAAAACGAAGAGGCAGACTATACCAGGAATTTCGAAGAACCTCTTGCTGATTACTTTGGTCAAGGCAAGCATTATTGAACTTGGGTTATCATGAATTGCGTTCATGGTTGAATCGGGGGATCTTGCACCGTATAGTAGTAATAGTAGAAGCATGCACTGGTCATGTCAGTTTGGGCACTATTGCATGAGCACTATTGCATATCATGTGAGCACTATTGCTTTCACTGAGATTTTTGCAAACGTTGAATATGCTAAGAGTCTAGGAGTGCATCTCCTGTCTTGGACGTACCGGTGGGCATGGGTTGTGTTATGACACGACGGTGTCACTGTGGCGTGTGAGACATGCCAGTCTTAATAACAACACCTCCTGAGTCGACCTAGATCGAGTCTTGTTTCGTTAAGCCTAACTAAACACCATGCTGCCACTTGTCTTCCCGCAAGGGGAGTGTGATTTAGTAAGTTGTTAACCCCTTTCCGTGTGCACACCACTTAGAGGGGCCACGATGAGGGTTCCACGACCATGGTCTAATGCCAGTCATCGGGTCAGGGGGCATGGGTGTATCCGGCTGGGCCGAGAGAGGGGCACCCCTTATATTCTGCATGTATCAATAGTGATCCCATGCTATTTGAGATGGTGGTCTCCCTGACTTAGAGTTTTTCTTGAAAGATGCTTTGGGTGATTCCTAGCATCCGGAAAGATATTCTGGTGTGTGCTGGTCAGGTGTGTTAACAACCCAACGACCGTAATGGAAATTAGTTAGTGTCTAGATATTGGCTACAGAAATTCCATACACGTGGGTAAAGAGTGCAATCTCTGCAGAGTTACATCTATTCGAATAGCCATGTCCATGGTCAAGGGCACAGTTGGGAAGGGTCAAGTATCGGTCCCGGTGCCGGTCTTTGGAGGAAAATAATTAAATTGAACTTGATTCACTTTGCAGGGGAACTATTGTCACCACCGAAGCCATCATGAATATAATTGTTGTGCATGTTATTATTGTTGTGTACTAACCCATTTCTCTTATTCAACTGTACTGAGTGCCACTTGGGATGGCTAGACTACCCGTGCACTCAGCTTTATTTTCTTGACTAAGTCTCACTTGGGATGGCTAGACTAACCGGATACTCAGTTTTATTTTCAAGACCTCTCGAGGTGTCACTTTTAGACACATGTTTGGCATTTCTTTTCAAGACCTTACGAGGCGTCGCTTTTAGACTCCCGTTTGGCATTTCTTTTCAAGACCTCTTGAGGTGTCACTTTTAGACACCCGTTAGGCATTTCTTTTTAAGACCTCTCGAGGCGTCGCTTTCAGACACCCGTTTGGCGTTTTTCTTGGAATTCCTCGGGCGGTTTAACGCCGGATGTTACACTTTAATTTCTTAGTTATTACTACTGGTATATGATTATTTATCCACACCAGGTTGACATTATCATGCCATGATTTAATTCCGGTCAGCATGTGCATTTAACATAGCCCATCATGAGCATTTGAATTCGTTATATCTTTTGTTCTTAATGTTTGCGAGTACATTCCAACGTACTCACAGGCTTTTCTCTGGCTGTTGTCTTGGCCAGACCTGGAGGAGGACGAACTGGTGGAGGAAGATTGCTCTAGCGAGCCCGACGCTTAGAGGTGTTCCCAGTCAGTCAATCGTGGTCTTGGAGTCTACCACATGTATCATCCGCAGTGCTTCCGCTTCACAAATAAATTAGTCAAGCCTCACTCTGACGCTTGGCTTTATTTTATTGTATCGGTGTTGTACAACCGTCACACCACTATTATATTCCACCACCACCTATATTGCAAGTTTGTAACAGAATGTTGACCACTCTGGCTCAACCCGATGTAATATTATGTTTGTACTGGTTATCTATATCGAGGAAGTCCACCAGCAGTCCTAATCTTGGGCTGGTGTGACTTTGGGCTATTCTGTGATTTATTGTTGAATTGAGCCTAACAAACCTTGGTATCAGAGCCAGGGTGACTGTAGGAAGCCCTAGGTGCGAACATTAGTAATAGGATCAGTCCTAACATTTTTAGCATGAATTTTGTGCATTGTACCAAATTTTCCTTAGTCATCATATACCTATGATATGACTATTTGGATTTTTGTCTACTATTGTAGATGTCTGGCGGCAGCTGTCCGACCTAGATTTTTGCCAACGAGCCTGCGGGATTTTCCCATCTTCTCGTCATCATCGCTAGAGTCGCGGTGAGATCACCGAGCCGTCCGGAGTACACCATCTTCCCTGACATGATCACGGACACCCTAACCATGTACTAGGCCTCGGTATATATTTAGGGTGAATCCGCTAAGCCCCACCATAACTATCATTTTGTTGGGAGAGTCATGCCTACTGAGAGGCATGCTATCCAGATGGCCGCTCACGAAGCCATCGCTCATTTTAGGGACATCCTGCCAGTCATGCAGACACGTCCCTATTACTACCTTCCATGTCATGTTCCATACACTAGTCACTATGCTTTCTCATGCACCACGGAAGAAAGGGACGAGGTAATTGAACCCCTTGTTCAATATATCATGTCTCTAGAGTCAGTCTTCACCTCACTGGTGGATGATTATCTTATTGTACGAATGGACTTAGCTCGTGCGAGAGTTCCTCGCAGGAGGGAGTTCCATTCTCCTTCGCCATGTGCTCCACGCATTCCGACTCCACCATATATCCCTTCCACCTATTCCGCGTTTCGACGCTCATCCCCGAGCAATGAAGCTAGTCGCTTGGTTGCACCCATTCCCGTTAGAGCATCAGCACCGACAAGCACAGTGCCACCACAAGTGGGCATGGCATCAACGACTGCGCGACTGGAGACCATACCCGAGGAGGAGGAGGTTGAATCTATAGCACCCCGTCTGGGACTCACACTCAGCAAGGCCTATGATGTTCCAGGCACTCCATGATGGCAGACAAGGCAGCTACACCACACGCACCCTTTAAGGGGATGTAATTGTAAAATAGTTATCTTCTGTCTCTTTCCTCCCTTGTAAGATAGCGAGTAGTAGACTCGGACTGCAGCACGCTAAGAGGTTGGAGCGGTGCACTAGTTTAAATAAGCGGTCATGTAGTATACGGTTGCGGCAAGTGTGTTGTATAATTAGATCATGCATGTATGACTAAACCCTCCTTGTATAATTAAAACATGCATGTATCATATGACTTGTTGTACTTGCGTCTTGGGGGGGATTTATTTTTAGGTTCTTAAAGATTTATTTTTTGCTTCTTTGAACTCTTTTCTCATCGTGTTACACAAATACCCCAGAAAGAAAATGCATCGTCCCTGGACTCCTTCTATGCCCAGTCTGCCAGAGGACAACTTTGCGCAGTTGGGAAACAATTTCACACCTGGACAGACAAGTCAGCAAAGCAATGATTCCGCGTTTTCACAAGTATTCCGTGTGTACGAACAAAGTCAGCAACAGCACCAAGAAATGATGCAGCACTTAATAAATATGGGGAATCATCAAGGATAGCACCAACACAGGTCAAAATTATCTGAACTCTAAAAGACCAACCCAACGGTCTTTTCTCACGTAGATAAATCTTTGGAGGCAGACGACTGGCTGCATGACATTGAAAGGAAATTGGTCATATCCCAGTGTACGGACCAGGAGAAAGTATTATATGCTACACATTATTTTTCTGGTACAGCAGCATCATGGTGGGAAAATCTATGCCACACGCATCCCAATGGAGGGGACATGACCTGGGAGCAATTCTAGGAAAGCTTCCGGGGAGCCCATAGTCCCAATAGCATCATGAAGTTAAAGAAAAGAGAGTTTGAGGATCACAAGCAACGGGGCACAATGGTAACCCAGTACCTCGACCAATTTACTCAGCTAGCCCGGTACGCCAATGATGAATACATGACAGAGGGTAAGAAGATGGAGAAATTTCTAGACGTACTTGCTCCGTCTCTAAAATGCCAACTGGTGGTCCACACCTTTCCAGATTTCAAGACACTGGTAGACAAGGCTATTATTCTGGAAAATGAGCACCACAACCTGAATGAGATTCGCAAGCGCCGCATGAACCAGTCAGCACTGGTCTGCAAAAATAGGCCCCGAAATGGATTTCAGAAGCCTGTGGTACCCCAACCAGCAGTACCAACACCACGACCGCAAAAGAATTGCAGCACTTTCAACAATCGGGCCAAGGAAACCATCACCTACTATGCCTGTGGTGAGGAAGGGCATTATGCTAGGCAATGCCCAAAACAGGGGAATAATGCTCCGAAACCCAATAACAATGGCCGCAGTACAAACACAGCCCCACGACACAGCAACCCCAATAACAATCAAAGAAAGGGACAGGTTAATCATGTGACGCTCGAGGAAGCCTAGAATGCACCGGACATCGTGTTTGGTATGTTCCCTGTCAACACAATTAATGTTGTAGTTTTATTTTATTCCGGAGCTTCCCATTCGTGCATCTCTAAAAGATTTGCCTTGAAGAATCAATTTTCTTTTTCGCCTTTGAGAAATTCAATGGTTATTTACTCCCCGGGATCAAAGCAAAGCAAACAATGGTACTGCAAGGATGTGAGAATTGAAATAAAAGGGGTGAAGTTTCTAGCCAACCTGATTGTACTGGAAGCAGTCGATTTGGACGTTATTCTGGGAATGGACCGGTTGACCACAAATAAAGCTTTTATAGACTGCTACAGCCATACAGTGACTCTCACAAATTGTCAAGGGAAAACAGTAAAGGTTGGTACAAGGAGAATGTCCACCTCGCAAGGAAAATTAAATCAAGTGGACATGACAGAATTAAGCAAAGTTCCTGTGGTATGTGAATATCCAGATGTAGTCCCCGAGGAGATACCAGGCATGCCACCGGATCGTGAGATTGAATCAGTTATTGAACTAGCACCTGGAACGGCACCCATCTATAAGAAGCCATATCGAATGGCGCCAACAGAGTTGGTTGAGTTGAAGAAGCAAATCAAGGAATTATTGGAAAAGGGTTATGCCTGACCCAGCTCGTCACCATGGGGATCACCGGTTTTATTCGCCAAGAAAAAGGATGGTACCTTAAGGTTATATATTGATTACAGGGCACTCAACCTGGTTACCATCAAGAATAAATACCCACCACCATGGATCAATGACTTGTTTGACCAACTGGCTGAAGCCAAGGTGTTCTCAAAAATAGACTTGAGATCAGGCTACCACCAATTAAGAATCCGAGCATCAGATGTACCAAAGACTGCCTTTACCACCAGATATGGATTATATGAGTTCACTGTGATGCCTTTTGGATTAACCAACGCCCCTGCTTATTTTGTACATCTCATGAACAAGGTCTTCATGAAATACTTGGACAAGTTCGTGGTTGTATTCATCAATGATATACTTATTTATTCCAAGACATTAGAAGAACATGAGCAACATCTTCGGATAGTCCTCGAAGAATTACGGAAAAATCAACTTTATGCCAAATTCAGTAAGTGTGAATTTTGGTTACGAGAAGTTGGTTTTCTAGGACATGTTCTGACACAAGATGGAATAGCAGTGGACCCAAGTAAGGTAAAGGATGTCTTGGGATGGAAGCAACCCACCAATGTGACTGAAGTCAGAATTTTTCTTGGTTTCGCTGGCTACTACAGACGATTTATTGAAGGGTTCTCCACCATAGCCAAACCCATGACTCAGTTGCTCAAGAAAGATAAAAAGTTTGAATGGACCGAAGCATGCGAGAAAAGTTTCCAGGAATTAAAGAAGAGATTAACAACTGCACCCATTCTAACCATGCCAGATGTACACAAGAATTTTGATATATACTGTGACGCATCCGGAAAGGGCCTTGGGAGTGTCTTGATGCAAGAGAGAAAAGTCGTAGCGTATGCTTCAAGGCAACTACGACGACACGAAGAGAATTATCCAACCCATGACTGGAAGTTGGCAGCCGTAATACATGCACTCAAGGAATGGCGACATTACCTTCTTGGTAACCGATGTGAGATATACACGGATCACAAAAGCCTTAAGTATATCTTCACCCAGCCAGAGCTGAACCTACGGCAACGCCGCTGGCTCGAATTAATTAAGGACTATGATGTGGGAATTCATTGCCACCCGGGTAAAGCAGATGTTGTGGCAGACGCCCTGAGCCGAAATCCATGCACCGACAACAATAGTGTGCAATTTCCACAGCATGAGTTCAACCAGGAGTTTGCCAAACTCAACATGGTTTTAGTTACGGAAGGAACTGTTGCTTAGCTAGAAGTAAAGCGAATGCTAGAAGTTCAGATCAAACAAGCTCAGAAAGGACACCCCAGCATTGAAGGAATTAAAAGGAAGGTAAATTTGGGCAGGCATCTGAATGTACCATTGATGAGCAGGGAATCCTATGGTACAGAAGAAGGATGTGCATGCCCGATAAAGAAGAACTAAAGCAACAAATTTTGGCAGAAGCCCATACGACTCCATACTCCATTTACCCAGGAGGAACCAAAATGTACAAGGACCTACAGGAGAACTTTTGGTGGCACGGGATGAAAAGAGATATAGCTGTGTATGTTGCATAGTGTGACTCTTGTCAGCGTATAAAGGCAGAATATCAGAGGCCAGCAAGATTGTTACAGCCGCTCAGAGTGCCTGAATGGAAGTGGGATGAAATAGGAATGGATTTTATTGTCAGATTACCGAGATCACGACACGGGAATGATTTTATGTGGTTTATCACAGATTTATTAACCAAGGTGGCAGACTTCATTCTGGTAAAAACAACATATTCAACTCAGAGGCTTGCTAGGTTATACCTCTCTCGAATTGTTTGCCTACATGGAGTACCCAAGACCATAGTCTCTGACAGAGGCACTCAGTTTGTCTCAAGGTTTTGGGATCACCTACAGCAGGCCCTAGGAACGCAATTGGTATTCAGTATGGCATATCACCCATAGATAGGGGGACAGACTGAACGGGTAAACCAGATGTTGGAAGACATGCTAAGAGCTTGTGTTCTTACATATGGAGTCAGTTGGGAGGATAGTTTACTATACACGGAATTTTCGTACAACAACAGCTATCAGGCCAGTCTAAAGATGTCACCTTTTGAAGCACTGTATGACCGAAGATGCCGTACCCCACTCAATTGGGGCCAGACTGAAAATAGCTCAGACCCGTCAGAAAAGCTATTATGACCAGAAACACCGTCAGATCAATTTTGATCCTGATGAATATGTGTACCTCAGGGTATCCCCAATGAGAGTTGCCTACCAACTGGAGCTACCAACAGAATTGTCAGATGTTCTTGATGTGTTTCATGTGTCACAACTAAGGAGATGTGTTAGCAATCCGGACAAACAAGTCCAACACCAGGACCTGGATCTCCAACCATATCTTACATATAAGGAACACCCCATAAAATTTTTGGAAGAGTCTGAACGGAGGACCCAGCAGAGTGTGATAAAGGTTTATAAGGTTCAGTGGAGCAATCATACCGAGGAAGAAAAAACATGGGAAAGAGAGGATCACCTCAGGACTGAATATCCATACCTGTTTGAGGGACAGCTGAAATCTCGGGGACGAGATTTTTCTTAAGAGGGGTAGGTGTTGTAACACCCCAAAATTGTTCCTTTGGATCTTCAAATTTTTAAAATGGTTCTTATTTGGATAAGTTTTTGGTTTGGTTATTTTATTTAAAATATCAAAAGCATTTCTCAGGTTAGAAGAATTTCAGTGGCATTTAAAAAAAATACCCCAAGGATTTGGTCACTTCCTCTTTTCAAATACTTCTAACTCTTCCCAAAACTTTATTTTGTCATGATAGATTACGCTCCTAGTCATTATCACATTCTAGGACAGTGTCCAACACCTCTCCTCTCCACAAAAATATTTTTCTCATAACTAATAAATTCCCAAGTTGGAATTTATATTTATTAGGGTTTCTTTGGTTTACAAAGGAACCATATTCTCTGTGACTCTTCTGCATCCACAAAAATTACTCCAACAACTAGACAGTACCCACAACCCATTTCACCAAAAACATGAGATTCCACAGTTCAAATTTTTCAAATTCCAGGCAATTCAAATTTGGACCAGATTCACATTTCATGGTCAAAACCCAATATTCCTTACTCCAACAATTCTGAAACTTTGCCAAACTCATTCTACTGCATCAACATATCACCACAAAAATTCTCAAAAATTTCTAAAATGCCTAGAGCTCTCTGGCATTTTATCAAACACCTTCTATGCACTGTTCACCACTGTAAAAAACTTCAGTAAAATTCAGAATGGACAGAAGTTCAGAGAGGGAGGGAGATCGATGTTGTGCACTCCTCCTCTTCCTCTTCCCCGTGCAGTGTCGTCTACTTGGGGCTTAAATGAGCCATCCCGGGCCCCTTTGCTCGGCCGCTCGCCGATGACAGCATAGTGGCTGGCCAGTGCACCTACCACCGCCCTCGGAAGCAGCGGCCAAGAGGATTAGCACGCCGACCATGGCCTTCATTCCCCTACCGCTCCCCTGCCTACCTCCTCTCCACGTGTCGCCTCCTACCCGGCGTTGACACACCGTCCAGACCACCCCACGCTCGCCTGTTAGTCGCCGGAGCCGCACGCCACCCGCCATGGCCGAACAGGATCGCAGCATCGGGACTAGACGGTGGAGCTCGTGGATGTCACGCTGGCACTTCGAGAGACTCCCTCGACCTCATCCACTCGACGCAGACCGCGCCCGCCGTCCAAACCTACCTCACCGGCTGGAGTTAACTCCGACGTGATCCACTCCGCCACTAACCTCCTCGGATCGCCTATAAAAGGCTACCCCGAGCTCCGTTCTTCACCCACACCACTCCAACACCGTCCTAATTGACCTCCCGCACACTACCTCAACCTCGAGAAGGTCATCTTCCCCACCTCCTGCAACCCAATCCGCCGCGACACCCAAGAACCTCTCATCGCCGTTAGGCCACCTCCTCCACCCAAACCTCGTCAGTAGCCCACTGATCCACCATGTGATCATTTCTACACTCCAATTCATCAACCGAAGCCCTCTCTGGCAAGTTCCACAACCACTCGACGCCACCATCCGCCGGCGTCGACCTCGCCGCCATTTGTGTGCTCGCCGGCGACCAACTCCACCACCCACCGACGTGGGGTGCCACCCCGAACGCATCCTAACCATCGCCGCCTCCTGAAACGTTGGCGATCGCCGCCGGTGACCACCACATCTCCTCTGTACACGCGCGCGTAGAGCGCGTTTGAATTTCAAACCTGACGGGTGGGGCCCACCCGTTAGAGTTTTCTTCTTTTCTGCTGTTTACGAAAGCGTCTTTTGCCTCTTTACGCTTTCCGCGCTGGGAAGCATATTTTCATCCGAGGGGCTTTCAGTTATTACCGCATGGACCCGTTGGCAGTTATTTTATTCATAGAGAGGTCCCTGGTTTTAAATCCTTAATAACTTTTAAACCACAGATCATTTTTAGTTGATTCTTTTTCTGAAATTCTTACTTTTCACTCTAGTTTTTTTAGTATTTAATTAAAAATATTTTGAGACAACTTTTTATACTATTGCAAAAAAGTTGAATTTGGGTGTTTTATTTTCCAGAAAACAAAGAGGGAAACTATACCGGGAATTTCGAAGAACCTTTTGCTGATTGCTTTGGTCAAGGCAAGCATTATTGAACTTGGGTTATAATGAATTGCGTGCATGGTTGCATTAGGGGATCTTGCACCATATAGTAGTAATAGTAGAAGCATGCACTGGTCATGTCAGTTTGGGCACTATTGCATGAGCACTATTGCATATCATGTGAGCACTATTGCTTTCACCAGGATTTTCTACTAACGTTGAATATGGTAAGAGTCCAGGAGTGCATCTCCTGTCTTGGACGTGCCGGTGGGCACGGGCTGTGTTATGACATGACGGTGTCATTGTGGCGTGTGAGACATGCCAGTCTTAATACCAACACCTCCTGAGTCGACCTAGATCGAGTCTGGTTCCGTTAAGCCTAACTAAACACCATGCTGCCACTTGTATTCCCACAAGGGGAGTGTGATTTAGTAAGTTGTTAACCCCTTTCCGTGTACACACCACTTAGAGGGGCCACGACGAGGGTTCCATGGCCATGGTCTAATGCCAGTCATCGGGTCAGGGGGCATGGGTGTATCCGGCTGGGCCGAGAGGGCGGCCCCCCTTGTATTCTGCACGTATTAATAGTGATCCCATGATATTCGAGACGGTGGTCTCCCCGACTTAGAGTTTTTCTTGAAAGATGCTTTGGGTGATTCCTGGCATCCGAAAAGTTATTCTGGTGTGTGTGCTGGTCAGGTGTGTTACCAACCCAAAGACCGTAATGGAAATTAGTCAGTGTCTAGATATTGGCTACCGAAATTCCATACACGTGGGTAAAGAGTGCAATCTCTACAGAGTTACATCTATTCGAATAGCCGTGTCCACGGTCAAGGGCACAGTTGGGAAGGGTCAAGTATCGGTCCCGGTGTCGGTCTTTGGAGGAAAATAATTAAATTGAACCTGATTCACTTTGCAGGGTAACTATTGTCACCACCGAAGCCATCATGAATATAATTGATGTGCATGTTATTATTGTTGTGGACTAACCCATTTCTCTTATTCAACTGTATTGAGTGCCACCTGGGATGGCTAGACTACCCGTGCACTCAGCTTTATTTTCTTTACTGAGTATCACTTGGGATGGCTAGACTACCAGGATACTCGGTTTTATTTTCAAGACCTCTCGAGGCATCGCTTTTAGACACCCGTTTGCCATTTCTTTTCAAGACCTTATGAGGCCTCGCTTTTAGACACCCGTTTGGCATTTCTTTTCAAGACCTCTCGAGGCGTCGCTTTTAGACACCCGTTTGGCATTTCTTTTCAAGACCTCTCGAGGCGTCGCTTTCAGACACCCGTTTGGCGTTTTTCTTGGAATTTCTCGGGTGGTCTAACTCCCGATGCTCCACTTTAATTTCTTAGTTGTTACTACTGGTATATGATTATTTATCCACACCAGGTTGACATTATCATGCTATGATTTAATTCCGGTCAGCACGTGCATTTAACATAGCCCATCATGAGCATTTGCATTCGTTATATCTTTTGTTCTTAATGTTTGCGAGTACATTCCAACGTACTCACAGGCTTGTCCCTGGCTGTTGTCTTGGCCAGACCTGGAGGAGGATGAGCCTGTGGAGGAAGATTGCACTAGCGAGCCCGATGCTTAGAGGTGCTCCCAGTCAGTCAACCGTGGTCTTGGAGTCTACCACATGTATCATCCAAAGTGCTTCCACTTCACGAATAAATTAGTCAACCCTCACTCTGACGCTTGGCTTTATTTTATTGTATCGGTGTTGTACCACCATCACACCACTGTTATATTCCACCACCACCTATATTGCAAGTTTGTAACAGAATGTTGAGCACTTTGGCTCAACCCCATGTAATATTATGTTTGTACTGGTTATCTATATCAAGGAAGTCGACCACTAGTCCTGATCTTGGGCTGGCGTGACTTTGGGCTATTCTGTGATTTATTGCGGAATTGAGCCTGACACTTTCTTCTTCATGTTCTGAAAGGTTAGCACTAATAATAACAGGATATATCTTTTTCTCATCAAGATAAGCATATTTCAGAGTGTCAGGCAATTGTTTTAATTCAAACACAGGATCGCCTTTAGGTGCAGGAGGACCTCCTAGAGTTTCAATAGGCAAATTGTGTTTAAGGAGAGGTTGTTGTTCAAATAATTTTTTATCAATTTCATTTCTTTCACGCAAGTGCATATCATTTTCATGGTCTAGCAAATATTGTTCTAGTGGATCAGTAGGAGGCATAGCAATAGAAGCAGGACCAATTATTTCATCCTTACTAGGTAATTCTTTCTTATGAGGTTGACTACTAAACTTAGAGAAATTAAACTCATGAGACTCATCACCAAAGCTAACACTGACAGTTTTGTTATAGCAATCTATCATAGCATTGACAGTGTTCAAGAAAGGTCTACCAAAGATAATGGGGCAGAAGTCATCTTGTGGGGAACCAAGAACTAGAAAATTCGTATGGTATTTTATTTTCCCACACAAGACTTCAACATCTCTAACAATCCCAAGTGGTGTGATGGTGTCTCTATTAGCAAGTTTAATAGTAACATCTATGTCTTCTATTTCAGCGAGTGCTATATTATTCATAATTTCTTGGTATAAGGTAAAAGGGATAGCACTCACACTAGCACCTATGTCACATAAACCATGATAACAATGATCTCCTATTTTAACTGAGACAACAGGCATGCCAACAATAGGTCTATGTTTATCTTTTTCATCGGGTTTGGCAATTCTAGCAGCTTCATCACAGAAATAAATAACATGCCCATCAATATTTTCTACCAGGAGATCTTTAACCATAGCAACACTAGGTTCTACTTTGATTTGTTCAGAGGGTTTAGGTGCTTTAATATTACTTTTGCGAACCACAATTCATACCTTAGCATGTTCCTTTATCCTAACAGGGAAAGGTGGTTTTTTAGTGTAAGCAGTAGGCACAACTGGGTCAACATTATAAATAATAGTTTCATCTTTAGCTTTAACTGGTTCTTTAATTTCTTCTTTAATAGGGGTATGATATTCAAACCACTTCTCCTTAGGGAAATCAACATGAGTAGCAAATGATTCACAAAAAGAGGCTACTATCTCAGAGTCAAGTCCATATTTAGTGCTAAACTTCTGAAAAGCATTGGTATTCATAAAAGATTTAACACAATCGTACTCAAGCTTAATACCTGACTCTTTACCTTCATCGAGTTCCCAATCTTCAGAGTTGCATTTAATTCTTTCTAAAAGATCCCACCCGAATTCAATAGTCTTCTAAATAAAAGAACCAGTACAAGAACTATCAACCATGGATTGACCATCACAAGAAAGCCGAGCATAAAAATTTTCAATGATAATTTCTCTCAAGAGCTCATGATTGGGGCATGAATATAACATTGACTTAAGCCTCTCCCAAGCTAGAGAGATACTTTCTCCTTCACGAGGCCAAAAATTATATATATAATTCCGATCACGATGAACTAGATGCATAGGATAATTTTTTTGGTGAAATTCCAATTTCAATCGATTCCAGTTCCAAGATCCAATATCATCACATAGCCTATAACATGTCAATGCTTTTCCCTTCAAAGATAAAGGGAAAACCTTCTTCTTAGCTTCATCTCTGGGTAAACCTGCAAGCTTAAATAATCCACAAATTTCATCCACATGGATCAAGTGCATATCAGGATGTTCAGTTTCGTCCCCTGCATAAGGATTAGCTAGCAGTTGTTCTATCATACCCAAAGGAATTTCATAACCAATATTTTCAGTAGGTGCAGTTGGTTGAGGGTCAACCCTTTGTGTTTCCGGTCGAGGTGAAGATACCCCGAGCAAACCCCTGAAAGGATGGTTTTCCATAGTAACAAGTGACAATAAATTTCAGCACGTAGTATAAATTTTTCCTTACCAATTTCCATTTACCAAGAGCGCTTCACTCCCCGGCAATGGTGCCAGAAAAGAGTCTTGATGACCCACAAGTATAGGGGATCAATCATAGTCCTTTCGATAAGTAAGAGTGTTTTACCCAACGAGGAGCAAAAGGAAATGACAAGTGGTTTTCAATAAGGTAATTTCTACAAGCACTAAAATAGTTGGTAACATGTAGTTTGATAGCAAGATAACTTGTAATGGACATGTAATGGTAATGGTAAATAAAGTGCAGCAAGGTATCCCAATCCTTTTTGTAGCAAAGGACAGGCCAAAACGGTCTCTTATAATAAGCAAAGCGTTCTAGAGGGCACACGGGAATTTCATCTAGTCACTTTCATCATGTTGGTTTGATTCGCATTCGCTACTTTGATAATTTGATATGTGGGTGGACCGGTGCTTGGGTGTTGTTCTTACTTGAACAAACCTCCCACTTATGACTAACCCCCTCACAAGCATCCGCAACTACGAGAAAAGTATTAAGATAAATTCTAACCATAGCATTGAACATTTGGATCCAAATCGGTCCCTTACGAAGTAGCGCATAAAGTAGGGTTTAAGCTTCTGTCACTCTAGCAACCCCTCATCTAATAACTACTCCACAATCCATGCCCTTAGGCTCAAATATGGTGAAGTGCCATGTAGTCGACGTTCACATGACACCACTAAGGGAATCACAACATACATATCATCAAAATATCAAACACATATCAAGTTCACATGATTACTTGCAACATGACTTCTCCCGTGACCTCAAGAACAAAAGTAACTACTCACAAATGATATTCATGCTCAAGATCAGAGGAGTATTAAATAGCATAATGGATCTGAACATATAATCTTCCACCAAATAAACCATATAGTAATCAACTACAAGATGTAATCAACACTACTAGTCACCCACAGGTACCAATCAGAGGTTTTGGTACAAAGATTGAACACAAGAGATGAACTAGGGTTTGAGAGGAGATGGTGATGTTGAAGATGTCGATGGAGATTGGTCTTCCAAAGATGAGAGAGTTGTTGGTGATGACGATGGCTTCGATTTCCCCCTCCGGGAGGGAAGTTCCCCCGACGGAATCGCTCCGCCGGAGGGCAAAAGTGCTTCTGCCCAAGTTCCACCTCGAGACGGCGGCGCTCCATCCCAAAAGTCCTCTCCTTATTTTTTCTAGGTCAAAATGACTTATATACCAGAAGATGGGCACCAGAGGTGGGCCGGGCTGCCCACCACCAACCAGGGCGCGCTTGGGGGGCCTGACGCACCCTGGTGTCTCGTGGGCACCTAGCAGCCCCCTCCGGTAGTTATTTGCTCCAGTATTTTTTATATATTCCAAAATAATTCTCCGTAAAATTTCAGCTCATTTGGAGTTGTGCAGAATAGGTAGCTCTGACGTAGTTTTTTCAGGTCCAGAATTCCAGCTGCCGGCATTCTCCCTCTTTGTGTAAACCTTGCATATTATAAGAGAAAAGGCATTAGAATTACTCCATAAAGCATTATTATGCATAAAAACATTATAAATAACATTAGGAAAACGTGATGTAAAATGGACGTATCACCTCCGAGGACCTCCTCCTCGAAGAACTCCTCCCAAAGAGGTTCATCTTTGTACGAACAAATTTCTGAAATTTTTGGGCCACAAAATGGTATCAATAAAACTTCACAAAACTGATAGCAACTACTCATATGGATGTGTAGAGGCTATATCAAGCATTCAAACTACTTGGAACTCAAAAAATTCAACATGCAAGCTCATTTTCAGTAGCACCAAGAGTAACTAATTACTCAAAATATAAACCACTAAAGCCAAAAATAATTGGAGCAATGGAGGAGTCACATACCAAGTAGCAATCCCCCAAAACAGTTTTGGAAATGGAGCTCCGAGCAAAGAGATCGAAAATCTCAGGTATGGAAGCAAGAACACAAGAGAGAGAGAGAGAGAGAGAGAGAGAGAGAGAACTACAGGGATTTTTTTTCTAGAGGTGAGTGATGATGTGAGCTAAGGGAGTACGTGAGGGGGTCCTTGTGGGGCCCACTACCCACCAGGGCGCGCCAGAGGGGAGTGGTGTGCCCTGGTGCCTAGTGGGCACCTGGGGCGACCCCCCTAGGGTGTTTTCAGTGCCAGAAATTCTCAAATATTCAGAAAAAAATCATGTTAAAATTTTAGGTCATTTTGAGCACTTTCATTTTTGGGCACTTCTTTATTACACGGGTAATTCAGAAAATAGGATAGTCATGGCATCTTATTGTATTTAACTAAAAATAACAGGGGATATAAAATGAGTACAGAAGGTTGTGCCAACTAAATTCATTAACCACATGCCTCTCAAAAATAATCCATTAATAAGGTTGATCAGGTATTATTAACAACCATTTCCGATTAGCATGAACCCGAAGAATCTTCGTAAAACACTAAGTTACCTCAATGGGAATATGCATCTCCCCAACAATAAGTGTTTCATGTTTCTTTTTGACAGTAGGAAGAGGGATTTGAAAACTTCCAATAGTAATTGTCGGAGTCTTTTCAATAACATTAATACCATTCACTTGAAATTGTTTCTTCAGAAAGTGCACTGTATGCTCATTACCATTGATATGAAAAGTGACCTTGCTTTTGTTGCAATCAGTAACAACCCATATAGTATTCAAAAAGGGTCTACCAAGGATATTCGACGTGTTGTCGTCCTCGGGCATATCAAGTATAACAAAGTCTGTTAAGATAGTAACATATGCAACCACAACGGGCACATCCTCAAACACACCGATAGGTATGGCAATTGATTTGTCAGCCATTTGAAATGATATTTCAATGGGTATGAGTTTATTCAAATCAAGTCTTTTGTATAAAGAGAAAGGCATAACACTAACACCAGCTCCTAAATCACATAAAGCAGTTTTGACATAATTTCTTTTAATGGAGCATGGTATAGTTGGTATTCCTGGATCTCCTAATTTCTTAGGTACTCCATCCTTAAAAGAATAGTTTGCAAGCATGGTGGAAATTTCAGCTTCAGGTATTTTTCTTTTATTAGTGACAGTAACTTTCATCTATTTAGCATAAGGGGCCATCTTTAAAAATATCAGTCAAACGAGTACGCAAAAAGACTGGCCTAAGCATTTTAGCAAAGCGTTCAAATTCTTCCTCATCCTTTTTCTTAGATGGTTTAGCTAGAAAGGACATGGGTTTCTGAACCCATGGTTCTTTTTCTTTACCATGTTTTCTAGCAACAAAGTCTCTCTTATCATAACTTTTATTTTTAGAAGGTGGGTTATCAAGATCAACAGCAGGTTCTGTTTCAACATCATTATCTGGTTCTTTATCATTGTCTGGTTGAGCATCTATATGAACATCATCATTGTCATTATCATTATCACTAGGTGAATGTTCATTACCAGATTGAGTTTCAGCATCAGAAATAGAAACATCATTATCATCCTCAGAGGGTTTTTCTACCTCAGGTTCACTAGAAGTATGCAAAGTCCTATCATTTTTCTTTTTCTTTTTCTTTTTAGAAGGACTAGGTGCATTAACATTAATTCTTTGAGAGTCTTCTTCAATTCTTTTAGGCTGACCTTCAGGATAAAGTGGATCCTGAGTAATTTTACCTCCTCTTTTTTTAGAAGGAGGATCACCCCCGGCCTCTGCATCCGACAGATGCATGCGGCCATATTATTAAAAGGTGCCAACAAAATACAAAGTCTGCAATCTAGTACAGCTCACAAATGGAGAAAAAGAAAACAAAATATCCAAAAGAACATCAAGCCACAACCGACATATAAACGGGATGAGATGACTAAACACCTATCCTATTATTGGATCACCATCCAAACCGGTTGAAGATACCCCGCGCTAGCATCTCCCAACGGTTGCACCCAGTAGCCAAATGCTCCCTGGACTCCATAGGAGTGAGTAACGACCACGCACGGATCCATGTCGTAGATCTAAAGATGACCTGCAAGAAATTCAAAAAATTTGTGTGTTAAAGATCATATCATTTCTACATTTCCATATAGCCCACAGTAATGCACATATTCCTATCCGAATATGTGCCGCAATAACTGGATCTACTCAAGTTAGCCACGTCCCAAATAATGTGTCAATGCTGTCTGGAGGATTAATATTGAAGGCTACATGAATGGTGCGCCAAAGAAGCTTCACGAGAGGGCAATTAATAAAAAGGTGTTGTATTGTTTCATGTTGGTCACATAAACAACAACATGCACTTCCTACCCATCTTCGCCTAAGCAAATTATTTTTTGTGAGGATCACTTGCTTGTGGACAAACCACATGAAGATTCGCAAGAACCTTAATTTCCCAAATATGAATCGGTCTTGGGATTGGGCTAGAATTGATTAGATCCAAGTACATAGATTTGACTGTAGACACCGCCACTTCTAGTTAACTTCCACTGGAAAGAATCAAGATGGTCAGAGAGTTGAACATCCATCAACCTCTGCACAAGGTGTAGCCAGGAATTCCAACGCTCCCCAACTAAGGACCTTACGTTGGATATTTAACGGGACCGCTTGTAATACTATAGCGACATAATCATCCTTACGTTGTGCAATATTATACAAGGTGGGATACTATAAGTCTAGCGATGTCTCCCCTAACCACGTGTCCTCCCAAAATCTTGTTGTCGTACCATTACCAACAACGAATTTTGCTCTATGAAAGAAGGTATCTTTTGTTCTCATTAGCCCCTTCCAGAATGGTGAATCATTAGGTCTTACGGTAACCTGAGCCAGAGATTTTGAGTGTAAATATTTGTTGCGCAAAATCTGTGCCCACATACCATCAATCTCTACTGATAACCTATACAGCCATTTGTTTTTAACCTCCAGGTTCTCGACCCAAGTCCCTCCTGGTCCTTGGGTCTGCAAATAATATCCCATCTTACCAAGCGGTATTTTGACTTAACTTCATCAGATTGCCAGAAAAATCGAGACCGATAAAAATCTAACCTCTTCCATACCCCTTTGGGTACTTCAAAGAAAGATACCGGGAACATCGGCATACTTGTTAGTACTGAGTTAATCAGCACCAGCCGACCTCCATAGGACATAAGCTTACCCTTCCAGCAGATTAGTTTTTTCTCAAATCGGTCTTCGATGCATTTCCATTCTTTATTAGTGAGTTTATGATGGTCAATGGGATCCCTAGATAACTAAAAGGTAAGGATCCCATTTCACAACCGAACAATTGTCTATACGCATCTTGCTCCTCTTTGGCGCTACCAAAGCAGAACAATTCGCTCTTGTGAAAATTGATCTTAAGCCCCGACAGTTGTTCGAAGAGACAAAGCACTAGTTTCATATTCCTACCCTTTGCAATATCATGTTCCATGAATATGATAGTATCGTCAGCATATTGTAGGATGAATACCCCCCATCAACCAGATTTGAACGAGTCCACCTACTTGGCCATTCTCCTTGGCCCTTCCTATAAGCACGGCCAACATATCAACCATGATATTAAACAGAATAGGAGACATTGGATCTCCTTGTCTTAATCCATTGTGAGTTTGGAATTAATGACCCACATCATCATTCACCTTAATCCCGAGACTGCCCTTTTGGATGAAGGAGTCCACCTGCTTCCTCCATTTTTCATCAAACCCGTTCATGTGCATGACCTGCTGTAAGAATGGCCATTTAACCTTGTCATGTGCCTTCTCACAATCAACGTTGAAGATCACCCTATCTAGTTTCTTTGAGTGGATTTCATGAAGAGTTTCATGTAAGACAACAACCCCTTCCAGGATATGTCTCCCAGGCATGAAGGCCCTCTGACTCGGTTGCACCACCGAGTGGGCAATATTTGTCAATCTATTGGTGCCAACTATCATGAAAATTTTGAAGCTCACATTCAGAAGACAAATTGGTCTAAACTGTTTAATACGAACTGCTCCTTCTTTCTTTGGTAACAACGTTATCGTTCCAAAGTTAAGATGGAAGACTTGCAAGTGGCCATTGAATAGGTCATGGAACATGGGTAGAAGGTCTCCCTTTATTATATGCCAACATTTCTTATAGAATTCTGCCGGGAACCCATCTGGTCCCAGTGCCTTATTCGGTTTCATTTGCGAAATCGCGTCAAACACCTCTTTCTCAGAAAAATGGTGCAGATAAAATCTCATTTTTATCTGACCGAAGCTAAGGAATATCCTCAACTACGAGCTCATCAAGGGACACATCATTGTCCACACGAGGCCCAAAGAGCTGTTTATAATAATTCAAAATATATAGCTTAAGGTTCTCATGGCCGACCACCGTCCCTTCATCCTGCTTGAGCTGGATGATTTTCTTTTTCCTGTGCTTGCCATTTGCAATCATGTGGAAAAAATGAGTATTGTCGTCCCCTTGGAAAACTTTGAGAACCTTAGCACGCAAGGCCCACTTCATTTCTTCTTCTGTAAGAAGAGCATGAAGTTGCTATTCGGCCTCAGACTTAGCAACCTACTCGGTCATATTGAGCAGGTTAGATTAGGCTTTGAGATCTAGTGTTGCAATCAATTGGATTAGTCTTTCTTTTTCTTGTTTATAAATACCACTTTTGTTTCTGGCCCAACCCCTTAAAAATTGTCGAAGGTGTCTAATTTTGTTTTGCCATCGTTCAACATTGGAATTTCCACTCACAGGCTTAGCCCATTCCCTGGCAATGATATCTAATAAATTCTCCCTTTCGAACCAACTTAATTCGAAAGAGAAAATATTTTTATTACCTATATGAGTCGCTTCGCCTGAGTCAACTAACAAGGGTGTGTGATCTGAGATTGCACGCTGCATGGCATGCACCCATACCAAAGGGTATTTTTGTTCCCATTCCACACTAGTAAGCACTCTGTCCAACTTCTCATGAGTCGGATTAGGTAGCAAATTCGCCCATGTGAACTGTCTACCCGTAAGTTCAATCTCTCGCAGATTGAGACTCTCAATAATCTCATTAAACATGAATGATCATCGGCCATCAAAATAGTCATTATTCTTCTCTTCTCTCATCCTGATAATGTTGAAGTCCCCTCCAACTAAGATCAGCAACCTTTCATCCCCGCAGATCCTAACTAGATCAGCCAGGAAACCAGGCTTAAGTTCAAGTTGGGTTGCGCCGTACACAGCCACTAGAGCCCACCTAAAACCATCTAATTTGGACCTCACTCAAAACTTAACAGCGAAGTCTCCTTGCACCACATTAATCACCTCTAAAGTTTCACACTTTACCCCCAACAATATCCCACCAGATTGTCCTCTAGGAGTCAAACAATGCCAGTCAAAATCAACTCCACTCGATAAGGTTCCTAGGAATTGTGAGGTGAAATTATCTCTGCCAATTTCGATGAGGGCAATAAAGTCTAATTTATGCTCTATTGACGCTTCTGCAAGGAACTTTTTTTTAGCCAAGTCTGCTAGACCTATGCTATTCCAAAAAATTCTTTTCATTAGTCGTCATGAAATTTTTTCTTAAGTTTGACCCTTGCACTTCTCCGAACTGCCGATGTCGGATAAACCTTCCTCTTCCAGGAACGTTTTGGTTTATCCGCCACCCCGTTCACCTGCACGTGACCAGTGGTAGCTTGTGTCATATTCTCTAGCAGGATATGATCTACATATCCCTCGGACTCCACTCCCTCTAACTCAACCTCAGCCTCCAAAGTAGGTATTAGGTCAGCAAAAAAATTCTCTAGGGATGAAAGCCCCAAATTGTTAATCTCACTGTTGTTCATGGGTTTACCCGCCATGATATTGCAAATAATCTTAGAAGCTCTCTCAGCCTCCAAGTCTAATAAATCATTAATAGATTTCGCGATTGCCTTCCCATTTGACCCAAGTGATACTCCTAAGTTGGTTGCATTACTAATGATCTCATGTTCAGAAAAATGCAGAATGGAGCAACTGGTATTGACATACATACATGTAGTTGCCTCGATATCACGAAGCTTGGCTATCCTCATAGCATGCCTTAACTACAAGTCATTAGCATCGGGTTGGGCCTGAACCAGGTTACTGACACGCCTGTCAGCCGAGACCGGGTTCAAGATCCCACCAAACACAATCACCTCGTTCGTAGTCAAGTTCCTTGACGCCAAGTCCTTGGCCATGCACCCGCCCATCCCATCAAAAGTGGATATGGGGCACGAGGACAGTTGGACACCTCCTGTCGTCCAAACTATCCGTGCCTCCAGCGGTGCTAGCAAGTCCCTATCAGCAAGTGTCGGCGAAGATGGAGCCTTTCTAGGCTCAGATCAGCGAAGAGCAGAAGAAGGAGAGTTAAGGGCCTCCTGCTCGCCACTCCTCTTCCCCCCGACACTGGTGGGTCACCGGGCGGCCACCATGGGAGAAAGAGAGCGAAGGGCCTCCTGCCCGCTCCTCCCCTTCCCCTCAACCATGATGGGGTGCCCGGCATCCGCAACATGGGAGGGAGAGCGAAGGGCCTCCTGCCCGTCACCCCCCATTCCCTCGCCACTAGTGGAGCGTGGCGCAGCCTCAACAGGCCTCTGGGAGACCACAAGACTCTGGTCGTCGATCTGCTGGCCAGCCGACCACAAGACCTCCTGTCTCTGGGTGTTGTCCGTGACAATCGTAACGCCCATCGTGAACCCTGCGGCCGGCCCAAGCACCTCTGATACGTCTCCAATGTATCTATAACTTTTTATTGTTCCATGCTGTTATATTATCATTCTTGGATGTTTTACCTTCATTTTATAGCAATTTTATATCATTTTTTGGGACTAACCTATTGACATAGTGCCCAGTGCCAGTTGCTATTTTTTGCTTGTATTTTACTTCGTATAATATCCATATCAAATGGAGTCCAAATGCATCTAAACTTTTTGGAGATTTTTTTTGGATCAGAAGACAACTTGGGAGCCAAGGAAGCACCAGAATGGAGGCCCCTGGGGCCCACAACCCACGATGGCGCGCCAGAGATCCCTGGCATGCCCAGGTGGGTGGTGGGGCCCATGGGAGACCTTTCCACCGCCTCTCAGCTCTATAAATTCTCAGATATTCTAGAAATCCTAGGGGAGCGATCGAAACAAAATTCCAGCCGCCGCAGTTCCAGAACCATGAGATCCAATCTAGAGGCCCTTTCTGGCACTCTCCCGGAGGGGAACATGATCACGGAGGGGTCCATCATGCTCATTGGTGCTCCTCCGATGATGCGTGAGTAGTTCACCATAGACCTACGGGTCCGTAGGCAGTAGCTAGATGGCTTCTTTTCTCTTTTTGATTCTCAATACAATGTTCTCCTCGATGTTCTTGGAGATCTATTTGATGTAATGACTTTTTGCGGTGTGTTTGTTGGAATCCGATGAAGTGCTAGTTTAGGATCAGATCTATCTATGAATATTATTTGAGTTCTCTTTGATCACTTATATGCATGATAGTTATAGCCTCGTATTTCTTCTCCGAATCTTTGGTTTAGTTAGGCCAACTAGATTGATTTTTCTTGCAATGGGAAGAGGTGCTTTGTGATGGGTTCGATTTTGCGGTGTCCTCACCTAGTGACAAAAGAGGTAGCGAGGCACGCATGTATCATTGCTATTAAGGATAAAAAGATGGGGTCTATTCATACATGAATAGATCTTGTCTACATCATGTCATCGTTCTTATTGCATTACTCTGTTTCTCCATGAACTTAATACACTAGATGCATGCTGGATAGCAGTCGATCTAGAGTAATAGTAGTAGATGCAAGAAGGAGTCGGTTTACTAATCTTGGACAAGATGCCTATATACATGATCACTGCCATGGATTTCATCATAATTATTTGCTCTTCTATCAATTGCCCAATAGTAATTTGTTTACCGACCATATGCTATTTTCTTGAGAGAATACACTAGTGAAATCTACAGCCCCCGACCTTGCTGCACTTTTTCTTTACTTATTTTATCTTGTATTTTTGCTAAATCTATTTATCAAATCTCAAACAATTTAATCTATCTTTTTACCGTAGAGGGATTGACAACCCCTCTTGCGCGTAGGGTTGCAAGTATTTGTTCTTTGTGTGCAGGTACCGTTTACATAGTGTTGCTTGGTTCCCCTACTGGATGGATAACCTTGGTTTCATAACTGAGGGAAATACTTACCGTAGCTATGCTGCATCATCCCTTCCTCTTTGGGGAAATACCGATGCAATCTCAAGCCACGTCAAAAGAATTTCTGGCGCCATTGCCGAGGAGATATCATCAACATCTATCAGGTACCCAATCTCAAATCTCATCTCCTTGCAATTTACTTTATTTGCCATTTGCCTCTCATTTTCATCTCCCCCACTTCTAAAATGTTTTTTGCGAAAAGCACAAAATATTTGCCTTCTTTTTCGTTTGCCTTTTTCTCATTCGATCTTTTGTTTGCTTGTGTTGCCATGTGCCTCCTATTTTCTTGCATCTTTGCTTGCTAAAATCTATTGATATGGATCCTCATCCACTTTCTAATCTTTTTAAAATATCCAATCATGATGAACCAATTGGTAGTGATTTCAGCGCACTAGATTATCTCTATGAAGTTTTGCTTGAAAGACATGAATCTGAAAATTGTGATGAAGTGTTAAACGAAAAAAATTATGAAGTGATTCATGATAGCTCCTTGAATGAAAAGCATGATTGCAATCATTTTACTATAAATTCTATTAATGTAAATTGTGCTAATAATATGCAAAGCTACAAGCTTGGGGATGATAATTTTCTTATGTCCACTACTTATTGCAATGATCATGATCGGGGTGATAATGCTTCTTATAATCTTGAAAATTTATTTAAGCCTCATGATGAATATGATACTGATAATAAATATTGCAATAATAATATTGAAAGTGGGTTTGGAAGAGCATCAACTTTAGGTAATAATAATCCCACATATTTGGAGAGTGTTCAATCTTATGAAATTTTTCATAAAAGTGGGTTTGGAGAGGGCATGACATTAGTTGATGTTAATCCCACTATCATGGAAGATTATAAAACTTTTATGCATGTGGATCATGAACAGAAAAATTTATATGACAGCTATATTTTTGAATTTGATTATGATCCTACATGTAATTATTATGAGAGAGGAAAATATGGTTGTAGAAATTTTCCTGTTGAAAAACAGAAACTTTTGCGTCCAATAGCTGAATTGTTAAAATCACAGAAGCAACAAAATATTCTGAATTTTTTACACAAGATTGATGTACAAATTGCCTAAGTTGTCCTAATGTTTTAGAATTTTTGGAGTTACAGAAGTATGGTCAAATTCGAGATTACTATAGATTGTACTATTTTTGACAGATTCTCTTTTCTTTGCATTGTGTGCTTATTTTGATGAATCTATGGATTGTATTGGAGGGTATAAGCCATGGAAAATTTAGAATACAGTAGGTATAATGCAATAATAAAATATGAATGGGTTTGCAACAGCACTTAAAGTGGTGATTTGCTTTATTATACTAACGGATCTCACGAAGGTTTTGTTGAGTTTTGTGTGATTGAAGTTTTCAAGTTTTGGGTGAGATCACGATAGAAGAAGGAAAAAGGAGTGAAAAGAGCCTAACCTTGGGGATGCCCCGGAAGGCATCCCCTATTTCTTCTAACAACCATCGGTAATTTTACTTGGAGCTATATTTTTATTTGTCACATATCATGAGTTTTTCTTGGAGCGTCTTGTATTATATGAGTCTTTGCTTGTTTTGCTTTTTAGTTTGTCGCAATTATCCTTGCTGTACACACCTATTTGAGAGAGCAAAACTTATGCTATGATTTGTTAGAATTGCTCTGTATGCTTCACTTAAATTTTTTGAGCTATGGAATTGCTCTAGTGCTTCACTTATATCTTTTTGAGCACGGTGATGCTTTAACTTTTGAAGAAATACTCTCATGCTTCACTTAGATTAATTTGAGAGTTAGTAAATTTTTGAAGAAATTCTCTCATGCTTCACTTATATTATTTTGAGAGAAGAAAATTTTTATGCTCATGTTCTTCACTTAAATTTGTTTGAGCTTATCAAAAGCAATTGCAACATATGAAATTAGTCCCAAAGTGATAGATATTCAAGAGGGATATAATAAAAACTTTCATGAAGATCATTGGAAAAAATAAACTTGATTCTTTGTAATAGTTTTGAGATATGATGATAGTAATATATGAGTCATGTTGGTGAGTAATTACGCTTTAGTAATAATATTGGTGTTAAGGTTTGTGATTCCCTATGCAAGCACGAAAGTCAATAGTTATGCAATGAAATTACATCCTACTTGTGGTGCATTATTCGGTGTTAGTTATGCTTAATGCTCGTTTATGTGAATTTTCATTTCTTGGTTGGTTGTTTCTCTATCTATTTGCTAGCCTTTCCTTGTACTAAGTGAGAATACTACTTGTGCATCCAAAATCTTTAAACCCAGTTATGCCATATGAGTCCACCATACCTACCTATATGCGGTATTTTCGTGCCGTTCTAAGTAAATTTGTATGTGCCAACTCTAATTTTCAAAATGAAATTCCTTTTTGTGTGCCCATACCGCTCATCAAGCGGTAGGTGATGGCCAATATTTTTCCATGCTAGATGTGTTATTCTCAAGATGAGTGTTTATTCACTTTCATTGCACGAGAGTGTGGCAGTAATAGGGATGCCCAGTCCTGAAATGAAAAAGAAATTTACTTTATGTTGTCAAATAATAAATTCCTTGGAAAGTGTTGGTATGGAAGGCACCCGTGGATACGGCTAGACATGCATTGTGAAAGAATGGTAGAAAAATGAATAAACTTTATTTTTTGTTTGGGAACCGCCTATGATATATCTAGCATGGAAAGTATTGGGAACTACTTGATCGTTTTCGTTGATGGTAAAAGTATGCCTCCCAAAATGTTTTTATCTCTCAATTTAAGCTTTGAGCTCTGGCACCTCTACAAATCTCTGCTTCCCTCTACGAAGGGCCTATCTATTTACTTTTATGCAATTTTTATTTTTTTATTTTAGTCTCCATCTTCCCTTATAAAGCACCAACTAGGGAGCACTATGATCATGCTTGAGCATTGGATGTAGCTAATATTCGAATGTGTTTCGTGAATGGATCAATGACTGAGCATGATGGGCTAGGGATAGCTTTCTTTAGTGTTGATATTTTGAAAGACATGGTTGCTTGTTGATATGCTTGAGTATTGAAGTCTTCATATCAAATATAGACTATTGCTTTGAACCATCTAAAAGGTCCAGATGTCCATGCTACAAAATAAAAGAATGTGTGATGAACATGTTAGGCAGCATTCCACATCAAAATTCGGTTTTTATCATCTACCTACTCGAGAACGAGCAGGAATTAAGCTTGGGGATACTGATACATCTTAAAGTATCTATAATTTTTTATTGTTCCATGCTAATATATTATCATTCTTGAATGTTTTACCTTCATTTTATAGCAACTTTATATCATTTTTTGGGACTAACCTATTGACATAGTGCCCAGTGCCAGTTGCTATTTTTTACTTTGCAGAATATCCATATCAAACGGAGTCCAAACGCAGCAAAACTTTTTGGAGATTTTTTAGACCAGAAGACAACTTGGGAGCCAAGGAAGTGCCCGAGGGGAGGCCCGTGGGGCCCATGATACACGACGGTGCGCCAGAGAGCCCAGGCGCGCCCTGCTGGATCGTGGGGCCCACGGAGCTCTTTTCCACCGCCTCTCTGCTCTATAAATACCCAAATATTCCAGAAACCCTAGGCGAGTCGACGAAACAAAATTCCAGCTGTCGCAAGTTGCAGAACCACGAGATCCAATCTAGAGCCCTATTCCGGCACCTTGCCGGAGGGCAACACGATCACGGAGGGGTTCATCATCCTCATCGGTGCTCCTCCGATGATGCGTGAGTAGTTCACCATAGACCTAGGGGCCCGTAGGCAGTAGCTAGATGGCTTCTTCTCTCTTTTTGATTCTCAATACAATGGTCTCTTGGAGATGTATTTGATGTAATGACTTTTTGCGGTGTGTTTGTTGGGATCCGATGAAGTTCGAGTTTATGATCAGATCTATATCCATGAATATTATTTGAGTCTTCTTTGATCTCTTTTATGCATGATTATTTATAGCCTCGTATTTCTTCTCCGAATCTTTGGTTTAGTTAGGCCAACTAGATTGATTTTTCTTGCAATGGGAAGAGGTCCTTTGTGATGGGTTCGATCTTGCGGTGTTCTCACCCAGTGAAAGAAGGGGTAGCGAGGCACGCCAGTATCGTTGCTATTAAGGATTAAAATATGGGGTCTATTCCTACATGAATAGATCTTGTCTCCATCATGTCATAGTTCTTATTGCATTACTCTGTTTCTCCACGAACTTAATACACTAGATGCATGTTGGATAGCGGTCGATGTGTGGAGTAATAGTAGTAGATGCAGGCAGGAGTCGGTCTACTAATCTTGGATGTGATGCCTATATTCATGATCATTGCCTTGGATATCGTCATAATTATTTGCTCTTCTATCAATTGCCCAAAAGTAATTTGTTTACCCACTGTATGCTATTTTCTTGAGAGAAGCCACAAGTGAAATCTACGGCCCCCGGGTCTATCTTTTATCATATTGCTTTTAGATCTATCTTTTATCGTATTTGTTTTTAGATCTAGTATTCCAAAAACCCAAGAATATGTTGTTGCACTTTTTATTTACTTATTTTATTTCATGTTTTATTCAGATCTATTTATCCAATCTCATACAAAACCAATCTATCTTTTTACCGTGGAGGGATGGACAACCCCTCTTACGCGTCGGGTTGCAAGTATTAGTTCTTTGTGTGCAGGTACCATTTACATATTGTTGCTTGGTTCTCCTACTGGATTGATACCTTGGTTTCATAACTGAGGGAAATACTTACCGTAGTTGTGCTGCATCATCTCTTCCTCTTTGGGGAAATACCGACGCAGTCCAAGCCACGTCAGCACCCATGTCACATAAACCATGATAGCAATGATCTCCAATTTAACAGAAACAACAGGCATGCCAACTACTGGCTTATTCTTATCTAACATATCTTGTTCATTTCTAGCAGGTTTAGCAATTCTAGCAGCTTCATCACATAAGTAAATAACATGTCCATCAATATTATCAACCAAGAGATCTTTAACCATAGCAATATTAGCTTCCACTCTAATTTGTTCATAGGGTTTAGGTGCTTTAGTATTGCTCTTATTAACCATGGTTGTAGCTTTAGCATGTTCCTTAATCCTAACAGGGAAAGGAGGTTTCTCAATATAAGCAGTAGGCACAACTGGATCAACATTATAAATAATAGTTTCATCTTTAGCTATAATAGGTTCCTCTAACCTAACTTCAATAGGAGGATGAAATTTAAACCACTTCTCCTTAGGGAGATCAACATGAGTAGCAAATGATTCACAAAAGGAAGCTACTATCTCATAGTCAAGTCCATATTTAGTACTAAACTTATGAAAAGCATCGGTTTCCATAAAGGGACATTTACATTTATGCCCCTAACTGGAACCCACTACTCAGTTTTGCCCCTACTTTTCGGGTATGCTCAGTTTTGCCCCTCTGCCGTCAAGTCACCTTATAGAAATGCCCTTCCGTGCCTTTACCGTCCGGTCAAAGAGCTTTGACCGTCTAGTGAATAGTATCAAAAAAGTCTGAAATTTTGTGGGATCGAAGATACTTAGGTGCGTGCAAATTTTCGTGCTGTTTGGACATTCCAGGAGCTCATGGCAAAGGAAAAACAATAAATCTGTACGCCTATGAACAGTAAATTAAAAAAATAGCAAGAAAATTAAAAAATATATGAATTTTTTTGGCATCAAAGAGGCTTGGGTGTGCAAGGTGCTTGCAAGTTTTTGTGATCAAATGACATGTGAGGAGCTCTAGCAAAAAAATAGTGCATTTTTTCAAAGTTTTTTTCTAAGCCAAATTTTGTTTTTTCTCCACGAGCTCCTACAATGTTTAAACACAACAAAAATTTGCACATACCTTGCGGACCCGAGCATCTTGGATGCCAAAAAAATTCATATTTTTTTGAATTTTCTTGCTATTTTTTTTATTTTACTATTCACAGGCGTACAGATTTATTATTTTCCTTTGCCACGAGCTCGTGGAATGTCCAAACAGCATGAAAATTTGCACGCACCTGAGTATCTTTGATCCCACAAAATTTCAGATTTTTTTATACTGTTCACCAGACGGTCAAAGCCCTTTGACCGGACGGTAAAGGCACGGAAGGGCATTTCTATAAGGTGACTTGACGGTAGAGGGGCAAAACTGAGCATACCCGAAAACTAGGGGCAAAACTAAGTAGTGGGATCGAGTTAGGGGCAGAACTGGAATTGCCCCTTCCATAAAAGATTTAACACAATCGAACTCAAGTTTTATACCTCACTCTTTGTTGGGAAACGTAGCATGTAATTTCAAAAAAATTCTTACGCTCACGCAAGATCTATCTAGGAGATGCATAGCAACGAGAGGGGGAGAGTATGTCCATGTACACTCGTAGACCGAAAGAGGAAGCGTTAGCTTAACGGGGTTGATGTAGTCGAACGTCTTTGCGATCCAACCGATCAAACACCGAATGTACGACACCTCCGAGTTCAGCACACGTTCAGCTCGATGACGTCCCTCGAACTCTTGATCCAGCAGAGGGTCGAGGGAGAGTTTCGTCCGCACGATGGCGTGGTGACGGTGATGGTGATGTGATCCGCGCAGGGCTTCACCGAAGCACTACGACAATATGACCGGAGGAATAAACTATGGAGGGGGGCACCGCACATGGCTAAGAGAACAATTGTTGTGTCTAGGGGGGCCCCCTGCCCCCGTATATAAAGGAGGAGGGGAGGAGGCCGCCGGCCCTAGGGGGTGCGCCATGGGGGGGAAACCGAATAGGACTCCAAGTCCTATTCGGCCCCCCTTCCTTTCTTACGGAGGGGGAAAGGGGAAGGGATAGGGAAGAGGAGAAGGAAAGGGGGGCGCACCCCCTCCCCTAGTCCAATTCGGACTCCCCATGGGAGGGGGGCATGGCCACTCCTTGTGGGCTGCCTCCCCTCTCCCCTATGGCCCATGTAGGCCCAATACTTCCCCGGGGGGTTTCGGTAACCCCTCGGTACTCCAAAAAATACCTGAACCACTCCGAAACCATTTCGGTGTCCGAATACCATCTTCCAATATATCATTCTTTACCTCTCGACCATTTCGAGACTCCTCGTCATGTCCATGATCTCATCCAGGACTACGAACAATCTTCGGTCACCAAAACACATAACTCATAATACAAATCGTCATCGAACGTTAAGCGTGCGGACCCTAAGGGTTCGAGAACTATGTAGACATGACCGAGACACATCTCCGGTCAATAACGAATAGCGAAACCTGGATGCTCATATTGGTTCCTACATATTCTACGAAGATCTTTATCGGTCAAACCATAATGACAACATACGTCATTCCCTTTGTCATCGGTATGTTACTTGCCCGAGATTCGATCGTCGGTATCTCCATACCTAGTTCAATCTCGTTACTGGCAAGTCTCTTTACTCATTCCGTAATGCATCATCCCATAACTAACTCATTAGTCACATTGCTTGCAAGGCTTGTCACGATGTGCATTACCGAGAGGGCCGAGAGATACCTCTCTGATACTCGGAGTGACAAATCCTAATCTCGATCTATGCCAACCCAACAAACACCTTCGGAGACACCTGTAGAACATCTTTATAATCACCCAGTTGCGTTGTGACGTTTGATAGCACACAAGGTGTTCCTCCGGTATTCTGGAGTTGCATAATCTCATAGTTAAAGGAATAGGTATAAGTCATGAAGAAAGCAATAGCAATAAAACTTAACAATCATTATGCTAAGCTAACGGATGGGTCTTGTCCATCACATCATTCTCCTAATGATGTGATCTTGTTCATCAAATGACAACACATGTCTATGGTTAGGAAACTTAACCATCTTTGATCAATGAGCTAGTCTAGTAGAGGCTTACTAGGGACTCGGTGTTTTGTCTATGTATTCACACATGTATCAAGTTTCCGGTTAATACAATTCTAGCATGAATAATAAACATTTATCATGATATAAGGAAATATAAATAACAACTTTATTATTGCCTCTAGGGCATATTTCCTTCACTCTTTACCTTTGTCGAATTCCCAATCTTCAGAGTTGTGGTTTAGTTTTTTACAGAAGACCCCATTTGAATTCAATAGTTTTCTTCATAAAGGAACGGCAGAACAAGTATCGAGCATGGATCGATCATTATGAGAAAGCCAAGCATAAAAGTTTTGAATAATAATTTCTCTTGAGAGCTCATGATTGGGGCATGTGTGCATCATAGACTTAAGCCTCCCCAAGCTTGAGCGATACTTTCTCTTCCACGAGGCCAAAAATTATATATATAATTCCGATCACGATGAACCAAATGCATAGGATAGAACTTTTGGTGAAATTCCAATTTCAATTGGTTCCAATCTCATGTTCCAATATCATCCAATAGCCTATGCCATGTAAATGCCATTCCCTCAAAAGATAAAGAGAATACCTTCTTCTTAACTCCATCCTCGGATAAACTTGCAAGCTTAAACAATCCACAAGTTTCTTCCACACAAATTAAGTGCGTATCAGGATGTACTATTCCATCTCCAACATAAGGATTAGCTAGTAGTTTGTCTAACATACCCAAAGGAATCTCATAATAAATATTTTAAGTAGGATCAATAGGTTGAGGGGCAACTCTTATTGCTTCCGGTCGAGGTTAAGATACCACAAACAAACCCCTCAAAGGATTATTTTCCATAGTGACAAGTGACAGTAAATTTCAACACGTAATATAAATGTTTCCTTACCAAAGGCGATTCACTCCCCGACAACGGCACCGGAAAAGAGTCTTGATGACCCACAAGTATAGGGAATCAATCGTAGTCCTTTGAATAAGTAAGAGTGTCGAACCCAACGAGGAGCAGAAGGAAATGATAAGCGGGTTTCAGCAAGGTATTCTCTGCAAGTGTTGTAAATAACACTGATAGATAGTTTTGTACCAATATATTTCGTAACAAGTAACAAAAGTGCAGCAAGGTGGCCCAATCCTTAGCAAAGGACAACCCGGAAAGTTCTCTTATATAAAGCCGAGTGCTCTCAAGGACACATGGGAATTATAGTCTAGTCACTTTCATCATGTTTAGTTGATTCACGTTCGTTACTTTGATAATTTCATATGTGTGTGGACCGGTGCTTGGGTGCTGTTCTTACTTGAACAATCAACCCACTTATGATTACCCCCTCTCGCACGCATCCACAACTACGAAAGAAGAACTAAGACAAATCTAACCATAGCATGAAACATATGGATCCAATCAGCCCCTTACGGAATAACACATAAACTAGGGTTTAAGCTTCTGTCACTCTAGCAACCCATCATCTACTTATTACTCCACAATGCCTTCCCTCAGGCCCAAGTATGGTGAAGTGTCATGTATTCGACGTTCACATGACACAACTAAAGGAAGCAACAACATACATATCATCAAAATATCGAACGAATACCAACATCACATGATTACTCATAACAAGACTTCTCCCATTTCCTCAAGAACACATGTAACTAATCACAAATAATATTCATGTTCAAGATCAGAGGTGTATTGAATATGCTTGAGGATTTGAACATTTAATCTTCCACCAAATAAACCAACCAGCATCAACTACAAGATGTAATCAACACTACTAGCAACACACAGGTACCAATCTGAGGTTTTGGGACAAAGATTGAATACAAGAAATGAACTAGGGTTTGAGAGGAGATGATGCTGATGAAGATTGGTCCTTCCATAATGAGAGGACCGTTGGTGATGTCGATGGCTTCGATTTCCCCCTCCCGGAGGGAAGTTTCCCCGACAGAATCACTCCACCGGAGAGCAAAAGTGCTCCTGCCCAGGTTTTGCCTCGAGATGGCGGCGTTCTATCCCGAAAGTCTTCTTCTTATTTATTTTTTTAGGGAAAATGGCTTCATATAGCAGGATATAGGCTCCGGATGCTTGCAAGGGGGCCCACAAACTCATAGGGCGTGCCTAGGGGGTGGGGCGCACCCCCTGAGCTTGTCGCTCCCTAGGGGCACCCTCCTGGTATTTCTTCTGCCAATATTTTTTATATATTCCAAAATAATTCTCCGTAAATTTTCAGGTCATTTGGAGTTTTGTAGAATAGTTATCTCTATTGTAGCCTTTTTTGGTCCAGAATTCCAGCTGCCGGCAATCTCCCTTTTCATGTGAAACATGCTAAATAAGAGAGAAAAGGCATAAGAATTGCATCATAAAGTGAAATAACAATCCAAAACGTAATAAATAACAGTAGGAAAACATGATGCAAAAAGACGTATCATAGAGCTCAAGGAGTACAAAGGCAAGAGAGAGATTGGAAGCGTAAAGCTGGCTTACTCTCACCTTTGGCCTTTTATGGGCAAGTAAGAACATAGATTAAGTGCGCGCATAGCAATAATTTCACGAGTTCCCCAGTGGACTTGCATTAAATGTGCATGGTAATCGAGGGGTCGATTAATTGTGCCACTACATATCAGGAGCACAATCGCTTTATTGATTATACATGCCAATAGCAGTGGCCTCGCGCCGCACAAGCACATTATGATGACATCTGAAATGACTACATGGCTCTGCGTGGTGACGGTTCGGGTCTATCAAGGCTGTCAGAGTAGGACTAGACCGCCATCCTTGTCTAAGAACGGAAAGGCTTCGCCGTTAAGGTACCCCTGTGCAGGAAAGATGCTTGAACCCGAGGAACTCCTCGGGGATGACAAAAGCTTCTGTCAAAGCGCAAATTAGAATTTCTAGAGGGCTTCTCGGATGCCCGTGGTATAAAACTCCTCAGCAAAAACTTGACCACATCAGGAAAACACACGGAAGACTTGTTGAACCATCTTGCAAGGCCAATGAACGAAGACGGAGAACAGCTCAGAAGGACTGAGGAGCGTCGTTTACTTGAAGGCTGGTTCAGGGGCTACTAATCATGTCCTTGACTAGGGGGTGCATGCTTGCCACATCGGCTCCTAACCATATGGGTCGGGCCGAGTGAGGGGTCGAGAAAATAGGTCTGGGGTGAATAGACACTTAACAAGGCATGTGAAAGATCGTGGATGTCGCCTAGAGGGGGGGTGAATAGGCGCTTTAAAATAATTCCGGTTTAGGCTTGAACAAATGCGAAATAAAACTAGATTATAATTTGTCGACCACAAAACCTAAATCGACTAGGCTCACCTATGTGCACCAACAACTTATGCTAATCAAGATAAACAACTAAGTGATTGCAAGATATATATCAAGTCATACTATGGCTATCACAAAGTAAAGTGCATAAGTAAAGGGCTCGGGTAAGAGATAACCGAGGCACGCAGAGATGACGATGTATCCCGAAGTTCACACCCTTGCGGATGCTAACCTCCGTTTGGAGCGGTGTGGAGGCACAATGCTCCCCAAGAAGCCACTAGAGCCACCGTAATCTCCTCACGCCCTCAAAGAATGCAAGATGCCATGATTCCACTAAGGGACCCTTGAGGGTGGTCACCGAACCCGTACAAATGGCAACCCTTGGGGGCGGTCACCAAACCCATACACCTTGGCAACCCTTGGGGGCGGTCACCAGAACCCATACAAATTCCTCAGGGCAATCTCCAAAACCTAATTGGAGACCCAGATGCAAGCCGGAGCTTTACAGCACAATGATTGAGCTCCGAAGCACCACCAACCATCTTGGGCGCCCAAGCACCCAAGAGGAACAAGCTCAAGGGTACCAAGCACCCAAGAGTAATAAGCTTCTCAACTTTTCACTTCCACGTATCACTGTGGAGAACTCAAACCGATGCAACTAATGCAATGGCAAGGGCACACGGAGTGCCCAAGTCCCTCACTCTCAAATCCCACCAAAGCAACGAAAGCTATGGAGAAAAATGAGAGGAAGAACAAAAAGGAGAACACCAAGAACTCCAAGATCTAGATCCAAGGGGTTCCCCTCACGTAGAGGAGAAAGTGATTGGTGGAAATGTGGATCTAGATCTCCTCTCTCTGTCCCCCCACCCCCCAAAAATAGCAAGAATCCATGGAGGAATTGAGAGATGGCAAGCTTGAAGAAGGTCAACAATGGGGATAGAACACGAGCTCCAGGGATAAAATCCATTTGGTAAGAAGGCCCCCTTTTATAGGACCTCTCGAATCCAACCATTATGTGCTCATCCCGCACACAAGAGGTACTACCGCTCCATGGAGTGGTACTACCGCTTGGGTGGTAGATCTAGGAAAATAGAGCAAAGGCGAGGAACCTTGGGGAGGTAGAGCCGCAGGAGCGGCACTACCGCGCGAGATGCACAATACAGGAGCAGAGGAGGTAGGGCAGAGCAGAGCACGACAGCAGTACCCTAGCAGCGGTACTACCACCCGACCGGGATGGTATAACCGCTGATAGGCGGTATTGCTACACCTCAGTGCCGCTCTACTACTGCTAAACCCGACACGAAAAACAGAACCCCTAGAATAAGCGGAAGTGCGCATGGTACTGGAACAGCAGAAGTACCGCTTACAAGCGGTACTACCGCCCGACTGGGATGGTACTCCTGCTTACAAGCGGTACTACCGCTGCCCAGAGCGATACTATAGCAAGGGTGCATCAAGCAAGCCCCAAGCAAAACAGATGCAGCAAGAAAACCAGAACTACCATAACTTCTACACATGAGCTCCAAATTAATAAGCAAACTCAAGCTTGTTGGATAGATGACCACGAGTACTATCCAAATATCAAACTCAAGCTTGTTGGTTATAGTGAGAAGAGGAAGTAGAAAAATGCCAATGATATAGAGATGTGAAACCTCTATGAATGAAGAACTGGCAAAAACCCCAACATCGAAAACATCATAGAAGATGCATGTGAACTCCATTTTCGATGAACTGGAGCTTGTCATGAAGATGAGCATAAGCTCCAAATCTCACATAGAGAAACACAAAACAAGAACCAAGAAAGATGATGCAATGATGTAAAGGTTTGAGCTCTCTATGAATGATACGATCAAGCTACTCACTCGAGAGCCCCCCTTGATAGTACGATAATCGATCCTACAACCTAGTCTCCCAACTACCACCATGAGACCGGTAAAATAGAAAACCTATCAAGGGAAAACATTTTCCTTGCACATAGTCCACTTGAGCTAGATGATGGCGATCTTGACTTCCTCAAGTTGGACCACCTTTCTTGATTGCGTTCGCTCGATGAAGACTAGTTGATTGCTCCCCCATACTCCACTATGGGTGAGCCACTCTTCGGCACATCTTCACAAGTCCATTGTCACCATAATGGACAGCAAGCTTCAAGCATTATCTCTATGTGATGCTCCACTTGAGATAGCACACAACAATCTTGATGACGATCACCACTTGATGTCATCCTCCATGGGTTGTATGAGATCTTGCTCTTGATGCAAGCCCATGGAAACATGCCTAACCCCACATAAAACTCTCACGTAGACCATGGGTTAGTACACAAAGCGTAATGGATAATTCTAACCATATCATGGGATCACTTGATCCCTCTCGGTACGTCTTGTATGCTTTCTGTGTTGATCAACTTGATTCACTCTTTGACTTGCTCTTGATCAACCTTGAATCATGTCTTCTACATGACCAATCTTTGGATAATTCCTAGAATAGTACATTGGTCATCTCATAAACTCCTTGAAACCAACACATGGACTTCAAGAAATGCCTATGGACAAATCCTTCAAATATAACTCAAGGCAACACTTAGTCCATAGAGAATGTCATCAATTACCAAAACCACACATGGGGGTGATATGTCTCCAACGTATCCATAATTTTTGATTGTTCCATGCTATTCTATTATCAATCTTGGATGTTTTATATACACTTTCAAGCAACAATATATCATTTTTTGGGACTAACCTATTAACTTAGTGCCCAGTGCCAGTTGCAGTTTTTTTGCTTGTTTTTAGTTTTGCAGAATATCAGTACCAAACGACGTCCAAATTCCATGAAACTTTTTGGAGATTTTTCTAGCAATAAGAGGCCCTGGAAGCTTCGGGAGGGGATGAGAAGCCGGAGCAGTAGTCCACAAGGCACCAGGGCGCGCCCTGGGCTTGGGGCGCACACTGGTGGCTTGTGGGGCCCACGTGGCTCCATTTGACCTAACTCCGCCTATATAAATTCTCTAAAATCATGAAACCAAGAGATGAGTCCACGAAATACTTTTTCCGCTGCCGCAAGTTCCAGAACCACGAGATCACATCTAGAAGCCTTTTCCGGCACTCTGTCAGAGGGGGATTCAATCACGGAGGGGGCTCTACATCATCCTTGCTGCCCTCCAATGATGCGTGAGTAGTTTACCATGGACCTATGGGTCCATAGTTAGTAGCTAGACGGCTTCTTCTCTCTTTTTGATCTCCAATACAATGTTCTCCTCCGTGTTCTTGGAGATCTATTTAATGTAATGACTTTTTGTGGTGTGTTTGTTGGGATCCGATGAATTGTGAGTTTATGATCAGATCTATCCATGAATATTATTTGAGTTTTCTCTGAACTGTTTTATGCATGATTTTTATAGCCTCGTATTACTTCTCCGATTTATTGGTTTGGTTTGGCCAACTAGATTGATTTATCTTGCAATGGGAAGAGGTGTTTTGTAATGGGTTTGATCTTGCGGTGCTCAATCCCAGTGACAGAAAGGGACAAGACACACATGTGTCGTTGCTATTAATGGTAAAATGATGGGATTTATTTCATACGTGAGTTTATCTTGTCTACATCATGTCATCTTGCTTAAGGCGTTACTCTGTTCTTCCATGAACTTAATACACTAGATGCATGCTGGATAGCGGTCGATGTGTGGAGTAATAGTAGTAGATGCAGGCAAGAGTCGGTCTACTAATCTTGGACGTGATGCCTATATACATGATCATTGCCTTGGATATCGTCATAGTTATTTGCTTCTCTATCAATTACCCAATAGTAATTTCTTTACCCACCGTATGCTATTTTTATGAGAGAAGCCTCTAGTGAAAACTATGGCCCCCGGGTCTATCTTTTATCATATATTAAAACTAAAAATACCTAGCTGCAATTTTATATTATTTTTTTATTTTGAATTTTTGTCCGATCTATCTATCAAAAACTATACAATTTAATCTTGCTCATAACCGTTGAGGGATTGACAACCCCTCTACGCGTTGGGTTGCAAGTATTTGTTGTTTGTGTGCAGGTGATGTTTACATAGTGTTGCTTGGTTCTACTGGATTGATAACCTTGGTTTCATAACTGAGGGAAATAATTATCTCTACTATACTTCATCATCCTCTCCTCTTCGGGGAAATCCCAACGCAACTCACAAGTAGCAGGGGGGCACCATCCTCTTTCAGCAGGGTTGCAATTTTTATTTTTCTTGGAATTTAGGCAGATTTTAGAACAAGTTGAATGCAAACCAATACTTCATGCACATGCATATCTAGAGTATGGGCAGTGGATAAGGAACAACATGCAAGTGCAAGAAAGTAAAGGGAGATAGAGATCAGAAGATCAAACGCAATGAAGACTAGGTGAATTTTGGCATGATTCCGATAGGTGGTGCTATTGTTCGTCCATGTTGATGGACACATCAACCCATGGAGGGTAATGGCTACGCGAGTCCACAGAGGGCTCCACCCATGAAGGGTCCATGAAGAAGCAACCTTGTCTATGCCATCATGGCTTTGATCCACGAAGGACTAGCCTCACTCGGGGTAGATCTTCATGAAGTAGGTGATCTCCTTGCCCTTACAAACTCCTTTGTTCAACTCCACAAGATTTGGAGGCTCCCAAGTGACACCTAACCAATTTAGGAGACACCACTCTCCAAAAGGTAACAAATGTTTTTGTTGATGATGAACTCCTTGCTCTTGTGCTTCAAAAGATAGTCTCTTCAACACTCAATCACTCTCTCATAGATTTTCATGGTAGTAGGAGAAGGATTGAAGTGGAAAGCAACTTGAGGGGGCTAGAAATCAAGATCAAAGGTTGGAGTGGAATCCCCTTGTCAACACAAGTGTAGGAGGTTCTCTCTCAGAAAATGATATGGGAAGTGGTAGCTTCGTCCTGGTAGATCTCTCCAAGAGTAGGTGGTGTGGGTGGGGTATATATATCCATCACCAAAAATCTTACTGTTACACACCTTTATGCACAACTTGGTGGGACTAGGTGAAACCACTCGGTGAGACCGACTTGTACAAAAGATTTGAACTTTAAGCATTTCGTTGAGACCGAATGAATTCACTCGATGGGTCCGATTGATTATGACCTAAGAACTTTCCTCGCTTCTGTGACACCGATCGATTTCACTCGAAAATTCCGAGATGAAAACAATGGATTTCACTTGGAATAACTTAAGGGTCTTGGAGATATAGGAATGTGGGGGTGTGGTTGAGAGTTTTTGGAGCAATATCTCTAAGGAATTGAGCAAATGACTCACGATCAAAACCTCATCCCGTTTTAATAGTATTGGCTTTCCTATGGACTCAATGTGATCTTTTATCATTTAACCAAAAATGTAGAGTCTTGGAGCTTTGCTAATCCATGTTGTTTGTAGCTTTAGGGGTCCATATCTTCATCCATCTACTTGCCTAGGTTGAACTTTTCCCGTAATATACTTGAGGGAAACATTAATCCAACAATATGTATGTTGACATGAATTACCAAAAACACCAAGGGAGCAAATGTGCTTTCACCAAGGACCCCCTTGATGATTAGCCAGTGGGCCATGTTCGTCGGGCCCAGGAGCACCAAGGTGGACATCTTCCAGACTTGGAGCTTACTCTAAGACTTAGAGGTCGTCTTCATCATGATTACCCCTAGATGTAATCGACCTATGTGTAAAACCTAGGTACCCCGGGTATTTATATAAACCGAGGGATGAGGATCATAGATGACAACCTCATACACACATGGTCTTGTAGTAGATCAACTTGTAACTTGTACTCCCTCAAGATCAATACAATCAAAGAAGAACGTAGGGTACTATCTCTTCGAGAGACCCCAAACCTGGGTAAATCATGTGTCCCTGTTACCATCGTGCCAGGCTATGATACGTCTCCAACGTATCTATAATTTTTTATTGTTCCATGCTATTATAGTATCAATCTTGGATGTTTATTATGCAATTATATATCATTTTTTGGGACTAACATATTAACCTAGTGCCCAATGTCAGTTGCTGTTTTTTGCTTGTTTTTGGCTTTTCAGAAAATCAATACCAAACAGAGTCCAAATGCTACGAAACTTTTGACAATTTTTCTGGACCAGAAGGGACCCTAGAAGCTTCGGGAGAAGACCTCAAGTGCCACGAGGCAGCGACAAGCCTGCCAGGCGTGCCCCAGGGGGGTCGCCCCCAGGCTAGTGGGCCCCTCGTGGCACCTCCTGACCTAATTCCAACTCTATAAATTCCCAACTATTCCCCGTACATCAGTTTCGGTGCAACAAACCCTGGGTCCGTTGCCCAGACTATGCATAGGCCCAAGGACAAGATAACAACACCAAGGTCAGATCAAAGCACGATGGATCAATTCTTTGGCAGGACCAAAGTGCAGGTCAAGAAGACCAAGATGAGCCAGAGAAGCAAGATATCGCTAAGGAAACAACCTCCCTTGCCAGACAGGCGAGCCTGGCAAGGTTGGGTTTGCCTCGGAAGCAACTCTCCAGATCGTCCCGGCAGGCCTGCCGGGGCTTACGGAGGCAAACCACTCCACTGCACCACCTCATCACGACACACGTCGTCGATCAGTGCGGTGTCAAGCTCCAAAGTGACTAAGTGGCTGCTATTTGCCACATGATAGCCGCTTCCTACAGAAAATACCCCCAGGCGACACCTGTCCTGAGACGTGTCAAGCAAGCAAGCACGAAGCTGGCAAAATAGCCCGGCAGGGCCTGCAGGGCAATCTGAGATGTGACATTGAGCGGCGCATTTAATGCGCTCTGTCAGCCTGCAGAGTTAGGTATGATAGCACTGTTTGCTATCTAATCAGTATGTAATGACTGATTTGCCACTGTGGTGACCCCTTGATCTATAAAAGAAGGCCCATTGCAACCATAGAAAGGGTTGGCTAATCCGGACCCTTACACACTCATACGCGCGTAGCTGCTCTCGCCCCGAGGCGACCTTGCCAGGCAAGAGCACTGCGTTCATCCACCATTTTTCCACCATCAATCCACTATAGCAGGAGTAGGGTTTTACGCCTCACGGCGGCCCGAACCTGGGTAAAAACTGCCCGTGTGATCTCTGCCGCGCTGTGTGATGCTTCTCCGCTCTTTTTGCAACGTGCCCATCCCCCGCTGAACCAAATGGAGCTCATGGCCCCATAGGTGGCCGTGGTTTCCCGTGACATCTTTGGCGCGCCAGGTAGGGGGATCACTTGCGTGAACCCGAGAGCGTAAGCAGCACATCATCATCCATCAATGGCGTCACCCTTCGTGACGCCCAAGGGAGTGCCTGAGGCGGAGCGGAGGGGCAACATTGCTCCCGCACCAACCTCGCCCGCTCTTTGCCATCTCCACACGTCGTGGGCGCAATAGCCACGGAAGCTAGCGGCAAGGGCAACAATATCACCCCGAATGGGCCAGGCAATAGGAATGCCCTGCAAATCCCGTTCGGGATAAAGGAGCGATGTGCAAGGACACCAGGTTTTCTCTCTCTGTCACTCTTACTCTTTGACAATAGTGCTACTCTGGGTTCTAGCATCATCAATGTCGACGAGCCCGCGCGATGCTTGGTCCAGCATTTACCCTACTTAGGGAAATCCTGAGTAGATCGCTAGTGTGAGTCTGTTGATTGACGCCCCGGCAAGTAAGCACCGGCAAGGCCGCCCACATTTGCATGGCTTTTGTGCCTTCTGCCATTGGATTGGTCAAGAGGTGCGGAGAGGAAGAGAGAGAAACCAGCCATACCTAGCGCCGCGTCCTGCTGCCCCAAGTTACATGCGCTTCTAGCCGACCCGTGCCGGGGGCTAGAGGACAATATACAAGCAATGCAGTCCTTCCTAGAACATGCGAGCCCAACGAACGGCCGCAGCTGAAAGGGATAAATGGGGGCACAGATAAGAGCTAAGTTCATGCTACCTTTGCATTATTACGGATTCTTTGGATCTGTATGCTTGTTTATCCCTTTAGTGCCTAAGTGTTCGTGCGATGAAATCTTTCACAAGATGGTACCTCTGTTAGATTCTTGTCTGCACCCTCATTTCGGTCAAAGCCTGCTCGCAGAATGAGTGCCTGCGTCGGAAACTACTGAGGAAAAACCTGTCGGAGCGCATCCATGCCAAATGACTGTTAAGGGCCAGACCCTTACGACTATTGTGGCAATATGATACCGGCAGGCAACCTAAATGTGCATAGAGACTAGTCATGCGGACACTGTATGGATAACACTCAAAAAGGGATAACCACGCAATTCAGATTAAGCAAAAGTACCAGGCCCACCACATAAAGCATAAATAGTATGAAGTCTAAACACAAGACATGCGTCATCGTTTTGATTACAGGACCGCACGATGGCGGGAATAATTCAAGGGCGGGCCTGCCGGGCTCGTATGACGAGAACCCTGTCGGTGAAGGGAGTGGCCTTCTCCTCGGCGGCAGAGACATCGGCACCCTGTGGCGGCAACCAATCAAGTGGTTAGTGTAGCACTGGTGGCCTAGCGGGAAGTAGAGGAAGCAGCAACCTTAGCTAGTGTCACATCCAGGAAAGAGAGAGAAAGCAGCCCGGCAGGGTCAGATATGGATCAGGATAAAGAAGAGCACGGCAGCTAAGGCAACCCCAAGGACGCGGCAAGGAAGAAAGTAGTGCAGCGCCCAGTGTACTTTGTCAGCTCCCTATTACAGGGGGCTAGATCAAGGTACTCTGGTGTGCAAAAGTTGATTTTTGGCCTTATCATGGCCTCAAGGAAACTGCGCCACTACTTCCAAGCCCATGAGATCACGGTTGTCACTCGCTTCCCATTGCAAAGGATACTCCAAAACCCAGAGGCTACCGGCAGAATAGTGGAATGGGCATTGGAGTTATCCAGCTTTGGCCTAAAGTTTGAAAGCACATCAATGATTCAGAGCAGGGCATTGGCAGAGTTTATTGCAGAATGGATCATGTATTTCGATGGTGCCTTCTCCCTACAAGTTGCGGGGGCTGGTGTGCTTCTCATTGCTCCCACTGGAGAGCACTTGAAGTACGTCATCCAGATGCATTTTCCCCCGGAGGAGGCGACCAACAATACAGCAGAGTATTAAGGGCTCCTTGACGGGCTCAGGATTGCCACTGAATTGGGAATCAAGAAGCTGATCAATCAAGGAGTCTCGCAACTTGTGGTGAGACAAGTCAGCAAGGATTACCAAAGCCCATTGATGGAGGCATACATTGAGGAAGTGAGAAGATTAGGGGAGCACTTTGACGGATTGCAAACAGAGCACATACCCCATGCGGAAAACAGCATCGCTGATCATCTGTCAATGTGTGCTGCATAAAAGCTTCCTGTGGAACCAGGAACTTTTGTTCTCCATCTTACTCAACCCTCCGTATCCCTGACAATAATGGCCCGAAAGAGGAGGAAATTGGACTCCCATAAGCCTCTCCCGGTAGAGCCCCTCGAGGCTCCTGGCAGGGACCCTGCCGGAAACAACTCCCCTTCGATTGCCGGGCTGCGCCCTCCTGCTGGGCCACTGGTCCCCGCGGTCGAGGAACGCGCTCCCGTAGATGAGGAGGTGCCGCTAGTCCTTGTTGCCGAGCCCCAGGCTCCAACTTGGGCAAGGCACATAGTCCATTTCCTCCAAACCGAAGAACTTCCCGAAGAGCAAGAAGAAGCTGAAAGAGTAGCCCGGAGGGCCAGTATGTATCAGTTTGTCGATGACACACTATACAGAAGAAGGCTCAACAGTGTGAAATTGAAGTACATTTGCCGGGAAGGAGGAAAGGAACTGCTGGCGGAAATACACAAAGGCATGTGCAGCTCCCACATTGGATCAAGGGCTTTAGTTGGGAAAGCATTCGGGCAAGGATTCTATTGGCCCACAGCCCTCCAAGATGCGGTCAAGCTAGTCACCAAGTGTGAAGCCTGCCAGTTCCATTCCAAGAACACCCATCTGCCTGCCCAAGCTCTTCAGACAATCCATTTGTCATGGCCGTTTTCGGTCTGGGGGCTCGATATCCTCGGCCCTTTCCCCCGAGCTGCCGGGGGCTTTGAATTCTTGTTTGTTGCAATCGACAAGTTTACAAAGTGGCCAAAAATAGATGCCGTGAGAAAGGTGACTGCTCAGTCAGCTATCAAGTTCTTAAAAGGATTGGTGTACCACTTCGTGGTCCCTGCCCGGATCATCACCGACAATGGCACCCAGTTCACGAGCCGTGCCTTCATGCAATATGTTCATGCCCTCGGAAGCAAGATCTCATTTGCCTCTATTGCACATCCCAGAAGCAATGGACAAGCTGAGAGGGCGAACGCTGAAGTGTTGTGAGGACTCAAGACAAGAACATTTGATAAGCTGCAGAAGTGCGGCAGGCGATGGATCGATGAGCTGCCTGTGGTTCTCTGGTCCCTCAGAACGACACCAAATCAAGCTACCGGGCAGACTCCCTTCTCCCTAGTCTATGGGGCAGAAGCAGTTATCCCCACGGAACTCATTTACGGGTTGCCTCGAGTGCTTGCCTACGATGAAGTAGCGCAGGATCAGCACCGGCATGACGACGCTGTGCTTCTCGAGGAGAACCGTCTCCGGGCTGCTACGCGTGCTGCACGCTATCAGCAAGCTGTGCGCCACTATCATAGCCGTAGGGTTCATGCCCGGTGTTTTGAGGAAGGCGACCTTGTCCTTAGGCGCGTTCAGTCCGCCAAGGGTACAAACAAGTTGACGCCGAAGTGGGAAGGCCCTTACCGGGTAGTACGAGTCACCAGACCTGGCGCAGTCCATCTGGAGACCGGAGATGGCATTCAATTGCAAAACTCATGGAAAATTGAGCATCTCCACAAGTTCTACCCGTAAGGCACGGCTGCCGGGCAGGGCCCGGCAGCCACCCTTTTGTACAGGACTTGCCTCAGTTGCATGTAACCCCTTGTACAAAGCCAGGCGCAGACCGTGAGCAACAGAGAAATAAATGAAGCGTTGGGGGCCGCCGACAAGTTGCATGCATGCATAAGCAATCATGAGCATCGCATGTTCATGTAGATAAGATCGCATCTGGCATCATTTTCATCTGCATAAACTGCAGGCTCCTATAGTGGATTCAGCCCAAGAGGAGATAAGAAGATGAGCCTACACTGCGATCTCCGGCAAGCCAAACAGATAAGTTCTTCCTTGTATCCATACATGTTCTGTAAGTAAATACTTGTGCATGAGAAAACCCTGCCACCCTTTGAAACTTAGGTGCTCCCGCCCTTCGACTCGAATGTTGCTTTGGTCAGGGTGGTCCGAGTGGCCTTTGTTGAAAAAGGACTGGCAGGGGGCTGGTCCCTCTTCACGATTTGTGCCCGGTAGGCCTAACTCCCCGGCAACAAAACAGAGGGTACCGGCAGGGTAGCCTGCCGGGGGAAACTCATTTACTTATAAATATAGAGGCATCCCACCTCTGCATGGACATATAAATGCATGAGTCCCCGGCAAGGTTTATCTTTTTCATTAATATGCTTCAAACAAGTACAGACCTTACAGGACACAAACATGGATTCAAGAGATTACATTATTTGAACTAAAATTTGGCAAGTCCCTATAGATTTAAGATTAAAAAAAAGATAAGTGCCTCGTAATCTCCTCTTATCGTTTTCACTCCGCCAGGTATTGCAGTGGGAAGAGAAGAGGACTAAAAGGGGGGCACCAAAGCAGGAGCCCACCTCGATCCCGTCAGGGCCTGCCGGGCGCAGCCTGACAAGATCGAGAGTGGCGAGGCTGCGAAGGAGGGGCACACAAAGCAGCTCGCCGGTGCCCTGGTCACCACCTCCAGGACCAGCAAGAAGCCCCAGCTCGAGTACCGGTGGAGTCATCCACCAAAAGCTCAGCTAGAAGACCGCTGGAGGGGGACGAAGGCACCAAGGGAACATCCCTCCCCGGCAATCACCTGAAGAGGCTGGTGATGATGGTGCTGGGGAGGGAGGGGAAGAGCAGAAAGATGAGGCGGCAGGTCGCCAGAAGGAGACGAAGGCGTCGGTGCCATCGTACTCTGACCTGACGCCCTACCACCCGCCTTCTCCGTCCTCCCTCATTTTCCTTCCATCACCACCGCTCCAAAAAGACGCCGAGCCCCCGGCCTGACACCTTCTCCAGAGAAGCAGCCGATGTCCAAGATGGCCAGGGGGTTCGGGGTGCGCCGCTCCCCACCTTGGCGGGCAGGAAGGCGCCCCTCTCTTCAGCATCGGCCCCGGTTCTGTTGGAAGAGGCAGTGCTGGGATTACCAACGGCCCCAGGCCCTGCGTCTCGGACGAGCGTAGAAGGCTCCGAGGACCGGGTCACCAGGACGACGGGCTGTAGTGGCTCACGGCAAGGCGCCACGCTCCCCACCAGACGACCGACCGAGACAGAGGAGGCAAGCATTCCACTACAATGGGAAAGCTTGATATCTCCTGCACCACGGATGGTCCGCCCACTGCGCCACCTCTGGACCTAGACCAGACTCACTCCCCAAGCATCAGCCCAAGCATTTAGCATCACTAGCTCTAAGCTAGGGCCCGGGACCTGGCCCCGGGCTCTCCCTTTCGGCATAACCCGAAGAAATCAGGGATGGAGGAGGGAAGGAGTGTGGATGAATGCCTCTGCTCCTCCCCCGCTCTTCGTTTTATACGCGAGCTGGGGGTGGAGGTTGATTCCCTGGCAGATAATCACCGTCCTCCCCCACCAATCCAAGAAGAGCGGGCCCCTGCCTTGATGCTCTCCCGCACCACGCGCCTCCGTTACATACCCCACTTGATGCATGCAGCATACGTGGCTACGGATAAGGGCGTGGTGGGAAGAGTGAATTGGCAGTTACTCGCCCGTGTGTTAAAGTCATTCACGGGCCATTACCAGAGTGGCCCCACCACGGGAAAATCGGAAACTGACCCAAGCCCGAGTTAATGAAGAAGCAAAGAAGATCTCAAAGGGTGAAGCCACCCTTGCGCTCCTGCCCATGCACTGGTTAGGACCTACCCCGACGACGCCCAGCAGCGCGTTTGTGCTAGGCCCGGGGGCTCCTGTCAGTGCAACAAACCCTGGGTCCGTTGCCCAGACTATGCACAGGCCCAAGGACAAGATTACAACACCAAGGTCAGATCAAAGCACAAGGGATCAATTCTTTGGCGGGACCAAAGTGCAGATCAAGAAGACCAAGATGAGCCAGAGAAGCAAGATATTGCTAAGGAAAGAACCTCCCTTGCTGGACAGGTGAGCCTGGAAAGGTTGGGTTTGCCCCGGAAGCAAGTCTCCAGATCGTCCCGGTAGGTCTGTCGGGGCTTACGGAGGCAAACCACTCCACCGCACCACCTCATCTCGACGCAAGTCGTCGATCAGTGCGGTGTCAAGCTCCAAAGTGACTAAGTGGCTGCTATTTGCCACATGGCAGCCGCTTCCTATAGAAAATACCCCTAGGCGACACCCGTCCTGAGACGTGTCAAGCAAGCTGGCGTGAAGCTGGTAAAACAGCCCGGTAGGGCCTGCCGGGCAAGCTGAGATGTGGCGTTGAGCGGTGCATTTAATGTGCTCTGTCAGCCTGCAGAGTTAGGTATGATAGCACTGTTTGCTATCTAATCAGTATGTAATGACTGATTTGCCACTGTGGTGACCCCTTGATCTATAAAAGGAGGCCCATGGCGACCGTAGAAAGGGTTGGCTGATCCGGACCCTTACACACTCAAACGCGCATAGCTGCTCTCGCCCCGAGGCGACCTTGCTGGCAAGAGTGGTGCGTTCATCCACCATTTTTCCACCATCAATCCACTAACGCAGGAGTATGGTTTTACGCCTCACGGCGGCCCGAACCTGGGTAAAAATTGCCCGTGTGATCTCTGTCGTGCTATGTGACCCTTCTCCGCTCTTTGTGCAACGTGCCCATCCCACCGCTGAACCAAAAGGGGCTCATGGCCCCATAGGTGGCCGTGGTTTCCGGCGACAATCAGGGAGCCACCCCAAATACTTTTTCCGCCGCCGCAAGTTTTTGTTCTTCGGAGATCCCACTAGAGACATTTTCTGGTACTCTGTCGGAGGGGGAATCGATCACGGAGGGCCTCTACATCAACCTTGTTGCCCCTTCAATGATGTTTGAGTAGTTTATCACAGACCTACGGGTCCATAGCTAGCAGCTTGATGGCTTCTTCTCTCTCCTTGATCTTCAATACAATGTTCTCCTCAATGTTCTTGGAGATCTATTCGATGTAATCCTTTTATGTGATGTGTTTGTTGGGATCCAATGAATTGTGGGTTTATGATCAGATTATCCATGAATATTATTTGAGTCTTCTTTGAACTCTTTTATGCATGATTGTTATAGCTTTGTATTTCTCTCCGATCTATCGGTTTGGTTTGGCCAACTAGATTGATTTATCTTGCAATAGGAGAGGTGCTTTGTGATGGGTTCGATCTTGCGTTGCTCAATCCCAGTGACAAAAAGGGACATGACACGTACTTGTATCATTTCCATTAAGGATAAAAAGATGGGGTTTATTCATATTAATTGGGTTTACTTTGTCTACATCATGTCATCTTGCTTAAGGCGTTATTCTGTTTTTATGAACTTAATACTCTAGATGCATGCTGGATAGCGGTCGATGTGTTGAGTAATAGTAGTAGATGCAGGCAGGAGTCGGTCTACTTGTCTCAGATGTGATGCCTATATACATGATCATTGCCTTGGATGTCGTCATAGTTATTCGCTTTTATATCAATTGCCCAACAGTAATTTGTTTACCCATCGAATGCTATGTTCAAGAGAGAAGACTCTAGTGAAAACTACGGCCCCGGGGTCTATTTTAATCATATATCATAATCCAAAAATACCTTGTTGCAATTTATTTACTTTTATTTTATGTTCTTGTTTATCTATCTATCACTACGAGATTTGATCCTTGCAACTAACCGCCAAGGGATTGACAACCCCTTGTTTGTGTTGGGTGCAAGTATTTGTTATTTTATGTGTAGGTGCTGTTAACGAGGTGTTACGTGGTTCTTCTACTGGATTGATAACCTTGGTTCTCAACTAAGGGAAATACTTATCTCTACTGTACTGCATCATCCTCTCCTCTTCGAGGAAATCCCAATGCAGCTCACAAGTAGCAGGAAGAATTTATGGCGCCGTTGCCGGGGAGACATCAGCAACATCTATCAAGTACCATCGCATAAACTTTCATCTCCTTGCATTTACTTTTATTTGCCATTTGCCTCTCATTTTCATCTCCCCCACTTCTAAAATGTTTTCACAAAAACACAAAAATATTTTCCGTTTGCCTTTTTACTTGTTTGCTTGTTTTATCATTATGGCTAGTTCATCCCTTGTTACGTGTACCTCTAAAAATGAGGTTCTCAATTTTAAACAAAGGGGAGGGGAGAGTCTAAAAGATGCTTGGTATAGGATTTGCGATGCTCAAAATAAATCATCTCATAAGCAATCTACTACCGTTCTTCTTCGCAATTTTTTATGTGGGTGTTATTACTTGGTATAGATTGGTGCTAGACACTATTACCGGAGGGAATTTCTTGAGTTGTCACCCTATGGATGCTTTCAATGCTATGGGAAATTTAGTGGGATCACCACCTATCATTATTAATGAAACAACATTGACTTTGGAACATGTTATGCAAAGGTTAGACACTATTGAAAATAAAATGCCTACCGTAGAGCATATTTAAAATTTGGATAAAAAGATTCATAATCACATTACTCAATTTGGGTCAAAAGTAGGAAATACTTTTAAGATGCTAAAAGAAAAAGAACCAATAATTAGTGAGAGGGTAGAGCAAAGTCCCGCTAGGATTGATAAGTTAGAAGAAATTATTAATAATTTGGGTTCCATTTTTTCTTCTATCAAGACTATTGAAAAGACTCCTCCTAGTAAGAATTGCAAGTTTATGTACGTTCCTAAGAACAAGAGTGCCACATCTATTAATGGAAGCGAAGATCCTAAAAAGATAAGTGTTCACCCCGACTTCATTGATTTAATAAACGAACCCGTCTACGAGAATAAACTCCTCAACTTATCCCTAGGAGTGTCATCGTTAAAAACTTGTGTGTTGAAACTCCTAGGAAGTATGGATGTGTGATTGAGGAGTTGGAAACAAAAGATGACAACAGTTGAAACTATGCATTACGCCTAGCTAGGGGCGTAAAACAATAGCGCTTGTTGGGAGGCAACCCAATAGCTATCTTTATTTTTCCTATTTATTACCTATTTTTTGTTGTGCACACAATTATGCTATTGTAATGGTTGTGTTTTTGTATTTAAATTAGTGTTTGTGCCAAGTAAAGCCTTTGGGATGATTTGGATGATAGTTGCTTTGATTCTGTGAGAAAACAGAAACTTTTGCGCCCAGTAGCAGAATTGTTGAGATTCACTGGAGAATTATAAAATTCTGAATTTTTTACACATGATTGATATACAAATTTCGCATGTTGTCCTAATTTTTTAGAATTTTTTGAGTTACAGAAGTGTGGTAATTGTTCTAATCATTACAGATTGTTCTTTTTTTGACATAATCTGCTTTCATTGCATTGTTTGCTTGTTTTGATGAATCTATGGATTGTATCGGGGGGTATAAGCCATGGTGAAGTTATAATACAGTAGGTGTTATGCAATAATAAAATATTAATGGGTTTAAAACAGTACCTAAAGTTTATGATTTGCTTGTTATACTAACGGATCTCACGAGTTTTCTATTGAGTTTTGTGTGCTGAATTTTTCAAGTTTTGAGTGAGATCGTGATGGATGAAGTAATAAGGAGTGGAAAGAGCCTAAGCTTGGGGATGCCTGAGGCACCCCAAGGTAATATTGAAGGACACCCAAGCATCAAAGCTTGGGGATGCCCCGTATGGCATCCCCTCTTTCTTCTACCAACTATCGGTAAATTACTTGGAGCTATATTTTTATTCATCACATGATATGAGTTTTGCTTGGAGCGTCGTGTATTATATGAGTCTTCGCTTTGTTTGCTTTCTAGTTTGCCACAATCATCTTTGTTGGACACACCTTTTTGAGAGGGACACACATTATTCATGATTTGTTAGAATACTCTATGTGCTTCACTTATATCTTTTGAGCTAGCCAGTTGCTCTAGTACTTCACTTATATCTTTTAGAGCATGGCAGTGGTTATATTTTGAAGAAATAGTTGCACACTCATGCTTCACTTATATCATTTTGAGAGTTTGATAAATAGTAATGGCAATTAGCACGGGTTATGAATTTGGTCCTAATATGATAGGTATTCAAGAGGGATATAACAAAAACTTGGGCCATTTGCATTTATGTCCCTAACTTGAACCACCTACTCAGATTTGCCCCTAATTTTGAAGCCTGCTCAAATTTTTCCCTCTGCCGTTAGGTGCTCTTACAGAAATGCCCTTCTGCGCCATTACCGTTCGGTCAAAGGGCTTTGACCGTCCTGAAAAAAATAACAAAAAAATCTAAAAAATCTAAAATCTTATGGGATCGAGGATACTCATGTGCGCAAGGTGCGTGCAAATTTTTTTGCTATTTGGACATTCCAGGAGCTCGTGGCGAGGAAAAACAGTTAATATGTATACTTGTGAACAGTAAATTTGAAATAAAATAGCAAGAAAATTCCAAAAAATATGAAAATTTTTGCCATTAAAGAGGCTTGGGTGCACAAGGTGCTTGCAAGTTTTCGTGATCAAATGACATGCGAGGAGCTCTAGCAAAAAAAACAAAATAGTCATTTTTTTCAAAGTTCTTCTTGAGCCAAATTTTGTTTTTTTTTCTCCATGAGCTCCTACAGTGTCCAAACACAACAAAAAATTGCACGAACCTTGCGGACCCAAGCCTCTTTGATGCCAAAATATTTCATATATATTTTTTTGAATTTTCTTGCTATTTTTTTGACTTTACTGTTCATGGTCATACATATTTACTGTTTTTTCTTTGCCACGAGCTCCTGGAATGTCCAAACAGCACGAAAATTTGCACGCATCTTGCGAACCTGAGTATCTTTGATCTCACAAAATTTCAGATTTTTTTTGCAATTTTTTTAGGACGGTCAAAGCCCTTTGACCAGCTTTGACCGGACGGCAACGGCACATAAGGGCATTTCTATAAGTGCACATAACGGCAGAGGGGCAAATTTGAGCAGGCTTCAAAATTAGGGGCAGATATGAGTAGTGGGTTCCAGTTAGGGACACAGATGTAAAAGACCCTAAAAACTTTCATGTAGATCATTGAATATGATAAGTTTGATTCCTTGCAATAGTTTTGCGATATAAAGATGGTAATATGTGGGAGGTACTAGTGAATGATTGTGGTTTAGTAAGAATATTGGTGTTAAGGTTTGTGATTCCCGAAGCATGCACGTATAGTCTCTTGTTATGCTATGAAGATGGAGCATGATTTATTATTGATTGTCTTCCTTATGACTGGTCTTTTCCTACCAATCTATCCCACTAGGGGCATGCGTAGTAGTACTTTGCTTCGAGGGCTAATAAACTTTTGCAATAAGTATGTGAGTTCTTTATGAGTGATGTGAGTCCATGGATTATACGTACTCTCATCTTTCCACAATTTGCTAGCCTCTTCGGTACCGTGCATTGCCCTTTCTCACCTCGAGAGTTGGCGCAAACTTTGCCAGTGCATCCAAACCCCATTATATGATACGCTCTATCACACATAAGCCTCCTTATATCTTCCTCAAAACAGCCACCTTACCTACCTATTATGGCATTTCCATAGCCATTTTGAGATATATTCCATGCAACTTCCATCATTCCATTTTTATGACACACATCATCATTTTCATATTGCTTTGCATGATCGTAAAGCTGACATAGTATTTGTGGCTCAGCCAACATTCATCATTTTCATACATGTTACGCTAGATCATTACACATCCTGGTACACCACCAGAGGCATTCATATAGAGTCATATTTTGTTCTAGTATCGAGTTGTAATTTTGAGTTGTAAGTAAATAGAAGGGTGATGATCATCATTATTCATTATTAGAGAATTGTCCCAAGTGAGGAAAGGATGATGGAGACTATGATTCCCCCACAAGTCAGGATGACGAACCGGACGAAATTAAAAAAAAAGAGGCCAAAAAGAGCCAACAAAAAAATGAGAGAAAAAGAGAGAAGGGGCAATGTTACTATCCTTTCCACACTTGTGCTTCAAAGTAGCACCATGTTTTTCATACAGAGAGTCTCCTATGCTTTCATTTTCATATAACCAGTGGGAACTTTTCATTATAGAACTTGGCTTGTATATTCCAATGATGGGCTTCCTCAAATGCCCGAGGTCTTCATGAGCAAGCCAGTTGGATGCACACCCACTTAGTTTTCTTTTTGAGCTTTCATAAACTTATAGCTCTTAGTGCATCCGTTGCATGGCAATCTCTACTCCTTGCATTGACATCAATTGATGGGCATCTCCATAGCCCGTTGATTAGCCTCGTCAATGTGACACTTTCTCCTTTTTGTCTTCTCCATATTATCTCTATCACCATACTCTATTCCACCCATAGTGCTATATCCATGGCTTGCGCTCATGTATTGCGTGGGGGTTGAAAAAGTTGAACCGCGTTAAAAAGTATGAACCAATTACTCGGCTTGTCATCGGGGCTGTGCATGATAAATACTTTGTCTTAATAAGATGGAGCATGAGAAGGCTATATGATTTTGTAGGGATAACATTCTTTAGCACTGATATTTTGAAAGACATGATTGCTTGTTGGTATGCCTGAGTATTGATGTTTTTATATCAAATTATAGATTGTTGCTTTGAATCATTCGGATCTTCATATTCATGCCACAACAGAGATTACATGATGAATATGATAGGTAGCATTCCACATCAAAAATTATGTTTTTATCATTTACCTACTCGAGGACGAGCAGGAATTAAGCTTGGGGCTACTTGATACGTCTCCAACGTATCTATAATTTTTTATTGTTCCATGCTATTATAGTATCAATCTTGGGTATTTATTATGCAATTATATATCTCTTTTTGGGACTAAGGTGGTTACCTAGTGCCCAGTGCTAGTTGCTATTTTTTGCTTGTTTTTGGCTTTTCAGAAAATCAGTACCAAACGGCGTCCAAATGCTACGAAACTTTTTGACGTTTTTTTCTGGACCAAAAAGGACCCTAGAAGCTTTGGGAGAAGACCTAAAGTGCCGCGAGGCAGCGACAAGCCTGCCAGGTGTGCCCAGGGGGCACTCCCCCTAGGCTTGTGGGCCCCTCGTGGCACCTCCTGACCTAATTCCAGCTCTATAAAATCCCAAATATTCCCCGTACATCAGAGAGCCACCCCAAATACTTTTTCCGCCGCCGCAAGTTTCTGTTCTTCGGAGATCCAATCTAGAGACCTTTTCCCATACTCTGCCAAAGGGGGAATCAATCACGGTGGGCCTCTACATCAACCTTGCTGCCCTTCCAATGATGTGTGAGTAGTTTATCACAGACCTATGGGTCCATAACTAGTAGCTAGATGGCGGCTTCCCTCTCTTTGATCTTCAACACAATGTTCTCCTCGATGTTCTTGGAGTTCTATTCGATGTATCCTTTTTTGTGGTGTGTTTGTTGGGATCCGATGAATTGTGGGATTATGATCAGATTATCCATGAATATTATTTGAGTCTTCTCTGAACTCTTTTATGCATGATTGTTATAGCTTTGTATTTCTCGCCCATCTATCGGTTTGGTTTGGACAACTAGATTGATTCATCTTGCAATGGGAGAGGTGCTTTGTGATGGGTTCGATCTTGCGTTGCTCAATCTCAGTGACAGAAAGGGACATCATACATACTTGTATCATTGCCATTAAGGATAAAAAGATGGGGTTTATTCATATTAATTGGGTTTACTTTATCTACATCATGTCATCTTGCTTAAGGCATTACTCCTTCTTTATGAACTTAATACTCTAGATGCATGTTTGATAACGGTCGATGTGTGGAGTAATAGTAGTAGATGCAGGTAGGAGTTGGTCTACTTGTCTCGGATGTGATGCCTATATGCATGATCATTGTCGTGGATATTGTCATAATTATTCACTTTTCTATCAATTGCCCAATAGTAATTTGTTTACCCACCATATGCTATGTTCAAGAGAGAAGCCTCTAGTGAAAACTATGGCCCCCGGGTCTATTTTAATCATATATCAAAATCCAAAAATACCTTGCTACAATTTATTTACTTTTATTCTATTTTGTGTTTTTTTATCTATCTATCACTACGAGATTTGATCCTTGCAATTAACCGCCAAGGGATTGACAACCCCTTGTTTGCATTGGGTGCAAGTATTTGTTATTTTTTGTTTAGGTGCTATTAACGAGGTGTTGCGTGGTTCTCCTACTGGATTGATAACCTTGTTTCCTAACTGAGTGAAATACTTATCTCTACTGTACTGCATCATCCTCTCCTCTTCGAGGAAATCCCAACGCAGCTCACAAGTAGCAGGCTACCAACTCGGGACCCCCTACCCGAGATCTGCTGGATTTGACTCCATCAAATGCCTTGCCTCCAAGATCAACACCAACAAGAAGCCCATGGTTTTCAACCCCAGAGATCTCATATAGCTACATGTTCAAAAGCATTACTTCCCCAAAGAACGCAAACCCAAGCTTCTCCCTCGAGCGAATGACCCATTCTATGTGTTACAACACACCAACAATATCGCATACAAGATCGACATACCGCTCGATGAGTACTTCGTGAAGGCCACATTCAACGTCATCAACTTGACCCCTTACCATTCTGATGAAGATCACGATCCGAGAGCATATGTTTCCCAAGGGCACCCAACGGCCATCCCGATGAATACTACACCAACTCCCCAAGCACCAGGTGGACCTATGTCAAGAGCTCGCGCACGTGACATTGGAAGCAAGGTGAACTCACTCCTTTTTAAACTCAATATGAATATGGATGTGACTTGGTTCCCACCTCACAATGAAACGCTATGTGTCATTAGGTACGTGGTTGAACATTGTCAAGGTGCTAGGAAGCCTCACCAAGTCCAAGAAGAGGAGCAAGAAGAATGCACGGAAGATGGTGACCAACAGCTGAAGAAGGAGCAGGCCACCACGACACCCCGTGTGCACGGCCTCCAGGACACCGTGCGCATGAGCTATAAAGAAACTCTCTAGACACCCCATGCACACAGGGCCCTGCTGTAGCTGCTGACCACCCAGTTCACACGGGCTTGTACCGTGCGCATGGGACCCAGGGGTATGACCCACCCGTTTAGGGTCGGGTCATTCAGTGGCGACTTAAGAAGTATGGTTTGACGATAGGCTGAGACGACAAGTTCAAAGCCCAGGAGATGAGTCCACAGGTGGGCCGACTCATGGCCTAGAAGTATAGGTCGCCAATACTTACCATGATGCCGAAGGAAGTTTCCTTACTTATGAAGCAAGGCAAGTAGGAAGCATATTAGGGCACGGGTTGTAGTACAACCCGGACTCTGTTGTAAGCCCAGGGCCTCGACCTGTATATAAAGGGGAGCCCCTAAGGCATAAAGACCAAGTTACAATCTCTCGAGTACTAGGATAGCTAAGACGCACCCTTGTAATCGAGATCATCATCATCAATATCAATCAAGCAGGAAGTAGGCTATTACCTCCAACGAGAGGGGCCAAACCTGGGTAAACCGTTGCCTCTCAATTCCGATCAACCCCGTTCAAGCTACTACCTTGCGGCGATGGCCTCACGACTAAGTCCTTTCACGAGGACATCTTCCATGACAAAACCATGACAGTTGGTGCCCACCATGGGGCTATCGCTCACTGGTGTTGAGTTCTTGGAGGGAGATCTCCCAGGGATCGAGGGATATGCGATCGGTTGCATGACCAAGAGTCACCGTGGCAAGCTATACATCTACGATTCAGGCTGGGGCCCGGAGGTCGACTCAATCGAGTACGGGTACCGGGTCCCCTTCGGCAAGATCCATGTCTTCATCAGCAAAATCGGCGAATCAAGACCCGAGCCGGACATCTGCAGTGACATCGTCGAGCCGGATCGGCGCGCGCAACCCGCCCAGGTTTAAGCCGACTAGAACCATGTCTTTGTTGGCTTCACCCAGGGGGTCGATCTCGTGGATGACTCCGCGTCTGGTGGCGACACCCTAGTCTACTCTGATGGCAAGTCATCGATTGGAGATACTGAGTCAATCCTCCCACTGTATGACGGACGGCTTAGGGGCTACTCCGATGATGGACTGGCCCCGGTCGACCATGAGCCGCCTCGTTGGACCACCGTCTACATGGCAGGCACTACACCGACTCTTAACTCCATGGCAGCAGGCACCTTAGATGGAACCGGCACTTCGGCGACTGATCCAAGCACATCCGGCCCGGTCAAGCCGCTGGATCAAGTCCTCTCCGAGTTGGTCACCTCATTAACGATGCTCCTTGAGTCACCGTTGACAGCGGAGATCCAAACAGAACGCAATGTTGAGGTAGCTAAGCTTCACGAGCAGATGGATAAAGCTCAGGAAGACATCAACACTGAGAACGCTCGCATGACGCATCTACAAGCCCAGATTCATAATGAGGTGGAGGGCCTGAGGACGGAAGCCTGGCGCATGGGCCTATGGCTGAACGCTTCAGATGTGGTTCATAGGAGAAGGCACGAGACTCCCTGATCTCGAGCCAAGCCACCTGTTCAATACACCGGGGGCTAGAACGAGTACCCCAGGGACCCCGGTTATACCCCAATTAAACTGAATCGTGTCCCCAGATGGGGATGGGCGGCCACCTCCGGCTCAGCGTTGTCAGCCGCGTCAACAGCGTCAGCTCGAGCCGGCTCAGCATCAGCTGCCTGTCCGCACGACCCCGGACCGCTTTGTGACGATGGCAGGTCATTTTCTCCAATCTCGTTGATAACTTGTTGGCAGCAGCAAGCAACCTCGCCGCAGTTCTGATCACAGGGAACACCCCGGTTGAGAGGGAAGCCTTGCACGCCATCGATATGTTGAAGACTGCGATCGCCCAGCAAGCAAACTATTCCTATAACCAGCAACGCCTCCACTCCACCCCGCATCCAAGTCGCAGCTGGAGTCGCCATGCTGAGTCGCCAGCTGTCTCCAGCAGCGTTCATCGGAGACATGAGCAGCAGTGTGACCCACCTCGACAAGGAGCTTTAGACGCCTAGGAGATCATCAACACAGCACGGGCACGGCAGGAGGGAGAAGTGGCCAACATGGCGGCTCATCAGTCACCTCCTATGACCCCCTTGGCTTTGCAAGGGGTAGGATCAAGTACCATAACCATTGGGATTCCGTGCTTGGTGTCGGCCCTCCGCAATGAGCGTATGCCCAGGGACTTCAAAGGCCCTGGTAAGGTTTCCAATTACATTCCTGACCTCGAACCGGCGGCTTGGATTGAGAGTTATGGTTGCTTGTATCTGCGTTGGTATTTCCTCGAAGAGGAGAGGATGATGCAGCACAGCAAAGGTAAGTATTTCCCTCAGTTATGAAACCAAGGTTATCAATCCAATAGGAGAACCAAGCAACACTATGTAAACAACACCTGCACACAAACGACAAATACTTGCAACCCAACGCGTAAGAGGGGTTGTCAATCCCTGCTCGGTATTGAGATAGACTAAATTGTATGAGATTTGATAAATAGATCTAACTAAAACACAAAATAAAGTAAATAAAGAAAAATTGCAGCAAGGTATTTTTGGATTTTATATGATCGGAAATAGACCCGAGGGCTATAGTTTTAACTAGAGGCTTCTCTCAAGAAAATTATTGTTGGGAAATTGATAGAAAACCGAATAATCATGACGATATCCAAGGAAATGATCATGTAAATAGGCATCACATCCAAGATTCACCAATATTCTTACTAAGCATAATTACTCACCAACACCAATATTCTTACTAAGCATAATTACTCACCAACATGACTCACATATTACTATCTCCATATCTCAAAACTATTACAAGGAATCAAGTTTATATTCTCCAATGATCTTCATGAAAGTTTTTATTATATCCCCCTTGAATATCTATCACTTTGAGACTAAATTCATATATTACCATTGCTACTTTTCAACACTCTCAAATAAATTTAAGTGAAGCACGAGAGCATATATATTTCTTCAAAATTTCAACTCTCAAAATAATATAAGTGAAGCACGAGAGGATTTCTTCAAAAATTAAACTACCACCGTGCTCAAAAAGATATAAGTGAAGCACTAGAGCAATTCCATAGCTCAAAAAATTTAAGTGAAGCACATAGAGAAATTCTAACAAATCATAGCATCATTATGGCTCTCCCAAATAGGTGTGTCCAGAAAGGATGATTGTGGCAAACTAAAAAGCAAAACAAGCAAAGACTCATATAATACAAGACGCTCCAAGCAAAACTCATGATATGTGACGAATAAAAATATAGCTCCAAGTAAAATTACCGATGGTCGTTAGAAGAAAGAGGGGATGCCTTCCAGGGCATCACCAAGCTTAGTTGCTTGGTACTCCTTTATTATTACCTTGGGGTGCCATGGGAATCACCAAGCTTAGGCTCTTTTCACCCCTTATTCCTTCATCCATCGTGATCTCACCCAAAACTTGAAAACTTCAATCACACAAAACTTAACAAAACCTTCGTGAGATCCGTTAGTATAATAAAGCAAATCACCACTTTAAGTGTTGTTGCAAACCCATTCATATTTTATTATTGCATTATACCTACTGTATTCTAACTTTACCTTGGCTTATACACCCCGATACAATCCATAGATTCATCAAAATAAGCACATAATGCAACGAAAACAGAATCTGTCAAAAACAGAACAGTCTGTAGTAATCTGTACTTTAACCATACTTATGTAACTCCAAAAATTATGAAAATTTGGAAAACATAGGAAATTTGTATATCAATCATGTGTAAAAAATTCAGAATTTATCGTCGCTCCAGCAGAGCACATCAATTCTGCTACTGGACGTAAAAGTTTCTGTTTTCCAACAGGATCAAATCAACTATCACCCAAGCCATCCTAAAGGCATTACTTGGCACAAACATTGATCAAAACATAAAAAACACAATCATAACAGAAGTATAATTGCATATTTATTGAAGAACACAAAGAAAAACAAAAAAATTCAAAGATAACTATTGGGTTGCCTCCCAACAAGCGCTAACGTTTTACGCCCCTAGCTAGGCATAATGCATCGATTCAAGTATTGTCTTCTTTGGTTTTTGCTCCATAGGTTGCCCTCATGATTGACTCATATGGTGGCTTAATTCTAGTTCTAGGGAAGTGTTCCATACCCTTTCTCAATGGAAACTGAAATTTAATATCCCCTTCTTTCATATCAATCACGACACCTATAGTTCGTAAAAATGGTCTACCAAGTATTATGGGACAAGACGGATTGCAATCAATATCAAGAACTGTAAAATCTATGGGCATATAGTTCCTATTTGCAAGAATAAGAAAATCATTAGTTATTCCCAAAGGCTTTTTAATAGTACAATCCGCCAAGTGCAAATTAAGAGAACACTCATCAATATTGGTAAAACCAAGCACATCACATAGAGATTTCGGAATTGTGGAAACACTAGCACCCAAATCACATAAAGCATTGCACTCATAATTTTTAATTTTGACTTTAATGGTAGGTTCCATTTATAATATAATTTTATAGGAATAGAAATCTCTAATTCCAATTTTTCTTCCAAAGCTTTCATCATCACTTCTACAGTATGTTTAGTAAAAGCTTTGTTTTGTTCATAGGCATTGGGTGAATTTATCATGGATTGCAACAAACAAATACACTCAATCAAAGAACAACTATCATAATTAAAATCTTTGTAATCCAAAATAGTGGGCACATCACTAGCTAAAGTTTTTACCTCTCCAAACCCACTTTTATCAATTTTTTCAACAAGATTTTCACCCTCCGAATTATGGGGACGTCTTCTAGGTAAAGTTGACTCTTCTTCAATCCCCTTATCATCAATTTTAATATTACTAAATAAGGAATCAATAGAAGAAACACCAATCATTTTAACATCTTCGTCATTACTATGAAAGCAATCAGGTGAAAACGCTCTTTCTAAAAATTCACTTTTAGCTCTAAGCATAGCGGTTCTTTTCTTACTTTCATCCATGGAAACATATAAAGCCTTAATTGATTCAGTGACATCAACCTTGGGTGGAAAAAGTTTAATCTTGAGATTTTCGACATCATGAGTAAGTCTATCAATGCTTCTAGACATATCATCAATCTTATTCAATTTTTCTTCTATCTTGTGTTGAAAACTTTTTGGGCATTGATAAATTCTTTAATATTACTCTCAATATTAGAGGGAGTCCTATTATTATTATAAGAAGAATTACCATAGGAATTGCCATAATTATTAGAGGAATTTCCAGGAAAAGGCCTAGGATTAAAATTACCTCTATAAGCACTGTTATTAAAATTGTTTCGCGAGACAAAATTCACATCTACGGGGTCACTATTTTGCTCAATCAAAGTAGAAAAAGGCACATAATTAAGATCAACAGGGGCATTTTTACTAGCAACCAATTTCATAAGTGCATCAACTTTTTCACTCAAAGTACTAATTTCTTCAACAGAATTAACTTTCTTACTAGTAGGTGCTCTTTCAGTATGCCATTGTGAATAATTTGCCATGATATTATCAAGTAATTTAGTAGCTTCACCCTAATTAATCTCCATAAAAGTACCACCCGCGATGGAATCTAAAAGATTTCAAGAAACAAAATTCAATCATGCATAAATTTTTGTATAATCATCCAAAGATTTAAACCATGAGTTGGACAATTTCTTAGCATTAATTGCATTCTTTCCCAAGATTGCGCAACGTGTTCATGCTCAAGTTGCTTCAAATTCATGATTTGATTTCTAACGGAAATAATTTTCACGGGAGGAAAATACTTAGTGATAAAAGCATCTTTGCACTTGTCCCAAGAATCAATACTATTTCGTGGCAAAGATGGAAACCAAATTTTTTGCACGATCCTGCAAAGTGAAAGGAAATAATTTTAATTTTATAATATCATTGACCACATCTTTTTTCTTTTGCATATCACACAATTCTACGAAAGTGTTTAGATGAGACGCGGCATCCTCATTAGGATTACCGAAAAATTGCTCCTTCATAACAAGATTCAACAAAGCGGCATTAATATCGTAAGATTCTGCACTAGCAGCGGGAGGAGCAATCAGAGTACTAATAAAATAATTATTATTAGTATTAGAAAAATCACACAACTTGGTGTTTTCTTGAGATATCGTGACTACACAAATAAGAACACAAGCAAACAAAAGATGAAACAAGAAAAAGGCAAACGGAAAATATTTTTGGATTTTTGCAAAAAAAAAATGGGGGAGATGAAAACAAGAGGCAAATGGCAAATAAAGTAAATTGCAAGGAGATGAAAGTTTATGCGTAGGTACTTGATAGATGTTGATGATGTCTCCCCAGCAACGGCGCCAGAAATTATTCCTGATTGGTTGTATCTGCGTTGGTATTTCCCCGAAGAGGAGAGGATGATGCAGCACAACAAAGGTAAGTATTTCCCTCAGTTATGAAACCAAGGTTATCAATCCAGTAGAAGAACCAAGCAAACACTATGTAAACAACACCTGCACACAAACGATAAATACTTGTAACCCATCGCGTAAGAGGGTTGTCAATCCCTGATCGGTATTGAGATAGACTAAATTGTATGAGATTTGATAAATAGATCTAACTAAAACACAAAATAAAATAAATAAATAAAAATTGTAGCAAGGTATTTTTGGATTTTATATGATAGGAAATAGACCCGGGGGCCGTAATTTTCACTAAAGGCTTCTCTCACCAAAATAGCATACGGTGGGAAACAAATTACTGTTGGGCAATTGATAGAAAAGCGAATAATCATTACGATATCCAAGGCAATGATCATGTATATAGGCATCATGTCCAAGATTAGTAGACTAAAATGATTCTGAATCTACTACTATTACTCCACACATCGACCGCTATCCAGCATGCATCTTGTGTATTAAGTTCATGGAAAAATGGAATAATGCAATAAGAATGATGACATGATGTAGACAAGACCTATTCATGTTGGAATAGACCCACTCTTTTTTTCCTTAATAGCAACGATACATGCATGTCATGTCTCTTTCTGTCACTGAGATTGAGCACCGCAAGATCGAACCCATCGCAAAGCACCTCTTCCCAAGGCAAGAAAAATCATTCTAGTTGGCCAAACCAAACCAAAATTCTAGAGAAGAAATACGTGGCTATAACAATCATGCATAAAAGACTTCAGCAAAGACTCAAATAATATTCATGGATAGAACTGGTCATAAACCCAGAATTCATCAGATCCCAACAAACACACCGCAAGAAGTCATTACATCAAATAGATCTCCAAGAACATCGAGGAGAACGTTGTATTGAAGCTCAAAAAGAGAGAAGAAGCCATCTAGCTACTAGCTATGGACCCGTAGGTCTATGGTAAACTACTCATGCATCATCGGAGGGGCAACAAGGATGATGAAGAACCCCTCCGTGATCGTTGCCCCCTCCGGCAGAGTGTCAGAAAAGGCCTCTAGATTAGATCTCGTGGTTCTGGAACTTGCGGTGGCTGGAAAAGTGTTTCGTCGACTCCCCCAGGGTTTTGGGGATTTTGGATTATTTATAGAGTTGGATGTCGGTGGAGAAGCTTCCCGTGGGCTTCTCTAGCCACCAAGGCGCGCTAGGGGCCTCTAGCGCGCCCTAGTGCCTAGTGGGCCCCATGGGCCCCCTCCCGTTCACTTCTTTGGCTCCCTGAGTGTCTTCTGGGCAAAAAAAATCTCCAAAAAGTTTCGTGGAATTTGGAATCCGTTTGGTATTGATATTCTGCAAAGTGAAAAACAAGCAAAAAATAGCAACTGGCACTAGGCACTATGTCAATAGGTTAGTCCCAAAAAATGATATAATGTTGCTAGTAAATGAATATAAAACATCCAAGATTGATAATATAACAGCATGGAACAATAAAAAATTATAGATACATTGGAGACGTATCAGTTACGAAATCACCATGGACATGCTGGACGTTAGCGACGCAGTTTGTGCTGATATTATCCACTCTTCTGATGGCATATCAGCCACCCAAGCCATCTTGATTTTGGAGAAAAACTGTTGTTTTGATCTTTTGGTGCAGAGGCTTGGGCGTCTCAAGCGGACGGTTTAGGACATGGGAGGTCTAATGGATGTCCTTACCAGATATGCTGAGTTAGATACCACGAAGGATGCTACGTCAGATGATGAATGGCAAGGGCAAGAAAAATGGTGGTGGCAAAGGACAGCAACAGAACAACTCCGGGTACAACAGGAACCATGGCAATCAGGGCAATGGTGGCAAGCGCAAGCACCCAGAGGGTGGTTCAGATTTTGTTGCTAATACCAACACTGGTTTCAAGGGCCAGAGGCGGACTAATTCTGGGAAGTCGTTCAATAAAGCTCGCAACTTCGAGGAATCTCTCAAAGGCTCGTGTCCCAAACACAGTACTCAGGATAAGCTGGCAAATCACTCCTGGGAGAACTGTCAAATTGATTGCTTGTATCTGCGTTGGTATTTCCCCGAAGAGGAGAGGATGATGAAGCACAGCAAAGGTAAGTATTTCCCTCAGTTATGAAACCAAGGCTATCAATCCAGTAGGAGAACCAAGCAACACTATGTAAATAGCACCTGCACACAAACCACAAAAACATGCAACCCAACGCGTAAGAGGGGTTCTCAATCCCTCCTCGGTATTGAGATAGATTAAATTGTATAGGTTTTGGTAAATAGATCTAGCAAAAACACAAAATAAAATAAATGAAGAAAAATCACAACAAGGTATTTTTGGCTTAATATGATAGGAAATAGACCCAGGGGCCGTAGTTTTCACTAGAGGCTTCTCTCAAGAAAATAGCATACGGTGGGCAAACAAATTACTGTTGGGCAATTGATAGAAAAGCGAATAATCATGATGATATCCAAGGCAATGATCAATCATATAGGCATCACGTCCAAGATTAGTAGACCGAAATGATTCTGCATCTACTACTATTACTCCACACATCGACCGCTATCCAGCATGCATCTAGTGTATTAAGTTCATGGAAAAACAGAGTAATGGAATAAGAACGATGACATGATGTAGACAAGATATATTCATGTAGGAATAGACCCCATCTTTTTATCCTAAAAAGCAACGATACATGCATGTCATGTCTCTTTCTGTCACTGAGATTGAGCAGGGCAAGATCGAACCCATCACAAAGCACCTCTTCCCATGGCAAGAAAAATAAATCTAGTTGGCCAAACCAAACCAAAATTTCGGAGAAGAAATACGAGGCTATAACAATCATGCATATAGATCGGCGGCTCAATGAGGCAGCTGATGCTCTTTCACGACTCGGCTCTTAGCATAAGCCGGTCCCTCCTAACGTGTTCCTTGATGTTCTCCACAATCCTTCTATCAAATTGCCGTCTTAGGAAGATCTTGCTATACCTGACCCAGAGGCACAATTGGTGGCGGCTCTTCGCGCTATACCAGATTGGATGACTCCTTATTTGGCTTATTTGACTCCCAGCGAGCTCCCTAAGGATGAACTCATCGCTCGTCAGATCGTTCGATGCTCCAAGTCCATGACTATTGTCAATGGCGAGTTGCACAGAAGAAGCATCACATGTGTTTTTCAACGTTGTGTCTCCCCTGAAGAGGGTCGCGAAATCCTCAATGAAATCCACTCTAGTGATTGTGGTCATCTTGCTGGCTCAAGATCCCTGGTAGCGAAAGCGTTTCAACACAGTTTTTATTGGCTCACGGATCATGCAGATGCTGAGGATATTGTGCGCAAGTGTGATGGATGCCAGAAGTTTGCACGTCAAGCTCATGTACCTGCTCAAGAACTTCGGATGATCCCAATCACATGGCTGTTCGCTATCTGGGAGCTTGATATGGTTGGCCCGTTCAAGCGATCCAAGGACAAGAAGACCCACCTTTTGGTTGCCATTGATAAATTTACCAGGTGGGTTGAAGCAGAGCTAATAAGCAATTGTGATGCAGCCACAGCGGTTCAGTTCCTGAAGAAGTTAATTTTTTGCTTTGGTTATCTGCACAGCATCATCACTGATAATGGAACTAACTTGTCCAAGGGAACTATGAAGCAATTTTGTCAACGAGAGCATATCCGACTTGATGTGGCATCGGTTGCACATCCTCAGTCCAATGGGCAAGCAGAACGCGCCAACAAGGAGATTTTACGAGGTATCAAGCCAAGGCTCATGGTTCCTCTACAGCGTACTCGAGGTTGTTGGGTTGAGGAGCTCTCCTCAGTCCTTTAGAGCATACGGACTACTCCCAATAGATCAATAGGCTATACGCCTTTCTTCATGGTTTATGGTGCATAAGCTGTATTACCAAGTGATATTCGTCATGACTCTCCCAGAGTGGCAGCTTATGTTGAAGTAGATAATGAGCAAGCTCGCCAAGACTCTCTTGATGCCCTGGAGGAGGAACGTGATTTTTCTGCAACACGATCTGCTATATATCAACAAGACCTACGTCGCCATCATAGCCGTAGAGTTCGCGCCCGTACTTTCCAGGAGGGCGACTTAGTGCTCCGGTTGATCTAAGAACAAGCCGGTATGCATAAGTTTTCACCTCCTTGGGAAGGACCTTTTGTCATCAGAAGAACCTCAATAATGGGTCATATTACCTGATTGACATACATGAACATAATAAGTCACATACATCTTAGGAGGAGACCAACAGGCCTTGGAACATTGCTCACCTCCGACCCTATTATACTTAGAGCCACTGGCTCAGTTTTTTGTACATATCTTTGTATATATATCTTTTATGATCAATATTAATAAAGCCGGCATCCCCGAAGCTCGGGGCCTCTGTCATTTCATCCCATATATTGTGCATGAGTCTTTATTTTTTGATCATAGGTCACTTGGGGGCTTCCAACTCATCGAGCTTAGCTATTAACATCCCTTTTGACCCAGCATATGCCATTATACATCTTGGTTAAACCTGCATGTTTGCTTGATGCTCATCCGCTAAGATGACCCGGCGTACTCTTGACAGTCAATCTATTATGACCCTGAACTTGTCAAGGTTAAAACGCCGGTTTATGTCATGTGAGAGCCGGCTTCCAGAAAGCTAGGATAAACCAAAGGCTATCAGGACAGCTTCACTGAAGCAAGACTCGTGCCTCGAAAGCCGGTCTTTTTGTCGTGCCTCGAAAGCCGGCTTAACATTTATCTTTATCTCTATTTAAATTTCTATTTTACAGGATTATTTGCTCCTTGATCAAACATTATATCGACCATAAGTCGCCAGGTCAAGCAAACACCGGATTATTTTGATCAAGATTGAGCTCCAGCGATCATTAGTCGCCCGATTCAACGACACATCGGGTTATTATCTATCGTCACTACTACAACAGCCAAGTATCAAAGTAATGATTCAAGGTCCCAGATTATCAACTATTCCTCATCAATACAAGAAGACGCATACTCAAGCATAAGAGAATTGGACGGGTTAACAAAACACCGCACCGGCTCAAAAATATTTTCAAATATTAAGCGCACGACATTACAGATGAAGCACAGTATTGAACTACCCTATTACATAGCCACAGCTAGGCTCAATATTTCAACAAAGTTTTTAGGAGTCATCTACTCCTGTAAGCCAACTCCTGCACCCTTCGGGACGATGTGCTCTGGCTCAAGGTCAGCCTGACGATCTTCAGCACCAGAAGCTTCCGGTTCATCCTGCGCCTTTTCTTCCTGCTGGTGCTATTGATCGCTCGAATCCCAGGTAATCTTGGTTAAGGCCTCGAAAACGGCATCATCTTGCATGATAATGGATGGGTCAACATCAGGAGCAAAATAGTTCTTACGCCATGGTGGAGACAGATCAATCTACTCGAAGGTTGGCGGGGGACCCGTACGTTTGATTCATCATACGCCGGCTGATATTTGGCCAAGTCGAGTTCTTCAGCAAGTTGACTCGCCAAAATACGTGTTTCCTTCAAGCAACGAGCATAGTCCGCTGAACTAAACTGGCTGCCATCAATATTAAATTCTGGAAACACGCCAGACATCTCGGCTGGGTCCATCTCTGGTAAGAAGGCCTTCACACGGCTAAGTGATTGCATTGCGCCGGTGAAACACCCCCAGTGGTTAGCTACAGCAATCCCCTTTTGATAATGCCATGTCTTCATGATTAACAGTGCTTAATCATCATTTGGATCATATCTCTTTTCAAATTCAGATTCAAATGGAAATTCAAACTAAAAGTGGAAACAAAAGTTGTTCAAATTTGAAAATTAATTGTTCATAATATTGTAAATATTCCAGAGACAATTCTAAAATTATATTCAACATATACTAAATAAATTATGTGACTCTAACAACCACAAAACAGAGATATTTAATCCATATTCTTTTATTTCAAATCCAAATAAAATTCACTTGTCTCCAAACAAATTTCTAGCAGTGACAAATATTGCACTGTAAATATTGGACTAAGTCACATATCTTGCAAAACTTATTTGGTGGCTAAACTAAATTGCAAAGAAGAAAAGAAAATAGAAAACAAAACAGAAAAAACAGAAAAGAGAAAAGAGAAAAGAAGAAAAAGAAAAAGGCCCAGTTGCCTGGGCCTAAGTGGCTACAGTAAGGCCCAGCCCACCTGGCGACGTCCCCTACCTCGCACTGCTCCTCCCCGCGCGCGCGCTCACCGTGCCTGGCCCCCCTCCCCTCTGATCGACAGCGCGACACCCGCGCCCTTAAGGATGACGCTGCGCCACCCCTCCTAACCCTAGCGCCCCCAGTTCCCCCCTCCTTCTCGCTCTTCCTCTCAGATCCCGCTCGCCCGAGCGGGCTCACCGCCGACGCCTCGTCGTAGGCGTGGCCACCGGCACCCGTTCGACGCCCCATCAAGTCCAAGAGCTCCGGCGTGGTCCTCCTCTTCTTCCTCGACACCGGATCGGGACCGGGAAGCAACGCCGATGCCGCATTCGACCTCGCCTCCGCCCACGGCCGACGCACGACCTCACCGCTGATCTGATTCACCGGACCTCCCCGAGCCCTCTGCCTAGACCCCACGCTCCCACGGTGAGCTCCTGCGGCGAACGCGCCCTCCCCTGCCCCCTCTAGCCGCCCATAGCCACTGCCCCGACGAAGCCCGAACCCACCGCCACCTCGTTTGGTCGCCGGCGCTTCTCCGGTGACCATTTGGTCACCCGCGCGTGACCAACGTGCTCGCCGTGCCGCGTAGGGCCTCCCCAGTTAGCTAGTTCGATCGTTCATGTGTCGTTCCGCCGTTTTCATCGGAGCCCGAAACCTCGCCACCGCGGACCTCGACGCCGGCGACGATTCCGGCTGCCCCCGTGCCAACCGATGCCATAGATCGACGCGGGGTGAAGTGCCCGTTCGAACGCCGGTAGCCGCGTGCCAAATGAGCCCCTATACGCGGATCCCGAGCTCGCCGGAGTGCTCCACCGCTCTCGGGCTCGCCGGTGCAGTTCCGGCAGCCCCCGCTGGCGTGGCGCCGACGTGGCACCGCCTGGGCCACTGACTGGTGGGCCCAAGGGCCCCACTTTGACCATTTGACCTAGTCAACTGTGCTGACGTGTCAGCCACAGCCACTGACAAACGGGCCCCACCGCGTAATTAAGTTAATTAAAATGATTTTCTAAGTAAACTTAATTAGTAACCTAATCAGACACTGACATGTGTGGCCTACTGGCTAATTAACTCTGTCTATTTAAATTAAACTGATGTTAGACCCTCTATCTATGACAGGTGGGACCCACCTGTCAGGTTTGACTCTGGTCAGCCAGAGTTGACTGTTGACATCATCATTTCGTCATGCTGACATCACTTTTACTGTTCTGGATAATTCAAATTTAAATGATTAAATAATTCCAGAAAATTCTAAAATCTTTAGAAAATCATATAAAATAATCCGTAGCTCAGATTGAAAAACTTTGTACATGAAAGTTGCTCAGAATTTCGAGACGAGTCCGAATGCGTGGTCTGTTCGTCCATCACGCGTCCCTAACTATCCGAACATGGAACTGATCCCCTTCGGTCATCTGTCTGACAAATGTCCGGGACCGGGAAAACATTCCCGGATGTTTTCCCTCTTTACCTATATCGTGTAGCACCGCGTCAGAACACCCCTAGCTCTGCGTATTGTCATGACATGCTCTTGTTTGCTTTATATTTACTGTTTCTTCCCTCTCTCCTCTCTCGGTAGACCCCGACACCGACGTCGCCCCCGAGACCGACGGAGCTCAGGAGCCTGACGCCACCGTTGACGACCTTGCCCTTGCCGCCGAGCAACCAGGCAAGCACCCCCCCCCCCCCTTGAGCATACCGATATCACCTATTCTTTCTCTCTCATGCTTGCATTAGAATTGCTGCTACTACTACTTTACCTATTCTGATGCATAGCCTGTTTATTGTAACCTGCTATTGAAAACTTACCTGCTTATCCTAAACTGTCTAGTATAGGCTGGGTAGAGACCTATCAGTGACCCCACTTGTCCCGACTGCCCTGCTGGATTATCAGAAGACCCGGTTAACGGGATTGAAGACCAGGCACCGCACATCACCCCCCCCCCTAGTTGTACGCCACTACTGGGTTACTATCGAGTGCCGAGGGTGATACCTCGTCAGCACTTCTGATGTTAATCTGGTAGGTTAGTTCATCGGTTGTGGTTACCGAGGGTGATTCCTCCTTCACCACTTCCGATAACGACGCCGTCGTACAACACCTCAAGTGTGAATCCATCGAGGGTGATTCCTCCGAGTTCACCTTGACAAATACATCGAGTAGGAATCCAACGAGGGTGATACCTCGGATTCCCCTGATGTTATGAACACATGGATACTTGGACTGTACTATTGTTACTAGGAAGGGCGGGTCGACCCTGAGGGGTACCCGCGTGTGATGTGAAGACGGGTTGCCTGGATGGTGCCCGAGTGAAGAATACGAGGCATGGCTGGGCATTCTTGGCCCTTGCCGCAAGTCCCCGAGACGGGGCGACGGGGTCACATCGATCGTGAGTCTCTGCTCGTTACCGCACCACCAAGGTACTAACGATTTGGATATTTGATTCGAGTCGGCCTCTGGCCCGATAGCACTAACCATCACGCGGGAATAAATATGGGTACTCTGCATCGTGGCATCAGCCGAAAGCTCTGTCAGACGTCCAGTTCAGCATTGCGGCTTCAGCATTGCGGCCGGGACGGACCGGCGCCCCCCTGGTATCTGGCTTACCCCTGCACGCAATGACTCGGAGTGCACAGGGCGATGGCCCAAGACCTCTGAGCGCTTAGGATGTAGACCGACGGGGACCTCTCTGCTGAGCTCTAGGTAGGGTTGCGGTGTGTCGTTTGGCCGAGGCCGGGCATGACCCAGAAAGTGTGTTCGGCCAGAGTTAAGCGAGTGTGGCGGGTAAGTTGGTGCACCCCTACAGGGAAGAACTAATCTATGCATAGCCGTGTGACGCCCCCGGCCCAATCGTGCACTAATCATACACGCAAATGCACACAATCAAGCCTAAGGACTCACGGGAAGATATCACAACACAACTCTAAAACATAAATAAAGTCATACAAGCTTTATATTACAAGCCAGGGGCCTCGAGGGCTCGAATACATAAGCTTGCGTACAAGCGTCAGCGGAAGCATCAGATATCTGAATACAGATATAAAAGAGAAACAGAAAGGCCTTTAGGAAGGCGGGGCAAAATAAAACACTACGATCGAAAGGCGCAGGCCTCCTGCCTGGGACCCTCCGATCCTACTCCTGGTCGTCAGTCAACTCGTTGTAGTATCCATCCTCTGGGTAGTAGTAGTAGTCGATCGACGGGGCATCTGTCTCAGGGGCTCTGTCCTCTGGTCACGACAAACTGATATGGGGAGAAAAGGAAAACAAAGCAACCGTGAGTACTCAGAAGTACTCAGCAAGCAAGGATCTACACTACATATGCAACATTTTCAAAGAGAGGCTGTATATGTGGACTGGGCTGCAGAAATGCCAGAATAGAGAGGAGGCCTAGTCCTATCGAAGACTAGCATCTTTAGAGGTCTTGCAGCATTAGAAGAGTGTAGACAGTACAATATAATGTAGTAGTATCAATAAGTCTCAACCTCACCCAGAGATCCTTTCTTGACTCCCTGCGAGAAAGCAATCCCAGAGCCATACAGTCATCAACCTCGTTCGGAGATCCCTTCTCGACTCCCTGCGAGAAGCAATCCCAGAGCCATAGTATCCAAGGTATCATCACAGGTATCCAGTTCTAGTTGTATCGATCGGGATACAACTCCGAGTGTCCTTTACCGTAGGACAGGCTATCGATAGAAGTATTCTTCCCTGCAGGGGTGCACCAACTTACCCAACACGCTCGATTAACTCCGGCCGGACACACTTTCCTGGGTCATGCCCGGCCTCGGCCAAACGCCACATCGCAACCCAACCTACAGCTCAGCAGAGAGGTCCCCGCCGGTCTACATCCTAAGCGCAAGGGGGTCTTAGCCATCGCCCCTCGCCCTCCGGGTCGTTGTGAGCAGGGTGGATACCAGCGCCAACGGCATGATCCGACCCGGCCACAATGTTGTACTGGACGTCTGACAAAGCTTTCGGCTGATGCCACGATGCAGAACGCCCATACTATGCCCACGTGATGGTTAGTGCTATCAGGCCAGAGACCTGCTCGGATCAAATATCCAAATGGTTAATGGACTAGGGCTTGCGGTAACGAGCAGAGACTCACGAAAGATGTGACCCCGTCGCCCCGTCTCGAGGACTTGCTGCAAGGGTTAAGAATGCCCGGTCGCGCCTCGTATTCAGCACTCGGGCACCATACAGGCAACCCGTCTTCACAACACTCGCCACTTAGGCGCACGCGGGTACCCCTCAGGGTCGACCCGCCTTTCCAAGTAATCAACAGTACAGTCCAAGTATCCGTGTGTCCATAACATCAGGGGAATCTGAGGTATCACCCTCATTTGATTTCCCACTCGATGTATCCATCAAGGTGAACTCGGAGGAATCACCCTCGCTGGGTTCACACTTGAGGTGTTGTACGACAGTGTCGTTACCGGAAGTGGTGAAGGAGGAATCACCCTCGATGACCACGACCGAATAGCTACTCTACAGAGTTAACATCAGAAGTGCTACAAGAGGTTTCACCCTCGGTACTCGATAGTAATGCTGCAGTGTCGTTACAACTAAAGGGGGTGATGTGCGGTGTCGGGGCCTGGTCTTCAATCCCGTTGATCGGGTCTTCTGATAATCCAGCGGGGCGGTCGGGACTAGTGGGGTCACTGATAGGTCTCTACCCAGCCTATACTAAGCAGTTTAGGTTATGCAGGTAATTATCAACAGCAGGTTACAGTAAACAGGCTATGCATCAGAATAGGTAAAGCAGCAGCAGCACAAATTCTAATGCAAGCATGAGAAATAGAATGGGCGATATCGGGATGATCAAAGGGGGGGCTTGCCTGGTTGCTCGGCAGCAAGGGCAAGGTCTTCAGGGGTCGTCGAACTCCGGAGCTGCGTCGGTACCGGCTCTATCGAGAGAGAAGAGGGGGAGGAAATAGTATAAATACTCAGCGAACAAGTGCAGCACAAAGCATAACATGGCAATACGCGGTGACGGAGGTGATCTAACGCAGTGCTGGGTGATACTGGCGAAGGTGGGAGTCATCCGGGAATGTTTTCCCGGTTCCGGACATTTGTCAGACAGATGACCGGAGAGGAACGGTTGCATGTTCGGATAGTTAGGGACGTGTGACGGACGAACGGACCGCATATTCGGATTCGTCTCGTCGTTCTGAGCGACTTTCATGTACAAAGTTTTTTCAATCTGAGTTACGGATTATTTTATATGATTTTCTAAAGTTTTTATTAATTTCTGGAATTTATTTAATTTATTAAATCAACATTATCCGGAACAGTGTCTGCTGACGTCAGCATGATGTCAGCATGACGTCAGGTCCAGTGGGTCCCACCTGTCATTCTCACATTAGGCTAATTAGGGTTTGATTATGTTAATTACAGTTTAATTAGACTAATTAATTAATTAGATTAATTAAACAGAATTAATTAAGTTAATTATTTAATTAATTAATTAATATTTATTTATTTTTATTACTATTATTAATATTATCTTTAATTTTCTTTTTTTTTGTTTCTGGGCCGTGGGCCCCTGCTGTCGGTGGCACAGAGGCCAGCGGGCAGCGGGCGACGGGCGCGGGCGCGTGCGCGGGCGCGGCGACGGGCAGGCGGCGACGAGCGCCGGCGTGCGTGGGGCCGCACACGGGCGGGAGGCGAGCGCGGGCGGGGCAGGGGCAGCCGGGCGTGGTGGCCAGTCGAACGGCGAGCGGCGGCGCGGGCAATAGGCGAGGTGAGGCGGGGTGAAGCAGCGGGCGAGGCGGCTCGGGCGCGAGCGACTGGGAGAGGGGCGCGGTGAGCGCGCAACGGGCGCGGCCGAAGCGCGTCGACCGCGGGCGGGAACGGCGGTGACCGCGGCGTCCTAGGGTGAGGGGGGCGAAGTGGTCGGATTCCTCACACGCGTTGGAGGGGCGAGGGGCGGCGAGGGTCGAGGGGGCCGGTGGGGAGGAGGACGAGGACGAGGCGAGGAGGCGATGGCGAGGACCGGCGACGGCGGGACGGGGCGGCGCCGGCGATTGGCGAGGGACGATGGCGTCGAGGACGCGTCCGGCGACGAGGCGAGGCCACGGCCTCAGGAGGGCGTCGCGCGAGAGAGAGGAGGGGCGAGGAGGAGGCCAGTAGGCGAGCGGCGGCGGCCCGCAGTGGCGCGTGAGCGGGGCTAGCCAGAGCAGAGAAAGGGGGCGGGCGCGGCGCTGGGATCAGGTTCGATCCCGATCCAGGAGGTAGAAGGGGATCGGGGGGGAGTGGATCGGGCTAGGGTTTTGATGGGGAGTGGGGGGGTTATGGGGATGGGGTGGACCGATCGGGCCGGCCTGGTCGGCTGCGCCGACTGGGCCAAGAGGCCCAGTGGGGGGAGGGGCCTTTTGTTTTTATTTGTTTTCTTTTCTCTTTTTCTTTTTATTTATTCTTTTCTCTGTTTTGCAAAAATGTCTAGGCTACTTCTGGACTTTTGTAAAATATGAGACTGGTCCAAATATTAACAGTGCAAAATTAGTCACTGCTAGAAATTGGTTTGGCGTCCATATCTTTTTGTTTGGATTTTATTTAATTTGAAAAGGATTAAATAGTGTTGTCTTGCGGCTGTTCCTTGATGTTTGAGTCCTTTTCCAACTCCATTAAATGTTACAATCATTTTTATAAATGCTTTGGGAATATTTGCAACATGAGGCACATTTTAGTTTTCAGGTTTGGACAACTTTTATTTTCCACTTTTATTTAAATTTGAATTTTGACTTAGGAGTTGAAATGCAATATGATGCTAATGATGATTAGGCACTGATAATCATGATGACATGGCATAATCAAAAGGGTGGTTACTGTGGTTAACCACTGGGGGTGTTACAAATCTCCTCTACTAATAAGAATTCTCGTCCCGAGAATTAAGAGGTAGATGGAAAAATTTCGGGGTATTCCGCACGAAGATTATCCTCGCGTTCCCAAGTGGCTTCATTTTCAGTGTGATTTGACCACTGCACTTTGAGGAACTTGGTAACCTTCTGACGGGTCCGACATTCAGCTTCATCGAGAATGCGGATCGGATGCTCCTTATAAGATAGATCATCATGCAATTCGAGCATTACGTGATCCACAGCTCGGTGCGGCGATTCCTTGAAGCATTTACGAAGTTGCGACACATGGAAGACATCGTGGATATGAGAGAATTGCGGCGGCAACTCCAATTTATATGCCACCTGACCACGTCTAGCAATAATGCGGAAAGGACCAATGTAGCGTGGAGCTAGCTTGCCCTTGATTCCAAAACGGTGAGTGCCTTTCATAGGAGTGACACGAAGATAAGCTTGATCACCAGGTTGATAAGTCAAACCCCATCGTTTGCGATCATAGTTGCTCTTCTGGCGGTCCTGAGCCGCCTTGAGATTTTCCCGGACAATACGAACTTGTTCTTCGGTGTGTTGAATAATATCCGGACCCACGAGCGGTCGTTCCCCAGTTTCTGACCAATTCAGGGGGGTTCGACACTTACGTCCATAGAGTACTTTGAAGGGAGCCATTTTCAAGCTGGCTTGATAGCTGTTGTTATAAGAGAACTCAGCATACAGGAGAGATTCTTCCCACTTCTTGCCGAAAGAAATAACACAAGCCCGAAGCATGTCTTCAAGCACTTGATTGACTCGTTCGACTTGGCCTTGGGATTGGGGGTGATAAGCTGAACTCCAGGTAATATGAGTTCCCATAGCTGTTTGGAAACTTTCCCAGAACTTGGAAGTGAAAAGACCGCCACGGTCCGAACTGATCTCCTTCGGAATACCGTGGAGTGAAACAATTCTGGAGATATACAACTCTGCTAACTGACTAGCAGTGATAGTTTCTTTGACGGGCAGAAAGTGTGCAACTTTAGAAACTTGGTCGACAATGACAAGAATAGCATCGTGACCCTTCTGTGACCTGGGAAGTCCTGTAATGAAATCCATCTGAACCTTATCCCATTTCCATAGAGGAATAGGAAGTGGTTGCAGAATTCCAGCTGGTTTCTGATGTTCTGCTTTAACGCGATGACACACATCACATTCGGCAACATAACGAGCAATGTCCTGCTTCATTTTAGACCACTAGTACCTTTGACGGAGATCACGATACATCTTGGTGCTACCCGGATGAATAGACAGCGGGGTATCATGTGCCTCCTTCATGACTTTGTCAGTCATAAGCTCGAAGCGAGGTACGACAATGCGGTTTCTGAAATACAAGGTTCCATCTTCAGACAGCGAGAAATCCCTATACTTTACAAGGTGAAGGTCTTTCTTCATCACATCAATTTCAGCATCTTTAGCTTGCGCATTCTTAACAGCTTTCTCAAGATCTGGTTGTATCACAAGGTTATTTAGAGAGCCCTATGGAACAATACGCAGATTCAGCTTGCACGGTTCTTCAAAAAGACGAGGTTGTGCTCGCCTAACCATGAGGTTGTCGCAATAGGACTTGCGGCTTAAGGCATCAGCCATCACGTTAGCCTTGCCAGGGGTATAGGAAATACCCAAATCATAGTCCGCAATGGCCTCCATCCATCTTTGTTGACGGAGGTTTAGAGATGGCTGAGTAAACAAGTACTTCAGACTTTTATGATCCGTGTAGATCTCGCAACGATTACCGAGAAGGTAATGTCGCCACAACTGCAATGCATAGATCACAGCAGCTAGTTCTAGATCATGTACCGGATAATTCTCTTCATGTGGGCGTAACTGACGAGAGCCATAAGCAATCACTTTACGCTCTTGCATTAGGACACAGCCTAATCCTTCACGGGATGCGTCACAATAAATCACAAAGTCTTTGCGGGTATCTGGAGGAGATAGTACTGGGGCAGATGTCAGCTTGTCTTTGAGTGTCTGGAAACTTTCCTGACATTTTTCTGTCCATTCAAATTTAACGCCCTTGTGAAGCAGATCAGTCATGGGCTTAGCAATCTTGGAAAAGTTCTCGACAAATCGACGGCAATAGCTTGCAAGGCCAAGAAAACTTCTCACTTGCTTGACGTTCTTCGGAGGAGTCCAGTCAAGAATAGCCTGAACTCGTTCTGGGTTAACAGCAATTCGTGGGCAGGTAGTCAAAGAGGTTGACGATGATATGACCGACCACTAGAGGCAAGGATGGAATTGCTGTTCATGAATTCATTTAACATCTCGAAAGAAGTCAAAATGTTGCCGCTGAACACGACACATTTTGCCGAGAGATTCCAAAAGTGTCAAATGACAGTGTGAGAAGCGTAAGATACTTGTAAAGGAAAGGTTAAACAAACCAATGGAAAGGAAAATGATGATTATCAGACTAATCGTTCCAAGGAAAGGATCAGTTGCGAATATCCAGCTCTCTGGAAGAATGTGATTACGAGATCCTAATGTTGGAGTTAGTAAAAAATTTAACCCGAATAGAAGAGAGATCAGAGTCCCAGAGTAAAGGTCAAGGAGTAAAAGATCCTAATACCACCCATTTGGCGACGTGGGCCCGTAAGCCACACAGCAGGTTAGTAAAACAATTTTCGGTTACTAGACTCAACTTCGGCCAAGGAGTTAGAAAGGGGGATTCCTAGAGGCAGTCGGCTCTGATACCAACTTGTGACGCACCCGGCCCAATCGTGCACTAATCATACACGCAAATGCACACGATCAAGCCTAAGGACTCACGGGAAGATATCACAACACAACTCTAAAACATAAATAAAGTCATACAAGCTTTATATTACAAGCCAGGGGCCTCGAGGGCTCGAATACATAAGCTTGCGTACAAGCGTCAGCGGAAGCATCAGATATCTGAGTACATATATAAAAGAGAAACAGAAAGGCCTTTAGGAAGGCGGGGCAAAATAAAACACTACGATCGAAAGGCGCAGGCCTCCTGCCTGGGACCCTCCGATCCTACTCCTGGTCGTCAGTCAACTCGTAGTAGTATCCATCCTCTAGGTAGTACCAGTAGTCGATCGACGGGGCATCTGTCTCAGGGGCTCCGTCCTCTGGTCACGACAAACTGATATGGGGAGAAAAGGAAAACAAAGCAACCGTGAGTACTCAGAAGTACTCAGCAAGCAATGATCTACACTACATATGCAACATTTTCAAAGGGAGGCTGTATATGTGGACTGGGCTGCAGAAATGCCAGAATAGAGAGGAGGCCTAGTCCTATCGAAGACTAGCATCTTCAGAGGTCTTGCAGCATTAGAAGAGTGTAGACAGTACAATATAATGTAGTAGTATCAATAAGTCTCAACCTCACCCAGAGATCCTTTCTCGACTCCCTGCGAGAAAGCAATCCCAGAGCCATACAGTCATCAACCTCGTCCGGAGATCCCTTCTCGACTCCCTGCGAGAAGCAATCCCAGAGCCATAGTATCCAAGGTATCATCACAGGTATCCAGTTCTAGTTGTATCGATCGGGATACAACTCCGAGTGTCCTTTATCGTAGGACAGGCTATCGATAGAAGTTTTCTTCCCTGCAGGGGTACACCAACTTACCCAACACGCTCGATTAACTCCAGCCGGACACACATTCCTGGGTCATGCCCGGCCTCGGCCAAACGACACATCGCAACCCTACCTACAGCTCAGCAGAGAGGTCCCCGCCGGTCTACATCCTATGCGCAAGGGGGTCTTGGCCATCGCCCCTCGCCCTCCGGGTCGTTGTGAGCAGGGTGGATACCAGCGCCAACAGCACGATCCGACCCGGCCACAATGCTGAACTGGACGTCTGACAAAGCTTTCGGCTGATGCTACGATGCAGAACGCCCATACTATGCCCACGTGATGGTTAGTGCTATCAGGCCAGAGACCTGCTCGGATCAAATATCCAAATCGTTAATGGACTAGGGCTTGCGGTAACGAGCAGAGACTCACGAAAGATGTGACCCCGTCGCCCCGTCTCGAGGACTTGCTGCAAGGGTTAAGAATGCCCGGCCGTGCCTCGTATTCAGCACTCGGGCACCATACAGGCAACCCGTCTTCACAACACTCGCCACTTAGGCGCACGCGGGTACCCCTCAGGGTCGACCCGCCTTTCCAAGTAATCAACAGTACAGTCCAAGTATCCGTGTGTCCATAACATCAGGGGAATCTGAGGTATCACCCTCGTTTGATTTCCCACTCGATGTATCCGTCAAGGTGAACTTGGAGGAATCACCCTCGCTGGGTTCACACTTGAGGTGTTGTACGACAGCGTTGTTACCGGAAGTGGTGAAGGAGGAATCACCCTCGATGACCACGACCGAATAGCTACTCTACAGAGTTAACATCAGAAGTGCTACAAGAGGTTTTACCCTCGGCACTCGATAGTAACGCTGCAGTGTCGTTAAAACTAAAGGGGGTGATGTGCGGTGTCGGGGCCTGGTCTTCAATCCCGTTGATCGGGTCTTCTGATAATCCAGCGGGGCGGTCGGGACTAGTGGGGTCACTGATAGGTCTCTACCCAGCCTATACTAAGCAGTTTAGGTTATGCAGGTAATTATCAACAGCAGGTTACAGTAAACAGGCTATGCATCAGAATAGGCAAAGCAACAGCAGCAGCAATTCTAATGCAAGCATGAGAAATAGAATGGGCGATATCGGGATGATCAAAGGGGGGGGGGCTTGCCTGGTTGCTCGGCGGCAAGGGCAAGGTCTTCAGGGGTCGTCGAACTCCGGAGCTGCGTCGGTACCGGCTCTATCGAGAGAGAAGAGGGGGAGGAAACAGTATAAATACTCAGCGAACAAGTGCAGCACAAAGCATAACATGGCAATACGCGGTGACGGAGGTGATCTAACGCAGTGCCGGGTGATACTGGCGAAGGTGGGATTCATCCGGGAATGTTTTTCCGGTTCCGGACATTTGTCAGACAGATGACCGGAGAGGAACGGTTGCATGTTCGGATAGTTAGGGACGTGTGACAGACGAACGGACCGCGTATTCGGATTCGTCTCGTCGTTCTGAGCGACTTTCATGTACAAAGTTTTTTCAATCTGAGTTACGGATTATTTTATATGATTTTCTAAAGTTTTTATTAATTTCTGGAATTTATTTAATTTATTAAATCAACATTATCTGGAACAGTGTCTGCTGACATCAGCATGACGTCAGCATGATGTCAGGACCAGTGGGTCCCACCTGTCATTCTCACATTAGGCTAATCAGGGTTTGATTATGTTAATTACAGTTTAATTAGACTAATTAATTAATTAGATTAATTAAATAGAATTAATTAAGTTAATTATTTAATTAATTAATTAATATTTATTTATTTATTTTTATTACTATTATTAATATTATTTTTAATTTTCTTTTTTTTTTCCGGGCCGTGCGCCCCTGCTCTCGGTGGCACAGAGGCCAGCGGGCAGCGAGCGACGGGCGCGGGCGCGGCGACGGGCAGGCGGCGACGAGCGCCGGCGTGCGCGGGGCCGCACACGGGTTGGAGGCGAGCGCGGGCGGGGCAGGGGCGGCCGGGCGCGGTGGCCAGTCGAACGGCGAGCGGCGGCGCGGGCAACAGGCGAGGCGAGGCGGGGTGAACCAGCGGGCGAGGCGGCTCGGGCGCGAGCGACAAGGAGAGGGGCGCGATGAGCGCGCAACGGGCGCGGCCGAAGCGTGTCGACCGCGGGCGGGAACGGCGGTGACCGCGGCGTCCTAGGGGGAGGGGGGCAAAGTGGTCGGATTCTTCACACGCGTTGGAGGGGCGAGGGGCGGCGAGGGTCGAGGGGGCCGGTGGGGAGGAGGACGAGGCGAGGAGGCGATGGTGAGGACTGGCGACGGCGTGGCGGGGCGGCGCCGGTGATTGGCGAGGGACGATGGCGTCGAGGACACGTCCGACGATGAGGCGAGGCCACGGCCTCAGGAGGGCGTCGCGCAAGAGAGAGGAGGGGCGAGGAGGAGGCCAGTAGGCGAGCGGCGGCGGCCCGCAGTGGCGCGTGAGCGGGGCTAGCCGGAGCAGAGGGAGGGGGCGGGCGCGGCGCTGGGATCGGGTTCGATCCCGATCCAGGAGGGTGAAGGGGATCGGGGGGGAGTGGATCGGGCTAGTGTTTCGATGGGGAGTGGGGGGGTTATGGGGATGGGGTGGACCGATCGGGCCGGCCTGGTCGGCTGCGCCGACTGGGCCAAGAGGCCCAGTCGGGGGAGGGGCCTTTTGTTTTTATTTGTTTTCTTTTCTCTTTTTCTTTTTATTTATTCTTTTCTCTGTTTTGCAAAAATGTCTAGGCTACTTCTGGACTTTTGTAAAATATGAGACTGGTCCAAATATTAACAGTGCAAAATTAGTCACTGCTAGAAATTGGTTTGGCGTCCATATCTTTTTGTTTGGATTTTATTTAATTTGAAAAGGATTAAATAGTGCTGTCTTGCGGCTGTTCCTTGATGTTTGAGTCCTTTTCCAACTCCATTAAATGTTACAATCATTTTTATAAATGCTTTGGGAATATTTGCAACATGAGGCACATTTTAGTTTTCAGGTTTGGACAACTTTTATTTTCAACTTTTATTTAAATTTGAATTTTGACTTAGGAGTTGAAATGCAATATGATGCTAATGATGATTAGGCACTGATAATCATGATGACATGGCATAATCAAAAGGGTGGTTACTGTGGTTAATCACTAGGGGTGTTACAACCGGATCCTCGGTAACGGACACTCGGAGTTGTATCCCGATCGATACAACTAGAATTGGATACTATGGCTCTGGGATTGCTTTTCGCAGGGAGTCGAGAAGGGATCTCAGGACGAGGTTGATGACTGTATGGCTCTGGGATTGCTTTCTCACAGGGAGTCGAGAAAGGATCTCTGAGTGAGGATGAGACTTAATGATACTACTACTTTATACTGTACTAATCTACACTCTTCTAATGCTGCAAGACCGTTGAAGATGCTAGTCTTCGATAGGACTAGGCCTTTCTCTCTATTCTGGCATTTTTGCAGCCCAGTCCACATAGACAGCCTCCCTTTGATAATGTTGCATATGTAGTGTAGATCCTTGCTTGCTGAGTACTTCGGATGAGTACTCACGGTTGCTTTGCTTTCTTTTTTTTCCCATATCCCTTTTGATGCAACCAGATGACAGAGCCCCGGATACAGCTACCCACGCCGACGATCGCTACTACTACCACCCCGAGGGTGGATACTTCTACGAGTTGGCCGACGACCAGGAGTAGGTTCGGAGGGTCCCGGGCAAGAGGCCTGCGCCTTTCGATCGTAGTGTTTTCTTTTGCCCCGCCTTTTAAGGGTGTATCTGTGTTTTCTTTTATATCTGTACTCAGATATCTGATACTTCCGCTGATGCTTGTATGCGAGCTTCTATATTCGAGCCCTCGAGGCCCCTGGCTTGTAATATAAAGCTTGTATGACTTTATTTATGTTTTAGAGTTGTGTTGTGATATCTTCCCGTGAGTCCTCAGGCTTGATCGTGTGCATTTGCGTGTATGATTAGTGCACGATTGAGCCGGGGGCATCACAAGTTGGTATCAGAGCCGACTGCCTCTAGGAGACCCCCTTTCCAACTCCTTGGCCGATGTTGAGTCTAGTGGTCCAAAACTGTTTTACCAAATTGGTTGTGTGGCTTACGGGCCCATGTCGCCAATTGGGTGGTATTGGGATCTTTTATTCCTCGTCTTTACTCTGGGACTCTAACCTCTCTTCTATTCGGATTAAATGAATTTTACTAACACCAACATTTAGGATCTCATAAATCTCGTCTACCCGGAGAGCTGGATATCTGTGCTTAATTCCTTATCATTGATCTGATTAGTCTGATAATCATTTTCCTTTCCATTGTTTTGTTTAACCTTTCTCTCTGAGTTGTATTATACTCCTCATTGTCATTTGACAATCCTGAATTTCCTCTGTTTCAGATGGATCGTTTGTTTCCACCACGCCCTACGACGCAGCTTGTGCTTCGCACTTGGGCTCGTGGTGCCCCTGGTTTTCCAGCTGTCCTGATCGCCCTCCTGACCAGATTGGGCTACCGCTGGTACCCCGAGTACATGGTCTACGAGGATTACCGCGAGTTCAACCAGGAGCAGTACCATGCTGATGTTTGTATCTATGATTAGCGCGATGACTCAGACACTGAGCTGCACCTTTTCCATGGTATCGGCGTGACGATTGAGATGGCAGTACATGATGCCACCTACTCTGCTGTCGCACGTCTCCGAGGAGAGTTCAGTGATAGCTTGGATGCCTCTGAGTTCTGATACATTCCGTATGCCCCTACTGGAGATACTACTGGATACTACACAGCTATCTGTGCCCTGTACGAGCGTCGTCGATACGACCCGCACGTTCTGATTCAGTGCACTCAGGCTCTGGATCGCACTGTTCGGGCTCTTGCCGTCGAGTTGGTTGCCACTCGAGCACGCCTCTACGATGATATGACGCAGTTGCTACCAGCTGTTCATGTAGGGATACATCCAGAGTACATCCTTTACCCGAGCAAGACTCAGATGTATGCTGGTATTGATTGGCCTGCTGTTGGAGGTCACGCACCTCCACGTGGACCTCTTCTTTCAGCTCGAGACCAGGTTCTGCATCAGAGTGCACATGGAGCACAGGATCCTTCTGCGACGAACCCTCGTCATCCACACATGCAGCTACCCCATTTCAGTGGATCTTCCCGACGTTGATGTAGCCCTTGCTATGTCTCGTGGTGTACTTCCTTACCGCGTGCCTGCGCGCCGCCTACCATATCTAGCTTTTGAATTTGCGCCGTTATGCTATTCGCATGTACCCGACTCTGTGTATGGATCTGTATGTCTTAATTGACTACTGTTAAGTATCTAGTACACTGCTTAATTATTGTCGTGTTACATCATGCTTGTCTCTAAACCTCCGCTAATGCTCTTACTGAATTACCCCTGTTGAAACGTAACATGATGGTTAGACCAGGTGGTCGTGGTCGTGGTCGTGCCCCTGAACGTCCACCACCGCCAGATTATATGGCAGCTATGATGCAACAATTCGAGCTCAACCGCCAGTTCATGACTGGGATTATGACTCAGTTCCCGCATCTGAACAACCAGAACCAGGACCCTCCTTCAATAACTCTGCCAGAATTTATGCGTCTTAACCCAACTCAGTTCCGCAACTCTGAGAAGCCACTAGATGCTGATGATTGGATTCGCGATATCATTCACGAGATGGAGTCTGCAAATGTCTCCCCTGCCAACTTTTTCGCCTTCACTTCCTTTTTCTTAAAGGGTCCCGCTGCTCAATGGTGGGACACCCACAAACGTACACTGCCTGCTGGAACAGCCGTTACTTGGCCTGAGTTCTAGGCTGCTTTCCATGCCCGATATATTCTTCAAGGAATCATGGACCGGATGAAAACCCAGTTCCGCAACCTCACTCAGGGCAACAAGACAGTCGAAGCTTATCAGCGGGAATTCCTTGACCTGTCCCGCTATGCTGAAGAAGACATCGCCACGGATGCCCGTAGACAAGAGAAGTTCCCTAATGGACTCCAACCAGACATCGAGCTTGCACTTGCTGCTCAAGATTTCACCGACTTTACTACTCTTGTGAACAAGGCTATTCTGCTTGAGACTGCTCAAATGAAGCATAAGGAGTCGCAGAAGCGCCATCGTGATGTTGGCTCATCTTCGGGCTCAACACAGAAGCGTCGAGTCTAGATTCCCAACAACGTGTTCCGTCAAGCTGCCCCTGCCCCAAGTAACAACCATATTGCACCACGTGTTCCACCCAATGCTCCTCTTCGTCCTGAAGATGGACTGTGCTTCAAGTGTCGCAAACCAGGCCACCTTGCTAAGGACTGCCGCCAGACTCAGAATCAGTTGGCTTTCCCTCGTACTGGCCGTGGAAATGATCGTGGCAACAATCAGGCCCGCAACTATAATACTGGGTCTGCTGCTCATGGTCGTGGACACACTTACAACATTGATATTGAACAAGTCCAGGATCAACCTGCCACTGAAATGGGTACCCTTCTCGTTAACTCAGTACCTGCTTCTGTTTTATTTAAATTCAGCAGCATCACATTCATTCATCTCTGAAAAATTTGCATTCATGCATGACCTTCATTATGAGGAAATGCATACTCCGTTAGTCATCCGGGCTAGTGAATTACCGTGCCCAGACAACTCAAAATGCTGAGGTTAAAATATACACCTTGAATGCGTTGAACGCTTCTCCGCTTGAGATGATCGAAAACATTCCAGTCGTTCGAGATTTTTCGGATGATTCTTCGGAAGAACTTCCAAGAATACCCCGCTTTCTTTCAGTCTTCCTCTTAATTCTCGGGATGAGAATTCTTATTAGTGGAAGAGATTTGTAACACCCCCAGTGTTTAGCTACAGTAATCCCCTTTTGATAATGCCATGTCTTCATGATTAACAGTGTTTAATCATCATTTGGATCATATCTCTTTTCAAATTCAGATTCAAATGGAAATTCAAACTAAAAGTGGAAACAAAAGTTGTTCAAATTTGAAAACTAAAATGTTCATAATATTGTAAATATTCCAGAGACAATTCTAAAATTATATTCAACATATACTAAATAAATTATGTGAATCTAACAATCACAAAACAGAGATATTTAATCCACATTCTTTTATTTCAAATCCAAATAAAATTCACTTGTCTCCAAACAAATTTCTAGCAGTGACAAATATTGCACTGTAAATATTGGACTAAGTCACATATCTTGAAAAACTTATTTGGTGGCTAAACTAAATTGCAAAGCAGAAAAGAAAATAGAAAACAAAACAGAAAAAACAGAAAAGAGAAAAGAGAAAAGAAGAAAAAGAAAAAGGCCCAGTTTCCTAGGCCTAAGTGGCTACAGTAAGGCCCGGCCCACCTGGCTCCGTCCCCTACCTCGCACTGCTCCTCCCCGCGCGCTGTCGCCGCGCACGCGCTCACCGCGCCTGGCCCCCCTCCCCTCTGGTCGACAGCGCGACACCCACGCCCTTAAGGACGACGCCGCGCCACCCCTCCTAACCCTAGCGCCCCCAGTTCCCACCCTCCTCCTCGCTCTTCCTCTCAGATCCCGCTCGCCCGAGCGGGCTCGCCGCCGATGCCTCGTCGTAGGCGTGGCCACCGGCACCCGTTCGACGCCCCGTCATGTCCAGGAGCTCCGGCATGGTCCTCCTCCTCTTCCTCGACACCGGATCGGGAACGGGAAGCAACGCCAACGCCGCATTCGACCTCGCCTCCGCCCACGGCCAACGCACGACCTCACCGCCGATCTACTTCACCGGACCTCCCCGAGCCCTCTGCCTAGACCCCATGCTCCCGCGGTGAGCTCCTGCGCCGAACGCGCCCTCCCCTGCCCCCTCTAGCCACCCGTAGCCACTGCCCCGACGAAGCCCGAACCCACCGCCGCCTCGTTTGGTCGCCGGCGCTTCTCCGGTGACCATTTGGTCACCCGCGCGTGACCAATGTGCTCGCCGTGCCGCGTAGGGCCTCCCCAGTTAGCTAGTTTGATCGTTCACGTGTCGTTCCGCCGTTTTCATTGGAGCTCGAAACCTCGCCACCGCGGACCTCGATGCCGGCGACGATTCTGGCTGCCCCACGCCAACCGATGCCACAGATCGACACGGGGTGAAGTGCCCGTTCGAACGCCGGTAGCCGCGTGCCAAATGAGCCCCTATACGCAGATCCCGAGCTCGTCGGAGTGCTCCGCCGCTCTCGGGCTCGCCGGCGCAGTTCCGGCAGCCCCCGCTGGCATGGCGCCGATGTGGCACCGCCTGGGCCACTGACTGGTCGGCCCAAGGGCCCCACTTTGACCATTTGACCTGGTCAACTGTGCTGACGTGTCAGCCACAGCCACTGACAGACGGGCCCCACCGCATAATTAAGTTAATTAAAATGATTTTATAAGTAAACTTAATTAGTAACCTAATCAGACACTGACATGTGGGGCCTACTGGCTAATTAACTCTGTCTATTTAAATTAAACTGATGTTAGACCCTCTGTCTATGACAGGTGGGACCCACTTGTCAGGTTTGACTCTGGTCAGCCAGAGTTGACTGCTGACATCATCATTTCATCATGCTGATGTCACTTTTACTGTTTTGGAAAATTCGAATTTAAATGATTAAATAATTCCAGAAAATGCTAAAATCTTTAGAAAATCATATAAAATAATCCGTAGCTCAGATCGAAAAACTTTGTACATGAAAGTTGCTGAGAATTTCGAGACAAGTCTGAATACGCGGTCTGTTCGTCCGTCACGCGTCCCTAACTATCCGAACATGGAACCGATCCCCTCCGGTCATCTGTCTGACAAATGTCCGGGACCGGGAAAACATTCCCGGATGTTTTCCCTCTTCACCTATATCGTGTAGCACCGCGTCAGAACACCCCTAGCTCTGCGTATTGTCATGACATGCTCTTGTTTGTTTTATATTTACTGTTTCTTCCACCTCTCCTCTCTCGGTAGACCCCGACACCGACGTCGCCCCCGAGACCGACGCAGCTTAGGAGCCCGACGCCACCGTTGACGACCTTGCCCTTGCCGCCGAGCAACCAGGCAAGCACCCCTCCCTTGAGCATACCGATATCGCATATTCTTTCTCTCTCATGCTTACATTAGAATTGCTGCTACTACTGCTTTACCTATTCTGATGCATAGCCTGTTTATTGTAACCTGCTATTGAAACCTTACCTGCTTATCCTAAACTGTCTAGTATAGGCTAGGTAGAGACCTATCAGTGACCCCACTTGTCTCGACTGCCCCGCTGGATTATTAGAAGACCCGGTTAACGGGATTGAAGACCAGGCCCCGGCACCGCACATCACCCCCCCCCCCTAGTTGTACGCCTCTACTGGGTTACTATCGAGTGCCGAGGGTGATACCTCGTCAGCACTTCTGATGTTAATCTGGTAGGTTAGTTCATCGGTTGTGGTTACCGAGGGTGATTCCTCCTTCACCACTTCCGATAACGACGCCGTCGTACAACACCTCAAGTGTGAACCCATCGAGGTTGATTCCTCCGAGTTCACCTTGACGGATACATTCGAACGAGGGTGATACCTCGGATTCCCCTGATGTTATGAACACACGGATACTTGGACTGTACTATTGTTACTTGGAAGGGCGGGTCGACCCTGAGGGGTACCCGCGTGTGATGTGAAGACGGGTTGCCAGGATGGTGCCCGAGTGAAGAATACGAGGCGTGGCCGGGCATTCTTGGCCCTTGCCGCAAGTCCTCGAGACGGGGCGACGGGGTCACATCGATCGTGAGTCTCTGCTCGTTACCGCACCCCCAAGGTACTAACAATTTGGATATTTGATTCGAGTGGGCCTCTGGCCCGATAGCACTAACCATCACGCGGGAATAAATATGGGTGCTCTGTATCGTGGCATCAGCCGAAAGCTCTGTCAGACATCCAGTTTAGCATTGCGGCTGGGACGAACCGGCGCCCCCTGGTGCCTGGCTTCCCCCAGCATGCAACGACTCGGAGTGCATAGGGCGATGGCCCAAGACCTCTAAGCGCTTAGGATGTAGACCGACGGGGACCTCTCTGCTGAGCTCTAGGTAGGGTTGCGCTGTGTCGTTTGGCCGAGGCCGGGCATGACCCAGAAAGTGTGTCCGGCCGGAGTTAAGCGAGTGTGGTGGGTAAGTTGGTGCACCCCTGCAAGGAAGAACTAATCTATGCATAGCCGGATCCTCGGTAACGGACACTCGGAGTTGTATCCCGATCGATACAACTAGAATTGGATACTGTGGCTCTGGGATTGCTTTTCGCAGGGAGTCGAGAAGGGATCTCAGGACGAGGTTGATGACTGTATGGCTCTGGGATTGCTTTCCCACAGGCAGTCGAGAAAGGATCTCTAGGTGAGGATGAGACTTAATGATACTACTACTTTATACTGTACTAATCTACACTCTTCTAATGCTGCAAGACCGTTGAAGATGCTAGTCTTCGATAGGACTAGGCCTTTCTCTCTATTCTGGCATTTCTGCAGCCTAGTCCACATATACAGCCTCCCTTTGATAATGTTGCATATGTAGTGTAGATCCTTGCTTGCTGAGTACTTCGGATGAGTACTCACGGTTGCTTTGCTTTCTTTTTTTCCCATATCCCTTTTGATGCAACCAGATGACGGAGCCCCGGATACAGCTGCCCACGCCGACGATCGCTACTACTACCACCCCGAGGGTGGATACTTCTACGAGTTGGCCGACGACCAGGAGTAGGTTCGGAGGGTCCCAGGCAGGAGGCCTGCGCCCTTCGATCGTAGTGTTTTCTTTTACCCCGCCTTTTAAGGGCCTATCTGTGTTTTCTTTTACATCTGTACTCAGATATCTGATGCTTTCGCTGACGCTTGTATGCGAGCTTATGTATTCGAGCCCTCGAGGCCCCTGGCTTGTAATATAAAGCTTGTATGACTTTATTTATGTTTTAGAGTTGTGTTGTGATATCTTCCCGTGAGTCCTCAGGCTTGATCGTGTGCATTTGCGTGTATGATTAGTGCATGATTGAGCCGGGGGCGTCACAGCCGGCTCGGGCGGATGATCTTCTCCATTCTTCCAGTTGCTTTGGAATGGTTGAAAGTTGTTTGAGCACATCTTTTATCAGCTTCGGCGGCTCTTTTTCGCCCTTTACGGTCATAATGGCGCGAAGGCTGCCCGAGTACAGTTGCTCTAGCAACATGTATATCGCCTTCAACTTCATCAGGGGTACTTGGATGCCTCATTGATCTCTTCTACCTGCAAGACAAGCACCCGTAAATGTTATAAGCCGGACCATATTTTGCAAAAGGATTTATAGAATATAACAAGTGCGGCTTACCAAAAACAGCAACAGTCATATTCGTGATATGACACTTTAAGTCCGTCAACTCCTGCGTCTCAGCTGTAAGCCGCCCTTCAGCATCCTCCGCACGTTTAATCAAGGCGGCATTTTCAATCTCAAAGGCGGCTCTTTCAACATCAAAGGCAGCCTTGATTTTCTCAAGTTCTTCTGCGGAGGACTGCAGGCTTGACTCTGCCTTGACTCACAAGGCATGTTCTACATCAAACTCTTTCTTTAAGCCGGTCAATTTTGACTCGGCAGTATTCGGTGTCTCCTGCAAGTCAGGAAAATGAGTCATATACCATTCATTTAAGTCCCGAGCCGGCGAGGCCGCACGACCCGACACTTGGGGGCTACACGAGGAAAAATTATCCTACAATCAAATACCAAGTAGCTGCAAGCAACATACGTGGCACTTGGGGGCTAATGCAAGTCATTTTTTAATTAAGGATATAAAGAGAAGACCTGGCTCTCTCACAGAGATGAGTCGGCCCTTGGGGGCTACATGTCATTCTTCAAATTTACATTGACAATTTCAAAAGAATCGGCTTGTTATTTTCATAACAACCTGGCCCTTGGGGGCTACAACACTTTTGTCTATTCTATGCAAGTCTCACCCATACTCATGATGTCCTATGTCTCAGATTTGGGGGATACATAAGTATGTATGTATGTATGTATGTATGTATGTATGTATGTATGTATGTATGTATGTATGTATGTATGTATATATATTATATGGTATTGAAGAAAGGGATCATTTCGTACCTCATATTTCCGCTTCAGCATGTAACCATGCCTATCTCCGCATCCGGGCTCTTAGCCAGCCGGGTCAGATATCCCTGATGCAGCTCTTTAATACTCATGTTTTCCAAGTCCAGGGAGTTCCAACTTAGTCTTCCCCTTATCCAAAGGGACCGGCTCATCTTTGGCCAAAATGCCTGAGGGGTCAAGAGCACTCTGCCCCGCCCTAGTAATGATTAATTCCGTGTCAACCTCCATCCGATTGACATCTTTAGCTTCTGGACGAGGGTTGAGAGCATGAGTGGGACTTGACGGGTAGACATTCTCGACCGGCTCATCTGGCCTGGCCTGCTCATCTACGACGTTTGTCGCTTCGTCCGCCGGCGGCTTATCAGTATGTACCGACTCGTGAACTATCTCTGGTTCATGATCCGGGTTGTCCACACTCGCTTGAGTGACCTGGTCTTCCGGGTTATCCTGCGGTGGGTCTTGAGCGCCAGAGGTAGTTGGGGCAGCGGATGACTTGCCGACCTTTTTCCTGGCAACGGCTTTGGCCCTGATACAAATACAAGCACTTTTCGGTTAGTAAATATGTTGCACTAAGCAAGGAAAGATATTAAAAGTACTCACCCGTGCTTAATGGTGAAAGCTGGCAGTTTGGTGGCGGTTGATTCCCCAGAGGATGGATCTGACTCCTGATAATTTGAGTTAGAAGGGTTAAGGGGTTGCCTAATAAGTCCAGCTTGTGGAAGAGATGAAGTAGGAGTGTGAGGCACCTCAACCCGCCGCTTCCGAACCACCGGCTCATGTGATAACCCGGCAGTCAACTCGCCAGAATCGCTCCGGAGCTTGCGCTTGCCGGCGTGCTGCATTTTCTTCAAGAGAAATTTTGGGTCTAAGTAAGCGTGTGGATGAGAAAATGGCACCTTCCTGACGGCTCTTCTTGATCTCTTGGGGACAAAAGTTTCCAAGCCGGAGGAGACGGAAATTACCTCAGCATCGCCGGCTTGACTACCTTTGGTGTGACCCTGGGAAGTGGAGGCTTCAGCAAGTTGCATAAATAAACGACCAAGTGAATCAAGCTCTACCTCTGACTCATTTCCAATAGCCAGCTTGTCATCACCGACTGGTTCGTTCACTTGATTTGCTGGCACCGGAGCGGGCTTGCGGGCCTTTTTCCTTTTCTAGAATGGGGAGTCAGCCTGCACGTTTTAACAGATTAAGAAGTGAGCCCGGCTCAAGTAAAGATCAATAAGCAGGATAAGTAAGTACAAGCATACTTACTGGAGGCGCTGGATTTTTAATGCAGAAAGGACCAAAGCCACGTCTTGTTGCATGCATCTTGGGGCTCTACTAGCAGTCTCTTCACGACTTTATTTATGTCATCAACTGACAAGTCAACTTGGCTGAAACGTTGGACGTCAGCTAAGTCGTCGGTACAATTGCACATTAAGTCATCCCTCCGACTTAATGGTTGAATTCTCCAGCTCATCCAACACCGGGTCACATCGATCCCAGTGAGGTCATTTGCTGACAAAGCCCTCAATTTAGAGTATATGTGGGCGAGTTTTTGACGCTCTTCTTTAGAAGGCCAACTAGGAAAAGCTTCGGTTGCGTTAAGTCGCTCCAGTCTATAACCCGGTAATGGGTCCTCGCCGGTAGGTGCAGTGTTCTTGCAGTAAAACCAGGTTTTGTTCCATCCTTTTGGATGAATCGGCAGTTTAGCTTCTGGAAAAGGGCAGTTCTTCCGCCTCTGAACAGACACCCCACCTAGCTCTATGCTAGGGCCATCTGCAAATTTGGGTCTGGTGGTTGATATAGAAAAATTCCCTGAAGATAAGGACAGTCGCCTCTGTCTGAAGATAAACCTCACAGAAGATTTGGAATTGGCATAGATTGGTCATAGAATTGGGGCCAATATCTTGAGGATGGAGGTTGAAAAAGTTAAGGAAATCCCGGAAGAATTTTGACCCGGGCGGTGAGAAGCCCCTATGAAGATGATCAGAGAACACAATGACTTCTCCTTCCTTGGGCTGGGGGTGTTATCTTCCCCCCGGCGCTCTCCAACCAACTACTTCTTGAGCCAGAAGAAGACCCTGCCCAACGAGGTCAGCAAGCACCAGGGTGGAAACTTGGGATTCGACCCAGTTGCAGGCCTTATCAGTTTTGGCTCTATCAGTCTTGGCCATGATGAGTTGCCTAAAGGGTTAAAACTGCGAGGCAAAGTATGAATGGCAGGTCATTTCATGAACAACAAGTCGCCAATTGGTTTATATGATGAGCTGGCAAAATAATGAGGTCACTATGACTGTAGGGGTGGTTTAACATGTTTGTTCTGTTATTGAGCGGTGGGTTATTCAAAATATTGAGCTGGCCAAACGAAGGGACAGCTATGACTTTCAAGCTAGGCGAGTTATGATATGCAATAATGAGTCGGCAAAGCATAAGGCGTCTCATCTTAATTAAAGACTTTGGTTTTTAGCTAAGTGTTGGACAGAAACAAGTTGCTATTGAAACAATTGCAGTTACAGATCTACAAAGGCATTGGAAAAGAAATATTTATCAAAATCTAGAGCACACAGTGGGAGCACTAGCTGGTCCATCGACAAGGCTGAATGGCAACGCGAGTTTTCTAGATGCGAAAATGGTATTGCAATCATCACCGCAGTGTTTCTATGAGTAGTACAAAACAAAACTAGATCTATCCTGAATCATGGTGATGAACCGCTAAAGAACACCGATAAACTACAATGAGATACGAGGGCCAATGGGGCATCCCTACAGATCAAAAAGAGGAGATGAAGCGTACCTCGACGCGGCGGACGCTTCGGGGGTGTTCTTGAGCAGCTTCGACGGCGACGGGCGCAGAGCAGAGGGCACAGATGACGTCGCTGGAGAGCTCGCGGTTGCGCAGTGGCAGAGCTCTGGTTGTGTTTGACCGGGAGCGAGGAAGAAGACGACTGGAGGGCCGAAGAGGTAAAAGTGAAAACTGGATCCCTTAGGGTATATTTATAAGGCAAAGAGAAGGGGAAAAGGCAGGCGTGAGAATAGAGGAGGCACAGTAACTTTTTGAGTAAGGGACGCCTCGATTTTCGGGTTTGACAGATATACACAAAAGATTCGTTGTGATGTCACACTTGAGCTCCTGAAATTCCAGAAGGTGACGTCATATTTCAAAGAGATAGAAAATCACAAGTGTGAAAGTATCATAAGTCGGAACCTATGACCCGGCCATGATGCAGATTCAAAAGGGAAGACGACCCGGAATTATTATCAATCCAAAGATTGACATGAATAAATTCAAATCAATCTGGGGGCTAATGTTGAGGATATAACCCCACGGTATGACCCGCCCGTTTAGGGCCGGGTCATTCAGTGGCGACTTAAGAAGTATGGTTTGACGATAGGCTGAGACGACAAGTTCAAGCCCCAGGAGATGAGTCGGCAGGTGGGCCGACTCATGGCCCAGAAGTATAGGTCGCCAGTACTTACCATGACGCCGAAGGAAGTTTCCTTACTTAGGAAGCAAGGCAAGTAGGAAGCATATTAGGGCACGGGTTGTAGTATGACCCGGACTCTGTTGTAAGCCCAGGGCCTCGACCTGTATATAAAGGGGAGCCCCTGAGACAGAAAGACTAAGTTACAATCTCTCGAGTACTAGGATAGCTAAGACGCACCCTTGTAATCGATATCATCATCATCAATATCAATCAAGCAGGAAGTAGGCTATTACCTCTATCGAGAGGGGCCGAACCTGGGTAAACCCTTGTCTCTCGATTCCGATCAACCCCGTTCAAGCTACTACCTCGCGGCGATGGCCTCACGACTAATTCCTTTCACGAGGACATCTGCCGTGACAAAACCACGACACCCATGCACACGGGCACTTTAGCCCTCACACACGGCCTTTGCCTGCAAGCAATGTTGGGAAATGTCCCTTTTACCTCTCACTTCTTCTCTCACCTCCAGTCACCTATATAATTCGTACCTCTCTCTTTTGTTAGGGTTAGCAAAGCATATTAGAATAACTAGAAAAGAGCTTTGCTCATATCTATCCCTCTCCTTTGGAGAATCCATAGTGGATCATTATGGCCTCCTCTTGCGGAGAAGAATCTTCATCATAGGATTGCCAAACCCTCATCTCCTCCATGGATTTGAGATGAACCCTGCCCTAATTGCTAGTTTCCTTTGGTCGATCTTGTATACTTGTGGATCTCTTGTGATTTCTTATCTAGTGGATGTGCAATTGGGCTTGTCTTTGAGCCCCCCCCCCCCCTGTGATTTGTGTTCCTCTTGAATCCTCCCACAACTTGTGAAAAATTGGGCCACATAGGGTCTCTACCCAACACCAATAGGTTTGGCTCGATCACCATGGAGATCCTGACAAAATGAATGCAGTTTCGGCTAAGCTCCCGATCGCTGAGCTAGTTGTTATTGTTGCATGGTACATTGGGTGGCAGCACCCCCGACTAGTGAAGCGAGTTCTAATCCAAACGCCTGTGAAAACTGTGTTGTCTATCAGGGTGCTAGCGACCAAATTTATAAAGTCAATGACAACTAAAGCGTCTTACCCGGAAGTATGATCACATGTGGAACAAAACCTAGCTATGTCACCGTGAAAATAAATGTTGACTTATCATTCCATGTTGAGACTCTTTTAGGTGCTTGCTGAGCCGTTGCTCATGATGATCGAGGAGATTTTATTGCAATAGCAAATTGCTTTTTACCACATGTCGGTGATGTTGATTCAGTTGAGATAATTGCCACCAGTTTTTTCTTGGCATCAAACTTAGGGTGTAATACCGTGGAAATTGAGTCCGACTGCCTGCTGTGAGTTCAATACATTTATTGGATGATTATCTTGGACAGGATGTGGCTATAATCAAATGGTCCTGGATTTTGTGAAGATCTTGTATAGGATTGTGACCGTGAAGCTAATCAAGTCGCGGATGAATTAGCTTGGAAATTCCTTTAGTAATAGATCCTCTGGGTTCTTGGGATGTTGTGATCCCGGACTTTATTTCTCATTACTTGTAATCGACATGTCTATTACTACGTATTTGAGGAATAAAATCTGTTTACCGTCAATCTTTTTTTTATAATAACTGTATAGTATACTTGTACGTATATCTTTACCGCGAGTGCAACTGCCTCGAACGGCTGTCGCTGGCCAAACTGGCGGCGAGAACATTCCAGTGCACGGCGACGGCGAACAGGCCGAAGAGAAGAAAGCACGCGACGGGCGGTGCATCGAGATCCGCCCGTCGCGCGCCGGGGAGCGACGGCGACGGCGACCTCTCCGCGAGGCCAGGCTGCTCGTCTCCATGCGCGTGCGGCGCAGAACGCGATAAGCCTGCGGTGCATCCCGACCGTCCGTTCCCCCGCCATGGGATGGTTTCCTTTCAAACCTCACGCGCCCCAACGGTTGCGCTTGGCCTCCCGCACGCACTCACCACCTCCAAACCCCTCCCGCTCCCGCGCCACTGACGGTTCGGGCACGGACTTGCCCCGACCCACGGGTCAGTTTCACTAAATCTCTGTATTAATAAGCACGCCCATGGCGTAATCTCCGGTGGTCGCAACGCAAACCCTAGGGAGAGACACCTAGCGATGGGCAAGGGCAGGAATAAGAAGAAGAAGGCGCCCGCCGCCGCCGCCCCCTCCCATGTAGCGGTCAACGGCGACGAGCCGCAGCAGGTGGCGGCGGCCAGCGGAGACGCGATTCAGCCGCCGATGCCCACTCCGGTTGGGGACGATGAGCCGCCGCCGGAATCTGCGGCGATTCCCAATGGAGAACATGCTGCGCCGCCGCCAGTTGAGGCGGCCGATGGCGACGAGTCACCGGTGGATTCTGCGGCAGCGGCCAATCGAGACGGAGCTCCGCCGTCGACGCCTACAGTTGAGGCGTCCAACGGCGACGAGATGCCACCGGATTCAGCGGCGCCGGCCGACGCGAACCCGCCGCCTTCGATTGAGGCAGCCAACAGCGGCGAGCCGTCAGCAAAGACGGTTCAGAGGACCAGGCCCCGGAGGAGAGGCGGGACTCGTCGCCGGAGCATGAGGTGGAGAATCTCAAGGCGCTCAACGGCACGCTCCTTAAGGAGGCAGTTGAGGCGCGGGGGGTGGTGGCCAAGCTCACCGCGCAAGTCGACCAGCACTCCGCCGATGCTGGCGCACTCGCCGATCTGGAGCATGTGGTCTTCCGGGCTGCCCTTGTTGCCCCCCTCCAAGCTGCCGCCGAGGATGGCACGGCGCTGCGCGGGCACCTAGCCGACGCCCAGCAGTCGCTCCAGGTCGCGGAGGCGAGGGTGGCTCGCGAGACGGATGCCAGGGTCGAGGCTGCAGCGCGCTTGGAGGAGGCCCAAGTGGATAAACTTAAAGTCGAGGAGTTCCTCCGCAGGAAGCAGGCGGAGGCCGCCTCTGCGTCCGAAAATGTCACCCAATTGGAAGCCTCTGTTGGTGAACTGGCAGGGAAGAGTACTGAGCTATGTGCAGAGAAAGGCGAGTTGCAGAAGCAATTGGAGGAGATGAGTGCCACGGCTCACAGTGTCGATGCTCTGAAGGCAGAAGTGGAGGGAAACTTCCATGATTACAAAAAGAGCACAGAGATATGGAGGCAGGAAATGAAGGAGAAGCTTGATGAGAAATCGAAGCAGTTGGACAGCCTGATATCCAGTGAGGCGGAAATGGAGGTGAAGATCCAGTCTTTGGAGGCAAAGCTATCGGCGGCCCAGGCTAGGAACAGGGAAATGGAGTTGGAGATGGAGACTAGCAAGACAGAGTTAGATGCCGCGCAGAAGGAGGTGGAGAATCTCCAGATCGAAGTTGCAAATGCCACCAGCAAGTATAACATAGTGGTGGCTGGCGTGGATAGTTTCCGCAATGAGATTAACGAGATGAGGAAAACAAATGAAGCGGCTGCGGCTGCATTTGCTACTGAGAAGACCAAGTTGGAGAAGGAACTGGATGGGCTGAAGAGGAGGGTTGAAAAAATTCAAGCCAACAAGGATGCTGCCATGGCCTCTGTCCATCAGAAAGATGCTGAGGCTGCAAAGCTGATGGTTAAGCTGAATGCGCTGAACGGTACCATTGCGGATCAACGTGTTCACTGTGATGATCTCAAGAATAAGTATTCTTCGCTCCTAGCTGAGAAGGATGCGCTTCTGAAAGCATTTGGCAAGGAGAAATCTGAAGGAGTCAAGCTAAGGCTGAACCTTGGGGAGCTTGAGAGCTATAATGCTGAGAAGGACCGTGACATTGGGGTGTTGAAGGCAGAAGCACTAAACAAGGAAAGACAGATCGGTAGCCTGAATGGGAAGCTTGAGGAGCTGCATCTCGCAGTCGCTGAGGCGCGGCAGAGGGGGAAGAGTAGCGCGTGGACATGGCTGTGCCCTACCACGACTGTTATCGCCGCTGCTTCCTTTGTCTACGCTGCTCGTAGCCGGTGAACAGAGAACTCTTTTACTCGCCTTTTGTTCGCTTGCTTGAGCATGCACAAATAAGAATAACCAGGCTTCCACTTATTTTACTACCTACTTTTGCCATATGATGAACCGTTTGGTACTATAAATGAAGTTGAGTTTCTATATCTGTGTTTGCATGTTTTACTAGAATTGAGCTGGTCTTTGTTCAATGTCTGCATTTTATGGCATGTTACAATTAATAACTGACAATATATCTTTGCAGTTCTCAGTGATCTGATAGGATAATGAGAACCTGTCGTGTACATACCTTACATGCCTGTTGGATCGGCTCTATAAACAAATCTGAATGTGTCATGTTAAACAGATGAAGAGAGAACACTTATGACATAATAAATTCATTTTGTTAGATACTATGCAATAGATTTTATTACCGCTTAGGAAACAAAGGATTTGGATTATGCACTTCTTTCCTCCTTAGACCTCAAAGCACACTTGTCTAACTTTATACCCTCCTACTACCAACAACTATCAATATTGTACTTGGCGTTTAGAACATTCAGCTGTTCCTTTTCTCTTACAATGGTTGTAGCTCGATTGGAAATAAAGTCGATCTTGTGGCTCACTTGTTATTTGCAACCAATTGACGGTAATTGTATTGCTGCTATGCAGTAATAAGGAATGCAGTAATTGTATTGAGATAACCTTTATTCTGTAAATTTGTTGCAGACTTTTATTCTGCTACACACTATCTGGCATACCTGGCCAAACGGGCCGGCACGGCCCGCGACGGCACGACTAATAGCCGGGCCGTGCCGTGCCGGCCCACGGGCGGGAGGTCGCAGCCCAGGCATGGCCCAGCTACTAATCGGGCCGGCCCACCGGCACGCCAGGCCCGCTAATACGTCTGCTATTTGACGCACTGGGCGTTTTTAGCCTATTTTTACCTGTTGGGCCATATAGAGGTGTATATAAAAAAAAACATAATCGGGCCGTGCCGTGCCGGCCCGCGTGCTCAGGCTAGCAGCCCAAGCACAGCCCAAGGCGTGCCGTGTGCCGGGCCCGGCCCGTTTGGCCCGTGCCGTGCCTGGCCCATGGCGGGCCGTGCCGGCGTGCTCACGGGCCGGCCATACTATCTGGTAACTGTTCCTCAGATTCTATATACAAATTTCAGCTGTATGACATAAAATATGCATCTGAGAACTGAAATCAGAGGCCGTATAAATGTTATTGAGCTAACAAAAACCCTATATGGTGGTTTCAGAACTTTTTTTTCAATAGTTTTGCTTGACCTGCCCTTCTCTGGCAGAATGACTCAATCCTATCGCAGGCTTCCAGTATTAGATGAACAGGTGCCCCAAAGAATATCCTAACCCAGTTCTTCAACCCAAGGACAGAACCTGGAAATCAGAAAGGACAGAAATTGAAATTGTAAATCTAGAAAACAAGACTAGTACTTAAGAACGCAGAAGCCACTACAAGATCAACCATTTTAGGAACTTCCAGTATTGCTTACCACATCCTAGCAGTTCAGAAAGGTTATAAGGTCATACTAGTAAGAGAAAGACGGAAATTTTGGTGTATTATACCAGGTAAAATAAGAACTGATTCTTCTATGATCAATTCGCGAGCAAAGTCCATGTCATCTGCAATGCCGAACAGAAGTGAAGTGTTGATTTCAACCTGCATAATTTTTTGATCATCAATTCAAAGATAGGATAATTAATCATTATATACAAAGACAAGTGCAACTTTGAACCAACCATCATGAACATTGAACCGCGAGGCTTTGAGTAGCATTGCAGAGCTTCAATCTGGTTCACTCTTCTGTAGAGAGCATCAGCAGCAGACTCTAGCAAGTTCACAACATTCTGATGGAACTCGTCATGTTCATCCAAAAGAATCTTGGGAACTGCTGCCTGTGTGTCAAAAGATCTAAATGAATTAATACAAATTCGTTTGTGTAGGTTAAACATTGTTTCGTAATAGGATCCTGACCTGAATGATCGAGGCTGGTCCTGAAGTCACGTTCAGTAGCATCTCAGTTGCAGTTCTGACCTTTAAAAGAACAAATTATGGATCTGCGTACATGAGTGCATATAGCCAGCAATGGAGAAACATGAGAAGAATCTAGTGTCTTACATGCTTGATTGTACCATTAGGATCACAGAATGCCAACCAACCAAGACGCCATCCTGGTAGCATGAATCTCTTTGAGATGGCTCCAATAGTGATAACTGGTGCGATGTGTGCATATGAGGCCATGGGCACAAACTTGATGGCACCACAGACCATATGTGCATATACCTCATCTGCTATTACTGGAATACCCAACTCTTTTGCAGTTTCAGCAATCTACAGATCAAGGGATGCAGTTGGTGATCAGTGCTATGCCAGTAAATCATGCATGTTCAGAGTACATGAAGGTACATTTGTTCATAATATTCAGTGTTTGTAGGAGCCTGATTCTTTAGAGGTTTTTGTTAATGAAAATCATTGTGATTTCAGTTTTCAGGATGCAGCAAGCTGTGCTCGTGAACTCTGCCGTCCGATGGTCACCTGGAGAAGATGCTGCGTAGAGTAGACCGCGCCACAAGGATTGTTTGGATTAATGACAACTATGGCTGCCGTGGCGTCATCAGCCATGGCACGTACTCCTGCAAGGTCGGCCTCCCAGCCTTGCCGGGGCAGGAGGTCATAGAACCGAGGCTTGGCACCGACAAGCTCGCAGGCTGCCTCATAGGGGGCAAAGCCCGGTCGAGGCAGCAGGATGTTAGCCCCTGGAGCCCCACCGAGCACCGTGGTGATGGCAGTGATCGCGCCTGTACCTCCGACCGTCATGAACACGTCAGACTCCCAGATGCGGTGGTGTGTGCCGGCAGACAGAGACAGGTGGTCGGCGACCGCGCTGTTACAAAGAATGTCCCTTGTGTCAGTGAAAGAATTACGAGGGATGTCATCAAGCTTGGTAAAATCTTGTCAAGAGAAATATGAAGTAAACATCGTTTTCATCATCTTTAGAATGCAAACTCTCGGGGGTGTCTCGGTTTACAGGATTTCCGTCAAAGTTTTGTTGTATTGGGAAAAATGTAAAGCTGAAAGAGATTGGTCAGTGAAGGTGCACCAGTGACATGAACGGCTTGGAATGGTTAGCTTTGTTGGGCCTGTGGTCTGCATATCCTGTTTGTACATCTACCAGTATATGTATATGTGTGGTTGTCAGCTATCAAGGGTGCAGTGTAGTACTCGTACAACTGAGTTTGAAGTTAGAACTTTCCGACAGATATTGATAGTCCAGGTGGCGAGGAGCCAAGCGGGTCGTACCACATATCGTAACGTCTTTGTTATGGGCAAACGCCATGTGAATGTGGTGGTGTTGCAAAATTGAAGAAAATCAAGATGATGTGAAAGTGCGCTTTGCAATGCGTATCCAATGGTACTAGTATTTCGATGTAACCAACGAAACCTCTAAAAAATCAAAATAATTACTAGAATGTTTTGATTGGTTAGCCAAGTTAAAGAAACATGGTATGCGATGAACAGGCGCTCACCGGCGTGCGGCGGGGAAGCCGTAGGAGGGCGCGTAGCAGTCCATGTCCCCGGACCTGGCGGCGCAGGCGACGGCGTCGGCGGCGAACTCCCCGCCCCGGCGGAAGCAGGCGTGCGCGGAGGCGTCGCCAACGCCGAGGGAGACGAGGCCCTTGTCCTTGCCGGCGGCCGCGAGCAGCTCGCCGACGACTCCCCTGATGGACGCCTTCCCCTCCGAGGACAGCGCCGGGTGGCACCTCACCGCCGCCTTGCACGCGCACGCGCAGCCTCCAAGTCTCTCATGCGCCGCAATCTGAAGAACCAAGAAACAGGAAATGAGGCATGCACACTAACTGCGGTTCGCATTTCACAGCGGGGGTTGGTGAGGGAGGTGGTACCTGGGCAGTCGGCGCCATGAGAGCAGACTCTGCACACAACAGAGAGAGAGAGAGAGAGGAAACGAATGGAAGAGAACAAGAGATGAGATCTAGGCGTACGTGAGGGTTCTGTCGTCGCTAGTCACGAGGCGTACGGGGCGTATTTGTAGCGGTTCCGTGGCTCACAGACGCACAAGTGATGGTCAGAACCAGCAAGCGTTTCGGAGTTTGTTGGCTAGCTCCTTCCGCGCGGGGCTTTCACTGCAGCCAGGACTCTGTTGGAGAGAGACGCGGACACACGCCGTGGAAGCAAGAGAGAGAGAGAGAGATAGATTTACAAGCAGGCATGTATGGATGCAAAAGCGAAGAGGGATACGTGTGTCGTGTCACAAGATAGAGCTCACACCGCAGGATATCACCTCCAGCTATGTATACACAGTTTGATTGATTGATTGAGTTCTCAAGCAAGCCATGTTTTTCACTAGTCTGCTCTTTGATAAATTCATAATATAAAATGTTATTACTCCCTTCGGTCCTTTTGCATATAATTTTTATCTGAAGTCAAAGTATCTCTACTTTGACCAAATTTATAAAAAAATATACTCCCTTCATTTCATAATGTAGTCCATATAAATTTTCTGAAAAGTCAAATCTCACAAACTTTGGCTAAATTTGTATGTAGTTTCATATTTTATATATTTGATAATGTAGATATAAATAGTTTTCTCTAAAAACTTGGTCAAAGATTGACTTTATAAAAAGGAATTTCTATTTTCGTGCCACTGGTTCCTTAGTTGTGCATGATTTTACCCCGTCACCTTAGCGCTCCTCACTTTTCCCCTCCTCCCATAGCCACAGCCTCTCAAATGCCCAGATGAATCATTCCGTCGGGTCAAAGCCCATCATTGACCGTTACTTGGATGACGTCCTGACAAGTGGGACCTCAAGAGTGCACCACCGACGTTGCATCCCAGCCCATGGGCTGAGCCAGTATGGCACATGTGCGTATGTGCTTAAGAGCCTGGATCGGCCTGTTCAACATGCGTGAACAGTGTCAAATACCATTTTTCATTTCTAATCAAACTTACAAATTCATAGAACATTCATTTCAAATCCAGTTGAGTTGATTCAAGTTCCTAAATTCATCATATCTGCAGGCCTATGTAATAGCTACTTTTCATAATTATACATGAATCTTTTCTACATATTTTTGGTTTAAATTTAAATTTAATATATATAGGACTTCGTTCGAAATTCCTAATCAATTCCCTGTTGGTCCAACTCCAGTACGATAATTTTCTATAAATCCTTATTTGACATCATTAATTTGCGTAACTATTTTCAGAGAATTGTATTTAAAAAATAAAACTGAAAAGATAGCATTCAAAAGAGGCAGTTTCCCAATTTTTGGTACAATAAAAAATCATTTCTCAACTGCCAAAAGAAGGGGTTTTTGTGTGAAGCGAGTGGAACAAATATGGCAATAAAATACAACACACTTGCAGTTTAAATTTGAATTACTTTATGTAAATCTCTAGAAATAGTGAATGATTTGGTACAAGTTCAAATTTGGCCATCTATGGGCTGCCAGGTGTGTGCATTGTTCTTTTTCTTTCTTTTTTTGTTTTCCAATATTTGTTGCAACATTTAGATTTTATGGTTCAAATGAACGCCAAATATTCTTAATTTTTTAAGTTTTATTTTTTTTTCAAATGGACTAAGCTCGTGTCTTGGTGTGGGATTTATTAATTACTGCCTTGGTTTGGTTTGACCAAAACAAATCGGTCTCAAACCCTTTTTATTCAAGACAAAAACGGGGATGCTCGAGCGAGATAGCTTAGCCCTTTGCTTTGTACACGACTAACATGCCCACGTGTCAAAAACCAGCGAGCTACAGGCTCCTAGCAATGACCGAACCTAATGACCGACTAGTGATGCTCATGCAGGCCAAAGATTTTATAGAAAAGCCTATGCTCAAATATGGATGGTATCCTGCTTGATATTTGTGCTCTCCTTTAAGCTGGCCCGCCCAAACTTTTCTTCCAAGCTCCGCCACTGGTCAGCACTAATCTCAATCGCATGAATGACTACTTGCAAGCATAGGACACACACATTACATAGATAGATATATTAATATTAAGCAAATTGCACAAACAGAACATCCATTGATATATTCCCATATATATAGGGAAGACACACATTACATAGATAGATATTAATATTAGGGCTTATAGTAGTGCCCTTATAGATAGCTTAGCCCTACGTTGGGCAACACTTGACATCTCCTGCCTCCGCCGCCATATTCACTCCTCGTCCTCGGTGTTGTAGGAGAGTGTGCATGCCGTTGGCGGTGGGGAAGATGTGGTCGAAGTTGGTGAAGATGTTGTAGGTCGTCAAGGCGATGAACTCGCACCCACATCAGAAGACTTTGCCAAGGAGGAAGTAGGCGTCGAAGTGGTTGGTAAAGCGAGCAGTGAGGCCAATCACAAGGCCTCCATTGCCCCGAGCCTCTTCCACGTGGAACATGACCGGAGAGCCGCGTGGGAGGTGGCGGTAGCCGGCAGCGAGGAAGAAGTTCGCCAGCTCCGTCGGGCCTCTCCACCTTGAGATGGCCCACTGCTACTTGTGAGCTGTGTTGGGATTTCCTCGAAGAGGAGAGGATGATGCAGTACATTAGAGATAAATATTTCCCTCAGTAAGAACCAAGGTTATAAATCTAGTAGGAGAACCACGCAAGACCTCGTGAACAACACCTACACACAAAAGAACAAATACTTGCACCCAACGCGATCAAGGGGGTTGTCAATCCCGTCGGCGGTAAATTGCAAGGATCAAGTCTGATAATGGTAGATATATAAACAAAAACACAAAATAAAAAAAGGTAAATAAATTGCAGCGAGGTATTTTTTGATTTTAATATATGATAAATGTAGACCCGTGGCCATAGTTTTCACCAGAGGCTTATCTCTCGAACAAAAAAGCATACGACGGGTAAACAAATTACTGTTGGGCAATTGATAGAAAAGTGCATAGTTATGACGATATCCAAGGCAATGATCATGTATATAGGCATCACGTCCGAGACAAGTAGACCGACTCCTGCCTGCATCTACTACTATTACTCCACACACACTACTGGAAACAGAGAATTTGCCATCAGTCAGATCTTTGCCATCTGCTAGCGGACGGCAAAGAAGGTATTTGTCGTCCGCTTCCAAAAAACGGACAGCAAAGAACGGACTGACGATAAAGACCCTATTTGCCATCAGGCAATACTTTGCAGCGGACGACAAAGAGGTAGGTAGGGCCCAGTGGAGGTCCAAACCCTGACGGCCCACCAGCCCCACCTCTTTGCCGTCCGCCAGTGGACGGCAAAGATTGAACTATGTAACGGCCGTTCCCCCGCCTCCTCTCTCTCTGTCTTCTCTCTCCCTAACCCCCATCGCGTGCCGCCAGTCAGATCGCCCCGACCCCCGACCGCACACCGCCGCCCCCAACCGCCACCCATCCCTGACCACAGCCTCCCCCCGCCCTCGCCACCGCCGCTCCTCCCCCCTCCCCCCTCCTCCCTCCGTCCCTCCCTTTCCCGCCTCCCTTTCCTTCCCCCCCTTCCCCCCCGTCATCCCCCTCCTCTCCTTCACCTACTCCCGCTCCTCCCCTCGCTCGCCCCCCCCTCCCTCCTCCCTCCCCTACTCCCTTTCCTCATCTCCTCCCCCCACCCCCCCCCCTCCTCCCCCCTCCCTTTCCTGCCCTCCTCCCCCCCCTCCTCCCTCCCCCCCTCCTCCTCCTCCTCTCCTCTCTCCCCCTCCCCCCCCCCCCCCCCCCACCCCCCCCGCCCCGCCCGTCCCTCTTCCTCCTCCCCCCCCCTCCGGTGAGCCCCCTCTCCCCTCTTTTTTTCAGTTTGTTTATTTTATAGTTTAGATTTAGTTTAGGTTTAGTTTAGGTTTTTTTCTTCTATTTTTTAGTTTTGTTTAGATTTAGTTTAGTTTAGGTTTTTTAGTTTAGTTTAGATTTAGTTTCGTTTAGGTTTAGTTCTTTGTTTTTTAGGTTTAGGTTTATATTTAGTTTAGTTTAGGTTTAGTTAAGAAGAAAGATGAAAAAAAAGAAAAAAAGAAGAAGAAGAAGAAGAAGAAGAAGAAGAAGAAGAGGAAGAAGAGGAAGAGGAAGAAGAAGAAGAAGAAGAAGAAGAAGAAGAAGAAGAAGAAGAAGAAGAAGAAGAAGAAGAAGAAGAAGAAGAAGAAGAAGAAGAAGAAGAAGAAGTAGTAGTAGTAGTAGAAGAAGAAGAAGTAGAAGAAAAGAAGAGGAGGAAGAAGAAGAAGAGGTTTGGGGTGCATCGGCGCCGACGGAACCTGGTCGAGGATCGAGGTTAGGGGTCGATGGTCGAGGATCTTCCGGTCTGAGTGGTGACCGACTAGTGTCGTAGCTTAAGATGAGCACGTCCCCGAGCTGAAGGTCATGAGCGTGGGCGAACTGCTTCCATCCGTGCACGAATAACGGATGGAAGCAGTCGCCCGCGCTGATGACCTTCCGGGCACGTCCGCATCTTAAGATACGACAACAGCCGCACCATGCTCACAGTGAAGGTGTTCGACAGGACCACCGAGGGGGCGAGGGGTCAAGGGTCTAGGGGTTGATGGTCGAGGATCTTCCGATCTGAGTGCTGACCGACTGGTGTCGTAGCTTAAGATGAGCACGTCCCCGAGCTGAAGGTCATGAGCGTGGGCGAACTGCTTCCATCCGTGCACGAATAACGGATGGAAGCAGTTCGCCCGCGTGGTTGAGGGGGCCACCGTCTATCAGCGTGGTAGTACACGGCTCCCGTCCGTGCCGGCGACCCGCGAGCAGAGGTGGTTGATTTGGCCTGATGGGACGAGGTAAGTGCATTTACTCTTTTTGTACCTTTTGCCATCATGTTTTTTCAAAATATCTAATGCGTTGGCCTTGTCATACTACAGGGGTTGAGACCACCATCAGGATGTCCGCAGGCCCAACCAAGTCCTTGGTGTGATTTGCCGGCAAAACTTCCCGGGGTGGTTCATGTTGCCCGGTGAGGGTTAGCTTCCAGAGCTAGGATTGACCTGGGAGCACTACTTGGCTGCCCCGGCCCCGCCGGAGGAGATCATCGACGGTGTCTTGTGCCACACAAGGGCCGACATGGTGATCAGAATGTTTTGGGTAATTTCTCATTTACACAATTAAAAATCTTCGAATAAGCTTAGTTATTGTACTAATCAATGTTGTCTCGTTTGATTGCAGACCTTCTACAGGTGTGAGGACGGATACGAGGAGGCCTATGAACGGGTTATCGATGCCGAGTGCAGGCGCCTACTACAAAACTTACGCCACGAGGCTCGGGTGCAGGCTGTTCGAGACTACTTCGCCTCGCGTGGTGTTCGGAAGCCCAAGAAGAAGTGCCGCGAAAAGTATCTGCAGAAGGAGGAGTACATGAACGTAATTGCCTATATTCTTAAGGCCTTGTTCTTAGTTTCGTTGATTTGATTCGTAGGCGTAGCGCTCAAGTTTCTCTTTACTGACTTAGGTGCCCCCGAGATGGTGTGCTGATAAGATGGATTGTTGGGAGGCGTTGGTGGATGAGTGGTGCTCAGACGCATGGAGGGCCATCCACAAAGGTGCCAAGGACAAGCGTGCCCAAATGAGAGGTGTGCCACACCATCAAGGCAGCGCCAACTTATTTCAATACAGCCAGAACTGGGTATGTGGTTTGCTTCATGATTCATGCAATTCATTATGTCATGCTAGCTTGAGCCCTTTAATTACTAATACTATGTTCCTCTCATTTAGGCGGGATACAATATGGCACCGGTGCCAGAGGTGTTCGAACTCTATGCCATGGTCCATACTGCCCCGTTCAAGAAGGCCAAGGCATTCTCTGCGTCTGACCTCGATCATCCAGAGAACTTCACCAACATCTCCTCCCACAACAAGCTCGTGAAGTACAGAGATGAGGGGAAGACGAGGAAAGGGGAGGACTTTAACCTGAGTGGGCCGTTTGATCCGGAGCTGGTGATGATATCTGGTGACGGGAGGTCCCATGGCTCGATAGCCATTGGAGATGGACTTATCCGTTGTCCTCGCACTCTCCCGGAGATCAAGGCGCGCCAAACGAGCTCAGATCCTGAGATAAGGCCTCGTCCGCGGCCAATCGAGCTCGCCTTCCAGGTTAGTTATACGGACTCAGATTTCTTTCAAGCATTACATTGTGTGTGCAGCCATCGATGATTACAATGCTAACGAGGAGTGGTGTTGCAGGATGCTCTTTAGACTGAGAGAGATAGAACCCAGGCGCTTCTGGCGGAGAGGGAGCTGGAGTTGGAGGAGAAGACGGCAAGGTTGATGGAGGAGGAGAGGGCACGGAATGACATGCAGAACCGGGCCATGTACGAGCTCCTCGTGGTAAGTTTCTTCTGCATATTAGCCAAATCATGCACGTAATGTTCGTTTCATTACTAACTAGTATGACTGACCCGTGAAAACCAAATGTGCGGTGTGTGTGCCAGAAGGCCGGTCAGACCCCTCCGCCGATGCCAGAGATTGCTCCGGGGACCACGGTGCATTTAATTTGAATGGTCATTAGTTACTAGTATTAACATTTGAGTGTCGTCATGCTAACGAGAAATTGCAAATGATCTTTGGTGCAGCGTGCCTCCAGACAAGCATCACACGATCCTTCTCCAGGTGATGGTACCGGCACAAGCCACGGCGGTCCTTCACCTCCGTGATGACGGTAAGTTTTCTCTAGTGTTTTGCTTATGAAATGCATAAAGACCTAGACTTAGCATTATTTCCTCCAAAATGCTTAACATAATGACCTAGACTTAGCTTATCTTCCTCCAAAATGACATAATTAGCTTACTTAGCTCCAAAATGATCTATACTTAGCTTTGTTTCCTCCGAAATGACCTAAGTTAGCTCTAATATGCTAAGTTATCTCTAATATGCTTAGTTACCTAGGTTTGCTCAATAATGACATACACTTAGCTTACTTATGTAAAAAATGGCATAATTAGCTTACTTACGTTTGAAATGGCATAACAATCTTGGTAACCTCATATATGTCATATAGTTAGCTTATTTTCCTCGAAAATGACATAATAAGCCTAATTAGCTCCAAAATGATCAATTTTACCTAAGTTAGCTCCAAAATGAGCTAAGTTAGCTCTAAGTTAGCTCTAAAATGCAAAATTAGCTCTAATATGCTTAGTTACCTAGGTTAGCTCAAAAAAGACCTATACTTAGCTTACTTATGTCAAAAATGGCATAATATGCTTAGTTAACTCAAAAATGGCATAATTAGCTAGGTTAGCTCCAAAATGACCCATTTTACCTAGGTTAGCTCCAATATGATCCATTTTACCTAGGTTAGCTCCAAAATGACCAAGTTTACCTAGGTTAGCTCCAATATGATCCATTTTACCTAGGTTAGCTCCAAAATGACCAAGTTTACCTAGGTTAGCTCCAATATGATCCATTTTAGCTAGGTTAGCTCCAAAATGATCCATTTTACCTACGTTAGCTCAAAAATGGCATAACTACTTATGTTAGCACAAAAATGACCTATACTTACCTTTTTTCCTCCAAATTGACATAATAAGCTTAGTTAGCTCAAAATGGCATAATTACCTATGTAAGCTCTAAAATGACACAAATAAGGAATAATAAGAAGAAAAACAAGGAAGAGGAGAAAAAGAAGAAGAATGAGAAGGAAAAGGGTAAAAACGTTCTTCTTCTTCTTCCAGACTTCTTCTTCATCTAGTCTTCTTCTTATTCTAGTCTTCTTCTTCTTCTTCTTCTTATTCTTCTTCTAGTCTTCTAGTCTTCTTATTCTTATTCTTCAAAATGACCTAAGTTAGCTCTAATATGCTTAGTTACCTAGGTTAGCTCAATAATGACCTATACTAAGCTGCTTTATATCAAAAATGGCATAATATGCTTAGTTCACTCAAAAATGGCATAATTAGCTAGGTTAGCTCCATTTTACCTAAGTATGCTTACTTCTTCTTCTTCTTCTTCTTCTTCTTCATTTTCTTCTTCTTCTTCTTCTTCTCCTAACTTTCTTATTTGCCATTTTGCAGATTTCATTCACTTGACGAAAGCTTGCATTGATGGAGTGCTTCTTATCCCTTTCTCTATTTCTTTTGTATCGTTGAACTATGCATGTATCGTTGGATGAAACTATTGTAATATATATGGTTGGATGCCTCTATGTTGAACTTGCTATGTATGATGGAACTATGCATGGAACTTGGTATGGTTGGATGGAACTATGCATGTATGATGAAGTTATGTGTTGCATATCTTATATGTTTGCTCTGTAATTGCCCTGTGATATATATATATATATATATCATCTATTTGCTTTGAAAATGCTTGGATATAAGAAAAAACAGAAAAAAAAGAGAAAATGCAGCCTCTTTGCCGTCTGCCACCGACGGCAAGCAAAGATGCCACGTGGCAGCAACCTGTGCAACCTGGGAGCTGACCATTTGGTTACTTTGCCGTCCGCCAGCGGACGGCAAAGGGGAGGGAATGTTTGCCGTCCACTGGCGAACGGCAAAGGCTGCCCTTAGCCACCTAACGTGGCTAACACCTATTAGTTGCCGTCCGTTTTCTTTTCCGTCCGCCACTGACGGCAAAGGTTCTTTGTCGTCCGCTTTGGTGAAGCAGTCGGCAAAGAACCTCTTTACCGTAGCCCTCTTTGCCGAACAGATTTGCCATCGGTGGCAGACGGCAAAGCACTTTGCCGTACGCTTTTGGTGCCTTTGCTGTCCGCCATGGTAGACGGAAAATAAGCTAATTCCTGTAGTGACATCGGCCGCTATCCAGCATGGATCTAGAGTATTAAGTTCATAAAGAACAAAGTAACGCCTCAAGCAAGATGACATGATGTAGATAAAGTAAATCTAACCAATATGAATAAACCCCGTCGTTTTCCCCTTAATGGCAAAAATACAAATACGTGTCAGGTCCCCTTCTGTCACTGGGTTTGAGCACCACAAGATTGAACCCATTACAAAGCACTTCACCCATTGCAAGATTAATCAATCTAGTTGGCCAAACTAAACTGATAGATCAAAGAGAAATACAAAGCTATAATAATCATGCATATAAGAATTCAGAAAAGACTCAAATAATATTCATGGATAATCTGATCATAAACCCATAGTTCATCGGATCCCAACAAACACACTGCAAAAGAAGATTACATCGAATAGATCTCGAAGAACATTGTATTAAAGATCAAAGAGAGAGATGAAGCCATGTAGCTACTAGCTATGGACAGATAGATCTGTGGTAAACTACTCACACATCATCGGAAGGGTAGCAAGGTTGATGTAGAGGCCCTCCGTGATCGATTCCCCCTCCGGCAGAGTACCAGAGACAGTCTCCAGATGGGATCTCAGAAGAATAGAAACTTGTAGCGGTGGAAAAGTATTTCGGGTGGCTCTTTGATATATTGGGAATATTTGGGAATTTATAGAGGTGGAATTAGGTCAAGAGGTGCCACAAGGGGCCCACAAGCCTGGGGGCGCGTCTCCTGAGCTTGTCGCTCCATCGTGACTCTTCAGGTCTTCTCCCGAACCTTCTAGGGTCCCTTCTGGTCTAGAAAAGATCGTCAAAAAGTTTCATAGCGTTTGGACTCCGTTTGGTACTTGTCGTGGATTTGACACGACAGATGTCCTAGCGGAAGGACTTAGTTGTGGAGCCATCGCAACTAGGTTAACTTGAAGGGGTTAAATGGGACAAAGGACACAGAGAGTTTACCCAGGTTCGGCCCCTCTCAATGAGGTAAAAGCCTACTCCTGCTTTGTGTTGTATTGCTAGGGTTTCGATTACCAGGGAGCGAATACGCTTGACCTAGTTCCCGATTGTTTGTTACCTGTCCCTAAACCGCCGCCGGGTCGTCCCTTTATATACACAAGTTGACGCCCGGCGGTTCACAGAATCCCGGCCGGCTCATAAACGAGTCCGGCTCGGTATCCACTCTTTCCTATCTTACAATACAAGTCATATACTTATGGCGGTTTACATCTATGGGCCCTAACTCGCCTTTGGGCTTTGGGCCTTCTTATTAAGTCTCCTTCGTAAGTCGCCATCTTCTATGTCTTCATGGGCTTCAATACAGGTAAATCACTATGAGCATAACCCGGCCCCTCCTGGGCGGTTTATACTCAATAGTTATATCCCCAACATTAGGCCCCAGGTTGATGTGAACTTGTTCATATCAATCTTCAATACTTGACTTAGAAAAAATCCTTCATCATCAGTCCTTATGAAAATTTATAACCCGCCACGACGTCTGCTCACAGCATTGTGCTAACTCGCCATGACGTCATCTTGCATTAATATCGCACGAGGCCCAAATCTCAGCCTCCTTGATTCCAGTGCATGCCATCTATCCACTACCTTATAAATAGGGACAGGGGTCCTTTTCATTTTCCCCCCTTGCCTCCTCGTCTCTGTCTTCCACCTCGCATCGCCTCAGCGCCCGAGCTCCGCCGCCGTCGTCGACCTTTGCCACTGCCTCAACAACGGCCGCTGCATCAACCTGAATCGACCGGAGTTCGTCTGCGCGCCTCCACTACTCAACAGTTCTGGTGAGTCCTCTTCCTTCCTTTTCCCCTAGATCCCTTTAGGGTTTTCACGAGTTCATCGGAGTTCATCCTCGTTCTTCGCTGTAGCTTGTAATTTTTGATTAAAACTTGGCACTCCTACTGTGCGGCGGTGGTCGTGGTACTTACTTTTGCTTATTAGAACATCTCCTTTTGCATAAGAAATCCAATCTGAATACATGAACTGCTCAGGTACTGAAACTTTTTAGGTCTAGATTTTTCCATTATCTGAACTGCCGTAGATCCACAATTATAGCATTAATCTGTGAAACCTGTTTTTCCAACACTTAGCCATTTTCCAACTTCAGATCTATACTTCCAATATCCGTGTAGGCGGTTTAACCTTAGAAAATAATAACCTACCAGGTACCATTAGTCCCCTCTTAAACCGCCAAGTGCTCGTCTTTGTGATTTGATAACGTCATAGTCCGGTTTAACATTTATGCATGCTTCAATACTTTCTGCCTGTTAAACATGAACCTTAAACCGGCACAAATCTTTTCCAGGTTATCATATAAATGGCCAAATCTAGAAACCGTCGGCGATAGGTCCTCCGGTCACATGCGCGGGGCAAAAGGAGCTCGTGCGCGATCAGTCTAGCCATCGGAGACAATTATACATGCCCAACTGTTTCATCTCGTATGTACATCCCACACAGTGAATCCCACAAAAATATTTCCGTTCGTATGTATATCACACACGATTTTTTATGTGGAAACGTTTGTGGAAGGTGGCCTAACGCAAACATTTGTCGGGCGGAAGTCGTGTGTGATTGTTCATTTATCCAACACACCTACTTTCTAGAAACCGTGTGGGGTTTGTTCCAGTTCATCACCCATGGTGTTGTCTGAGAAACCGTATGCAATAGAAAACTTAAATAATCAGGCTAATTGGCCTATTATTGATAATCCATTTAGTAATCAAATTAACATTTCATATCAAACACACCATATATTTTATATCCGTATTACGGCAACCAACATTTTATAATTGAATTACATCAGATAGCTTCAGCACTCAGTTACACCATATAGGCATATAGCTAGGTACGCCCTTCCTCGCTTCTTGACCATGCAGGTGGTCTGAGAAGTAATCATCGGTGAACTACTTTGGAAAGGACTGAAAACAAACATATGCATAAATATCTGTTCTAAATTTTGAAATGGAGCCAAAGGAAAAAAACAAGGTAAAAGAGTTAGTACCATCCTATAGTTGACGGATGTCTTCTTCATTTTGCAAACAAAGATCTTGTTGTTATTCATTGCTAGTTTCTTTATCCTAACAATCTTTCTGAGTTTCTTGACTTGACTGATATTCATGGACATCTCATTTCCTCATATGCAAAATGGGTCGAACAGTGGGTCTAAACCTCTGAGAGCAGGACTTACATGTGCAAGACCAAATTGTTAAAAACCTAAATATTAGAATGGTTCATGCGATTGCACAATAATATGTTGTTAGACGTAGGACCATGCATGTGCAAACCTCGATGGTAAACCTCATCAGTGCCTCCCATTGTTTCCCTACAACACATACAAGGCAGATATTGATCAGGTTAAGTAAGAGTTGGCATGGGATTAGTAGAATATGTTAATGTAAAAAAACAAATTGCAGATCCAACAGATTAATTCGAGCTGCATGGAAAAGCGAGTTAACCAAACAAAGCATGCTAAACAACTTGGAAATATAGCAATTATATATGTTTCTCATGTATTTAGTACAACCAAATTTGATTTATTTCTCACATGCATAACAATACAAAACTGTACCCACAACAAATGAACATCACATTGCAAAATTGAACCAAACAGTTAACTAGACGACACAACAAATGAACCAAACAGTTAACTAAGCACCACATTGCAGAATAGAACATATACTAGAAGATCAAACAATTAACCAAACCAAGCATGCTTAAGAACTACTAGGAAATATAGCAATTATTGAACCAAACTGTTAACTGAACATCACATTTCAGAAGATTAGATTGCATATTAACATTACAGAGGACAATTCACTAGAAGGCACCGGCGATGGCCTCGAGAAAACACCAAGAACTGTCACTTAAAGCAGCCAACCGTGTGGTGGCAGCCGCGCACGAGGCGTCCGTGGTGGCCTCGACGGTGAGGTGCTCCTCCAAGATCTGGCGGTCGGCATGCATGGCATCCATCGTGACGTCATCCGCGCATGCGGCCTCGATTTGCTTCTCTGCTGCTAGATGCTCATTGAGCTCTTTGCTATACTGCGTGGAAAATGGCTATGGGCGGCGCTTATTTGGAGGATGAGGCAGTGATTTGGGTGGAAGGTGTCGCGCCGGTGGTCGGGGCGTATGGGATGGAGAAGGAGGAGGAGGATGGGGGTGGGGTGTGGATTACCTGACTATATCGACGAGGCCGTGCAACAGGAAGGAGCATCGCAGGCAAGGAGGCGGCACTGCAAGAAAGCAGTGAAGGTTTTAACTTGGAAAGGAAGAAGGAAACAATGAAAATGTGGCTTTTGGTCGGGGGGAGGGGGCGGGGAGCTAGATATTTCCATGGTTGCTAATTTTTTTTGCTCCGTGCAACATAAAACTGGCGTGCAAGTGTGGTTGAGGCGCGGGATGTGGACTGTAGCCAACAAAGCTTCTGGCGTAAGCCATACATGAGGGTACCCCAAGATATTTTATACTCCAACGCACATGATTCTTGCTAGTAAACTATTTGTTGTAGAGTTTGTCTTCTCATTCTTATTTGAAAGAGAAAATGGGGTTACGGCAGGAAAGGATGGTGTTTGAATTGCTAGAATATTTATCTGTAGTAAACATGCAACTATAGGAGTGTCGTGTGAAAATTTCTAATTATTCAGGGTTCGTTCGGCTTTTTTCATACATTAACTGAGTTTCTAGGCATTTAATGTGCATAATTCAAATTTGAACTGCAAGCACATGCTCCAGTGCACCAAAATGGGTTAAAATCATATATGTGTCCTTGGGTGAATGTTTAGGTCCCTTGCAAGAAATGGGAATGAATTTGAAACATCTCGTCGTCGTGGCTTGGCCATAAACATTGAGAAACCTGGTTTTAAAATTCCTGTAAATACAAAATTTGCCTGAAAATTATGAAACTTGGTATGTTGTTTTGAGATGGCACCAACATGCTGTGGTAAATTTTTTGTCCAATTTGGGATAAGTTTTGCTATAAACTTCTTAAAGACCGGAGCTTCTCTCAAGAAGCCTCATGGTTCCGAGAGGGAACGTGTCACCTCTGTGTGCGAAACGACACACGCTGTCTCTTCCCGCCTTAATTTATTTTTCAGAGGCAACATGCAACTATGGGAGTGTCGTGTTAAAATTTGGAATTATTCAGGGCTTGTTTGGCCTTTTTATACATTATTTGAGTTTCTAGGCATTTAATGTGCATAATTTAAATTTGAACTACATGCACATGCCCCAGTGCATCAAACCTAGTTGAAAAATCGTATACGTGTCCTTGCATGAATGTTTAGATCCCATGCTAGAAATGGGAATGAATTTCAAACATCTGGTCGTCGTGGCTCGGCCGTAAACATTGGGAAACTTGGTTTTAAAATTCCTGTAAATCTAAAACTCGCCTGAAAATCATGAAACTTGGCATGGTGTTATGACATGGCACCAACATGCCGTGGTAAAAAATTTGTCCGATTTGGGACAAGTTTTGGTATAAACTTCTTACAAACCGGAGCTTCTCTCAGGAAGTCTCATGGTTCCGAGAGGGAACATGTCACCTCTGTGGGTGAAATGACATACGCTACCTCTTCCCACCTTGATGTATTTTACAGAGGCAACATGCAACTATAGGATTGTCGTGTTAAAATTTGGAATTATTCAGGGTTCGTTTGGCTTTTTTTATACATTAAGTGAGTGTCTAGGCATTTAATGTGCATAATTGAAATTTGAACTACATGCACATGCTCCATTCCACCAAAATGGGTTAAAAAATCATATATGTGTGCTTGGGTGAATGTTTAGGTTCCATGCAAGAAATGGTGATGAATTTCAAACATCTGGCCACTACTAGGGAAATGCTTATAGGTAGGACATCAGTAGTAGCGTTGGTTATGGGGCCAGCGCTACTAACACTTAGTAGTAGCGCTGGTTGACCGAAAGTGCTACAGGTACCAAAGTAGTAGTAGCACTGGGCCACCAGGCAGCGCTACTGCTAAGTGGTCCCTACCACTTCTTGAGCTTGCGTTGGTTTTTCCCTTGAAGAGGAAAGGGTGATGCAGCAAAGTAGAGATAAGTATTTCCCTCAGTTTGAGAACCAAGGTATCAATCTAGTAGGAGACAACGCACAAATCACCAAATACCTGCACAAACAATCAAACAACTTGCACCCAACGCGATAAAGGGGTTGTCAATCCCTTCACGGTTATTTGCAAAAGTGAGATCCAATAGAGATAGATAAACGATAAAGTAAATATTTTTGGTAATTTTGTTTTATAGATCGGAAAGTAAAAGATTGCAAAATAGTAGATCGGAAACTAATATGATGTAAAATAGAAGATTATATGATGGAAAATAGACCCGGGGGCCATAGGTTTCACTATAGGCTTCTCTCAAGATAGAAAATAATACGGTGGGTGAACAAATTACTGCCGAGCAATTGATAGAAAAGCGCAAAGTTATGACAATATCTAAGGCAATGATCATGAATATAGGCATCACGTCCTTGTCAAGTAGACCGAAACGATTCTGCATCTACTACTATTACTCCACACATCGACCGCTATCCAGCATGCATCTGGAGTATTAAGTTCATAAAGAACGGAGTAATGCATTAAGTAAGATAACATGATGTAGAGGAATTAACTCAAGCAATATGATGAAAACCCCATCTTTTTATCCTCGATGGCAACAATACAATACGTGCCTTGCTGCCCCTACTGTCACTGGGAAAGGACACTTCAAGATTGAACCCAAAGCTAAGCACTTCTCCCATTGCAAGAAAAACCAATCTAGTTGGCCAAACTAAACCAATAGTTCGAAGAGAATTACAAAGATATCAGATTATGCATATAAGAATTCAGAGAAGATTTAAATAATATTCATAGATAAGCTAATCATAAATCCACAATTCATCTGGTCTCGGCAAACAAACCGAAAAAATGTATTACATCGAATAGATCTCCAAGAACATCGAGGAGAACATGGTATTGAGAATCAAAGAGAGAGAAGAAGCCATCTAGCTACTAGCTATGGACCCGTAGATCTGTGGTAAACTACTCACGCTTCATCGGAAGGGCAATGGTGTTGATGTAGAAGCCCTCCGTGATCAAATCCCCCTTCGGCAGGGTGCCGGAAAAGGTCCCTAGATGGGATCTCACGGGTACAGAAGGTTTGCGGTGGTGGAAAAGTCTTTTCGTGGATGCCTCTGTTGGTTTGGGGATATTTGGGAATATATAGGCGAAAGAATTAGGTCAGGAGGTGCACGAGGGGCCCAAAAGGGTGGGGGGCACGCCCTACCCCTTTGGGCGCGCCCTCCGTCCTTGTGGCCGCCTCGTGGCTCCTCTGACTTCATCTCCAAGTCTCCTGGTTTCCTTCTTGTCCAAGAAAAATCATCGCGAAAGTTTTATTCCGTTTGGTATTCCTTTTCTTCGAAACTCAAAAACAAGGAAAAAAACAGAAACTGGCACCGGGCTCTAGGTTAATAGGTTAGTCCCAAAAATAATATAAAATAGCATATTAATGCATATAAAACATCCAAAACAGATAATATAATAGCATGGAACAATCAAAAATTATAGATACGTTGGAGACGTATCAAGCATCCCCAAGCTTAATTCCTGCTCGTCCTCGAGTAGGTAAATGATAAAAACAGAATTTTTGATGTGGAATGCTACCTAACATATTTATCCATGTAATTTTCTTTATTGTGGCATGAATGTTCAGATCCGTAAGATTCAAAACAAAAGTTTAATATTGACATAAAAACAATAATACTTCAAGCATACAATCAAGGCAATTATGTCTTCTCAAAATAACATGGCCAAAGAAAGCTTATCCCTACAAAATCATATAGTCTAGCTATGCTCCATCTTCATCACACAAAATACTCAAATCATGCACAACCCCGATGACAAGCAAAGCAATTGTTTCATACTTTTGACGTTCTCAAACCTTTTCAACTTTCACGCAATACATGAGCGTGAGCCATGGACATAGCACTATAGGTGGAATAGAATATGGTGGTTGTGGAGAAGACAAAAAGAGGGAGATAGTCTCACATCAACTAGGCGTATCAACGGGCTATGAAGATGCCCATCAATAGATATCAATGTGAGTGAGTAGGGATTGCCATGCAATGGATGCACTAGAGCTATAAGTGTATGAAAGCTCAAAAAGGAAACTAAATGGGTGTGCATCCAACTTGCTTGCTCATGAAGACCTAGGGCAATTTGAGGAAGCCCATCATTGGAATATACAAGCCAAGTTCTATAATGAAAAATTCCCACTAGTATATGAAAGTGACAACATAGGAGACTCTCTATCATGAAGATCATGGTGCTACTTTGAAGCACAAGTATGGAAAAAGGATAGTAACATTGCCCCTTCTCTCTTTTTCTCTCATTTTTTTCTCTTTTTTTCTCTTTTTTTCCTTTCTCTCTCATTTTTTTTCTCTTTTTTTCTCTTTTTTTCCTTTCTCTCTCTTTTTTTTCTTTGGCTTCTTTGGCCTCTTTTTTTCCTTTCTCTTTTTTTTTATTTCCTCACATGGGACAATGCTCTAATAATGAAGATCATCATACTTCTATTTACTTACAACTTAAAAAATTACAACTCGATAATAGAACAAAATATGACTCTATATGAATGCCTCCGGCGGTGTACCGGGATGTGCAATGAATCAAGAGTGACATGTATGAAAAAATTATGAACGGTGGTTTTGCCACAAATACGATGTCAACTACATGATCATGCAAAGCAATATGACAATGATGATGCGTGTCATAGTAAACGGAACGGTGGAAAGTTGCATGGCAATATATCTCGGAATGGCTATGAAAATGCCATAATAGGTAGGTATGGTGGCTGTTTTGAGGAAGGTATATGGTGGGTGTATGGTACCAGTGAAAGTTGCGCGGTACAAGAGAGGCTAGCAATGGTGGAAGGGTGAGAGTGCGTATAATCCATGGACTCAACATTAGTCATAAAGAACTCACATACTTATTGCAAAAATCTATTAGTCATCAAAACAAAGTACTACACGCATGCTCCTAGGGGGATAGATTGGTAGGAACAGACCATCGCTCGTCCCCGACCGCCACTCATAAGGAAGACAATCAAAAAATATCTCATGCTCCAACTTCATTACATAACGGTTCACCATACGTGCATGCTACGGGACTCAAAAACCTTAAGACAAGTATTTCTCAAATTAACAATTACTCACTAGCATGACTCTAATATCACCATCTTTACATCTCAAAACAATCATAAGGAATCAAACTTCTCATAGTATTCAATGCACTTTATATGAAAGTTTTTATCATATCCCTCTTGGATGCCTATCATATTAGGACTAAATTTATAACCAAAGCAAATTACCATTCTGTTTAAAGAATCTCAAAATAATATAAGTGAAGCATTAGAGTTCAATAATTTCTACAAAATAAAGCCACCGCCATGCTCTAAAAAGATATAAGTGAAGCACTAGAGCAAAATTGCCTAGCTCAAAAGATATAAGTGAAGCACATAGAGTACTGTAATAAATCATGATTCATGCGTGTCCCTCTTAAAAGGTGTGTACATCAAGGATGATTGGGGCAAACTAAAAAGAAAAGACTCAAATTATACAAGACGCTCCAAGCAAAACACATATCATGTGGTGAATAAAAATATATCCTCAAGTAAAGTTACCGATAGACGAAGACGAAAGAGGGGATGCCTTCCGGGGCATCCCCAAGCTTAGGCTCTTGGTTGTCCTTGAATATTACCTTGGGGTGCCTTGGGAATCCCAAAGCTTAGGCTCTTGCCACTCCTTATTCCATAGTCCAGCAAATCCTTACCCAAAACTTGAAAACTTCACAACACAAAACTCAACAGAAAATCTCATAAGCTCCGTTAGTATAAGAAAATAAATCACCACTTTGGTACTGTTGTAAACTCATTCTTTATTTATATTGGTGTAATATCTATTTTATTCCAATTTTTCCATGGTTCATACCCCCCCCCCCGATACTACCCATAGATTCATCAAAATAAGCAAACAACACAAAGAAAACAGAATCTGTCAAAAACAGAACAGTCTGCGAAGATCTGAATTGTTCTAATACTTCTGTAACTCCAAAAATTCTGAAAAATCAGTAAAACAGAGACAATTTTATATAAAGTTCGTATAAAAAATTCAGGGTTTTTCAACACTCCAGTGAATTAATAAAATTCTGAGACTGGATGCAAAAGTTTCTGTTTTTCAGCAACATCAAATCAACTATCACCGTAAGCCATCCCAAAGGTCTTACTTGGCTCAAACACTAATTAAAACATAAAACCACATCTAACCAGAGGCTAGATGAATTATTCAAAGCAAAACAGGAACAAAAAAGCAAAAACAAAAATAAAATTGGGTTGCCTCCAACAAGCGCTTTTCTGTAAAGCCTTTTAGCTAGGCATTGATAATTTTGATGATGCTCATATGAAAGAAAAGAATTGAAGCACAAAGAGAGCATCATAAAACACGTGAAAAACACATCTAAGTCTAACATACTTCCTATGCATAGGCATTTTAGAAGCAAACAAATTATCAAGGCAAGCAAAAACTAACATATGCAAGGAAGAAGAAAGAGACGATAGCAATTTCAACATGAAGAGAGGTAATTTAGTAACATGAAAATTTCTACAACCATATTTTCCTTTCTCATAATAATTACATATAGGATCATAAGCAAATTCAACAATATAGCTATCACATAACATATTCTCAACACGATCCACATGCATGCGAAGTTGACACTCTTCCAAAATAGTGGGATTAACATTAACTAAAGTCATGACCTCTCCAAACCCACTTTTCTCAAAAAAATCATAAGATTGAACATTCTCCAAATATGTGGGATCTAAAGTTGACACTTTTCCAAACTCACTTTCACTATTATTGCAAACATTATTATCAATCTCACATTCATCATGGGGCTTAAATAAATTTTCAAGATCATAAGAAAAATCACCCCAATCGTGATCATTGCAACAAGTAGTGGACCTAGCAAAACTAGCATCCCCAAGCTTAGGGTTTTACATATCATTAACATAATTGACATTAATAGAATTTATAACATCATTGCAATCATGCTTTTCATCCAAGGAGCTATCGTGAATCACTTCATAAATTTCTTCATCACAATTTTCAGATTCACGAATTTCAAGCAAAACTTCATAAAGATAATCTAGTGCACAAAACTCACTAGCAATTGGTTCATCAAAATTGGATCTCTTAAAAAGATTAGAAAGTGGATGAGGATCCATAAACTTTTAGCAAGCAAAGATGCAAGCAAAAAGAAGGCACATGGTAACACAAGCAAACAAAAGATCGAACGGAAGAAGGGCGAATAAAAAGGCAAATCTTTTCGAAAATCGTTTTAGAAGTGGGGGAGAGGAAAACGAGAGGCGAATGGCGAATAATGTAATGCAAGAGATGCGAGTTTATGATGGGTACTTGGTATGCCTTGACTTGGCGTAGATCTCCCCGGCAACGGCGCCAGAAATTCTTCTTGCTACTTCTTGAGCTTGCGTTGGTTTTTCCCTTGAGGAGGAAAGGGTGATGCAGCAAAGTAGAGATAAGTATTTCCCTCAGTTTGAGAACCAAGGTATCAATCCAGTGGGAGAAAACGCACAAATCACCGAATACCTACACAAACAATCAAACAACTTGCACCCAACGCGATAAAGGGGTTGCCAATCCCTTCACGGTTATTTGCAAAAGTGAGATCCGATAGAGATAGATAAACGATAAAGTAAATATTTTTGGTAATTTTGTTTTATAGATCGGAAAGTAAAAGATTGCAAAATTGTAGATCGGAAACTAATATGATGGAAAATAGAAGATTATATGATGGAAAATTGACCCGGGGGCCATAGGTTTCACTAGAGGCTTCTCTCAAGATAGAAAATAATACGATGGGTGAACAAATTACTGCCGAGCAATTGATAGAAAAGCGCAAAGTTATGACGATATCTAAGGCAATGATCATGAATATAGGCATCACGTCCGTGTCAAGTAGACCGAAACGATTCTGCATCTTCTACTATTACTCCACACATCGACCGCTATCCAGCATGCATCTGGAGTATTAAGTTCATAAAGAATGGAGTAATGCATTAAGTAAGATGACATGATGTAGAGGAATTAACTCAAGAAATATGATGAAAACCCCATCTTTTTATCCTCGATGGCAACAATACAATACGTGCCTTGCTGCCCCTACTGTCACTGGGAAAGGACACCGCAAGATTGAACCCAAAGCTAAGCACTTCTTCCATTGCAAGAAAAACCAATCTAGTTGGCCAAACCAAACCGATAGTTCAAAGAGAATTACAAAGATATCAAATCATGCATATAAGAATTCAGAGAAGATTCAAATAATATTCATAGATAAGCTGATCATAAATCCACAATTCATTGGATCTCGGCAAACACACCGCAAAAAAGTATTACATCGAATAGATCTCCAAGAACATCAAGGAGAACATGGTATTGAGAATCAAAGAGAGAGAAGAAGCCATCTAGCTACTAGCTATGGACCCATAGGTCTGTGGTAAACTACTCACGCTTCATTGGAAGGGTAATGGTGTTGATGTAGAAGCCCTCCGTGATCGAATCCCCCTCCGGCAGGGTGCCGAAAAAGGTCCCTAGATGGGATCTCACGGGAACAGAAGGTTGCGGCGGTGGAAAAGACTTTTCGTGGATGCCTCTGTTGGTTTGGGGATATTTGGGAATATATAGGCGAAAGAATTAGGTCAGGAGGTGCACAAGGGGCCCACAAGGGTGGGGGCACGCCCTCCGTCCTTGTGGCCGCCTCGTGGCTCCTCCGACTTCATCTCCAAATGTCCTGGTTTCCTTCTGGTCCAAGAAAAATCATCGTGAAAGTTTCATTCCGTTTGGACTCCGTTTGTTATTCCTTTTCTGTGAAACTCAAAAACAAGGAAAAAACAGAAACTGGCACTGGGCTCTAGGTTAATAGGTTAGTCCCAAAAATAATATAAAATAGCATATTAATGCATATAAAATATCCAAAACAGATAATATAGTAGCATGGAACAATAAAAAATTATAGATATGTTGGAGACGTATTAGTCCCATGGCCACCGGCAGGGGCTACACGTAGTAGTAGCGGCTGGCTGGAACCAGCGCTACTACTAGGGACTTAGCAGTAGCGCCGGGCGGGCAGCCAGCGCTACTATTATTGATACCTTATCCTCCACCCCGCGCGCCGGCCCGAACACTACCTCCCACACACTCTCATCGTCCGCTGCCGCCGCCTGCTGCCGTCGTCGCGCCGCCGCCGTCGCCCGTTGCCGCCATCACCCGCTGCCTCCTTCGCCCGGTTTGCCGCCTCCCTCCCTTCTCCTTCCATCCCTTCCTTCTCCCTCCCTCCCTTCGACCCTGCCTCTCCCTCCATCGTCCCTCGCCCTTCTCCCTCCCTGCTCCCCCCTCTCCCTCCATCCCTCTCTCCCTCCCAGACCTCTCCCTCTGACCCTCTCCCTCCCTCCGATCCCTCCTGCATTGCATAGACAGATGGATAGATAGATGAATGGATAGATAGATAGATAGATAGATGAGTAGACAGATGGTTAGAACTATGGTATTTTTGATATATTGTATAGATAGACAAATGGATGGATGGATATATAGATAGATGGATGGATGGATAGATGTTAGGGCTAGAACTATGGTATTTTTAGTAAATGTATAGGTCTTTTCAATTTTTAGGGTTAGAACAAGGTTTTACAAATTTTTAGGGTTAGAGCTAGGTTTAGACAAATGGATGGATAGATGGGTAGTACAAATTATTAGGGTTAGAACTAGGTTTTACAAATTTTATTTCTGTTTTAGACATATGGTTTCACTAAGTCCTAATAATGTTTTTGTCTATATTTTGTTTTTGCAGAAATCAAGGAGCCCCTGCATCATCCCGGTCGCCGTCGTCCCCGTCGCCGACCCCCTCCGACCTCGAGGTGAGACCAGCCAAATCCCCATGTCGATGATGATGTATATGTTTTGATAGATGTAGTAGAGTAGTAGATGAGTAGCTGTGACAATGTGATGACCAGCCAAACACCTCCAAGTGGCCTATGCTTTGCTGGAGTGTCGATTAATTTCCATTCCGGCAAATTTCAGGCGCTCGATATGTCCTTTCTAGCAAAGGTTATGCCGGATTATTCCGTGAATTTTGGCATGACTTGTGCTAGAATATGTAGGAAATATCGAGTCGCTCGGATTTTTTAGAAAGATAATTAAACGACATTTCGGGTTGACTTTAAGTCTGTCGAGGCTCCATACATGACAGTCAAAAAATGAGGGAGGGAGAAAGTCTGCACCATATATGAGAGAAGAAGAATCCCGACTGTTGTCATGGGGGTCGTTTCTCCTTCTTCTCCTTGTGCTAGACCTTTGTTATGCACTAGGGGAAGGAGGAGTAACGACCATCACCGACGGTCGAAAAATCAGTGAGGGAGTGTCCACTATATACACCACATGAGATGAGATGAGAGTTTTCAAGAAAAAACTCGACAGACCGACAGTCAACCCGTGATGAATAATAATGATCTAATTTAGTTTTTGTAGTACATATATTGAATTTTACAAGTTTAATCTATGAATTATGAACATAGGAAATGTCTGACGATGACGATAGGATCCCGGAGTGCGACTACTGCGGCGACGACCGGGGTCTGTGCGACAGGCCTCACCTGGTAGACGGTCGGCGCTTCAGTGTTAAGCTCAATGAGACCTTTGATGTTGAAATGGTACGCAATGACAAGTCTTTTTTCGTAATTAAGCATGACTTATGCTTCTTCAATGTGTAATTTTCGTCTTTTACAATTCGACTAGCTTATCCCATGCCATGCAAGACACTATGTCTTGGAGCATCTGAATTTCGAAGATCATGAAAATATGGAGACAAAGATAGTTCATCTCAGGACCCATCATGGTTATGATTTTGCTGTAAAGCTATACAATTCGGAGAGCCTATCCCATTTTGGTTGCTCGAATTGGAAAGCACTGTGCAAGGCGTATGATTTTTAGGAGGGTATGTATGTCACCTTCGATCTTGGTGATCATGACGATGGCATTTGGGTCCTTGTTGATATGCTTCCACTCCTACCTCTATGTGAGTTTCTCAAACATATTTATTAAGTAATTTATATTGTTTATTTCAAAATAGTTGACAGCTTATTTTCATTCTTAAAAAAAATGTATGGAAGATGGTAGACATAACCTACTACATTGATGGCGCTGAATTAACTTATGAGGAGAAAGATCATCTTATCTCATTTATTATTGATGTTGAGAATTACAATATCAATTATGAAACTCCTGCACATTATGGTCAATACGTGCCACTAGTGTACGTGTTGAACTATGGTAACATCCATGGAGATGGCATGGTAAGATTTTTTACTATTACGACATCCGTGCATCTTTTGCATATATTCTTCTAAAGCTAAACTACATTTCTAACTATGATGTTATTATTATGTTTTTCAACAGAAAATCCTGAAGGATTGTGTGCCTGATCTGATGTTTCCGAAAGGTCAGCTTGATGTTATTAGCTTACGACCAGGTCATCCTAGGCTTCACCGTTGTTCATACCAGATTTCTAAAACCGATGAAGACATGACAATCAAAGAATGGAAAAAATGTATGGACAATCATAGGGAGCTACTTGGGAGCAACATTGTGCGAAGCGCATGAATTGGAGACAGGATAATCTCCATTCTCCATAATGGAGCGTCAGGGCTACTCTTGTTTTATGCTATTTTACCTTAGAGAGGGTAGTAGGTCCTAGCTAATACCCATGATCATATGCTAAGAACAATTAAATAGGGTTGGTTAGATGACTAAGATGATGATGAGTATGACTTATTATTATGATAACGCGTAGAAGTTGTATGATGATGATGAGTAGGACTTGTTATTATGATAACAATGATGAGTTATTTATTATTATGATGATGCATGATGCTTAGTTGTTATATGAGCATGATGAGTTATTATATATATCAGTGGGTGAAATGAACATGGATTAGATTTAAGTGGAGGCAACATGGTGCGGATTGCAAGTACTACTAATCCAAACTAAAGTGATCAAGTTTGGATTAGTAATACTTTCGATGTGCACCACATGTTGCCTCCACTTGAATCTAATCCAAGTTCATTTCACCCACTGATATATATAATAACTAATCATGGTCATAAAATCATATGAAGAAAGTACTGTATATAAAACCTATACAAATACAGCGACAATAAGCTACAGGGAAAAAATACAGGAAAATTTAGCAGTAGCGCTTTTCATAAGAAACGCTACTGCTACTTACTATTATCAGTAGCGCTATTTTCAGTGGAGCACTACTGCTAATTAGGTATATCAGTAGCGCTGGAAAACAAGCGCTACTGCTACCAGTTAGCTGTAGCGCCTTAGTGGTAACGCTTGTACTAGCGCTACTAATAGCACTAATTCCAGCGCTACTGCTAGGGTTATTCCTAGTAGTGGGCCGTCGTGGCTTGACCATAAACATTGAGAAACTTGGTTTTAAAATTCCTGTAAATCCAAAACTCGCCTGAAAATCATGAAACTTGGCATGGTGTTATGACCTGGCACCAAAATGCTGTGGTAAAAAAATTGTCTGACTTGGGACATGTTTTGGTATAAACTTCTCACAAATCGGAGCTTCTCTCAAGAAGCTTCATGGTTCCGAGAGGGAACGTGTTACCTCTGTGTGCGAAATGATATACGCTGCCTCTCCCCGCCTTGATTTATTTTTTAGAGGCAACACGCAACTATAAGAGTCTCGTGTTAAAGTTTGGAATTATTCAGGATTCGTTTGGCCTTTTTATACATTATTTTAGTTTCTAGGCATTTAATGTGCATAATTTAAATTTGAACTATAGGTACATGCCCCAGTGCACCAAATTGGGTTGAAAAATCATATACGTGTCGTTGGGTGAATGTTTAGGTTCATGCAAGAAGTGGGAATGAATTTCAAACATCTGGGTGTCGTGGCTCGGCCGGAAACATTGAGAAACTTGGTTTTAAAATTCCTGTAAATCCAAAACTTGCCTGAAAATCATGAAACTTGGCACGGTGTCATGACATGGCACCAATGTGCTATGGTAAAAAATGTATCCAATTTGGGACAAGTTTTGGTATAAGCTTTTTACAAACCATGGCATCTCTTAAGAAGCCCCATGGTTCCGAGAGGGAACGTGTCACCTCTGTGTGCGAAAACAACATACGCTCCCGCTTCCCGCCTTGATTTATTTTACAGAGGCAACATGCAACTATTGGAGTGTCGTGCTAAAATATGAAATTATTCAGGGTTTGTTTTGCCTTTCTTATACATTATTTGATTTTTCTAGGCATTTTGGAACAAATAGCTGCCACGTTATTATTGCAAACGATTGTATTATTCCAATTGTGAGCTTTCCACTAGCCATTTACTACCACAGGCAGCTGTTTGATTAGATGGGACATGTGCGAGCTGTCCATCGTGCAAGCTTGACGGGATGCGTACGAGCTATCTACCGCGCAGCCATGTGTGGTGACAAAAAATTATTGATGGTTTTGGTTTCGGCCGCCTCGGGAAGGTACGTAGAACAGTCCCCCATTCTTATCTATAAGCGCCGCCGTCAAGGATCGTCGCCTGCTGCGATGGAGGACGAGCCGGTCAACAAGCGGGGGTAGGTCGAGCCAGAACTGCAAGAACCTTCGTCGATCGTGGACTTCATCAGCAACCTGCCCGACGAGATGTTGGTAACCATCATATCCCTCCTCCCCATCAAATCTGGCGTGCGGACCACTGTCCTCTCCCGGCGGTGGCGCCCCCTCTGGCACTCCATCCCCTGGACCTCTTAGATGACAATGGGTTATGTAGCGGGGAGCGCAAACGCTTGGGCGCATTCCTCCCTGGCATGCCGCCCCCTGGATCTCATCGATGATGATGAGCTATGCAGCGGGGAGCGCAAACTCTTGGACGCATTGTCCCACATCCTCGCCATAGACCCTGGGCCGGTCAAACGCCTTGCCACCTTCTGGGAGTTCCATTACAACTACAAGGCTGAATCCAAGTTTCACGAGTGGCTCCTATCCCCCGACCTAGATCGGCTTGAGGAGCTCAGCTTTCATGCTGGACATCCACTATCGCTGCTGTCGTCCGTGCTTCGCCTCGTGCCCACGCTGCACTGCGCTATGTTTAGGCAGTGCCTTTTCCCCCAGCTTGATGCTGCACCCACTCTTCATCTCCCTAAACTAAAGCACCTCGAGTTCATAGGTGTTCGCATCTCGAAGGAGGATTTGGAGCGCCTGCTCGGTGGTTGTACAGTGCTCGAGTACCTTCGTTTTCAGGTGATGGATGGGTTCAGTATCCTCCACATCACATCAACGAATGTTCGTACGACTTTTGTGCATCGCTGGTGCCACAACAGGCTATCAGTTGAGTGGTTTCATGATATGGTCATTGAGAATGCATCTTTCCTTGAGAGATTGTTTGTACTTGATAACGAAGGTCCATCAAGAATCAGGGCCATTGATGTGCCGAAATTGACAGTGCTGGGCTATTCATGTGATGAATTCTCTAAACTTGTTATTGGATCATTATCCGTTTAGGTACAATTCTCTTCTTCTCCTTCTTCTTATTGGACATCACATTTTATCTATTTTTTGTTGATCTATGTTCGGCTGTCATCCAGAAAATGATTCCCAGAAGCTTCACCCCGTGTCTGCTCACGGTGAAGATCTTGGCACTACATCCTGTCGGCCTCGATCTGGATGAAGTTGCTAGATTCCTTAGATGCTTTCCGTGCATGGAGAAGTTATACATCGAGGTGATGCTCCTTTCCTGTTAATTGTTGACCACAACGGAGTTCAATTTGTTGTTACTTTTACCCATGATTACAATGACAAATGCAGTATGATTTCTAAAGGAAATTTGGAGGATTTCAATACATATATTTTTTGAGATGTTAATCTTGTACAATTGAAGATGGCATGTCACTCTTCGCGTATTTTAGAAATCCTGCAAATCAAAGAGGCCTGAAGTGTTCAAAACTGCAATGAGGCACTAATATGTTGTCTTCATTTGGAGATACAAGCAGGACAGAAAGCGGGAAATGTGAGGCAAGATAACAATCCCATTGAATGCCTTGTTCTTCATATCACAGAAATTACTTTGAACGAGTACCGAGGCACAACACCAGAGATTAAATTCCCAGGTTCTTTGTTCAGAAAGAAAGTGTGCTCAAGGTAATGAGGTTTGCCCTACATATAGCGCACATAAGTGAATGGTTTGTTAATCGGCTCAGGCGTCTACACTGAAAGGAAAATGCTCTGCAGAAGCAGAATATGAGTTTGTAACTTCATTTGACTGACTATTCAGAAGTTACTATATCAAGCCGCTATATGACTTATCGGTGGCTGATCCTTTCGTAGAAATAATGCATAACCCAGATTCTAAAGAAGATGAATTTGATTTGTAAGAACAATTTGAACCTTGTAATCTTTGAATTTGGGCCTGGTAATGCTGGAATTTGAACCATGTAATATTTCTGGTATTTTTGATAAAACATAATCAGATGTTTATTTGGTTATGCAATCATGTCCTTATAAGTATATATGTTGTTCTGTAGACAGAGCATAGATGTTGTGCAGATGGAGCAAATCACAATGCACACGGACCAAGCTAGGGAACCCGTCGGTGATGATTTCATCAATTGCTAACAATTGTAAACCAGCAAGCGTTTGCCCACAACACACGCGGCTTATTAGCAGCAATCGTCTGTGTTATTATCGGTCGTCGCACAAATTTCTGATTACGGACCTGTTTGTCGCGTATCACACACATCTTGTAAAGTTGAACTATTTCTGTTGCTTTGGCTGATTGCAAACAGTTCATCCGAGTGAACTGTATGCCGTCTATTGCACACACCTTGATCTGGTAGACCGTTTCTGTTGTGTTGCCTAATCGAAAATAGTTCATCCGAGTGAACTGTATGCCGTCTATCTCACACACCTTGATATGACTGACCATTTCTCTATTTTGGCTCATTGCAAATAGTTCGTATGGATCAACTGTATGCCATGTATCGCACACGCAACTCTAATCTGAATTATGCTTGATGTCTCTGCCATTGCACACAGTTCGTCTTATTGGAGATGGTTTTATTATAACACCGTTTGCGAGTAATGCATCACACATAGTTTGGTCGAAGGGTCTCTGATTCATGTGTCGCGTTTGTACGATCCTGCAGTAGTGTGAGGGAGCCCCAAGATATTTTATACTGCATCGCACATGATTCTTGCTAATAAAATGTTTGTGGTGTACTTGAGTTTTTCATTTTGATTTGAAAGACAAAATGGGTTTACGGTGGGAAAAGACGGTGTTTGAATTGCTAGAACATTCATCTACAGTGAACATGCAACTATAGGAGTATTGTATTAAAATTTGGAATTATTCAGGGTTCATTTGGCCTTTTTATACATCAATCGAGTTTTCTAGGCATTTAATGTGCATAATTCAAATATGAACTACAGACACATGCTCCAGTGCACCAAAGTTGGTTGAAAAATCATCAACGAGTCCTTGTGCGAATGTTCAGGTCCCATGCAAGAAATGGGAATGAACATCAAATATCTGGATGTCATGGCTTGGCCGTAAACATTGAGAAACTTGGTTTTAAAATTCCTGTAAATCCAAAACTCGCCTGAAAATCATAAAATTTGGCATGGTGTTATGACATGGTACTGCTACTTCTTGAGCTTGCGTTGATTTTTCCCTTGAAGAGGAAAGGGTGATGCAGCAAAGTAGAGATAAGTATTTCCCTCAGTTAAGAACCAAGGTATCAATCCAGTAGGAGGCACAAGCAAGTCTCCAATCTATGAACTTGCACAAACTAACAAACACGTGCACTCAACATGAAAAAGGGGTTGTCAATCCCTTCACGGTCTCGAACAAGAGTGAGATCTAATAGAGATAGGTATAAAAGATTGCTAAAACGTAAAACAAAGTATAAAAATAAATTGCAGCAAAGTATTTTTGGGTTTTTTGGTTTATAGATCTGAAAATATATGATGGAAAATAGAGCCGGGGGCCATAGCTTTCACTAGAGGCTTCTCTCTTGAAGATAGCATACGGTGGGTGAACACATTACTGTTGAGCAATTGATAGAAAAGCGCAAAGTTATGACGATATCTAAGGCAATGATCATGAATATAGGCATCACGTCCGTGACAAGTAGACCGAAATGATTCTGCATCTACTACTATTACTCCACACATCGACCAACTCCTGCCTGCATCTAGAGTATTAAGTTCATAAGAACAGAGCAACACTTTAAGTAAGATGACATGATCTACAGGGATAAACTCAAGCAATATGATGAAAACCCCATATTTTTATCCTCGATGGCAACAATACAATTGAAAGTGCAACTAAACCCCGAGTGCCTATATTCATAGATTGGTAGGAAAAGACCATCGCTCATCCCCGACAGCCACTCATAAGTAAGACAATCAAAAAATAAATCATGCTCCGACTTCATCACATAGCGGTTCACCATACGTGCATGCTACAGGAATCACAAACTTTAACACAAGTATTTCTACCAATCCACAATTACTCACTAGCATGACTCTAATATCACCATCTTCATATCTCAAAACAAATGCAAGGAATCAAACTTCTCATCTTATTCAATGCTCTTTATATGAAAGTTTTTATTATATCCCTCTTGGATGCCCATCATATTAGGACTAAATTCATAACCTAAGCAAATTACCATGCTGTTTAAAGACTCTCAAAATAATATAAGTGAAGCATGAGAGTTCAACAATTTCTATAAAATAAAACCACCGCCGTGCTCTAAAAAGATATAAGTGAAGTACTAGAGCAAACTGCCTAGCTCAAAAGATATAAGTGAAGCACATAGAGTATTTTAATAAATTCACGAGTAATGTGTGTCCCTCTCAAAAGGTGTGTACAGAAAGGATGATTGTGGCAAGCTAAAAAGCAAATACTCATATCATACAAGACGCTCCAAGCAAAACACATATCATGTGGTGAATAAAAATATAGCCTCAAGTAAATTTACCGATGGATTGAAGACAAAAGAGGGGATGCCATCCGGGGCATCCCCAAGCTTAGATGCTTGGTTGTCCTTGAATACTACCTTGGGGTGCCTTGGTCATCCCCAAGCTTAGGCTCTTGCCACTCCTTATTCCGTTGTCCATCAAATCTTTACCCAAATCTTGAAAACTTCACAACACAAAACTCAACAGAAACCTCATAAGATCCGTTAGTATAATAAAATAAATCTCAACTTTAGGTACTGTTGTGAACTCATTCTTTATTTATTTTGGTGTAATATCTACTGTATTCGAATTTCTCCATGGTTCATACCCCCCGATACTACCCATAGATTCATCAAAATAAGCAAACAACACATAGAAAACAGAATCTGTCAAAAACAGAACAGTCTCTAGTAATCTGGAAATTTCGTACACTTCTGTAACTCCAAAAATTCTCAAAAATTAGGAAAACCTGGGAAATTTGTATATCAATCTTGTGTAAAAAATTCAGATCGAAAGCACATTTCTGTGAATTTTTGAATTTCTGGTAATGAGCACAAAAGTTTCTGTTATTCAGCAAGATCAAATCAACTATCACCGTAGACCATCCCAAGGCCTTGCTTGGCTCAAACACTAATTAAAACACCAAAACACAATTACTACAGAGGTAACAATGTGTATTTATTGAAAAACAGAACCAAAATCAAAAAACATAAAAATAAAATTGGGTTGCCTCCCAACAAGCGCTACTGTTTAATGCCCCTAGCTAGGCATAAAACAAAGATCTAAGTATTGTCATCTTTGGTATGCAAACTATAAGTAGCCTTCATAATAGGTTCATATGGCAACTTAATTTTATTTCTTGGGAAGTGTTCCATGCCCTTCCTTAACGGAAATTGAAATCTAATGTTTTCTTCTTTCATATCAATAATTGCATCAATCGTTCTAAGGAAAGGTCTACCAAGAATAATAGGACATGTAGGATTGCAATCTATATCAAGCACAATAAAATCTTGGGGCACATAATTCCTATTTGCAACAATAAGAACATCATTAATTCTTCCCATAGGTTTCTTAATAGTGGAATCTGCTAGATGCAAATTCAAAGAACAATCATCAAATTCACGAAAACCTAGCACATCACATAAAGTTTTTGGAATCGTGGAAACGCTAGAACCCAAAATCACACAAAGCATTGCACTCATAATCTTTAATTTTAATCTTAATAGTAGTTTCCCACTCATCATAAAGCTTTCTAGGGATAGAAACTTCCAACTCAAGTTTTTCTTTAAAATATTTCATCACAGCATCAACGATATGTTTAGTAAAAGCTTTATTTTGATTGTAAGCATGAGGAGAATTTAACATGGATTGCAACAAGGAAATGCAATCTATCAAATAGCAATTATCATAATTAAAGTCCTTGAAATCCAAAAGAGTGGGTTCATTGCTACTTAAAGTTTTGACCTCTCCAATCCCACTTTTATCAAATTTTTCATCAAGATCTTTAAACTCCAAATTATTGGGATGCCTTCTAGCTAAAGTTGACTCACCTCCAGTCCCATATTTATCAAGATTTATATTAGAAAACAAAGATTCAATAGGAGTCACATCAATCACTTTAAGATCTTCATCATTATTTTCACAAAAACTAGAAGAACACGCTTTTACAAACCAATCTCGCTTAGCACGCATCCTAGCGGTTCTTTCTTTACATTCATCCATAGAAATTTTAATAGCTTTCAGAGATTCATTAATATCATGCTTGGGTGGCATAGATCTAATCTTTAAAGAATCAATCTCAAGAGAAATTCTATCAACGTTCCTAGCCAAATCATCAATCTTAAGCAATTTTTCTTCTACCATAGCATTAAAATTCTTTTGAGAATTAATGAAATATTTAATATTGTTCTCAAGATCAGAGGGTATTTTATTATAATTTCCATAAGAATTGTTGTAGGAATTACCATAATTATTAGAGGAATTACTAGGAAACGGCCTAGGGTTGAAATTACCTCTATACGCGTTATTACCAAAATTGTTCCTACCAACAAAATTCACATCCATAGATTCATTATTATTCTCAATCAAAGTGGAGAAAGGCATATCATTAGGATTAATAGGAGCACTCTTACTAGCAAACAATTTCATAAGTTCATCCATCTTTCCACTCAAAGAATTAATTTCTTCAATCGCATGCACTTTTTTACTAGTGGAAGATCTTTCGGTATGCCATTGAGAGTAATTTGCCATAATATTATCTTGGAGTTTAGTAGCTTCTCCTAATGTAATTTCCATAAAAGTACCTCCCGCGACGGAATCTAAAAGATTTCTAGATGCAAAATTCAATCCGGCATAATTTTTTTGTATGATCGTCCATAAACTTAAACCATGAGTAGGGCAATTTCTTATCATTAATTTCATCCTCTCCCGAGATTGTGTGACATGTTCATGATCTAGTTGCTTAAAATTCATTATGTCGTTCCAAAGGGAGATGATCTTAGTGGGAGGAAAATACTTGGAAATAAAAGCATCTTTACACTTGTTCCATGAATCAATACTATTTTTAGGCAAAGAAGAAAACCAAGTTTTAGTACGATCTCGTAGTGAGAACGGAAATTGCTTCAATTTAACAATATCATTATCCACATCTTTTTTCTTTTGCATATCACACAAATCAACGAAAGTATTTAGATGGGATGCGGCATCTCCACTAGGAAAGCTAGAAAATTGATCTTTCATAACAAGATTCAACAAAGCGGCATTAATTTCATAAGATTCCGCACTAGTAGAAGGAGCAATCGGAGTACTAATAAAATCATTATTATTAGTATTGGAAAAGTCACAAAATTTGGTATTTTCTTAAGACATCGTGACAAGGCAAACGATCTAACACACGAGCAAACAAAAAGCAAATGAAAAAGACGAACGAAAGAAGGGCGAATAAAAAGGCAAATCTTTCTATGTTTTTCTGAAAACATTTTAGAAGTGGGGGAGAGGAAAACGAGAGGCAAATGACAAATAATGTAATTCAAGAGATGAGAGTTTTTGATGGGTACTTGGTAGGCTTGATGTAGAACCTCCCCGGCAATGGCGCCAGAAATTCTTCCTGCTACTTCTTGAGCTTGCATTGATTTTTTCCTTGAAGAGGAAAGGGTGATGCAGCAAAGTAGAGATAAGTATTTCCCTCAGTTAAGAACCAAGGTATCAATCCAGTAGGAGGCACAAGCAAGTCTCCAATCTATGCACCTGCACAAACTAACAAACACTTGCACTCAATGCAAAAAAAGGGGTTGCCAATCCCTTCACGGTCTCGAACAAGAGTGAGATCTAATAGAGATAGGTATAAAAGATTACTAAAACGTAAGACAAAGTAAAAATAAATAAATTGCAACAAAGTATTTTTGGGTTTTTTGGTTTATAGATCTGAAAATATATGATAGAAAATAGACCCGGGGGCCATAGGTTTCACTAGAGGCTTCTCTCTTCAAGATAGCATACGGTGGGTGAACAAATTACTGTTGAGCAATTGATAGAAAATCGCAAAGTTATGACTATATCTAAGGCAATGATCATGAATATAGGCATCATGTCCGTGACAAGTAGACCAAAATGATTCTGCATCTACTACTATTACTCCACACATCGACCGACTCCTGCCTGCATCTAGAGTATTAAGTTCATAAGAACAGAGCAATGCTTTAAGTAAGATGACATGATGTAGAGGGATAAACTCAAGCAATATGATGAAAACCCCATCCTTTTATCCTCGATGGTAACAATATAATACGTGCCTCGGTACCCCTTCTGTCACTGGTTTAGGCCACCCCAAGATTGAACCCAAAACTAAGCACCTCTCCCATTGCAAGAAAAACTAATCTAGTTGGCCAAACCAAACCGATAGTTCGAAGAGAAATACAAAGATATCTTAATCATGCATAAAAGAGTTCAGAGAAGACTCAAATAGTATTCATAGATAATCTGATCATAAATCCACAATTCATTGGATCTCAACAAACACACTGCAAAAAAGTATTACATCGAATAGATCTCCAAGAACATCGAGTAGAACATTGTATTGAAGATCAAAGAGAGAGAAGAAGCCATCTAGCTACTAGCTATGGACCCGTAGGTCTGTGGTAAACTACTCACGCATCATCGGAAGGGCAGCAAGGTTGATGTGGAGGCCCTCCATGATCGAATCCCCCTCCAGCAGATCGCCGAAAAAAGCCCCAAGATGGGATCTCATGGGAACAGAGGCTGGCGGCGGCGGAAAAGTATTTTGGTGGATGCTTCTGGTGGTTTGGTAATATTTGCAAATTTATAGAGCAAGAATTAGGGTTAGGAGACCCCCGAGGGGCCCACAAGCCCTCAGGGCGCACCCCCCCAGGGGCGCGCCTGGCAGGCTTGTGGCCTCCTCGGCCATCTTGTGACCCCCTCTCCAAGCTCCGTGGATATCTTCTGGTCCAAGAAAAATCATCGTAAAGTTTTATTTCGTTTGGACTCTGTTTGATATTCCTTTTCTGCAAAACTCTAAAACAAGGAAAAAACAAAAACTGGCACTGGGCTCTAGGTTAATAGGTTAGTCCCAAAAATAATATAAAATAGCATATTAATGCATATAAAACATCCAAAACAGATAATATAATAGGATGGAACAATAAAAAAATATAGATACGTTGGAGACGTATCAGGTACCAATATGCCGTGGTAAAAAAGTTGTCCGATTTGGGACACTTTTGGCATAAACTTCTTACAAACCGGAGCTTCTCTCAAGAAGCCTCATGGTTCCGAGAGGGAACGTGTCACCTCTGTGTGCAAAACGACATACGCTGCCTCTTCCCGCCCTTATTTATTTTACAGAGGCAACATGGAACTAGAGGGGTATCGTGTTACAATTTGGAATTATTCAGGGTTTCTTTGGCCTTTTTGTACTTATTTGAGTTCAAGGCATTTAATGTGCATAATTCAAATTTGAATTATAGGCACATGCTCCAGTGCACCATAATGGGCTGAAAAATCATATATGTGTCCTTGGGTGAATGTTTAGGTTCCATGAAAGAAAGGGCAATGAATTTCAAACATCTGGGCTGAAACTTGGTTTTAAAACTCCTATAAATCCAAAACTCGCCTGATAATCATGAAACTTGGCTTGGTGTTATGACATGGCACCAACATGTTGTGGTAAAAAATTGTCAGATTTGAGACAAATTTTGGTGTAAACTTCTTATAAACCGAAGCTTCTCTCAAGAAGCCTCATGGTTCCGAGAGGGAACGTGTCACCTCTGTGTGCGAAATGACATACACTGCCTCTTCCCGCCTTGATTTATCTTACAGAGGCAACATGCAACTATAGGAGTGTCGTGTTACAATTTGGAATTATTCAGGGTTCGTTTGGCCTTTTTATACATTATTTGAGTTTATAGGCATTTACTGTGCATAATTCAAATTTGAACTACAGGCACATGCTCTAGTGCAACAAAAAGGGTTAAAAAATCATATATGTGTCCTTGGGTAAATTTTTAGGTCACATGTAAGAAATGGAAATGAATTTCAAACACCTGGGCATCGTGGCTCGGCCGTAAACATTAGAAACTTGGTTTTAAAATTCCTGTAAATCCAAACCTTGCCTGAAAATCATGAAATTTGGCATGGTGTTATGACATGGCACCAACATGGTATGGTAAAAAAATTGTCCAATTTGGGATAAGTTTTGCTATAAACTTCTTACAAATCGGAGCTTATCTCAAGAAGCCTCATGGTTCCTAGAGGGAACATGTCACCTCTATATGCGAAACGACATAAAATGTCTCTTCCCGCCTTGATTTATTCTACAGAGGCAACATGCAACTCTAGGAGTATCGTGCTAAAATTATGAAATTATTCATGGTTCATTTTGCCTTTTTTATACATTATTTGAGTTTTCTAGGCATTTTGGAACAAATAGCTGTCACGTTATTATCGCAAACGGTTGTATTATTCTAACTATGGGCGTTCCACTAACCATTTACTATCGTGGGCAGCTATTTGATTAGAGGGAACGCGTGTGAGCAGTCCACCGCGCAAGCTCAGCCAGAAGCGAGCCTCGAGCACTGCTAAAAATTTATTGATGGTTTTGGTTTTGGCCGCTTAGAGAAGGTACGTACAATAGTTTCCAGTGCTCCTCCTACTCCTCTGTTCTTATCTATAAGCGCCGCCGCCGAGGATCACCGCGTGCTGCGATGGAGGACATGTCGGCCAACAAGCGGGGGCGGGTCGAGCTAGAACTGCAAGAGCCTCCGGCGTGCATGGACTTCATTAGCAGCCTCCCTGACGAGATGTTGGTAACCATCATATCCCTCCTCCCCATCAAATCTGGCGTGCGGACCACTGTCCTCTCCCGGCGGTGGTGCCTCCTCTGGCACTCCACCCCATGGACCTCATCGACGACGACGAGCTCTGCAGTGAGGAGTGCAAACGCTTGGACCCATTGTCCCACATCCTCGCCACGCACCCTGGGCTGGTCAGACACCTTGCCATCGGCAAGTTCCATTCCAACTGCAAGGCCGAACCCAGGTTTCACGAGTGGTTCCTATCCCCCGCCCTAGATCGTGTCGAGGAGCTCAACTTTCATGTTGGACATCCACGCTCTCTGCCGCCGTCCGTGCTCCACCTCGTGCCCACACTGCGCCGCACTACGTTGAGGCAGTGCTTTTTCCGCTAGATTATTGTCGCGCCCACTCTTCATCTCCCTAAACTGAAGCACCTCGAGCTCATGGGCGTCCGCATCTCGAAGGAGGATTTAGACCACCTGCTCAGTGGCTGTACAATGCTCGAGTACCTTCGCCTTCAAGTGATGGATGGGTTCAGTAGCCTCCACATCACCTCGACAAATCTCCGTATGATTTATGTGCATTGCTAGTGCCGGAACAGGCTATCAATTGAGGTGTTTCATGATATGGTCATTGAGAATGTGCCTTTCCTTGAGAGATTTTTTGTACTTGATAAAGTAGGTCCAAGAAGAATCAGGGTCATTAACGTACCAAAATTGACAGTGGTGGGCTATTCATGTGCTGAATTCTCCGAACTTGTTACTGGATCATTATCCGTTCAGGTATAACAGTCTTCTTCTTCTCCTTCTTATTATTGGACATCACATTTTATCTAATTTTTATTGATCTATGGTCGGCTGTGTTGGTGCACTAAAACATGGGTGCCTTAGTACCCTGACTTGTGCCCTGGCAGTTGTAGCCTTCTCGACGGCAAGGCTTGCCAGAGGACTACTACAGACAAGATATCAACATACAAGACCGCGAAGAAGACCTTCCGGCAGGTCATCGAGAAGTACTAAGATAGTACTGAAGGACAAGATTTTAGTTGCCGGCAAGCTCCGCACCGGCAGGCCAAGACTCGGCAAGCTCCTTGTCGGGAAGTACCACCTTCTCGCTTTTCGACCGCTCCACCTCATCGACCAGCTGATGGCTTGGCAAGATTAGGTGTCGAACGGACAAGCAACTTGGGGAGGATAATCAGGACACGTTTTAGTGTGTCGCATGCACATCAACTTTATTGACACCCGTCTTGTGGACATGTCAAGATGATAGGCTCGCCCAGGCCAACGACACAGAAGGAGAGATGCCTTTTTCCAAGGATCGTTACTAGCTCACAGCGCATTACATTCCCTTGTCCTAGTCTGGAGGGTATAGATTGGATAGCATTGAGGCCATTATTCATAAGATGTAATGACCATGTTGCCACTATGGTGACCCCTTTTCATCTATAAAAGGAGGCCCATGTCTACCTGGGCACGGGTTGAGACTTTGCTCACTTTTACACAGTAGCTGCACCTTGGATGCACTTTTCTAGCATGCTGCGCTTGCAACTTGAGCCCCAAGTCAATCCACCCAAAGGTAGGAGTAAGGTTTTATGCCCCCATGGCAGCCCGAACCTGGGAAAAACCTTGCATGTGAACTTTTGGATTTGCTCTCCGTGCTCATCGATCTCCCCAACCAAAATGCAAAGGGGCCACTTTGGTCCCATAGATTGTCATACCCCGACATCTTTGGCGCCCTAGGCAGGGGGGTCCCTTGTGCGGATCTACTCCAGCAGTTCTCGTGCAAGTTCTGCCCTCTTCTTCATCCATGGCGCCCAAGAAGAAGAATGCAGTGGTGGGTGCACCATCTGCCTTTAAGCTGCCGACCCAGACATCTCCAGCGGGTGGGGGCGGGAGTCGCCACACGACCATCAGTCAAGATCCGCGCGTTGCTATGTCGAAAGGCGGCACTGTAGCTCACAAGGTTGTTGCGGCTACGTCCAAGGACGACGCCGTGGGGTCCAAGAATAATGGAGCAGCGGGGCGCTCGCCGAGGCCATTGCAAGATGGACATGAAGTGCTTCCCCGCAACAATGTCGACCCTGGTTGACATCCAGGCAAGGAGCATGTCCACCAATCCCATGGTGTGCATGGCCTGCCACCACGTCAAACTGCTGGCGAGATAGAGATGGGGCTCCTTCTGGCTCGCACAGAAGTTGAGCCACCTCTTAGTTCTTGCACCCAACCATGCCCATGTCACCGGCGGAGGCGCTGGCGCAGGTGGAACTACTGCTGAACTTTCCTCCGGCTCCGGAGAAGATGGATGAGTTGGCGTGCCACCATCCAGAGCCTCGTGGGCTTCACCAACAACAATGGGGTGCGGCTGGCGGGGCCCTCTCAGTGGCAGCCAATGGCGCTGATACGTCTCCAACGTATCTATAATTTATGAAGTATTCATGCCATGTTTACAACAATTTTATATGGTTTTGGTATGATTTGGATGGAACTAACCCGAACTAACGCTGTTTTCAGCAGAACTACCGTGGTGTTGTTTTTTATGCAGAAATAAAAGTTCTCCAAATGCAACGAAACTTTCTGACGATTTTTTTTGGAACAAAAGAGGCACTAGAAGCTTCATGGGAGGACCAGAAGGTGAAGGAGGTGAGCACAAGACAACTGGGCGTGCCAAGAGGCCCAGGCACGCCCAGGTGGGTTGTGCCCACCTCGAGGCCCATCTTCGCGTGATTCCAATGCTGAAAAATCCTATAAATAGAGAAACCATCAGAAATAACCCTAGATCAGAAGTTCCGCCACTGCAAGCCTCTGTAGCCCCGAAAAAGCAATCTAGACCCCGTTCCGGCACCCTGTCGGAGGGGGAAATCATCACTGGTGGCCATCTTCATCATCCCGGTGGCCACCATGATGAGGAGGGAGTAGTCCACCCTCAGGGCTGAGGGTTTGTACCAGTAGCTATGTGTTTAATATCTCTCTCTCTCTCTCCCTCGTGTTCTTGAGATGTCATGATCTTGATGTATCGCGGGCTTTGTTAATATAGTTGGATCATACGGTGTTTTCCTCTCTCTATCTTGTTGTGAATTGAGTTTTCCCTTTGAGATTTTGTTCTTATCGGATTGAATACTTTTATGAATTTGAGAGCACTTGATCTATGTCTTGGCACTCAACTCGCGGATTCCCGAGGTGACATTGGGGTAATCTATGCATAGGGGTTGATGCATGTTTTCGTCCTTGTTTCTTCGGTAGAAATCTTGGGGCACTCTTTGAGGTTCTTTGTGTTGGATTGAGTATTATGAATCTGAAATTGTTTGATGCATATCGTATAATCAACTCACGGATACTCGCGGTGACATTGGAGTATCTAGGTGACATTAGAGTTGGTTGATATGTATCATATGGTGTTATTTTAGTACGAACTCTTGGTTAGATCGATCGGAAAGAATAGCTTGGTGTTATTTTAGTACGAACTCTAGGATATATTGATCGGAAAGAATAGCTTTGAGGTGGTTTCATACCCTACAAACAATTTCTTCTTATGTTCTCCGCTAGATAGGAATTTTGGAGTGATTCTTCATCGCACGTTGAGGGATGGTTATATGTTCCTATTATATTAGCATTGTTGAGAGATTGCACTAGTAAAAGTACAAACCCTAGGCCTCATTTTCAAGCATTGCAATACTATTTGTGCTCCGTTTTATCAATTGCTACCTTGCTGTTTTTTATTGTTACGCCTCCCGTGACTGTGATGGCTCGTATCCACGTCAGTTTTTCCCCGAAGAGGAAGGGATGATGCAGTACAGCTTCGGTAGGTATTTCCCTCATTTATGAAACCAAGGTTATCGAACTAGTAGGAGAACTAAGCAACACTGTGTAAACGGTACCTGCACACAAAGAACAAATACTTGCAACCCGACGCGTAAGAGGGATTGTCAGTCCCTCTCGGGTAAAACATAGATTGGTTTGTATGATTTTGGATAAATAGATCTCGCAATAAAACAAAATAAAATAAATAAAGAAAAAGTGCAGCAAGATATTTTTGGGTTTTTAGAATAATAGATCTGAAAACAAAAGCAAATATGATAAAGAATAGACCCGGGGGCCGTAGATTTCACTAGTGGCTTCTCTCGAGAAAAATAGCATACGGCGGGTAAACAAATTACTGTTGGGCAATTGGTAGAACTTCAAATAATTATGACGATATCCAGGCAATGATCATTATATAGGCATCACATCCAAGATTAGTAGACTGACTCCTACCTGCATCTACTACTATTACTCCACACATCGACCGCTATCCAGCATGCATCTAGTGTATTAAGTTCATGGAAAAATGGAGTAATGCAATCAGAACGATGACATGATGTAGACAAGATCTATTCATGTAGTAATAGACCCCATCTTGTTATCCTTAATGGCAACAATCAATACGTGTCTTGCTGCCCCTTCTGTCACTGGGAAAGAACACCGCACAACCGAACCCATCACAAAGCACCTCTTCCCATGGCAAGATAAATCGATCTAGTCGGCCTAACTAAACCAAAGATTCAAAGAAGAAATATGAGGCTATAAGTAATCATGCATATAAGAGATCAAAGAAACTCAAATAACTTTCATGGATAAATAGATCTGATCATAAACTCAAAGTTCATCGGATCCCAACAAACACACCGCAAAAAGAGTTACATCAAATAGACCTACAAGAGACCATTGTATTGAGAATCAAAAGAGAGAGAAAGCCATCTAGCTACTAACTACGGACCCGTAGGTCTACAATGAACTACTCACGCATCATCGGAGAGGCACCAATGAGGATGATGAACCCCTCCGTGATGGTGTCTAGATTGGATCTGGTGGTTCTGGAACTTGCGCCGGCTGGAATTGTGTTTCGTCAACACACCTAGGGTTTTTGGATTTTCGGGGTATTTATAGAGCAAAGAGGCGGTGCGGGAGGCGGCCGAGGTGGGCACAGCCCACCAGTGCGTGCCTGGGCCCCCAGGCGTGCCCAGGTGGGTTGTGCTCCCCTCGGATCCCCCCTCTGGTACATCTTTGGCCCAACAGGTGTCTTCTGGTCCAGAAAAAATTTCCAAAAAGTTTCACTGCGTTTGGACTCCATTTGGTATTGATTTTCTGTGAAGTAAAAAACAAGCAAAAAACAACAACTGGCACCGGGCACTATGTCAATAGGTTAGTCCCAAAAAATGATATAAAGTTGCTATAAAATGACTGTAAAACATCCAAGAATGATAATATAACAGCATGGAACAAGCAAAAATTGTAGATACGTTGGAGACATATTAGCATCCCCAAGCTTAATTCCTGCTCGTCCTCGAGTAGGTAAATGATAAAAACAGAATTTTTGATGTGGAATGCTGCCTAACATGTTCATCACATATTCTTTTCTTTTGTAGCATGGATATTTGGACTTTTATATGATTCAAAGCAATAGTCTAGTTTTGACATGAAAATTTCAATACTCAAGCATATCAACAAGCAACCATGTATTTCAAAATATCAACACTAAAGCAAGTTATCCCTAGCCCATTATGCTCAATCATTGATCCATTCATGAAACACACTCGCATATTAGCTACACCCAATGCTCAAGTACGATCATAGTGCCCCTTAGTTGGTGCTTTATAAGAGAAGATGGAGACTCAAATAAAAATAAAAATTGCATAAAGTAAATAGAAAGGCCCTTCGCAGAGGGAAGTAGGGATTTGTAGAGGTGCCAGAGCTCAAAGCGAAAAAAGATAGAGATAAAACATTTTGGGTGGCATGCTTTTCCTGTCAACGAAACGATCGAGTAGTTCCCAATACTTACCATGCTAGATATATCATAGGCGGTTCCCAAATAAAAAATAAATTTTATTCCTTTTTCCACCATACTTTCACATTCCATGGCTAGCCGTATCCACGGGTGCCGTCCATACCAACACTTTCCAAGGAATTTATTATTTGACAACATAAAGTAAATTCATTTTTCATTTCGGGACTAGGCATCCCTAATACCTTTGTCGTACTCTCGTGCAATGACAAGTGAATAAACACTCATCTTGAGAATAACACATCTAGCATGGAAAAATATCAGCCACCCCCTATCGTTTCATGAGCGGTACGAGCACACAAAAAGGAAAAATATTTTGAAAATTAGAGATGTCACATACAAATTTGCTTAGAACAGCAGGGAAATACCGCATATAGGTAGGTATAGTGGACTCATATGGCAAAACTGGGTTTAAGGATTTTGGATGCACAAGTAGTATTCCTACTTAGTACAAGTGAAGGCTAGCAAAAAGATTGAGAAGCATCCAACCAAGAAACGAAAAATCACATAAGCGAGCATTAAGCATAACTAACACCGAATAATGCACCACAAGTAGCATGTAATTTCATTGCATAACTATTGACTTTCGTGCTTGTATAGGGAATCACAAACCTTAACACCAATATTCTTACTAAAGCACAATTACTCACCAACATGACTCACATATCACTATCATCATATCGCAAAACTATTACAAAAAATCAAGTTTATTTGGTCCAATGATCTTCATGAAAGTTTTTATTATATCCCTCTTGAATATCTATCACTTTGGGACTAGTTTCATATGTTGCTTTTGATAGCTTAAACAAATCTAAGTGAAGAACATGAGCATAAATTTTTTCGTCTCTCAAAATAATATAAGTGGAGTATGAGAGAATTTCTTCAAAAATTACTAACTCTCAAATAAATCTAAGTGAAGGATGAGAGCATTTCTTCAATAATATTAAAGCACATCGTGCTCAAAAAGATATAAGTGAAGCACTAGAGCAATTCCATAGCTCAAAAAATTTAAGTGAAGCACATAGAGCAATTCTAGGAAATCATAGCATAGTTTCGGCTTTCTCAAATAGGTCTGTTCAGCAAGGATACTTGGCACAAAACAAAAAGCAAAACAAGCAAAGACTCATATAATACAAGACGCTCCAAGTAAAACTCATAATATGTGACGAATAAAAATATAGTTCCAAGTAAAATACCGATGGTCGTTAGAAGAAAGAGGGGATGCCACTCGGGGCATCCCCAAGCTTAGTTGCTTGTTTCTCCTTGAATATTACCTTGGGGTTCCATGGGCATCCCCAAGCTTAGGCTCTTCTTACTGGTTATTCGTTCATCCATCGTGGTCTCACCCAAAACTTGAAAACTTCAATCACACAAAACTCAACAAAACCTTCGTGAGATCCGTTAGTATAAGAAAACCAATCTTTACTTGAAGTACTGTAGAAGACCCATTCAAATTTTGTAATTGCATTATATCTACTTTATTCTAACTTTGCCATGGCTTATACCCACCGATACAACCCATAGAATCATCAAAATAAGCACACAATGCAAAGAAAACAGAATTTGTTAAAAACAAAACAGTCTGTAAAGATGCGAATTGTTCTCATACTTCTGTAACACCAAAAATTCTGAAAAATTAGGATAAGAGAGGAAATTTGTATATAAATCCTGTGTAAACAATTCAGAATTTTTCGTCGCTTCTGTGGATCTAGAAAATTATTTTACTAGACGCAAAAGTTTCTGTTTTTCAACAAGATCAAATCAACTATCACCAAATCTATCGCAAAGGCTTTACTTGCACAAACACTAATTAAAAAATAAAAAACACAATCATAACAGAGGCATAATTGTGCAAACACTCAAGAACAGAAAGAAAAAGGCAAAAATAAATTTTATTCATTAGGTTGCCTCCCAACAAGCGCTATTGTTTTATGCCCCTAGCTAGGCATAATGCATAGATTCAAGTATTGTCATCTTTAGTTCTAGATCCATAGGATGCCCTCATGATTGATTCATATGGTGGCTTAATTCTTGTTCTAGGGAAGTGTTCCATCCCCTTTCTTAGTGGAAATTGAAATTTAATATTGCCTTCTTTCATATCAATCACGGCACCAATAGTACGTAAAAACGGTCTACCAAGTATAATTGGACAAGACGAATTACAATCAATATCAAGAACAATAAAATCTATGGGCACATAATTCCTATTTGCAAGAATAAGAACATCATTAATTCTTCCCAAAGGCTTTTTAATAGTAGAATCCGCCAAGTGCAAATTTAAAGAACACTCTTTAATATTAGTAAGACCTAGCACATCACATAAAGATTTCGGAATTGTGGAAACACTAGCACCCAAATCACATAAAGAAAAACACTCATAATTTTTAATCTTGACTTTGATGGTAGGTTCCCATTCATCATGTAATTTTCTAGGAATTGAAATCTCTAATTCCAACTTTTCTTCCAAAGCTTTCATTATGGCATCTACGATATGTTTAGTAAAAGATTTATTTTGTTCATAAGCATGGGGTGAATTAATCATGGATTGTAACAAAGAAATACAATCAATCAAAGAGCAATTATCATAATTAAAGTCTTTGTAATCCAAAAGAGTGGGCACATCACTAGTTAAAGTTTGACCTCTCCAAACCCACTTTTATCAATTTTTTCATCAAGATCTTCACCCTCCGAATTATCGGGATGCCTTCTAACTAAAGTTGACTCTTCTTCAGTCCCTTTATCATCAAATTTAATCTTACTAAACAAGTAATAAATAGAAGAAACACCAATCACTTTAAGATCTTCATCGTTCTTATGAAAGCAATCACTAGAAAACGCTCTTTCTAAAAATTCTCTTTTAGCTCTAAGCATAGCGGTTCTTTTCTTACTTTTATCCATAGAAACATAAAAAGCTTTAATTGATTCCTCAACTTTAGGCACAAAAAATTTCAACTTGAGATTTTCTACATCATGAGAAATTCTATCAATGCTTCTAGACATATCATCAATGTTATTCAACTTTTCTTCTATCGTATTATTGAAAACCTTTTGAACATTGATAAATTCTTTAATATTATTCTCAAGATCAGAGGTGTTCCTATTATTATTATAAGAAGGATTACCATAGGAATTACCATAATTATTACAGGAATTTCCAGGAAAAGGCCTTGGATTAAAGTTACCTCTATAAGCATGGTTATTAAAATTGTTTCGCGAGGCAAAATTCACATCTACGGAATCGCTATTTTGCTCAATCAAAGTAGACAAAGGCACATCATTAAGATCAATAGGAGCATTTTTATTAGCAACCAATTTCATAAGAGCATCAACTTTTTCACTCAAAGTACTAATTTCTTCAACTGAATTAACTTTTTTACTAGTAGGTGCTCTTTCTGTATGCCATTGTGAATAATTTGCCATAATATTATCAAGCAATTTAGTAGCTTCACCCAAAGTAATTTCCATAAAAGTACCACCCGCGGAGGAATGTAAAAGATTTCTAGAAACAAAATTCAATCCCGCATAAAAATTTTGTATGATCATCCAATGATTTAACCCATGAGTAGGACAATTTCTTAGCATTAATTTCATTCTTTCCCAAGATTGTGCAACATGTTCATGCTCAAGTTGATTAAAATTCTTGATCTGAGTTCTAAGGGAAATAATTTTCACGTGCGGAAAATACTTAGTAATGAAAGCATGTTTGCATTTATCCCAAGAATCGATAATATTGCGAGGCAAAGAAGAAATACAAATTATTGCACGATCTCGCAAAGAACGGAAATAATTTCAACTTCATAATATCATTGTCCACATCTTTTTTCTTTTGCGTATCGCACAAGTTTAAGCATTCACAATACATATCAAGCAAGCATGGCAAGAGTATATGAGCAGCGAAAAGTAAAGCATGCAACTTGCAAGAATGTAAAGGGATGGGATTGGAGTGTGCAAACGCAATTGGAGACACGGAGATTTTTTGCATGGTTCTGATAGGTGGTGCTATCGTACATCCACGTTGGTGGAGACTTCAACCCACGAAGGGTAATGGTTGCGCGAGTCCACGGAGGGCTCCACCCATGAAGGGTCCACGAAGAAGCAACCTTGTCTATCCCACCATGGCCATCGCCCACGAAGGACTTGCCTCACTAGGGTAGATCTTCACGAAGTAGGTGATCTCCTTGCCCGTACAAACTCCTTGGTTCAACTCCACAATCATGACGGAGGCTCCCAAGTAACACCTAACCAATCTAGGAGACACCACTCTCCAAAAGGTAATAGATGGTGTGTTGATGATGAACTCCTTGCTCTTATGCTTCAAATGATAGTCTCCCCAACACTCAACTCTCTCTCACAGATTTGGATTTGGTGGAAAGATGATTTGAGTGGAAAGCAACTTGGGAAAGGCTAGAGATCAAGATTCTTGTGGTTGGATTGGAATATCTTGGTCTCAACACATGAGTAGGTGGTTCTCTCTCAGAAAATGAATGCTGGAAGTGTAGGCATGTTCTGATGGCTCTCCTCATGAATGGAGGAAGGGTGGAGGGGTATATATAGCCTCCACACAAAATCTAACCGTTACACACAATTTACCAAACTCGGTGGGACCGAATAGTGAATCTCGGTCAGACCGATTTAGTTCAAAATGTGAATGTTAGGATTTTCGGTGGGACCGACATGATCAACTCGGTGGGACCGATGTGCTAGGGTTAGGGTAAAACCTCAACTCGGTTTGACCGATTACACAAACTCGGTGAGACCGATTTTGGTAATGAGCAAACAGAGAGTTAGTCAAACAAACTCGGTGGGACCGATTGCATATCTCGGTAAGACCGAAATGATTGTAACAAGCAACAGAGAGTTTGCAAGCCCATCTCGGTGAGACCGAGATCCCTTCGGTGAGACCGAACTGATTAGGGTTTCTGGAAGTGGCTATGTCAAGTGAACTCGGTGGCACCGGATAGATCAAATCGGTGGGGCCGAGTTTGACTTTAGGTTTAGAACATATGTGGAAATGAGAAAGTGGTTGAGGGCTTTTGGAGCATATCACTAAGCACTTTCAGCAAGAAAGCCATTAAGCAACACCTCATCCCCTTTTAATAGTATTGGCTTTTCCTATGGACTCAATGTGATCTTGGATCACTAAAATGAAAAGAGTAGAGTCTTGAGCTTGAGCCAATATGTGTCCTTAGCATTTTGAAGGGGTTCCACATCCTCTTGTCCTGCCACTCCACTGTTGAACTTATCTGAAATAAACTAGATAAAAGTATTAGTCCAACAAGAGATATGTTGACATTAATTACCAAAATCACCTCAGGAGCACTTGTTCTTTCAGTCACCGGCTCCGGCTCTACTTCATCTAGCAAGAAGGCCGCTGCCGCCAGGGCCGTAGCGGATCGTGCTAGCATGGCCGACCCCCTGCGCGCCACGATGCAGAACCTCAGCTTCCCCATTGCCACGTACATCAACGTCACCAACGCCGAGGAGGCCTGAGCCCGGCTTGAGGAGGAGCGCAAGCGCCTGCTGGACAGGCCCGAGACGCTCGCTGCTACGCAGCGCCGGCTAGAGGCCACCCAGCGGGAGCGCGAAGCTGTGTACGGTTTCACTCCGACCGCTGCCGAGCCCAGCCGGGTCGCCGAGGTGCGGGCTCGTGGCGGCGCCATTGGCCGTGCCCTCGGCGTGGCCCCAACCGTCTATGACACCTCGGTCAAGAACATGCGCGCCGCGGAGGCGGCCACCATTGGCCTGGAGCAGCTGCAGGGCGAGGAGCTGCAGGAGCGCCTCCAGCGCCTGAACGAGCTTCTCGGCACCGCGAACGCGCAGCAAGACCGCCTCGACCATCCCGCTGCGTCCGCCATGCGGCGCACCAAGGACCCCGAGCGCGAGCGACAGAACACGGCATCTTCCCCGCGCCCGGACGAAGCTTAGTCCGGCCAAACCTGAACCCGGCGCAACCGCGCCCCGACGGCTGGAGACGGCCTGGGCAACGAGCCGGCTGCCGGAACCCGGCACCAGCAAGATCCTCCCCCACCGTCTGGCCAGCGCGGCAATCCGGCTTCGGCCAACCCGGTGCCTTGCGGTCTCATCGTGAGCTGGCTGGGCACACGCACCATCGACGACGCCAACGCTCGCCTTCACCTCGACCAGCTCGCTCTCTCCCTCGAGCTGGAAGAAGACAACACCATCGGTGCGGCTTGTTTAGGCCCACGTATCCGGGATGAGCCCTTCCACAAAGGGTTCACGCTGCCCTGCGACACCCCCAAGTACAATGGCACTGTCAAGCCGGAGGACTGGCTCATCGACTACACCACCGCAATCGGCATCGCGGGCGGCAATCGCCGCCTTGCCATGCGCTACGCCCCGCTCATGCTCTAGGGTTCGGCCCGCACGTGGATGAATAGCCTGCCGGTCGGCAGCATCAACGCGTGGGTCGATTTCGAGCAGATCTTCGTGCGCAACTTCACCGGCACCTACAAGCGTCCTGGCCGTCCCAGCCAGCTCACCATGTGCGTGCAGGGGCCGGCTGAAACCGGCCGCGAGTACCTCGCACGCTGGACCGAGCTCCGGAATAGCTGCGAGGGCGTCCATGAGGTCCAAGCCATTCAATACTTCGTGAGCGGTTGCCGGGATGGCATCCTCCTCAAGCACAAGCTCCTGCGCTTCGAGCCAACCACCATGGCCGCGCTCATGGTCATCGCGGACAAGTATGCCAACACCGACTCCGCCATGAAAATCCAGGTGGTGCTGGACGAAGCCGGCAAGGGAAGGCCGGTACTACCCCCCAAGCCGGCTGGTGAGAGCAGCCGCCAGCAGAACAACAAGCGCAAGGCCGACCAGCAGGCCCCGCGCTACGACGGCCGCCTCGTCGCGACCACTGAGCAGGCGCCCGTGGCCGAACCGGCCAGTAAGCGCCGGCAAGCCAGCAAGACGGCATGCAACCCGCCATGAGTTTTGAAGAGATGCTCGACGCTCCCTGCAAACACCACAGCGGCGCGAGACCGTCCACGCACACGCTACGGCAGTGCGCCATCCCCAAGCGCATCATGAGGGGCGACATCCCGCCACCTCCGGCTCTGGCTCCGGGCGTGGGGCAGCCGGCTCCGCCTCCCCCTCCTCCGCCCCCGGCAAATGGCGCAATGCGCAACGACGTCTTCCCCAACCAGAACGCGAGCTACGTCATCTTCACCAGCCTTGGCAACAACAAGCGTAGTGAGCGCCTGCTCCGACAAGAGGTGAACACCGTTGTCCCGGTCGTGCCGGAGTACATGCACTGGTCGGACCGCCCGATCAGCTGGACCTGGGAAGACCACCCGGCCGTCATGCCGAATCCGGGTGGCTACGCCCTCGCCCTCGACACCACTATCGTCACAACCTGGCGCACCTACAAGTTCTCGCGGGTTCTCATCGATGGCGGCATCAGCATCAACATCCTCTACCGCGACACGATGACCAAGCTCGGCCTCGAGGCCAAGAACCTGGAGCCAGCCCGGACGGTGTTCCATGGGATCGTGTCGGGTCTATCCTGCTCCCCCATCGGCCGGGTCCGACTCGACGTCCTTTTCGGCATGAGCGACCATTTCCGAGGTGGTGGACCTGTCCAGCGCGTACCACGCACTACTGGGCCGGCCTGCGCTCGCCAAGTTCATGGGGGTCCCCCACTACGCCTACCTAAAGATGAAGCTGCCGGGTCCCAAGGGCCTTATCACCATCGTCGGCGACTACCATAAGTCCCTGGAGTGCGCTCAAGCCAGCGCCAGATTGGCCGAGTCGCTCGTCATAGCCGAGGAGCGGCGCCAGCTCGAGCGGATCGTCCCGCTGGCCAATGAGACGCCGGCCGTGCCGGCTTCAGCCAAGGAGCCGGCCGGTGAGGCCTCATTCCAGCCGTCCAAGGAGACCAAGAAGGTCAAGCTGAACCCGGAAGACCCCAGCTGCAGCAAGTACGTCATCGTGGGCACCCGCCTCGACAGCAAATAGGAAGGCGAGCTCGTCGACTTCCTCCGTGCCAATTGGGACATCTTTGCATGGACCCCCAAGGACATGCCGGGAATTCCGAGGAAGTACGCCAAGCACAAACTGCACGTCCGCAAGGACACCAAGCCTGTCCGTCAACCCCTACGTCACTTCTCAGAGGAGAAGAGAAGAACCATCGGTGAAGAGGTCGCCAAGCTACTCACGGTCGGCTGCATCATCAAAGTGTTTCATCCCGAGTGGCTGGCCAACCCGGTCCTCGTCCTGAAGAAGAACAACACCTCCCGCAGATTGATCAAGTCATCGACTCCACCGCCGGCTGCGAGCTCCTGTCCTTCCTGGATGCTTACTCCGGCTATCATCAGATCAAGCTGGACCTGGCCGATGCCCTGAAGACGTCCTTCATCACGCCCTTCGGGGCATATTGCTACATCACCATGTCGTTTGGCTTGAAGAACGCCGGTGCCACCTTCCAGCGCTGCATGCAGAAATGCTTGTTGATGCAACTCGGCTGCAACATCCACGTCTACATGGACGACATCATGGTAAAGACCAAGCAGCACCTCACGCTCCTTGACAACCTGAGGGAGACCTTTGCCAATCTGCGCGAGTACCAGATCAAGCTCAACCCGAAGAAGTGCATTTTCGGTGTGCCGGCCGAGAAGCTTCTCGGCTTCCTCGTCTCGGAGCGCGGTATTGAGGCGAACCCGGAGATGATCAAGGCCATCGAGCGCATGCGCAAGCCAACCCGGCTGCAAGATGTCTAGAAGTTCACCGGCTGCTTGGCCTCGGTCAGCCAGCTGCGTGAGAGGGCCTTGCCCCTGTACCAGCTGATGAAGAAGATGTTGCCATTCGAGTGGAACGACCAGGCGGAACGAAGCTTTCCGGGATCTCAAGCGCATGCTCTCCACCGCACCCGTCCTGGCCGCGCCGGCAGACAAGGAGCCGCTGTTGCTATACATTGCCGCCACCTCGTGATCGGTCAGCATGGTGCTGGTGGTCGAGCGACCAGAGAAGGGCAAGATCCAGTCTGTTCAGCGCCTGGTCTACTACCTGAGCGAGGTGCTATCCGCCTCCAAGCAGAACTACCCGCACTACCAGAAGATGTGTTACGGCGTGTACTTTACCTCCAAGAAGCTGAAGCAGTACTTCCAAGAGCATGTCATCACCATGGTCAGCACGGCCCCCATCAGCGAAATCATGAGCTGCTGGGATACCTCTAGCTGGGTTGCCAAGTGGGCCATCGAGCTGGCCAACCACACCATCCTCTACGAGCCCCGCACCATGATCAAGTCCCATGCCCTGGCCGACTTCCTCGTTGACTTGACGGAGACCCAGTACCTGCCGCCGCCGCCGGATTCAACGCATTGGCGCATGCACTTTGACGGCACCAAGATGCGCTCCGGCCTGGGAGCCGGCATCATGTTGTCTTACCCGAAGGGCGACCGGCTGCGGTACACACTCCAGATCCACTTCACTGCCTCCAACAATGTCGCCGAGTACGAAGCCCTTGTGCACGACCTCCGGCTTGCTAAGGAACTTGGCGTCCGGCGCATCCTGTGCTACGGTGACTCGGATCTAGTGGTGTAGCAGTGCTCCGGCGAGTGGGATGCCCGGGACACCAACATGGCCAGCTACCGTTTCCTGGTCCAGCAAATCTCCGGCGCCATCGACGGCTGCGAGTTCCTCCATGTCCCACGCGCAGAAAAAGAAGCCGCCGACACGCTAGCCAAGGTTGGCTCATCCCGGCAGGCCATACCATCCGGCGTCTCCCTCGAGTACCTGCGCAAGCCGTCCGTCAAGCCATCTCCGGATTCCGAGTCCATCTTCATCTCGGATGACCCCGCAGCACCCCTCCCCAACCCAGACCCGGGGACTGCTCAACCCGGCTCGGGGACTGCTGATTCCGGCCCGGGGACTGCTCAACCTGGCCGGCGACTGCCGATTCTGGCCCGAGGGCCGCCGATCCCGGCCTGGGGGCTGCCGAACCCGGCCCGGGGACTGCCGTGCTCACCCCGGCCGCCGTCATCCCCAACTCGGGGGCTGCCGCCCCAGAACCCATCATGGTAGCCGTCTTCACCATCGTGACGGCTCCGTCATGGGCCCAGCCAATCCTGGCATTCCTGGAAAGTGGAGCGCTCCCCACGGACGAGACCGAGGCCTGGCAAGTGCAACATCGGGCCTCCACCTACAGCATCATCAACACCGAGCTCGTCAAGCGCAGCACGACGGGCGTGTTCCAGTGCTACGTCGAGCAGGACAAGGGCATAGAGATACTCCTCGATATACATCAGAGAGAGTGCGGGCACCACGCCGCCTCCAAGTCCCTGATGGCCAAGGCCTTTCGCCATGGTTTCTATTGGCCTACGGCCCTCAAAGAAGCCGAGTCGCTCGTCCTCAAGTGCAAGGGATGCCAACGCTTCAGCAAGCGCAGCCACCATCTGGCTTCGGCCCTGCAAACCATACCGATCACCTGGCCCTTCACGGTCTGGGGGCTCGACATGGTAGGACCCTTCAAGACGGCTCGGGACGGCATGACGCACTTGCTCGTGGCGGTCGACAAGTTCACCAAGTGGATCGAGGCGCGGCCGATCAAGAAACTGGATGGGCCAACAACCGTTCTATTCGTCAAAGACATCGCGGTGCACTACGGCGTCCCACACAACATCATCACAGACAACGGCACCAACTTCGCCAAAGGCGCTTTGGCGCAATACTATTTCATCTCCGGCATCCGGCTCGACCTGGCCTCTATAGCTCATCCTCAGTCCAACAGCCAGGTCGAGCGGGCCAACAGCCTGATCCTATCCGTTATCAAGCGACGGCTCGTCGAGCCCCTCATCCGTTCACCCGGCAGCTGGCTTCACGAGCTGCCGGCTGTCCTCTGAAGTCTCCGCATAACGCTAAACTGGTCTACCGGGTTCACCCTGTTCTTCCTTGTCTACAGAGCAGAAGCCGTCATCCAGACCGGCATCGAGTTCGACTTGCCGCGAGTCATGATGTACACGGAAGCCCAAGCCAAGGAAGCCCGCGAAGACGGTGTCGACTTACTTGAAGAAGCGCGCCTTCTGGCCCTCAGCCGATCCGCCATCTATCAGCAAGGCCTAAGGCACTACCACAGCAGAAAGATCAAGCCCCTCGTGTTCCGCGAGGGAGACCTCGTCCTCCGGCTTGTCCAGCAGCAAGCCGGCCAGCACAAGTTGGCCTCCCCATGGGAGGGCCCCTTCATCATCAGCAAGGGCCTGTGCGACCGCAACGCGTACTATCTCATCGACGCCTGCAAGATGAACAAACGCAAGAGAGACACCGCCTGGGAAGAAACAAGCCAGCCCTGGAATGCAGAGCTCCTCCGCCCTTTTTACAGTTAGTTGTATGCATGTATGTATCGCTGCCTTTTGTAATTATGTAAAAGACTATGGGACCCCCAAACGACACTTGGGGGCTGCCTTTTCGTACCAAGCTATTGTGTTCTAAACATCCTTGCGTTTTTTCTTAAAAACTCCACCACCGGGTTGACCTGCTCAACACGAGGGCTCGGGGGCTGGTCGGCTTGACCACAACCCGCCGTCCTCCTTAGCACATCCCGGCGTGTTCGGGTTGCCGAGGCCCCTCACTTCGCCCTATGTCGCAGTCCGACTTCGGTTGTTGGCTGGCAAAGACTATGGGCCAAAGCACCTACACGCCGTGAAACACTAAGCCGGACCCGCCAGATTGGCCAACCCGGCCTCACTGCACTAAGTTGCTGCATGACCGGCTGCTCGCCAGCCGGCCAGTGGGTGTTTCGCTCGCGCTCAACGTCCGAAGGGCCTAAGTATTGTGCGCTCTTTTCCAAGGGCCGAACCTCTTGTCATAGACCGGAACCCGGCTGTTCGACTCGCGGGGGGAAGCCCAAAGAAGGAGCAAACAAGAAAAAACCCTAGAGGACAGAGAGCAAGGGCGTAAACACTCGCGAGAACATTTGCACCCAGTTGCTGCATGACCGGCTGCTCGCCAGCCGGCCCAGTGGGTGTTTCGCTCATGCTCAACATTCGAAGGGCCAAAGTACTATGCGCTCCTCCCAAGGACCGAACTCTTTGTCACAGACAGGAACCCGGCTGTTCGACTCACAGGGGGAGGTCCAAGGAGGGGTCAAGCAAGAAAAAAGGCTCAGAAAACAAAGAGCAAAAGCGCAAAAATTCACACAAAAGTTTACATCACGAGAATATGGGCCCAAGGCCAGAGGTTCATTACATTTCACCTAAAAACACCCAAGTGGGTGGGTGGACCTGCTACTTAACAAAAATGCGATAAAAGTTAAAGTAGGACGGCTTTAGGCGGCTCTCGCGCCGGGTTGCGCAACCGCCGGCTCCCCCTCGGTTGCCTCCGGGTTTGTTGAGGTGCCGGTATCAGCCAACCAGGTGTCCTCGTCGTCCGCATAGACGCTCGTATCCTCAGAGCTGCCTTCCGGGTCGTCCAGTAGTGAGCCGAAGTCGTCAGGCGGCAGCACCCCGCCGTCATCGGTCAGCTCCACTTGGAAGTCGTCGTGGAGCGCGAACGAGGCCAGGTAGCTGGCCCTGGCGGTGATCCGGCCCGCCTCCGGCTATAGCTGGGGCTCCGCACCGGCTCGTTAGGCCACCAGCCGGTCCAGCGCCAGGTCCGGGTACTAGGACATGACGAACCTGACCGCCACATCAGCTCTGGCACGGGCGGCAGAAGTGCGCCACGCATGAAGCCGCACCAGCCCGGCTTCCAGTCACCGTGCCAGCCGCGTGAAGCTGTTGGGCATGACGGCGCCAGGCCAGAGGGCCGCCGTCATCTCCACGCCGGTTGCCGAGACCCGCCCCATCTGCTCGCCCAAGACCTACAGGCGGGCCTCGGCGGCCTGTATGATCTCTGGGAAGCTCCAGGCGATGTTCAGGTCGAGCCCAGAGCCGACGATCCCCTGGGGTGACCGTTGAACACAAACGGCCTCCTCCACCGCCCTCTGCGTCTCGGGGAAGTGCCCTGTCAAGAAGAAAGACAGTCAGCAGCAAAAAAGCAAAGCCGGCTTCACAACCTGGTGAAACCAATGAAAAAGCACTTACTGGCGAAGGTCTCATCCAGGTGCTGCGCCTTGAGCAACGTACCATGCCGCTCCAGGTTGCCGGCACGATCGTGCGCCTCTAGCGCCCTCTCCAACTCGGCGCCCTTGTCAACAGCCCCCTTCAGCTCAGCGTCCTTGTTGGTGACCGTGTTCCCGTGCTCCTCCTTGAGGTGGAGGAGTTCCGCCTGGTGGGTCTCCATCGTCTTGGCCGCCTCCTCCTTCAGGCGCTCGACCTCGGCCTAGAGCTGGCCCTTGTCGTCGACTAGCCGATCGCACTACTAGCCGGTTTCAACGAGCTCCCGCTGGTCCTCCGCCGCCTTGGCCGCCTCCGCCGTCAGGCGCTCCACCTCAGCCTGAAGTCGGCTCTTGTCACCAGCCAGCTGCTCGCACTACTGGCCGGCCTCAACAAGCACCCGCTGGGCCTCCGCCACCTTCGCGGCCTCCGCCTTCAGCTCCCGCAAACCCGAAGCCAGTCGACGTAGGCAATGGCCAGGTCGCATTGATGACCGGCCCTGATCAGCCAGGTTCGCCAGACCGGCATCTCGGCCATGGCGGCAGCAAAGCAAAGATTCGAAGTCAAGAGAAAGAAAGAACAAGAACAATTAAGATTCGACCCAACTACTACATAGTTGGCCCAAATCTCTGGGGCTACACCCAGTGGGTGTGCTAGTGCGCCCCCACTAAGAGCATGCGAAACATACCTTCAGCGAGGCGGAGCGCCTCCTCCCTAGCGGCAAGCCGCGCTGTGAGCTGCTGGTGCTTGTCCATAAGCCGGTTGTAGACGCCGACCCGAAAGGCGTCCAGTTGCTGCGAGGAAGCAAAAAACCAACATAAGACAGAGCATACAAAGATTCGACCCAACTACTATGCAGTTGGCTCGAACCTCGGGGGCTACACCCAGTGGGTGTGCTGGCGCGCCCCCACTGACCAACTGCAAAGGAGAAACCAGAGGAAGAAAAGACTCACCAGCACGGAGCGCTCCAGCTCCCGTTCCCACTCCGCTTCGGCCTGGGCCAAGGCCTGAACCCGCTCCACGCGCCCGTGGAGACACTGGCTCACGGCGGCCATGGCCGCCTCCTCCTGCGTCTGAGGACCGAAGGCGACTGCCATGCTCGACCTGGCCCGCGCCTGCTGCGACCCGGTGGCAGGACGACCTCCCAGCGCCGCCGGCAGCTGCCTGACCACCAGGGCACGACTGTCGTCGGCCGTCCCCTCTGCGACCGGCCTTGACTCCGGCACGACGGCCGGCGTTACTTGCAGCGCCACGATCGGCATTGCCTGCGGTGTCATGTCCGCTATCATCTGTGGCGCCATGTCCGGCATCGCCTGCGGCGCCCCCGCCAGGCCGGATCCCCCTCCACCTCCAGCCGCCTCCACCCGCTCGACCATGTCGGTCCGCGGCGGGGTGTCATCGCCGATCACCACGACCTCCCGGTCGTCCACCGCCATCTCCGCGCGGCCGCCCAGGCCGCGCTCCTCCTCTGTCGGTGGCACGACGACCCCCGTGTCCGTGCCCACCGTCGTCTCCAGCCACGCCGGCCAGGCCTGTGCCTCCGCCTCCAGCTCCTCGAGGGCCTTGTTCCGGTCCCTCCAGGCGCAGCGTTCCGTGTTCGTCGGGTCCAGGCCGAGATCCTCCCCGGCTAAGTCCTCGGGCAGGTCGATGGCGCTGGTCCAGGTCTTCCGAAATGCAAAGCCGCCCCCGGACGCGGCGTCCGTCGCGGCCAGCGCCAACGCCAACGGCGACCTGGATCATAGCAAGAGAAGTGTAAGAAAGGAATAGCTCGGCGGTGCACCGGAGCCTGCAAGCTAAAACTTTCCCGGTCGCGATCGGGACGGCCGGCCTTGCCGGCGCCGCCGGGACGACGCGGCGCCTCTTCTTAGCGCCCGGCTTGCCACCAGCAGCCGGGTCCATCATGTGTTTAGCGGCCGGCCTCCTCGGCGCCACGTCCCCCTTCCCGTGCGGCCGGCTAGCTGCGGCCGGCACGCGGGATGGCCCGGCCCCGGCCGCACTGCCCTCTCCTACCCTCGGAGGCGCTGCATCGTCAGCATATGTCAGAAGCCCTGCATCATCTTCTAGCCAATCTCGCAAAGGATCAGGGTGCAAAGACTTACCCGTGTGGCGCGTCTTGCCGACTTCGGCATCGGCTGTCTCCGAGTTCTCGGCAAAGATTGCCGCCTCCTCCGAGCCGGCCTGCTGAGCGACCGCCACCTGCGTCATGGTTCCGTCATATGGGTGCCGGATGGCATTCAGCAGCACCTCCCTCATCGCGTCAGGACGAAGAAAAAGTTGAGACATAGCAAAAAATAGAGACCAAGGACTCACCGCCGGCGCCGGGTTCCCGTGGCCATAGGGCGCCTTCCCGAACTGCCACTCCTCCTTCAGCCCGGCCTTAGAAATGTCATTGACCCGACCAGCGATTTGCTCCGGCGTCATCCACCGGGATGACATCCGGTTGGGATCCTGGAGGCCAGTCATCTAGTTTATGATATGCGTCAGGCGCTGCAGCGGCAGCACCCGGCGCGCGATGAAAGCGGCGATAAGGTCTGTCCCGGCGAGCCCCTCCCGCGTCGCCATCTCCATCACCCGGCTGGCCAGATTCAGCACCTCCTGCGCTGGGTTCTTGGGGCAGTAGGACCAGTTGGTCTTCGCCTGCGGCGTCACGTCGGCGAAGGGCGGCAGGTTGATGTGGTCCGCGCCAAGGTTGCGGACGTAGAAGAAGGAGTTCTGCCATTTCTTGGCAGAGTCTTCCAGCGGCATCTTGGGGCAACCCCCACGCGTCCGCGTCGAGATGACGGCGGCCCCGAAGGCGGACATAACACCGGCCTCTGGCCCCTGCTGCTTCAAGAAAAAAGAAGCGGACCCAAAGATAAATGGTGGGCTCGATGCCCAGATAGTCCTCGCACAGGGTGACGAACCCTAAGAGTTGCAGCACCGCGTTCGCACCTAGATGGTGCGACTGAAGCCCGAAGAACTCTAGAAACGCGTCAACGAAGTCGCTCGCGGGGAGACCGAACCCGCGCTTGAAGTGGGTGAAGAAGACCACGCGTTCGGTCCCCTCCGGCTGTGGCGCCTGCTCACCGTCAGGCAGGCGGACGGCCACCTCCGTCTCCGGCGGCAGACGCCGCGTGTCGCGCGGATACTGAATGTCCATGGTGGTGATGGTGGATCCCATCCACGAGCCCTTCGGCAGCGCCATCGATGGTGCGGGGCGCGTGGGTAAAAGAAAGAAGAAAGAGTGGTGGCTGAGAGCTGCGGCGGCGGCGTGTCGCCCAAGAGCGGCAAGGCGTCGCGATGCGCGGCGGTCCCGAAGGCAAGAACGAGAGAGGAGAAGAAGGAAATGGGGGGCACATGCATGAATGATTCCGCCGCCCCCTCCCCCCAATTTATAAGCCACGGGCGAAACGTGGGGAAGTGGGATCGGTTACGCCCACCCCTCCCACTTCGCCGCATTAAGTGCGCACGACCCACGCGCACTTTAACTGCATCAAGAAGGGCAACCACCCGCGGGCGCCACAATAAATCTGCGCACGTGGGCCGGGGGCGCAAATTGGCGGGCCCCAGCCCGCTAACATGTCCCATCACGCGTGTGGCCTATCAGGCCTCTTCATCTCTTGAGCGCCACGCGGCGCCCGCGCCAAACCCAAGAGATCGCGTCCCTCCCCTTCAAGACTCGGCAAACTCCTTGGTTTGCCGCCCACGCCGGGATGCCGCGATCCGGCTTCCGGAAGCCGACACACAAGTGGGTGTTGCCAGACCCGGCGGTCGCAAGCTTCATCAGCATCTGCCATCTTCTCAGGGGATGAAACTGCGAAGGCCCCCCTGCTTGAAGTCGGCAAGCCTTCACAGCTTTGGGGACTACTATCGGGGGATGGACCCTGGGCAGGCAACGGAACCCAGATCCTTTTCAAAAACATCGGGGCCGGCATCGCCCCTCCATCCGGCTCATACTTGGTCTGGTCCTTCGACCCGGCCATGTCCTTCGACCCGGCCAAGACCGCAGCACGGCCAGGCCTGCTAGCGCATGCTGGCTGAACCCGATAAACCAAGGCTTCTCCAACAAGCCAGCGCCCCCGTGGCGTCTTCCTCAACCTGGCCACGAGTCAGCTCCCGTCCCATCCAAGGCGTACGACGGAACAAGTCCTCGTAGAGGGGACGAGCATGGCTACAGTGGCCCACCTACTCCGCTGACTGGCAGGAGCATGGCTACAGTGGCACACCCACTCCGCTGACCAGGGCCGGCGTGGCAACAGTGCAACCCAGTCCCACTGACACGAGCTGATGGCGACCAGGCGATGCGCCACTATAGCTGAGCCGGCCCAACCACTTCGTGACTCACGATAAGACGGGGAACAGTGCCCTCTGGCGCACGGGGCCCGCGCCTGGAGAACCCGACGAATCCTGGTACCCGGCGGGTCCCAGCACCGGCTTCCCAGGCGCTGACATCCCTACCCCATGGCCTTTTAACTTTACCATTGTAACCCTGGGGGGTTGACCTATAAAACCCCCCAGGATCCCTCCATGTACACGGGCGAACACAGAAGATAACCTACCAGTAGAGCACACGCATACATGGAGATGGAGCAGCCAGAGCCTTGGCCTGCCTTCCTTCCTCCCCCAAACAACTCCAGGAGCAACTCTGTACTGATACATATAAAGCACTCTCGGCAGGACTAGGGGTGTTATCTCTCCGGAGAGCCCCGAACCTGGGTATGTCTTGCGTCTCGCGCTCGCTCATGCCGACCCCGCCTCTGGAGCCCACCGGTGACCTCGAGCATGTCCCTCTCTTTAGCCATCGTTTGGCATCTGCCGTGCACCCACCACAACAAGAGGCAAATGGAAAATAATGTAAATTGCAAGGAGATGAGATTTGTGATTAGGAACCTGATAGGTGTTGATGATGTCTCCTAGGCAACGGCGCCAGAAATCCTTTCTTGATGGCTCGTATCCACGTCAGTTTTCCCCGAGGAGGAAGGGATGATGCAGTACAACTTTGGTAGGTATTTCCCTCAGTTATGAAACCAAGGTTATCGAACCAGCAGGAGAACCAAGCAACACTATGTAAACGGTACCTGCACACAAAGAACAAATACTTGCAACCCGACGCGTAAGAGGGGTTGTCAATCCCTCTTGGGTAAAAGATAGATTGGTTTGTATGATTTTGGATAAATAGATCTCACAATAAAACAAAATAAAATAAATATAGAAAAAATGCAGCAAGATATTTTTGGGGTTTTAGAATAATAGATCTGAAATCAAAAGCAAATAAAAAAGATCTCAAAGCAAATATGATAAATAATAGACCCGGGGGCCGTAGATTTCACTAGTGGCTTCTCTCGAGAAAAATAGCATACGACGGGTAAACAAATTACTGTTGGGCAAATGATAGAACTTAAAATAAATATGATGATATCTAGGCAATGATCATTATATAGGCATCACGTCCAAGATTAGTAGACCGACTCCTGCCTGCATCTACTTCTATTACTCCACACATCGACCGCTATCCAGCATGCATCTAGTGTATTAACTTCATGCAAAAATGGAGTTATGCAATAAGAACGATGACATGATGTAGACAAGATCTATTCATGTAGGAATAGACCCCATCTTGTTATCCTTAATGGCATCGGTCAATACGTGTCTTGCTGCCCCTTCTGTCACTAGAAAAGAACACCGCATGATCGAACCCATCACAAAGCACCTCTTCCCATGGCAAGAAAAATCGATCTAGTCGGCCTAACTAAACAAAAGATTCGAAGAAGAAATATGAGGCTATAAGTAATCATGCATATAAGAGATCAAAAAAACTCAAATAACTTTCATGGATAAATAGATCTGATCATAAACTCAAAGTTCATCGGATCCCAACAAACACACCGCAAAAAGAGTTACATCAAATAGATCTCCAAGAGACCATTGTATTTAGAATCAAAAGAGAGAGGAAGCCATCAAGCTACTAACTACGGACCCGTAGGACTACAACGAACTACTCATGCATCATCGGAGAGGCATCAATGAGGATGATGAACCCCTCCGTGATGGTGTCTAGATTGGATCTGGTGGTTCTGGAACTTGCGCCGGCTGGAATTGTGTTTCATCGACTCCCCTAGGGTTTTTGGATTTTTGGGGTATTTATAGAGCAAAGAGGCGGTGCGGGAGGCGGCCGAGGTGGGCACAACCCACCAGGGCACGCCTGGGCGCCTGGCCCAGGCGCGCCCAGGTGGGTTGTGCTCCCCTCGTAGCCCTCCTATGGTACTTCTTTGGCCCAACACGTGTCTTCTGGTCCAGAAAAAATCTCCAAAAAGTTTTACTGCGTTTGGACTCCGTTTGGTATTGATTTTCTGTGAAGTTCAAAACAAGCAAAAAACAGCAACTGGCAGTGGGCACTATGTTAATAGGTTAGTACCAAAAAATGGTATAAAGTTGCTATAAAATGATTGTAAAACATCCAAGAATGATAATATAACAGCATGGAACAAGCAAAAATTATAGATACGTTGGAGACGTATCAGCCTGCAAAAGTGCCATGCAGGCAGAGACAGAAGCCGAGTGCGCGGAGAACGATGAGTCAGTGGCCAGCTTCTTCGTATCCGCCGCCATCATTGAGGAGAAGTAGAACACGGGAGGCTGCCGCCGGTTGGGTCCCTTGAAGGCCACCGCCGAGGCGACGACTGCGTATACAGGTGGTCTCTTGGCTGTTTCGTCTCTTGCGAGGACCTTCGTCAACCTAGCAAGTGTCTGGCAGACATGAGGAAGACAAACAGATCCGCGAGTGGCCATTTAGATTAGGTATTAATTATACCACGAGAGCCGGATTAGCACCGCTTAGTTCATGTAAATGTAATGAAACCTGTCATGTTTATATGAAGATCCGGCTTTTTTATACGAAATCCTTCATGCTTATATGAAATCGTGTTTGCATGAATTTCCTCTGGTTGGTTAGAGTTGTGAAAATGCATGCCGCTGGCGTTGGATGTCGTCCTCCGCGGAAGGAAGCGGGAGGGAATTTGCCGATTGCCATAGGAGATGCTCTTATGCTGGAAATAATAGAGTCACATCCAATCCATTTGAGTTAATTGCGTTTATTATTCTCCCTCTATAAAAAGTTAATTGCATGTATAGCGTACATGACTCTAAAAAGTTAATTGCATGTATAAAAAGTTAATTGCGGGTGGCTACAGATTCATACAAAAAATTAAAAAGAAACAAATCCATCCTTAATCTTGTATTCTAAGTACTCTGTGGGTTCCACTGTCAGTACAGTAGCGAAAGAAGTATATATTAGAAAAAATAAAATATAAAGTGTTATTAAGACAGAATTCGAAATCAGGTCATCAAGTTGCGAGCATCCGGCGCTAACCAGTCCACCAGATGTTCGTTATGGACGATGCAAGAGATATGTCCCTACTCTTACAAAAAATAGAGTTGGTGATGATGATGTGCCTGCCATCCTGCAATATAGGCCGTCCGATTTATATCTTACGGATAGGAAGGAAACTATGGCAATTTTGCAAAAAGATACCCACACCCCTCTCCACATTTGCAAATAAGGCCTTCCCTCGTGCATCCTTTTCTCCCACAAGATAAACTACTCATACAAATGCATCTTGATGTTCCGTGCAACGCACGGGCATCTTGCTAGTTTCTTTTTAAATAGTTACTGCGATAATTGGGTTGAAGTGATATATTTTATGTCTTCCCCGAATGATCTCAAATTCACTAGTAATAACAAAGAAAAGGTTGCCTTGTTAAGTAACAGAAAACAGGGTGAAAACTATCACATAAGGCCAGTAAAAACAAGGCACATTGGGTTCAGCGTCATCGTCACTACAGCTATGCGCGTGCGAGAAATCTACATATCGAGGGGGGCTACAGAGAGAAAGACGTATTGAGTGTGTGTGAGCGAGGCACAGAGACACAACTAGCGTGTGTGTGTGTGTGCGTACGTTTGAGAGAGACGCCAATTCATAGATTAAGATCAAGATCAAGGTGTCACCCTTCTGCTGTTATTGCTGTGGGGTGGGGAGGGGGGAGGGAGAGAAAGACGTATCGAGAGTGTGCGCGCGGTAGGCACAAAGGCACAACTCGCGAGTGTGTGCGTGTGTATTTGAGAAAGAAGCCAGTAGATAGATTAGTATCAAGATCAAGGTCTCACCCTACTCCTTCGGTGTCGGGAAGTGTGTGTGTGTGTTTGTTTGAGAGAGAAGCCAGTAGATAGATTAGTATCAAGATCAAAGTGTCACCCTACTCCTTCGGTGTCGGGAAGTGTGGGGGGATGGTGCCGGTGACACTTAGATATAGGGAGAAGGAGTTTGTGTGATACATATCTATATTAAGGGATAAGTAGATAGCATGTGTGCGAGGCATGCTTAAAGCATCACGGAGATAAACAAGTGGTGTGCATGCAAGTGCCAAAAAAAATGAAGAGAGAAACAATGTCTGCGTGCATGCGCGCGTATGTGTGTGTGTGTGTGTGTGTGTGTGTGTGTGTGTGTGTGTGTGTGTGAGCGAAATCTCAAAACAAAAGGTGCTCTGCTAGAATACCATTGTATGTATTCATATGGTTCTAGGACTCGAGTTAACCTTACGCATATGTGTGCGAGACATAGTTATACTTCGAGACATTAGTGGCGGTGGGTGGGCGGAATTAAAGGGGTGGGCATGTTCGACAGAGAGTGCGTGTGTGTTTTTGTGTGAGAGACTTGTAGGACGGGGTAGCAAGACGAATTCTAACCTTGACGGAGGGAGAGAAATAAATGAAGTGCGCGTGTGTGATTCCAATGCCCACGGAGAAATGAGATATGTATGCGTGTGAGAGAGATTGCACAATTCATTCACGTATCACTATCTAGCGACTGTGGACGTGCGTCGCTTGAACATAATCAATATCTACTTCATATCGTGGCCAACGATACAATATCGATTCAACGCTACAAAGATTGGACACTCACATATCGCATTTTTTTTCAAATAGTCTTTTTCAATTGTGCATGCCAAAGTTATAGTGATGTTTCTTCAAACAACCACTGTAGTTATCATGTACATGCATCATTGTTAGTTTTGCATTCAAATTCATTAGTCTTGGATGATTTAAGGTTCTATTATGAAGTAATATATGTAATATTCATATATGAATTCAACGGGTACGCAATTTATGAAATGGAGGCCATGTAATCATATGAGGTAACACTTTTAAGTAGCGGACTACAATATCCTTTTATTTTGTGCATCTATATTATCCATTTGTTATTGTGTAATATAATTAAAATTAACACGTCAATGCATTGTGTTTAAAATAAATAACCAATGGCACTAAATTATATATTTACACGAGAAATACATAGGGTGAGCGTTTGATCCGTTTTTTTGTGAACGCGCCTCTACACCCGTACGATTGGCCGCGCCCATGTGAACGTCCAAGTTATCGGTGCATCATCCCGAGTTATTGTCTTTTTTCTAGCGTGGACTTCATACCAGTTATTAACTACTGATGTGTGCCCCGTGTACACAGTCTCGCATGACCTTCCCGCTAGCACTGTCCAAAATTAGTTGAGACTGGATACGAATGATCCCGCAGGCGGCAAAATCTCCCGCTACCTTCTAAAATTTCCGGCACCTAGTCTTTAGCATGCGAAATTCCTCTTATGTCCTTGGTGCACGAAGAACAATAGTTACAATACGGCCCTCATTTACATAATAGGTCGGGGTTGCTTTGGTAACTTCTGGTTCCCCCCACCACATGGCACCCCCATTACCTCTCCCCCTCCCGCAAAAATGACTACTCCACAGCACTAGAGCATCTTACATCACTCCGTCCGTACTTCATCGGCCTTTCTACCCCTTCCCTCTCAAAACCCTAGACTGCTCATCCACCGGCGTACCAGAGCCCATTCACTGCCAGCGTCATCCACCTCGCCGGATCTGCTTCTGCGGCCGCATCTACCCCTCCCACCTCCCCTAGAAACAAGTAGACTGCTCATCCACCACTGTACCATAGCTCATTCAGTGCCGGCCTTGTCCACGGCACAAGATCTGCTTCACCGGTACTCTTGTCAACCGCAGTGCATGTGCAGCTGCTCCTTCGTACTCCCCACCGGAGACGCTTCATCCACACCTCCGGAGCCGCCCCACCGACGCCCCCGTCGACGGCCTCTGATCCTCTTTGCTGACACCTTCCTCAACCCTACCGGAGCCGCTTCGCCGATACCATCCTCAACCCTACCGGAGTAGCTTCGCTTATACCATTCTCAACCCTATCGGGGCTGCTTTGCTAACGCCTAAGTCCACGGCCTCAGATCCACTTCGTCGCACCCTCGTCCAACCTACCGGAGCAGCTTCTGACGCCCCGTCCATGGCCGTAGATCCGCATCATCGACACCATCCTAAACCCAACCACCGGAGCAGCTTCACCGATGCCCACGTCCACGGCCTCAGATCCGCTTCGCGCACACCGTAGTCCACCCTACCAGAGCCGCTCCACAAACACCCTACTCCACGATTCTAGATCTCCTTACCGGACCCCGACAGCCAGCACAGCGTCATCATCCTTGACGTTTCTAACCTGATTCCCACCGTCTGGCAAGATGCCAAGCACCCGCCGCGGCCTAGGTACTTGTCACCTTTAAACCCGTCCAACATCACCTGCCCGATGTACTTCAAATATACTAACAGGTCGCTGTTACATGTTATGTAGCTGGCAAGAACTACAAGGACGATGTTTCTTATGGATCTAACAGCTTGGTCAACCAAGATCCTAGACAGAGGTATTGCTAGGATCTTGTAAGTGCGTCTCTCTCTTGTATTGTTGTGTGCTTGCCAGCGTGCTTTGCTAGGATTTCCGACCAGTAATCCCTTTGTGCAGAAAATGATTTCAACTACTGGCTACTAAATTAGAGATGTAGATGTCATACATGATACTCCCTCCGTTCCTAAATATAAGTCTTTCTAGAGATTCGACTATAGACTACATACGGAGCAAAATGAGTGAATCTACACTCGAAAATGCATCTATATACATCTGTATGTGGTCCATAGTGGAATCTCTACAAAGACATATATTTAGAAACAGAGGTAGTACATATTACACAAAATCGTAGGTGACATGTAGGAATTCCAGTGCACTACATTAGGCTCCCTTAGAGTGCCTGCTAGTCGAGTACACAGAGTCATGGCTAGTTTATACTACGCACACAATCGTTAATTGGTGGTTTAAATATGCGCAAGGGATATGCAATGTATTATCATTTAGAGATATCTCAAATTAGCCGTGTTAACTTGCAGATGGGATGCCACAATGAAAAAGTACAAGATTTCTTAGTACAAGATGTATGTGGCAATTTCATGGAACATCGCAAAAAAAGGAGAGGCAGCAGTGAGCCTATCCAGTGTGCTATGGTAGGTCACTCCATTGCAATCATCGTGACATGTTATTTGTATGTCAGTGCTGTTGGCCAAGGTTCTTAGTGACAGTTATTTCGAGTTATCCTAAGAAAATAAGTACCTTTGAATATAAGCTCTAGATAATAAGCCAACCAGTTCTTTTCATTGCCTGCCTTTTCTGCTTATCTGTGGTATGATCAGTGAAAAGTCTAGATTGCATTATATTTTGTCATTCTGCTGCCCATATGAAAATTAATTTGACTTGCAAACATCACAAATTGAACACAATGCAGTAATTAATATGATAGGAAAACAGACCATCAATATTTGTTTAAAATGCAAATACAAAGATACCATCTACTTGGCACAATCTACTTTGGTCAGTGTCTTCCATAAAGAGCCCATTGCCTAATTTAAATGAAGAACGCATTGCCTAAATTTAAATGAAGAACCATTATTTATCGAATTCGATGGTCCAAGTGGCTGGTTATTATCATATAGCAGCACCACCTGAAAGCATCATATAGCAGCAGCAGCTCATAGCAACTCATCATACAGCAGCAGCAGCTAGCAATTCATCATATACCAGCAGCAGCTCATAGCAATTCATCATATAGCAGCAGTAGGAGCAGCTCATAGCAATGCATCATATAGCAGCAGCAGCAGCTCATAGCAATTCATCGTATAGCGGATCAGAATGAAAATTTGGCAAAAAATCAGAGGAGATCCTCACCTTGTTGGATGAGCTCATCCTTCAATAGCACCTGAAGGCCATGGCCTGGGAGGAGGGGAGGGGGAATGAGGTGCCTTCTGCTGGAGTGGGGCATCGGCCGTAGTTGTGCGGCGACCGTCGGAGTAGTGCGTTGTACGGACCATAGCGGAGCAGCTGCTGGAGACCATGAGAATGAGCGGCGGCACCAGAGGGAGGAGCAACTGGGGAGATTTAGCCCAACCCGCCGGCCATGTAGCCTAGCTAGACAGAGCATCGTCGAGGAGCTGGCCAGATGGGACCAGTGGTGGCGGCTCGCTGGAGGAACCCTAGCGCTGCAGGCAAGGTATTGAGGTAGAGGGAAAGGGGAGAGGAGATGCAAGTGGGCAGGGCAATGAACGCTTGCGTGTTTGTTTTTACTTGAGGGTCAAGTGTGACACGGGCATGAGCAGTGGCATTTTGAGTGTAATATAGGCTGACAACAGAGTCATTTCGCTATTCTCCTTCCCTTCAATTTTTAGTGAGCTTCTACCCGAAGCACCCCCCCCCCAAAGTGAAATAAGTTAAGCCCAAGCCCATAACTCAAAAATGAGTTCTTTACATCTTTTATGGCTTATTTTGACAATAAGCTCTGAAAAGGCGGAATAGAACTGGCCCTTAACCTGCAATTCTTTTGTGTGTGCAATGATGAATCAGTCCTGCCTGCTATAATGTACATTTAGGCATCATACATGGCATAACCTAATACATGTGCATTTCATTATAGAATCTGAAATATGCAATGTTTATGTTAGTTCATACGTTGCACATGATGTTTAAATGCCCCTTAAATCTGGTCAGTCAAGTGATGGTCTTTAAGCCTCCTTCTATGCTTCTTTTCTTGATATGTAATTCTGTGTTGTGCAAGATTTGCTCACATATTTGTTCAATTGCTTGTTTGTATCAGCCAGCCATTCTAGGACTATTTGCTTTGATTAATTGCTGTTCTTGACTTAACAGAGCTTGTCAGCGATTTAAACACTAAGGGCTGCTGTAGTGGGGGCTTGTATAACTCATAGGTGACATAAAGGTTTGGTTGTACACTAAAGTAGGCTCTCCAAGAGTACCTGGAGGTCTAGTTCGAAGGTATGCCTAGTTTTTACACAGCGCACACATAGTAAATGCTCGTTTCATTGTGTGCACGAGATGTGGCATGTTTCATTATGTGGTGTTGTTTTGTTATAAACTCATCCTTTGGTGTTGTTCACAGACTCGAAAGTATGCATATTTATCTTCCAAGGAGACTAGTAACTAGTTTGTGTCACCTTGTAGAGGGGGTGCAATGAAGATAAGATTGAGGATTTTCAAGTACAAGATGTTAGGAAGGAGCCTTGCAAGAGAAGGAGGAGCAGCGCTAAGCTTGTTCAACCAGTTATGGTAAGTCACTGTATTACAATTACCAGGACATCCTATTTGTCTGACATTGTGCTTGCGTAGAGTTCTTCACATATAACCCAGTCATTGGGCCATTGATTAAAACTCCCTCCGCTCACTACTATATGATGTTCTAACTTTTTGGTAAATCAGATGTATGTAAACACATTTTAATGTGTCTGTTCACTCATTACGGATGTAGTCTACTTTTAAATATCTAAAACATCTTATAGTAGTGAACAGTGTGAAACTGCTTCATGCTATGGTAGAGTTGTCGATGTCATAAATGTCATAACCAAACGCATATTCACATCATTAGCCTCCCTATCATTACTAGGATCTTGATTACATACTAGTCGAGATACTTCATAGGGGGAAAACAATATTACATTACTTGTTCCTTTATATAGTAAATGTAGCTAGGCCATGGATGTTATTGAGGCGTGCATGTATGCATGCTGCCAACTCAACAGTTCAATTGCTTGTTTGTTTCAGGCATAGTAAAATTGCTCTTTTCAATTGCTTTATTTGTCCTCAGTTAATGAGATGCCCAAACAATGATGCCTGATGTAGGGTACCTGTATAAATATTAGTTGACATAATTAAAGGCCTTACCATTTAATTACTCTGGCGAAGTGTGCCTGAAGCTTTGAAGTCTATTAACCAACTATTACTGCATGAGGCTCGCAATCTAGTTTATAAGAGGCTAATGATTGCATAGTTTTGCTTGATGTAGTAGGTTTGTATGAATCCCTCTGCTGTTCATTATGCTCCCTAAGACTCTTTTGGAGCATGGCACACAATGTTCCAGCTAGTTAATTGAGTTACAGAATGGCCAACTGATTGCTTACTTATATGCAATATATATATATATATATATATCTACTCTAAAAATTTTAATAATATATATATATATATTACATAAACACTATTCTGATCACGGGATCAGAATAATATTCTGATCACAACCTGAACTTCCCGAGTAACACGCCTGAACTTCCCTGTGTACGAACCCGAACTTCTGGCTATCTTCGCAACCGTGGCTTCCCCCGCGAATTATTCCGGTCGGTAGTGTTTTCTGGGATGTGACTGTAATCCAGATACACATACCTGCATCTAAATGCTCGTTTTGATTCGTAATTTTGCATTTTGGCGGATTCACTCTCGGGGCAGATGAACTTGTGTCTGTTTACAAGTTTAATGCATTCACTGGATGTTCTAGATCCTCTAACATGATGGGAATTTGGTGTAGGTACGAGTTTTGTGGACAATTTGTCGTTAATTTCAACGAATTTGATTTCGGGTTCTGTGTTCTTCGTCCGCGGGAGTGGTTCCGCGGCTTCTGTGGATTTGTTGTTTTTATTTGAATATAGAGGGCGGATTTGATTGCAGTAGTGAGATTGGACCATTCATGCGTTGTTAATTTGATCGGGCAGGCGAATACACCCTTGAAATCGGGCGATTGGATCTCGTGTCGGCCCGTGTTGGTTTCGGTTCTTCGTTGAGACAACTTGGTGGATTTATCGTTTTGATGTTAGGGCGCAATAGGATATCGTTCGAGGTCGCGGACTGAGAAGGTGTAGTCACCCAAGTGATTAAATCTGAAAACCAAATTCGATAATGTGTATTTTTCAGTGATTCTACTGTCTGTGTTACAGAGTTGGACTTCTGCACCTTTTGTGCTTGAACTTCCCTCATTTTAATGCATGTTTTTTGGGTGATGCTGCAATACGATCTGTTTGGTTGGTGTTGTTATAAAAAATTTGTGTACGTTTTTTTGTTTTTCAGAGTACTCATATACGTAAATGTGGAGCTGGTCCATAGACACACAAATCATCTTTTTTATATTTATTCTGTCTTCGGGATTAGTTTTTTGGATCATCCACATTCTGTGGTAGTAGTTGGACTTCTATGGTACCAGTGATTGAACTTCCTGGTTTCCACATTGCAACGCGGTGCAGCATCGCGCTCTATTTTTTCTTTTTTCTTTTTTTGTAATTTTCAATTTTCTAATTTGGGTTTGAGTTTGTTCCGTGGGCAACTATGGGATTATTCCCAAATATGCATGCATACCTTACTTATTTTTTTGTAACATGTTTGCATACTTCGAACAGTGGTAGAACTTCAGTATGTGTTTAACGTGAACTTACAAGATTTTTGCTTCTGTGTAATTTGTTTTTCTACATGTTCATTTGATGTTTTTTCAAAACACCGAACTTATGTGTTTTTACAACTTGAACTTACCTTATTTAGAACATTTGATTACGAGATCGTTGTTTCACGGTGAATCAAGTTATTTGTTTCAAGTTTCAGCTTTGAAGTCGATCTGTAAATGAGGTATGCAAGAATGCCTTGCTGTGTCAGCGTCGTTACTATGCCCGGCCTTCTCCCAGTCAGAGGTAACTGAATAATAATTTGATAAGCGTACACATGCACGCTGTAACGTGGGGTAATCTTCTTATTTGTAAGCCTTTGTATCAGTAAAAGTGTATTAGTGTATTTGGCATCAGTTTTATTATGATCTCAGCTCGCTGTTCCCAATGAGCACTTGAGCACTGCATACCTAGACTGTATTGGCCGAGTCTTCCATACTGTTGCCTAAAAAAACTACATTGGCTGAGTCTTCAACTCAAGTTCACTTTCTTGGAATACCATATGAAACTTTTACGCACCAACCAACTTAACCAAAAGTGCTAAACAACGAAGAAGAGTCTCTACTATGTTATTATTATAAACAAGAGCCAAACGAGCTATCACATGCTTTCACGAGGCTAAATTATCAAATACAAAAAAACATATTTATATTCAGTTTTTATTCTCATATCTAATTTTATTCCACGTGCACTTCTACAGCGCGTAAATGAATGACCTACGTCCACTAAATATGGACTCCAAGTACCTAACAACTCGCTTAGTTCAAGATAAGCACAAGATCTGCCACCGCCGACTGAGTGCCGCAGCCTGTGAAGCCACCGAAAGGAACACCCCCAGTGTCACCAACGCCACCGACTTGGAAGTTGCTCCCCACGCTTCTTCCTACTCCGCCGAGCAGGACCATGACGCCGATGAAGACATCGCCGTTGTTGCCGAAGACCCTGCCGATGCAGCCATCATGGCATCCTGCCGATGCTTTGGATTGTGTACTTGCTGCTGGGAACTTCTAAGCTTCTTCATGCGTCTCTCGTCTTGCTGACATAAAAGAAAAAAATGTCTATTAGCACACAAGTTACATCTGCCTATACCTTTGTAACTGAACTTAGCATTATTCACAGCCTGAACTTCTCATATAAAAGTGGTGTTCATGTACATATTTTTTCCCCTATGACAGGCATCACACTATGCACTGAGCTGAGCATCTGCCAATACTTTTGTACCTGAACTGAGCACCCTTCACAGAATGAACCTCACATCCTGTTAATTCTACACTATTTGATTACTTATATGTACCTGAACTGAGCACTCTCCACAACCTGAACTTCTTGTTTTGCAAAGGAAAAATACTGTCTACAGTTAAAAAACCTGAACCTTCATGAGTTTGAATGGTTGAACTACTAGTGCATACCAACCTGACCTTCATGTGAGATCACATGCATGTTCTATTTTCCTTTTATTTTTTTGCACAGAACCAGATACATACCAACCTGAACTCTAACACACTTACTAGTTGAACTTCACATGGCTTTTTCACATGTGAATGTGAATGCAGGCAGATTTTCTAGTGTTTGTAGCCTGGACTGATGCTCACACACCACCTGAACTTCACATGGCTGTAAGCAGGCAGATTTTAAAAAAGCTTTTTGTAGCCTGGACTGATGCTCACACACCACCTGAACTTCACATGGCTGTAAGCAGGCAGATTTTAAAAAAGCTTTTTGTAGCCTGGACTGATGCTCACACACCACCTGAACTTCACATGGCTGTAAGAAAATAACAAACAGAAGGAAGAAGTTCAACCATACCCTGGCTAGAAGGTCGGCCAACCTTTTCCCAGCAGCTGATAGGCCACCTTGAGAGCAATTCGTCGGGGAGGTAGGAGATGAATGCCATGGCAATCCATGTCTTGCAGGGGGCGCGAAGTTCATCTGCACAAAGCAAGAAGGTCAGGCAAGGCAAGATTGAAGAAGAAGGCAACAAGAGGGAGGAAGTCCATGTACCGTTGGTGGATCTGGAGGCGCCGCCGATGCCGCCTCCGCCGCGGAGTTGCTCCGTTGGCCGCGCCATTCGCCGTAGCTTGCGTCTGGGCCGTCATCTGGTCTGCCAAGGCGTCGGGCGCTGATGGAAGGAGGATGCGGCTTCCGGAAGTCCATGGCGGCTTCGCCGCGTCCAGGCGACGCGGGCTCCCTCGCGCCGGCGTCCGCCGTCGCTCGCTCGCCCGCGCCGGTGGTCGGCCAGGAGCTGGAGATGGAGGGGAGGCGGCGGATCCGGCCGGCCAGGATCTGGGGAAGGAGGGGAGGCGGCGGATCCGGCCGACCAGGAGACGGGGGGAGGGGTGGGGAGCGGCGGAATCCGGCAAAGATCGTCGGCGACGGGGGAGGTCGGGGGATCGAGGGGAGGAGGGGGGCTGGGGCGGCTCGGGATTGGGATCAGGTGGATCCTGTCGGGGGGTCTCGGGATCCAGTGGATCCTGTCGAGCCGGTGGCAGTTCAGAAGTTCGGGAGGACCCTGTCGGGCCCTATATAGGGGCTGCTGTGATCCAAATAACTATTCTAATACTGGGATTAGAATAGTGCTGTCCTATATATATATATATATATATATAGAAAGTCTATTAATAACACAATTCTTCACCCCTGGTCCAGCGACCGAGCCAGGTTCTCTCTATCGCACCCGCGCGTTGTGCCTCCAGCGTCCATCATTACCCCACGCGCGAGGTAAGTTTTTTCCCCTTCCCTTACGGTGACAAAAAAACCGTTTTCTGTTCGTGGGATTAGGACCTAGCCCACTCCGCCGGCTCCCCAGATCCTATTCTGCGTTGCGGCATGGTGGTGAGCGGCAGGTGAGCGCGACGGCTCGGTGGTCGGCGTGGGGAGAGGCGGTTGACCCGGTGGCGGCGTAATGGTGTGCTGCTCGATGGGTTAACTCGGCCGCAATATTGTTGACCACGGCGGCAAGGTGTTCGAGGCGGGGCCTATGTGTTGGGAAGCACGGCGTGTGGTGGTCGGCTGGCCATGGCGGTGGTTGAATTGGTGGTCGCCGAGGCACTGGTTAAATCGTGCGTGCTCTCCTCCAGCCATGGCTGGTTGCCCCGTACGCTCTCGTGAGCTCAATCCAAATCCCTTCAACGTCTGTGTCTATGTCCGTTTGTTGCCCCGACTGTATTTCCTCTATCCAAGCTCCTTATTTCATATGCTGCTCTATTTGAACTCTAGAAGCCCCATTGTAAGTTTTGACAGGAATACCATGCAAAAATATACTGGTGATGTAATCATTGTTGGGTTTTCTCTTCTCTTTTCGAAAGCTCATCTTGTGGGAATTGGTTACCTCTGACGGTCTGACTTGATTCTACAAATCGTGCACTGTTTTGTTCATAGTCTGTTGCATTTTACACTTTGATTCGAATATGAAATGCACTATGTTGAACACTAAGTAACTTCTATCACTCGTCATGTCAGATACACACAATTCTGTTTTGGGCAAGTTGCTTAGTAGACAGTTTTTTGATTAATTTCCCTGGCCTAATACCATTGTGATGTGCAGATAACTTATATCTCCGCCCAAGAGCTCGCCTTGATGTCCTCACGGACTGGAGTCCATGACTAAGAGCTCTCCTCAATGTATGCAGGTATTGCCCAGACCGTAAAGAAGCTAATTGATGTTAATATATAGTTAATATGTTTTTCTGAATTTATTTTGAGGGCAAATGATCGAGCCACCGAGTAAATGTCCAACTCGGTCTGTTTTTAGTGCACATATATCATTTCCTCAATTAGTAATGCAAGTTAGCGACCACTTCCATTTTCTTGTCTGCATTTTCTTTGCAATCAGCAAGGAACCCTAGGACAGATGTACATTTCCTCATGTGAATTCTAGTCCCTAGATTGTTTGTGGCTTTGGGCAATACAGAATTGGAGAACTTGCTATATAGGTTTGGATAGAATGTCATAGCTGTATCCACAACTGCTTAATCTTTAATTTGTAGTTGAAATTCTGCACACTTCTCTCTGTATTTGTTTATCTTATCGGCTATCATGCACCATAACTTGATGAATGAAAATATCCTAGTAAAGTTTCGACAGCACTAACTTTCCAAAAATATACAGTTTCTGTATCAAGGTTGTCTTCCAGTGATTCACTCCTTGTTCAAGTGCTGGCATACATAAACTTAAACCACAAAAAAATGTGTACACATGTTTATAGCTCTAAACACAAAAAGCCTTTAGAATCAGGGGTAGCTTTACAAAATGCTGGCCTGGATTCTGAATATGCTAGATAATACCATCTTCCACACATGATAATATGTTGTACCACACCACTGTATACACAAGTGTCTGTAATTTCTTTGGGTGGCTTCCTCCACCAAAACAAAAGGCTTGTGCACGACTAATGCTATCTGACTAGATTGTGTGATAATCACTGCTGATTTTTGCATGACAGTGGGTCGTCACAGATTTGCAACAGGGCTGAGCAGTCGTGTAGCGTCGCTAGTTCGTGTTCAATAGTGTCAGGTTATGGTAGCCGTTGGCATGTTTCTTGGTGCGGCATGCATCTCCTCCCACCATGGCGGTCGACAACCAAGTCTTAACCGCCATAACTCTTTATTATCGCCCCCTCTCCTCTGATTTACACGAGTGTGTCAATTTATTCTCCCATGTTAAGTATCTGTCTGAAGGTGGGTGCAGCTACTACATTCCAAATTTAGTTATCTGAATTTAGGTAGGTAATTTACATTTAGTATCTCCATGAACTCACTCACGAGATAGGTAATCTTTTGGATTAAAGTAATGATGTAAACTGCAACTATACACACCAATACATGTATTTCAGGTGGAAATTCGAAGGTGGTGTCACACCTTGGCTAAATTTTTGTGTATGCTGCTAACAATTTAGGGTTGTTTTACACTATTGTTTGTTGTAAACAAACCAGGTAAATTCGTGAAATCCAAGTGCTTTTTAGATTTCTATTTACGGCATGATTTACCTCCAATTCTTTGCATGCGCCGTTTTTCATTTTGATAGTGACAGCCAGTTGTTTTAATCGATCCATTTTTCTATTGTAGCAACACTTTTTTTCATCCTAGTTGTGCTCTAATTTACCGTTTCTATGAATTAATTTCAGGTGTTTCTTTTCATCATGATTACATCATTTGGTACCTTGCTTTTTAAGGTATTTAAGTTTTGATGCTACGTACTCCCTCCGTTTCTAAAAATAAGTCTTTTTAGAGATTCCAATATAGACTACATACGGAACAAAATAAGTGAATCTACACTCTAAAATATGTGTATACACATCCGTATGTAGTCCATAGGAAAATCTCTAAAAAGACTTATATTTAGAAACGAAGGGAGCAATTCATATGCATGGGATGGTGTGTGGACAACTTTTAATATTTATATCTTTTATTTCATGCTTATCCAATTTTATCTTGCACAATTTGATACAAGGAATGGTAGGGTGCATTGAAACGGTAGTTACAGAGCTCGGCCTCTTTGTCTTGTTTCTCTGTTTACTTTCGATTCATAACTGTAGCCAGCGTGTTCATGTGATTTCTTGTACGTCCAAACTTCGCTTGCTATATCTTTGATATTGATTCTTTTTTCAGTTTAAGGTAGTAAAGCCTCAGTCTACCTTCAAATGTGATTTATATGTTCTTGTTTGTTGGTGGTCTCTACCAGTTAGATCTTCTGAGAACTAAACATATTATGTTTCTTCAGGTCTCTATTCAAGTGGATGACGACAAATATATGAGGGATAGAGAGGAATTAGTTTTCTGGAACACGTCTTTGTATTTTAGTGTATGGTGGGTACAGGCAATGTTAGATTCAAAATTTAGAGCTTTTGCCAATAATCAGTAGCAAAATTCAGGATTGCTGAGAAGAGAGGTGAACCTATTGGCTTCAGTACTATTGTTAGGATACTATGTTGCTTCCAGGCTATGGATAAGAATAGTTCAGTCGCTTTAGAGATTGTTGAACATATGAAATTGATGGAAATCTCTGGGCACCCTCAAGTTAAGCTGCTTGAAGACCAAGTTCAAATATGTGAGAGGGCAGTGCGGTTGGGCATGCGAGTCTATTGTACCTGATGTAATCAGATTATTAGATCTCTTTTGAAATAGTGATCTCCGAACGATTTTTTTGTACTTGTAGGGATAGTTTTTATTACGTGAGGCATTTCCCAGAACCATTAGTAGTCTTGTACATTGAATCAATTTATTAGACGTCTTTGTTATTCCTAGGGACATGTGATTATTTTTGCATTACATAGCATTATTTTACGGCCATCGGGCTACGTACCATCCGTTCCTTGAGGCTGCTGACTGTATCGTGTTCTTGATGATACATATGTCCATTTTATGTTCGGTTCTTCAGATATTAATGTTGTCATCTCAATCAGCGCTGAGCATTGGTTATGGGCTTTTGGATTGTTAGCATCACTGTAGTGCTGATGTACTTCCCAAGAAGAAACAAAGCTTTTGCCTCCATTTATTTTGGACTTGTGCTTGTTTTGCCCTACAAAGATAATAAGAAATTGTTTCAAGGTGATTATAGCCGAACTACCTAAAAGCAAATCAAAATTTTGGAATACAGTTTAAGAATTTGGTTCTAGCATTTTCAAGGTTATTTCCTACTATAAAAGAATTCATTTAATTTGCCCATCTCACAGTGAAGTTTTTTTTTGCGGGGTAGAAGGGAGTTTTATTCCAAAATGATAGGGTTACAATCTCGAGACAGCTGCTCCTCACACCATGCAGGACTCGAGTTCAATCACACCACAGTACAACACTCGGTACGGCTATAATGTGCCAAAAGATGTGCTACCCTATTATGCTCTCGACCAATTTTACAAGGAGTAAAATGCACCATAAGTCCTATAACTATTCGAGGTTTCTCAAGTTAGTCCTAAAACTTCAAAAGTGCAGATTCAGGTCCTAAAAGTTTATAAGTTGTTCATCACAGGTCCTACGCAGGCCAGACCGGGTCTGACTTGCTTATGTGGCAAGTTAACCATCGCCACGTCAGTGGCACTGTTCACAATACTGTACATACATATCGAGTTTTCCTAATTTTTTTAAAAATTCATAATCTGAAATTTCCCAAAAAACTGTTACGTACTGTTCATAATCTGGAATTTCCCAAAAAACTCTGAAAAGTTCATTTTCTGGGAAAAAAATTCTCCGAAAAGTCTGGAAATTTCATTAAAAATACGCTACGCACTGTTCATATCTGGTAATTTCCAAAAACGCTGAAAAAATCATTTTCGAGGAATCTGAAATTTCCGAAAACACTGTTCATAATCTGAAATTTCCCAAAAGCTCTGAAAAATTCATTTTTGGGAAAAAAATCCCCGAAAAATATGGAAAATTCATTAAAAATACGCGGTTACGCACTGTTCATACTTGGAAATTTCCAAAAACTCTGAAAAATTCATTTTCGGGGAATCTGAAATTTCCCGAAACACTGTTCATAATCTGAAATTTCCCCCAAAAAATGAAAGTTTCATTTTCTGCAAAAAATATTCCACGAAAAAACGGAAAAAAAAATCTGGAATTATGAACAGTGTGTAACAGTGCATTCATGTAATTTTTTGTAGAAAATGATTTTTTTTTAAAAATAGGAAAACTCTATATGTATGTACAGGCTGTGAACAGTGCCGCTGACATGGCGCGCGCCGACGTGGCGATGGTCAACTTGCCACATAAGCAAGTCAGACCCGGTCTGACCTGCGTAGGACCTGTGATGTACAACTTATAAACTTTTAGGACCTGAATCTGCACTTTTGAAGTTTTAGGACTAACTTGACAAACCTCGAATAGTTATAGGACTTATGATGCATTTTACTCTTTTACAAGGAACAAACTCCCTAATAACCATGTGAGCTTTAATCTCAGCATCAAGATGACCATAGGCAGATCTGGACAGTGTAACGTCCGTGAGGGTTACCAATGCATTCAAAGAATCCGATTGGATGATCACCGCCCTGTCTGAATGTTGCATGGCCAAAGCCATACCTTGCATGATTGCATGAATTTCCGCTTCAAGGGCGTCATTACAGTGAAAAATATACCTATATGCCGCGAAGATCATGGTCCCATCCTCGTTCCGCAGCACCATTCCAGCAGAAGCACGCCCATCATGACTCGAAAAAGAACCGTCAACAGAAAGGGCCACTCAACCTGCTGGTGGGCGAGGCCATGGAGCAGGGGTTGGTGCACGATTACTGCTCACAACACGGCCTTCCTCCCAGGTTGGCATTTTTCCTTTTATTAATTTTTCCATACTAAACTTTCTTGCCAAATGTAGCGACTTATAGTAGCTGTCCAAGTAGTCAATAGTAGCTTGAACCAGGGCCTCACCCTTGCCATGAGTAAAGTCATTGCGTAGCTGCCATATTCGCCAAATGGTCATCATCACCATGTCCCTAGTATGTTCTAGGCACTTTGACGGGAGTTGCAATAGCCAATCTTTCCCTGATTCAATTAGTAGAGCATCATCAGGTAGTGGCCATATCTTGCGCAGTCCCTCCCAGACTTGCCGAGCATGCATGCATGTGATGAGAGCATGAAAGCCGCTCTCTTTCTCCTTTCCACAGACCGGACAGGAACTACGCGCAGGTATCATTTTGTGTGTGTGTGTTCTAAAGCAACAAGATTACCTAGACCTCGCCAAAAAAAACGAGATGATCGTGTAGATAATTAGAGGAAAACGCAGACAGGAATTGCACCGTACACCTTTATAGGAACATAATCTTATCGAACAAAAAAAGTCAGGTGCGCTTCCATACTCACTATAAAATTATAGCAACAACATTTATTTTTTTATGGGGCTATTCTGATGTGCCATAAAAATTTCTCACATGCATGATGTAAGTTATTGGCATGCAGAAGGTAATATTATGTCGTACCTTTTTGCTTTACGGAATGGAGATCGGTTCCTTCTTCAGGATGTAATCTTATCTCAAGTGCTTTTGTTTTCTTACGTTTTAAAGGTGTGGCCGTGGGAGATGGCTGGGGTGAGGAATAAAAATACCTCACCCAGGGTGACGAATAGCGCCATATATATATATATACAAATATATATATTACCAATATATTTTACCAATATTCTGCGGCCTATATCAGTGTGCGCGAACAATATATATATGCGGTGCTATTTGATGCTGATCAGTATCTGCGGTTAATATTCAGCTTACTATTTGGCACTATGCAAATAATTGGTGCCTTACTATTTAGAAAAGTATTTCACTATTTGCAGCAATATTCAATTCTTTGCCACTATTTCAATGATATGCGTGTGTCTGATAGTTAACACGGCTAATTCTTGCTTAACTTCAACCAATATGCAGGATCTATTAGCTGGCTGCCGGGACCAGATATTCGTCCTGTTCGTTCTTTGCAGGTTGTGAAATTCCTACTCGGTAATCACCATATTTATCATTACGTTGCATCAGATGTAGCTAGTTACGTTCACTTGACGGTTTTAATTGCAAATTTATTAGGCAGAATTCTTATCGTCTTCCCAGGCAGTTCCACCCGAAGGGAACACTTCTCTACGGCAACGGGTTCTCACTCAACGCCAACTCTGGGCTACATGAAGAACAAACACGCAGAGGTTTCTCCTATAGGATCCCTAGCATAAGAACTCTTCCCATAAATTCAGAAATAAAAACACCAAGTGAAACCAAAGAAACTACATCATTTCAACAACATAATTTACATATGGTTTTCCCTTTCGGGAAACCCCGAAGGGATTACACACGAACTAGGAGATTACCTTGATATTCCTGGCGATCTCAGCGCCTTCTTGGCTGTACTACTTAGTGGAGTGGCTAATCTACTAAGGGAGAGGAGAGCTGGCTCTTGCTTCTCTCGAGTGCTCTCTCTCAGGCTTGAGTGCTCTCTGCCTCTCTCCCTCTGTCTGTCTTTCTTTCTGTCCGTCTCCCTCTCTGTGAAGAGAGCGCCTCCTTTTATAGCCGCTAAACGGCTGCCAGTGAAGCCTTCGGGAGCCTCCGCTCGACTGCCAGTGATGCCCTCACTTATTTATTTTACATACGGTAGCATGCACGCGTGTCCTACTAGGGTACATGCCTGTCCTTCTAAAATATGGATAGGCACGAGAGAAAGTGCCCGACAGACTTCAATCTTCAGGAATCTTCGCCTTTCTTCACATGGGCGTTGTCTCCAGGTGGATGATTGGCTTGCCTCCAGTGTCTTCTAATTATATGAGCAATGCACAGAGATTGCTCACACCGTTGGCTTGAATCCTGAACTCTGCCTTCTTCTCTGATGCAAATATTCTGGAATCTGATGCATCAAACATTTTTTTAATATATATATGGGTGGGTCTTCCCCGCCAATATGATTGATATACCATATTCAATATTCGGGTTGCATCAATATTCGGCGGGGGGGGGGGGGGTCCTCCGCGCCCGAAAAATTGATAGCAATATCAATTCAAGTATATGGCCTATTGATTAATACCAATATTCACGTATCATTAATTGCTAATCAATATGCTGCCCATGTCCAGCGATGTCCATATGGTTATCGTCAGACAAATAAGAAACATATTTTCGATTACATTCTTTCTTTATTTCTTCAACTATTTCTTGTCTTAATTCCTTTAATATTTCTTCTTTCCAATCTATTTTTAATTCTTCTTTCCACACTTTTGACATATCTTCCCATTTTTCATCTATTTTCATATCTATATATTCCCCATTTAAAGAATCCACTCCTTTGACAAGGCATTCTTTATATGATTTATATTTTGGAGAAATATTATCTTTTTCATATTCGGAGCTTGATTCATCTATTTTCAACTTATTGAGAACTGCTGTTGCCGGATTGGCATTATTTCTCTTATGGACCTTGTGGATATATTCTTCGGCTAATGGCTCTATATAATATACAGGTCCTATGACAGCCTCTGCATGTTTTAAAGCTTCATCGGCCCAAGCATAACTTTTCCAGTTTATGCTTTCTCCATTTTTCTTTGCTATTAGTTTTTCTATACTTATTTCTTCATATGAAGTATATATTCCTGGCCTCTTTCCTTCAAACAAGACATATAACGTCTTGTGCTCTGGATATTCCATATTCTCTGCGGACGTTTGTCCTTTATTCATCATTTTTCCTCTATTTAACATATTGAAATATTCTGCTAGGCTATTCAGGATTGATAGCATATAACCTTTATCATCTCTTTTGTTATTATATTGATTCCAAAAATTATAGATATGCATCCTTGAATTTCATCTAGATACATATATTTCTTGGGCTTGAAATTAAAAGTATTTGGCTCAAATATCTTCAGACTATTCTCAGCTCCAAAGCTGATTGTTTCGAACCCGTGGGGGTGAAGTCTTCTCTCCATATCTGTAGAATTAGTGATCAAGAGGATATGTCAGATAAAGCATTATTCTTTGATATGCTCGAATATGCTCAAATATTACTTTATAACCATTCCTTCCTTTATTTCTGTGCTTCCAGCAGCACCATATTCTTCTTCTTTATTATTCTTTAGCTCATCTTTTAATATTTCTAGCATTGCTTCTAGTATATTCATCCTATTTTCTAGATTTCTGATTCTACTAGATAATATTTTTTCTTCTGGTTCAAACTCTATTTCCTGTCTCCATATTTGATTTTTGGCTTTTAGACAGGAGGCACAAGCTTGCCTTAGACATAAGCTGCATGTGAACCTATTATCTTGGCTTGGATAATATATACAGAAAGCACATTTGATATTATAATCACCTTTTCCTTTAACCCAATCATGTTCGCAATCTACTTGATTCATCATTTCTATTTTTAAACCTGATAACTCATCTATTAAGTCTATCTCATCTTCACTTGAATCATATTCTTGAGTCTCATTTTCTACTTCATCTGTTTCAATAATTGAATATATTGACTCATCATCTTTTATTTCTTCATCACATGTTAATATATTTTCATTAACATTATCTATAATTAGAACTCTTTCTTGCTCTTCATATTTACTAGAGTATCTTTTCTGGTCTTTATTAGGGCAAGTTCTACTTAGGTGATCTGGAGAGTTACATATAAAACACCTACATGTTTTATCATAAGTTTTTCTAGGATCATATCTTCTTACATTTCTTTTATGTAGAAATGGGGCTCTATTATCTGACCTTCTTAAGAAAAACCTTTTCTTAGTTCTAAAATTTCTATTATCTCTCCTTTGGGATTTATAATATTTTTTATTCTTATACCTTTCTTCTCCATATGTTAATGGTATTTGGACAATGTTATTGCAGAAATTATAATCTGTTTTCTTCATAGATCTTTGAGCTTGTATGCCTGTACATATCTTTCTTAGCTGTTTAAAGACAAATGTTATGGCTTGAGATATGTTTACAATATTTCCTCCTGATTCCTTTTTATATTCCTCAAATATTATAGATCCTAAAGGGTCAGGCAACTTATTAAAATATCTTTCTACTACTCCTATATTAAAGCCTTGCTTAGCAGTGGTAGCATTATATAAGTAATGCTGAGAGAATTCTTTTATGCCTTTCCAGCTTGTTAGAGTTAATTTTTCTATTTCTCTTAATCTTTCATTTTGTAATGCAGTATGTCCTAATTCTGGATCTTCTGCTATGATCATATTTGAAATAACATTTGCAAAGTTATTCGGATTGCTTCCTGCTCTTTTTAATTCTTGGTATTGATCAGGGCATGCTTCTACCCATTGTTCCCATAGGACTTTTACAGATTCTCCTAAAAATGTTTCAAGATATGTTAACATATCTTCAACCTTTGTGCCAATATTATGCTGGTTTTGTATATATTTTTGAACTATTAAACTTTTCCATATGCTAATTATATTCGGCCAATCTATCGGACCATGGGCTGCTAAATTTAAAATAGCACCATCATTTTTATAATTTTGAAATTGTACTGGCCTTTCAAAATCTCTTCTCTTGGTACCCATATATCTATATTGTCCAGGGATATACGTGGGTTGGTAGTCATCTTTTTCTGGAGGCCATTGTCCAGCTGATCTGGTAGGTCTCTCCCTTTCTTCATCTCTTCTTACTGATGATTCTCCATATCCCCTTCTTCTTTTTCCACTATTTTCTACTTCCATGGCTTCCATTGCATTGTCTAAATTATGCAATCCCACATCATCTGGTGAGTTATAAAAATCATTATTTTGTTCTGCATCACCATAATTTTTATCTTCTAACTCTTCTTCTTCTTCTTCTTCATAACTTTCTAATAAAAGCTTATTATTTATATCCCATTGCTCTTCTTCATCCACAACTTCATCTTTGTGGCTCTGAGCAATATTCTTATTTTTATCATTATTTTCAGTGGTAACATTATTATTACTATTAATATTATCTTTCTTTACTTCTGCTGCTATGGTGTTATTTATCACACGAGAACAACTAATTGCTGGCTTTTTCTCACTTTTTAATCTTTTTAATCTAGAAATTTCTCTAATGAAAAATAATTCTCTTTCTCTTATCTTAGGCCAGTCTGCTGTCCATGAATGACTATATTCCCATTCTATATGCTTTAGTTTCTTTTCCCAATGAATTATTTCATCATCTATATTAGTTTTTTCCATGCATTCGGTTACACCTTTATTTTTATTATCACTAATTTCTGTTTCTGGCATAAAAGATTATGTGTCTTCTATGGATGCTGATCTATAATTCATGAATCTGATACTACTACCTCCTTCACAATTTTGATAACTTATGTAGTTTTCAGGTAGTGTTAATTCCTTCTTTTCTATTAATTCACCTATCTTCCATTCTTCTCCTGCTCTTTCTTCAGAACTAATTGTCAGAGGATTCATAAATTGTATGCCTTTAGATTGCATGCTATCAATTACATTATTTATGTTTACTCTATATCTAGAATTACTTTTGTTAGTGAGCCTTCCTATAAATTCTATGCTTACTAACAAATTTGTTCCTTTAAAATCTTCATATCCTTTAGTTTGGAAACCAAAACTCATTTTTTCAATAAATTCTTTAACAGGCATTATTAGGTCTGGAGCTATGTATGTTATTAGTTTATTTTCATTCATATCTCCTTCCAGAAAGCCTAATGCCGCTTTATCAATTGATTCCCATCTTCTATCTAATAGTGTTATTAGCACTTTTGCTCCTAATTTCTTTCTTGTCATGCCTTTAACTCCTATGATATACATTCCTTGATGAATATATTTATAACCACAATATCTTAAATCATTTTCAATATTCTTGCTTACAATACGTAGATCTACTGGGTGCGTTAAAACACTTAGCTCTACTTCTCTAGATATTCTATATAAACTACTCTTGCTTTCAAACAAACCCATATGATAAACTTGCTGTGGTTTTATTTTTCTTAGAGTATCTTTTTGATATCTTTCTAAATCTTTTTGCAAATCTATAACTTCTTCTATGCTATCAACATCATCAGCTTTGCATGATAATCTATGCTTCATTGCAAGAGGCTTAGAGTCTTGTCTTATTACCTGGAGGAATTTGTCTCTTCTGGAGACGCTGTTAGGTACATCCATCTTTCTGAATTAATATTTCTTGATGAAGATACTATTCCAGATGAGGATAACACAATATCTTTGTTGCTTTGAACATTATTTAGCTTTTCCAAAACTCGGATTAAAAGTTGGAGGATAGTGTTATTCTGCCTTATTATAATTTTAGAGTCTTCTTTTGGTGAGTCGTGATCAGAAAATCCGACAGGGGGTGACAAATGTATAGCAACTTCGTTTAAAGCTTTGCTATATTCGTTCATATAACTAAGAGAGGATAAGAGTTTTTACCTCTTGAACTAACCTTTTTATTTCAGGAATGTCTTGACTTGATTCAAAGCGTGACGATGAGTCTTTACTTTTACAAAGATAACAGCCTATTGACAACACTTCTTCTTTAATATAGTCGTTATTCTTGCAAATAATATTCTGTCTTGCTTTTGCTTCTTCAAGTTTATGAAGAATGATATCTATTTTATTATTTAACCCGGAGCACTTGTCTGCGAGTTTTTGATATTCTTTGAATATGCTTTCAAATTTTTGCTCAAGTATATCTTGCCTTTTTCCCCAAGATATGTAAAAATTATATATCAAATCGACCACAATATTTAGCTGACTATGAGATGTATGCCAAATATGCTCCTCAGAGGGATTTATTCTGCACCTTATATTAATATCTTCTTTAGTATTTATTACCTTACCTGTACTAACTTCTAAATTTAAATACCTTAACCTTTCAATGATTATATTCTGGCCTGATACCAACTATACCAAATTTTATATATATGTACAAATATATATTACCAATATATTTTACCAATATTCTGCGGTCTATATCAGTGTGCGCGAACAATATATATGCGGTGCTATTTGATGCTGATCAGTATCTGCGGTTAATATTCAGCTTACTATTTGGCACTATGCAAATAATTGGTGCCTTACTATTTAGAATAGTATTTCACTATTTGCAGCAATATTCAATTCTTTGCCACTATTTCAATGATATGCGTGTGTCTGATAGTTAACACGGCTAATTCTTGCTTAACTTCAACCAATATGCAAGATCTATTAGCTGGCTGCCGGGACCAGATATTCGTCCTGTTCGTTCTTCGCAGGTTGTGAAATTCCTACTCGGTACTCACCATATTTATCATTACGTTGCATCAGATGTAGCTAGTTACGTTCACTTGACGGTTTTAATTACAAATTTATTAGGCAGAATTCTTATCGTCTTCCCAGGCAGTTCCACCCGAAGGGAACACTTCTCTACGGCAACGGGTTCTCACTCAACGCCAACTCTGGGCTACACGGAGAACAAACACGCAGAGGTTTCTCCTATAGGATCCCTAGCATAAGAACTCTTCCCATAAATTCAGAAATAAAAACACCAAGTGAAACCAAAGAAACTACATCATTTCAACAACATAATTTACATATGGTTTTCCCTTTCGGGAAACCCCGAAGGGATTACACACGAACTAGGAGATTACCTTGATATTCTTGGCGATCTCAGCGCCTTCTTGGCTATACTACTTAGTGGAGTGGCTAATCTACTAAGCAAGGAAGAGAGCTGGCTCTTGCTTCTCTCGAGTGCTCTCTCTCAGGCTTGAGTGCTCTCTGCCTCTCTCTCTCTCTGTCTGTCTTTCTGTCTGTGAAGAGAGCGCCTCCTTTTATAGCCGCGAAACGGCTGCCAGTGAAGCCTTCGGGAGCCTCCGCTCGACTGCCAGTGATGCCCTCACTTATTTATTTTACATACGGTAGCATGCACGCGTGTCCTACTAGGGTACATGCGTGCCCTTCTAAAATATGGATAGGCACGAGAGAAAGTGCCCGACAGACTTTAATCTTCAGGAATCTTCACCTTTCTTCACATGGGCGTTGTCTCCCGGTGGATGATTGGCTTGCCTCCAGTGTCTTCTAATTATATGAGCAATGCACAGAGATTGCTCACACCATTGGCTTGAATCCTGAACTCTGCCTTCTTCTCTGATGCAAATATTCTGGAATCTGATGCATCAAACATTTATATATATATATATATATATATATATATATATATATATAATGTTCAGTAGTGGCGTGTGGTCTAAATTTGTAACCTGTCTGTGTTTTGGATTTGGCCCTAACATCCAGCTCCTCTGGTGAGCTAAGAGAGATTTCTGTATGCGGGCTGCACAGACTACCATTTTTATAATTTTTAAAATATCACCTGCTTATGCTTCATGACGTGTACCATTATTGTTAGTCCTGTTTTGCCATGTCCAAGATAGTTTGTCTTGCTTGCTTCACTGTTGTAACTATATTTTTGCCCTACTCATGTGTACTTACAGAAACATTTCAGGATGAAGTGACATCAACATAAAGATCTCAGAGCAGTGCGACATGGCCATTATCAAATGATTATGGATTGGAATTGGAATGTGCTGATGTTCTCGAGCATCAACTAGAAGTGGCAAGACAACATATATATGATTCTCAACATGTAATCAAAATGTTGAGGCTGGAGTTGCAGGTATTAGATGCAGGAGTCAAAAAATGAAATAAGACACTGAGGTAACCATAAAGGAATTGGAAATTTTGCAGACTGAAATTTGTGCTATTTGAATCCGGCCAATCCTATTTTCTGAAGAGATTATAGTTCAAATGGTAAGTTCTGTTGATGCGCATCCATGATGTATGAACTTTATTTGCCAAGTGTATGTAATTTGCTGTTTTCTGTACGCTTTATTATCACTGATGTCGAACTATAATGCCCAGTGGATGTAATCTGGTGTAAATTCTTTATTATATAGTGTAGGATTATTCTTCGTTTCTATGCCTTAGTCTCTTTATTGTATAGTGTAGGTTTTTTAGAGGCGATAGTATAGAGTAGGATAATTCTTTGTATATGCTATATCGTTGAAACGGGGGTCAACACGCCCAAACATTACCTGGACACCATCCGAATGAACAAATATGTGTAGTCAAAGCGGGCCTTAATTGGGCTGGTAAACTAATATTTAGTGGACCCCAATCACTGTGGCCCACCGTAACAATGGCTCTTAGCAGGTCGTTAACAGGACGAAAGCTTGATAGGGCCATATAAATGGAAATGGCCCGCGGGCCTCTGGCAGGTCGAAATAAATGTCAATTTTTTCTCGGCCCTTTTACTTGACGGGCCAGTAAGAGGCCGAAAGTGTTTTGGGCCAAAAGAGGCCCAATTTACGAACTAGGCTTTTAACAGGCCGAAAGTCCCGTCGGGCTGAAATGGTGCCCTGCTTAAAGTGGGCCGCTAATGGAGCCAAATTCAGGTGGCACTGACAAAGGCACAACTGTTGTGCGGGCCGTTAACAGGCTGAAAGACAAAATGGGCTAGAAGTTGGCCCATGTACAGTGTGCCGAGGAAAGGCCAAAAGTCACAACGGGCTAGAAGTTGGCCCAACTACAAAATGGGTCGAGAAAAGGCCGAAAGACGTACCGGCGGCATATTGGTCCATATCTATAATGGGCTGCTAACAGGCCGAGAGAAGGTCGGGCCGTAATTGAGCCCAAAGACGTAGTGGGCTATTAACGGGCGGGAACTGACGATGTGCTGGAAATTGTCAAATCTAAAATGGGCCTTTAACGGGCCGATTCTGTGTAATTCGTATGGGCCATGGTTGTGAATGGGCCTGACGCAAGTGGGCCGCTAATGGGCCGACCCGCTTATTTTGACAGGCCCGGCCTTTTAACCTGAATGGGCCACTGTTGGGCCGAGCCACGTGTTGACTTATCATAGGCGCATCCCGTCCATTGGTTGGATGACATCTGTCCCAAGGCTGAGCTGACATGTGGATCCTCCGGCGAATCAGAATTTTACACGTGGAAAATCCCCATTGGTCCGGGCTGTTAACGGGTTATCGGATCCAAACCGGAACCCGATAGCTTAACGGCAACCCGTTACGGTGGATGCCACGTGTCAGTTAACCTTGACGAAAACACTTTCATGACGCACCATTTATCATCATAGAAGTGGACACTTTCGTGATGATAATTTTGGTATTGTCATGGAACACTTCTACGATAGCACAGGTATGACTATCTTGATTCTGTCATAAAATCATCATGGATGTACATGCATGATAGAAAACGTGACCTACTGTGACAAACGCGTATCATCACGGAAGTGGTTTTCTTTTGTAGTGTCATCACCCACGGGTAAACTTATGATCGAAGTCATTCCACACACTTCGTTTTTGCAAAGCTTTTTGCCAATAAACACCCACGATTTTCTCCTCTTCTAGCCGACGCGTGGCCAAACTAGCCAGGCGGGAAGCTTGCGCGGTTGCGTGGGAACAGGCTCACCAATGATACATTTGGCGCCTCTTCGAACCCACGCGTGGTCAAATGAAACACGTGTGGGCGTGCTCAAGCATGCACTAGAATCCTCCGCTATGAGCGCGGTGACAAGGCATGACGATTACAAGCCGGTCGGCCCCCATTTATTACAGCGGCCATTTAACCCTAGTGTCTCTTCAACCTTTTGATCGCGCCCCAGTATTGAAAGAAGCACACCCGCCACAAAAAATTCTTAGAGGGTATCCTGCGCGGCTCCAATGGCGCTCTGAGCGGCTGCCGACGACGAGCATCAGTTCACCCTCTATACCGTGGTGGACACCCACAGAAGGTTCACGGAGCTCTCGATGGTGTACAACAACAAGCCGGTCTTGGTGGAGCACTCCATCCACATCATGGAGTTGTTGCTTGCTGAGGAGAAGTACAAGGTGGTCGGGTTCAACCTCGAGTACACCCGCGCTCGTGCGGGTCTCGTCCCAAGGTCACCGTCGCCCAGATGTGAGTGCGCAATCACGTCCTGGTTTACCACTATTGCCTGACCATAAGGCCTTGCGAGCGTTTTGCCAGGTTTGTCAACAGCCCCCACTACATGTTTGCTACGGTGGACATCACCAACGATGTGAAGATGCTCAAGAATTTGGGCATCACCTACCAGAATCTTGTCGATGTCTAGGGCCAACACAAGATCTGGGGCAGCAAGAAGCATGAGAAGGACTCACTGGTTCACCTCGCCGAGGCCATCATCGACCCCTACTACAGAGACAAGTGTGCCTGACACTCGGCCTGGATGGAGAAACTCGACAAAACTCACGTCGTTTACGTGGCCAAGGAGGCGTACACGAGCTATGAGATGTACAGGCGGATCGTTGACATGAGGAAGTGCCTCCTTCCCCAAAATGGCTAGGGATCTAGCCGGAAGCAGAGCAATGGCAAGCGTCGTCACAAAAAGAAGTAGATGATTAGATGCTCGTTTCTCCTAGTTTAGTATGCATGTAATTTCATACTTTGGTCTGTGGAAATGTTATGTGTGTAATCACTTATGTAATTGTATGCTTAATTTGGTTATGCAGTGCTGTTCTTATAAGTATATATGTTGATGTTCTATAGACAGAGCGTAGATGTTATGCGGACAGAGCAAATCACATCGCTCACAATTGCATACCAGCAATCGTTTGCTGACAACACACACGGCCTATTAACAGGAATCGTCTGTGTTGTTATCGGTCTTCCCACACATTTCTGATTACTGACGTGTTTGTCGCGCATCACACACATCTTGTTAAGTTGAACCATTTCTGTTGTGTTGGCTCATCGGAAACAGTTCATCCGAGTGAACTGTATGCCGTATATCACACACACCTTGATCTGGCTGACCGTTTCTGTTGTGTTGCCTAATCAGAAACAGTTCATTGGAGTGAACTATATGACGTGTATCGCACACACCTTCATCTGGTTGACCGTTTCTATTGTGTTGCCTAATCACAAACAGTTCATCCAAGTGAACTGTATACCGTATATCGCACACACCTTCATCTGGTTGACTGTTTCTGTTGTTATGCTCATCGCAAACAGTTCACGCAAGTGAACTATGTGCCACGTATTGCACACGCAACTATAATCTGAATCGTGTTTGATGTATCTGCCATCACAAACGTTTCGTGTCATTTTTTAGGGTTTTCTTACAACACCATTTGTGATTAATGCATCGCACACAATTTCATCGAAGGGTCTCTGATTGTAGTGTCGCGTTTGGCACATCCTGCAGTAGTGATTGCTTGTTGGGATCCAAGCTAATCATGATCAAATGAATTCCTCATTTCACACATCCCTATGCTGCTAGTTATATGCTTATTGATGAAATTCACTGACGAATTGATCATCATATTCTTCAACTGAAGTATATGAATTTGTAAGTGAGACTAATGCTTCTACAGTATGATACTCCAAAAGCTACTGAATGGGTTCTGGACAGTGGCTACACCAGTCACATGACTGGTGACAGGAATCTCCTCACCAATGCTCCCCTTGCTCCATCTCATCTGAAGCATATCACCTACGCTGACAAAGTAAAAAGCAAGGTATTGGGTCTAGGTAAGGGTGCTATCTCAAAGGATCGACACATGGAAAAAGTGATGCTTGTCGAGTCCCTAGGATACAACCTGATGTCTATCTCAATGCTTTGTGATCTTGATATTATTGTCATCTTTGGCAAATATAGATGCATTGTGCTAATGGAATCTGACAAGTCCAAAGTCTTTGAAGGCTTTAGGAGAGATGATTTGTATATTGTGGATTTGTCTTCAATTCCTCAGCCGGCCACATGTCTGCTGGAAAAAGCTTCAGAGTGCGGGCTATGGAATCGACGACTTGGACATGCTGGCATGAGGAATTTGAGCACACTCGTCAAGAAGAAGCACGTCATTGGCGTCGAGGGCGTCAAATTCGTCAAAGATCACCTTTGTGGTGCTTGTGAGGCTGGAAAGATGACTAGATCCAAGCACTCCGCGAAGACAATCATGACCACCACTCGTCCCTTTGAATTACTTCATATGGATCTATTTGGTCCTACTCATTATGCCACACTAACCAATGCAACATCACTTTATGGATTCGTCATAGTTGATGATTATTCTCATTACACCTGGGTGCATATCATTACCTTCAAGACTGAAGTGCAGAGTGTCTTCAGACGATTCTCCAACCGTGCCATGATGAATAATGGCATCAAGATCAAGCATATCAGAAGCAACAACGACACCGAGTTCAAGAACACATGCCTTGATGAATATCTTGACGAACTTGGTATCACTCATGAGCTATCTGCTCACTATACTCCTCAGCAGAATGGAATTGCTGAGTGCAAGAACAGGACACTCATTGAGATGGCTCATACGATGCTTGATGAATACAAGAGACCACGTCGATGGTGGCCTGAAGCAATTGATACAGCCTGTCACATCATCAATCGGGTATATCTTCACAAATTCCTCAAGAAGACTTCATATGAGCTCCTAACTGACAAAAAGCCCAGTGTAAGTTATTTCAAAGTCTTCGGTGCTAAATGCTGGATTAGAGATCCACAACACAATTCCAAATTTACACTGAAAGCACATGAGGGTTTTATGCTTGGTTACGGAAAGGACACGCACGCCTACAGAGTCCTCAACACCTACCACAACAAGGTTGTTGAAACTATGGACATGCGGTTCGACAAAACTAATGGCTTGCAAAGAGAGCACCTACCTCCTGTGCTAGATGAAATTCCTCCTTAGGAATCTAACAAGCTGATGGGAACTGGCGAAATAGTGCCCAGTGAAGAAATAGCTGAAGAAGAAGAAGTGATCATTTCCCGCCCCGAAGAAACTGCTACTCCTGAAGGAAATGACTCTGAGGAAAATGCTCAACCTCAACAAGACCCTCGTCCAGCTAATCCACGAGTGGTGAATGAAGTGCAGATTGAGAAGATCCTCGACAATATCAATGCACTTGGTCCCCTCACTCGCTCAAGAGCTTCGCATCTAGCTAACTTTTGTGGGCATTTTGCATTTGTCTCTATCACAGAGCCCACCAAAGTTGATGTAGCATTTCTGGAGCCTGAGTGGATTCAAGCCATGCAAGAAGAATTGCAACAATTCGAGCTCAACAATGTGTGGGAGCTTGTGAATCAACCTGATCCACGCAAGCGCAATATCATCGGCACTAAGTGGATCTACCGCAACAAGCAAGACAAAAATGGCCAAGTTGTCAGAAATAAGGCCTGTCTTGTAGCAAAAGGCTACACACAGGTTGAGGGTATTGATTTTGGTGAAACTTTTGCACCTATTGCTAGGCTTGAAGTTATTCGAATATTGCTTGCATATGCTAACCATCACAATATTCTCTTCTATACCTACTAATAAAAGGGCTATTGCTTCTTATCACCGTAATTTCGTCAGTTTTTTCGTCCGTCCGTATATACCTTATATTATCGATCGTTCGCCTGCCCCTGCCATTTTCACTAGCATTTGACCAAAAGCTGATACTCATGCGCCCGAAGCCACATCTATAGAAAGTCCCAATACAATACACTGTCATGATTTGCCGTGGAGGACACAAACACACCCAGCCACGCCCACCCCTCCTCCAATAAATATAGTGCAACCAAGCCTCATCTTCTACTTCTTCCAAGCACGTAGGCCTATTCTATCAATCTGCATGGGATTGACCTCCATCGCCCCGTGACACATCGTGTCATGCTGCCGGACAGTGAGCACAAGGCACACCAGTGCACTCACTCCAGCGTATCATCTCGGCGACCTAACATGGATAGGCACACGAGAATATATCATGGAGCTCGGCGACGAGCATGGAGGCACGGAGTTGGCCGACCGGTAGCATCACCAACTCAAGATCCATCCTCATGCAGACCTGCACCATGATATACATATTCGCTTGCTTAATTTTGCATCCTCGGTTTACAAGAAATCATCATCGGTGACGACAATGACTCTGCCAGAGAAGAATTAACACACGGAAAAAGGTGTTTTATTTTGCTTACCTCTGATGCCAATTCTGAAGGCGGGCATGAGCAGGGTGCCACCGTGGGAGTGTGCAGGCGCCAGGCAGGAACACTGTGCAGTAGTAGGATGGACTCGTCGCCCTAGCCAAAATTGGCACCTGGTTCTCCAACGACAAGCTTCGGAGTGTACGCCCTCATATCGTTGTCCAGCCCATGACCAGAGTGCTGGAGGAGAACATGACTAACCTTGTGGGTGAAGAAGGCATGGATGTGCCATTGGGAGGCGGGAAGCTGGGGTTGTATAATTTCCCTGCAAGGAAATTCAGAATTACATCGTACTACTTGCGTCCATACGAAAATCTGAGACATATAGCTTGGATCATCCAATCATGGTAGGTGTGCGTGCGGTTCCAGGAGGGCACTTGGTAGCAAGGCCCTTTCAGGTAGACGGCCAGGAGGCCGACGGCAGGGTCGCCGTGCTCGACAGCGACCTTCACAACCTCCATGGCATAGGGCTGGGCCTCGCCTTCTTGTACATCACCAAATAGCCGATGACGACGATGATGCCGAACCCCATCAGTGCCATCGTCCCAGCCCTGTGCGGCAGTCGGCCACCTCGCGACATCTGCTGGGTCGCTGCCGTGTCTGATGTCCATGTCGGCGACCTCTGTGGCCGTAGTGCTCGCTGGTGCAGGACCTTCCGTGGGACGCCACCGCGGCTGGCTGGCGCATGGACTCCTACACCCCCGCCGCCTGTAGCTCCTCTAGGCTAATCCTTTGCGTGTCAGTGTTGTTACGCCACTCCTTTGTGCCGGTCGCTCTTCGCCATGCGCATGCATGTGTCCTCCTTTCGCTTGTCATGTCCGTGCGGTCATGCTGTGTTGTGCTGTGGAGATATAGAGTTTGTGTGAATCCGCTGTCATGAGATGGTGTACTATGCAACACGTAGTAGGGACTAGGGACATGTGTTGAAAGCTTGCATGCGAGGCAATCGAGGCGGCGCCAAGTTCTGCCGCGTGCTCTGTGAGAGATAAACATGCATGTGACTTCTTCATTTTGTGTTGAGTTATCCAAATTTTAATTGGATGCACATGCACCAAAGTAAAACAAACACCCGTCCATTTCTTTTCGAGAGAGTATGCCTTTCAGTTTCTATTTTCTATAGACCATGATTGACATATGTTAGACTTTGTATAGCTTTTGGTATATACTGTGTATTGAATTTGAGTACAACTCTTCTATAAATATAATTGACAAGCCGTCCCTGCAGGTCGTCCTGTCTACCTGAAACATATGTGCAAACCCTTTCTTACCTGTATGGTACATGCCGTCTCGGATCCCAATTCCGAGCCACGTAATTTTCAAGCTGCTATGAGCATTCCACACTGGCGAACTATGATGGAACAGGAATATAATGTGCAAACCCTTTCTTAACAACATATCGTACAACTCTACATTATAGGAATCAAAAACATCTCCAAGCAAAAGAGAGACGAATTGTTAGATCATTTTGTATTTAAAATATAACTAATTTGTCAAAGGTCAATAAATCCTTCAATTGCCTTAATCTTTTTTTATCTTCAAACCGCATGCTCACATGTCATTGTTGACGTCTCGAGAAGCATACTACTATGGGAGCTCCTGCGAAAGCAAGATCTTGACAACATTGACCAAGCATACTTCCTTGGGGCACCATAAAAATTGCATAGTCGAAGGTGGCAACTGGCACGGGCAGAAGTCCTACTTTGCGACCATCACCCTGGCTCGCACCCTGACAGCGACGATGAGGTGGACAAGGATGAGCTTAGCAACAACTCTATCGTGCACAATATAAGATTATCTCTACTACCCCAGGTACCATACTCACCCGCCTCAAGGTCACAAAAGATACAAAGAAACGGATGGTGAAGGCAAGTCGTGAGACCTCAACCGACACCAGTTTGTTCGCCCAATCCAAAAGCAGGCCCTGAGCTATGACGCCTGTCTCCATGATCTGGCCAAGCCTGCTTCATGAAAATTGACATTCGTTCATCAGTGAAGCACATGTGTCTTGATCAATGTTTGATGTGGTCATCAGAATGTCACTCTGACATGAACTTTCCATGTCATTTTGTTAGGCTCATCCTTATGAGTTTAGATCCATTGCAAAATATTTTTTTCATCTCCCGTTGCAACGCATGGGCATATGTGCTAGTAAATCAAATGGATGTGAAAAGTGAATTCCTCAATGGTAAGCTTGAGGAAGAAGTATATGTTGCTCAACCACCAGGTTTTGAGGATCCAAAGCATCCTGACAAAGTCTTCAGACTGAACAAGTCTCTCTATAGCCTCAAGCAAGCCCCACGGGCTTGGTATGATACTCTGAAGGGATTCCTGAAGAAAAAGGGTTTTAAACCCGGTTCACTTGACCCTACTCTTTTCACTAAGTCATATAGTGGTGAACTGTTCATATCGCAAATATATGTTGATGATATTATCTTTGGTTGCACTAACAAGCATTTCAGTGATGAATTTGCATCTATGATGCGTGAAGAATATCAGATGTCTATGATGGGAGAATTGAAATTCTTTCTTAGTCTTCAAATTCGTCAACACCCCAATGGCATCTTCATTTCTCAAGAGAAATACCTCAAAGATTGCCTGAAGGAATTCGGCATGCAAAACTGCAAAGGCCTCAAAATTCCAATGCCTACTAATGGTAAAGTCGGCACTGACGAAATGATAAAGATTTCGGTCAGAAGGTATATCGCTCCATCATTGGTTCGCTTCTTTACCTATGTACATCTGGGCCAGATATTATGCTTAGTGTTTGCACGTGTGCCCGATTTCAAGCTACACCGAAGGAATCACACCACCAGGCTATGAAACGAATTCTTTGGTATTTAGCTCACACACCAATGCTTGGATTATGGTATCCCAAGGGCTCATCTTTCAATCTAGCTGGATTTTCTATTTCTGATTACGCTGGAGATCGTGTGGATCGCAAGTCTACATCAGGCACATGTCATTTCCTCAGACGATCTCTTGTCTGTTGGTCCTTAAAGAAGTAGACTAGTGTGGCACTTTCCACAACTGAGGCAGAATACATTGCCGCTGGTGCCTGCTGCTCACAGTTGCTATGGATGAAACAAACATTCAAGGACTATGGTGTCAACGTGAAGAAAGTCCGTCTCTTCTGTGACAACGAGAGTGCTATCAAGATCGCCCACAACCTAGTGCAACATTCCAAGACGAAGCATATTCAGATTCGTCACCATTTTCTTCGTGATCATGTAATGAAGGGAGACATTGTCATTGACCACGTGAAGACCGAAGACCAGCTTGCCGATATCATCACTAAGCCCTTGGATGAAAGAGCTTCTGCAAGTTGCGATGTGAGATAAACATCCTAGAATATTTGAATGTTGTGGCGCCCTGCCTGATTACCACTGTAGCCAGACGGTCGCCACGTATACTAGCCCAGGAAATCGCTCTGGCATGCATGTTTACAACACGTATCAAGAACACAAGCATTTCTATTAATGGATATATAAGTCTTACATGATATTTTACAAGGGTGATGGCAGCGGAAAAGATCTATCTAAGGCAGCAGGGTCCTGGTGCGGCTCCAATCCACAGGGATCTGACTGGGTTACTCTCCTAGCCCGCGAACGCTCCAGCTCCTCGTCGACGGATGATGGATCCTTATGTGAACCTGGCCATGTTAAAGGCCGCTAAGTACTTTTGATTGTACTCGCAAGCAAACCAAACTAACATATACACCAAGCAAAGCAATCCATGGCATTCAAGCATGCATTTGTTATTAGAGCGATATTAATTATCATGGCATAGCAGGATTATCTAGCAGGTTAATTTCTAAAGTAAAATTATAGTAAAGTAAAGTATATCAAGTAAATAATCAATACTCCGAACATTTCCATGATCCAATCCGATGTTGAACCAAATCCAATCCCAACCTTGACCAAATCCAACTTACTCTCTTCCGGGTTGCCTTACAACCCTCAGAACATTCACGATCCACTGAGTATTTCAGGGCATAAGACGAGTTCTTCCATCAATATTATCATTATTACGGTTGACCACCTAGTGAGGCCTGGACGGACTGTCCAATACCGTGGACGCGACTATTCGAATAGATTCTTCACTCTGCAGAGGTTGCGCACTTTACCCACAGCATGGAGCACCTGGCCTCGTGATCCCATTCGGGTGGACCAGGGTTGCCCCAACGAAACCTGCCTAACCCATGACTCCTCCACCGTACCACCGGCAATCATTCTCCCCCGGAGTCAAACCCTGGGTGGCCCCTGTGCCACCTCATGGCACCTGCCACCGTCATGGCCAACTAAACTGTCCCAAACGGGGATGCCGGCAAATAACTCAACTGGGCTCACAAGGTTATCGCCGCCTACCGGGCCAGGGCAGAACACGCGCATAACCTTCCCTGCTTGATGGTACCGGTAAAAGAGCACGCGATCGTACCAAGTCAAGGCCGTCCCATACCGGCAAATGTGGCTGCACGGATAAGTCCGGACAGGTGACTCTGGATCAACCAACTAGGTTTAGTGTTGGCAAGTTCTTAACAAGCATGGATATTCATCATGAATAACTTAACATGGTGGTAACTATGTATGAGGTAACAACTGTGGAAACATAACAACCTATCTCCATATAACATCACAATGAGTCATTAGTGAAACAAGATTAAATGGCAAGTTATCACTTTACCAGTTCTAGCTGTAAGTTACGACCATCGGAACCCTTGCATAAAACCGGCAAAGAAACCAGTAGCCACCAGAATGGTCTTTACAACTCAGATCTGGGACATTACAGAATAACTCAACCCCGACTCAAGACAGCTGGAAAGCAGCTCAGAGCATGAGACGATGTTGATAAAAAGAATGTAGCCGCGGCAATGGTGGCTGAGAGCGGCGGCTCCGGTGAGGTTCCGGCGGCCGGATGGGTGATAGGAGCGGGTGGCAGCATGGCGGGAGTTGCTGGTGAGCACCGCGTCCGGTGGTGGGTTCAGCGGGCGGCGGGGATGGCTGGGTGCGCGATTGCTGGCAGTGGCAGTGCACGGCGGCTCCAGTTGCTAAGAGAGTTCCGGTGGCCGGAGAGGCTGGGCGAGGGGGCGGAGGTAGATTACGTAAGCCGGGGAGTCCAGAAGTAGGCTCGGTGGAGGCGAAGAGGGCTTCGGTGCCACTAATTTTAGCGAGGTCGGACGATGGCCGTGGCGGCGATGGCGGACGAGAGGAGCTCCTCGGGCTCAAATGAGTGGAGGGGTGGGCTCTAGGAGGGAGAGAGAGAGTGGCTGGGAGTGGTGTGGGTGCTCGAGGAGGGGCTCGGCCGCGGCTTATATATGCGGCCGGCGCGATGGATGAGGATGGCCGCCGTGGTGGTCTTAGCCGCGCACTGGAGCTCGCGGCGAGCTGGCGTTGGACGCACGCGGTGCCGACCTGACGAGGCACAGCGCGACACGATGCAACGGTGAGGAAGAGGCCAAGGATAGGAGGAAGACGACGGTGCTCATGGACGGGACAGTGCCGCGGGGGCGACTGCCATGGCGTGAGGAGGAGGAAAGAGGAGGGGAGAAGGTGCTGGAGAGGAGCGCGTGGACGCAGGGGAGCCATAGGACATGCTCGGACAAGCGGAGATTGGCCAGAGGCGACCGCACGGAGCTCACAGAGAGCAGAGCACCGTTCCTGCATGGACATTGCTTGGTCACTACGTGCATGGTGTGCTCTGGAAGGCCTGAGCCTATCTAAGCTTGTCTAATGGGTCCCTTGCGGCTCAAGTAGAAAAGAGAAGGGATTGGAACCAACTAGTTAGTTCTGCGGAGAGTAAAACTTGCAGAAAAAGATTTTGACAGCAAGGTGTTTGTAGAGATTTCTGGAGAGATCACTGAGTGAAATGAGCTGGTTCTTGGCATGGAGCAATGATCTACCAAGGTGACTACCCTGGTAAATTTTGGGGCCATTTGGATAAGAATTGAGGACACTTGCTGTAGAATGGACCCCATTGGTTAGAAATGCAAACTTTGATGTGGCACTTACATACTAGCTTGCATTGAGCTGAAATTTGGAGGAAGTGAATGATTTGAACATATGAAGCCATTGTAAAAGTTTCATACAATTTGGGTACACCAAAATGGTACTTGCTTCATAGAGCTTCCAAATGGACAGAAACTTAGGAAAAATGCTGTCGGAGAATGGATGGTTGGATTGAGCTGGTTTTTGGTTTCCATGAGTGATTTATCAATATTAATCACCATGAAAAATTTCAGCTCAAATAGATCAAGGTTTCAAGCACTTCCTTTGCAATTTGCCCAACTGTACAGAATTTGCAAATTGATGTTGTGCTCAAAATTTGAACTATGGAACTTGAGTTTTTGATGGAAATAGTGTATATGGATAGAAGAAGCTCCACAATTTATTCGGGATTCTTCCTGGCTACCAAAATGGTAGTTCCTTTAGAAACCGCCCAAAATGCAATATTGGCATTAAATAGGAAAATGCAATTTCCCTTATTTAATTATTGCCAATATTTTTGTGGGAGCTCAATATGATCACAAAGAATATCTCCACAAGTTTTCATGAACTTTGGAGATGGATAGATATTTTCCATGATTTAATTCCCTTAACTGGCAGAAAAAGGAAATAATTATAAGTGAAAAATATTGCAAATGACTTGGCAATATTTTTGCATATCCAGGGTTTATAGATAGAGGATGATCACTGGAAAAAGTTTGGGAGGCAACAGATCAAAGGAAAATGGGGTTCCTTTGTAACTGCAAGAATTAGGGGTTCCCTTTCGGCAACTCGGAAGGTAGGGTTTCGGTGGCAAAACCCTGAGAATATATCTTGGGTGGCAAGGTTGGACTGGAGAGAATCTCTGGTTGGATAGGGAAGGCAAGGTTAAATGACCATCTTCATATACCCAAGAGCTAAAGAAATCTGATAACACCGAGAAAAAGACGGGAGTCAAATCCCACGAAGGAAAAAAACAGGAGCGAAAACCAGGGTGTTACAAACCTACCCCAATGAGAAAATCTCGTCCTCGAGATTTCTGGGCTTACCTCTCGGTGAAAGGGGACTTACCTGTGTGTGACTTGGATCCATCAGCGATCTCGTCTTCGTTGGTTCACTGCCCTTTTAACTGCCTCTTCTGATGGACCATGTGTTGTCTTTGCACACAACTTCCTTGAATCCTTCTCTTTCCTGTCAGGTGTACCTTTTTCCTTGGTAGTGGTGTTGCTGGGTGAGGTAGCGGGTAATACCAACAAACAGCGTGATTTCCAGGGCCTGTAAGTAACTGCTTTGGGTTTTATTGTAATGCTTCGTACCCTGACTGTTACGGGCAAGACATCCTTTCCTGGTACCAGGCTCTCGTGCTTGTATGGCCTCGAATTGCTAGGAGTGACTTTCTTTTTGCCATGTAAGAATGCTCAGTCTAACTATGGATTCGTATGAGGTGTTTCCTTCTGGCTGATGTCTTCAGACTTTGTCCTTAGGTGATCCACAGTTCAAGGAACAACATGACCGAGCTATTGCTGTTATATCTCTAACTGAAATGTCAGGCATGATCACAAAGTAATCATAGACAGTAATCTCTTATTCCAATGATGTCATGATGTCTACGAGCTGTTGGTGCTGACGTGCTTTGAGCCATTCTATCTGAATGTCTGGTTTCAAACTCTGTTGCTCGTGGAAATGGTTCTGTCATATATAGCTTCTTTAGTCCTTGCTATGACCATTGAACTAAACGTAGTATGGCTATCATCCGGTGTATCTTTCAGAGTATAGCCTCTTTATCTTGGTTGATGGCCCATCTTTAGGATGAGTATGACATGTTGGCCGCATTGTTGTGGCCGTATATGCAAGAGTGTGACGAGGATTGGTGATACCACTCTGTCCGTGAAGCTGTGTCTGGTTGAACGTCACGGAGGTTGTTTGTCCACAACTTCTTGGTTCTTGGGGATCCATTTCATGGACCTGTAATGACCTACCAACATGGCCCCTTAATTGTTTTCCCGGCTTGTCGGGCTTGTTCTCACAACTTACACTTGCATACCTCATAGGGATTGCTGTGCTCATATTCTTCCTTTCAACATGGGGCCAATGTTTCTATGAACACAGTTATTCCCGTGTACGAGTGACTCGCATGAACTGATCCACTGGACTGCATGCTCACAACATATGTAGGGATAATATAAATCCTTTCATAACCACTGAGTTCTGAGGCAGACAGGTGTGTCTGGACTAGTTCGTTCTCCTGATAAGCTTGTTGTGGGCACGATGGTGGGTTGAAGAAGGCTGAATTCCTTATGCTCGAAGCTTCTGCCAGGGTAGTGTGCCGAAGAAGGATGGGTATCGTACCTTAAAAGTTTTCCTTCATGTGGCATGCTACGGAAGGTCGGGTACCTTATGCCGGAAGTTTTCCGCGGTAGCACGCTTTGGAGGATGGGAGTGCTGTACCCCAGGAGATTTTCTCACTAAGTGGGGTACCGAGGAAGATTGACAGTCTGGTGTCGTAAGCTCTTCTCCCGATAGCTTGTGGAGGAAGGCGGGGTTCAGAAGCCTTTCACTATGTACGTAGTCGTATTTATGGCCGATTCTGGCTTCCTTCCGAAGTATCCGGAATTTACTCATAGCGGAGCCAAAACTTGGTATAGGCCATACCTTGACTGGAGATTTTTTGTTGTTATGCACACCGCTTGTCTTCTGCTGGTCTGATCATTACGGCTGTAAAGGCTGCACAACTGATGCCGGTCTTCATGTCGTTAATTAATTCGGAATACCCTTTGCATTCAAACCAAGTGTTGCCGATAATAAGCAGTTGATGGATAATTCCATTCGGTTCAGCTGAGCATTCCAAGCATGTGAAGTTCTCATTGATTCTAGGCAATTGCAAACTTATCCATATTCCTTGCAGACCTTGTCACAGTGCCCAGAAAATTTTGCATTTACATCGGTGAATTCCAAAATATGCTTTGCAATTTGTATCAACATACCGGAATTTTGTTGCTGCTCTTGGCACATTCACATTCTCGAAATATGTCTTTGGTGGGTAATAAATGATTCTTGAGTCCATTGAGAAAAGACTCAGTTCACCTCACTGACTGTAACAATCCTTGCATCGCGGACGGAATAATTTGTCCTTACTGGTGTCCATTCCTGATAGCTTATCTGACTGTTCTTCAGGCGTGATTTGCTTAGGCAAACTCCCTCAGGTATATTTTGGCCTTGTCTGTTGCACATAGATTCTGCTTCTGACCCATATTTCATTCTTGACAGATCCAGTGTTGCTATTCTGAATACCAAGTAGTTGGCTTGGCTTGACTCTTGCTGAATTGGGATTATTGGGTATAATCCCAGTTGTATGCTGGTCTTCTTGACGGCACTTTCGGATGGATCCAGTCGGAGCGAAGAAACGGAACCGACAACAGAAACGAGAACCGCGAAAAAACAAAAAGCAAATAAAGCTCAAATCTTGCGAACCTTACACACGTGGCCGAGGATCCACTAGTATAACTAATATAGCGCACTCGATGCACCTCTAAGGATTTAGAAGCGAAACCACACAATGCTCCTGGCAGCACTGGTGTCAAGCTCCTGCTACTTCCTTAGGGAACATCACACTCGATGCATGACCATAGCCAAAATGGCTTAGTCAATGATCCTACGGTTATTGGGGAAAAGATAGAATTTATAGGTGTTTCCCGAAGGAAACTAGAGTTAAGAAGAGAAATGACATGGTCAGCAAGCAAGGTAAGGATATCTGGTTTACCTAAGGGTTCAGGGCTCACGGGTCGTTGCCTGGTGCGGATATTTCACACCGGAGGCAAAGGCCATGAGAGTTGGAGTCTGATGTAGCCAAAAACCTATGGGGTTGCCTTATGATCAATAGTAGCCGTGCCTGCTTGGCAAAGATGGCTGAAATCCATCTAGGCTTTCTACTAATCAAGAGGCAATGAAGTCTGGCTAGGGTAACCTATAGTCAGTCTGGCTGCTCTGATACCATCCTTTATGGCGCCCCGCCTGATTACCACTGTAGCCAGACGGTCGCCATGCATACCAGCCCAGGAAATTGCTCTGGCATGCGGGTTTACAACAAGTATCAAGAACTAAGGCATTTCTATTAATGGATATATATGTCCTACATGATATTTTACAAGGGTGATGGCAGCGGAAAATATCTATCTAAGGCAGCAGGGTCCTGGTGCGGCTCCAATCCACAGGGATCTGACTGGGTTACTCTCCTAGCTCACGAACGCTCCGGCTCCTCATCGACGGATGATGGATCCTTATGTGAACCTGGCCATGTTAAAGGCCGCTGAGTACTTTTGAATGTACTTGCAAGCAAACCAAACTAACATATACACCAAGTAAAGCAATCCATGGCATTCAAGCATGCATTTGTTATTAGAGCGATATTAATTATCATGGCATAGCAGGATTATCTAGCAGGTTAATTTCTAAAGTAAAATTATAGTAAAGTAAAGTATATCAAGTAAATAATCAATACTCCAAACATTTTCATGATCCAATCCGATGTTGAACCAAATCCAATCCCAACCTTGACCAGATCCAACTTACTCTCTTCCGGGTTGCCTTACAACCCTCAAAACATTCACGATCCACTGAGTATTTCAGGGCATAAGACGAGTTCTTCCATCATTATTATCATTATTACGGTTGACCACCTAGTGAGGCCTGGACGGACTGTCCAATACCATGGACACGACTATTCGAATAGATTTTTCACTCTGCAGAGGTTGCGCACTTTACCCACACCATGGAGCACCTGGCCTCGTGATCCCATTCGGGTGGACCAGGGTTGCCCCAAAGAAACCTGCCTAACCCATGACTTCTCCACCGTACCATCGGCAATCATTCTCCCCTGGAGTCAAGCCCTGGGTGGCCCCTGTGTCACCTCGTGACACCTGCCACCATCGTGGCCAACTAAGCTGTCCCAAACGGGGATGCCGGCAAATAACTCAACTGGGCTCACAAGGTTATCGCCGCCTACCGGGCCAGGGAAGAACGCGCGCATAACCTTCCCTGCTTGGTGGTACCGGTAAAAGAGCACGCGATCGTACCAAGTCAAGGCCGTCCCATACCGGCAAATGTGGCTGCACAGATAAGTCCGGACAGGTGACTCTGGATCAACCGACTAGGTTTAGTGTTGGCAAGTTCTTAACAAGCATGGATTTTCATCATGAATAACTTAACATGGTGGTAACTATGTATGAGGTAACAACTGTGGAAACATAACAACCTATCTCCATATAACATCACAATGAGTCATTAGTGAAACAAGATTAAATGGCAAGTTATCACTTTACCAGTTCTAGCTGTAAGTTACGACCATCGGAACCCTTGCATAAAACCGGCAAAGAAACCAGTAGCCACCAGAATGGTCTTTACAACTCAGATCTGGGACATTACCAGAATAACTCAACCCCGACTCAAGACAGCTGGAAAGCAGCTCAGAGCATGAGACGATGTTGATAAAAAGAATGTAGCCGTTCCCTAAGACGGCCGAAAAACAGCTCAGATCATAGGGTCACTGCTACAGAAAGAAATTCAACAACTGTCCGAGACAGCCGCAAAACAGCTCAGAACACGGGCCAGTTGCTGACAGGAGAAATAAAGGTCGGCATCCGCCCCGGACGGTTGGAACCAGCTCAGAACATGGGCGTGGTGCCGTCACTAAAGAAAGGCAGGCAACGGTTCATCAGCATCCCATACAGCTCACTACTACGCATACAGGCACAAGCATATTCATTTAAACATGCAAGAATAACACAGAGCGATGCTTTAGGGCATATATCAGATGGTCGGCTTGCCTGGGGTCGAAGAATACTCCGGGAAAGAGTGCGGTAGCCTCGCAGGAAAATCCGCCGGAAAAGATCCCCTATCGGAGGGGCTAATGAAGGGTAGGGGCAAAATGGTCATTTTCAGAATGTGCAAACATTATGATAATGATACCATCAGAACGAGCTCGACGAACTAAAGATGTGGCCGTTGGTTTCACCTGAATCGGAGTTACGAGTGAAAAGTTACAAAGGTTTCTATGTCAGGGAACTATCTGCAAAAATAATATTTTCAACAGGGTCCCTGACAGCTCGGCCGGTTGCGCACTTCTGTGGCATACGCTTTCCTTCGGAGAAAACGGAAAGGCGCCGAGGGCGCCTCCACTTAATCTGACGTGGCCGACTCCCAGTCGCTGCCAGCTGGGCCCCATGGCACCCTCTCTCTCCTCCCTTGCCTCCTTCTTCCTCCTCCTCTCCTCTCCCCGACGCAGCCACAGAGAGCTTCGGCCTCACCGGTGCTGGTGACAGGAGGCCACGGCAGGCTTGGGTGCCGCCGGGGATGGATGTGCCACTCCATCCCGTGCCCGTGGGTAGTGGGGAGGGCTCCGAGGGTGGCCGTACTTGGCCGCGGCAACGGTGGCTGAGAGCGGCGGCCGGATGGGTGATAGGAGCGGGCGGCGGCATGGCGGGAGTCGTCGGTGAGCACCGCGTCCAGTGGTGGGTTCAGCGGGCGGCGGGGATGGCTGGGTGTGCGATTGCTGGTAGTGGCAGTGCGCGGCGGCTCCGGTTGCTGAGAGTGTTCCGGTGGCCGGAGAGGCTGGGTGAGGGGCGGAAGTAGATTACATAAGCCGGGGAGTCCAGAAGTAGGCTCGGTGGAGGCGGAGAGGGATTCGGTGCCGCAAATTTTAGCGAGGCCGGACGATGGCCGTGGCGGCGATGGCGGACGAGGGGAGCTCCTCGGGCTCAAATTAGTGGAGGGTGGGCTCTAGGAGGGAGAGAGAGTGGCTGGGAGTGGTGTGGGTGCTCGAGGAGGTGCTCGGCCGCGGCTTATACAGGCGGCCGGCGCGACGGATGAGGATGGCCGCCGTGGTGGTCTTAGCCGCGCATTGGAGCTCGCAGCGAGCTAGCGTTGGACGCACGCGGTGCCGACCTGACGAGGCACAACGCGACACCATGCGACGGCGAGGAAGAGGCCAAGGATAGGAGGAAGACGACGGTGCTCACGGATGCGACAGTGCCGCGGCGGCAACTGCCGTGGCGTGAGGAGGAGGAAAGAGGAGGGAAGAAGGTGTTGGAGAGGAGCGCGTGGACGCAGGGGAGCCGTAGGACATGCTCGGACAAGCGAAGACTGGCCAGAGGCGACCACACGGAGCTCACAGAGAGCAGAGCGCCGTTCCTCCGTGGATATTGCTTGGTCACCACGTGCATGGCGTGCTCTGGAAGGCATGTGCCTATCTAAGCTTGTCTAACAGGTCCCTTGCTACTCAAGTAGATAAGAGAAGGGATTGGAACCAACTAGTTAGTTCTGAGGAGAGTAAAACTTGCAGAAAAAGATTCTGACAGCAAGGTGTTTGTATAGATTTCTGGAGATATCACTGAGTGAAATGAGCTAGTTCTTGGCATGGAGCAATGATCTACCAAGGTGACTACCCTGGTAAAATTTTGGGCCATTTGGATAAGAATTGAGGACACTTACTGTAGAATGGACCCAATTGATCAGAAATGCAAACTTTGATGTGACACTTACATACTAGCTTGCATTGAGCTGAAATTTGGAGGAGGTGAATGATTTGAACATATGAAGCCACCGTAAAAGTTTCATACCATTTGGGTACACCAAAATGGTACTTGCTTCACAGAGCTTCCAAATGGACAGAAACTTAGGAAAAATGCTGTGGGAGAATGGATGGTTGGATTGAGCTGGTTTTTGGTTTCCGTGAGTGATTTATCAATATTAATCACCATGAAAAATTTCAGCTCAAATAGATCAAGGGTTCAAGCACTTCCTTTGCAATTTGCCCAACTGTACAGAATTTGCAAATTGATGTTGTGCTCAAAATTTGAACTATGGAACTTGGGGTTTTGATGGAAATGGTGAATATATGGATAAGAGAAGCTCCACAATTTATTCGGGATTCTTCCAGGCTACCAAAATGGTAGTTCCTTTAGAAACTACCGAAAATGCAATATTGGCATTAAATAGGAAAATACAATTTCCCTTATTTAATTATTGCCAATATTTTTGTGGGAGCTCAATATGATCACAAAGAATATCTCCACAAGTTTTCATGAAATTTGGAGATGGATAGATATTTTCCTGTATTTAATTCCCTTAACTGGCAGAAAAAGGAAATAATTATAAGTGAAAAATATTGCAAATGACTTGGCAATATTTTTGCATATCCAGGGTTTATAGATAGAGGATGATCACTGGAAAAAGTTTGGGAGGAAACAGATCAAAGGAAATTGGGGTTCCTTTGTAACTGCAAGAATTAGGGTTTCCCTTCTGGCAACTCGGAAGGTAGGGTTTCGGTGGCAAAACCCTGAGAATATATCTTGGGTGGCAAGGTTGGACTGGAGAGAATATCTGGTTGGATAGGGAAGGCAAGGTTAAATGACCATCTTCATATACCCAAGAGCTAAAGAAATCCGATAACACCGAGAAAAAGACGGGAGTCAAATCCCGCGAAGGAAAAAAACAGGAGCGAAAACCAGGGTGTTACAAATGTCCTATGAAGTGGACACACATCTTGATGCTTATGCATTTTTGATGACTTTGATGCTCAACACATGAAGTAATGTTTTTATTCAATCAATGAAGACTAACCCTCTAAGTGTGAAGAAATTAATGAAGTACTTGACTCTCAGAACCCTACAATAATTGTACGCGGTGTCTGAAGTTATCACTGTTCTTATACGGTGGGTAACGCCACCACTTCTTTATGACATTCTTTAAATTTGAGTTTTTCGTCATTTGCAATTTCGTCAAACTTTTCAAATTCGTCATTTGATGTTATTCTTCACTAGTTATAATTTATGTTTTATTCGATCTCTTCATGTCCTCAACAGCATCCACATATTGCTAATTCTTGAGTTTGATTTCTTCATCTATGTGGATGTGATCGGACCCGCTCCCCTCTATGCTAAGCTCAAACCATTCTGTTCACAAATTCTTCATATGCGTTCTACTTGACACTGTTCAAAGTCTTCACTGTGTCCTTGACGGCTGAAGAAATTGCGAACACATTTTAAAATTCTTAAAAGGATTTATTTCTGGCAGTTGCTGCTATAACTTCATCCCGCGCTTTCGCTGAGACTGATAAGGATGAAAATGCATGTGTGACGCGTGTGACCGAGATGCGAATGGTCAGGGGATTATCTGTCCAAAAGTTTTGGACCCTTTAGTTTTCACTGTGGTTATAAATAGCCTTGACCCTGTCAACGTTAGTTCACTTCGTCCCCTTGCTCCCTTCGCTCTCAGTCCTCAAACCCTAGCATCGTCGCTAGATCTCATCGCCGCCGAAGAAGAAGAGCTTCACTGCCTCGACTTCTTCGTCGATGTACTCACGTCGAACATGGATTTCTTCACCTCTACCTCCACCGTAGACATCTTTCCTTGCCAAGTTAGGGCACGGAAGATCTGAGCTGACGATTTCCATCGCCTCATCGTCTAGTTCACCGAGTTCATCTCTAGGGTAATTAAAATGCTTATTTACTGCCCCACTTGGATCTTCACTCTACTAAAAAATCTTCAAGTGTTGTTTTTACCACTCTTTCAATTCTTCAACACATCCTTTTGGCCAGTCTTGTGTATTTCATCATAGTTATACTTAACAACTAGATTCCTCAATTGTGCAAATCGCTTCAATCTGTACAATTCTGGAACCTAAGTCAAGAACACTTGATGAAATTCTTCAAGAAGATAAGGGTTAATTTCATCAACTGGTTTATTTTTTAAAACATCTGAGAACACATGTGACTCTTCCCAATTTCCTCCCAATTATACTCTGTTCACAGGTACAATGTCTGCCGATGAATCACTTGGTTCTCATCAAATTAATTCATTTGCAGCAAAGCTTGAGGAAAACCTTCAAACTTTACCAGAGTCCTCGCAATTTCAAAAACCTCACTTGAAGGAAAGAGGCCATAGAAGGGTGGCAAAAGGAAAGAGGAACACATTGCATTTGAAATACCTAAGGATATCTACTCAAGGTATTGTAATCCTGACGAAAATGTACATGGTCCTGAAATCAAAGAGTAGCGCAAAACACGTCTGCAAAAGATCAAATGGTACTGGATGTATGAATGGAGAGACTATTGATTCGTCACCTCCAACTACATGAAGGACTTTGCTGTGACGCCTCCGTGCAATAGGCCACTGCTTGCTCCTGGACAAGTTGCTGATCGCATAAGTATCAGAAGGGGTGAAGAATTCCCCCAAGAATGGTAAAACGCCAAGCTAAGTTGGCTAAACAAGCAAAGAAAGCCGTTTATGAATTCAACAGAGCCATAAAGGCTTCAGCTGAAGCAAGTGGCAGTGGCAGCGCAAGCGCTCCAAAGAAGGCTATGCAAAAGAATCCTGCACACAAGCCGAATCCATCTAATCCAATGCCCTTAGTGGCCAAGCCCAAAACTTCAAAGGCTTCTGCTCCCAAGATTTCAAAATCTTTAGTGCCTCCTCCTGCTTCAAGTTCCTCAATGGCAGCTGCTAGAGCTTCAACACTGGTCATGCTCGCATCTTGCCAGTGCACCGAGGGCTTTCAAATAGTCTCTATTGCTGCATAAAGTGCCTCAGCTAGTGGGTAACCAACTTCTTCAACACCCAAGATGAAGCAAAAAGCTACAGCTAGCAGTGGAACTAGGCCAAGTCCCAAGAGTAAGGCCTTAGTGCATCAGGTTGACAAACATGGGCTAGCTGACGAAGATGAGCTCACAGAGTTCCTCAGAAGGAACCAAAAGCAAGTTGCAATTGCCAAGAATTCTTCTGTTCCAATGTTGCTCGATCCAAAGAAATTTCTTGATTTCATTGATATCTGGTGCACAAACCCAGAAACGCCTCTTGATGACCTTAATTTACCACCTGGTCTAGGCCACATGATTTCTGCATTCATCTTGAATGAGAAATACAAGATTTCTCAAGCAAAACTGGTGAAGAAACAACATATCCCGAAGGAGAAGGAACTGAGGAAGAATATTCTATCAATATCTCCTCAATAGCTTGTATCATTACAGTCTGAAATTTACTAGCTGTCTGAAGAGTATGTGAGGGAGTCATGGACTAAGGGGTCCTCGGGGCGACGGCCCATTGTACGTGGGCCGGATTGGTGGAGCCGTGTGGTGACCGGAGACCTGTGAAGCCGTGGTGTGCCCTCCAAGTTAAGGGTAGACGATATCCTTTTCCCTCTTGTTGTAATCTATCTTCGGTAACCCTAACACTATCAGTGTCTATATAAACCGAGGGTTGTAGTCATTAGGGTTAGAGTTATATTCATCACCTCATAGCCTAGGGTTTAGCTCATGCTGATCTCGAGGTAGATCTACTCTATAAACTCCATCATATTTTCAATACAATCAAGCAGGACGTAGGGTTTTACCTCTTCGAGAGGGCCCGAACCTGGGTAAACACTGTGTTCGTCGTCCCCTGTTATCCATTGATCCTAGATCCACAGCTCGGGACCCCCTACCCCAATGTCTGCCGGTTTTGACACCGACAGTATGAAAGACAAGCCAATCATTGATGTGGTGTGAAAGATCGATTCATCACTGCCTCAATCAAGGTGGTTGAAGACCACAACAAGAGAGAAGCTGCCAAGTTTGGCATGGCACCACCATCCGGCTCCTCGGCTCCAACCACTGAACCACATGCCAGTGAGGCTGCGCCTCCATCTGCTCAACAGTCTGCCAAGGCAACTAAAGAAGTTGCACTTGGAGAAATTGCAAGTGCAACTGTTAATGTTGCATCTGAAGAAATTCCCAGGGTGACTGCAAGTGTCATGCCTGAAGAATCTGCCATGGTGATTGCATCAGTCACGCCTGATGAAACTGCTCCAACCAGTTCCTCGGCAGCAGCTCCAACAACAACTTCATCTTTGAAGTTTATTAACCTTCCTTCTGCATTAGAAGTGAAGAAGACAAAAGCTACTGAGCAAGAAGCAAATAAGAGAAAGGCGTCAGCTCCACCTGCGCCTGAATCCTTGAAGAAATTGAAGATGGCAACATTGTCTTCAATTGTCATTCCAATAGATGCGATACCAATTTCATCAGTGCCCCCATCACATGATTTGGAAAGCCTTCAAATGGTTCCTTATGGGGTGGATTACCAAATCCCTCAGGCTGATCAAGATGATGAAGAAGATACCCATTCTGCTGCTACCATAGAGCAAATGGATGAAGAAATTGAGGTTGATGCTGATGTATCAATGCCTCAAGATACTAATCAAAGTCCTCAGTGAACTCCGCTGATTGAAGTAAATGAGGAAGAAGTGGATATTGATGGCGATACAACTCCTCCAATCCATGACAAATTTTGAGAAGCAGCTCACCCAAATTTGTCCCTCACCACTCCCCTCACTCGAGAGCCTCAGTCGCCTGTGCGCACTGAAGAAATATCAACTGTCTCTGAAGAACAATAACCATCGCCCCACAGTATTCCTGAAGAAATTCCAGCTGCAGCAGCTAATGATATTGCTCCCGATGATTCTGGTGTTGATGACATCCATGCAACACCTCCGTGTGCAGACTCTATCCCCTCAGTCGATACTAATACTATTCCAACCGCCATAGCTGAGGAAGTTGCCAAATCCCTTGCAATCACTGATCCTAATGATTCAACTGGCTCTCCCAGGCCTATATTTGATGTGAGGACAAAGAGGCAAAATCTTTAACCCGTTCCCGTGATTCCAATGATTGGCAAAGGCCTCAAGCGACCAAAGTTTGATAATGCCAAATTCTTCGAAGAGAAGAATTTCTTCTTTGGCGAGTCACCCTATGACTCGGCCAAACTCAGGCTTTTGAGGTTTTGGACAAGAACACAAATGAACTTCTATGCCTCACTACTTTTTGACAAGAAGAAAGTATTCCCGCATCGCCATACTCCTCATGTGGATATGGAGTCAATTCCCTACTTCCGGCCAGTTTTGGCTGTTCTTCATGATGTCCATCTACTAAATTTTTGCACTGACGTCTACAACTAGAATGAAGAACTCATTCTTCAATTCTATGCAACTGCACATTTCTTTGGCAATGTTGATGACACTACAACTTGGGCTCTAGACTGGATGAGTGAAGACACTCACTACAAAGCACCGATTGATGAATTAGTTTGTGCTCTTCCAGTTGATCCACCCCAAGATGGAGCAAAGAAAATATATGAAGAACCTGAGCTGCCCAACCATCTGATGCAAGTGCTCATGAAGCCTATGGCTGAAGGAAATACTCCAAGGACAACCTTCCTAGTGAAGGATTTGTTGTATGTGCCAAAGACTGTCTATCGCATTATGGCAAAGACCCTCAGTCCGATCAAAGGCCACAATTCTAACACTAAAGAAGTTGTGGGGGTTATGAAGAACCTGTTGTTCCACATCATTCATGGAACTCCCATCAACATTCATGATTTCTTCATGAGGACTTTGGTCACTGTCGCTCAGTCTCCTTTTGAATTGAAGCCGTACGCACCATGGATTATGAAATTCATCAGATCCCGGTCTTCAATCCACTACAAGACTGATCGTCAGAATCACTTGAGTTATTTACCTGAAGTCAAAATTCTTCAAAGCACATTGTCCACTATACCTGGCAAAGGAAAGAAAGTCATTGATGAAGGAATTCATCCCCTTGATGACAATTCTGTCAGCCTATCTCCAGCTCTATTGCTGATGAATCTGCAAGCAAAGATACTGCAGCAAAAGTCTCAAGACCATCAACTTCACCTGTAGCACCACATGTCATGACTGACCGTGAGTTTCTTATTAGTCTTCATCAGAAAGTTGACAAGAATGATCGCTGGGTTAAGCATCAGTTTGTGCTATTCAAGCCAACATGATTGTGACGCATAACACAATGCGCAAAAACCGCTACTATCTTCATGAGATATTCGACAGATCATGGGCCACACTCTCACATCTCAAATCAGCTGAAGAAATTACTGCTAAAGAATTTCAAATGAACTTTTACTGGGCTGAACCGCCAAGGAAGAAGTTCAAGAAAACTCAAGTTCCTCCTCTGATGCCGAGCTCCGAGTCTTCATCACGCTCCACCGACAAAAATTAAGCCGTTGAAGACACTTCTGCTGGTCCTTCTGCACCGCGCGACCCCAACAATGCTAGCGCTCCCTGGACCTCTCCATGATGATTTTCTTCATGGGCGCTAGTGCGCAAATTCCTCACCTTTTGGTCATTTGATCACAAAGGGGGAGAAGTTTGAGTTAGTCTTCAAGTGGGTCATTATATGGGTTGTTTTTCCTTAAGTTGCAACTCCTGAACTTTAATGGTTTTGCTCTGTGATGAGTTGTAACTTAAAAACTGTTGGTCATCTGATTCTTGCTTCGTTTGACATGCATGCTCTGATCTTAAAATATATCTACTCATGCATGCACAATTTCGTCAGACACCAATTTTCATCATGCATTGAAATTCTTCAAATATATTATGATCATGCATGATTGGTTTCCAAGATATAGGGGGAGATCTCCACAATTTCAACCTGCCATGTGCATTTGCAATCCAAAGCAAATTCCTCAATACGCACATCTTTAGGGGGAGTTCCTCAATATCTTGTAACCAATTTCTTCAAACTCTGTACTTACACTTCAATTATTTTTACTCTCATTGAAACCTAACCAATTTGCCATCAATCACCAAAAGTGGGAGATTGTAAGTGCATCAAATGCCCCCTTAGTGGTTTTGGAGTATTGAAGACAAATAGGTTGAGGAACTAATGTGTTTGTGAGTATGCACAGTTAATAGAGTCCCTGAAGATTTGGTTTAAGACATGGAAGACGACCCCAAAAAATGGATTTCTCCAAGTGAAGAATTTGAAGATGAAATTGGTACGGCCTTTGAAAAAATTGATGTGAAGACTTTGAAGCGTGAAGACTTTGTTTTCATAGTTTCTTTTCTTCTTATTTTTGTCATAGGAAAAATTATACTATTAAAGGGGGTCTAGGTGAAACATATTTCACTTTTCCAATGTGATGCTCAAACTTACTCAAACATATACACAAAAGCCGCTTCGAGTGAATCCTTTGGAAATCTCTAGTACAACTGACGCATTTGCTAGCGATAGTGATGAAGTTCATCTGGTCGCTGACGAATTTGGTCACGCTGAGGAGTTAGGAGTTCGCCAGTGTGATCTGCCTATAAGTGAAGAAATTGAGTGCGCCGAGGAATTTGAGAGTTCAAATTCTGACCATAGCTGCTCCACTTGCCAGCTGTTGAGTGGATCCTTATCCTGACAACGGCCGAATTAGAGAAGGGCATTTATGAAATTTCATGTCGGGTTGCCCCCTGGCTATAAATAGCCGCCCCCCACACCCACTTGTTGGTTGGCTGCTTCGAGAGAACTTGAAACTTGTCATAAGAGAGCAACCCATCCTCTGACGACTTTGAGAGAATCCTAAGTGAGGAAAAACCCAGAGCCAAAGTGATTCAGCATCACTGAAGAGATTGATCTGTGTCATCCGACGCCTGTTACCTTTGAAGACTATCATTCTTCCAGACAGTTAGACATCAAGTTCTAAGTACACCAAGAGTCATTGTGGTGTGCCAGTGAACAAGTCTGTGAAGGTTTTGGAAGTCTACCTTGAAGACTTACCATGAGTGATTGGGCAAGGTCTGTGGGCCTTAGCTCAAGTGGAATACGGTGAGGACTGTGTGTCCTCTGAGTTGCAACTCAGCTGCCTCAACCAGACATATAGTTGATGCAACAACTGGAACTAGTCTACCAAATTGCATTGTCTTCACCGAGCCAATCTGGTTTCAAATTCCTCACCCTCTCTTACATTATTCCACTTCTGAAGAATTTGTGATCTCTGCTCTGACGAATTTGAACTCAAGAATTTCATCACGCTATCATTCATTTCCTCAGTTCATTTTCTTCATGCTTGTATGATTACATGTCTTTCACTATTTCGTATCCTGATTACATGTACTCCGATTCTATGATGACTTAGTTTCCCTTGTGTTTCTATTTCTTCACTATGATCTTCGTTCTATTCTTCAGAGTTTGACGAATTTCTAAAAATCTCCCATTCACCCCCCCTCTAGGAGATAACCTGCACTTTCAGTTATCAATCCAGTAGGAGAACCACACAACACCTTGTGAACAACACCTACACACAAAATAACAAATACTTGCACCCAATGCAAACAAGGGGTTGTCAATCCCTTGGCGATTAGTTGCAAGGATCAAATCTCGTAGTGATAGGTAGATAAACAAAAATACAAAATAAAATAAGATAAAGTGCGTCAAAGTATTTTTGGATTTTAATTTATGATAAAGATAGACCCGGGGGCATAGTTTTCACTAGAGGCTTCTCTCTCGAACAAAAATCATACGGTGGGTAAACAAATTACTATTGGGCAATTGATAGAAAAGCGAATAATTATGACGATATCCAAGGCAATGATCATGTATATAGGCATCATGTGTGAGACAAGTAGACCGACTCCTACCTGCATCTACTACTGTCGGGCCACTGGGACTGGGGGTACCCAGGCCCGTCTGCCTGCGGCCCAAGGAGCGGCACATGTCATGGGCCCAGCATGTCCACCTTCGGACTTCACGAGCGAGGACCTTGCAAGGCCCACTCCTCGCGAGGCACATGCCGGCAAGCGTCATCAGTAGCCTCGCGAGGCCATCTCACGAGGTGGCTTCCCGAGGCCCTTCACGGAAGCGTTCGAGGCAAGGATCAGATGGAGGACTCACGCGGCCCTGCGTCTCCATGCTGACGACGCCCGTGGCGACAGGCGGGGCCAAAAGGGCGCCAGCAGGCGCTGATAAGGAGGTTTTCCTCTTTCATACTAAGGGAGCAAGGACGGCGTGCCACTTCCCAAAGCAATCCCCAAAGGTTGCCACTTTGGTGCAAGAAGACCAGGACGTTGGGCTCACCGGGACGGAGGTCATCACCGAGCCTAGCAGCGCGTCATGGCGGGAAGCTATAGCAGGCGAAGACCACCTTTAGTCAGGATAAGCTGTACTGCTGTCCCCCTTCAAAATTGGCCGGTGTGGCAGCCCTTCCTACCTAGAGTTTTGGGGGGAGAGGACCAAGGCCAATATAGGTATATCTAGGGCGCCACCTTAGAGAGGGATCGGATCCGAGACTCTCCGGAGGCCACACACTTGCCCTTATACTCTCTTACCCATCCTCCCTCACAAGCCAATCCATCCACAAAGCAGGAGTAGGGTCTTACACTGCAAGGTGGCCCGAACCTGGGTAAACTGTGGTGTCTGTTGTTCTTCTCCCCTCTCGCTCGAGCACGCTAGAGCTTCACCATGAGATAGTGAGCAGAGAGGCCGGGCTTATCAAGGTTCTATGAGCACACCCCGGAGTTCGAACCTTTCTTGTTTCCCCGGAGCCCCGATTCCGACATTTGGCGCGCCAGCTAGGGGGGTGCCTGAGTTCTTCTACTTCACTCTGGTTCCTACTCCGCCATCTCCACGGCTGATGCTCCCCGTGTCCGTGCCGAGCGCCGGGTAGCTCGCATCAACCAAACCGAGCCTGCAGGCTGTGGTGTCTGCTACCACTCCACTTCGGCCGTGCCCAACACTGCCACTGACCCTGCCATCCGCGAGCAGTAGGATTCCTCCATGCGCCCTACTGTGCAGCCGGACGGCCGCACCGCCATGGCTTCACTCACCCCGGCTGTGGTCTCATCCTCCCATGAACACCGCGGGCTGGTGAATGCGCAGGCCGCACTATTCATGGTGCGTGAGCTGCTGTTTTACCGCCCGGCCAACAAAGGTTGCGACGCCTGCCTTGGCCGCATCACCAAACTCGTCAACACCGCGGGTGAGGCCCCAGCACCCTCCCACTTGCTCCGTCCTCCGCCGTCTCGCACCGGGGACATGGCGCACGGTGCGCCTCCACCTCCTCCTCTGCGCGGTGTCAATGCTGACCCCGGGCATGCGACGGCCGCGCGACCCACCGCGCGGAATGCCTGCGCCGGCCCGAGACGAGGCCATCTGCCAGATCATCCACCGCGCGCCGCCGGACGCGTGCGTGCTCCTCGAGCAGCGGGCGCAGTGCCAGTACTGAGCCGTCCAGGAGTTCATGGTGGCAGGACGCCAGAACCGCGCCTCCCACGCACGAGGTACGCCCGCGAGCACCACAAGTTGTCGGGCCTTCACATGCGAGCCGCGTCAGGTGGTTTGGTCAATCAAGTTCAAGCCAGAGCTGCCCCAGCGCTACGATGGCGCTCCCGACCCCGAGGAGTTTCTTAGGCTATATGCCCAAGGCTTCCTTGCGGCCGGCGCCGGCGACAAGGCCATGGCAAACTGGTTCCCCTGGCCCTCGTGGGCACCCCTCGCTCCTGGCTCCTTAGCCTTCATGAGGCTTCAGTCTCTTCCTGGGGGGAGCTCCGCGACCAATTCGCTGCGTGCTTCGCGCTCCTGGGCCCCATGTGGTCGTGTGCATCCTCGGCGCGTCCCAGGCCCCTATGTCAAGACGCCACTCCAAGCGGCTCTTTCACGGGGAGAACGCTGCACAGCCCCGGCCCGAGGCTTCGTGGCCTCGCGCGTGGCCTGAGTGCACCGTCACCTTCGAATCCCGAGACCATCCCAAGTCCGCAGTCGCCGCTGGCACTCTCCGCATGCTGTGCACCCCTACCATAAGCAATGTCGCGGTCACCAAGACCCTCATCGATGGAGGTGCGGGCCTCAATGTGATCTCCATTGAGACCTTTGAGATGCTCCAAGTGCCCTGGGATCAGTTGGCGCCAACGTGATCCTTCTCTGGGGTGACCGACGGCTCCACCACTCCCCTGGGGCAGGTGCACCCCCCTGTCACCTTCGGCACCCACGACAACTACCGCACCGAGCTCATTGACTTCGACGTGGCCCGCATCGGCCTCCCATACAATGCCATCCTGGGGTACCCCGCGCTCGCCAAGTTCATGGCAGCAACCCATCCTAGCTACAACGTCGTCAAGATGCCCTAAAGCGGCAGCGTCATTACTGTAGCCGGAGACAAGGAGGATGTGGTCCGAGCCCTCAAACACGCCTACAGGGCCGCGGTTGCTTCGCGCCCAGGCGTCGAGGACAGGGCAGAGGCCCCGGAGGCCGCGCCTGCAAGGAAAAAACAACTATTCTCTCAGGACCGCGCCGAAACAAAGAAAGTGTCGGTCGATGGCAACAGTTTGGGCCCCACCTTCACCATCGGCGCCGGCCTTCCCTCAGAGCAATAAAGTGTGCTCGTCGCTTTCCTCCAGGCGAACAAGGATGTGTTCACTTGGAAGGCATCTGACCTGGCCGGTGTCCCAAGGGAGTTGATCGAGAACCATCGGGTGGTGTGCCAAAACGCTCGTCCCATCAAGCAGAAGGCGTGGTGCCGAGCGCCGCAGAAGCAGGCATTCATCATCCAGGAGGTGCATAAGCTGCAAGAGGCAGAGTTCATACGAGAAGTGCGCCACCCCGAGTGGCTCACCAACCCGATCATCGTCCCCAAAAAGGGCGGGAAGGAGTGCATGTGCTTCGACTTCACGAGCCTCAACAAGGCATGCCCCCAGTGTTGTGGGTGGACACGATCACCTATGGGGCCACGAGCCCCTTTGTGTTTCGACAGGGGGGAGATCACGTTGCACAAAGAGCGGAGGCCATGATGCAGCATGACGATGAGACTCTGGTCGTTTTTATCCAGGTCTGGGCTGCTGAGAAGCGTAAAACCCTACTCCTGCTATGGTGGATTGGATGGATAGATACGAAGACACGCAACACTCAAGCCCAGCAAGGTGGCCTCGAGGAGAGCTTCTACACGCGTACAAGTGTGGGATGGTCCCAATCCTTCTCTAGGTTGCCTTCGACCTCCTTTTATAGCTCAAGGGGTAACCACAGTGGCAAAATAGTCATTATCTCATGCGCTCTGTTGGAAAAGGCGGTGCCTAGGAGGCGCCTAGGCACGCTTAGGCGCTAGGCAGCAGACAAACGCCTCGCCTAGGGTATAAATGGAAGTCTAGGCAGGGCAAGCAAGGAATTTTCTACCCAAGTGAGAAATCACGCCATACTGCACTGATATGCCAAGTAGGCCATATTTAAATGGCAGAAGCTGGTAGTTTACTTATTTATATGTCCTGAATTAATATCAACACACAAATAATAATCACAAATACACCCTGATAGTAAAAACTATATTATCGCCTAGGCTGCGCCTAGGGCGCTTAAGCACTGCCTAGGCACTAGGCGAAGGCTAACCGCCTCGCTCATGCCTACCGCTTTTTCCAATCTTGCTCGTGAGTAGATAGCCAATAGTGCTATCATACCTAACTCTGGTACTTAGGACAAAACACCATAAATGCTACCTTAGCTGGCGCGCGGGGGTGCATCCCCGGCAAGCTTATGTCACTGCTTAGCCACCTTCTGCTTATTATCTTGACATGCCCTTGGACGGGTGTCAAATGGGTGCAATCCGTCTTCTAGCAAGCTGCCACGTGCTTAATGAGTGCCACTTAATCACCTGGGGGTGCTCGACACCGCATCGATAAGTGACTAGCGTCATGGCGCGATGGAGCGGTGGTGTCTTGGCTGTGGTTTTGGTCTTGGCGTCCTCGGCAGGCTTGCCGGGGCGATTCTAGACTTGCCTTCGGGGCGGTCTCGACCTGGCCGGGCTCTCCTGCCCGGCAAGGGAGGCCTTCCCAAGGTGATATCCTGTTGCTTTATTCTTCTTAATGATCTCCTTGATCTCACGAAGAGCGGCTTCTCTGGCTTGGCCTTGCATTACATGTTGGTTTTGGATGTACAATCGTTAGCACGCCTGTGTATGAGTCTGGTCAACGAACATGGATGTTCGTTGCACCGACAGGAGCCCCCGTACCTGGCCCACACATGCTGCCGGGCATCATTGGGGTAGGCCCCAACAAATACACAGGCGGACATGTCGATCATGCCACGGTAGGATCCATGTCTTCCTTGATATCTTCTTTGCTTCTTCATTAACCTAGGATTGAATCAGTTCCCGGTTTCCCCGCGAGCCATGCTGAACGACATGGGGACTACCCACGTAATGGCCCGTGAGTCACCTATATTCACGAGGAGGTAACTGCCATTTTACTCATCCCACTATCCTTGCCGTTTCTGCCACGTACGCTGCATGCATTGCGTAGGGTTGGTGGCGGATGCGTAGGGCACGGGAATGAGTGCCATGGCAGAAAGCTCGGCATCATGGATAGGTGTAGGAGGACGGTCGGCGATTCTGGACATTGCCAGTGACGCAGACGGACTGGATTGGTGGAGTGTGGCGGATGCCACGGGGTAGTGGGGAGCCAGCCCCCTGCCATGTTCCGCTATAAAAAGGGAACGCGGAGGTGGGCAAAAGGGCTCACCCACGCATCTCTTTCTTCTTCTTGAGCTCTCTCTTCCACCATGGTGAGGGGAAGAGGGCGCGGCCGAGCTCCAGCAGCAGCAACAAGAGCTTCCTGTCGGCACCGTATCCTTGCTCCTGCTGGGGATGGAGGGGCTGTATCCAGTGCACAAGACTGGGCCACAGGATGTGGTCATGGCTGGCGCAGTGCTCGGGGCTGAGGGGGACGCAGCGATGGCTAGGCTACTCCCCCTCCAGCCGCTTCGACTCTAATGAAGGGCCACGTCGGGGATACACCACTGGAGTTCATCGTCAGGCTGCGGGGGCCCCGCGCAGTTGTCTTCGGCTTGCTACTCCTTTTGCAAGGGTAATGGAGGTTGAACAGCCGCACGCCTTGAAGTTGCACATGAGGGTTTTCTGTAATGGCAACATGCGGGTGGACGTGGTGTTCCCCGCACCTCACGTCTTGCTTCTTCGGCGCGACTGAAAAACCTTTGCTCGTGCCCAAAGCTTGGCTGAGGGGCATGTCCTCCATTTTAAATTAATGGAGGCCGACCTGCTCTCCATCAAGGTCTTTGGGTGTACGGGTGCTCACTTAGGGTGCTGCACGGAGAGCTCGACTGACGACGAGAGCTCCTCTGTGAGTGACAGCGACGAAGAGGACACTGACGGTGAAGACGACGGCGTCGAGCGGGAGGACGGTGGCTCGGAGTCCAGCTGAGCACCGAACGCATCGTCACTATCAGCTAGGCGCCGGCGGCACCATCATATGCACCTGGCCTTCTCCCCGGCTGAGCGATTTGCCGGGGTGCTGGGTGTGGATGCCTCCGCCTCCTCCAGCTGGACCCCGGCAGGCTTCCTCATGGACTCCGGCTTCGTCTTCCCTGCCGGTGTCCCTCCTGCCGCATTCCTCTGGTCCTGGTGGTGGTGACCAGGGCATCGCCTAGTAGCTCCTTCCACCCTTCCCGCTTCGCCCTCGCCCTCCCGATCTTGTCAGGCTGTGTCCCGCGGGCCCTGATGGGGTCAGGCTGGGCTTCTGCGCAGGCGCTCGTTTTGCCCTCCTCACCTCCCACTCTAGCTCCTAGGAGGAGAGGGACAAGAAATGCATTATGGGGCACTTATCTTTTTTCAATCTAAAAGATGTAGGCACTTGCCAAACTTTATCTTAAATTATGTAACTCTCCATCCATGTTTGTACCCTGTATGATTTGTACTTGTTTATCCATGTATTAATGAAAAAAGAAATGCCTGTCAGGTATTTGTGCATGTATCACGTCCACGCTGAGGAATGACTCCTCAATACTTCCATGTAAACAAGGTTTCCCGGCAAGATATCTTGCCGGTCCCTTCTGTCGCTATCGCTGGACCCGTCCTGGCGGGTAGGAGCGTGGAAGGGAACCAGCCCCTCGCCGACCCCCCTTCAAATGCTACTACGACTATCCTGACAGGGGCAAGCCTCCAAATCAAAGGAAGGCAGAACATATGTTGAGGGCGGTGAGGTTTTTATACGCACAACACTTTCATATAGGAACGTACTTGTGGATGGGGAGGGGAACTTATTTGTGCTTTGATGCCCTTCTTATCGCTCCAACAAGAAGGGGCTGTCAGGGACCGTTATGCTAGGCTGCTCTCACTTCTTCCTTTCGAGGGGTTTACCCGCGGCAGGAGGGCTGTCGACATCACAGGGGAGGAAATAATAGCATTTGATCTACCTTAAATGGATTGGTTATCATAGCAAAATCATACTTAAGAAAACATGCATGCAAGTCTAGTCGCTAGCACTTCATTTTATTATCTCTGCACAGGGTCTGCGCCTGGCTTTGTACAAAGGGTTACATGCACACCGGCAAGGCTTGTACAAAAGGTGGCTGCCGGGGACTGAGCCCGGCAGCCGCACCTTATGGGTAGAATTTACGAAGATACTTAATATTCCAAGAGTTTTGCATTTGAATGCCATCTTCGGTCTCCAGATGGACTGCGCCAGGCATGGTGACTTGTACTACCCGGTAAGGGCCTTCCCACTTCGGCGCCAACTTGTTGGTACCCTTGGCGGACTGAACACGCCTAAGGACGAGGTCGCCTTCCTCAAGGCTCCAGGCATGCACCTTGCGGCTGTGATAGTGGCGCAGGGCTTGCTGGTAGCGTGCAGCACGCACAGCGGCCCGGAGACGATCTTCCTCGAGGAGCATGGCATCGTCATGGCATCGTCATGCCATAGATGCTCTTGCTCTACTTCATCGTAGGCAAGTACTCAAGGTGACCCATATATGAGTTCCATGGGGAACAATGCCTCCGCCCCATACACTAGGGAGAAAGGAGTCTGGCCAGTAGCTCGATTTGGTGTCTTCCAGAGGGACCAAAGAACCACCGGCAGCTCATCAATCCAACGCCTGTCGCATCTCCGCAACTTGTCAAAAGTTCTTGTCTTGAGCCCTCGCAGCACTTCAGCATTCATCCTCTCAACTTTCCCGTTGCTTCGTGGATGAGCAATAGAGGCAAAGGAGACCTTGCTTCCAAGGCTTTGGATATACTGCATAAAGGTGCGGCTCATGAACTGGTTGTCGTTACCAGTAATCACTCTGTTGGGTATTCCAAAGCGGCACACCAATCCTTTCAAGAACTTGACAGCTGATTGTGCGGTCACCTTCCTCACTGGCTCCACCTCAGGCCACTTTGTAAACTTGTCGGTTGCTACATACAAGAATTCGAAGCCACCGACAGCATGAGGGAAGGGGCCCAAGATATCGAGCCCCCAGACCGAGAATGGCCAGTACAAAGCGATCATCTGGAGAGCTTGAGCTAGCTGATGAATGTTCTTAGAATGGAATTGAAATGCTTCACACTTAGTGACTAGCTCAGTTGCATCCTGGAGGGCTGTGGTCCAATAGAAACCCTGCTGGAAGGCTTTTCCAACCAGGGCTCTTGATCCAATGTGGGATCCAAACACACCCCTATGTATCTCTGCCAACAGCTTCAGTCCATCTTCCCGGCAAATGCACTTCAATTTCACACCATTTGGCCTTTTTCTGTACAATGTGTCGTCGACAAACTGGTACGTATTTAACTGTCGTGCTATTTTTTCAGCTTCTTCTTGCTCTTCGGGAAGTTCTTCTGTTTGAAGGAGATGGATTATGTGATGTGCCCAGGTTGGAGCCTGTGGCTCGACAATAAGGACTAAAGGCACCTCCTCGTTCGTGGGAGCGCTCACCTCAACTGGAAGAACTTGTGGTTCCGCGGGAGGGTGCTGCTCACCAATCGAAGCGGAGTTCTCCCCGGCAGCCTCTCTACCATCAGCTTCGGGAAGTCCTGTCGGGAGATACTTGTCGGAGTCCAACTTTCTCCTTTTTCTGGCCATCGTTGAAGGGGACACTGACGGTTGAGTTAGATGGAGGACAAAAGTCCTTGGTTCCACAGGGAGCTTTTGCACGGCACACTTTGACAAGTGATCAGTGATGTTATTTTCCGCACGTGGTACATGCTCTGCTTGCAATCCGTCAAAGTGCTCTTCCAGCTTTCTCACCTCCTCCACATATGCCTCCATCAACGGACTCTGATAATCCTTATTGACTTGCCTCACCATGAGCTGTGAGTCTCCACGGATGATCAATTTCTTTATTACAAACTCCACCGCAATTCTGAGCCTGGCAAGGAGCCCCTCGTACTCAGCAGTGTTCTTGGTGGCCTTCTCTCGGGGGAAATGCATTTGAACTACGTATTTGAGGTGCTCTCCGGTGGGTGTGACAAGAAGCATGTCGGCTCCGGCGCCCTGCAGTGAGAAAGCACCATCAAAATACATTACCCGTTCTTGAGGCGACTCTTTGCCGGGGAGAACTGTCTCTAGTACTTCTACATCCGGAGTGGGACTCCATTCTGGCATGAACTCCGCCAACAATCTGCTCTGAATAGTTGAAGTACTTTCATATTTCAAGCCAAAGCTTGATAGCTCTAGTGCCCACTCAACTATCCTTCCAGTAGCTTTAGGGTTCCTCAATATGCACTGTAGTGGGAAATGGGTGACAATTGTGATCTCGTGGGCTTGGAAGTAGTGGCGCAGTTTCCTCGAGGCCATGATGAGGCCGAAGATTAGCTTTTGCACTGTAGACTACCTTGATCTGGCTCCTTGTAGTAGGGAGCTAACAAAGTAAATTGGTCGCTGTACCACTTTCTTCCTTGCCGCGGTCTTGGTATTGCCCTTGATGGCTTGCCCTGCCTCCCCCTAGTTTGCGTCATGTCCTGCCGCGAGTGCTTCGGTTCCTTCTCCGGAGGGGTCAGTTGCTGTGGCTACTTCCTCGTCCACTTCTCGTTGCGCCACCAGCGTTGCACTAACCACTTGATTCGTTGCAGCTAAGTATAGCAACAACGGTTCTTGTGGTTTAGGCACGACTAAGGTGGGAGCAGAGGAAAGGTAAGTTTTCATGTCTTGTAGTGCCGCTTCTGCCTTCGGGGTCCACTTTACCGGGCCAGCCTTTTTTCAAGATTTTGAAAAAAGGCAAGGCGCGCTCAGCAGACTTAAAGATGAACCTACTCAGCGCGGCAATGCATCCAGCCAAATGCCTTACGTCCTTGACAGTCTTGGGTGTTTGTATTTGCTCGATTACTCTGATCTTGTCGGGGTTAGCCGCTATTCGCCGTTGGGCCACAAAGAAACCAAGGAGCTTGCCGGATGGGACGCCAAACACACATTTCTCAGAGTTTAGCTTCAAATTGATCTTGCGCAAGTTTGCAAAGGTTTCTTCCAAGTCTTGAATGAGTGTTGATCTATCCCTGGTCTTGACCACTATATCATCCATATATGCTTCTATGTTTTTGTGCAGCTGGGGTTGGAAACCAATCTGTACCGCTCTCGCAAAAGTGGATCCGACGCTCTTTAACCCGAAAGGCATTCGCACAAAGTAGTACATGCCACATGGAGTTATGAACGCGGTTTTCTCTTCATCTTCCTTGGCCATAAATATCTGATGGTATTCGGAGTATGCATCCAAGAAGGACAATAGATCACACCTAGAGGTGGAATCAACAATCTGGTCAATACGCGGCAGTGGAAAGGGTCTTTTGGACATGCTTTCTTCAAGTAAGTGAAATCAACGCAGAGCCTCCATTTCCCGTTTGCCTTGTGCGCTACCACTGGGTGTGCTAACCAAGTTGGATGCAGCACTCCCCGGACCAAACCAGCTGCTTCAAGTTTCTTGATCTCCTCGGCAATGAACTGCTGCTGCTCTAAAGCTTGCTTTCTAACCTTCTGCTTGACGTGCCGGGCGTGAGGACAGACAGCAAGGCGGTACTCGATTACCTTCCTGGGAACACCGGGGATGTCAGATGGTTGCCAAGCAAACACATCAACATTCACCCGCAGGAAGGCAACGAGCGCGCTTTCCTATTTGTCATCAAGGGTGGAGCTGATGGTGAATGTACCATCAGCACCATCCTACCTCGCCGGATCCTTTTTCACAGCAGGTGAAGCAACCTTGTGTCTCTTGCTAGTGGAATTTTCCGGCAAGTCATCAACAGGCGTGATGCACTCTGAAGAGGCACGCTTCCCGGAGTCCTTGCCCGCATCTTTGCTAGCCTTCATCCCCTTCTTTGTTTCCTTGGCGAGAGTTGTTTTTTCTGCAGCCTCAGCTGCTACCCCATCCCGATACATCTGATCCACACATATGATTGCGTCTTTCTTATGCGACGGAATGGAAATGATACCCATCGGTCCTCGCATCTTCAAGGTGTTGTAGGCATAGTGGGATGCTGCCATGAATTTTGCTAGAGCTGGGCGACCAAGAATTCCATTGTAAGGAAAAGCAAGCTCAACAACGTCAAACACAACACTCTCAGTCTGATAATTCAACTCCCCGCCAAATGTCACAGGCAATGTAATCCTCCCCTTGGGCCGGCTCCTGCAGGAGTTGATTCCTTGAAAAGTGCCCGTAGCCTTGAGCTCCTCGTCGGGGATCTGCATTTTGCTAACCACCTTAGGGGAGATCAAGTTCAACCCAGCACCACCGTCAACTAGCATCTTCGTTACTTTGAGGTTGTGGATTGTTGGGGAAACCAACAATGGCAAACACCCAACCGCAGTAGTGCGGTCAGGGTGATCCTCTTCGTCAAAGATGATAGTCATGTGGGACCATTTAAGTGGCCTTTGGGAATCTGCGGCTGGCTCCACGACATTGACCTCACGCGCCCACTGCTTGAGCCGGCGATGAGAGGAGTGCAAAGATGCACCCCCGTCAACACACATGGCTTTGGTTGCTTTGTGGAATTCTTGCTCGATGGTTTCTTCCTCATCCTCTTCATCACTCCCATCATCTCCTTCTTTCTTTTCACGACCTCTAGCAGGTTTTTCTTTTTGCTGTGGGGTATTGCTGTGGCGGCCTCCTCTGCCACCACGGCCTTTTTCGCCAGCACCTTCTTGGCCTCTCTCCCTGTCATGCTTCTCGTACTCAGCTTTTTGTTTCTTGACAAGCTGCTCAACTTGGTGTCATTCTTGGAGATCATGACCTTTGGTGTAGTGGATTTTGTAGTATGGCCCATCGGAACACCCGGCTTTCTCTGCTGCCGCGGCCTCCTGGCAATCAGCGCACATGGCAGCTCCCTTGCCGTGGGCCTTAGTTTTGGCCTTCTTGCCGGTACTAAGATCACCAGAGCTCTCAACGACCAACACTGTCTTCTCCTTGCATTTCCTATTGTGCCTTCGGTTCCTCCTCTTCGGGTTAGTGGCTTCATCGTCATCATCTGAAGCGATTTCAACACCAGCCTCTTCCCCGGGGAGTCGCCTTCCTTCTTCAGCCCGAGCACACTTATCTGCCAAGGTATATAACTTGTTGACGGTCTTGGGCAGCTGGACATTCATTTTGGCTCGCATCTCCTATTGCGCACATACGAATGGAACTTGGCAATCACTTCTGCTGGATGTATCTCCGGAATGTTGTGGTGCACTCGACTGAACCTCTGTATGTACTTACACAAACCCTCTCCTTCTTTCTGCGGAAGGACCTACAAGTCATTGTGCTGTCCAGGCTCTTGGTGGCCACCTGTAAAGGCGCCAATGAACTCATTGCACAAGTCAGCCCATGAGGAAATAGAGTTCTCCGGCAGGTGCATCAGCCATGACCTCACATTTGGCTTGAGTGCCAAAGGGAAGTAGTTGGCGAACACCTTCTCATCTCTGCCCCCGGCGGCTTGAACGGCAATCGTGTAGATGCTCAAAAACTTTGCTGGGTTTAACTTTTCGTCATATTTTTCTAGTAGTTCAGTCTTGAAGACTCGTGCAGATGGCCAACGGACCTTCCACGGCTCTCGAGTGAAGGTAGGGCACCCAACCTCGTAAGGCAACTACCCGCCATCACTAGGTGTGGGTTCATCAACGTCTGGGCCATTGCATCTGTTGGATTAACGGTGTGCCTCCTAGCATCGCTCGATGGTGACGCGTGCATCTTCCTCCCGTCGATCTTCCAGAACCCACTGCTGATCCTGGTGGGTTTGTGGGCCAGACAAGGCCATCAACATCTCATCAGGCTCGTCGACACGCTATGCCCGCTGGGGGTGCCTCTGGGCCTGCTATCACGAAGGGGACTGCACTGTTAGTGTAGCACCCTCGACGCGGCCATTAGCCCGGGCTGCCGTCGTTGTTCGCGGGCATCGAGACGGCTCCGCGTGCTGTGATTTACCAGTTTCAACAAAACCGATCCAACTCTGGATGGTAGCTCTCCACTCATCCATCTTGTCAGCTGCCGGCGAAAAACTCAATAGGAGTTGAGCTCGCGCCATTGCTTCTGAGGTGGAGCTTTGCAAGGCCAACGAGGCAGACCGTGACATTGCTCGACTCCTGGTAGAACCAGTAGGAGCATCGCCATGTTCTTGCCGTCGTGAACCAATTGCCAAGGCAGTTTGCCGATGAGGAGGCCGTGCTTGGGGGTCGACGGCCTTGTTCGGCGCCTCGTTTTGCCCATCTTGTTCGGGGCAAGGTGTGTGCCTTGCAGCCACGCCCGTGGCGAGCGCAGCTGGGGTATCGCGGCTAGCTCCCGAGCAGGCGTCGCTGTTGCGACTGCGCCTGCTGGCGCAGTGGGGAGGTGGAGACTGAGCGTTCCCTCTACCCACGGCTTCTGCGCCAAGCTCGTCAGGACGCTGTTGTTGCTGCCCAGCCCCGGCATTTCCCGCCCCAGCTTCGGCCTCGGGGACACAATAATGGCACAGCCTGCGCCGGTCGTGTCACCCGCAGTGCCTGCCTCACCCAGCGCTGTAGCTGTGTCTATGGTGTCTGCGGCTGTGTTTGATGGGGCCTTCGAAGTGGAGGGGTGCGTGGTCGCACTGGGCTTCTTCTTGGGCGCCATGAATGTAGAAGGTGATGATGAAGAAGATGGCGATGAAGATCGATGCGCTGTTCACAACTTCAGGTTCGTGCAAGCGATTGTCCCCTACCTAGTGCACCAAAGATGTTGTGGGTGGACACGATCACCTATGGGGCCACGAGCCCCTTTGTGGTTCGGCAGGGGAAGATCACATTGCACTAAGAGCGAAGGCCAGGCCATGATGCAGCACGACGATGAGACTCTGGTCATTTTTACCCAGGTTCGGGCCACTGAGAAGCGTAAAACCCTGCTCCTGCTTGGTGGATTGGATGGATGGATAAGAAGACATGCAGCGCTCAAGCTCGGCAAGGTGGCCTCGGGGAGGGCTTCTACGCGCGTACAAGTGTGGGATGGTCCCAATCCTTCTCTAGGTTGCCTTGGACCTCCATTTATAGCTCAAGGGGTAACCACAGTGGCAAAACACTCATTATCTCGTGATTAGATAGCCAACAATGCTATCATACCTAACTCTGGTACTTAGGACAAAATGCCATAAATGCTACCACAGGTGGCGCGCGGGGGTGCATCCCCGGCAAGCTTATGTCGCCGCTTAGCCACCTTCTACTTATTATCTTGACACGCCCTTGGACGGGTGTCAAATGGGTGCGATCCATCTTCTAGCAAGCTGCCACATGCTTAATGAGTGCCACTTAATCACCTGGGGTGCTCGACACCGCATCGATAAGTGACTAGCGTCGAGGCGGGGTGGATAGGTGGTGTCTTGGCGGTGGTTTTGGTCTTGGCAGCCCCGGCAGACTTGCCGGGGTGATTCTGGACTTGCCTTCGGGATGGTCTCGACCTGGCCGGGCTCTCTTGCCCAGCAAGGGAGGCCTTCCCAAGGTGATATCCTGTTGCTTTATTCTTCTTAATGCTCTCCTTGATCTCGCGAACAACAGCTTCTCTGACTTGGCCTTGCATTACATGTTGGTGTTGGATGTACGATCGTTAGCATGCCTGTGTATGGGTCTGGTCAACGAACGCGGATGTTCGTTGCACCGACACCCAGGATCCCTTCCCGCTCCCTCGCATCGACCAAATCGTGGACTCCACCGCCGAATGTGACATGTTGTGCTTCCTGGATGCTTTCTTGGGCTACCACCAGATCAAGATGGCGACAGAAGATGTCGAAAAAATGGCCTTCATCTCCCCGTGTGGTGTGTTCTGCTACACCTGCATGCCCATGCTGGGGCCACTACTAGGGAGGAACGCAGAGGCTTACATCGACGACATCGTGGCCAAGTCGCGCGAGGCCAGAATGTTGATCGAAGACTTGGAAGAAACGTTTGCCAATCTGTGCAAGCTCAGCTTGAAGCTTAACCCTGACAAGTGCGTCTTCGGAGTTCCCTCTGGCAGGCTACTTGGCTTCCTCGTCTCCCACCGAGGGATCGAGGCCAACCCCGAAAAGATCAAGGCCATCGAAAAAAATGCTCCCCCCAAGACCCTCAAGGAGATGCAGCGGCTGGCAGGGTGCATGGCTTCCCTGGAGCGTTTCATCTCCAAGCTTGGTGAGCGCGCCTTACTGGTTTTCAAGCCGATGAAGAGGACAGGCTCCTTCGAGTGGACCCTGGAGGAAGATACAGCCTTCGAATACCTCAAGAGGTACCTCACGAGCCCACCCATCATGGTAGCGCCACGCTTCCACGAGCCCCTGGTGCTCTACTTGGCGGCTACCCCGCATACGGCCAGTGCCATGCCCGTGGAGGTTTGAGAGGAGCGCGTCAGCACCCAAGGGAGGCCCCACGGGCCTCGTGAGCCTGCGGAGCCTTGCAGGCCCCCCAATGCTACAAGACGGCACCCCTGAGTTCTCCGCGCCTCCCCCGCTTCATGACGCTCCCGGGCCCCTCGCACCCCCTCAGGAATAGGCCATCGCCGACGCCACGCGCCTCGTCGAGCACCCTGTGTACTTCATCAGCACGATGCTAAGGGATGTGCGCGCGCTACGCTATGCGGCAAAAGCTCCTTCTCGCGCTCCTAGACGCCTCCAGGAAGCTGCGCCACTATTTCCAAGGCCACCCCATCAAGTTCGTTTCCGCGTACCCCCTGGAGAAGGTGCTGCGCAGCCCTAACACCGTCGGCTGAGTCGCCGAGTGGAACATCGAGCTACAGGCCTTCCAGCTGGAGTTCTGTACCACCAGGGTCATCAAGGGGGCGGCCCTCGCCGACTTCATGGTGGAATGGACGGATACCTATGAGGGGGAGCCTCGCGAGGACCATCCCCTCTTGCCTGGGGATTAGGCACCGACCGGTTAGGTCATGCACTTTGATGAAGCCTTCTCCAGGCGGGGCGCAGGGGCTTGGGTCGTGCTTGTTTCCCTGGCCGAAGACAAGCTTTACTATGCCGTCCAGCTATGCTTCCAGCATGGTGAAAAGGTCTCCAACAACATTGCGGAGTATGAGGGCTTGATCGCCGTCCTCAAGGCCGCCGCCACCTTGGGAATAGAGTGCCTCACCATCAAGGGCGATTCCCAGCTCCTCGTCAACTTTTCTAATAAAAAGTACAAGCCAAAAGACGAGCACATGGAGGCATATCTAGAGGAGGTATGTAAACTCGAGAAGCGTTTTCCGGGTTTGGAATTACAGCACATCCCACGCGGCGTTAACAAGGAAGCCGATGACATCACCAAGCGAGCGTCCCGCTGCGAGCCCCAAAGCCCTAGCGTCTTCGTAGAGAGGCTCTTCGGGCCATCAGCTGTGCCCCTAGTCGTTGGCATGACGCTGCTCCTTGAGGACCTTCCGCCCGCGCCATCCACAGGCGCGCTGGCCTGTGTCCCAACCTCCACGGCCTGCCTGCAGCTGGCGTTGGAGCCTGAAGCGGACAGTTAGGTTGAGGAGTTCAAGGCTTACCTGCTCCACGGCACCCTTCCGGAAGAAGATGCGGAAGCAGAGCGCGTGGCCCAGCAGGCCACCGCTTACTGCTTACGAGACGGTGAGTTGTACCGCAAACGCCCCAATGGCATCTCACTGCGGTGCATTTTAGAAGACAAAGGGTGCGAGTTACTAGCCAACATCTACGGGGGAGACTGCAGGCACCACTCCTTGTCGCGCACCCTCGCGGGCAATGTGTTCTGCAGTGGGTTTTACTGGACTACGGCGCTCCACGATGCCGCTGAGCTGGTCCAATCCTGCGAAGCCTGGCAGTTCCACGCCAAGCAAATCCATCAGCCCATGCAAGGGCTCCAGGCAATCCCACTCCCATGGCCCTTCACGGTATGGGGGGTGGACATACTGGGCCCATTCCCTCGCGTGGCCGACGGCTACCGCTACCTCTACGTCGCCATCGACAAGTTCACCAAGTGGGCAGAGGTGGAGCCCGTGCGCACCATCCCGGCAGACTCGGCCGTCAAGTTCATCATGGGCCTGGTGAGCCGATTCGGAAGGGTACCTAGGTCAGGCCTATTACCCTACCCCAGGTACATGTCATCGTCTTTAGCCCCCGAATGGTTCAGCGTTCGAGTGGAGAAAGGAGTTGAAGATGGTTCCGACTCAGTTTTCACGCTTCGGGAGCGTTTTGCTTAGATTAATGAACCACGTAACGACTTCGACTTTGTTTTCAGTCGCCTTGATCCATTCCTAAATTATCGGGTGAATTTTGTTGATAAGCTTCAATTGTGGACATGGTATGAGATCTTTCGCGCGATTGACTGCACTGTCGTTCTCGGATCTCACGGGATTCGAAATTTGGAGAAGCGCGCGGGACGGAGAGGTCCACAGTAAACGGAACAGATTTGGTAGGGACGCCTCGATCCTCATGCCACCTTTCTTGCCACGTACCGAGTGCGCAGACTGTTGCGAGATTTGATGGGATTGCTTGGGCCCACACGTCAGTCACTCGGCAACAAGTCCATATAAGTTGTCCGGGCCGGTGCGTCTGGCACTGTGCTCCTCATCCCCTTCTTCTTCCCTTGTTTCTCCACCGCATTCGCCGCCACCTTCGACGCCGCCGCCCCATCCAAGCGCAGCCTGCTGCGATGGGAAAGGAGAAAACGACGGCCCTGGAGCGTGCGAAGAAGGCGACGGCAGCAGCGAAGGGCAAGAAGACGAGTCGGGGCAGGTCGTCATCTAGGTCCGGCCTGCCGCCTGGCTGGATCTAGGGCGACTGGATCAGATCCATGATCCGGAAGGAAGACATGGAGGATCTGGTCGAAGGGGGCTTGATTGCCCACCAGTCCTGGCGATTGCCGGGGAACGAGACCGAGCCGCAGCCGCAAGAGGGTGAGTGCGTCCTCCTTGCAACTCATGTGGACCGAGGTTTCTCCTTGCCTCCACATCCCTTTTTCCGGGCTTTCTTGAATTTCTTTGGAGCTCAACTTCATCACTTTTCCCCCAACACCATCACCTATCTTGCTGCATATGTTTCCCTGTGTGAGAATTTCTTGGGCTATCAACCGCACTGGGGTCTTTTCAAACATATATTCACATGTCGCTCTCAAGCTGTAAAAAAGTCCAATCCGAGTGATGAGAGAACGCATGTGATCCAGATGTGCGGGGGTCTGGGAATTCAGATGAGGGGTAGGAGCACTTTTCCGGCTATGACGCTCCCCGATTCAGTTAGAGGGTGGCAGTCGACCTGGTTCTATTGCAAAGACCAGCCGACTCCTGGTCAGTCGACTGGGCTTCCCCCCTTTTCCATGGATCGAGTCCAGCCACCTTCTACTTTGAAAGTGAACCCAGAGGAGAAAGTAGAAGTGAATATGCTAGTTGACCAAGTAGTCCAGTTAGTCCGTGAGGGGGTGACTGGTATGGACTTGCTTGAAGTATTTCTTAGTCGACGCATCCAGCCACTCCAGGCTCGTGATCATCCTATGTGGATGTACTCGGGTATTGATGACGCCACCCGGATCCACCCGGAGGAGGTCACCGGGGAGGTAGTGGAGCAGTGGCTGCAAGGCATCACTGGTAACAAAGATAACCCCAGGGGGTCCAAGAGGGTCCCACCATTCGACGCGATCAACGAACCGGACAAGGTACAATCTTCAGTGCCGAATGTCCTTTGCTCTGATTTCCTATTTAGGCTTCAATCCGATTGATATTTGTATGATTCTTTGCTCTGCAGATATATACTGTGATGTACTCGATGCCCAACGGGGAGCAGATCCAGGAAGGAGAGGAGAGCAGAGGCGATAGCGGTGATTGGAACTCTGATGACGAGAGTGACGAGGAGTGCGAAGACTCGAGCAGTGGTGAGGAGGTCGATTCTCCACCTCACGTGGAAAAGCGTTCCAAGCAGAAGCACGACCCAGCAAGTATCCGGGGTAAAGTGGCGGCACCGACTGGACAAACTTCGAAGCGCACTCGGACATCTTCTCCGGTGCCGACTGAGAAGGCCCCGAAACAGCTCAAGACTGCACCGTCAAAGCCACAGAAGGCCTTGCCCAAGATCAAGGTTGATGTTCCCGTCGCCTCTACGTAAGTGTTTCATTTTCACTTTTTGCTCCAAGAATCCTATATTAGTTGTCGACCCATTCTCTTGTTTGACCGAGTGAACCTTGAAATTTGCAGTGCTGCTACCTCTGGGACTTCTGCTTACAAAGATGATGATGACGAGGAGATGGAGGACGCGGTCACATCCAAAGCGGGTATGACTCCTGTTATCTTGTCTTTTCTTCGCTAACCACTACTACAGTCGACTGAACTCTTGTGGTCGATTCTTTTGCAGCTCCACAAAAAGTTATTGAACTTCCAGATGATGATGAAGATGTGCCATAGAAGCTCGTGGGAAGGAGGAGCAGGACCACGGGCAAGAAGGCACCAACCAGCAAGACGCCTCAGTCTACGCCGGCGGCAGAACCAGCTACCCATCAACCCGGGGGCCTCAACCGTGCTTCTGTTACTTTTGCGATTCCCTTGTCGAGTGGTTGTCCTTCAGCATCGACTGCACAGGCCCCTGTTTCATCTGTGCAGCTTCATGCCTCAAGCTCTCAAGCTGCTGCAGCCGATCCACCGTCTCCACTTTTCACCGCCCATCACGTCCCAGAGGACCAAGTGAGTGCTGCCAAGGAAGCCATACGCCAGGCAGGCATTATGATGGAGCAGATGAAAGTGGTGCGTGAGGCCAGTCAAGCTGCCTATGATGCCAGCTCAGCACTCCAGGCCAATGTCCAGGTTAGCTTACTTCCGACTGAACTCCATCTTGACGCTTGTTCTGTTAGGATATGATATTTAGAAACTGCTGCTTTATTATTTGCGAGACGTCCGTGGATGAGCGTTTTGGAACCTTAGTTGCACACCCATTGTCAGTCTGTACACCCACTGGGTGTTTTAATTTCTGTTGAGTAGTTTTTCCACTTGAGTCGACTAGGTTGTGTCGATTGAATCTCTGAACCAGTGGGGGCACGCTGAGTGCACCCACTGGGTGTAGTCCCCGAGACCGCCGTCGAATGTTTGATTCGGCGGGGGTCTTTGAACAGAATTTTTCCACTCGGTCTAAGCAGATCATGTCGAGTGGAACCTGAACCAGTAGGGGCATGCTGAGTGCACCCAGTGGGTGTACTCCTCGAGACCGCCGTCGAATGTTTGATTCGGCGGGGGTCTTTGAACAGAACTTTTCCACTCAGTCTGAGCAGATGATGTCGAGTGGAACCTGAACCAGTGGGGGCACGCTGAGTGCACCCACTGGGTGTAGTCCCCGAGACCGTAGTCGACTGCGGGCAGTCGGTTATGGTCTGAGAACAACTGATACCTCCTTTTTTCTGACTGGACGGACCAAGTCAATTGAAAAGTCGAACCAGTGGGGGCACGCTGAGTGCACCCACTGGGTGTAGTCCCCGAGACTATTGTTGAATGTTTGATTCGGCAGTAGTCTTAGAACTCTTTGAACTTGTTATTTTATTGCTCGGAAGCAACCAATCTTTGTGTCTGCCGAGTGACTATCTTCTGAACACAGAAATCTTGTGACCTTGGAGCCCGGTTTGCTGACTTGGAGCAGAAGTAGATCCAGCTCAATCTTGATCTGGAGTTGGCTCAGAATAACTTGCAGAAGGCTAAGGATGACGCTGCTGGTATGGAAAGCTTGTCGACTGGTTCTCTTGCCATCTTTCTCCTCCTTTTTCTGACTAGAATGTTATTCTTTCTAGAAACAATGAGACAGGCTTTGGAGAAGAAGGACCTTGACCTTGCGGCTGCGAAGAAAACATCATAAGAAAAAACGGCACTCGCCGACCAAAAGTTGGCCTCAGTCGGAAAGTTGGAGGAAGAGAATACCAAGCTGAAGGCTGCTCTCGAAGAAGCCAACAAAGAGGTGACTCGACTGAAGAAGGATAAAGGGACCTTGACTGACCAAGTGGAACACACCACCCGCAAGAGGGACGAGCTAGAGAATTATCTGGGAGGGCTCGCCAAGAAATTATTCCTCATGCTTGAAGGTACTTTTCCCTCTCCGATTGATTTGCTTTCGTCGATTCATCAGATAACTGTCGACTCATTATCTCTCTGTGAGTGCAGAATTCTGTTAAAACTTCAAGGAAGAGACTGGACGAGTCGAGACGAGCTTGGACCCCATCAACTCCCCTATTAAAGATGAAGCTGCCATGAACATGCTCCGACTGGAGTCTCGCCTTGCCAGCATCATGAATTACCTTGCTCGACTGAAGGTTGCGGTGTCGTGGATCGACACGACGCTCTGGCCAAGTGAATCGCTCCAAAATGACCTCGAGTCTTTGATGACTCGACTCAACGAGATTCCTGGTCGAGTGCAGGAATGGAAGAAGTCCTCTGCTTGATGCGGTGCCGACGTAGCCCTGTCCTTGGTTCGTGTTCATTGCAAGGAAGCCAAGGAAGAGAAGCTAGCAGCAATCAAGGTTGCCAATACCAAGAAACTTGACTTCCAATCCTTCATGGAGACTTTTATTGCTGCTGCTACTCGAATTGCAGATGGAATCGACCTAGATAAGTTCGTCGAGTCTGCCAGCCCTCCTCCTGCGGAGTGAACAAACTTTTATGATCCAATTAAATTTGTCTCGGTATGCCGAGTGGTTTTGTAACCGTTAAACTCCTTTGGGCCTAATGCCCGAGTACTTTAATCTGCGGTTCGGAACCTCATGGGATTTATCTGAACTTAGTTTTTCCTTAAATATGCTTGTCTTTATCTCCGTGTGGAACTTCTATCTTCACTCGGAACAGACTTTTGTTCTTGTGATGCAATTCTGAGGAGAGGATCGCGGACGATCTGCACCTCGTCATCCTTGCAGATCAGGATGTAGCACATATTGTACTTGTGGCATAGCTCTGAAGAGAAGGTCGCAGTTGACCTGCACCTTGTCGTCCTTGCGGATCGGGATGGAGCGCGTTTTAACTTAGGCGAGAACAGAACTGCAGCTAAGCACCCGAGTGAGAGGGTTGCTCTTCGCTCAGTGGGATTTTACAAGCTTTGGCGAGTACGGAACTGCAGCTAAGCCCCCGAGTGAGAGGGTTGCTCATCACTCGGTAGGATTTTACAAACTTAGGCGAGTACAGGACTACAGCTAAGCCTCCGGGTGAGAGGGTTGCTCATCACTCGGTAGGATTTTTTAAACTTAGGCGAGTACAGGACTGCAGCTAAGCCCCCGAGTGAGGGGGTTGCTCATCACTCGGTAGGATTTTTTTAAACTTAGGCGAGTACAGGACTGCAGCTAAGGCCTCCGATGAGAGGGTTGCTCATCACTCGGTAGGATTTTTAAACTTAGGCGAGGACGGACTGCCTAGCCCTCCGGTGAGAGGGTTGCTCATCACTCGGAAGGATTTTTTAAACTTAGGCGAGTACAGGACTGCAGCTAAGCCCCGAGTGAGAGGGTTTCTCATCACTTGTTAGGATTTTTAACTTAGGCGAGTACAGGACTGCAGCTAAGCCCCCGGTGAGAGGGTTGCTCATCACTCGGTAGGATTTTTAAACTGGCGATACAAGACTGCAGCTAGCCCCCAGTGAGAGGGTTGCTCATCACCGGTAGATTTTTTAAACTTAGGCGAGTACAGGACTACAGCTAAGCCCCCGAGTGAGAGGGTTGTCATCACTCGGTAGGATTTTTTAAACTTAGGCGAGTACAGGACTGCAGCTAAGCCCCGAGTGAGAGGGTTGCTCATCACTCGGTAGGATTTTTTAAACTTAGGCGAGTACAGGACTGCAGCTAAGCCCCCGAGTGAGGGGGTTGCTCATCACTCGGTAGGATTTTTTTAAAACTTAGGCGAGTACAGGACTGCAGCTAAGCCCCCGAGTGAGAGGGTTGCTCATCACTCGGTAGGATTATTTAAACTTAGGCGTGTACAGGACTGCAGCTAAGCCCCCGAGTGAGAGGGTTGCTCATCACTCAGTAGGATTTTTTTAAACTTAGGTGAATCGGATTCGCGGCTAAGCCACCCACTGGGCGATTTTGGTCACATGTATTAGTAACAACAATCATTTAGGAGACTGTAAAACCATGTCTTTGATAAACAAACTGAAAGGTACTCCTTATTACATCACATCAGTCTGAACACTTAAGTATAAAAATGGCGGAGTAGCTCTGCATTCCAAGCGTGTGGCTCATCTTTATTCTGCTCCACATTGTAGAGGTGATACGCTCCGTTGTGGAGCACCTTGGTGACGATGAAGGGACCTTCCCAAGCGGGGGCAAGTTTGTGAGGCCGTTGCTGGTCCACTCAGAGCACAAGGTCCCCTTCTTGAAATGCTCGACCCTTCACATTTCTGGCATATAATCGACGAAGGTCTTGCTGATAAATGGTCGATCGGATCAAGGCCATCTCTCTTTCTTGTTCCAGAAGATCAACAGCATCTTCTCGAGCCCGCTCTGCTTCGGCTTCTGAAAAAAGTTCTACACGGGGTGCATTGTGAAGCAAGTCACTCGGCAGCACAGCCTCAGCTCCATAGACCATGAAGAAGGGGGTCCGACCGGTCGACCGATTTGGTGTTGTTCTTAATCCCCAAAGGACTGACGGTAGCTCATCTACCCAAGCGCCAGCTGCATGCTTGAGGTCGCGCATCAATCGAGGTTTCAACCCTTTGAGAATCAAACTATTCGCTCTTTCTGCTTGTCCATTCGACTGAGGGTGGTCGACTGAAGCATAGTCGACCCGAGTACCTTGGGAAGCGCAGAAAGCTCAGAACTCATCTGAATCAAAGTTTGACCCATTATCCGTGATGATGCTGTGCGGAACTCCATATCTAAATGTTAACCCTCTGATGAAGCTGACAGCAGTACTTGCTTCCAGGTTTTTGATAGGTTAAGCTTCAATCCATTTAGTGAACTTGTCGACTGCCACAAGCACATGGGTGAAGCCACTCCTGCCAGTTCTCAGAGGTCCGACCATATCTAATCCCCAAACAGCAAATGGCCAGACGAGTGGAATAGTCTTCAAGGCTGAAGCAGGTTTGTGGGACATGTTGGAGTAGAACTGACAGCCCTCGCACTTGTCAACTATTTCCTTTGCCATCTCATTTGCCCATGGCCAGTAAAACCCTGCTCGATATGCTTTGGCCACGATGGTCCGAGAGGACGCATGGTGACCACAGGTCCCTGAGTGGATGTCATTGAGGATCATTCGGCCTTCTTCTGGAGTGATGCATTTTTGAACGACCTTAGTAACACTCTCTCTGTAGAGCTGTCCGCCCATTACCGTGAAGGCTTTGGATCGACGAACAATCTGACAAGCCTCTTCTTCATCCTCTGGAAGTTCTTTCCTGAGAATATATGCAATATATGGCACCGTCCAATCAGGAATAACGACCAAAACCTCCATGATCAAGTCGACCACAGCTGGAATTTCAACTTCAGTCGGATCAGTGGAGCTCTTAGGCTGTGGGGGCTCTTCAGTGAAGGGATCTTCTTGAACTGATGGAGCGTGAATATGCTCCAAAAACACATTGCTGGGAATAGGCTCCCGCTTGGAACCTATTTTTGCCAAGTCATCAGCTGCTTGATTCTTTAGTCGGGGTATATGGTGGAGCTCTAGCCCTTCAAACTTCTTTTCTAACTTTCTCACTGCATTGCAATAGCCAGTCATAGCTGGGCTCCTGATGTCCCACTCCTTCATCACTTGATTAACCACTAAATCCGAGTCACCGTAAACCATTAGGCGACGGACGCCGAGTGAAATGGCCATACGCAACCCGTACAGAAGTGCCTCATATTCAGCTTCATTGTTGGAGGAATCAAAGTGAATCTGGAGAACATATCTGAGGTTGTCGCCTCGTGGAGATACCAGAACTACTCCAGTGCCTGAACCATTCAACATCTTGGACCCGTCGAAGAACATAGTCCAATGTTCCGACTGTATCTGGGTCGGTAGCTGCTGTTCAATCCACTCGACGAGGAAATCTGCTATTGCTTGAGATTTGATCGCTTTCTTTGCCTCAAACTTGATATCCAGCGGAAGGAGTTCAATCGCACACTTTGCCACTCGACCAGTTGCATCTCTGTTGTTCAAAATTTCTAACAACGGAGCGTCGCTGACGACTGTAATCGAATGATCTGAGAAGTAATGCGCAACCTTCTTTGTGGTCAAGTAAATTCCATAGACAAGCTTCTGATAATGTGGATATCTCTGCTTGGATGGGGTTAAGACTTCAGAAATATAGTACACTGGGCGTTGAACCTTGTAGGTTTTACCTTCTTCTTCCCGCTCGACCGTGAGTACTGTAATGACAACCTGTCCAGTGGCTGCTATATAAAGCAGTAAAGGCTCTTTGCTGATTGGAGCAGCAAGCACCGGCTAGGTGGAAAGCAGGGCTTTGAGCTCTGCAAACGCTGCGTCAGCTTCAGGAGTCCAATCGAACTTATCAGATTTCTTCATCAGTCGGTAAAGAGGCAATGCCTTTTCACCGAGACGAGAGATAAATTGACTCAAAGAGGCCAAACAACCAGTAAGCTTCTGAACATCGTGTACACGCACAGGGCGTTTCATTCGGAGGATTGCACCAACTTTCTCTGGGTTTGCATCGACCCCACGTTCGGAAATGAGGAAACCGAGTAACTTTCCACCTAGAACTCCAAATGTACACTTCGACAGATTAAGCTTGATATCATATCTTCTCAGATTGGCAAAGGTTTCAGCAAGGTCAGTCAGCAGGTCGGAACCTTTACGCGACTTAACCACGATGTCATCCATGTATGCTTCCACATTCCGACTGATTTGAGTTAGCAGGCACTTCTGTATCATGCGCATGAATGTGGCACCAGCATTCTTGAGACCAAAGGGCATGGTGACATAGCAAAAGCACCCGAATGGGGTGATAAAAGCTGTTTTTATTTCATCAGGTCCATACAGTCGGATATGATGGTACCCGGAATATGCATCCAGGAAGGACAATCGCTCACATCCCGCAGTCGAGTCGACTATCTGATCAATGCGGGGGAGAGGAAAATGATCTTTCGGGTAGGCCCGATTGATATGCTTGAAATCAATGCACATACGAAGTGAATCGTCCTTCTTGGTAACCATGACAACATTGGCGAGCCACTCAGGGTGGTAAATTTTGCGGATGAACTCAGCTGCCAGAAGCCGAGCCACCTCTTCGCCGATTGCCTTTCTCTTCTCCACAGCGGACCGACGAAGATGCTCTTTAACAGGTTTTGCCTTTGGATCGACTCGCAAACGGTGCTCAGCCAGTCCCCTGGGTACACCCGGCATGTCAGACGGCTTCCATGCGAAGATGTCCCAGTTCTCACGGAGGAACTAGATGAGCGCTTCTTCCTATTTGCTGTCGAGTGTTGTTGAGATAAGAGTCGGAGCAGCATTGGGATCGGTCGGGTGAATGTGAACAGGCTTGGTTTCACCAGACGACTGAAATGCAGACTCTGAAGCAGGCTTCTTAGCACGCAACAAATCACTCGGATCTGCAGTCTTCTTATACTCTTCCATTTCTACTGCTGCCATCTGTTCATCGGCTATCTTAGAGCCCTTCTGGAGGCACTCTTCTGCTCGTTGCTGATTACCAGTGATTGTGATCACGCCCCTGGGGCCAGGCATCTTCAGCTTGAGGTACACGTAACACGGTCGAGCCATGAAACGGGCATATGCAGTTCTGCCCAGAATAGCATGATAGGCACTGTGAAAATCCACAACTTCAAATGTCAACTTCTCCTTACGGTAATTCTTTGAATCACTGAAAACCATGTCAAGAGTGATCTGGCCGAGTGAATCAGCTTTCTTTCCTGGAATGCACCGTGGAATCGCATGTTGCTCTCACTGAGCTTGGACATCGGAATGCCCATCCCTCGGAGGGTCTCAGCATACAAAATGTTCAAGCCGCTGCCACCATCCATCAGGACTTTGGTCAGTCGGGTGCCCCCAACGACTGGGTCGACCACCAATGCTTGCCTCCCGGGGGTGGCAACGCATGGTGGGTGGTCAGATTGGTCGAATGTAATGGGAGTCTTCGACCATTTCAAATATGTCGTCGTTGCCGGAGCAACCATGTTTACTTCTCTGTTGATGACTTTCAGTCGACTTTTGCTTTCAATGTCAGCAAAAATCACTAAAGTGGAATTGACGTTAGGAAAACCATCATCATCTTCTTCCTTGTCCTCATCCCTGTCAGACTCTTTTTCCTTCTCATTGGGCTGTTTCTCTCAGAACTGCTGGATTAGGAGCCGACATTGTCGAGTGGTATGTTTGGGATAAATCAGATTACCCTCTTCATCCTTCTTGGTGTGAATGTGACATGGCAAATCCAACACATCATTCCCTGCTTGATCTTTCACCTTCTTGGGGATCCAGGGCCCTTTGGGCTTCCCCTTGAATTTTCCTTGAGTTTCAACTGTAGCTTCACCAGGACCTGCTGGCTCGGCTTTGCGCTTCTACTTCCGACCTCCTCCGGTGTCTTGGGCGACTGGCTTGCCCTTTCCGCTGCGGAGTCAATCCTCTTCTTCACCATTAGCGTACCGAGTGGCTATTTCCATCATTCGGGTCAGAGACATATCTCCTGTCCGACCGAATTTCAGGTTAAGCTCTCGATACCGAACGCCCTCCTTGAAGGCGCAAACTGCTTGGTGTTGGGATACATTTTCTACTGTGTGATGTAAAGTGGTCCATCTTTGGATGTAATCCCTCAGAGTTTCATTCTGCTTCTGTACACAATGTTGCAATTTTGTCAACCCTGCAGGTCGTTTGCATGTGCCCTCGAATGTCCTGACAAACACTCGGGCTTCCCAGCTGAATATACTGCCTGGAGCCAACTGGTTCAGCCATGCTCTGGCCAATCCTTCCAACATGAGAGGAAGATGTTTCATAGCTACCTCATTATTTCCACCATCGATCTGAACATCTACTCGGTAATCTTCCAGCCAAGTGTCAGGCTTCGAATCACCGGTGATTTACTAACCCCAGTCGCCAACCTGAAGTTGGGAGGGATCTCAGCAGCTCTGATGGCTCTGCTAAAACACTCGGGACCTGAAACATGTACTCTGCTTCCACTCGGGCAATCTCTGTCTTGCCCTTCTCTGTGTGCTCGGTTCCTGTCGACCAGACCTTGCACCAAAATTGACCTCGCATCACTGGCTCTCTTGGGTCGACTGGCACCCTCCGTTCTTTGCTGTACGGGCACCTGTCATCATAATGCCGGGGCACATATGATCCGCCTCTCGGAGGGGGCGTAGGCACTCGACGGCGGTCATCACGGCCGAGCCGATGATCGTACTGCTCGTGGTTCTGACCCAAGTACTGCTCTTGGCGACACCCACGTCTCTCACGCCGCGGAGGCGATCTTGGGCTGTGAGCCGATTGGACTGTGTCAGCCACCACAGATCTGCTATGGATTCTGTTACGCGACTGAGATACTGCAGTGTTTTGCTCTCCTGCTGCCCGGAGCAGAGCCCGGATCTGCATCAAACCTCGTCCATCCTCCGACTGGGATGGCTGGATAGACTCTGCTATACGAGCTGCAGCCGTAAGATTCTGAATAGGAGTACGGTATACCTGAGGTTGAGGCGGGAACAATTGCCGCCGTCGACTGGACTCAGGAATCTGCTGCCGAGCACGTTCGTCGAGTGCATGCTGAAGGTTCTCCAGTCGAGTGCGTTCAGCCAAAGTGGCCAAGCGCGCTGCCTCCAAGGCCCGAGCCTCAGAGGTCTCTCCGACGATGGGCGTGTGGAGTGCCTCCTCGTTGCGGCGGTGGAGTTCCTCCCTCGGCTGCGACGAGAGGGTTTCGGGGCGGTATTCCTCGTGAACATGTGACGGATCGCCACTGCCGCCGCCACCGTTGCGACGCATGCTAGGTGGGATACGCGGTGTGTCGACCATCAAGACCTCTGCCGCAGGGTCGCTGCTATCGCACTCGGACAGGGTCTCGACGGAGCCAGTCGACAGATCGAACAGGCCGTAGAGGGATTCATCGGGCTCGATTGCCGTGACTTGAGGGGTGGCCGACTGACGTGCCACCACATGCTTTACCCACCGCTGAAACTGCGATCGACTGGATCGCTTGCAATGGCGAACGGCGGGGAACGAAGACACTACAGGAGCCGACCGATACTGGGTCGATGGCTGCCGCAGAAGGACGCCACGGACACACGGGCGAAAGTGCGTCGCCCCGTGGATGGGAAGTGTCTCGACATCGAGGGGGCCTCTTGGAGCCACGCGGAGTCGTCGGCGATGAAAACGAGCGCGTCGAGACGGATCTCACGGCCCTCAGCCGAACCTCCACCAGAAACCATGATGATGGGAACCGGAAAAAATCGCAACCTCACCGGAAAGTCGCTAAGACACCTGCCCCAAGGTGGGCGCCAACTGTCGTGGTTCTACTGTCAGACTTAGAACCACGACACCGACACCCAGGATCCCTTCCCGCTCCCACGCATCGACCAAATCGTGGACTCCACCGCCGAATGTGACCTATTGTGCTTCCTGGATGCTTTCTTGGGCTACCACCAGATCAAGATGGCGACAGAAGATGTCGAAAAAACGGCCTTCATCTCCCCGTGTGGTGTGTTCTGCTACACCTGCATGCCCATGCTGGGGTCGCAGCTGGGGACGAACACGGAGGCTTACGTCGACGACATCGTGGCCAAGTCGCGCGAGGCCAGAATGTTGATCGAAGACTTGGAAGAAACGTTTGCCAATCTGTGCAAGGTCAGCTTGAAGTTTAACCCTGACAAGTGCATCTTCGGAGTTCCCTCCGGCAGGCTACTTGGCTTCCTCGTCTCCCACCGAGGGATCGAGGCCAACCCCGAAAAGATCAAGGCCATCGAAAAAAATGCTCCCCCCAAGACCCTCAAGGAGATGCAGCGGCTGGCAGGGTGCATGGCTTCCTTGGAGCGTTTCATCTCCAAGCTCGGTGAGCGCGCCTTACCGTTTTTCAAGACGATGAAGTGGACAGGCTCCTTTGAGCGGACCCTGGAGGAAGATACAGCCTTCGAAGACCTCAAGAGGTACCTCACGAGCCCACCCATCATGGTAGCGCCACGCTTCCGCGAGCCCCTGGTGCTCTACTTGGCGGCTACCCCGCATACGGCCAGTGCCACGCCCGTGGAGGTTCGGGAGGAGCGCGTCAGCACCCAAGGGAGGCCCCATGGGCCTCGTGAGCCTGCGGAGCCTTGCGGGACCCCCAATGCTACAAGACGGCACCCCTGAGTTCTCCGCGCCTCCCCCGCTTCATGACGCTCCCGGGCCCCTCGCACCCCCTCAGGAATAGGCCATCGCCGATGCCACGCGCCTCGTCGAGCACCCTGTGTACTTCATCAGCACGATGCTAAGGGATGTGCGCGCGCTACGCTATGCGGCAAAAGCTCCTTCTCGTGCTCCTAGACGCCTCCAGGAAGCTGCGCCGCTATTTCCAAGGCCACCCCATCAAGTTCGTTTCCGCGTACCCCCTGGAGAAGGTGCTGCGCAGCCCTAATGCCGCCGGCTGAGTCGCCGAGTGGAACATCGAGCTACAGGCCTTCCAGCTGGAGTTCTGTACCACCAGGGTCATCAAGGGGGCGGCCCTCGCTGACTTCATGGTGGAATGGACGGATACCTACGAGGGGGAGCCTCGCGAGGACCATCCCCTCTTGCCTGGGGATTAGGCACCGACCGGTTAGGTCATGCACTTTGATGAAGCCTTCTCCAGGCGGGGCGCAGGGGCTCGGGTCATGCTTGTTTCCCTGGCCGAAGACAAGCTTTACTATGCCATCCAGCTATGCTTCCAGCATGGTGAAAAGGTCTCCAACAACATTGCGGAGTATGAGGGCTTGATCACCGTCCTCAAGGCCGCCGCCACCTTGGGAATCAAGTGCCTCACCATCAAGGGCGATTCCCAGCTCCTCGTCAACTTTTCTAACAAAAAGTACAAGCCAAAAGACGAGCACATGGAGGCATATCTAGAGGAGGTATGTAAACTCGAGAAGCGTTTTCCGGGTTTGGAATTACAGCACATCCCACGCGGCGTTAACAAGGAAGCCGACGACATCACCAAGCGAGCGTCCCGCCGTGAGCCCCAAAGCCCTAGCGTCTTCGCAGAGAGGCTCTTCGGGCCATCAGCTGTGCCCCCAGTCATTGGCATGACGCTGCTCCTTGAGGAGCTTCCGCCCTCGCCATCCACAGGCGCGCTGGCCTGTGGCCCGACCTCCACGGCCTGCCTGCAGCTGGCGTTGGAGCCTCAAGTGGACAGTTGGGTTGAGGAGTTCAAGGCTTACCTGCTCCACGGCGCCCTTCCGGAAGAAGATGCGGAAGCAGAGCACGTGGCCCAGCAGGCCACCGCTTACTGCTTACGAGACGATGAGTTGTACCACAAATGCCCCAATGGCATCTCACTGCGGTGCATTTCAGAAGACAAAGGGCGCGAGTTACTAGCCTACATCTACGGGGGAGACTGCAGGCACCACTCCTTGTCGCCCACCCTCGCGGGCAAGGTGTTCCGCAGTGGGTTTTATTGGACTACGGCGCTCCACGACGCCGCTGAGCTGGTCCAATCCTGCGAAGCCTGCCAGTTCCACGCCAAGCAAATCCATCAGCCCGCGCAAGGGCTCCAGACAATCCCACTCCCATGGCCCTTCACGGTATGGGGGCTGGACATACTGGGCCCATTCCCTCGCGTGGCCGGCGGCTACCACTACCTCTACATCGCCATCGACAAGTTCACCAAGTGGGCAGAGGTGGAGCCCGTGCGCACCATCCCGGCAGACTCGGCCGTCAAGTTCATCAAGGGCCTGGTGAGCCGATTCGGATCGTATCATCACCAACAACAGCTCTCAGTTAACGAGCAGTCTCTTGATGTCATATTGGGCTACCCTTGGAACGCAGATATGCTACACTTCTGCGGTGCACCCGCGTAGCAACGGCCAGGCCGAGCGCGCCAATGCTGAGGTCCTCAAGGGCCTCAAGACTAGGAGCTTCAAGAAGAAGTTTGAGGCCTACGGCAAGGGCTGGCTGGACGAGCTGCAATCCGTGCTGTGTTCCATCCACACCACCGCGACTAAGTCCACCGGTGAGACCCCCCTTCTTCTTCGTCTACGGGGCCGAGGTGGTCCTCCCCTTGGAGCTCATGCATAGTTCTCCGCAAGTCCTGGCATTTTACGAAGCATGTCAGGATGACTCGCGGGAAGCCGATCTTGTGCTCCTCGAGGAGGCCCGCCGTCGGGCCACCCTTCATGTCGCATGATACCAGTAGGCCTTGTGGTGCTACCATAGCCGCAACATCCGCCCTCGCACTCTCGAGGTTGGGGACCTCATCTTGCCGGGGATCCTCTCCAGGGAGGGCCTCCACAAGCTCTCACCCATGTGGGAAGGCCCTTTCAGGGTCACCCATGTCTCCAGGCCAGGCGCTGCATGCCTGGAGATGGAGGATGGAGTTCCTGTGCAGAACGCTTGGAACATCCAGCACCTCTGCAAGTTCTACCGTTGACCCTCTCATGTAAGAATGAGGTGGGGCTGTACACGCCCCGGAGCCTCCCGGTGCACCGCCCCACGGCCACGCGGGAGCTCCCACCCACGCCCAAGTGGAAGCCCCATGCTTCGTGTTGGCGAAACGGTTGAACCGCAACCATGCCCACACCCAAGGGGAAGCCCCATGCTCCGCGCTGGCAGAACGATCGAACAATGATCATGCCCATGCTCAAGTGGAAGCCCCGTGCTCCGTGCTGGTGGGACGAGCAATGAAAGTGCCGGATGCGGTAGCCATTTTCCTTTCTACTTGTAAACAAGTTTGTGGCTTCTCTAAGTAAAGACTGTGGTTTTTGCATCTTCTCATAGAAAAGCATTTGGTTTTCTTTGCGGCGTTTTGCTGGATTTCATTCTTTTTTGTGAGCCATGCGCGCTCGGAAACTCTCCCATGATCCTGACGCGAGCGGCGGCTGGGCATGGTGCTTACGCTTGGGTCAGTCCCAGCAGCATTAAGAGCCCAAGCAGCTGGGCTCTGGGTAGCGGGCCTGCTCCCGCATGCACCACCCCACCAAGGCCTTGGTGTCTAATGACCTCGCGCAACGCACATGAGCGAGCCGACGAGCACGTGCTGCCCCCCCTCCGAGCTTTTTGCCTCAGGAGCACTCCCTAGCCCCAGCGCCCTCACCTCCTGGCCTTGCCCAGGCATCGCGACCTGGCATACCAGCGATGGTCGAGCCCCGCTTGGGGGCTGTCTTCTAACGACATAGAGCACGAAAGCAAGCATGAAGGAAAAACAAGCCCCATGAGAACACAAATGTTGTTCGATACATCATTAAGGATTCCAGCAAAATGTTCCTCACGCCCCCATGGGGTCACAATTAAGTATCCGCAGGTAAGAAATTTGGGGCGACCTAAGGAGACGCAACGCCACTGCCGTCGCCATCATCGCCCTTGTGTTCCTCGGCTTTGCGCCAGTCTTCGCGGCTGTCAGGGGTGAACCGTGTGCTCAGTGCATCCACATGGTCCTCCACCCATTCCCCGAGGGCATCGCGGATCACTTCAGAGGCGGGGGCTATCATGGCCTAAAAGTCGAAGCAGGGGTCGGAGCGAAAGAAATGGCTGAAGACGCGCTTCGACGCCTGGGCAAGGAGGTCGCGGCTTTCCTCTTCAATGAGTTTACCCACCTTCTTCGTGCCCCCTTCGAGCCGCTCCATGACCTTGGTGAAAAATGTGAGGTAGACGGTGTTGTCGGTCATGAGCAGACTGGAGACATCCTCCTTGTAGATGGAGCCCAGGGCTCGGCGAGCCCTCCGCTCGATGTCCTGGAACATCTTGCAGCATGTGTGCTGCTGCCCCCGAGCCCGATTCATTTCATCCGCCGCCCATTCCACGAGGGACGTAACACCCCCACCTGCTCCTGAAGCGATGCCAGCTCAGCTTCAGCGATGGCTTGAGCTCCCATCATAGTTTTTTGCTGCTCGTCTGCTTCGACCAGCCTCTTCTTGAGGTCATCTATCTCGCCCATTAGCTCCCCTCGCCGGGAACAGAAGCGGGTTTCCTGAAGCTTTAACTTTCTGCGATGCTCACTGACGAGCGCCTGGCGGGCGTTCGTGATTGTCGGCGCCCTGGGAACCAGGGTACCCAGACTTGCCTGCCTGCGGCCTACGGCGTGGCTCCACCAACGGCCTGGTACGGCCCATCTTCAGCATCGACCAAGCAAGACCCTCACGAGGGGCCAAGCCTCGCGAGGTGGACGACGCCAAGACCTCCAGAGGGAGCGGCCTCCCAAGGCAAGCTCCTGAGGAGCGGAGATTTCTATGCAGGTGCTCACCTCATGAGCTTAAGGTGACACAAGCCATGACGACCAAGGCCAGGCGGGCGCCAGCGGGCGCAGTACAGCAGGATTCCTCTTTGGTGCTAAGGGGGCAAGCGCAGGCGCAGAGCCCCGAGGAATCAGCCAAAGGTTTCCATTCCCATTCTACAAGACCAGGACCACCAGGATGGTAGGACGGAGGTCATCGCCGAGCCCACCACGGCGTCATGACCAGAAGCTTTGCAGGCGAAGACCACCTTTCGTCAGGATAAGATGTACTATTTGTCTCCCTTTAAACTTGGCCGTTGTGGGATCCCTTCCCGCCTCTATTTTGGGGGAAGAGGACCAAGGCCACTATAAATATAGCCCATCCAGCACCATAGATGGGGATCGAGCCATCTGAACCCTCACCTGCATACACCAACACAAGAACAGACCTCCTGAGGTAGTTCTTCCCTTGTACTAGTTCATCCCCAGCCCATCGCGAGGCTAATACACCACAAAGCAGGAGTAGGGTATTACACCGCAAGGTGGCCCGAACCTGGGTAAACTGCCATGTCCCTTTTCCTTCCAGTTCATCGAGCTAGGCCGTGAGATCGACGGGTCGGCAGACCGGGGAGATCAAGTTCTTCGCACGCACCCCAGAGTTTGAATCTTTCTTGGGTTTGCGGAGCCCTGAATCCGATATTTGGCGCGCCAGGTAGGGGTGCATCGAAGATTCAGCTCCTCGTCAGCTGCACCTCGCGCTCACTGTTCGGTTTCCATGGCGGGCGTGGCTCCACTGGCCGAGCCGTCGGGCGCGTTTGGGAGTACTACGGGCCACCGGGCTTTCTCCCCTGCCTTGCGGCAGGTGCGATGGCCGCCAAAGTTCAGGCCGGAGCTGCCGCCTCGATACGACGGCATGGCGGATCCGGCGGGGTTTCTCCAGGCGTATGCGGAGGCTGTCTGGGTGGCTGGCGGTAACGACAAGGTCATGGCGAATTGGCTCCCCATGGCCCTCACGGGAGAGCTGCGTGCCTGGCTCATGGGCTTGCCGGAGTCTTTAGTGGCCTCCTAGGAGGAGCAGTGCGGCCTCTTCATCGCACGCTTCACGGCACCAGTGCCCCACGCCGTCGCGACCATCCTTGCTGGGTCGTAGGCGCCGGCCTCAGACCGCCACGCCAAGCAGTTCTTCCATCGAGTGGGCACCGCCCACGTGCAGCGAGGAGCCCCTTCGGGCTGGGTGGCGCCTAAGGCCGACCTCACCTTCGACTCAAGGGACCACCCCAAGACCACGGTCGGCGCCGGCACGCTCCCTATGCTCTGCACCCCCACCATCTGCAACATGGCAGTCATCCGGACCCTCATTGACGATGGCGCTGGCCTCAATGTCCTCTCCGTGGAGGTGTTTGGCCTGCTTCATGTGCCCTACGACTAGCTCCTCCCCACCAAGCCCTTCTCTGGGGTCGTTGATGGTTGCACCTGCCCCCTAGGGTAGATCCGCCTCCCTGTCACCTTTGGCACACGCGACAACTACCACACCGAGCTCATCGACTTTGACATCGCCCGCATCAGCCTCCCGTACAACACCATTCTCGGGTACCCGGCCCTGGCCAAGTTCATGGCGGCAACCCATCCTGGCTACAACCTCATGAAGATGCCGGGAAGCAGCGATGTCCTCACCATGGCGGGGGACACCAACAACGCGCTCTCGGCCCTCAAGCTCGCCTACAAGGCCGCGGCGGCCGCGCGGCCAAATGGGGAGGGGGCTCCAGAGGGCCCAGGGGCTGCGTCGACAAAGAAGAAGCAATTATTCTCTCAAGACAAGGCTAAGACGAAGCAGGTGCCGGTCGACGAAGACGGAGGATCGGGCTCTACCTTCACCATAGGTGCCGGCCTCCCTCGGGACCAGGAGGAGGCCCTGATCAGCTTCCTCCACGCGAACAAGGACGTGTTTGCGTGGGAAGCGGCGGACCTGGTCGGGGTTCTGCGTGGGGTAATCGAGCACCACCTGATGGTGTGCCCCAACGCACGCCCAGTATAGCAGAGGGCGTGGCGGCAAGCACCGGAGAAGCAATTGTTCATCGTCCAGGAGACCCGCAAGATGCAGGAAGCCAACGTCATTCGAGAAGTGCGGCATCCAGATTGGCTTGCCAACCCGATTATCGTCCCCAAGAAGGGCGGGAAGGAGCGCATGTCTGTCAATTTCACCAACCTCAACAAGGCCTGTCCTCAAGACCCTTTCCCTCTCTCGCGCATTAACCAGATCGTCGACTCCACCGCCGAGTGCGATTTACTATGCTTCCTGGATGCCTTCTCGGGCTATCACCAAATCAAGATGGCAGTGTAGGATGTCGAGAAGATGGCTTTTCTGACCCCGTGTGGGGTGTACTGCTACACCTGCATGCCGTTCGGGCTACACAATGCCGGAGCAACCTTCCAACGGTTGATGCACATCACCCTGGGTCAGCAGCTCGGGAGGAATGCTGAGGCATACGTCGACGACATAGTGGTTAAATCTCGGTAGGCAAGAACCCTTATCGAAGACCTAGAGGAGACATTCACCAGCCTGTGCAAAGTGAACCTGCGGCTCAACCCGGAAAAATGTGTATTTGGCTTCTCGTCTGGCAAGTTGCTGGGTTTCCTGGTGTCGCATAGAGGGATCGAGGCCAACCCGGAGAAGGTCAAGGCCATAGAAAGGATGAGTCCGCCGCAAACCCACAAGGAGATGCAGAAGTTGGCAGGCTGTGTAACCTCGCTCGGGCGTTTCATCTCCAAACTAGGCGAGCGCGCCCTCCCTTTCTTCAAGCTGATGAAGAGGAAGGGCCCATTCGAATGGACTTCGGAGGCTGAAGCGGCCTCCCAAGACCTCAAGAGGTACCTCACCAGCCCGCCGGTGATGGTAGCCCCGCGCCCCCTCGAACCCTTGGTGCTCTACCTGGCCGCCACACCTCACTCTGCTAGCGCGGCGCTGGTGGCGGTTCGGGAGGAGCGTGTGGTCGAGGGCTCGCGGAGCAGCACCTCGCACTCGGCCGAGACGCCACAGCCTCAGGACGATGCTCCTGAGGCCTCGGCCATTCCACTGGTCAGCGAGGCTCCTGAGGATGGTGCCCCTGAGGCCATGGCTGCCCCAACAGATGCCAAGGCTCCTGAGGTCCCCCAGTCCCAGGAGACACAAGACCCCGCCAATGCCTCCACCCTCATCGAGCACCCGGTGTACTTCGTCAGCACGGTGTTGCGCGATGCACCGGCGCGCTACCCATGCCGCAAAAGCTTTTGCTCGCGCTCCTCGTCGCCTCCTGAAAACTGCGTCACTACTTCCAAGGCCACCCTAGCAAGGTTGTCTCAGCCTACCCCTTGGAGAGGGAACTCCGGAGCCCTAACGCCGCGAGAAGGGTCGCCGAATGGAACATTGAATTGCAGGCGTTCCAGTTGGAGTTCAGCACCACCAGGATCATCAAAGGTGTGGCCCTCGCTGACTTTGTGGCAAAGTGGACTGACACCCCTCATCGGGAAGTGGGCGAGGACCGCTCTCTTGCACCCGGAAGCAAAGCGCCGGATGGTTGGGTCGTGTACTTCGACGGTGCATTCGCTCGTCAGGGCGCGGGGGCTGGAGCCGTGCTCATCTCGCCCACCCAGGACAAGCTCTACTATGCCGTGCAGCTCTGCTTCCAGCATGGCGAGAAGGTCTCCAACAACATCGCGGAATACGAAGGCCTGATCGCCGACCTCAACGCTGCGGTGGCTTTGGGGGTGAGGCGCCTCACCATCAGGGGCGATTCCCAGCTCCTCGTCAACTTCTCCAACAAGGCGTACAAGCCAAAGGATGAGCACATGGGGGCATACCTTGAGTTGGTACGCAAAATTGAGAAACGATTCTTGGGATTGGAATTGCAACACGTGCCGCGTGGCACGATCAAGGAGGCAGACGACATCGCCAAGAGGGCGTCCCGGCGTCTACCTCAGGAACCCGGTGTCTTTGAGGAGCGGCTCTTCAGGCTGTCAGCAGTTCCCCCCGCTGTGGGACTGGCATCACCTCAGGAGGAGCTCCCCCTGGCTCCCCCTCTGGCGCCCCAGCCTGTGGCCCAACCTCGGGAGCCCGACTGCTCCCCGTGCTCGAGCCTCAGGAGGGGTGCTGGTCCGAGGAGTTCAATACGTACCTGCTTTGGGGCGTCCTGCCGGAGAAGGAGGAAGACACGGAGCGTGTGGCCCGCCAGGCCACAGCAAAATACATCCAGGACGGTGAGCTATACCGAAGGCGCCCAAACGATGTTTCTCTACGATGCATCTCTAGGGAGCAGGGGTGTGAGCTATTGGCCGACATACATGGCGGGGACTGCGGGCACCACTCCGCATCGTGCACCCTCGTGGGCAAGGCGTTCCGCAGCGGATTCTACTGGCCCACGGCGCTCAACGATGCCACTGAGCTGGTGAGTCTTGTGAGGCCTACCAGTTCCATGCTAAGCAGATCCACCAGCCCACTTAGGGCCTCCAGACCATCCCGCTCTCATGGTCGTTCGTGGTCTACGGGTTGGACATCCTGGGCCCGTTCCCATGAGCGCCCGGGGGCTACCGCTACCTCTACATCGCCATCGACAAGTTCACCAAGTGGGCGGAGGTGGAGGCTGTCCGCACCATCCCAGCCGGATCGGCCGTCAAGTTCATCAAGGGCCTCGTGGGCCACTTCGGGGTTCCTAACCGCATCATCACCGACAATGGCTCGCAGTTCACCAGCAACCTTTTCAAAACATATTGTGCTAACCTTGGAACACAGATATGCTACGCTTCAGTGGCGCACCCTCGGAGCAATGGCCAGGCTGAGCGCGCCAACGTGGTGGTCCTGGGAGGCCTCAAGGCAAGGACCTTCAAGAAGAAGCTCGAGGCCTGCGGCAGGGGCTGGCTCGATGAGCTCCAGTCCGTGTTATGGTCCATCCGCACCACCGCGACCAAGCCCACGGGCAAGACTCCTTTCTTTCTCGTCTACGGAGCCGAGGCGGTCCTCCCTCACGAGGTCAGGCATCGCTCCGCGCGGGTCTTGGCGTTCGACGAGGCGCGCCAAGACACCTCGCGGGGGATGGACCTCGTGCTGGGGGAGGAACGCCACCGCCAAGCCTCACTCCATGCAGCGAGGTACCAGTAGGCACTGCGGCGGTATCACTGCCATAGCGTCCGCTCCAGGACGCTCGAGGTGGGTGACCTCGTCCTGAGGCGGGTGCTCTCCAGGGAAGGGCTGTATAAGCTCTCACCCATGTGCGAGGGCCCGTTCAGGATCGCCCGTGTCTCCAGGCCTGGCGCCGCGTGCCTAGAGACGCAGGACGGGGTCCCCATCAAGAATGCCTGGAACATCCAGCACCCCCGGAAGTTCTACCCATAAAGAAGGCCCCGCGCCTGTGAAGATCTCCGCTCGTGACACTCTCACATAATAATGAGTTGGGGCTGTACACGCCCCAGAGTCTCCTGAGTGCCGCCCCTAGGCCTCACGGGGGCTCCCACCCATGTCCTAGTGGAGGCCCCATGCTCCGCGCAGGTGGGAAGACAAGAAGACTAGTCTAGGTGCCAGACATGGCTTTTCCTTCGCTTGCTTTCTGTATCTGGTTTGAAACTTCTTGAATGAAATTTGGAGCTTTCGTGTCTTTCGTTCGCAAGAGTTGGAAACATCTCTTTCTTTCCTCTTGTCACAGTATTCGCCCTTTGAAACCTTGCCTTAGGAAGAGCGGCAGTTGCCCGTCGCTCTTCCTCGCACGTCCCGCGCACGGGGGCAGGGTACGGTGTGTGCGCCTGGGCTCGCCCGCGACCACACCTCGCCAAACCTTGCTGCCTCAGCTTTGGCGCCTCAATCCTCGCGGGATGCTCTCAAGCGAGCTCACGGGCATGTGCACCCTCTTAAGTCCGTGCCTCCGGGCATCGCAACGTGGTGTACTAGCCACAACCAACCCACGCTTGGGGGCTTGCGCGAGGTTTGGCGCCTCATGAGGTTTTTTGACCCTGCAGCCACCTGATGCCTCCGGAGTTTCAACGACCCTCGAGTTCAAGCAAGGAAGCCCTTGGAAGACGCCCGTGGAAGGGCATGCCCTTGCGACATGGGAGTCCACCACAAGCACATCGAGCCATGTTACCCTAACCACACCGAGTAGCAGCACGGATATCACAACATAATATGAAAACAACGAGCATAGCATAATGGCGCGAGCGCCATGATCCATTACACGCCCCAATAGGGCCTTCTACTTTTTTTCAATGCAGCAGAAAGAAAGGAACAAAAGCAAGCCGCACGACTACAGTGACTCCTAAGGCCTGGCCCTGGTGACGCCCGAGTTCAGTCGTAGTCTTCCTCCTGCGTCACCGGGGCGTGCCGGCGATGCTCCTTGTCGCCCTCCCCAGTCTGAGCCCGACGGCGCGCTGGCTCGTCGTAGTCGCCGTCGCTCATGCTCTGCCCAGAAGAGGAGCCTCCGCTGCTAGAGGCGGCGCGGCCATCGCCAAGGGCAAGCCCACCGCGAGTGACGATGCCGTCTTCGTCGTCTCCGTCGTCTCCGTCGTTGCTGTCGCTCTCCGGGCAGCACCCCAGCCGCCGGCCGTCCTCCCCGAAGACCCCGACATAGAGGGTCACGACGCCGTCATACGTAAAGTGGAGGGTGCACCTCCCATGCAGGCCCCGCACGCGGGCAAACGGCTGCCACCCGCGGTTCAGGAACATGTTGCCAGCGGCGGTGATTCAACGTCCACCCATGAAGCCTTGCTGCAGCAGCCGTCGGCCTGCAGCCAGAGGCCACCAGGCCCTCCAGATGCCCGCTAGCCTCCCCGACCACACGACGAACTCCGGAGCTACGTCGGCTGAGTGGGAGCCCGGCCGTGGCGGCCTGGCGATCGTCGCGCACGTCCCCCCGCCGCTGGGATCGCCCCGTTCGAGGCGGCCCCTGCCGTGAGAAGAAGCACCACCACGGCTGCCGGAGGCAACACCGGCCGTAGAAGGGGCATGCACGCACCTCTAAGGGGCCACTGCCAGAGTCGCCGCGTGTTTTCGAGGCCGCCCACGGCCTCTCCTGGGCGGCGGCGAGCCTGGACCCTCCTTGGGGGCCTTCCCTTTATCCGCCGCGGAAAGCCTTCTCACTGGCGCCATGGGTGCTTCAACGAGACGGCAAGACGGGAAGGAAGGAGAAGGAGCAAGCAGCGGGAAGACGGAGATGAGCAGGGGGCTCCGCCCCCCCCCCCCATTTATAACCAGAGGGAGGCCAACCGCCGGCCTCCACGATCCCCGGTAATGATGATCTTTTTGCATGCAGCAGGTTGTTGTCAAGTCGAATGGTTGCCGAGGCTGTGTGGGGAAGTGGAGATGCCCACGTCCCATCAAGTGCCATGCATCAGCTCAGTCCGTAGGTGATTGGGGCCCGCGGCGTTTTGCCCTTGCCCTTTGGCTTCGCCTTGAAGCCAAGTCCGAGTGCGCCTTGGGCCCGGGGGCTACTGTCGGCGCTCTGGGAACCAGGGTACCCAGACTTGCCTGCCTGCGGCCTACGGCGTGGCTCCACCAACGGCCTGGTATGGCCCATCTTCAGCATCGACCAAGCAAGACCCTCGCAAGGGGCCAAGCCTCGCGATGCGGACGACACCAAGACCTCCAGAGGGAGCGGCCTCCCAAGGCAAGCTCCTGAGGAGCGGAGATTTCTATGCAGGCGCCCACCTCATGAGCTTAAGGTGACACAAGCCATGACGACCAAGGCCAGGTGGGCGCCAGCGGGCGCAGTATAACAAGTTTCCTCTTTGGTGCTAAGGGGGCAAGCGCAAGCGCAGAGTCCCGAGGAATCAGCCAAAGGTTTCCATTCCCGTGCTACAAGACCAGGACCGCCAGGACGTCAGGATGGAGGTCATCGCCGAGCCCACCACGGCGTCATGACCAGAAGCTTTGTAGGCGAAGACCACCTTTCGTCAGGATAAGATGTACTATTTGTCTCCCTTCAAACTTGGCCGTTGTGGGATCCCTTCCCGCCTCTATTTTGGGGGAAGAGGACCAAGGCCACTATAAATATAGCCCATCCAGCACCATAGATGGGGATCGAGCCATCCGAACCCTCATTAGCATACACCAACACAAGAACAGACCTCCTGAGATAGTTCTTCCCTTGTACTAGTTCATCCCCAGCCCATCGCGAGGCTAATCCACCACAAAGTAGGAGTAGGGTATTACACCGCAAGGTGGCCCGAACCTGGGTAAACTGCCGTGTCCCTTTTACTTCCAGTTCATTGAGCTAGGCCGTGAGATCGATGGGTCGGCAGACCGGGGAGATCGAGTTCTTCGCATGCACCCCAAAGTTCGAATCTTTCTTGGGTTTGTGGAGCCCTGAATCCGACAGCGATCTTCTTGTTGGCCTCCGCCTGGATCGTCGTTTCCTTGGATGACAGGGAGGCGTTGGCCTTCTCCACGCGTTGAGCTAGAGAAGCTTCAACGGCTGGCACCTGGCGGTCCAGTACCTCCAGCCGCTCACGCTCCAGACTCAGCTCGGATGACATCAGTGCTAGCTCCTGCTCGAGGGCCTTGAGGACCGCCTCTCGCGTCGCCAGCACTCCCACGGAGGCAGAGAGGGCATCTCTGCGCGCTTTGATAGAGCATTTCTTCATATAATCTTTTTAGCCTTTTTGCATCACATTGTAATCATATTTTCACATTATTTACTTAAGAAATATTCAAGTACCCCCATTATGCTACATTTACAACACTCCTCCATGTTTTGCAGAAAAGGGCGAAAAGGCCCCAAATCCTTCTATAATGGAGAGTGTCAAGAAATTGTGGTTGCTGTAATTGACGAAGGGACACGACCATGAAGAAAATAAGTAACCAGAGGGGCCAAGCTAAAGTTGGAGCGATCATCTTGTGAAGAAAGAAGAGAAGTGGAAGGGCAAAAGAGCAAAAGTGGCAGATCAAAGGAGGGGGTCAAATCCCTAGCACAGCCACCATTTTCCCTTTGGGCCTGGCATCTCACCCTTCTCCTCCCCGCCTCCTTCTCCACCTCCGGCCGCTGCCACGGCCAGGCCCGCATGGTGGCAAGCCTGCAGCACCTCTCTCCACCCTCCAGCACTATCATTATCCATCCACACCGCCGCCACCAGCGATGAATCACCACCACCATCTGCTGCATCTCCCTTCACTGCGCCTCCCAGCCATCCGTACATCACAGCGCCGCCACGACCATCCATCCATCTCAGCCGCCGCCACAAGCGCGCCATCCATCACCAGCACCACTGCGCCACAGCACCACCTCATCATCCATCCATCCATCGCCACAGCACCACCACACCCAGCGCCATAGCTCCTCTCCATGTCCCCCTCTCTAAATCTCCCTTTTGTTGTGCTTCTTCTTTGAACCCCCTGCTGCTGCTTCTTCTCCCACACCCAAACTGCTGCTGCTCCTAATCTTCTACAATCCTTCACGCCGCTGCTGCTCCTAATCTTCTCTGAACCACAAAACTGTTGCTGCTCCTAGTCTTCTCTATCCCTTAACATCTCTGCTACTCCTTTCTTCTTCCCGACGTCCATACCGCTACTCCTATTCCCTTCTGCTCCTTCTCCTGTGCCCTTCTGCCTGCTGCTCTTCTTCCTTACCTCCGCTGTTGTTGCCTCTACTCTTTACTGATTGCTGTCGCTCCTATTTCTCTTTCTACGCCCCTTCTTCTCCTCTGAAGCTGAAGCTCTTCTCTCTCTCAATATATTGTGATAATTGGTGAATTGTCCAGAATTCATGTGGTTTCGTATTTTTGTTATGTTGATCATTTTAGTGCTAGTAATGTGTCTTGTGTAATCCAAATCATATATGTTTTGTGTGTGCAACTAATTGTCAGCAAGTTTCTTTTAATAATTCATATTGTTTCTTGTGAATTTTCTATTTATGTTACTCTCTCTAGAAGTGAGATGTACGAACATTTAATTTCCAGTCTCTGTGTTAACTATGTTCATGTGAACATATATATGTTTGTGTTTTGATATATTTTTGTCCCTGTCATATTAGCCTGTTTCTTCCTCCTGCCATATGTTTGCTAGTTTTATATGTCCATGTCTTTTGACTTCCCTTATCATTGATGCTAGTATTGTAGTTCTCTAGTAATATGAAAATACCAATTAGAGAGTGAGTGTCAATTTTAATCTCCCTGTGCTGTTTGTCAATTTATTTGTCATCATCCTTGGTTATTTTAGGTTTATATTTTCTTGCGATCATCATTTGAATTGTCACCTAGCTTTAGCCAAACACGGTCATCAATCTGCCTAGTCCCTGTGGAGAACTTTGACAACCCGCAGTTTGGGTGAAATATCCCACTGTACTTACAATCGATCACGCTTGGATTTGCTGCTCCAGGACGGTGTTTGAGGCTAGGAGCTCTTGCTCGCGAGCCTCCGCCGCCTCACACTCCCGGTCCGCTGCCTCGAACTCCTGGTGTAATGCCCGGATAATTAAGCTACAGTAATCCCATGTTAATGGTGCCATGTCATCATTTTCATTGTTGCTAAATCCCCCTTTGATTCCATTCGGTTCAAATTCGAATTTATATTAAAGTCAAAATTTCAAGTTTTCAAAAATTGTCAAAACTAAATTGTTCTAAATGTGTCAAATAATCCATAGAAGATATTGATGAAGAAACCACACTTTTATAAATATTTAATTGCACTAAAATAATTAAAACATCAGCTAAAACAAATAATTAAATGCCTTTTATAATTTATAAAATATCAAACTATTTTATTTGGGAGTGAAACTTTTCGTGGCAGAGGGCTAATTTAAAACACAAAATTAGGTGTTGATCTCATATTTTTATAAAACTAAAATCTACTAATAAAAAAAATTTAAAGTAAATAAAAAAACAAAAAACACAAAACAAAATAAAGAGAGAACAAACCCTACCCCCCGGGCCTTGGCCCACTAGAGCCACCGGGTCGGCCCAGCTCCTCCCACTGTCACCTTCCTCCCCCTTCACTGTGCGGCCCAGCCCACACGCGCTGGCCTTCTTCTTTCTTCTGCTCATCGCGCCCTCGTGGACGACCCAGGCGCGTCCATGCCGGAGATCGCCATGCGCCGCCATCTGAGCCGCTCCGGCGAGGATAAGGGCAGCCCTGTCCCCTCTCACACGCCCCAGAAACCCTAGGCCACACCACTTCCCCCTCGCTCGCACCTCTCCCTCTCTGCCTTGATCACCGGAGCATGCTTGTCGTCGCGCCACCGTCATTGTCGAGCACCAAAGTCAGCCTGTGTCACGCCAAGGTGACCAAAGGCTCCACCAAGGTCGTCTCCGTCATCTAGGCCGCCGGATCGGAGCTGGGAGGCCGCCACCTCATCGCCTGCAACAATCTTCCCCGCCATGGCCTCCGCGACCCTGCCGCTCGATCCACCGTTGTCATCTTGTCTCGGCATCCCCGAGCCCTCCACGAGCTTCGACATGAGCCCCTGGCTGTTCGCCCCCCTTCCCTTGCCTGTTCCCGTGCTCTAGTTGCCGTCCTGCGCCTCGAGCTCTGGCCACCGCCATGGCCGGCGAGCCTCACACTCCCGAGCTCCTCCGCTCGAACCCGTTATGCGGTCGTGCTCCTCGTATTCCCTAGTTGTCGTGTAGCCGCTTGGTTTGGTCGTTGGAGCCCCGCATCGCCGCGCCCGTGCACCCCCGACTCCGGCCACCGCCTTCGCTCCTCGCTGTCGCTGTTTCTGGCCTCCCCGGACGAACCACTGCCGCCGTTCGATGTGCCCCTTCGTGCGCATTCAAACGCGCCCGCCCGTGCCCGTTTTGACCGCCTGTGGCCGAAACCCAAGCACCGCCGCCGCCTCGGGTAGTCGGCGCCGGTGTGCCACCGCGTTTTAAACTCTAGTGTGCTACTGATCGGTGGGCCCTGTGTGTCAGCCCATTAATTAGCCACCAATCCCCCCTCCTGTGACAATGATGCATGGGCCCGGTCGTCATTTAAATTGGAGTTGTTAAAATAGCTCTGGTAATTAACTCTGACATTGACTGTTGGGCCCCACCTCATAATTTAGTTAACTAGATTAACTAAACTCTTTTAAATTAACCCTGTCACTGACCAGTGGGGCCCGCTAGTCAGGTTTGACCAGTCAATAGTCAAACTGTTAACTGCAAACTCAGCTCCGTGGCCCCACCAGTCAGCCTCTGCTGACTGGGCAGTTGACCCAGTCAACTGGGCCCCACTGTCAGCCTCTATTGCACCTTCCTGGGTACACTTCTATGTACCCATAGCAATTAATATTTAAATGATTTTTTCAAATTAATAGTAAATAGAAAATCTAGAAATGTTTTAAAACTTTGAAAATTAATATAAAATAATCCATAACTCGGATGAAAATTATTTATATATGAAAGTTGCTCAGAAAAGTATGATGAATCCGAATATGCCATCCGTTCGTCTGTCACATGCCCCTAGCATAGCAAACATGGAACCGTCCCCCTCCATTTCGTCTATCCGAAAATGCCAAACTACGGGAAAACATTCCCAGATGTTTTCCCCATTCGCCGGTATCGTGTAGCACTGCGTTAGAACACCCCTAGCATAGCATATCATCATGTCTTGCTTAGTGATGCATCTATGTGCTTTATATTTACTGTTTCTTCCCCCTCTTCTCTCCGGTAGACCCCGAGACTGATGCTGCCCCTGTGATCGACTGCGTCACCGACCACCGTTCTTCCCTTTCAGCAGAGCTTCCAGGCAAGCAAACACCCCTTGATCATTTCGATATCGCCCATTCCATTTTCTCTCATGCTTGCATTAGATTTTGCTACTGTAATTGATGGCTCCTATTCTGATGCATAGCCTACTTTTGTAACCTACTGTTGTACCTTACCTGCTTATCCTAAACTGCTTAGTATAGGTTGGTTAGTGATCCATCAGTGACCCCTCACCTTGTCCCAGTGGCTCCGCCTTGTTGATCGATGACTCGATCAACATGATTGACGTCCAGAGCCCGGCACATCACCGCACACCCCCTCAGTTGTAGGACTCTGTAGGGCTACTATCGAGTGCTGAGGGTGATACCTCATAACGCACTCCAGATGATATCTCTGTAGTGTAGTTAATCGGTCGTGGTTTATCAAGGGTGATTCCTCCTTCACCACTCCCGATACGACTTTGTCGTGCAACACCTCAAGCGTGAACCTTGAGGGTGATTCCTCCTAAGCTCACCTTGAGGATTACATCGAGTGGAATCCATCGAGGGTGATTCCTCGGGTTTCCCCCTTGATGTTTTGGACAAACGGTTACCCTGACTTTACTTCAGACCTTTGTTAAAGTCGGGTCGACCCCGAGGGGTACCCACGAGAGATACCTGTGAAAGTCGGGCGGGCTCGGAGAGCACCCACGAGAGTTACGGTGGCGGCTGGCTGTTAGCGGTACCACACAGGATGTGGTGGTAGCTCCGGACTTGTTCTGACAGCCGTCACTTCAATTAATAATGCACTAATAGGTTTGGGTATTTGATCTGAGTTGGCCACTGGCCTATACGCACTAACCGCCTCGCGGGAACAGATATGGGCACTCGGCGTCATACAATTTCTTCCGAAAGCTCTGTCTGATGTCCAGTTCAGCATTGTGGCAGGGTCGGATCGTGCCATCCATGATAGAGGTAGTGCTGGTATCCACCCTACTCACAACGACCCGGAGTGGAATGGGTGATGCGCCCAATACCCCAGAGCGCTTAGGATGTAGGCCGGTGGCGACCTCTCTATGGAGCCTAGGTAGGACTACAACGTGTTGATCTTCCGAGGCCGGGCATGACCCAGGAAAGTGTGTCCGGCCAGAGTAATCAAGCGTTTTGGGTAATGTGGTGCACCCCTGCAGGGCAGTTATCTATTCGAATAGCCGTGTCCACGGTAATGGACGCTCGGAGTTGTATCCCGTTCTATTACAACTAGAAATGGATACTTGAGATATGAAATGGATATGATGGCTCCGGGATTGCTTTCTCGCAGGGAGTCGAGGAAGGATCTCTTGGCGTTAATACTACAACATGCTTGTTAGTTATAAAATGCTATTATGTACTCTTCTGAATGCTGCAAGATGCTTGAATATACTAGTCTTTGATTGGCTAGGCCTTCCCCTCTATTCTGGCACTCTGCAGTTCAGTCCACAGATACATCGCTTCCCTTGATACCAATGCATTCTTAATATAGATCTGATGCTTACGAGTACTTTGGATGAGCACTCACGGTTTCTTTCGGTTGTTGCGACCAGATGGTGCATCCCAGGAGCCAGCTGCCCCTGTCAACTACTACTACTACCCCAATGGAGCCTCCTACTACGTGGAGACCGTCGACGACCAGGTGTAGTTAGAAGGTCCAAGGCAGGAGGCCTTGCCTTTTCGATCTGTATCGTATTTGTGCTTGCCTTCTTAAGGCAGTCTTGTTTAACTTATGTCTGTACTCGGATATTCTTGCTTCCACTGACACTTTTGTATTCGATCTTCTGTATTCGAGCCCTCGAGGCCCCTGTCTTGTAATATGAAGCTTGTATTATTTTATTTGTGTCTACAGTTGTGTTGTGATATCTTCCCGTGAGTCCCTGATCTTGATCGTACACATTTGCGTGTATGATTGAATCGGGGGCGTCACAAGTTGGTATCACAGCCGATTGCTTGTAGGAACCCCCCTTTCCAACTCTTTGGCCGAAGTTGAGTCTAGTCTTTGAAAAACTGTTTTACTAACATGGTTGTGTCGCTTACGGGCCCACATCGCCATTGGGTGGTATTAGGATCTTTTATTCCTCATCTATACTCTGGGACTCTTATCTCTCTTCTATTCGGGTTAAATGATTTTGCTAAATCTAACATTAGGATCTCGTGATCACATCGACCCGGAGATTTGTATTACCCCTTTTTCGAATTGAGGGCCCAGTTCTGCTTCATAATATTCACTGGCCGTAGTATTCTTTTATCGAGGGCACCCTGCGTCGTCACTTGCAAATCCCTCACTCGAGTGATTTTCTTCGATGCTGATGTAGCCTTTGCTATGTCCCGCTGTTGTAGCCCTCCATCGCATGCATGCGTGCCGCCTACTATGTCTAGGGTGTTTCTCTTGTCCGAACTCATACGAACAATGTGTAATTGGCTCCGTATATGTATCAATATGTCTTTAATGACTACTGCTTTGTACATACCGTGCCTTAGCTCATTATTCTGATTACATCATGAATGACTCCATACACTTGCTCCACCCCTTGCTAAACTACCCTCTGTTGCATTTAAGCAAGATGGTTAGACCCGCTAGTCATGGTCGTCGTGGCAACAATCCACCACCGCCCGAATACATGGCCGGAATGATACAACAGTTGAGCTGAATCGCCAGTTCATGGAAGGAGTCATGGCTCAGTTCCCGCGTCCCAATATGAATCAACAACCAGCTCAGTGACTCTCCAAGACTTTGCGCATCTCAACCCTGTCAGCTACCGCAACTCAACTCAGCCCCTTGATACTGATGACTGGCTCCGTAACATCACTTTCGGGTTGGAGTCTGCTGATGTAGCCCCTGTCAACTAAGTCACCTTCGTGGCTTACTACCTAAAAGGTCCCGCTGCTCAATGGTGGGACAGCCACAGGCGTTCCTTACCTGTTGGAACTGCCATCACTTGGCCAGAATTCCAAGCTGCATTTCGCGGGCCAATGTCGAACCACCATAGTTAGTCACAATGTCACCGTTGAAATTGAAGGGTTGGAATTCCATGTTTCCCCCACTGTTTCGAAGTCTTCCAATATTGACCTCATTTTGCGAATGGAATGGTTGAAGACACATACCGCTTCAATCATTTGCGCCACTAAAACTGTCCATCTACTACATCCTTCAAATGAGATAGTAAGCTACCATGCTCATCTTGTTCGAAATGCCAAAGCACGGATTTATTCCTTGGATGCATGAAACGCTTCTCCTTTTGTGAGAATTGAAAATGCTACCACGAAGTCTAAAGTATCTGTCTGGTCCGCGTTCTTGATCAATCTGAACATCGCACCCGTCAGAGGGCTATCAAATTTATTAAAGTTCAGTGGTCAAATCATTCTGAAGATGAAGCCACTTGGGAACGCGAGGATCGTCTTCATGATGAATACCCCGTTTTGTTTCCGTCTACCTCCTAAAATCTCGGGACGAGATTTCTTGTAGTGAAGGAGAATTGTAACGCCCGGATAATTAAGCTACAGTAATCCCATGTTAATGGTGCCATGTCATCATTTTCACTGTTGCTAAATCCCCCTTTGATTCCATCCGGTTCAAATTCAAATTTAAATTAAATATAAAATTTAAAGTTTTCAAAAATTGTCAAAACAAAATTATTCTAAATGTGTCAAATAATCCATAGAAGATATTGGTGAAGAAACCACACTTTTATAGAATATTTAATTGCACTAAAATAATTAAAACAGCAGCTAAAAAAAATAATTAAATGCATTTTATAATTTATAAAATATCAAACTATTTTATTTGGGAGTGAAACTTTTTGTAGCAGAGGGCTAATTTAAAGCACTAATTTAGGTGTTGGTCTCAAATTTTTATAAAACTAAAATCTACTAATAATAAAATAAAACAGGAAAAGAAAAGTAAATAAAAAACAAAAACCAGAAAAAAAACTGCCCCCCGAGCCTTGGCCCACCAGATCCGCCGGGTCGGCCCAGCTCCTCCCACTATCGCCTTCCTCCCCCTTCACTATGCGGCCCAGCCCACACGCGTTGGCCTTCTTCTTTCTTTTGCTCACCGCGCCCCCGTGGACGACCTAGGCGCGTCCATGCTGGAGACCGCCACATGCCGCCATCCGAGCCGCTCCGGCGAGGATAAGGGCAGCCCTATCCCCTCTCATGCACCCCGGAAACCCTTGCCCTCGCCACTTCCCCCTCGCTCACTACTATCCCTCTCCGCCTTGCTCACGAGAGCGTGCTTGTTGCTGCACCACTGTCGTTGTCGCACACTGAAGCCACCCCGTGCCGTGCCAAGGTGACCAGAGGCTCCACCAAGGTCATCTCCGTCGTCTAGGCCGCCAGATCGGAGCTGGGAGGCCACCACCAAGTCGCCTGCAATGATCTTCCCCGCCACAGCCTCCGCGACCCCGCCAGTCGATCCGTCATCGTCATCTCGTCCCGGCATCCCCGAGCCCTCCACGAGCTTCGACGTGAGCCCCTTGTCATTTCCCCCTTTTCCCTTGCCTGTTCCCGTGCTCTAGTTGCCGTCCCGCTCCGCGGGCTCCGGTCACCGCCATGGCCGGTGAGCCTCATGCTCCCGAGCTCCTCCGCTCGAACCCGTGACCCGGTCGTGCTCCTGGTGTTCCCTAGTTGTCGCCTAGCCGCTTGGTTTGGTCGTTGGAATGCCGCATTGCCGCGCCCGTGCACCCCTGACTCCGGCCACCGCCTTCGCTCCTCGCCGTCGCGGCTTCCGGCCGTCTCCGGACAAACCACTGCCACCGTTCGACGCGCCCCTTCATGCGCATTCGAATGCGCCCGCCTGCGCCCGTTTCGACCGCATGTTGCCGAAACCCGAGCACCGCCGCCGCCTCGGGTGCTCGTCGTCGGTGCGCCACCGTGTTTTAAATGCTGGTGTGCTGCTGACCGGTGGGCTCGCATGTCAGCCCGTTAATTTGCCACTAACCCCCTCCCCCCCCCGTGTGACAATGAAGCGTGGGCCCGGTCGTCGTTTAAATTAGAGTAGTTAAAATAACTCTGGTAATTAACTCTAACACTGACTGTTGGGCCCCACCTCATAATTTAGTTGACTAGATTAACTAAACTATGTTAAATTAACCCTGTCACTGACCAGTGGGGCCCACTGGTCAGGTTTAACCGGTCAACAGTCAAAATGTTGACTGCTGACTGGGCTCCTAACTCAGCTCCTTGGCCCCACCACTTAGCCTCGGCTGACTGGGCAGTTGACACAGTTAACTGGGCCCCACTGTCAGCCTCTGTTGCACCTTCTTGGGTACCCATAGCAACAAATATTTAAATAATTTTTTCGAATTAATAGTAAATAGAAAATCTAGAAATGTTTTAAAACTTTGAAAATTAATATAAAATAATCCATAACTCGGATGAAAATAATTTATATATGAAAGTTGCTCTGAAAAATATGACGAATCATAATATGCCCTCCGTTCATCTGTCACATGCCCCTAGCATAGCGAACATGGAACCTTCCCCCTCTGTTTCGTCTGTCTGAAAATGCCAAACTCTGTGAAAACATTCCCAGATGTTTTCCTCCTTCGTCGGTATCGGGTAGAACTGCGTTAGAACACCCCTAGCACCGCATATCGCCATGTCTTTCTTATTGATGCATCTGTGTGCTTTATATTTACTATTTCTTCCCCCTCTTCTCTCTGGTAGACCCCGAGACTCATGATGCCCCTGTGATTGACTGTGTCACCGACGACCCTTCTTCCCTTTCAGCAGAGCTTCCAGGCAAGCAAACCCCCTTGATCATTCCGATATCGCCCATTCCATTTGCTCTCATGCTTGCATTAGATTTTGCTACTGTAATTGACAGCTCCTGTTCTGATGCATAGCTTACTTTTGTAACCTGCTGTTGTACCTTACTTGCTTATCCTAAACTGCTTAGTATAGGTTGGTTAGTGATCCATCAGTGACCCCTCACCTTGTCCCAGTTGCCCCGGCTTATTGACCGACAACTCGATCAACGTGATCGACGTCCAGAGCTCGACACATCACCGCACACCCCCTTAGTTGTACAACTCTGCAGGGCTACTATCGAGTGCTAAGGGTGATACCTCGTAATGCACTCCTGATGATATCTTTGTAGTGTAGTTAATCGGTCATGGTTTATCGAGGGTGATTCTTCCTTCACCACTCCCGATGCAACTCTGTCGTGCAACACCTCAAGTGTGAACCTCGAGGGTGATTCCTCCTAAGCTCACCTTGAGGATTACATCGTGTGGAATCCATCGAGGGTGATTCCTCGGGTTTTCCCCTTGATGTTTTGGACACACGATTACCCTGACTTTACTTCAGACCTTTGTTAAAGTCGGGTCGACCCCAAGGGGTACCCGTGAGAGATACCTGTGAAAGTCGGGCAGGCCCGGAGAGCACCCGCGAGAGTTACAGTGGTGGCTGGCTGTTAGCGGTACCACCTAGGATGTGGTGGTAGCTCCGGACTTGTTCCGACAGCCGTCACTTCAATTAATAATGCACTAACAGGTTTGGGTATTTGATCTGAGTTAGCCACTGGCCTATACGCACTAACCGCCACATAGGAACATATATGGGCACTCGGCGTCGTACGATTTCTTCCGAAAGCTCTGTCAGACGTCCATTTCAGCATAGTGGCACGGTTGGATCGTGCCATCCATGAAAGAGGTGGTACTGGTATCCACCCTACACACAACGACCCGGAGTGCAATGGGCGGTGGGCCCAAGACCACGGAGCGCTTAGGATGTAGACCGGCGGGGACCTCTCTGTGGAGCCTAGGTAGGACTACGTTGTGTTGATCTTCCGAGGCCGGGCATGACCCAGGAATGTGTGTCTGGCCAGAGTAATCAAGCGTGTTGGGTAATGTGGTGCACCCCTGCAGGGAAGTTATCTATTCGAATAGCCATATGCATGGTAATGGACGCTCGGAATTGTATCCCGATCTATTACAACTAGAAATGGATACTTGAGACATGAGATGGATATGATGGCTTCGGGGTTGCTTTCTCGCAGGGAGTCGAGGAAGGATCTCTGGGCGTTACTACTACAACATGCTTGTTAGTTATAAAATGCTATTCTGTACTCTTCTGAATGCTGCAAGATGATTGAAGATGCTAGTCTTCGATAGGCTAGGCTTCCCCTCTATTCTGGCATTCTTCTGTTTAGTCCACAGATACATCCCTTCCCTTGATACCAATGCATACTTAGTATAGATCTAATGCTTGCGAGTACTTTGGATGAGTACTAATGGTTGCTTTGCTACCCTTTTCCCCCTTCTTTCTTCTTTCTGGTTGTTGCGACCAGATGGTGCAACCCAGGAGCCAGTTGCCCCCGTCGACTACTACTACCCCGATGGAACCTACTACTACATGGGGACCACTGACGACCAAGAGTACTTAGGAGGTCCCATGAAGGAGGCCTTGCCTTTTCGATCTGTATCGTGTTTGTGCTTGCCTTCTTAAGGCAATCTTTTTTAACTTATGTCTATACTCAGATATTCTTGCTTCCACTGACTCGTTTGTATTCGAGCTTCTGTATTCGAGCCCTCGAGGCCCTGCTTTGTAATATGAAGCTTGTGTTATTTTATTTGTGTCTATAGTTGTGTTGTGATATCTTCCCGTGAGTCCCAGATCTTGATCGTACACATTTGCGTGTATGATTAGTGTACGATTGAATCGGGGGCGTCACACCTGGAGAGCGCGCTCACAAGCTTCCTTTGTCATGGCGGCGCACTTCTTGTCTTTGAGCGGGCAGACTCGTGCTGGAGGCAGCCGAACTTAACGGCGACCTCAAGTTCGTGCCACCCGCGCGCCAGGTGCAGGTGCTCATCCGCAAGGCGCGTGTCAACATCATGAAGCTCCGCCTCGAGCTGGTTCAATGCGCCCTTTCATGTTCTGCAAAAGATCGTGCCTGACTATGGCCCGGCCCAGGCCGAGCCCCGCGCCCCTACCTGCTACCGCGGCATGAGAAGCCCCAGCTGCGCCCGTCGGGGGCGGAAAGCCGGTTGACACCTCTTCCGTCCCTCCTGAGCAGGGCGCCGTGCCCCACGGGCTCGGCGCCATCTCGTAGGTGGATGTCAGCCCGTGGCTGCCCTGGACGTTTGCGTTGTCAGGCGTGGTAGCCGACGGCCCCGCCTTGCTGGATCAGTGCTTGCCTCGATGGTGGATGCCCGGGAGGAAGGGGAGCAGCACACCGAAGGCTCCCTTGGAAGAACCGCCCTCGCCCCCACGCACACAAGGCCGCCTGTGGGGACCGAGGAGTGTGCGGTGTCGGTACAACAAACATTTGCAATTGTTAACCAGACCCATACACAGTCGTGCTGACAGTCATATATCCAGCACCAATGGGTAACACAAAGCAAGGCCAAGCCAGAGAAGCCACTCTTCGTGAGATCAAGGAGTGCATTAAGAAGAACAAGACAGCAAGATACCACCTTGGGAAGGCCTCCCTTGCCGAGCAGGAGATCTCGGCCAGGTCGAGACTGCCTCGGAAGCAAATCCAGGATAACCCCGGCAGGCCTGCCGGGGTCGCCAAGACCAAAAATCACGCCAAGGCACCACTGCTCCACCGCACAGGAACGCAAGTCACTTATCGGTGTGGTGTCGAGCCCGCAAGTGGTTAAGTGGCTTCCACTAAGCACGTGGCAACTCAATAATAAGCAAGTCACACCCATTTAACACCCGTCCAGAGGCGTGTCAAGATGATAAGATGAGGATGATTAAGAGGCACGACAGGTGTGCCGGGATTCACCCTCAGCATGACACCTAGCAGTGCATTTAATGCACTTTGTCCTAACTACCAGAGTTAGGTATGATAGTATTGTTAGCTATCTAATGACAAGATAATGTCTGTTTTGCCACTGTGGTTACCCCTTGAGCTATAAAAGGAGGCGCAAGGCAACCTAGAAAGGGATTCGGACCCCCTCATACTTGTACGCGCGTAGCAGCTCTCCCCGATGCCATCTTGCCGGGCTTGAACACTGCGTGTTGTGGTGTTTCCTCCATCCAATTCACCAAAGCAGGAGTAGGGTTTTACGCTTCTCAGTGGCCCGAACCTGGGTAAAAAAATGACTAGAGCCTCATCGTCGTGCTGCCTCATGGCTTCCGCTCTTTATGCAACGTGATCTCACCCTTGCCGAACCACAAGGGGCTCATGGCCCCATAGGTGATCGTGTCCACCCATGACATCTTTGGCACGCCAGGTAGGGGGGATTGCTTGCGTGAACTAGAAGTTGTGAACAACGCGTCGATCTTCATCATCGTCTTCTTCATCGTCAACTTTTCCGTCCATGGCGCCCAAGAAGAAACCCGATGTGACCGCACATCACTCCGCTTCGAAGGCCCCCTCGCACGCAGCCGCGGATGCCATCAGCACCACAACAGTGTTGGGTGAGGCGGGTGCCGCTGGTGACACGACCAACACAGGTGGTGCTGCCGTTATGTCCCTCACGGCCAAAGCTGGAGTAGGAAACACCGGGGATGGGCAGCACCAACAGCATCCTAACGAGCTTGGCCCGGAAGCTGCGGGTGGAGGGGACGCCCAGTCTCCGCCTCCCCGCCGCACTGACGGACGCAGTCACAATAGTGACACCCGCTCGGGCTCAAGCCACGATTCTTCGGTCCCGCCCGTTACGGGTGCGGCTTCGAAGCGCATACCTTGCCCGGAGTGAGACGGGCAAGGCGGAGCGCCGAACGGGGCCGTCGATCCCTAGAGACGCCCACTCACCACCAGACCGCCTTTGCGACCGGTCCACGATGGCAAGACCACGGCGACACTCCTGTTGGTTCTACCAGGAGTCGAGCGACGTCACGGTCCACTTTGTTGGCCATGCCAAGCACAACCGCGGAAGCAATGACGCGAGCCCAGCTCCTGTTGAACTTTTCGCCAACACCTGGCAAGATGGATGAGTGGAGGGCCACCATCCAAAGTTTGATTGGCTTTGCTAAGCCTGGTAAATCACAAAGAGCGGAGCCGTCATGATGTCGGTGACCGGTGACGGCACCCCGCAGCGATGGCCGTACTGAGGGGGCAGCACCAATGGCACAATCCCCTCTGCGGCAGCAGGCCCAGCAACAACCTCGGCGAGCTCAAAGAGTCGACGAGCCCGAAGAGACGTCAATGTCTTGGTCTGACCCTCAAACCCATCGTGATCAGCGGCAAGTTCTCGAAAAGCGGTGGAAGGAAGATGCGCACGTCACTATAGAGTGGCGCCGAGAGGCACGGCATTAGTCTAACAGGCACAATGGCCCAGACGATGACCAGCCCGCGCCCAGTGCTGGCGGGTACTTGAGTTTCGAGCTTGGGTGCCCTGCCTTCACTCATGAGCTGCGGCAGGTCCGCTAGCCATCTACCTGCGTCTTCAAGCCTGAGCTACCAGAAAAATATGACAGAAAGTTAAACCCGGCAAAGTTTCTGAGCATATATACAATTTCCATTCAAGCCGCCAGGGGCAGGGACGAGAAGGTGTTCACCAACTTTTTCCCTTTGGCACTTAAGCCAAATGTAAGATCATTGTTGACGCACCTGCCGGAAAACTCCATTTCATCGTGGGCAGACTTATGCAATTAATTTGTTGGCGCCTTCACATGTGGCCACCAAGAGCCTGGACAGCCTAGTGATCTGCAGATCCTTCCACAAAAGGAAGGAGAGGATTTGCGTAAGTATATCCAGAGGTTCAGTCAAGTGCATCGTAACATTCCAGAGATACACCCCGCAGCCGTAATTGTCGTGTTCCATTCGAAAGTGCGCAACAGAAGGATACAGGCCAAGATGAATGTCCGGCTGCCCAAGGCCGTCAATGAACTATACACCTTGGCGGATAAGTGTGCTTGGACTGAAGAAGGGAGGCGGCTCACCGGGGAGGTGGCTAGGGTCGAAATTGATTCAGATGTCGACGACGGTGCTAACAACTCGAAGGGAAGGAATCGGAGGCGCGTTAGGAAGCACAAAGAGAAGGCAGTATTGGCCATTGAGGGCTCAGGAGACCCTAGTGCCAGCAAGAAGACTAAGACCGAGGCCCCCGGCAAGGAAGCTGCTACGTGCGCTGATTGCCGGGAGGCCGCGACAGCAGAAAAGGCCGGGCAATCCAATGGGTCATACTGCAAAATCCACCGCACCAAGGGCCACGATCTCTAAGAGTGCCATCAAGTCGAGCAGCTTGTTAAGAAGCAAAAGGCTGAATATGAGAAGCGTGACAGCGAGAAAGGCCAAGAAGGTGCTTGCGGGAAAGGCCATGGTAGTAGAGGAGGCCGTCGCGGCAAGACTCCGCGGCAGAAAGAAAAGCCCGTCAGAGGCCGCGAAAAGAAAGAAGGAGATGACGGAAGTGATGAAGAGGATGAAGAAGAAAATAGTGAGCAAGAATTCCAGAAGGCAACTAAGGCCATGTGCACCGATGGGGGTGCATCCTTGCTCTCCTCTCATCGGCAACTCAAGCAATGGGCATGTGAAGTCAATGTCGTGGAGCCAACTCCAGATTCCCGAAGGCCACTTAAGTGGTCCCGCACGCCTATCAACTATGACAAAGAGGATCACCCTGACCGTACTACCGCGGTAGGGTGTTTGCCATTGTTGGTCTCCCCAACAATCTGCCACCTCAAAGTAACAAAGATGCTAGTTGACGGCGGGGCTGGGCTGAATCTGATCTCCCCTAAAGTGGTAGGCAAACTGCAGATCCCCGATGAAGAACTCAAGGCCACGGGCACATTCCAAGGAATCAACCCCGGCATGAGCCGGCCCAAGGGGAAGATAACATTACATGTGATGTTTGGCGGGGGACTAAACTACTGGACCGATAGGGTTGTGTTTGATGTTGTTGAGCATCCTCTGCCTTACAATGGTGTCATGGTTCAACATGGCCACCTATGGTACCATCGGCCCCTTGTGGTTCGGCAAGGGGGAAGGGCATGTTGCACAAAGAGAGGAGACCGTAGAGCAGCACGGCAATGATGACATGGGCAGTTTTTACCCAGGTTTGGGCCGCCTCAAGGCGTAAAACCCTACTCCTGCTTTGGTGGATTGATGAAAGGACTGTGGTGGAGATGCAGCGCTCGAGCCCAGCAAGGTTGCCTCGGGATGGGAGTAGCTATGCGTGTATGAGTGTACAAGGGTCCGAATCCTTTCTAAGTTTGTCAAGGCCCTCCTTATATAGGTCAAGGGGTTACCATAATGGCAAAACAGTCATTATCCAGTGATTAGATAGCCACAGTGCTATCATACCTAACTCTGCAGACAGGATAGGGTGCATTAAATGCACCACTTAGTGTCACATCGCGTGGGAGCCTGGCAAGCCTTGCCATGCTATTCATCCACCTTCTCGCCTGCCTGCGTGACACGCCTTTGAACGGGTGTCGTCTGGGGGTGATCTTCCTCAGAAATGGCTGCCACATGCCAAATAACAGCCACTTAATCACTTGGGGGGTCGATACCGCACCGATAGGTGACTTGCATTGCTGTGAGGTGGGGCGGTGGTGCCCTGGCGGGGTGATCCGCCCTTGGCATCCCCGGCAAGCTTGCCGGGGGAGTCTTGAGACTTGTCTTCAGGGTGACCTCGACCTTGCCAGGCTCGCCTGCCCGGCAAGGGAGGTTTTTCCTTAGTGATATCTTGCTTCTTTGGCATGTCTTGGTCTTCTTGATCCACCCTTTGATTTCTCAAAGAGCCATATCTTCCGCTTGGCCTTGTCTTGGATGTTGTAACCTTTCTCTTGAGCATGTGTACAGTCTGGGAAACATACACCAGGGTTTGTTGCACCGACAGGAGCCCCCGGGCCTGGTCCGAACGCGCTGCCGAGCATCGTCGGGGTAGGCCCTATCTAGTACACAGGCGAAGAGCTTGTGGTCGCTCATCCTTGAGATTTTCTTTACTTCTTCGTTAACCTATGCTTGAGTCAGTTTCCGGTCTTCCCGCATGTCGTGTGATGCCAATCGTGGTGGGGCCATTTTTGTAATGGCCCGTGAATGACTTTGACTCACGGGGGAGTAACTGCCAATACACTTATCCCACCATGCCCTTATCCTTTGCCACGTATGCTGTATGCATCAAGTGGGGTAGGTAATGAAGGCGCGTGGCGCAGGAAAGAGTGTTGTGGCAAAGACCTAGTATTCTCGGATTGGTGCGAGAGGGTGGCGATCGGATCCGGCCGTTGGTGGTAGCTTGGACGGGTTGGATCGGAAAGAGCCCCTCGGGGGTGAAGGACCAGCCCCCAGCCCCAACTTGCCTATAAAAAAGGTGGTGCGAGGAGGAGCGGAGGCGCTCATCCACGCACCCCTCCTCTTTTCATTCTTGCCTCCTTTTTTGTTATGTCGAGGGAGGGGGACCGGGGCCAGGCCCCGGGCTCTAGCTTGGGGGTGATAATGCCAAATACTCATGCTGATGCTTGGGGAGTGAGTCCTGTCCGGGGTTGTAGGAGGTGCGACGGCTGCAGACGTGGGCGTCGAATCGACCGCAGTGTAGGAGGCGCTGTGCTTCTCCAAAACGGTGATGCGCTCGTTTCCCCTGCACGAGCCAGCCACCTGGAGGCGAGTACTTGCCCTTGCTGCAAGCCGATGAGGATTGTCATCTCGTCAGCAAGGCCCCTGGTGCTTCCGGCGCCCGCCTGCGGTGCCGTACCTGGGATCCTTGGTAATCCCAGCACTGCTCCTTCTGCCGGGGCAGGGATTGATGCTGAAGATGGCGGTGTCTTCCTGCCCACCAAGGTGGGGAGCGGCGCTCCTCGCACACCTCGGGTGATGCCGCCTTCTGTCGCTTCTTCGGGGGAGGCGACGGTCCAAGGGGCCGGCGTCCTCCTAGAGCGATGGTGATGAGGAAAAAACGAGGAAAGACGGAGAAGGCGGGTGGCAGGCCGTTAGGTCGGAGTATTGACGGCCCGCCGCCTCATCTTTCCGCTCTTCCCCTCCCTCCCCGGCACCATCATCATCGGCCTCTTTTGGACGGTTGTCGGGGAGGGGGATGCTCTCTTGGTGCGTTCGCCTCCTCCAGCAGTCTTCCAGCTGAACTCCGGTGGCCCTCCCCACCAGCGCCTGTGCCGGGGCTTCTTGCTGGCCCTGGGGGTGGTGACCAGGGCACCGCCGAGCTGCTCTCTCCGTCCCCCTCCTTCGCAGCCTCGCCATTCCCGATCTCGTCGGGGTGCGCCCGGCAGGTCCTGACGGGGTCGGGTTGGGCTTCTGTTCAGGCACCCCTTTTTCCCTCTTCACCTTCCATCGTAGTTCCTAGGAGGAGAGGGACAAGAAAGGGATTACGGGGCACTTATCTTTTTTTAATCTAAAATATGTAGGCACTTGCCAAACTTTAGTTGAAAATATGTAATCTCCTTTATCCATGTTTGTGTCCTGTAAGATCTGTACATGCTTATCTGCATATTAGTGAAAAAAGACAAGTCTTGTTGGGTACTTGTGCATGTCCCATGTCCATGCAGAGGAGGGCCCCCCAAAAAGTTATCTTGCCGGTGCCTTTCGTTTGTTGCCGCGGGGCTTGGCCTGCCGGGCACAAAACTATGGAAAGGGACCAGCTCCTTGTCGAACCTCCTCTGTCAAAGGCCACTACAACCACTTTGACCGAAGCAACATTCGGGACACAGGATGGGAGCACCTAAGCTTCGATGGTGACGAGGTTTTCATATGCACAAGTTTTCACCTTATAGAGCAAGTATGGATAGGAAAGAACTTATCTGTTTGGCTTGTAGGGGACTGATATGTAGGCTTGTCTTCATTTCTTCTCTTCGGCACTGGGTCCATGGCAAGAAACCTGCAGCTTAGTGCAGAGGAAAACAATGCTACATATGACCTGATCTACATGATCATGCGATGCTCATGTTATGCTTATGCATGCATGCAACTTTTTGGGGGGCCCCCAGCGCTTCGTTTATTTATCTGCTGCTCAGGGTCTGCGCCTGGCTTTGTACAAATGGTTACATGCAACATCGGCAAGGCTTGTACAAAAGGGTGGATGCCGGCCCTGCCCGGCAGCCGCACCTTACGGGTAGAACTTACGGAGATGCTCAATGTTCCATGTGTTCTGCAACTGAATGCCATCTCCGGTGTCCAGACAGACTGCGCCAGGTCTGGTGACTCGTACTACCCGGTAAGGGCCTTCCCACTTCGGCGTCAACTTGTTTGCACCCTTGGCGGACTGAACGCGCCTAAGGACAAGGTTGCCTTCCTCAAGGCTCCGGGCGTGAACCCTACGGCTGTGATAGCGACGCAGGGCTTGCTGGTAGCGTGCAGCACGTGTAGCAGCCCGGAGACGGTTCTCCTCAAGTAGCTCAGCGTTGTCACGCCGGTGCTGTTCTTGCGCTACTTCATCATAGGCAAGTACTCGAGGTGACCCGTATATGAGTTCCGTGGGGATGACTGCTTCTGCCCCATAGACTAGGGAGAAGGGAGTCTGGCCGGTAGCTTGATTTGGTGTCGTTCTGAGGGAACAAAGAGCCACCGGCAGCTCGTCGATCCATCGCCCGCCACACTTCTGCAGCCTATCAAATGTTCTTGTCTTGAGTCCTCGCAGCACTTCAGTGTTCGCCCTCTCAGCTTGTCCGTTGCTTCTGGGATGGGCAACAGAAGCGAACGAGACCTTGCTTCCGAGGGCATGAACGTATTGCATGAAGGCGCGGTTTGTGAATTGGGTGCCATTGTCGGTAATGACTCTGGCGGGTACTCCGAAGCGCACACCAATCCTTTCAAGAACTTGATAGCTGACTGTGCGGTCACCTTTCTCACGGGCTCCACTTCCGGCCACTTTGTAAACTTGCCGATTACAATGTACAAGAATTCAAAGCCCCCGGTAGGACGGGGTAAGGGGCCCAAGATGTCGAGCCCCCAGACCAAAAATGGCCATGACAAAGGGATCATCTGGAGAGCTTGAGCAGGCTGATGGATATTCTTGGAGTGGAACTCGCAGGCTTCACATCTGGTGACTAGCCCAATTGCATCTTGGAGGGCCGTGGGCCAGTAGAAACCTTGCCGAAAAGCTTTTCCAACCAGGGCCCTTGATCCAATGTGGGAGCGACACATGCCTTTGTGTATCTCTGCCAACATTTCATTCCCTTCTTCTCGACAGATGCACCTCAATTTCACACCGTTGGGCCTTCTTCTGTATATTGTGTTGTCGATGAACTGATACATACTGGCCCTCCAGGCTACTCTTTCAGCTTCTTCTTGCTCTTCAGGAAGTTCTCTTGTCTGGAGGTAATGGACTATGTGCCTCGCCCAAGTTGGAGCCTGAGGCTCAACAACAAGAACCAGTGGCACCTCCTCGTTCGCGGGAGCGCACGGCTCAACCACGAGGATTGGTAATTCGGCAGGAGGGTGTTGTCCGTCAAGTGAAGTGGAGTTGTTCCCGCCAACCTATCTGTTGGGGGCTTCTGGAAACTCTGCCGGGAGAGGTTTGCCGGAATCCAGTTTCTTCCTCTTTCTGTCCATTGTCGCCGGGGATACGGAGGGCTGAGTCAGATGGAGAACAAAAGTCCCTGGTTCCACAGGAAGCTTTTGCACAGCACACTTTGACAGATGATCGGCAATGCTATTTTCTGCACGAGGTACGTGCTCTGTTTGCAATCCGTCAAAGCACTCCTCCAACTTTCTCACTTCCTCCACGTATGCCTCCATCAATGGACTCTGATAATCCATGTTCACTTGCCTCACCACAAGCTGTGAGTCTCCATGAATGATTAACTTCTTGATTCCCGGTTCTGTTGCGATCCTGAGCCCGGCAAGGAGTCCTTCATATTCTACAGTGTTGTTGGTTGCCTCTTCCCGAGGGAAATGCATCTGAACCACGTACTTGAGGTGCTCCCAATGGGTGCGATGAGAAGCAAGCCAGCTCCTGCACCTTGTAGGGAGAAGGCACCATCAAAGTACATGATCCATTCCTAGGGCGCTTCCTCACCGGGGATAACTGTCTCCGGCGTTTCTTCATCTGGAGTTGGTGTCCATTCTGCAATAAACTCTGCCAAAGCCCTGCTCTGAATAGTTGATGTGCTCTCAAACTTCAAACCAAAGCTTGATAACTCCAGAGCCCAATCCACTATTCTGCCAGTGGCCGCAGGGTTCCTCAGTATGCGTTGCAAGGGGAAACGGGTGACAACCATGATTTCATGGGCTTGGAAGTAGTGGCGCAGTTTCCTTGAGGCCATGATGAGGCCAAAGATCAACTTTTGCATGCCAGAGTACCTCGATCTAGCCCCCTGCAGTAGGGAGCTGACAAAGTACACTGGCCGCTGCACCACCTTCTTCCGTGCCGTGATCCTGGAATTGTCTCCGTTGCCCCGCTCCTCTTTGTTCTGACTTGCATCTGATCTTGCCGGGATGAGTTCACTTTCCTCTCCGGAGGGGATGGTAGCTATGGCTGCTCCTTCATCTACTTCCTGCTGGGCCACCAGTGCTACGCTAACCTCTTGATTGGTTGCCGCTAGGTACAGCAGCAATGGCTCTTGAGGTTTAGGAGTGACTAGGGTGGGAACAGAGGATAAGTAGGTCTTCAAATCTTGCAGCACAGCGTCCACCTCCGGGGTCCGCTCCACGGGCCCTGCCTTCTTTAGGATTTTGAAGAATGGCAAGGCACGCTCGGCAGACTTTGAAATGAACCTGCTCAGCGCAGCAACACATCCAGTCAAACGTCTCACATCTTTGACTATCCTGGGTGCTTGAATCTATTCGGTCGCCTTGATCTTGTCGGGGTTGGCCTCTATCCCCAGTGGGATACGAAGAAGCCAAGTAGCTTGCCGGAAGGAATGCCAAACACACACTTCTCTGGGTTCAGCTTCAAGTTGACCTTGCGCAAATTTGCAAAGGTCTCTTCCAAGTCCTGAATGAGAGTTGATTTGTGCTTGGTTTTGATCACTATGTCATCCATGTAAGCTTCAATATTCCTATGCAGCTAGGGTTCAAAACCAATTTGCACTGCTCTTGCAAAAGTGGATCCAGCACTCTTCGGCCCAAAGGGCATCCGTACAAAATAGTACGTACCGCATGGGGTTATGAACGCGGTCTTCTCTTCGTCTTCCTTGGACATAAAAAAGTAGTGGTACCCGGAGTAGGTATCCACGAAGGAAAGCAGGTCACACCCGGAGGTGGAATCCACAATCTGATCAATGCGCGGCAAGGGGAATGGGTCCTTCGGGCATGCTTTATTAAGATCTGTGAAATCTATGCAAAGCCTCCACTTCCCATTCGCCTTGCGCACTACCACTGGATTTGCCAACCATGTTGGATGCAATACCCCTCTGACCAAACCAGCAGCTTCAAGTCTCTTAATCTCATCGGCAATGAATTGCTGCCGCTCCAAGGCTTGCTTCCGGACCTTCTCCTTAATGGGCCGGGCATGAGGGTAGACAGCAAGGTGGTGCTCGATTACCTCCCTGGGAACACCGGGGATGTCAGATGGTTGCCAAGCAAACACATCGACATTCGCCCGCAAGAAGGCAACGAGCGCGCTTTCCTATTTGTCATCTAGGGTGGAGCTGATAGTAAATGTACCATCAGTGCCACCCAGCCCTATCGGGACCTTCTTCACAGCAGGCGCAACAACCTTTGATCTCTTGCTAGTGGAACTCTCCGGCAAGTCATCGACAGGCGTAGCATACTCCGAAGAGGCGCGTTTCCCGGATTCCTTGCTAGTATCTTTGCCAGCTTTTCTCCCTTGCTTGTTTTCCTTAGCGGGGACCAAGGCTTCCGCGGCCTTGGCAGCGACCGCATCCCGGTACATCTTGTCCACGCATATAATTGCATCCTTCTTGTCTGATGGGATAGAAATAACGCCCATTGGTCCTGGCATCTTCAGGGTGTTGTAGGCATAGTAGGATGCCGCCATGAACTTTGCCAGAGCAGGTCGTCCAAGTATCCCATTGTACGGCAACGAAAGCTCAACCACATCGAACACAGTCTTCTCAGTCTGGTAGTTCAATTCACCTCCAAACGTCAGTGGCAGCATGATCTTCCCCTTTGGATGACTCCTGCCTGGGTTGATCCCTTGAAAGGTGCCAGTAACCTTCAACTCTTCTTCTGATATCTGCAGCTTGCTGATGACCTTGGCAGAAATCAGATTCAACCCAGCCCCACCGTCAACCAACATCTTTGTGACCTTGAGGTTGCGGATCGTTGGTGAAACCAACAACGGCAAGCACCCTACCACAGTGGTACGGTCAGAGTGATCCTCTTCATCAAAGATGATGGGCGTGCGGGACCATTTGAGTGGTTTCCGAGAATCTGCCACTGGTTCCACATCATTGACCTCGTGCGCCCACTATTTAAGCTGGCGGTGAGAGGAGTGTAAGGACACACCTCCATCAATGCACAGGGCATCAGTGGCCTTCTGGAATTCCTGCTCACTGGTTTCCTCTTCATCCCCTTCATCGCTCTCGTCATCACGTCCTTTCTTCCCAGGACCTCTGGCAGGCTTTCCTTGATGTTCAGGGACCTTGACGGGGCGACTTCCTCTGCCACCTCGGCCCTTCCCGCCAATGCCATCTTGGTCTCTCTCTTTGTCACGCTTCTCGTATTCAGCCTTCTGCTTCTTGACGAGTTGCTCAACTTGATGACACTCTTGGAGATCATGGCCCTTGGTTCGATGGATCTTGTAGTATTCAGCCTTCCCAGCCTTCTCGGCCACCGCAGCCTCCCGGCAGTCATTGCGTGCGGTAACTTCTTTGCCGGGAGCTTCAGTCTTGGCCTTCTTGCCGATACCAGCAATGCCAGACCCTTTGACAGCCAGAACTGTCTTCTGATTGTGCTTCTTGTTGCGTTTCTTGTTCTTCTTCTTCTAGTTGGTAGCATCGTCGTCGTCCTCTGAGTCAACACCGATGCCGTCTTCTTCTCTGGGGAGTCGTCTCCCCTTCTCTGTTCGGGCACACTTATCCACCAAAGTGTATAGCTCATTCACAGTCTTGGGCAACCGAACGTTCATCTTGGAACGTATCATGCGGTTGCGTATGTTGGACTCGAACGCAGCTATCACAGCTGCCGGGTGGATGTCCGAATTGTTCCTGTGCACCCGGCTGAATCTCTGCATATACTTCCGCAAACTCTCTCCTTCCCTCTGTGGGAGGAGCTGCAAGTCACTGGGCCGCCCTGGTTCTTGATGGCCGCCCGTAAAGTCGCCAACAAACTCATTGCACAGGTCAGCCCAGGTCGAGATGGAGTTCTTCGGTATGTGCATCAGCCAAGACCTCATGTTTGACCTGAGTGCCAAAGGGAAGTAGTTGGCGAATACCTTATCATCTCTTCCTCCGGTGGCTTGAACAGAAATGGTGTAGATTCTCAAGAACTCTGCCGGGTTCAGTCTTCCATCGTACTTTTCTGCTATCTCTGGTTTGAATGTACGGGCAGACGGCCAACGGACTTGCCGCAGCTCGCGGGTGAAGGCAGGACACCCGACCTCGAAAGGTAGGTATCCGTTCCCACTAGGCGCAGGCTCGTCGATGTTGGAACAATTGCGCCGATCAGACAGGCGATGGGTTTCGCGGCGCCGTTCTATGGTGACGCGCGCGTCTGCCCCTCACCTGTCTTCCAGGACCCACCACAGATCTCGACGGGCTCGAGGATCAGAGGAAGCCATTGATACCTCGTCGGGTTCTTGATCGCGAGGCTCTGGTCGTGGCCCCTGCGGTGGCTGTCGTGGAGGGGACTGCACCGTAGGAGTGACCTCTTCGGTACGTCCAGCGGCTCGGGCCGTGGTCGCTGCTTGTGGAGGCCGTGATGGGCCTACCCGCTGTGGTCCTCCCGCCTCAACGAAACCAATCAGGCTCTGAATGGTGGCTCTCCACTCATCCATTTGATCGGCCACTGGCGGACATCTTAAAGTAGGTGGGCCCGTGCCATGGCTTATGAAGCGGTGCTTGGCATAGACGATGACGCAGATCGCGACGTCGCCTGACTTCTGTCGGTGCCGGCAGTGGCGGCGCCATGCTCTCATCGCCGCGAGCCGGTCGCCAGGGTGGCGTGGCAACGAGGCCGATGTGCTTGGGGATTAGCGACCCATTCAGCGCATCGTCTTGGCCAGCTTGCCCAGGGGCTGGCGCGTGCCCTGCAGCCGCACCCGCAGCGGGGGCAGCTAGAAGGTTGCGATTCGCACCAAAGCGAGTGCCATCGCCGCGGCTGCGTCCTTCAGCGAGGTGGAGAGGCGGAGATGGGATATTTTCCCCACCCGCACCTTGTTGAGCATGGCCGCTAGGATGCTGTTGACGCTGTCCTCCCTCGGCGCCCCCCGCTCTCGCTTCGGCCGGAGGGGGAATGGTGATGGTGCCGCCTACGCCGGTCACGTCCCCCGCGGCGTCCACATCCCCGTGCACCCCCGTAGCCCCCACGGCATCAGTGGCTGCATGCGAGGGGGCCTTTGAGGCGGATGGGTGAGCTGTAGCGCCGGACTTTTTCTTGGGCGCCATGGATGATGAAGCCGTCAATGAAGAAGACAATGATGAAGATGACGCGCTGCTTACACCCTTGGGTTCACACAAGTGCTCCCCCCTACCTGGCACGCCAAAGATGTCGTGGTTCAACACGCCCACCTATGGGACCATCGGCCCCTTGTGGTTCGGCAAGGGGGAAGGGTGCGTTGCACAAAGAGCAGAGACCGTAGAGCAGCACGGCAGTGATGACACGGGCAGTTTTTACCCAGGTTTGGGCTACCGCGAGGCGTAAAACCGTACTCCTACTTTGGTGGATTGATGAAAGGACCGTGGTGGAGACGCAGCGCTTGAGCCAGGCAAGGTTGCCTCAGGACGGGAGCAGCTATGCGTGTATGAGTGTACAAGGGTCCGAATCCTTTCTAAGGTTGCCACGGCCCTCCTTTTATAGGTCAAGGGGTTACCACAATGCCGAAACAGTCATTATCCAGAGATTAGATAGCCACAGTGCTATCATACCTAACTCTGCAGACAGGACAGGGTGCATTAAATGCACTGCTTACTGTCACATCACGTGGGAGCCTGGCAAGCCTTGCCATGCTATTCATCCACCTTCTCGCCTGCCTGCGTGACATGCCTCTGGACGGGTGTTGTCTGGGGGTGATCTTCCTTAGAAATGGCTGCCACGTGCCAAATAACAGCCACTTAATCACTTGGGGGCTCGACACTGCACCGATAGGTGACTTGCGTTGCTGTGAGGTGAGGCGGTGGCGCCCTAGCGGGGTGATCCGCCCTTGGCATCCCCGGCAAGCTTGCCAGGGGAGTCTTGAGACTTTTCTTTGGGGTGACCTCGACCTTGCCAGGCTCGCCTGCCCGGCAAGGGAGGTTTTTCCTTAGTGATATCTTGCTTCTTTGGCTTGTCTTGGTCTTCTTGATCCGCCCTTTGATTTCTCAAAGAGCCATATCTTCTGCTTGGCCTTGTCTTGGATGTTGTAACCTTGTGTATAGTCCGGGCAACATACACCAGGGTTTGTTGCACCAACAAATGGGATTCTTGGTCGTCCAGCTCTGGCAAAATTTATGGCGGCATCCCACTATGCCTACAACACCTTGAAGATGCCAGGGCCGATGGGTATCATTTCCATCCCATCAGATAAGAAAGATGCAATCATATGTGTGGACCAGATGTATCGGGACGCGGTAGCAGCTGAGGCAGCTGACGCCCCAGCTCCCGCCAAGGATACAAAGAAGGGAAATAAGGCTAGTAGAGATGCCGGCAAGGACTCCGGGAAGCGCGCCTCTTCGGAGTGCGCTGTGCCTGTTGATGACCTGCCCGAGAGTTCCACTAGCAAGAGACCCAAGGTTACTTCACCTGCTATGAAGAAGGTTCCAGCAAGGCAGGATGGTGCTGATGGTACGTTCACCATCAGCTCCACCCTTGATGACAAATGGGAAAGCGCGCTCGTTACCTTCCTGCGGGCAAATGTCGATGTGTTTGCTTGGCAACCGTCTGACATCCCCGATGTTGCATGGAGGTAATCGAGCACCACCTTGCTTTCTATCCTCATGCTCGGCCTGTCAAGCAGAAGGTCAGAAAGCAAGCTTGAGAGCGGCAGCAGTTTATTGCCGAGGAGATCAAGAAACTTGAAGCAGCTGGTTTGGTCAGAGGGGTACTGCATCCAACTTGGTTAGCGAATCTAGTGGTGGTGCGCAAGGCAAATGGGAACTGGAGGCTCTGCATTGATTTCATGGACCTGAACAAAGCATGCCCAAAAGACCCTTTCCCCCTGCCGCGCACTAATCAAATTGTTGGTTCCACTTCCGGATGTGATTTGCTATCTTTCTTGGATGCGTACTCCTGGTACCATCTGATATTTATGGCCAAGGAAGATGAGGAGAAGACCGTGTTCATAACTCCGTGTGGCACGTACTGCTTTGTACGAATGCCCTTTGGGTTAAAGAGCACCAAATCCACTTTTGCAAGGGCAGTACAAGTTAGTTTTGAGCCCCAGCTACACAGGAATATAGAAGCTTATATGGATGATATAGTGGTCAAGACCAAGGACAAATCAACACTCATTCAAGACTTAGAAGAAACCTTCGCAAACCTGCGCAAGTTCAATTTGAAACTAAACCCTGAGAAATGTGTGTTTGGTGTTCCATTCGGCAAGCTCCTTGGTTTCTTTGTGTCCCAGTGGGGGATAGAGGCCAACCCCGATAAGACCAGAGCGATCGAGCAGATACAAGCACCCAAGACTGTTAAAGATGTGAGGCGTTTGACTAGATGCGTTGCCGCACTAAGTAGGTTCATCTCCAAGTCTGCTGACCATGCCTTGCCTTTATTCAAAATCTTAAAGAAGGCTGGCCTGATGAAGTGGATCCCGCAAGCAAAAACAGCACTGCAAGACCTAAAAGCCTACCTCTCCTCTGCTCCCACCTTAGTCGCGCCTAAACCATAAGAGTCGATGTTGCTATATTTAGTTGCGACGAATCAAGTGGTTAGTGCAGCGTTGGTGGCACAGCGAGAAATAGATGAGGAAGCAGCTGCAACAACTACACCCTCCGGAGATGGAACTGAACCCGTCGCGGCAGATGCAAATCAGGAAGAGGCAGGGCAAACCAGCTAAGGCGATCTTAAAACCACGTCAAGGAAGAAAGTGGTGCAATGGCCAGTCTACTTTGTCAGCTCCCTGTTATAGGGGGCTAGGTCAAGATACTCTGGAGTAAAAAAGTTGATCTTCGGCCTTATCATGGCCTCAAGGAAACTATGCCACTACTTCCAAGCCCACGAGATCACAGTTGTCACCCATTTCCCGCTGCAACGCATATTAAGGAACCCCGAAGCCACATGCAGAATAGTCGAGTGGGCACTAGAGCTGTTGAGCTTTGGCTTGAAGTATGAAAGCACCTCAACTATTCAGAGCAGGGCATTGGCAGAGTTCATTGCAGAATGGACACCCACTCCATATGAAGAAGTGCCAGAAACAGTTCTCCCCGGCAAAGAAGCACCTCGAGAGTGGATCATGTATTTTGATGGTGCTTTCTCACTGCAGGGCACCGGAGCCGACGTGCTTCTTATTGCACCCACCGAAGAGCATCTCAGATACATGATCCAAATGCACTTTTCCCGGTAGAAGGCCACCAACAACACTGCTGAATATGAGGGGCTCCTTGCCGGACTCAAAATTGCAGTGGAGTTGGGAATCAAGAAACTAATTATCCACGGAGATTCCCAGCTAGTGGTGAGGCAAGTCAATAAGGATTACGAGAGTCCATTGATGGAGGCATATGTAGAGGTGGTTAGAAAGCTAGAAGAACACTTTGATGGGTTACAAGAAGAGCATGTGCCACGTGCGGAAAACAACATTGCTGATCACTTGTCAAAGTGCGCCGCACAAAAGCTCCCTGTGGAACAAGGAACTTTTCTCCTCCACCTAACTCAACCATCAGTGTCCGCTTCAATGATGGCCAGAAAAAGGAGAAAGTTCGACTCCGGCAAGTATCTCTCGGCAGGGCTTCCCGAAGCCGCTGGTAGAGAGGTTGCTGGGAACAACTCTACTTCGGTTGGTGAGCAGCACCCTCTCGCGGAACCACAAGTTCTTGCGGTCGAGGTGAGCACTCCCATGAACGAGGAGGTGCCTTTAGTCCTTGTTGTCGAGCCACAGGCTCCAACTTGGGCGCAACACATAGTACATTTTCTTCAAACAGGAGAACTTCCCGAAGAGCAAGAAGAAGCTAAAAGAGTAGCCCAAAGGTCAAATATGTACCAGTTTTTTGATGACACACTATATAGGAAAAGGCCAAATGATGTGAAATTGAAGTGCATTTGCCGGGAAGATGGGCAGAAGCTGCTGGCAGAGATACACAAGGGCGTGTGCGGGTCCCACATTGGATCGAGGGCCCTGGTCGGGAAAGCCTTCCGGCAGGGTTTCTCTTGGGCCACTGCCCTCCAGGATGCAACTGAGTTAGTCACCAAATGTGAAGCCCGCCAGTTCCATTCCAAGAGCATTCATCAACCAGCTCAAGCTCTCCAGACGATCCCGTTATCCTGTCCAGTCTCGGTCTGGGGGCTCGATATCTTGGGCCCCTTCCCCCGCGCTACTGGGGGCTTTGAATTCTTGTACGTAGCAATCGACAAGTTTACAAAGTGGCCTGAGGTGGAGCCAGTGAGGATGGTGACTGCGCAATCAGCTATCAAGTTCTTGAAAGGATTGTTGTGCCGCTTTGGAGTTCTCAACAGAGTGATCACTGACAACGGCACCCAGTTCATGAGCCGCACCTTTATGCAATACATCCAAAGCCTTGGAAGCAAGGTCTCCTTCGCCTCTATTGCCCATCCACGAAGCAATGGGCAAGCTGAGAGGATGAATGCTGAAGTGCTGCGAGGACTCAAGACAAGAACTTCTGATAAGTTGCAAAAATGCGGCAAGCGCTGGATCGATGAGCTGCCGGTGGTTCTTTGGTCTCTCAGGACAACACCAAATCGAGCTACCGGACAGACTCCCTTCTCCCTAGTGTATGGGGCAAAAATAGTACTCCCCACGGAACTCATATATGGGTCACCTCGAGTACGTGCCTACGATGAAGTAGAGTAGGAGCAGCTACAGCATGACGATGTTGTGATCCTCGAGGAAGATCGTCTCTGGGCCGCTGTGCATGCTGCATGCTACCAGCAAGCTCTGCGCTGCTATCATAGCCGCAGGGTCCACGCCCGGAGCCTTGAGGAAGGCGACCTTGTCCTTAGGCGTGTTCATTCTGCCAAAGGTTCTAACAAGTTGACGCTAAAGTGGGAAGGCCCTTACCGGGTAGTACGAGTCGCCAGACCTGGCGCGGTCCGTCTGGAGACCGAAGATGGCATCTAGGTGCAAAACTCAAGGAATATTGAGCATCTTTGTAAGTTCTACCCATAAGGCGCGGCTGCCGGGCTCAGTTCCTGGCAACCACCTTTTGTACAAGCATTGCCGCTGGGTATGTAACGCTTTGTACAAAGCTAGGCGCAGACCCTATGCAAAGATAATAAAACGAAGCGCTGACGCCTAAAACTTGCATGCATGATTATTTTAGTATGACTTTGCTATGATCATTTAGAGAGGGTCTTGTGCTGCTATTTTCCCCCCTATACTATCTGCAGGGCCCCTGCTGCGGATAAACTCTCAAGGAGAAAAGTGAGAATAAGCTTGTGTATCGACCCCCGGCAGCATAAAGCAGATAAGTTCCCCTAGCCATCCATAATGTACCTCTGTGTGAAAAACTTGTGCATAGAAAATCCTTATCACCCTCAACATTTGTGCTCCCACTCTTCTTTGATTCGAAGCATTACTTCAGTGAGGGTGGTTGCAGTAGCATTTGGAGAATGGTTAACAAGGGGTCGTTTCCCTTCCACGCTCCCAACCCGTCAGGACGATTCCTACGGCAGCGTGGGAAGGGACCGGCAAGATATCTTGCCGGAAAGATTTGTTTATTGGGAAATAATGAGGAATCATTCCTAAGCATGGACATGATACATGCGTGAACACCCAGCAAGCATATTTTTTCATTAATACGTTGATGAACAAGTACAGACCATACATGGTACAAATATGGGTGGGGGGTTACATAATTTAAATAAAGTTTGGCGGATGCCTACATCTTTTGAATTGAAAAAGGATAAGTGCCCCGTAATGCCTTTCATGTCCTTCTCCTCCTAGAAGTTACAGTGGGAGGTGAATAGGGCAAAAGAAGTGCCTGGGCAGAAGCCCAACCTGACCCCGTCAGGGCCTGCGGGACGCAGCCTGACAAGATCGGGAGGGCGAGGACTAAGATGACGGACAAAAGGAGCGGCTAGGCGATGCCCTGGTCACCACCGCCAGGACCAGCGGAACACGGCAGAAGGGACACCGACAGGGAAGACGAAGCCGGAGTCCACGAGGAAGCCTGTCGGGGTCTAGTTGGAGAAGGCGGAGGCATCCACACCCAACACCCCTACAAATCGCTCTGCCGGGGAGAAGGCCAGGTGCAGATGATGGTGCTGCCAGCGCCTAGCTGACGGTGATGGTGCGACCGGCGCTCATCTTGAGTCCGAGCCGCCGTCCGCCAGTTTGGCGCCGTCGTCATCGCCTTCACTATCCTCTTCGTGGTTGTCGCTCAAGAAGGAGCTTTCATCGTCGATCAAGCTCTCCACGCAGCACCCTAAACGAGCACCCGAACGCCCGAAGACCTTGACAGAGAGCAGGTCGGCCTCCATTAATTTAAAATGGAGGACGTGCCCCTCCGCCAAGCTGTGAGCACGAGCAATTTTTTTCCAGCCACGCTGAAGAAGCATGACGTGAGGTGCGGGGAACTCCACGTCCACCAGCATGTTGCCATTGCAGCAACCCCTCATGTGCAACTTCAGCTCATGCGGCTGTTCAACCTCCATCACCCTTGCGAAAGGGGTGGGAAGACGAAGACAGCTGCGCGGGGGCTCGCGTAGCCTGACGATGAACTCCAGCGGCGTGTTCCCGACGTGGCCATCCACCGGAGCAGAGGCAGCTGGAGGGGGAGTAACCGCGTCACCGCCGCGTCCCCCTCGGCCACGACCACGTCCTGCAGCTCCGCCTTGCGCACTGGACCCTGCCCCCGCATCACCAACAGGGGCAGGGGTACGGTGCCTGGAGGAAGCCCTTGTCGCCACTGCTGGGGGTCGACTACGCCCTCTTGCCCTCACCATGGTGGAAGAGGAGCGCTAGGAGAAGGATGGGATGTGTGGGTGAGTCCTTTCACTCACCTCTGGGCTCCCTTTTATAGCGGAGCGTGGCAGGGGGCTGGCTCCCCACTACCCCATGGCGACCGCCACGATCGACCAATCCGGTCCATCACCATCACTGGCAATGTCCGGAATCTCAGACCGCCCTCCTGCGCCTATCCGTGGTGTCGAGCTTTCTACCATGGCACTCATTCCCGCGCCCTGCGCCTCCGCCACCAACCCTGTGCAATGCATGCGGCATACGTGGCGGAAATGGCAATAGTACTGGGGTGAGTAGAATGGCAGTTACCTCCTCGTGAATGTGGGTGGCCCACGAACTATTACGTGGGTGGCCCCATGTCGTTCAGAACAACTCGCGGGGAAACCGGAAACTGATCCAGTCACAGGTTAATGAAGAAGCAATGAAGATATCAAGGAAGATGTGGATCCCATGGCAGTACGCCGAAAGTGTTCACCTATGCATTTGTTAGGGCCTACCCCAACGATGCCCGGAAGCACGTGTGGGCCAGGCTCGGGGGCTCCTGTCGGTACAACAAACATTTGCATTTGTTGACCAGACTCATACACATGCGTGCTGACATTCATATATCCAGCACCAATGGGTAACACAAAGCAAGGCCAAGCCAGAGAAGCCACTCTTCATGAGATCAAGGAGTGCATTAAGAAGAACAAGATAGCAAGATACCACCTTGGGAAGGTATCCCTTGCCGAGTAGGAGAGCTCGGCCAGGTCGAGACTGCCTCGGAAGCAAATCCAGGATAACCCTGGCAGGCCTGCTGGGGTCGCCAAGACCGAAAATCCCGCCAAGGCACATCCGCTCCACCGCACAGCAATGCAAGTCACTTATCGGTGCGGTGTCGAGCCCGCAAGTGGTTAAGTGGCTTCCACTAAGCACGTGGCAGCTCAATAATAAGCAAGTCACACCCATTTGACGCCCGTCTAGAGGCATGTCAAGATGATAAGATGAGGATGATTAAGCGGCACGACAGGCTTGCCGGGATTCACCCTCAGCATGACACCTAACAGTGCATTTAATGCACTTTGTCCTAACTGCCAGAGTTTGGTGTGATAGTACTGTTAGCTATCTAATCACAAGATAATGTCTATTTTGCCACTGTGGTTACCCCTTGAGCTATAAAAGGAGGCCCAAGGCAACCTAGAAAGGGATTCGGACCTCCTCATACTTGTACGCGCATAGCAGCTCTCCTCGAGGCCATCTTACCAGGCTTGAGCACTGCGTGCTGTGGTGTTTCCTCCATACAATCCACCAAAGCAGGAGTAGGGTTTTACGCTTCTCAGTGGCCCAAACCTTGGTAAAAAAATGACCAGAGCCTCATCGTCGTGCTGCCTCATGCCTTCCGCTCTTTGTGTAACGTGATCTCCCCCTTGCCGAACCGCAAGGGGCTCATGGCCCCATAGGTGATCGCGTCCACCCACAACACATGGTCGTTCCGCGCCCCGCGCCTCCGTCGGGCGGCGGAGAAGCCGCCTTTGCCCAGGCACAATCGCAGTGCCTTGCGGAGCCACGCCCATGTTGCCCCCCACGGTCGCGGCAAGCGGCGAGAAGACGGCCGCTTGGCTCGGGGGCTCGTTCACCTTCTTGCCTGAAGAGGACCTGCGAGAAGAAAGGTCTTAGGGACGCTTGCCACGCAGGAGGCAAGGAAGGCAATGCGCTTACTCGTCCATGGCGACCCACTTCCTCTTCTTCAACGCCCTCGGTAGTGCGACAGTGCCGCTCTCCGACCTGGTCCTCCTCCCGGGGGCGTGCTGACGGGGATCGATACCCTGGGACTCTGCATGCTACTCGTCACGCCAGGAGTGGCGGACCCCGGGCGGGGCGACATCACCAGCGTCCACTGGTATAGGGGTGTGTTGTCAGGCGGCCCGAGGAGACGGGTCGCCACCGCCCTCTACCGCTGTGGCCAAGGGTATCGCACCCGCGAAGCTCTCTGGCTCTGGGACCACCAAGAAAGGGTTGTCCCGAGGCTCCTCGTGCCCCTTGGGGAGCAGCCCCCACTGATCGAAGTGTGGCATTCTCCCGGTGAAGGCCTCCTTGCTCGTGTAGTTATACACTAGCACATATGCCCGTGCGTTGCAACGGGAGATTTTTTGTTTTTGCGAGAAGCATCGGCGGAGATAATTGATTTGTCCATCAAGACGGTCTCCGCAATGGTGGGGTGACAGAGCGAGGAGTTGCGGTGTTCTCACGGGTCATGTTTGCCCCGTGAGATCTTGATAGTGGTGGGGTTCGCCGGGGTGGTGGCCACCACTCAACTCGTGCCTTTTTTTTCCTACGGGTCCGCCTCCGTGTCTAGGTTGTGGTTGCCTCCTCATGTTGTGGCTGCACGGGGATCTTCGGGGCATAGTTGCTTCGACCACTCTCCTCTATGATGGCGTAACTTGATGGATTACTCATTGCAGCGAATCCCATTTCATTGCCATAATCAGCGCAAAACCAGGTAGTCCCTCCTTTACCTGGGGTTAATCTCTTTAATTATTTTAGCGCTCACTTGCCTACCATTTTTTAATCAAAGCCAAACTAGCATATCCTCTTTTATTGGCATGTGCCTACAATTTCTTTTAGTTATAGTCAACCAACATATTCTCTTTTATCATCAAATGGCACGTGCATGCGCAACAGTTCGTGCCTAGGCCAGACCACTCGCAGTTACCAAAACGACATGTGATTGTAAGGCACGAATAAAAATCCAAAACAACCATTGAGTTGAAGGATTAGACTCACGACCTAAAAAACTCGACCATGTGCTACTAGCCATTCGAACAAACAGCTCCTGCTAAAAAATGGCCAACGCAAATATTTAAGAACATAATGTAGCGTCACATTTGAAATATTTTTTGATTTTTCTGATCTTTTTTGAACTTTTCAAAAAAGAAAGTAATAATTCTGAAATTATGAATATTTTTTCGAAATGTGAGCAATTTTTTAAATCCTGATTCTTTTTCCAAAAAATGCCAACATTTTTTTGAAAATTTCATTAACTTTTGGAAAAATACGAACAATACTTGAAAAGATTTTTTTGAAATTCACAAATATTTTTTTAGAACATGAACCTTTTATAAGAAAATGATTTTTTTTATTTGTGAACAATTTTGGAAATGGAAACATGTTTTGAACATTGAAAACAATTTTTTGGAATGTGTTTTTTCAACACAAACATTACTTTAAATTTGTGAACATTTCAAAAAACATGAATATTTTTCAAATTTGAATCATTTTCTAAAACATAATTTATTTTGAAAATATCGAACTATTTTGAAAAACATAAAACTTTTTTGAAAAATGTGAACATTTTTTTAGTTTTGAACAAATTTTGGAACGAAAAGAAAAAAATAAAGTTTCAAACATATTTCAAAATAGGAACAAATTTTTTTGAAATTCTGTAGATTTCATGAAAATTTAAATAAAAATTTGGAATTTTGAAAAAATTGAAAATTTCAAATTTACGAAAAAAGGAATACGAAAAATAAACTTGGAAAGGGAAAAAGAAAAGAAAAAAAAGAAAAAAAAGGAAAAGAAAATTAGAAACAGAATAGAGAAAAAAAAACAGGCCGCCCCAATCTTTGGCGCCCTATGCGAAACTCTGACTATTTGCTGCGACATGCGGTAAATAATGTTTCTCAGATGCTTGGGGAGGAAACAAATGGGCTGGTTTTGCTGGGCCGCAACATGCGCGGCCCACGTACAAAATTCTGGACAAAACTGTTTTTCTTTTCTAGCATTTGGACGCACAAAAATTTAGTAGCGCGGCCTACGTACAAAATTCTGGACAAAATTGTTTTTCTTTTCTAGCATTTGGACGCACAAAAATTTAGTACCACCTTGGATAGAACAAAAATCTTTTAGGTGGTGAACGGATGAAAAAATCGGAGAAACGCACCTTTCTTTATTGGTAGGTATAGATATAGATGGGGAACCCTTGCCTGGGGAGCTCGCTTGCCTCTTCGCCCGTCAGGACTCGGAGTATCCCACTTAACACGTCAGGAGGCAGGCGGCCTGTTTGGAGCCGCATGGTGTCCTCTGGGCCAGTGAAGGCCCACATGGGGCGGGAGTGGCGTTGAAGGGGGGCAATGCACCGGCGGAGGAATTCACTCACCACCATCATCACTGTCACTTCCGCCGCCCTCAGGTCGGCCATCCTCGCCATGACCCGCGACAGCCTTGGGTCATCGAGCCTCTCGTGCCCCCATCCAAAGCTCGCCACCACCGGGGACGACGGAGTCTGCAGCAAGGGGCTGAACTAGGTCGCGTCCATGTACACCCATTGCCGCCTGAAGCCCTCCGCATCATGGTTGATCTCCATGTCGATGCCCTCACCCGCCGTCGCTCCCATGGCATGGAGCGACACGCATCCAGAGTGCTGGTTGGCGGCGGTTAGCCGAAGGTAGAAAAATGGCGGAGCAATGCTACCGAGGGAGCCACGCCCATAAAGGCTTCGCATAGAAAGGCGAAGGCTGAAAGGAGGATAACAGATTTCGGATCTAGGTGCAGCGCGTGCGCCTGATAGTGCGAGAGCACGGCATTGAAGAAGTCTGAGAACGGGGGCAGCAAGCCGGAGAAGGGCGTGGGAAGATGAATGGCGATGGTGGTGGCATCCAGCTCAGCGAGAGGTCGTGAAGCGGGCCAAATCTTTGCCGCCCCCACGCATTGAAGTCAGCCGCGATCATCTGGCGGACCTTATCGAGCCCCTCAAGGTTGAGCACTGTGGACTGCCCCAGTGCAGACTCTGGCCCTGCTCTGCTGTCCGCCGCCTTGCCCCTCTTGCTCAGGGGCGCCATCGCGACACAATAGAATGAGAGCGGTGCGGCTCTGGCTAAGGAGATGCAAGCTTGCTCGAGAAGGAAGGTGCCATGGACAGGCGCGCGGGAAGGTAATGATGGCCGCGTAACAAGCGCAAGCCAGCTTTATGTCTATCGGGCGGTTACCGAGGCGTCGGGGAAGTGGGGGCGTACCGCACCCCATTGCGCGCCACGCATCGAGCCTGGCCCACAGGTGGCTAGGGCCCGTGCCGTTTTGCCCCCTTCCTCAACGGGCGGAGTCATGCATGCTGCGGGCCCGGGGGGTACTATCGGGCCAATGGGACTGGGGGTACCCAGGCCCGTCTGCCTGCGGCCCAATGCACGGCGCATGACGTGGGCCCAGCACAGCCTACCTTCGGACTTCACGAGCGAGGCCCCCTCCTTGTGAGGCGCACGCCGGCAAGTGTCATCAGTAGCCTCGCGAGGCCCTCTCACGAGGCGCTTTCCCGAGGCCCTTCGCGAAAGCGTTCGAGGCAAGGATCAGAAAGAGTAGTCACGCGGCCCTGCGTCTCCACGCGGGTGATGCTCATGGCGACGGGCGGAGCCAGAAGGGTGCCAGTAGGCATGGATAAGGAGGTTTTCCTCTTTCGTGCTAAGGGAGCAAGGATGGCGCGCCGGTTCCCAAAGCAATCCCCAAAGGTTGCCACTTTGGTGCAAGAAGACCAGGACGTCAGGCTCGTCGGGACAGAGGTCAGCACCGAGCCCTCCAGCGCGTCATGGCAGGAAGCTTTAGCAGGCGAAGACCACCTTTAGTCAGGGTAAGCTGTACTGCTGTCCCCCTTCGAAATTGGCGGGTGTGGCAACCATTCCCGCCTAGTGTTTTGGGGGGGAAGAGGACCAAGGCCAATATAAGTATAGCTTCGACGCCACCTTATAGAGGGATTGGATCCGAGACTCTCCGGAGGCCACACACTTGCCCTTGTACTCTCTTACCCATCCTCCCTCGTGAGGCAATCCATCCACAAAGCAGGAGTAGGATCTTACACCACAAGGTGGTCCAAACCTGGGTAAACTGCGGTGTCTGTTGTTTTCTCCCCTCTCGCTCGAGCACGCCGGAGCATCGCCGTGAGATAGTGAGCAGAGAGGTTGGGCTTAGCGAGGTTCTATGAGCACACCCCAGAGTTCAAACCTTTCTTGGGTCCCCAGAGCCCCGATTCTGACAACTACTACAACTCCACACATCGACCGCTATCCAGCATGCATCTAGAGTATTAAGTTCACAAAGAACGGAGTAACACCTTAAGCAAGGTGACATGATGCAGACAAAGTAAATCCAATCAATATGAATAAACCCCGTCGTTTTATTCTTAATGGCAATGATACAAATATGTGTCATGTCCCCTTTTGTCACTGGGATTGAGCACCTCAATATCGAACCCATCACAAAGCACCTCTCACATTGCAAGATAAATCAATCTAATTGGCCAAACCAAACAGATAGATCGGAGAGAAATACACCGCTATAATAGTCATGCATAAAACAGATCTGAGAAGAATCAAATAATATTCATAGATAACCTAATCATAAACCCGCAATTCATCGGATCCCAACAAACACACCGCAAAAAGGATTACATCGAATAGATCTCCAAGAACATCAAGGAGAACATTGTATTGATGATCAAAGAGAGAGAAGAAGCCATCTAGCTACCAGCTATGGACCCGTAGGTCTATGGTAAAGTACACACACATCATCAGAAGCGCAGCAAGGTTGATGTAGAGGCCCTCCGTGATCGATTCCCCTCCAGCAGAGTGCCGAAAAAGGCCTCCAGGTGGGATCTCGCGAGAACAGAAGCTTGCGGCGGCAGAAAAAGTATTTTGGGAGGCTCTCTGTTGGTTTCTCGATTTTAGAGAATTTATAGAGTTGGAATTTGGTCGAACGGAAGAATGAGGGGCCCACGAGGCATATGGGCGCTCCCATGTGGCTCGTGGCCCACTCCTTCATCTTCTGGCCTCCTCCTGAAGCTTCTAGTTTATCTTATGTCCAGACAAAAATCATCAAAAAAAATCGTGGCATTTGGACTTCGTTTGGTATTGATTTCCTGGAAAACCAAAAACAGGCAAAAAACAGCAACTGGCACTTGGCACTATGTTAATAGGTTAGTCCCAAAAAATGATATATAATTGCAAATGAAACATCCAAAATTGATACTATAACAGCATGGAACAATTAAAAATTATAGATACATTGGAGATGTATCAAGCATCCCCAAGCTTAATTCCTTCTCGTCCTCGACTAGGTAAATGATAAAAATAGAATTTTTTATGTGGAATGCTACCTAACATGTTCATCATGTAATCTTTCTTTTGTGGCATTGATATTAAGATCCGAATGATTCAAAGCAGTAGTCTATAATTTGACATAAAAGCATCAATACTCGGGCATACCAACGAACAATCATGCCTTTCAAAATATCAATGCTAAAGAACGTTATCCCTACAAAATCATACAGCCTTGTCATGCTCCATCTTGTTAACACAAAGTATTTATCATGCACAATCCCGATGACAAGCCGAGCAATTGGTTCATACTTTTTAACTCGCTTCAGCTTTTTCAACCCTCACGCAATACATGAGCGCAAGCCATGGATATAGCACTATGTGTGGAATAGAGTAATGTGATAGAGATAATACGGAGAATACAAAAAAAGGAGAAAGTCTCACATCGACGAGGCTTATCAATGGGGTATGGACATACCCATCAATTGATGTCAATGCAAGGAGTAGGGATTGCCATGCAACGGATGCACGTGTGTAAAAGCTCAAAAAGAAAACTAAGTGGATGTGCATCCAACTTTCTTGCTCATGAAGACCTCGGGCATTTGAGGAAGCCCATCATTGGAATATTCAAGCCAAGTTCTATAATGAAAAATTCCCACTAGTTATATGAAAATGAAAGCATAGGAGACTCTCTATATGAAAAACATAGTGCTACTTTGAAGCACGAGTGTGGAAATAATAGTAACATTGCCCCTTCTCTCTTTTTCTCTAATTTTTTTTCTTTTTTTCTTTTTTTTGGGCTCTTTTTGGCCTTTTTTTCTTTTTTTTATTCTTCTGGTTCCTCATCCTAACTTGTGGGGGAATCATAGTGTCCATCATCCTTTCCTCACTTGAAACAATGCTCTAATAATGAATAATGATGATCATCACACTTCTATTTACTTACAACTCAATACTAGAACAAAATATGACTCTATACGAATACCTCTGGCGGTGAACTAGGATGTGCAATGATCTAGCATAACATGTATTAAAAATGATGAATGGTGGCTGAGCCACAAATACTATGTCAGCTATATGATCATGCAAAACAATATGACAATGATGTTGTGTGTCATAAAAATGGAACGGGGGAAGTTGCATGGAAATATATCTCGGAATGGCTATGGAAATGCCATAATAGGTAGGTATGGTGGCTGTTTTGAGGAAGATATAAGGAGGCTTATGTGTGATAGAGCATATTATATAACAGTGTTTGAATGCACCGGCGAAGTTTGCACCACATCTTGAGGTGAGAAAGGGCAATGCATGGTACCGAAGAGGCTAACAAATTGTGGAAAGGTGAGAGTGCGTATAATCCATGCACTCACAGTAGTAATAAAGAACTCACATACTTATTGCAAAAGTTTATTAGCCCTCGAAGCAAAATACTACTACGCATGCCCCTAGGGGGGTAGTTTGGTAGGAAAAGACCATCGCTCGTCCCTGGCCGCCACTCATAAGGAAGACAATCAATAATAAATCATGCTCCAACTTCATGGCATAACGAGAGATTATACATGCATGCTTCGGGAATCACAAACCTTAACACCAATATTCTTACTAAACCATAGTCATTCACTAGTACCTCCCACATATTACCATCTTTATATCGCAAAACTATTGCAAGGAATTAAACTTATCATATCCAATGATCTACATGAAAGTTGTTATTATATCCCTCTTGTATACCTATCATGCATATTAGGACCAAATTCATAACTTGTGCATATTGCAATTACTATTATCAACTCTAAAAATGATATAAGTGAAGCATGAGAGTGCAACTATTTCTTTAAAATAAAACCACTGCCGTGCTCTAAAAGATATAAGTGAAGTACTAGAGCAACTGCGTAGCTCAAAAGATATAAGTGAAGCACATAGAGTACTCTAACAAATTACGAATTATGTGTGTCCCTCTCAAAACGTGTGTGCAGAAAAGATGATTTTGGCGAACTAAAAAGCAAACAAAGCAAAGACTCATATAATACATGATGCTCCAACCAAAACTCATATCATGTGATGAATAAAACTATAGCTCCAAGTAATTTACCGATAGTTTGTAGAAGAAAGAGGAGATGCCATCCGGGTTATCCCCAAGCTTACATGCTTGGGTATCCTTGAATATTACCTTGGGGTGCCACGGGCATCCCCAAGCTTAAGCTCTTGCCACTCATTATTCCTTCATGCATCGTGATCTCACTCAAAACTTGAAAACTTCAGCACACAAAACTCAACAGAAAACTCGTGAGATCCGTTAGTATAACAAGCAAATCACCACTTTAGGTACTGTTGTAAACCCATTCATATTTTATTATTGCATAATACATACTGTATTCTAACTTCACCATGGCTTATACCCCCGATACAATCCATAGATTCATCAAAACAAGCAAACAATGCAACAAAAACAGAATCTGTCAAAAACAGAACAGTATGTAATGATTCGAACAATGACCATACTTTTGTAACTCGAAAAATTCTGAAAATTTAGGAAAACGTGGGAAATTTGAATATAAATCATGTGTAAGAATTTCAGAAATTTATCACATTCTAGTGAATCTCAACAATTCTGCTACTGGGCGCAAAAGTTTCTGTTTTCTCACAGAATCAAAGCAACTATCATCCGAATTGTCCCAAAGCTTTACTTGGCACAAACACTAATTTAAACACAAAAACACAAACATAACAGTAGCATAATTGTGTGCACACCAAAAAATAGGAAGAGAACAAGAACAAATAAAGATAGCTGTTGGGTTGCCTCCCAACAAGTGCTATTGTTTTACGCTAGCTAGGCGTAATGCATAGGTTGAAGTGTTGTCATCTTTAGTTTCCAACTCCTCAATCACACATCCATACTTACTAGGAGTTTTAACACACATATTTTTAACAATCGCGTTCCTAGGAACAAAGTTGAGGAATTTATTCTAATAGATAGGTTCCTTTATTAATTCAATGAAGTTGGGGTGAACACTAATCATTTGAAGATCCTCACTCCCATTACTAGATGTGGCACCCTTGTTCTTAGGAACATACATAAACTTACAATCCTTACTAGGAGGAGTTTTTCAATAGTTTTAACGAAAGAAAAAGCTGAGCCCAAATTATTAATAATTTCTTCCAACTTATCAATCCTAGCGGGAGTTTGCTCCATCCTCTCCTTTTGCAATTTTAGGGTGGTTCCTACCTTTGATCCAAATTGAGTAATATTATTATGAATATTTTTATCCAAACTTTTCAATATGCTCTATGGTAGGCATTTTATTTTCAATAGCCTCTAGCCTTTGCATAACCTGTTCCAAAGTCAATGTCGTTTCATTAATAGTTATAGGTGGTGATCCCACTAAATTTACCATGGCATTGAAAGCATCCATGGGGTGACTACTCAAGAAATTCCTTTCGGTAATAGTGTCTAGCATGAATCAATACCAAGTAGTAACATCCACATAAAAATTGTGAAGAACAATAGTAGAAGATTTCTTGCGAGTTGATCTATTTTGAGTGTCGCAAATCCTATTCCAAGCATCTTTTAAATTCTCCCATCCCCTTTGTTTGAAATTGAGAACCTCATTTTTAGGGGTACACGTAACAAGAGAAGAACTAGCCATAAGGATGAAGCGAGCAAACAAGCAAAAAGGCAAATGGAAAATATTTTTGCATTTTTGTAAAAACATTTTAGATGTGGGGGAGATGAAATGAGAGGCAAATGGCAAATGAAAGTAAATGCAAAGAGATGAAAGTTTAAGCGATGGTACTTGATAGGTGTTGGTGATGTCTCCCCAGCAACGGTGCCAGAAATTCTTCTTGCTACTTGTGAGCTGCGTTTGGATTTCCTTGGAGAGGAGAGGATGATGCAGTATAGTAGAGATAAGTATTTCCCTCAGTTAACAACCAAGGCTATCAATCTAGTAGGAGAACCACGCAACATCTCGTGAACAGCGCCTACACACAAAATAACAAATCTTGTAGTGATAGATAGATAAACAAAAACAAAAAATAAAATAAAATAAAGTGCACCAAAGTATTTTTGGATTTTAATATATGATAAAGATAGATTGGGGGCCATAGTTTTCACTAGAGTCTTCTCTCTCGAACAAAAAGCATATGGTGGGTAAACAAATTACTGTTGGGCAATTGATAGAAAAGCGAATAATTATGACGATATCCAAGGAAATGATCATGTATATAGGCATCACATCCGAGACAGGTAGACCAACTCTTGCCTGCATCTACTACTATTACTCCACACATCGACCGCTATCCAGCATGCATCTAGAGTATTAAGTTCATAAAGAACGGAGTAACGCCTTAGGCAAGATGACGTGATGTAGACAAAGTAAATCCAATCAATATGAATAAACACCATCGTTTTATCCTTAATGGTAACGACACAAATACGTGTCATGTCCCCTTCTGCCACTGGGATTGGGCACCGCAAGATCAAACCCATCACAAATCACCTCTCCCATTGCAAGATAAATCAATCTAGTTGGCCAAACCAAACAGATAGATCAGAGAGAAATACAAAGCTATAATAATCATGCATAAAAGAGTTCAGAGAAGACTCAAATAATATTCATAGACAATCTGATCATAAACCCACAATTCATCGGATCCCAACAAACACAACGCAATAAGTATTACATCGAATAGCTCTCCAAGAACATCGAGGAGAACATTGTATTGAAGATCAAAGAGAGAGAAGAAGCCATCTAGCTACTAGCTATGGACCCATAGGTCCATGGTAAACTATTCACAATCATCGGAAGGGAAGCAAGGTTGATGTAGAGGCCCTCCGTGATTGATTCCCCCTCCGGCAGAGTGCCGAAAAAGGCCTCCAGATGGGATCTCGTGGGAACAAAAGCTTGCGGCAGCGGAAAAAGTACTTTGGGTGGCTCTCTGTTGGTTTCCCGATTTTGGAGAATTTATAGAGTTGGAATTAGGTCAAATGAGGAACGAGGGCCCACGAGGCACATGGGCGCACCTACCCCCGGGCGTGCCCATGTGGCTCGTGGCCCACATGTTCATCTTCTGGCTTCCTTCCAAAGCTTCTAGGGTCTCTTATGTCCAGAAATCATCAAAAAGTGTCCTTGCATTTGGACTTCGTTTGGTACTAATTTCCTGGAAAACCAAAAATAGGCAAAAAAAATAGCAACTAGCACTTGGCACCAAGTTAATAGGTTAGTCCCAAAAATTGTATATAATTGCATATAAAACATCCAAGATTGAGACTATAATAGCATGGAACAATCAAAACTTATAGATAAGTTGGAGACGTATCAGGGGTCCCGAGTTGTGGATCTCAGATCGGTGGTAATAGGAACAAGGGAGATGATGTTTACCTAGGGTTGGGCCCTCTTGATGGAGGTAAAACCCTACATCCTGCTCTTGTTTATATTGATGATGATGTATTGAGTACAAGCTTGATCTACCTCGAGATCATAAGTTGTGTTCTAACCCTAGGGCTAGGTGAATGTAATTGTGATTCGGTCCCCCCTATGGGCTAAACCCTCCGGCTTATATACACACCAGGTAGGGGATCTAGGGTTACGTAGTCGGTATCTAGGGGCGCATATGGAGGTGGCAGGAGATGTCTTGGAGTATATGTCAAGTCTTCGGTAGGCACGGTCTTGATCATGTTCCAAGCATGTTGCTTCCGGAGTCCACCTTATTGGGAATGAGGGCCCATCGGCCCAGCCCAAGGAGTATGGGCCGACTGGGTTAGCACCCCCTAGTCCAGGACACCATCATCTGGTATTCTCATCTATTCATTACATGGTATGTTGTAATGGTATCCATGTTGCGAAGCGTCTCCGATATGCACTTCTATCCTTAGCGGGACTTCCAAGTTCTTTGAGGATAGGATCTCATATTTGGCGTTACAAGTTGGTATAAGAGCCTCTACCGACCGCGGGAGCCCCCTTGATTGATCGAACTTGGCTGTTGTCGAGTCTAGAACAAAAACTATTTTGAGTCTAGTTATATATCGGAGAGTAGGAATTGTTTTTACTCCTTATCCCCTTCGTCACTCTGGTGAGGAATTGTGACGTAGGTGTTTTGTTTCTACTACTCTTCCCACTCAATTTGTTTTAGGATCACGCGGGTATTTCAGAATAGTTGCATGTCGTTGTGACAGAATTCTGTTCTTGGTGCCTCTTATCTATGGATGGTGTCCGGGGGAGTTGAGCTTTGAGGGGTTGTTGATACATTCACTATCATTTCAGCTCCTGAATACCAGAGGATGCCGACATCAAAACACTTCTATACTTTTTGTGGTGGAAAATAGTGTTGTGACTTATCCCCAGTACTGGGTAGAGATTGTATAGATGATCTTCCATGACTAGTATCATTGTTTTTTCAAAGGTATGAGGTACATGAGTTTCTGAGGTTTGTTGGTTATGTGTTGAATGCAGTCAGAACATTGAAGCGTAGTATCATGTTAGGACTTGTGTGAAGTTTTGCTCCGTGAAGCCATGGGACCAGATTGCATAACGAAGAAGATTCAGGAGTTCTTAGTTATGAACTCAAGTAGTTACCTAGGCTGATCTTCAAACAAATGCATGATGGGGTTATGTATTTGTTTCTAGCTTATTTGTGCAAGCTCAATTCTTGTTTTATTTGAGTTGTGGTATTCGAGTTGCTTCGATGTCAAATGTTGATTCCATCCCTTCCCTAAGAGGTGCTCTCATATTTCATGTAGTTTCATAATATGCAACTTTCAACCATGTTAAAAAATTTAAAATTGTTGTTTGCATTAATTTGCATAAATGATATGCTAAAATGGTTTATTTCATAACTAAATAACTGTAGCTCTGAATTAAATAAATTATATATGTAAATGGGCAAGAAAAATGTGTAGAATAACAAGGTGCATTTCCTTTTGCTGTTTAACAACTTTAAAATTGTGTTTAGATCAATACAGTACCAAATTCAAAAATTGCATATGGGGAATTTCTAGAATTTTTATGTGTTGTTTCCGGCCTCATTTAAATTGCCTAGATAGGTAGTTTACTCATGCTTCATCTATTGCCATATTAACAACATTTAATATTGGGGAGTAGCATAAATGAGAGTGAACTAAATAATTTCATTATGGAGTTTCGTCAATATGCAACTCATTGCATATCGAGCTTCACTCAATGTGTAGTATTTGGTTGTCTCACTTTGCCATGCCATGACTCATTAAACCGGACATGCATCATACTTGATTGTGCATCATGCCGTGATTATTCTTGTTTGTTTACCATGTTGTTTGTTTTTTTCCGGTTGTGCTTCTTCTCGATAGTTCCCGGTAATGTTTTGGAGTGTGAGGATTCATTTCTCTATGTTTGTTCGTCAACTTCGTGGATTCGATCTTCTTTCAAGCGGGATTTCACACAAGATGACCATTACCTTGGATATCACTACTATATTTGCTTGCTAATTGTCTCGAAGCTATCGCTATGTCTCGCTACCTACCACTTATTTGTTAGCCTCCCAATTTGCCATGATAGGCCTCTAACCAGCACCTTCCTAGCAAACCGTTGATTGGCTATGTTACCGCTTTTGCTCAGCCCATCTTATAGTGTTGCTAGTTGCTGGTGCACTTGCAGGTGGTTCCATGCTGGGACATGGATGTCATGGGATATCCCAATATCTCTCTATTTAATTAATGCATCTATACTTAGTAATGTGTGGAAGGCTCGGCCTTTTGCCTGGTGTTTTGTTCCACTCATGCCGCCCTAGTTTCTGTCATACCAGTTTTATGTTCCTTCATGAGCTCTCCTAACATGTTTGGGGTTTTATGGGTACCCCCTTGGTAATTTGTCTATGAATAAAACTCTTCCAGCAAGGCCCAACATTGTTTCAAAATTTGCCCCACATAATAATACTGATAATTAATTTGACGCATAGGGAATTAGCGTTACTCGTGGTTCATTATTCAACATAATACAGGTGGGCCGGTGCTGATGGTGCTAGTCCGAACTAGAGCACTGTGAGGGCTACCTGGGGAAACTCGGGACATCAGTTACTATACGTGTAGCTCATCGGCTGTGTCCTGAGAATGAGATACATGGCTCCAATCGGGATCGTCGACACGTCGGGAGGTCTTGCTGGACTTGTTTTACCTTAGTCAAATGTCTTGTGCACCGGTGTCATGGTTTTATCACGGCAGATGTCCTCGTGAAAGGACTAAGTATGGAGGCCATCGCTACTAGGTGGTTGCTTGGATGGGGTTGATTGGGAACGAAGGACACAAGTTTACCTAGGTTCGACCCCTCACGGCAGAGGTAAAGACCTACTTCCTACTTGATTGATATTGACAATGATCTCGATTACAAGGATCCTAATTTGCTAACCTAGCTTTCGAGAGATTTCAACTTAGTCTTTTCTTCCTAGGGGCTCCCCTATAACAGGCGGAGTCTCTAGGTTTACAGAAGATTCCGGGTCGTACTATTAAACCGTATCCTACTCTAACTCTTGCTCATCTTATCTCCCAAGTTAGGAAATCAGCCACCTCTTGGGCCTTCTAGTCAAGCCGTCATGCTGGTAGCTTATTCATGAGTCGGGCTTTTGTCAGATGTCCTCGGGGGCCTTTGGGCCTTCTTGTCTCCCCCATGACCCAGGAAACGCATTGACCCATGAAGCCTCCATGCTACTGGCTGGATCAAGACTCTTACCTGGTCTTAGTCATGGGGAACATCACCAACATTAGCCCCCAATTTAACTTGGATTTATCCAGGTTAAGCTCCATCTTGAAAATAAGACAAGAACGAGTTGTAAAGGATCAAGCCGGGTGTAGATCTCTGAGGCGGCATCTTTCACCCTTTTATATGAGGCTTCTAGCCGAGTAAATCCATTTGTCGGCTTGTGCCTCTCACTCCACACTTGGCATATTTCCTGCTATTCCACACTGTGGCATCATCATACTGGTCTTCCAATATGCACTCAGGACATCATAACAGATCTTTTGGGTAGATATGTCAGGTCTTGTCAATAGCGAAAATCGAGGCGCATTGTTAGCCTAAACTTACTGTGCCTACTGGGTTTTCGCCCCTGCCACTTTGGGTTCCATCCCATTATAAATTGGCTAGGTGCTCCTAGGGCTCTCTTTTTACACCTGCTTCTCCTTGCTCTTCTTCTTCCTCTTGCTCTCGACACTGCTGTGCCCACTCGAGCTCGATGCCCTTGAGAACAACCACAACAGCAACTCCATCGCCATCACCGGAACTTGTCAGGAACACTGCACCCATTCTCACCAAGCTCGAGGTCTTCAAACTATCCTTCGTAGATCTGTGAGTGCGCCATTGCATCTCCAAACTTCTCTTCACCGTATTTCTTCATTACCTCATCGGTGTTCATCAATGTTCTTCGTAAAATACAAGAATAGATCTAGGCTTCATATGATTTCGCATCCGTAGGGTTTTAAAGTCCCTCCATCATATAATTATCCAATCTGTAGATTCCCTTTCTCCATTTCAATGAACTCCATTGCCACCTTGTAGCAGACCACGCTTGCGAAACTAGGTCATATATTCTTCTTTTTGTATTTAATTTCTACATCTGCATCAGTATTGTGTCTATTGAAAAGTTGTTTCTAGCCTTCTTGACTTAGAAGAAAAAACTGCTTCATGACACTTGCCAGGTCATGAGTCGTATTGATACCTTTACCGGGTAATGTCTTTCTAGCTCACCAACTCTTAGGTCATAAGGATTTATAGTTCATTTTAGGCATTTATAGTAATAACTTTCATAACCCAGAAATTTCTCTTGTAATCCTCCGTCGGGTTTTGGACCTTAACACCATTTTTTCAGCTTTTACTTCCTTTGCCGGCTTGTATTTATTTTGTCGGCTCTCAATTTGTAGCAACCATCATCATGGCTCCCAAGATTGTAAAGGATGTTAATTGGGCCAAGTCAAACATGTCACAACTCACCCTTAGTGATTTGGTGCACTATGGGTTGGTGCCGGCTCAAAATGAGATTGAATGGCGAGCCCCAGAAGAACAGACCCGGCCTGCTCCGGGTCTAGATGAGATCATCATCTTTGGTCATCACCTGGACAGAGGCTTCCGCCTCCGGGTTCTAAATTTTTTCGTGATATACTTCACTTCTTTGATATCAAGCCACAAGATCTTGGTTCCAAATTGGTTCTCAACCTGAGTAACTTCCAGACCTTCTGTGAAGTGTACCTACAAATCGAGCCTTCTGTTAGTCTGTTCCAGAAGTTCTTCTACTGCAACCGTCAAACAAAGTGTAAGAACGGGTCGACTCTGGAATTGGGAGGAGTAACAATTCAGAGGAGGAGAAACTCTAATTTCCCTAAGATGTCACTGGCGAGTCATCCTAAAGGATGGCATGAAACCTGGTTCAACTGCAAAAACACTTCTCCTAATCAGCAGAATCAACTGCCGGGTTTTAGATTAGACCGGCTTGAAGCTACCAAGCAGTTTGATGCCTATGCCTCTGCTGAACTGAGGGAGACACTGAAGCCTCTTTATTCCAAGATCAACAATTTGATAGCACACAGACTCTCCGGGGTAGATTTGACCAGGTGTTGGATGAGCTGGAGAATCCAACCACTGAGTCACAGAGGCCGACTCATGCATCAGTACACTGGCTAGTCAACTACTTGTGCTTTAGTCTTCATGATCTATCTCCTGCTAAACTCATTAAAACCACCAAGAAATTGCTTGGCGAGACCTGGGAAACAATTGCTAAAGTGGGCCTTCTCCCGTTTTATGCTGGTCGCCATTTTTCTTGTCCATTCATTTTGCATGCCAGCTTGTCTTTGCCTGCCGACTTGTCTTTTGTATAGGAGGACTCTGAGTGGTGGAAGAATGAGCCACAAGATCCTACTATTCCCAAGGATGTCAATGTGGAGGAGGAAGAAGAAGATGAGGTAGAACTCAACTCCCTTGGTCGTATTTTTAATGAACTTGCCGAGGCCACTTCTTCCCAGAAACGAGTTGAATCCAGCTGAGCTGGCGAAGCTGAGGTAAATCCATCCCCTGACTCGGAAACAAATGTCTAGAAGAAAAATAGACAAGTGGTCCGAAAGGTACCATTTTTCACAGCCAGATGCTCACTTAGACCCACAATTTCTTTTGAAGAAAACATAACATGCTAGAACTTTGAAGCGGAAGACCCGGGCTAGTTCTGGTGAGCTGTCAAACGGCTTGCCAAATGATCCGGCTCCACAAAGGGCATAGACCTGGGAACAACTTAGTCCAACTCCTTCATGCCCCAAACCGGCCAAATTAAAGAACTGCTACATCAAAGAACCGCTACATCCTTCTGACCCGAAATATCACATGACTTCTCCTTCATCGGACGAGTCATGTGCCAGCCAAATACCCCCTTTAGTTAACAACCGTGACTAAGAGGCATAGATTACTTGCCAATTAATCACATGATCATGTATTTTACTCATATATTTATATTTTCATAGCTAAAGTGTCGGTAGAACAAACCCTGGGTCTGTTTCCCAGACCGTGCACAGGCCCGAGATCAAGATTGCAGCATCCAAGACAAGGCCAAGATGAAGAGATAGGCTCTTTGAGGAATCAAAGGGCAGGTTGAGAAAACCAAGTCAAGCCAAGGAGCATGACACCGCTAAGGGAAAACCTCCCTTGCGGGTAGGAGAGCCTCGCGAGGTCAAGGTTGCCCCGGAAGCAAGCTTCAAGACCGTCCCAGCAGGCTTGCCGGGTCCTACAAAGGCGAAACACCCCGCCAAGGCTTCACCGCTCAATCTCACAGCAACGCAAGTCATCGATCAGTGCAGTGTTAAGCCCCAAATTGACTAAGTGGCTGTCTTTTGCCACATGGCAGCCATTTCCTACAGGAATCGCCTCCAATTGACACCCATCCAGCAACGTGTCATGCAGACAGGAGAGAAGGTGGCCAAACAGCCCGGCAAGCCATGCCGGGCAGGCCATGATGTGACGCTAAGCAGCGCATTTAATGCGTACTGCTCTGTCTGTAGAGTAGATATGATGGCACTGTTTGCTATCTAATCAGTACGCAATGACTGATTTGCCACTGTGGTGACCCCTTGATCTATAAAAGGAGGCCCATGGCAACCATAGAAAGGATTCGGACCCTTGTACACTCGTACGCGTGTAGCTGCTCTCACCCCGAGGCAACCCTACCGGACAAGAGCGCTGCGTTTCCACCACCATCCACCATCAATCCACCAAAGCATGAGTAGGGTTTTACGCCTCGCGGCGGCCCAAACCTGGGTAAAACTGCCCGTGTGATCTCTGTCGTGCTGCGCTGCGCTCCTTCGCTCTTTGTGCAACGTGCTTAGTCCCCCTGCCGAATCAAAAGGGGCTCGTGGCCCCATAGGTGGCCGTGGTTTCCCACGACATCTTTGGCGCGCCAGGTAGGGGGAAGCGCTTGTGCGAACCTGAGAAGTGTACGTAGCGCGTCATCGTCACCGCCATCTTCTTCATCTACGGCTCCATCGTCCATGGCACCCAAGAAGAAGCCTAGCGCCGCAGCTCATCCATCCACCTCGAAGGCCCCGCCGCACGTGACCGCCGATGCCGTGGAGGCTGCGGGGACACCTGGAGGTGTGGACGCTGTGGGGGACGTGGTCGGCGCAGGCGGCGTCGTTACCACCTCCCCTGCGGCCGAAGCAGGAGCAGGAGGCACTGGAGAAGGACATCACCAACTACATCCCAGCGACCATGCCCCACGAGGTACGGGAGGAGAGATCATTCCATCTGCACCTCCTCGTCCGGCCGAAGGGCACAGCCGCAGCGGGAGTACTCGCTGTGGGGGGAATCGCAACTCCCCGACCGCTCCCGCCGCGGGTTCAGCCACAGAACATGCACCACCCCCGGAACGAGCCGACCCAGCCACTACGCTAAACGGAGCCACTGGCCCTCAAGTGCCTCCACCTCATCACCATGCCATCCAGGTGGCTAGCTCGCGATGATGAGAGCACGGCGCGACCGCTACCGGCACCGTCAGGAGCCGTGCGACGTTACGGTCTTCATCGACATCCATGCCAAGCACCGCTTTGGAGGCCATGGCGCGGGCTCAGCTGCTGTTGAAATTTCCGCCGGCAGCCGAACAGATGGATGAGTGGAGAGCCAGCATTCAGAGTCTGATTGGCTTCACCGAGGCGGGAGGATCGCAGCAGGCTGGCCCGCCACGGCCTCCCCAGGCAGCGACAATGGCCCATGCTGCTGGCCTTGCGGATGGGGCCACTCCTACGGTGCAGTCCCCTCCACGGCAGCCGGCGTGGGAGCCGCGCAACCAAGAACCCGTCGACATCTCGATGGCTTCATCCGACCCTCGAGCGCGTCAAGGCCAACGACGAGTCCTGGAGGACAGGCAGAGGGGAGGCGCGCATGTCACCACTGAGCGACACCGCGACGCCCACCACCAGTCCAACAGGCGCGATGGCCCCAACGTCGACGAGCCCACACTCGCTGAAGGCGGGTACCTGCCTTTCGAGGCTGGGTGCCCTGCCTTCACCCGCGAGCTGCGGCAAGTCTGTTGGCCGTCCACTCGCACGTTCAAGCCGGAGATACCAGAGAAATATGATGGGAGACTGAACCCGGCAGAGTTCTTGTGCATCTACACCATCGTTGTTCAAGCTGCCGAGGGAAGAGATGAGAAGGTATTCGCCAACTACTTCCCTTTGGCACTCAAGCCAAATGTGAGGTCTTGGCTGATGCACCTGCCGAAGAACTCCATTTCGACCTGGGCTGACCTGTGCCATGAGTTCGTTGGCGCCTTCATGGGCGGCCATCAAGACCGAGGGTGGCCCAGTGACTTGCAGCTTCTCCCGCAGAAGGAAGGCGAGAGCCTGCGGAAATACATGCAGAAATTCAGCCGAATCCACAGGAATATTTCAGACATCCACCCGGCAGCTGTGATAACTGTGTTCCAGTCCAACATGAGCAATCGTCGGATACGTTCCAAGATGAAAGTTTGATTGCCCAAGACTGTGAAGGGGCTTTACACTCTGCTGGATAAGTGTGCTCGAATAGAGGAGGGGAGGAATCTCCCCGGAGAAGAGGATGGCATTGACATCGATTCAGAGGATGATGACGAGGCCACCAGTCGAAAGAAGAAGAACAAGAAGCACAACAAAAGGCGCAAGGATAAAGTAGTGATGACTGTTGAGGGATCGGGCACGCCTAGTACCAGCAAGAAAGCCAAGGCTGAGATACCTGGCAAGGAAGTGGCCGCATGCACTGATTGCCGGGAAGCCGCGGCTGCCGAGAAGGTTGGGAAAGGCAATGGCCCGTACTGCAAGATCCATCGGAGCAAGGGCCACGATCTCCAGGAGTGTCATCAGGTCGAGCAGCTTGTCAAGAAGCAGAGGGCTGAATATGAGAAGCGAGATAAAGAGAAAGGTCAGAATGGCGCTGGCGGAAAGGGCCGGGGTGGCAGAGCAAGCCGCCCGGCAAGGCTCCTCAGAATCAAGGGAAACCCGCCAGAGGCCGTGAGAAGGAGGATTGCAACAATGAGAGTTATGGAGGAGATGAAGAGGAAACCAGCGAGCAGAAATTCCAGAAAGCCACTGACGCCATGTGCATTGATGGGGGTGCATCTTTGCACTCCTCCCACCGCCAACTTAAACGGTGGGCGCGTGAAGTCAATGTCGTGGAGCCAGTGGCAGACTCTCGAAGGCCGCTCAAATGGTCCCGCACGGCCATCATCTTCGATGAAGAGGACCACCCTGACTGCACCATCGCGATAGGGTGCTTGCCGTTGTTGGTATCACCAACAATCCGCAACCTCAAAGTCACAAAGATGTTGGTTGATGGCGGGGCCGGGTTGAATCTGATTTCTTCAAAGGTCATCAGCAAACTCCAGATAGCAGAAGAAGAGCTCAAGGTTACTGGTAAGTTTCAAGGAATCAACCCCAGCAGGAGTCCTCCTAAGGGGAAAATCACGTTGCCGGTGACATTTGGGGGAGAGTTGAATTACTGGACTGTGAAGATCGTGTTTGATGTGGTTGACCTCCCCCTGCCATACAATGGAATCCTTGGTCACCCAGCTCTAGCCAAGTTCATGGTGGCATCCCACTATGCCTACAACACCTTGAAGATGCCAGGGCCAGTGGGCGTCATTTCCATTCCATCAGATGAGAAGGACGCAATTATTTGCGTGGACAAGATGTACTAGGAAGCAGTCGTGGCAGAGGCCACTGAAGCTGCAATCCCCGCCAAGGAAAGTAATGGAAAGAAGAAGGCTAACAGGGACGCCAGCAAGGAATCCGGGAAGCGTACCTCTTCGGGGTATGCTGCGCCTGTTGATGACTCGCCGGAGAGTTCCAATAGCAAGAGATCCAAGGCTTCTGCACCCGCTGTGAAAAAGGTCCCGGCAGGGCTGGCTGGCGCTGATGGTACTTTCACAATCAGCGCCACCCTCGATGACAAATAGGAAAGCGCGCTCATTGTCTTCCTGCGGGCGAATGTCAATGTATTTGCCTGGCAACCATCTGACATCCCCGGTGTTCCCAGGGAGGTAATCGAGCACCACCTTGTTGTCTGCCCACATGCCCAGCCCGTTAAGCAGAAGGTCCAAAAGCAAGCTTTGGAGCGGCAATAGTTTATTGCCGAGGAGATCAAGAAACTTGAGGCAGCTGGTCTGGTTAGAGGAGTGTTGCATCCAACGTGGTTAGCAAATCCTGTGGTGGTACGCAAGGCTAATGGGAAGTGAAGGTTGTGCATAGATTTTACGGATCTGAACAAGGCATGCCCGAAGGACCCATTTCCCTTGCTGCGCATCGACCAGATTGTGGATTCCACCTCTGGGTGTGACCTGCTTTCCTTCCTGGATGCCTACTCTAGATATCATCACATCTTCATGTCCACAAAAGACGAAGAGAAGACCGCGTTCATCACCCCATGTGGCACATACTGCTTCGTGCGGATGCCTTTCAGGTTGAAGAGCACCGGGTCCACTTTCGCAAGAGCAGTCCAGATTGGTTTCGAGTCACAGTTGCACAGAAATGTTGAGGCTTATATGGATGATATTGTGGTCAAGACCAAGGACAGATCAACCCGCATTCAGGATTTAGAAGAGACGTTTGCTAATCTGTGCAATATCAACTTGAAGCTAAACCCGGAGAAGTGTGTATTTGGCATTCCTTCCGGCAAGCTACTTGGCTTCTTTGTGTCCCACTAGGGGATAGAGGCCAACCCCGTCAAGATCAAGGCTATCGAGCAGATTCAAGCACCCAAGACAGTCAAGGACGTGAGGCATTTGACTGGGTGTGTTGCCACGCTTAGCAGATACATTTCCAAGTCTGTCGAGCGTGCCTTGCCGTTCTTCAAGATTTTGAAAAAGGCAGGACCCATGGAGTGGACCCCAGAGGCAGATGCTGCACTACAAGATTTGAAGGCCTACCTTTCCTCTGTGCCCACTTTGGTCGCTCCAAAACCTCAAGAGCCGTTGCTGCTATACTTGGTGGCAACTAATCAAGTGGTTAGCGCAGCACTGGTGGCGCAGAAGGAAGTGGATGGAGCAGCAGACATAGCTGGTGTCCCTTCCGGGGAGGAAAGTGAGCACACCCCAGCAAGGTCAGATGCAGATCAAGATGGAGAAGAGCAAAGCAGTGGAAGCAGTTCTCTGGTCACGGCAAAGAAGAAAGTGGTGCAGCGCCCAGTATACTTCTTCAGCTCCCTATTGCAGGGGCTAGATCTAGGTACTCTGGCATGCAAAAATTGATTTTTGGCCTTGTCATGGCCTCAAGGAAACTGCGCCACTACTTCCAAGCCCATGAGATCACGGTTGTCAACCGTTTCCCTTTGCACCGGATACTCTGAAACCCTGAGGCTATCGGAAGGATAGTGGAGTGGGCTTTGGAGTTATCCAGCTTTGGTTTGAAGTTTGAGAGCACATCAACCATTCAGAGCAGAGCGTTGGCAGAGTTTATTGCAGAATGGACGCCAACTCATGACGAAGAGGTGTTGGAGACAGTTATTCCCGGTAAGGAAGCGCCCCAAGAATGGATCATGTATTTCGATGGTGCCTTCTCCCTACAAGGTGCAGGGGCTGGCGTGCTTCTCATTACTCCCATTGGAGAGCACCTGAAGTATGTCTGCAGGTGCATTTTCCCCGACAGGAGGCTACCAACAATACAGCAGAGTATGAAGGGCTCCTTGCCGGGCTCAGAGTTGCAACGGAACTGTGGCACCCCGATCCGCATGGAGCAGGGGGCCTTCGCACGTCATCCCAAGATAACACCTGACGCACGACAGGTACATGATACAGCAATCTAGGTACAAAATATTCATCAATTACATGACATAGAGCAGTACATCATTGATGAATACAATGTGTGGCATAGCTCTAAGGCTATCTAGATGGCGGCGAAAGTCTTGGTTTGGTGGCTCGATGACTCTGGCTGGGCTCCATAACTCACAGGACTGGCAAGGTTATGGCCTAGTGCGACAAGTCTCCTCTTGCAATCTGGCCACGTGCAAGGCCAGGTGAGTTCTTTGAATGTACTCGCAAGACAACCAAATACATAGCATCCAAACAAGCATATGACAAAGCAAGTACCGAGCGCATGCAAGAATTTACCTCAAAACAATAACTAAGCATGGCATGATATTAACAAGGAACATGGATCAAACTAAGCATTGACATATTATAGCATGGCAATAACATAACATGGCATATCATAGCATTTCACCACATAACATGGCATGGCATAGATGCATGAAACTATGCGGAAAAGTAAACTATCAATTACCTCCCGTGAAGAATAAATGTAGTATCCTATTCATCAATCACTTACTCTGCCACTGCCCCTCTGGGCCAACTCATGACTCACCGAGATCTCATCGCGTGGTCATGCCCAAAACAACTCTAACTTCTCGCGACTATCTCATAGTCCGAGTCACCACATTCCTGATAGCACATTAGTTATCGAATTATTTATATCAGGTTTATCCTCCATCTCGACCAAGACCCGATAGTGTGACCTAGTACAAACTTGTGACCATATCCGAGGAGGCGGCTATCGATAGATTATACACACTCTGCAGAGGATAGCACACTGTACCCACACCACATAACCCATGGCCTCGTGCTCCCATTCGGGTGGACCAACGGCGTTCCGACGAAACCGATCTATTGCCAAGACACTCTCCCGGCCACTCCGACCAACTCCCCTTTAGGCTAAGTCATGGGTGGCCCCAATGCCACTCTGGACATCCAACGGCCACCGTCGTGGCAAAACAAAACGGTCCCAAACGGGGACATGAGCTCAATACCAAACACGGGCACACAAGGTTATTGCCGCCTACCAGGCCAGGGTAGCGCGCGCACATAACCTTCCCTAGTGGGAGGCACCGGCTAGAGACATGACAATAGACCGCATTAAGGCCTTCCCATAAAGGCAAATGTGGCTGCACTAAAAAAGCGCGGTTCGGTGGCACTATAACTTGATCCCATCGATGACGGAGGAGGTTGTTATTATTAAGTCATTTTTCTTAACCACTCTATCATCATCAATATTATGAGCATGATAACATGAACATGTAACATGCAAATGCATTAACAACAAATTATACCAAGCTTCTCAAGTGGACAGCTATAGCATATGAGGCAGGGCAATACATGATACATGTATATCAACAATGTAACATAATCATAATAGCACTGATAAACATGGCATGAGACTAGATCAAAGTATCAACATGATATTATCAATAAAAGTATTCTAGCTAACATGGAAAACGATATCATGAAGTAAATGCATGACATGGCAAACAATACGAATATATAGCACACATTATATAAATGCAGACGAAAACATAATATGAACATACTACAGCTATACAAACACACAGGGTGCAAGCAAAGTCAACATGCAAGTCCGGGGCTAATGATAAGAGGTTGGCTTGCCTGGGGGGTCGAGGAATACTCCGGGAAGAAGTGCGATCACCTCACGGAAGAATTTGCCAGAAAAGGATTCCCTCTTAGAGGGGCTGGATATAGGGCAACGACAAAATGGGTATTTTCAGAATGTGCAAACATTATGAAAATAATACCATCAGAAAGGGCTCGACGACCAGAGAATGTGAGTGTTGGAATCACCTCAATCGGAGTTACGGTTGAAAAGTTGTGGATGTTCGTTCGTTAGGCAGAAAACAAACAGAAAACCGTTCGTTTCTGCCCTTAACGGGCAAACATTCACAAACTAACTGGTTCGGCCGACGGGGCTGGGATGAAAGCGCATTTGCGGAAATACACTTTCGCAACAGGGAAAGCGTACTCCATTGCAAATCAGCAGCAGAATACGCCTTCGCAAGGGGAAAGCGTACACTGCGAATCCGTCTTCACTTACTCGAGTCAACGGGTCCGCCCGGTCAGCGCCTGATAGGCTGATGCGCGGGACCCACCGCATCTCCTCTCTCTCCCACCTGGGTCTTCTTCTCCATCGCGACGCAGAGAACAGGGGCGGGCCGGCCGCCGGCCTGGCCGTCGCCTCGCTGCTCAAGAGGGCTGGGCGACGAGCGGAGGGGCTCCGCCACTCCATGCCGCGTCTGCTGATGGCCGCGGGGCCGCTCGGTGAGGGTTGTAGCGCTGGGACCATGGGAAGCCTGCGGCGGCTAAATAGCTCGAGGGGAGGGACCGCACCGGCAGGGCTCCTTCACCGGAGTTGAGGGCGGCGGCGGCTCCGCAGGATCCAGGGGAAGGCGTGGACACCGAAGAAATGGAGGGTAAGGGCCACAGGCTAGTGGTGGCCGAGGGGAACGGGTGGCGGTGGCTTGGCCATTGGAGTGGACGGGAGGAGCTCCGAGCCTCGGGGAAGCTACTGGTGGCGAGGGGAGGGGTTGCTGACTGCGATGGGACTCGAGGGCGTGCTTAAATTGCCGCGGGGAAGTCTCCAGGAGGGGAAAGGGGTGGCACGTGGTGCGGCTACATGTCCGCGCTCCAACGAAGGATGCAATGCCGGCACGCGCGGCCAAGGTCATGGGACATGAACGCGACGAGGGGGGAGACGGACGAAGGTCACGGAGTCGAGCAACGCCAACGGGTACGGGGTAGAAGAGGACAAGGAGGAGGAAGAAGACGTGCTCACGAGCGCGTACTGTGCGGCGATGGGGACGGCATGTTGGGGAAGAAATCGGAGGGGGAGAGGGGTCCAGGGGGAATATGATGTCAAGGCTGAGCTGTTGGACATGCTTGGACAAGCCAGGGTTGGCCGGAGCAGGTTGCCGGCGAAAATAGTGGCTAGACCACCGTTTTGGCTGGCACCACCCGTGGTCACCACCGACAAGGCGCATCCTTGCCTCCTCCTGGTTGCCAGCTCATGTCTACAGTGTGGCTCACTGCTCAAATAGTGGAGAGGTGAGACTGGAACTAGCTGGAAGGCACTGTTGAGTGAGAAACTTGATGGAACAATTTCGAATAGGAAAATGTTTGATGAGTATACTGGTTAGTGCAGAGCTCCATTAGGCACGGGATTTGGGTGAGAGTTGTCATCTACTAAGGTGACCAGTGTGCCAAAATATCAACCCAAAAAGATGAGTCTAGCTGGTACTTGCTTTGCAATGTGCCCAACTGGCCAGAAATGCAAATGAGGGTGCTGGGGAAAAATGGCTAAGTATAATGAGCTTATTTTTGGTGGAGGGTGATGATATAATCTTTAGAGACTGATGGAAAAGTTTCAGCTCATTTTGATCATCCATGAAGGTAATTCCTTCACAGACAAGCAATCTGAACAGAAACTTGAGAAAATTGTAGGGGAAGATTGGATACATGGATTAAGCTGAATTTTGGTTTGCAGTAGTTATTAATAAATATTAACCACCCTGCAAAATTTCAGCTCAAGAGGATTAAGGAATCAGGCACTTCCTTTGCAAAAATTTCAGACAGGGCAGAAACTTGCATTGGATCATGTGCTCCAATTATGATCTGTGAAGCATGGGTTTGGATGGAAATGATGAAGATACAGCAAGGAAAAGCTCCACAAATTATTTTGGAATTTTCCTTGCTACCTAAATGGTAGTTCCTTTGGAATGAGGAAGAAATGCAATATTGGCTTAAAATAGGAAAAGACAATTTCCCTTATTTAATTATGGCCAATATTTTTAGGAGAGCTCAATATGGTCACAAAGAATATCTCAATAAGTTTTCAGGAGCTTTCGAGACAGATAGATATTTTCCTGGATTTAATTCCTTTAAACAGCAGAAAAAGGAATTAATTTGTAATGAAAAATATTGCAAATGACTTGGCAATATTTTTGCATATCCAGGGTTTATAGATGTAGGAGGATCTCTGCGAGTATTTGGAGGATCAACAGAGCAAAGGAAATGAGGGCTCCTTTGTAATCACAAAGGCAAGATTTGAAATTCCAAACATTGGAATTAGAGTTTGAATGAGTTTTGATGGAGTTTGAGATGATACAAATGAGGTTCTGCCCAACATCAAAGGCAGAGGCAAGGTTTTGAAAGGTTGAAAATCACCTGGATTCTCAAAATCATCTAGCAAACTCCGAAGAAAGATTTTGAAAAGAATGCTAGGAAGGAATAACAACGCAAAAATTGATAACCCAATTTTTGGGCTGTTACAAACCTTCCCCCCTTAAGAGAATCTCGTCCTTGAGATTCCTAGGGTTATAGCAAGAATGATATTCACCCCTGGGAAAAACCTTTGGGTTAGCTGTTATCCCTTTGGTTGGATACAAATGAGTTGGGGTACCGATAATTGGTGCACCCAGGGAGGGATAAGGGCAAAGCAAGGCTATCTCCATGGCTAGGGGCAACTCAGGATCAAATTCCTGAAAATGCTTGAGGCACCCAATGAACAGTGGTCTCTCTCGCTGACAGGTGGGTCCGGGGCCCACTGGCAGCCTCCTTCTTCTACCTCCAGCTCTCGGCTTCTCCTTCGCTGCTTCTCTGCGTGCGGCTTGGCGCAGCGCGCATCTAGCTCCTAGGGCACTAAGCACCCTAGTACCATAGTGCGCGGCGTGCACGGTGCCGATGCAGAGAGCACTCATGTCGTGGGCCAGCACCTTGTCGGCACTGCTCGCGGATTCGCCTCCTGGATGCCTATGATCGAGCGGCGAGTGGTCCTCCTGGACCTCGCTCACCGTACACCGGGGTCGGGCTATAAAAGATGGCAGTGTGGCTCTTCTCCAACTCACACCATGCCGCTCTACTACCTCTTTGGTTTGGACGAGATCGAGCTGAGCTCCTTCGGTGAGGCGGTGTTCTTGGTGGGGCTACGGTTGTTCCTCACTGCGCTGCTGGGCATGCTGATCGGCTCATCGATCATCCTGCTGATGCTCATCAAGAATGATCGGGCTCGAGGCAACGCGCGGCCTGGGGTGGGGGCTCGGGATGCAGAAGAAGATGGTGCAGTGGGTGGTCCTCCGCGACGCTTGCTCCTCCGTCGCTTCGCGCCAGTGGAGTAATCATGCTGCGGTGGGGTGGGACGATGACTTGCCTAGCGTCACGCAAGGCAGTGCTGGTGGTGGTGTCGGCTCCGGGTTCAGGTGAGGTGGCTTCGCTAGCTCAGGAATCACCCTGTTGGTTCCACGGAGGAAAAACTCTACGGGCAGCTCCACGAAAAGTAGGCATCGAGGTAGAATCGGAGTTGGAATCTGTATTGTGGTAGTTGTACTAGCTCAAATGAAATAAAGTTGGCAGTGTTCCTCCGGAAATGCAATTGGGGCTATCAAAAAGGAATTAGGGACGAGGAATTGCCAGGTGTGAAATGCCTCTTTGGAGGCTCTGGAGCTAGAAATCTGGCACACGGGGTATGCATAGATAGAGATAGGGATGTGACTTTGCATTCCCCCGAGTACTGCTCAACCGTATTCGTGGGTGAAACTGGTATGCGTGCATTAAGTAGTACATTATAAACCAATCATGCAGACAGATGCAACATACATGCAAAGGAAAAACACATCAAACAGATCGCACTAAGGTGTTTTAATGCTAGTGGGTATATGTACTCCTGGTATACATATACCTACACCACCTCGCATTTTATTGGGGACTCTGGGCGAGTCAATGTTGTAGGTGTATGTGCTCTACTGATTAAAATCTTGTTAGAAACACATTGCCAGCCCTGTCAAACATTTCTGTTTGACAGAGAGGCAAACAAAACAAAAACCATACAACAAGGAAGCATACATAGAACATGAACACAACACACAGACAACAAGCAGTACAAACATACAACAAACACGAACGCGCTACACGTCTAAAAGCAACAACTCCCTCTAGGATACATGGTTCTATTCTTCTATTGAAGATGAACCGACAGACTGGACTTACTCGCAGCATCGCCTGACTACGCGATAGGGGTTACACAGATGCCTAGTCTTGCTGGGGCTCTCCAGGGGGACGCAGACTGAGCCAATCTCCACCTTCATCATCAGACACCTCTATAGGTTGGGGCTCAACTGCTTGGGTGCGGCTGGAACTGGTCCAAGCAAATTTTGATAACGAAGATGGTAAATAGCCTTGTCGAGGGAGTCGAGGTTGATGATGCCTGGCTTTAGCCACGGCACAGGCTGAGAGAATAGCACTGGGCTGGATGGCATGGGGTCGGTGGCTTGAGATGCGACTTGGCGAGCCTCACGGTATGCTTCCATGACAACCCGAGTAGCATCGCGGTCCAAGGATCTAAACATGGCAATCATCTTAGCAATCATCATCCCCTGGCCAGTGATAAATTGCACCAGGCGAGCGATTGTTGGGTCGTCTTCCAGGATAGTGATGGGATGCTCACTTCCTAATTCTTCCACAATGGGGAAAAAGCAAAACTCCCGCTTCTCCGCCACTTGCGGGAACTGGGATCGGAGGTGTATGAGAGCCTCCACAGCAGCGGCCTGAATCGCCAACTCAGTAGTAGGCATGGGTCTGCCCTGAAAAATCAAGGACTGACCATCTTCCGCAGGACCTGGGCAGATATGTACTCTTGCATCGTATCGGTGAAGGTGAGGGATGGGTTCCGATTGGAACACCAGGTAATCAGGGCTAGCATTACAGCCAAGGGCTTTGGTGAGCATATCAGTAAGGAGGGGCGGAAAGCCAGCATGATTGACCGCGAAGGTTCGGCTGTAAAAGGAGGGTGCTTTGAGAGAGCTAGCCATGGCTTTCGATCTGGAGCTACTAGCTAGGCTTCTGTGCACAGGCATGGCTTACTGAACTGGGAGTGCTGCGGCTAGCAAGACAGGGGTTTTATATGCAACTAGTCTGGGACACACCCGCATGGCGTGGCCCCTTTCCCTTAAAGGTGAAGGGTACGCGATGGTCCAATCCACGGAAAACGAGGTGGGGAACAGCTGGGTAGGGATGCGTCAGTTCCGACAATGTCACCTGTTGTTCAACAGTGACCATGCCGGTTGCAGGGATGGGTCAAATCTATTAGGGTCATTACGGGTTGATGGTAACGGTGATCTAATGCTAGGGTAATCCTATGCCAGCCTGGCTGCTCTGATACCATCTCCTGTGGCACCCCGATCTGCATGGAGCAGGGGGCCTTCGCACGTCAGCCCAGGATAACACCTGATGCACAACAGGTACATGATACAGCAATCCAGGTACAAAATATTCCTCAATTACATGACATAGAGCAGTACATCATTGATGAATACAATGTGTGGCATAGCTCCAAGGCTATCTAGATGGCGGCAGAAGTCTTGGTTTGGCGGCTCGATGACTCTGGCTGGGCTCCATAACTCATAGGACTGGCAAGGTTACAGCCTAGCGCGACAAGTCTCCCCCTGCAATCTGGCCACGTGCAAGGCCAGGTGAGTACTTTGAATGTACTTACAAGACAACCAAATACATAGCATCCAAACAAGCATATGACAAAGCAAGTACCGAGCGCATGCAAGAATTTACCTCAAAACAATAACTAAGCATGGCATGATATTAACAAGGAACATGGATCAAACTAAGCATTGACATATTATAGCATGGCAATAACATAACATGGCATATCATAGCATTTCACCACATAACATGGCATGGCATAGATGCATGAAACTATGCGGAAAAGTAAACTACCAATTACCTCCCGTGGAGAATAAATGTAGTATCATGTTCATCAATCACTTACTCTGCCACTGCCCCTCTGGGCCAACTCATGACTCACCAAGATCTCATCTCGTGGTCATGCCCAAAACAACTCTGTGACTTCTCGCGACTATCTCATAGTCTGAGTCACCACATTCCTTATAGCACATTAGTTATCAAATTATTTATATCAGGTTTATCCTCCATTTCTACCAAGAACCGATAGTGTGACCTAGTATGAATTTGTGACCATATCCGAGGACGCGGCTATCGATAGATTATACACACTCTGCAGAGGTTAGCACACTGTACCCACACCAAAGAACCCATGGCCTCATGCTCCCATTCGGGTGGACCAACGACGTTCCGATGAAATTGATCTATTGCCAAGACACTCTCCCGGCCACTCCGACCAACTCCCCTTTGGGCTAAGTCATGGGTGGCACCGATGCCACTCTGGACATCCAACGGCCACGGTCGTGGCAAAACAAAACGGTCCCAAACGGGGACATGAGCTCAATACCAAACACGGGCACACAAGGATATTGCCACCTACCGGGCCAGGGTAGCGCGTGCACATAACCTTCCCTAGTGGGAGGCACAGGCGAGAGGCATGACAATAGACTGCATTAAGGCCTTCCCATAAACGCAAATGTGGCTGCACTAAAAAAGCTCGGTTCGGTGGCACTATAACTTGATCCCATCGATGACGCAGGAGGTTGTTATTATTAAGTCATTTTTCTTAACCACTCTATCATCATCAATATTATGAGCATGATAACATGAACATGTAACATGCAAATGCATTAACAACCAAATAATACCAAGCTTCTCAAGTGCACAGCTATAGCATATGAGTCAGGGCAATACATGATACAAGTATATCAACAACATAACATAATCATAATAGCACTGATAAACATGGCATGAGACTAGATCAAAGTATCAACATGATATTATCAATAAAATTATTCTAGCTAACATGGCAAAGGATATCATGAAGTAAATGAATGACATGGCAAACAATACGAACATATAGCACACATTATATAAATGCAGACTGAAACATAATATGAACATACTGCAGCTACACACACACAGGGTGCAAGAAAAGTCAACATGCAAGTCCGGGGCTCATGATAAGAGGTTGGCTTGCCTGGGGTCGAGGAATACTCCGAGAAGAAGTGCGATCACCTCACAGAAGAATTTGCTGGAAAAAGATTCCCTCTCAGAGGGGCTGGATATAGGGCAAGGAAAAAATGGGTATTTTCAGAATGTGCAAACATTATGAAAATAATACCATCAGAAAGGGCTCGACGAATAGAGAACGTGAGCGCTGGAATCACCTCAATCGGAGTTACGGTTGAAAAGTTGTGGACGTTCGTTCGTTAGGCAGAAAACAAACAGAAAACCGTTCGTTTCTGCCCTTAACGAGCGAACATTCACAAACTAACTGGTTCGGCCGGCGGGGCTGGGATGAAACCGCATTTGCGGAAATACGCTTTTGCAACAGGGAAAGCGTACTCCATTGCAAATCAGTAGCAGAATACGCCTTCGCAAGGGGAAAGCATACACTGCGAATCCGTCTTCGCTTACTCCGGTCAACGGGTCCGCCCGGTCAGCGCCTGATAGGCTGACGCGTGGGACCCACTGCATCTCCTCTCTCTCTCCCGCCTGGGTCTTCCTCTCCATCGCGACGCAGAGAACAGGGGCGGGCCGGCCGCCGGCCTGGCCGTCGCCTCGCCGCTTGAGAGGGCCGGCCGACGAGCGGAGGGGCTCCGCCACTCCACGCCGCGTCCGCTGAAGGCCGCAGGGCCGCTCGGCGAGGGCTGCAGCGCCGGGACCATGGGAAGCCTGCGGCGGCCGAAGAGCTCGAGGGGGGACCGCGCCGGCTGGGCTCCTCCGCCGGAGTTGAGGGCGGCGGCGGCTCCCAGGATCCTGGGGAGGGCGTGGACACCAAAGAAATGGAGGGTAAGGGCCACAGGCCAGTGGTGGCCGAGGGGAACGGGCGGTGGTGGCTCGGCCATTGGAGTGGACGGGAGGAGCTCCGAGCCTCTGGGAAGCTACTGGTGGCGAGGGGAGGGGTTGCTAACTGCGATGGGGCTCGAGGGCGTGCTTAAATAGCCGCGGGGAAGTCTCCAGGAGGGGAAAGGGGTGGCACGCGGTGTGGCTACGTGTCCGCGCTCTGGCGACGGACGCAGTGCCGGCACGCGCGGCCAAGGTCACGGGACGTGAACGCGATGCGGGGGGGGGGCGGACAAAGGTCACGGAGTCGAGCAACGCCAACGGGCACGGGGTAGAAGAGGACAGGGAGGAGGAAGACGACGTGCTCACGAGCGCGTACTATGCGGCGACGGGGATGGCTCGTCGGGGAAGAAATCAGAGGGGGAGAGGCATCCAGGGGGAGGATGACATCGAGGCTGAGCTATTGGACATGCTTGGACAAGCCAGGGTTGGCCGGACCAGGCTTGCCGGCGAAAACAGTGGCTAGACCACCATTTTGGCTGGCACCATCCGTGTTCACCACCGACAAGGTGCGTCCTGGCCTCCTCCTAGTTGCGAGCTCATGTCTACAGTGTGGCTCACTGCTCAAATATAGGAGAGGTGAGACTGGAACCAGCTGGAAGGCACTGTTGAGTGAGAAACTTGCTAGAACAGTTTCGAACAGGCAACTGTTTGATGAGGATACTAGTTAGTGCAAAGCTCCATTAGGCACGGGATTTGGGTGAGAGTTGTCATCTACTAAGGTGACCAGTGTGCCAAAATATCAGCCCAAAAAGATGAGTCTAGTTGGTACTTGCTTTGCAATGTGCCCAATTGGCCAGAAATGCAAATGAGGGTGCTGGGGAAAAATGGCTAAGTATAATGAACTTATTTTTGGTGGAGGGTGATGATATAATCTTTAGAGACTGATGGAAATGTTTCAGCTCATTTTGATCATCCATGAAGGTATTTCCTTCACACACAAGCAATCTGAACAGAAACTTGAGAAAATTGCAAGGGAAGATTGGATACATGGATTGAGCTGAATTTTGGTTTGCAGTAGTTATTAATCAATATTAACCACCCTGCAAAATTTCAGCTCAAGAGGATTAAGGAATCAGGCACTTCCTTTGCAAAAATTTCAGACAAGGCAGAAACTTGCATTGGATCATGTGCTCCAATTATGATTTGTGAAGCATGGGTTTGGATGGAAATGATGAAGATACAGCAAGGAAAAGCTCCACAAATTATTTTGGAATTTTCCTTGCTACCTAAATGGTAGTTCCTTTGGAATGAGGCAGAAATGCAATATTGGCTTAAAATAGGAAAAGACAATTTCCCTTATTTAATTATGGCCAATATTTTTAGGAGAGCTCAATATGGTCACAAAGAATATCTCCATAAGTTTTCAGGAGCTTTGGATACAGATAGATATTTTCCTGGATTTAATTCCTTTAAATAGCAGAAAAAGGAATTAATTTGTAATGAAAAATATTGCAAATGACTTGGCAATATTTTTGCATATCCAGGCTTTATAGATGTAGGAGGATCTCTGCGAGTATTTGGAGGATCAACAGAGCAAAGAAAATGAGGGCTCCTTTGTAATCACAAAGGCAAGATTTGAAATTGCAAACATTGGAATTAGAGTTTGAATGAGTTTTGATGGAGTTTGAGATGATACAAATGAGGTCCTGCCCAACATCAAAGGCGTAGGCAAGGTTTTGAAAGGTTGAAAATCACCTGGATTCTCAGAACCATCCAGCAAACTCCGGAGAAAGATTTTGAAAAGAATGCTAGGAAGGAATAACAACGCAAAAATTGATAACCCAATTTTTGGGCTGTTACAGGAACTGGGGATCAAGAAGCTGATCATCCGCGAAGACTCACAACTTGTGGTGAGACAAGTCAACAAGGATTACCAAAGTCCTTCGATGGAGGCATACGTTGAGGAAGTGAGAAAATTGGAGCGCTTTGATGGATTGCAAACAGAGCACGTACCCCGTGCGGAAAACAGCATTGTTGATCATCTGTCGAAGTGCGCTACGCAAAAGCTCCCTGTGGAACCAGGAACTTTTGTTCTCCATCTGACTTAGCCCTTTGTATCCCCGGCAACAATGGCCAGGAAGACGAGGAAACTGGATCCCGGCAAGCCTCTCCCGGTAGAACCTTCCGAGGATCCCGGCAAAAAGCTTGTCGGGCGCAACTCCCCTTCGGTCGCTGAGCTGCATCCTCCCGCCAGGCCACCGGTCCCCGCGGTCGAGGATTGCACTCTCACGAATGAGGAGGTGCCGTTAGTCCTCGTTGCCGAGCCATAGGCTCCGCCTTGGGCACGGCACATAGTCCATTTTCTTCAAACTAGAGAACTTCCCGAAGAGCATGAAGAAGCTGAAAGAGTAGCCCGGAGGGCCAGTATGTATCAGTTCATTGACGACACACTGTACAGAAGGAGGCCCAATGGTGTGAAATTGAAGTGCATTTGCCGGGAAGGAGGAAAGGAACTGCTGGCAGAGATACACAAGGGTATGTGCGGCTCCCACATTGGATCAAGGGCGTTGGTTGGGAAAGCTTTCCGGCAAGGATTCTACTAGCCCACAACCCTCCAAGATGCGGTCGAGCTTGTCACCAAGTGTGAAGCCTGCCAGTTCCATGCCAAGAATACCCACTTGCCTGCCCAAGCTCTTCAGACAATCCCTTTGTCATGGCCGTTTTCGGTCTGGGGGCTCGATATCCTCGGCCCTTTCCCCCGTGCTGCCGGGGGCTTTGAATTCTTGTTTGTTGCAATCGACAAGTTTACAAAGTGGCAGGAAGTAGATCCCATGAGAAAGGTGACTGCTCAGTCAGCTATCAAGTTCTTGAAAGGATTGGTGTGCCGCTTCGGAGTTCCTGCCCGGATCATCACTGACAATGGCACCCAATTTACGAGTCGCGCCTTCATGCAATACGTTCATGCCCTCGGGAGGAAAATCTCGTTCGCCTCTGTGGCCCACCCAAGGAGCAACGGGCAAGCTGAGAGGGCGAACGCTAAAGTGCTACGAGGACTCAAGATGACAACATTTGATAGGCTATAGAAGTGTGGCGGGCGGTGGATCGATGAGCTGTTGGTGGTTCTTTGGTCCCTCAGAACGACACCAAATCGAGCTACCGGGCAGACTCCCTTCTCCCTAGTCTGTGGGGCAGAAGTAGTTATCCCCACGGAACTCATTTACGGGTCACCTCGAGTGCTTGCCTACGATGAAGTAGCGCAAGATCAGCACCGGCGTGATGACGCTGTGCTACTCGAGGAGAACCGTCTCCGGGCTGCTACGCGTGCCGCCCGCTATCAGCAAGCCCTGTGTCGCTATCACAGCCGCAGGGTTCATGCCCGGTGTTTTGAGGAAGGTGACCTTGTCCTTAGGCGTGTTTAGTCCACCAAGGGTGCAAACAAGTTGACGACGAAGTGGGAAGGCCCTTACCGGGTAGTACGAGTCACTAGACCTAGCGCAGTCCGTCTGGAGACCGGAGATGGCATTCAGTTGCAAAGCCCATGGAACATTGAGCATCTCCGCAAGTTCTACACGTAAGGCGCGGCTGTTGGGCCCTGCCCGGCAGCCATCCTTTTGTGTAGGCCTTGCCTCTGTTGCATGTAACCCCTTGTACAAAGCCAGGCGCAGACCCTGAGCAACAGAGAAATAAATGAAGCGCTGGGGGGCCCCCGACAAATTGCATGCATGCATAAGCATATCATGAGCATTGCATGTTCATGTAGATAGGATCGCATGAGGCATCATTTTCATCTGCATCAAACTGCAAGCTCCTACCGTGGATTCGGTCCCGAAAAAGGAGAAGAGAAGACAAGCCTACATCGTGATCCCCGGCAAGCCCAAACAGATAAGTTCTCTCTCTTATCCATACGCGTTCTGTAAGTAAAAACTTGTGCATAGGAAAACCTCGCCGCTTTCAAAACTTAGGTGCTCCTGTCCCTTGACTCAAACGTTGCTTTGGTCGGGGAGGTTGTAGTGGCATTTGGTGAGAAAGTTGGTGGGGGGCTGGTCCCTCTTTACGATTTGTGCTCGGCAGGCCCAGCCCCGCGGCAGCAAACTGAAGGTACCGGCAGGATAGCCTACCGGGGGAAAACTTGTTTACTTGAGCGTATAGAGGCATTCTCCCTCTGCATGGACATGTTACATGCACAAGTGCCTGGCAAGGTTTATCTTTTTCATTAATATGCTGATCAACAAGTACAGACCTTATAGAACACAAACATGGATAAAAGGGATTACATAATTTGAACTAAAGTTAGGCAAATGCCTACATATTTTAGATTGAAAAAAGATAAGTGCCCCGTAATCCCTTTCTTGTCCATCTCCTCCTAGCCACTACGGTGGAAGAGAAGGAGGGCAAAAGGGTTGCCTGAGCAAGACGCCCCACTCGGCCCCGTCAGGACCTGCCAGACGCAGCCTGACAAGATCGAGAGTGGCGAGGCTGTGAAGGAGAGGGACAGAAGGAGCAGCTCGACGGTGCCTCGGTCACCACCTCCAGGGCCAACCAAAAGCTCCAGCAAAAAGCACCGGCAGGGAGAACCATCGAGGCTCAGCTGGAAGACTGCTAGAGGAGGCGAAGGAGCCAAGAGAGCGGCCCTCTCCCCAGCAACCAAGAGGCCGGTGATGATGGTGCCAGGGAGGGAGGGGAAGAGCGGAAAGATGAGGCAGCAGGTCGGCAATACGAGACGAAGGCGTCGGTGCCATCGTACTCCGACCTGATGCCCTACCACCCGCCTTCTCCACCTTCCCTCGTCCATCACCACTGCTCCAGGAGGAAGCCGCTCCGTGAGCCGTTTCCTCCCCCGGAGAAGCTGCAGGCAGCGGCGGCGTTCGAGGCGCGCGAGGGGCGTCGCTCCCCACCTTGGCGGGCAGGAAGATGCCGCCGTCTTCAACATTTGCCCTGACTTCACCAAAGGCGGCGATACCGGGATTACCAAGGGACCCGAGCGCTGCACCCCTAACGGACGCCGAAGCCACCAAGAGCTTCAGCACCTGGGAGGAGTGGACAAACACGCCCCCGCGAGAGAAGGGCTTGGCGCCTCCCGCACTGTGGATGGCATGTCCGCCGCGCCCCTTTTTACTCCGGACCAGGCTCACTCCCCAAGATCCTTCACAAGCTTCCAGTGTCGCCAACCTTAAGCTCGAGCCCGAGGCTTGGCCCCGGTCTCTTTCTCTCAACATTGCAAGAAAAGAGAAGAAAAATGCGAGAGGAGGAGCGTGGATGAGCACTTCTGCTTCCCCCTGCCCCCTTTTATAGGCAAGCTGGGGGCTGGGGGCTGATCCATCGATGGGTAACTACTGTCCCTCTCCTCCAACTCGAGAAGACTAGGCCCCTGCTCTGGCACTCTCCTGCACCACGCACCTCCGTTACCTACCCCACTCAATGCATGCAGCATATGTGGCCGGGGATAAAAGCATGGTGGGAAGAGTGAATTGGCAGTTACTCGCCCATGCGTTAAAGTCATTCATGGGCCATTACAAGAATGGCCCCACCACAATTGGCGTTACACGATGGGTGGAAGAACTGGAAACTAACATGAGCTCAGATTAATGAAGAAGCAAAGAAGATCTCAAAGGACAAGCAGCTATTTCCTCCTCGCATGTGCACAAGTTAGGGCCTACCCCGACGATGCCTGGCAGCGTGTTTGGGCCAGGCCCGGGGGCTCCTATCGGTGCAACAAACCCTGGGTCTGTTGCCCAGACCATACACAGGCCCGAGATGAAGATTGCAGCATCCAAGACAAGGCCAAGATAAAGAGATAGGCTCTTTGAGGAATCAAAGGGCAGGTTGAGAAAACCAAGTCAAGCCAAGGAGCAAGACACCGCTAAGGGAAAACCTCCCTTGCCAGGCGGGAGAGCCTGGCAAGGTCAAGGTTGCGCCGGAAGCAAGCTTCAAGACCACCCCGGCAGGCCTGTTGGGTCCTACGAAGGCGAAACACCCCGCCAAAGCTTCACCGCTCCACCTCACAGCAGCGCAAGTCATCGATCGATGCGGTGTCAAGCCCCTAAGTGACTAAGTGGCTGTCTTTTGCCACATGGCAGCCATTTCCTACAGGAATCGCCTCCAACTGACACCCGTCCAGCAACGTGTCATGCAGACAGGAGAGAAGGTGGGCAAACAGCCCGGCAAGGCGTGCCGGGCAGGCCATGATGTGATGCTAAGCGGCGCATTTAATGAGTACTTCTCTGTCTGCAGAGTAGATATGATAGCACTATTTGCTATCTAATCAGTACACAATGACTGATTTGCCACTGTGGTGACCCCTTGATCTATAAAAAGAGGCCCATGGCAACCATAGAAAGGATTCGGACCCTTGTACACTCGTACGCGAGTAGCTGCTCTCACCCCGAGGCAACCCTGCCGGACAAGAGTGCTGCGTTTCCACCACCATCTACCATCAATCCACCTAAGCAGGAGTAGGGTTTTACACCTCGCGGCGGCCCAAACCTGGGTAAAACTGCCCGTGTGATCTCTGTCGTGCTGCACTGCGCTCCTCCGCTCTTTGTGCAACGTACTCAGCCCCCCCCTGCCGAATCAAAAGGGGCTCGTGGCCCCATAGGTGGCCATGGTTTCCCACGACATAAAGTTTTTGTCAAGAAAAAGAGTAGCGACCTGCCTACTACCACAGTAAACATTGACACGGGAGCCCCTTCCCAAGATGTATTGACGGACAACCCGGTCGTTGATGACAACCCGGCTAATTTTGAAGAGCCGGCGCATGAGAGTAACTAGGAGAGCCCTATCCGTGACTCCACTCCTCCTCTTGTTGTGGAGAAGGAAAATCGAGTACAAGAGTAAATTGCTGAGAAGGCCACTGACGACGTGGCTATCACTGGTGAAAGCCATTATCTGTCGTGAGAGACGTCGACTGTTCTAACCAAGGTTGAGGATATCGCTTATCATTAGCATCTTGGTCAGCACAGGATTAGAGATTAATCAGAAATCGGTCGTTTAATCGATTTTATCAGACGACTATTAATCGGCCAATTTTTGCAAATCCCAGGTTCCCAACACTAAAATATGCTATATTCAACATAAAAAAATATTGGACAGAAGTGTTACCTTGATTCCTAGCCTCGGAATCCGCATATAATGACAAACAAAATAGGACAATAGTACATATTGCTAAACAAGGTCCGCAAAACACAAATAAACATAGTTTTTGCAAAACTAGTGCTACGGATACACTCGATTTATCAGTAGATTCTCGATAAATTGCTTGTGAGAGTGATAAATTTTCCTAAATGATAAACGGTGAAGATAAGCCATAATCATATCAGTCACCCCAGGAGTAGTGATAAATCAGGCGATAAATCGCTGAATCGGAAGATTTTTTGAACAGTGATTCTAATGGAAATTCTAAATAAGAACGACTTGCCAAAGCAGGAGAAAGGGAAAACCACCGTCCAATTTCAATCCTTGCAAAATCTTGACATAAATTCGCTCCATCATAGTTTTCTGACCCGGCTGTCCGGGAACCGGGAAACTGAGATAGCTATGGTAAACACCGTGAAGAGGAAATATGAGGTAACCATCTTGTCCATCTCTGTTATGTACCCATGTAGCCTCCAAGTCTTAAGTGAAGAAAGTAGTGATTGGCTTGAGACTTTCATAAGTTATAACTAACAATGAATTCGGGTTAACATCCGGAACCCGTCCTTTACTGTAGTCAATCGTAGCCCCCAAGGGTCGGGTCATTATGCAAATAATGAGCTGGGGCTTCATAGATTTGAACTTGTAGAATTAAATAAGAGCAATAGGTATCCCCCAAGGGTCGACTCATTATTATGTGATGGGTCGGGTCTTGAATGAAACTGCAGGACTTAGCGAAAAACAAGTGAACTCATTAGCCCCTAAGTGTTGGGTTGCGTGCCTACAGCAGCATGGGACTTGACAAATGATGTAGTTTTTGAGGTCACCACTGTAGCCCCCAAGCGTCGGGTCACCTGTTTGCGATGACTTGGGATTTTGTAATAAATTATATTCTGCCGTTTGTAGAATGAAAATCCAATCATGTGTAGCCCCCAAGTGCTAAGACGGCGCCTCCGATGGCTTGGGACTTCAAATAACTTATATAACTTGTATGTATGTAGGATATGTTGAATCAAGCTGAGTCACAAGTGGTTGGGTTGAAAAACCAAGTCTTGGCGGAGAAAGAGCTAAGGGGAAAAGCTGAGAAGTCGTCCTCTAACTTTGAAGAATCACTAATTGAATGTACTGACAAGCTAGAAAAAGCACAAATGGCTTTTACTGAACAAAAGACTGCCCTGCTGAAGCGTACAGAAGAGGCCGAGTTAAAACTGGAGCCGGTAATCCAAGAGCTGGACGCGTTGAAAAAACACATAACACAAATGTGTATAGCCATATTTGGTAAGTATTCATCCTTGTGTTTATCAACTCACCTCAGGAATACGGGTCACTAATGTTTATACTATGTATTGACAGGCCAACGAAGTCATAATGTGATCGGGCTTCCTCTTGTAAAGGTTCAAGCCGTCTACAAGTTTTTGGAACAACTCTATGTAGGCAGGGCACGTTGCATTATGGAGGTGAAGAATGTTAAAAATATGCCCTAGAGGCAATAATAAATTGGTTATTATCATATTTCCTTATTCATGATAAAGGTTTATTATTCATGCTAGAATTGTATTGACCGGAAACTTAAATACATATGTGATATATAAATAAATACTATGTCCCTAGTGAGCCTCTACTAGACTAGCTCATTGATCAAAGATGGTTAGGGTTTCCTAACCATAGACATAAGTTGCCATTTTATAAAGGGATCACATCATTAGGAGAATGATGTGATGGACAAGACCCAACCGGAACCTTAGCATTCGATCATATCACTTGAGTTTACTGCTATAGCTTTCTTCATGTCAAGTATCTATTCCTAAGACCATGAGATCATGCAACTCCTGGATACCAGAGGAATACCTTGTGTACTATCAAATGTCACTTCATAACTGGCTTATCAAAAAGATGCTCTACAGGTATATCCGAAGGTGTCTGTTGGGTTGGCATGGATTGAGACTAGTATTTGTCACACATTTGTGACGGAGAGATATCTCTGGGCCCTCTCGGTAATACCACATCGTAAAGAGCTTGCAAGTAATGTGGCTAATGAGTTAGTCACGAGATCTTGTATTATAGAACGAGTAAAGAGACTTGTCGGTAATGAGATTGAACTACGTATGGAGATAACGACGATCAAATCTTGGGAAAGTAACATATCGTCGAACAAAGGGAATTGCATACGGGATTAACCGAATCCTTGACATCATGGTTCAACTGATAAAAGATCTTCGTGGAATATGTAGGAACCAATATTGGTATCCAGGTTCCGCTATTGGTTATTGACCGGAGAGGTGTCTCGGTCATGTCTACATGATTCTCGAACACGTAGGGTCCGCACGCTTAATGTTCGGTGACGCTAGAGTAATATTGTGATATGCATGTTGGTGACCGAATGTTGTTCGGAGTCCCGGGTGAGATCCCGGACATCACAAGGAGCTCTGGAATGGTCCGGAGGTAATGATTTATATATGGAAAGTTGCTTTCAGAGTTCTGGATGGGCTGAGGAGAGGTGCCCTGGCCTTATTGGGCTAGGCGCACAAGTCCCTCAAGGCCCATGTGGCTGGGAAAGTCCACCTGTGTATGGGAAGGAGGGAATTAGACTAGGAGTCTAAAGCCCCCCCTTGGTGCGCCAGCCCTAGGGCTTGGAGGGCTGGCCACCACGCCCCTCCACCTATATATAGAGGGGAAGGGGCGCCCCTAAGAGGACACACGATCCCTTGGCCCCCATCTCTCTCCCGTTACTTCGTAACTCCTTCGTCTTCATTGTTTCGGTAGCGCTCGGCATAGCCCTGCCAGAATCACTCCACTACCATCACCGTCATGCCATCGTGTTTCCAAAGATTCCATCTACTTCTCCTCCCTCACTTGCTGGATCAAGGAGGAGGAGACGTCATCAAGCCATACATGTGGTGAACGCGGAGGTGTCGTCCGTTCGGTACTTCATCGATTTGGATCGTGATTGGATCCCGACGAGTATGACTACATCAACCGCGTGATATACGCTTCTGCTTAACGGTATATGAGGGTACATAGACACACTCTCCCCTATCGTTGCTATGCTTCTCCTAGATAGATCTTGGCTGTTCGTAGGAATTTTTTTTTATTTTCATGCAATGTTACCCTACAGTGGCATCATGAGCCAGGTCTATGCGTACATGTATATGCATGAGTAGAACACAAAGAGTTGTGGGTGTTGATGCTCAAATTGCTTACCTCTCTTGTCTTATTTGGATTTGGCAGTATTGTGGGATGAAGCGGCTCGGACCAACTTTACATGTCCTCGCACATGAGACCGATTCCACCGACTGACATGCAACTTGTTTTGTATAAGGTGGCTAGCGGGTGTCTGTCTCTCCTACTTTAGTTGAATCTAATTTGACGAAGGTGGTCCTTGTAGAAGGTTAAAAGGCAACTTGAGTATCACCGTTGTGGCTTTGCATAGGTAAGAACGGTTCTGCTAGTTGCCCATAGCAGCCACGCAAAATTTGCAACAACAAAGTAGAGAACGTCTGACTTGTTTTTGCAGGGCATGTTGTGATGTGGTATGGCCAAAAACATGATGTGATATATGTTGGTGTATGAGATGATCATGTTTTGTAATAGGTTCACGACTTGCATGTCGATGAATTCGGCAACCGAAAGGAGCCATAGGGTTGTCTTTAATTTATTAATCACCATGTAATTGCTTTACTTTATCGCTATGCGTTAGCAATAGTTGTAGAAGCAATAGTTGGCGAGACGACCACGTGATGACACGATGATGGATATCATGGTGTCATGCCGGTGACGATGGAGATCATGCCGGTGCTTTGGAGATGGAGATCAAAGGGACGAGATGATAATGGCCATATCATGTCACATATTGATTGCATGTGATGTTTATCTTTTTATGCATCTTATTTTGCTTAGGACGACGGTAGCATTATGAGATGATCCCTTCACTTAATTTCAAGAAATTGTGTTCTACCTAAGTATGCACTGTTGCAAAAGTTCATCATTTCGAAGCACCTAGTGATGATCGGGTGTGATAGACTCTATGTTCGCATACAACGGGTGTAAGCCAGTTTTACACATGCAGAATACTTGGGTTAAACTTGACGAGCCTAGCATGTACAGACATGGCCTCAGAACACAGGAGACCGAAAGGTCGAACATGAGTTATATAGTAGATATGATCAACATGGAGATGTTCACCATTGATGACTAACCCATCTCACATGATGATCGGACATGGGTTAGTTGATTTTGGATCATGTATCACTTAAACAACTTGAGGGATGTTGATTTAAGTGGGAGTTCCTTAGTAATTTTATTAACTGAACTAATTATCATGAACTTAGTCTTAATTGCCTTTGCAAAATTTGTGTTGTAGATCAATGGCCCGTGTTGTAGTTCCCCTGAATTTTAATGCGTTCCTAGAGAAAGCTAAGTTGAAAGATGATGGAAGAAACTATGCGGACTGGGTCTGTAACTTGAGGATTGTCCTCATTGCTGCACAAAAGGCTTATGTCCTTGATGCACCGCTAGGTGCCGCACCCCCTCCAGCGTCATCTGTGGATGTTGTGAACATCTGATAGACACATTCTGATGACTACTCGATAGTTCAGTGCACCATGCTTTACGGCTTAGAACCAGAGCTCCAAAGACGTTTTGAGCACCATGGAGCATATGAGATGTTCCAGGAGCTGAAATTGGTATTTCAAGCTCATGCCCAGGTTGAGAGGTATGACACCTCCGACAAGTTCTTTCGCTGCAAGATGGAGGAGAACAGTTCTGTTAGTGAGCATATACTCAGAATGTCTGGGTTTCACAACCGCTTTACTCAGTTGGGAGTTAATCTTCCAGATGACACGGTCATTGACAAAGTTCTCTAGTCACTGCCACCAAGCTATAAGGGCTTTGTGATGAACCATATTATGCAAGGGATGGAGAAAACGATTCCCGAGCTCTTCGCGATAATTAAGGCCGCGGAGGTAGAAATCAAGAAGGAGCATCAAGTGTTGGTGGTTAGAAAGACCACTAGTTTCAAGAATGGCAAGCGAAAGAAAGGGAACTTCAAGAAGAATGGCAAGACAGTTGTCGCTCCTGTGAAGAAACCCAAGGCTGGGCCCAAACCTGAGACTGAGTGCTTCTACTGCAAGGGGAATGGTCACTAGAAGCGGAACTACCCCAAGTACTTGGCAGACAAGAAGGCTGGCAACGTCAACAAACGTATATTCGATATAAATGTTATTGATGTGTACCTTAATAGTGATCATAATAGCGCCTGGTTATTTGGTATTGGTTTGGTTGCTAATATTTGTAACTCAAAACAGGAGATACGGAATAAACAAAGACTGGATAAGGACGAGGTGACGATGCGTGTCGGAAATGGTTCCAAGGTTGATGTGATCGTTGTCGGCACGCTACCTCTACATCTACCTTAGGGATTAGTTTTAAACCTAAATAATTGTTATTTGGTGCCTACGTTGAGCATGAACATTATATTTGGATCTTGTTTATTGCGAGACGGTTATTCATTTAAGTCAGAAAATAATGGTTGTTCTATTTATATGAGTAGTATCTTTTATGGTCATGCACCCCTTGTGATTGGTTTATTCTTGTTGAATCTCGATTTTAGTGATACACATATTCATAATATTGATGCCAAACGATGCAAAGTTAATAATGATAGTACCACATATTTGTGGCACTGCCGCTTAGGTCATACTGGTGTAAAGCGCATGAAGAAACTCCATGCTGATGGACTTTTGGAATCTCTTGATTATGAATCATTTGAGACATGTGAACCATACCTCATGGGCAAGATGACTAGAACTCCGTTCTCCGGAACAATGGAGTGAGCTAGTGACTTATTCAAAATAATACATATCGATGTATGCGGTCCCATGAGTGTTGAAGCACGCGGTGGATATCATTATTTTCTTACCTTCACAGATGATTTGAGTAGATATGGGTATATTTACTTAATGAAACACAAGTCTAAAAAATTTGAAAATTTCAAGGAATTTCAGAGTGAAGTGGAGAATCGTCGCAACAAGAAAATAATGTTTCTATGATCTAATCGTGCAGGTGAACATTTGAGTTACGAGTTTGGTATGCATTTAAGACAATGTGGAATTGTTTCACACCTCACGCCACCTGGAACAGCACAGCGTAATGGTGTATCCAAATGTCGTACTCGTACTCTATTGGATATGGTGTGTTCTATGATGTCTCTTACCGATTTTCCACTATCATTTTGGTGTTATGCATTAGAGACAGCCGTATTCACTTTAAATAGGGCACCGTCTCAATCCGTTGAGACGACACTGTATGAGTTGTGGTTTGGCAAGAAACCTAAGTCGTCATTTCTTAAAGTTTGGGGATGCGACACCTATGTCAAGAGGCTTCAGCCTGATAAGCTCGAACCCAAAGCGGAGAAGTGCATCTTCATAGGATACCCTAAAGAGACCATTGGGTATACCTTATACCACAGATCTAAGGGCAAGATCTTTGTTGCCAAGAATTGGTCCTTTCTAGATAAGGAGTTTCTCTTGAAAGAAGTGAGTGGGAGGAAAGTAGAACTTGGTGAGGTAATTGTACCTTCTCTCGAATTGGAAGGTAGGACATCAGAGAAACCAGTTCCCATGATGCCTACACCAACCGAAGAGGAATCAACTGATGATGATCATGAAACTATAGATCAAGTTACTACCAAACTTCTTAGGTCGACCAGGGTACGCTCCGCACCAGAGTGGTACAGTAATCCAATCCTGGAAATCATGTTGTTAGACAACAGCGAACCTATGAACTATGAAGAAGCTATGATGAGCCCGGATTCCGAAAAATGGCTTCAGGCCATGAAATCCGAGATAGGATCCATGTAGAGAATAAAGTATGGGCTTTAATGGACTTGCCCAATGTTGGTGCAACAAACATTCGTAGTTGTTAACCAGACCCATGCACAGGCATGCAGACGGTCATATAACTAGCATCCAATGGGTAGAGCAAACCCAGACCAGAGAAGCCACTCTTCGTGAGATCAAGGAGCGCATAAAGAAGAACAAGACAACAAGATACCACCTTGGGGAGGCCTCCCTTGCTGAGCAGGAGAGCTCGGCCAGGTTGAGACTGCCCCGAAAGCAAATCCAGAATAACCCCGGCAGGCCTGCCAGGGATGCCAGCACCAAGAACCCCGCCAAGGCACCACCGCTCCACCGCACACCGATTCAAGTCACTTATCAGTGCTGTGTCGAGCCCGAAAGTAGTTAAGTGGCTTCCACTAAGCACGTGGCAGCTCATTGGAAGACAGATCACACCCATTTGACACCCGTCCAGAGGCGTGTCAAGATGATAAGCAGAAGATGATTAAGTGGCACGGTAGGCTTACTGGGCTTCACCCTCAGAACGACACCTAGCAGTGCATTTAATGCACTTTGCCTAACTGCTAGAGTTAGGTATGATAGCACTATTAGCTATCTAATCTCAAGATAATGACTGTTTTGCCACTTTGGTTACCCCTTGAGCTATGAAAGGAGGCCCAAGGCAACTTAGAAAGGGATTCGGACCCTTGCACACTTGTACGCGCGTAGCAGCTCTCCCCGAGGCCACCTTGCCGGGTTCTAGCGTTGCGTGTTCATTGTGTTCCTTCATCCAATCCACCAAAGCAAGAGTAGGGTTTTACACTTTTGAGCGGCCCAAACCTAGGTAAAAATGACCAGAGTCCTTGTCGTCATGCTGCCTCATGGCTTCTGCTCTTTGTGCAACGTGATCTCCCCCATGCCGAACCACAAGGGGCTCATGGCCCCATAGGTGATCGTGTCCTCCCACGACACCCGATGATCGGCAAGCCATTCAGAATAAATGGATCTTTAAGAAGAAGACAGACGTTGATGGTAATGTCACCGTCTATAAAGCTCGACTTGTCACAAAGTGTTTCTGACAAGTTCAAGGGGTTGACTACAATGAGACTTCCTCACCCGTAGCGATTCTTAAGTCTATTAGAATTATGTTTGCTATTGCCGCATTTTATGATTATGAGATCTCGCAAATGGACGTGAAAACGACATTCCTTAATGAGTTTCTTAAGGAAGAGTTGTATATGATGCAATGATGTCACTTGAACTACGTCAGTATTTCCCCAAAGAGGAAGGGATGATGCAGCACAGCTACGGTAGGTATTTCAGCTGATGGGATAAAATTTGTGTAGATTGGATAAATAGATCTCGATAAAACGTGAAATAAAATAAGTAATAAAAAGGTGCAGCCAGGTATTTTTGGGTTTTTAGAATAATAGATCAGAAAATAAAAGCGAATAAAAATAGATCTCAAAGCAAATATGATAAAGAATAGACCCGGGGGCCGTAGATTTCACTAGTGGCTTCTCTCAAGAAAATAGCACACGGTGGGTAAACAAATTACTGTTGGGCAATTGATAGAAGATCGAATAATTATGACGATATCCAAGGCAATGATCAATATATAGGCATCACATCCAAAATTAGTAGACTGACTCATGCCTGCATCTACTACTATTACTATCAACCGCTATCCAGCATGCATCTAGTGTATTAAGTTCATGGAGAATGGAGTAATGGAATAAGAATGATGACATGATGTAAACGAGATCTGTTCATGTAGGAATAGCCCCCATCTTATTATCCTTAATAGCAATGATACATGCATGTCGTGCTGCCCCTTCTGTCACTGGGAAAGAACAGAAACCCATCACAAAGCACCTCTTCCCATGGCAACAAAAATCGATCTAGTTGGCCTAACTAAACCAAAGATTCGAAGAAGAAATACGAGGCTATAAATAATCATGCATATAAGAGATCAAAAGAAGACTCAAATAATATTCATGGATATAAATCTGATCATAAATTCAAAGTTCATCGGATCCCAACAAACACACCGCAAAAAAGAGTTACATCAAATAGATCTCCAAGAGACCATTGTATTGAGAATCAAAAGAGAGAGAGAGAAAGCCATCTAGCTACTGCCTACGGACCTGTAGGTCTATGATGAACTACTCACGCATCATCGGAGAGGCACCAATGAGGATGATGAACCCCTCTGTAATGGTGTCTAGATTGGATCTTGTGGTTCTGGAACTTGCAGCGGCTGGAATTGTGTTTCGTCGACTCCCCTAGGGTTTCTGGAATATTTGGCAATTTATAGGGCGAAGAGGCAGTGCGGGAGGTCACCGAGGGGGGCACAACCCATGCCCAGGCATGCCCTGGTGGGTTGTGCCCACCACGGGCCTCCCCTCTGGTACATCTTTGGCTCGTCTGGTGTCTTCTGGTCCAGAAAAATTCTCCAAAAAGTTTGCTACATTTGGACTCCATTTGGTACTGATATTCTGCGAAGTAAAAAACAAGCAAAAAACAGCAACTGGCACTGGGCACTATGTCAATAGGTTAGTCCCAAAAAATGATATAAAGTTGCTATAAAATGATTGTAAAAGATCCAAGAATGATAATATAACAACATGGAACAAGCAAAAATTATAGATACGTTGGAGACGTATCATGCAACCAGAAGGTTTTGTCAACCCTAAGGATGCTAACAAAGTATGCAAGCTCCAGCGATCCATCTATGGACTGGTGCAAGCATCTCGGAGTTGGAATATTCGGTTTGTTGAGGTGATCAAAGCTTTTGGTTTTATACAAACTTATAGAGAAGCTTGTATTTACAAGAAAGTGAGTGGGACCGCTGTAGCATTTCTAATATTATATGTGGATGACATATTGTTGATTGGAAATGATATAGAATTTCTGGAAAGAACAAAAGGATATTTGAACAAGATTTTTTCAATGGAAGACCTCGGTGAAGCTGCTTACACATATTGGGTGTCAAAATCTATAGAGATAGATCAAGACGCTTAATAGGACTTTCACAAAGCACATACCTTGACAAAGTTTTGAAGAAGTTCAAAATGGATCAGTCAAAGAAAGGGTTCTTGCATGTATTGCAAGGTGTGAAGTTGAGTAAGACTCAAAGCCTGACCACGGCAGAAGAAAGAGAAAGGATGAAAGTCATTCCCTATGCCTCAGCCATAAGCTCTATAATGTATGACATTCTGTGTACCAAACCTGATGTGTGCCTTGTCATAAGTCTGGCAGGGAGGTACCAAGTGATCCAGGAGTAGATCACTGGACACCGGTCAAGAACACCCTGAAGTACCTGAAAAGGACTAAGGACATGTTTCTCGTTTATGGAGGTGATGAAGAGCTCGTCATAAAGGGTTACGTCGATGCTAGCTTTGACATAGATCTAGGTGACTCTAAGTCTCAAACCGGATACATATTTATATTGAATGGTGGAGCAGTCAGTTGGTGTAGTTCTAAGTAGAGCGTTGTGGCGGGATCTACATGTCAAGCGGAGTATATAGCTGCTTCGCAAGCAGCGCAAGAAGGAGTCTGGATGAAGGAGTTCATATCCGATATGGGTGTAATACCTTGTGCATCGGATCCATTGACTATCTTTTGTGACAACACTAGAGCTATTGCCATTGCCAAGGAGCCCAGGTTTCACAAGAGAACCAAGCACATCAAGCGCCGCTTCAACTCCATTCGTAATTATGTTAAGGATGGAGACATAGAACTTTGCAAAGCACATACGGATCTGAATGTGGCAGACCCATTGACTAAACCTCTTCCACGGACAAAACATGATCAGCACCAAGACTCCATGGGTGTTAGATTCATAATGATGTAAACTAGATTATTGACTCTTGAGAAAGTGCGAGACTGTTGGAAATATGCCCTAGTGGCAATAATAAATTGGTTAGTATCATATTTCCTTGTTCATGATAAAGGTTTATTATTCATGCTAGAATTTTATTGACCGGAAACTTAAATACATGTGTGAATAAATAAACAAATACTATGTCCCTAGTGAGCCTCTACTAGACTAGCTTGTTAATCAAAGATGGTTAAGGTTTCCTAACCATAGACATGAGTTTTCATTTGATAATGGGATCACATCATTAGGAGAATGATGTGATAGACAAGACCCAACCGTAAGCTTAGCATTCGATCGTATCACTTGAGTTTGTTGCTATAGCTTTCTTCATGTCAAGTATCTATTCCTAAGACCATGAGATCATGCAACTCCCGGATACTGGAGGAATACCTTGTGTGCTACCAAACGTCACTTCATAACTGGGTGATCATAAAGATCTCTACAAGTATCTCCGAAGGTGTCTGTTGGGTTGGCATGGATCAAGACTAGGATTTGTCACTCCGTGTGACGGAGAGAAATCTCTAGGCCCTCTCAGTAATACAACATCGTAAAGATCTTGCAAGCAATGTGGCTAATGAGTTAGTCATGAGATCTTGTATTATGAAACAAGTAAAGAGACTTGTTGGTAACGAGATTGAACTAGGTATGGAGATACCGACGATCGAATCTTGGGCAAGTAACATATTGCCAGACAAAGGGAATTGCATAAGGGATTAACCGAATCTCGGGCAAGTAACATATTGCCAGACATAAAAGATCTTCATGGAATATGTACGAACCAATATGGGCTTCGAGGTTCCGCTATTGGTTATTGACCGGAGGGGTGTCTTGGTCATGTCTACATGATTCTCGAACCCGTATGGTCCGCACACTTAACGTTCGGTGATGCTAGAGTAACGTTGGTGACCGAATGTTGTTCGGAGTCCTGGATGAGATCCCAGACATCACAACAAGCTCCAGAATGGTTTAGAGGTAAAGATTTATATATGGAAATTTGCTTTCAAGGTTCTAAAAAAAGTTTTAGTTTTTTCGGTATTGTACTAGGAAGCTTCCAGAAGGTTTCAAAAACTTCTAGAGAACTCTGGAAGTCCACCAAAGGTTCCACCACGTCCCAAGGGTCAGCATGGGCTGAGGGGAGGCACCCTGGCCTTATTGGTCTAGGTGCACAAGTCCCTCAAGGCCCATGTGGCTGGGAAAGTCCACCTGTGTATGGAAAGGAGGGAATTGGACTAGGAGTCCAAGTCCTCCCCCTTGGTGCGCCAGCCCTAGGGCTTGGAGGGCTGGCCACCACGCCCCTCCACCTATATATAGAAGGTAAGGGGCGCCCCCAAGAGGACACACAAGACCTTGGTCCCCCTCTCTCTCCCATTACTTTTTAACTCCTCTGTGTCTTTGTTGTTTCGGTAGCGCTCGGCATAGCCCTGCCAAAATCACTCCACCACCATCACCGTCACGCCGTCATGTTGATGGTGATCCCATCTACTTCTCCTCCCTCGCTTGCTAGATCAAGTAGGAGGAGATTTCATCGAGCCGTACGTGTGTTGAACGCGGAGGTGCCGTCCGTTCGGTACTTCATCAATTTGGATCGTGATTGGATCGTGACGAGTACAACTACATCAACCGCATGATATATGCTTTCGCTTAATAGTCTACGAGGGTACGTAGACACACTCTCCCCTCTCATTGCTATGCTTCTCCAAGATAGATCTTGGGTGTTTGTAGGAATTTTTTTATTTTCATGCTTCGTTCCCCTTCAAAGAAAACCAAAGCCCCGCCTCACCAGATTATGGATATGCTCAGAGAGTTCTCAATTGTTCCAGAATGGATCAGGGGACTGAAGAACGTGGCTCGTAGGCAAGGAGTGATGAGTGCCTTGACTCTAGCAAAAGCATATCACCCGGAGATGGATCCATCTCAACTAGCCAATGGGTGCCCCGAACTCAATGCTGACGAGTTGGATTTTACTCAGGAGGATTACCTGCACTGTGTGAAGGAGACCTGGCTTGTTGCAGTAAAAATTGCAGACAAGTTGTGTTTGACAAAATTTCAACTTGGCTACATAGAAGCCGGCGAGCGCATGACCATGCCATAGTCGTAGCCTTGCGAGCTCATCCCTCCACATAAGCAAGCCTTTGCCTCACATGTCAACACTTCATATGTGATGAACAAAGAAATGGTATTTGAGGCTTAGTCTGCAACTCAGTGGGTGGATGAAAACCCCCAAATCAAAGTGGCGGAAGGCAAGGACCCCAAGAACACCGACAAGCCGGCGCAAGTTGACCCGGTGCAGGCGCAAGCTGAAGTAGAGTCGGCCAGCATCAGCCCGGAAGATCCAACCACCGAGTCTCATCGAGCTACCACTCTGCAAGCCTGAAATTGGTGTTGTAAGAATACGCCAGCTATGGCTTTGTAATAGTTGTGATAAAAAAAACTCCATAGTCTCCCAGTTCCATCGAGCACTTAGTAATCTTCTTATTGGAAACTGATTTTTTTTGTGTTTGGAAGAAAACCTTGGCCGTGGTTGCAATGCAACCCGACAATGTATGCATTGTCTTGTGACTCCTTCTTTGAGCCAATGGCAATACTTGAGAAGTATATTTCAACCATGGTTGTTATCAACCCCGCATTTATGTACTAATTTTACTTATGTGAATCCTTGGTCGTGGTGGCAATGCAACCCGACAAAATTTATGATCCAAAACCTTAGTGTTGAAGTGTAACACAAGTTTAATTAACCGAGACCCGGTCATGTTTGTGACCCAGTATTTTTGTGACTTGGAGTTTATTTAGAAAAACAGTACTTGCAAAGAAAATGCATATATATATAATAAATAACATATGACATAAAAATAACTTAAAATAAAAAGGCGGCTTTCGAGGCTCGACTCTGAAATTTGCTTCTGTGAAGCAGGCCTTGTAGCCTCTTTTGGTTTATCCTAGTTCTCTGAAAGTCGGCTCTCACGTGACAATCTCACGGTCAACAGAGTCCATAATAAGCATAAGTCTGATTGACTTATCAAAAGTACAGCTGGTCCACCTTTGCGGAGTAGCATCGAGCTAACAGGCAGGTTTAACTAGGTATTATGGTAGCATATGCCGGGTTAAGAGGGATGTTAATAGCTAAACTCGATGAGTTGGAAGCCCCCAAATAACCAATGATCAATGAATAAAAACTCAACACACAACTTTTGAGGTGAAACGAGAAACTCTAGTTGAGGGCGTAATGGATTAGGGGGTCTTCAACCTGCCGGCCTATCACTTGGGGCCGGACTGTTGGGCCGTGATGTCAATGTTTGGAGGCCGAACATAAGTGGAGATCCCGTATCCGGACAGGAGGCTTTTTGGTGCCTTGGTGTGTTCTCCAAGTCAAGATAAGAAGAATCGGCATGTTTATCCTTTCTTTGTAACCGACCATGTATAACCCTAGCACCCCTGGTGTCTATATAAACTAGAGGGTTTAGTCCGTAGAGGCTAGAACAACCACCATCATCCTACTAGTCTAGGGTTTAGTTCATCTAATCTCGTGGTAGATTGACTCTGTAATCCTCATATACACAAGCAATATGATCAAGAAGGACGTAGGGTTTTACCTCTTAGAGAGGGCCCAAACCTGGGTAAACATCGTGTCCCTAGTCCTTTGTTCCCCATTGATCCAAGATCCACAGCTCGGGACCCCCTACCCGAGATCCGCCGGTTCTGACACCGACATTGGTGCTTTCATTGAGAGTTCCACTGTTGGATTGCCGAAGGATCGATGGCACCCCTGATCATCGGAGACAGCATCAGCACCGGGGACATCTTCGTCCCCGGGCAACTTTTTACGTTCGGTAGCATCATACTGCACACCAACTCGACTAGTCATCTCGACTAGGTCGACCATTTTGCCCCTGAGCATCATATCAGGGTTGATAACTTGGAGTACGTTACCGACGCTCGGGGCGATCTGACCTTCACTGGCTTCTCAGCTTCACCTGGGATGCCCATGGATCCCGAAGCATCAACCTCGGGGCCTCTCCCCGAGCCAATCTCTAGATCGGCTCTCATCTCGCGGCCGGCTTCGAGCTAGGAAACCATCACTAAGTCCGAAGACTAGGAATTATTCTTGGCTGGACTCCCCCTCCTTACCGCAAATCCAGCCTCGAGCCTTGGCGATAGTTCGACATCCGAACATCAGGAGTCAGCCCTGGACGGACTCACCCCTCGCCTCACCATCACTCCGGAGGTTGACTCCGAAGAAACCTCAAACACCGATCCGGCCAGCCTCACCTTGTTAAACGAGGTGCTTGACCGGATCCAGATGATGACTATTGTCGAGGGCCCATCCTCGGCTCACGCTCAACGGAGCCTTGGGGGCGGGCCACAGGGAATTTTACGTCCCACCCACCACCCATTTAGTAGCCACTATCGAGGACTTCACCAACATGCTGGACTATGCCTCTGAGGAGGCCTACGACATGGACGACGACAGCAAAGCCATCGCCCACGCTGCTCCTCCCATCACCGGCCGATGGACGGCTACCTACACCTATGATGTTTACATGGTGGATACCCCCAAAGACGACAGCGACGGCGCTAATAATGGGGATGGCACCCCCAGAAGAGACAGTAACAAGCCCGGTGAGGAGTCCCCCAAATGCCGGAGACAACGCCGACGATCCAAGGGACGTCGAGGCAGGAAGAGCAACATGGGCACCGGAGAGGACGATACTCCGGACAATGCGGAAGACCTAGGCGACCCCGCCCCCGAGCAACAGCCTGATGAACTAGAGGGGCATTGGGGCCAGCATGACCCCGAGGACCCCAACGATTCTGAGGACAACAACTATATGCCTCTCTCCAAGGAGGAGGTCATCCTCGGAGCGGAAGATTTCATCGTTCCAGAAGATCCGTTGGACCAGGAGCGGTTCAAGCAACTGCTCATAGCCATAGCACGAAGCCTAAAGAAGAAGAAGTAGTAGCTGAAGGCCGAACAAAACACCCTCAATGATAGATGGATTAAAGTCCTCATAGTCAAAGAAGGGTATGGCTACCAGCAGCAGACTAAGAGCTACCCAAAGCGGAAGTTGCTGCCACAATTCGATGACGAGGCCCTTGCGCCTGCACCACCAAGATACCCACAGGCAGATCTGCCCGACCGCCCCCCTCGAGGAAGGGCCAGGCTGGCTGGAGAGGCCGAATACCCACCTGCTCCCCTCTCGCCATAAAGGCAAGGAGGCGGCATAGCCAGAATACCAATACGATCTCCGTCATGACCTCGCCATTAGAGTAGGACAGACACGGTCCATTTACGGATCTCGAGATTACACCCCGGCTGGACGGGACGGATACCAATCATGGCGCGACCGAAACGATAAAATTCGGGAGCAGCACTGGGCCGTTACGGCCGCCGGTCTACGACATGACGTAGCCCGGGTTAGGGGCCGCTCACCCGATGTGCTTTACCAACGAGGTAATTCGGCATCCGTTCCCCGAAGGGTTTAAACCCGTAAACATCAAACAATACGACGGGACCACAGACCCGGCCTTGTGGATCGAAGACTTTCTTCTCCACATTCATATGGTTCGAGGTGATGACGTCCACGCCATAAAGTATTTTCCATTAAAGGTCAAAGGACCAGCCAGACATTGGCTCAATAGCCTCCCCGAAAACTCTATAGGGAGTTGGGAAGAGCTCGAGGATGCTTTCCGAGCTAACTTTCAAGGAACTTATGTCCGACCTCCGGATGTCGATGACCTAAGCCACGTGTTCCAACAGCCCGGAGAATCAGCCCGGCAATTTTGGAATCGGTTTTTGACCAAAACAAGATCGTCGACTGTTCGGATGTAGAAGCTATAGCCGCATTCAGGCACTGTATCCAAGACGAATGGCTAGCGTGCCAGCTCGGCCAGGATAAGCGGAAGACGATGGCAGCACTCACCTCTCTCATGACCAGCTTTTGCACGGGGGAAGATAGTTGGTTGGCTCGTAGAAGCACCAACCCAGAAGACCCCGACACTTCGGAAGTCCGATTCGGCAATGGAAAACCACGGCGCAATAGAAACAAGCGTCGCCACAACAACCGCTAAGCCAAAGACACGACATTGAATACCAGATTTTGCAACTCCAAAACAGGATCGCAGAAGAAACCCTCTAAGGGGAACCAGGATGGACCCACCAAGTTGGACACAATCCTGGATAGACCCTGCCAGATCCACTGCATGTCTGATAAGCCCGCCAACCACACCAACCGCAACTGTTGGGTAATCAAACGGGCCTGCAAGATCATGGCTGGGGATGCAGGCAAAAGCCCCCGCAGCGAGGACGACGAAGAACCTCACAGGCCGAGCAATGGAGGCCAGAAAAAATTCCCTCCCGAGATAAAGATGGTGAATATGATCTACGCCACCCATATACCCAAGAAGGAGCGGAAACGAGCACTTCGGGATGTCTACACCGTAGAGCCTGTAGCCCCGAAATTCAATCCATGGTCGGCATACCCAATCACCATTGACTGCAGGGACCATCCGACCAGTATTCGTCATGGAGGGTCGGCGGACCTGGTCCTCTACCCCATTATCGATGGGTATCACCTCACTAGAGTCCTCATGGATGGGGGCAGCAGCCTCAATCTGATTTATGCAGATACAGTGAGGAAAATGGGCATCGACTCGTAAAGGATCAAGCCTAGTAACACCACCTTTATGGGGGTAATCCCAGGCGTGGAAGCCCGCTGCTCGAGCACCTTGACTTTGGAAGTGGTGTTCAGCTCCCCGGACAACTTCCGCAGTGAAGACTTGATCTTCGACATTGTCCCCTTCTGCAGCGGTTATCATGCGCTCCTGGGTCGGACAGCGTTCGCCTGTTGCATCGTTGTCCCCCACTATGCATATTTAAAGCTAAAGATGCCCAGACCTAAGGGTGTCACTACAGTTAATGGTAATACGGAACGCTCACTCCAGACTGAAGAACATACAGCGGCCCTAGCGGCCGAAGTACAAACCAATATCGAGGGGCCCCATTATCAGCCTGCCGGCAAGGCACGAGAAGAAAGGAAACGGGCCCAGGCTCTATCTCCGTTTGAGGAACATCCATGCGTTTCGCGTAAATGGGGATACGCTCCCCACAACATACCCACCCAATTCGAACATTATGTGCCTCGTCAGCATAACTTTGCACTTAAAATACCATGGGCTACTGTGGGGACCAAATCAAAACCAAGTATTCGGCTCAACTGAACTATGGTCCTGCGCGTCTTCGGATGTCGAACAGATACACCTACGGATCAATAAGGCATTAAGCTAGACCAGCTCGGCAACCTCTCACGGCTCCTAGTCAAGGGCCCGTCAGTCGACCTCCAACCCCTCTACGGAGTTCTTTCCCCAATAGAAGCAAAGGCACAGATGTGTAGCAGGGCACAATAGGGATATCAACCCCACGCTTCAAGGCCTTGTGTAAACCTTTCATCTGTAAAACATTTTTCTTTCTTATAAAGTGCCTATAACAGATGCTTCGGCAGTTCGCTTCACAACCTAGAATCCCTTTTCTTTTTTCGACTCCCAAATCTCAATTGCTTTGGCTCTCTCTCTCCCTCCCTTTCGCCGGGACAAAAAATAAATCCATCGGTTTCCTTGTATGGATAGACCTCATGAGCTCTTCTGTATTAAAGACCAAGTTTTATGGTCCTCTTGCAGTTTTTTCTATTGCACCTTTCTCTCGCTCTTCGACGCCACTATAAGCTAATTCGACACATTTTTTTCTTCAGGCAATAATCGGGTAATAGACCGGGGGCTTGACATTAATATTTGCCCTATGCCTCAAGTTTGACACCTTTTCCTTCTTTGCGTGTTCGGCCTCTCGGGTATTGCATTACATGCATTGGTTCTAAATTATGTCTTAGGTCAATAGTTGGGTTGCCCGGCTCCTGTGCTTACCTCCTTACATTCCGCTCATTTGTCTAGCAAGGTAAAGGGAGAACCACTGTGATTGCACTCCCGGCTAGTCTGGCTACGTACCTTAGTGGAGAAAGCCGAAAACTGACTGTCATAATAAGCGAGAACCGGTCGGTGATCCGATGACAAGTGTGAAAGTGCGTTATATCGACTAGAGGGGGGGGGAATAGGCGATTTTTACAAATTAGTCACTGAGGAAATACTGCTTGAGGAATTTGCTAAGTGACGAACTACAAGCAGCGGAATAAGTACTCAGGTACATGCATAACAAAGCAGTAGCATAGTCATCATGATGAAATGAAACATACACAGAGCATAGGTAGCGTGTAAATAGGATAAGCAGGCTGAAAACAAAGTGACTGAAGAAATAGGAATGAGGAAATTGAGAAAGTCTTCAGTCAAAGTCTTCAAATAGTAACGATCAAGTACACAACAGATATGCGAGGAAATGAAAGGGTTGAGGAAATAGAACCAGTAGCTTGGTGAAGATAGTGATTTGGTAGACCAGTTCCAACTGTTGTGACAGTTGTACGTCTGGTTGGAGCGGCTAGGTATTTAAACCTGTGGACACACAGTCCCGGACACACAGTCCTCACCATATTCTCCTTGAGCTAAGATCACACAGACCTCGCCCAATCACTTGTGGTAAGTCTTCACAGGTGACTTCCAAACCTTCATAGACTTGGTCACTCGGCGATCCACAATTCCTCTTGGATGCTCTAGACCATGACGCCTAACCGTCTGGAGGATGCACAGTCCTCAAAGGTAATAAGCGTCGGTTCCACATAGGAACAATCTCTTCAGTGATGCTCAATCACTTTGATTTTCTCACAAAGTCCTCGGAGGATGGGATGCTCTGAATGACAAGTGTCAGTTTCTCTCGGAGCAGCCAACCAGCTAGTGGTTGTAGGGGCGGCTATTTATAGCCGGGGAGCAGCCCAACATGATAAGACATAAATGCCCTTCAATGGTATGACCGTTAGGTGGATAGGATATTTTGGACAGCTGGCGCATAGCACAGCAATGGTCGGAAATTTGAGCTCTCAAATTCCTCAGGGCTATCATGTTCCTCACTTGTAGGCAACCCGCACTGGCAAATTCCTAACTCCTCAGTTAGAACAAATTCCTCAGAGAACAAAAGATCTCTGTCACTGAAGAACTTGACTGAACTGTATGAGACTTCCAATGGCTTCACTCGAAAGGATTGGGTAGGTGTAGGATTTGAGATGAGAATCACTTGGAAACTTTTCCTTAGTTTTACCTGACCCCCTTTAACAGTACGGTGTTTCCTATGACTCAAGAAAGGGAAAACAAAACTACGAAAACAAAAGTCTTCACGCTTCATAATCCTCGCATCAATTTCAAGTTTTCAAGGTCACACCAATTTCCTCATTTTCAAAGTCTTCAAGAAAACCAAAGTCCTCAACTGAAGACATTCATTTTTAGGGGTCGACTTTCATCGTAAATATCAAACTCCTCATAGAATTATAGAACCTGTGTACACTCACAAACACATTAGTCCCTTAACCTATAAGTCTTCAATACACCAAAATCACTAAGGGGCACTAGATGCACTTACAATCTCCCCCTTTTTGGTGCTTGATGACAAATAGGTTAAGTTTTCAACGGGGATAAAACATATGGAGTGTAAATACTGATATTGAGGAATTTGATTGCAAGATATAGAAGAACTCCCCCTGAAGATGTGCATATTGAGGATTTTGCTTTGGATAGAAAATGCACATTGTAGAGTAATATCATGGAGATCTCCCCCTATATCTTGTAATTCATACACGCATTTAACATATGATATGAAGAATTTCAAATGCATGATGAAATATGGTGTCTGACGAAATGCGTGCATTAAGGTGTTTGAGGAAATAAGCATGCAGAAAGCAGTTCAAAAAGAGTCAGACAACCATAGGACTTAAGCTTACAACTCATCAGATCAAACACCTCAGAAAGCAAGAGTTGTAACTTAACAGAAAAAACAGCCCATATATATAAGACCCGCTTGAAGACTAACTCAAATTTCTCCCCCTTTGTCATCGAATGACCAAAAGGGACGAAAAATGAGGACTAACACCCCTGAAGAATATCATCATGATGTCGATGGGGGAGCGCCAGCGTTGTTGGGGTCATCCGTTGAGGTAGGGCCTGCCACGGTGTCGTTCAAATATTCAGCTTCATCCGTCTCGTGCGATGAAGAATATGAACTTGTGACCAGCTGAGGAACTTTGACTTTCTTGAATTTCTTCGAAGGTGGCTGAGACCAGTCAAAGTCCTGTTGAAATCCCATCTGCTTGAGATCTTCATCACCGTATAGATGAGATAATATAGCCCAAGTGCGATCGAAGATTTCATGAGCATAGTAGTGATTCTTCTTCACAGTGTTTTGCGTGACAGTCATATTCTGAAGAATTGAGCCAAATTGACGCTTGACCCACTTGTGATTACGATCGACCTTCTGATGAAGACTTAGAAGAAGCTCACGATCAGTCATCACTCGTGGAGCAGTGGCTTGAGGAGTTGGCTTTGAAGCTTTTGCAACAGAATCTTGCGTAGCAGAGTCATCATTGGTGGAGTAAGATGCAGCTTTGCGAAACTGACCATCCAATGGACGAATGCCTTCATCAATGATAGCAGCTTTACCTTTTCCATCAACTGAAGAAATAGTCCATTTGAGGACTTCAATAGGAGGTAAATAGCTGAGATGATTCTGACAATCTGCCTGGTAGTGAATTGAAGACCTGGTTCTGATGAACTTCATGATCCATGGAGCATAAGGCTTCAACTCAAAAGGTGACAAAGCAGCATTAGCCAAAGTCCTCATGAAGAAATCATGGTAGTTAATGGGAGTGCCATGTATCATGTTAAACAGCAGATTCTTCATGATGCCAACAACTTTCTCTTCTTCAGAGTTGTGGCCTTTGATCAGACTAAGGGTTTTGGTCAGAATGTGGTAGATTGTCCTAGGCACATAAAGCAAATCCTTCACAAGGAAGGTAGTTCTTGAAGCTTGGCCTGCCTTCAAAGGCTTCATCAACACTTGCATCATATGATTTGGAAGCTCAGGTTCTTCATACATGAGCCTGGCGCCTTCAGCAGGAGGACTGACTAGTACGGCATGAAGTAATTCAGAGGCCGGTGCTTTGTAATGAGTGTTCTCAGTCATCCAGTCAAGCACCCATGAGTTCACATCAGCCACATTTCCAGTGAGGTGCAGTGTGGCATAGAATTGAAGAATTAGCTCTTCATTCCAATCGTAGATGTCAGTGCAGAAATTCAGAAGCCCAGCTTCATGAAGAACAGACAAGACTGGCTGGAAGCAAGGAATAGACTCCATGTCAACATGAGGAATTTGACGGTGCTCAAATACCTTGTCCTTATCAAATAGGAGTGAAGAATAGAAGTTCATTTGACTGGCTGTCCAGAATCGCTTGCGGCGAAGTCTTGTAGAGTCATATGGATTGAAATCCATGAAGAAATGGTGCTCTGCGAAGAAATCATCAGCCTTGAACTTTTGCTTCTTAGCATGAGGGTTTTGCTGCTTGGGCCAAAGATTAGCAGTTGAGGGCTTTACAGCCTCTTGGAGCACAACTTCAGGAGCCACAGACTGAGGAATTTCAGCGGCAGTTTCAGTAGTAGCAGTCTGAGTCTCCATTTCTTCAGCTGTAGTACCTAGAACTTCTTCAGGAATGGAAAGAAGTGATGTTTGACGTTCTTCAGATCCCATGTGAATTTCTTCAGTTTGTACAGGGGACTGAGGAATTTGATGCAGAGATGTGGTCAATGGTGAATTGGGGTGAAGTCTTTCCCAATAATCATCATTAAGCACAGGAGTTGTAGAATCGATATCCACGTCTTCTTATTCCATTTCCTCAACGCGTGCCTCTTCAGCTGTGAACTGAGGCATGGGCGATGATACCAGTGGGGTTGAAGGGATATCTTTCCACTTCAATTTCTTCATCCAACTGCTCTGAAAAAGCAGCAGAAGGATTTTCTTCATCAATGTCATCTGGTATGACATAATCTTCACCATATGGGATAATTTCCTTTGATGGCACCACAGAGATAGGAACAACATCAATGGGGTTAGTGAAGGAACTTGTCAAAGTCTTCACTTTCTTGGGAGCTGAAGACTCTACTGTCGTTGATGCTTTCCTTTTCTTCACAGATGCCTTCTCTGCAGCTTTGGTTTTCTTCACTTCTGATGCAGAAGGAAGGTTGATACTCTTCATCTTTGATGACTTTGTAGGAGGAGCAGATGAAGTTGGTTCAGTGTCTTCAGGCGCAACATTGAAGGTTGCCCTGGCAATTTCTTCAGGAATTGGAATTTCTTCAGCAGCCCTGGTATCCACAGATTCTTCAGCAGCCTGATTTTCATCAGCTGCGCTTACAGTTACTTCAACAGACTGAACAGAAGCATCAGTCCTGAGGAATTTGTTGTTGTGATGGTGCTGCAACACTCAGCTTGAGGGTCTTGGAGAGTTTGACGAATCTGACCTTGGCATCGAGCCAATCTGCATGGTAGGTGTCAAATTCATCACTGAGGTTTTTGATCTCCTTCTGCATGTTTACAAGTTCTTCAAGAGTCATATTCAGAACATTTTTCTTCTGAAATCTTTCCTTTTTATATTGGGCCTTCTTGACTTGTCTGGCCTTCTCGAATTTCCATTTTTCTTCACTGATGAAGGCCGACAACATATGACTTTGACCAGGTGTGAGGTTCAGAGGAGTATTGGGATCCTTGTGCCAGAGGTCAATGAAATCAAGGATCTTCTTTGGATCCAGCATGAGAGGCACGGCACTGCCTCTTGCTCTAGCAGCCCTTTCTTGCCTGTCTCTCATGATTTCAGAAAGTTCATCATCATCAGCTTCATCGTCATCAGACGGAATTTGAAAAACAACTTGTTTCTTATGAGGACTTGGCCTCGTTCCACGTCCAGCAGTGGCCTTTTTCTTCAACAGAATTGGAGCCGTTGAGGACAGTGGTGGAGCTACGGAACTTGCAGATGTTGCTGAAGCAATAGAGAGTCCTGCAGTCCGTTGGCATGTGGCTAGATGCACAGGTGTTGAGGTCTTGGCAGCAGCAGTTGAGGATTACGAGGCAACAGAGGGAATTGGAGCTGCCCTTGAGGAGGTTGCCTGAGGAATTTGCCGTGAGGGCTTTGCACTTGGCTGTGAGGGCATTGCTGTTGAGGAACTCGACTTCACAACTGATTTCTTCGGCAAAGCCTTCTTAGGCTTGCTAGCAGAGGCCTCAGCAGCAGCAGCAGCAGAATGTTCATTGAATTTCTTCACTGCATCTTTTGCTACTTTAGCGAATTTGGCTTGACGCTTGGCCCATTCTTTGGGAAATTTCTCATCGTGCCTGATGCTTGAGGGATCAGCTTCTTGGCCTGGAGCCAATGGAGGTCTTGGACATGGAGGGTTAACAGTGAATTTCATCATGTACTTTGGAGTAACATAACGATATTCCCTCCATTCCTTAGCCCATCTTCTCTCAATTCTTTGTATGCGCACTTTGCGCTCATTCTTAGTCTCTTTGCCATGAGTTGCTTCATCAGGAGTACGGTACCCTGCATAGATATCTTCAGGGATCTCAAAAGCAGTGTTTGTCTCAGGCCTCTTTCCTCCCTTCTGAGGTCTTTTACCATCAGCCATTTTCTTCACTTGAGGATTTTGAACAATTGATGTTTCTGAGGAAGTGTGCAACTTATCTTTGAGGAATGCCGCAAATGAGTTAAGTTGATGAGAACCTAGTGATTCAGCAGTAGACATTTTGAACATGTGAACAGAGTATAGGTGCGAAGAATTTGGAGAGGTCATATGCGTTCTCAGAAATTTTTCAAAAGTATCAAGTTTGAGGAATTTGACAATGGGTGTCTTGACAAATTTCACTAAGCGTTCTTGACTTAGGTTCCAGAGTTGTATAGATTTGAAAATCCACACAATTGAGGAATCTTAAATAAAAACATAGCTTAGAGAAACAAATCAAGGTACAGAAGCAACTTGGTGTATATGGAATGGGAAGTTGAAGAATAAACACCTTTTGAAGATTTTGTGGAAATCATAATAATTAAAGCAGGGCAGTAAAATTAGCTTTTATTTACCCTGGACGAAGAACACAACAAACTGGGAGTGGAGTTGGAGAAGTTCGTCTGCTCAGATCTCTCACGCCCTAACTTGGCGGCGAGAGATAGCTACGGCGGCGGCGGAGTGAAGATTTCCGCGGCCGGCATGAGTACGACGGTGATGAGGTCGAGGCAGTGAAGCTCTTCCTCACCGGCGACAATGGAGAGTAGCGACGGCGCTAGGTCTGAGAGCTCGAGCGAGATGGTGGTCGAGCGGAGTAAATGAAGACAGACGAAGGGAGGGGGTATTTATAGCCACGGTGAAAAATAGCCCGTCCGAAATTTTTGGACGAACATGCCCCTGACCCTTACTCGTCTAACGACATGTGTCACCCACGTACAGAGCGGTGGAGATCATGGGCTATCATGGGTGAGTATTTTAATCCATCGTGGGATGCGGAATGATTTGAGCGGCAAAAGCCAAAAATTCAGATATGAAAATTTTAAAGTTTCGTTCGCAAATTCTTCGGCTGTCAAGGACACAGTGAAGACTTTGAACGGGTTTCAAATAGAACACACATGAAGAATTTGTGAACAGACTAGGTTGAGTTTAGCATAGAGGGGGAACGGGTCCGATCACATTCACTTAGAGGAAAAAGTCAACTTGAAGAATTAGCAATAAGTGAATGCTGTTGAGGACATGAAAAAACTCAAATATATATATATAGTCAATGAAGAACACCAGTCGAAAATTTTGAAGACTTTGCAAGTTGAAGAATTTGCAAAATGAAAAAAAAACACAATTTTGAAGATTTTCAACTTTTGTTGGTGGCGTGACCCACCGTATAAGAATGATGCTTTCAGACACCGTGTACAATTGTCGTAGGGCTCTGAGAATCAAATTCTTCGTTAATTTCTTCACACTTAGTGGGTTAGTCTTCATTGATTGAAGAAAAACATTACTTCGTGTGTTGCACATCTAAGCCATCAATTTTGCATAAGTGTTAGGATGTGTGTCCTTTCAAAGAACATTCGAAGATTCCAAGATATTTAGCTCACAACGCAACTTGCTAAATCTCTTCTCATCCAAGGGCTTGGTGAAGATATCTGTTAGCTGTTCTTCAGTCTTCACGTGATCAATAGAGATGTCGCCCTTCAACACATGATCTCAAAGAAAATGATGACGAATCTGGATGTGCTTTGCCTTCGAGTGCTGAACTGGGTTATGAGCAATCTTGATGGCACTCTCGTTGTTGTAGTAGAGTGGCACATTCTTCATGTTGATGCCATAGTCCTTGAGGGTTTGCTTCGTCCATAGCAATTGAGCACAGCAAGAACCAGCATCAATGTACTCAGCTTCAGCAGTAGAGCGTGATACGCAGTTCTACTTCTTCGAGGACCAACATACTAAAGATCGTCCGAGGAAATGGCATGTGCGTGATGTTGACTTGCGATCCACTCGATCACCAGCATAGTCAGAGTCAGAATATCCAATGAGATCAAAAGCCGAGCCCTTGGGATACCATAATCCAAGTGTTGGAGTGTGAGCTAGATATCGAAGAATATGTTTCACAGCCTTATGGTGTGATTCCTTAGGTGTAGCTTGAAAACGGGCACACATGCAAACACTAAGCATAATATCTGGCCTAGATGCACATAGGTACAATAAAGAGCCAATCATGGAGCGGTATACCTTTTGATCGAAGTCTATACCATTTTCATCGGTGCATAGATGGCCATTTGTGGGCATAGGGATTTTGACGCCTTTGCAATCTTGCATACCGAATTTCCTCAGAATGTCCTTGAGGTATTTCTCTTGAGAAATGAAGATGCCATTGCATTATTGATGAATTTGAAGACCTAAGAAGAATTTCAATTCTCCCATCATGGACATTTGATATTCCTCACTCATCATATAAGCAAATTCGTCACTGTAATGTGGGTTAGTACAGCCAAAGATAATATCATCAACATATATTTGGCACACGAATTATTCATCATCATAAGTTTTGGTGAAAAGAGTTGGATCGAGTGAACCTGGTTTGAAGCCTTTCTTCATGAGGAATTCCTTCAGTGTATCATACCACGCCTGAGGGGCCTGCTTGAGGCCATAGAGGGCCTTATTGAGTCTGAAGACTTGGTCAGGATGCTTAGGATCTTCAAAACCTGGGGGTTGAGCAACATATACTTCTTCCTCAAGCTTACCATTGAGGAATGCACTTTTCACATCCATTTGATATAAGATGATATTATGATGGTTAGCATAAGCAAGCAATATGCGAATAGCCTCAAGTCTAGCAACAGGTGCAAAAGTTTCATCGAAATCAATTCCTTCAACCTGTGTGTAGCCTTGAGCTACAAGACGAGCCTTGTTCCTCACCACTAGGCCATTTTCATCTTGCTTGTTGTGGTAGATCCATTTGGTACCGATGATATTATGCTTGCGTGGGTCTGGTCGCTTGACAAGCTCCCACACATTGTTCAGCTCGAATTGATGTAACTCCTCTTGTATTGCTTGAATCCATTCAGGCTCCAGAAATGCCTCGTCAACTTTGGTGGGCTCTGTGATAGAGACAAAAGCAAAATGCCCACAAAAGTTAGAAAAATGTGAAGCTTTTGAGCGTGTGAGAGGACCTGTTGATGTCGTTGATGATTCTCTCAATCTGTACTTCATTTGCAACGCGGGGATGAGCAGGTTGATGACTTTGATTTGGCTCAGCATTTTTTTCAGAGCCATTTTCATCTGATGTACCAGCATGATTTTCTTCATGATCTGGAATGACTTCTTCAGCAGATTCTTCAGTAGGTATGACATCCTCAGTAGCCTTTAGCTTGATGGATTCCTCAGGAGACATTTCATCTAGCACAGGAGGTAGGTGCTCTCTTTGCGAGCCATTAGTTTCATCGAACCGCACATCTACAGTTTCAACAACCTTGTTGTGATAGGTGTTGAAGACTCTGTAGGTGTGCGAGTCCTTTCCGTAACCAAGCATAAAACCTTCATGTGCTTTCGGTGCAAATTTAGAATTGTGATGGGGATCTCTAATCCAACATTTAGCACCGAAGACTTTGAAATAACTCACATTGGGTTTCTTGTCAGTGAGGAGTTCATATGAAGTCTTCTTGAAGAATTTGTGAAGATATACCCTATTGATGATGTGGCATGTAGTATCAATTGCCTCAGGCCAGAAGCGACGAGGTGTCTTGTATTCATCAAGCATGGTGCGAGCCATCTCAACAAGAGTCCTGTTCTTGCGCTCCACAACGCCATTCTGCTGAGGAGTGTATGGGGCAGATAACTCATGAATAATACCAAGTTCATCAAGATAGTCATCAAGACTAGTATTCTTGAACTCAGTCCCATTGTCACTATGTATATGCTTGATCTTCACACCAAAATTCGTCGAAGCCCTTGAGGAAAATCGTCTGAAGACTTCCTGCACTTCAGTTTTGTAAGTAATGACATGCACCCATGTGTAACGAGAATAATCATCAACAATGACAAAGCCATATAGAGATGCTACATTTGTTAGTGTGGCATAATGAGTAGGGCCAAAGAGGTCCATATGAAGCAATTCAAAAGGACGAGAGGTGGTCATGATAGTCTTTGAGGGATGCTTGGCTCTGGTCATCTTTCCAGCCTCACAAGCCCCACAAAGATGATCTTTGAGGAATTTGACACCCTCAATGCCAATGACGTACTTTTTCTTCACGAGTGTGTGTAAGTTCCTCATGCCAGCATGACCCAGTCGTCGATGCCATAGCCATCCTTCTGAAGCTTTTGCAAGTAGACATGTGGCAGGCTGTGGTCCTGCAGAGAAATCAACAATATACAAGTCTCCTCTCCTAAAGCCTTCGAAGACTTTGGAATTGTTAGATTCCATGAGCACTAAGCAGCGATATTTGCCAAAGACAACAACCATATCAAGATCACAAGGCATTGAGACAGACATGAGGTTGAATCCGAGGGACTCGACAAGCATGACTTTGTCCATGTGTCGATCCTTTGAGATTGCAACCCTACCTAGACCCAATACCTTGCTTTTGCCTTTGTCAGCGTAGGTGATATGCTTCAAATGTGATGGAGATAAAGGAGTGTCCATTAGTAAGCTCTTGTCACCGGTCATGTGATTAGTACATCCACTGTCGAGGACCCACTCAGTAGCTTTGGGTAAATCATCCTGTAGATGAATTAGTGCTTCTTACGAACTCATATACTTTAGAGTGAAGAATATGACATCAAATTCATCAGACAGAATTTCATCAATTAATGCAACATATGTATATATAGCAGTATAAGGACATGAGAAATGAATGAATCATTTCTTCATGATTAGCTTGCGTCCTTTCAAGCATTTCAGGTCTCCAGAAAATTCTTCAGACGATTTAGTTCATCTGGAGACCTGACCCTACATAGGAGATTAGTTCTTTTTCTTCACCACCCACATCTGGAGGGGTGGCAAAGAGTTCATCATTCTGCAAGCTCCATAAGAGAAAGGTGGCATTGAAACCAATGCGCTTCGTTTCATAGGAGAGGGGTTAGTATAGGCATATGAATAAGCAGAGAAATTCTTCGAGGACTTATGAACATAATGATTTGAAGAATAGTGCACATAATCAGAACTCTTAGATTTTCCCTGCGAAACTGAGGCGTTAGCATGATGATGATCATATGAGGATTTTGATCCACGTGAGGAATTTGATCCATATGAGGACTTGGATCCATATGAAGACATGGATCCATATGAAGACTTTGGTCCATATGAAGAATTTGATCTGGGGTTCCTATTCTTCACAGGTGGTGTCATGAGGACATTCACTTGAAGACTTTCAAGGCACCTTTTGGGAACCCAGATTTTCTTCATAGGGGGACCATTCCTGCAGTTAGTTCCAACATATCTAGCAAATACTTCACCATTCTGATTTTTGAATAGTTTATAGTTGGAGTCAAATGACTCATCAGATGAATATGAGGATTCACAAGTAAAGCCAGATAAAGTGGATGGATCTATGGGAGGTCCCTTCGCAGCAACCCATGAGGTTTTGGGATACTGCTCAGGTTTCCAGTAGGTTCCATTAGCATTGAGTTTCCTCTCAAAGGCAATACCCTCTTTCCTAGGGTTCCTGTTCAAGATCTGCTTTTTGAGCACATCACAAAGAGTCTGATGCCCTTTGAGGCTTTTGTACATGCCTGTCACATACAATTCCTTCAACCCTGCATTTTTGTCAGTGATACTAGTGGTGTCCTCAGATGAGGAATTTGTGACCACAGAGATAATTGAAGAATTTGCAGCAATAGAAGCATTTGAACTTTCAGGTGAAGAATTAGCAGTTTCACGTTCAATGCATTTCAAACATGGTGGAATAAATTCTTCTTGAGCGGAACTGATCTGTTGAGCAAGTAATGAATCATTTTCCTTCTGAAGATCTTCATGGCTCACCCTTAGCTTCTCAAGATCTTGCTTTCTTTGAAGGAATTCATAAGAAAGCTTCTCATGATTGGCTAAGAGAGTTTCATGACGACTTTGAAGGTTGTCAAACTTAGACTGTAGTTGCTGAAGATTATCAGTCAGTGTTTGAGTTCGATCCATTTCCTCACCTAACAGATCATCGCTTTTGTCTAGCATATTTTGAACCTTTTCCAAAGCCTTTTGTTGTTTAATAGCAATATTAGCAAGTTTGGAATAGCTGGGTTTGAGGTTATCATCAGATTCATCCTCATTTGATTCAGAGGAGGGATATTTGAATACCTTGGCACCTTTTGCCATGAGGCAATAGGTGGGAGCATAGTCATCGTTGCTGACATCAGCAGTGTTGGGGAAGCCATTTTCCTCAGTGTTGAAGATGGACTTGCTGACGTAAGCAGTAGCGAGGGCTAGGCTCGCCACACCAGAGTCTGACTCCTCGGATACCTCCTCTTCCTCATGTTCCTCAGATTCAGCTTCAGAGTCCATTTCCTTGCCAATGAATGCCCGAGCCTTCTTGGAACTGCTCTTCTTGTGAGATGAAGACTTTGAAGATTTTGATGATGAGGACTTTGAAGATTTCTTCTTCTTCTTAGAGTCATCTGAACTATCATCCTTGTATTTCTTCTTCTTTGATTCCTTTGCCCACTGAGGACAATCAGTTATGTAGTGACCAGGTTTCTTGCATTTGTGGCAAGTCCTCTTCTTGTAATCACGGGATGAGGAATCTGATCTAGTGTCATCACCTTTTGAAGATTTTACAAAGCGACCACACCTTGAGAACTTCTGGAATTTCTTCATGAGCATTGCTAGCTCCAGACTTAGTTCTTCAGGGTCACCAAGGCTGCTATCAGAATCTTCTCCTTCAGATGAGGAAATTGCCTTGGCCTTCAGTGCGCGTGATCTTCCATAGCTTGGCCCATAGAGATCTCTCTTTTCATCTTCTTGGAATTCATGAGTGTTCAGCCTCTCAAGGATATCAGCAGGATCTAGTGTCTTGTAGTCTCCACGTTCTTGAATCATCAGTGCCAGTGTATCGAATGAAGAATCGAGTGACCTTAGCAATTTCTTCACCGCCTCATGGTCGGTGATGTCAGTGGCACCCAGTGCTTGAAGCTCATTTGAAATGTTAGTGAGGTGATCAAAGGTTTGCTGGACATTCTCATTGTCGAGTCTTTTGAAGCGGTTGAAGAGATTGCGAAGAACGTCAACTCGACAATCACATTGAGTTGAGATTCCTTCATTGACCTTGGATAGCTTGTCCCAGATAAGCTTTGCAGACTCCAAAGCACTCACTCTACCATACTGTCCTTTGCTCAGATGGCCACATATGATATTCTTCGCTTGAGAGTCAAGTTGCTTGAATCTCTTCACATCAGTAGCATTCACGGAAGGAGAGACAGAGGGAACGCCATTTTCCATAACATACCGGAGATTGTTGTCAATTGCCTCAAGATGCATGCGCATCTTATTCTTCTAGTAGGGATAGTCCGTCCCATCAAAGGTAGGACACCCAGCCGAGACCTTGATCATGCCTGCAGTCGACATAACTAAAACTCCAGGTGGTTAAACAAAAATCACACAGAACAAGGGAGTACCTTGCTCTCATACCAATTGAAAGTGCATTATATTGACTAGAGGGGGGTGAATAGGCGATTTTTACAAATTTGTCACTGAGGAAATACTGCTTGAGGATCTTGCTAAGTGACGAACTACAAGCAGTGGAATAAGTACTCAGGTACATGCATAACAAAGTAGTAGCATAGTCATCATGATGAAATGAAACATACACAGAGCACAGGTAGTGTGTAAACAGGATAAGCAGGCTGAAAACAAAGTGACTGAACAAATAGGAATGAGGAAATTGAGAAAGTCTTCAGTCAAAGTCTTCAAACAGCAACGATCAAGTACACAGCAGATATGCGAGGAAATGAAAGGGTTGAGGAAATAGAACCAGTAGCTTGGTGAAGGCAGTGATTTGGTAGACCAGTTCCAACTGCTGTGACAGTTGTACGTCTGGTTGGAGCGGCTAGGTATTTAAACCTGAGGACACACAGTCCCGGACACACAGTCCTCACCGTATTCTCCTTGAGCTAAGATCACACAGACCTCGCCCAATCACTCATGGTAACTCTTCACAGGTGACTTCCAAACCTTCACAGACTTGGTCACTCGGTGATCAACAATTCCTCTTGTATGCTCTAGACCATGACGCCTAACCGTCTGGAGGATGCACATTCCACAAAGGTAACAAGCGTCGGTTCCACATAGGAACAATCTCTTCAATGATGCTCAATCACTTTGGGTTTTAGGTGTTGGGTTTGGGTTTTTCCTCACTGGTGATTTTCTCTCAAAGTCCTCGGAGGATGGGATGCTCTAAATGACAAGTGTCAGTTTCTCTCGGAGCAGCCAACCAGCTAGTGGTTGTAGGGGGCGGCTATTTATAGCCGAGGAGCAGCCCGACATGATAAGACATAAATGCCCTTCAATGATATGACTGTTAGGTGGATAGGATATTTTGGACAGCTGGCGCATAGCACAACAATGGTCGGAAATTTGAGCTCTCAAATTCCTCAGGGCTATCATCTTCCTCACTTGTAGGCAATCCGCACTAGCGAATTCCTAACTCCTTAGTTAGAACAAATTCCTCCGAGAACAGAAGATCTCTGTCACTGAAGAACTTGACTGAACTGTATGAGACTTCCAATGGCTTCACTCGAAAGGATTGGGTAGGTGTAGGATTTGAGATGAGCATCACTTGGAAACTTTTCCTTAGTTTTACCTCGACCCCCTTTAACATTACGGTGTTTCCTATGACTCAAGAAAGGGAAAACAAAACTACGAAAACAAAAGTCTTCACACTTCATAATCCTCGCATCAATATCAAGTCTACAAGGTCACACCAATTTCCTCATTTTCAAAGTCTTCAAGAAAACCAAAGTCTTCAACTAAAGACATCCATTTTTAGGGGTCGACTTTCATCGTAAATATCAAACTCCTCATAGACTTATAGAACCTGTGTACACTCACAAACACATTAGTCCCTTAACCAATAAGTCTTCAATACACCAAAATCACTAAGGGGCACTAGATGCACTTACAAAGTGTCAAACTAAAAATTGTTGGCGATTATGCCGTGTAATATGAAGGGTTTGTGTCTTCGGCCAAGCCAAGTGATATAGGTATATACCTCGGATCTCCCGAATATCACACTGGGGGCTAGTCACCAACCCCCGCAGTCAAGGTCCTATGGCTAAGTGAAGGTAATAACACCGCATAGTCTAATTGCCTTGTTCCCCTCACGCACTACCACCTCCGGGCACCTAGAAGTCGGCTAAGGGTCAAAGTGGGGAGGGCGAAACACCCCTCGTTGCATCTACATGGGGGCTGAAGCCGACGACTCGCAACTTTCAGATTCAAAACGGCCGCACAGGAGTCAAAATTAAACTAAAACAGATTCAAGTATGATAAACCATATGAAGGGCCGCATTAAGAAAAAGGTCTAATTGTCACTACATGATAAGTTTACTCAAGAATTACATCTTTAGGACACTGGTCCTCTATCGCCTGAGCACCATCCATAACAATGGAGAAATACTGCTCTAGACGACGATGCCCCTTTCCAACAGGTGGGGGGTCAGTGGCCATCTCAACTGGCTTGATCTTTGGCCAGTGCACCATGGTCTTCGCAAAGGCCATCCGTGCTCCTTCGATGCAGGCGGAGCACTTCACAGCGTCAACCTAGGGGACGCATCGCGCAGCTTCTGCACTAGGCCAAAGTAGCTGCTCGGTATGGGCTCTTTGGGCCACAGTCGGACACAGAGGTCCTTGATGGCTGGCTCTGCCATCCGATGCAGCTCCATCAGCTGCTTCATCTGGTTACTAAGGAGGGGAGGGTGTTCGGGCGCTTGGAACTGCGCCTAGAATAATATGTGTTCGGCATCACCCTCCTGAGTTGCATAGTGCCTTGCCGCATCTGCCGCACTCCTCGGAAGCTCCGCAAACATGACTGAAGAACGCCAGACTCATGTGAGCAACGCGAACGTCTGACCACCAAAGATACTTTGCAGTAAGTACGGCTTACTATCTGCAATCTGCTTCACTTGGCGGAGCTCCTCCCAGGCGCCTCACGCCTCCGTCCTTACCTCCCGAATCTCCTGCACTATCTTAGATAGTTCGGTAGTTTGATCCTTATTTTTCTACTCAAGGTCCTCACATTTCGTGATGGCATCCTTGAGCTCTTGCTGCACTTTGGCCACTCTGGCCTCATGCTTCTCACTAACGGTTTTCACCGTCTTGAGTTCGGTGGCCACTTGATCAGCCACCGCCTTGTGTTCAGCTGCCGCCTCCTTGGCCTTCTTCAATTTGTCCCTAAGGCCCTCGACCTCCGCGGTGGCGGCTGCTACTTCTTGAGCTTGCGTTGATTTTTTCCTTGAAGAGGAAAGGGTGATGCAGCAAAGTAGAGATAAGTATTTCCCTTAGTTAAGAACCAAGGTATCAATCCAGTAGGAGGTACAAGCAAGTCCCCAATATATGCACCTGCACAAACTAACAAACACTTGCACACAACACGAGAAAGGGGTTGTCAATCACTTCATAGTCACTTGCAAGAGTGAGATCTAATAGAGATAGATATAAAAGATAAATAAAAGGCAAAACAAAGTAAATATAAATAAATTGCAGCAAGGTATTTTTAGGTTTTTGGTTTTATAGGTCTGAAAATATATGATGGAAAATAGACCCGGGGGCCATAGGTTTCACTAGAGGCCTATCTCTTGAAGAAAACATACGGTGGGTTAACAAATTACTATTGAGCAATTGATATAAAAGCGCAAAGTTATGATGATATCCAAGGCAATGATCATGAATATAGGCATCATGTCCATGACAAGTAGACTGACTCCTGCCTGCATCTACTACTATTACTCCACACATCGACTGCTATCCAGCATGCATCTAGTGAATTAAGTTAACAAGAACGGAGTAACGCCTTAAGCAAGATGACATGATATAGAGCGATAGATCCAATCAATATGGTAAAACCCCATCTTTTTATCCTTAATGGCAACAATACAAATACGTGCCTCGCTACCCCTACTGTCACTGGGTGAGGACACCGCAAGATTGAACCCATCACAAAGCACCTCTCCCATTGCAAGAAAAACAAATCTTGTTGGCCAAACCAAATCGACAGATCGGAGAGAAATACAAAGCTATCTTAATCATGCATAAAAGAGTTCAAAAAAGACTCAAATAATATTCATAGATAATCTTATCATAAATCCACAATTCATTGGATCTCAACAAACGCACCGCAAAAGAAGATTACATCGAATAGAACTCCAAAAACATTGAGGAGAACATTGTATTGAAGATCAAAGAGAAAGAGAGAAGAAACCATCTAGCTACTAGCTACGGACCCGTAGGTCTGTGGTAAACTACTCACACATCATTGGAAGGGCAACAAGGTTGGTGTAGAGGCCCTCCGTGATCGAATCCCGCTCCGGCAAAGTACCGAAAAAGGCCCCAAGATGGGATCTCACGAGAACAGAAGCTTCCGGCGGCAGAAAAGTATTTTTGGTGTGCCCTCTGGTATAGGGGGAATATTTGAGGATTTCTAGTGATGTAGTTGGGGTTAGGAGAGCCACGGGGGGGCCCACAAGCCCCCTAGTCGCCCCTACCCCCTAGGGCGCGCCCCTAGGGCTTGTGGCCCCCTCGTGGGTTTTCTGGCCTCCTCCCGAAGCTTCGTGGGTGTCTTGTCATCCAAGAAAAATAATCGTAAAGTTTTATTCCGTTTGGACTCCGTTTGGTATTGATTTTCTGTAAAAGTCAAAAACAAGGAAAAAACAGCAACTGGCACTGGGCACTAGGTTAATAGGTTAGTCCCAAAAAATGATATAAAATAGCATATAAATGCATATAAAACATCCAAGATAGATAATATAATAGCATTTAACAATCAAAAATTATAGATACATTGGAGACGTATCAAGCCTCCCCAAGCTTAATTCCTCCTCGTCCTCGAGTAGGTAAATGATAAAAACAGAATTTTTGATGTGGAATGCTACCTAACATATTTATCAATGCAATCTTCTTTATTGTGGCAAGAATATTCAGATCCATAAGATTCAAAATGAAAGTTTAATATTGACATAAAAACAATAATACTTCAAGCATACTAATAAAGCAATCATGTCTTCCCAAAATAACATGGCCAAAGAAAGTTATCCCTACAAAATCATATAGTCTGGATATGCTCCATCTTCATCACACAAAGTATTTCATCATGCACAACCCCGATGTCAAGCCAAGCAATTGTTTCATACCTTTGGTGTTCTCAAACTTTTTCAACTTTCACGCAATACATGAGCGTGAGCCATGGGGAAAGTTGCGCGGTACTAGAGAGGCTAGCAATGGTGGAAGGGTGAGAGTGCTTATAATCCATGGACTCAACATTAGTCATAAAGAACTCACATACTTATTGCAAAAAAATTATTAGCCATCAAAACGAAGTACTAATATGCATGCTCCTAGGGGGATAGATTGGTAGGAAAAGACCTTCGCTCGTCCCCGACCGCCACTCATAAGGAAGACAATAAAAAATAAATCATGCTCCAACTTCATCACATAATGATAGACCATACGTGCATGCTTCGGGAATCACAAACCTTAACACAAGTATTTCTACCAATCCACAATTACTCACTAGCATGACTCTAATATCACCATCTTTATATCTCAAAACAAATGCAAGGAATCAAACTTCTCATATATTCAATGCTCTTTATGAAAGTTTTTATTATATCCCTCTTGGATGCCCATCATATTAGGACCAAATTCATAACCTAAGCAAATTGCCATACTATTTTTAAGACTCTCAAAATAATATAAGTGAATCATGAGAGTTCATCAATTTCTATAAAATAAAACCACCGCCATGCTCTAAAAAGATATAAGTGAAGCACTAGAGCAACTGCCTAGCTCAAAAGATATAAGTGAAACACATAGAGTATTCTAATAAATTCATGATTAATGTGTGTCCCTTTCAAAAGGTGTGTACATCAAGGATGATTGTGGTAAAATAAAAAGCAAAGACTCAAATAATACAAGACACTCCAAGCAAAACACATATCATGTGGTGAATAAAAATATAGCCTCATGTAAATTTACCAATGGATTGAAGACGAAAGAGGGGATGTCATCCGGGGCATCCCCATGTTTAGATGCTTGGTTGTCCTTGAATATTACCTTTGGGTGCCTTGGGAATCCCCAAGCTTAGGCTCTTGCCACTCCTTACTCCATATTCCATCAAATCTTTACCCAAAACTTGATAACTTCACAACACAAAACTCAACAAAAAAACTCCTAAGATCTGTTAGTATGATAAAATAAATCTCCACTTTTAGGTACTGTTGTGAACTCATTATAATTTTATATTGGTGTTATATCTACTGTATTCTAACTTTTCCATGGTTCATACCCCCCTATACTAGCCATAGATTCATCAAAATAAGCAAACAACACATTGAAAACAGAATCTGTCAAAAACAGAACAGTCTGTAATGATCAGAATATTAGCCATAATTATATACACCAAAAACTAGGAAAAATTAGGACAACAGAGTAAATTAATATATCAATCTTGTGTAAAAAATTCAGAATTTTTACGCGCTCCAGTCAATTTTAAAAATTCTGTTACTGGATGCAAAATTTTCTGTTTTTCAGCAAAACCAAATCAACGATATCCCAAAGCATCCCAAAGATCTTGCTTGGATCAAACACTAATTAAAACACTAAAACACAATTACTACAGAGGTAATATTGTGTATTTATTGGAAAACAGGAACAAAAACAAAAGGACATAAAATAAAATTGGGTTGCCTCCCAACAAGCGCTATAGTTTTATGCCCCTAGCTAGCCATAATGCATAGATCTAGGTATTGTCATCTTTGGTATTCAATTCCTCAATTGCACATCTATACTTCTTAGGTGGTTCTTTAGGTTTAATGATGGTCACACCCCTAGGTAGAAAATCTAGAAATTTGTTTGTAGCAATTGGTTCCTTAATAATATTGACAAAGCTAGGGCAAATACTTGTCATTTTAAGATGTTCGTTTCCTTTACTAGATGATTCACCCTTATTTCTAGGAACATAAATAAACTTGGTAGCTTTAGTCGGAGGAAATTTTGGAGTAGTCTTAACAGTGGCAAAGGCGGAACCCAAATTGGTAATAATATCCTCTAACTTATCGATTCTAGTAGAACTTTGTTCTATTTTCTCATTAACTATAGGTTCCTTTTCTTTTAGGGTTTTTAATGTGATTCATACGTTTGATCCAATTTGAGTAATGTGATTATGAATGTTTTTATCCATATTTTCAATAAGCTCTACGGTATAAATTTTATTCTCATAATATCAAGCCTTTGCATCACATGTTCCAAGTTTAAAGTTGTTTCATTAATCATGAGTGGTGGTGATCCAACCAAATTTACCATAGCATTGTAAGCATCCGTAGGGTGAATACCCAAGAAATTACCCCCGGTGATAGTGTCTAGCACAAATCTATACCAAGTAAGAACACCCACATAATTTTTTTGAAGAAGAACGGTAGTGGATTGCTTACGAGTAGATCTATTTTGAGAATCGTAAATTCTATACCAAGCATCTTTTAAATTATCTCCTCCCCTTTGTCTGAAATTAAGAACCTCACTCTCCGGGGTACTAATTATAATAGAAGGACTAGCCATGGTAACAAAGCAAGCAATCTAGCACCCAAGCAAACAGAAAAGCAAATGAAAAGACGAACGAAAGAAGGGCGCATAAAAAGGCAAATATTTTTTTTAAGTGTTAGAAGTGGGGGAGAGGAAAACAAGAGGCAAATGGCAAATAATGTAAGTGCAAGAGATGAGATTTTATGATAGGTACTTGGTAGGCTTGATGTAGAATCTCCCCGGCAACGGTGCCAGAAATTCTTCCTCCTACTTCTTGAGCTTGCGTTGAATTTTTCCATGAAGAGGAAAGGGTGATGCAGCAAAGTAGAGATAAGTATTTCCCTCAGTTAAGAACCAAGGTATCAATCCAGTAGGAGGTACAAGCAAGTCCCCAATATATGCACCACACAAACTAACAAACACTTGCACACAACGCGAAAAAGGGGTTGTCAATCCCTTCACGGTCACTTGCAAGACTGGGATCTAATAGAGATAGATATCAAAGATAAATAAAAGGCAAAACAAAGAAATATAAATAAATTGCAGCAAGGTATTTTTAGGTTTTGGTTTTTATAGATCTGAAAATATCTGATGGAAAATAGACCCGGGGGCCATACGTTTCACTAGAGGCTTCTCTCTTGAAGAAAACATACGGTGCGTAAACAAATTACTGTTGAGCAATTGATAGAAAAGCGCAAAGTTATGATGATATCCAAGGCAATGATCATGAATATAGGCATCACGTTCGTGACAAGTAGACTGACTCCTGCCTGTATCTACTATTATTACTCCACACATCGACCGCTATCTAGCATGCATCTAGTGAATTAAGTTAACAACAACGGAGTAACGCCTTAAGCAAGACGATATAATGTAGAGGGATAGATCCAATCAATATGATCAAAACCCCATCTTTTTACCATTAATGGCAACAATACAAATACGTGCCTCGCTACCCCTACTATCACTAGGTGAGGACACCGCAAGATTGAACCCATCACAAAGCAGCTCTCCCATTGCAAGAAAAACAAATCTAGTTGGCCAAACCAAATCGATAGATCGGAGAGAAATACAAAGCTATCTTAATCATGCATAAAAGAGTTCAGAAAAGACTCAAATAATATTCATAGATAATCTGATCATAAATCCACAATTCATCGGATCTCAACAAACGCACCGCAAAAGAAGATTGCATCGAATAGAACTCCAAGAACATCGAGGAGAACATTGTATTGAAGATCAAAGAGAGAGAAGAAGCCATCTAGCTACTAGCTATGGACCCATAGGTCTGTGGTAAACTACTCACACGTCATCGAAAGAGCGTCAAGGTTACTGTAGAGGCCCTCCGAGATCGAATCCCCCTCCGGGAGAGTACCGGAAGAGGCCCCAAGATGGGATATCATGAGAACAGAAGCTTGCGGCGGCAGAAAAGTATTTTTGGTGTGCCCTATGGTATAGGGGGGATATTTGAGGATTTATAGTGCTGAGTTAGGGTTAGGAGAGCCACGGGCGGCCCACAAGCCTCCTGGCCGCCCCCCTAGGGCGCGCCCCTAGGGCTTGTGCTCCCCTCGTGGGTCTTCTGGCCTCCTCCCGAAGCTTCATGGGTGTCTCGTCATCCAAGAAAAATCATCGTAAAGTTTTATTCCGTTTGGACTCCGTTTGGTATTGATTTTCTGTAAAAGTCAAAAACAAGGAAAAAACAGCAACTGGCACTGGTCACTAGGTTAATAGGTTAGTCCCAAAAAATGATATGAAATAGCATATAAATGCATATAAAACATCCAAGATAGATATATAATAGAATGAAACAATCAAAAATTATAGATACGTTGGAGACGTATCAGGAGCTGCACACATAATCGAACACCTATTTGCTTAGGGCTAATCCCGAACACCTTGATAAATAAAAGAAACGAATGGTCTCGACCGGACTCACCTTGCACCTCGTCAAATCTCTTGTTGACGAGGTCGAGCGCTTCATCGAAGCTCTTGAGCTTCCAATTCATCTCATCCAGCGCCGCGGCATTAGCAGCCGCCGCAAGAGATGAGGCCTGCAATATAAAAAAATCACATAGCTCAGACTCTCGATTTCATGATTTTTCGATCCTCTGCCAGGTTTCTTCCAAACCTGACAAAGTCTCGGGGGCTGCTATCTACATGGGATGTACAATCCTGTTCAAAATATTCTCTTCATTAAAGGAACATTACAAGGCTTACCCCGAAGCCCGTCAGGAGGCCCCCAAAGGCTTCCTTCAGTCCGCTGTTAACGGACCGAATAACTTGTAGCACCACGCCCATTAAGGCGCGGTGCTCCGCAACAATGGAGGAGCCGTTCAAAGCCTCCTCCATCACCTCCGGCCACCCAGCCACAACTCGGTCGCTGGTATTCGGCACTGGCAGCGGGGCCTCGGCTCCTCCTTCGGTGGAAGGCAGAATCGACCCTCCGAGGGGCCTTGGGGGCTCCGAGGCCGTCTTTTGAGATGGCTCGGATTGACCGAGCTCCCCCTCTTTGTTCACCAGGAGGGGTCCCTCCTCCTGGTACACCTCGGCCATAATTTCGTCGCCACCACCACCCGTGTCCGGGCTGGGAGGGGTCCTTTGGGACAGCACCTCCCGGTCTCCCCGACGACAGAAGAAAGGGCGGAGCGCGACGCAGACCCGCTCTCCGCCAGTTCGGCTGGCGGGCAAGTCCCCTCTGAGGTCTGGTCAGCAGGGTGGGCGCGCGGTGGACTGTAATGTAAAAGGGCACACAAGTTGTCAACAATGTAATATCAAAACAAACACCTGAGGAGCGTCCAAATTCGTACCTTTCGGCAGGGGGCTTAACCCTGGGGTTCCTCTCCGGAACCTCTTCGGATGCCACGGCCTCCTTATTGGAGTCTGAACTATCGTCAGGCAGGATCAGCTTGGGACGACGCTGCTTCTTCGGGACATGAGGGGGCTGCTCCACCTTGGTGTCATGCGACGGAGGACGCCGCTCTCTTCTTCGAACGAGAGGAGTCGCTCTCCTCCTCGTCCTCTTCCTACTCCTCCTCCTGGGTGGACGGAGTCTGCTGTCACCGGATTTGCTGCCCAGAGGCTTCCTCGGCCGGAGGCCTTGCTTGGCCTCCGACGCCTCCTTCTTCTTCTTCTCCCTCTTCTCGGGCGCCTTGTACGGCGCCACGGTCAGCATCTCCTCTAGCTGGGCTGACCGGGGATCTTCGGGTAGCGGGGCCGGACTGTCCATCTTTTTGGCCTTCTCAAGCCAGCCCTGTGGAAACAAGAAAACAGGGATTAACTCTCCTGTACCAAAAAAATAACATTCGGACTGCAAAACGGATAAAGCTCTGCTACCTCCTTCGGGGGGTGCTCGGCGTCAAGGCCGATGTCCTCCTTCTTGTCCGGCCACGCCTTTTGAGGCTTAAATAGCGTCTTCCATAGCTTGTCGTGGGTGGTGTCATAGAAATATTGTATGGTGGTCAGATCCTTGAGCTCGTAGGACCACATTGGGATGGCCCTTTGTTGGCAAGGGAGGAGGCAGCGGCAGAGCATCACCTGGACCATGTTGGTCAGCCGAGCACCTGCTTTTATCACATTGGAGACATGCTTCTGTAGCGCCACCATGTCCGTTGTGGACCCCTAGTTGGGACTCCTCTTGGTCCACGAGGTTAGCCTCGCTAGGGGACCGGATCTGAATTTGGGAGCCGCCGTCCAGGCCGCATCCCGTGGCTCTGTGATATAGAACCACTCCTTCTGCCAAATTTTGAAAGTGTTGATGAACGTGCCCTCCGGCCACTCGACCCGGGCAAGCTTGCTAATCATCGCCCCGCTGCAGTCCGCCTACTGGCCATTGACTATCTTCGGCTTGACGTTGAAAAACTTTAGTCACAAGCCAAAGTGTGGCCGGACTCCCAACAAGACCTCGCAGATGACGATGAAGGCCGAAATATGGAGGAAGGAATTCGGGGTCAGATCATGAAAATCTGGCCCGTAGAAGAACATGAGCCCCCTGACGAAAGGGTGGAGTGGAAAGCCCAACCCTCGGATGAAGTGAGGGATGAACACCACCCTCTCGCCTTGTTGAGGCGTGAGGACAGCCTGGCCCTCCTTTGGGGCCCAGTGAGCAACTCCGGCAGAGAGGTAACCAGCGTGCTTCAAGTCCTCGATGTCGTCGTTGGTGACATTGGAGGCCTCCCACTTGCCTCCTGCACCGGATCCGGCCATGGCTGGATCAGGGGAGCGGCGGGGGAGGAGCACTTGAGGAGAGAAAATTTGGGGGCGCTGGAGCTCTGCTAATGGGGAAAGCGATGACGAGAGGGAGGAGAAGGCGTGCCCAGATAAGCAGTGGCTATTTCTCTTTTATAAACTGTTGTGAATGTCAACAGTCCTTTAACGACGCCACAGGCCTCGCCACTTCCCGATATTATTGCGACGTTATGCGCGAATGGAGGAATTGAAATCATTGACCATATCCCTTAAAAATGGGCACGATCTCCACTTCGAAGGGACGGGCGAATAGAGTTTTTACAACAGATCGATATGTGACCAGGTGTGACCCTTCGCCGAAAAGTTGTCAGGCTATTCTTCACACTTGGGCGATTGGCCTTCGGGGCTAAGTAATATGTGCAGTTTGGATTCGGAACACTGCCTGGTTAGCACATGGCCAGATTCTAACTCAAAAGGCTTACGGAACTTGGTTGAAGAAGACAGAGGAACTCACCCCGCAAGCCGGAGGCATTGGGTATATCGAGATATCAAGACACGGCTGAAGCACCAGTGTTGGAGGCAAGTTCGGGGGCTACTGAGGGAGTCCTGGATTAGGGGGTGTTCGTCCTGCCGGCCTATGTCTTGGGGCCGGACTATTGGGCCGTGATGTCAATGTTTGGAGGCCGAACATAAGTGGAGATCCTGTATCCGGACAGGAGGCTTTTTGGTGCCTTGGTGTGTCCTCCAAGTCAAGATAAGAAGAATCAGCATGTTTATCCTTTCTTTGTAACCGACCATGTGTAACCCTAGCACCCCTGGTGTCTATATAAACTAGAGGGTTTAGTCCATAGAGGCTAGAACAACAACCATCATCCTACTAGTCTAGGGTTTAGTTCATCCGATCTCGTGGTAGATCGACTCTGTAATCCTCATAGACACAAGCAATATAATCAAGTAGGACGTAGCATTTTACCTCTTAGAGAGGGCCCGAACCTGGGTAAACATCGTGTCCCTAGTCCCTTGTTCCCCATTGATGCAAGATCCACAGCTCGGGACCCCCTACCTGAGATCTGCCGGTTTTCACACCAACACTAGTATCTAGAGATGTTGGGCTTATTTCATTGATCATAGGATATGTATATACATGCTATAAGGTATGTATAAAAACTGAAGCCAATGTCTTTAAGTGTAATAAGGCTGAAGATGTGCAATATTCCAAGGCCTTATGCTCTCCTCTTCAGAGGTACGTGATTTACTTGATTCACGTATATCAACATGGTAATATGACCCGTTGTTGAGATTCTTGCTGATGACGAAAGGTCCTTCCCAAGGAGGTGAAAGCTTATGCATACTTGTCTATTCTTGTATCAGACGGAGCACTAAGTCACCTTCCTAGAAGGTGTGGCTTCGGACACTACGGCTATGATAGCAACATAGGTCTTGCTGACATATTGCTGATCGTGACCCTGCAAGATCACGTTCTTCCTCCAAAGCCTCCAGGGAGTCTTGTCGAGCAACTTCATTGTCTGCTTCACATATGCTGCTACCCAGGGAGAATCGTGACGGATGTCACTTGGAAGCACGGCTTCTACCCCATATACAAGGAAAGATGACATATAGACAGTCGACCTGTTGGGAGTAGTCTTTATGCTCCATAATACTACTGGCAGCTCTTCAACTCAGCAACCAGGGGTATGCTCAAGTGGCACCATGAGCCTTGGCTTAATCCCGTGCAACAACTCTTGATTAGCACGCTCTACCTGTCCATTGGATCGTGGATGTGCGACTGAAGCCAGATCAAGCCGAATATGTTCTTTCTGACAAAACTACTTCATAGCTCCCTTTGACAGATTAGTGCCATTATCACTAATAATGTTGTGCAGATAACCAAAGCAAAAAAAATCAACTTCTTCAGGAATTTTACTGTCGTTGTGGCATCACAATTACTAATTGGTTCTGCTTCGACCCACATGGTGAACTTGTCAACTGCAACTAGAAGGTGAGTCTTTTTATCTTTTGATGGCTTGAAAGGATCGACCATGTCAAGCCCCCAGACAGCAAAGCGCGAGGTGATTGGGATCATCCGCAATTGCTGAGCCGCACATGAGCTTGACATGCAAATTTTTGGCAGCCATCACACTTGCGAACGGTATCCTCTACATCTGCATGAACTATAAGCCAATAGAAACCATGACAAAAAGCATTTGTGTTGGTGTCAAAACCGGTAGACCTCAGGGTAGGGGGTCCCGAGCTGTGGATCTCGGATCAAAGGTAACAGGAATGAAGTAGACGATGTTTACCCAGGTTCAGGCCCTCTTGATGGATGTAAAACCCTACGTCCTGCTCTTGTTTATATTGATGAAGATGTATCGAGTACAGAGTTGATCTACCTTGAGATCGTAATGTGTGGTCTAACTCTAGGGCTAGGTGAATGGTTTTGCATTGATGTCCCCTCTACGGGCTAAACCCTCTGGCTTATATACACGCCTGGGAGAGTATCTAGGGTTACAAGGTCGGTATCTAGGAGCAAGGCAGCAGGAGAGAACTTGGAGTATATGTCAAGTCTTCGGTGGAGGTAGTCTTGATCAGGCCTCCTGCGTAGGTCCTCCGGAGTCCATCTCAACCATGAATGAGGGCCCATCAGCCCAACTTGAGGAGAATGGGCTGACTAGGTTAGTACCCCCTTATCCAGGACATCGTGACTAGCCACCGAACTGGTATTCTATGCCGAGGACGTCCTTTCTAACAATAACAACCTTGGATCTGGAGTCCTTGGCTCGACAGACGAGTTCCATCTTATAATCCTTGGATCACCCCATCAAAGGAGCGATGACAGCCGAGGCTCAACCGAACTTGTACTATCCACCCGAAGAGATCGGATAACTTAGCCTCAAAGTCCAACCATCTCGGTGTGAATAGTCCCACTTACTCTAACTACTTTATCGAAATGGCTCACCCCATGACAGGTCGAGCAGTTACTGCTTCCCCCAAATCGCGGCCTGAGGCAACCTTTTTACTGGCACGTCCCATCGAGGTGGAGATCGTGCCCGTTTTCTCAGGGATATCATCAAGATTTTGTTTCCCCCATATGCTTAACGGCATCTTTGATGGGAGTGGCGTGTTTATCAGCGTAGTGGGGGGACTCTTGGCCTTTCACCGGCCTATAAGGGCAAAAGGAAGGACAACACAACTAACCACGCTCCCATTCCCCCATCTACTGCCTCGTCTAGCTCCAGTGCCGAGATCCAATCCCACACCCCTTTCCTTTAGCGAGTCCAACCTCCATCATCAGCTATGGCTGACACCCTCAAGGGGCACTGGGTGGTTCCATCATGGCAGATGGCACCATCTAAGAGCTGCGCAACACGGGGTATCTGACCGTCGAGATTGCCACCCGTGCTCCAGCCGCTGGCCAGCAAGTGCCCGTTCCCAATGCTGGGGAGCGGGTAGTCTTCGTCCCCCACCTCGTCCGAGGGTTAGGGTTCCCGCTACACCCATTTGTGCATAGGGTAATGTTATACTACGGCCTCGACTTCCACCACATGGCTCCAAACTCCATTCTCCACCTCGCCTCTTTCATCACATTTTGTGAGGCCTTCCTCCACTACGAGCCGCACTTCAGCCTATGGCTGAAGACCTTTGAAATCAAGCCGAAGTGAAGCGGCTCCAACCTCATAGAGTGTGGAGGGGCCATGATCAGCAAAAATCAGGGGGCCGAATGGTTCAAGGGCACCTTCATCGAGATGGTGAAGGAGTGGCAGCGGGAGTGGTTCTACATCACTGAACCGCTCGCCCTGGCCAGGCCGTAGTCCCGGCTTTTTCGGCCGGGCCCTCAAAGAAGCTCAAGTCCTGGAGGGAGAAGGGCGTCACCTAGGGGAACCCAGCAGAGGTGGAGGCCATTATCGAAAAGATCAAATGGTGGGCTACCAAGAAGAACCTCCAGCTCACCGACGTCATCAACGTCATGCTCAACCGCTGAATGCTTCCGCTCCAGCTTCGGGCTACACCCATGTGGGTGCAAAAGCCCGAGGACCTGGGCCCCCTCACCACCTTCTTTCGCTCCACCTTGGCAGCCATGTGGACACGCCTCCTTAAGCTACCCAAGGACAAGATCCCCGAGAAGGGGAAAGACCTCAGCTTCGAGGATGGCTACGAAGCCCCCCGGTAAGTGTTCTAATACACAAACCTATATTCCAATCTTCTATAATGAGGGGCAGATTCTAACGAACCATTACACTTGACATTTTTCAGAAGTGGTCGGCCTGGGTGGAGATGGTACAATGGCCAGCCCCACTACCCGAGGAGCCAATGACTCCCTAGCTTACTGCGCTCCTGACTGTGGAGCCGCACATGGTGGCTCCCAAAGGGACGACGCCCCCAAAGGGCAAGGCGAGAGCTCGGACTCGGGAGACCTCAGTCACCTGGTCCGAGGGGACCCACGCCTCCTTTGCCCATGATGGTGACATGAAGGAGGACGACGAAGAAGAGAACCTTCCCCCAAAAGGGAAGAGGACGGCATCAGAGGACACCGAAGCCAGCAAGCAGCCCAAGGGCTCGAAGAGGCCGATGAGGACCTCGTCCAGGGCCACCGGCAAGTCACCGGAGAGAATCGATCTCTCGGGCGAATCAGAAGAAGACTTCCTCATGCTGGGGAAGAAGAAACCGGCACCTCGAGGGTAAGCCGTCATCTTTATATCCTGTCTTTTTATTCGACAAGTTTTCTTTAGCAAAGGTAAACCCATAAAGCGTCTTTTCTTACATAGTCCGCCAAGGGTGATCCCCAGCGGCTCCTCGAGTGGATTGCCATCCGCCAGCAGGATTCCGGAGCCCGCTGCTCCTCCCCCAGAGCATGACGGGCTAGGGGAGGCGACGTCTACCTTGGCCCCGGAAGCCAACCTGATGAGGGCCGAATAGGTGGCTGTCATGGCCGAGGTCGACACCTAGGCCGAACAAGACTCAGGGGAGAAGCACCCCGAGGTCGTCGAAGAGGGGTTGGGTCAGTCATTGGTCTAGCCGATATCTGCTTTAGCTCCGGCACCGCAGGTGGAGACCACTCGGGACGGCACATAGGCGCCTGGGTCCGAGGTCGTCCCGCCACCCCCGTTGACTGCCTAAGGACGGGCTGGTACGGGGTGGACTGAGGAGGTGGAGGAGACCCTAAAGGGCTCCTCCCTTAAGGAAGAGCACCATGCCTTAATAGGCGCGGTGCTACTTCTTGAGCTTGCGTTGATTTTCCCTTGAAGAGGACAGGGTGATGCAGCAAAGTAGAGATAAGTATTTCCCACAGTTAAGAACGAAGGTATCAATCCAGTAAGAGGAACACAAAAGTCCCCAATAGATGCACCTGCACAAACTAACAAACAGTTGCACCCAACGCAAAAAAGGGGTTGTCAATCCCTTCACGGTCACTAGCAAGAGTGAGATCTAATAGAGATAGGTATAAAAGATAAGTAAAAGTTTAAAACAAAGTAAGTATAAATAAATTGCAGCAAGGTATTTTGTATTTTTGGTTTTATAGATCTGAAAATAATATGATGCAAAATAGACCCGGGGGCCATAGGTGAGGGAGTCCTGGATTAGGGGGTCCTCGGGTGTCCGGTCTATTCGATGTGGGCCAGACTGATGGGCCGTGAAGATAAAGTAGAAGACCATCCCCCGTGTCCGTGTAGGACTCCTATATGCGTGGACGGCAAGTTTGGTGTCCGGATGTACTATTTCCTTCTTCTGTAAACCGACTCTGTACAACCCTAGGCCCCTCCAGTGTGTATATAAACCAGAGGGGTTAGTCCGTAGAGGCAATCAGAATAATCATAGGCTAGACAGCTAGGGTTTAGCCATAACGATCTCGAGGTAGATCAACTCTTGTAACCCCTATATTCATCGAATACAATCAAGCAGGACGTAGGGTTTTACCTCCATTAAGAGAGCCCAAACCTGGGTAAACATCATCTCTCCATTGTCCATTGTTACCATCAATCCTTAGACACACATCTTGGGAGCCCCTACCCGAGATCTGCCGGTTTTGACACCGACATTGGTGCTTTCATTGAGAGTTCTGTTGTGTTGTCGACAGAAGGATCGATGGCTCGCCTTGTCATCGACGATAACACTGTTTCCGGGGAGACTTTTCTCCCTCGTCAACTCTTCATGTTTGGTGGCTTCGTGCTACGTGCCAACTCGACCGGTCAACTTGAGCAGGTCGACAGCTACGCCCCTGGTCACCAGATCAGGTTTGGAAGTTTGAACTACATTGTCGATATCCGAGGAGATCTAATCTTCGAGGGGTTCACGGCCTCGGCCGCCGCTCCCCACCCATACAAAGAAGGCCCTTCAGATTTGCTATCAGATCCCGTCCAGGGATCGACTATCATGCCCGCCCTGGCCTTAGATCCGGAGTGGAACACTTTGTCCGAAGACGGGGGGGTGAACCCCGCCGGACTTTCTCCCATTACGGAGCTTCTAGCCGGAGACCCAGATGCAACCATGCCATTGGCGGACCTGGAGTCAAATGAGACTCTCCCCGTCATCGGGAAGTCGGATTCGCCTCTGGACGTCAACTCCGAACTCTCGAGGTCTGCGTCTATCGGGCTCGGTCAAGTGGTTATTACTGAACCTAGCTCCGCAGATCCTCAGACGCCTGTCCAGCTCTCACTCCTAAACGAAGCACTGGACCTAATGCAATCTCTCGCCATCACAGAAGTATCACCTCCGAACTACGCCCAGCTTGAACTGGGGGCTGAGAGTAGGGAATTTTGTGTCCCACCCACCACCCACTTAATAGCCACTGTCGAGGATTTAACCGACATGCTAGATTACGCCTCCGAAGACATCGATGGCATGGATGACGATGTCGGAGTTGAACCAGGCCAAAACCCGCACATCACTGGGCGCTAGACGGCCACTTCTACTTATGATGTATACATGGTGGACACGACTGAAAAGAAGGACGACGATGGCACTCAAGAGAAGCCCGTCGACGAACCACCAAAACGCCGGCGTCAGCGGCGCCGCTCACAATCACGTCAGGCAAGGGAAAGCAATACCGGCACCAGCGATAATGACACTCCGGATAACGCCGAAGACTCCGAACACCCCATTGAGCCTGCGTTCGAGCAGGAAGAAAGGGAAGAGGGTCAATACAGCCTCGACGAACTTGCCGATCATGAGGATTCGGAGGATAGTAACTACCTACCTACCTCTGAAGAGGATGTTAGACTCGATGATGAAGATTTCATCATCCCAGAGGAACCCCTCGAACAAGAATGCTTCAAGCGACGGCTCATCACCACTGCACGGAGCCTGAAAAAGAAACAGCAGCAGCTTCAAGCCGAACAGGATACGCTCAACGACAGATGGACTAAGGTCCTAGCCGCTGAAGAAGGATATGGCTTTGAGCGCCAAACAAAGAGTTATCCCAAGCGCAAGCTACTGCCACAATTCGATGACGAGGCCCTCGATCCAATAGCATCAAAATACAATCAGGCTGATCAACCGGACCGACCACCACGTGGATGGGACAAAACGGCTAATCATGCTGAACACCGGCCCGCGCCCCCTCGTAATAGAGGCAAGGAAGCAGCGGCTCCGCGCTACACATACGACCTACGTCAGGACCTGACCAATAGAGCCAGCCAGACCAGATCCATCTATGGATCAAGAGGACGTGCCCCCACACGAGATGACGGCCATCAAGCCTGGCATGACAAACCTAACCAAGTCCAGGGTCAGCACCGAACACAGATGTCATCCGAACTCCGTCGCGATGTCGGCCGGTACAGAGGTGCTGCACACCCCATGTGCTTTACCGATGAGGTAATGCAGCACCAATTTCTGAAAGGGTTTAAATCCGTGAACATCGAGCAATACGATGGAACGACGGATCCCGCCGTATGGATTGAAGATTTTCTTCTCCACATTCACATGGCTCGCGGAGATGATCTCCACGCCATTAAATACCTCCCTCTAAAGCTGAAAGGACCAGCACGGCACTGGTTGAATAGCCTCCCAGAGAACGCAATTGGAAGTTGGGAAGATTTAGAGGATGCTTTTCGGGACAACTTTCAGGGCACTTATGTCCGGCCACCGGATGCTGATGACTTGAGTCACATAGTGCAGCAACCTGGAGAGGCAGCTCGCAAACTTTGGAATTGGTTCTTAATTAAAAAGAACCAAATCGTGGACTGTCCGGACACCGAAGCCCTAGCGGCATTTAAGCACAGCGTCCATGATGAATGGCTTGCCCGACACCTCGGTCAGGAAAAGCCAAAGACTATGGCAGCTCTTACTGCACTCATTACCCACTTCTGTGCGGGCGAAGATAGCCGGTTGGCTCGTAGAAGCAACAGTACCAGCGACCCCGGCACCTCTGAGGCCAGGGATGGCAATGGAAGGCCACGACACAGCAAAAACAAGCAGCAGAATAACAACGAAGAAACAGAGGATACGGCAGTAAACGCCGGATTCAGTGGCTCTAAATCTGGTCAGCAGAAGAAGCTGTTCAAAGGTAATAGGGACGGTCCATCCAACTTGGACAAAATATTAGAGCGACCTTGCCAGATTCATGGCACCCCTGATAAGCCTGCCAACCACACCAACAGAAACTGCTGGGTTTTCAAATAAGCCGGTAAATTAAACACCGAACATAAGGGGAAAGAACCTCCAAGCGAGGATGATGATGAGCCTCGCCCACCGCGCACCAGGGGACAGAAACAGTTTCCCCCAGAGGTAAAAACGGTGAACATGATCTACGTCACCCACATCCCCAAGAGGGAGCGCAAACGCGCGTTAAGGGACGTCTACGCCGTAGAGCCTGTCGCCCCAAAATTCAACCCATGGTCGGCTTGTCCGATCACCTTTCATCGCAGGGACCACCCAACCAGTATCCGTCATGGAGGTTCGGCGGCCCTGGTACTCGATCCTATCATTGACGGATACCATCTTACTAGAGTCCTTATGGACGGCGGCAGCAGCCTCAACTTGCTCTACCAGGATACTGTCCGTAAGATGGGTATCGACCCTTCAAGAATCAAACCTAGCAACACTACCTTTAAAGGAGTGATACCTGGCATGGAGGCCCGCTGCACGGGCTCCTTAACACTAGAAGTCGTATTTGGCTCTCCAGATAACTTCTGAAGCGAAGACTTGATCTTCGACATCGTCCCTTTTCACAGTGGTTATCATGCACTGCTCGGACGAACGGCCTTCGCCCGCTTTAATGCGGTCCCGCACTATGCTTATCTGAAGCTCAAAATGCCTGGACCTCGTGGCGTCATCACAGTAAATGGGAATATGGAGCGCTCCCTTCGTACTGAGGAGCATACTGCGGCCCTAGCAGCCGAAGTACAGGGCGGTGTCATCAAGCCGGACAACCCATCGGTCATCAAGACCCATGACCCTGCTAAGCGAGTCCGATCCGCACTACAATGCGATAGCCCGGTGGAGCCGGAGCTTAAATAGCAGTTTAGCCTCCGCCGACCGCCCCATAAGGTTGCGGCATACGTACCGCGCGTACATAACTACGCACTTAAAATACCTTGGGCAGCGCCGGAGGCACACTGCGGAAAAGGTCCATAGTACAGTTTGACCCTATTTGGACCTCAACTATTTTTTCCACTATAGGTTCGTTAAAAAACCTACCTGATCTACGGAGGCTCTTTTCCAGGTCCCTCTTTCTTACAGACAACCATCACCTCCTCCTCTTAAAGGATTTCCCACCAAGGAGAAACGGTGCAGACGTGCGACAGGGCACCATTGGGATCTTCAAACCACTACTTTTAGGCCATGTGTAAACCTTTTCCTTGTGTAAAACTTTTGGCATGTAAAATAGCCTCGATATTTATGGCATTATCTGTAATAATACGGCTCGACGTACTCATCAGGGTATAAAGGAAGCAGTTGACCACCACTTTTGTTTGGCACTCATTTATTTTTGTCATATGTATGCCCTCCCTACTTCAGACTGCCACACGTGCTTTAGTCCGGCCTTAACACCGTGGGCTGTATTCGGTCCTGCACATTTCAAAGTCCGAACACCTATAGGGTACTCTTCGGCGTCCCGGATATTGCATTATATGCATCGGCTCCGAATCATGTCTTTGGTCTATAGTTGGGTTGCCCGGCTCCTGTGCTTACCACCTTATGTTCCGCTCGTTCGGCTAAGGTAGTAAAGGGAGAACTATTGCGATTGTATTTCTGGTTCGTCCGGTCAAGTACCTCAGTAGAAAAAGCCAAAAACTGACTGTCATGATAAGCGCGAGCCGGTCGGCAATTCAGCGACTTAGTGTTATACTACAAATCGTTAGCGATTCACTCCATATTATACGAGGGGCTGGTCTTCGTCTAGCTGTGTGGAAAAGGCAACGTAGTCCGGATAGCCGCACACGCACCAGGGGCTAGTACTTAGCTCCACAGTCAAACTCCTATGGCTAAGTGAAAGTAATAAAGCCGCATAGTCTGATTGCCTAGTTCACCACGCTGACACCTCCTTTATGGACCAAGACGTTGGATAAAGTGTGGTCACGCATTACGCCAAACACCCCTGTAGCATCTACATGGGGGCTGAAGCCGACCACTGGCAACTTTCAGAAATAAAACAATAAACAGCCGCATAGGAGGAAAAATCGCTTGAAAGAAAAGGCGCAAACATAGATATATAAACAGCATGGCTTCATCACATTGTTTGTACAACCTGAACACACTCAATCAAATATTATGTCCTTCGAACATTGACCCTCGATCACTCGGGCTCCTTCTAGGACATCATCAAAGTACCTCTCTGGCTTTCGGTGATCTTTGCCTTCGGGCGGGCCTGCGGTTGCCACTTCGGTGGCCTTCATCTTTGCCCATTGCATCTTGACGCGGGCGAAGGCCATCCGGGCACCCTCTATGCAGGCCGAGCGCTTCAATGCATCAATCCGAGGCCGTGCGTCGACAAGCCGCTTCACCAAACCGAAGTAGCTACTAGGGATTGGCTCGGCCGGCCAGAGCTGGACTATCAGGTCCTTCATGGCCAAACCTGCCACCCTATGCAGCTCCGTCAGCTCCTTCAGTTGGTCACCCAGGAGAGGCGTCGAGTGTTCCTGCGTGACAAATTGCAACCAGAACAGTTTCTCGGTCGAGTTCCCCTCCTGGGCTCGGAAGTACTGTGCGGCATCAGCGGCACTCTTCGAAAGATCAGCAAACGCGCCTGGAGAACTCGACACTCGGGTCAGCAAAGCATACCTCTGACCTCCAAAGACACTCTGCAAAAGAAAGGCCTTACCAGCCGCTATCTGCCTCGCCTGATGGATCTCTTCACGAGCACTCCGAGACTCGATCCGTGCTTCTTTGGCATCATGGAGAGCCTTGGCAAGCTCGGTCGATTGGTCCGAAGTCTTCTGCTCCAAAGTTTCACATTTGCTGATGGAATCCTTCAGCTCCTGCTCTACTTCGGCCACCCGAGCTTTGTGTTGGCGGCGGGCATCTTGCTCGGTCTTCAGTTCGGCAGCAGCCTTGTCAGCGGCTACCTTATTCGCCTCCGCCTCTTTTTTGGCCTGGGCAAGGGCGCCTTTGAGGGTCTCGACCTCAGATGCGCCAGTTGTGATTATAATCAAAGCATTCCATGAGTTAATCTCTAAATATACATATCACTTCTGATATCAAAAATAAACTTTTAACATTATACGCATACCTTGCGTCTCATCGAACCGCTTATTAATGCGGTCGATTTCCTCATCGGCCACCTGAAGCTTCCGATTGAGTTCGGAAACTTCTGCGGCCTGGGCAGTTGTCGCCAACAGGGAAGCCTGTTACAATAACAGCACAACAGGTTAACTCTCTCGAATACTATATGGATCCTCTGTCCAGTTTCTTTTAACCAAACAGAGCCTCAGGGGCTATTGTCTGTACACAGGTATATTCCTCTATATGAAAAGTTTTTAGAACATTACGTCGCATACCTCAAAGCCTGTCAGCAGGCTGGTGAAGGCTTCATTCAGTCCGCTCTTAGCAGACTGAACCTTCTCCACCACCGCACCCATCAGGGTGCGGTGCTCCGCCACGATGGAAGCACGCTGCACTGCTTCCTCCAGAGCATTGGGTGCCTCCGAATTAGTGGAGGTCGCCGATGGAGCTGATGCTCCTCTCCCCTCTTTCAAAGGAGGCTGCTTATCTAATCCCGGAGCCGTGTTGGTCTCCGGACTGGTGTCCGACTGGGGCCCGGATTGTTGGCGGTCCCCACCGTCGGTTGTCATAGGGGTCGCCTCCCCTAGGTCTTTGGTGACCGAGGTATTAACCTCGGGCGCTTTGTCGACGGCCTCGTTCGCCCTCCCTCTGCCAAGAGAGGTCCTTCGGGACAACGCCTCGGTGTCCTCCATGGTGATAGGCAAGGGGGCTCGCGGCGGCGTGTCACTCTCTGCCATTTCGGGTGGCAGAGAGTTCCCCTCCGATGATGGGGTTTGCGGAAGCTCACGGGGAGGGCTGAAAGGCGAATAACAAAAATAACTTATACAATAACATCAAGTAGACCGAAGATAAATGAGTAAGTTTCTGAATACTTACGATTCGGCCAGGGGCTTCACCCTGGGAGGTCTCTTGGGGACTAGTTCGGACATCCAGGAGGGTCACCTTCCCTCTCTTGGGCGCCTCGCCCTTCGGGTCTTCGGAGGCCGCCCTCTTCTTCTTCTTCTTCCCCTTATGAGGGGAGTCACTTTCCACCTCCTCCTCCTCTTCTTCCTCGTCTTCTTCGTGGGAAGAGAGGGCTTTGGTCTCTCCGGACACTGCGTTCGAAGGACTTTTGTGGCGGGGGCCGCCCTTGGCCTCCTTGCCCTTCTTCTTCTTGGCCTTCTTCTCCGGTACCTGATAGGGCGCCGGGACTAGCATCTCTGTTAGCTGGGGTGTGGCCGGGTTCTCAGGCAGCGGTGCCGGACAATTGATCCGCTCCGCCTTTGCCGTCCAGCCCTGTACGGAAGGCAGGCAAGGTAATCTACATTATATCTGAAGTATTGACCGGATAAGTCTTCGGAAAAGTTATGCTCACCGCTGAGGCCGGGTTCTCGATGTCGAGTCTGATGTCCTCGGTCTTCTTCGGCCACGTTTTCTGGGCCTTGAAGAGCTGCTTCCATATGTCTTCGTGTGTGGTGCCGAAGAAGCGCTTCAGGGTCCGTGGCTCCTCCGGATTGAACTCCCACATGGGGGAGGCCCGGAGTTGGCAGGGAAGAGTGCGGTGGAAGAGCATCACCTGAGTCACGTTTGTGAGACCGGTGTTTGCACCTAACATGTTGGAGATGCACTTTTGTAGCATCTGCACCTCCGGTTTGGACCCCCAATCAAGGCCCTTGGCGGTCCATGAGGTGAGTCTCGTAGGGGGTCCGGATCTGAAGTCAGGCGTGGCCGCCCAGTTGGCGTCGCGGGGTTCGGTGATATAGAACCACTCCTGTTGCCACACCTTGACTGTCTCCACAAATGCCCCTTTGGGCCAGATGGCGTTGGGGAGCTTGCTTACCATGGCCCCGCCACAGTCCGCATGCTGTCCGTCAACCACCTTCAGCTTCAGATTGAAGACCTTGAGCCACATGCCAAAGTGTGGGGGGATGCGGAGAAGAGCCTCGCACACGACAATGAACGCTGATATGTGGAGGAAGGAATTTGGGGCTAGATCGTGGAAATCTAACCCGTAGTAGAACATGAGGCCTCGGACGAAGGGGTGGAGGGGAAACCCTAGCCCTCGGAGGAAATGGGGGATGAACACGACCCTCTCACCAGGCTCTGGAGTAGGGATAACCTGATCTTTGTCAGGGAGCCTATGCGCGATGTCCGTGGACAGATAGCCCGCGCCCCGGAGATCCTTGATGTCCTTCTCGGTGATGGAGGAGGCCTCCCACTTGCCCTTGGAACCGGACCCGGCCATTGCCGGGGAGGGTGGCAGTGGTGGGAAAAATCGAAGTTGTGGGCGCTAGAGCTTGGAGGTTGGAAGACAGGAGCTAGAAGAAGGCGTGGGGAAAAAGGAGGGATCTTTATCCTCTTATAGACGGTGAAAATACCAAACGTCCCCTTCTCAAGCCATAAACCTCGCCTGTTCCCAATGAAATCGTGCGTAAGGTGCGGTTGGATTACCCAAACCATATTGATGAGATTCCCGTAATGGGCGGGCATGATCTCTGTTTTGACAAGACGTGCCAATGAAGGCTAGACCTCGAAACGCGAAACGGGAGGCGTGAAAATGGTTCGAAATGTTAAAGAGTCAAGTGTGACGCTTCGCCAAAAAAGTTGTCAATAAAAGACACTGTTCCTATTTTGACATCCTGCCTTCATGGCTAAGGGTTGTATTGATTATGCAGAGTCGGATACGGTTTCTTTATGCATGGAGCTAACTTAAAATTTTCGGGGGAAGGAACCTGCCTTGCAATGCCGAAGATAATCCGCGTGCCGAACTCATCATCATCGAAGACTGGTTCAGGGGCTACTGAGGGAGTCCTGGATTAGGGGGTACTCAGGTGTCCGGTCTATTCGATATGGGCCGGACTGATAGGCCGTGAAGATAAAGCAGAAGACCATCCCCTGTGTCCAGGTAGGACTCCTATATGCGTGGACGGCAAGTTTGGTGTCCGGATGTACTATTTCCTTCTTCTGTAAACCGACTCTGTACAACCCTAGGCCCCTCCGGTGTGTATATAAACCAGAGGGGTTAGTCCGTAGAGGCAAACAGAATAATCATAGACTAGACAGCTAGGGTTTAGCCATAACGATCTCGAGGTAGATCAACTCTTGTAACCCCTATATTCATCGAAGACAATCAAGCAGGACATAGGGTTTTACCTCCATTAAGAGGGCTCGAACCTGGGTAAACATCATGTCCCCATTGTCCATTGTTTTCATTGATTCTTAGACACACATCTTGGGACCCCCTACCCGAGATGTGCCGGTTTTGACACTGACAATAGGTTTCACTAAAACCATACGGTGGGTGAACAAATTATTGTTGAGCAATTGATATAAAATTGCATAGTTGTTTGGTTGTCCTTTAATATTACCTTGGGGTGCCTTGGGAATCCCCAAGCTTAGGCTCTTGCCACTCCTTATTCCGTAGTCCATCAAAACTTTACCCAAAACATGAAAACTTCACAACACAAAACTCAACAAAAAACTCGTGAGATCCGTTAGTATGATAAAACAAATCTCCACTTTTAGGTACTGTTGTGAACTCATTCCAATTTTATATTGGTGTTATATCTACTATATTCTAACTTCTCTATGGTTCATACCCCCTGATATTACCCATAGATTCATCAAAATAAGCAAACAACACATCGAAAACAAAATTTGTCAAAAACAGAACAGTTTGTAAAGACCCAAATATTAGTCATACTTATGTAACTCTGAAAATTTTGAAAAATAGGAAAACAGAGGCAATTCATATATCAATCTTGTGGAAAAAATTCAGAGTTTTTCCATGCTCCAGTGAATTTTAACAATTCTGCTACTAGACGCAAAAGTTTCTGTTTTTCAGCAAAATCAAATCAAGGATATACCAAAGCATCCCAAAGGTCTTGCTTGGCTCAAACACTAATTAAAACACTAAAACACAATTATTATAGAAGTAATATTGCATATTTATCAAGAACAGAAGCAAAAACAAAAAACACAAAATAAAATTGGGTTGCCTCCCAACAAGCGCTATTGTTTAACGCCCCTAGCTAGGCATAATGCATAGATCTAGGTATTGTCATCTTTGGTATGCAATCCATAAGTAGCCCTTATAATAGATTCATATAGCAACTTAATTTTCTTTCTTGGAAAGTGTTCCATGCTCTTCCTTAATAGAAAATGAAATCTAATGTTTCCTTCTTTCATATCAATAATTGCACCAATCGTTCTAAGGAAAGGTCTACCAAGAATTATAGGGCATGTAGGATTGCAATCTATATCAAGCACAATAAAATCTATGGGCACATAATTCCTATTTGCAACAGTAAGAACATCATTAATTCTTCCCATAGGTTTCTTAATAGTGGAATCCGCTAGATGCAAATTCAAAGAACAATCATCAAGTTTATGGAAACCTAACAAATCACAAAGTTTTTGGAATAGTTGAAACGCTAGCACCTGAATCACACAAAGCATAGCACTCATAATCTTTAATATTAATCTTAATAGTAGGTTCCCACTCATCACAAAGCTTTCTATGGATTGAAACTTCCAATTCAAGTTTTTCTTCAAAAGATTTCATCATAGCATCAACAATATGTTTAGTAAAAGCTTTATTTTGATTATAAGCATGAGGTGAATTAAGCATGGATTGCAACAAGGAAATACAATCAATCAAAGAACAATTATCATAATTAAAGTCCTTTAAATCCAAAAGGGTGGCCTCATCACTAGTTAAAGTTTTGACCTCGCCAATCCCACTCTTATCAATTTTTTCATTAAGATCTTCACTCTCCAAATTATTGGGACACCTTCTAGCTAAAGTTGACTCATCTCCAGACCATTCTTTATCAAGTGTTATATTATTAAATAAAGATTCAATAGGAGTCACACCAATCACTTTAAGATCTTCATCATGATTATCACAAAAACTAGAAGAACATACTTTTTCTAGCCATTATCTCTTAGCACGCATCCTAGCGGTTCTCTCCCTACTTTCTTTAATAGAAATTTTAATACCTTTCATAGACTCATTAATATCAATCTTTGTTGGCATAGATCTAATCTAAAAAAATCAATCTCATGAGAAATTCTATCAATGTTTCTAGCCAAATCATCAATCTTAAGCAATTTTTCTTCTACCATAGCATTGAAAATCTTTTGAGAATTAATAAACTCTTTAATATTGTTCTCAAAATCAGAGGGAATCTTATTATAATTTCCATAAGAATTCTTGTAGGAATTACCATAATTATTAGAGGAATTACTAGGAAACGGCCTAGAGTTGAAATTACCTCTATACGCATTATTACCAAAATTGTTCCTACCAACAAAATTCACATCCATAGATTCATTATTATTCTCAATCGAAGTAGACAAAGGCATATCATTGGGATCAATATGATTACTCTTACTAGCAATCAATTTCATAATTTCATCCATCTTTCCACTCAAAGTATTAATTTCTTCAGTCGCATGCACTTTTTTACTAGTAGAAGATCTTTCGGTATGCCATTGAGAGTAATTAGCCATAATATTATCTAGGAGTTTAGTACCTTCTCCTAATGTGATTTCCATAAAAGTACCATCCCCGGCAGATTCATAAAGATTTCTAGATGCAAAATTCAATCCAGCATAAAAAAATTGTATGATCATCCACAAACTTAAACCATTAGTAGGGCAATTTCGTATCATGAATTTCATCCTCTCCCAAGATTGTGCAACATGTTCATGATCAATTTTATTAAAATTCATTATATTGTTCCTAAGGGAGATCATTTTGGCGCGAGGAAAATACTAGAAAATAAAAGCATCTTTACACTTATTCCATCAATCAATACTATTTTTAGGCAAAGATAAAACCAAGTTTTAGCACGATCTTGTAGTGAGAACGGAAATAGATTCAATTTAACAATATGATTATCCACATATTTTTTCTTTTACATATCACACAAATCAATGAAAGTATTTAGATGGGATGCAACATCTTCATTAGGACTTCCAGAAAATTGTTCTTTCATAACAAGATTCAACAAAGCGGCATTAATTTCATAAGATTCCGCACTAGTGGCAGGAGCAATCGGAGTACGAATAAAATCATTATTATTGGTGTTGGAAAAATCACACAACTTGGTATTTTCTTGAGACATAGTGACAAAGCAAGCTATCTAGCACACTAGCAAACAAAAAGCAAACGAAAAGACGAATGGAACGAAGGTGAATAAAAAAGGCAAATATTTTTGTGTTTTTCTGAAAACATTTTAGAAGTGGGGGAGAGGAAAACAAGAGGCAAGTGGCAAATAATGTAATGCAAGAGATGAGAGTTTATGATAGGTACTTGGTAGGCTTCATGTAGAACCTCCGTGGCAACGGCGCCAGAAATTCTTCCTACTACTTCTTGAGCTTGCATTGATTTTTCCCTTGAAGAGGAAAGGGTGATGCAGCAAAGTAGAGAATAGTATTTCCCTCAGTTAAGAACCAAGGTATCAATCTAGTAGGAGGAACACACAAGTCTCCAATAGATGCACCTGCACAAACTAACAAACACTTGCACTCAACGCGAAAAAGGGGTTGTCAATACCTTCACGGTCACTAGCAAGAGTGAGATCTAATAGAGATAGGTATAAAAGATAAGTAAAATAATGTAAAATAAAGTAAATATAAATAAATTGCAGCAAGGTATTTTTGTATTTTTGGTTTTATAGATCTGAAAATAATATGATGGAAAATAGACCCGGGGGCCATAGGTTTCACTAGAGGCTTCTCTCTCGAAGAAAGCATACGGTGGGTGAACAAATTACTGTTGAGCAATTGATAGAAAAGCACATAGTTATGACGATATCCAAGGAAATGATCATGAATATAGGCATCACGTCCATGGCAAGAAGACCGACTCCTGCCTACATCTACTACTATTACTCCACACATCGACCGCTATCTAGCATGCATCTAGTGTATTAAGTTAACAAGGATGGAGTAATGCCTTAAGCAAGATGACATGATGTAGAGGGATAGATCCAAACAATATGGTAAAACCCCAATCTTTTTATCCTTAATGGCAACAATATAAATACGTGCCTTGCTACCCCTACTGTCACTGGGTGAGGATACCGCAAGATTGAACCCAAAACAAAGCACCTCTCCCATTGCACGATAGATCAATCTAGCTGGCCAAACCAAATCAATAGATCGGAGAGAAATACAAAGCTATCTTAATCATGCATAAAAGAGTTCAGAGAAGGCTCAAATAATATTCACTGATAATCTGATCATAACCCCAGAATTCATCGGATCTCAACAAACACACCGTAAAACAAGATTACATCGAATAGATCTCCAAGAACATCAAGGAGACCATTGTATTGAAGATCAAAGAGAGAGAAGAAGCCATCTAGCTACTAGCTATGGACCCGTAGGTCTATGGTAAACTACTCACACATCATCAGAAGGGTAGCAAGGTTGGTGTAGAGGCCCTCCGTGATCGAATCCCCCTCCGGCAGAGTGCCGAAAAAGGCCCCAAGATGGGATCTCATGAGAACAGAAGCTTGCGGCGGCGGAAAAGTATTTTTGGTGTGCCCCCTGGTATACGGGGAATATTTGGATATTTATGGAGTTGAGATTAGGGTTAGGGGAGTCCCGAGGGGGCCACAAGCCTAGAGGGCGCCCCCCCACTGCTGGGGCGCACCCCTAGGGCTTGTGGGCCTCTCGTGGCTCCCCTAGCCTCCTCCCGAAGCTTCGTGGTTGTCTTGTGGTCCAAGAAAAAATCCTCAAAAAGTTTTGTTCCGTTTGGACTCCATTTGGTATTGATTTTCTGTAAAAGACAAAAACAAGGAAAAAACAACAACTGGCACTGGGCACTAGGTTAATAGGTTAGTCCCAAAAAATGATATAAAATAGCATATTAATGCATATAAAACATCTAAGATGGATAGTATAATAGCATGGAACAATCAAAAATTATATATACGTTTGAGACGTATCACGCGGCGCTGCAGGGCTTCAGGTCTGCGGGGGCCGGCCTGCGTGAGGTTTTCAAGAACCTTGTAATGAGCTTTGAGGTAAGCTTCTATCCTTGTACCAAAGTAATTTGTTTGTTTGAGCTTTCCGTTTTATGTATTGGTCCGAGGACATGATATCACGGCCTTCTAAACGGCGTAGTGAGTGAGTAGCCCCCGAGCCCAAAGCTGGTTTCAAGAAAACGGCCTTGGGGTCGTATATTATTGTTAGGAGCTTGTTGTATTGACCCCAGGGTGCTACTTAAGGCAGTCGTCCTGGAATTTTAAACAGTTTGATTGTGGGCTTTGTAACAAGGATTTTTGCTGGCAGGTCTCGACCTCGGTCCCGGACTCCTCCAAGGAGATGGAGGAGATGAACCGAAAACTTGAGCGGTCCTAGGAGGACCTCAACCTGGTGAACCGGAGATTCGAGCTGTCTCAAGGTAAGAATTTGTGCGTGATATTTTACACGAAAAAGTTGTGATATATCTTGCTAGGTAGAGAACTAAGGCCGAACTGTTTTAATGATAGCTGCGTTAGCTGAGCTTGAGACGCTCAAGGCCGAGCTCAAAAAGGCTCGGGAAGAGGTGAAGCAGCATGAGGATGCAGCCGCGAAGGAGGAGAAGGCCTGGGCCGCCGAGAAGGTGGCCAGTGAGAAGGACCGAGCGCGGGTCCAAGAGATCGAGGAGACCCTGAAGGGCGTGTTTGAGGCACGTGACAAGCTTTAGGCGGAGGGGCAGCAAACAAAGGAGGAGCTTGAAAATCTCCATCTTGCCCCCTCCAAGCTCAAGACCATGGTGCGGGCTGATTGCGAGGTGCTCCAGTAGTTGGAGCAAATCACCTCGGGTAAGCTATACTTATTGCAGTGTGTGTTTGGCAGCAAGGGGTGCGTCGAGCTCACGCAGTTGTGGCATTCCGCAGAATTCTTCACGAATCTTCTGCAGAGCGTGGCGAATGTCATTGCACATTCTAACCAACTAGTGGGTCATGAGGAGGAGAAGGCCTTCTAGGGGCAGTTCCCAGGGTCTCCATCGTCACAACTGTTGAATCATCGAATGAAGCAGCTGGCGGAATTACTCCACATGGCGATACCAGTGCTTCAAGACCTCTGTGTCTTGTTGTGGCCTACGAGGCCCTTCCAACCAACCTCTTTGGCCTCGTGATGCGCATGCAAGGGGTGGTCTCATGTGCCGATAGCTGGAGGAGGTCCGTGTGCTTTGAAGGAGCGTGGAGGGCGTATGCCTATGTGAAGACGCACTTCCACAAGGTCGATGTGGTGATGGTGGCCATGGGTCCTCCTACAGACAAGCCACGCACCACGGAGCAATTTTATCCCGAGGTGGAGGAAGGAGCCCGGGTTACCGAGGTCATGTGTCCAAAGGAAACTTTGTATTATTAGGTAGCACTTCGGAATGCCTAAGTTATCAAATGTACAAAACTTAATGGTTTGTTGGAATGAGTATGGCTTTAAATTCCTCCATATGTTTATATTTATTTAATTATTTTAACTCCAGTGCGACCGTTTTAAACTGAAAGTGGCCAATCGTCGGCTTCTGCCCCAATGTAGAATATACAAAGGGTGTTCTGAGATGCAGTTTTGACCCTTGGCCGACATCTCAGTACCCGGAGGTGGTCGCTGCTCATAGGAACCAAGCAATCAGACCATGGTGGCTTGAGAACTTTCACCTAGTCTTAGGAGTTTGACTATGGGGGCTGATGATGAGCCCCTTGTATGGGAAGTGGTCGGCTTAGCCAGCCGAGATCTAAGCTATGATGCACTTCCGCTAAAAAGTAAAGCCCTTCATTTGACACGGGTGATCTCTATCGTCACATCGCTTAACGCGGTCCGCGGATGGCCGACCAGTTTGCGCCTACCTAGATAGTCAATTTTTGGCTTTCTCCACTAAGGCGCTCTACCAATTAACCTCGCGGCACAGTCATAGTGGTTCTCCCGTTACACCCTTAGCCAAATTCATCGGGAATGTAAGGAGTACACATAGGAGCCAGGCAACCCTACTATTGACCAAAATATAGGTTCAAAACTGATGCATATAAAGCCAAAATCTGAGACGCCGAATACTTCAGACTTGTAATGCAGGGGAATGAGGCTGCTTAATGGTTATATCTTGAAAGACGTTCTTATAGTGCAAAGTTAATGCTTGAACAGGAATGTAGGTAAGGCCTTTAGAGGGTGTAGTTTTTTATTTGTATAACCTTCAAGTTGTTACAAGCCGAGCTACTACAATAGAAACTAAAAAGAATACAACGTAGGAGAGTGCATGAGGAAGAAAAATACATGGTGGATACTGACATCGGGCTTTAAGAGCCCAGGCCGCATCTTGCTGCATGTCTGCGCTTCCGGGATGTTGACCATCTTGCCGTCATGAATAGTGGTTATTTGAGTAAGACTGGTGCAATCTCGGCCCTTTATATGCTTCAGGCATTTATTGGCCGAGCCCCTTGAAGGAGGTCTTGCAGGAGTCTGTTGTGTGGTTTAGGCCACATTGACGAAGTGATGCTTGCTGTCTCTTGGACAAAGACCTGCTCGTGTAAGGGCTCGAAGCCACGTCGGTCCTCGGTGGAGCCGTTCTGGCGTTTCGATGAGTTTTGGCTCCTCGGCGTCCCAGGGAATCTTGAGTGCGAATTTGTGTACACTGGGGACGTAGTGCCCCATCCAGAGAGGGCACGCAAGGAGCTCGTATCACTATCTAGGGTGCGGGGGTACGTGGTCGGGGTTGGTTTGCGCAGCCCGCATGCACTTCACAGAGCTAGTGGTGCGTTTATCGCTGCGGGCCGCCTCCTCAGATGCCTGTACCTCGGCTGCAAAAGCCACAGTCTTCTCCTCTGTTCGAAGTGAGAGCTCAGTGTTACCATTGACTGTTATAACGCCATTGGGTCCCGACATTTTGAGCTTGAGAAAAGCATAATGCGGGACTGCATTGAAGCGTGCGAAAGCTGTGCGCAAGAGCGCATGGTATCCGCTTCAGAAGGGGACGATGTCGAAGATTAATTCCTTGCTTCTGAAGTTCTCTGGCAAGCCGAAGACTACCTCTAGAGTGATCATTCCGGTGCAGCAAGCTTTGATGCCTGGGATGACACCCTTAAAGGTGGTGGTGCTCGGCTTGAACCGAGATGAGTCGATGCCCATCTTCCTAACCGTGTCCTCGTAAAGGAGGTTGAGGCTGCTTCCTCCATCCATCAGAACGCATGTCAAATGATAACCATCGACAATTGGGTCCAGGACGAGCGCTGCCGATCCACCATGCCTAATGCTGGTAGGATGATCATGCTTGTCAAATGTGATCGGGTAAGCCGACCAGGGATTAAACTTCAGGGCGACTGGTTTCAACGCGTAGACATCCCAAAGTACATGCTTCCTTTCCCTTTTGGGGATGTGAGTAACATAGATCATATTAACCTCAGTTACGTCATCTGGAAACTTCTTTTGACCTCCATTATTAGGCCATCGAGGTTCATCCTTGTCTTCGCTGCGATTTTGGGTTTTATTTTGACCCTCTGTCGCTACCTTACCGGCTTGCTTAAAGACCCAGCAATTCCTGTTCGTATGGGTTGCTGGTTTGTCCTGGGTGCCATGGATTCAGCATGGCCGGTCCAGGATCCTATCGAGCTGGCTAGTTCCATCTTTGTTCCCTTTAAAGAGCTTCCTTTTCTATCCAGATTTAGGTCCGGTGAACCCTGCGTTGACCGCATCATCTTATGTATCAGTTCCGCCATTTTTATACCTGTGCTTATTTTTATTTTGCTTGGTTTTTCCATTGGCGTCACGTGTTTCTGAAGTGCCTGCCTCACTGTTGTGAGTACTAGGGCGAACCAGCTATCCTCCCCCGCACAGAAGCGAGTCATCAAAAAATTGAGGGCTGCCATAGTCCTCAGGTTATCTTGGCAGAGTTTGTAGGCCAACCACTCATCTCGGATATTGTTCTTGAATTCGGCGATGGCCTCAGCTTCGGAGTAGTCTATGATCTAATTCTTCTTGGTGAGGAACCTATTCCAGAACTTTCGGGCTGATTCGCCTGGCTACTGGCTAGCATGGCTAAGGTCATCAGCGTTCGGAGGTCGGACATACGTGGCCTAGAAGTTTGCTCGAAAAGCGTCCTCTAGGGCCTCCCACCTGCTGATAGAATGGGGAGGGAGGCTATTAAGCCAATGCCGAGTTGGCCCCTTTAGTTTGAGCGGCAAATATTTAATGGCGTGGAGATCATCTCCATTAGCCATGTGTATGCAGAGAAGGAAGTCCTCGATCCATACTGCTGGGTCGGTGGTGCCATCGTATGATTCTATATTGATGGGCTTGAATCCTTCTGGGAATTCATGTTCCATTACCCTGTCTGTGAACCAGATCAGGCGAGCCAGACCTCGGAACTGAGGAGCATCTCGTCCAAGGTCGGGAGAGAGCCGTGAGTAGGCCTGCTCTCGGGCAGAGCCATTCCTGTCCATCCAGGCATCATAGCCGTCAAGCCCGGCGGGTGCCCGTCCTCTTGATCCGTAGATGGACCTAGGAGGTGCCCTATTTGCCTTGATGCGACGTCAAACATCATGAGGATCTAGGTAATCCAAAGGGTCCTTGCCATAACAGCATGGAGGTGGCCGGTCATTGAGGTTTTCCCGCCTTGGCCTGTCCCGGCCTCTAGGGGGTCGGTCATGGTCCTTGGTGAGTGCTTCATCAAACTCCGGCAAGAGATGCCTGCGTGGGTATGATTTCGGTGTGCTACAACGCCGGTCTTCCATGTCTTGCTCGGCGGAGAATACTTCGACCCACTTTTCATTTAGTGCGTCGGTGTTGGCCTGCAGCTGCTGCTGCTTGTGCTTCATGATCCGAGCTGTCGCAATGAGGCGCCGCTGGAAGCGCTCTTGTTCAAAAGGGTCCTCAGGGATGATGTAGTCCTCGGTGCCGAGGCTCTCGTCTTCCTCGGATTCCGGCATGTAGTTGTCATCAGCCCCTGCAAAGAGGTCGTCGGGGTCTAAGTCCTGGAGATGTCTATCGGGTGTGCCGTTCCGCACTACGGAAGCTTGAGGGTCCTCCTCGGGGTTATCGGCATCATCAGCTGCCGCTTCGCCGTTGTCAGTGGTTGCGTTATTGCCGCTAGGTTCCCCATTGTTGCCTCTTCTGCGTCAACACCGACATCTTGGAGGGGAATTGGGGGTGTCCACCATCTAGACATCATAGCTAGATGTAGCAGTCCACCTGCCGGTGTTTACCAGAGGCGAGGTGTCTTCTATGGGGCCATCGGCATCTTCATCCATGTTTGTGGCCTCGCCGTAGTCTAGCATGTCGGTTGAGTTATCGACCGTGGCGACTAGGTGGGTGGTGGGTGGGATGTAAATTTCCTGATCGTCGGCTTTAAGCCCGACCAAATCATAAACCGAAGTCTTACCATCCGAGATGGACATACTCTGAATACGATCGAGCATCTCATTGAGCTGAGATGGCTCTTCAGCATTCATAACTGGGTTGTAAGCGGGGCTGACTCGAAGTATGCCCTGTGTATAACTTGACGCATTTTTGGCGCGAAGGGATCTAGGCGTGATTCCAAATTCTTTGCCGAAGTTAGTTCTAATCCTGACGTAATTTCAGAGGTGGGAGCCGGATCTACATCCGGACTGGAGATCGGAAGGAGACCGACCGGGGTGGTTGCGTCGGGGGGTCTCTGGTGATGCCGCGACGGAGACCGGTTCCGAGTCGAGCCTCTGGAGCCGCACGAGCTCTCAATTCGGCCGGGGCCCCATCCCGACGGGATGAGTTCGCCATAGGAATCCATGGTGTATTAGAGGCCACCGAAGGTCACAATCCAACCCGGGGCATAGTTCTCGACAGAGGCCAGATGACCTGTCGAGCCGGCACAAAAGACCATGCTGCCGAAATCAAAAAGTTGGCCGGGGGCATAAGCGCTCCCATGGCCATTGGCGCAGTTGATCTGCAGGTGAGGCATCAATCCTTCTGGTGATCACACAGCAGAACTCTCAATGAAAGCACCAGTGTCGGTGTCAAACCCAGCAGACCTCGGGGTAGGGGGTCGCGAGCTGTGGATCTCAAATCAAGGGTAACAGGAACAAAGGAGACAATGTTTACCTAGGTCCGGGCCCTCTTGATGGAGGTAAAACCCTACGTCCTACTCTTGTTTATATTGATGAAGATGTATCGAGTACAGAGTTGATCTACCTCGAGATCGTAATGTGTGGTCTAACTCTAGGGCTAGGTGAATGGTTTTGCATTGATGTCCCCTCTACGGGCTAAACCCTCTGGCTTATATACATGCCAGGGAGGGTATCTAGGGTTACAAGGTCGGTATCTAGGAGCAAGGCGGCAGGAGAGATCTTTGAGTATACGTCAAGTCTTCAGTGGAGGTAGTCTTGATCATGCCTCCTGCGTAGGGCCTCCGGAGTCCATCTTGGCCATGAATGAAGGCCCGTCGGCCCAACCCGAGGAGAATGGGCTGAATGGGTTAGTACCCCCTTATCCAGGACACTGTCAGTAGCCCCCAAACTAGTCTTCTATGCCGAGGATGTCCTTCCTGACAATAACAACCTTGGATTCGAAGTCCTTGGCTCGATAGACAAGTTCCATCTTATAATCCTTGGATCACCCCTTCAAAGGAGTGATGCCGGCAGAGGCTCAACAGAACTTGTACTGTCCGCCTGAAAAATCAACTTCTTCAGGAATTTGACTGTCGTTGCCGCATCACAATTACTGATTGGTTCTGCTTCGACCCACTTGGTGAACTTGTCAACTTCTACCAGATGGTAAGTCTTCTTATCTTTTGATGGCTTTAAAGGACCGACCATGTCAAGCACCCAGACAGCAAATGGCCAGGTGATTGGGATCATCCGCAATTCCTGAGCCGACACATGAGCTTGACGTGCAAATTTTTGGCAGCCATCACACTTGCGAGCGATATCCTCTACATCTGTGTGAGCTGTAAGCCAATAGAAACCATGCTGGAAAACCTTTGCCACCAAGGACCATGACCCGGCATGATGCCCGTAATCACCAGAGTGAATTTCATTGAGAATTTCACGGCCTTCCTCGGGAGAAACACAATGTTGAAAAACGCCTGTAATACTTCTCCTATGCAACTCGCCATTGACGATGGTCATAGACTTGGATCTCCTAATAATCTGACAGGCGATGATTTCCTCTTCAGCGAGCTCACCACGAGTGAGATAAGCCAGATAAGGTTGGTATTGCATGAATAGCAGCCACCAGTTTTGCTTTCGGGTCAGGAATACACTACAAAAAAAGACACATCCGTGACATTATGGGTCGACCGAAAAAAAATCATGTCATGCTTATGACACTTCTATGACGATAACTGTGATAAAAACACGTATCATCATAGATGTGGTGGGCTCCTACTTCTATGACAAAAAATCATGACAGAAAATGGGCTTTTTTTCCTGGGCAGGACGGGGACTCACCTGCATGACATTATTTGGTCTGTCCATGATGGAAAAAATCGTGGTAGAAGCGAGGGCGAGGAAAATTTCGGGGAGTTCCCAGTTACGGTGGGTGGTCGGGGCCGAGCAACGCACGGAGGTTTGCGCGTTTCTCTCATACACGTACGCTCGTGTGTGCAAGGCATTGGGCTCTAACTGAACCCAAGCGAGGCCTTCGCTTATTGAACCCGAGCGATTGCACTAGCTACGTTACTGAACCCGAGCGATCAATTCTTGGCTGTTAACTGAACCTGAGCGATTCCTTCGCTACTGCTGCTAACTAAAGCCGATTGAACCTGCCTCTTGATGAACAGTGACCGTTGTTGGGGGTTGGATGAACAGTTCCTGGTGGGGGTTGGATGAACAGGACCCCATGGTAGTAGTAGGCCGTTGCCACTAGATGAACAGGACTGCCACACTCCAGCCGGTTGGGGGTGGATGAACAGGACCCCATGCAGGTAGGATGAATAGTAGCTAGTGGACGTAGGACGAGGCCGACGGTGGATGAACAGTAGCAGGTGGAGGCTGGAGGAGGTCGACGGTGGTTGAACAGAAGCAGGTGGATGCTAGAGGAAGTCGACGGTGGATGAACAATAGCCCGTGAAGTCCCATTTTTCGGTATGACACACCCCTCCAGATGAACAGGACCCCATTTCGACCGTAGGCGCTCTAACAGAAGTACGTTTCCTCCATTTTGCGGTACGCCACACCCCTCCCGATGAACAGGACCCTGTTTCGACCGTAGGTGGTCGAACAGAAGTCTGTTTCATCCGTTTTGCGGTGCGCCAGACCCTTGCCGATGAACAGGACCCCGTTTCGACTGTACACGTTTGAACAGAAGGCCGTTTTCCTCCGCTTTATGGTACGCCAGACCCCGTTTCGGCTGTTCCATCCAAGCCGGTTGGCTCCCGATGAACAGGACGCGTTCCGACCCAGTGGCTTCTCTCCCGATGAACAGGACGCGTTCCGACCCAGTCACTTGGCTCCCGGTGAACATGACGCTATTTCCTCTGTTCCGACACAGCCGGTTAGCTGTCGATGAACAGGGTGACATCACTACCGTCCGTGGCCTCTCCATGTACATGAGCCCTAGCCGTCCGTATGCGCGAGTACGCGTTTTGAGACCCCACCCGTATATACGTACGTGGCCATATTTTTGGCAGGTGGCTGTATGTACGTGTACACGGTTTAGACGGGACTGCGTGACATGCTACGTCGACAGTTGTACTACGACACGTGCCGCTCCTTACTCGGCCACGCTTCATTGCTGCAGAGAGACCGATCGACCAGTATGTACGTACACGTTCGCGACCAGATAGATAACGCTATGTATGCATCGACCGGGTGGGTCTCAGCTATCACGGAGAACAAGGAGCCACTTCCTTGCATGTGAATATATAGCTGGCGGGTCCCAGCTGTCAGGGGCGGAATCATATTTTTTTTGCCTGTAATAAGGAGGAGTGCTCAATAAGGAGGCACTTCCTTGCCTGCAAAGATGTTGTTGGTGGGTCCCAGGTGTCAGGGGCAAGAATAAGGAGGCACTTCCTTCCGTGCGAAGATAAACGTGGTGGGTCCCAGCTTTCAAGGGGAGGAATAAATTTATTTTCGCACAATAAGGAGGTGGTTGCATGCGTGCGTCCATGGTCCTGGTGCGTCCCCATTGTCAGCCTCTTCATGTACAGTCTTGTTCCGATGACTCTCGTTTGTAGACCACGCCGCGCCGAGCGCACCAAGGTGGTGGACGATGGTGAGGCCCCGAACGGCAACGAGCCCGAGATGGGAAGACGCGGTAGTGTAGTCGCAGACAAAGAGGTGTACGAGGGTTAACTGGTTCTGGTGTGGCATGGTTCTGTAGTCGGCGGAGAACAACAGGAGGTGTGGAGGGGTGGAGGGATGGCCTGGCCGGTGGTGGGGTAGCGCTTCCCAGCGAAGCGTGCTAAGCAGAGCTGCTAGCGGCCAGAGGGGGGAGCAAGTGGTACCGGCGGCGTTGGAGGAAGAAGACGAGAGATTGAAGATGGATGTCGGCCGTTGGATTTAAATCCAACGGCTACTGATGTCAGAATCATTTGTTGACTAAGTTGACAATGCCTTGCGTTGGTTTCGACCTATTGGCCCACATTTCAGCCTCCAAAAATGTGGTACATGTTCAAACCTTTTTTTTAGAATTTACAGTCCATTTGCTGGGCTGAGTGAACAAATAATGTAGCGTCCATACAACCCATTTATTTTTTTTCTAAAAAACTACAGCCCATTTGCACTTTCTCGAAATACACAAATTTGCTGGGTTGGGTTAACAAATAATTTAGCGTCCATGCGGCCCATTTATTTTTTCCTAAAAAATTACAGCCCATTTGCACTTTCTCGAAATACACGATTTTGCTGGGCTGGTTCGAATTATAATGTTGGGTTGGGCGCAACAATGTTATCAAAAAATAAACAGCGGCTGAGAATTTTGTTATAAATATATTTAAATAATAAGTGCTTTATTATTACATGGTCCTTAAATCTTTCCAAGCTTTTGTACATAATCACCAGGATTTTCTATGTCTTAAAGTAAAAAAACAAGGATTTTATTGTTAAAAAATTATTTTTATAAGTTAATAAGACGTGGGATATTTGTTTCTTATATATGTAAGTATCTGTTAAATATATGATGATAATAAAAATAATACATAATAACATATAAAATGATATAATTATATATAATATAGTTAGAAGGGAAACATAAGTTGGACCTGGCGTTCTTATTCTTATATAGAAAAATAGAACATACCTCTGCGTTTTCTTAAAAAAAAATATAAGTTGGGCTGCGGATGTATAAGAAAAAATAAAACCTAAACCTTGGATGGGAGGCCCATAGGCTAGTCGATACATGACGGCCCTCAAAAAAATACAAACCGGCATGTCGTGGGTTGCGCATGTTAAAAAAGAAAGCCTAGACTGGGCAGCCCATAACCCAGCTGATACTTGCTGGCCCACTGATAATAAATGATGCCTGCCAGCTCCCTGATGACGGGCTTCATTGTAAATTTATCCCCTTTAGTAACTACGTTGACAAACCCGTGGGCCCCAATGTCAGTATAGCATTAGGAGGAACTACTTTTCAATGAGGCACTTGCTTGCGTACGGCCATGGACCTGGTGGGTCCTGACTGTCCGCCTCTTCACGTACAGTCCTCTCCAGATTCATCTCGTTTGTTGAGCATATTCACAACGGCAAACAGCGGCACCACGGAGAGTGCACAAAGGTGGAGGATGACGTCCAGCCTCAGACGAGAACGCACCGGAGCCGGGGAAGACGTGCTATAGTGGTGGTAGAAGTTGTGCCTAATTTCTAGCGAAAGTACTAAAGTAGCCCAGTGGCCAAGTTCCACTCCCCAACCGCTGCTCCGCCCGGGTTCGATTCCACCTGATGCAGTGAAAATATCCCCAAATTTTTGCCTCTGCCATTACTGGCATGTGGGCCCCCATTGTCATCTACGCACACCACCTCCAACACTTGCCAAAACTTCGTCCCTCGTTTTCTCTGTTTTTCGCACACTCAACATTGTGTGGGCATTTTGAAAATAGCATATCTTTTCGACTGTGCATCCTATGAAGATGTGCTCTGCATGAATGTTGATCAGCATGATGTTAACTGGCTAGTAGTTCCATTTTCAACCATGAATAAAACTTCCAACATTATGTTATCCCTATTTGGAAAGGGCATGTTAATATAAATGCTCTGCCTCTGAAACTTGCAGTTTCTTATCTAAAACTGAAACTTGCAGTTTCTTCTCTGAGAATCACATTGTCTGCACTTTTATATGATACTACATTTTTTAAAGTGCTAAAAATAGATCTCTAGATTCATAAAATACTTCATATGCTCAATACTGCAAATCTGAAATTCAAAAGACATTCATATCTGAAAGTACTCTCAAAATACACAACACAAAACACAATGCACAACCTGCAAATACTGACAACCTTAAGCTCCTCCTCAGACTATTGGGGAGCAGTCCCCTCCTATTCCTTGGTGGCAGACAGCCGCCCCGTGAGACGAGGTGAACGGCGAGGGAGAGAATGGCGGGGAAGCATCGTCGCGCCAACTGCTTTTCTCCTCTTGCAGTTGGGTACGATAAACGAAGACTCCACCGGCTCGATCTGCCACGGCACCGTGTAGATCCACGATCCTTCAATCTCTAGTGGATGCTCCATCTTGGATTGATACTCCCACCGTCGCTGCCTCACGATCGGATTCGATGAATACGTTTGCTCCATGGCCCAGAGGAGCTGCTCTATATACTCCCGCACGACTCCCTCCGGGAGTATCACCGCCTTTTCGCTCTGTTCCAGATATTTGGCCATCGCTGTCGCCGTCGCTGCTAATTGCTCCGGGTTGTCAAACCAAGACTGTATCTCCAACATCCTGGCTAGCTTCACAGGGTCCCCGTCTGCGATCCTCACGTATCGGTTGTACTCCTCCATCGATCTACTTCTCCACAGCACCTTCACTCGCCGGAGGTGGTTTTTGAATGGAAGAGGAGAGGAGCAACGCTGGTTTTGGATTTGACCAGGAGAGGAGCGGCGGTGGTTTTGAAATGGAAGAGGAGAGGAGAGGCGCTGGTTTTGGATTGGAACAGGAGAGGAGCGGCGGTGGTTTTGAAATGGAAGAGGAGAGGAGCGGCGCTGGTTTTGGATTGGAACAGGAGAGGAGCGGCAGAGAGGAGCAGCGGTGGTCTTGGAAGTATTTTTTTTGTGTTTTGCATATTTTGGGTCAAGGTTTGACCACGTACTGTATTTGACAAGCAAAATATGAATACATGTCATCAAAAATTGTATCGTTTGGTTCGTTTGTTAATGTACTTTCAAATTATATTATTTTTGCAACGTATAACATATATTTTATTTGTTAAAATCATGGTCAAAATATGACCCAGAATACAAGGGAGACTAGTTAATGTGGGGTCGCTTCTTAATTGAAGGGTAAATTGATTTTGAGTTTGATCCAGTCACAGCGCGCCGGCCCTCTCGTCCAATCCTAAATCGCTACCGCACGCTCCTCTCCCTCTTCTCCATTGCAAAACCACCCCCTCTCCGCTGCATCTTCTCCATTCCAAAACCACATCTTGCCTCTCCCTCTTCTCCATTGCAAAACCACCCACTCTCCTCTCCATCTTCGCCATTGCAAAACCACTATTCACCTCTCCCTCTTCTCCATTGCAAGACCACTGTCTCTTCTCCCATCTTTCAAAGCCAGCACCGGACCTCTCAGAAGCACATCTATGGAGAGGATGCAGCAGCGAATCAGGCAGATCGCCGGTGGCGACTAGGTGAACTTAGCCAGGTAGAAAGAGATACTTACTTGGTTTGACAACGAGTGGGAGATTTCGAGGATGGTGAGGGCCATGTGGTAATGTATGCGAAAGAGCGAGGCGGCGGTGATGAGAGCGGCGATGTACTCCCCGGCGGCAGTCACGCCGCAGTCCTTCGAGTATCTCCTCTGGGCGATGGAGCAGACAGATTCGCCCGAGGCGAAAGTCAGGCGAAGGTGGTGGGCATACACGTCGAAGGTCAAGGATAACGAATCGATCAAGTACGGTGTGCCGTTCGTGAGGGTGCAGTGCCAGCTAGAGCCACAGTAGTATTCATTCTCCCACCGCAAGAGGAGGTCGGATGGCGCAACGTCGCTTCCCCACTGTTCTCCACGGTTCCCTCGCCGCTCACCTCGTTTCAGTGGTGGCAGTAGGGTTTAAGGTAAGCTTCGCACTAACCTAATCTTCCATCTGCTCATGCTTATAATCAGTGTGACGGCTAATAAAAATCATACGGGTAAGTACTGGGTAGTACTTCGAGTCTCCGAGTACTACGCCAATCACCCTAAAATAGCTCTGGACCAAAAACAAAGTTGTGACAATGTGTACAAATAAAGAAAAATCGATTGGTGCTTCTTTCAGAAAAGAGATTCCCTAGAAAAGTGCCAATATAAGCTACTCCTATTTGATTAGAGGATTTGCTGCCGAGAAAGATCCGTCCACAGAGAGCGCCACCCATCCCACCGGTGGTGGAGGCCAATGCTTAGATGGAGCATGGTTGGTGTCGATAATTTTTACTTGGCACCTCGCACTCTGCATATATGCCAGTTCCATCCGTACATTTGTGCAGTTCCACCAAAATGGAGCTGAATAACCCTGTTTGCACAAATAATGAAAAAGCGTGATTACATTATAGTGGCACTAGTTGATGAAACATAGACTAATAAATAGAAGAAACTTCATTTTCTTAATGGGAAAATATTGCGATAGTATCACAGTATGCCATGCTGCGAGGGCGAGATGGACCCTGCGACGCCTCATACGGTAGGCCTCATACTGGAAATCGACCCAATTCTCCCCGATACACCTTCTGCCAGTGATGAACATCAGTGTACAGTGGTAGTACAAGGAGGGGCCTTGAGACATTCCAATCTCTATTTTTGTGTAGTTCAACTAAAGTTAAGCACCCCAGTTTGCAGAAACACTTAAACATTAACAATGGGACTAGTTGATGAAACATACAAAGAGAAGCACTTTCTTTATCTACATTGTAAATGAAATGATAGAGAGGATAATAGCTCTATTTTAACTATATTATTACTTCATTTTATTAGTGGCACTAGGATCGAGCAGGTGGTAAGCGAGGTGTACCGTGCGTCGCAAGGATGGAGGCCGGGGGTGCTTAGACTGGGATGCTGAAGCTGGCTCTTTCAGCCCCTATCTTCCCCCTGATGATTCTGTGCTAGCTTTTGGGTTGTAATCCAAACTTGGTCAAGCTGGGGCTGTGTCCCCCTACCTGCCTAGCTTATGTGGCAAACTTGTCTCCTGCTAGTAGTCAGTCCGTTCTAGTAGTAGTTGCATAACTGCCCGTTTACACTGAGATGTTGTCGGATAATGGTTCTCTATGGTTGAGTTTCTTTAATGAAATCAGAGGAAACCGCCTCTTTTGATTTTAAAAAATCAGTGGGACTAGCAGTGCCAAAACATTGCCTCAAATTAATAGTGCCACTAGATTAAGGTGCAAAATAATAACATTACTGCTTTATCATGGCAGTGCCAAAACAGTAGCACAAGAGCAGAGTCAACATGCAGAATCTTTGGCAAACGATCGGACCAAGAAGGAACATACCTCATGATGGGAACCATATCTGCAGTCAACGCCATGGTAGAAGGGATGACACTAGTCAACAACATGGATGATTCAATTCATGGGACGTTTTTGTGCAGTTCACCTAAAATGAAGCAATGTTTGCATCATGCAGTTAGCAAGTACTTGGTCCCATGAGCTAGCAGCTTCTTCTTCATTAGTTGCAATAAAATTGAGCAACATCAAGGTTGGTCATGAAGCTCGTGGAATGTCCAACTATAATTTGGATATCATTTTGTGCAGTTCAACTAAGATCAAGCGTGAAATATATATCTCTGTTTGCACAAAAAGGTGGAAAGGAGGGTGACTAACAAGTGATGAAACATACATCAAATGAAAAGAAGCATGTTCCTTATCTGAATGGCGATCCTACAAGGACAGTAGTAATTTCTAAAGCAGAAGCATTGCTAGATATTAGTGTGGGCATTAGGATTAACTATGACAACCGTTAAATATGACATTACTTTAATGGTGCCATTGCTTCATTTTACCAGCAACAATACATTAATAGTTGCTAAAGAGTTGGTATTTGGGCACGGGAGAGTAGGCAGAACAGGACAGTTGCATTTCTAACGAAAAGAAGCAACTTATCTTAATGGGAAATTTAGCAGGACATGAAAAACAGTGCATGATTCATATTACTGGAGGCATTACATTGAAAATAACATTGGTTTAACGTGTCCTTACTTTAACAGTGGGACTGCTAGTACATTTCACCAGTGGCATTACATAAGAGGGGCTCGGGGCTACAAACATCCAAACAGGATATCTGGGTTGGTCCCATTTCTGTTCGGTATAGCCACCTTTTACTGTGTGAGGCCAGCAAATCTAGTGCTGGACATACACTGTCGGCTTGTCCCCCAGTCCCCACTTTCTTTCCTTTTTCAACCAATAGATTGGTTTATATCGAGTTTGTACTATGTTTCCCTTTATTTCCCTATTAGACCAAGAGACCAGTTGGATAGCCAGTCTCTGCTACTTTTCGCCCCCATTATTTCCTCTTTCGACCACGTCCTAGATTCAGGTAACAAATCTCCCCCCACCCCCTTTCTTCCCTGTTTGAACCAAGTAGTACTAGATTCGAGTGCATGAAGTAGTACTACTAGATTCGGCTGCATGAAGTAGTTTTACCTCTTAACAATAAAAATTTAGGTGGCTTTCAAACAGCCGATCGATCCTATCTACGAGGGGGCCTGAGAAGTAGTAAAAGATATAAATGTAGCGATGTGAAGAGCTGGGGAAGTAGAGCAAGGCCGGTTTCGAAGGAAGTTATACCCGAGGGTCGCCGGGATGTCAGTAGGTGGGTGGCGGGAGGCCGGATCTGCCCACACTACGGCAGCGAGGAAGAAGGGGTTGGAGGCCCTCCCTAGCTGGCGCTGTGTGGGAGAGAACGGCAAGGCACGCTGATCGGGATGCGCCGACAGTGGGTCAGAGCTGTCGCTAAGGACGACTGCATGAACGTTGCACCTTCTCACCTTCCCCAGCGGAGGGGATCCGATCGGATCTATGACCAGTGGTGAGCAGAGAGAGAGTGTGGCCACTGGTGTCGTGTTTAGATCTGGAGAGGATGGGAGAGTGTGAAGAGAGCAACAGTAGCAAGCAAGCGCGGAGGCTCCTGCCTATATAGTGGAGTAGTTTTCTTTTTTCTATCGGAGCCGGCTTGACCTCGTCGATGACTGTAGAGAAGTCTTCATGCACGTCCCCCGGAGGCGCAGTTGTCGTCATTTTGATCTGAAGCACCGGATTAACTTATAACACAAAAAAATGCCACATGACAAGAAACCATAACCTCACTGCCCCAAGGAGACAACATGAATCCCGACGGACAAACTAGACGAGGATCAAAGCTCAAATTAAAGGCAAACTCATAGAAAATGGGTCAATCGATAGATGTCCTAATTAACATAGCCGGCTTGACCTACATGGCAGGCAAGTAGTCTTCGTGCATGTGCCCCCAATGACCAGTGCCTTGGAGGAACGCAGTTGTCGCTGTTTAACCCTCACAGTGATCCGAAGCACATGACACCTAATATTGCGAGATGACAAGAAACCTTTTTTTAGATTTCTCATCAGAACTGCGACCCTATACAACACAGCCTACACGATATCTAGATGATAGCCAATCCAACCGTCTGCACAAGCATGGACGAACTGATCTCCCGTGTCGTGCAGGGATCGTCCAGGCACCGACGTGTGTACAACACTGCTCCAGTACTATCGCTCGTCTCTCTCTTCTATTAACTCAGCCGACTTGCGGGGACGGGGAGTGTGCCTATGGTCGGTTCTCAATTGTGGTCCCACATGTGTGTGCAAACGCAATATGACACGCGTTCCATTCGGTGAGTGGCGTACCAGACCGACTGACCGTCTGGGGTGCGACGCGAACACGACGGGCGTGCTGTATACATGTGTACTGCCATTTTCTTCTGGCTTTGCTCCATGGCGCAATCCATGGATACAAAATTATATTTAAAAGTCGAGGGCGGGGCTTTTCTCGTGCGGTAGGCGGGGCAGTTCCTCCTAGTCTGTTCGACAGAGAGGAGAGAAGATGAGGGAGTAGCGGATTGAACTTACTGCTGCAAACGTAGGGCTGTGTGATTTGATGCCTCGTTGCTGCTGGACAGGTGGGGCCCTGTGATTTGACTTGCCATTATCATTATTACTGTGGCGCTACGACCGGGGTGAGTCTCCCCTGACCCCCTCCATGGTATACAGGTGGTAAGACCAAGTACTCTACAATAATGGGCTTATAGCCCGCTTAGATGGCACTTTTGCTTATATGTCGAGGAGAGAGACATAGGCAAAATGGTGGGAGTGGGCTCTTGTGCAACACCCTAGCTACTTACTCCTTGGCAAATGCAATAAATACTACGAAGAAAGAGATAGAGAGAAGTAAAAAATACTCCTATAGCTAACCTTGTTGTATGAGTGACTATAAGTGATGACTATGTATGACATGCCAACATCAGATAGCCTAACGCACCTGGACGAAGGAAGTAGTTTCTTGCATGCGAAGTAGGCAAAAAATGCTCATTTATAGCCGTCTGAAATCTCCAAGGGCACGACCACGTGAGCGAGGCGACGGTCGTGGTAGGCGTGACCATGATACGGGCTGCTGGCAGCCCTTGGATCTGAGATCGAACGGTCGCATGCTAAGTGGCTGAAAATTTGCGGAATAACCCTCGAGGATAGGATATTCACCCATAGGTCTAGAATCACACCATGCAACCATTCGGTCTCAGATCCAAGGGCTCTCGGAAGCCCGTATCATGGGAGCATGGAAAGCTTCGTATCACCTGTAATTTTCCCGATGCTCACTACTAGAAAAAAGGCTGTTAGTGGCGCACCAGTTTTTGCTATTAATGGCGCACTATAGGTGCACCACTATTAACATGCCACTAGTAACAAATAGTAATGGCGCACCTCTGGTGCGCCATTAGTATCCCAGATAATAGTGGCGCACCACATAGTGCGCCATTACTATGTCCAACAGTGCGCCATTACTATGCCTCCTAGGGGGCCATATTTACCTTCACGTATGCCCCCAAGTGCGCCATTACTATGCCCCATAATGCGCCACTGGTATTTAGCCTTGGTGCGCCACTAATGCTCAATATGGTGCGCCACTACTATGAATATTAGGAATTATTATTTTTTGCTTTTCTGGTATTTGCACAGGTTACAAAATACGTTACAGCGCAAAATATAAACATCACACAATAGAATTCATCATATTAGTCTCCAAATTCGAAATAGCGAACAAAGTTCAAACATTAGCCAAGTTTAGGTCTCGAGACATTAGCAAAGTTCATCATATTAGCCGAGTTTGTCGTCACATTACAAAGTCGATATCGATCATCTAAACTACCATCACATAGAAGAGAGCTGCGGTCACGATGAGCATCATCGCGATGAAACTGGTCTTCATCCGGTTCCTCCTCCGCTCCCTCCTCTCTCCCGCTAGATAGCGCGCGTATCTAGTTTCCGCCTCCGCCTTAGTGGTGTACCCTTTGTAACTGTTACCGCTGAAACGGTGAACCTGTCTCTGACACTCCTCCCAGTAGTCGTAGACTCCGGGAACCTTACCCTTGTACATGACATACGACGGCATCTCTATGCACTAGACAAACAAAACGTTAGTAGCAATTCACAGATAATATATAAGCAATATATAAGTATGCAACAAAAGGATCAGAAGAGAAAAGCAACACATTAATAGCATGATTCATGGTCCTACTAATAAATAGCATCGATTACATATAAGTTGAACGACTGTCCAAACTAAAGAGACATACAAGTTCATTAAAGTTTAATTACAACATGAGCTAATCGATATTTCAGAACTACATAGCATCAATACTTTCGACTCGACTAAGGGACCGGAGCGTGGATGAAGCCACCGTCTTTCGTGATGGTCATGAATGTGCGGTCGTTGTCAGCCTGCATTTGTAGCGTTGTTTCTATTTCACTGTTGGACGGTTGATATTTGAGGTAGAACTGCCCCGAGGTACGAAGGACATCTTGATAGATGATTTCCGCAAACTCCGACTGGATGCGAAAGAATTCTTGTCTGATGTCCTCGTCCTGGATTGCCGACAAGCGTGCAGCCCAATCTTTGAGATTATTTGGTAGCATAAGGTGATTATGGTCCCGTACGATCGCCCGCATGTGATGGAGGGCGTAGTAGGCATCCTTCTGACTGCCAGGCGGCTGCTTAACGCAGGGGTACGTTGTTATGTGGGTGAACACGTGCTTGCCGTACCTACAAATTGGCCTCTTGAAGGTGCCTCCAGATTTGGCGTAGCCGGGGAGAGCATCATCAAGAACTTTCTTCATATTTGTGTAGTCTTTCTTCGACTGACGGTCCGAGTCGAAATACGTGGCCATGGAATATTTCGGGCTTAAGAGGGTGAGTGTGCAATGTGTGTCACTGCATAAAACACGGAATGTTAGAAAAAAAAAGAACGATCGAAATCTAAGAAATCATATGTTACGGGGCGGTGAGGGGATGACTTACTCGGAAAAGTAAGGCACGAGGAAGTTATCCTTATCTGGGTTCGCCAGAATGACGCCTTCGAGGTATGAACTCGCGACTTGCCGGTCCCCAGCGCTGCCCAAGATCTTGGCACGCATGTAGAAGGGGTCGACTATCACGATGTCCGGGGTCTTGTCTCTAATGATCCGCATCTCCATACTGAGCGAAAATAGCCGAATGAAGGTGTAGTGCAGCGGATGAAGGTTAAACATAGCGAAGATATCATCAAACCGCAGGACGATCATACGTCCGATGGTGCTATCGACAAAGCCCTTGCCCTCTGGCACCTTGGCCACGAAAACCGGGTATGCCACATCATTCTCAGAGAGACGCCGCTTCTCCATAGAAAGAACACTGTCATGCAGACTCCGCATAGCACCGGTTGCAGCATTGAGCAGATTAGTCGGTAGCATCGGCCTACCCACCACATGCACCCTCCTCAAGATATCCTTAGGTATTGGTGGCCCGTCCTGAGCACGGATCATATTCGGTGCCGGCTGGCTCGCACCCTTGTTATTTTTTCTTTTCCGTCCCTTCTGCTTCTTCTGCTGTAATGGGATCGAGTTCTGCTCAGAGACCACCTTCTTGAGTGTGTTGGGGCTGATAATATTTCGCACCTCGGCTATTTGAGTCTCGGTGAAGGCGGCAGCTGGAGGCGTCTCCTGAGAACTGAACGCCAGACGACGCCTGTTGCAATTGGGTTTCTCCGCGGTACCAACTAGATCGCGATCGTCTTTTGCAGGGTTGGGTTCTTGAGAAGGAGGCCCCAAGAATTCGTCACTGTACCCATGTTCGTTGAAGTACTTATCGACGTTGGAAAATGTACCGTCGTCATCGTCCGGATCCTGTGCCATATGCATGTCCGGATCAGCTGACGGCGGTAGCATTGCGGCAGTCTTGCCATGGCTTGGCGCCGGCACGACTGGCGGTGTTGTCTGTGGGGTGGTGTCCCCCGCCCCCAAACGAATCTGGCTCTTCGGCCAAAGCATGGACCAGCTTAAGAAGGCGCTGAGGGTCATCACATCATCTTCGTTGGCCCCAGGGGGTCGATACGGAGGTAACAAGTCGTCGCAGCCCCGCAGCACCCGAACCAGTTGAACCCTATACACGGTGGGTGGCATCGGATTACCGTGGAACACACGGTTGCCCGGTTGAATGATTTTGGCCTTGGCGCCATCGATCAACTCACCGTCCACGAAGTGCAGGAGAGTGCATGGAATGTCGGCGGCGCCCTGCGAAAACATGTAGGGCGTCAGGGATGCCTAGTCAAAGGCAAGGAGATGAAGTCATCGGCCGAGGCTTAGTTACCATGATGGCATCGAGCTCGGCTAATGTCGAGGCACCGCCAACGGTGGGCGTGCAAGTGACGGAGGGGCCGCTTGCTGCCGAGGTGCCAGCCGGCGTATTCTTCCCACACCCGGGTGCATTAAGCTCCAATGCCGGCGCCGACGCCGGAGACACCAATGCCGCCTCCGCCGGAGACACCAATGCCGGCGCGTTGTGCGAGTTGCTGCTCGTGAAGCTGGGAATCAGGGGTGGCCCCTGTTGGCCGCCCACAATCCACGCCTGCAACCCCTCAAGCAAGGTAGGCATAATGGCGGTGATCGTCGCTCCCAGTTGGTCTCGCACTTGCTCTTGGACTATCTTCGGAATCCGCGCCACTTGTGCCTTGAGTTCTTTAACCTCGCGCTCCTGGCTTTCTGAGCTGGTCTTTCTCTCCTTTCGCCCAACCTTATAGTATTCCGACCATTTCGTGGACAAGCCTTTGCCGGCCACACGACCAGCTGACGATGGCTTACTGAACTTATCCTTGTGTTTCATTACGTTCAACGCCCTATTTAAAGTGGTGTCCCAAGGGGCAGACGGGGAGCTCTGAGACCCCGCGCTACTGCTTTCAGTTTCCTGCGGAAGGAACGTGAACCATTTAGAAATTTGGCTTCATTAATTAGAATGCAACCATATGGAGCTAATTACGCGGGGGTGTATTCCTTACCAGAACAAGCTCAAGTGCCTTCACCTTCGGATCCGTGGTAAGCTCCTTTGTTACCGGGTCCACCTTGTACCGGGCCCTGACATAGTTCCTGGTCTGCTTTTCATGGTATTTATCGAAGAGGGGCAGTAGGCCTTGCTCGGCACGCTCCGCGTCCTCCTTGTCCCATATAGGTTCCGCCACTCTGTAACCACCGGGACCGAGTTTGTGGACCCCTAAGTTCAAGTCCCGCATATCTTTCCCCCACTGACTTGATTCCGTGGATGCGTTGCTCTCGCACTTGATCTTGAACTCCAGGTAGTCAGCTTCGTTGATCAAAAGATTTGTCTCCTTGATCTTCTCATAACTATCACCACTTAGAATCCTTCTCTTCACCGCGGCTCTCCAAGTAGCCAGGGCCGTGCTCATATTCGTGAGGGCGGCACTGTTCACTTTATTCCCTGAGAGGCGTGTGTTTGCGAAGTCACCGGGGAACTTGTATCATTCGTGCAGCTTCGTGAAGAGGAGGTTGCGCAAATTCCCTCGGTCACGATGCCTTAGGTTCTCGGTGTTGATCGAGACGGTGCTCCGGAGAATGCACCCGAGTTGTCCCGCGTACCCACTGACTAATTATTTGGGCACCGTTGGATGCCCACTGGAGGACAATTCAGTAAATTCCTCCTTGATGGTGCCAAGCACGTTCGGGCGCCAGTCCTTTCGTTGCCTCTTCGGTTGGCTGCCATCTGTGCGTGCGCTGCCATCATCAGTGGTGGCATCCCCGGCGACACCATCAGTGGTGTCATCCCCGACGCCACTAGGGGTTGTGTAGTCGGGATCGGTGTCTTCCGCGGCGTCCTCATAGCGGTGAGGTTCTTCCTCCATCTCCTGGGACAGCTCCCAGAATGACTTGCCCGAACCGCCGGCCTCATCGTTGTCGGCCATGTTCGCTCTAAATAGGAAAAAAAGGCTAGAATGATTAATTGTAAGACGGTGGCGAAAGCATTGTGCCACGTACGCAAGTGAGGACGCCTAGGTGTTCGTCACATTGCTGAGCTAGCAGCGGCTGGGTAATAACAAGGTCGAAACCAGGGGCCATGTACTAGTTAAACTAAGCAAAAACTGTGTTTGTATTCAAACGTCAACATGAATCGGGCACCTTCTAGGTCAAGAAAATTGGGCATCCAGATCTCCTCGATCCTTCCGTAGTATCTGTCCTTGTCGTTACCGGTGTAGGATTCCATCGTTACCCCGGAGTTCTGATAATCGCTCTTCATGTCCTTTTCCTCGGTGTAGAATGTGTAGCCATTGATATCGTACGCCTCATAGGTCATCAGGTTGTGCTCGGCGCCCTGTGACAAGGAGAATATGAGTTTTTCTTCCGCGGAAGAATCCTCATGTAAAGGGTACGACAGAAGCTTCTCCTTGAACCAACGCGTGAAACATGAGTTGTGCTCTTTGATTATATCTCCGTCCGTCCTCTATTGGCCTTGGTCATTGTACGTCTTCTCAATAAAGGTTTTGTGCTCTACCACCCAAGGATCGACCACGTCTATGTGTTGTAGCACGACTAGGTTCGCTCTTTCAAAGTCAGCGAGTCGACCCTTGAAGTCGACATGCATTTCGCGATGACCCTCGCGGTGACCCCATCCAGCGAGCCTGCCGAGGTGCCTGTTGACGGGCAGACCAACGGGGTTCTCGATGCCTAGATAATTCGTGCAATAGGAGATGCACTCTTCGGTCAGAAAGCCCTTGGCTATGCTTCCATCTGGACATGCCCTGTTGCGAACGTATCCTTTGATGACACCATTCATCCTTTCGAACGGCATCATGCTGTGCAGGAACGTCGGCCCGAGTTGGATGATATCCTCCATGATATGGACCAACAGATGCACCATAACGTCGAAGAATGCGAGCGGGAAGTAGATCTCAAGCTCGCATAGTATCACCACGATCTCTTCCTGTAGCCTTCTGAGTTGCCTCACGCCAACCGACTTCCGAGAGATGACGTCGAAAAAGTTGCATAGGCCAAATAGCGTTTCACGGACGTGCGCGTCCATGAACCCACGGATTGCAACTGGAAGTATCTACGTCATCAGCACGTGACAGTCGTGAGACTTCATCCCGCTGAACTTCTGCTTCGCTGAGTCTAGGTATCTGCTTATCTTCCCCGCGTAACCGTAAGGAAGTTTTACTCCTATGAGGCAGGGGAAAAACTGCTCGATCTCCTCCTGACTTAGAGTGAAGCACGCGGGAGGGCAGTCATATTCGATCTTCTTGGCCTTTTTGCCTTTGCGACGACTTTCCGTGTCCTTCGCCTCATCATCATCATCATCATCATTAGGGCGTTTTGCGTGAAGCTCCTCCCTGATGCCCATTGATTGCAAGTCTGCCCTTGCTTTCGGCCCATCTTTGGTCCTCTCTAGCATGTTGAGCAGGGTACCAAGCAAACTCTCGCACACGTTCTTCGTGATATGCATGACATCAAGGCTGTGAGGCACACGAAGGATCTTCCAGTATGGCAAGTCCCAGAAAACAGACCTCGTTTTCCATACCTTCAGCAGCGGCTCTGGCGCCTTTCGCTTCTTTCCCGGCGGTGGGCACTCTTTCCAATTTTTCAACAGCTCGTCTATTTCCTCGCCGCTCCTCGTACGCGGGCGTCTTCGGGGTTCGGTTTCACCATCGAACAGATCCTTGCGTTTTCTCCATGCGTCATCGTCGCGAAGCCACCTTCAATGTCCCATGAACACGGTTTTCGAAGACCCGGGATCTCTATCTAGCTGGCGATACGTTGTGTCATCCATGCACCTGACGCATGCACAAAATCCGTGGACCACCTGCCCCGCGACATATCCGTAACCGAGATAGTCGTGCACCGTCGTGAGCAGTGCGGCTCTCATAGGGAAATATTCTTTCGCTGCGGCGTCCCACGTATTGGCTGGCATTTTCCACAGCGTGTCTAGCTCCTCTTTCAGCAGCCCCAGATACAGATTGATGTCGTTCCCTGGTTGTGCCTTCAATTAGCATACTCATGTGAATGTACTTCCTCTTCATGCACATCCAGGGGGGAAGGTTGTACATCCACACAAACACAGGCCAGGTGCTATGTGTGCTTCTCTGGCTGCCAAACAGATTGACTCCATCGGTGCTCGTGCCCAGCACGATGTTCCTTGGATCATCCCCAAATTCTGGGTGTTCAAAGTTCAACGCTTGCCACTGGCTCGCATCCTTAGGGTGACTCAGCATCTTGTCTTTTTTATTTATCTCCGGATCATTTCCGTCATCTTCTCGCTTCTTCTCCTCCCTATCCGCGTGCCAACGCAGGAGCTTTGCTAGCTTAGGGTCCACGAAATACCGCTGCAGACGAGGAGTGAACGGAAAGTACCACACCACTTTTCGAGGAGCTTTCTTCCTCTTCTTGTATCGAGTGACGCCGCACACCGGACATATGGTAGACTCCGCGTGCTCGTCCCGATAAATGATGCAATCGTTCATGCACACATGGTATTTCACGTGCGGTAAATCCAGAGGACACACGATTTTCTTCGCCTCCTCGAAACTGGTCGGGTACTTGTTCCCCTTGGGAAGACGTTCGTGCCAGAATGACATGTTCTCGTCGAAGCATGCGTCGGTCATTTTGTGTTTTACCTTCATCTCCAGAGCCATGAGCGTTACTTTCAGGCGGGTATCCTCGGGCCTGCATCCTTCATACAATGGAGTAACCGCATCTATCTCCAGTTGATCCAGCTTGGCTTTCTCTCGGGCGGCAGCTCTTGCGTTACCCGTCTGCTTGAGAAGCAGCTCTTGAATATGAGGGTCCTGCACCCAGCCCATCGATGGTCCATCGTCGTCTGCTCCGGCATCTTCATCTTCATGATCATGCCCTTCGTCTTGATCTTCCTCATCATCATGTCCGGCATCTTCTACATGATGACTGTGTCCTGCATCTACTTCGTGATCATGTCCTGGAGATTCTTCGTCTTCTCGCCCGCCCTCGCCGCTATTGTCTTGCTACCCTTCCTTATTTCTTGACCGGACCCCATGGATGACTTCATAATCATCTTCATCACCTTGCCACCGATAGCCATCCATGAAACCACGCAAGAGCAGGTGGTCCCGCACCTGTCTGGAATCCGGGTCCATAAGGCTCTTCAGCTTGCATCTTCGACACGGACATCTTATTTCCGTCTTGTTCTTTTGAAGCATCTCGGCCTTCGCGGAGCTCAAAAACCTATTCACGATGCCTTCGGTCATCGTGCGGACCATGGTCGCCTGCGGGGTAGAGCAAAATGATATTTTAGAACCAAAAAAAAATTTTGGCATGACTTTGCCTAAAAATAGGACCAAAAAGAATGCATAGTGCCAAATTCTCGCCGAAACGGAAATGAATCAACATTCCGGCAAAATATTGGCAACTATCGCATTTCAAATACCGGTACCTGCAAACACAAACATATGCAACACCACAAACATACGTAGATCTAGGCCATAAAAAGTGTGTACGTTGTTGGAGGGAGAAAAAAGTAGATCTAGAACATAAAGAAAGCTTTCCCCTTACTTACCTATCAAAAAAAGGAAATTTAACCACTTAATTTGGGAGAATCTATGGTGTAAATGAGGTGAGGAGGAGGAGGCAGCCGAGACCAAGCTTGGTAGAGGTGGAGAGAATGAAGTGGGGAAAGTGAGTGTGGTAGGTGGCTGTCAAAAATATCTAGCTGCTCTCAGGTTACCAATGGCGCACCTCCTAAGAATGTGCCATTGGTAACCAGGGTTACTAATGGCGCACCTGGTGTGTGGTGCGCCATTACTAGTTTTGAAAAAAAATTGAAAAAAAATTGTTAGTAGTGGCGCACCGTGGGTGTGGTGCGCCATTACTAGTTAAAACTAGTAATGGCGCACCAAACCACGGTGCGCCACTGGTAAGTATGGGGAGGGGGTGTGCCCAGGAGAAACTTAGCGGTGGCGCACCACACACAAGGTGCGCCATTAGTAATATAAACATTAGTGGCGCACCCATGTGTGGTGCGCCACTGCTATTTGGCAGTGGCGCACCACATACATAGTGCGTCACTAATGTCTATATTAGCTATAGCCCTTTTTCTAGTAGTGGCTTGACGTGCGAACACGCAAATGCTATACTGTCAGGCCTATGAAGTGGGTCTAGTAGACATGACATCTAATTAGGGCCCCATAGTACTGTGCATGAAGCCATTTATCCACCGGGCAAGCCACTACCCTGCCGTTCGCATGCCCCACTCAGCATTTTTATAACAAGAAAACCGCTAGCAGTTCGCTCCTACTCGTCCCCGGCCGTCCTTTAAAACTATGGCAGTTCGCTCCTAGTCGTCCCGTCCTTTCACATTACAGCAGTTCCACTAATCCTAACCCTCCTCCAAAATCCATGGTGTCCCAAATTTCCATGATCGGCGGTGAGTACAAGGTTAGAACCATCACCGGCAATGAGTTCGACGTCATCTACACCCATTCTTCCACGACAGTGAAAGGATTCCTTGCTCACTTCAAACGCATGTTCAAAAAGTCAGATGGTGATGAGTGGGTCGCTGGGCTCGATGTTGAGTACACCACAGTCCTGGGAAAAGAGAAGAATCTAAAGGAGGAAGAGAAGAAGAAGCCCGCCGTGATCCAGGTTTGCGTGCATAACTTGTGCTTGGTCTACCACATATGCCATGCCTATGTTAAGTGCGAGGATTTTAAGAACTTCCTCGCAGACAACAAAGTCAAATTCATTACTGTAGACTTTCATAACGACGAGGAAGTCCTGGGTTAGATAGGCCTCATTGTAGGCCAGCCCTTCGACCTCCAGAAGAATAGGCTGGTGTCCTCCCGTCAACTTTGAATGCTGACCCTGGCAAGAGCCATGGTTGATCGTTCGTACGGAAAACTGACGAAACCTCACCACAAGTTTCATCTTGCATGGGAGTTGAATTTAATAGATAAAGACCACATCCAGTACGCTGTAATGGATGCCTACCTTTGTTTCAATATCTACAAGGCTTGGATGAAGAGTGAGAGCCTATTGTGTGGTTCAAGCAAACAAGTATCGGCCAAGAGGAAGAGGGACAAGGACGAAGTCGAGGACGTGGATGAGGAGTCTGAGTAAGGTGGCAGTGTCATTGCTCATGGTGTTTCTAATGTAGTGTCTACTAGATTAGTTGCTTAGTTTAATTTCAGGGTGCTTAGTTTTATTTCAGGAGTGTGTTGTGCTGAGCCCCCAGCAGAACTATGTTATGTTCTTTCTCGTTACTTTAACTCTTCAGTACGTACATGCTTGTACTTCTTACAGTTCATCTTGTAGTTGGTAGTACTACCACTTGTTTCTTCACATTATATACGTACTATATATGATATGGCCAACATCGTATAGCCAACAGTTGGCTACACTATTAACCACGCTCTAAGCATGCCACATACGCAAAACACTTAAATGAGATAAGTAATTCTAAAATAAACTTAAATGAGAGAAGTTTACCCAAAGCATGAAGGAGTTTAGTTGTCAAAGAATTAAATAGGTATGCTAATTTCTTTAATAGACTTTAGCACCCCCATCTAAGCATGTACTAGCTTTTTCAATAGTACTATATGCATAATTTGGCGACGAGCGCTCTGTATATGTACCACCTTTTTTCTTTAATTTCATCTTGTTAGTTTTGCTCCATGGCGCAATCCATCGATACTACTACTGTACAATAGTACATTCAAAAGGCTAGAGGGTGGGGCAGTCTTGCTTGGTCGGTTTCTTGAGAGGCGAGGGCCTTTGTGATTTGACGGCTCATTACTGCTGGAAGGTGGGGCCTTGTGATTTGACTGCTCGTATAATGTTGCCGATGACCTGAGGAGGAGCAAAGAACCATGCGGTATACTCAAGTTTTCCACTGGAGTACTAGTACGACGGAGGAGCGCAAAACACGGCAGCCCAGTGCAATATGGCGATAAAAATGATCTATTTTGCTAGTCATCGATCCCACGGCGCCGCTCATCATTAGCATTGTTCTATTCGTGCTTCGCAGAAAACGTGACACGTGCGGTGAAAAACCCAAAACAAAAGAAGAAACACAGGAGCAAAAGAAGAAGGAAGATTACCCCCCCCCCCCAAAAAAAAGAAGGAAGATGCAGACACAAGTCTGGGCCGCTGCTCTCTACTTCATGAAGGGTTGCTGGCCGCGGAGTCCTAACTGCTTCTTCATCGCCTCCACGACCTTCATCTCCTCGCTCATCTCCTCCGCCATCTTCTTCATTCTGTCCATGACGCAGGATTTCTCGAGGCGAGCGCTCATCGTCTCTTCCACGGCCGCATTACGTACCTTGACAGTAGCCGGGTGCTCGATGCGGAGCTTCGCCAACTCCTCCTTATGTTCCATGATGAGGGCGTTCAACATCTTCACCGAGGAACTCCTCTTCTCATGCAGCTTCTTCCAGCTGGCGTTCTCCTCCTTCAGTAGGTCAAGCTCGTGGCGGAGCTTTGCCTTGTCCTCCTGAAGTTGCAGGATTTCGCTGGTCGCCTTCTTACCCGAGGCAATGCTCTCCTTCAGCAGCTTCACCAAGCCGACGGTCAACTCCTCTTGCTTATTGAGCTCAGCGGGCATGTCGTTAAGGCTCTCCTTCAGCAGCTTCACCAAGCCGTCGGTCAACTCCTTCTGCTTATTGAGCTGAGCGGGCATGTCGTCGAGGGATAACGTCTCCAGCACCGCTAGCTCGGCATGTTCGCCTCCGCGGCTAGGGCGCTCCTGGGATCCCTCGCCTGCCCATGAGAGATCTTTCGAGGTCTCTGCGAGGCAGTGAGCCCTCTCTTTTTTTCCGCGGCCTTGGTTGCCGCTCCCTTGTTACTAGTAGTTCTCGACCTAGAGCTCTGCACACCGGCCATGGCAAGGACGGACGAACAAGAAAGACTTATGAGGAGGAAGGTAGAGTAATTTTCGGTTAGGTAGTTCCCCTTTTTATAACCTACTAGCAGTAGTACTAAAACCTGCATAGCGGGAACACGTTCAGGTTTGATACGTAGGTGTGAACAGGATTGCACTTAATTATAGCATTGTAGTACTACTTTGGAATGTGATGGGAACAAGCTAAAGATTAATTGATGGTTTTGGTTTCGAGGCCGAAAACGGCTCCCGGTGAGTTTCCTGGAACAAAAATTTCAAGTACTACTGCTCAAATGCAGTCGCACAAGTCAGTGATGTAACTGGTCGTACATGTCAGACCAAGCCGATGCTTGTCCCTTCGGTGAGACGCGGGTCCGACCGACCGTCTGTTGGTGCGACCGACCATCAAGTATTACGCGATGGAGACTTGTGGTTGTGGCTTCGGGTGACTGTCACGACCAAGCATTCAAAAACTCATGATAAATCAATTACCATCTTTTTCCAAACGACCAAGTATTTTCACAGAAATACAATACATATAGATGGAGTGATTGTCATGGTTGCAACCCGCCATGGTGCCGCAAGTTCACTCCAGTAGCAACTGAGTAGGTCACTGCATCGCTGGCGGGGAAGGAGGGCAGCTCACCTCGCCTACGATGCATCCCCAATGCCGCCGCCGCAGTTGGCTTCGCGATTTGGCTTCTCCTACCGCCCATTTGAATAGTTGCACCGGCTGCTCATCCCATCCCGCAGGCATGCGCGTTCTTTCCTCCGCAGTTGACTTCGTGAATATGATCTCTGCCATTAGCCCCAGCTCGAAATCAACGCGATGCTACCAGATGCTGACATCCCTCAGCATCTCTCCCCTGAGATCGACTTGCGCCTCCGCCTTGTGCTTCGCTAGGCGCAGCTCCTTCGAACTTGTCTGCAATCGATGTGATGCATCCTCGATCTGATTTGCCCTTGTTGTCCACCACCTGAAATGCAGCCCTAGCATGTCCTCCGGTGCCGCCGACCTATGATTCCAGAGCAATGGATCCCCTCTGAAACACATGTGGGTTTTGCTCAAAGGCGGCAGTGCTGCGGGCCGCAGCGAGAGTGCAGCCCGCGGGATCCTGGGATCTAAGGGATTATCCATGGCGGGATCCGGTGGGCGAGGCGGGGTGGCGACCATAGGCGCTGGGAGAGCCCTACGAGGCTAAGATAAAGATAGTACTACTCCACTCCATCCATATTTAAATACAAAGGCCACCACAGTAACCCAGGCAAAAATTGATCATGCTGCTTGCGTCCTGGTTTATTGGCCCCCTTTTTATTTTGTGCCAATTTTTGACCAAAAATTTAACTAAGAAAATGTTAATGCATGTCACCAAAATTTATATCATTGGAATCACATTTGAACATAGTTTTCGATGATATTACTTGTTATGACATGCATAAATATTGTGTTACTTAAAATTATGGTAAAAAATTGGCACAAAATACGAAGGAGACCAATGGAAGTAGCAACCCATGATTTAACTACTCGCATGCACGCAGTGGAGTAGTAATGTCATTCTCAACTACTTCCTCCCTCACGTCCACTCAATTTGCATGCATTGTATTAATTGACATCAATTAAGTGAACGACTTCACACGCGTCAAATTATCACATGGGATCTTCGTACGAAAATGCGTCCCACCATGTACCCGCGTGTGTGTGCGAGGGAATGAGTGCGTGCGTGCACATCTTCGCTTCATGCACGTACTGCCAGTGTGCGTGAGAGAGGACGAGTACATTTGGACGAGTACATTCTTCTGGAACCAGCAGCACGTCACTGTGATCAATCCACACAAGAAGGTCGCGAAAACACCTCCACATGTGCCACGTGGCTTCATGGATGCCCCCCACATCATTTAATCATAATATATTAACTAAAAAAGGGAGAGACACTATGTAGCGTGCCATTGGGATTCTAATTTACGTGTTTTGCACATACTGGAAGTACTAGTAAGGTACACGTGCATTGCACGCATGAGATTTGGCAACCAAATTATGAATAAATACCACACTATAGCATGTAAGCTTTGAGTCATATATGCATGATGTAGATGTTCGTTTAATTCTTATAGTTCATCTCATTCAAAATATAAAAAAGTTAATCTATTTTAAGATTCATGGAATTGTGCGTTGTAAAGCATAAAGTAAAAAACAAATAATGGCAATTCATCTAGAAAAAAAAGTTTGGGCTATTATGATACGGAAGATTCTAGAACAAAAGAGAAGTGCTTGTGTTTCGAGGTTTGTGCATTATGCTTAAGTTCAACCATGGAGTCTTCTAGATTGTACATGTGGCAGAATCTGGTGGAATGTAGATGATATCCAACGGCCAGTAGTGCTTGGATTGCCATCTCTGCACCGTCGGATTGGCTTCATCCAATGACCATCTTTCAAAGTTATTCGCACACTATATAGGGGTATAGATATAGAGGTATAGATATAGACTAGTGGCACATCATCTAAAGCCTTTCTACACGCTCATTTTTTGTACAAATGTGCTCCACCGTGCACCCGCGCGTTTGTACGTGGGAACGAGTGCGTGTGTGCACCTCTTCTCTTTCACACACGTAGTCCGTGTGTGTGTGAGATACTAAGATATGGTGAGCGAATATGTGTCAATGCAATTTGTGTGAAGGAGAGGCCTATATACATACATGTATGTGCATGGGGCCGGGGTGATATAGGAGAAGGGAGGGGAGGGGTCGACCGCGCGAGATATCGATAGAGACAGATAGAGGGAAGAGCTCTACGAGCCTACAAGCACTGGGATATGGGGGGCTGGAACATGGTGCGAGGGGCCAAGTGGAGGGAGACTGTGAAAGAGTGCATAAGTGCGAGATCGATATTTAAAGAGAGGGGGTGAGAACGTGCGCGGTTGCACGCAGTGGCGGAGCCATGAAAATTAAATGAGCTAGGGGGCCAAGCATTGCTAATCCTTTATGGGGAGGGCCAATTCACCAACTTAAACCATTTTACCAGCAATTGATCTACTGATCACATTCATATTAGCCTCAATATAGTGATGTTAGGGGGGCCAGGGCCCTTGTTGCCCCCTGTCTTCGCCACTGTGCGCGCGTCTGAGAGATGAAGCAGAAGGCATGGATGATGAGAGGGAGATGATGGATAGATAATTTCTATGTATTAGCTATGTAGTCCTATATAGAGAGGTAGATTGATCGATGTGTACATGGGAAACAGGGTGGGACCTGACTAGATATATAGATCGATCGGTTTGTGTGGAAAACTGGGAAAGACCTAGCTATATATATACACACATAGAGGAACATCGATTGTTGCGCATGCATGTGAGAGATAAAGAATGCCCGAAGTGATGAAGAGGGGGAGGTGTGTGTGTGTGTGCGCATGCATGGGCGACCAACCTGAAGAAAAATAGTGCATTTGTGCGATGGATAATGCCGAGTGGTAGTGTGTGTGCATGCATGCACGAGAGAAAGTTAGTGGTACAACTATAAAGAGAAGACGACTGTGTGGGTGTAAAAGACTAGTTGAGGACATAATCAATGTAAAGTTGAATTCAAATATTTGAATAAGAGATCATGATGTTTGAAACCCATGCATGCATGAATATAACTGAGATATGCGTGGTGTGGTTTTGAAACGAGCATGCTATACTGTATACACATTGAACAAGGTCAAACTGATTTGAATTTGAAATACCGATGGCAGGCATCGTTTGGCCACATTGCATCCATCCATGGACACACTATTTAAATTGGAGATGATGGGTGGCTTTCGCAACACATATCTAAATGGTGTGTGTGTGTGTGTGTGTTGTGCGTGTTAAACACATTGTACATAGTATCATACATGGTTTAGATTCCGAACATCTAGCTAGAGCATACATGTACTATGATTTGAATTCAACATAAAACGGATACATATATTTGAACTCGAGATCATATGTACATGTAGTTCATATTTATATGGGAATTTACTACTCCTATATTCATGTCATGTGTTGTGAAGATAATATTTAGATGGTTGTATAACTAACCACAGTACAATCTCATTCAAACAAGGAAAATGTACTCAAATTTAGTCCATATGCTAGACAGTACGAATTGTTTTTTTATTGTTGAGGGAAGTGCAAATTTATTTGGTATTGTACACGTTAAGCTTGTTGTCCCGATTTTTTTAGTTTTTTGTTGTTGTTTTTGAATGGCATTTCTAGTAATATAGTAAAACAGGACATGGCTCTCTCTAGTGGGGTGCGAATTGTCTTTTTTTTGTACATGTTAAGCTTGTTCTCCCGAAATTTCAAGGCGCGCCTTGTTATGCCGAAATTTCAAGCTAGCATCTCTGTCTATCGTGCTGCGAAACTCCCGCCTCTTCAACCCACGCCTTGTTATCCCGAAATTTTAAGATATCTCTTTGTCTTGTTGTGCTCCGAAAACTCCCTCCATCTCAACCCGCGCCTTGCTATCCCAAAATTACAATGCGCGCGAAAACTCCCACCTCCTACGAAATCCCGACACGCGAAATTCCCGTGATACCCCTGAATCGAAAGAGCTGTCTAGTTCAAATTGGTGGGGGTACTTTCGTAACTTACCCGACATTTAGGACAAGCGCGTCCCTAAGCCATGGTTCCCCCTCCCATCCCCTCCGCCCCCCCATTCATACATCGAGGCCACGAAAACCTGTGAAGCCCCACACCCTCCTCCGTTCGCCACCCAGCCGGAGCCTCTTCCCCGATGACATCGTCCACTGCAACAGATCGATGTCCCTCATCCGCCGCACCGGATGAGGATCCGCCATCGATCTCATCGTCTCGCCGGTTCAGCCACCCTGCCCTCCACCTCCAAGGAGCTGCCCCGATGTTCGCCTCGTCTATCGCGCCACCTCCATTCCCACAGTGTCGTCTTCACCTGCACCACCGGAAGAGCAGCACCATCACCGATTCCTCGGATGAAGCTGAGGCCTAATCGGCGCCACCAAAGAGGTTCTACAATAATCGCTGCATTTTCTTCTTGATTCGATCTCACGGTGTTGCCGGCGCTCGGTCCCGAGCCGCCATGGCGCGACTCCGTCTACGGCGGCATCACCGGCCACTTCCTCCACGGTGTCGCTCCCTCGGCGGCGACGTCCACATCAGTAGGAGCTGCTGCTGCTGCTTCGGCTCTCGCTGGCCCTGCTGCTGCTGCTCCGGCTCTCGCTGGCCCTGCTACTGCTGCTTCAGCTCTTGCTCGCGCTGCTGCTCTGCTCTTGCTCTTGCTTGCACTACTGCTCTACTCTTCCTTGCGCTGCTGCTGCATGAGCAGCAGCTTCGGCTCTCGCTCGAGCTCCTGCTACTGCTACCCACGATGATGCTACATGACCAGCTGCCCCGGCACTCGCATGCGCTGCTGCTTTGGGTGCTACTGCTGCTGCACGACCAGCTGCCCCGGCTGCTCTCTGGTAGTACATTCCCTGCCGGAGCGGCTACCCATTTAGATCACTGCTACTCTGCCACTAGTTCTCGAGCGGCCAAAACTATTAGTGCACTGCTTTTCTGCTACTAGTGCGTTTAGTTTCAACAGTAAAATTTAGTTTCGACAGCAAAATTCAGTTTCGACAGTAAAATTCAGTTTCAACAGTTAAATTCAGTTTCGACAGTTAAGTTCAGAGATGAGCAGCTGATGTATTTTACATCTAGCACTTTGTGTTTATGTATTTTAAATCATCTACTGGAGATGCTATTAGAATTCCACTCAGGTTAATGTTATCTCTCTTGTCCTGCTTCAGCCTCGCCGTCGTACAACTCACCAGAGCTGCTCCAACAACGAAACCCTCCATCACAACGGAGCAGTACCCTCAGCGCCATCTCCATATGCCTAAGATCTTCTACCCCTCCTCTGACAGTCACATCAGCCGCAGCATCCTCAGTGACCAACCCAATGATGCTGAGATCGACATGGATTCGCCAAAGAGGTTGTACACTTGTTGCATCGCCTTTTTACTCTACATGTTATATATGTTCTCCACTGAGCACGCGTAGTAACGTGAAATACAATTAGTTTCTCCTACTATATGACAAGAAGTGAGGTGCCAGGCAACTTAGCTATCCGTGATGGACTCTCTCGAAAGCCATCATTATTTATTTCTGCGCCTTTGAGTTGCGCATTTGTAGATGGGCCTGGGAGTTGAGCTAGTAGGGTAGTGGCCTGGGTCCAAAGTAGTAGAAGTAGCACAAAAACATTTTTGAAGTGTAGGCTTTTGCCTGTTCAAGCCTGCCTACTAGAATCGCCAGTGCTTGAAAGGAAATTGAAGGAAAAACATAGGAAATGGAAAGTTTCCTATGGTACTACTATTCATGCATTTGGTTCAAAGGAATGGAGCAAAGGAAAACTATAGGATTTGTTCCTTTAGTGTCACCTTCAAAGAAAAACTGTAGGAATTTTAATATCTACTTGGCCTCCTTTTCAAATTCCTATTCATGAAGCACAAGACTAAGAGATAGTAGCATAATAGCATTATAACTGTACATTTTCTTGTGGTTTGACTTAATTTCACCAGGCTTCATTGCATTCCTGTGATCTTCCAATTCTTGTGAACCAAACACCCAGATTGACAGAAATCCAGTGTTTTTAAATTCTCTATTTTACACGTGCATTCCTATCCTATTCCTGTGTATTTCCTATCCCTGCATTTTTAGAATCCTCCAATTCAAACAAGCCCTTACAAAATTACTTCTGTTACAGATATGTGTCAAAGAAAACCTTCTGTGGTTTGTCCAGCTCCTGCTGAGCTGTCGTCCACCCCAGCTCAGCTGCTCCAACGACGGAAGGGTTCACCACAGCAGGGATCTGCCCTCCAGACTGTCTTTCGCCACCTCAGATCTTCTTCCATGCTGCCGGCAGCCACGACAACTGCATTACTATCATCAATTGAGCAGATGACCTTGAGGACTACACGGGTCCGCAAGAGAGGTCGCACACTTTCGTGTCTGCTTACGTTATGCATCGCTTAATATGATATGCTACTTTATCATCCTGTTCACCGATTAGACTCCTAGTCAGGTCCAAACTAATGCTCAAACTTAAGTTTTTAAATGGTTGTGGGGTACATATTGGGGCAGCAATCAATAGTATTTGTCTACTACCTGGTTAATCTCGGGTGTCTACTATGAGTTTCATGTTGGGTGGGAAACAAACATTAAAGGAGCCATTATCTGTATTTTTTAACTAAAGCTATTATCTGCCTGCTATCATTGGTTTTAGGTCTATCCACAAGTTGCTACCATCACTCTGGATTTGTGCATGCACTCCTTACATAATCTCACTATGTTTTATTCCTATGCATGTCAGTTATTGTACACAATGGTACTGAACATGTAGAGCAAAAGAGACGAGCCTTGTGCAGCAATAAAATTTCATGCAGACGTCGCTCCATGGTGGGCGCAAAAGCAACTCCCCCTCCCCCATTCCAGACTGTAATCAAGAGAAAGATAACTGTTCAGAGGGGGATTAAGAGGGAGCAGACCACTCCTATTTACCCCCTGAGGTCTTTTGCTCTAACTTGGCATGCTGATGTTGGTCATATCATGCATATGGTGCCTTGCATTGCTTACTTTATACATAAAATATGTCATCTGCTTAGTTTAGACATGCTTTTTGTGAATGCCATCTATTTAGTTTCTATATCATATATGTGAATCATGCAATGCCATCTTCTTTAGCCAGGCATCATATATGTGAATTTTGCAATGCCATCCTGGTTAGCCAGTCATCTTATATGTGAATTATATCATGCCATCCTTTTTTTATTACATATTATATTTGTTAACAATGTTAGTACATTAAATTACTCTTCCTGTGCATCAGCCATTTGACACGGTCATGGAAAAATCTGGAGTGAAAACAAGGTCTTCAGAGTAGACAATGCTATCTGACGAAGTGCATGTCTTGCTGGTTACGGATAGCTCCTCAGAGGAGGATTCAGAGACAGATGACCAGTCCTATTCCCCCCTGAGGTGCATGCTCTAACTTCACATGTTTATATTGCTCATATCGTGCATATGGTGTCTTGCATTGCTATGTCATTTGCTTAGTTTAGACATGCTTTGTGTGAATGCCACCTGTTTAGTGTCTAATTACCATATATGTGAATTATGCAATGCCATCTTGTTGCAAGACATTATATATGTGAATTATGCAATGCTATCTTGTTGCAAGGAATTATATATGTGAATTATGCAATGCCATGCTATTTAGCCAAGCATCATATATGTGAACTATATCATGCCATCCTTTTTTTGTATTACGTATTCCATTTGTCGACAATGTTTGTATATTCAACTACTCTTCCTCTGCATCAGCCATTTGAATTGGTGATGGAAAAATCTGGAGTGAAAACAAGGTCTTCAGAGCAGACAATACTACCGGCTGAAGCAGATATCTTGCTGGTTACATATAGCTCCTCAGAGGAGGATTTAGAGATAGATGACCAATCCTATTTTCCCCCTGACGTGTATGCTCAAAGTTGGCAGGGTTATATTACTCATATCATGCATATGTTGTCTTGCAATGCTTAGTTTTTACATCATATACACAATATTGAATGCCATCTGCTTAGTTTACACATCATATATGTGATTGCCCTCTGCTTATTTGCTTAGTATATAAATCATATATTTGAATTATATCAAGCCATGATGTTTACATATGCAACATGTACCTGAATTATGGCATGCCAACTGATTTTCTAAAGACATAATATAGTTATATCATCTCATCTTGTTTACATAGTCATCATATTTTGAATTATGTCATTCTATCCGTGAATTATACCATGCCATCATGTTTCCATTGACGGCTTGTATGTGAATTATGGCATGCCAACCACTTTAATAGACACATTGTATAGTTATATCATGTCGTCATGTTTACATAGTCATCATATTTTGAAGTATGTCATTCTATCCTGTTTAGTTAGCCATCATATATGTGAAATTGTGTCATGCTATCCTGTTTAGTTAGCCATCATATATGTGAAATTGGGTCATGCTATCCTGTTTGGTTAGACAACATAAATGTGAATTATTCCATGCCCTGTTTTCTTCCCTACTATCCATTGCACATGTCTATCATACAATGTCTGTACATTCAATTACTTTTCTTGTTTATCAACCATTTGAATTGGAGGGGTTGATGGCAGTATCTATGGGAGTAAAAACACGGTCTTCAAAAAAGATAGTGCTACCCGTCGATGCATATAGAACCACGGTTGTACTTGCCCAAGAACCAGCCCCACCACACATAACCCAAACTCACGCAGATTGTACCCCTACCCAGTTGGACCGAGAACCAGCTACACCCCTTCTAACCCCAACCCTAGCAGATAGTAACCCAGTTCCAGTTGACACAGCACCGTCTCCACCACAGAGCACCCAAACACGAGCAGTTAGTAAGGAAATTGTAGTGCCCAAAGCACGAGGACCACCACTTCGAACCCCAAGTCAACACTTAAAGCAGAAGAAGAATTATTCTCAGGTCAGGTTCCGTAGCTATGGTTCATACTCCTTTGCTCTTGCATCACTGTATTCACTCATAACAACTAATTTCAAATTTGAAGGATGCATTTGAAACTCCAATGGTGCAACAGGTATGTTTTAAACCTGTTTCTTTAACTGGTTTGCTGTTGTAACTTGGTCTATGTTGATTTTAGTTTCAATTGAATAAACAGTTATGTTCTCATGCCATGCACATTACAAGTGTTGTGTAGTTTCCCACACTTATATTCTGTCTATGCTGCTTTGTCTTAAACAGATATGATTTGAACTGTCTCTATCTTGATTATGCAACATAAACTAGAATGATATTGACCATACAGTGACCATAGTGCATAGATATATATTTGTTTCATGTTGTTATCCTGTCCACGTTCCTACTGAACTGGTTTACCAAAATGAGTTTCATATACAACATGGTAAACTTGTGATGTGTCTGCTGGTTTCTCTTTTAGAATGCGAACAAAATATTGGAGAAGAGTACCCCGTTATGCAATGGTAAAGGAAGTAATGCAAATAAGGTTCAAGATAGTGAGACATCCCTGTTGGTCGCCAAGAAAGCTGATAAAAACTATCTTGAAGACAGTGAGACAACCCCAAGTCATGTCTTGATGTAGTGTTCGAGTTACTGGACACTACTGCTGGCACAAGCTCTTTGAACTCGCTGCCTAAATCAGTTCATCTTCTTGAGTCTCAACTTCAAGTTGAAAGACGTCGATCAGATGTGCTGCAACACGAAGCCGAAGGACTGAGGAAGTCCCTGCAGAATTCAGATGCATACTTTTTGGTGCAACAGCAAGCACTGGAGGATTTAAGCGCCAAACAAGAGAAAGTTAATAAGCTTGCTAAGCATCTTGCCAGCATTGTGGGTACCCAGGATATTGTTTCTTGAGCTCTTCTAAAGTGGTTTCAGTTCTGGACTTGTTTTGCTGCGGCGTCTATTTGCACTGGTCACCAACTTTGACAACGAGTGTATGTAATATGCTGCTTTGTTCCCTATATTTGCACTGGTGGCGAACTTTGATGCCCAGTGGATGTAATCTATGTAATCGCCGTCATATCCTAGCGTTAGTTGCTTGCTTATTTATTTTGTTAGTCTTATTTATTTGTTTGCTTCTAGTTCTGCAGTTATTTTTTCTCGGTTTCCTAGTGGCCGCAGTAACCTATTTTTTAAAACTAGGCCACAATAACCATGGGCAACATACGGACCATTGTAACCATGGTCCTGTTATCTGCTGTAGAGACCATGGGCCTCCTATGGGCCTTCTACAGGTCGTAGATTCAATGGGCCTTCTATGGGCCGTATGATCGATTGGCCAAATATGGGCCGTACTATTCGTGGACCATTAACGGATCGCAATATGGGCCGTAAACGGGCTAGAATGGGAATCATCTATTTATGGGCTGACCGTAATAGGCTATTAATAGGCCGATGTGTACAACGAGCTTAATTCTATTAGCAGGCATAATGGGTCATTAATGGGCCATATTTGATGACGCTATGAAAACGGCCCAACGGATTAACAGGCCACAAACGGGCCGACTTTTAACCACGGGCTGAATTAAGCCCACAAGCATAATAGGACAGTAACGAACCATAAGTATTCGAATGCTGGAAATGAGCCCGAGAATAAATGAGCCCTTAGAAGGCCGAAAGATAACACGGGCTGGAAACGGCCCAATGGAATAACGGGCCGTTAATAGGTTTAAAGCGACATCCTGTTCATTATGGGCCAGTTTCATCACGGGCCGTTAATGGGCCCAGGGTTACAGAGGGCCTCATATGGGCCAAAAGATGTCATGGGCCATACGTGGGCCGGAAGCTCCAATGGGCTAGAATCATATTGGACGGCCCAGATGACGTTACTGGGCCTAATTCGGATAGGCCATAACGGGTCGTGAGTTAGCGGGCTGTAAATGGGCTATATGCCAATAGGCAGTTAACAGGCTTTCTATGGGCCGGCCCGCTACCTTTTGACCAAGTCAAATGGGCCGGCCTTTTCACCTGAATGGGCCACTGTTTGGCCTTGGCACGTGTCGACGTATCATAGGCACCTCCCGTCCAATCAGTGGATGACATCTGTCCTAGCACTGAGCCGATACGTGGTTCCTCTGGCCATTGAGAATTTTACACATGGAAAATCCCCATTGGTCTGGGCTGTTACTGGGTTATCGGATCCAAACCGGAACCCGATAGCTTAGCGGCGACCCGTTACGGTGGATGCCACATGTCGGTTACCCTTGACGAAAACACTTCCATCACGCGCCATTTATTGTCATGGAAGTGGACACTTCCGTGATGATAATTTTGGTGTTGTCATGGAACACTTCTACAACAGCACAGGTATGACTATCTTGATTCTATCATAAAATCGTCATGGATGTACATGCATGATAGAAAACGTGACCTACTATGACAAACACGTATCATCACAGAAGTGGGTTTTCTGTAGTGATAGCGATGTCTTCCTTCGTCGGTAACTTGACTGATGGATTATGCAGAACATCTAGAAAAATATTTGGAGGGACCACCTTGTGTTGAGATCCCAATCGAGACAGTGCGTCTGCCGCCTCATTGAGCCGGCGATCAATACGATCAACCTGGTATCCCTTGAATAGTCCTGCGATGAGTGTCACGGCATTTGTAATCCGCCATGAGGGGGTCTTTGGAATTCCAAGTCCCAAAAACTTGCTGAGCAACTAAATCTGAGTCGCCCAGACATCTGACCCGGCTGAGTTTCATCTCCTTAGCCATACGAAGTCCATGAAGCAAAGCCTCATACTCAACTCCATTGTTAGTATAGGGAAACATGAGTCTCAAAACATAACAAAATTTATCACCTCGCGGAGAAGTTATGACGACTCCAGCCCCTGAGCCCTTCAATTGGCTGGACCAATTAAAGTGTATTTTCCAATATGTATTGCCCGATTTCTCTTCGGGGGCTTGCAACTCAGTCCAATCATTGATAAAATCAACCAAAGCTTGAGACTTGATAGTTGTCCGTGGCACATACTTCAGATGATGTGGACCAAGCTCGATAGCCCACTTGGCAACCCGGCCTGTGGCCTCTCTGTTTTGGATTATATCTCCTAGAGGTGCTGAACTGACAACGGTTATCGGATGCTCCTAGAAATAGTGCTTTAATTTATGACTAGCCATGAAAACACTGAAAACCGGCTTCTTCCAATATGGGTAGTGTTGTTTCGACTCTGTTAAAACTTCACTGACATAGTAAATTGGCAGTTGGACTGGATATTCCTTCCCTTCCTCCCTGTGTTCCACGACAACTGCCGCACTCACCGCTTTGTTATTAGCAGCAATGTATAAGAGCATCGGCTCTTTGTCATGAGGAGCAGCAAGGATAGGTGGTTCTGATAACTGCTTCTTGAGGAGCTCAAAAGCTTTATCTGATGCATCTCCCCAAATGAAATTATAAGATTTCTTGAGCAACTAGCACAGAGGGATCGCCTTCTCCCCAAGCCAGCTCAAAGCCGCCACACGGCCCGTCAATTTCTGAACAGCATTGATGTTGGCCGGCTTAGCCAGTATTGTGATGGCTTTGATTTTCTCTGGGTTGGCTCCAATAACTCTCTCTGACACTAGAAAACCCAGCAGTTTACCTGTAGGAACACCGAACACACATTTTGTCGGGTTGAGTTTCATCTGATAAACTCAAAGATTGTCACTCCTTGAGGTCATCGAGCAATTTTTCTTTCTTTTGAGATTTGACCATGATCAACATAAGAATGGACATTGCGACCGATCTATGTGTGGAAACAATTTTGGACACAAAGCTCGTAAGTTGCACCTGCACTTTTTAGTCCAAACGGCATAGATGTATAGCAGAAAGCTCCAAATGATGTGATAAAGGCTGTTTTCTCTTGGTCTTCTTCCGCCATCTTGATCTGATGATAGTCGGAGTAGGCATCCAAGAAACACAGGCACTCACAGCCGGCGGTGGAGTCAATGATCTGATCAATGCGAGGAAGAGCCAACGGATCCTTAGGACAAGCCCTGTTCAAGTCTGTGTAATCAACACACATCCGCCAAGTATTGTTTTTCTTCAGAACAACCACTTGGGTTAGCCAACCACTCAGGATGAAAAACTTCAATGATGAACCCGGCAGCTAGGAGCCGGGCTACTTCTTCGCCAATGGCCTTGAGCCTCTCCTCGTTAAAACGACGAAGGTATTGCCTTAGAGGTTTCATCTTAGGATCAACATGTAGGCGGTGCTTAGCGAGTCCTCTTGGTACACCCGGCATGTCAGACGGTTTCCATGTGAAGATGTCCTGATTCTCAGGGATGAACTCGATGAGCGCGCTTTCCTATTTAGGGTCCATATTGGCCCCAATAGTGAATTGCTCAGATGAATCGCCAGGTGTGAAACAAACCTATTTTGTATCTTTAGTCGATTTGAACTTGAGCAGGGGGTCAGACTCAGTTGTTGGCTTTTCAGAGAAGTCATATCTGGTGGATCAACATTGTACTTATAGAATTTTAACTCCTCGGCTGCATAGGCAGACTCGGCATATGCTGCATCTCCTTCCTCACACTCGAGGGCAATTCTGCGATCACCATTGACTGTGATAGTTCTGTCAGGCTCTGGCTTCTTGAGCTTCAAATAGACATAGCAAGGACGTGCAATGGACCGAGCATAAGCCGGCCGTCCAAACAGAGCATGATAGGGACTTTTGATCTTGATCACCTCAAACGTCAGAAATTCAGGTCTGAAGTTGAACTCACTACCAAAGGCAACTTCTAGTGAAAATTTTCCAATAGGGTATGCCGACTTCCTGGGGACGATCCCATGAAACACCGTAGATGAAGGCTTGAGCTGTTTCTCTGACAAATTCATCTGTTTGAAAGTATCATAGTAGAGGATGTTGATGCTACTTCCGCCGTCCATGAGTACTTTAGTAAGTTTATAACCGCCTACTTGAGGTGGCACCAACTAAGGCAAGGCAACCCGAATTATCAACCCAGGGAGGATGATCCTCCCGACTCCAAGTCATAGGCTGCTTTGGCCAGTTCAAGTACTCTGGAACTGTCGGCTCAACCATGTTGACGGCCCATTTCTGAAGTTTCCTATCACGCTTACAAGTACTAGTCATGAAGACATGATACTGTCCACTATTCAATTGCTTAGGATTACTCTGAAACCCAGACTGGCCTCCCTGGTTCTGATTATTTTGACCGGATCACTGATTATTGCTTCCGCCATTGCTAGCCCCCTGAAAACCAGATCCCTGGCCGCCTGACCCCTGGAATCCAACGTTGGGGAAGTTCCCCTGTGAGCCAGCACCGTGGAGGCGGCTCTGGACCCATCGGCTCCAGAACTTCTCGGATGTCCACCACTGCCGCCACCATGATGGTTCTGAAAAGCTTGGTTTCTGAACTCCTACATGATGAACTAGTTTTCCCAGGAGTGATTTTGCTGGCTTGCCATCAAAGCTATGTTTGGGACATGGGCCTTTAAGGGCTCCTCATTACAAGGTCTATTCCCGTTATAGGGCCTCCCAGAATTACTGTTGTGGCGCTGACTCTTGAAATTGGTATTGGTATTCACAACAAAATCTGAAGCTCCATCAGTATTCTTGCGTTTACTACCACCATTGTTGCCATGATTGTCGTCGTTCTTGTTGTGTGCCTGGCTACTTTGCTGGTGACCCTTGGCACCACTGTTTTTCTTGCCTTTGCCAGATTTCTCGCCATCCGAGGTTGGATCCTTTGTGTTATCTGACTCGGCATATTTGGTGAGGACACCCATGAGATCACCCATGTCCTTGACCTTCCTTTTGAGGCGCCCAAGCTTCTGGACCAAAGGCTGAAAATGACAATTTCATGATAGGACGAGGACAGCTTGGACAACCGTGATTCTATATGAAGAATGAATAATCTCTGCAACACGACGTGACCAATGATGTGCAAACTCGTCGTTGCATTGAACATAGTGCTCCAGATCAATAATCGTTGTTGGGCGTTTGCAGGTTCCCTGGAAATTCTTGATGAAGTGCTCCTTTAGCTCTTCCCAAGTGTTGATGGAGGTGGGGGGGGGGGCAGATTTTTCAACCATGTATGTGCCGGTCCTTCCAACATCATGGTCAGGTAACGAGCGCAGACTGCATCACTGACTTCCAACATATCCATAGCTAACTCATAACTCTCAATCCACCCAGTCGGCTCCAGATCGGCCGTATAATTAGGGACCTTGCGAGGACCCTTGAAATCAGGGGGCATACGCTCATTACGCAAAGCCGGCCCCAAACATGGTGTCCCAATGGTTCTACTGGAAATCCCGGTACTTCGAATAGCTGGCTGGGCTGAGGCGGGTGGGGGTTGTATCGCAGGTTGAACATATGCCCCTCCAGTGTTTCCTGCCCTGCTTCTTGCATAGCATGAGCGACGTCGATGATTGCTTGTGCGTATGAGACCGCCGGACGTGGTGGGTTTGGATGTGGCTGCTATTCCCTTTGTCGACACGCACTGCTGGAGACTGCTGGAGAGTCGGCGTGATGACTCCTGCTATGACTCTGGTCAGGAGTAGAATGAAGCTGATGCTGGCTATGGGAATAATTCGCCTGCTGGGTGACCACAGTTTTTAGCATCTCGATAGCGTTTCTGTCCTCGATTTCTATCGGGGTATTTCTGGTAATCGGAATCGCAGCGAGATTATGAGTTGCCGCCAGCACATTGTCAACTGGGTTGGAATAATGGAACGCTGGAGTCTGGAAATGATGAGGTGGATGTTGGACCGATGACTGCTGTTGAGCCGGCGATGGCTGGTGCTGCTGAGCTGGCTGGTACTGCTGAGCCGGCAGGGGTTGCAGCTGGGTCGCCTTTGGAGGTACAGCCTGAGTCAATTAGGGTATGACAGGTGTTGAACCTGGTGTTGCAGAGCCCGCCCTGGGATAGGTGCGTCTCACGGTGTTTCAAACAACTGTGCCGGCTCAAAAACTACCGACAAATGACTCTGATACCTCCTCTGGTGCACCACGAAGTTCTCATTTTGACGGAAACTAAGATGAAACGCTTCTGCCTTCAAGCACTTCGTTTCACTAAGGATTTGGGCATGTATCTCTGCCATACGAGTATTTTCTACGTTGATATCTTCCTGGATCTTGGCCATCTGCTGACGGAGCTTTGCAACCTCTGCGTTGTGCTCAGCCATATTCTCCATGATCACTGGATCTATCAAGAGAGTGCCTAGGGACATCATCAACTCAGTCAGCGCCTGAGCCAGCGATAGGCCTGAGCCGACCACTTTGGAAGCAGCCACCGAGGTATCGGTCGCCGCTACGACACCATCCATCGTAGAGTTCTGAGCCCGCATAGTCTCGGTTGTGTTTTGGTTTCCCGCCCTAGTTTTGATAGGGGTACCCGCCATGTAGTGTTGGAAATATGCCCTAGAGGTAATAATAAATTGGTTATTATCATATTTCCTTGTTCATGATAAATGTTTATTATTCATGCTAGAATTGTATTGACCGGAAACTTATATACATGTGTGAATACATAAACAACACGGTCTCCCTAGTAGGCCTCTACTGGACTAGCTCATTGATCAAAGATGGTAATGTTTCCTAACCATAGACATGAGTTGTCATTTTATAACGGGATCATATCATTAGGAGAATGATGTGATGGACAGATCCAACCGTAAGCTTACCAACAGATCGTATCTCTTAGCTATTTGCTATACCTTTCTTCATGTCAAGTATAAGTTCCTCGAACCATGAGATCATGCCACTCCCGGATAGCTGAGGAATACTTTGTGTGCTATCAAACTCCACTTCGTAACTGGGTGATCATAAAGGTACTCTATAGGTATCTTCGAAGGTGTCTATTGGGTTGCATGGATCGAGACTGGGATTTGTAGCTCCCTATGACGGAGAGATATCTATGGGGCCTCTCGATAATACAAGATCACAAGAAGCTTCATGTGACTAATGAGTTTAGTCACAGGATCTTGTATTGTGGAACGAGTAAAGAGACTTCCCGGTAACAAGATTGAACTAGGTATGGAGATACCGACGATCGAATCTCGGGCAAGTAACATATCACCGGACAAAGGGAATTGCATACGGGATTATCCGAATCCTCGACATCGTGGTTCAACCGATAAAGATCTTCGTGGAATATGTAGGAATCAATATGGGCATCCAGGTCCTGCTATTGGTTATTGACCGGAGAGGTGTCTCGGTCATGTCTACATTATTCCCGAACCCGTAGGGTCGCATGCTTAACGTTCGGTAGCACTAGAGTAATGTTGAGATATTAATATTGGAAAGTCTGAAGTAGTTCGGAGTCTCAGATGAGATCCAAGACATCACGAAGAGCTCCAGAATGGTCTAGAGGTAAAGATTTTTATATGGGAAGTCATATTCAGGGTTCCAGAAAAGTTTGGGAATTTTCGGTAGAGTACCAGGAAGGTTCTAGAAGGTTCCAGGGATTCCACCATGGGGCCCAATGACCCGGGAAGGGCCACATGGATCGAGGGGTGGGGCTATAGCCCACATGGGCCGGCCGCACCATTCCCCAAGGCACATGTCATTTAAATCTAGAGATAAGGTCTTATCTCTAAATTTAAAGGGTTGAATCTAGAGATAAGATGTTATCTCCAAGTTTAGAGGGATTTCTCCCATGTGGTTGGCCCTAGGAGGGTTTTTGAAAGTGTAACTAATCCTCGGGTGGTTTTGGTAATTAATAACAACATATATGTCATTCATCTAATGAACATTGATGATAGATTTAAGAAAAGATCAATGATTGGCATGGCATGGACTAATGGATGTGGACCCCTCAAAATGTGAAGGACAACAATTGTCTACCCCAAGACTCTACATTTTTGGTTTAGTGATCCAAGATCACATTGAGTCCTTTAGGAAAGCCAATACTATTAAAAGGGGATGAGGTATTGTTGATGAGGTTGTTGCTCAAAGTGCTCAGTGATATTGCTCCAAAAACCCTCAATCATTTTCCCACAATCACATCTGTCCAAACCCTAAATCATCATTTCAGTCCCACTGATATTATCCATTCCGGACCCACCGAGATGACCATTCTATTGCCACAGCCAAAACCCTAACATTTCGGTCTGACCGAATTGGTTCTCAGTCCCACCGAGAAGGCCTTGCCAAGTTTTTGTGATGAAGTCGCTTCGTTTCAGAATCATCGAGACAAAACGATCGGAATTACTGAGACGCGGCTCTGCCCTAGCCATTGCACTTCGGTCTCACCGAGATGGTACAATCGGTCTCACCGAAAACGCTAACGGTCAAGTATTTTGCACTAGTCAGTCTCATCGAGATTTTCATATCGGTGCCACCGAGTTGGGTCAAAGACTTGTAATGGTTGGATTTTTGGTGCTGCCTATTTATACCCCTCCACCACCACTTACTCTCAAGATAGAGCCTTCAGAACGAAACACAACTTCCACCATTCATTTTCTGAGAGAGAACCATTTGCTCATGTGTTGAGATCAAGAGATTCCATTCCTACCATTTGAACCTTGATTTTAGCCTCTTCAAGTTGCTTTCCACTCCAATCCTTCTCCTACCCAAGCCAAATCTGTGTGAGAGAGATTGAGTGTTGAGGAGACTATCATTTGAAGCACAAGAGCAAGGAGTTCATCACCAACACATCATCTATTACCTTTTGGAGAGTGGTGCCTCCTAGATTGGTTAGGTGTCACTTGGGAGCCTCCAAGATCATGTGGAGTTGAACCAAGGAGTTTGTAAGGGCAAGGAGATTGCCTACTTCATGAAGATCTACCGAGTGAGGCTAGTCTTCCGTGGATGGAAGCCAGGTGGAATAGACAAGGTTGCTTCTTTGTGGACCCTTCATGGGTGGAGCCCTCCATGGACTTGCGCAACTGTTACCCTCCGTGGGTTGAAGTGTCCATCAACGTGGACGTATGGTAGCACCACCTATCGGAACCATGCCAAAAATCATCGTGTCTTCATTGCGTCTGAAATCTCCAAACCCCTCCTTTACTTACATGTGCAATGTTTTATATTCCGCCGCTATACTCCTAGAATTGCATGTGTAGGGTGATACTTGACTTGGTAGAGTCGCTAAAATCTGCCTACAACTAAAATTGGGAAAATGTTAGGTTTTATTTGGTCAAGTAGTCTAATCACCCCCCTCTAGACATACTTTCGATCCTACAGTTTTGGACACCCTCCCCTGCCCCTTAGCCTATATATAGAGGGGAGGCGCATGGGGGAAGCCACCCCTTCACCCTTGCCCGTTGCCTCTCCCAACTCCTCCCACGTTTCTCCGGTACGCGCTTGGCGAAGTCCTGACGGAATTCTGCTGCCACCACCACCATACCGCCGTGCTGGTTCCGATCTCATCTACCTCCTCTCCCTCACTTGTTGGATCAAGAAGGAGAGGACGCCATCTAGCAGAATGTGTGCTAATCTCGGAGGTGCCGTCCGTTCGGCACTATATCGGATTGGATCGCGATTGGATCATGAACAATACGACTACATCAACCGCGTTACATACGTTAATGCTTTTGGTCTACAAGGGTATGTAGACACACTACCCTCTCATTGCCTTGCATCTCCTAGATTAGATCTTGGGTGTTCGTAGGATTTTTTTATTTATTTTCATGCTCCGTTTCCCATCATATAGACAGCTGCACGGCGGGGCGGCTCGTAAACCTTCGGATCGATCTCGTCATCTGAGTAGCTCCCCAGCCTATTGTCGAAGAGCGGAAGGATTGACTCGGTACCCCCGACTGAAGATTCACCATCTGAGTTGTCCAGTGTGTCTCCGCCAGACGCAGAATCTCCTGACGGGTCAACTTCGTGTGCGAAGCCGACGAAAAAGTGGATCTAGTCGGGTCTTGCCTGGCAGGGTCTGGTCCGACGCGCCAACTCGAATGAGTTGGAGATGATGTCCGACACGGGACGAAGCTAGCCGATTATGCCGATGAAGACGTGGATCTTGCCGAAGGGGACCCGGTATTCGTACTCGATTGAGTCAGCCTCGGGACCCTAGCCTGAGTCGTCGATGTAGAGCTTGCCGCGGCGACTCCTCATCATCTGACCGATCACGTATCCCTCGATCCCTGGGAGAGCGCCCTCCAAGAACTCAACACCACCGTGCGGTGGCCCCATGGTGAGCGCCAACTGTCGTAGTTTTGTCACGGCAGATATCCTCGTGAAAGGACTAATTCTGGAGGCCATCACAACTAGGTGGTTGCTTGGATGGGGTTGATCGGGAACGAAGGACACAAGTTTACTCAGGTTCGGCCCCTCACGGTGGAGGTAAAGACCTACTTCCTGCTTGATTGATATTGATGATGATCTCGATTACAAGGATCCTGATTCGCTAACCTAACTTTTGAGAGATTGCAACTTAGTCCTTTCGTCCTAGGAGCTCCTCTTTATATAACAAGCGGAGTCCCTAGGTTTACAGAAGATTCCGGGTCATACTATTAACCCGTATCCTACTCTAACTCTTGCTCATCTTATCTCCCAAGTTAGGAAATCAACCACCTCTTGGGCCTTCTAGTGAAGCCGGCCTGCTGGTAGCTTATTAATGAGCCAGCCTTTTGCTGGATGTCCTCCGGGGCCTTTGGGCCTTCTTGTCTCCTCCATGACCCGGGAAACGCGTTGACCCATGAAGCCTCCGTGCTCCTGGCCGGGTCAAGACTCTTGTCAGGTCTTAGTTGTGGGGAACATCCCCAACTACCGGGATTTCGAGGGTACTTCGAGCTATTCCGAGGTTGAGGTATTTCAACGCAGCTTGTGGTAATTTATGATGGACGGGTTGAAACACCCCTGTAGGGATATATCTCCCGGAAAGCCGTGCCCACGGTTATGTGGCGACTTGGAAATTTATAACCTCCGGTTGTAGAGAATTTGACACTAAATCTAATTAAAATACACCATTTGTGTGCTTAACCGTGATCATCTCTTTTCGAGAAAGTTCGGGAAGAGAGCACGGTGATGTTATGTTTAACTCGTAAGTAGGTGTTCAGAATCACTTCTTGATCATTACTAGTTCACGTCCGTTTATGCGTAGTTTACTCTTCTTATTCTTGTACTCGTAAGTTAGCCGGATATAAATGCTTAGTGCTTGCTGCAATCTCACTAAACAATTCCTCACCCATTAAGCTTTGCTAGTTTTGATACCCATGGTATGAGATTGCTAAGTCCCATAAAGGCTCACAGATTACTACAACAACAGGTGCAGGTACAGATAAAGCGATGGTTTGACGTGAGGGTGATGCTTGTTCTATTTGGAGTTCTTCTTCTTCGACGATCATAGGATGGGTTCCCCGTTCGCACCCTGGGATTAGCAGGGTGGATGCCGTTCTTCTTTCGTTTGATTTCATCCGTAGTCGGATCCCGCTCTTTTGTATGATGATTGCTAGGTAATGATGTAATTGAGATATTCATGTTGTAGCTTGTGACGAGTGTAAGCCTTTATCTGATATTCCCATCTATTCAGTATATTGTATGTTGTAATGATATCCACCTTGCGAAGCGTCTCTGATATGCGCTTTAATCCTTAGCGGGACTTAGTCCTTGAGGATAGGAACGCATATTAGGCATATAACCGCGAAGCCAACATGTGAGTTACTAACTTTGTCTTGATTTATAATTTTGTCCTGATTTATTAGTCTCCTTTGTATTTTATGCCAGATTTTGAACAAAGATTTAACTAATAAAATGTTAATACATGTCAACAAAAATTATATCATTGAAACTACCTCTGCCTAGGTTTATTGGTCCCATTTGTATTTTGTGCAAATTCTGATCGTAGATATGACTAACAAAATATAAGTTTCATGAAACAAACTTATATTCTTAGATTTGTATTGAAAAGAAGTGGTGCTGTTTTTGTTGTATGCAGCCTTTTTTTAGTTAAATCAAAGGTTAAAAGTGTGATCCAAAATACGAGTACAAGAGAACTAATAAATCAGGACCGTCGAGGTAGTATATTAATTTTTTTTCCCTGAAAGAAAAAAAAAACATCATCTGAAAGGGGGCGCGGACGGCGACGGTCCACGCTGCCGACGCCTTCCACTCAACGCAAAGGCTGGCTGGGACAGAGCCTTAGAAGCCACTCGGTTTCCTATAAAGCCCCTCGTCTCGCCTCAAATTGGCCAAATCACAACACCGAGTCCAAAGACTCCAAACTAACCCCTGGCTGCACCAGCGCCCAATCCTCGCCGGCGAGCTCACCGGACACCGCCCGAAGCCAAGATGGTAAGCGGATCTAGACTTCTCCACCTAGTTTGAAAGGATGCCCCCTTGTCGGGACGAGTCGGTGCTGATCGGTTAGGAGCGGATCCGGGATCTGGATCTGCGTATGGGATCCTCGCCTTCACACCTTTGGATACGATCCCTTCGTGCTCTCGATTCGGATTTGGTCCTGATGTTTGCGCTTGGTTGGGAGAAATAGGTTCTATAATTTTCGTGGATCCGCGTGACACGTTGGTTTTGTGCAGTGCTCGGATCGTTGGATTTACCGTGAGCATCGAGCCTTTTACGGGAATCGGATGCTGTAGTTTTATTTCTCGCGGCGAGGATGGATCAGGAATAGGTAGATACAGGGGTTATTTGAGTCGAATGGCACTGGAAATTAGATATTTATGTTCTTCGTCAAGTCTTCATAATGGGGAGATTGGATGATTTGCCACGATTTATTCCGTCTTGGAATAATTTGTACTTCCTCTGTAAAGAAATATAAGAGCGTTTAGATCATTACTTTAGTGATCTAAACGCTCTTATATTTATTTACGAAGGGAGTACTAATGAATTAGTGATGACTCTTCACATAGAAATAGGATATTTGTATTTGCTATTGCCATCAGAATTCGTACTTTGGGATTGTGTGGTGGAATCAAGAGCATGGGTAGAAATCTCAGTGGTGACGTGCTAAATTGCATGGAGTCGTGCATTGTTTGATGTAATTCTCTAGTGTACACCAAAACCTCTGTAGCATGTTGCGGGTGGAACAACTGTCGATCTTCCATCCTGCTAAACATAGGTGTTGAATGCAAATTTTGCTCACAGTATCATGTAAACATTTTGCTGTTTAGGTTTTGTACCCCTTTTGGTGCAGCTGGTTACCTAACTTAAGCCGTCAACTCCTTAGCTTTGGTTATTGTAGTTTCATAGTAGTGTGTACATGTGGGAAAAAGGATGCACCTTTTCTCGGTAATGAAATATTGATGCCACCACAGAGAAGTAAGCATGTTGTGATGTAGTGGTGGCACTGTCGTGGGTTGTCACTTGGTTAGTAAACTGCCTACTAGGCAGGAAAAAATATTGGTGAACTCACTATTGTTGGCTGGAAGGTCAACTGACAACTGCATGTAACTTGCTAATCTACTGATAGTTTTGCTATCATTTGACCCTCATATATGTGGAGTTAGCAGTTTGAGTGCTTATTTATATTGTTCAATGTATCTTTTTCGCTGAACGGTGGCCTTTCTCTTTCTGTATGCCAGACTACTTCCAGGCGCCTTGCTGACAGGAAGACAGCGAAGTTCCAGAAGAACATCACCAAGAGGGGTTCGGTGCCTGAAACCACTGTGAAGAAGGGGAATGACTATCCTGTTGGACCTATAGTGCTTGGATTCTTCATCTTTGTGGTCATCGGATCATGTATGCATTCCAATCTTCTCTCAATCTCTTATGTTCAATCTACTTTACTGCCACTTGTCACATGCTCACTTACATAGCATTTGTCATCAGCCACTTTGCTTTGGAAAGATATTTACTAGTGACTACATTTCTTTAATCTTAGCTTTTGTCATGAGTATGATTCCATGAACATTTTGATCATTCATGTCCTATGTAAAGAGTGTATATTCTTCTTTAGAGTCCTGCACGATAATCTTTGACATTGATCTTGTGTGCGCATTCTGGGAGCCATTGACCTATTTTCTATGAATGTAAGGCTATTGCAAGATTCTAACAACCCTTCGACTCAAAATCAACATAACTACGATTGTGCAAGAACCGAAAGGTTGCATCTATCTCATGATTTTCTTGAACATATGTTGTGTAGTTCTGCCATTTTTTCCTGCTTGTCCATATGGAACTTGAGGGTTGTCAACGTCGTTGCTGTTTGTCTGTCTTTCAGCATAACTAAGATGAATTGTTTCATCTTAGTATCGCTTATTCTGTAATCTCAAAAGAAAGATCTTCCAGCTGATTTGCCTCTTTTAACACGCTACAACTCGTCTCTGCAGCTCTCTTTCAGATAATCAGGACAGCGAGCAGTGGTGGGATGGCCTGAACACCGTCATACATTAATACAGTTGCAGCTAAATTCGTTTGATGTCGTCATAGTTTGTCTTCTTAAAAGTACCTAGTTTGAGCTGGTGTTGTAAGAACTGTAAACAGAGTTATCAATCTTATACATATTAAACGGACAAGTTTATCTCTGGTCACTGTTCTCAGTTGCATTTGCATGTTGAAGCAATCTCTTTGTTTGCAACAAAGAGGCTATGAGAAATAACCCAATTTGAGCTAAATGTAGAACCGACACTCTCTGTTTTTGGCACCCAATCCTTTTGTCGAGTCCCCTGCTGCTGCTTGAAATGGTCGCAGCTAAATTGCCGCTGCCTACCATTGTCGATTAGCTGTCGGGTGAACCCCATATGACCGTCGCAACCATCGTCTAGCCGTGGTTATGCTTGAAATGGTCGCAGCTAAATTGCCGCTGCCTACCATTGTCGATTAGCAGTCGGGTGAACCCCATATGACTGTCGCAACCATCTTCTAGCCGTGGTTAGGCCATTGTCGATTAGCAGTCGGGTGAACCCCATATGACTGTCGCAACCATCTTCTAGCCGTGGTTAGGCCTTGTACAATGCTAGGTGCTTACAAAAATAAACCGGATTTTTCTGAAGCACAGGTGCCTATTTCTACAGGATAGACGCCTAATTAAGCGTCTACCCTATACAAATAAGCACCGGTGCTTAAGAAAAGTCTGATTTATTTCTTTAAGCATCTCCCCTTGACATCTTGCATTGTACAAGGCCTTATGTGCCGAGCTCGGTGCTTGATCGTGGCGTCATTCCCTGATTTGTCCGCATCCCTTGGCCTCCCTTTAGCCACCATGATGCCTTCGTGATGTCCTGCGGCTGCAGCCTTTCAGCGCACGTTTTTCACGTCGCGCATTCAACGCGCGCACTGGAGGGGCACAATAAGCAAGATGATTGCAAGCAGTTAATCCCAGCCACGCGTGCCCGTGCATTGTTTAGGCCTAGCCCAACAATGCCTCGCACTCGTGTGTGGCCTAGGCCTGGGGGCTCCTGTCGGTGTACTAAGTATTGGGCCCTTAGTACCCCATACTTGTGCACGGGCAGTTGTAGCCACGCCTGCGGCAAGGCTTGTCGGAAAAACAGCAGGAGATTAGTTCAAGGTTGTCGAAGGGACACTCAAACCAACAATCAGAGGATCAGAAGATAATAAGAGCTGAAGATCGAAGATTAAGCCCCCGGCAAGGTTCTATCATTGTACCACCGCTTCAGCATAGCAACCAGCCTGGCATTCTGGGCCCCTCTCTGAATGCGTGGCAAGGCACCAATGGAGGAGAGCTTGAGCGGTGCTGATGGGATGGCCCCTTTTTCCATCCCCAAGAAATGAGGACACCTAAACGGACACCTCATGGTGCATTAAATGCATTTGTCCTAAACCGTCAGTGGTTAGGTATGATAACCCTGTAGCTACTTTACACCTCAATGTATGTACATTTTGCCACTGTGGTGACCCCTTTGAACATATAAAAGGAGGCCCAAGGCAACTGCTACAGGGAGGAGGATCTTCTGGCCCATTCTGCATGCGTAGCTGCTCTTTGAATGTACTGTTCATTGCAAGCGCTCCTGGAGCCTGGGCACAAGAACACTTTTATTAAATCAAGGCAGGAGTAGGGTTTTACGCTGATCAGCGGCCCGAACCTGGGTAAAATCCCCTCGCGTCGATCATTGGTTCTGCTCTTTATGCATACCTCTCTCCCTGCCAAATCGTAGAAGGGATCCACACGGTCCCATAGGTGTCGTACGCCGACATCTTTGGCGCGCCAGGTAGGGGCGAGACGGTTGCGCGAACCTGATCCAGTGATCGGCGCCTCAGTTTCTTCATCATCTTCATCATCATGCCACCCAAGAAGAAGAGTGCCGCAGCGGCGCTTCCATCTACGCCCGTTTTGCCCGTGCCTTCGCGTACGGGCGACGGCGTAGATGGGGAAGGTAGAGGTTTAGACTCTCCAAGGCGTTCTGGTGATCCAAGCCAGGCGAGCGGCATCGTTCGCAGCGGCGACGGCAACCTGCACACCGCTGGATCCAGAGATGGGGCTGTGCTACCTACGGGCGGCGCAGCGAACTCCAGAGATCGGAGGACGCCTCCTAGGACTCCCGCGCCGGCGCGAGCGTTGCGGCCTTCACAGGTTGCACACGACGAGCATCGCCATGGCGCTGGTGGTTCAGGACGTCCCCATGAAAGGACTTCTGCGCATCGATCCCAAGGTGCGCAGGCCCAGCATGCACGCCAAGCTGCCGGTGGAAGTGGCGCGCGGTCGCGCGATCGTGAAGGTGCTCCTTCTAACGTCATTAGGAGTCAGAGCACCTCACGTACCTCGCACCTGTCGCCGCCGCCTACACCAGCGGAAGCTCTGGCACGTGCGCAGCTGCTCCTCGATTTCCCTCCTGCTCCGGAGAAGATGGAGGAGTGGCGATCTACCATTCAGAGCCTCATCGGCTTCGTCAACAAAGATGGGCCGCAGCAGGCAGGGCCCTCGCGGCGGCGGTCCATCGATCCGGCGCGAGCCGATGGAGAGAAGACTGGAGGCGGTGCGACCACGGTGCACTCCCCTCCACGACAGCAGCGGCGATCGACGACCCAGCGGACCGATGACCGTGATGATGATTCCACGGCGTCGTCCGATCCGCGGATGCGCCGTGATCAGCGTCAAGTTCTTCGGGAAAGAAGCAAAGAGGACGCTCGAACTACCATCGAGCGGCGACGGGAAGCGCGCCATCAATCTGATAAATGCGCAGGACCTGCTATCGACGAGCCTGCGCCAGGGTACGCAGGCGACTTGCCTTACGAGGTAGGTTGTCTAGCGTTTACTCGTGAGCTGCGGCGAGTCCAGTGGCCCAATTCCCGAACCTTCAAGCCAGAGGTCTCGGAGAAATATGACGGCAAGACCCACCCGTCGGAGTTCCTGAGCATCTACACCATTGCGGTGCAGGCTGCCGGGGGCCGAGACGACAAGATACCCTCCAACTACTTCCCGTTGGTGCTCAAACCCAACGTCAGGTCATGGTTGATGCATCTGCCGGAGAATTCTATTTCTTCTTGGTCAGATCTGTGCCATCAGTTTGTTGGCGCCTTTGTTGGAGGCCATCAAACTCCTAGCCAGGAAAGTGATTTGCATCTCATCCCCTAGAAGGAGGGCGAGCCTCTGCGCAAATATATCCAAAGGTTCAGTCGTGTGCAATACAGTATCCCGGATGTTCATCCTGCCGCTGTTATCGTCGCGTTTCGTCAGAACGTGCGTAACCGCAAGATGCGGGAAGAAATGGCAATGAACAAGATCAGGGATATCGCCGAGCTTTATGCTCTGGCTGATAAATGTGCTCGGGCTGAAGAGGGAAGGAGACTCCCCGGCGAGGATGTTGGCGCAGGAGACGACTCTGAAGGCGAAGATGCTGCCGCCCTGACAAAGAAGGGCCGGCGGCGAAACAAGAAGCGTAAAGGCAAGGCCGTGCTTGCTGTCGAGGGATCCGGCGACCCTGGCGCCGCCAAGAAAGCCAAAGTTGGCGACCCCAGCAAGGAAGTTACCGGGTGCGCCTCCTTTCAGGCCTTGGCGGCTGCCGACAAGCCGGAAGGCTCCGGCAAACAGTATTGCAAGATCCATCGCACCAACGGCCACGATCTCCAAAACTGCCAGCAAGTTGAACAGCTTGTCGAGAGGCAGAGAGCTGAGTACGAGAGGCGAGACAAAGCGAAGGCTCAAGACAGTGCTGAGGGGTCCGGCAAGAAGCGTGGTGGCCGAGGAGGTCGCCGCAGCAAGGCCAAGCAACAGAAGGAGAGGCCCGCTCGAGGCCGTGACAAAGAAGAGGGTGATGATGACGATGAGGAAGACGATGAGTCCAATGAGCACGAGTTTCAGAAAGCTACAGAGGCCATGTGTATTGACGGAGGCGCCTCGTTGCATTCTTCCCACTGTCGACTTAAACAATGGGTGCGTGAGGTTAATGCAACGGAGCCATCGTTTCATGCACGTAAACCCCTGAAGTGGTCCAACATGCCTATCATTTTTGACGCCGAGGATCACCCTGATCGCACAACTGTGGTCGGTTGCTTGCCATTGTTGGTTTCACCAACAATCCGCAACCTCAAGGTGACAAAAATGCTAGTTGACGGTGGGGCCAGACTGAACCTAATCTCACCGGACGTGCTCAAAAAGCTGTAAATTCCTGATGAAGATCTCGAGGAAACGGGCACGTTTCAAGGGATCAATCCAGGGAGGACCCATCCAAAAGGCAAGATCACGCTGCCAGTAACATTTGGTAGCGAGCTTAACTACATGACCGAGAAGGTGGTGTTCGATGTCGCCAAGATCCTCATGTCATACAATGGGATCCTTGGCTGCCCAGCGTTGGCCAAGTTCATGGCGGCATCACACTATGCATATAATGTGCTGAAAATGCCCGGGCCGTTGAGCGTCATCACCGTCCACTCTGACAAAAAGGATGCGCTCATCTGCGCCGACCAACTCTACCGGGAAGCAGTCGCAGCACCTGCTGACAAGGCATCTGCTCCTGCCGCTGGAACTCCCGGGGGGAAGAAGAAGACCGGCAGGAACCTTGGCGCAAACTCCGGCAAGCGCGCCTCCTCGGAGTGCTGTGCTCCCGTTGAGGATGTACCAGGAAGTTCCACCGGCAAGAACAAGAAATCCAAGGCTGCTCCACCGGAGACCAAGAAAGTGCCCGTCAAAGAGGATGGAACGGGAGGCACTTTCACCATAAGTTCCACCCTTGATGACAAATAGGAAAACGCGCTCATTGCCTTCCTGCGGGCGAATGTCGATGTGTTTGCATGGCAACCATCTGACATCCCCGGTGTTCCCAGGGAGGTAATTGAGCACCACCTTGCTGTCTGTCCTCACGCACGGCCCGTCAAGCAGAGGGTGAGAAAGCAAGCCTTGGAGCGGCAAGAATTTATTGCCGAAGAGATCAGAAAGTTAGAAGCGGCATGTTTGGTCAGAGGGGTACTTCACCCAACGTGGTTAGCCAATCCAGTTGTAGTGTGCAAGGCGAACGGAAAATGGAGGCTATGTATTGATTATACAGATATCAATAAATCATGTCCAAAAGATCCTTTCCCCTTGCCGCGCATCGAGCAGATTGTGGACTCCACTGCGGGTTGTGACCTACTGTTGTTCCTTGATGCCTACTCAGGGTATCATCAGATCTTCATGGCAAAAGAAGATGAGGAAAAGACCGCATTTATCACCCCATGTGGTACGTATTGTTTTATACGAATGCCTTTCGGGTTGAAAAGTGCTGGTTCTACATTTGCGAGAGCTGTCCAAATTGGTTTTGAGCCTCAGCTGCATAGAAACATGGAAGCGTACATGGATGACATAGTGGTCAAAACCAAAGACAAAGCGACGCTCATACAAGATCTAGAAGAAACATTTACAAATCTGCGCAAGATCAATCTAAAGCTCAATCCTGAGAAGTGCGTGTTTGGCGTTCCTTCTGGCAAGCTTCTCGGGTTCTTTGTGTCTCAGCGAGGGATCGAGGCGAACCCCGACAAGATCAAAGCTATTGAGCAGATTGAGGCACCAAGACGCGTCAAGGATATACGTCGTCTTGCCGGCTGCGTTGCTGCCTTAAGCAGGTTTATCTCCAAATCTGTTGAGCGCGCCCTGCCCTTTTTCAAAATCTTGAAGAAGGCAGGTCCAATGAAATGGACTCCGGAAGCGGAGGCTGCGCTGCAAGATTTGAAGAGATACCTCTCCTCTCCGCCGATGCTAGTCGCGCCTAGACCACAAGAGCCGTTGCTGCTATACCTAGCAGCGACACATCAAGTGGTTAGTGCTGCATTAGTAGCGCAGAGAGAAGCTGATGAGGAGGCAACGCCAGCGACAGGATCGCCAAGTGACGCGTCGGGATCATCCCCGGCAAGGACTGGTCCCGGCAAGACAGGATCTGCGCAGTCAGAAGAACCAGTGCAAAAGAAAAAATTGGTACAACGCCCAGTTTATTTTGTTAGCTCCCTTTTGCAAGGAGCTAGGTCAAGATATTCTGGTGTGCAGAAGTTACTTTTTGGCCTTCTCATGGCCTCAAGGAAGCTGCGCCATTATTTTCAAGTACATGAAATTACCGTCGTCACTCACTTTCCGTTGCAGCGGATTTTGCGAAATCCAGAGGCAACCGGCAGGATCGTGGAGTGGGCATTGGAATTGTCAAGCTTTGGTCTCAAGTTTGAAAGTACTTCAACAATTCAGAGCAGAGCCTTGGCGGAGTTCATTGCGGAATGGACACCGACGCCAGACGAAGAGATTCAAGAAACGACTCTTCCCGGCAAGGAAACTGATCAAGAATGGGTTATGTACTTTAACAGGGCTTTCTCGCTGCAAGGCGCCGGTGCTGGCGTGCTGCTTGTCGCACCCACCGGAGAGCACCTCAAGTATGTAATCCAAATGCATTTCCCCCGGGAGAGTTCGACAAACAACACTGCGGAGTACGAGGGGCTGCTTGCCTGTCTCAGGATCGTGGCAGACCTTGGTATCAAGAAGCTCATCATCAGAGGCGATTCACAGCTTGTTGTCAGGCAAGTTAACAAGAATTACCAGAGTCCATTGATGCAAGCTTATGTGGATGAAGTGAGAAAAATGGAAGAGCGCTTTGATGGTCTGCAAACGAAGCACATTCCTCGTGCCGAGAACAGTATTGCTGATGACCTGTCAAAGCGCGCTGCCCTCAAGTTGCCTGTGGAACCAGGAACTTTTGTGCTCCATTTGACTCAACCATCCGTGGCACCATCAATGAGGCAAGGAAAGAGAAGAAAGTTGAATTCTGGACAATACTTTTCGGCAGAGCTCCCTGAAGCCGCCGGCAAGGAACTTGCCGGGATCAGTGACAAGCCTGCCGGGGGACGACAGGCTCTGGCGGAGCCTCAGGTTTTTGCCGTCGAGACAAATGTTCCCCCGGCAGAAGAGATGCCTTTAGTCGTAGTTGTCGAGCCTCAGGCTCCAGCATGGGCACATCACATTGTCCATTTCCTTCAGACAGGAGAACTCCCTGAAGAGCAGGAAGAAGCAGAAAAAGTAGCCCGTCAGTCTACTATGTACCAGTTCGTCGATGACGTTCTGTACAGAAAGAGACCGAACGGTGTGAAATTAAAGTGTATTCCTCAGGAGGATGGACTAGAGCTGTTGGCAGAGATACATGGAGGCATATGTGGCTCTCACATAGGATCAAGAGCGCTTGTTGGAAAGGCATTCCGACAAGGTTTCTTTTGGCCCACTGCTCTCCAGGACGCAACTGCACTAGTAACCAAGTGTGAAGTGTGCCAGTTTCATTCGAAGAAATCGCATCAGCCAGCTCAAGCTCTTCAGACAATCCCTCTCTCCTGGCCATTTTCGGTCTGGGGGCTTGACATACTGGGCCCTTTTCCCCGTGCTGCCGGGGGCTTTGAGTACTTGTACGTTGCGATCGACAAGTTCACAAAGTGGCCAGAAGTGGAAGCAGTGGGAAAGGTGACAGCACAATCAGCCGTCAAGTTCTTTAAGGGAATACTTTGCCGTTTCGGTGTACCCAACAGGATCATCACCGACAACGGCACGCAATTCACAAGTCGCACCTTCATGCAGTATGTCCAAGACCTTGGCGGCAAAAATTGTTTTGCCTCTGTTGCTCATCCAAGGAGCAACGGCCAAGCGGAGAGGGCTAATGCTGAAGTGCTGCGCGGTCTCAGGGCCAGAACTTTTGACAAGCTGAAAAAGTGCGGAAAGCGCTGGATTGATGAGTTGCCGGCGGTTCTTTGGTCAATCAGAACGACACCAAATCGAGCCACTGGCCAGACGCCCTTCGCTCTGGTCTACGGAGCGGAAGCAGTTCTCCCCACGGAACTCATATACGGATCACCTCGAGTGCTTGCTTATGATGAGCTTGAGCAAGAGCAATTGCGCCAAGATGACGCTGTGCTCCTTGAGGAGGATCGTCTTCAGGCTGCTGTGCGAGCCGCTCGCTACCAGCAAGCTTTGCGCCGCTACCATAGCCGCAAAGTTCATGCCCGAAGTCTTGAGGAAGGCGACCTTGTTCTTCGACGGATTCAGTCCGCCAAGAATTCAAACAAGTTGACGCCGAAGTGGGAAGGCCCTTATCAGGTAGTACGAGTCACCAGGCCCGGCGCTGTTCGCCTGGAGACCGAGGATGGCATTCCAGTGAGCAACTCCTGGAATATCGAGCATCTTCGCAAGTTTTACCTATGAGGCGCGGTTGCCGGGGCCCCCCGACAACCACCTTTTGTACAAGTCTTGCCGATAGGGCATGTAATCCTTTGTACAAAGCCAGACGCAGACCCTATGCGGAGATGAATAAGATTAAGTGTTGTACATTTTCTTATCGATTTCCATGTTTATATATATATGCATGCTTGTCTGAGATGTTGTATGACACTTGTTCCCGGTAAGTATTAACGAACCGCCAAGGTTCCATATTTTTATTTTCTCTTCTTTCTTTTTCTCAAAAGATAGAAGGGTTCCTCGCGCGCACGTTTGCCGGGGGGAAGGAAGATATGGATACCAGTGGGCGACGTCCAGAATTGGCATCTTACCGGAGGAAGTACGGCGACAGAAAGCTAAGTTACAAAATTTTGAGCAAGTTTCTTTTACTATGAAGTTATTTTCCTTAGACGATTTCGGTCTTTGTATGGAAAACCTGCACGCGAAGGAACCCTTGTCGTAATCGGTCGCGCCCTTATTTTTTTTCGAGTCCGCTCAATAGTTTAAGTGGCTGCGCTGAGAACGCCAAGGTGTTTTGCCGGCCGCTGCACCTCCAGCAGGCTGCTGAAGTCCTGCACCCAGCGCTCGCGGCAGGTTGCGCACCGGCAAGTTTTCAGTAAGCGTAGGGTGTACCCAATACATAAAGGAATCAGACAAGGGAAAATAGCATGCATGTACCCAAACATAAGCAAGTTATATTACATCAATAAGTTGCCGCAGTTCTAACTTAGGACTTAATTGTCTTTGGCATGGAATGGTGGCAACAAGAAAAAAATAAGGCAGCTAGTCCCTGCGCTGGCCTTCGACCCTCTTGATTGAATCTACTTTCTAAAGGATGGGCGTGACAAGTTCCTCAAGTGCTTTGAGATCTGCATCCTTCGGCAAGCGATCGAGCACGTTGGTGAGGTCGACGCCAGGGTTCTTGTGCACCACCTTGATGAGCACCTTGCGGAGGACAGCCCGGCAAAGCTTGCGGGATTCATCGGCTAGTTGGGTCGCTCGGTTGGACTGGAGTAGCTTCAGAGCATCGATGATTCTTTCAAAGAACATGGTCAACCTGGCGCTCGGGGATACTCTTTCTTCAGAAGAATACTTGAAGTCTGACAAGCCCATGGTTGACAGCTGTGCTATGAGCCTCTCCGCAGTGTCGACGAGGTGATAAGTCCAGATTTTCACCCCTTTCTCATAGTCAATTTGGGCGGCGGCAGCACTCTTAAGCAAGTTCCTCTCATCTTGGAGATCTTTGCTCAAAGCCTTCTCGCGGGTCCTGCTGTCCTCAAGAGACTTCTCCAGCGTGGTCAGCTTCAGCCTCAGATCGGCAATGATATCATTGGCTGAAGAGAGCTGCTTGGTTTTGTCGGATATGGCAACTTGCATCTCCGCCAGGCTGTGGAGAGTTTTCTCCCTGTCGCCTTTGAGCGTCGAGAGCTCCTTGCTGTGTTCTTCAAGATCCACCTCCAGCTTCTTCACTTTGTCACTCAGCTTGTTCTTGGCGGCCTCTGCAGCCTCGGCAGCATCGACGGCCTCCTTGAGCTTGCCGACGTGATCTACAGTAAGAGCTTCGAGCGCCTCTTTGTGCTTCTGCTCCAGCTCCTGGGTCCGCTGCGCGACAAGCTTCTCGATTTCTTCATCTTTGCTGCGAAGCTTGGCGGCGAGCGCCTACTCGCGTGCGACAAGATCTTCCTTGTGAGCATCAAGCGCAATGCGACGCTCCGTCAGGAGTGCATCTTCAGCGGGAATTCTTTGCGCGGCTTCCTCTTGCGCCTTCTCTATGTCAGATTGTTTCAAAAGGAGCTCTGTCCAGCTTTGGCTCACTTGTTCCCGATTGGCAGTCAGCTCTTGATAAGCCTCGGCGTAACAGATTTGCGTTTGCTCAACGCGCTTTTGAAAATCAGCCTCAGCTGCTTCAACAACTGCAGCTCTGGAATCTACCTTGTCTTTTTTAGCACGGTGGAGCGCTTGGAGCTTGCGGAAGTTATCGCCCATGGCCTGAAGGAGCTGTTCTTCCTCAGATTTGTTGCTTCTGACCCTTGGTTCATTGACGATCTCGAGCCCAGCAGCAGTAATGATTTCTTCATCAAAAGTTTCCCCTTCGGTTGGTGCCCCAATGCTTGCCGTCCCCGGCAAGTTGACGAATAGGTTCTCGCCAACTTTGAGATATTTGCTTGATGAGGGAACTTCGGATGTTGACGGTTGATCCTCAGTGACTGCCTCATCGACAGCTGGGGGCTCCGTGGCCGGCATAGCGCCTGGCGCTCCTACGGCAGGAATGCCGTCAGTACGGTCAACAGCCTCCTCACCGGCCCTTTCAGCAGATTCCTTGGCGTTTTCCTCCTATGCATCCTTGGCGTTTTTCTTCCATCACGACTTATGCGTCACTGGTTTCCCATTCTGTGAAACCGACGCTACCGGCCTCCGCGGCAAGATTCGCCTCTTCCGCCCTAGTGGCAATATACGCCACTTCTTCATCAGTGGTGGCACGAATGAGGTTCGTCTCTTCCCGGATGGCCCTCTCCGACAAGTTTTCGAAGAACTTTTGTGCTTCCTCCTCAGATGGCTCGGCCCAAGTCGCGTCAAGACCGTGGGCATTGAACATTGGCATTGTGGCGATGATCGACCCCAGGGCGGAGTTGTTGCACAAAGGGACGATTCTTGCCGGCAACCGATGTTTGTCATCGCGCTGGAATAGCCTGTGGCGGAGAGCGCCAAGCTGCATGGCAGTCAAGTTGTTGTTCAGTCCGGGGCACAGCCTCATGATATCTGCAGCGTTCTGGTACTCCCAAGCTGGTCTTCCCTTGCTCTGTAGGGGGGCGATGCGGCGGCGGAGGAAATCGAAGCCAATCATCTCCATTGTGAGCCCGGCAGCTTTCAGACGAAGGATTCTGGTGGTGGCGATCGTGAGCCTCTCGTCTTCCACGGCGAAATCGCTCCAGTCACTGCCGCGAACCGCCCTTCTGCTGTCAGGGCAAACAGAACGGATGGGGATCTTTTTCCTTGATCCAGCACCACTCGGACCGCCATTCATCCCACTTCTCGCGGTAAACCCCATCTGGGTATATTTCCTTGTTCCAAGCCCTTGGGATCCAAGCGATGGAACCGAAAAGGGCCTCCCCTTTTTGTATACGAGGAATAAAGTAATGGCGGAAGAGGGCAGTGTTGGGAACTACTCTGGCAAAATTTTCGCAAAGATGGGCAAAGATGGACATACACAGTACGGCATTCGGCGTGAAATCAAGAAGATGGAGGCCGTATGTGTAGATAATGTCGTTGAAGAAGTCAGAGAATGGAGGACAGAGCCCGCAATAGAAATAAGCAACGAAGAAGGGATATCTGTCTGGTCCACTTTTGGAACAAGAACCTGGAACCACGCAAGTCGCGGGGTGAGCCTTCGTCTCCCTCGCCCACATGCACTGGTACCGGTTCTTCAGATCTTTCGCGTCGAGCGTCGGAGCGAAGACGACATACTTCTTCCGCAACTTCACCAGCTCGCTCTCCGGGACATCGGCTTTTGTCTCCTTGCCCTTCCCCTTGCTGGCCTTGGGTGGCATGGCGGCTGTAAGGGCAGAAGCCGAAGATGGAGCGGGTGCGGAAGCGGAGAGCGGATGAGGAGAAGCTTTGCTCTGGGCTCAAGAGAAGAAAGGCAATGGCGGATTCCAGATTGGAAAGAAGAGGGGGGTAAATGGGCAGCGTCTCTGCGGTTTCCTCTTTATGGGGTAGGAGCGAGGCCGCCTCTTTTACTGCCCAATGTAAATGCGCCTCTACAAGCGCGCTGCGGCTGCAGCCTTTCAGCGCACGCTTCCCACGTCGCGCATTCAACGCGTGCACTGGAGGGGCGCAATAAGCAAGATGATTGCAAGCAGTTAACCCTAGCCACACGTGCCCGTGCACTGCTTGGGCCTAGCCCAACAACGCCTCGCACTCGTGTGTGGCCTAGGCCCTGGGGCTCCTGTCGGTGTACTAAGTATTGGGCCCTTAGTACCCCATACTTGTGCACGGGCAGTTGTAGCCACGCCTGCGACAAGGCTTGTCGGGAAAACAGCAGGAGATTAGTTCAAGGTTGTCGAAGGGACACTCAAACAAAGAATCAGAGGATCAGAAGATAATAAGAGCTGAAGACCGAAGATTAAGCCCCCGGCAAGATCTTGCCGGGATGGCTTGCGGAGCTCGGCAAAATTTGTGCCCGGCAAGATTCGCGCCCGGCAAGGTTCTATCATCGTACCACCGCTTCAGCATAGCAACCAGCCTGGCATTCTAGGCCCCTCTCTGAATACGTGGCAAGGCACCAATGGAGGAGAGCTTGAGCGGTGCTGATGGGATGGCCCCTTTTTCCATCCCCAAGAAATGAGGACACCTAAACGGACACCTCATGGTGCATTAAATGCATTTGTCCTAAACCGTCAGTGGTTAGGTATGATAACCCTGTAGCTACTTTACACCTCAATGTATGTACATTTTGCCACTGTGGTGACCCCTTTGAACATATAAAAGGAGGCCCAAGGCAACTGCTACAGGGAGGAGGATCTTCTGGCCCATTCTGCATGCGTAGCTGCTCTTTGAACGTACTGTTCATTGCAAACGCTCCTGGAGCCTGGGCACAAGAACACTTTTAATAAATCAAGGCACGAGTAGGGTTTTACGCTGATCAGCGGCCCGAACCTGGGTAAAATCCCCTCGCGTCGATCATTGGTTCTGCTCTTTGTGCATACCTCTCTCCCTGCCGAATCGTAGAAGGGATCCACACGGTCCCATAGGTGTCGTACGCCGACATCGAGTTTGGTGCCCTCCAAGTGTTCATGAAATTTCTCTATTTTTGCTGCTTTCTTATTTGCTGCGAGCTAGGGCTTGTGCGGACAAATGATCTTATATTGTTTAGATGAGTTGGCATGATTCCTCTTACGATGATTCCTCCTTCGAAGAGGAACATGAGTGATGACGATAAGGACAGAGAAAAACAAGTGGGCAAAGCATGGCGGTTCCGATGTCAGTAGTGAGGTGATTTGTAGGAGGTGGCTAGATAACCACAATAAGCTCATGCTTGATTACTTCTATGCAAATCCAGTGTTTCCAGAGCGATACTTTTGGTGCCGGTCCAGAATGACCCAGAATTTGTTGCTCCACATTGCTAACCCCGTCAAAGAGCATGATTGATTCTTCATGTCGAGGTGGAATTGTGTTGAAGATCTTGGACACAAAACTATCTAGAAGGCAACTATGGTATTGCGCATGATAGCATATGATATTCCTATAGATTTGATTGATGATCACCTCGCAATGGGAGAGAGCACTGACATCAAATGTGTGAAGCAATTTGCAGAGGTGGTGGTTGAAGTCTTTGGGACACAATCCTTGAGAGCACCCAATGCTTAGGACACTCGGAGGCTTTTGGAGATGAACATAGCAAAGAGTTTTCCACGGATGCTCGGCTCAGTTGATTGCATGCATTGAAGGTGGAAGAACTGTCGGCATGGACAACTCACCGACACGTGAAGGATCCCACCATCATTCTTGACGCCATTGCAGATCATGAGACATGGTTTTGGCATGCCTATTTTGGAATGACTAGAGCTTGCAATGACCTCAGTGTGCTTCACCGATCCACTCTTTGCATAGTTGGCCTATGGGGAATCGCCACCGTTGAAGTTTCAAGCAAATGGTCACACATACATGGGCTACTACCTAGCGAATGAGATATATCCAAAGTAGGCAACCTTTGTGAAGCCAATTCCAAGCCCCTCAAGGTACGAAACAACTTAGTTTCTCTAATGCCCAAGAAGCCGTTAGGAAGGATGTGGAGAGGGAATTTTCAATTTTGCAAGCCCAGTTTGCTACTGTGCATAGACCAGCTTGGTTTTGGGACCAATAAATCCTTTGGCACTTCATGACTGCAGCCGTGATCTTGTACACCATCACCAGTGTAACATCCCAAAATTCTAAATTTTGGAATGTTAAAATAAATAAATAATTATGATTGTTTGTTTGATTGTTGTGTGATTGATTGTGTGAAATTGAGTGGAAATTGAAACTTTTTGAAAGTTGAATGAGAGGGAATAAAAGGACTTTCCCAAAACTTTCATCTTGCATTTTGATCTCCATGAATTCAAATTCATTTCATCAGAAAACCCTAGAGTGAAGATAATATGACTTCTTCCATTTAAGGAAATGAAAAGGGGGTTGAGAAGATTTGAATTCCATTTGAGAATATTTCAATTCAAAAACTTTATGCCACTCAAGGATTTTCATGAGAGAAGATAATAGGACTTCTTCAAAGTATATGAAATAGAGTGGGGAGTGATGAGGACCACTTTTAAAATTTATTTGAATCACTTTTGAAAAAGTTTCCCATTTTGAGTTTCAAAATCATTTCTATAAAATAAAGAGAGGGGATAAAATGACTTCCTCAAATATAAAAGAGTTGGGAAAATTCATTAGAATATTATTTGGAGTTTATTTGGTATTTATTATATTGGCCAAAAATGCATTTATTGCATTACAAAAATATTTTCAAAATCTTCTGTGCTTGAATTAATGTTCACTGTGCTGTAGATATTCAGAAATGAATTTAAGAATTTGTGCAGTATTTTTATAATTTCATTTTCGAATTGTTTAGGGCCACTTTTGTTCTCTGTAAAAAAAAACACACACGAACGCACCAGGCCCAGGAGCCAGCCAGCCGCTGGCCATACGGCCCAAGGCCCAGCCCCGCGGCTGTTTTCCTTCGAGCCGGTCGCCCACACCGGACTCCCTTTGCTTGCCTCCCGCTTCCACCACTGGCTGGTGGGCCCCGCTCCACCTCGTCGCCTCCAATCTCCCGCTGCGCCGCACGGGACAAGCCGCGAGAGCGCGCGGCCGCAACTGCCGGAGAAGCCCCACAGATGAGGCTTATCCGCGGTAGCCGCAGCCCCTAGCCGCACCTATAAATACCCCCGACTCCCCTCGTTCGATCTCGCCAACTCACTCGTCCTCTCGCCACTCATAGCCGACGCCCTGCCGCTTTGGATCTCGTCGGAGCCGGAGCATCTCGCCGTCGTTTCTGTCGCCAGTAGGCCACCCCGGCCACCAAATTCTCTGTCAATCTTCTTTACTCGCCGAGGCGCATCCGTCTGACACGATGTTTTTCCCCTAGGTCTCGCCAGAGTGGCCAAACCTTCGACGCCGAGTCCACCGGAGCGCCGCCGCACTTCCTCCGCCCGCCCGGACGCCCCGACGCATGCCGCCACCACCACCAGAAAGCCCGCGCCGCGCCCGACCTCCCTGACCCCTTCCCCTCCACCGGAACCCGCCGGAGCCGCCGCCCCGACAACGCTGCCTCCGCCGCTGTTGCCCTCTATGAGCCACCCCGTATCCTCGTTGAAATTAGTTTAGGTGGTTTTTTTTTATTGAATCAGTACCGGTTAACCACGGTTTTAGTAAACTGATCGGTTTAGTTAAACCGATCTTGGTTTATTTTTTTTAGCCGCGGTAGTTTTCTTTTATTTAGTGGCCGTTCGCCATATAGCTTCCACAGTGGACGCTGCACTGCCAGGCACGAGCCGCCACGTGGCTGAGGACCTGCTCGCGGTTAATTTTCTTCCTGTTTAGTCCTTTAAATTAGCAGATTAGCCCGTAAACTTAGATTAGCCACAACTTTTTAACCGTAAGTCCAAACTCGATGAAACCAACGGCAAATTCTTCATCATGATTAGATCTATCCAGTAATGACATCTTTGCAAAATTTTACCATATTCGAATTTGAACTTTATTCAGATTTGAATTCAAACTTTAACTAGCAATATCTCCTAAACCGTAGCTCCGATTAAGTTGATTCTTTTTGCACTTTGTCACCGTAGCCAAACTTTATGACTTGGGCCAATCTCACACATTTAGGATCTGTCCATGATAGTTTTACTCGTATGCCTAGTATGCACTATGGTTCACATCACATTTTTGAACCCATGTTATATGTTGTTTTGCACTTAGAATATTTTTGTGATAGCTAAGTGTGTTGTATGTTCATTTGGTTTTTCCGAGCCTTTTTTGCTTTGCATGTTATTTTGGTTCTCTGAAATGATTGCTTATGTATGCCTATTTACTTTGCGATAGATTGTCCGGAGTGCGAAGTTGAATATTATCAATCTCTAGAATTCAACAAGCAGTACCAAGGCAAGTTCACATTTGATCATTCTTTCAATTACCTATGTTTTATATACGCACTTAGTCCTTTGCGGTAGGATTGCATGTTAGGTATTTATGCCGGATGGCTATGCTTTACACCCAGTAGTTCATTGAGGTAGGTCTGAACCTTACATCTTTGTCACCACCGTGTAAGTTTATTTTGCCTCACTAATATAGACGTGGATTGGGGAGTGTTCAGGGCGAGACTTGAGTGACAAGGTAGTAAACAGGTGATGGAAATATGCCCTAGAGGCAATAATAAAGTTGGTATTATTATATTTCCTTATTCATGATAAAGGTTTATTATTCATGCTAGAATTGTATTGACCGGAAACTTAAATACATGTGTGAATACATAAACAAGTACCGTGTCCCTAGTGAGCCTCTACTAGACTAGCTCGTTGATCAAAGATGGTTAATGTTTCCTAACCATAGACATGAGTTGTCATTTGATAACGGGATCACATCATTAGGAGAATGATGTGATGGACGAGACCCAACCGTTAGCATAGCATATGATCGTTTAGTTTATTGCTACTGCTTTCTTATTGTCAAATACATGTATCTTCGACCATGAGATCATGCAACTCCCGGATACCGAAGGAATACCTTGTGTGCTATCAAACGTCACAATGTAATTGGGTGATCATAAAGATGCTCTACAGGTATCTCCGAAGGTGTCTGTTGAGTTGGCGTGAATCAAGATTGGGATTTGTCACTCCGTATATCGGAGAGGTATATCTGGGCCCTCTCGGTAATACACATCACAAGAAGCTTGCAAGCAAAGTGACTAAGGAGTTAGTTGCAAGATGATGTATTACGGAACAAGTAAAGAGACTTGCCGGTAACGAGGTTGAACTAGGTATAGAGATACCAACGCTCGAATCTCGGGCAAGTAACATGCCTACAAACAAAGGGAATTACGTATGTTGTCATAAAGGTTCAACCGATAAAAGATCTTCGTGGAATATGTAGGAATCAATATGGGCATCCAGGTCCCGCTATTGGTTATTGACCGGAGAGGTGTCTCAGTCATGACTACATAATTCCCGAACCCGCAGGGTCGCACGCTTAACGTTCATTGACGCTAGAGTAGTATTGAAATATTTGATGAGTGGTAACCAAATGTTGTTTGGAGTCCTGGATGAGATCCCGGACATCACGAGGAGTTTCGGAATGGTCGAGAGGTAAAGATTTATATATGGGAAGTCATATTTTGGGTTCCAGAAAAAAGTGCAGTTTTTTCGGTATTGTACCAGGAAGCTTCCAGAGGATTCTGGAGGGGTCCGGAAGTCCACAAGTGGGTCCACCATGACCCAAGGGCTAGCATGGTCTGCGGGGAGGCACCCTGGCCTTATCGGGCTAGGCGCACCAAGTCCTCATAAGCCCATGTGGCTAGGGAAAGCAAAAGAGGAAGGAGTCCTAGTAGGAATAGGATTGGACTTGGAGTCCAAGTCCACTCCCCCTTAGATGCGCCCTAGGGCTTGGAGGGGCTGTTTCCCATGCCCCTCCACCTATATATAGAGGGGAGGGGGCACCCCAAGAGGACACACCAAGCCCTTGGCACCGCTCTCTCTCCCGTTACTCCGTAGTTCCACCGCCTCGTCCCGGCGACGCTTAGCGAAGCACTGTCGGTGCTCCACCACCACCATCACCACCACGCTGTCGTGTTGGTTGTGATCCCATCTACTTCTCCTCTCCCACTTGCTGGATCAAGAAGGAGGAGACGTCATCGAGCCGCACGTGTGCTAAACTCGGAGGTGTCGTCCGTTCGGCACTAGATCGGTTGGATCGTGATCGGATCGCGAAGAGTACGACTACATCAACCGCGTGATAAATGCTTCCGCTTAGCGATCTACAAGGGTTTGCAGATGCTCCCCCCTCTCATAGCTATGCATCTCCATGGATAGATCTTGCGTGTGCGTAGAATTTTTTTTGTTTTCCATGCAACGTTCCCCAACAGTGGCTTCATGAGCCAGGTCTATGCATAGATGATATGCATGAGTAGAACACAAAGAGTTGTGGGTGGTGAGGTTTATACTGCTTACCACCAACGTCTTACTTTGATTCGGCAGCATTGTGGGATGAAGCGGCCCAGACCAACCTTACATGTCCACGCACATGAGACCGGTTCCACCGACTGACATGCAACTTGTTTTGCATAATGGTAGCTGGCGGGTGTCTGTTTCTCCTACTTTAGTTGAATCAAATTTGACTATGGCCGGTCCTTGAAGAAGGTTAAAATAGCAAACTTGATAATCACCATTGTGGTTTTGCGTAGTTAAGAACGGTTCTTGCTAGTTGCCCGTAGCAGCCACGTAAAACTTGCAACAACAAAGTAGAGGACGTCTAACTTGTTTTTGCAGGGTATATGTTATGATGTGACATGGTCAAGACATGATGTGATTTACGTTGTTGTATGAGATGATCATGTTTTGTAATATCGACAACCGGCATGAGCCTTAGGGTTGTCTCTTAATTATTGTATGAAATGCACGCGCCATGCAATTGCTTTACTTTATCGCTATGCGTTAGCAATAGTTGTAGAAGCAATAGTTGGCGAGACGACCCCGACGCTATGATGGAGATCAAGGTGTCATGCCGGTGATGATGGAGATCATGCCGATGCTTTGGAGATGAAGATCAAAAGCACAAGATGATGATGATGGCCATATCATGTCAAATATTTTGATTGCATGTGATGTTTATCCTTTATGCATCTTATTTTTCTTAGAATGATGGTAGCATTATAAGATGATCCATTCACTTAATTTCAAGATAAAAGTGTTCTCCCTGAGTATGCACCGTTGCTAAAGTTCGTCATTTCGAAGCACCTCGTGATGATCGGGTGTGATAGACTCTACGTTCACATACAACGGGTGTAAGCCAGTTTTGCACAAGCAGAATACTTGGGTTAAACTTGACGATCCTAGCATGTACATACATGGTCTCGGAACACTGGAGACCGAAAGGTCGAACGTGAGTCATATAATAGATATGATCAACATAGAGATGCTCACCATTGATGACTACCCCATCTCACGTGATGATCAGACATGGGTTAGTTGATTTTGATCATGTATCACTTAGATAACTTGAGGGATGTTAATTTAAGTGGGAGTTCATTAGTAATTTGATTAATTGAACTTAATTTATCATGAACTTAGTCTTAATAGTTTTTGCATATCTATGTTGTTGATCAATGGCCCGTGCTACAGTTCCCCTGAATTTTAATGCGTTCCTAGAGAAAGCTAAGTTGAAAGATGATGGTAGCAACTACACGGACTGGGTTCGTAACTTGAGGATTATCCTCATTGCTGCACAGAAGAATTATGTCCTTGATGCACCGCCAGGTGACAGACCTGCTGCAGGAGCTACTGTAGATGTTATGAACATCTGGCAGGCTCGATCTGATGACTACTCAATAGTTCAGTGTGCCATGCTTTACGGCTTAGAACCGGGACTTCAAAGACATTTTAAATGCCACAGAGCATATGAGATGTTCCAAGAGCTGAAATTGACATTTCAAGTTAATGCCCGGGTTGAGAGATATGAAGTCTCCAACAAGTTCAATAGCTGCAAGATGGAGGAGAACAGTTATGTCAGTGAACAGATACTCAAAATGTCTGGGTATCATAACCACTTGACTCAGCTGGGAATTGATCTTCCAGTTGAGAGTGTTATTGATAGAGTTCTTCAGTCACTGCCACCAAGCTACAAAGGCTTCGTGATGAACTATAATACGCAAGGGATGACGAAAATGATTCCCGAGCTCTTCGCGATGCTGAAATCGGCGGAGGTAGAAATCAAGAAGGAGCATCAAGTGTTGATGGTTAACAAGACCACTAGTTTCAAGAAAAAGGCAAAGGAAAGAAAGGGAACTTCAAGAAGAATGGCAAGCAAGTTGCCGCTCCCGTGAAGAAGCCCAAAGCTAGACCAAAGCCTAAACTGAGTGCTTCTACTGCAAGGGAAATGGTTACTGGAAGCAGAACTACCCCAAATACTTGGCGGATAAGAAGGATGGCAAAGTGAACAAAGGTATATTTGATATACATGTTATTGATGTGTTCCTTACCAATGCTCGTAGTAGCGCTTGGGTATTTGATACTGGTTTCGTTGCTCATATTTATAACTCGAAACATGAGTTACGGAATAAACGAAGATGGGCTAAGGATGAGGAGAAGATGCGCGTCGGGAATGGTTCCATGGTCGATGTGATCGTCGTCGGCACGCTACCTCTACATCTACATCTACCTTCGGGATTAGTTTTAGACCTCAATAATTGTTATTTGGGGTCTTGTTTATTGCGAGATGGTTATTCATTTAAATCAGAGAATAATGGTTGTTCTATTTATATGAGTAATATCTTTTATGGTCATGCACCTTTGATGAATGGTCTATTCTTGTTGAATCTCGATCGCAGTGATACACATATTCATAATATTGATGCCAAAAGATGCAAAGTTGATAATGAGAGTGCAACATACTTGTGGCACTGCTGTTTAGGTCATATTGGTGTAAAGCACATGAAGAAACTCCATGCGGATGGACTTTTGGAATCACTTGATTATGAATCATTTGATACTTGCGAACCATGCCTCATGGGTAAGATGACTAAAACTCCGTTCTTGTGACGCCCCTGACTCAATCGTGCACTAATCATACACGCAAACATGCACAATCAAGCACAGGGACTCACGGGAAGATATCACAACACAACTCTAACACAAATAAACGGAGATCCACAATATTACAGACTAGGGATCCGAAGATCCGAATACATAAGTCAGTCATACAAATAATATATGAGTACAGACATAATTAGACAGTTTTTTGCCTTAAGAAGGCTAGCACAAACAATGACTCTAGAATGAAAGGCGTAGGCCTCCTGCCTGGGAGCCTCCGATCCTACTCCTTCTCGGCGGGCTCGATCCAATAGTACGTGCCATCTGGACCCTCCTGGTAGTAAGCTCTTGTGGTGGCATCTGGCTCCGGGGCTCTATCGTCTGATGTATCATGAAAGTGGGGTATGGGGAAAAAGAAGTAACAAAGCAACCGTGAGTACTCATCCGAAGTACTCAGCAAGCAAGGATCTACACTACATATGCAACATTATCAAAGGGGAAAGGCTGTATATGTGGACTGGGCTGCAAAAATGCCAGAATAGAGAGAAGGCCTAGTCCTATCGAAGACTAGCATCTTCAAAAATCTTCACGAAGCCATCATCTTGCAGCAATAGAAGAGAGTAGGATAGCATTTTATTAAGCAAACATGTTGTAGCTAAGCCTAAAGATCCTTCCTCGACTCCCTGTGAGAAAGCGATCCCGAAGCTTCAATTAAGTAACAAGTATCCAGTTCAAGTAGTAGATCGGGATACACAAACTGAGCGTCCTTTACCGTAGGACTGGTTATCGATAGATTATTCATCCCTGCAGGGGTGCACTACTGTTACCCAACACGCTCGATCACCTCTGGCCGGACACACTTGCTGGTAATGCCCGGCCTCGGGAGATCAACACGAAGCAGCGCCCTACCTAGGCTCAGCAGAGAGGTCAGCACGCCGGACTAACCTATGCACCCAGAGGTCTTGGGCCATCGCCCTGCGCACCCTGCGTGTTGCGTGGCTGGCCGGGGTGCAGGCGTGACGCTGAACTCGTCAGTGAAGTATCTAGCCCATTCCCGGCGATCAGCCCGCACGGTGAAACATGACATCTGAAGAGCTTTTGGGAGAAACGTACATCGCAGAGGGCCCCATAAACCATTATCCCGCGTGGTGGTAGTGCGTATAGGGCACGTCGACCCACTCAGATCAAACACCCAAATCCAATAAGCTCATTTAGTAACACGTGGAGACAATCAGAGTTTCTGAAGCTCCGCCACAATATCACACTCGAGTGCCCTTCCGGCACACCCGACATCATAGATCCCCAGCGGGTACCCACCAGGGTCGACCCGCCTGTAACAAAGGTCATGGTAACTGTGTGGTCATAACATCAAGGGGGAAACCCCGAGGAATCACCCTCGGTGGATTCCACTCGACGAAATCATCAAGGTGAACGTATGAGGCATCACCCTCGAGGTTCACACTGAAGGGTTGCACGACAGAGTCGTATCGGAATTGGAGAAGGAGGAATCACCCTCGATGACCACGACCGAACAAGTACACTGCAGAGTATTCATCAGGAGTGCGTTACGAGGTATCACCCTCGGCACTCGAGAGTAACTATGCAGAGTCGTACAACTAAGGGGGTGAAGTGATGTGTCGGTCTCTGGTCGACGATCACACTGATCGAGTCGTCGATGATCAAGCAGGGGCAACAAGGGTAAGGAGGTGGGGGTCACTGATGGTTCACTACCAACCTATACTAAGCAGTTTAACATAGGCAGGTAAGGTAACAATAAACAGGTTACAAAAGCAGGCTATGCATCAAAATAGGAGCAAAACATTAATAGTAGCAAAATCTAATGCAAGTAGGAGAAACAGAATGGGCGATATCTGGATGCTCAAGGGGGGGGGGCTTGCCTGGTTGCTCTGGCAAGATGGAGGGGTCGTCAACGGGCTGCTCGTCTGTAGCGTAGTCGTACCCGGCTGCAACGTCGTCGTTCTCGGTGTCTATCGAGAGAGAAGGAGGGGGAGAGAAACAATAAATTTCACGGCAATAATGCAAACAAGCTGCATGACATGACTAAATGATATGCCGGGGTGTTCTACTGCCTAACTAAATGATTTAGTTAATTTAGGAATTTATCCGGATTTATTTAATTAAAGTTGGGCACTATTCATTTATCAAAATCGGTCTAAAAGTTCCATGTTCATCTAGCTAGGGGCATCTGACAGGAATACGGAGGGCGTATTCAGACTCGTATCGAAATTCTGAGCAACTTTCGTGTATAAAGTATTTTCATCGAAGTTACGAATTATTTTATAAGATTTTCTATAGTTTTAATCATTTTCTGGAATTTTATTTAATTATTTAATCCAACATTATCCAGAACAGTGTATGCGGACATCATCATAATGTCAGCAGTCAACAGGGCGTTGACTGGGTCAAGCTGACGTGTGGGTCCCACCTATCATACTCTGTTTAGGTTAATTAGGGTTTAACTAATCTAATTACTGTTTAATTAAACTAACTAATTAATTAGATTAATTAAACAGAATTAATTAACTTAATTTATTCACTAATTAATTAATAATTATTTTTACTAATTTATTTTCATTTACTTTTTTTTAATTACGTTTTAAGGGCGTGGGCCCCATCTGTCATTTTCACAGGGGGGCAGGGCCCACTGGTCAGTGGTACAGGGGCATCGGGCCCCACCTGGCAGTGGCACTGGGCCACTGCGGGCGCGCGGGCGCGCGCGGCCCAGGCCGGCGCCGGAGCGGCACGGCGAGGGGGCGTGGCCGGCGAGTGGCAGCAGGGGGGGGGGGGGTCGCGGGTCGAGCGCGCCAGCACAGGACCAAGCGCAGCGTGCGCGCGGGGGGTGGCTTAGCGGGCAGGTACGGGGCAATCGCGCGCGGTCGAAGCGGCTGCTGCGCTTAATCTGTGGCAGCGGCCTAGATGCGATTCAGCGGAGCTGTTCCGTCTGTCTCTCTTCTATCAGTCTCCACATTTTGTGCATGATTGCGATCTCTGTAGGTCATTATCTTCTCCTATCTTATTCGCTTTTTTTCATTTGTACTCGTAATTCTTCCATACAACTTTCTCTATCACTCTCTTTTTCATCATCCTTTCTTCTGAACTAGTCCGCGATGAGCCCTGTCGGCGCTCGTTTTGTGGTGCGATGCACTCAGCGGGTGTGAGGGTCCCTCTCCCGAGCGTGCCTCCTGGTTCGCGGCAGCCATGTGCTTGTGCCGGTGGAAGAGGAGGGCGGGGCGACGAGGCCGTGGCCTCACCATGCGTGTAGGGTCAAGGTATCGGGGGGGGGGTCGAGGAGAGACGACGGCGAGGCGGCGGTGGTCGGCGAGGCATCACGGGGACAAGGGCGAGGCACAGGCTCGGGGCGCGGGGCTTAGGTTTCGGGGTCCAGGGGAGGCCATTAGCCAGGGGCGGGAGTGGGCCGGCCTGGCTGGGCCGTGGCCCATTGGGCGCGCGGGGGGGGGGGGGGGGGGTTTGAGTCTTCATTTTCTTTTATTTTTGTTTTGTTTTCCTTTCTTATTTTCTTTTCTCTTATTTTCGGTTTTGCAAATTGTTAGGCCACAAAATGACTTTTACAAAATCAGTAACTTAGCTCATAGTTAGCAGTGCATTATACCCTATCTCCAAAAACTAGTTTGGGCAAAACATAATTTCATATTTAATTTAGATTAAATAAAAGGTTATTAAATATTGTCTTTAGTCACTGTTTGAGGATGTTTGAGTCACTTACCCAATTCCAATGATGTTGGTTTCAATTTTAGAATTGTCTCTGGAATATTTGTTATTTAATGAACAATTTAGTTTCTGATTTGAACAACTTTTATTTTCCACTTTAAATCAAATTTGAATTTTGAGTTAGGAGTTTGAAATGCAATATGATGCAAATGATGATTAGGCACTGTTAATCATGCTGACTTGTCATTATCAAGAGTGATTACTATGGCTAATGACAGGGGGTGTTACAATTCTCCTTATCTATCAAAAATTCTCGTCCCGAGAATTAAGAGGAAGACTGAAAGAAAGCGGGGTATTCTTCACGAAGACGATCCTCGCGTTCCCAAGTGGCTTCATCTTCAGAATGATTCGACCATTGAACTTTGAGGAATTTGATTGACTTTTGGCGAGTCCGGCGTTCAGCTTGATCAAGAATACGGATGGGATATTCTGGATAAGACAGATCTTCCCGCAATTCAAGCATTTCATGATCCACAGCTCGAATAGGATCCTTGAAGCAGCGACGGAGTTGGGATACATGAAAGACATCATGCACTTGAGAAAGATTTGGTGGCAATTGCAATTGATATGCCACTTCTCCTCGACGGGCCAGAATACGGAACGGGCCAATGTAGCGAGGAGCTAACTTGCCTTTGATTCCGAACCGATGAGTGCCTTTCAACGGAGTAACACGAAGGTAAGCTTGCTCGCCAGGCTAATAGACCATTTCCTGGTGCATTCGGTCATAGTTGCTCTTATGACAAGACTGAGCAGTTTTCAGATGTTCACGGATGATGCGGACTTGTTCTTCAGCTTGCTGAACAATGTCCGGTGCGACGAGTGAGCATTCCCTAGTTTCTGACCAATTCAGAGGGGTTTGACACTTACGTCCGTATAGAACTTCAAACGGTGCCATCTTCAAACTAGCTTGATAGCTATTGTTGTAAGAGAATTCGGCATACGGGAGAGATTCCTCCCATTTCTTACCGAAGGAGATGACGCAAGCTCGAAGCATATCTTCGAGCACTTGATTAACTCATTCGACTTGACCCTGAGACTGAGGGTGAAAAGCGGTACTGAAGGACAGGTGAGTTCCCATAGCTTCTTGGAAACTATTCTAGAATCTGGAGGTGAAGAGGCTGCCACGATCAGAACTGATCTCCAAAGGAACACCGTGGAGTGACACAATTCGGGAAACATACAAGTCCGCTAGCTGACTAGCAGTAATTGTCTCCTTAACAGGCAGAAAGTGAGCAACCTTTGAGAATCGGTCAATGATGACAAAAATAGCATCATGACCCTTCTGAGATCTAGAAAAACCAGTAATGAAATCCATTTGGACTTTGTCCCATTTCCATTCAGGAATATCAAGTGGTTGCAGAGTTCCAGCAGGCCTTTGATGTTCTGCTTTAATGCGGCGGCAAACGTCACACTCAGAAACATAATGAGCAATGTCTCGCTTCATATTAGGCCACCAGTATCTCTGACAAATGTCACGGTACATCTTTGTGCTACCAGGATGAATGGACAGAGGAGTGTCATGAGCTTCTTTCATAACGTGTTCTGTCTCATCCTTGAATTTGGGTACGAAGAGACGGCCCTAGAAGAATAGGATCCCATCATCATCAAGATGGAATTCCGACGGCTTTCCTTTTTCGAGGTATCGCTTAATCCTTTCAACTTCTGAGTCATACCGTTGCATAGTCTTAATGCTGTGCTCTAAATCTGGTTCAACAACCATGGTATTGAGATAACCATGTGGAACAATATGGAGGTTCAATTTGCGAAGCTCTTCATGGAGAAGAGGTTGCGTTTCCTGAACCATATGGTTGCTGCAATAAGCCTTGCAACTCAAAGCATCGGCCATTACATTAGCCTTGCCAGGGTTATATGAGATATTCATATCATAATCGGCAATTGTTTCGAGCCATCTTTGTTGATGAAGGTTCAGATCTGGTTGAGTATATAAATACTTCAAACTTTGGTGATCCGTGTATATCTCGCAACGGTTACCAAGAAGGTAATGTCGCCATAGCTTCAGAGCATAAATAACCGCAGAAAGTTCAAGATCATGCACTGGATAATTTTCTTCATGAGGACGCAACTATCGAGAGGCATAAGCAATCACTTTGCGCTCTTGCATTAGGACACAGCCTAATCCTTGACGAGATGCATCACAGTATATCACGAAATCCTTTTGGGAATCCGAGGGTGCTAGCACTGGGGCAGATGTTAACTTATCTTTTAGTGTCTGCAAGCTTTCTTGACATTTTTCTGTCCACTCAAATTTAACACCTTTGTGGAGCAGATCAGTAAGTGGCTTTGCAATCTTGGAAAAGTTCTCAACGAATCGACGGCAATAACTAGCGAGTCCGAGAAAACTTCTGACTTGCTTAACATTCTTCGGGGGAGTCCAATCAAGAATAGCCTAAACTCACTCGGGGTTAACAGCAATGCCATTATTGAAAATCACATGACCAAGATAGGTCACTTCAGATAACCAGAACTCACACTTAGAGTACTTGGCGTAAAGCTGGTGTTCTCGAAGCTTCTCCAATACAAGCCGAAGATGTTCAGCATGTTCTTCTTCATTCTTGGAATATATAAGGATATCATCTAAATAAACCATGATGAATTTGTCGAGGTAATCCATGAAGATATAGTTCATCAACCGGGAGAAGGTTGCTGGAGCATTTGTTAAGCCAAATGACATGACAGTGTACTCATAAGAGCCATATCGAGTAACAAAGGCAGTCTTCGGAATGTCCTCTTCGCGAACACGGATCTGATGATAACCCAACCTCAAGTCAAGTTTCGAGAAGACAAAGGATACAGCAAGCTGATCATAAAGGTCATTGATCCGGGGCAGTGGGTATTTATTCTGGATTGTGGCTTGGTTAATGGGCCGGTAATCCTGAACCAATCGGTTAGTTCCATCCTTCTTCCTAACGAAGAGTGAAGGTGCTCCCCAAGCAGAGGAACTGGGGCGGATCAACCCTTTCTTAAGTGACTTGTCGATTTCTTCCTTAAGTTCGAGAAGGTGGTGCGGAGGCATCTTATAAGGACGCTTCGCAATAGGGGTAGTGCCAGGCTTCAAGTCAATGACAAACTCAACAGCTCTAACCGGGGGTATTCCTGGAAGTTCTTCCGGAAAGACGTCTGGAAAATCTCGAATGACAGGAACGTTCTCGATCCCTTCCAGAGGTGAGGCGTTCAAAGCATTCAGATCATATATCTGAGCTTCAGCATTACGGGTAATTCGGGCGGTGTAGTTCACTATCTCATCGGAGGGGAGAAGAAGTTGGATGACTTTTGTAGCACAATTGATCGAAGCAATGTGAGCTTTCAACCAATCCATTCCGAGTATGAGGTCTATGGTGGAAGACTTCAGGATAATGGGCGAAACAAGGAATTCCAATCCCTTAATTTCAACGGGAACATTGTGTGCCATCATAGTGGTTTGACACTGGCCTCCAGGGGTGCGGATTACTACTGGCAGGTTCATCTTTCGAAATGCAATGTCATGTGATAATGCAAATGCTTTTGACATGAATGAATGCGATGCTCCTAAATCAAATAATACAGAAGCAGGTACTGAGTTAACGAAAAGGGTACCCATCACAGTAGCAGGTTGATCCTTGACTTCTTCAATATCAATGTTGTAAGCGTGTCCACGACCATGTGCAGCAGACCCAGTATTATAGTTGCGGGCCTGATTGTTGCCACGTCCATTGCCACGGCCAGTACGAGGAAAAGCCAACTGATTCTGAGTCTGGCGGCAGTCGTTAGCAAGGTGACCTAGTTTGCGGCACTTGAAGCACAGACCATCTTCAGGACGAAGAGGAGCATTGTGTTGAATAGCTTGAGCTCTTGGCTGCCTCGGTGGTGGAGGAGGCAGATGTGGTGCAGCATAGTTGTTCTTTGGCGCAGGGGCATTTGGACGGAACACGTTGTTGGGAATCCAGACTCGACGCTTCTGTGCTGAGCCCGAAGATGAGCCAGCATCACGATAGCGCTTCTGCGAGTCCTTATGCTTCATCTGAGCGGTCTCAACCAGAATAGCCTTGTTCACAAGAGTAGAAAAGTCGTTGAAGTCTTGAGCAGCAAGGGCAAGCTCCAGGTCTGGGTGGAGTCCATTACGGAACTTCTCTTGTCTACGGGCATCTGTGGCGATGTCTTCTTCAGCATAGCGGGAGAGGTCAAGAAATTCCCGCTGATAAGCTTCGACAGTCTTGTTGCCTTGAGTGAGGTTGCAGAACTGGGTCTTCATCCATTCCATAATTGCCTGAGGAATATAACATGCACGGAAAGCAGCCTGGAACTCATACCAGGTAACGACTGTTCCAGCAGGTAGTGTACGCTTGTGTGTGTCTCACCATTGAGCAGCGGGCCCCTTTAAGAAAAAGGACGCAAAGGTGACAAAGTTGGCAGGGGCGACATTAGCAGACTCCATCTCGTGAGTGATGTCGCGGAGCCAGTCATCAGCATCCAGTGGCTTGTCAGAGTTGCGGAAGTGAGTGGGGTTAAGTCGCATAAACTCCGGCAGAGTTATTGAAGGCGGGTTCTGGTTCTGGTTGTTCTGATGCGGAAACTGAGCCATGATTCTAGTCATGAACTGACGGTTGAGCTCGAATTGTTGCATCATAGCTGCCATATAGTCTGGCGGTGGTGGGCGTTCAGGGGCACGACCACGACCACGACCACCTGGTCTAACCATCCTGCTAAGTATCAACAGGGGGTAGTTTAGTAAAAGCAATTGTGAGTGTTTAGCGACAAGTACGATGTAACTTGACAACAATTTAAGCAGTGTAACAGATACATAACAATAGTCAATTAAGACAAACAGATCCATACACAGAGTCGGGTACATGCGGACAGCATAACGGCACAAATTTAGAACTAGACATACTAGGCGGCGCGCAGGCATGCGGTAAGGAAGTACACAACGAGACATAGCAAAGGCTACATCAACGTCGGGGAAAACCACTGAAACGGGGCATCTGCGACTGTGGACGACGAGTGTTCGTCGCGGTAGGATCGTGCACTCCATGTGCACTCTGATGCAGAACCCGGTCTCGAGCTGTAAGAAGAGGTCCACGTGTAGGTGTTTTTCCTCCAACAGCAGGCCAATCAATACCAGCATACATCTGAGTCCTGCGCGGATAAAGGATGTGCTCCGGATGTATCCTTGCACGAACATCGGGTAGCAACTGCATCATAGCATCGTAGAGACGTGCTCGAGTGGCAACCAACTCAACAACAAGAGCCCGAACAGTGCGATCCAGAGCCTGAGTGCACTGAATCAGAACACACGGGTCGTAGCGACGAGGCTCGTACGGGGCACAGATAGCTGTGTAGTATCCAGTAGCATCTCCAGCAGGGGCATAAGGAATGTATTGGAACTCAGAGTCATCCAAGATATCGCTGAACTCTCCTCGGAGATGTGCGACAACAGAGTAGGCGGCATCATGGATTGCCATCTCAATCGTCACGCCGATACTGTGGAAAAGGTGCAGCTTAGTGTCTGAGTCATCTTGCTGATCATAGATACGAACATCAGCATGGTACTGCTCCTGGTTGAACTCGCGGTAATCCTTGTAGACCATGTACTCGGGGTACCAGCCGTAGCCAAGTCTGGTCAGGAGGGCGATCAGGACAGCTGGAAACCCAGGGGCATCACGAGCCCAAGTGCGAAGCACAAGCTATGTCGTAGGACATGGTGGAAACAAACGATCCATCTGAAATAGAGGAAATTCAGGTTTGTCAAACGACAATGAGAAGTTTAACACAACTCGGAGAGAAAGGTTAAACAAAACAATGGAAAGGAAAATGATTATCAAACTAATCAGATCAATGGTAAGAAAGTAAGCACAGATATCCAGCTCTCCGGGTAGACAGGATTTACGAGATCCTAAGTGTCGGCGTTAGTAAAATTTATTTAACCCGAATAGAAGAGAGATCAGAGTCCCAGAGTATAGACGAGGAATAAAAGATCCTAATACCACCCAGTTGGCGACGTGGGCCCCTAAGCCACACAACCAAGTTAGTAAATTAGTTTTTCGATGTCTAGACTCAACTTCGACCAAGGAATTGGAAGGGGGCTTCCTACAGGCAGTCAGCTCTGATACCAACTTGTGACGCCCCCGACTCAATCGTGCACTAATCATACACGCAAACATGCATGATCAAGCATAGGGACTCACGGGAAGATATCACAACACAACTCTAACACAAATAAACGGAGATCCACAATATTACAGACCAGGGATCCAAAGATACGAATACATAAGTTAGTCATACAAATAATATCTGAGTACAGACATAGTTAGACAGGTTTTTGCCTTAAGAAGGCTAGCACAAACAACGACTCTAGATTGAAAGGCGTAGGCCTCCTGCCTGGGAGCCTCCGATCCTACTCCTGGTCGGCGGGCTCGATCCAGTAGTACGTGCCATCTGGACCCTCCTGGTAGTAAGCTCCTGTAGTGGCATCTGGCTCCGGGGCTCCATCGTCTGATGTATCATCAAAGTGGGGTATGGGGAAAAAGAAGTAACAAAGCAACTGTGAGTACTCATCCGAAGTACTCAGCAAGCTAGGATCTACACTACATATGCAACATTATCAAAGGGGAAAGGCTGTATATGTGGACTGGGCTGCAGAAATGCCAGAATAGAGAGAAGGCCTAGTCCTATCGAAGACTAGCATCTTCAAAAATCTTCACGAAGCCATCATCTTGCAGCAATAGAAGAGAGTAGGATAGCATTTTATTAAGCAAACATGTTGTAGCAAAGCCTAAAGATCCTTCCTTGACTCCCTGCGAGAAAGCGATCCCGAAGCTTCAATTAAGTAACAAGTACCCAGTTCAAGTAGTAGATTGGGATACACAAACTGAGCATCCTTTACCATAGGACTGGTTATCGATAGATTATTCATCCCTGCAGGGGTGCACTACTGTTACCCAACATGCTCGATCACCTCTGGCCGGACACACGAAGCAGCGCCCTACCTAGGCTTAGCAGAGAGGTCAGCACGCTGGACTAACCTATGCACCCAGAGGTCTTGGGCCATCGCCCTGGGCACCCTGCGCGTTGTGTGGCTGGCCGAGGTGCAGGCGTGACGCTAAACTCATCAGTGAAGTATCCAGCCAATTCCCGGTGATCAGCCCGCACGGTCAAACGTGACGTCTGAAGAGCTTTTGGGAGAAACGTACATCACAGAGGGCCCCATAAACCATTATCCCGCATGGTGGTAGTGCGTATAGGGCACGTCGACCCACTCAGATCAAACACCCAAATCCAATAAGCTCATTTAGTGACACGCGGAGACAATCAAAGTTTCTGAAGCTCCGCCACAATATCACACTCGAGTGCCCTTCCGGCACACCCGACATCATAGATCCCCAGCGGGTACCTACCAGGGTCGACCCGCTTGTAACAAAGGTCAAGGTAACCGTGTGGTCATAACATCAAGGGGGAAACCCCAAGGAATCACCCTCGGTGGATTCCACTCGACGAAATCATCAGGGTGAATGTATGAGGCATCACCCTCGAGGTTCACACTGAAGGGTTGCACGACAGAGTCATATCGGAAGTGGAGAAGGAGGAATCACCCTCGATGACCACGATCGAATAGCTACATTGCAGAGTATTCATCAGGAGTGCGTTACGAGGTATCACCCTCGGCACTCGAGAGTAACTATGCAGAGTCGTACAACTAAGGGGGTGAAGTGAGGTGTCGGTCTCTGGTCGATGATCACACTGATCGAGTCGTCGATGATCAAGCAGGGGCAACAAGGGTAAGGTGGTGGGGGTCACTGATGGTTCACTACCAACCTATACTAAGCAGTTTAACATAGGCAGTTAAGGTAACAATAAACAGGTTACAAAAGCAGGCTATGCATCAGAATAGGAGCAAAACATTAACAGTAGCGAAATCTAATGCAAGCAGGAGAAACGGAATGGGCGATATCTGGATGCTCAAGGGGGGGGGGGGTGCTTGCCTGGTTGCTCTGGCAAGAAGGAGGGGTCGTCAATGGGCTGCTCGTCTGTAGCGTAGTCGTACCCGGCTGCAACGTCATCGGTCTCAGCGTCTATCGAGAGAGCAGGAGGGGGAGAGAAACAATAAATTTCACAGCAATAATGCAAACAAGATGAATGACATGACTAAATGATATGCCGGGGTGTTCTACTGCCTAACTTGATCACTATTCATTTATCAAAATCGGTATAAAAGTTCCATGTTCATCTAGCTAGAGGCATCTGATAGGAATACAAAGGGCGTATTCAGACTCGTATCGAAATTCTGAGCAACTTTCATGTATAAAGTATTTTCATCGGAGTTACGGATTATTTTATATGATTTTCTAATGTTTTAATCATTTTCTGGGATTTTATTTTATTATTTAATCCGACATTATCCAGAACAGTGTATGCTGACGTCATTATGACGTCATGACATCAGCAATCAACAGGGCGTTGACTGGGTCAAGCTGACGTGTGGGTCCCACCTGTCATACTCTGTTTAGGTTAATTAGGGTTTAACTAATCTAATTACTGTTTAATTAAACTTACTAATTAATTAGATTCATTAAACATAATTAATTAACTTAATTAATTCACTAATTAATTAATTAATAATTATTTTTACTAATTTTATTTTCATTTACTTTTTTAATTATGTTTTAAGGGCGTGGGACCCATCTGTCATTGTCACAGGGGGGGCAGGGCCTACTGGTCAGTGGTACAGGGGCATCGGGCCCCACCTGGCAGTGGCACTGGGCCACTGCGGGCGCGCGGGCGTCGGGCACAGCCCGAGCGGGCGACGGGCGGGCGCGCTGGAGCGCGCGGCGCAGGCCGGCGCCGGAGCGGCACGGTGAGGGGGCGTGGCCGGCGAGTGGCAGCAGGGGGGTCCGCGGGCGAGCGGCCCAAGCAGGAGCCAAGCGCGCGTGCGCGCGCGCGGGCGGCTTAGCGGGCAGGGAGCGGGGCAGCGTGCGCGGGCGAGCGGCGGATGCGGCTGAAGCGGGGCGAGCGGCGAGCGTGATGCAGCGGAGCGGGGCCAGCGCGTCGCGTGGCGAGCGGCGCAGCAGGGGCAGGATGGGCGGCACGGGAGGCAGAAGCGGGCGCCGAGCGGAGGCCGGGGCAGCTGTGGCGCAGGGAGCGCGGCCATAGACGGGCGCGAGCGCGCGCGGTGGCATGCTGGGCGGGGCGAGGCCGCGGTGAGCGCGGTCGGCGCGCGGGTGCGTGCGATGACCGCGGCATGCACAGGGGGGGAAGAGGCGGGGCGGGGCGACGGAGGTCGTGGCTTCACCGTTGGCGTGTAGGGTCAAGGCAGCGGGGGGGGGGGGGGTCGAGGAGGAGGACGAGGACGAGGACGGCGAGGCGGCGGTGGTCGGTGAGGCGTCGACGGGGACGAGGGCGAGGTGGCGGCGTCGAGGGCGCGGGGCAGGGCGCCGTGCCCCGATCCAGATCGGGGAGGGAGCGGGGGAGTGAGAGGGGATCGTGGGGGGGGGGGGGATTAGGGTTTCGGGGTCCAGGGGGCCATATAGGCCAGGGCGAGGGAGTGGGCCGGCCTGGCTGGGCCTGGCCCAGTTGGGCCGGGGGGGGGGGTTGGTTTTTCTTTTATTTTTGTTTTGTTTTCCTTTCTTATTTTCTTCTCTTATTTTCTGTTTTGCAAATTGTTAGGCCACAAAATGACTTTTAAAAAATTAGTAACTTAGCTCATAATTAGTAGTGCATTATACCCTATCTCCAAAAACTAGTTTGGGAAAACATAATTTCATATTTAATTTAGATTAAATAAAAGGTTATTAAATATTGTCTTTAGTCACTATTTGAGGATGTTTGAGTCACTTACCCAATTCCAATGATGTTGGTTTCAATTTTAGAATTGTCTCTGGAATATTTGTTATTTAATGAACAATTTAGTTTCTGATTTGAACAATTTTTATTTTCCACTTTAAATCAAATTTGAATTTTGAGTTAGGAGTTTGAAATGCAATATGATGCAAATGATGATTAGGCACTGTTAATCATGCTGACTTGTCATTATCAAAAGTGATTACTGTGGCTAATGACAGGGGGTGTTACAGTTCTCTGGAACAATGGAGCGAGCTAATGACTTATTGGAAATAATACATACCGATGTATGTGGTCCGATGAGTGTTGAAGCACGCGGCGGGTATCTTTATTTTCTAACCTTCACAGATGATTTGAGTAGGTATGGGTATATCTACTTGATGAAACACAAGTCTGAAACATTTGAAAAGTTCAAAGAATTTCAGAGTGAAGTGGAGAATCATCCTAATAAGAAAATAAAGTTTCTACGATCTGATCGTGGAGGCGAATATTTGAGTTTTGAGTTTGGCCTTCATTTAAAACAATGTGGAATTGTTTCACAACTCACGAAACCTGGAACACCACAGTGTAATGGTGTGTCCGAACATCATAACCGTACTTTATTAGATATGGTGCGTTCTATGATGTCTCTTACTGATTTGCCTTTATCATTTTGGGGTTATGCATTAGAGACAGCCGCATTCACGTTACATAGGGCACCGTCTAAATCCGTTGAGACGACACCGTATGAACTATGGTTTGGCAAGAAACCTAAGCTGTCGTTTCTTAAAGTTTGGGGATACGATGGTTATGTCAAAAGGCTTCAGCCTGATAAGCTCGAACCCAAATCAGAGAAGTGCGTCTTCATAGGATACCCTAAGGAAACTATTGGGTACACCTTCTACCACAGATCCGAAGGCAAGATCTTTGTTGCCAAGAATGGGTCCTTTCTAGAGAAGGAGTTTCTCTCGAAAGAAGTGAGTGGGAGGAAAGTAGAACCTGATGAGGTAATTGTGCCTTCTCTCGAATTGGAAAGTAGCACATCAGAGAAAACCGTTCCCGTGATGCCTACACCAACTAGAGAGGAAGCTAATGATGATAATCATGAAACTTTAGATCAAGTTACTACTAAACCTCGTAGGTCAACCAGAACACGTTTCGCACCAGAGTGGTACGGTAATCCTGTCCTGGAAGTCATGTTATTAGACCACGATGAACCTACAAACTATGAAGAAGCTATGATGAGCCCCGATTCTGACAAATGGTTTGAGGCCATGAAATCTGAGATAGGATCCATGTATGAGAACAAAGTGTGGACTTTGGTGGACTTGCCCGATGATCGGCAGGCCATTGAAAATAAATGGTTCTTCAAGAGGAAGACGGACGCTGATGGTAATATCACTGTCAATAAAGCTCAACTTGTCGCGAAAGGTTTTCGACAAGTTCAAGGAGTTGACTACGATGAGACCTTCTCACCAGTAGCGATGCTTAAGTTTGTCCGAATCATGTTGGCAATTGCCGCATTTTATGATTATGAAATCTGGCAAATGGATGTCAAAACTGCATTCTTTAACGGGTTTCTTAAAGAAGAGTTGTATATGATGCAGCCAGAAGGTTTTGTCGATCCTAAAGGAGCTAACAAAGTGTGCAAGCTCCAGCGATCCATCTATGGACTGGTGCAAGCATCTCGGAGTTGGAATATACGCTTTGATGAGGTGATCAAAGCATATGGTTTTATAAAGACTTACGGTGAAGCCTGTATTTACAAGAAAGTGAGTGGGAGCTCTGTAGCATTTCTGATATTATATGTGGATGACATATTGCTGATTGGAAATGATATTGAATTTCTAGATAGCATAGAAGGATACTTGAATAAGAATTTTTCAATGAAAAACCTCGGTGAAGCTGCCTATATATTGGGCATCAAGATCTATAGGGATAGATCGAGACGCTTAATAGGACTTTCACAAAGCACATACCTTGACAAAGTTCTGAAGAAGTTCAAAATGGACCAGTCAAAGAAAGGGTTCTTGCCTGTGTTGCAAGGTGTGAAGTTGAGTAAGACTCAAAGCCCAACGACGGTAGAAGATAGAGAGAGAATGAAAGTCATTCCCTATGCCTCAGCCATATGTTCTATAAAGTATGCCATGTTGTGTACCAGACCTGTTGTGTGCCTTGCCATGAGTTTGGCAAGAGGTACAATAGTGATCCAGGAGTGGATCACTGAACAGTGGTCAAAATTATCCTTAGGTACCTAAAGAAGACTAAGGAAATGTTTCTCGGTTATGGAGGTGATAAAGAGTTCATCGTAATGGGTTACGTCGATGCAAGCTATGACACCGATCCAGATGACTCTAAGTCTCAATCTAGATACGTATTGAACGTGGGAGCAATTAGCTAGAGTAGCTACATGCAGAGCATTATAGACATAGAAATTTGCAAAATACATACGGATCTGAATGTGGCGGACCCATTGACTAAACCTCTCTCGCAAGCAAAACATGATCATACCTTAATACTCTTTGGGTGTTAATCACATAGCAATGTGAACTAGATTATTGACTCTAGTAAACTCTTTGGGTGTTAGTCACATGGCAATGTGAATTATAGGTGTTAATCACATGACGATGTGAACTAGATTATTGAATCTAGTGCAAGTGGGAGACTAATGGAAATATGCCCTAGAGGCAATAATAAAGTTGTTATTATTATATTTCCTTATTCATGATAAAGGTTTATTATTCATGCTAGAATTATATTGACTGGAAACTTAAATACATGTGTAAATAAATAAACAAATACCATGTCCCTAGTGAGCCTCTACTAGACTAGCTCGTTGATCAAAGATGGTTAAGGTTTCCTAACCATAGACATGAGTTGTCATTTGATAACGGGATCACATCATTAGGAGAATGATGTGATGGACAAGACCCAACCGTTAGCATAGCATATGATCGTTCAGTTTATTGCTACTACTTTCTTAATGTCAAATACATGTATCTTCGACCATGAGATCATGCAACTCCCGGATACCGAAGGAATACCTTGTGTGCTATCAAACGTCACAACGTAACTGGGTGATCATAAAGATGCTCTACAGGTATCTCCGAAGGTGTCTGTTGAGTTGGCGTGAATCAAGATTGGGATTTGTCACTCCGTATATCGGAGAGGTATCTCTGGGCCCTCTCGGTAATACACATCACAAGAAGCTTGCAAGCAAAGTGACTAAGGAGTTAGTTGCAAGATGATGTATTACGGAACAAGTAAAGAGACTTGCCGGTAACAAGATTGAACTAGGTATAGAGATACCGACGCTCGAATCTCGGGCAAGTAACATACCGACAGACAAAGGGAATTACGTATGTTGTCATAAAGGTTCAACCGATAAAAGATCTTCGTGGAATATGTAGGAATCAATATGGGCATCTAGGTCCCGCTATTGGTTATTGACGGAGAGGTGTCTCAGTCATGACTACATAATTCCCGAACCCGCAGGGTCGCACGCTTAACGTTCGTTGACGCTAGAGTAGTATTGGCATATTTGATGAGTGGTAACCAAATGTTGTTTGGAGTCCCGGATGAGATCCCGGACGTCACGAGGAGTCTCGGAATGGTCTAGAGGTAATGATTTATATATGGGAAGTCATATTTTGGGTTCCGGAAAAAGGTGCAGTTTTTTCGGTATTGTACCGGGAAGCTTCCAGAAGGTTCCGGAGGATTCCGGAGGGGTCCAAAAGTCCACAAGTGGGTCCACCACAACCCAAGGGCTAGCATGGGCTGCGGGGAGGCACCCTCTCCTTATTGGGATAGGCGCACCAAGTCCTCAAATGCCCATGTGGCTTGGGAAGGCAAAAAAGGAAGGAGTCCTAGTAGGAATAGGATTGGACTTGGAGTCCAAGTCCTCTCCCCCTTAGATGCGCCCTAGGGCTTGGAGGGGTTGTTTCCCACACCCCTCCACCTATATATAGAGGGGAGGGGCACCCCAAGAGGACACACCAAGCCCTTGGCACCCCTCTCTCTCCCGTTACTCCGTAGTTCCACCGCCTCGTCCCGGCGACGCTTAGCGAAGCGCTGTCGGTGCTCCACCACCACCATCACCACCACGCCGTCGTGTTGGTTGTGATCCTATCTACTTCTCCTCTCCTGCTTGCTGGATCAAGAAGGAGGAGACGTCATCAAGCCGCACATGTGCGAAACTCGGAGGCGCCGTCCGTTCGGCACTAGATCGGTTGGATCATGATCGGATCGCGAAGAGTACGACTACATCAACCGCGTGATAAACGCTTCCACTTAGCGATCTACAAGGGTATGTAGATGCTCTCCCCCTCTCGTAGCTATGCATCTCCATGGATAGATCTTGCATGTGCGTAGATTTTTTTTTCCATGCAACGTTCCCCAACAACATGACCTAAGACAATTAATGAACTACCTGGGCGGAAATTGGTTTGAATGGTGGTGAAGTACAGTGGGGCATGCATGGGAAATCCATGGTGGTGCACCACTAGTGGTCCGTTCGCTTAGGATCAAAGGGATCAAAGGTATTTTCATGTCTAGAAGCTTACATGTGCAGCCACAAGCCAATATGGGCTCTGGCTTAGTTGAGTAGTTAGTGTGACCTCTTCCGGGATAGGCTAGCAGATGTAGAATGAGTAGGTGTACCGGCCTATCCATGGGTTAAGAGGGAGTACTTTCGAAAGACTATGTCTCGATCTTCCAATCATGGAGGTAGTCGAGTCTTGTGGGGAAAGTGCGCAATCTCTGCAGAGTGTTAAATCTAATCAATTAGCCGTGTCCCCGGTTACGGACAACTTGAGCATCTAGTAGTGGGAATGCCGGGAGATCTCATCACCCTTAATTAAATCAGTTGGGTTTAAATAAACTTTGGGAATGGATTGAGTTGGGTTTGCCAACTCATCCTATGCTATTTTGTAGTAGTAGAATAATATCTTTTATTCTAGAAAAAAACTAGCTTTATGCAAAACTAAACTTAGAGCTTTCCACCAGCCAAATTGCATGTACAAATAGGTTCATTATACTCATGATGTGACTTGCTAGTACATTCAATGTACTGACCTACATGGCTGCAACGTCTTCTATTGCAGGAATTTCTAAGACAAGTAAGACTTACGTTGTAGGGTTACGGTCTACACTCAATTTGCCATTGGTGTTGATGGGACTCCACACCCTTATGATTGTTTTCTGCTGTGTTATATGAGGTATAATATGGATTTAGGTTATCTTTTTAACATGTGATGTTATGGTATTTCATCGAAGTACTGTGTGTGCCAGCATATTGATCCAGGGATGGCACAAAAAGCATAGAGGCACCGATCCTTTTGGGTCGGGTCGCTACAAGATGGTATCAAAGCACATGTTGACTGTAGGACGTGACCATAGAAACTGGAAAGCCCTTAGGAAAGGATCTCTCTAAAACTTTATTTTCAAAAAGATCCTTTACCTCTCTTCTTTTCTGAGCTTTATCAAATATTCTCTTTTAGTTAGACAATACCCTTTCCCCTTTGACCACATGGAGGATCAACTGATGAGACCACTCCGAGAAGGACAAGATATCGGACAACTGAGGACCACTTGAGAGTAAAGAGGACTTCACCATACACTAGAAGAATTGAAGCTACAACAGTCGAAGACTCAAAGAATTGAAGACACTGAAGAATTCCAAGGTTTATATGACCTTTAGCAGACCAAACCCCTGTTGTATACTTATGTTAGATGCGAGTGTTTGTGAGTTGTCATTTTTTTTCAACAGCCACAAAATAAAACCTATTTTGAAAACTATATTGTTGTATTGTGTGTATCTCTCTCTATCCCTCTTATCTCATCCCCAAAACCCTTGGACCCAATAGATGATGAATGAAGATGGACTTGTATTCTTTGGACTGATCACTCAGTTGGAGACAGAGCTATGGATTCAAGAATCACTTCGGAAGCAATTTGGTTGCAAGGAAGTATGAGGTTCAATAAGCTCTTCAGTACTTTGCAAAAAGTGCTGCAACTTGGTGGAAAATGCATCAAGCCATACAAGGATGTAATGGAGCAAAAACTTGGGAGGAATTGAAGAAGACTCTGCTGGGATCCCGTCTTATCCGGAAGCACGGTGATAACCCGACGAAGAAAACTTGTGCCTGCAAGATATGCGGAGAAATAAGACACACCCATGAAGAACACAAGGATGGATGCCCTCATTGTGAAGGAAATCACCAAGCTGAAGAATGCCCAACTAGGCAGGTTACTTGTTTCTTGTGTGAAGGAACTATGCACTACCCTGTCCAGTGTCATATTTACCCCAGGGTACAAGAAATTACCAAGAACCACAAGGAAGCAATGAAAGAAGCCCTCAGGGAGAGTTTAAAAGAACCTGTGATGAAGGAAGATGTTCACAACCCTGATGGAGAAGGCCTAACCAGATTTTACTCCCATGCTTGCTATTCATGTGGAGAAGAAGGACATTTTTCACAGTATTACACGAAGCAAAGCCAAGAGTATCTAGGAGACTTTCCGACAGAAGAAGTCGATTTTGATCCACAAGAGATAGAAGAATTGATCGGAACGAAGAAGTCCAGGAAGAGAAAGAGCATGTATCACCTGAACAAACCAGTTTCAGCAAAGAAGGACCGGAGTCATATCACATGTTTCAAGTGCAAGCATACATGCCATTACGCAAGCAAATGATCAGAAAGGAAGCTAAGAACCCAAGAAGCCAAGATAACTACCAGGAAGCCCCTGGATTTGTCTGACGTCATTTGTTTACCCTGCAAAGGAGTAGGACATTTTGCCAGAGAATGTTCAGGCACCAGGAAAGCTTGGGCTGAGTAGTTGAGATCTTGATATTTGGAATAAAGAATGTAATAAATGTGGAACATACTTTTATTTTCATTGGGGATGTTGAATTGAGTTATGGAATGGAAATTGTAATAGTTCGTGAAGCAATAAAAGTTGATATGTTTGGAATCTCATATGAAATGTTATGAGTTGTTTGTTGATTGTGGGTGCCTCTCTCACTATCTCACCCAGACTTAAACCTTGAACCCATGGACAAGTTGACCCCAAACCTTTCCCGAAAAAAATCACATTTCACCCAAGGAAATACATACATTATCCTGATTACCCCATTTATCTTATACCTGCAGATGACAACCCTTCACGAGTCTTTTCTCAAGGGCCCGGAAACGATCATGATCCTGACTAGTGATCAGGATTACCCAAAGATCCTAAAGGACATGATGAAGCATATTCGTCTTGAAGGATATGCAGTCTACAAGGGTTATCCTTTCATGGAGAATGGAGTCAAACTTTGGTACGTGGAGGTACACCTCCATCGTGTGAAAGGGGTTTGCCCAAAGACTATGGGGCAATACTTTTTCATTTCTCGAGTACCATGAGCAACATTCTTCGACTATGTTTGTGAAGCTGCTATGGAAGCCATACGTCAAATTGGCAAAATACTTGAAGAAAGACTTCGTCATACTCAGGAATACCTGAGGGAGGTGCATGCAGAGATGATGGAGATGAAGCTCATGGCCACCATGATGAAACAAAAGACTAATGATTTCAAGGATCACATCGAACAATTCCAGTGGGACTGAAGCATCTTCAAGAAGGGCAAATGAATAGAGATGGAAGTAGTGCTTGACCATACCAAACTATGTGGATGGCAACATTTGTAATAAAATACTTTTGAAATTTGAGTTTTGAATAGTGGTTAAGGATGTAATAAAGGATTTGATATGAAGAGAATATGAATTATGGATGAACCAGTACATTTTATTTTAATGGTAATACCCTGTGAGAACACCTAACCAACGGAAAGGAAAATGTATTCCGCAGAGTGGAGTTTGGACAAAATACATTAGAGTTTTTCTTTAGTTATGATGGTTACCCCAAGAGTATAAAGGAATGAAGTACTATTGGATTTAAAGGAGATGTTGAAAGTGCATCTAGCCCCTAAGTGTGGTTTTGGTAATTGAATGACAATCTCCATGAACTAATGTTTTCAGTGAGATATATTTGAAGGGTTGTCCATAGATGGTGCCACAAGGATATTGGACTAAATCAAGGATGAAGTCCACATATATGAAGATAGTGTCTCAAGGATATTGGATGGAATCAAGGATGAAGTCCATATAGATGAAGTTATATGTGCTCTAAGCTTTGGTATTAAATGACAATTCCTATGGAGCATCAAGTGCATTGGATCTTATATGAAGATATGTTCCATAGAGATGCTTGAAGTTATTTGGGTTGTTATGTGAAGATTGCCATCAAAGCATCTGAAGAAGTCCTCATGGTGTCCCTCTCTGGATACCCCTTGCACACGGGCTTGTACCGTGTGCACGGGGTCGAGTGTCAACTCTCTGGATACCCCGTGCTCACGGGGCCTAGGTGTTGGCTCTCGAGATCCCATATCCAGTGAGGTTTCAGTTCTTTGGAGGATCTCAAAGATTGACATATTTGGGCTTCTGAGGATCAAGGCTTGAGAGAATAATCAAAGAGAAGAATTTGAGTTATGGTTTCAAGACAAGATCATGGTGAGCTCATGTGTTGGGTTTCGGTTGATCAAGTCTTGAAGCAAGCAACTAGAGTGAAGAATTCATGGTGCCTCTCAAGAGCTTGTGATGGAGTTCTTAGAAGGGCAAGTGGTGACCAAGATGATATTCATAGTGGAACTTGATATGGTCATGAAAGAGTCTTTGGTGATATAGTCTTGAAGCAATGAAGGGAAATGAAGAGTTCATTGTGGCTTTCAAGAAACCAAGATGGAGCTTGAAGTAAAGATGTTGGTTGACCAAGATGAAGCTCAAAGATTATATCTAAGTGGTCAACCCACAAAGCACAAACATTGTACCACATGAGATCAAGTGATCTAGTGGTATGGTAAGTAGCTGTGAATTGTGCTTTGTTACCTAACCCATGCTATGTGTTTGTTATGTCTATGTGGGTTAGGTGTTTCTCATGGGCTTGCAACAAAAGGAAAGATTTCAAGTAGCCTATGTGTGGATGACATCAAGAGGTGATGGTCATCGGGTTCGAGGAGTCCAAGTGCAAGATGAGAAGCCGGAGGTTATATACTTTGAAGCTTGCGGTCCACATCATGATAATGCATATGTGAAGGTGGGCTTAAGTTAAGGCTTCCCTCATTACAATATGAGGAAGCAATTCAAGTATCTTCACCAAGTGGTTGTGGACAAGAAAGGGATTCGAACTTGAGGCAAGCATTAAAGTCATCATCAAGCTCAAGTTGAATATGCAAGGCAAAGGTATAACTTAGCTAGGTTTTCCTAGTTTTGCCGGTCTCATAGTGCTTGGTGGGAGACTGGATTATAGGTTCGATAGCCGTACTATCAAGGGGGACTCTCGGGCAAGTAGCTTGATCGCATCGCATGTAGAGAGCTCAAACCTTTGCATTACTTGCATCATTCTTTCTTGTTGATCTTGGGTGGTTCTCTATGTGAGGACCTTGGGCTTTTCCATAGCTTCAAAACGAGCCCAAGATCATCGAATTCGGAGTCCGTATGCCAAAGTTATCATCGTTTGAGTGGGCTGCTGCTGGCTGTCCTGGGGTACCCCATGGAAATGGACTTGTACCATGCACACGGGACCCCGTGTGCACGGGGTGCCCAGGAAATGCCCGTTGAGCCCCAACGGCTAGTTTCTGTGTTTGGCTATTTAAGGGCTGCGTCCCCCCTCCGGTTTGGGGGCAGTTCACACACCTTCTAAACACCATTTTGAGCCTCTCTCCACCTCTCCCAAACCCCTATGTCCTCTCTATGTGAAGGGGGATTTGTGGATGGATTTGTGAGCCATTTGTTGATCCTATCCATTGCATCCCCTCTCTTCAATCTCCTACTTTCTTGAGTTGCATCTTGTGAGATTAAGAGTGTGGGTTGAGCATTTGTTGCTTAACCTTGCATTGCATTTGTTGCATTGGTTTGAGCTCCCCGCATCGATTAGTTCGAGTGAGAGCTTGTGAGTTTATTACTCTTGGAGGCTTCCGCCTCCTAGACGGTTTGGTGACATATTGTGAAGATTGTGAAGTGGCCTAGGTGGTCAAGGTTCCTCCGGAAGCTTCCTCTTGTGGTGTGCTCCGGGGAAGGGTGTTGAAGTGGCCTAAGTGGTCAAGGTTCCTCCGGAAGCTTCCTTGCCTGTGGTGTGCTTCGGAGAAGTTTGTAAAGGTGTGGTGGTCGCCTTCAAGACCAACCCCGAGTGAATCGAGGCTCATCCGTTGGGGGTGACTCGAAAGGGAGAATACGGTGAGCCACTTGGTGGCGCCCCGAAGCTTTGGCTTCGGCACTGCTCTAACAGAGATTAGCACTCTCACGAGTGTGAACTTCGGGATAAATCCGCGTCTCCGACTGACTTGTGGTTATCTCATACCCTCACCCTTTACTTACCACAATTCATACTTGCTCGTATTGATATATCTTGTGCTAGTTGAATTGCTTAGTTGTTCCTACATTTCCATATCTTGTGATATAGTTTGTGCTTGCTAGTTTCCTTAAGTGCCTATCTTGTTTAGCATAGATTGTTGGTGCACTTAGTTGAGCCTAGCATATTTAGGTTTTGTGCTTGAAAGGTATCCGTTTAGTTTAATTCCGCATTAGGATAAAGCCAAATCCGTAACAGTTTTAAAATGACTATTCACCCCCCCCTCTAGTCGTCATCTAGATCCTTTCAGATGTAATATGGAACAATAGTAACTCCAAGGATGAGTTAAATATATACAAGTGTTGAAGTGGGCCCATAACCCACAGGACCCAGGATTTGAAAAGGAGCAAGCACAACCTTGCCAAAGGAAGAATTCTGGAAGAAGATGTGATTTCATCAGCAGACGTTTCATAGGAGGTTATGTAAAACTGAGAGTTGTGAAGAAATGATAGAGGTTTTGTTTGGCTTGCAGAGCCATTGGATTTACCTAAACCCAGTTCATGGAGAAGAGAAGTTTTGCAATGCTTGTGAGGATGCCCAAGTGTTAGAATACGTGATTCACTATCTGCGTATGTGGTAATGATTCAAGTACGGGATGGATTGGCCCCCATACCGGAGACTTCTATCATGAACTATCATATGTTGATGGAAAATCAGAGATACTTATAAACCCTAGAAGAGCATCGACACGACAAACCAAAAGCCGTAGAATGGAAGGACGATGGAAACAATGTACAGGCACCCATTGCCAATCATAGGTTATACGGTGAGATTCAACCCAGACCCATTTCCTGCAGGAGGGACCAGTAATTGTTGACCACCATGATATTTTCGATATTTGTTTAGCATTGGAGCCAGACCTGTCGAGTCTCGGAAGGATCTTATTTTGGTGCAAGGACTCAAGATTTTGATAAAAAGGATTATGTCCTTACCGGAAGAGCACCAGTGAAAGAGTTATCCCGGAGAATATGAGAGGATCGACACCGTCAACCCAAAGGAAGGAGTACATGAGTTTTGTTGGAACTGTAACCATGCTTCTAAGGGTGGTAGCACCCCATACCTTGTGTTGATTAATGGATTTTCAAGGAGAACCCCCAAACCTAACCTTCTTTCTAGCCTCTCCGAATCTCGAGGACGAGATTCATTTTAAGGGTGGTAGTTTGTAACATCCCAAAATTCTAAATTTTGAAATGTTATATAAAATAAATAATTATGATTGTTTTGTGAAATTGAGTGGAAATTGAAACTTTTTGAAAGTTGAATGAGAGGGAATAAAAGGACTTCCCAAAACTTTCATCTTACATTTTGATCTCCATGAATTCAAATTCATTTCATCACAAAACCCTAGAGTAAAGATAATATGACTTCTTCCATTTAAAGAAATGAAAAGGGGGTTGAGAAGATTTGAATTCCATTTGAGAGTATTTCAACTCAGAAACTTTATGCCACTCAAGGATTTTCATGAGATAAGATAATAGGACTTCTTCAAAATATATGAAATAGAGTGGGGAGTGATGAGGACCACTTTTAAAATTTATTTGAATCACTTTTGAAAAAGTTTTCCATTTTGAGTTTCAAAATCATTTCTCAAATATAAACAGAGTTGGGATAAAATGACTTCCTCAAATATAAAATGACTTCCTCAAATAAACAGAGGGGATAAAATGACTTCCTCAAATATAAAAGAGTTGGGAAAATTCATTAGAATATTATTTGGAGTTTTTGGAGTTTATTTAGTATTTATTATATTGGCAAAAAATGCATTTATTGCATTACAAAAATATTTTCAAAATCTTCTGTGCTTGAATTAATGTTCACTTTGCTATAGATATTCAGAAATGAATTTAGGAATTTGTGAGATATTTTTATAATTTCATTTTTGAATTGTTTAGGGCCACTTTTGTTCTCTGTAAAAAAAAATACACGCACACATGCACGGCCAGGCCCAGGAGCCAGCAAGCCGCTGGCCATACGGCCCAAGGCCCTACCCCGCGTCCGTTTTCCTTCGAGCCGGTCACCTGCACCAGACTCCCTTTGCTCGCCTCCCGCTTTCGCCACTGACTGCTGGGCCCCGCTCCACCTCGTCGCCTCCAACCTCCCGTCGTGCCGCACGGGACAAGCCGCGAGCGCGCCAGCCCGCAACTACCGGCGAAGCCCCGCGGATGAGGCTTATCCGCGGCAGCCATAGCCCCTAGCCGCGCCTATAAATACCCCCGACTCCCCGCGTTTGATCTCGCCAACTCGCTCGTCCTCTCGCCACTCATAGCCGACACCCTGCCGCTTTGGAACTCGCCGGAGCCGGAGCATCTCGCCGTCATTTCCTTCGCTAGTACGCCACCCCGGCCACCAAATTCTCTATCAATCTTCTTTACTCGCTGTGGCGCATCCGTCTGACACGATGTTTTTCCCCTAGGTCTCACTGGAGCGGCCAAACCTTCGATGCTGAGTCCGCCGAAGCACCGGAGCGCCGCCGCACTTCCTCCTTCCGCCCGGACGCCCCGACGCACGCCGCCACCCCCAATGGAAAGCCCGCGCCGCGCCCGACCTCCCCGACCACTTCCCCGCCACCGAAACCCGCCAGAGCCGCTGCCCCGCGAACGCCGCTGCGGCCACCATTGCCCTCTATGAGCCGCCTCATCTCCTCGTTCAAATTAGTTTAGGTGGTTTTTTTATTGAATCAGTACCGGTTAACCACGGTTTTAGTAAACTGATCGGTTTAGTTAAACCGATCTCGGTTTATTTTTTTAGCCGTGGTAGTTTTTTTTATTTAGTGGCCGTTCACCGTATAGCTTCCACAGTGGACGCTGCTCGGCCAGCCACGAGCCGCCACGTGGCCGAGGACCTGCTCGTGATTATTTTTCTTGTGTTTAGTCCTTTAAATTAGCAGATTAGCCCCTAAACTTAGATTAGCCACAACTTTTTAATCGTAAGTCCAAACTTGATGAAACCAGTGGCAAATTCTTCGTCATGATTAGATCTATCCAGTAATGACATCTTTGCAAAATTTTGCCAGATTCGAATTTGAACTTTATTCAGATTTGAATTCAAACTTTAACTGGCAATATCTCCTAAACCGTAGCTCCGATTAAGTTGATTCTTTTTGCACTTTGTCACTGTAGCCAAACTCTATGACTTGGGCCAATCTCACAATATTTTCACATTTAGGATCTGTCCATGATAGTTTTACTCGTATGCCTAGTATGCACTATGGTTCACATCACATTTTTGAACCCATGTTATCTGTTGTTTTGCACTTAGAATATTTTTGTGATAGCTAAGTGTGTTGTATGTTCATTTGGTTTTTCCGAGCCTTTTTGCTTTGCATGTTATTTTGGTTCTCTAAAATGATTGCTTATGTATGCTTATTTACTTTCGATAGATTGTCCGGAGTGCGAAGTTGAATACTATCAATCTCTAGAATCCAACCAGCAGTACCAAGGCAAGTTCACATTTGATCATTCTTTCAATTACCTAGTTTTATATATGCACTTAGTCCTTTGCGGTAGGATTGCATGTTAGGTATTTATGCCGGATGGCTATGCTTTACACCCAGTAGTTCATTGAGGTAGGTCTGAACCTTACATTTTTGTCATCACCATGTAAGTTTATTTTGCCTCGCTAATGTAGACGTGGATTGGGGAGTGTTCAGGGCGAGACTCGAGTGACAAGGTAGTAAACAGTACTTAAGACAATTAATGAACTACCTGGATATAAATTGGTTTGAATGGTGGCGAAGTATAGTGGGGCATGCATGGGAAATCCATGGTGGTGCACCACTAGTGGTCCGTTCGCTCAGAATAAAAGGGATCAAACATATTTTCATGTCTAGAAGCTTATGTGTGCAACCACAAGCCAATATGGGCTCTGGCTTAGTTGAGTAGTTAGTGTGACCTCTTCCGGGATAGGCTAGCAGATGTAGAATGAGTAGGTGTACCGGCCTATCCGTGGGTTAAGAGGGAATACTTTTGAAAGACTATTTCTCGAGCTTCCGATCATGGAGGTGGCCGAGTCTTGTGGGGAAAAGTGCGCAACCTCTGCAGAGTGTTAAATCTAATCGATTAGCCGTGTCCCCGGTTACGGACAACTTGAGCATCTAAAAGTGGGAATGCCGGGAGATCTCATCACCCTTAATTAAATCAGTTGGGTTTAAATAAACTTTGGGAATGGATTGAGTTGGGTTTGCCAACTCATCCTATGCTATTTTGTAGTAGTAGAATAATATCTTTTATTCTAGGAAAAAAAACTAGCTTTATGCAAAACTAAACGTAGAGCTTTCCACCAGCCAAATTGCATGTACAAATAGGTTCATTATACTCATGATGTGACTTGCCAGTACATTCAATGTACTGACGTACACGGCCGCAACGTCTTCTGTTGCAGGAATTTCTTCGACAAGTAAGAGTTACGTTGTAGGGTTACGGTCTACACTCAACTTGCCATTGGCGTTGATGGGAGTCCACACGCTTATGATTGTTTTCCGCTGTGTTATATGAGGTATAATATGGATTTAGGTTATCTTTTTAACATGTGATGTTATGGTATTTCATCGAAGTACTATGTGTGCCAGCATACTGATCCACGGAATGGCACAGAAAGCACAAAGGCACCGATCCTTTTGGGTCGGGTCGCTACAACCAGTTTGCTCCCATGCCCTCTCCTAGCAGTCGGTGGCCACTCCTGCCCCGACGTCCACGATCAACCATCTGACGTCCCCTCCACATCGGCCGGCCAACCTTTCCCTACAGCCTCGATTCCACTCCTCCTTTGACCATGGCTCTTGCAGATCTAAATTGCGACATCGGCCAAGACTTTACTCCTGAAGTTTGGAGGAAGTGGGGAGTCCCAATCAATTTTGAGGAAGGTAATGACTTGGAGGAATTCTTACTAGTGGCAGAGTTTACAAGATCACAGATCAGACTTATGGAAGAATCAGTAAGCACTATTCTCTTATCATGCTTTGGGGGTCGTGCTTCTTTGTTCAGAGTCAAATTGCTTCAAAACTGGTCTTTCAAGTTCTCTGTTTTTTCCAAAGAAGTGGGCTTCTCAATCATCAAGGGAGGTAACATAGCACTCCCTCTCTTAAACATCAATTTCTTGCTTTGGGGTAATGGTGGACCTAACACTTGTTGGGAGCTTGATCAATACCTTCAAGAAAAGGAGGATGCTTGGACTCATATTTTTAGAAGACATCCTAGAAAATCTTACCTCCAAGATCTTAGATAACCTGCAACATTCCTGGATCAAGCTAGATCCAATCCTAGATCGTCCTGGATCACGGTGACCAATCCAAACCAAGCTCAATCACCGGGTAACGTTACTCATGCAGGAGTTAATGCCATTGATCGCCCGATTAATTCCTACCAGGCACTCAATTTCAAACTGACCTACAAGGCTCTTTCTGTGAGCGTTGCCTCATGTCGGGCCACTCTTGGCCCACCTGCACTAACATGATCAAGTGCAGAGCCTGTAAACGTTGGGGTCATATTGCTAGGGATTGTTTTGCTCATTCTAGGCCCAGCCAACCTTCTGAGATAAGCCCAAACCCACACCCGACGATTGCCATTCCAAGGCAGGTTGCCACTGTTCTCGTGACGGAGATTAATCAAGCGGCCAGTCAGCAGACCAACCACAGCAACCCAGTTAATGCCGCTCCTTTGTCCCTCTGGATAGGTAGCCTCAATCCTTGCACTTCCCAAAACTCTATCGCCCATCATCTTCAATTGGCCACAATCCATCCAAATCCTCCACCACGACAATCGCCTACTGCAACATCTGCGCCATCCTCTGAACAAGCGGCAATGGCTACATTCCTCTTTGACCCCGCACCTTTCTTGCCACCAAATTACCAGAGCATCGAGGTGGCAGGATGTCCAGCAAGGATCCGAGTTATCACCGGCGCAGCACCGGCAACACATGAAGATTGGGCAATTGCGACCATCATGCCCATGCCCAATCTGCCGGTGGCATTCAACATTGTCAGAGAGGTATTATCCGATTTCTTCACTGAAAAAAGTTGGGATTCTCAGAGATTGAACCTTGTCCATTTGGTCAAGCATACGTCAAGCTACACAGTGTCTTCGATAGAGATGATTTGGTCACCAGTAGCCCGCACCAATTTACTGATGTTCATGTCATATTCGAGAAGCACAATAGAGGTTTGAACTGGAGAAGACTTGTTCTGAATAGAGATGCATGGATATTGTTATGTGGCTATCCTTTTGATAGAAGGAACATTCAGGAGGTGAGCAATGCTGTTAGCAAATTTGGCAAGTTCTTGCAGTGGGATAGAGTCAGAAGCACTAGAGCAAATCTCATGGTGAAAGTGAGAGTGGAAGAGCTTAGAGACATTCCTTCCAGCATTGTATTCAGGGAAGGATATGATTTTCAGACTGATTCTCTGACAGTCCCTGTGGTGATCCTTCAGCATCAGATTCTGGGTATAGAGGCACTAGATGAAGATCCTGTTGCCCCACATGGTAACCCGCACCCAATCCCTCCTCAAGCAAACTATCACCCAAATCAGCATAACCACTTTCTGGGGCCTCTTTAGCAACACGAGCACGATGATCACCATGCACCAGTACAGGGGCCATAGCTAAATCTTCAGTTAGCTCTCAATGCCGGGGTTAATGACAACCTGAACATGGAGGAGGATGATAACCTAGAGGAGGAAGATAACCAAGAGGATTTACCTGGATGGGGCCACTGGGCCATGCGACAAGAGGTGGATTTGGAAAACCAAGCTGGTGAATTCATGGCCCTGAATGAGATCATGGAGCCTATGGAAGAAGAGCACAATCCTGCCAATATTGAACACAACATTGTTACACTCTCTATGATCCCCTCTGATAACAGTGCCAATTCAGCTGCATCTGCTAATGGTCCTTTGGTGCTAATAGAACCTGCTCTCCCAGATTTGAATATGGAGGCTTTGCCTTTTGGGCCAGATCCTCCGGCCCAGCAATAGCCACTTGCTGACCCAGAAGGTTTCTTTCCACTGGCTCAGGCCCATCTAGGCCTTTATTCTAGTATGGAGGCTTTCATGATACAGGTGGATCACCCACAAGTGGAGAGTATGGTAGACCTTATTCATTTTGAACTCTTGGCACATTCAGTTACTCCACCTAGCAAACAATTATCAACTCAGCTTTTGGTTCAGACAGAACTGGATAATACCATAATCATCAGTATACAGGAAGCAGTCTTACCTGACAGTGATCTGCATGTCTCTCCACACCCAAAAAATAGGACTGATATTGGTCAACTGGATAGAGTTGAGGCAAACACAGTAACATATCACATCATTGAGAACAATCTGATCAATACAGATCCAGTTGTTCAACTGGAACAGAAAAATTCTAGGAAGATATCAGCTGCTAGTGCAGGTAAACAGCCAGCTACTCTTGAGGAAGGTGAGAAGACAGACTCTGATATGACTGCTGCCCCAGGCTTCCCAAACCCTATTTTTGCTAATCAAGCTCATACCACAGGGACAGAGGTTTTTCAGGATAAGCAACCAGAATTGGACCCAGTGCTTAGAGATATCACATCATGCAACATGTCCTTTGCAGAAAAACATATTGGGAAAGAAGGAGCAATGGTGTGGAAGGAGCATTTTGCACAAACTGAGACTAGCAAGGACATCTTACAAGTACTAGTAGAGTCGATCAATTTCTTATCTGTTACATTCCTATCACCAGATAAGTTTGATTGGGTAAAAAAGTTCATTACCTCCTCTGTATGGGAAATAATCACTCATGGAGCTGCATCAACTGTTACTTTACCATTTGTAATTCCAGAGACTTGCCCTATTGACACACCACTTGTATGTGCTCTCTCACCTGCTATACAGGGTACCCAAGAACAAGAATACTCTTCTCCTAAAGGGAATTCTTCAACTGAAGTGATGTCTGAATCACCCACTTCAGCTCTCCACAATAACAAGAAGAGAAAGGAGAAAATACCCATGGTTGAAACAGAGGTAAGGAGAAGTTGTAGACTCCAAAAACTATCCAAAGGATTTAAGAAAGCTGTCTGTAGAGACAAGGAATGCCTTGCTTGTCATGCTGCTCCACCACCTATTCCTGCCAAAATTATTAAAAGTTTGAATACTTCCTTTTGAAAGGTATCTGAGAGGGATACCACTGAAGAATTGATCAGCAAGAAAGCTAAGAAGATAAAAGGAGGTAACCTAGGGATGGAAGCCAGCAAGGGCAACTGGGAGTAGAGCAAGAAGTGGATCTGAGCCACTAGTCAGTAGTAACAACTAGTAGCATGCTTTCATGCCCCTACAGTTTGGGTGCTCTGTTTATGTACTGCTTTAAGACCATGGCTTGTAATATTGTTTTGGACCTGCCCAGTAGTGCCATAAGGAGGACTGTTCTGGCTTTTGTTATCATGTCTAGTTTTTGTGGAACCAAATCAGGGGACTGCTATTGCAGATTGTTGGTTCTCAGCCTTGTATCTCTAGTTATCTTCAGTTTCATTTTGCATCATGAATCAGAATTGGAACGTGCTCAACTGGAACATTATAGGTATCAATGACCCTAAGAAATGGTCTGCCATTGCAAACAAAATAGAAGAATCTCAATGCTCTATCTTATGCCTTCAAGAAACTAAGAAAGAAAGTTTTGACAGCACATACATCAAAAACTTCTGCCCTAGAAGATTTGCAAAGTTTGCATTCCTCCCCTTAGTTGGAGCAGCTGGTGGCCTTTTAATTACCTGGAATGAACATATGTTTTCTGGACAAATCCATCATGTTAATGAATTCTCTTTATCTATCCAATTCACTTCCTCCCATAATGGTGATAAATGGATCTTAACAAATGTGTATGGACCTTGTCAACAAAATGAGAGAATCCTCTTCCTTAATTGGTTCCAGAACTTCCATATGCAAGATGATGTTAACTACATCAGATACCCTCATAATAGAAGCAAAGAAGGGGGTAACATTAATGATATGTTTCTATTCAATGAGGCTATCAACAAGCAGGCTCTAATTGGAATCCCACTCAAAGGCAGGAGATTCACACGGAGTAACATGCAAGAGGCACCATTACTTGAGAAGTTAGATTGGTGTTTCACATCAGAAGCATGGACACTAAAGTACCCTGCTACATTTGCGTTCCCTTTATCTAAAACCACCTCAGACCATCTCCCCATCAAAATCCAAATTGGATCATCTATACCTAAAACCATCATTTTCAGATTTGAGAATTTCTAGTTAGAGCACCCACAATTTAAAGATGTTGTCAGGTCTATTTGGTCACAATCAGTGGATGAAAATGACAGTGCAAAAGTAATTGCTACCAAATTCAAGAGGTTCAGGAAAGGTTTAAAAATCTGGGCAAAAGGACTTTCAGATCTGAAAAAGATCATAGCAAACACCAACTTCTTGATCCTTTACTTGGACATCATAGAGGAATTCAGGGCATTATCAATAGAAGAATGTAATGGCAGAGACATCCTCAAGACACATCTGGAAAGAATTGTGGACCACCAAAGGCAATACTGGAAACAGAGAGCAACCATTAGGCAGATCAAAGTAGGTGAAGCAACTACTAAATACTTTCAAGCCAAAGCAACTATTAAATTCAGAAATAACTGCATAGCAATGCTGAAGGATGAACAAGGACATGAACACCATGATCACCATGCAAAGGTAGCAATATTATACAAAGCATTCAAGGACAGATTGGGGACATGTGCACCAACTTCAAACCCCCTCCAACTACACCATCTGTTGCAACCACTGGATGATCTATCTGAATTGGAAGCTCCATTTACTAAGGAAGAGATTGATAGTGTGATCAAACATATGCCTGCAGATAAATCCCCTGGACCAGATGGTTTCAATGCATCATTTCTCAAAAACTGTTAGGATATCATTGCCATAGACTTCTATAAGCTTATTGAAGATTTCCACTCTGGTCAAGTGAACATTCAGAGTATCAATTACTCCTTCATAACCCTCATTCCCAAGATGGACTCTGCTTCAATCCCAGCTAAATTCAGGCCTATCTCATTACTGAATTGCACTCCCAAGATCATTACTAAATTGCTGGCCAACAAATTGCAGAAGTACATCCTCAAAATGGTTCACAAGAATCAATATGGTTTTCTCAATAACAGATGCATACATGATTGCTTGGCATGGTCATATGCATACATCCATCAATGTCATCAAAGTAAGAAGGAAATCATACTCCTCAAATTAGATTTGGCTTTTGACATGTTAAACCATGACACCATAATTGAGATTCTGCAAGCCAAGGGTTTTGGTACCACATGGATATAGTGGATTAAAATGATATATGGCACTGGTTTCTCATCTGTCCTTCTCAATGGAGTTCCAGGGAAACAATTCCTATGCAAGAAAGGAGTGAGGCAAGGAGACCCACTATCACCTCTCATCTTTGTGATTGCTGCTGATCTGCTCCAATCTATTTTTAATGAAGCATGCCAGGCTGCCATGATTGAAGTTACACTCATCCACAACTCTTGTTCAGACTACCCCATTATTCAATATGCAGATGATACTATCCTAGTGGAAAAGGCTTATTCCAGACAGATACAACACATCAAAAATCTACTCCTGCATTATGCACAGTACACTGGGCTCAGAGTGAACTATGCAAAGTCTATTCTGATCTCAATCAACACACCTACTGAGAAGATGAATGAACTCTCCAACCTCCTAGGCTGCAAGATTGGTTCACTACCCCATACTTATCTTGGTCTACCTCTTTGTCCAACCAAACCTAGAGTGGAGGACTTTGTGCCTATGATGAGTAGAATAGAGAATAGATTATTGAGTTTCTCTACTATGCTTTCTTCTGGAGACAAATTGACCCTCATTAAGTCTATTTTCACTAGTATGCCCACCTTTTTCATGTGTACACTGATGATACCCAAAACAGCCATTAAGCAAATCAACTCCTACCTTATGAACTATTTTTGGAGAAACTATGGCACCTTGGACAGAGGAACTGTGCTCATTTCATGGGATAAAGTCAGCAGACCCAAGGACCATGGAGGTCTAGGTGTATTAGATCTGCACACACATAACAAGGCTTTGCTCCTCAAGTTTCTCCACAAAATTTTCAACAAGACAGATACTCCTTGGGTGAACATTATTTGGGAGAAACACTACCAGAACAGACTACCTGGAGAACAAAAGGTGCGATCATTTTGGTGGAGATCTATACTCAAACTTCTACCAATTTTAAAGCAACATGCAATATGTAAAGCAGGTAGAGGGGATTCTGTTTATTTCTGGTCTAACAATTGGCAGGAATTACCACTCCATACCAAATACCCTGAGCTGCACTCATTTGCTATTAATCAAGACATCTCTCGGCTCGGAGTATTGTAACACAAAGACATAAGTCAGCTTTTTCATAGGCCACTATCTCAGCAAGCCTTTGTGGAATTTACATCATTACGAGCTATCCCTAACAGCAGAGCTATTACAGTAGATCAGGATAGATGGAATTATGCATGGACATCACCCAAATTCTCATCCATGAAAATGTACAAAGCCATTAAAGGGGAAGGCACAACACACAATATCTTCAGACTTTTGTGGAAAACAGCACGCAGGCTCAGGCACAAGATTTTCTTTTGGCTGTTAATATGTGATAGCATAAGCACAAGGAATCTAATTCATAGGAGAAGCATGTTTCTAGAGGACTAAAATTGTGCTCTATGTTCAGATGCCACTGAAGAAACAGTAACCCATCTCTTTTGGGATTGCCAATTTGCCTTAAGATGCTGGAATTCCATCGCTCCTAATAAACAAAGAGGCATTTTAGTATATGATGAAGTCCACCTGATCATGAACAACCTTCCTTCGGACATTGCACTAGATATTGTTATTATGGGTTGCTGGGGCATTTGGATGAGCAGAAATGATAAAATCTTCCGAATGGTAGCTCCCACACTGGATACATGGAAGTATTATCTGATAGAGGGTCTCAAAGTCACAGAGCTAAAGCATCCAAGGATGAAAAGATCCACTCTTGGATAGAACAGAACACCTAATTTAATTATGTTGTTCCCTAGAGCATGCATTGGTTGATTAATAATTTTCTCTCTTTTGTATTTGTACAGTTATTAATTAATGAAAATTTATCGTAGAACAATTGTTCTTCGGTTTTGGCTAAAAAAACCATGGCCAAAATTTGGATTACTCGTACTATGACTTCATGGGAAGGGTAGTGCATCCGCGCAGAAGGGGAAGACCGCATCCGACACTTTGTTCAAGTACACAATGAAATTCCACATGCGGATACTCATGATAGTCTTCGAAAAGATTTCATCAAGGAGTGGTGGACTTGGAATGAACAACAAGACAACTACTTCTACTTCTATGTTTTATGTTAGGTTTGATCCAGTTTGTGTTATGTTTGAAGAACAATTGTGTTGAATTTTGAGATGCAAATTGATGAACTATGTAATAATTAAGTACTACTTGTGTTCTATTTTTCTTGGATTTATTCAACATGAGTTTCTTATTATTTTGAGCATTTCATATTTTGTAAATTTTAGGGATAAGCGGATAAATAGGGGTCACTAGATATACACTAGTGGAAAAACAGCTAGCCACAATTTTCGTTGATGGTTCGCCATTTTCCATCAATGCCAACACTATTTTTTTCAAATAGTGATGGCGTCAGCATAATTAGCATGTCAACTTTACATGTTTAGTGCTGCGTTGCTTTTTTTAGACATACCACAAATCTGTTGGCCCATATGTACTCACCGTTTGGAAGATAGTGGTGGCGTGGGATTTCTATGCACGCTGTAGTTAATTTGTTAGTGCTGGCGTGTGAAGTTATGTTACGCCAGAAATATTATTTTCATTTTATCAAGTGTTTCAAGTTTTAATGATTATACTAGTCAAAAAATAATGAACATTTTATATTGTATTTTTTCATCATCATTATTAGTGTTTTTTTAATCATTTTGGGACTTTTATTTGTTTACTACAAGTTATAATTTTGAGTCTTTTTAAGTCTTTCATTAATCTTAGTCTTTTTTTATTTGCGCTGTTATTAGCTATGGCCTTGCGCTTTAGGCCGACGCCAGCAATGGCCTACCTGAGTCAACACCACACCTGAGTAAAAGACGTAAGTCGCCACCCTCTCATTTCACACCCAACCTACATATACACTTCACCCTCAACCTGCCGCCGTCGCCGCCCCGTAGCCGCCCCTCGTCGCCCCTCGCCGGCAGCAAGGTTCGAATCCTCTCCTTTCCCTCCCATCGCATCTCCTTCCTCTCCACCCTCACCTCCTCTATCTGTGGACACGCCACACGGAATCCATGGGATACATGCATACGTTGATTAGGGGATTGTTTTGTGTATAATTTTTTGTATATATCGTGGATTGCTTTGTGTGATGTAGAATCCAAAGTTAATTCCATTGATTGCTTTGTGTAGAAATTTTAGTGATAATCCGAGTGCTATTGTGTAGAATCCGATATTTATAGTACATTTTGATTAGAAATATTTTGAGTGTCTAGAATATTAATGATTCAAGTTCAACTTATTTTGGTAGTGTAGTCTGGAATGTTAGGAATAAGTAAAATGAACTCCTATAAATTACTAGTGTAGAATTTGTTCATTTGTGTCTCCCTCTGTGGATTTTGTTTATTTCTGTATATAATTACTAGCGTAGAATTATATTTAGTACTGTAGTATCCGATTGTGTTTAGTAGAAATTTATTTACTAGTGTAGAAACTGATTATACTTAGTGTTAATTCACTAGTCTAGAATTCGATTACATACTTAGTTTTCAATATGTTTTGTGTAGAATGGAGAAGCCACCACCATGTGGAGTGTGCAAGTCAAGGTGCGCAACCAGCCTTGCAACTGGCACGCTATTTGGCATCTACTTCCAGCCGTGTTTTGTTCCTGCAGCGGTAACACATTATATGAACCTTCTAACAGTTAGTTCTTTTGTTTTTGTTGCTATTTCCAGTAATGCATTGTGTGTGTTTTTTGTTTCTTCTTACACAGATCGTCCCTTGCAATGTGAGATTGGAATTCAATGAGCTCATTATTGGAGACACTGTGATCTTCGACGCTCCTTGGGGGCCCTACACTATGGAGGACGAGAAGGAACAAAAGATATCCCAGATTGGAGGATATGAATGGGATCATTTCATCGCCAACATGCATCTCACTAGGGGTGAATTTATCAGCTTCTCCTTCAGAAGACAAAATCTAAGGCTGGCTATTATCTACGTCAACTCGAAGGATGAAGATTATGAGGACCCACTTGATGAAGCCCTCTATGCCCAAAGAATGAGGCTGAGCGAGGACGAATCGGGAAATCTCCGGTACATACTTCCTACACGTCATGACTACGCTGGGATGGCATTCGTGACCCGCTTGACAAGGACGAATGTTAACCGCTATGTCATGGTATGTTACTTAGTGTAGTAATTTGATATGCTTAGTAATGTGATATGCTTAGTGTAGTAATGTGATGATATATGCTTACTTAGTTAGTAATGTGTGATGCATCATATGCTTAGTGTAGTAATGTTGTGATATGCTTAGTGTAGAATTTGATGATATGCTTAGGGTAGTAATGTGACATGCTTAGTGTAGTAATGTGATGATATATGCTTAGTGTAGAATTTGATGATATGCTTAATTAGTGTAGTAATGTGTGATGCATCATATGCTTCTTAGTGTGTAGTAATGTTGTGATATGCTTAGTGTAGAATTTGATGATATATGCTTAGTGTAGTAATGTGACATGCTTAGTAATGTGATATGCACTTAGTGTAGTAATGTGACATGCTCATTTATCATATATGTTTTTTATCCAGAAAATTACCTAAGAGGCTAAGTGAGAGCTGTGGCATCGAGCCGGATGAAGCAGGCATTGCTAGACTACGCCTTACCGCAAGGGGCTCCATCACCAACTGTGCTTACGCAGTGGACACAGGCGGTCGCACTGTCTTCACTGCCGCGGGCTGGAACAACTTCCTTGCTCACAAGAATCTTAAGGTTGGACATGCCATCTTAGTCACCATCAGGAACATCCGGCACCATGACTTGAGGATGATGATCATCATTGAACTCATTTAGAAGCATGTGTGTGGTGGGGTCGTCGATGCTAAATGAACTGCTTATTAGCGCCACCTACTACTGTTTTAGCTCGTGTTTGTCAAGAGACGTTGATTTTCTGTTTATTAGCGATCTACTATGTACTGTTTGTGAGATTGTCACTTAGTAACTCATAATGTTCTATTAACTGGTACTGTTCTACTATGTAATGTTCTATATGTGCTTAGTTTTAATGTGAAATGCTAAATGTTACATGGTGGGGAAATTTTTTTTGGCTGCACGAAACGTTCGTGGCATCCAAAGTACATTGTGCGTCGCTAGGTGAGTGAATATAGTGGTGGTGTTGTCCACGTGGCACGCCAGCAACACGTATAATGCTGCTGACGTGGGCACCAATGCCACCACTATTTTTTAACAATGGCGCCATATTGGTGGCGTCGTGTGTCCACGCCAGCAAGGCCCTCTTTGGCATGTCATAGCTAGGCTTTTCTACACTAGTGATGCAACTAGGTGAACGCAACCTATATGACAAGCAATCTTAAAGCTAAATATTACAGGAAACAATTTAATTAGCAATCCCACAAGCATACAAAGCAAAGCAAAGCAAAGTGTGGGAAAAAATTAACCACAGGTGACATGATGACGCATATATTATCCAGAAATTCACTTTTCCTTGGGGAAGAGGTAATCTCCGTTAGAGCGGTGCCAGAGCCAAAGCTTGTGGAATGCCACCGAAGGCTCACCGTATTGTCCACACATCACCCCCAAGGGATGAGCCTCGTATCATTCATGGTTGGTCTTGAAGGCGACCACCACACCGGTACAAACTTCTCCAGAGCACACCACAAGCAAGCAACCTTCCTTACAAATCTCTAACCGGCTAGGAGCCCAATATCCAAGAGTAACAAATAAATAGTGGACAAATATTGCGGGGAACATGAATTTGGTTTAGTCAAAGTGTAGACCGGGTCTTGCTCTCCCAATCCCCAAAGTTTCAACAAGTTTGGGTGGAGGGATTGAGAGTATTGAACAACATGAGGTGTAGCAATGGTGGAGTTCAACAATACATTAGGGTTAGGGGGTGGAGGTGGAAGAGGAGGCTTTTTATAGTGTTCTTCCCCGGGCGACTATTCTGCCCGTTGGACCCCATGCGCATGGGGTATCTAGAGACTGAACCACCACCATGTGCGCACGGGCATCCAGGATCCCGTGCGCATGGGGTGTCTAGAGAGTTTCGTGGCACCCTGTGCGCACGAGGGTCAAAGACCACATGCATATGGGGTGTACAGAAAGTTTTTGACCACCCCATATGCACAGGGTGTCCAGTAAGTTTCTGTTGAAACTCTACGGACACCTCGACAAAGCACACTACATGGGATTATAGGTGTTAGGTGTAGGATGGGTGGTGTATATCTTTTTAAGTATTTACACACGGCACTCATCCACGATGAACCCTCTCAATAGTGCGACTTTTCCTACTACTCAAATCGAAACCAAACGAAAAACCTTTGAGTCGATGGTAAACCATGCCTTTGGGCCTTTTGAAATTGGGGAGGGGGTTGTCACACAACTCCAACATGATCTTCATGTAACCAATATCCTGAGATAAACTTTAGCAACCGATATTAGTTCCACTAAGCATACTATCATCACACCAAAATATAATTTAAGTGCCACATGCACTTTTAATCTCCCCCTTTTTGGTGACAATATGGTTAGGACATGGGAAAAAATATAACACTAAGTGTTGTGGTTTTGTCACATCAGATGTCCTCGTGAAATGACTAAGTCTAGAGGCCATCGCAACTTGGTGGTAGCTTGAACGGGGTTGATCGGAAACGAAGGACATGAGTTTACCCAGGTTCGGCCCCCTCACGATGGAGGTAAAAGCCTACTCCTGCTTGATTGATATTGATGATGATCTCAATTACAAGGATGCTCTTTCGCTACCGAGATTTCGAGGGATTGTAACTTAGTCTTTGGGTCCTAGGAACTCCCCTTTATATAATAGGATGAGTGCCTAGTTTTAAAGAAGATTCCGAGTCATACTCTTAACCCTAATCCTACTCTATCTCATAATGATCTTGCTCTCCAAGTTAGGAAAGTCTTCCTCCTAGGCCTCTTCGTGAGTCGGCCCAAATGGCTCATGTGAGAGCCAGCATTCATAGGTCGGGTCTCATTTTGGGCCTTCAGTCTTTCTTCTGGTTTAGCTTCTTCGTGACCCAGAAATGGTGTGGCTCTTAGAGCATACAAGCTCAAAATCTGGGTCACACTATGTTGGGTATTATCCGTGGGGAATATCGCTAACATTAGCCCCCAGTTTAGCTTGGATTTATCCATTTAACTCCATCCTAAAAATAAGATGAGAAAAAGACGTGAAGGGTTGTACCCGGGGTCTGGATTCCTCTAGAGCCAACATCCTCTTCATCTTCTCTAGTCTTGTCATTTCTTCTTTTGAATCTCATGGTCAGGTCTCTGGCCGAAATCCTAATGTTGTTGGGTCTCAAACTCCTTCCATACTTAGGTAATTTCACCATTTCTTTTTCATGACGTCATCTCCTCTACTTTGACACGTGTGCAATATGATAACAAATCTTTTGGATGGATAATGTCAAATCTTGTCAACATTAAAATCGAGGAACCTTTTTAGCCAAAATTTACTACGTCATCCCAGGGTTCCACCCAGCCTCTTCGGTTTCTACTAAGCCTATAAATAGGCCAGCAAGGCCCCAGATCCATTTTACCCCGTGTGTGCACTGCCTTCTTCCTCGTCTCGCCCCTGCCTAAGATATACGCTTCTTAGAGTGCCCGACCAAAGCACCGGCGAGGCTTGATCCATTGCCGCCATCACCGGAGCTCTTCATGATCTGCTGCTACCGTGTCCTCAAAGCCCAAGACCTCCATCACCGCAGATCTGTAAGCCTTCATTCTTCATCTCCGCCATGTTTTTGCTACCGTAGTTCACCATAGTTTGTTAGTAGTTCATCTAGAAATGGTCACGGCCTTTCCATGAATCTACCAACCATTGCGCATTATTGTCACTCAGTGGCTGATTTGCCCTTGCTTTGAACCCTTTTATCTTTGTAGTAGATCCCTTTCGTAGCAATCCCGCAACCATCGCCAGAGTTAAGGCTTCATTTTCCTTTGTTTTGATATTTATCAGATCTAGATCTGTTGTTAAATATGAACAGTAGCTGTTTGTAACCACCTTGACCCGGAATTCACTCTATAATCCTGCCGACTCTCACTTTAGATAACTCAAACATATCTTTAGTCGTCCTTTTTGCCGACTCTTGAATTATGATAATCCCTTTGCCGGCTTATACTTTAAACGTCCTTAGTCACCTTTGATACTCATAATTCATATGCTTCCAGCCGTCCTATAATTGTCTTTTGTCAACTTGTAGTTTGGTCTTACATGCGATCAAAAACTGTGGCTCCCAAGGATAAGAAGAATAGTGAGACGCCTGCTGAGCTGTCCGCAAGGCAGCATAAGGTAGTCAATTGGGCCAAGTCTTCAATATCTAGGCTCCGGCTTGAGGCGCTTGAAGGCACCAGCTTGCTACTTTCCTAAGAGGAAATAGGATGGCATGCCGCTGAAGAAGAAAGTCGGCCTCAGCCTGATCAAGGTGAGGTGGTAGTATTTGCTATCACTTGACCCAGGGTTTTAGACCGATGGGTTCCACGTTCTTCAGGGAGGTTCTCCGTCACTACAACCTACATCCTCAAGACTTGGGACCCAATTATGTTCTCAACCTGAGCAATTTCCAGACCTTTTGTGAAGTTTATGTCCAGATAGAGCCTTCTCTGAGACTTTTTTTTGGAATTCTTCTACTGCAACAAACAAACTAAATACAACAATGAGCCTCCTGTTGAATGTGGGGCTGTGACTATTTAGAAACGTGAGGATTGTATCTTCCCCAGCCTTAAGTTGGCGAGTCACCCTAAAGGGTGGCAAAAACCTTTTTCTACTGCAAGGACACATCTCCCAGTGGTGAAGCTCCTTTTTGCCGGGTTAACGTGACACCGGCTTGCCTATGGTGATAACTTGTGCCAATTTGCATCCCCAGTAGAGAGGAAAAAGTTGAAACCAATTTATTCGCGTATCAATGCTCTGATCGCCCATGGTATTCAAGGAATTGACCTGACCTGGTGCTGGATCGACTGGCACATCCAGCCATTAAGCATCAGGAGATGGCTTATGTGTCAGTACTCAGAGCAACCTAATGATAATTTGCGTTTCTCCAAAGCTACCTTAAGTGGCTCTAAACTTTCAAAAGCCATCAAGAAATTGGTACGAGAAACTTTAGAAGATATCACCACTATTGGCTTAGCTCTTTTTTTCCACCTCCAACCCGGCTCCGGAGGTAAACCAATAACCTTTATCATTTTCTTGCATTTCCTATATTTATGTCTTGTGGCTTTCTAACTTGCCAGCTCATGTTTTCAGCTTGACTCTGACTAGTGGAAAATAGATTATCAAGCACCAAACACCCCTAAAGAAGAGATCATGGAGGTTGAGGAGGAAGATGAAGAGGAAGAGTAGAAGAACTCAACTCTCTTAGTCGCCTCGATAATGAACTTGCTGTCACCGACTCTTGCCAGGAACAGATAGGGACCAACAAAGCCGGCAAGGAAGAGGTAACTCTTAATAGATGGAAGACCCGGATGGCCGTTCACAAGGTACCTGTAGGATCAAAAGTATGTCTAGAGGGGGGGGGGGGTGATTAGACTACTTGACCAAATAAAAATCTATCCTTTTCCCAATTTTAGTTGTGGGTAGATTTTAGCAATTCTACCAAGTCTAGTATCACCCTAAACATGCAATTCTAAGAGTATAGCAGCAGAAAGTAAAACATTGCACATGTAAGTAAAGGGGGGGGGGGGTTAGAGATTCAAACGCAATGAAGACACGATGATTTTTGGTGTGGTTCTGATAGGTGGTTCTATCGTACATCCATGTTGATGGAGACTTCAACCCACAGATGGTAATGGTTGCACAAGTCCATGGAGGGCTCCACCCACGAAGGGTTCATGAAGAACCAACCTTGTCTATTCCACCATGGCTTACGTCCACGAAGGACTAGCCTCACTCGTGTAGATCTTCATGAAGTAGGCGATCTCCTTGCCCTTACAAACTCCTTGGTTCAACTCCACATGATCTTGGAGGCTCCCAAGTGACACCTAACCAATCTAGGAGACACAACTCTCCAAAAGGTAATAGATGTTGTGTTGGTGATGAACTCCTTGCTCTTGTGCTTCAAATCATAGTCTCCTCAACACTCAATCTCTCACTCACGGATTTTGCTTGGGTTGGAGAAGGATTGGAGTGGAAAGAAACTTGAAGAGGCTAGAAATCAAGGTTCAAATGGTAGGAATGGAATCTATTGATTTCAACACATGAGTAGGTGGTTCTCTTTCAGAAAATGAATGGTGGAAGTTGTGTTTCATTCTGATGGCTCTCTTAGAGAGTAAGTGGTGGTGGAGGGGTATAAATAGGCAGCACCCAAAATCCAACCGTTACAAGTCTTTGACCCAACCCGGTGGCACCGACATGAAATCTTGGTGAGATAGACTAGTGCAAAAGACTTGACCGTTAGGCTTTCCGGTGAGACCGATTATACCAACTCGGTGGGACCAAAGTGCAATGGCTAGGGCAAGACCTCGTTTTGGTAATTCTGACCGGTTCATCTCGGTGATTCCGAAAATGAAGCAACTTCATCACAGAAACTTAGTCAGGCCATCTTGGTGGGACCGAGAACCATTTTGGTCAGACTTTATTGCTAGGGTTTTGGCTGTGGCAATGGAAGGGTCATCTCGGTGGGTCCGAAGTAGGTGATATCGGTGGAACTAATGAAGATTTAGGGTTTTGGACAGATGTGTTTAGAGAAAGTGATTGAGGGTTTTTGGAGCAATATCACTAATCACTTGAGTAACAACCTCATCAATAATACCTCATCCCCTTTTAATAGTATTGGCTGTCCTAAGGGACTCAATGTGATCTTGGATCACTAAACCAAAAATGTAGAGTCTTGGAGTAGCCAATTCTTGTCCTTGACAATTTGAGGGGTCCACATCCATTAGTCTTTGTCATGCCAATCATTGATCTTTTCTGAAATCTATCATCAATGTTCATTAGATCAATGACATATATGTTGTTATTAATTACCAAAACCACCCGGGGATTAGTTGCACTTTCAATCTCCCCTGTTTTGGTAATTGATGACAACATATAGATCAAAGCTTTGACAAATGATATAATGAATGAAATACATCTTCTCTTGAGAAGTATGTGATAAGCAAGAGCTCCCCCTAAATTTGTGCATTATTAAAAATTTGCGTTTGAATGCAAATGTATAATCGATTAGGATCATGGGTTACTCTTCCATGTCACATACATCTTGGTGGAGCACTCAAAATGATATAATTGCATAGTAATTCGCACTCATCACCAAACTAACAAGTGAATGATCATACGAAGAGCATATGAAAGAATATTCAAGCAAGCATAGCATTAAAGTACAGTATGATCAAGCACACAATAACGTAGTTTCATACATGCATCAAGGAAAATTAACTCAAAGTAGCAAGAATCTCTCAAGGAAAAGCAAACAAACAAAAGCAAAATACTCTCTCGAAGCCTAAGGGCCCGTTCGGATCTCCACTGGCTTCCCGAATCGCCAGCTTCTCAGCTTCTCGCTCGATTCCAGCTTCTCGCTGGAGCCAGCCTCCCGTTCGGCTAGGTGACCAGCTCCTCACGTGTGCAGCCCAGAAAAGGAGCGCATGGCCTGTTCGGCCAGCCCAGAAAAGCAGCATGGCTTGTTCGGCCAAGGGATGGGCCTAGTGCCTGGGCTGAAAAGGGGTGCCCGTGTGTGCTTTGGGCCAGCCTGGATGAACACTTTTTTCTTCTTCTCTTTGTTTGCTACGTTCTATACTTCAGAACAGAGAGCAGTTTTGTCTCAAAAAAAAAGAACAGAGAGCAGTTTTCCCTAGAAAAACATAGATCAGTTTTTTTCCTGGTCTTTGTTTCCTATGTTCTGTACTTCATAACAGAGAGCAGTTTCATCTCAAAAAAAAAAATACAGAGAGCTATTACGCCTAAAAAAACAGAGAGCAGTTTTTTTGCTGTACATATGAAACTTTAGGATAGTACAAGTGCAAGAACTGTACATAACATGTAGAATTTCGAATTTCACCAAGTTTAGATGAAGAACAACAAGATTTGACATATCTCGTACAACAAAAGCTTCATAAGTTTTGCATATGTTTGCAAATCAAAATGGGGACAGATTTTCAAGCACCACGAGCACAAATTCACCAACCAAGAGCAATGGCGGTAGCTAGTTCATTCCTAAACCTATCCATGTCAGGGGTACTTGCCTCCGAAGTTGAAGCATCCAATGCACTCGAAGGAATAACATACTTCTTATATCTATCCGAAATTGTTGGAACATAATCCGGATCCCTTTCACATCTAACAAAGTGGATATCATCTTTGTCATGGAGACGAACATAGTTGCGCAATGTCATAGTAGCTGCAACAATCTTCATCTGTGTTTGAAATGAGTAGTTTGGCATCTTGAGGAGAATTTGCCATTTCATCTTCCACACTCCAAAAGTTCTCTCTACGCAATTACGTTTGGAGGAGTGAATCTTGTTGAACTTCTCCTTCGGAGTATTTGGAGGTGCGCCTCTTTGAAAGTCAGGGACATGATACCGTTCTCCTTTGTACGGTGATAGATATCCATCTCTAGTAGGATACCCGGCATCTACAAGGTAATACTTGCCTAAAAACAACAACACACATACATGTTAGTTCAAGGATAGATTACATTATGTGTAAACTTGTAATGAAAAGAAATGCTCACCCTTTGGAGGATGGGGGAAGGAGGGCTTGTCCTTCTCAATTGCATGATATAACACATTTGTCCTTCTCACATTTTAACTTGTCCCATTTGTTCCTCACTTGCTTAGAACTGTACTCAAGTCCAGTTATCATCAAGAACTCCTTTCCCACCTCATCATATGCATTGGGTGTCAAATGAGTGCTTGGCATATTTCCAGCATTCACTTGTTTCACAAACAACTCAACGACAATCCGAGTGTTCTCTTCAGTCCATTCGGCAGACACAGTTGACATTCTACCAAAACTAGCAAAATCATGTGTCCAAATAGATATGAAACAATCAGTACCATATGAAGTAGATACAGTTATCACTACCAGCTTGAACATGTACAACCAAAATAATACTTATGCCTGTGAGTATCATTACAAAAACTGCACTGCACATACATACGAAATATGTGCACACATCTGTACATATCACCAAAAAATTACGCTGCCACACCTGAGTTCATAATATCATTAAACTTGTAATTAAAGGTATGAACCTCTGACTGAACTGGCAAGACACAAGAAATTATACTTGCATCATTCAGAAATTGCATCTGGCCACAGTGCTGAATCTAACCAAATCAAAGTGGAAGTGGTACAGTAGGGGCTGAAGTAGTACAATAGGGGGAGGAGGCTACTCACCTTGAGCTGGGGGGAGGCCCTGGCGTCGAGTTTGCAGGAGGGTGGGCGGAGCAGGTCGTCGGCTGCCGGCGGCGAACGAAGGCAGTGATGGACGAAGATGACTGCGGGGCGAGGCGACTCGGGCGGTGATGGGCGGAGTCCTGCGGGGCGAGGCCTAGATGCGACGGGGTGGCGGCGTCAGCGGCGCGACGGGATAGCGGCGGCAGGCGGCGGCGCGGCGGCGGACTGGCGGTGGCACGTCGGCGGATGGGCGGCGCGTCGGATAGGGTTCGGAGGAGAGCAGAGGAAGGTCTGTATGTTTGACGTATGTACTCTATTCTCTCGTCGGGCCTGGCTAAAACTTCGGGAGGGCAAACTTGTGTAATTTTCTGCAACGCCAGCTTCTCATTTTTTCGAAGCTGGGCCGAGGCTGCTCCCAGAAATTGCACGCGGGCTTCTCGTTTCTCCGAGAGCTGGATTCTAGGACCGGAGTCGTTCGTCTGGCTTCTCACGGGCTTCTCCAGAAGCTGGATCGTGGAGGAGATCCGAACGAGCCCTAAATCTATACAATTCTCCCCCTTTGACAACAAGTACCAAAAAGTTCAAATAAGTATAGAGCTAAACATCGCTCTAGGCTTGATCTCTTGAAGCTCCTGGTGGTGAAGTCCTCTGACGTGCAGCACTGGTGCGCGTCACTGTTGGAGTAGAGGGAAGTGCATCAGAAAATGCCTCAGACGAAGTCTGATGAACTGGAGGAGTGGAGACGGCAGGAGGCACTGAGGGGGCATCCGAAGGTGTAGCAGCTGGAGCTGAAGCTGTAGCTCTGGAAGTGATAGGTACTGTAGCTGATCTAGGCATAGTCCTAAACTGAGTAGTCATGGGAATGCCATCACCGGGATTCTACTCATTATTACTAGATGGTCGCGCTCTGGCTTCATACACCTCACGCTTTAGGCTCTCAACAGTGGTCTGAACCTCTGTCACCTTGACATCCAGCTCATGAATATTGGTCTCTACAATCCTCTCAAGACTCTTCTAGTTCTCTGCGAGGTTGGCCAAACTCCGCTCGATCCTCTGAGTAGCTTGAATGAGATATTGCATCTGGCCGGTCTTGGTCTTGAGCACTGGAGCTGAGGGAGCACTAGGTCCTGAAGTTCTTGCAGCCTCTGAGCTTGCCTGTGCTGTGGCCGAGGTAGGGTGGGATGGATCCATTATCACGGCGTTGTCCTCAAACTCTGGATGAAGCGACAAATTCTCATGATCCAGTAGAGAAGACTTGTGTGCACCCTTTGTGTTGATAAGCATCTGAATATGGGGGGCAAAACTGCAAGATATCTTCTGGTCAGCAACTGTCCTCTTGATGGTTTTCACTATGAGATCCATGACCTTGAATTTCTCGTGTTGATCAATGTGATGCAACATGTTGATGGAGTGACCATGAATCATCCTCTCATTGCCTGACTTGGGCATCAAAGTATGCCTCATGATGGTGTTGGAGGAAGCAAGTCCTGCCAACAAATGATAAACAAAGCCAAGCTTGTGAGAATCCTTGTACTTCTCAGGAATCTCTATGTACATGTTAGCCATGGAATTGTGGTCCATCTTCGGCTTAGCATACACATCAATGTCTTCCTCATGAGCCTCAGGCACACCAAGCAAAGTGGCCTACTCAAGCATGCTAGACTGGTATTTAACCCCTTTGGTCATCCAAACTATCCTTCCATTGGGTTAGAAGTGAGATGTCGAGTATAATGGCATGATCATCTCATCGTTCCATGCAGTCAACTTCTTCCCAATCAACTTATCAACATCAATAGTCCTGAAATCCTCATTAACATGGGGGTAGTTATCCTCATGTAGATAAATATACTTCTAGTCCACCCACCTCACATCACTGACTATGGGCTTCTTGTCAAGCAACACAGTCTCATAGAAATCTTGCTATTCTATGGTGTAGAAGCGGTAGTCTACAGCAGTACTCCTTCTGAGGGAGTAGGGATCTGTCTCTCTACACTTCCTCGGTCCTTTATCCTTCCTCTTCTTCATGTTCTCAGCAACTGGGTGAGTGTCATTGTGTCATGGGAAACCACGGCCACCTATGGAGCCATGAGCCCCTTTTGGTTCGGCGGGGGGATGGGCACGTTGCACAAAGAGCGGAGAACTGTCACACAGCGCGGCAAAGATCACACGGGTAGTTTTTACCCAGGTTCGGGCCGCTGTGAGGCGTAAAACCCTACTCCTGCTTTGGTGGATTGATGGTGGAAAAATGGTGGATGAACGCAGCGCTCTTGCCCGGCCAGATCGCCTCGGGGCGAGAGCAGCTACGCGCGTATGAGTGTGTAAGGGTCCGGATCAGCCAACCCTTTCTACGGTCGCCATGGGCCTCCTTTTATAGATCAAGGGGTCACCACAGTGGCAAATCAGTCATTACATACTGATTAGATAGCAAACAGTGCTATCATACCTAACTCTGCAGGCTGATAGAGCGCATTAAATGCGCCGCTCAACGTCACATCTCAGCTTGCCCGGCAGGCCCTGCCAGGCTGTTTTGCCAGCTTCGCGCCTGCTTGCCTGACACGTCTTAGGACAGGTGTCGCCTGGGGGTATTTTCTGTAGGAAGCAGCTGTCATGTGGCAAATAGCAGCCACTTAGTCACTTTGGAGCTTGACACTGCACTGATCGACGACGTGCGTCGTGATGAGGTGGTGCGGTGGAGTGGTTTGCCTTTGTAAGCCCCGGCAGGCCTACCGAGACGATCTGGAGACTTGCTTCCGGGGCAAACCCAACCTTGCCAGGCTCGCCTGTCTGGCAAGGGAGGTTCTTTCCTTAGCGATATCTTGCTTCTCTGGCTCATCTTGGTCTTCTTGATCTACACTTTGGTCCTGCCAAAGAATTGATCCCTCATGCTTTGATCTGACCTTGGTGTTGTAATCTTGTCCTTGGGCCTGTGCACAGTCTGGGCAATGGACCCAGGGTTTGTTGCATCGATAGGAGCCCCCGAGCCTGGCACGAACACGCTGCTGGGCGTCGTCGGGGTAGGCCCTAACCAGTCCACAGGCAGGAGCGCAAGGGTAGCTTCGCCCTTTGAGATCTTCTTTGCTTCTTCATTAACCCGAGCTTGGGTCAGTTTTCGATTTTCCCGCGTGTAGTGTAACGCCAATTGCGGTGGGGCCACTCTGGTAATGGCCCGTGAATGACTTTAACACACGGGCGAGTAACTGCCAACTCACTCTTCCCACCACGCCCTTATCCGTAGCCACGTACGCTGCATGCATCAATTGGGGTAGGTAACGGAGGCGCATGGTGCGGGAGGGCATCAAGGCAGGGGCCCGGTCTTCTTGGATTGGTGGGGGAGGACAGTGATTACTCACCGGGGAATCAGCCTCCAGCCCCAGCTTGCCTATAAAAAGGAAGAGCGTGGGAGGAGCGGAGGCATCATCCACACTCCTTTCCTCCTCCATTCCTGATTTCTTCTGGTTATGCCGAAAGGGAGAGCCTAGGGCCAGGTCCCGGGCCCTAGCTTAGAGCTTAGCGCGAGCCTCAGGGGGGCACTCAGGCGGTGCGATGGTAGCACCGGAAGTGGCGACTCTGGTGTTTTCGTCGCCGGGTCGCCCGTGGCTTCAATTTTAGAGAGGGGCAACGTACACGACACTGCGCCGAGTCCCATAACGGGCACGGGGCGTGGTAGTCGATCGTGGCCTATTCCTCTTCTTCCCGTGGCATCGGAGGGAGGTTGCAGAAGTGGTTCACCATTGGTAAAGGTGAACCCTATCTCCCAGTGCACCGCCCGTCTCGCGCATGGGAGAGCTCCCAGTCTCCATGCATGTCTCTTCAACGGGCGGTGGCTTCATATCTTCGGGCCGTCGGGGACGACCATGCTCTTTGTGGGGTTACCCGGAGCGTATGGCATTCGCATCAACGGGCGTGGCGGGAGCTTTGGGCAACGGCGGTGTAGAGGCAGCGGCAACCCACGACGTGTCAAGAACGGGGGCGACCGTTCTGACGAGTCGTGTTTGCCGGTGACTCTATCGTCTCCGCCTGGGCTTCCGGCAGCGCCACCATTCACACCTGCCCTCTGGTACCTTCCTCCTAGTCCGGGAACGGCGCCATCCTGATCCTGGGGAGGCGCCGAATCCCAGCCAGGTCTTCCCTCCGCCTTCTTCATTTCTCTGTATAGTTTCAAAGAAGGAGAGGAAAAAGTGAATGCATCTCGGGCATTTATCTTTTTTTTAATCTTAAATATGTAGGTACTTGCCAAATTGTAGTTCAAATAATGTAATCTCTTGAATCCATGTTTGTGTCCTGTAACGTCTGTACTTGTTTGAACCATATTAATGAAAAAGACAAACCTTGCCGGGGACTCGTGCATGTATATGTCCATGCAGAGGTGGAATACCTCTATATTTATAAGTAAACGAGTTTCCCTCTGGCAGGCTACCCTGCCGGTACCCTCTGTTTTGTTGCCGGGGAGTTAGGCCTACCGGGCACAAATCATGAAGAGGGACCAGCCCCCTGCCAGTCCTTTTTCAACAAAGGCCACTGCGACCACCCTGACCGAAGCAACGTTCGAGTCAAAGGGCGGGAGCACCTAAGTTTCAAAGGGTAGAAGGGTTTTCTCATGCACAATTCTTTACTTACAGAACATGTATGGATACAAGGAAGAACTTATCTGTTTGGCTTGCCGGAGATCGCAGTGTAGGCTCATCTTCTTATCTCCTCTTGGGCTGAATCCACTATAGGAGCCTGCAGTTTATGCAGATGAAAATGATGCCAGATGCGATCTTATCTACATGACATGCGATGCTCATGATATGCTTATGCATGCATGCAACTTGTCGGGGGCCCCTAGCGCTTCGTTTATTTATCTGTTGCTCAGGGTCTGCGCCTGGCTTTGTACAAGGGGTGACATGCAACTGAGGCAAGGCCTGTACAAAAGGGTGGCTGCCGGGAAGGGCCCAGCAGCCGCGCCTTACGGGTAGAACTTGCGGAGATGCTCAATGTTACATGAGTTTTGCAATTGAATGCCATCTCCGGTCTCCAGACGGACTACGCCAGGTCTGGTGACTTGTACTACCCGGTAAGGGCCTTCCCACTTCGGCGTCAACTTGTTTGTACCCTTAGTGGACTGAATGCGCCTAAGGACAAGGTCGCCTTCCTCAAAACACCAGGCATGAACCCTGTGGCTGTGATAGTGGCGTAGGGCTTGCTGATAGCGTGCAGCATGCATAGCAGCCCGGAGATGGTTCTCCTCAAGAAGCACAGTGTCGTCACGCCGGTGCTGATCCTGCGCTACTTCATCGTAGGCAAGCACTCGAGGTGACCCGTAAATGAGTTCTATGGGGATAACTGCTTCTGCCCCATAGACTAGGGAGAAGGGAGTCTCCTCGGTAGCTCGATTTGGTGTCATTCTGAGGGTCCAGAGAACCACCGGCAGCTCGTCGATCCATCGCCTGCCGCACTTCTGCAGCTTATCAAATGTTCTTCTCTTGAGTCCTCGCAACACTTCAGCGTTCGCCCTCTCAGATTGTCCATTGCTTCAAGGATGTGCAACAGAGGCAAATGAGATCTTGCTTTCGAGGGCACGAACATATTGCATGAAGGCATGGCTCGTGAACTGGGTGCCGTTGTCAGTGATGATCCGGGCAGGGACCCCGAAGCGGCACGCCAATCCTTTCAAGAACTTGATAGCTAACTGAGCAGTCACCTTTCTCACGGCATCTACTTCCGGCCACTTTGTAAACTTGTCGATTGCAACGAGCAAGAATTCAAAGGGAAAGGGCCAAGGATATCGAGCCCCCAGACCGAAAACGGCCATGACAAAGGGATTGTCTGAAGAGCTTGGGCAGGCATATGGATGTTCTTGGAATGGAACTGGCAGGCTTCACACTTGGTGACTAGCTCGACCACATCTTGGAGGGCTGTGGGCCAATAGAATCCTTGCCGGAATGCTTTCCCAACTAATGCCCTTGATCCAATGTGGGAGCCGCACATGCCTTTGTGTATTTCCGCCAATAGTTCCTTTCCTCCTTCCCGGCAAATGCACTTCAATTTCACACCGTTGGGCCTTCTTCTGTATAGTGTGTCATCGACAAACTGATACATACTGGCCCTCCGGGCTACTCTTTCAGCTTCTTCTTGCTCTTCGGGAAGTTCTCCGGTTTGGAGGAAATGGACTATGTGCCTTGCCGAAGTTGGAGCCTGGGGCTCAGCAACAAGGACTAGCGGCACCTTCTCATCTGCGGGAGCGCGTTTCTCGACTGTGGGGACCAGTGGCCCGGCAGGAGGGCGCAGCCCGGCAATCGAAGGGGAGTTGTTTCCGACAGGGTCCCTGCCAGGAGCCCCGAGGGGCTCTACCGGGAGAGGCTTACCGGAGTCCAATTTCCTCCTCTTTCGGGCCATTGTTGCCGGGGATACGGAGGGCTGAGTAAGATGGAGAACAAAAGTTCCTGGTTCCACAGGAAGCTTTTGCATAGCACACTTTGACAGATGATCAGCGATGCTGTTTTCCGCATGGGGTACGTGCTCTGTTTGCAATCCGTCAAAGTGCTCCTCTAATCTTCACACTTCCTCAACGTATGCCTCCATTAATGGGCTTTGGTAATCCTTGTTGACTTGTCTCACCACAAGTTGCGAGTCTCCTCGAATGATCAGCTTCTTGATTCCCAATTCAGTGGCAATCCTGAGCCCGGCAAGGAGCCCTTCATACTCTGCTGTATTGTTGGTCGCCTCCTCCCGGGGAAAATGCATCTGGACGACGTACATCAAATGCTCTCCAGTGGGAGCAACGAGAAGCACACTAGCCCCCGCACAGTGTAGGGAGAAGGCACCATCGAAATACATGATCCATTCTTGGGGCGCTTCCTTGCCGGGGATAACTATTTCAAGCACTTCTTCATCAGGGGTTGGCGTCCATTCTGCAATAAACTCTGCCAATCCCCTGCTTTGAATCGTTGATGTGCTTTCAAACTTCAGGCCAAAGCTGGATAACTCCAATGCTCATTCTACTATTCTGCCGGTAGCCTCCGGGTGTCGGAGTATCCTTTGCAACGGGAAGCGAGTGACAACCGTGATCTCATGGGCTTGGAAGTAGTGGCGCAATTTCCTTGAGGCCATGATAAGGCTAAAAATCAACTTTTGCACACCAGAGTACCTTGATCTAGCCCCCCTGTAATAGGGAGCTGATGAAGTACACTGGGCGCTGCACTACTTTCTTCCCCGCCGTGTCCTTGGGGTTGCCTTCGCTGCCGTGCTCTTCTTTATCCTAATCCATATCTGAGCTTGCCGGGCTGCTTTCTCTCTCTTTCCTGGATGGGACACTAGCTGAGGTTGCTGCTTCCTCTACTTCCCGCTGCGCCACCAGTGCTGCACTAACCACTTGATTGGTTGCCGCCAGATATAGTACCAACGGCTCTTGTGGTTTCGGAGCAACCAAAGTGGCCACAGAGGACAAGTAGGCCTTCAAATCTCGCAGTGCTGCGTCTGCTTCCGGGGTCCACTTCATGGGTCCTACCTTCTTCAAAATTTTGAAGAATGGCAAGGCCCGTTCGGCAGACTTGGAGATGAATCTGCTAAGCGCAGCAATGCACCCCGTCAAATGTCTCACATCCTTAACTATCTTGGGTGCTTGAATCTGCTCGATAGCCTTGATCTTATCTGGGTTGGCTGCGATCCCGCGGTGGAACACAAAGAAACCATGTAGCTTGCCGGAGGGAACACCAAACACACACTTCTCCGGGTTCAGCTTCAAGTTGATCTTGCGCAGATTAGCAAATGTCTCTTCCAAATCTTGGATGAGGGTTGATCTGTCCTTGGTCTTGATCACAATATCATCCATATAAGATTCAATGTTCCTGTGCAACTGTGGTTCAAAATCAGCATGGACTGCTCTTGCAAAAGTGGACCTGGCACTCTTCAACCCGAAAGGCATGCGCACAAAGCAGTACGTGCCGCATGGGGTGATGAATGAGGTCTTTTCTTCATCTTTCTTGGACATAAAGATCTAATGATACCCATAGTATGCATCCAGAAAGGATAGAAAATCACACCCGAAAGTGGAATCAACAATTTGATAGATGCGCGGCAAGGGGAATGGGTCCTTCGGGCATGCCTTGTTCAAATCCGTGAAATCTACGCAAAGCCTCCATTTCCCATTAGCCTTGCGCACAACCACTGGGTTTGCTAACCATGTTGGGTGTAGTACTCCTCTAACCAGACCAGCTGCCTCAAGTTTCTTGATTTCCTCGGCAATGAACTGTTGCCACTCCAAGGCCTGCTTCCGGACCTTCTGCCTGACGGGTCGGGCATGTGGGCAGACAGCAAGGTGGTGCTCGATTACCTCCCTGGGAACACCAGGGATATCAGATGGTTGCCAGGCAAACACATCGATAATCGCCCACAGGAAGGCAACGAGCGCACTTTCCTATTTGTCGTCAATGGTGGCACTGATAGTAAAAGTACCATTGGCGCCAGCCAGCCCTGCCGGGACCTTTTTCAGATGGGGTGCAGCAGCCTTGGACTTCTTGCTATTGGAACTTTCTGGCACGTCATCCACATGCATAGCATACCCCGAAGAGGTACGCTTCTCGGACTCTTTGCTGGTGTCTCTGCTAGCCTTCTTCTTTCCTTTGATTTCCTTGGCGGGAACTGCGGCTTCCATGGCCTCTGCCGCGACTTTGTCCCGGTACATCTTATCCACGCAAATAATTGCGTCCTTCTTGTCTGATGGGATGGAAATGACACCCACTGGCCCTGGCATCTTCAAAGTGTTGTAGGCATAGTGGGATGCCGCCATGAATTTTGCCAAAGCTGGGCGTCCAAGGATTCCATTATATGGCAGGGGGAGGTCGACCACATCAAACACAACCTTCTCAGTTCGGTAGTTCAACTCCCCTCCAAATGTCACTGGCAACGTGATCTTTCCCTTAGGATTACTCCTGCCGGGATTGACTCCTTGAAATGTGCCAGTAACCTTAAGCTCTTCCTCTGCTATCTGGAGTTTGCTGATAACCTTTGGGGAAATCAGATTCAACCCGGCCCCGCCGTCAACCAACATCTTTGTGACTTTGAGGTTGCGAATCGTTGGTGAGACCAACAATAGCAAGCACCCTACCGTAGTGGTGCGGTCAGGATGGTCCTCTTCATCAAAGATGATGGGCGTGCGTGACCACTTGAGCGGCTTCCGAGAATCTGCCACTGGCTCCACGACATTGACCTCATGCGCCCACTATTTAAGTTGGCGGTGAGAGGAGTGGAAAGATGCACCCTCGTCAATACACAAGGCGTTAGTGGCCTTCTGGAATTCCTACTCGCTGGTTTCCTCTTCATTCTCTCCATCACTCTCAGCATTGCAATCCTCCTTCTCTCGGCCCCTGGCGGGTTTTCCTTGGTTCCGAGGAGCCTTGCCAGGGCGATTTGCTTCACCACCCCGGCCCTTCCCGCCAGTAGTATTCTGACCTTTTTCCTTATCACGCTTCTCATATTCAGCCCTCTGCTTCTTGACAAGCTGCTCCACCTGGTGACACTCTTGGAAATCGTGGCCCTTGGTCTGATAAATCTTGCAATATGGCCCATCGCCTTTCCCAGCCTTCTCGGCAGCCGCAGCCTCCCGGCAGTCAGTGCACGCGGCAACTTCCTTGCCGGAGGCTTCGGTCTTAACCTTCTTGCCGGTACTAGGCGTGCCCGATCTTTCAACAGTCATCACTGCCTTATCCTTGCGCTTCTTGTTGCGCTTCTTCTGACTGGTGGACTCGTCGTCCTCCTCTGAGTCGATGTTGATGCAATCTTCCTCTCCAGGGAGTTTCCTCCCTTCCTCCACCCGAGCACATTTGTCTGCCAAGGTGTAAAGCTCCTTCACAATCTTGGGCAGCCGAACGTTCATCTTGGAGTGTATCCTGCGGTTGCGCACATTGGATTGGAAAGCGGCTATCACAGCTGCCGGGTGGATATCTGGGATATTTCTGTGTACTCGGCTGAATCTCTTCAAGTACTTTCACAGAGTCTCTCCTTCTTTCTGCTGGAGAAGCTGCAAATCGCTGGGCTGCCCTGGTTCTTGATGGCCACCTGTGAAGGCACCAATGAACTCATGGCACAGGTCAGCCCAGGTCGAAATGGAGTTCTCCGGCAGGTGCATCAGCCAAGACCTCACATTTGACTTGAGTGCCAAAATGAAGTAATTGGCGAATACCTTCTCATCTCTTCCCTCGGCAGCTTGAACAGCGATGGTGTAGATGTCCAAGAACTCTGCCTGGTTCAGCCTCCCATCATACTTCTCTGGAATCTCTGGCTTGAACATGCGAGCGGATGGCCAACGGACTTGCCGCAGCTCACGGGTGAAAGCAGGGCACCCAACCTCGAAAGGCAGGCACCCACTGTCTCCGAGTGCGGGTTCGTTGACATCGAGGCCATCGCACCCATTGGACCGGCGGTGGTTGTCGCGATGTCGCTCGATGACGACGCGCGCGCCTTCCCTCCGCCCGTCCTCCGGGGCTCGTCGTTGGCCTAGACGCGCTCGAGGGTCAGAAGAGGCCATTGAGTCGTCATCTGGTTCTTGGTTTCGCAGCTCCCGCGCTGGCTGCCGTGGTGGGGATTGCACCATGGCGGTGGCCCCTTCCGTACGGCCAGCAGCACGGGCCATCGTCGTTGCTTGGGGAGGCCATGGCGGGCCAGCTCTCACTGTGATCCTCCCGCCTCAGTGAAGCCAATTAGGCTTTGGATGGTGGCTCGCCACTTATCCATCTGATCGGCTGCCGGTGGGAATCTCAACAGTAGTTGAGCCCATGCCATGGCCTCTGAGGCAGTGCTCGGCATAGGTGGTGATGATGTAGATCGCGGTGTCGCTCGGCTTCGGACGGTGCCGGTAGCGACCGCGCCGCACCCTCGTTGTTGCGAACCAGCCGCTTGGATGGCATGGTGACGCGGGGGAGGCACTTGAAGGCCAGCAGCTCCGCTGGGCACAATAACTGGGTCAGCTCGTTCCGAAGGCGGCGCACGCCCTGCGGTCGCGCCCGCAGCGGGGCCGGCCGGAGGGTTGCGATTCGCCCCAGAACGAGCGCCTCCACTACGGCTGTGCCCTTCGGCGAGGGGAAGAGTGCAGGCGGAATAAGCCCTCCACTCGTACCTCCTGGAGCATGGCCACCGGGATGTTGCTGATGCTGTCCTTCCCCGGCGCCTCCCGTTCCTACTTCGGCCATGGGGGAGGTGGTAACAACGCCGCCTGCGCCGACCACATCCCCCCGCAGCGTCCACATCCTCGTGCGTCCCCGCACTCCCTGCGACATCGGCAGTCGCGGGTGGCGGAGCCTTCGAGGTGGACGGGTGATTTGCGGCTCCGGACTTCTTCTAGGGCGCCATAGTTGATGACACCGTCAATGATGAGAATGGCGATGAAGATGATGCGCTATTGACGCTCTCGGGTTCGCGCAAGTGATCCCCCTACCTGGCGCGCCAAAGATGTCGTGGGAAACCACAGCCACCTATGGGGCCATGAGCCCTTTTTGGTTCGGCGGGGGGATAGGCACGTTGCACAAAGAGCGGAGAAGCATCACACAGCGTGGCAGAGATCACACGGGAAGTTTTTACCCAGGTTCGGGCTGCCCTGAGGCGTAAAACCCTACTCCTGCATTGGTGGATTGATGGTGGATGAATGCAGCACTCTTGCCCGGCCAGGTCGCCTCGGGGCGAGAGCAGCTATTCGCGTATGAGTGTGTAGGGGTCCGGATCAGCCAACCCTTTCTACGGTCGCCATGGGCCTCCTTTTATAGATCAAGGGGTCACCACAGTGGCAAATAAGTCATTACATACTGATTAGATAGCAAACAGTGCTATCATACCTAACTCTACAGGCTGACAGAGCGCATTAAATGCGCTGCTCAACGTCACATCTCAGCTTTCCCGTCAGGCCCTGCCTGGCTGTTTTGCCAGCTTCGCGCCTGCTTGCTTGGCACGTCTCAGGACGGGTGTCACCTGCGGGTATTTTCTATAGGAAGCGGCTGCCATGTGGCAAATAGCAGCCACTTAGTCACTTTGGAGCTTGACACCGCACTGATCAACGACGTGCGTCATGATGAGGTGGTGCGGTGGAGTGGTTTTCCTCCGTAAGCCCCGGCAGGCCTGCCGGGACGATCTGGAGACTTGCTTCCGGGGCAAACCCAACCTTGCCAGGCTCGCCTGTCCGGCAAGGGAGGTTCTTTCCTTAGCGGTATCTTGCTTCTCTGGCTCATCTTGGTCTTCTTGATCTGCACTTTGGTCCTGCCAAAGAATTGATCCCTCATGCTTTGATCTGACCTTGGTGTTGTAATCTTGTCCTGGGGCCTATGCTCAGTCTGGGCAACAGACCCAGGGTTTGTTGCACTGACACATTGTGTTCAGGCAATCTAGGTCTGAGCTTCATAAGCACTGGGGCATCATCCTTTTATTCTTCTCCCTCATGCACTGGGGCCTTGTTATTCTCGGCAGTAGGGATGTTTCTGATGGTCTTCTCCTTTGGCATTGAGGAGGAGGTAGTCTTCATAGCATCAGCCATGAGCTTTTGCTGCTTGGCTGGAGGTGGGTTAGCAGCTGGGTCAGGCATGTCATCTCTCCTTATGGAGGTAGGCTTGAAAGTCACTTGCATAGACTCCTTTCTTGCCTACTGCCTTGGCCATTGATTTTTTTGCAGCTGGCCTAGTGCTTGCAACAGTGCCATATTCCTTGGCAAGCACTACTTTCTTCTTCTTTGAGGTGACTTCTTCAGCAACAAAGTCTTCACCCTCATCATCAGTGTCCTTCTTCCTTGATCTTGTGCCTGCTTTGGGAAAGTCTAGAGAACTTCTATCTCCCTCATGATAGCTCTCTTCAGGACTAGATCCTGCACTCAAATCGACACTATGCTCCTCTGACCTGTTCTGGCTATCACTGGCATCTGACATCTTGCAAGCTGACCGGTGAAGTAGATGGGTATGGGCAGAATGGATGAGTCATCACAAAATGCAATTGATTTTTGAAAAATTTGAGTTCAAATCTTAGTTTCAAGTTTTCACAGAAGACATTTTGGATCCACCGAGTTGATCATTTCGGTGATACCGAAGCACTCAACAGAAACTTGGCACACAGTTTCGGTCAGACTGATATGTGGCTCGGTCTCTTCGAGATGTTAGGGTTTCACAGAAACTTTATCCCGGTCTCACCGATCAGTACAACTCGGTAGCATCGAGACGTACTATGCAATGGCCAAAGGCCAGATTGGTGACTCCGAAATTTTCTGATCGGTCTGTCCGAGATGTATTTTGAGAAACTTAAACCTAATTTTTTTCTTGAATCTAATGTACGAAATTCATATTTGGAATAGAGATTTGCAAACTATGGCATGAATCATGGAAAAAATCCTAGTGTATTGAATCAGAAATAGAGGCACAAGGGGGTCGTATTTTACCCATACTTGGCGCAAATCCTCTATGACGGCAACAGAGGGAGGGATTTCCGTTGATGGTGGCGGAATCCAACAGCGAGGGCGCGTTGGTTGGAATGGTGACTGCCCCGAGACTGGGGCGATGATAGCTGTGGGGTGCAAGGACGAAATGTTTGAGAAAATTTCAACCGTACGGGCTCGCGGGATATATATATATACCCATCAGCTATCGGTGGCTCCGAGTGAAACGGATCGATGGCATCGAGATGCGTAACTGCTAGCAGTACCACACATCAGTGACTCTGAGATGGTTCAGATCAGTTGCACCATGATGAAAAAGCCAGATCAATCCAAATGGTTTTGGTGAGACCGAATGGGAGTGAGTTGGTCAAACCGAAAGGCATTTAGAAGGTTTTGGAGTTCAGTCTTTGATAGACCGGTGACTCCGAGTGCGCCTCACCCGGAGGGTCCGAAAAATACTTGTTCAAATTTTGTGATGTAGCGTGAAGAGAATTTGAGACAAGAAAGAATAGATAGCTAGAGAAGGTGGTTAGGCATTCTTGTACATCCACTCGGCCAGAAAAACCAAGACACTCAAAACAACAAGTGGATCTCTTTGAGTGAGGAAAAATGCATTGCAACATGCTCACACAATAAAATAGCAAATAAAATATGTGTCAAACATGCACAACCAATTGTAGCATCTATCACACAATTGGCGATGACTAGGTCATCTATATATGAGTATATTGACTTAGGAGCCAAATGAGGACATTTGATCATAGGTCATACTCATCGTTTAAGCACAAGTGGGGTTACCACTTTTACATAAAGCATTCATGTGTTCACACCATTAGAGTTGCTTTAGCTCAATTTTTAGAGCAAAGCTCCCCCTAGATGTGATATCCTCCCAAAGAGGGATGAACTAACTTTGGGTTTTGTCTATGATGACTTCATGTAGATAGCGTAGATGTGGATGCTTAATGTTGATGTAGACCATCAAGAGTTGGGAGCAATCCTTGGAGTCTTGCACTTTCAATACCTACATGGGTTAGTACCACAAGGAACACACATGGATTTCCATAGACATAGAGTGAAATGCACATATGATGATGTCCATGAATGCGTTGAATACCTTTCCCTTGTCTTACCAACAAGAGGTTTTGTGACTGCATGAACTAGTGCAAGATGTTGAAGTTGGTTGCAAAAGTCCTTGCCACGAATGGATATGAGTGAAGTTTGTTTGCGGTGTCACCCTCAAGAATTCTCTAGTTATTCTTCTTTGGGACCCACATCAATTTGATGGGAATCCTTGTTGTTGTGGTAGCCCTTGATGAAGTATAACTTGATGAGGCCTTGGTAACCCACTTGACCAAAGCCTGAGGTGGTTCTTCAAATGAGTCAACCTCTTCTTGAAGCTTGTCCTTGCCTTTTAGCCTGTGATCTTGTTATGGAATATCATCTTGAGCTTGTGTTCCCTCAAAAGAAGTGGGATCATACTTCTCTTGTTGAGGAACAAACTTTGTCTTGGGATATTGATATTCTTCCCACTCAACTCCATTGGCATTGAATTTTCATTCAAAACCAATACCTTGTTTCTTCGGGTGCCTTCCTTGCTTACGCACAATTTCCTCAAATTGCTTACTCCTGGCGAGGTTCTTGTAGACACCTTTTCTATAATTCCTTTCAATAAATTGTTTTCTTGCTCAAGTGTAACTTGGCTAAGAGAATCATTAGTGGAATCAATAGAATTACTAGAAGCAACAATATTGGATTTAGCATTGTTATTGTTACTACTAGAGGTAGAATCTTTCTTACTCTTGTTACTAGCTTGAGAAGATTTAACTTGTGGCATAAAAGTAGACAAGAGAAGATGTTTGGCAATGTAAGAAGAACTCTTCTTTTGAAGATCATCATTCATTGCTTTAAGGAGCTCATGCTCTTGCTCTAAATTTAGTTTATCGAAGCGTAGCTTCTCATGAGTTCTTAGAAGCTCTCTATGATCTTCTTGAGTTGTTTCATGAGCTAACTTAAGAGTGTTTAGTTCTATAGTTAAACGCTCAATATCCTTCTTAGCATTGTCATCGTTTCATCTTGACTATCATGATTACTAGCAAGTTCATTATAACTCACATCACTAGTTTTATCAACAAGCAAATCATCATCACCTAACAAATCATCTTCATCACTATTGAAATCAAGATACTCGGGGTGTGATACCTTGGGGCCTTTAGCCATGAAGCATATTCCAATTCCTTCATTTGGTGAATCAAATATGTCATGGGAGTTGGCGGACACTAGAGCAAGTCCGGCAACACCTTCATCTTGACTATAGTCGGATTCAGAGTTATAACTTCTCTCGGAGTTGTTGTCGGAGCCGGAGCCGGAAACCCATTCACCAACATGAGCTTGATGACTTCTTCTAGAGTAGCTCTCGGTTGACTTGTATTTCCCGTTCGATTCCTTGTTTCTTTGAGAAGGTCTTCGTTCATAACGATCATCTCTACTCCTCCTCTCTCTATAAGGTGATTCATCTCTTCTACTCTTCCTTCTAGGCGAGTCTTCTCTTTTCTTGTGAGGTGTCGTACACTCATTGGAGTAGTGCCCGGGTCTTCCACAATTGTAGCAATTATGGTCATGACTAGATGATCTTTGCTCATATTGCCTTGAGTTGGAGCTTCTTTCTTTGTTTCTATTCTTGTAGAACTTGTTGAACTTCTTCACCATTAGGCTTAATTCCTCATTGGATACTAGCTTTTAATTTGAAGTTGTAGGAGCATCACTTGAAGATTTGTATGCACCGCTTGACTTGTTGTGGAGCTCCTGCTGGTCCTTGAGGGACATTTCGTGAGCAACAATTCTTCCAATGACTTCCGTGGGTTTGAGATATTTATACTTGGGCATCATTTGGATCAATGTGCACACGGTATCATATTTTCCATCCAAGGCTCTAAGGATCTTGTTGATGATGAATTTGTTGGTCATCTCTTCACTTCCTAAGCCGACAATCTCATTTGTGATGAGAGCAAGCCTAGAGTACATTTCGGCGACTCCTTCACCATCCTTCATCTTGAACTTGTCAAGTTGACTTTGAAGCACATCCAACTTGGATTCCTTGACGGACTTGGTACCTTCGTGCATATCAACCGAAGTATCCCAAATTTCCTTTGCGTTCTCGAGGCGGCTAATCTTGTTGAACTCCTCAGGGCACAAACCGTTGAAGAGAATATCACATGCTTGAGCGTTGTATTGCAACATCTTCAATTCTTCCACAGTTGCTTCATGATCCGGTTCTTTACCATCCTCAAATAATTCACCTTGCAAGCCAACACGAACAACAGCCTAAATGGACCAACAATGTCGTGGGAAACCACGGCCACCTATGGGGCCATGAGCCCCTTTTAGTTCGGCGGGGGGATGGGCACGTTGCACAAAGAGCGGAGAAGCGTCGCGTAGCACGACAGGTTCGGGCCGCCGCGAGGCGTAAAACCCTACTCCTGCTTTGGTGGATTGATGGTGGATAATCGTGGTGAACATAGCACACTCGCCCGGCAAGGTCGCTCTGGGGGCGAGAGTGGCTACGCGCATATGGATATGCAAGGGTCCAACCCTTTCTACGGTCGCCATGGGCCTCCTTTTATAGATTAAGGGGTCACCACAATGGCAAATCAATCTTTGAGTACTGATTAGATAGCTAACAGTGCTATCATATCTAACTCTACAGGCTGACAAAGCGCATTAAATGCGCCACTCAGCATCACATCACAGCTCGCCCGGCAGGCCCTGCCGGGCAGTTTTGCCAGCTTCGCGCCTGCTCGCTTGACCCGTCTTAGGACGGGTGTTATATGGAGGTGTTTGCTGTAGGAAGTGGCTGCCATGTGGCAGAAAGCAGCCACTTAGTCACCTTGGAGCTCGACACCGCTTTGATTACTGACTTGCGTCGCTTGTGAGGTGGAGCGGTGGAGTGGCTTGCCTCCGCCAGCCCCGGAAGGCTGTCGGGACGATCTGGAGCTTGCTTCTGGGGAAATACCCAACCCTGCTAGGCTCGCCTGCCCGGCAAGGTAGGTCTCTGGCTCACCTTGGCCTTCTTGACTTGCACTTGGATCCTTCAAAGGAACTAAACCTCCTTGTTTGGTCTGATCTTGGTCTTGTAATCTTGTCTCTGGCCTGTGCACAGTCCGTGCAATGGACCCAGGGTCTGTTGCACCGACAGGAGCCCCCGGGCCTGGCACGGACATGCCGCTGAGCGTCGCCGGGGTAGGCCCTAACCAGTGCACATGTAGAAACGTAAGGACGGCTCCGCCCTTTGAGATCTTCTTTGCTTCTTCATTAACTTGAGCTTGGGTCAGTTTCCGGTTTTCCCGCGCGTCGTGTGAAACATTTAGGGGAGAAACTGAACCACGATCTGTGAGCAGCCCACGCCCCATGATCACGGGGTAGGAAACTGCTATCCCACTTGCCTCCTGCCCCGGGGCGCCTTCGCCACGTGTACCGCATGCATTGCGTAGGGTAGGTGGTGGACGCGGAGGGCGCGGGAACGGGAGCCATGGCAGAAAGCCAGGCATCGTCGAGTGGTGTAGAGGGGCGGCTCTGATTCCCCGAGCCGTTGGAGGCGCAGGGGAACCGCATTAGAGGAGCAAGGCGGTCACCTGCTGGATGAGAGGCCAGCCCCCTGCCTCGTTCTCCTATAAAAGGGGACATGAATAGTGTGTCTTCTCACACACCTTCCTTCTCCCTTTTCAAAGCTTCCCTTGCTTGCCATGGTGAGGGGGCGAGGGTGTGGTGGTACTCCGGTGGTGGCGACGAGAACTTCTGCTCGACAGCGTCTCCCCCTCCTCTTGATGATGTGGGGGGCTAAACCCGCTGTGAGAGGAGGCGGAAGGGGGCGTGGCCGAGGTCATCGCGGTGTGCGCGGCCGAGGGGGCCGGGGCGGCGCCTCAATTGCGCCTGCACCAGACGCTCCTCCCCCGATGGAAGGCCACGTCGGAGATCAACCCTTGGAGTTCATCATCAGGCTGTATAAGCCTCCGCGCGCCCGCCTCCGCCTCCCTACTCCATTTCCAAGGGTGATGCAGCTCAAACAGCCGCGTGCACTGAGGTTGCACATGAGGGGCTGTGGGAATGGCGGCATGCGGATGGATGTTGACTTCCCCGCTCCTCATGTTATGTACCTCCGCCGCGGCTGGAAGACCTTTCCTCAAGCCCATAGCTTGTCGGAGGGCACGTTCTCCAGTTTAAATTAATGGACAGCGGCCTTTTTTCCATCAAGGTCTTTGGGCGCTCGGGAACTCGCTTAGGGTGCTGCGCGGAGAGCTCGACCGACGACGAAAGCTCCTCCTCGAGCGAAAGCGACGAGGAGGACAGTGACGGCGATGATGCCGGCAGCGACCGGGAGGGCGATGATTCTGACTCCGGCTGAACGTCGCCCGCACCATCTTCATCAGGCGGCAGCACCGTCATCTGCACCTGCGTTTTCTCCCCGAAAGGTGGTTTGCCGGGAAGTTGGGTGCAGAGGTGGTGACGGTGCCCCCTGGCTCCTCCAGCAATCCTCCAGCTGGACGCCGGCAGGCTTCCTCTCGGGCTGCAGCTCCATTAGCTCTGCTGTGTTTTGCTGGTCTTGGTGGTGGTGGCCGACGGGTCGCCTCCACCATGCTCTCTATCGTCGTCTTCGTCCATGCCCTCCCACCCCCGCCGGGCAACCTCTCCTGGAGCCCGACAGGGTTAGGCTGAGCTTCTGCTCAGGCACTCCTCTTGCCCTCTTGGCCTTCTACCGCAGTGCCTAGGAGGAGAGGGACAAGAAAGGGCATTACAAGGCACTTATCTTTTTTCAATCTTAAATCTGTAGGCACTTGCCAAATTTTAGTTCAAATAATGTAATCTCTTGTATCCATGTTTATGTTCCGTGAGATTTGTTCTTGTTGATCAGCATATTAATGAAAAAGGTAAGCTTTGCCGGGCACTTGTGCATGTATGATATCCATGCGGAGGTGAAACGCCTCCCTACTTTCATGTAAACAAGTAGATCCCGGTAAGCTACCTTGCCGGTACCCCATAGGACTGCCGCCATGAGGCTGAGCCTGCCGGGCGCAGAACTCATTAGGAGAGACCAGCCCCCCGCCAACCCCTTTCAGCCAAAGGCCACTACGACCATCCTGATCGAAGCAGTGTTCATGTCAGTAGATGGGAGCACCTTTGTTTCTGAGGCAGCGACGTTTTCATATGCACAAGTCCTACTCACGGAACATGTATGGATAAGAGACAAAACTTATCTGTTTGGCTTGCCGGAGACCGCAGTGCTGGCTTGTCTTCGCATCCTCTTCCTAGGACTAAGTTCACGGCAAGAGCCTGTAGTTTATGCAAATGAAGATGATGCCACATGCAATCTGTCTACATGATCATGCAACCTATCTACATGAATCATGTAATGCTTATGAAATGCTTATGCATGCATGCAATTTGTCGGGGGCCCCCAGCGCTTCATTTATTTCTTTGTTGCTCAAGGTGTGCGCCTGGCTTTGTACAAGGGGTTACATGCAGCTGAGGCAAGGCCTGTACAAAAGGGTGGCTGCCGGGCAGGGCCCGACAGCCACGCCTTACGGGTAGAACTTGCGGAGATGCTCAATATTCCATGAGTTTTGCAATTGAATGCCATCTCCGGTCTCCAGACGGACTGCGCCAGGTCTGGTAACTCGTACTACCCGGTAAGGGCCTTCCCACTTTGGCGACAGCTTGTTTGTACCCTTGGCGGACTGAACGCGCCTAAGGACAAGGTCGCCTTCCTCAAAACACCGGGCATGAACCCTGCGGCTATGATAGCGACACAGGGCTTGCTGATAGCGTGCAGCACGCGTAGCAGCCCGGAGACGGTTCTCCTTGAGAAGCACGGCGTTGTCACGCATGTGCTGTTCCTGTGCTACTTCATCGTAGGCAAGCACTCGAGGTGACCCGTAAATGAGTTCCATGGAGATAACTGCTTCTACCCTATAGACTAGGGAGAAGGGAGTCTGCCCGGTAGCTCGGTTTGGTGTCATTCTGAGGGACCAAAGAACCACCGGTAGCTCATTGATCCATTGCCTGCCGTGCTTCCGCAGCTTATCAAATGTTCTTGTCTTGAGTCCCCGCAACACTTCAGCGTTTGCCCTCTCAGCTTGTCCATTGCTTTTGGGATGTGCGACAGAGGCAAATGAGATCTTGCTTCCGAGGGCATGAACATATTGCATGAAGGCGCGGCTCATGAACTAGGTGCCGTTGTCGGTAATGATCCGGGCAGGGACCCCGAAGTGGCACACCAACCCTTTCAAGAACTTGATAGCTGACTGAGCAATCACCTTTCTCACGACATCTACTTCCGGCCACTTTGTAAACTTGTCGATTGCAACGAACAAGAATTCAAAGCCCCTGGCAGCTCGGGGGAAAGGGCCGAGGATATCGAGCCCCCCGACCGAAAACAGCAATTACAAAGGGATTGTCTGGAGTGCTTTGGCAGGTAGATGGATATTTTTGGAATGGAACTGACAGGCTTCACACTTGGTGACGAGCTCAACCGCATCCTGGAGGGATGTGGGCCAATAGAATCCTTGCCGGAATGCTTTCCCAACCAAAGCCCTTGATCCAATGTGTATCTCTGCCAGCAGTTCCTTTCCTCCTTCCCGGCAAATGCACTTCAATTTCACACCATTGGTCCTTCTTCTGTATAGTGTGTCATCGACAAATTGATACATACTGGCCCTCCGGGCTACTCTTTCAGCTTCTTCTTGCTCTTCGGGAAGTTCTCCAGTTTGGAGGAAATGGACTATGTGCCTTGCCCAAGTTGGAGCCTGAGGCTCGGCAACGAGGACTAGCGGCACCTCCTCATTCGTGGGGGCGCATCCCTTGACTGCGGGGACCAGTGGCCCGGCAGGAGGGTGCAGCCCGACAATCGAAGGGGAGTTGTTCCCGGCAGGGTCCCTGCCAGGAGCCCCGAAAGGCTCTACCGGGAGAGGCTTACCGGAGTCCAATTTCCTCCTCTTTAGGGCCATTGTTGTCGGGGATACGGAGGGCTAAGTAAGATGGAGAACAAAAGTCCCTGGTTCCACAGGAAGCTTCTGCGCAGCGCACTTTGACAGGTGATCAGCAATGCTGTTTTCTGCATGGGGTACGTTCTCTGTTTGCAACCCGTCAAAGCGCTCCTCCAATCTTCTCACTTCCTCGACGTATGCGTCCATCAATGGGTTTTGGTAATCCTTGTTGACTTGTCTCACCACCAGTTGTGAATCTCCTCGAATGATCAGCTTCTTGATTCCCAATTCTGTAGCAATCCTGAGCCCGGCAAGAAGCCCTTCATATTCTGCTGTATTGTTGGTCGCCTCCTCCCGGGGGAAGTGCATCTGGACGACGTACCTCAGGTGCTCTCCAGTGGGAGCCTTGAGAAGCATGCCAGCCCCTTCACCTTGTAGGGAGAAGGCACCATTGAAATATATGATCCATTCTTGGGGCGCTTCCTTGTCGGGGATAACTGTTTCCTGTACTTCTTCATCAGGGGTTGGCGTCCATTCTACAATAAACTCTGCCAACGCCCTGCTCTGGATTGTTGACGTGCTTTCAAACTTCAGGCCAAAGCTGGATAACTCCAATGCCCACTCCACTATCCTACCGGTGGCCTCTGGGTTTCAAAGTATGCTTTGCAACGGGAAGCGGGTGACAACCTTGATCTCATGGGCTTGGAAGTAGTGGCGCAGTTTCCTTGAGGCCATGACAAGGCTAAAGATCAACTTTTGCATGCCAGAATATCTGGATCTAGCCCCCTGCAATAGGGAGTTGATGAAGTATACTGGGCGCTGCACCACCTTCTTCCTTTCCATGTCTTTGGGGTTGTTTCCAATGCTGTGCTCTTCTTTGTCCTGATCCGTATCTGGCCTTGCCGGGCCGCTCTCTTCCTCTTCCCCGGGTGGGACACTTGCTAAGGTGGCTGCTTCTTCTACTTCCCGCTGCGCTACTAGGGCACACTAACCACTTGATTAATTGCTGCCAGATATAGCAGCAACGACTCTTGTGGTTTGAGTGCGACCAAAGTAGGCACAGAAGACAAGTAGGCCTTCAAATCCTGCAGTGCTGCATCTACTTTTGAGGTCCACTTAATGGGTCCTGCCTTCTTCAAAATCTTGAAGAACGGCAAGGCGCGCTCGGCAGACTTGGAGATGAATCTGCTAAGCGCGGCCACGCATCCTGTCAAACGCCTCACGTCCTTAACTGTCTTGGGTGCCTGTATATGCTCAATAGCCTTGATCTTATCGGGGTTGGCCTCTACCCCAAGGTTGGATGCAAAGAAACCAAGTAGCTTGCCGGAGGGAACGCCAAACACGCACTTCTCCGGATTCAGTTTCAAGTTGATCTTGCGCAGATTAGCAAATGTCTCTTCTAAATCCTATATGAGGGTTGATCTGCCCTTGGTCTTGACGACAATATCATCCATATAGGCTTCAATGTTCCTGTGCAACTATGGTTCAAAGCCAATCTGGACTGCTCTTGCAAAAGTGGACCCGGCACTCTTCAACCTGAAAGGCATGCGCACAAAGCAGTACATGCCGCATGGGGTGATGAATGAGGTCTTTTCTTCGTCTTCCTTGGACATAAAAATCTGATGGTATCCAGAGTATGCATCCAGAAAAAGAGCAACTCACATCCTGAAGTAGAATCCATGATCTGATCGATGCGCGGCAAGGGAAATGGGTCCTTTGGGCATGCTTTGTTCAGATCCGTGAAATCTATGCAAAGCCTCCATTTTCCATTAGCCTTGCGCACAACCACTGGGTTTGCTTACCATGTTGGATGCAGTACTCCTCTGACCAAACCAGCTGCTTCAAGTTTCTTGATTTCCTCGGCAATAAACTGCTGTTGCTCCAAGGCCTGCTTCCGAACCTTCTGCTTGACGGGCCGGGCATGTGGGCAGACAGCAAGGTGGTGCTCGATTACCTCCCTGGGAACACCAGGGATATCAGATGGTTGCTAGGCAAACACATCGATATTCGCCCACAGGAAGGCAACGAGCGTGCTTTCCTATTTGTCATCAAGGGTGGCGCTGATAGTGAAAGTACCGTCAGTGCCAGCCAGCCCTGCCGTGACCTTTTTCACTTGGGGTGGAGCAGCCTTGGATCTCTTGCTGTTGGAACTCTCTGGCATGTCATCAACGGGCGCGGCACATTCCACAGAGGTACGCTTCCCGGATTCCTTGCCAGTGCCTCTGCTATGCTTTTCCTTGGCGGGAACTGTGGCTTCCACGACCTCTGCCGCGACCGCGTCCTGGTACATCTTATCCACGAAAATAATTTCATCTTTCTTGTCCGACGGAACGGAAATGACGCCCATCGGCCCTGGCATCTTCAAGGTGTTGTAGGCATAGTGGGATGCTGCCATGAATTTGGCCAGGGCGGGCGCCCAAGGATCCCGTTGTACGGCAGGGGGAGGTTAACCACATCAAACACAACTTTCTCAGTCCTATAGTTCAACTATCCTCCAAATGTCACTGGCAACGTAACCTTTCCCTTAGGACGGCTCCTACCGGGATTGACTCCTTGAAATGTGCCTATGGCCTTAAGTTCTTCCTCTGCTATCTGGAGTTTGCTGATAACATTTCGGGAAATTAGATTCAACCCAGCCCCGCCGTCAACCAGCATCTTTGTGACCTTGAGGTTGCGAATTGTTGGTGAGACCAACAACGGAAAGCACCCTACCACAGTAATGTGGTTGGGGTGGTCATCTTCATCAAAGATGATGGGCGTGCGTGACCACTTGAGCGGCTTCCGAGAATCTGCCGCTGGCTCCACGGCATTGACTTCACGCGCCCACTGTTTAAGTTGGCGGTGAGAGGAGTGCAAAGATGCACGCCCGTCAATGCACAGGGTGTCAGTGGCTTTCTGGAACTCCTGCTCGCTGGTTTCCTCTTCATTCCCTCCATCACTCTCATTACTGCAATCCTCCTTCTCTCGTCCCTTGGCGGATTTCCCTTGGTTCTGAGGAGCCTTGCCGGGGTGATTTGCTTTACCACCCCGGCCCTTCCCGCCAGCACCATTCTGACCTTTTTCCTTATCGCACTTCTCATACTCAGCCTTCTATCTCTTGACTAGCTGCTCAACTTGATGACACTCCTGGAGATCATGGACCTTGGTCTGCTGAATCTTACATTACGGCCCATCACTTTTCCCAGCTTTCTTGGCAGCCTCCTTGCCGGGGGCTTCAGCCTTGGCCTTCTTGCCGGTACTAGGCATGCCTGACCCCTCAATAGCCATCACTGTCTTATCCTTACGCTTCTTGTTGCGCTTCTTGTTCTTCTTCTTCTCACTGATGGTTTCGTCGTCATCTTCTGAGTCGATGTCAATGCACTCTTCCTCTCCAGGAAGTTTCCTCCCCTCCTCCACTTGAGCTCATTTGTCCACCAAAGTGTAGAGCTCCTTCACAGTCTTGGGCAACCGAACGTTCATCTTGGAACGTATCCTACGGTTGCGCACGTTGGATTGGAAGGCAGCTATCACGGCAGCTGGGTGGATATCTGGGATATTTCTGTGGACTCGACTGAATCTCTGCAAGTACTTCCATAGAGTTTCTCATTCTTTCTGCTGGAGAAGCTGCAAGTCGCTGGGCCGCCCGTGAAGGCACGAATGAACTCGTGGCACAGGTTAGCCCAGGTCGAAATGGAGTTCTCCAGCAGGTGCATCAGCCAAGACCTCATATTTGACTTGAGGGCCAAAGGGAAGTAGTTGGCGAACACCTTCTCATCTCTTCCCCTGGCAGCTTGAACAACGATGGTGTAGATGCTCAAGAACTCTGCCGGGTTTGGTCTCCCATCATACTTCTCGGGTATCTCTGGCTTGAACGTGCGAGTGGACGGCCAACGGACTTGCCGCAGCTCACGGGTGAAGGCAGGGCACCCAACCTCGAAAGGTAGGCACCCGCTATCTCCGAGCGCGGGTTCGTCGACGTCGGGGCCATCACACCCATTGGACCGGTGGGGGTTGTCGCGGCGCCGCTCATCGATGACGCGCGCGCCTTCCCTTCACCTGCCCTCTGGGGCACGCTGTCGGCCTTGACGTGCTTGAGGGTCTGACGAGGCCATCGAGACATCATCGGGTGCTTGGTTTTGTGGCTCCCGGGCGGCTTGCCATGGTGGGGATTGCAACGTGAGGGTGGCCCCTCCCGCACGACCAGCCGCACGAGCCGCCGTTGCAGCCTGGGAAGGCCGTGGCGGTCCGGCCCGCTGCGATCCTTCTGCCTCGGCAAAACCAATCAAACTTTGGATGGTGGCTCGCCACTCATCCATCTGGTCTGCCGCCGTTGGAAATCTCAACAGCTGTTGGGCTCGCGTCATGGCCTCTGAGGCAGTGCTTGGCATAGGTGATGACGATGTAGATCATAGTGTCGCTCGGCTCCTGACATTGCCGGTGGTGACTGCGCCGCGCCCTTGCTGCTGTGAACCAGCCGTTTGGATGGCATGGTGACCCGGCGGAGGCGCCTAAGGGCCAGCGGTTCCGTTGGGCACGGTAGCGGGGTCAGCCCGCCTTGGGAGTGGCGCGTGCCCTACGGTCGCGCCTGCAGCGGGGGCGGCCGGAGGGTTGCGATTCGCCCCAGAGCAAGCATCATCACTACGGCTGTGCCCGTTGGCGAGAAGAAGGGGTTTAGGCGGAAATATCCCTCCATCCGTACCTCGTGGAGCATGGCCGTTGGGATGTTGCTGATGCTATCCTTCCCCGGTACCTCCGTTCCTGCTTCGGCCGTGGGGAAGGTGGTGACGGCGCTGCCTGCGCCGACCACGTCCCCAGCAGCATCCACACCCTCGTAGCCCCCGTATTCCCCGCGACATCAGCGGTCGCGGGCGGCAGAGCCTTCGAGGTGGATGGGTGATTTGCAGCTCCGGGCTTCCTCTTGGGCGCCATAGTCGATGACGTTGTCGATGACGAAAATGTCGATGAAGATGACGCACAGCGTACGCTCTCAGTTTCGCGCAAGTGATCCCCCTACCTGGCGCGCCAAAGATGTCGTGGGAAACCACGGTCACCTATGGGGCCATGAGCCCCTTTAGGTTCGGCGGGGGGATGGGCACATCGCACAAAGAGCAGAGAAGCATCGCGCAGCACGGCAAAGATCGCACGGGCAGTCTTTACCCAGGTTCGGGCCACCGCGAGGCATAAAACCCTACTCCTACTTTGGTGGATTGATGGTGGATAATGGTGGTGAACGTAGCACACTCGCCCGGCAAGGTCGCTCTGGGGGAGAGAGTGGCTACGCGCGTATGGATATGCGAGGGTCCAACCCTTTCTACAGTCTCCATGGACCTCCTTTTATAGATTAAGGGGTCACCACAGTGGCAAATCAGTCTTTGCGTACTGATTAGATAGCTAATAGTGCTATCATATCTAACTTTGCAGGCTGATAGAGCGCATTAAATGCGCCACTCAGCGTCACATCATAGCTCGCCCAGTAGGCCCTACCGGGCGGTTTTGCCAGCTTCGCGCCTACTCGCTTGACACGTCTTAGGACGGGTGTTATATGGAGGTGTTTGCTGTAGGAAGTGGCTGCCATGTGGCAGAAAGCAGCCACTTAGTCACTTTGGAGCTTGACACCGCTTTGATTAATGACTTGCGTTGCTTGTGAGGTGGAGCGGTGGAGTGGCTTGCCTCCGCCAGCCCCGGCAGGCCTGTCGGGACGATCTGGAGCTTGCTTCCGGGGCAAAACCCAGCCCTACTAGGCTCGCCTGCCTGGCAAGGTAGGTCCTTCCCTTAGTGATGCCTTGCTCCTCTGGCTCACCTTGGTCTTCTTGACTTGCACTTGGATCCTTCAAAGGAACTGAACCTCCTTGTGTGGTCTGATCTTGGTCTTGTAATCTTGTCTCTGGCCTATGCACAGTCCGTGCAATGGACCCAGGGTCTGTTGCACCGACAAACAATATCCATTTTCATCTTATGCTTCCAACAAGCAAAGTTTGTACCATCAAAATATGGAACTCTACGGTGGTAGTTTCCTCACTAAATGCCATACTCTCCTTGGTTGTGAAACCAATGCAATGGAGACCAAAGCTCTGATACCACTTGTAGGATCGAAAGTATGTCAAGAGGGGGGGGGCTGATTAAACTACTTGACCAAATAAAAATCTATCCTTTTCCCAATTTTAGTTGTGGGCAGATTTTATCAATTCTACCAAGTCTAATGTCACCCTACACATGCAAATCTAAGAGTATAGTAGCGAAAAGTAAGATAATGCACATGCAAGTAAAGGAGGGGTTTGGAGATTTCAAACGCAATGAAGACACGATGATTTTTGGCGTGGTTCCGATATGTGGTGCTATCGTACGTCCACGTTGATGGAAACTTCAACCCACGGAGGGTAACAATTGCATGAGTCCACGGAGGGCTCCACCCACGAAGGGTCCACGAAGAATCAACCTTGTCTATTCCACCATGGCTTACGTCCACGAAGGACTAGCCTCACTCGGTAGATCTTCACGAAGTAGGCGATCTCCTTGCCCTTACAAACTCCTTGGTTCAACTCCATTTGATCTTGGAGGCTACCAAGTGACACCTAACTAATCTAGGAGACACTACTCTCCAAAAGGTAACAAATGTTGTGTTGGTGATGAACTCCTTGCTCTTTTGATTCAAATGATAGTCTCCTTAACACTCAATCTCTCTCTCACAGATTAGGCTTGGGTAGGAGAAGGATTGGACGCCGGTACAACGAGGTGCTATACAAATGGTTTTTAACCCCTTTCCATGACGGCGTTCTGAACCATCGCCTAGTGAGTGACTGCGATAGGGGGGTCCTTCCCACACGACCCAGAAACCATCGGGGATAGGGAGCCTTGGTGCATACAGTTGTCCCTACTCGTTTGTGCTCGCATTGCCATCGCAGTCGGTATTCTGTGGTGCTACGTTTATGATGCGTGGCCCATCACAAATGGTTCACGATTATAGAATGTGTATGATAAGCAGACAATCACATACATTCACTTTTGCCGAACTATGTGCGATAACTAATTAAGAAGATTAGCTAATCGTCGTACGAGTGTCGTATAGGATTACGAAATGTCGGACCGTCATAACATCGTCGTACATGATAACTATCGCACACACTATTTTGTGGTGCAACATTTACGATGCGTAACACATCAGAAACATTTCATGGTTGCAAATCGTGTACGATAAGGTAACTATCACAAATGTTTAGTTTTCGCGCACCGTTTGTGATATTGTCTGACATCACACACGGTTTGCAAACGGAAACTATGTGCATGCTCACACATATTTCCTCTCTAAGAACTGTGTCGGATTATGGTTTATATCACAAAAGTTTGTGTTTTACCGACCGTGTGCGCTGTAACGACCTGCGGAGCATAATTTCACCATAATTTAGTTGTTGCTATTTCAAATTGTACCGAATTTGAATTTGAAAGTATGCTATAGCTTTATTCATATCCATCAGGTTCAAACAACCAATGCATTATTCGATTCACAGGTACATCTGTTCAAGAATTACATAAGCACCAAACAAAGAATGATGAACCACAGTTGTATACTTGTACTATTAAAGACGGTAAAGAAAGAGGCGAAATACATTCTGGTTGCTGAACAAGGTGAAGCGGAATGCCCATGTTATGCCCTCCTCCATGCAGAAGGCACGCACGACTCTAGTCCAACCCCTTGTGATGGCCGACCGCCCATCCTTCACTGTCTTCATGAACACATCCAGATAATCATCATGTTCTGGTAGAAATACTTTAACCTTTGCATGCCCACCAATCATGTAGTTTGAGAGGTGACCTTGAGTAAACTGCTTTGGGAACCACTGCAAAGGAAAAAGATTCAGACATTGCGATCTAACACAACTCATTATGGGCAGTACAAAGAAGGCTGTAGGGTTCTTACTTACCATCCTGCAGTTCGCTGTTGTCTTGGATAAAGTGTAAACAAATAGTTTAATTGCCATCTTTTGACCCATTTTACTACCAATCTTTATCATCTTCCTCACTTGATGCTGGTTCATCAATATCTCATTGCCCCATACGCAGAAAGGGTCGAAGCGCAGATCTTTACCAATGACATATGTACCTAAAAGCACCAAGTTAATCGCAGATCTTTACCAATGACATATGTACCTAAAAGCACCAAGTTAATATTAGAAGCTAAACAACAATTGCACAATGATGTAGTACAACATCCCCTCTCCCTCGGTCACATAATAGACGAATTAACATCTTATATTATGGGACGCAGGGAGTTTATTGCATTCTTACAAATTATCGGCTGATTAACTGCTGCTGTATCCATGGGTTAGAGTTAGTTTGAGCTAGTTTGGGCTCAAATAGCCCTAAATTATATCCAAACATGAGGGCTAGTTTGAGCTAGTTGCATCTAACCCACCAAAAAAACTATCCCACCCAAGAGGTGCTAATTGGAGCTAGTTCTCCTGGTTCATTTATTGTCAATCTAACTCTATCATCCAACTCTTTGGCTAGAGTTAGTTTAGGGTTAGTCATGAGCTAAAAACTAACTCTAACCTCTAGCTAAGGTAGAGTATCCAAACAGGGCTGTGTCGTTGTTGTTGCTGCTGCTCTTCTACGTATATCTAGAAATCATCAGAACATTAAGGTAACACTCTTCCTTGTTGCTATGTATCCTAGGATTGCATATTTAGACATTCAGTACAGTGCATGTTGCTATGTGGCCTCAGATATATTACATTTGGCCCTAGTTAACATTATGACAAATGGGTTATAGATATATTCAGTTAAAAGTCTAATTCACCGATTAGTCCCTTATCAGCCCCCGGCCTATATGGTACCAGCTACCGATATCCTGAACAGTGAGTATATATAAGCCATGGGATGAAACTAACCTTGATGAAAAACAGCAGTCGTTCCCAAAATTGTCCTGTGTAAGTACATCGAGAGGCATGTTAAGCACGACAGGATAAGCATCAACCAGATATATTCATGGCAGACAAAATAATCTCCAAAAGATAGCTTCAGTGTGCAGGTTTAAGCACGCTAGTAAAGAAAAACAAGTAGAAAGGTGTGTTAACTGCAACAGGCCTAACATTTAACAACAAGCAAACATAGTCATTCAAACTGGTATTGTGCCGGTCTAAGTACACTGGTTATTGTTAAATATAAATGGAAAGGCGTGTTAACTACAAAATGCAGCAACCAAATGTAGTCATTCATAGTGGTTTTGTTGAAACTGGTATTGATGAAATTGAACTGCACAGTTCATACTTGCACATATAGAACACCACGTTGTGAATAGCTGGAATAAACAAGGCATACTACGAACAACCAAAGATAGCATTTGAAACTGGACATGTGCTAACTACAAACAACCGAACAACCAAAAAACTTTAAAAGAGGCATATGCTAGCTATAATAGGCTTAACGGCAAGCAAATATATGCATTCCTATCGGTATGTTTAAAACTAGATTGATGAAAGTGTACTGCACAGTAAATAGTTGCACATATAGAGCATCACATTGTGAACAACTTAAATAAGCAAGGCATACTGCAAACAACCAAATATAGCAATTAAAACTGGACATATTCTCACTACACTACAAAAGGGACTCGACAAAACAAATTATGGGTTCCCCCCTGTGAAGAGGCACGGCAAGACAAATCATGGGTTTCCTCACTTTTCACACATGGGATCGTTCCCATGGGAAGAGCACGGACCCTGGATGCGCTCCATGTTGTCGCAGATGGGCTCCTTCCCCTTGGAAGAGCACGGCTGTAGGGTGCCCACCCTGATGTCGCAGACGGGATCTTTCCCCTTGGAAGAGCAAATGCGCTCTTTCCCCTTGGAAGAGCCGGAGAGGGTGCCCTCCTCGTGGTCGCCGTCGATGAGGTCTAACTTGGAACCTGTGGATCCCAAGCCAGCGTCGCAGAACGTGCCCTTCAGAAATGACAAAAGGGGCTCGATGGCGATGTAGGATGGCAAATTCTTGACAGCGAGCCAGAGGAGATCAGCAACGGGGCCATGGATGAGATCGACGGTGGTTGAACCCAAGGGGTTGGGAGTGGGACACTTAACTTGTGACATAGTCCGCGTCAGGCCGTCGCTGTCGATGACCTCGATGTCGTAGCCGGCATCCGTGACATACCCACATACTCTAGCCCGCTGATTGAGTGCCTACGGCCACTACTAGTCGTCAGCTTCCTCGGCGACAACCTCGGCGACGTCCGGCGAAGAGATCGCGATACACCTCTTTTGGGCCAGTTGCTCCTCGAGCTCCATGGGAAGCATAGCCGAGTTTAGGCTGCGATGCTCTGGAGTGGGGGATGGGGATCTGTGGGAAAGGGGGCCTTTGGCAGGCGTCATCTAAGAAACTAAGGGCGGCCTAGGTATGGAGATCGGTGGGTAAGCTGCACGGGCAAACCGGCAGATGTTGACAATGGAGGCCTTGCGGCGGTGGTGGCGGCAACCTTGCTAGGGTTTCGAGCGAGGGAGGGGTTGTGGTGGGGTGTGAGTGTGCGCACGCACGCGCGTGCTCGAGGAGGTTTTGGGGTGTGTGTGGAGGGGGGAGGCGTGGGTGTTTGAGGAAATGACGCGGCTACTGAAAATTTTAATACGCGGGAGTCAAACGTGGGAGTGAAATGCCGGAGCTTTTGAAAATTTGGATGATGGTGCATCGCACATGGTCCGGAAATAACAACTGTGTGTTATGAAACAGAAAGACCCTCGAGGCGGGCAGATATTTTCGAGGGATGCAGGCGGGAGCGGGAACAACAAACATCACACACGGTCGAAACATAATAACCGTGTGTTATCAAACAGAAAAAACCTGCAGGCGGGTAGATATTTTTGAGAGGGGAAACCTCGTGGAGCCCAATGTACTGTGCGGATGTGCATGACAGGGGCACCGGCGTGGCACACAGTTAGTGTGAGTGAACCGTGTCTGTTGTGTCATCCGACTTGTCTAATGTTCATAAATTTGGCGAAAATGGTGCGGGAAAGGGTCAAAACATGAACACACTTGCATGTGGACCAAATATATGTATGAAAAGGGTAGTTTGATGTTCAAATACCAAATGCAACTTCGATGTGGCACCTATCTCGCAAAGCGCACGATATTGCTTGCCCCCCCTCGTGTATGTAGGATGGGAATCCTAAGCTATGAACCCATGCCCCCCCCACGGAGGTTCACCTAGCAAAGTGTGAAGTAGCAGGCCCCCCATCACACACACACACACACGCGCGCACACACACCCACATACTTTCAGTCGGCGGGCCGGAGAGGGCATCTCACCAAGATGTATCATAAAACAGACCAAGAATAATCCACCTTGGTCGTACAACCTCTCTCTTGTTGTTGGTCAAAGTGATGGCCATCCATGCGACCCCAGAGATGGGCTAGCTCGCAAATAATCACGCAAGTAGCTAGTCCCTGAAGACAACCACTGCCTACGCGTGGCCCAAACATATGTATGGAGAGGTGTTGATGTTTGAATACACAATGGAAAAACTTTGATGTGGCACCGTGCTTTCGAACTAGAAATCCCCACACGGAGCAAGGGTTAGTTGACGATGCATATGTATGTCACACCACACTTCAAGCCGATGACGGGGATTCATGCATGCATGCGTGCATAGTATGAGCTCAAACTTAATTAGGTCTGAATCTCACCATGACCTATACTATGATAACACAAACCAAAGGAAGAATCCGCCATGGTAACCTATCTTGTAGTCGGTCAAAGTGATCATGGATGTCCACACGGGGCCACGAATATATAGGCTTGTCGCCAATAACCACGCGAGGGAGTGTACCGTTCGAAGACAACCACTACATGCATATGTATGGAGGTGATGCGTGCATGCATGTTTGAATACCATTCACAACATTGATGTGGCGCGTGCATCGAAAATCATGCAGTCCCCACACAGAGCGATATCAGTTCATGACGTGTCGTGGTACTAGCCACTTCGACTCGATGGGAGGGCCAGATTCATGCGTACACATGCATGTGTGTGCTCAAACTGTATCATGTCATCCCAGAGCATGACCTATATATATACCGTATTACAAATAAAAAAACAATCCCCTCCTAAGTCAAATTAACCTCTCTCGTTGTCAGGCAAAGTAGTGATGGACCATAGATGGAAAGCATCGATATCGCTGATAACCGCGTGAGTGGGTGCGAGAGGACAACCACCATCGTTTTGCATGTGGGCCAAACACATGTTGAATACCCAAAATGCACAACTTTGATGTGGCACATGCCTCAAAAACCGTAAAGTCCCCACACAGAGCGAGGTTCATGAAGCGTACTACATATGATGGTCCCCTCCCCCCTCTTCGACGCATACTATAAGATCTTACCGTAATACAACCCAAAAAGAATCCTCCTTGATGGTGAAATTAATTAACCTCTCCCGATGTAGGTCAAAGTTATGCATGCATCGACGATGACCTCGCAGGCCCACAGATGGAAGCGTCACATGTGAGTGTCCTAGGATAACCACCGCCTGGATGCATGTGGCCCAAAGAGGTGTTGTGTGATGTTTGAATAGCCAATTCACAACTTTGATGTGGCACGTGCCTCGGAAACCAAAAAGTCCCGACATTGAGTGAGGTGTACTTGTCCACGGACGCGTACATATAGTATATATGCTAGTCCCCTCCCACCTCTTCCACGCGTACTATATACTCCCACCATAACACAAACAAAAAATATTCTACCTTGCTGGTCAAATTAACCTCTCTGCTGACTGTTGGTCAACGTGATGGACGACGACCTCGCGGGCCAGCAGAAAGCGTCACACGCCAATTAGTGTCGTGTAGGACAACCACCGACTGCATGTGGCCAAAACATGTATGTATGAAAGGGTTGTGTAATGTTTTAAATAACGAATTCACGACTCTGTTGTGGCACCTGCCTCACAAAACAACCACACGGTGGCTCACGACTCGTAGTGTACTGCCAGCCACCCCCACCCCCTAGACGCGCGCGCGCGAGCACACACACACACACACACACACACACACACACACACACACACACACACACACACACACACACACACACCACGCATCCACCGCAACTACGATGCATGTTAAATTTTCTCGCGGTGAACATATGTTCCCAAAGGAGGGACGTTTTAATTTTGAAAAAAAACCAGAGATTATTAAGACATTTTAGTACATTGATTGATTTTCTAGAGGTATAATGTGCCAAAATCAAATTTGAGCTACATGCACACGTGACAGTGCACCTAAATGGATTGGAAAAACACATGTGTCTCACTGGGTGCATGTTTACTCCCCGAGCAAGAAATTTCAAACATTGAGAATCTTGATTTTTAAATTCTAGTACATCCAAAACTTATTTGAAATTCATGAAACTTATCGTGTTGTCATATGGACACCAATACAAAGTGACATTGTACTTTTTTTTTGTCAAATTTGAGACCAGTTTTGATGTAATCTTTATCTTCGTACAAATGGGAGATTATTAATAATTGGGAACCAATATTGCAAACGGATTATTTATTTGAACCGTGGGCGTTAGGCCAACAATGGATACGTGCCATGCTTCGGTTAAGCAATAAAGCGGCAGCATTAATCGTCAAAATAGAAAAACAATATATGTGCCCCCACGCGAGCCTTGTGCCGTGCGAGCAGGCGTGAGTTGACGGGATGCATGCGACCAGTCCACCACGCAGGCAGACCGGGAGGCGTGCGTGCAGGTGTGTGAATTGACGAGAGGCGTGCTCGCTGCGTAGTGTCATCGGGAGGTGTGCGAGTAGCTGTGTGAAATGACGGTAGGCATGCCAGCAGTTCGGTGCGCAGGCTCACTGGGAGGCGAGCCAGCGGTTTGACCGCCGCCCGCCTCTCTCCCACTACTCCATATTAATCGCACACCCGAGCGGCCACACCCGCCATCTTTGCCACACACACAATCCTCTCTCTCCACCTGCATCCTCGACACCGCTCTCAGTCCTCACCACCGTTTGTGTATGAGGATGCCGCCTAAGTGCCCCATTGGAGGGAGTGCCGACGCCGGCGCTACGGAAGCACCGGAGCACAACGTGAAGATGGAGACAGAGGTTGCTGTCGCCGCCGCCGAGGTCTCATTGCACCCTGACGTCGTCGTGCTTCCACGGCAAGAGCCGGAGGTCCACACCGACTCCGGCGACGACCCCGGTGACGACTCCACCGACGACTCCGGCGACGACTCCACCGACGACCACTCCAGCGATGACTCCGACGACGACGGACAACCGGTTAGTCATCTATACCCATTTATGTGTCAAATACATCCTAGGGTTTCTCTGGTTACTCCTGCCTCCCCCTTTTTGAAATAGAAATCCTATGGTTGTGTTCTCTCAATCCATGAAATCTGAGTAAGTTTCGTTAGATCCGTGTAGTGTATTGATTGTTTGAATGGTCGAAATGATAAGAGATTAGTTGTTTCATCTGTACAAATGATTTTTGCTAATAATCCAACTAGGGTTAGTGTTTCGTGCTAATAATTCCTAGCCAGGGTTTGACAATTGATTTTTGAATGACCTAAATATATGTTTGTGCCATTTTTTTCAAGATTGGTCTGTACATAGATGATTGTGCTTAAAAATCGAACCATAATCTTTGGATATGTCTAAAAAATAGCCATAGAATCCATAAATTCCTAATCCTACTTTACAGCATGTAAACATTGATTTGATGCCAAATTTTGGCAACTGCCAAATGTTCACTAGAGATTAGTTTGTAAACATTAATTTGACACCATATTTTTTTACTATATGTATAGGTGCTGTATGACGATGTCGACAGCGAGGATGAAGATAGCCAGAGGAGGTACAAGAGGCAAATCCTCAAGGAGCTTTATGCGGGAATGCATAACAGGCGTATTAGGACCTGGGACAGCGGCTATCGATGCCCATTTTGCAACCAAAAGCTTCATGTTCTGGCGCATGCAAGAGGACGAGCCGTTGGCTCCTTCAGGCAAAAGTATTCTCGCAGGGTGGTGCACGCTGCGTACGCCAAGTGTCTAGAGAAGCTTCAGGATCATGCCGGCAGATGAGATGAGATGTGGGATCGAACTATGTACGCTTGAGTATTCTTAATGACGGTTGAACTATATACTTATGGTTGAACTATGCTTGCGTACGCTTATTATCTATGTCTTAGTATGTTTAATCTATGTTTACTTATGTCTAAATGTGGGATATGGATGCAATTAGTTCGGTTGATGGAATCTACCTCCATCCTGGTTTATTGGTCCCCTTTGTAATTTGTGTTAAATTTTGACCAAAGATTTAACTGACAAAATGTTAGTGCAGGTCAGCAAAAATTATATCGTTGGATGCGTATTTGAACATAGTGTTCAATGATTATTTTTTGGTGACATGCATAAACATTTGTTAGTTAAATCTTTGGTCATAATTTGCACAAATTACAAAGGGGACCAATAAACCAGGACGGAGGTAGTACGTCAATCACACATGGTTCCCAAAATTGGAACCGTGTGCAATGACTTTCATTTTCCCTGTTACGTCAATCACACACGGTTGGCTCTAGCAAACCGTTGCCTCCGAAACTATTTGTGGGACAGAAAACCCTCACCACCAAATTCAAAAAAGAAAACCCTCACCATCTCGACATCACAAAAACCCTCACCCTCACCCCGCCCACCACCCCCTCCGGTCCCCATTCACACCTGCACAAGCTCCTCCGCGTCTATGCATGGCACCGCCTATCACCGCGGAAACCACTTAGCTCGATGCCTGTCGCCGCCGCCAGGCTACCGGCAAACCCCATCGCATTTCGCCACTTCCGCTTGCCACCGCCTATCACCATCAACCTTCTCGACGCTGCTCGCGGTCGACCCTGCTCCGCCCGGTTGTGGCATCCGCCGTATTGAGGGTTTTGTCTCATGGACAACAAGGTAACTAATTTAATGAGATATTATCTCATCTCTTATCCCAGTTCATCTGCCTCCTTTAATCACCCGGCCGAAATCGCCATGAATTCATTTTTATTCGAGCTGATTTGAGGATTTTCTTTCATTAATAGGGTGTAAAGTGCACAGACACATAAGGACTTTGCGGCCTCGGGCAGACATCCATGGAGTTCCATCTCACCATACCAGATGACTTGAGGATGCGCGCGGTATGTTCAATCTCACCCTAAATCGGTTGGGATGGCCTACTTTCCTGAACATATACTATATATTGCTACATTTGGATAAAATGTGCCACATGCAGCATATACGTCAAAGGGGATTTTTTCCTCTTCTTTCTATATTAGGCAAATTAATGATATATTGTTCTTTCGATTACTCTCATATTTCCATGACATCATGGTTACCCTATCTGTTTAATTATAGATTTTTGTCCTTTGATTTCAACTGATGTACAATTCTTTCAATTTCGCCCATATTAGCATGTTACCATATTCTTTAACAATCCTACCATTTTCTGCAGCGCGTCCCTTGCTATGCAACAGAATCTGTAGTACACAATCTTTCCCTTTACATAAATCAAGACTGCAGGGATATCATACTGAACACAAACCATGGATTTACAATCGTTGCTTCTGTAAGACTTGATGAATGTGGTCACTCCTATTTTGCCAAGGGCCTTTGGACAGAAATTTCTAAGTTTTATTACTGAAAGCTGGCACTAAAATTGCACTGCACATAAAAGACCCTAGTCCCGCGATATATGCTAACTTCCCTGACGATATCATCCGTCCAGACTTTGTTTGAAGTAAGTGTTCTTTTCAAGTATCTGCATGTTGACTTACCCAGCAATATCAAAGGAATTGTGTAGTATTTAAGCAACCAATTGTTATTCTATTTTCTTACTCTATTCCTACCTACTAACTTCTAGTTACCAATACACTTTTCTATTGCCCTGTTTTAACTAAATATTCCCTATACTCCCACTTCTATCAGAAAGCACCACTGGTGAGGAGACTCCGGAGGTGAAGAACGGGGCTGCCAACAAGCGGAGGCGGGTCGAGCAAGAATCGCAAGTGACTCCAGCAGGCCTAGACTTCATCAGCAACCTCCCCGATGATATGTTGACAGTCATCATCTCCCTCCTCCCAATCAAATATGGGGCACGGACAACCGTCCTTTCCCGGCGGTGGCGCCCCCTATGGAACTCCACCCCTCTCGACCTCGTCGACAACCACGAGCTCTGCCACGGCTATCGCAAAAGCTTGGATGCGTCCTCCAAGATCCTTGGCAGTTACCCTGGCCCAACCAGAGGCCTTAGCATGGGCAAGTTCCGTTCCAACGGGAAGGAATGAGCCAAGCTTGACGACTGGTTCCGATCCCCCACCCTCGATCAGCTCAAGGAGCTCACTTTTGATAATGGGCATATGCGCTCGCTGCCAACGTCCGCGCTCCGCCTCGCGCCCACGCTGTGCGTCGCCAAGTTCAGGAACTGCCATTCCCCCCTTAATGACGCACCTGCTCTTATTCTACCACGACTGAAGCACCTCGAGCTCGTCGCCGCCTGCCTCCGAAACGGTGACATGGAGTGCCTGCTCCATGGCTGTACTACACTCGAGTACCTTCGTCTTCAGGCGATCAATGGGTTGAGTAGCTTCCACATCACCTCCATGACTCTTCGGACTATTTATGTGTGTTGCTGGTGCTGCAAGAAGACATCACAAGATGTGTACCATGGTATGGTCCTTGAGGACACACCTTCACTTGAGGGATTACTTTTAGTTGACCAAGAAGGTCCAACAAGAATCAATGTCATTTCTGTGCCGAAATTGACAGTGGTGGGCTACTCATCTGACAAATATTCCGAACTTGTTATTGGATCCACACCCGTTCAGGTACAACAGCCGCCTTCTACCTCTCCTTCTAGAAATTAACATTATTTCTAATTTTGAAGATGTATGTTCGTCTGTCATCCAGAAAATGATTCCGACAAGCTTGACCCTGAAACTGTGCATAGTGAAGGTCTTGGCACTAGAATCTATCGGCCCCAACCTGGAGCAAGTTGTCAGTTTCCTGAGATGCTTTCCGTGCCTGGAGAAGCTATATATCGAGGTGATGTTCCTTTCCTGTTAAATGTTAACCATAAGGGAGTTCAATTTGTGACACCTTTTTCCATGTTTACAATGACAATGTACTACGATTTCTGAAGGTTGGAGGATTTCAGTACATACATGTTTCCCCCATATTGGTTGCTTGATCCATATGGTTACAATCCATAATCATTTCTCCTTTGGATTCATCTGTACTAGTTTTCTTAGGGAACTTTTCATCCACTACAACCTCTTGTGAAGAAGGCTACATTTTTCTAGATTGTAATCAGATGCCCTTGTTAATCATGTCGGATCGAAGATGGCACGTTAGTGCATTTTACAAATCCTGCAAACCAAATAGGCCTGTAGTAGTGTTCAAAACTGCATGTAGGCACTAACACATTTTCTTCTTTTGCAGATAAGATTAGGCCCGGTGGTGGATAATGTGATACAATATAACAATCACATCAAATGCCTAGATCTGCATCTCTCAGAAATTACTTTGAACTCCTACCGAGGGACTTTACCGGAGATTATATTTGCCAGGTTTTTTGTTGTCAGAGCAAGGGTGCTGAAGGTAATGAGGTTTGCTTTACATTTATTTCGCAAAAATGAATGGTTTGTTGATCAGCGCCGGCGGCTGCGGCAGAATGGAATAGGCTCCAAAAATGCTGAATTTCATTTTGGAACTTCAGATGACAGATTAATCGGAAGTCATCGTGTGAACCCCATACATGACTTCTCAGTGGCTGGCCCCTTTGCGAAAATTATGAGGTTTCGAAACCATCCTTACAAGTGGTAATATTAGTTTGAACCTCTCTTATATCCATGTTCAGCGGATCAGCGCGAGCATTTGCAGTTGATGAGCGGAATGTCATTTCTAATATCAGTTTGAACCTTGTAATCTTCGAATTTGAGCCATATAACTCTGGAATTTGAACCTTGTAATATTTTGATCTTTTGTGGTACAATCATTGAAATGGCATCGTATGAGACTCGTATATTGGTAGCACTATTTTGACCTTAATATGCAATGGACCTAGATTTTATTAACCATTCTTGAATCTGTTTACCTTGTCGATCTCATAGCACATGATCTGTATAGCTAACTCGACTGCGATCTTCCACATTATTGCACATAGTTGGTTTCTTCAACCGTGTGCCCTGTAGAGTGCAGAATTAACTATCGCACTCGAGTGTCCATCATCACCCTTCTGTGTAACTTTGAAATCATCACCCATGGGTAAACTTATGACCGAAGTCATTCCACACACTTTGTTTTTACAAAGCCTTTTGCCAATAAACGCCCATGATTTGTCCCTCTTCTAGCCGACACGTGGCCAAACTAGCCGGGCGGGAAGCTTGCGTTGTAGCGCGGGAATAGGCTCACCGATGATACATTGGGCGCCTCTTCGAGCCCACGTGTGGTCAAATGAAACGCGTGCGGTGTTGTCAAGCGTGCACCAGAATCCTCCGCTATGAACGCGGTGACAAGACGTGACAATTACAGGCCGGCCGGCCCCCATTTATTACGACGACCATTTAACCCTTGTGTCTCTTCAACCTTTCGATCGTGCCCCACCATTGCAAGAAGCACACCCACCATGACAAATTCTTAGAGGGTATCCTGCGCGGCTCCAATGGTGCTCTGCGCGGCTGCCGACAACGAGCAGCAGTTCACCATGCATGCCGTGGTGGACACCCACAGAAGGTTCACAGAGCTCTCAGTGGTGTACACCAACAACCCGGTCTGGGTGGAGCACTCCATCCACATCATGGAGCTATTGCTTGTTGAGGAGAAGTACAAGGTGGTCGGATTCGACCTCGAGTACACCCGCGCTCGTGCCGGGTCTCGTCCCAATGTCGCCGTCGCCCAGATATGCATGCACAATCACGCCCTCGCCTACCACTACTGCCTAGCCACAAGGCCTTGCGAGCGTTTCGCCAGGTTTCTCAACAGCCCCCACTACATGTTCACTACGGTGGACATCACCAACGATGTAAAGGTGCTCAAGAATTCAGGCATCGCCTGCCAGAATCTTGTCGACATAGAGGGCCAATACAAGATCTAGGGCAACAACGAGCATGAGAAGAACTCACTGGTTCACCTCGCCGAGGCCATCATCGATCCGTACTACAGAGACATGAAGGATTCCTGCAACAAGGACAAGCGTGCCTGGCACTCGGCCTGGATGGAGAAACTCGACAAAGCTCATGTCGTGTATGCGGCCAAGGAGGCATACACGAGCTACGAGATGTACAGGCGGATCATTAACATGAGAAATGCCTCCTTCCCCAAAACGGCCAGGGATCTAGCCAGAAGCAGAGCAATAGCAAGCGTCATCGCAACAAGTAGATGATTAGATCCTCGTTTCTCCTAGTTTAGTATGCATGTAATTGCTTACTTTGGTGTGTGGAAATGTTATGTGTGTAGTCACTTGTGTAATTGTATGCTTAATTTGGTTATGCAATGCTGTCTTTTTAAGTATATATGTTGATGCTCTATAGACAGAGCAAATCACATCGCACACGGACTAAACAATGGAACCCGTTGGTGATGATTTCATCAATCACTGACAATTGTGTACCAGCAATCGTTTGCTGACAAAACACACGGCTTGTTAATAGGAATCGTCTGTGTTGTTATCGGTCTTCCCACACATTTCCGATTATAGAGCTGTTTGCCGCGTATCACACACATCTTGTTAAGTTGAACCATTTCTGTGCTCTTGGCTCAACGCAAATAGTTCATCCGAGTGAACTGTATGACGTATATCGCACACACCTTCATCTGGCTGCCCGTTTCTGTTGTTCCGCATCATCATAAACAATTTATCCGAGTGAACTGTACGCCGTATATCACACACGCCTTCATCTGGCTGCCAGTTTCTTTTGTTCTGCCTCATCGCAAACAGTTCATTGAACTGAACCGTAGGCCCCGCATCGCACAGGCAACTAAAATCTGAACCGTGTTTGATGTATCCATCATCGCAAACATTTTGCATCTTTTTGACAGTTATTTTACATCACCGTTTGTGATTAATGCATCGCACACAGTTTCGTCAAAGGGTCTCTGATCGTAGTGTCGCGTTAGCAGCGTCCTGCAGTAGTGGGAGTGGAAAGAAACTTAAAGAGGCTAGAAATCAAGGTTCAAATGGTAGGAATGGAATCTCTTGATTACAACACATGAGTAGGTGGTTCTCTTTCAGAAAATGAATGGTGGAAGTTGTGTTTCGTTCTGATGGCTCTCTTAAAGAGTAAGTGGTGGTGGAGGGGTATAAATAGGCAGCACCAAAAATCCAACTGTTACAAGTCTTTGACCCAACTCGGTGGCACCGACATGAAATCTTGGTGAGATCGACTAGTGCAAAAGACTTGACCGTTAGGCTTTCCGGTGAGATCGATTATACCAACTCGGTGGGACCGAAGTGCAATGGCTAGGGCAATACCTCATTTTGGTAATTCCAAAATGAAGCAACTTCATCACAGAAACTTGGTCAGGTTGTGTAGGTGGGACCGAGAACCATTTTGGTCAAACCAAATTGCTAGGGGTTTGGCTGTGGCAATGGAAGGGTTATTAATTACCAAAACCACCCGAGGATTAGTTGCACTTTCAATACCATTTTCACATCCACCAGCTTACTTGGATAAACACTTTGAAGAAAATGCAGCATGAGGCAAGTTTGAACAGGAAGACCCGGAGCAGGTCTGGCAAGCTTTCTGATGGCTTATCGTACCAGCCGTGTCCGCGCGAGGTGCGTACTCAAGAACAGCTTAGCTCAACACCTTCGTGCCGTAGAGCTGGCCAAATCAAGAACCCTCCGAGTCATTCTGACTGGATTATCAGACGACCTCACCCTCATCTCATGAGTCAAGTGCTAGTCAGCTGCCGACTTTTACCATCAACATTGGGTAAATTTTGTATAACTTGTGCATCTATAATGTGCTTCCTTTATTTATTAATCACCATGTTTTTGTTGACCCAGGGCCAAATTTTCATGAAAAAGAAAGCCAGTGAATCTTCCACTGCCATGGCAGATATTGAAATGAGGATTCCTTCTCATGATGCAGTAGTGGATCACCCAACTGCCCAAGACGACCCAGTAGGTCAAAATGAGCCGGTAGGCCAAAATGACCCAGTTGATGAGAGCCAAGCTCCTCTGGACTCTACTATTGTGGAGGAACAGAAAGAAAACCCGACCATGGAGAAACTGACCGAGTTGGTGCAAGATGACATGGTGATTACTGCAGAACGCCATGGCACGACGCCTAAATCATCAACCACTCTGGCAAAAGTAGTAGCCAAAGATGAGTCACCGCACCATGAGAAGGGAAAGAAAGACTCTCACCTGCAAACTTTTGAAAGTTTGGATGTGAATTCCCTGCACCAGCAGTATCTGGCCCTGCTATCTAAAAGCTAGGAAACTAAGAGCACCATGGTGGCTCTGATGAAGAGAAAGTACGAGGTACACTTCTTCCTTTATCATGTATACATATGTAGCCCACAAGTCTTAGGCTTATAATGTAGTGATAACTTGAGACTTGTTGGAATGTGACATCGATATTGTAGCTTCTGAGAAATCCAGGTCTTCACACCCGAGTCACCATTTATTAAATCAATAATTGAACTTCACTTACATACAACCCCCAAGTGCCAGGTCACTATTCATAGTGAGATGGAACTTGTTCTTTGAGGCGTATGAATCTTCGTAGGATCAAATGGTATAGTCCCGAAGGGCCGATTCATCATGACATGATGGGCCAGGTCTTTTACCTGATTTCTATAAAGCTTTGACAACTGAATGCTGCATCCTCCAAGTGCCGGGTTAGTTGTCATCAGCAACCTGGGACTTAAGTGTATCGGATCTTGTACTGTTAAATAGTGTAGCCCCTAAGTGCCAGGTCGTGTTCCTGCAACGACTCGGGAATTTTACTCCTTTAATTTTGTAGAACCTCAAATGATGTAGCCCCCAAGTGCCAGGTCGCATGCTTGAAGCGGGGACTTATATGAAATATCCTTAATATTCAATATTTTGAACTTTGACATCTCGTAGCCCCAAAGTGCTGGGTTGTCTTGCCTACAGCAACCTGCATTCGTTGAAAATTAAACCGACCTGTATTTATGTGGGCCTTGCTAACTAAAGCCTGCATTCGTTAAAGGAAGAAGTCAAGGCTAAAAAGGATAAATAGGAGGCCGCTGAAAAGTTGTCTTCCAACTTTCACGAGTCCCTGTTGACTTGTACTAACACTTTGGAGAAAACCAAGAGTGCATTTGCTTTGTAGAAAGAGGCTTTGCTGAAATGTGCATAAGAGGCCGAGTCAAAGCTTGAGCCGGTGATTCAGGAGCTCAACTCTCTAAAGGGACACATTACCCAAATGTGTCTAGCCATCTTTGGTAAGTTCACTTGTGCCCTCAATTTTCCCATATTGTGTCTGGACAAAAATCCAGGTTACTCACCATTTTGATGTTGAATATAGGTCAAAAAAGATCTTGTCTCAGGGAACTTCGACTTATCAAGTTGCAAGCACTCCAAAAAAACACATCCGTGACATTATGGCCCGAACAAAAACTTTTTCTGTCATGGTTATGACACTTCTATGACAATAATTGTGACAAAAACATGTATCATCATAGATGTTGTGGGCTCCTACTTCTATGACAAAAAAATATGATAGAAGATGGGCTTTTCGTCCTGGGCGGGCCAGCGATGCAGCTGCATGACATTCTTTGGGCCGTCCATGACATAAAAAATCATCGTAGAAGTGAGGGCGAGGAAAATTTCGAGGAGTTCCCGATTACGGTGGGTGGTCGGGGCCGAGCGATGCAGTGTGGTTTGCGCATTTCTCTTGTACGCGCGTGTGTGTGAGGCGCTTGCTAACTGAACCCTTGCATTCTGAGGCATTTGCTTACTAAACCCGAGCTATTGCACTAGCTAGCTACGTACTGAACACGAGCGATCGATCCCACCACGTACTGAAGCCGATCGATCGATCCCTTCGCTGTTAACTGAACCCGAGCGATTCCTTTGCTGCTAACTGAACCCGACCGATTCCTTCACTGCTAACTGAATCCGATCGATCCTTCGCGCTGGTCACTGAAGCCGATCGAGACCCCGTGCGAGATGTAGCCAGCCGGTGTATTGGGTTGCCTATCGAGGAATAGTCCCCGTTGTTGCCGCACGCGCGACATGTAGAACGAGTCGAGACGTGTGGTGAGTCTAGCCGGTTGGTTGGTTGTGGATGAATAGTTCCTAGTGGGGGTTGGATGAACATGACCCCGGCCATGTAGGAGGTTGCCGATGGATGAATAGGAACCCATGGAGGCTACCACACACCCCAACCGGTTGGGGGTGGATGAACAGGACACCGTGGAGGCTGGATGAACAGTAGCCGATGGAGGCTGGAGGAAGTTGACGGTGGATGAACAGTAGCCCGTGGATGCTGGAGCGAGGGAGTAGACGATGGATGAACAGTAGCCCGTGGAGTCCCTTTTTGCGGTACGCCACACCCCTCCCGATGAACAGGACCCCCATTTTGACCGTAGGCGCTCGAAGAGAAGTCCGTTTCCTCTGTTTTGTGGTACGCCACAATCCTCCCGATGAACAGGACCCCGTTTCAGCCGTAGGCAGTTGGAGAGAATCCGTTTCCTCCATTTTGCGGTATGCCACACCCCTCCTGATGAACATGATCCCGTTTTGACCGTAGGCAGTCAAACAGAAGGCTGTTTCCTCTGTTCTACGGTACATGAGACCTCGTTTTGGCTGTTTCGTCCAAGCCAGTTGGCTCCTGTTGAACATGACGCATTCTGACCCAGTCGGTTGTCTCCTGATGAACACGACTCTATTTCCTCCATTCTGACCTAGCCGGTTGGCTGCCGATGAATAGGACGATGTCGCTGTATGCATTCGATACCCCGCCCATATGTACGTACGTAGCCGTATTTACTTTCTTGCAGCGTGCTGCTCATACGTGTACACGATATAGACGGGACTGCGTGACATGCTATGTCAGTGGCTCTACTACGACAAGTGCCACTCCTTACTCAGCCACGGTTTATCGCTGCAGAGATACCGATCGACCGCAATATACGTACACATTCTCAACTAGAAAGATAACGCTACGTATGCTTCGACCTGGTGGGTCCCTGCTGTCAGGGGGTAAGGAGGCACTTCCTTCCGTGTGAAGATGTAGCTAGTGGGTCCCATCTGTCAGGGAAAGGAAGCATTTATTTTCCGCGCAATAAGGAGGCACTTCCTTTCATGCGAAGATATAGCGGGTGAGTCCCAGCTGTTAGGGGAAGCATTTTTTTCATGAAATGCAGAGGCCCTTCCAGTGGGTCCCTACCGTCAGGTGAAGGAATCATTATTTTGCGCGTAATAAGGAGGCACTTCCTTGTGTGCAGCCATGGACGGAACTATCAGCCTCTCCATGTATAGTCCTCTTTCGATGGATGTTGTTCCTTGACCACGTTGACCACGCGGCGCCAAGAGCTCCAAGGTGGTGGACGACAACGAGTCCTAGGAAGGGCAGGATCTAGAAACCGGGAAGACTCGATAGTTGTTTCCCATGCGGAGGGGAGTCTGAGGGTTTACGGGTTCAGCTGCAGTGTGAGGCTGTCGTCGCCGGAGAATAACATGAGGTGTGGGTGAGTAGAGGGATGGCCAGGCCAGCGATGGGACTAGGGTGGGGCGGTGACGCCTGCGCGGCAGCCCAGCCGGCCACAGGAGCAGGCGGTTTGGGCGGCTAGAGTAGGAAGATCAGAGATTGAAGAAGCACGACTGTCGTTGGATTGACATCTAATGGTCTCACGCTAGTAGAGTCGATTGTTGACTAAGTTTTTTTTGAGAAACCTTGTGTACGCATCAACTTAGTAGGCCCAGAAGTCACCCTCCAAATCTGTGGCTGACAACATAAAACACATTTGCTTTTTTTAATAATTTACAACCAAATTTATTGCAGCCCATTTTCTGCCCAGGACCACGGTCAAAAAGTTCAATGTAATTTTTCATATTTCGGTGGAGTCCAAACTATTTTAATCCAGAAATTTTGAGTCAGAAACAAACAAATTAGAAAACAATTAGCTTAAAATCTAATGATATTTAAAATCTAAAATTCCAAAGAAAAAACCAATATTTGAAAATATTTGCCAAATTGCTTTTTTAAGGGGTAATTGTCAGCTTGCAGTTTTTTATATTTACAGCCTATTTGTTAATACTTATTACAATCCATTTATTGTTACTTATTAGAGCCCATTTTCTGGGCAAGCCGAATGCATCATCCTTTTCTTGAAAGATTTGCAGCCCAGCACGGCTGGACCGAGTAATGTTAAAATAAACCTGGTCTGGGCATTTTATTATGAAGATAGATAATTTGCACGTGAGTTGCGATGGGAGCATAAACATTCTAGTACATTGAGATGTCATTGCACGTCTATGATTACATTGGTCCGTAAAATCTTAAGACGTTTTGTAATGATTTTTGTATGTAATCATCATGATTAATCTGCCAACTTATAATAATAAATGTTTATTTTGTAAGAACTTATTTATTTTCCAAATAAAATATTGTTTTATTTTTGTAAGCTAATAAGACGTGGGACAATTGAGCTGGTTTTAGGGAAAACCAGTGGTAAAAAAAATCAGCGCTGGGAGGGAAAAACAAAAAATATATAAGGAAGTAAAGGTGAAAGGGAACTTTCATATTTTCAATATAATAATATATAAACTAATAAAACTATGAAAGTTGGACATGGTGTTTTTAGTGGAAAATAGAATCGGGCTGTGCATTTTCTTCAGTAAAAAAACTGGCTTGCGGATGTTCTAAGAGAAAATATAACTAAGGCTGGGCGGCCCAGAGACCAGTTGATACCTGTTGGATCTTTGTGCCCCATTGTCGTCATGGGCTGGGCCTGTTAAAAACAAAACCTAGCCTGGGTAGTCTACAACCCAGTGGATACATGCTCGACCTCAAAAAACAATATACCTGCTGGATCCCAGTTGTTAGTCTGTACTTGTGGAATTCTCTCGTTTATTGACTACGTTGAAAATTTCATGGGTTTTACCATCTGAGACGTCAACATTATTTTTCAATCGTGATAATAAGTGCATGCACTTGTTTACATACGGCCATGGACCTGCTAGTTCCGTACGGTTAGGCTCTATATGGACAACCCTCTTATTGTTCCACGGACGAATTTCATGCAAATCAGATGATTTTCATTGAAACTGGACCAAATTCATTGCATTTTACATATTTCTTTTTATCATGGAACATTTTACACATTTCAACTGAATAATAACCGACTAAGCCTTTTTTGAGTCCATGGGAGGCGCTTCACGCGATCGAGGTCCCGACACATAACTGTTCTTGAAGGCCCAAATCCATCGCTCCTCTCTTTTAACAATTTGCAGCTGGGCTTGGCATGCCACAGCCCAGTCCTGATGTGCTGCGTCCAACTATCAGCCTATCAAACCTAATGGACCCCTTGCGTACTCAAATATGTTAAAATTTTGGAGAACTGGGAATTCAAACTGCAGGTGCTTATTCTACCATAAAAAAAATTAGGTGCCTGAAAATTTGTTTCACAACAAATGATTCAACTTTATATCCATGTCGACCCTCGACATGATGGTTGGAAGCAAATGAAAATTTCATACGAAAAGATCCTTAACAACAACACCAACTTGCACATGACCAGGTAGAACAAGTACTAATACAAAACTAACTTATAATCTTTTTAGTCCTGGCCCTCGTGTTTGTCTAGTAGAAAATCTTACAGATGACCAGCTCCTGCTCCTTCTCTTGCTCTAGGTCCCCGAGGTGGTACTGGTGCATCACCCAATTGGTCCTCTACTGGTCGAAGTTCTTGTTAGTGTGCAGCACCAGAACCTTTTTGCTGCCCATCTGCCGGCCTTTGACCATCACCAACATGGTATTGCCAGTCTTGTGCCACATCGTGTGCATGCCGCACTCCGATTGTATCTTGTGATGCATCCACGTGCCACTTTGAAATGCCCTAGAGTTGCACTGGAAGAAATTCTTGCTTAGGCCACTCAGTGTGATACCTGCAATCTTGGCAAATACAAGTTTTAGGGTAGTTGGCATTTTTATAAGCCGTCTGTTCGTCTCGATCCAATGGTAGATAAATAGGTAGTACTCAAAAGTACTATGTAACATGCGGTCATCAGTACTCAAGATTAGTGGGGTCGCTTCTTAATTTGAGGGGCAAATTAGTCATTAGAGTAATCCACTCACAGCACACCGCCGCTCTTGACCAATCCAAAACCGCCGCCCAGCGCTCCTCTTCATTGCAACACCACCGCCGCCCGGTGCTCCTCTTCATTGCAACACCACCGCCGCTCCTCTCCTCTTGCATTCCAAATCCACCACCGCTCCTCTCATCTTCCATCCAATCCAAAACCACTGGTCGCTGCTCCTCTTCCATTGCAACACCACCGCCAAGTAGATTGATGGAGGACAAGGAGTACGTGTAGATCACTGGCGGCGATGACGTAAAGTTAGCCAGGCTGAGGGAGATCAGTTCTTGGTTTGGCAACAAGCGGTAGTTAGTGTCAACGGTGGAGTTGATGAGAAAATATCTGAAATCGAGCGAGAGGAAGGAGATCCACCCCGGGGGAGCCGCGCAGGTGCACATGGAGCTGCTCCTCTGGGCCATGGAGCAGACCAATTCGCCAAAGGCAATCGTGAGGCGGAGGTGGTGGCACTATCGATCCAAGATCGAGCATCGCAACAATGAAGAATTGAGCAGCTACATGGTGCCATTTGTGAAGGTGCCATGGATCCCAGAGCCGGTGGAGTCTTCGTCGACCAACTGCAAGAGGAGGAAAGCATTTATCGCGACGTTGCTTCCCCGCCATTCTCATCAGTTCTCTCACCATTCTCCTCTTCTCACAGGCCGGCGGTCTTCAGCCGAGGAATAGGATATTACGTTATCAGTAAGCTTTGCACTTGATCTAATTTTCCTTCTGCTCATGCTTGCAATCATGGTGTTTTTTGTAGTTATGTTGGATATTGATACGTATCCAACGTACCTATAATTTATGAATCATTCAAGCCATGTTTACAACAATTTTATATAGTTTTGGTATGATTTTAATGGAACTAACCCGGACTAAAGCTGTTTTCAGCAGAACTACCATGGTGTTGTTTTTTGTGCAGAAATAGAAGTTGTCGGAATGGGATGAAACTTTTTGATGATTTTTTTGGAACAAAAGGGACCCCCGAAGCTCCATGGGACGACCAGAAGAGCCACGAGGGCCCCACGAGCCAATGATGTGCGCCCAGGGGGTGGTTGTTCCCAAGTGTCTCGTGGGCCCCTCGTAACTCCTTTTCACGTGATTCCAAATCTGAAAATTCTTATAAATAGGGAAACCCCCAAAAATAACCCTAGAACTTCGACTCCACCTCCGCAAGCCTCTGTACCAAAGAGATCCCATTTGGAACCCTGTTCTGGCACCCTGCCGGAGGCGGGAATCATCACTGGAGGCCATCTTCATCATCCCGACGGCCACCATGACGAGGTGGGAGTAGTTCACCCTTGGGCTTAGGGTATGTACCTGTAGCTATGTGTTTGATCTCTCTCTCTATCTCTCTTGTTCTTGATTTGGCACAATCTTGATGTACCACGAGCTTTGTTAATATAGTTGGATCATATGGTGTTTCTCCCTCTCTAACTTGTTGTGGTGAATTGAGTTTTTACCTTTGAGCTTTCACTATTATTGGATTGAATTCTTTTTTGATTTTAGAACACTTGATGTATATCTTGGATGTGGATATCCGTGGTGACAATGGGGAGTTCCTTTGATTCACTTGATATATGTTTTGGCAATCAACTTGCGGATTCCCATGGTGACATTGGGGTAATCTAGGCATAGAGGTTGATGCACGTTTTCGTCCTTCTTTCTCCGGTAGAAACCTTGGGGCACTCTGTGAAGTTCTTTGTGTTGGATTGAATATCATGAATCTGAAGTTGTTTGATGCATATCGAATAATCAAAGCACGGATACTTGTGGTGACATTGGAGTATCTAGGTGACATTAGAGTTGGTTGATGCGTATCATATGGTGTTATTTTAGTACGAACTCTAGGGCTGTTTGTGACACTTATAGGGATGGCTCAATAGATTGATCGGAAAAGATAACTTTGAGGTGGTTTCATACCCTACAACAATTTCATCTTATGTTCTCCGCTAGATAAGAACTTTGGAGTGATCCTTTGTCGCACGTTGAGGGATTGTTATATGATTCAATTATGTTGTCACTGTTGAGAGATTGTACTAGTGAAAGTATAAACCCTAGGCCTTGTTTCTAAGCATTGCAATACCATTTTTGCTCACTTTCCTTGCTTGCTACCTTGCTGTTTTTATATTTCCAGATTACAAAAACCTATATCTACCATCCATACTACACTTAGATCACCATCTCTTTACCGAACTAGCGCACCTATAAAATTTTCCATTGTATTGCGTGTGTTGGGGACGCAAGAGATTTCTTGTATTTGATTGCAGGGTTGTTTGAGAGAGACCATCTTCATCCTACACTTCCATGGATGGATAAACCTTAGGTCATCCACTTGAGGGAAAATTGCTACTGTCCTACAAAACTCTGCGCTTGGAGGCCCAACAAGAGTCTACAAAAATAAGTTGTGTAGTAGACATCAAGCTCTTTTCTGGTGCCGTTGGCGGGGAGGTGAGTGATTGAAGGTATATCTTTAGATCTTGCAATTGAATCTTTTAGTTTCTTATTTTATCACTAGTTTGGTTTGTAAAAGAAAACTACAAAAAATATGGAATTGAGATTGCCTCATATTCTTCATCTTATAATGTCTTTCTTAAAAATGATGGATCAGAAAATTGTGCTCTGTTGTTAGAAGAAGAATTCAATAAAATGTTTGGCATAAAATCCATGAATGATGAGCATGATTTCAATGTTGCTAGTATGAATTCTTTGAATATCCATGATGCTAGTGATATACAAAGCCATAAGCTTGGGGATGCTATGTTTGCTGAAGATGATATTTTTGGTCCCCCAAGTTTCGTTGTGCAAATTTGTTATGATGATTGGATGGCTCCTATTTATGATGATTGCAATATTTATGAAAGTGGGATTGGAAGAGTGTTAACTTTAGATAATAATTATCCCACTATTTAGGAGGGTGTTGAATCTTATTATAACGATAAAAGTGGATTTGGAGAGGTCATGACTTTATTTAATGATGAATCAACTATTTTGGAAGAGGTTTCAATTGATTGTGACAACAAAGTTGCTACCTATGATGATTATTGTGATGACATGTATGCTATAAAGAATAATGATAACCATGAAACTTGTCATCATGATTTTTATTTTCAATAGGATTATGTCAATCAAGTATCTCATGATAGTTATTTTGTCGAGTTTGCTCCCACTACTATTGATGAGAATAAATTTGCTTATGTGGAGAGTAATAAAATTTCTATGCTTATATATCATGAAAAGAATGCTTTATGTGATAGCTATATTGTTGAATTCATTCATGATGCTAGTGAAAAATATTATGAGAGAGGGACATATGCTTTTACATATCTCAATAATATCAAGTTTCCTCTCTACGTGTTGAAAATTTTGAAGTCATGCTTGTTTTGCTTTCCTATGCTAGTTGATTCTTGCTCCCACAAGTTGTTTTCTCACAAAATCCCTATGCATAGGAAGTGGGTTAGGTTTAAATGTGCTTGCCATGTGATTCATGATGCTCGCTTGCATGTTTCAATTACAATTCTTATGTGAGCATCATTAAAATCATCATGCCTAGCTAAAAAGGCATTAAAGAAAAGCGCTTGTTGGGAGACAACCCAATATATACCCCTACTGTTTTTGTGTGTTCACATGATTAAGATACTATGTTAATCATGTTTTATAGCTTTTGTTTCAATAAAGTGCCAAGTAAAGCCTTTGGGATAGTGTGGATGATAGTTGACTTGATTCTGTGAAAAAACAAAAGTTTTAAGCCTAGTAACAGAATTGTTCAAAATCACTGGAGCGTCTAAAAATTCTGAATTTTTTACAGATGATTTATGTCAAATTTCTTACGTTTTCCTAATTTTTCAGTAGTTTTGGAGTAACAGAGGTATGGTGATTGTTCAGATCATTACAAACTATTCTGGTTTTAACAGATTCTGTTTTCATTGCATAGTTTGCTTGTTTTATAGTTTTTTTTCTCTGGCACATATTGGTCAATATAAGTTGTGGAAATGATAGTATAGTAGGCATTATGTGGAAACAATTATGAATCTTGTCTTTGACAGTACCAAAGTGAATGATTTGCTCTTTATCATACTAACCTATCTCACAAAGTTTCGTTAAGTTTTGTGTGATTGAAGTTTTCCAGTTTTGGGTGAGATATCGATATGAGTAGAGTAAGTAGTGGCAGGACCCTAAGCTTGGGGATGCCCAAGGAACCCCAAGTTAATATCTAAGGAATACCCAAGCGTCCAAACTTGGGGATGCCTCGGAAGGCAACCCCTCTTTCATCTTCAACATTATCAGTAACCTCACTTGGAGCTATATTTTTCGTCACATGATATGTGTTTTGCTTGGAGTGTCATTTCATTTTATTTTGTTTGCTTGCTTTTATTTAGAGTATTGTTTTGTATCTTTTATTTCAATAAAAGTGACAAGTATAGCCTTTACCATGGTCAATTTGGAAGTCTATATGTTGTTGTTTGAAAATTGAAAGTTTTCTATTATTGTCTGAATCTTCAGAAAAGTCAGAATGTGATAAAATCATGAATTTTTTACACAATATGATATGATAAATTTTCTACAGTGTGGTATTTTTTAGAATTTTTGGATTTAAAGAAGTATGAACCTTTCTTCATCCTTTATAGATTGTTCTGTTTAGACAGATTGCTGTTATGTTTGCATAAGTTTGCTTGTTTAATGATTCTATTTGAGGATAGGAGTATTAAATATGCAGAGGCATTTAGTATGCAATGTTAAATTACATGTTTAGTGATTTGTTACAGTAGAGAATGATAAGGTTTTGCATTGATTTATACTAACTTATCTCATGAGTTCTTGTTGAATTTTGTGTGGATGAAGTTTTTGAGATTTAGGGAAACCGTGGTATGAGAGGAATTAAGGAGACACAAAAGCTCAAGACTGGCAATGCCAAGGCATACCAAGATAGTATTCCAAGAAGTCTCAAGCATCTAAGCTTGGGGATGCCCTGGTAGGCATCCCACCTTTCTTCATCAATAATTATCGGTTGGTATCGGTTGAGCCTAAGTTTTTGCTTCTTCGCATGAGATGTGCTATTCTTGGAATGTCATTTTATTTGGTTTTGTTCACTTTTTGTATAAAACACTTAATATCTGAAATTTTTAAATGCGAGAGAGTTCTCACATAGCTACTTAATTATTTAACTTCTCATTCGATCTTCACTTATATCATTTTTGGAGTAGTTTGTCATTTACTCTCGTTCTTCACTTATATCCTAAGAGTAAATTGTTGAATGAATTGAATATCATAAAGTTGAAATTATATGTGCTTCATATACTTGTCTCTTTCCTAGTAGTACTTTCACATTGGGTTTAGAAAGTAAAATTTATTGAAGTTTGACAATTACCTTATTGGTCATACAATTCATAAATGATTAGTATATGGAAGAGAACTTTAACATATAAATATATTATCTTGGACATCTTTTATGATTGTGAATACCCATTAATTATTTTCAAACTTGAGCAAATTAGTTGAAGTTGGAGAAGGAAGACAACGTAATGAGTTATGTTTGGGTATATTTGCATAGAAGTTATATTGTTGTGGATCCTCCAACATGTGGTGCTTGTTTAGAACCTTTTGCTAACCAAATTTTCTGTACTAAGCGGGAAAACTGCTTGTGCATCCAAATCGTTGAGCCAAGTTTCTTCCGTGAGTGTCCACCATATCTACCTATATACGGTATTACCATGTCGTTCCAATTAATTTGCATGTGCCATCTCTAAATCTTCAAATAAAAATCTGTTTTGTGTGCCCGTACCACTCATGAAGCAGAAGGGGGTGGTCAGTATCTTCGATGCTAAGCGGGTTATTCACTTGTCATTGCACAAGAGAGGCTGGTAATTGGGATGCCCAGTCGCATAATCAAAATGAAAAATAATCAAACAAACTCCCCTGGAAAGTTGATTGTATGGAGGGCACCCGAGGATTAGGCTAGCCATGGCTTGTGTTTGAATTGTTGAGGGGGAGTAAACTTTACCTTTCCACTTGGGAACCGCCTATAATGTCTTTAGCATGGAAGATATTGGGAACTCTCGTCATGACATTGACAGGAAAAGTACACCTCTCAAAATGTATTCATCTCTGTTTTAAGCAATGAGCTCTGGCACCTCTGCAAATCCATGCTTCCCTCTAGGAAGGGTTTTTTATTTTACCTTTACTGTAAATTTTATTTTTGTTGAGTCAATTTCTTATTCCAACCTATTCATTAGTTGGCAAGCATCATGTGGTGGGGAAAGATCTAGACACATATGGCCATTCAATTTGATCATGAATTATTATTGTTGACAATTATCTCTATGATAAATGAGTTTGGAGGCAAAACATTAAGTCCCTATCTTTCTTTGTGTTCGATGGATGCTATTTGTTCTAAAAATATGCTTTGAGTATTAGCAATCATACAAGATTATATGATAATTGAGTATGTGGAGCTCTTACTTAGACTTTGTTCAATAAGATACATTGAAATTGTTTGGTGACTGGGAACATAGGTTGTCTAGTTTCAAGAGAATGCAATGTTTGAACCATAACATGTGAATTGATTGCTACTTTATCATGGCGATTTTTATGAGAAACAGTTGTTGTTATGATGCTAGGAAAAGTGATTGAAATTATCATTGATCAAACTTATGCACTATGCTAGCATTCACACTTCATAAATTATTTCTTTTATCATTTAGCTATTCGAGGACGAGCATGAATTAAGCTTGGGACAATTCCATTTCTGCCCCTAATTGGAACCCACTACTCAAATTTGCCCCTAATTTCAATGTGTGCTCAAATTTGCCCCTCTGCCGTTAGTTGCCTTTATATAAATGCCCTTCTGCGCCGTTACCGTCTGGTCAAACAGCTTTGGCCATCTCAAAAAGATAGCAAACAAAATTTAAAAAATCTAAAATTTTGAGGGATCAAAGATACTCTGGTGCGCAAGGTGCGTTCAAATTTTCGTGCTATTTAGACATACCAGGAGCTTGTGGCAAAGGAAAACAATAAATATGTACATCTTTGAATAGTAAATTCAAAACAAATAGCAAGAAAATTCAAAAACATATGAAATTTTTTGGCATCCAAGATGCTCCGGTGCGCAAGGTGTGTGCAAAATTTTGTTATCAAATGACATGCGAGGAGCTCTAGCTAAAAAAAACCAAAATAGTGTGTTTTTTCAAAGTTTTTTTCCGAAACAAATTTTGTTTTTTTCTCCACGAGCTCCTACAATGTCCAAACACAACAAAATTTTGCACACACCTTGCGCACCTGAGCATCATGGATGCCAAAAAAATTCATATTTTTTTGAATTTTCTTGCTATTTTTTTGAATTTACTATTCACAGACGTACATATTTACTGTTTTTCCTTTGCCACGAGCTCCTAGAATGCCCAAACAACATGAAAATTTGGACGCACCTTGCGAACCTGAGTACCTTCGATTTCACAAAATTTCAGTTTTTTTTAAATTTTTTGCTATTTTTTTGAGATGGTCAAAGCTGTTTGACCGGATGGTAACGGCGCAGAAGGGCATTTCTATAAGGGCAACTAACGGTAGAGGGGCAAATTTGAGCACACATTGAAATTAGGGGCAAATTTGAGTAGTAGGTTCCAGTTAGGGGCAGAAATGGAATTGTCCCATTAAGCTTGGGGATGCTGATACGTCTCCAACATATCTATAGTTTATGAAGCATTCATGCCATGTTTACAACAATTTTATATGGTTTTGGTATGATTTGAATGGAACTAACTCGGATCGACGCTGTTTTCAGCAGAACTACCGTGGTGTTGTTATTTCTGCAAAAATAAAAGTTCTCGAAATGGGCTGGAACTTATTAACGATTTTTTTGTAACAAGAGAGACCCCCGAAGCTTCGTGGGAGGACCAGAAGAGCCACGAGGGCCCCATGAGCCACTTAGGCGCGCCCAGGGGGTAGTCGTGCCAAGTGTGTCGCGGGCCCCTCGTAACTCCTTTTCGCGTGATTCCAACTCTGAAAATTCTTATAAATAGGGAAATCCCCAGAAATAACCCTAGAACTTTGACTCCACCACCACAAGCCTCTGTACCAAAGAGATCCCATCTGGAGCCCTATTCCGGCACCCTGACGGAGGGGGCAATCATCACTGGAGGCTATCTTCATCATCCCGGCAGCCACCATGATGAGGTGGGAGTGGTTCACCCTCGGGGCTAAGGGTATGTACCAGTAGCTATGTGTTTGATCTCTCTCTTTGTCCCTTGTTCTTGATTTGGTAGGATCTTGATGTATCGCAGGCTTTGTTAATATAGTTGGATCATATAGTGTTTCTCCCTCTCTATCTTGTTGTGATGAATTGAGTTTTTACCTCTGAGGTTTCACTATTATCGGATTGAATACCTTTTGGATTTGAGAACACTTGATGTATGTCTTGCATGTGGATACCCGTGGTGACAATGGGGTGTTCTATTGATTCACTTGATATATGTTTTGGCAATCAACTTGTGGATTCCCGTGGTGACATTGGGGTAATCTAGGCATAGAGGTTGATGCACATTTTCGTCCTTCTTTCTCCGGTAGAAACCTTGGGGCACTCTTTGAAATTCATTGTGTTGGGTTGAATATTATGAATCTGAAGTTGTTCGATGCAAATCAAATAATCAACTCAGGGATACTTGGGGTGAAATTGTAGTATCTAGGTGACATTAGAGTTGGTTGATACATATCATATGGTGTTATTTTAGTACGAACTCTAGGGCCGTTGTGACACTTATAGGGATGGCTCAATAGATTGATCGAAAAAGATAACTTTGAGGTGGTTTCATACCCTACAACAATTTCATCTTACGTTCTCTGCTAGATAAGAACTTCGGATTGATTCTTTGTCGCACATTGAGGGATTGTTATATGATTCAATTAGGTTAGCACTATTGAGAGATTGCACTAGTGAAAGTATGAACCTTAGGCCTTGTTTGTAAGCATTACAATACCATTTTTGCTTAGTTTGTTCCTTTCTACCTTGCTATTTTTATATTTTTAGATTACAAAAACCTATATCTACCATCCATACTACACTTTGAAAGCACAAGTGCTCCTTGGGTGATTTTGGTAATTAATGTCAACATATTTCGCGTCGGACTAATGGTTCTATCTAGTGTATTTTAGACAAGTTCAACAATGGCGTGGCAATGACAAGAGGATGTGGAACCCCTTCAAAATGCTAAGGACAAAGATTGGCAAAAGCTCAAGACTCTTCATCTTTATTTTAGTGATCCAAGATCACATTGAGTCCATAGGAAAGCCTAAACTATTAAAAGGGGATGAGGTGTTGCTTAATGGCTTACATGCTCAAGTGCTTAGTGATATTGCTCCAAAACCCTCAACCACCTTCTCCTTCCAAATATGTCCAAAACCTAAACTCCAACTCGGCCCCACCAATTATCTCTATCCGGAGCCACCGAGTTCATTTGACAAAGCCACAACCAAAAATCCTAACAGTTTGGTCTCACCGATATGGATCTCGGTCTCACCGAGATGGCCATGCCAACTCCCTGTTATCAGTTGCAATTATTTTGGTCTCACCGAAATAGCAATCGATCTCACTGAGATGGCTTGACCAACTCTCTGTTGCCTTATTGCTTCACTTCGGTCTCACTGAGTTGATGCAATCGGCACCACTGAGACGAGGTTTTCCCTAAGCCCTAGCACATCGATCCCACCGAGTTGTTCCAGTTGGTCCCACCAAGATTCCTAACATTCACATTTTTGAATTGATTGGTGCCACCGAGTTTAACCATTCGGTCCCACCGAGATGAGTCAAACGTGTGTAACGGTTGGATTTTGTGTGGAGGCTATATATACCCCTCCACCCCCTTCTCCATTTGTGAAAGAGCCATCATAACATGCCTACACTTCCACCATTCATTTTTGGAGAGAGAACCACCTACTCATGTGTTGAGATCAAGAGATTCCATTCCTACCATTTGAACCTTGATTTCTAGCCTTCCCCAACTTTCTTTCCACTCAAATCACTCTTCCACCATAACCAAATCTGACAGAGAGAGTTGAGTGTTGGGGAGACTATCATTCGAAGCACAAGAGCAAGGAGTTGATTGTTGGGGAGACTATCATTTGAGTGTTGGGGAGACTATCATCAACACACCGTCTATTACCTTTTGGAGAGTGGTGTCTCCTAGATTGGTTAGGTGTCGCTTGGGAGGCTCCGTCATGATGTGGAGTTGAACCAAGAAGTTTGTAAGGGCATGGAGATCGCCTACTTCATAAAGATCTACCCGAGTGAGGCAAGTCCTTCATGGACGATGGTCATGGTGGGATAGACAAGGTTGCTTCTTCGTGGACCCTTCGTGGGTGGAGCCCTCCGTGGACTCGCGCATCCCTTACCCTTCGTTGGTTGAAGTCTGCATCAATGTGGACGTACGATAGCACCACCTATCGGAACCATGCCAAAAATATCCGTGTCTCCATTGCGTTTGGAAACTCCAATCCCATCCCTTTACTTTCTTGCAACTTGCATGCTTTACTCTTTTCGCTGCATATACTCTTGTCATGCTTGCCTGAAATGTATTGTGAGTGCTTTAACATGTGCTAAACTCAACAATAACTTGAAGAAATTAAAAACTGCCCCTTTTGCTTGTTAAGGGTCTAATCACCCCCTCTAGACCCCTCTTCTTGATCCTTTCAATTGGTATCAGAGCATTGGTCTCTATTGCTTTGGTTTAATCATCATTGGAGGAAGATGGATGAGTCTACGTTAGGGACTATTAGACGTAGAATGCCTATTCTTGATGGGGAGTTTAATGGTTCATGGAAAAATAAGATGCTTGAGATTTTCAATGAATATAATTTGAACAAGTATATTCTTAGCCCTTAAGTGCCTCCTATTGATCCTTTGCATCCTACCCCCGATGAGTATCTTGACATGGTTCGCAATCTTAGGACTATTGATCTTATCATTAGAGGATTGCCTAGAAATTTGCTTGTGTGCTTGCCTACTTTTGAATGCGCATATACTATATGGAATTATCTTCAGGAACGCTTTCCGAATTATTCCTTGAAAAATCTAGATGAGTTTCTTGAAAAGTCTATTGCTTTTCATAAAATGAAGCCTAGTGATCCCAAGTTTGATGAATGTCTATTTGAGCTATATGATCGTATGTGTGCTAAAGGAAACATTGGAGTCATTAGTAGCATCATTTCACAAACAATTAGAATTCATAAATTTGAACATTGTCATAGTCATAAACCTAATGAATCACTTGCTCTAGGTGATGATCGCATACATGATGATGACACTGAGCATGGCTATTATGATGAAGACGAAGAAGGTGATATTGACTATGAGGAGACTATGAGAAATCTTAGTCTCATGGCCAACTTTCGTGACCACATGGCCGGAGGAAAAGAGTGGACTCTCGATAGTGGATGTACCGATCATATGATCGGAGATAAAGACATGTTCCGTGAGCTTGCCAAAAATGACGGACCAGGAAAGTATGTAACTTTTGGAGATAACTCCAAGGGTAAGGTACTTGGCCTTGGTAAGTGCTTGTCAAGCAGGAAAATAGGTTGGAGGAAGTCATCCCATGAAGAACATCACGACCACGAGAAGACCGCTTGAGCTACTTTATATGGATCTTTTCGGTCCCAACGCCTATAAAAGTCTTGGTGGTAACTCGTTCGGTTTGGTCATTGTTGACGACTTATCAAGATTTACGTGCGTGTTCTTTCTTGATGACAAATCGCAGGTCCAAAAGATCTTCAAGAACTTCGCCAAGAAGGCCCAAAACCAATTTGAAGTGAAGATCAAGAACGTTCGAAGTGATAACGGAACGGAGTTCAAGACCGCCAATGTGGATACCTTTCTTAACGAAAAAGGGATTTCACATGAGTTCTCGGCTACTTACACACCTCAACAAAATGGAGTTCTTGAGAGGAAGAACTGGACACTTATCGAGATGGCAAGAACGATGGTTGATGAATACAAGACACCAAGACACTTATGGGCGGAAGCGGTTGAGACAACTTGTCATGCTACGAGTCGACTATATCTTCACAAGCTTCTCGGCAAAACGGTATACGAGCTACTCACCGGTAACAAACCCAAGTTTGATACTTTTGAGTATTTGGCTCAAAGTGCTATATTCTTGATAAGCTTCATCGTTCAAAATTAGCTTCTAAATCTCATGAAGGTTTCCTACTTGGTTACGACTCAAACTCTCACACTTACCGTGTCTACAACAATTTCACCCGAAAGGTTGAAGAGACGGTAGATGTGAAGTTTGATGAATCTAACGGCTCGCAAGTAGAGCAATTGCCAATTGATGTAGGAGATAAAGATCCATCGGAAGGAATCCAAGATTTGTCCATTAGCAAAATTCGCCCAAAGGAGGTGAAGGAGAGCACTTCGTCCATTCAAGTATAAGCCTCAACTTCACATCAAGGTGAACCACAAGTTGACTTGGAGGCATCCACAAGTGGCACACGTCAAGACGATGGAAATGAGGAAGTACAACAAGATGAACCACCTCGACCTCCTTCTCCACCTCCACAAGCGTACGACAACGCCACCAACAATGAAGAATAAGATGATGATGAGCATGTTCCACCCCAACCCAAGCAAAAGCTCTCATGCGTTAGAGCAAGAGTCTCAAGAGATCATCCCATCGAACAAATCTTCGATGACATTCAAACCGGGAGAATCACTCGCTCTAAAACTCGTTTGGCTAACTTTTGTGAACATTACTCATTCATTTCTAGTGTTGTTGTCTGAAGTAGGACCTATTCGTAGCTCATTTCAAATGGGCCAAAGAAACTAGGGCCACAGAGACCCCCCTGTGTCATGAAAAGAGAAACTTTCGATAGTCACAAAACCTATGAAGGTAGAAGAAGCCCTTGAGGATCCGGATTGGATAAATGCTATGCACGAAGAGCTACACAACTTCGAGAGGAATCAAGTGTGGACATTGGTTGAAATGCCCAACGATGATCAAAATGTCATTGGAACCAAATGGGTGTTTTAGAATAAGCAAGATGAAGATGGACAAGTTATACGCAACAAGGCCCGTCTCGTCTCTCAAGGCTACACTCAAGTCGAACGTATGGACTATGGTGAGACATATGCCCCCGTTGCTAGACTTGAGTCCATTCGCATTTTACTTGCTTATGCCAATCACCATGATATCACTTTATACCAAAATGCACATTAAGAGTGCTTTTCTAAATGGTGAAATTGAGGAGGAAGTTTATGTTAAGCAACCTCTCGGCTTTGTTAATCCCAAGAAACCTAATCATGTCTACAAACTTCACAGAGATCTTTATGGTCTTAAACAAGCTCCTAGAGCATGGTATAAATGCTTGACTAAGTTTCTTGTTGAAAAAAGCTTTGAAATTGGGAAAATTGATTCTACACTTTTTACTAAAAGGGTTAATGGTGAATTATTTGTGTGCCAAATTTATGTGGATGATATCATATCTGGTTCTACTAACCCCCATTTTAGTGAAAAGTTTGGGAGGCTAATGTCGGAGAAGTTTGAGATGTCTATGATGAGTGAACTCAAATTTTTCCTTGGGTTGCAAATCAAGCAAACTAAGGAAGGTACCTTTGTCTCACAAACAAAGTATACCAAGGATTTTTTCAAGAAGTTCAACATGCAAGAAAGCAAAGGTATGAAAACACCCATGCCTACTAGTGGACATATTGACTTGACTAAGGATGGCAATCCAGTTGACCAAAAGGTTTACCGTTCTATGATTGGTTCATTGTTATATCTATGTGCCTCCCGTCCCGATATTATGCTAAGTGTGTGCATGTGTGCATGATATCAAGCGGCTCCTAAAGAGTGTCATCTCAAGGCCGTGAAAAGGATAGTGAGATACTTAATTCATACACCAAACTTTGGCATTTGGTATCTTAAGAGGTCATCTTTTGATCTTGTTGGATATTCCGACTCGGACTATGCCGGTGACAAGGTTGATAGGAAGTCCACTTCGGGTACTTTGTCAATTTCTTGGTAGATCCCTTGTCTGTTGGTCCTCCAAGAAACAAAACTCGGTATCCTTATCCACCGCCGAAGCGGAATACATTGCCATCGGATCATGTTGTGCTCAATTACTTTGGATGACCCAAACTCTTAAAGATTATGGGATACATGTGAAACATGTTCCATTGCTTTGTGACAATAAGAGTGCTATTAAGATTGCTCATAATCCTGTGCAACATTCTCGAACTAAGCATATTGAAGTTCATCATCATTTCATTCGTGGTCATGTTGCTAAAGGAGACATCAATCTTAAGCATGTTCATACCGATAAGCAATTGGCGGATATATTCACCAAACTGCTTGATGAAAAGGTATTTTGCTGTTTGAGAGGTGAATCGAATATCATTGATGCCTCAAACTTGGAATAGAGATTCCATTTCGATACATGCAAGGCATGAGCCTTTGAGACTAATCCTTGATATTTCTCTTATGATGATGATCATTTGTTTTGGATATATATTTGCGCCCTTGCATGTTATCTAACCCTTGTAGGTACTTGGATGAGCCTCATTCTAGGAGATTGCAATTCACTCACATTTTGAGCAATTTCTACATCACCTAGTATCTATGGTTTGGTTGTTGAATTCAAGGAAGCATAAACTCACTCAACATATCCTTTGACTATTTCAATATATCAAATATCAATTGGTATCAAGTTTCATGATTTTGAATTTGGATACACAAGTGCTATTACTTGCAAGACTAACCCATGTAGGAAGATGAGCTTCAACTCCAAAGGGTGCTCCCAACTACATCCACCTTGAGCATCCAATATAAGTTCAAGTACATAATCAAGATCAACACCACAACCCAAGGTATGTCATTCCATCTTAGAGAAGCTTTACTCCATGTCATGAGTTAAAGAAACTCAACAAGATGTGAATACATCAAAATGCTTAAATGAAAAATGGCAACCCCATTTTGAGCTTAAACGATAAGTATGACCTATGATCAAGTGATCTCACTTGACTCCTACGTCAATATACTCTAACATAGGTGACCTTGTCGCCGACCATCTCTAGATGAAGTTCTCTAATGTTCTTTTGTACTTTGCATTTCCATTGCATGTTTTCTTACTAGAGTGTTTCCCTTCTATTCTTAAAAAAAAACCTTCAGCTAGATCTCTTCTGTTTTTCTCTTTCATTTGTCTCTTTATCTGCAGTTAATTCATTGCAAATCCTTATGAAAAATCCTTGAAAATCTTTTGGGAGATTTCATTTGCCAAGTGAGCTGAGATGACAAAATTTTCCTCTTCATTGAACTCGGTCTCACCGATCCAAGCCCGTCAGCCAGACCGAAATACAAGGTTTCCTTGTACACAGTTCATCGGTACAACCGACACGGACTAACTCGGTCTTATCAATGAGCACCCTCAGTGGCTCTGCTATCTCGGAGTCACCGATTGAAATAGATCGGCGTCACTGATTTCACTGCTGAGAAAACATTTTTCCATTTTATGTTGCCTATTTTCTTCAGCTCCACTCAATGATTCTTATCTTCTACCAGCATCTTAAGCTACATGCTGCTTTGTAGTGTCTCTCAAGGACCACACCTACCTGACTGATGTTCCTGAAGTTGCCCTTCTTGGAAATTAATGTCAAAGGGGGAGAGAGAGAGAACATCAAAGATTACCAAATCAAACTTATCAGGAGAAAGAGAGCACATCTAAGCTCTTCTAAAGATGCCTGTTAACAAGAGGAGAGAAGTCACATGTCTTTAAGAGGGGAAAGACATGTTAGTATAATTGATTCTGTTTGCTCTGTTTTAATTGATTCATCTTTAATCTGATTTTTTCTCACCCTACCTTCTCCCATTATCCAATGTTAGATTTAGGGGGAGAAAAAGTCTATGGAAGGCTTAAGGGGGGAGAAAAATCCTTGGAACTTATTGCAAATCTTGAAATCTTTGGGGACATGTCTATGTTTAAATGAAGTACTCACTTGTAGTACTCACCTATTACATGTCATCCCAGTCTTGGTAATCTTGTGGATTTTGAAGTTATTTTGTTTGGAGTGTTCTTGTGTTATCTAACTCTGTTTTCTCATGTTTACTCCTTCAAAAGTCTGCTCAAGAACCACAAGGTAAGTATATGCATCACACTCATGTGCATGATGATCCCTTGCTTCTGCACATATTGTTTGCAAGAGGGATTCATAAACATGAAGGTACATCTTTTAACCATATTATTTGCTCTGATCCGTATAGCCAAGATACATGTAACACATTACCTACTCTATCATCCAATGCATTCACATGTTCTTCTATCTTATCTTTACATGATTGCATACATGTAGGGGGAGCTTATGCATGTTACATGTTTCTTAAAAGCTTTGTGTGCTACTCTTCATATCATTTATTTAAAGCTTTGATGTATGTTGTCATCAATTACCAAAAAGGGGGAGATTGAAAGCACAAGTGCTCCTTGGGTGATTTTGGTAATTAATGTCAACATATTTCTTGTTGGAATAATGGTTCTATCTAGTGTATTTTAGACAATTTCAACAATGGCATGGCAATGACAAGAGGATGTGGAACCCCTTCAAAATGCTAAGGAAAAAGATTGGCAAAAGCTCAAGACACTTATAGGGATGGCTCAATAGATTGATCGGAAAAGATAACTTTGAGGTGGTTTCGTACCCTACAACAATTTCATCTTACGTTCTCTGCTAGATAAGAACTTTGGAGTGATTCTTTGTCGCACATTGAGGGATTATTATATGATTCAATTATGTTAGCACTATTGAGAGATTGCACTAGTGAAAGTATGAACCTTAGGCCTTGTTTCTAAGCATTGCAATACCATTTTTGCTCACTTTGTTCCCTGCTACCTTGCTGTTTTTATATTTTCAGATTAGAAAAACCTATATCTACCATCCCTACTACACTTTCAAAGAACAAGTGCTCCTTGGGTGATTTTGGTAGTTAATGTCAACATATTTCTCGTTGGACTAATGGTTCTATCTAGTGTATTTTAGACAAGTTCAACAATGGCGTGGCAATGACAAGAGGATGTGGAACCCCTTCAAAATGCTAAGGACAAAGATTGGCAAAAGCTCAAGACTCTTTATCTTTATTTTAGTGATCCAATATCACATTGAGTCCATAGGAAAGCCAATACTATTAAAAGGGGATGAGGTGTTGCATAATGGCTTACTTGCTCAAGTGCTTAGTGATATTGCTCCAAAACCCTCAACCACCTTCTCCATCCAAATATGTCCAAAACCTAAACTCCAAATCGGCCCCACCGATTCTTTCTATCCGGAGCCACCGAGTTCATATGACATAGCCACCACCAGAAATCCTAACAGTTCGGTCTCACCCATACGGATCTCGGTCTCACCGAGATGGCCATGCCAACTCCCTGTTATCAGTTGCAATTATTTTTGTCTCACCAAAATAGCAATCGGTCTCACCGAGATGGCTTGACCAACTCTCTGTTGCCTTATTGCTTCACTTTGGTCTCACCGAGTTGATGCAATCGGTGCCACCGAGACAAGGTTTGCCCTAAGCCCTAGCACATTGATCCCACCGAGTTGTTCCAGTCGGTCCCACCGAGATTCCTAACGTTCACATTTTTGAATTGATCGGTGCCACCGAGTTTAACCATTCGGTCCCACCGAGATGAGTCAAATGTGTGTATCGGTTGGATTTTGTGTGGAGGCTATATATACCCCTCCACCCCCTTCTCCATTTGTGAGAGAGCCATCAAAACGTGCCTACACTTCCACCATTCAATTTCTGAGAGAGAACCACCTACTCATGTGTTGAGATCAAGAGATTCCATTCCTACCATTTGAACCTTTGATTTCTAGCCTTCCCCAACTTGCTTTCCACTCAAATCAATCTTCCACCATAGCCAAATCTGAGAGAGAGTTGAGTGTTGGGGAGACTATCATTTGAAGCACAAGAGCAAGGAGTTCATCATCAACTCACCAACTATTACCTTTTGGAGACTGGTGTCTCCTAGATTGGTTAGTTGTCGCTTGGGAGCCTTCATCATGATGTGGAGTTGAACGAAGAAGTTTGTAAGGGCAAGGAGATCACCTACTTCGTGAAGATCTACCCAAGTGAGGCAAGTCCTTCGTGGGCGATGGCCATGGTGGGATAAACAAGGTTGCTTCTTCGTGGACCCTTCATGGGTGGAGCCCTCCGTGGACTCGCATAGCCATTACCCTCGGTGGGTTGAAGTCTCCATCAACGTGGACGTACGATAGCACCACCTGTCGGAACCACGCCAAAAATCTCCGTGTCTCCATTTGCAAACTCCAATCCCATCCCTTTACTTTCTTGCAACTTGCATGCTTTACTCTTTCCGCTGCATATACTCTTGTCATGCTTGCTTGAAATGTATTGTGAGTGCTTTAACATGTGCTAAACTCAACCTTAACTTGAAGAAATTAAAAACTGCCACTTTTGCTTGTTAAGGGTCTAATCACCCCCCTTAGACCCCTCTTCTCGATCCTTTCACACTTGTATCACCATCTCTTCGCTGAACTAGTGCACCTATACAATTTTCCATTGTATTGGGTGTTTTGGGTACACAAGAGATTTCTTGTATTTGGTTGCAGGGTTGTTTGAGAGAGACCATCTTCGTCCTATGCCTCCCACGGATTGATAAACCTTAGGTCATCCACTTGAGGGAAAATTGCTACTTTCCTACAAAACTCTGCTCTTGGAGGCCCAACATGAGTCTACAAGAATAAGTTGTGTAGTAGACATCAGATGTGAATTATTTTTTATTTTAGAACATCTTTGGCATGTTGTAGTCACTTGCTTCACTTTTTATTTATTGTCAAATTCTAAATTGCTTCACTAAGTCTGTGTCTAAAAAGAAAAATAGAGGTATAAACAAAGGAATATATTTTGTGCAAGTAGACGGCCGATCGGTGTCTCACCTGGAAGTTTCTTAGGATGGATGTAGCATATACCATGCTCGCTATCGATGGTTGGTATGAAAAAACCAATGAGAGGGTGAGATCTCATGCTGTCAGCACTCACTTTGGCCTTAAGTTGCTCGATCAGCTCCTGATCCGTGGGATCGAACTTGACGCCAGCCGGTAGCACCGACCAATCCTTCTTGGACTTATTCCTGTTAAATGGTACTCAATGTATGATCAATCAACTATTTAAGTAAATGATGAAATATTTCAATAGATAATTGCTACTCCAAATCTAAAGTCCATGACACCCGAACAAACTCGGGTCTCGGCTTCATACTACATGCATACTCTAAAGACTTGAAACCCGCATAAATATCGAAATCATCATACATGGTGACAGGATGAATACTCACAGGAGCGGCCTCACTAGTTCCTTCCTTCATGCGGCTAGCTTGAAGAGCTTCCTTGTTGAGATCAAATTTCTCAGGGTCTTCCTTTTGACTACTTGCAATGAAGTATAGCAGCTCCAGTAGCTCATCCCTCATCATACCAACTGGATCGGAACAAGGCGGTGGCTGGGAGGCGGGGAGACCGGGAGAGAATGGGAGAGTGTTTTTTTAGAGAATGGGAGAGTGTTGCTGGACTACCAGAGGGGTGAGGCTCACTTTGCTGAACCGAATACGCTGCCGGGACTCTTGTGTCACCTCAGGCGCAATGTGTTGTCACGTCAATTCAATGAGAGGACATGATGAATAATTTGACCGACGTATACTAGTACTACTAGTCATAGTACTACTAGTCGTACAAGTACTGCTTACTAGTATGAGTAGTGCAATATATGGTATAGAGGACTACTAGTACTACATATTTAGAAATGGAGTACATTCATCCCATCTCCAGGTTGCTTCCATATTGCTTTAAATAATACTCCCTCCATTCCTTTATATAAGGTGTATATTTTATGGCGCTGTGACCAAGGCATGGTATTGTAGAAAATTTAGGACGAAATAACCCTTGGCTAATTTGTTGGTTAGCGGCAAGTAAATTAATTAGTCAAGGAAAGAAAGAGATACAAGCAATCACCAGAGAGATACTTTCCTCTTTTTCCTAGAAGGAGAGAGATACATGCAATCAGGAGGGAGATTCTTCCCTTTTTACTAGAGGCTAAAATGGGAATTAAGAGGAATTAGAAGAAATGTACCTTACATTGTGGAATTTTATCAGAAAACAAATACACCTTATATAAAGGAACGGAGGGAGTATGTATTAGAGGGGCATTGCTAAAGGCTTAGTTTTAAGGGCATTATGCAAGAGTGCTTAGAAGGAGCTTAAAAACAGGTGCCTACAAAGTTACAAGGCTGTGCGATAGATTTTGTAGGCTACATGAGTAATAGAAAATATAATTCCCATTGGACTACACTTTCACCTACAAGTATGCACTTGAAGCGTAATTGATATATATGGTTTCTGCATAGCATCTCCATCATCATTATCAATACATGCTACGCAGGTGATGTAGGATGCACTTGATCCCAGAAAGGAATTTATTCTTCAGACTAACTACAATATATAATATCCAACAACACAGGGTCATGCTACAGTAGCAGGATACATGGCTCAGTCTAGATATCACTATGAATCAAGTTGTGCATATTTGTGTCGGCGCAACAGACCCTGGTGTATGTTGTCCGAACTATACACAGGCTCAGGAACAAGGTTACAACATCCAAGACAAGGCCAAGCTGAAGATATAGCTATTTGAGAAGTCAAAGGGCGGATCAAGAAGACCAAGACAAACCAAAGAAGTGAGATCTCACCAAGGGGAAACATCCCTTGCCTGGCAGGCGAGCGTGGTTAGGTCGAGGTCGTCCTAGAGACAAGTCTCAAGACTCCCCCGGCAGGCTTGCCGGGGACACCGAGGGCGGATTACCCCGCCAAGGCTCCACAACTCCACCTCACAGCAACGCAAGTCACCTATAAGTGCGGTGTCGAGCCCCCAAGTGATTATGTGGCCGTATTTGGTACGTGGCAGGCCATTTCTGAGGAAGAACACCCCTAAATGACACCTGTCCAGGAGACGTGTCACGCAGGTAGGCGAAGAGGTGGTTGAATGGCTCGACAAGGTTTGCCGGGCTACACCCACGATGTGACACTAAGCGGAGCATTTAATGCGCCTTGTCCTGTCTGCAGAGTTAGGTTTGATAGCACTGTTTGCTTTCCAATCAGTACGTAATGACTGATTTGCCATTGTGGTGACTCCTTGACCTATAAAAGGAGGGCCAGGGCAACCTTAGAAAGGATTCGGACCCCTGTATGCTCATACACGCGTAGCTGCTCTTGTCCCAAGGCGACCTTGCCGGGATAGAGCGCTGCGTCTCCACCTCGGTCCATTCATAAATCCACCAAAGCAGGAGTAGGGTTTTATGCCTTGCGGCGGCCTGGACCTGGGTAAAAACTGCCTGTGTCATTAGTGTCGTGCCGTCCTACGGCCTCCGCTCTTTGTGAAGTGCACCCTTCCCCCTTGCCGAACCACAAGGGGCCGATGGCCCCATAGGTGGCCGTGTTGAACCACGACATCTTTGGCGCACCAGGTAGGGGGAAGCGCATGTGCGAACTTGAAGTCATAAGCGGCGCGTTCGTTTTCATCGTCGTCTTCTTCATCAACGGCTTCATCAGCCATGGTGCCCAAAAAGAAATCCGGTGCTTTAACTCACCCGTCCACCTCGAAGGCCCCCTCGCATGCAGCCACTGATGCCATGGGTGCTGTGGGGGAACATGGGAACATGGACGCTGCGGGGGACGTGACTGGCGCAGGCGGTGCCATCACCGTTCCCCCTGCGGCCGAAGCGGGAGCAGGAGGCACCGGAGGAGGGCAACACCAATAGCACCCCGTCGGCCATGCTCCGCAAGGTACGGGTGGGGAGAATGTTCCATCTCCGCCTCCCCACCTCATCGAGGGACATGGCTGCAGCGATGGCGCTCGCCCTGATGCGGGTCGTAGCCTCCTAGCTGCCCCTGCCGCAGGAGCGGCTACAGGGCCCGCGCCATCCCCGGGGCAAGTTAACCAAGACGATGCGCCGAACGGGGTCGTCAATCCCCAAGCGCATCCACCTCGTCATCACGCCGCCTCGGCGACCGGCTCGCGGCGGCGAGAACATGGCGCCACCACAACAGCCACCATCAAAAGTCGGGCGACATCGCGATCCGTGTCATCGTCCATGCCAAGCACTGCCTCGGAAGCCATGGCTCGGGCCCAGCTCTTGTTGAGATTCCCACCAGCGGCCAATCAAATGGATGAGTGGAGAGCCACCATTCAGAGCCTGATTTGTTTCGCTTAGGCAGGAGGATCACAACACGCAGGCCCGCCATGGCCTCCATCGACGGCGGCAACGGCCCAAGCCGCTTGGCCGCACCGAGGGAGCCGTTCCGACGGTGCAGTCCCCTCCACAGCAGCCAGCGCAGGGGCTGCGGCCAGAACTGCACGACCAAGAACTCGACAATGTGTCTATGGCTTCGTCTGATCCTCGAGCCCGTCGAGACCAGCGGCAGGTCCTAGAAGACTGGCGGGGGGAAGACGCACGCGTCACCATAGAACGATGCCGCAAAACCCGCCGCCAGTCCGATAGGTGAAATGGCGCCGACGTCGACGAGCCCGCGCCCGGTGGGAATGGGTACTTGCCTTTCGAGGTTGGTTGCCCCGCCTTCACCCGTGAGCTACGGCAAGTCCGTTGGCCATCTGCCCGTATGTTCAAGCCAGAGATACCAGAAAAATGCGATTGAAGATTGAACCTGGTAGAATTCTTGAGCATCTACACCATCACCGTCCAAGCTACTGAGGGGAGAGATGAAAAGGTGTTCGCCAACTACTTCCCTTTGGCACTCAAGCTGAACGCGAGGTCGTGGCTGATGCACCTGCCGGAGAATTCCATCTCGACCTGGTTTGACCTGTGCGATGAGTTTGTTGGCACCTTCACAGGCGGCCATCAAGAACCAGGGTGGCCTAGTGACTTGCAACTCCTCCCGCAGAAATAAGGAGAGAGTTTGCAGAAGTATATGCAGAGGTTCAGTCGGGTGCACAGAAACAATCCAGACATCCACCCGGCAGCCATGATTGTTGCATTCCAGTCCAATGTACGCAACCGCAGGATACGTTCCAAGATGAACGTCCGGTTGCCCAAGACTGTGAATGAGTTGTACACTTTGGTGGATAAGTGTGCCTGGACAGAGGAGGGGAGGCGACTCCCCGGAGAAGAAGGTGGCATCAACGTCGATTCAGAAGACGACGACGATGCTGCCGATCAGAAGAAGAAGAACAAGAAACGCAACAAGAAGCGCAAGGAGAAAATAGTGTTGGCTGTCGAAGGATCCGGTGCCCCTGGTACCGGCAAGAAGGCCAAGGCCGAAGCTCCTAGCAAGGAGGTTGCCACATGCACTGATTTCCGGGAGGCCGCGGCGGCCGAGAAGTCTGGGACAGCTAACGGGTCGTATTACAAGATCCATTGGACCAAAGGCCATGATCTCCAAGAGTGTCACCAAGTCGAGCAACTCATCAAGAAGCAAAAGGCCGAACATGAGAAGCGCGACAAGGAAAGAGACCAAGATGGCGTTGGAGGGAAGGGCCGAGGTGGCAGAGGTGGCCGCCCCGGCAAGGTCCATCAACATCAAGGGAAACCTGCTAAAGGCCGTGACAAGAAGGAATGCGATGATGAGAGTGATGAAGGGGATGAAGAGGAAACCAGTGAGCAGGAGTTTCAGAAGGCCACTGATGCCCTGTGCATTGATGGGGGTGCATCCTTGCACTCCTCTCACTGCCATCTTAAACAGTGGGCGCGTGAGGTCAATGCTATGGGACCAATGGCAGAGTTTTGAAAACCGCTCAAGTGGTCCCGCACGCCAATCATCTTTGACGAAGAGGACCAGCCTGACCGCACCACCGTGGTAGGGTGTTTGCCGTTGTTGGTTTCACCAACGATCCGCAACCTCAAAGTCACGAAGATGTTGGTTGACGGCGGGGCTGGGTTGAATCTGATTTCCCCCAAGGTGCTCAACAAGCTTCAGATAGCGGATGAAGAGCTCGAGGTTACCGGTACTTTCCAAGGGATCAACCCCGGTAGGAGTCGTCCTAAGGGAAAGATCATGCTGCCAGTAACATTCAGAGGGGAGGTAAACTACCGGACTGAGAAGGTTGTGTTCGATGTGGTTGACCTCCCCTGCCGTACAATGGAATCCTTGGTCATCCAGCCCTGGCTAAATTCATGGCGGCATCCCACTATGCCTATAACACGCTGAAGATGCCAGTGCCGATGGGTGTCATTTCCATTCCATCGGATAAGAAAGACGCAATCATATGCGTGGATAAGATATACAGAGAGGCAGTTGCTGCCGAGGCCACGAAAGCTGCCGCTCGGGTTAAGGAAAGTAAGAAAGGGAAGAAAGCTAGCAAGGATACTAGCAAGGAATCCGGGAAGCGCGCCTCTCCGGAGTGCACTGTGCCTATCGATGACTTGCCAGAAAGTTCCAATAGCAAGAGATCAAAGGTTGCTACATCTGCTGTGAAGAAGGTCCCTGCAGGGCTGGTTGGCGCTGATGGTACGTTCACCATCAGCTCCACCCTTGACGACAAATGGGAAAGCGCGCTCATTACCTTCCCGTGGGCGAATGTCTATGTGTTTGCATGGCAATCATCTGACATCCCCGGTGTTCCCAGGGAGGTAGTAGATCATCACCTTGCTGTCTGCCCTCATGCCCGACCCGTCAAGCAGAAGGTCCGGAAGCAAGCTTTGGAGTGGCAGCAATTCATTGCCGAAGAGATCAAGAAACTTGAAGCTACTGGTTTGGTTAGGGGAGTGCTGCACCCAACATGGTTGGCTAATCCAGTGGTGGTGCGCAAGGCGAATGGGATGTGGAGGCTCTGCATAGATTTTACGGATCTAAATAAGGAATGCCCGAAGGACCCATTCTTCTTGCCGCGCATCGATCAGATTGTGGACTCCACCTCCGGGTGTGACCTGCTCTCTGATGGTGTCCTGGACTAGGGGGTACTCACCATGTCGGCTCCCAACCAGTGGGTTGGGCCGAGGACCCCCGTGGCGGTTCACTAATGGGCCAGTTCGGACAGCCGATGACATACACGAGGAAGATTCCAAAAGACTTGGTGATCAAGACAAGGACTCCTCTCCACCAACGTAGCCGACTAGGACTCTTGTTATCCTAGGCCTCCGGTACATTATATAAGCCGAGGCCAGGCTCGTTGATAGATAGATTATGACATTACTCATCATACCTCTAGGGTTTAGACCAAAACATATGATCTCGAGGTAGATCAACTCTGTACCTTGATACTTCATCAATATAAACAAGAGCAGGACGTAGGGTTTTACCTCCATAGAGAGGGCCCGAACCTGGGTAAAACACCGTGTTCATCGTCTCTATTACCATCGATCCTAGATCCATAGCTCGGGACCCCCTACCCCGAGGTCTGCCGGTTTTGACACCGCCAATGGTGCTTTCATTGAGAGTTCCGCTGTGTGATCGGCAATGGATCAATGGCTCGCCTACAAGATCAATTGCGACGTCGGCAAATTCGTCGCCGGCTCGACTGGTCACCTTGGTTCGACCGAGGACTGCGCTCTGCCTCAGATCGTCATGATCGGACGAGGGCCTTCATCAACATCAACTCTGATCTCTATCAAGATCGTGGAGGAATCATCCATATAGCTCGGGGGCTCAACTTCAACATTGTCCTCGGGCGACCGTGCTGTTTTTCTATACAGCGGATTCGTATTCACTGTCGCCACTTCCTCGAGTGTCGCTTTGATGATTGCTTTGGTGGCATAGTGTGGAATTGTGTATATAACAACCATGCAAAGCTTGTCGTATTCTGATGGAGGAATCTTCGGCGATCTACGATATACCGGACCCCTGTCAAGTCCGGATGGGAATCTGGATGAGTTTAGGGCGTAGAGTCCAGCGTCTAGCTCGGACGTTCTTTGGAAGATCCAACCGTTGATCGGCTGCGAAATTCCTATATCTACCACCCCTCAAAATTTCAGCTCGATCGGACCGTTCAAACTTCGGGAAAGCTCCGATGAGTGCATCGATTTTATGATCTGTTTTCTGCGCGAATACGAATCCGACCCGAGTTCATCTTTCTTCATGAACGGGATATTGGACAACCTTTTTGGAGGAATCTCTTTCTAGGGTATTGTGTTTTGTTTCCGAACACATGCTCACAAATTTTGCTCCTTTTCGGAGGTAACTTTCACCATTGCGCCGGTGTCAAACCAGCCTGACAACGTTGCTGCACGGCTGCCGACCTGCGCTAGACGGGTCGTCGCTTCATCGAGCCAAACTCAACCTCTTCGGATCATTATCTCGGCAAGCCGAACAACAGTTCGGCATCGTGAAGGGTAAATCATCACCAACATTGTCGCCCCACAAATTATATGGAGCGGGCACACCTACATCGTTGCATGGTCACTTCATCAAGCGGGCATCGACCGCGTCACAAGATCCGGCCCGCGACGGCATTGCCGCACTATTGCTTCTTCAAGCCTGGATGTGACCTCTGCGTCCGAAGATCAGTAGTCAATTCCGGCCGGACTCGCCTCTCTTATCCCGTATCCAGCTTCAATCCTGGACGCGACTTCGGCGTCCGAACATCAGGAGTCAACCCTGGCCGGACTCGCTCCTCGCACCATAGTACTGGAGGACGATTCCGAAGAAATCCCAAATACTAATCTGGCTGACCAAGCCGATGTCCACCACGCCGACCTGCTTCGACACCTCGGCCGGCATGGGGCTGCAAACGTCATACTACCGACCTACCCCGGCACCTCGGCTAGACTGAGGGCTTCGCCATCTCTTCATTAACCTACTCCGGTGACTTCGGCGTCACCAGCCGACCAGCTTCGTCACGTTAGCTGGACTGGGGGCTTCGCCTCGCCACATCGACCGTGCGGCATCACCACCTCATCAAGCCGAACTCCTCGCTCGGTTACCTCGGGCTTGGGGGCTGGGACCTTGGCTAGGCTGCGGACTACGTCTTTGTCCCGCCACGAGCTCGGACCTCGTCAACAATACCGAGCACATTAACCAGCTAAGTCGCCTCCATGCTCAGTTTTTTTTAAAAAAAAATTATTTTATTTTCTTTCTTGTTTGGTTCAACCAAACATTATATTCGTGTTAAACAAAAAAGTTGTTCGTTCAAACGTTGATTGTTAAACACATCTTTTTTCTGCCGAGCTCTTCGTCACCTCGGTCATGAGGGTTTTTGTCACCTCGGCTGGGCTTGGGGGCTTCGCCTCACCGCATCGACCGTACAGCGTCGCCACTTCATCAAGCCGAGCTCTTCGCTCGGGTATGTCAAGACCGGCTCGGGGGTTGGGACCTTGAGCCGCTACAAGCTCGGCCCATGTCACACCGAGCACATTAACCAGCTAAGTCGCTTTCATGCTCAAAAACTTTCAGTTTTAAATTTTGTTCGGTTTGACCAAGCATTATACTTTTTTGACAAAAAGTCATTTGCGAAAAACTTTCTTTGTCAAAACCTTGTTTGTTACAAACAAATTCAAATACCCCGTTTACTTGGGGGCTTCCTTTATGAAGCCATTCTTCTTGCATATGATTATTAATGTATCGCACCATTCCTTGTTCGTGTATTATGCCAAAATATGCATCATGTTGACTTAAGTGTTCCGCAAAGCTGGGTTGCCTGGCTCCTGTGCTTACCCCTACGTTCCCGATTGTTCGGCTAGGGAGTAAAGGGAGCACCTCTGCGATTGTACGGTCGGGTCATCCGAACTCGTACCTCAGACTGGGTGAAGCCGAAAGCTAGCGCTCTTACTGTTTTCAACTATGGTCGGCACACGACGGAACTCACGCGTACACAAATCTATTGCACAAGTCTCATAGTAATCCTGAGCGACCAAAGAAAAGGCACCGTTGGGGGCACTATTTTCTTTGAAGATGCTTCTTACGTTACATAAGTAATATAGCATAAGTTCCCTGAGCGCGATTTGTCTGTTAAAGCCTCATGGCCTGATTGCCTGGTTATCCGAAACACCACCGATATTCTCGGTAGGCGGAGTAGATAACACTTTTCGGCCCTTGGCCGAAGAGGGAGAAGCCGACGATCGGTTAAGACGCGTTCAAAGTTCGGGCGAACGCAGATATTATATAAGTACTTCGGTACATACAATCATTATACATAAAATTCTTTTACCAAAGTCACTTGGGGGCTCTTAAATTAATATGAGCCGTTTTATAATAAATGTGTTTTCTTCTCAGTCGTTGCAAAGTCTTTTTCTACTACTCCTTTCTCGACTCGAGTGTATGGTCAATAGCCGGATAGCCTGGCTTCTCTCTAAAAGCCGCTCAAGTTTAGTTCGCTAACCTGGCCTGAGAAGCACTCTGCCTTCGGGATAGGAGGTTGAAGCCGAAGGCTGACCCGCTTGAAGTCTTGAGATCGGATGTGTCAAGTTAAAACACGACAGAAGCACAAACTAATTTTAAGACCAATGTTCGGATTGGAACAAAAAACTTGATTTAGTTCGGACGTAAAGTTTTTACTGAAGTTTTTTGGTTTTCCAAGCCTATGGCATTCTTAACCTATTTGTGTGTTTCCAACATAAGTCTCGCAGTGCAACGCCGGACACCTTTCGAGATTCGGCAAAAATATTCTCGGATATTGCTATATATGCATCAGTTTCGAATTGTGTCTTTGGTCAATAGTTGGGTTGCCCGGCTCCTGTGCTTGCCTCCTATGTTCCGCTTTATTCGGCTAGGTGTGCAAAGGGAGAACCACTGTGATTGTGCTTCCAGCTCGAATGGTTAAGCACCTCAGTGGAGAAAGCCAAAAACTGACTGTCACAATGGGCGTAAACTGGTCAGCGATCCGATGACGGTGTCACACTATAGATCGATACTGATTACCCCGTGTTAAATGATTGGCCTTTCATAATATTGGCCGAAGTGTTAATGGCTAGACTTTGGTTGGTGCCGAACACAAACTGGGGCTCGTAGCTAGCTTCCCCAATTTAAAGCTCCTATGACTAAGTGAAAGTTATAAAGCCCGCATATCTGATTGCCTTGTTTCCGCTAACACAACCGCCTCCGGGCACCGAGATGTCGGCTAAGGGTTGTCTGGTTACTGCAAAAACACCGTGTGTAGTATCTACAAAGGGGTAGAAGCTGACGATGTGCCACTTTCAACTGATAAACGGTCGCAACGGAGTCAATATAAACATATATCATCAGTGTTTGTATTCAGTATACAAGCGCTGCCTTCCATAATCATCGTAATAAAGCCATAAATATGCATCAATTTGACTTAAGATTTTGGCCAAGCTGGGTTGCCTGGCTCCTGTGCTTACCCCTACGTTCCCGATTGTTCGGCTAGGCGGTAAAGGGAGCACCTCTGTGATTGTTACTACCGGGTCATCCGGATTAGTACCTCAGACTGGGTGAAGCCAAAAGCTAGCCATCTTAAAGGATATAATTGGTCGGCAACGATGGAAGCGGAAATTCTGGTTCATCATGGACCACAGAGTTCGGGAACTTTCTCCCAACTAAATCCTCAATATTTTCCTCCCACATTGATCGGAGTTGAGGTCTCATGATCATGATCAACATGACAGCCTGGGAAAAGGAACCTATAATGGAACTATTTTTCCCAGAAGATGTTTTATAACATATCTCTCCGCGTACCTTTGTTTATAAAACCGTATGGCCGGATTGCCTCGTTTGCCATCTATCTTTGCCCTCATAAAGGCTTTATAATGTAGGACGGACACTCTTCGGGTGCTGGCCGAAGAGGTTGAAGCCGATGGTCGGTCAACAAAGTTTTGTACAATGCGGATCCGAGCATTAGTGATGTAAAGTACTTGGATACATAGAATCATTACACATAAATTGTGATATACTCCGGACATTGATCCTTAATTCAGCCACCCATGCCCACATTAAGGCTCGGGGGCTACTGGGCTTCGCGCTTTTCAGTTACAAATATTAAAGGGGCACATCGATCCCCTGATTTGGTGTTGCCACCCAACCATTGGCTCGGGGGCTACTGCATCGATGATTCAATGCAGATAGTTTATAAAGTGCGAAATAGTTCCCGAGGAGATTATGATCCTCAGGTTGGTCGGCCGCACCCAACCTGTGTCTCGCGGAATATGCACACCACATTTCTATTCCTAAGTATGCTACAGAGCTAGGAGTTGATCCTCAGGCCGATTTTGTGAATCGACCTGAGTCTCAGGGGCTACTGGGATCACCGGTTTTATGCCATCCTTCAGGTGCAACTTGGGTTTTAGACCGACACACACCTTGAGGGCTATTGGCTATATATCTCGGTAGAGAATAAATTGCACCAATTGAAAATATTCACAAAAAATCAGCCCGCAGTCAGGGTGGTGCACCACCTCGGAAGCAGTCCGGCATAAAGCTCGGGCGCCAGTGGCTGGCTCCATAGAGGGCATTTCCGGCATTAAGCTCGGCTGAATTCGTTCAAAAACCGAGGTAGTTATGACACCTCGGATGTTGACCATCGTTAGAACTCGGATGCAGTCCGGCATTGGAGCTCGGAAGCAGTCCGACATAAAGCTTGGATTTGAATGCCTCGTTCCATAGAAGACTACTCCGGCATTTAAGCTCGGATGAACTCATTCAAATTTTCAGAGGCCAAGGTAATCTATGATACCTCGGATTCAGTTCGGCATTGGAGCTCGGACGCAAGAGGGTGCCTTGAATGCCGAATAGTGTTGGAGCTCGGCTGTGAAAAGACGCCTCGGATTCAGTTCGGCGTTGGAGCTCGGACGCAAGAGGGTACCTTGAATGCCGAATAGTGTTGGAGCTCGGCTGTGAAGAGATGCCTCGGATTTAGTTTGGCATTAGAGCTCGGACGCAAGAGGGCGCCGTTGCACGGGAAGCACTTCAAACCTCAGGTGTGGTGTAGAAAACTTACAAGGCACTGATAGAGGCCGATAACTTTGAAGAGACACCTCGGATACCCGACGTATGAACTCTTCGGATACACCTCGGCGATCCTCAAGATCGGAGATGGGAAGATTTGTTGAACCAGTTTTCAAGACCGACGACCGAAGATGAAGAACAGTTCGGAAGAATCGAGGAGCGTCCCCAACTTGAAGACTAGTTCAGGGGGCTACTGACGGTGTCCTGGACTAGGGGGTACTCACCATGTCATCTCCCAACCAGTGGGTTGGGCCGAGGACCCCCGTGGCGGTTCACTAATGGGCCAGTTCGGACAGCCGATGAGATATACGAGGAAGATTCCACAAGGCTTGGTGATCAAGACAAGGACTCCTCTCCACCAATGTAGCCGACTAGGACTCTTGTTATCCTAGGCCTCCGGTACATTATATAAGCCGAGGGCAGGCTCGTTGATAGATAGATTATGACATTACTCATCATACCTCTAGGGTTTAGACCACAACATATGATCTCGAGGTAGATCAACTCTGTACCTTAATACTTCATCAATATAAACAAGAGCAGGACGTAGGGTTTTACCTCCATAGAGAGGGCCCGAACCTGGGTAAAACACCATGTTCATCGTCTCTGTTACCATCGATCCTAGATCCACAGCTCAGGACCCCCTACCCCGAGGTCTGCCGGTTTTGACACCGACACTCTCTTTCTTGGATGCTTACTCCGGGTACCACCAGATATACATGTCCAAGGAAGATGAGGAGAAGACGCGTTCATAACCCCATGCGGCACGTACTGCTTTGTATGAATGCCCTTCGGGTTAAAGAGCGTCGGGTCCACCTTTGCAAGAGCCGTGCAAATTGGATTCGAGCCCCAGTTGCATAGAAATATTGAAGCTTGCATGGATGACAATGTGGTCAAGACCAAGGACAGATCAACTCTCATTCAAGATTGGAGGAGACCTTTGCGAATCTGCGCAAGATTAACCTGAAGCTTAACCCGGAGAAGTGCGTGCTTGGCATTCCATCCGGCAAGCTACTTGGCTTCTTTGTGTCTCATCGAGGGATAGAGGCCAAACCCGACAAGATTAGAGCAATTGAGTAGATTCAAGCACCCAGGACAGTCAAGGACGTAAGGTGTTTAACTGGATGTGTTGCTGCATTAAGCAGGTTCATCTCCAAGTCCGCCGAACGCGCCCTACCGTTCTTCAAAATCTTGAAGAAGGTAGGGCCCATGAAGTAGACCCCGGAGGCAGAGGCAACGCTGCAAGACTTGAAGACCTATCTTTCCTCTTTTCCCACTCTGGTTGCTCCTAAACCATGATAACTGTTGCTGCCATATCTAGCGGCAACCAATCAAGTGGTTAGTGTAGCCCTGGTGGCACAGCGGGAAGCAGAAGGAGGAGGAGCAGCAACCACTGCACTTCCCGGGGAAGGAAGTGAACCAGTCATGACAGGATTGAGCACAGATCAAGAGGAAGAAGAGCAGGGCAGGGAAGGCAACTCCAAGACTGTGGCGAGGAAGAAGGTGGTGCAGCGGCTAGTTTACTTTGTCAGCTCCCTACTACAGGGGGCCAGATCAAGGTATTCTGGCATGCAAAATTTGATCTTTGGCCTTATCATGGCCTCAAGGAAACTGCACCACTACTTCCAAGCCCACGAGATCATGGTTGTCACCTATTTTCCCCTGCAACGCATATTGAGGAACCCTGAAGCCACCAGCAGGATAGTTGAATGGGCGCTGGAATTATCAAGCTTTGGATTGAAGTATGAAAGCACCTCGACTATCTATAGCAGAGCGTTGGTGGAGTTTATTGTAGAGTTGACACCTACCCCTGACGAGGAAGCACTGGAAACATTCATCCCCGGCAAGGAAGCGCCCCAAGAATGGGTCATGTACTTTGATGGTGACTTCTCCCTACAACGTGCGGGAGCTGGCGTGCTCCTCGTCGCACCTACTGGGGAACACCTCAAGTACGTGGTCCAAATGCATTTCCCTCGGGAGGAGGCTACCAATAATACAACTGAGTATGAAGGACTCCTTGCCTGGCTCAGAATTGCAACAGAGTTGGGAATCAAGAAGTTGGTAATTCGAGGAGACTCGTAGCTCGTGGTGAGGCAAGTGAACAAGTATTACCAAAGTCCATTGATGGAGGCTTAGGTGGAAGAAGTGAGAAAGCTGGAGGAGCGCTTTGACGGATTGCAAACAGAGCACGTGCCGCGTGCGGAAAACAGCATTGCTGATTATCTGTCAAAATGCGCTACGCAAAAGCTTCCTGTGGAACTAGGAACTTTTGTTCTTCACCTGACTCAACCCTCAGTATCCCCAACAACAATGGCCAGAAAGAGGAGGAAACTAGACTCCGGCAAACCTCTTCCGGCAGAGCTTCCTGAAGCCCCCGGCAGAGAGGTTTGCGGGGACAACTCCACTTTGCCTGGTGAGCAGCACCCTGCCGCCGAGCGATCAGCCCTTGCGGTTGAGGCATGCGCTCCCATGAATGAGGAGGTGCCACTAATCCTTGTTGTCGAGCCGCAGGCTCCAACTCGGGCACAACACATAGTCCGGTACCTCCAAACAGGAGAACTTGCCGAAGAGCAAGAAGAAGCTGAAAGAGTAGCCCAGAGGGCTAGTATGTATCAGTTTGTCAACAGCACACTATACAGAAGAAGGCCCAACGGTGTGAAATTGAAGTGCATTTGCCGGGAAGAAGGAAAGGAATTGTTGGCAGAAATACACAAAGGCATGTGCGGCTCCCATATTGGATCAAGCGCCCTGGTCGGAAAGGCTTTCCAGCAAGGTTTCTACTGGCCCACGGCCCTCCAAGATGCAATCGAGCTAGTCACCAGATGTGAAGCCTCCTAGTTCCACTCCAAGAATATCCATCAACCTGCTCAAACTCTCCAGACGATCCCTTTGTCATGGCCCTTTTCGGTCTGGGGGCTCGACATCTTGGGCCCCTTCCCCCGTGCTACCAGGGGCGTTGAGTTCCTGTACGTTGCCATCGACAAGTTCACAAAGTGGCCGGAAGTGGAGCCCGTGAGGAAGGTGACCGCGCAGTCAGCTATCAACTTCTTGAAAGGATTGGTGTGCCGTTTCTGAGCACCCACTAGAGTCATCACAGACAAACGGCACCCAGTTCACGAGCCGCGCCTTCATGCAATACATTCAAGCCCTCAGAAGCAAGATCTCATTCGCCTTTGTTGCCCATCCCAGGAGCAACGGGCAAGCTAAGAGGGCAAACGCTGAAGTGCTGTGAGGACTCAAGACAAGAACATTTGACAAGCTGCGGAAGTGTGGCAGGCGATGGATCGATGAGCTGCCGATGGTTCTTTGGTCCCTCCGTAAGATACCAAATCGAGCTACCGGCCAGACTCCCTTCTCCGTAGTCTATGGGGCAGAAGCAGTTATCCCCACGGAACTCATATACGGGTCACCTCGAGTGCTTGCCTACGATGAAGTAGCGCAAGAACGGCACCGGCGTGACGACGCTGTGCTACTTGAGGAGAACCGTCTCCGGGCTGCTATACGTGCTGCATGATACCAGCAAGCCCTGCGTCGCTATCACATCTGTAGGGTTCATGCCCGGAGCCTTTAGGAAGGCGACCTTGTTCTTAGGCGCGTTCAGTCCGCCAAGGGTGCAAACAAGTTGACGCCAAAGTGGGAAGGCCCTTACCGGGTGGTACGAGTCACCAGACCGGGCGCAGTTCATCTGGAGACCGGAGATGGCATTCGATTGCAAAACTGATGGAACATTGAGCATCTCCATAAGTTCTACCCGTAAGGCACGACCGTCTGGCCTTGCCCGGCAGCCACCCTTTTGTACAAGCATTGCCGATGTTGCATGTAACCCTTTGTACAAAGCCAGACTCAGACCCTGAGCAACAGATGAATAAACGAAGCACTGGGGGCCCCTAAAAGTTGCATGCATGCATAAGCATAGCATGAGCATGTCATGATCATGTAGATGAGGTCATATTTCGCTACATATCATGTGCATGTAGATGAGATCATATGTTACCTTGCTTTCCTCTGCACTAACTGCAGGGCTCTTGCCATGGACCCAATCCCGGAAAGAAGAAATGGAAGCGAGACTACGTATCGATCCCCGGCAAGCCAAACAGATAAGTTCCCTCTCGTCCATACATGTCTCTGTAAGCAAGAAACTTGTGCATAGAGAGACCTCGCCGCCTTCAAAACATTTGTGCTCCCATCCTTTGACTCGAACGTTGCTTCGGTCAAGATGGTCGAAGTGGCTCTTGCTAAAGAAGGTTTCACGAGGGGCTGGTCCCCTTCTACAGTTTTGAAGTCCGGTAGGCCCAGCCCCGTGGCAACAAACTGGGGATGGCCGGCAAGATAACTTGCCAGGGAAAACTTGTTTACTTAAAAGTATAAAGGTTTTCCCCCTTTGCGTGGACTCAGTACATGCACAAGTACCCGGCAAGACTATCTTTTTTCATTAATATGCAAATAAAACAAGTACAAGGCTTACAGAGTACAAAGATGGATAGACAAGGTTACATATTTGGAATTAAAAGTTTGGCAAATGCCTACATATTTTAGAATGAAAAAAGATAAGGGCCCCGTAATCCCTTTCTTGTCCCTCTCCTCCTAGGAACCGCGGCAAGAGGCGAAGGTGGCAAAAGGAGTGCCTGAGCGAAAGCCTAGCCCGACCTCGTCAGGACCTGCCGGGTGTAGCCTGACAAGATCGAGAGTGGCGAGGCTGCAAAGAAGGGGTACATCGGGAGCAAATCGGCGGTGCCCTGGTCACCACCCCCAGGGCCAGCAAGACGCCCCGGCACAAGTGCTGGCGGGGAAAGCCTGCCGGGGCTCAGCTAGAAGACTACTGGAGGTGGCGAAGGCACCAAGAGAGCAACCCCCTCCTCGGCGGCCATCCGGAAGAGGCCGATGATGATGGTACCGGGGAGGGAGGGGAAGAGCGAAAAGACGTGATAGCAGGCCGCCAGTACGACACGAAGGCGTCGGTGCCATCGTACTCTGACCTGACGGCCTGCCACCCGCCTTCTCTGTCTTCCCTCATTTTTTCACCATCACCAACACTCCAGGAGGACACTGACCCCTCGGTCCGTCACCTCCCCCTGAGAAGAGGCGGACGACGACGGTGTCCAGAGCGCGCGAGGGGCGCCGCTCCCCACCTTGGTGGGCAGGAAGCCCCCTCCATCTTCAGCATTGACCCTGACCTCGCTGGAGGGGGCCATGCAGGGACTACCAAGGGTCCCAGGCACAGCCCCGCGGACGAGCGCCGAAGATTCGAGGGCCCCGCCGACGGGGGGACAAGCCTCGACGACTTGCGGCAAGAGCAAGTGCTTTCCTTCGGATGACTGGCTTGTGTGGGGGAAACGAGTGCCCCTCCATTTTGGAGGAGCACAACGCTTCCCGCACTACGGCTAACACGGTGTCCGCATCCACCACCGTCGTGTCTCCGACAACCCCGGACCAGAATCACTCCCTGAGCACCAACATGAGTATCCGACGTCGTCACCCCCAAGTTAGAGCCCGGGGCCTGGCCCCGGTCTCTCCTTCTCGACATGACGAGAAAAGAGACAGAAGGAAAAAGGGGAGAGATGCATGGGTAGATGCCTCCGCTCCTCTCTCATCCTCCCTTTTATAGGCAGGCCGGGGCTGGGGGCTGATCCCTCGCCCACCCCCCCCCGGGGGGGGGGCTCTCCCTGATCCAACCCGTCCAAACTGTCACCAACGACCGGATCCGATCGCCACCCTCCTACGCCAATCCTCCGCCATGGCGTCCCTTCCATACCACGTGCCTCCATTACCTACCAAACTCAACGCATGCAGCATACGTGGTGAAGGATAAGGGCATGGTGGGATGAGTGAATTGGTAGTTACTCCCCCATGAGTTAAAGTCATTCACGGGCCATTACAGAGATGGCCCCACCATGATTGGCATCACGCGGCGTGCGGGTAAACCGGAAACTGACTCAAGCACAAGTTAATGAAGAAGCAAAGGAAATCTCAAAGGATGAGCTACCATAAGACTTCTGCATGTGTACATGATAGGGCCTACCCCGACGACGCTCGGCAGCGCGTTTAGGCTAGGCCCAGGGGCTCCTGTCGGTGCAAGAGACCCTAGTGTATGTTGCCAGGACTGTACACAGGCTCAGGAACAAGATTACATCATCCCAAACAAGGCCATGCTGAAGATATAGCTCATTGAGAAGTCAAAGGGCGGATCAAGAAGACCAAGACAAACCAAAGAAGCAAGATCTCACCAAGGGGAAACCTCCCTTGCCCGGCAGGCGAGACTGGTTAGGTCGAGGTCGTGCCAGAGACAAGTCTTGAGACTCCCCCGGTAGGCTTGCCGGGGATGCCAAGAGCGGATTACCCCGCAAAGGCTCGACCGCTCCACCTCACAGCAACGCAAGTCACCTATCGTGCGGTGTCGAGCCCCCAAGTGATTAAGTGGCCGTATTTGGTATGTGGTAGGCCATTTCTGAGGAAGATCACCCCTAAATGACACTCGTCCAGGAGACGTGTCACACAGGTAGGCAAAGGGGTGGCTGAATGGCACGGCAAGGCTTGCCGGGCTACACCCATGATGTGACACTAAGCGGTGCATTTAATGCACCTTTTCCTGTTTGCAGAGTTAGGTATGATATTACTGTTTGCTACCAATCAATACGTAATGACTGATTTGCCATTGTGGTGACCCGTTGACCTATAAAAGGAGGGTCGGGGCAACCTTAGAAAGGATTCGGACCACTATACGCTCATACGCACATTGCTACTCTCGTCCCAAGGCGACCTTGCCGGGCTAGAGCGCTGCATCTCCACCCCGGTCCATTCATCAATCCACCAAAGCAGGAGTAGGGTTTTACGCCTCGCGGCGGCCCGAACCTGGGTAAAAAATGCCCGTGTCATCACCGCCGCGCCGTCCTACGGCCTCCACTCTTTGTGCAGTGTGCCCTTCCCCCCTTGCTGAACCAAAAGGGGCCGATTGCCCCATAGGTGGCCATGTTGAACCACGACAGCTGTTGGCATGAACCACATCGCTGCATGTTGGGTTTGCAAAAGCCATTCATCGCTTGGAAGCTTGATGCCTTTCACACACTGAAAATCATCTGGCAACAATCTGTGATGACGAATCTCTGGATCTGGTGATTCATGAAACCCATGGTACGATGTGTAAGCACAGTTCCCCCTGGCGAATGGAACTTGCATAGCACGGTAATCGTCGCCGGTGATATGATCGATGATTGGTCGGATGATTGGATAATTGAGCCCGAGGAACAGGGAGTGGTTGTCGAGGCTGTAAACCCACCTCTAGTTGAATACGCCTGGCCCAACGGAGTTGGGATCTTTTGTCGAAAATCGGGCTCGGGGACCCAAAGGTTCGAACACTGCGGTGCGCTCGTTCCTACCTCCTGTCTATCCCTGTAGCTAAACCACAGCGAGGCTACGGCGAGAGCGACTAGCGGGAGTGGACTGATGACACAGTGGTTACCCAGGTTCGGACCACCTCACGGTGTAAAACCCTACTACTGCTTGGTTGTGATTGCTCTGGCAAGAGAGAGAGAGAGAGGGACAGAGTACAAGGGTTTTTTCTCCCCCTTCTATAGCGGCTCCCTTCCCTCCTTTTTTACCTGCCTTGGTCCTCTTCCCCCGAAAATATTGGCGGCAAGGGTTTCCACACAATGGCAAGTTTGAAGGGGGACATGTGCGCAGTATATCCTGACAAAAGGTGGTCTTCGCCTGCAAAGCTACCACCCATGATGCGCCGGTGGGCTCGGGAATGACCTTCGCCTTGCGCGCCCGTTGTCTTGGTCTTCTTTCACTGATCAGGCAACCTTTGGGGGTTGCTTTGGGAGATGAACTCCTGGCCCTGCTCCCTTAGCACAAAAGGGGAAACCCTCTTCATCTGCACCTGCCGGCACGGCCTTTGCTGCCGTTCATCACCGCGCGCGTCACCCACGTGCTGGGCATGAGACCACGTGATCGAGCCGAGCAACGCTTGCCTCGCGCGCCTCAGGGAGGGTGCCTCGGGAGGCAACCTCAGGACGCCGCCTCGCGAGATAGCCTCGCGAGGCTGTCGGTGAAGCCGCTAAGTATCGCTTGCTTGCCCACTACCTGAAGAGGGGGCCTTAAGAGGCCAGGGCCTCATGGGGTCTTTCTCATGGTGCCCACTGGTGGGCCACTCGCTGGGCGCTTGCCATGTGCCGCATCCTGGGCCGAAGGCAGACGGGCCTGGGTAGCCTGGGTTCCACGGGCCCGGCATCTTTCTTGAACAGAAAGCAGCCATAGCTAGCACATTCACGAATGCCCCACACATTGTATTGCATGCGGTATGATGAAATGGTTTAGTCACTTCGGTACATGTGAATGAGCATCAAATGACCACCGTCAGTTGAACGAGAGATAAACCACCACCCATTGACATGTATATTTCTAGGTCCTGGAATTATAAAGGCTAGCACATTTACGTCTATTGCAACAAATCAAATTGGAGACCAAAAGGACAAAAATATACAATCATGTTCAGCGTATGTGTGGAATTAAGATTATTATAATAGTGACATAGATCATAGCCAGAGAATTGCAATGCCATGGTCGTAATCATACCCCAATTTTAAAAAAATCCAATGGATTTCATATTCTAGCAATATGTCATGGTTCAAACATCATGTAAAAATGAGAGGAAAATAGCTATGCGAGGGCCTACTCACATTCTTCCATAGCAGTTAGGTGCCAACTGTTCTCATATCAACTCTAACAATAATATGTGTGGTTATAAAAATCTTGGAAATGAGAGTAACATATAGCAATCATGAGGTTATACTCATAATATCTATTCTAACAATCATTAGATGCCAATTGTTCTCCTATCAGCTCTAACAATAACGTGTGTGGTCATAAAAATCTAGGAAATGAGAGGAACACATAGCAATGATGTGGTTATAGTCATACTATCTATTCTAAATTTCTAACAATTAACATGCAGTCGTATTCATATGGTAAAGATGAGATGAGATAGAACAATTACACAACGATAGATCCCACCAGTATATGCAGCCAATCTGTCCGTCGACCGTGTAAACGATGCCATCATGCACTATAGCATCAGACAGAAATGGAGGGTAAACAGGATTGATGATGAGCCATAACCATGTATGGCCACCAGATTCCAGATAGGGTAATCCCCCGTCGAACAAGGCAATGAGGTTGTAATCCATATAGTCTTCTGATGGTGTGGGCACTTCATAGATTACAACCTTCAGCAAATGGAGGTCGAACCAAATGCTCGACGCGTCTCGCGCGTAGTAGATAGGAGTGTCCGGCGGGCCACGAGGCTCAATGCAAGTGGTATCCAATGATGGAAGGGTGATCTCTCGCTAGGTGTAGATATCCACGAGATGCCAAAGACTAACCGATTGGTGGATGAGGATGATCCAGTTGGCCTTCATGCCCGCCCAGTAGTGGCCGCACATGAAGGACATATGGGCGGGTAGTGGTAGCATGTCGAGGGGCACGACGGCAACCTCCATAGGATAGTCAAGTCGGTATCTGGGCCACCTGCAAGGATTGGCCATCAGCAAGCAGGGTGTCTTGAAAAGGGCCGGTCGGCTGTCGAGGAGTGCATGGTGCATAGGCACCAAGCATGCTGCTAGACGCATGGTGCTAAGTAGATCCATATGATTACAGATCTGATCCAAGAGAACATCGGGGAGGGAATTCCAATCGCGGATTTGTGTGTCAGTCGGTTCTGCCATAGGTTTTTTAGGGTGCTGAGTGATTGGGGTTTTCGGTGCTTGCGAGCGAGCGGGGAAGTGGATGCGGGCGGGCGAGCAAAGAAGATGGCGTGTGTGGCCAAGCAGTGAACGGTGGGATATGGTACACGCGAGCTACCGAGGAAGCTGGCACGGGCGGGCGAGCAGTGAGCGGGGGGAAATGGTGTGCGGTTGATGATAGGGAAGAGAGGAGGAAGAAGAGGGAGAGACGGGCAACAAGGTGCATTAAATCTCAATTCTATTGGTACTACTACTAGGATATACCATCCTTCAGAGTGTAAATAGTTTAGCCGATGACATGTGGGTCTACCTCAAGACGGCCCATATGTCAGCTAATGGAAGAGAGAGGTGCATACACGTATTTGCGGAAGCGTGCTCCACTAACAAACATGATGGCAGTACAGGGTAAGGCTGATTTAGTAACACAAACATGCTGGCTCAGCTTATTTATTAAGTGTCCCATGTGCTGCAGCGTGTATTGTCACTTCACTGTGAAGACTAGTTGAATAGTTCTCTCTGGCCGAGATGAGGAATAATTGATCTCTAAGACTTCCTAGTATCTGTCTATGCCTCTACTCTCATCCTGTCCAACAACAAGAACCTTTGGCCAAGGCTGCCGGCGCCAATTATGTAGGAGTACTACTAGTACCTACTCCCTCCTTCTGGTTTATATACAGGTCAATAAAAAAAATCATCAACCAAGGTAGTAGTAGATGATGAGTGCCCGAAGGTTTTTGGTGCAAAAGTACTCAATTAATGGGCTCGTTTTCCTCAAGAAAATTGTGTTTACCAATGTATTAATTGGAACACATGTGTGCATGCGTGCACAACAAATGTCCAGAAACTTTACATGCATTGGTGAGTTTTCTCTTAATTCTTGCATGCAACATTTTAATGAAGCTTGAAATATGAACATGTCAATGGGAGGGAGTAGAAGCCTCATGCATGCTTACAACACTCACACATACACATGCACACACGCAACACTCACGTATCTATGCGACACATAGCACACGATGCAACCCACATGCTCACGCTCAAGTGCTCAACCTACACATGCATGCACACACATACACAACTAGGGTGGTTCGCGTGCAAGGGTTGGACTCCTGTCGCGCCTACGTAAAGTTTTGTTTAACTTTTTTCTTTGCTCTACCAACTGATAGGTGGGACCTAGAAACCATGTGCCAGTTTAACCAGTCAACAAAGTACTCCCTCCATTCCACAAAGTAGTACACCCGTGCTTTTTGATATTTAGGTTTGACCATGAATTTAACCAATGTGGGTGATTGTGGTGGGAGCAAAAACTATACCATTGAATTCGTATTCGAAAGAACTTTTCAATGGTCTAATTTTTGCTCCTGCCACAGTCGGTCACGTTGGTTAAATTTATGGTCAAACCTTAATCTCAAAAAGCGCAGGCGCACTACATTATGAAATGGTGGGAGTACCACATAGACTATTTGGCCGGTCAGCAGAATGCAATACGGTGCTCTACGATGAGCTAGTGACCGTATAATCACCGCAAAACATATATAGTGACCATAATGAGCATAGTATGAAGTCCAGTGACCGTATTGTTACAAATACGTTGACTGCTAGCGTATTTATCTTGTTTCAAATTAAGCCATATTAACCGGAAAGGACGCCGTATGGACTGCTACTTTGATGTGTTCCATCAACTCGCAAAACAAGGAGAAGCTTGCTTACTACACCCTCTCCCTCGCCCATGTGCGCGGTGTCTCACAGCACAAGGAGAAGCTTGCTTACTATGTACGCCTACTCCCTCTCCCTCTCCCATGCGTGCGGTGGCTCGCAAGAGGAGGAGAGGGTTTTGACTATAGTGCCCTCTCCCTCGCCCTCACCCTCACGATGGACGTGCGGCAGTTCATTTGGTGTCAGATTGCCGGAAGCATATTGTTCTGTAGTATCATCATTGTTGGACCTCCCAAAGAGGCGAAGAGCCAAGCACAAGGTTTATAGGAGCATGAGTTGTCATACTAATACTTCTATAGCGAACAACCGCTACTATATGATGCTGCCACGTAACCTATAGCCAAAGCTGTGCCACCTTTTTTTGTCTCATAAAGCGTGTTGGAGACCGTGCAACAACCACACAAGTTGCACGTACACATAACACATTTTACTAGTAAGTTCTAAAGGACAAATGCCAACATGCCACACAAGTTCATCTCCACATCATGCTACTCTACATATATTTACAGCGCTACCATTCACAATTTACCATACTCCACTTACACGCTATAGATGGGCTCATGTCCTCCTCCAGGTTCTAGTCCCAGGTGTTCTTCATAGATGGAACGATCCATAGAGGTGGGCAACGGGAATAATTGTCGCAGCTTTCTTGTCCGGTTCCACATGATGGAGACTCATCCAAGCTAAAGTGACATGAATCAGGGATAGCGTCTGCCAGCATGTCGTACATCCGGCGGTGTGCACTAAAGACACAACCATGCTTCATCAACGGCAGGCCTTCAGTGTCATGCACGGAAGGTCGCATCTGTTTCACAATGGGGTAGCTGTCCCCAATGAAAAGCGAGTACTCTCCAAGAGTGTTCCTCAGCTCCCACATAGCATCACGGGGTCGAACTTGGCGCCATTCATGTGGTACATGCGACATCTCAGATCTGGACACATGGTGACGTACATGGTCAAGGTCCATGCATGATAATGTTGTGCTCAAATATGGCGCTCAGTAATATTGTGCAGCAAGTAGTACTACTATAATGCTATCTCCTTCCTGATTTATTGGTCCTCCAACGTATTTTGTGCCAATTTTTGACCAAAGATTTAACTAACAAAATGTTAATGCATGTCATAAAAAATAATATCATTGGAAACTATGTTCAAAGACGAATCCAACGATATAATTTTTGGTGATATGCATTGATGTTTTGTTAGTCATAAACTATGTTCAAAGATGAATGTTCAAAGACGAATCCAACGATATAAATCTTTGGTCACAATTTGACAAAAAATACAAATAGGACCAATAAACCAGGACGGAGGTAGTACTACTCCAGTATAGAGGAAGTACAATAACCAAATATTATATATAGCCATTCTTGGCTACATGGAGGAGATCGTAAGGCATGGAAAAACAAAACTGGTGGGAGCTAGTGGTTCAAGTCTTCAAGAGCCTAGCTATACGCATCCTCCTAGGTAAAAAGTACTACTCCCGACGATCCCTGTGACATATTAGTAGTACTAATAGGGATCCAAGTAGTAGTACTACTACTAGTACAATGAAAGAGAAGGCGAGAGGGTTAAAAAAATCTAATACTAAATTGTACTAGTACTAAACATGTCCCAGTGAAGAAAAGAAAAGAACTAACAAGTATACTACTACTCTAACACATGACAATGAGATAATGGAATACCTGGGTAGATGGCGACGGTCTCATCGTGTCACCTTGGTTGCACATCAATGGTACCATGGGTAACGACTGCTAAGATAGTGGATCTCGATTTACCAAAGTCAGCTACAAGGTTCCAGGTTAGATCGAATCATGGATGCAAATGCACATCCAGGATCGGCGATCTGATTTTTATCGGGGGATGCCTGGTGCCTGCAAAAATAATGGAGTACCGTTAGGGATGGAAATGATGGTTTGTGCATTCCGTTTGTTATTTCCCATACTGTAGGATGGCAACCAGATGAAACAAGTCCCATGGCTTGTCACTGTGAAGATGCCGCCTACATGGCACACGACATCTTTGAATGTGCAGGGGTACAAATCTGTTGCGGCTAATACGTCTCCAATGTATCTATAATTTATGAAGTATTCATGCCATGTTTACAACAATTTTATATGGTTTTGGTATGATTTGCATGGAACTAACCCGGACTGACGCTGTTTTTAGCAGAACTACCTTGGTGTTGTTTTTTGTGTAGAAATAAAAGTTCTCCAAATGCAACGAAACTTTTTGACAATTTTTTGGAACAAAAGAGGCACTAGAAGCTTCGTGGGAGGACCAGAAGGTGAAGCAGATGAGCACAACCCACCAGGGTGTGCCTGGGCCCTTGCCCATGTGCAGGTGGGTTGTGGTCACGTCAAGGACCATCTTCGCGTGAAACCAAAGCCAAAAAATCCTATAAATACAGGAAACCCCCATAAATAACCCTAGATCGGAAGTTTCGTCGCTGCAAGCCTCTGTAGGCACGAAAAACCAATCTAGACCCTGTTCCAGCACCCTACCGGAGGGGGAAATCATCATCGGTGGCCATCTCCATCATTCCAGCGGCCACCATGATGAGGAGGGAGTAGTCCACCCTCCGGGATGAGGGTTTGTACCAGTAGCTAGGTGTTTAATCTCTCTCTCTCTCTCTCTCTTGTGTTCTTGAGTTGGCACGATCTTGATGTATCATGGGCTTTGTTAATATAGTTGGATTATATGGTGTTTTCTCACTCTCTATCTTGTTGTGTTGAATTGAATTTTCCCTTTGAGATTTTGTTTTATCGGGTTGAATACTTTTTTGGATTTGAGAGCACTTGATGTATGTCTTGCTATGAATAACCCTTGGTGACAATGTGGTATCGTATTGATTCACTTGATATGTGTTTTGGCACTCAACTCGCGGATTCTCGAGGTGACATTGGGGTAATCTATGCATGGGGGTTGATGCACGTTCTTGTCTTTGTTTCTCCGGTAGAAATCTTGGGGCACTCTTTGAGGTTATTTGTGTTGGATTGAGTATTATGAATCTAAAATTGTTTGATGCATATCGTATAATCAACTCACGGATACTCGCGGTGACATTGGAGTATCTAGGTGACATTAGAGTTAGTTGATGTGTATCATATGGTGTTATTTTAGTATGAACACTTAGATAGATCGATCGGAATGGATAACTTGGTGTTATTTTAGTATGAACTCTTGGATAGATTGATCGGAAAGGATAACTTTGAGGTGGTTTCGTACCCTACAAACAATTTCTTCTTATGTTCCCGGCTAGATAAGAACTTTGGAGTGATTCTTCATCGCACGTTGAGGGATGTTTATACGATCCAATTATATTAGCACTGTTGAGAGGTTGCACTAGCGAAAGTACGAACCCTAGGCCTCATTTTCAAGCATTGCAATACCGTTTGTGCTCACTTTTGTTACTTGCTACCTTTCTATTTTTTATTGTTCCTATTACAAAAATCAATATCTAGTATCATTACTACACTTGTATCACCATCTCTTCGCCGAACTAGTGCACCTATACAATTTACCATTTTATTTGGTGTGTTGGGGACATAAGAGACTTTTTATTAATTGGTTGTAGGGTTGTTGTGAGAGACCATCTTCATCCTATGCCTTCCACGGATTGATAAACCTTAAGTCATCCTCTTGAGGGAAATTTGCTACTGTCCTACAAAACTCTGCGCTTGGAGGCCCAAGACGAGTCTACAAGAACAAGTTCTGTAGTAGACATCAAGCTCTTTTCTGGTGCCATTGCCGGGGAGGTGAGTGCTTGAAGGTATATCTTTAGACCTTGCAATTGAATCTTTTAGTTTCTTGTTTTGTCACTAGTTTGGTTTATAAAAGAAAACTAAAAAAATTGGAATTGAGGTGGCCTCATATTATTCGTCTTTATAATGTCTTTCTTGAAAATGATGGAAAGGAAAATTATGCTCAATTGTTAGAAGAAGAATTCAATAAAATGTTTGGTATAAATGATGAGCATGATTACAATGTTGTTAGTATGAATTCTTTGAATATCCATGATGTTAATGATATGCCAAGCTACAAGCTTGGGGATGCTATGTTTAATGAAGTTGATATTTTTAGTCCCCCAAGTTTTGATGAGAATATTACTATGATGAAAGCATGCCTCCTATTTATGATGATTATATTGATGAAAGTGGATTTGGAGAGGTCATGACTTTATTTAATGATGATTCCACTATCTTGGAAGAGGTTTCAATTGATTTTGATAACAAAGTTGCTATCTATGATGATTATTGTGATGACACTTATAATATAAAGAATAATGATCACCATGAAACTTGTCATCATAATTTTAATGATCAATTTGATTATGTCAATCAAGTAGCACGTGATAGTTATTTTGTTGAATTTGCTCCCACTACTATTGATAAGAATTAATTTGCTTATGTGGAAAGTAATAAAATGTCTATGTTTATGGATCATGAAAAGAATGATTTATGTGATAGTTATAATGTTGAATTCATTCATGAGGCTACAGGAAATTACTATGAGAGAGGAACATATGCTTTTACATATTGCAATAATACCAAGTTTCCTCTCTTTATGTTGAAAGTTTTGAAGTTTTGCTTGTTTTGCCTTCCTATGCTAGTTGATTCTTGTTCCCATGAATTGTTTTCTCACAAAATCCCTATGCATAGGAAGTTTGTTAGGCTTAATGTGCTAGTCATATGCTTCATGATGCTCTCTTTATGTCTCAATTCTTATCTTTTATGTGAGCATCATTGAAATCTTCATGCCTAGCTAAAAGGCATTAAGGAAAAGCGCTTGTTGGGAGACAACACAACATTTATACCTACTGTTTTTGTGTGTTCACATTATTAGTCTACTGTAGTAATCATGTTTTATAGCTTTTGTTTCAATAAAGTACCAAGTAAAGCCTTTGGGATAGTGTGGATGATAGTTGACTTGATTCTGTGCAAAAACAGAAATTTTTGCGCCCAATAACAGAATTGTTAAAAATCACTGGAGCGTCGAAAGACTCTGAATTTTTTACAGATGATTGATCTAAAAATTGCCAATGAGTTCCTAATTTTCAGAATTTTTGGTGTTATAGAAGTATGACCATAATTCAGATCTTTACAGACTGTTATGTTTTTGACAGATTCTGTTTGCAGTGCATAGTTTGCGTGTTTTATGGTTTCTATGGCTTATATTGCTTAATATAAATTGTGGAAATTGTAGAGTACAGCAGGCATTATGTGAAAAAAATATATGAATCTTATCTTGACAGTACCAAAGTGAATGATTTGTCTTTGTTATACTAACACATCTCACAAAGTTCCGTTAAGTTTTGTGTGATTGAAGTTTTCAAGTTTTGGGGTGAGATATCGATATGAGGAGAATAAGGAGTGACAAGACTCTAATATTGGGAATTACCAAGGCACCCCAAGGTAATATTCAAGGAATATCCAAGCAACTAAGCTTGGGGATGCCCCGGAAGGCATCCCCTCTTTCGTCTCCAACATTATCGGTAACCTTACTTGGGGCTATATTTTTATTCGTCACATGATATGTGTTTTGCCTGGAGCATCATTTTATTTTATTAGGATTTGATTGCTGTTATTTAGAATAATGTTTTACATCTTTTATTTCAATAAAAATGTCAAGTATAGCCTTTGCTATGCTTATTTTGCAAGTCTATATGTGGCTGTTTGAAAACAGAAAGTTGCACAATAGTGCGTGAATGCTTGAGCAAAGTCAGAATGTGATAAAATGTTGAATTTTTTTGGACAGTAAGCTATGAACAATTTTCTACAGTGTGGTAACTTTTCAGAATTTGTAGAGTTAGGGAAGTGTGATTAAAATTGCACTCTTTACAGACTGTCCTGTTTAGACAGATTGCTGTTATGTTTGCATTGTTTGCATATGTTTGCTTGTTTAATGATTCTATTTGAGGATAGGAGTATTAAATATGCAGAGGCATTTAGTATGCAATGTTAAATAATAATTTTAGTGATTTTATACATTAGATAATGATAAGGTTATGCATTGATTTATACTAACTTATCTCACGAGTTCTTGTTGAGTTTTGTGTGGATGAAGTTTTTTGAGATTTAGGGAAACCATGATATAAAAGGAATTAAGGAGACACGAAAGCTCAAGATTGGGGATGCCCAAGGCATCCCAAGATAATATTTCAAGAAGTCTCAAGCATCTAAGCTTGGGGATGCACCGGTAGGCATCCCACCTTTCTTCATGAACAATTATCGGTTAGCCTCGGTTGAGCCTAAGTTTTTGCTTCTTCACATGATGTGTGCTATTCTTAGAATGAAATTTTATTTTGTTTTGCTTGCTGTTTTAATAAAATACTTAGATCTGAAAAAAAATTAATGAGAGAGAGTCCTCACATAGCTAGCTATTTACTTAATCACTCATTTGATCTTCACTTATATCTTTTTGGAGTAGTTTGTCGAACACTCTCATGCTTCACTTATATTATTTTGGGAGTTTATAACAGTGATGAAAATTTGCACAAGCTATGAAATTGGTCCTAATATGATGAATATCCAAGAAGGATATAATAAAAACTTTCATATAGATCATTGGATATGATAAGTTTGATTCCTTGCAATAGTTTTGCGATATGGAGATAACAATATGTGAGTCATGTTGGTGAGTAATTGTGCTTTAGAAGGAATATTGGTGTTAAGGTTTGTGATTCCCTATGCAAGCATGAAAGTCAGTAGTTATGCAATGAAGTTATATCCTACTTGTGGTGCATTATTCGGTGTTATTTATGTTTAATGCTCGTTTTCGTTTCTTGGTTGGTCGCTTCTCATTCTATTTGCTATCCTTGTTTTGTACTAAGTGGGAATACTACTTGTGCATCCAAAATCCTTAAACCCAATTTTTCCAAATGAGTCAACCATACCTACTTATATGCAGTATTTCCGTGCCGTTTTAAGTAAATTTGTATGTGCCATCTCTAATTTTCAAAATGAATTTCCTTTTTGTGTGGTCGTACCGCTCATGAAGCGGCAAGGGGTGGCCAATATTTTCCATGCTAGATGCGTTATTCTCAAGATGAGTGTTTATTCACTTGTCATTGCACGAGAGTACGGTGGTAATAGGTATGCCCAGTCCCGAAATGAAAAAGAAATTTACTTTTGTTGTCAAATAATAAATTCCTTGGGAATTGTTGGTATGGACAGCACCCGTGGATACGGCTAGTCGTGGAGTGTGAAAGTATGGTGGAAAAAGGAATAAAATTTATTTTCTGCTTGGGATCCACCTATGATGTATCTAGCATGGAAAGTGTTGGGAATTCTTGGTCGTTTTCGTTGACGGGAAAAGTATGCCTCTCAAAATATTTTATCTCTCAATTTAAGCTTTGAGCTCTGGCACCTCTACAAATATATGCTTCCCTCTGTGAAGGGCCTATCTATTTACTTTATGCAATTTTTATTTTTATTTGAGTCTCCATCTTCTCTTATAAAGCACCAACTAGGGAGGACTATGATCATACCTGTGCATTGGATGTAGCTAATATTCGAGTGTGTTTCATGAATGGATCAATGATTGGGCATAATGGGTTAGCGATAGCTTTCTTTAGCGTTGATATTTTGAAAGACATGATTGCTTGTTAGTATGCTTGAGTATTGATGTCTTCATGTCAAATTATACACTATTGCTTTGAATCATTCAAGTCCAAATGTCCATGCTACAAAATAAAGGGTATATGATGAATATGATAGGTAGCATTCCACAACAAAAATTCTGTTTTCAATTGCTACTTTATCATGATGAGTTTTATGAGAAAGAGTTGCTGTTATGATGCTAGGAAAAGTGATTGAAATTGTCATTGATCAAACTTACACACTATGCTAGCATTCACACTTCATAAATTATTTCTTTTATCATTCACCTACTCGAGGACGAGTAGGAATTAAGCTTGGGGATGCTGATACGTCTCCAATGTATCTATAATTTATGAAGTATTCATGCCATGTTTACAACAATTTTATATGGTTTTGGCATGATTTGCATGGAACTAACCCGGACTGACGCTGTTTTCAACAGAACTACTTTGGTGTTGTTTTTTGTGCAGAAATAAAAGTTCTCCAAATGCAACGAAACCTTTTAACAATTTTTTTTTGAACAAAATAGGCACTAGAAGCTTCGTGGGAGGACCAGAAGGTGAAGGAGATGAGCACAACCCACCAGGGCGCGCCTGGGCCCTTGCCCGTGTGTAGGTGGGTTGTGGTCACCTCGAGGCCCATCTTCGCATGAAACCAACCCCAAAAAATCCTATAAATATAGAAACCCCCAGAAATAACCCTAGATCAGAAGTTCCACCGCCGCAAGCCTCTGTAGCCACGAAAAACCAATCTAGACCCTGTTCCGACACCCCGCCGGAGGGGGAAATCATCATCGGTGGCCATCTTCATCATCTCGGCGGCCACCATGATGAGGAGGGAGTAGTCCACCCTCGGGGCCGAGGGTTTGTACCAGTAGCTATGTGTTTAATATCTCTCTCTCGTGTTCTTGAGTTGGCATGATCTTGATGTATCGCGGGCTTTGTTGATATAGTTGGATCATATGGTGTTTTCTCCCTCTCTATGTTGTTGTGATGAATTGAGTTTTCCCATTGAGATTTCGTTTTATCGGATTGAATATTTTTATGGATTTGAGAGCACTTGATGTATGTCTTGCTATGAATACCCGTGGTGACAATGGGGTATCATATTGATTCACTTGATATGTGTTTTGGCACTCAACTCGCGGATTGCTGAGGTGACATTGGGGTAATCTATGCATAGGGGTTGATGCACGTTTTCATATTTGTTTTTTTGGTTGAAATCTTGGGGCACTCTTTGAGGTTGTTTGTGTTGGATTGAGTATTATGAATATGAAATTGTTTGATGCATATCGTATAATCAACTCACGGATACTCGCGGTGACATTGGAGTTTCTATGTGACATTAGAGTTGGTTGATGTGTATCATATGGTGTTATTTTAGTATGAACTCTTAGATAGATCGATAACTTGGTGTTATTTTAGTACGAACTCTTGGATAGATTGATCGGAAAGGATAACTTTGAGGTGGTTTCGTACCCTACAAAAAAATTTCTCTGATGTTCTCCGCTAGATAAGAACTTTGGAGTGATTCTTCATCGCACGTTGAGGGATGGTTATATGATCCAATTATATTAGCACTGTTGATATATTGCACTAGCAAAAGTACGGACCCTAGGCCTCATTTTCAAGCATTGCAATACCGTTTGTGCTTACTTTTTTTACTTGCTACCTTGCTGTTTTTTATTGTTCCTATTACAAAAATCAATATCTACTATCATTACTACACTTCTATCACCATCTCTTCGTCGAACTAGTGCACCTATACAATTTACCATTGTATTTGGTGTGTTGGGGACACAAGAGACTTTTTTATTATTTGGTTGCAGGGTTGTTTCAGAGAGACCATCTTTATCCTATGCCTCCCACAGATTGATAAACCTTAGGTAATCCACTTGAGGGAAATTTGCTACTGTCCTACAAAACTCTCCGCTTGGAGGCCCAACACGAGTCTATAAGAACAAGTTGTGTAGTAGACATTAGCGGCCAACATGTGCCAGCCTCTGCCGTTAGGGCCATTTGTATTGATGGAAATCCTTATGTCGAACACCACGATGAGATAGTAATCGTCATAGCTGTGGTGCTTTGTTGGCGGGTCCACAATTGCTATATTCTTCAATCTCATGGTGGCATCATCATACGTATTCAAGCCCAGCTAGACCAGAAGGGGTCTATGGGAACAGCCGCACTGCTGTGGATGTTGTGCAAACTGATGGTGGTACCGGCCATAGGTATGCAAGCCAATCTTTGTTGGCACCATCCCAAACCTATATATGTGATGGTGGGCAGTGGAGAAATTATGGGATGGAATAACTAAGTACTATGTTTAGAATACACACTACATGATCAAACGCCATGACTGACCTGTTCATCAGACAAAATCCGACTACCTCTCAACGTCGGCAACTCTAGCGGAGTCAACGTGCAACCGTGGCCACACTGTGGTGGATTATTCAATGGATTGTCCCACTGAATAGCCTTCTCCTCGAGGACGCATAGAAGACCAACAAGCATGGTATTCTCGGAAGCCTGTTTACGCACTGTCTAAAACACTTCAGGAAGCACCGAGTCTTGCGGTAGTGAGGAAGTCGGAGCGACATGCGATTTCTCCCAGAGGATCATCGTCCAAGGGCTCCCAGCCCCAACAAGGAGGAGAACCGCCTGGCAAACCCATGGCAGTAGTGACGAACTGCCTTTGTCTCTTCGGGGGGAGGGGAACGAACGAGGAGGAGATAAGAGCGTAACCACAGGGCCTCATCCCTTCATTAAGGAAGTTATGCGGGCACGCATTAGTGGTAGTGCGGTGGTGCGGTTATTATTTAATACGTACTAGTAGTAGTAGTACTTTATCTACTTCTATAGTGCACCAGTTTTGAACTTTTGAATCTCAAGGCCAAGGAGCTACAGTTGCAAGTGGAGGGTACTACTATTCTCTAGAACCATCGCCGTACTATCAATGCAGGAAAAGTACACCTGCGTATTCTCCCTGCTCTATTCAAGTGCGTAGCTGGCCTACTTAGCCACTCCTCTCACGCACACACTAGTAGCTTATTCATCAGCAACGGTTACTACAGAGGCAAAACATTTGAGTTCTTTGATACCGCGAGTGTAGGCTTTTTCTTTTCCATTTGTGGAGGTGTAATGGATCTCATTGAACTTTGTTTGTTGGTCCTTCCTTCTATATTAATGAGATGAGGCAAAGCTTTTGCCTCTGTTTCAAAACAAAAAAAAATCATGTCAAAGAGGATTTTTTTTGAGTTTAGAGCCGATAAAGTCCATGCATGCAACGCCACAAGCTACAGAGTAGTACTTTACATCCAGAGCCATATTTCACACTTCCAAATGCAGCGTCATGCTTTTCTGGGTCCTCGGGCTTAATTGGGAGACGCTAGTATTAAAGATGGAAGCTGAGGAAGTAGCAAACGAGGGGCAACTAGGGCGAGCACGCAAGCAAGAAACGCTACTATGATATATACTACATAAGTAGTACATACTACTACTCTAGTTTTCAAGCCACAAGATGATGGCCCGTGCAAGATATACGGGAGGGAAACCCATGCACGTGGCTGGGCTATCCGGTGCACCCAGATTGTGGTGTGACACGTGCGTCGGACTTAAAAAGTCAAACTACTAGTGTACAAACAAAGTTTTCTTAATATAAACTCAAACTAATTTAACATGTATACATATATTTCAACCATGCCACAAGAATGAAAAATATATTTGAATCAAAGCATGAGAAAGAAAAAGAATACGATTACCATTGATTTTGATAATGGACAAAATTTATGGCCCGGTCTAAAATGAGCCATATTCACAACGTAATTTGACTTGTTTGTTTCTAGAGTTGTAGTGAATAATCCGAAATGTTTTATGTGCATGTACAATTATCTTCGATTTTTTCAAAAAGTTTGCTCCAGTAGGCGGAGTAGAACCAAACACTCACGCATGCGATAGGATTAACAAAGTTTTTTTCGAGCAGGATGACACAATATTTGCTCGCAGCAAGGTTAATAAAATATTTAAAAATGGCCGCCGTGCGTTCAGCAGGGATCGAACCCACAAAGCAAGCTATACTCCAGTGACCACTAGTAGTACAATGCAACATAGAATTGCTATTTGTCACTAGTACATTATTCCTTATAGATATTGGAGTACTTTAAAAAAAACTACCACTTTCCAACCAGCCCTACCAAGAAACCACTACTCTACAAAAATTAGTAAAAACATACAAAAAATTTCTTAATCCGTCGCAATAAACTACCAAGTGCCAATTAGGCACATTTAAACCCATGTGGCACCTTAAGTCAACGCCGTCTATTTGACCGACAATGTAAGCGTTATGACTTGTGATACCTACATGTTAGTCTCGACGAAAATCCCCGAGTCACCTCCTACCTCCGGCACGTCCACCTAGTCATCCTCGGCCATGGGAGGCAGCCAACGCCACCAACAGAAGGCGAGGTCAAAAGCGCTGGCAGCACGGATCCCATCTTGTGGCAGCCCGAAGACCAGCTCGACTCGGTGCTCGTGGCCGTTAGCTAGTGAAGCTAGCACACACCCTGCTGGATGCATCTAAATGCTTGAGTGCAAGGTTTGCTAGCTAGGTTGCCATGGCTGTTCTGTCATGCGTACGACCATCTATGGGATCATGGCGATTCTTTTGTGGTTCGATTGAAGGGATGGACGAGCGCAAAGAGTAGAGCTAACAGAAAACACACGGGGTTTACCCAGGTTCCGGCTGCTGTGAAGCGTAAAACCCTACTCCTGCTTTGTGTATTGAATGTGTATGTGCCCAATTACATGGAGCGCACGTTCGACAAGGTGCTCGGGGATGCTACTACGTGTGCAAATGGACAGGGTTTTGGACCTTTGTTAAGGTAGCCATGGGCCTCCTTTTATAGAATAAGGGGTCGCCACAATGGAAAAATTGTAATTACTCACTGTAATAGTGGCTATAGTGACAAATACCTAACTCTGACGGGTTAAGACAAATGCATTTAATGCACTGTGAGGTGTCTTGTGGATGGAGCTGTCTAGCAAGGTTGGTCTCTCCTTCTGTGCCGTTCGCCCATCTACCTTTTATTCCTTTGACACATCGCCTAGATGGGTGTCATTAAAGCTATATCTTCAGAGGCAAGCTTCCACGTGCCCAGGCAAAGCTCACCTAACTGCCTGCCCGCTCAACACAACATCGACAAGTGACAACCTGACCGATGAGGTTGAGCGGTGGCAGCACAGTGGGATTCTTACCGGGCCCGGAGCTTGCTGGGCTTGGGACTTGGCTGGCTTCAAGAGCGCTCCCCGGCAAGGATCTTGCTGGGTTCCCAAGTTGTATCCTTAGAGTTGATCTTCCGTACTCTTATGTAGTACTTCTCGATCACCTAACTGGTAATCTTCTTCATATCTTGAGTTAATCTTCAGTTGTCCTCCGACAAGGCTTGCTGTCGGGAAGGCTACCACTGCATGTGCATAAGTGAGGGGTATTAAAGACCCCATTCTTAATACACCGCTAGGAGTCCCCGGACCTGGGCCACACACGCATGCGAGGCGTCGTTGGACTAGGCCCAAAACAATGCACATGCATGTGTGGCAGAGAATAACTGCCACAATCTGTCATAATCTTCTCTTTTACTGCACTGTTCCACACACGCATTAAATGCAGAACGTGGGAGAGGTGGATGGAAACGGCTGCTGTGGTAATGCGCCTACAAAAGCGCATCCACGTCGGATCATAAAGAACCAACATCGCTCCGTCCCCGTAAATGGGGAATTTGCAGAGGCACTGCTCATTTACTTTCTTCCTTTCCCATCTAGCAATTTCCATCGTCTTCTTCCTCGCGCTTTCGGAACAGAGCACTCTGCATCCATCCGCTACTCCACACTTCCTCTCCTCCTCAATCCTCACTTCTAGTGCTGCCATGGCGCCAAAAGCAAGCAAGGAAAAGGTGGAGAAGATCCTTAGTGCGGATGCCGAGGCTTTGGTGGAGGCGTGGAAACATCACATCATCTTTGACCAAGTTTTGGACAAGAGCGATCTTGTTGCACGGTACGCACTCGTGTGGGGGAGAGAGAAGAAAGCTCACTCTGCCCCGCATGTTCTTCCTGGTTCCATCAAGAGCAACACAAGCAAATATCGCTTCCTTGTTCTTTATTTCTACTGTGCGCGCTGTCCCCCTTTTTCTGGTTTGTTCAACGATGTCATGCATACATATGGGTTGCACCTGCTTGATTTCATGCCAAATGCAATCACTTGCATGTCAGTTTTTGCACATCTTTGCAAAAAAATTGCTGGGGTAATTCCCAACACAGCACTCTTCCATCACTACTTCATTCCCCGCATCGAATCCGGAGAAGCCCTTCTGGCTCCATCACTTGGATTCCTAGACCTGGGACCAAGGACATATACCTTGAAGGAGTAGGACGTAAGAAAATGGAAGAATGGCATGGCGAGTAGTGCTGGATCAAGAATGATAATTTCCACCATTTTTGTTTGCCATAGCAGACCAAACCAGTTCGCGGCAAGGATTGGAGCGACCTTGACAAGGATGACCAGAAGCTCACAATTGCTGTCACCAGAATCCACCATCTCAGATCTGCCAAGCTCACTGTTGAAGCAGTTGGCGCAGACTTCCTCCACCACCAAATTTCCCTTCTGCAGGACAGGAAATGGCCGGCTTGGGAATACAAGAACGCTGCAGATATCATGAGGCTGCACCCCGGGCTGAATTACAGTCTGACAACCCTCCAGCACGATGCTCTGTGCCATGCGCTGTTTAGGTCAGATGGTAAGACCAAATGGCTGGCAAGCGTCGTCCCCCTATGCAACAACTCAGCCTTGACCGCAATCATCACCATGATGCAGAGTGCAATGCACATGGAGTTGTTGGAAACTGGGCGGAGCCACCTAAAGTGCGCGTGCAAGAATTCTTTGATACCCTTGTGGAGAGAGCTGTCAGAGAAAACAGATCTCATCCGTGACACCATCGTTGAGGAGGTTGCTTACATTGCAAGTAGAGCTGAGGAAGCTCAGCTTGCCGCGGCAGCCAATGATTTTGGTCACGTGGCGGCCGGAACTGGCGAAAAACAAGCAGCACAGATGCCCGAAGAGTATCTAGCCGAGGAAGAGGTGGTTGCCGGGGAGCAAGGTAATGAAGTTGCCGAGAGTTCCTCTGGCAAAGGGACAACCGAAGAGCAAAAACACGAAGAGCATCCTGCTCTGCCAAAGAGGCAACGCATCCTCTGCAAGATCGGTTCTAGTGATCCAGTATGTCTGTCATCTTCAGGTGGTAAAACTGCCGACAAGGGGCCAGCCGGTAAGGCTTCGCAGTGGCAAGGAGCTCAACAGCAACCTGTGCGGCGCACGAGACAAACCGCCATGCCAACAACTGGGGCGTCGAGGCCGTCGAGTGCAACCGCGCGAGGAGCCGGAGCCGCAAGATTGTCTCGATCTACTGTTGCTGCCAAGTGCACAAGAACTCCCACTCCTCCTCCTAACACAACCACTAGAACAGACGTCCATTTTGATGTTTCTGCCTTCAGTGATGGCGAAGCAGAGTAGGAATCCTTGTCACAACCCTTAATTCTTGACTTATCAATCTGACTTGACTTGACTTGATTTCTGCAGAGACGCAGAAACCTTGGCGCAGAGGACGGCGAAGAGGGCGAAGACCTCGGCAAGTTTTGTGGTTATTCCATAGACTATCATCATCAGCCCAGGGCCCAGTCCTCGATGTAGCCCCCAGCTCAGCCCCCAACGTGAGTCTATTACTCATTTCCCACTGGCAAGCCTTGGCGTGGAGATCTTCTCTACTGATATCAACGAGCTTGTTGGAGAAGAGAGGTGTCAAGAGAACCAACCAGAAGTGGACCTCGACGTGCCTTCCTCCTCGACTACATTGCCCGGGAATGGTTCTCCGGCAAGGGATTCCACTGATGAGCCTGTTCGCGTTGAGGAGCCGGAAAGCAAGGATGCTAACAGCCACACAACGACAACCGATGTTGTCGAAGGGGAAGAAGTTACCCTCAATAGACTCAAACAGGTAAGCCACTTGCTTTTGAGAATTTATTTTCTCTTCATTATTTTTGATTTCTTGAACTTGGTTTTGAATTTGATTTGCCCTTCTCCTTCATCTTCAGATCCACCTCCAATCAGTGACATGAATGTTGATGTTGATGTTGAGGGGATTGCCATGGACGCCGCTACAGAGGCTAACAGGATTGCCGCTGACGAGGTAGCCAAGGCCACCCAAGATGAGGCCGCTAAGGGTGCGCAATAAGAGGCTGCCAAGAAAGTTGCTGAGGAAGCCGGCAACGAGTCTACGGAGTGCACTGACAGCATTCCTGCCACAGGAGTGCTTGGTGCTGACCCAACCACAAGGACATTAGTTGCCGGCAAAGCAGTTGTCGGGAATGATACCTCCACATCCGAAGAGCCCCCAGCAAGCAAATATCTCAAGGTTGGCGACAACTTATATGTCAGCATCCCAGGGCCAGTCAGCATTGGAGCACCCATTGAAGGTGAGGATTTTTAGGATATTATTGCTACTGCTGGGCTAAGGATCGTTGACCAACCACTCAAAGGAACTAGCAAGTCTAAATAAGAAGTGCTCCTCCAAGCCATGAACAACAATTTCCAACGACTCCAAGTGCTTTTCTGCTACCGGTCTGACAGCCTGGACTCAAGGGCAGCAACTGTTGGTGTAGTAGAAACATGACTCCTTAAGCGCGTCAAGGAGGCACAAACTGATGATGCTGAATCTCTCCAAGAACTAACAACCCAACGAGAGCAACTGACCAAAGAAGGGGAAAAGTTCTTGCTGGAGGAATCTGATGTTGAGAAAGAAAAGGAAGAGGTTGCGTAGAGACTGTCAGCAGAAGAAGGCAAGATGAAAGAGCGCAGGGCTAAGCTCAACGCCCATGAAGAGGAACTTGCCACTCGTGAGGAGGCACTGGCTGCCAAATTCCACAGCAAAGATTAAGAGGTTGAAACCCTTGTCGTGCGGCGAACACAAGAACTGGAGCGGAAGCACACGGAAGAACTTGCAACCCAGTTTGTGGATCATGCCCGCAAGCTGAAGGAAGTAACTGATGCGGCAAAAGTACTACAGGCCTTAAAGAATGATTTGGCGGAGAAGATGAAGAAGCAGGAAGCAGTCCTTGAGGATCTCGGCAAGCAAATCTCAACCCTTACTACCGAAAGGGAGAAAGCGCTTAATGATTTGACAGATATGCAAACCACCATATCCTCCAAGGACAAAGACCTCACTGTTTGCCAATGACTCTGTGAAGGATCTGCAGCAGAAGGTGGCGACGCATGAAAAGAACCTGGAAGAGAGCAGAGTTCGCGAGAAGAAACTGCTCAAGGATCTTGAGAATGAGAAGGCATTGCTCACCAGCGCCGCCTCCACATATAATGATTATGAGCATACTGTGACGCTCTGGACCGAATGGCTTGTCGTTGCGGCTCAGATGCTTACTGCGTAATTGGCCAGCGTGGGTCTTCAGAACTTTAGGTATTCCGCCAGTGAGAATGTGAGCACCAGTGCCAGGCTGACCCTGTTCTTCGAATGCATCATCGACACCCTCAAGGAGATCCAAGACAACCGAGCCACTTCCATTGCTGTAGAAGCTCGCAAGATGTGCCAAGCTATCCTTCGGAAAGTGCTCGTCAAGGTTGGTTAGTGGAACCCTGGCATTGACTTCTCCAATGTTATCGCGAGCCTGCCGGAAGATGCTGACACCAAGGCCATTGAAGAAGCCATCCAGCCCATTGTTGATAGGGTAAGCCAGGTGAAGAGGGTTGAAGGCTAGCGAAGGGACTAGTTGTCGTGCCTCCCCTTGCTGCCAACAGTTCATGTGAAAGATAACATTTATCTTTGATTAGAACCATGGAAAGTTATCTGATGTAATATAAACTATTTGTGTTTGATGAATGTGTGTTGTTTCTCCTTGTTCATTTCTGTTTTTGCATGGTGTGTACCCTATGCTTATTGGAAACTTGTCGTGAGCACTTGAGGAACGGATCCTTAGCATCCTCCTGGAAGTGCCGTTGCCGGGAAGGTAACTTGGCGGTCCTAGTGCTGCTACTAATCTTGCCGAGCGGACTCGAGGCAAGACAAGAGCACAATCTGATTACGACTAGGTTCCTTTGTGTGTAGGTTTTCCATACAAAAGCCAAAAATGTTCAAGGGAGAATAGCTCTATGATAAAAAAAAATTGGTTGAAAGTTTTTCAACTTAGCTTTTCTTTGCTGTACTTCTTGTCATGGAATATTAACTTGAACGTCACTTGTTGGTGTCCATACCATCACTCCCCCTGGCAAACATGCACGTGAGTCAACCTTCTGTCCTTTGAGAAAAAGAAAGAAGAGCATGATATGGAACCTTGACGGTCCGTTAATCATCCATGCAAGGTAAGCATATCACAACAACACAAATAAAACACATATGATTAAACATGTGAATTGACAAGAGTTGTGAAACACTTAGCTTTATTTCACTTATGCACAGGGTCTGCGCCTGGCTTTGTACAAAGGATTACATGCTTTGCCAGCAAACTTGTATAAAAGGTGGTTGCCTGGCAGCTCGGCAACCCACGCCTTACGGGTAGAACTTGGGAAGATGCTCAATATTCCATGAGTTATGCACTTGAGTGCCATCTTCGGTCGCTAGGTGGACTGCGCCAGGCCTAGTGACTCATACCACCTGGTAAGGGCCTTCCCACTTTGGTGTCAACTTGTTTGAATTCTTTGGCGAACTGAACTCACCAAAGAACAAGGTCGCCTTCCTCAAGGCTCCTAGCGTTAACCTTGCAGCTGTGATAGCGGCGCAAAGCTTGCTGGTATCATGTAACACATACAACAGCTTGGAGACGATCTTCCTCAAGGAGCATGGCATCATCTTGATGCAACTACTCTTGCTCAAGCTCATCATAAGCGAGCACTTGAGGTGACCCGTACATGAGTTTCGTGGGGAGCACTGCTTCTGTCCCATAGACTAGGGAGAATGGTGTCTCGCCAGTGGCTCGATTTAGTGTCGTCATGATTGACCAAAGAACCGCCGGCAACTCATCAATCCAGTGTCTTCCACACTTGTGCAGCTTGTCAAAAGCTCTTGTCTTGAGCCCACGCAGCACTTCAGCATTTTCTCTTTCCACCTGGCCGTTGCTCCTTGGGTGAGCAACTGATGCAAAGCATATCTTGCTGCCAAGGTCATCAAGGTACTACATGAAGGTGCGGGTCATGAACTGTGTGCCGGTGTTGGTGATGACCCTGTTGGGCACTCCAAAATGACAAACTAGTCCTTTGAAAAACTTGATGGCTGATTGTGCTCTCACCTTCCTCAACGGATCCACTTCTGGCCACTTTGTGAACTTGTCGATTGCTATGTACAAGTACTCAAAGCCCCCGACAACGCATGGGAAGGGGCCAAGTATGTCGAGGCCCCATACTGAGAAGGGCCACGAGAGAGGGTAGAGGGTAGAGGGCTTGAGCTAGCTGATGTGACTGTTTTGAATGAAACTGGCATGCTTCACACTTGGTTACTAGCTCGGTTGCATCATGGAGGGTAGAGGGCCAATAGAAACCTTGCCGGAAAGCCTTGCTGGCAAGGGCTCTTGATCCTATATGTGAGCCACATATCCCCTCATGTGTCTCCGCCAACAGCTTTTGTCCATCTTCCTGATAAATACACTTCAATTTCACCCCATTTAGTCTCTTTCTGTATAGGTCATTGCCGACAAACTGATACATACTAGACTGACGGGCTTCTCTTTCAGCTTCGTCTTGATCTTCGGGAAGTTCTCCTGTCTGAAGGAAATTGACAATCTGCTACGCCCATGCCCGAGTCTGTGGCTCGACGACAAGGACTAAAGGCATCTCTTCAGCTGCGGTAGCGCTTGTCTTGACGGCAAGAACTTGGTTGTTTGCCGGAGCCTACTGCTTACTAGCAAGCTTGTCGTTGTCTCTGGCAACATCGTCGCCGACAGCTTCTAGGAGCTCAGCAGCAAAGTACTTGCTGGAGTTCAACTTTCTTCTCTTATTCTGCCCAAGTGATGGCGTGATGGATGGTTGAGATAAGTGGAGCACAAAAGTCCTTGGTTCCACATATAGCTTGAGTGCGGCACGCTTTGACAGATCATCTGCAATGCTGTTCACTGCACGAGGAATGTGCTCTATTTGCAATCCATCAAAATGCTCTTCCAATTTCCTCACTTCATCGACATATGCCTCCATCAATGGACTCTAATAATCTTTGTTGACTTGTTTCACAACTAATTGTGAGTCGCCTCGGATGATAAGCTTTCTGATTCCAAGATCTGCCGTGATCCTGAGACCAGTAAGCAGTCCTTCGTAGTCAGCAGTGTTGTTTGTCGCCTTCTCCCTGGGGAAATGCATCTGAATTACATACTTGAGGTGCTCTCCAGTGGGTGCGACAAGAAACACTCCAACACCGGTGCCTTGTAGCGAAAAAGCCCCATCAAAGTACATGATCCAGTCATGAGTTATTTCCTTGCCGGGGAGAGAGGTTTCTGGAATTTCTTTGTCTGGCGTTGGCGTCCATTATGCAATGAACTCCGCCAAGGCTCTGCTCTGAATTGTTGATGTGCTTTCAAATTTGAGATCAAAGCTTGACAATTCCAATGCCAACTCAACAATCCTGCCTGTTGCATCTAGATTTCTAGAGATTCTTTGCATTGGAAAGTGAGTGACGATGGTAATTTGGTGTGCTTGAAAGTAGTGGCGCAACTTCCTTCAGGACATGAGAAGGCCAAAGAGAAATTTCTGCATACCAGAATATCTTGATCTAGCCCGTTGGAGAAGGGAGCTAACAAAATAGACCGGGCATTGCACCCACTTCTTCTGCACAACTTGTTGTTCTGATCCATCTGCTAGCTCTACGCTTGACTTGCCAGCACCAGGACTTGCCGGAGAAGATTCCGGCTCGTGGCTTGCCAGGGCTACATCCACTGCTTCTTCATTTTCAGCTTCCCTCTCCGCCACTAATGTAGCACTGACCACTTGGTTCGTTGCCGCCAAGTATAACATCAACAGTTCTTATGGTCTTGGCCCAACCAGTGTCGGCGCGGAAGAGAGGTACTTCTTCAAGTCCTGCTGCGCTGCCTCCGCTTCCGGAGTCAATTTCATTGGACCCGCCTTTTTCAAAATTTAAAAAAATGACAGGGCACGCTCAGCAGACTTGGAGATGAACCTGCTTAGTGCAGCGATGCAGCCGACAAGGCGGCACACATCCATGACGTGTTTCGGTTCATCAATCTGCTCAATTGCCTTGATCTTGTCGAGATTGGCTTCAATTCCACGTTGAGAAACAAAGAACCCAAGAAGCTTGCCGGATGGGATGCCAAACATACACTTCTCGAGGTTGAGCTTCAGATTGATCTTGCGCAGATTAGCAAATGTTTCTTCTAAATCTTGTATCAGAGTTGCCTTGTCCTTGGTTTTGACTACTATATCAGCCATGTATGCTTCCACATTTCTGTGCAGCTGGGGCTAAAAAACAATCTGGACTGCTCTTGCAAATGTTGAACCATCACTCTTTAATCCGAAAGGCATACGTACAAAGCAGTACATGCCACATGGAGTAATGAATGCGGTCTTTTCTTCATCTTCCTTTGACATGAATATCTGATGATACCCAGAGTAGGCATAAAAAAACGACCGCAGATTACATCTGGCACTGGAGTCAACAATCTGGTCCATACACGACAAGGAGAATGGGCCTTTGGGACAAGCCTTATTGATGTCAGTGTAATCAATACACAACCTCCATTTCCCATTTTCTTTGCGCATGACAACTGGATTGGCCAACCACATTGGATGGAGTACACCTCTAACTAATCCTGCCGCTTCCAACTTCTTTATCTCTTTGACAATAAACTGTTGCCCTTCCAAAGCTTGCTTTCGCACCTTCTACTTGACGGGGCCGCGCGTGAGGGCAGACAGCAAGGTGGTGCTCAATTACCTCCATCGGAACACCGAGGATGTCAGATGGTTGCCATGCAAACACATCGACATTCGCCCACAGGAAGGCAACGAGCGTGCTTTCCTATTTGTCGTCAAGGGTGGGACTTATGGTGAAAGTTCCTCCCGTGCCGTCCTCCTTGGCGGGCGTCTTCTTGGTCTCTGGTGGAGAAGCTTTGTTTGTCTTGCTCTTGCCGGCAGAGCTCTCTGGCACATCATCGACGGGAGTGCAGCACTCGAAAGAGGCGCGCTTGCCGGAGCCAGTGGTCTTGCCATTCTTCTTTCTCTTCTTCCCCCCGGGAGCTTGGTCGACAGGAGAAAGTGCCTTGGCGGCAGATGCTACAACTGCTTCCCAGTAGAGTTGATCAACGCAAATCAATGCATCCTTCTTATCAGAGTGGATGGTGATGACACTTCTCGGCCCAGGCATCTTCAGTGTGTTGTAGGCATAATGGGAGGCTGCCATGAATTTTGCAAGTGCTGGTCGTCCAAGAATCCCATTGTAAGGCAATGCAATCCTGACGACATCGAAGACAATCTTCTCTGTCCTGTAGTTTAGTTCAATGCCAAACGTCACCAACAAAGTGATCTTGCCCTTTGGCTGGCTCCTTCCTGGATTAATACCCTGGAATATGCCAGTCTTCTTCAGATCCTCATCAGAAATCTGCAGCCTCTTGATCATGTCAGGTGAGATCAAGTTGAGACCAGCCCCACTGCCAACCAGCATTTTTGTCACTTTGAGGTTGTGGATTGTTGGTGAAACCAACAACGGCAAGCACCCGACCGCAGTTGCGCGATCAGGGTGATCCTCAGTAAAAAATGATGGGCGTGTTGGACCATCTCAAGGGCTTCTGGGCTCCCATTACTGGCCCTGTTGCATTGACCTCACACACCCAATGCTTGAGTTGGCGGTTGGAAGAGTGCAAGGATGCACCTCTGTCAATGCACATTGCTTCTGTGGCCTTTTGGAACTCAGCCACACTAGACTCGTCATCATCCTCTTCGTCCTCATCATCATCATCTTATTTCTTCTTGTCTCGACCTCTTGCAGGCTTCTCCTTCTACTACTTGGTCTTGTGGCGGCGATCTCCTCTGCCACCAATTTTCTTGTCGGACCCATTCGCACCGTCAGCCTTCTCTTTGTCTCTCTTCTCATATTCAGCCTTCTGCTTCTCGGCAAGCTGCTCAACTTGCCGGCAGTCTTGAAGGTCATGGCCCTTGGTGCGATGGATCTCGTAGTACTGTTTGCCGGAGCCCCCGGTCTGGTCAGCAGCCACCAAGGCTTGGCACAAGGAGCACTCGACGACATCCTTGCCGGAGCCCTCGGCTTTAGACTTCTTGGCGGGACCACCGTTGCTGGATCCCTCTACAACAAGTACAGCCTTGCCCTTACGCTTCCTGTTGCGCTTGCGATTTTTCTTCTTCATGGTAGTGGCATCATCATCATCTTCTGAATTTGACCCTGCGCCAATCTCCTCCCTAGGAAGTCTCCTCCCTTCTTCAGCCCGTGCACACTTGTCAGCTAGAGCATAGAGCTCGGCGACGTCCCTCACCTTGGTCATGGCCATCTCTTCCCGCATCTTGCAGTTCTTCACATTCTGGCAGAACGCGGCAATGATTGTTGCGGGGTGGGTATCATGAATGTTGCGCTGTACACGGCTGAATCTCTGTATGTACTTGCAGAGCGACTCACCTTCCTTCTGCGGAATCCACTACAGATCGGTTTCTTGGCCTGGAACTTTGTGGCCACCTGTGAAGGCGCCAACAAACTTGTGGCTCAAGTCTGCCCAGAAGGAAATGGAGTCCTTCGGCAAGTTCATCAACCATGATCTGACATTTGATTTGAGTGCCAATGGGAAATAGTTGGTGATAACTTTATCATCATGAGCTCCGGCAGCTTGCACCGCAATGGTGTAAATGCTCTGGAACTCTGATGGGTGTGTCTTGCCGTTGTACTTCTCCACCTCTGGCTTGAAGTTCCAAGAACTGGGCCACTGGACTTGCCGTAGCTCACTGGTAAACGGTAGACAATTGACCTCGTAAAGTAGGGTGCCATTGTTCCCTGGCGCAGGCTCATCAACAGTGGACCCTGCACGTCTGTCAGATTGACGGCATGCTTCCCGTTGCCGTTTGATGGTAGTACGAGCATCTTCTCTGCGCTATTCTTGCAGAACTTGGCACTGATCATGGTGAGCTCGCCGATCAGACGACACCATGGATGTGTCATCATGGGCGTCGACCCGCTAGCTTTGTCGTGAGGTTGTTGCTGTCATGGAGGGGACTGCATCGTGAGCGCTCCACCTCCAGTTCTTTCTCCAGCAGCACATGCGGGAGCGGCAGGCTGCTGCTGCGAGGGCCCTGCCCACTACGGCTTGTCGTTCTTGGCTAAGCCAAAAAGACTTTGAATGGTGGCTCTCCAGTCCTCCATCTTGTCCGCTGCGGGAGGAAACTCTAAGAGTAGCTGTGCACGCGCCAGGGCTTCTTCTAGGGTGGACGGCATGGAAAGGCGCAAGGAACGAGAGGTGTTCTTGCTTCCAACTGATCTGGAAGTAGCCCTGTCTCAAACCTACGACCTTGGCCTGTCGTTGCCAGTGCACTAGCATGCATGTTGGCCTTGCGTATCTTGAGGATGATCTGCAGGTGTGGGGACCCCGACTCATAAGTCGTGATCACTGATTACACGTGTACAGTGATCCCAGAGATCAATGCTAACTGAACACACAGAAACAGAATATCAAGAGTCTTACATCCAGTACATTCCGTTTTACTCAAATATGACCTTTGTGGCCAAGTTTTCATAAACTCGCAGCGGAAATCTTCAATGATATCGTGAACCCATGCCGTCTGCCTTAACCCTACAGGCATTTTTACTGGGAAAGCGTCCTAGCTCGCATGTTCATCACCAAATAACTGTTCATCTTATTCCTGTTCTTCCAAGCCTGGCCAAGTAAATAGCCAGGGACAAGTCAGTGAGTACATTTGAATGTACTCGCAAGCAACCCAAGTGTGATAACTGGATAATTATGCAAGGCTCTACTACTAAATTGGCATTTTTGCGTAAAGCTGGTTTTTCTCATGCAAGTATGATCAACACTTATTAAGGTCATGAATGCATCTGCAACAAGTACCAGGAGGTTACATGCATTAACATCGAGAAAGTGTTAGGAATAACTCATGCTCAAGCTCATTGTGACTTCCTCACGAATCACGTCAACAATATTACCAAACTGTGTTGTTTGTCAAAAACATATTGACATAGTCTAAGCAGCACCACCCAACTGTCCTTGACCATGGACACAGCTATTCGAATAGTTTGACACTCTGCACAGCTTGCACACTTTACCCACAAGATCCGGGGAACTTCCGTGTCATCCATGACCCGCGGTACCTCAAGTACCCAGGGTAAGCACCCGATCACTACATTTACCTAGCCGTGACTAACATAGAGTCCACTCGATTGGTAGCAGCCCCCGTGCCAAACATTGTCACATAATAAATTTTGCGGAGCCACGCTCCCATAGTCATCACATAACACAAGCACGGGGTACCAACGGTGTGTCCGGTGCCCTATGAAAACAGTCATGGCCGCCTATCCAAGCACGACCCCGTCCCGAGAGTGACCACGCCACTCCCGTCACTAGTAAGGGGGGCATCCATGCTAGCACGAACTAGGTAATCAATAATGCCCTTTCCCATATAAGGGTAGAGTAGTTGCGCATGTTTGGTTGGGACGGTTGACAAATCTTAAATCTAATCCGTCTCTGTAAACAACAATTTCATCAAACCTCATTACACTACTTCTCCATCAAGTAGTGACCTAGTTCATCATCATCTCCCAGGGGCATTAGTGGCACCCACTGGGGCTATTTGCAAGTATGTCAAACCACACTTGTTTCTTTCCATGCAGAACTCTACCCCGTTTTGCTTAGCCAACTACTATAACACCTATCTACTTCCCACCAACACAACTCTAAGCAAGGGTAGAGTCATGAACAATGCAAGTATCAACGGAGTATGCAACGGAGGCAAGCCTAGCAAGGTTGCCATCCAAGATATTATGCATTCGATGGAACAACGAAAAATGCTATTATGATGTAAAATGGTTCATCATGGTCAAAGGGCTGCTTGCCTGGCTCAACAAAGTCCTCGAGGTCTTCGAATGTCTCTAGTCCAAATCCTTCGTCAACGTCGTAATCTAACGTTGCAAAATAACGGCACTCAATAAGGCAATAACACAAAATAGAAAAATAAAAGTGCTCATAAAAATGTCAACTTATTTTTCTAAAATAATGGACTGAAAACTAAGAATGCAAAAATTCTTAGTTTTGGAATTGGAGCTATAGGATCAGAGATATGGATTTTTAGAGGTGGATTTAAATTGCTCAAATTTGAATTTAAATTTGAACAGTACAGAAAAGTGTGATGGATTTGCATGAAAGTTACATCATTAAATAGGTGGGATTTTTAGAAGAATTTAGGAGTTGGAATTATCTCATTTGGGCAAATATTTATCTCTGTGGAATTTTTACAAGTTTCAAAAATAAAGAAAAAGAGAAAAGGAACTGTGCAACTGGGCTGATTTGGCCACAGTGCAGCAGGCCCAGAGGGGATCTAGCCCGCGCGACGCTGCCACATCGAAGGCGTAAAAGAATAATATGCCTTCAGCCAACGTAGCAATATGGTATGCGCGGACGTGTGTTTTTAACCTGATGGGTGGGACCCTGCCGTCAGGGTGTGTGGCTGACAGAAGGGCCCCACGACCGTCGTCGTCTACCTCTGGCTAAAGGGGGTGGCGAGCTCACCGTCGGCGATGTGGTCGACGGCAAGGAGATCTAAGGGCACCATCGTGCTCAGGGTGGTGTCGCCGTTTGGGAGAAGGTGGAGTTGGTCGCCAGAGTGCAGGGATTTGTCGGCGACGAGGAAGCTGGCGGCAGGGCTTCAGAAGGTGCTTGCCTCGGTCGATTCCGGCTGCAATAGAGAGGGGAAACAGAGGGGAAATGGTCAGGGAGGTGCGGCAGTTCCAGATCGAGAGATAGAAGAGGCGGAGAGGGCCTGTACCCCAAGATCGACGGCGACCTGAGGTGGCGGAGCTCGAGCTTGATCTCGAGCTCGGGCCCTCCTAGGGATGAGTGGATGGTCTAGGTGGTCGATAGGGAGTGGGAGAGGTCGAGTGGGGGTGAGAACGGGGTCCGGGGTGGCCTTAAATAGGCTGCCCTGAGCTCACCATGGACTCGTGCGCCGGCGAGGACGTAGTCGAGGCTAGAGGTCACGGTGGCTCATGGAAACGTGCCCGGGGCGTTTGTAGAGATGGTCTACGACCAGGGGAAGGAAGAGAGAGAGCGGGGCAGTGTCAGGGACGTCGCGCGTGTGAGATCGTTCATTGGAGCTCTCGGGTGGCTGGCGCGCGTGCGGAGGGAGGCAGAAGGAGGTAGAAGGAGGAGGGGGACAAGGGCTTAGCGTGTTGCGGACGCCGAGGGACTCCGTTAGGCATGCGGGGGAGGCCCAAGGTTGCCGGGCGGCTCAGGCACAGGGCGGCTATAGTGTAAGGGCGCACTGTAGCGCGCTCCAGAGCATGCCTTTGGCCGGCATGGCCATATTTTTGGCGCTCTGGGCTTGGCCTCTAGTGTCTAGGGGCTCTAGGGGGGAGTAAACAAGTGGGGTGGAGCTCTGGATGCTCTGGAGGGGCTCTGGTGAGAGAAGGGTGGTGAGAGATAGAGGGGTTGTGGCTGTCCAGAGAGGTAAATGGGGTTTTTTTACCTCTCAATCATTGATCTATGGATGAGTGGAAGCTACTAGGGGTAGAAGGGGTCTAGGGTAAACTCTGGCAAAAACTTCAGCTCATGGAGAATAGTGGAAGAGGTCAAAACTGTGGTTTTGGTAAAATAGTAGAAGGTGTTTGATGCAAGTTTGGGCTAATTAGGTTGCTCAACTTGCTTTGAGAGTTAACAGGAGTGAGTGGCACCACAAATTAGTAGTGCCTACCAATTTTGAGGTCAAAAGGATAAAGTGGCCAACGCAAAAACCCTAGAAATCAACAAAAATGAGTTTTCCAAGATTTAGTCATGCAAATCTATTCTCATTGATGGACCACTTGGAGTAGTGTCATCATTTGAGGATTTGAGCATTTCCACAAAAAATGGGATCAAAAGGAGACAATTGGTAATGTAGAGTTGCTCAAATTTGGTTTTGGGCAGATAGGGTTTTGGGGCACTTTTGTGCACCAAAACTATTTGGATGGGAATGAAACTTAGCAAGATCATTACATTAGGCATTTGTGACTTGCTAGTATTTTTTTGGATTTATTTGACAATATTTCTTTCAGAAATATTTCAAATCCTTGAATTATGTAGAAATGGTTTTGGAGGGTTTTGTCCAATATTTTGGTCATGACCATGTGTTGAAACTCATATATATGGACAATAAATGTCCATTGAGTCTCCCTAAAGTTTATAAAATATTTTTGAAACTTTAAAATAATTTTAACCTATTAAAGACCATTTCTGGCCTTATGAAAAAGCCTTTAAATAAATTAGTAAAATAACTTTTAAAATAATATTTTTGTGGTTTTAGGGAGTCCTATATGTAATACGATTCAAATATAATTTTTGAATGATTTTTCACATCCCAAATTAAGTACTTGTAGTTCAAGCCTTAACTCAGGGGTTTTTGGAAAACCTAATTTAGAAAATACTTTTTGGCCAAATTACTTTTTGCAAGAAAATACTATTCTGTCCTATACACATGGCATGATCATTGGGCAAAGTTTTGGATCAAGGAGAAGGATTATAATAGTTGGAGGATTTATTTGATTTTTAGAGCACTTGCAAATAGCAAATAAAAATCCAAATCAAAGCAGAGACCAAATCAACACAAAAGTTTTTGTTGGACTCAATTTTTGTGCTTAATTAATCCTAAATGTTGTGCCATGAAAATCAGGGTGTGATAGCAGGACCTTTGCCATGGGGACGCTCGGAGCCACCAACGCCATGACATTGCTCGTCGCACGCGGTCTGAGATGGCCACGTCGTGTGCGCCAGCGTGGGCATCTTGGAGCACGCCCTATTGTCCCTGGAATTCACCGCACCACCCGCAGGCAGCACAACCCCATCCTTGGACCTGGTAGCATGTGGGTTGTTGTCATTACGGACGACGCCGCTCGCCTGGCTATGATCGCCAGAGCGTCGCAGAAGATGCTCTTGGCCTCCGCCTCCTCCGCCTCCGCCACTCGAGCCGCCGTCTGCGTCGTCGCCTGTCTGCGAAGGCACTGGTAGCTTGGACATTGATGGAGCGACCGCCATGGTGCCCTTCTTCTTGGGTGCCATGGCGGTGAAGCTGATGATGAAGCTGACGCGCTAACTGCTAACTCTGGTTCGCACAAGCGACCCCCCTGCCTGGCGCGCCAAAGATGTCGTGTGTACGACCATCTATGGGATCATGGCGATCCCTTGGCGGTTCAATTGGAGGGATCGATGAGCGCAAAGAGCAGAGCTAGCAGAAAACGCACGGGATTTACCTAGGTTTGGGCCGCTGTGAAGCGTAAAACCCTACTCCTGCTTTGTGTATTGAATGTGTATGTGCCCATTTACATGGAGAGCACGTCCGGCAAGGTGCTCAGGGGTGGTGCTACGCGTGCAAATGGACAGGGTTTCGACCTTTGTTAAGGTAGCCATGGGCCTCCTTTTATAGACTAAGGGGTCACCCCAATGGCAGAATGGTAATTACTCACTGTAATAGTGGCTACAGTGACAAATACCTAAATCCGACGGGTTAGGACAGATGCATTTAATGCACTGTGAGGTGTCTTGTGGACAGAGCTCTCCAGCAAGGTTGGTCTCTCCTTATGTGCCATTCGCGTATCTACCTTTTATTCCTTTAATACATCAACTCGACCGGTGTCATTAAAGCTGTATCTTCAGAGGCGAGGTGCCACGTGCCCAGACAAAGCTCATGCAACTGCCTGCCTGCTTGACATCACATCAACAAGTGACAACCTGACCTATGAGGTGGAGCAGTTGCAGCGCAGTGGGATTCTTGCTGGGCCCAGAGCTTGCTGGGCTTGGGACTTGGCGGGCTTCGAGAGCGCTCCTCGGCAAGGATCTTGCCGGGTTCCCAGTTGTATCCTTAGAGTTGATCTTCCGTACTCTTCTGTAGTACTTCTCGATCACTTGACTGGTAATTTTCTTCATATCTTGAGTTAATCTTCAGTTGTCCTCCGGCAAGCCCTGCCATCGGGAAGGCTGCCACTGCCTGTGCATAAGTCAGGGGTATTAAAGACCCGATTCTTAATACTCCGATAGGTGCAGCAGCTTGTTCGTGCGTGCTGCGCTAAGACCAGCCTTCCGGCTCGCACGAAGGCCAGCGCGATAGCTTTCTTGCGCGTGAGCCGCGCTCAGGCTAGCTAGCCAACCCGTGAGGAGGCCATCACGGCGGCAGACCCGTCCGGTGGTGCGGCGGCCAGCTCGCCCATCACCGGCGCCAGCGACAAATACACATAAGAATTGTTTGAAGTAATGTTCAGGAAAAATAAATGATTGGAGGAGAAAGAAGAGGATAGATGCTCACATTTGGGTCCCACCTATCGTAACGGTCAACACAATGGTCAAACAGACGATGTTGACTTAAGGTGCCTCACAGCATGGACTTGTGGGCCAACCCTATCATAAACATGTTTAAACGAGCCTAACCGACACTTGGTAGTAGTTTTTTGGTGCGGAATAAGAAATTTTGGGTATGTTTGTGCTATTTTTTGTACAACAATTTCTTTCTAGGGCTGGTTGAAAGTGTTAGTTTTTTGTTAAATACTCTACATATTGTAAGTAGGAGTGGAAGGTAAGCTTTGGAAGCCAATAAGCATGGCTAGTTACATAGTACCTATGTGTACGTAATTCAAACTAAATTTTGACCATGAGTTACTAATATGATGTGGAGCATCCTACGGACATCACCATGTCAAGTGTTCGTTCGCCAAGTGACACGTGTGACTTCTACTTCATGCATACAAAGGTGAATCATCTCCTTTACATGTGTCCACTTGTACCCTTCGAGGATGGTATACTACTTGACCCCTCCCTTGTGTGCATCCATAGGTGTGAGCGGAGCTACACATTCATCGAGGAGGTGCCCAAGCGGAAGAGTACAACCACACCATCCATGAGGAGAATGCACAGAAGAAGGAAGCTTGCCAAGTCCAAGGAGAAGGATGGGAAGAACGCAAGGAAGACGGAGGTGAGCAGAAGGAAGAAGAAACACGGTTCAGAAGACCTCGTGCGCACGGCCCTTTTGGACCCCATACGCACGGCCTATCCAGAGAGTTCCTGGATACCCCGTGCGCATGGGCCCCAAAAGACCACGTGGACACGGGACCCCCGTGCCCACGGGGCTGACTTAGCCCGTGTGCAGGGGCCTGCCTGCGAGTTTGTCGGGGCATGCCCCTTTTGCCCCTACACTCATCCCTCACCTCCAGCCACCTATATATTTCGTCCCTAGGTCATTTGTTAGGGTTAGCAAAAGACTAGCTTATTTGAGATAGAGCTTTCCTCATCCACTTACCTCTACTCCCATGGAGTCCAAGGCCTCCATGTGGGAAGATCCCTAATGGATTCAAGACCCCATCTAGGGAAGATCCTCCATGGATTCAAGACCTCTTTCCTCATAGGATTGGGATGAACTAGTTACCACTTGTATCTTCTTGTGTTGGATTTGGACCTTTGTATCCCCTTTGTGTATGTGGATTTAGCACATGTGTGATTGGATCTAGTTGATTTGAGTGTTTCCCCTCTCTTGTGTTCTTCATGTTCTTTGTGTTCTTCGGGATTTCCCCTCCAATTCGTGAAAGATCTCCACTTAGGGTTCCACCCTACAACATCTTGGTATCAAAGCCATGGTTTCTCATGAAATTGGAGCCCCTACCCCCACTTTCTAGAATAATTTTGTTGTGTTCTTCCCCAATTTCGAAAATCGCCACCAAAAATAGCCCCAATTTTTTTTTGTGATTTGTTGGTTTGATGATCTTTTGTTGGATTTGATCCCTGGATTTGCTTGGTTTCAAGTGGATCTAGCTTTCCCCCATCTTTTCCCCACTTTCCATCCACGAAATCCATCAATTTCGGCCACGAAATCGCGAAATTTCCGCCACCCCCGTGCCCACGGGCTCCCCACCCAGTGCCCACGGGCCCCTGTGAAGTCTCTGGTGACCCCATGTCCTTGGTACATGTACCATGCACACAGGACCCCGTGTGCACGGGCCCTAGACCCTGTGCGCACGGCCCCCCTACAGCAGCCGCGAGCGCTTCACAGTTTTGGCCGTAACTTTCGCATCCGGAGTCTGATTTTCACGTTCTTCCGCTCGTTGAGTAGCTATTGACATCCCCCATCCATATAGATAGGTTCCAAAATCATTTGACTCCATAAAAATTTCGTAATTTTGGCTTCCTTGCCTAGGCCCTCCACCATATCATCCGCAAAACCACCATAGCCTTCTGTAACCTAACCCATTTTGCTCCATTTAGCATTTGTGGTGGCTTGAGTTGTGACTTGAGTCTCCTAAGGTGTTTCGGCTATTTAGGGATGGTTGTTTCTTCATAAACCACCACCACCACTTCCGCATTGCCATCTCCAACACCACCACCGCATGTCCGCTACCATCATTTGACATTTTCCGTTTGAGATTTTGAGTTCGTGGTTTTTCCGATTCCTAAGGTGTTTCGGCTAATTAGGAATGGTTCTACATCAAGAACACCGCCACTCATCATCGCCACGAGGTCGTCATCGACATTGACCACTTCATCATTATCCATTCTTGCTTACACACGACAAACCATTAACGGTAACCTCTATATCATCTTGGTATCGTGGTATCCCATTGTACATTCTTGCCATTGCATTGATAACCCCTAGCCCATTTTGTGTAACTTGCCTATCGAGACTAGCCATTAGTATTGCCGGCAACGTTACTTGTGCACATTAGTGATCATCGATCTACACCTTCCATTGCATACATACCATATCATATTGGTATCATCTTGGTATCATATCATCTCTTGTGTCACAAGATTGTTCCCGCATATACACAATTGCTATCTTGGTTCGAGCATTTTGCATAAGTGGCCATATAAAAAAAGCTTTTAAGCAAAAAGAAGAGAAAAACAAAGAGCTTGTAAGCAATATCCATAGCATCACCACATTGTATATCATACTACCATATTGATCATCTTGGATCATCGTGTGCGACACACCGGGAACCTTACATACATAGCATACTTGGGATATAAGTTGTTGCATTTTTGTCTCTTATAGGTTGTGCACAAGTGTCGTATCCGCCTTTTGAGCAATCGTGCTAGTGTCTCTCTAGAGTTGTGCAACATGAGCATTTTTCGTGGATTCCACATTTTGAGCTCGTTCCTTGGTTGCACGACCGCATTTATCAATCCGTGTGTGTGTTTCCGTGTGCCACATATTGCTATTTGTCTACTTGTTTCACTTGCGAATTTGTGAATATTTTCCAACATTATTGACTCTTGCTAACATTTTGCATCAAATTTTTGTCCCACTATCCTCACCAAGCTCCACCATAAGCCTTACTTGTGTAGTTGTGAGAATTGACAAGATCCGGTACCAATTGTGCTACTTCCATAATACATTATTGAGTGATCATTAATCCGTCTTCAACATTTGAAAGGTACATTTGGTCTAGTTCTTCCCATTCTTCCACTCACATTTGCTCGAGTTTTGTGATGGATAGGCAAAGCATTTCATCTCTGGTCTTCGACGACAACGACGGCGTGAACAACTACGTCATCAAAACTCCACTCTTCGGACTACAACGAGCAATGCAAGGCATTGAGCGACTCGCCATCGACATTCACCAAAACGAAGCATGGAAAAGGGACTACATCAATACCAAGTTGGACAAACACATGGATCAAGTACGAGACATGGTGGCCAACTACAAGTCTTCTTCCCCTTCGTCATTTTCAAGGCGGCGACGCTCAAGTAGCAAATCTTTGAAGCGTCCAAGAGATGCAAGCGCAATTCATCCACGTCAACATCTCCATGATGACCATCATCACATTCGTGATCCACATCATCATGAAGGGCAAGTCACCTCCAAGAACCATGTGCATGACGACGACGAACAACATCTACTACGAGCTCAAGCACGACAACGACACCATCATCATGAAGATGCTCGATACGCGCAAACCTACAAGTCCCAACAAGCTCTACATCAAGCTACAGCCAACCTTCATGAGTACAAAAGAAGACCGAGAGATGAGAACCACCAAGAGCAAGCTACGGCTACCACCACTACTTCGGCATCTTCGCCAAGTGTTATCAAGGCATCTTCGCCTTTGGACGTACGTCATCTTCGCCTACTTCCCACGAGTACGCCTATTTCGACATCATCAAGTCCAAGGCGACCACCTACAACCGAGGGCGACACTTCCATCTTCGGAAGCCCCTCAAGGAAGATAACCGAGCATGGGAAATTCCCTTCGGTCATGGAGACGAGCTACGAGGTGCCACATTATATGGGCCTCATACAAGACGGTCGAGCAAGGGCCATCCCCTTCGACCACGATGACGAGTGCAAACCCCTTCAGTAACATGAAGATGGCGCCCCAATGGGACTCATACTCCAAGTCAAGCTACGAGACCGCACATGAGACATTATCTTTGGTCTCGGAGGAGCATGATGATTTGCCACTTCCTACAGCATTCATCTTTGGAGGCGTTATGCATGAGGAGGTTGAGCATGGGACTATCCCTCCAACCAAGACGGCGATAAGAGTTGAGCATGGAGACATTTGCACCTACATCTCTCCGACACCCACATATGATGAGATGCCCCAATTCCCATGTGAGGAGAGCCACACCACCATGAGTGATATGAGTGACTCCACCATATGTGACATTGAGAGCATTTCCTATGAGAGGATGAGTGTGTTCACCACTAGCCCCACACATGAGAGCATGCCACACATCCTATGTGAGGTTGAGAGCAATTTGAGTGACTCCACCAACCATATGAGTGAGTGCATCCTACCGGGAGTGAGTGAGACACAACACTTAGTGAGTGAGGTAGTTGACAGGGCACGTGAGGCCACTATGATTTCTAATGACTTAACCTCTACTCCGAGTGTGTTTTCTTCTTTGGTGCTAGGTCTCCTACATGACGACATGCCTATCCTCGACGAGTCCATACCTCCAAGGGAGACGACGAGGGCCATGGTGGACGATGATGCACCCCCCACACGGTTCCTTCAAGATGAAGATGACCATGACTTGGTCTTTGACACCTCACCTCCAACACATGAGCGATGCTCCAAAGGTAACATAGGTGATGGTGCTTCGCTTGTCCCACTAGTGGACTATCTTACCAATGATTGCTTGCATGATGTTGATCGACCTGCTACCATGCTTCATAATAGTGCGACTTCCTCATGTCATGAATTACCTATTTATGATGAATATGATGATGAGCATGTCAAATTGCCTAGTTGTGATGCCATGATCCATAGGATATCATGTGAAAATTCTATCGGTCATGTCATGTTTGACAATCCCTTAAACTTGTCATATGCTATGAGTGAGATCTCCCATATTGCATCATTCCAATCTCAACATAGTAACTATGCATGCCCCATAAAAATAAATCTCATTTGCACTTATGGCATAGATGACGAGATCATGGTTATTGGTATTTGCTTCTCTTGTGATGATATTGCTATGCTACCTTTGCAAAATTTGCGCAATTCGTCTCATATGTCATGCCATGAAAATAATTGTATATTGCATGACTCCATTCCTTGTGTGCACCATATGCATACCATTCATAACAATGCTCTACATATCTCTAGTGATGCATTACACAATTTGAGTCTCCATTATGCTATACATAACAAAAAACCTATCATGATGGATGACATGTTCGTATATCATGCATCTCATTTATTTGAGCATTGGCTATTTTGTGCTAACCCACACATGCACGTATGCATCATAATGGATGATGTGTACATATACCATGCACACACAATTTTTCCTTTGCCTTTCTTTTGTGTAGGTACTCACGTATACTCGTCAACCTCTCAATCACAAGAGTTGATGAAACGAGCTCTTGAGAGCAACGATGCTTTGGGATCCCGTGGACTACCATTACCACCGTTCCCTTCGCGCAAGAACTACGTGCATCTCTTTTACTTGGCTCTCACACAGCTATGGGCTATATACCACTTGTCACCTTATGCTCATTTTACCGTGTTCACTTTGCATGTTATGCCTCTTTATATGCCTTTGCCATGCAATCGTGACCCTTGCTTGCACTTACATATGATCCACAATTCTACTCGTACTATGTGTATTTGCATGCTTGGTGGAGATACTAGTTGCTCTTGCCATGTTCTATACAAATCCATTCTATTGTTGCTTCTTGTGTTGGGAGAGTCTTGATGTTCCATTGCTCTTTACATAGAAGCTCTCGCCAATGCAATGATGATATTATATGCCTATCTTGTTTTCATGATTGCGATATGTCATATATATTATATGTGCCCACTATTTGCACCCATGGCATGATTGCCATGATTACCTCTAGTATGTTGCATCTTCGCACTACTAGCTTGCATGACATGATTCATATAATTACTTGATTTGTTGCATCACCCATGATCCATTCTTGCTCCTTTAATTGGGTTGATGACATATATGTTCATGCCTCTCACTTGCCTTGTCTAGATCATTGTCCCTTGTCTCCATTAGTTGCATCTCTCATATCACCTTGTAGTGAGTGCAACCATGCTATGATTATTGATCTTGGAGACTTGGATCCCTTATTTGTGAATCATGTTTATTTGATTGAGCTTAATCTCTTTGGTTGTTCTCGCATCATATGCTTCCATACTATGCCACGTACCCTTGTCCTTTCTTATGATATGAATGATGAAAACACTTGTTGGGTATTTCACCACATGAACGATAGGTGTTGCATTTGCACTAACCTCATTTGTTTTTCTAAGTGTTTATCATGTTCTTTCATTTTGAAGGATTCACAAGGCGGTACCATCATGAAACATATTGGTCATGCGAAGGCATACATGATGCGCGACACCAACATCTTCTACATCCTCATAAAGGTGAATTCCTTCCTTGCGAGCCATCCTCACATACGGATATTTGATGGGCCATACTTTCATTGTTGTTTGCTCCTTCTTATCTACATGATACATCTATTGGATGGAGCCGCGACATTGGAGATTGACCCTATGGACCACCAATCTTGCCACGACATCGAGCCTTGGTACAACACCACACATAACAAATTTGCATCTTATGCATGGATTGACTCACATTATGATTGCTTGTTGCATCTTGTATTTCTCTGTCATCCATGATATATGAGCTTGTGCACTTTCTTATAAATTTGTTGTGATCTTCCTTGATGGCATATACATACATAATAATCACATTGCCTACCTTCAATTGCATGATAACATAATCACATTGAGAACCAATTACCATGTTCATGCTTTTGATACACCATCTCATTATGACATCATTTTGCACAATGGTCGCATTAATCATATTCACAACACCTTTATGCATACAACAAATGCTTTTTCTCACATGAATGCTTTACATATCATTCTATATCATTTGGCTAAGCTTCATGCACCTTGTCATGATCCATCTTTTCGGACGAACTCATGCTTACATGATGGATAACTTGTGTGCGCTAACCATTGTATTTTCGAGTGTTGCTTGCATTTGCTCTTTTTGCATGTATACCACTCCAGAGACACCATGGAGTACTTGGATCATGCCATGTCTTCAACTCCGTCCAACTACAAGTCCGTCCACAACAACTGTTTCCATGGTGATGAGGTTTACAATCCGAGGTCGTATCTTTCCCAAGGGGGAGGAGATGATGTGGAGCATCCTACGGACATCACCATGTCAAGTGTTCATTCGCCAAGTGACACGTGTGACTTCTACTTCATGCATAGAAAGGTGAATCATCTCCTTTAGACGTGTCCACTTGTACCCTTCGAGGATGGTATACTACTTGACCCCTCCCTCGTGTGCATCCATAGGTGTGAGCGGAGCTACACATTCGTCGAGGAGGAGCCCAAGCGGAAGAGTACAACTACACCATCCACGAGGGGAACGCACAGAGGAAGGAAGCTCGCTAAGTCCAAGGAGAAGGATGTGAAGACCGCAAGGAAGACGGAGGCGAGCAGAAGGAAGAAGAAACACGATTCAAAAGACCCTGTGCGCACGGCCCTTTTGGACCCCATGCACACGGCCTATCCAGAGAGTTCCTGGATACCCCGTGCGCACAGGCCCCAAAAGACCCCATGCACACATGTCGAATTCAGGGCTCCGCAGACCCAAGAAAGGTTCGAACTCTGGGGTGCGTGCGAAGAACTCAATCTCCCCAGCCTACCAACTCGTCGATCTCACCGCCTAGCTCAATGAATAGGAAAGGAAAGGGACTCAGTAGTTTACCCAAGTTCAGGCCACCTTGCGGTGTAAAACCCTAATCCTGCTTTGTGGTGGATTGGCCTCGAGGTGGGCTGAGGATGAACTAGTACAGAGGGAGAACAACCTCAGGAGGAGTGTTCTTGTGCTGGTGTGAGCTGGTGAGGATGCTATGGGTCTCCTCTTCTCTCTTCTATGGTGGTGGCCTAGCTATATTTATAGTGGCCTCGGTCCTCTTCCCCCAAAATGAAGGCGGGAATGGATCCCACAACGGCCAAGTTTGAAGGGAGACAAGTAGTACATCTTATCCTGACGAAAGATGGTCTTCACCTGCGAAGCTTCTGGTCATGACGTCGTGGTGGGCTCGGCGATGACCTCCGTCCTGCCGTCCTGGTCTTGTAGCATGGGAATGGAAACCTTTGGCTGATTCCTTGGGACTCTGCGTCTGCGCTTGCTTCCTTAGCACCAAAGAGAAAACCTGCTGTACTACGCCTGCTGGCGCCCGCCTGGCCTTGATCATCATGGCTTGCGTCATCCGAACCTCACGAGGTGGGGCTTGCATTGAAATCTCCGCTCCTCAGGAGCCGGCCTGGGGAAGCCGATCCCTCCGGAGGTCTTGGCGTCGTCCGCCTCACGAGGCTTGGCCCCTCGCGAGGGTCTTGTGTTGTTAATGTTGGAGAAGGGCCGTACCAGGCCGCTGATGAAACCGCACTATGGGTCGCAGGTAGGCAAGTCTGGGTACCCTGGTTCCCAGAACACTGACAGTAGCCCCCGGGCCCAAGGCGCGCTCGGACTTGGCTTCGAGGCGAAGCCAAAGGGCAAGGGCGAAGCGCCGCGGGCCCTAACCGCCTGCGGACCTGGTCAACGCATGGCGCTTGATGGGGCGTGGGCGTCTCCGCTTCCCCATGCTGCCTCGGCAACCATCCGACTTGACAATAACCTGCTGCATGCAAAAAGATCATTATTACCGGAGGTCATGGAGGCCGGCGGTTGGCCTCCCTTTGGCTATAAACGGGAGGAGGGGCGGAGCCCACTGCTCATCTCCGTCTTCCCGCTGCTTGCTTCTTCTTCCTTCCTGCCTCGCCGTCTTGACGAAGCGTCCATGGCGCCGATAAGGAGGTTTTCGGCGTCTGTCGGTGTCCTGGGACCGGGGGTGCCCAGACTTGCCTGCCTGCAGCCCATGGCATGGCTCCATCGACGGCCTGGTATGGCCCAGTTTCAGCAACGACAACTCAAGACCCTCGCGAGGGGCCAAGCCTCGCGAGGCGGACGACACCAAGACCTCCACGAGGGGTGGCCTCCCCAGGCTAGCTCCCGAGGAGCGGAGATATCCATGCAAGCTGCACCTCGCGAGGTTCACCTGACATGAGCCATGACGACCAGGACCAGGTGGGCGCCAGCGGGCGCAGTGTACTAGTTTCCTCTTTGGTGCAAAGGGGGCAAGCGCAGGCGCGGAGTCCCGAGCAATCAAGCAAAGTTTTCCATATCGGTGCAACAAGACTAGGACCGCCAGGACGGCAGGACGGAGGTCATCGAGGAGCCCACTACAGCTCCACCACTAGAGGCTTTTGTAGGCGAAGACTACTTTTGTTAGGATAACTTGTACTAGTTGTCTCCCTTCGAATTTGGCCATTGTGGGATTCCTTCCGGCCTACATTTGGGAAGAGGACCAAGGTCACAATAAATAGGACTTAGCCACCACCTTGGGAGAGAGAGAAGAACCGGAGCTGGACCAGATCCATTCCGCCCTCACCACCTCACCAGCTCATCGAGCTCAAGAACACCTCACCTCCTGAGGTCGTTCCACCTCTGTACTAGTTCATCCTCAGCCCTCCGAGGCAATCCACCACAAAGCTAGAGTAGGGTATTACACCGTAAGGTGGCCCGAACCAGGATAAACTGCTGTGTCTCTTGTTCCTTGGGTTCGTCAAGATAGGCTGTGGAATCATTGAGCAGGCAGACTAGGGAGAGAGAGTTCTTCGCACGCACCACAGAGTTCGAACCTCTCAAGGGTCTGCGGAACCCCGAATCCAACATTTGGCGTGCCAGGTAGGGGTGCGTTCGAGTTTCGCCTCTTCGTCCGCTTCGCTCCTCCGTTCAGCTTCCATGGCGGGCGCCGCTCCACCAGCCGGATCGACGGGCGCGCATGGAGGCGCCATGGGCATCCGGGCCTTCACCCCCGCCTTGTGACATGTGCGGTGGCCACCCAAGTTCAAGCCAGAGATGTCGCCTCGCTACGACGGTGCGGCAGGCCCAGCGGCGTTTCTCCATGAGGAGGCCGTTTGGGTGGCCGGTGGCGACGACAAGGTCATGGCCAACTTTTTTCCCATGGCCCTCACTGGCGTGCCACGCGCCTGGCTGCTCAACCTGCCGGAATCTTCTGTGGCCTCCTGGGAGGAGCTGCACGGTCTCTTCATCGCGCGCTTCGCAGCACCGGCACCCCACGCCGTCGCGGCCCTCCTCGGCGGTTCGCAGGCGCCGCCCTTGGACCGTCACGTCAAGCAGTTCTTCTGCCAAGTAGGTGCCGCGCACGTGCGGCAGGGAGCTCCTCCGGGATGGGCGGCGCCCAAGGCCGACCTCACCTTCGACTCGAGAGATCACCCAACAACCACCGCGGGTGCAGGCGCGCTCCCGATGCTCTGCACCCCCACCATCTGCAATGTGGCGGTTACCAAGACCCTCATCGACGGCGGGGCTGGCCTCAACGTGCTCTCTGTGGAGGCTTTCGGCTTGCTCCACGTGCCACATGGCCTGCTCCGCCACACCAAGCCCTTCTCCGGGGTCGTCGATGGTTCCACCAGCCCCCTGGGGTAGATCCGCCTCCCCGTCACCTTCGGCACCCACGACAACTACCGCAACGAGCTTATCGACTTTGATATCGCCAGCATAAGCCTCCCGTACAATGCTATCCTCGGGTACCCAGCCTTGGCCAAGTTTATGGCAGCGACTCATCCTGCCTACAACCTCATGAAGATGCCGGGGAGCAGCGGCGTCCTCACCGTGGCCGGGGACACCAAGGAGGCCCTGACGGCCCTCAAGCTCACCTTCAGGGCCACGGCAGCACCATGCCTAGCAGGTGGGGGAGCCCCTGAGGCCCCGGGGGCTGCGCCGACGAAGAAGAAGCAGTTGTTCTCCCAAGATCGGGCCGAGACGAAGCAGGTGCCGGTTGACGAGGATGGAGCGTCAGGAGCCACCTTCACCATAGGAGCCAACCTCACTCCAGACCAAGAAAAGGCGCTGGTCGGTTTCTTGTGCGTAAACAAGGAGTTGTTTGCATGGGAGCCCAAAGATTTGGTCAGAGTCCCGAGGGAGGTAATCGAGCATCACCTAAAGGTGTGCCCTAATGTGCGCCCGGTGAAACAGAGGGCGTGGCAGCAGTCCACGGAGAAGCAGGCATTCATCATCCAAGAGATCCGCAAGCTGCAAGACGCTGGTGTCATTCGGGAGGTGCGGTACCCAGAATGGCAGGCTAACCCAGTCATTGTCCCCAAGAAAGGCGGGAAGGAACGCATGTGTGTCGACTTCACCAACCTAAACAAGGCTTGCCCTCAAGATCCCTTCCTGCTCCCGCGCATCGACCAGATCATCGACTCTACCACCGAGTGCGACCTGCTGTGCTTCTTGGACGCATTCTTAGGATATCACCAAATCAAGATGGAGGTGCAAGATGTTGAGAAGACGGCTTTCTTGACCCCGTGCGGGGTGTATTGCTACACCTGGATGCCCTTCGGGCTGCGTAACGCCGGAGAAACCTTCCAATGGCTGATGCACATCGCTCTGGGCCAGCAGCTTGGGAGGAATGCCGAGGCATACGTCGACGACATAGTGGTGAAGTCTCGGGAGGCAAGGACCCTCATCGAGGACCTGGAAGAAACGTTCACCAGTCTGCGCAAGGTGGACCTGCGGCTCAACCCGGAGAAGTGTGTGTTTGGTGCCCCCTCCGGCAAGCTGTTGGGCTTTTTGGTGTCGCACAGGGGAATCGAGGCGAACCCCGAGAAGATCAAGGCGATAGAAAGGATGAGCCCGCCGCAGACTCTCAAGGAAATGCAAAAGCTGGCGGGCTGCGTGACCTTGCTAGGGCGCTTCATCTCCAAGCTTGGGGAGCGCGCCCACCCGTTCTTCAAGCTAATGAAGATGAAAGGGCCATTCGAATGGACTCCGGAGGCCGACACAGTGTTTCAAGACCTCAAGAGATACCTCACAAGCGCACCAGTGATGGTGGCGCCGCGACCTCTCGAGCCCTTGGTGCTTTACTTGGCCGCCATGCCACACTCTGCCAGCGCGGCACTAGTGGCGGTCCGGGAAGAGCGCCAGGCCGGGAACTCACCGGGCAGCGCCACACGGCAGGACGAGACGATGCAGGTTCGGGACCGTGCTCCTAAAGCCCCGGCGGCACCAGCAGATGACCAGGCCCCCCAGGACGGCGCTCCTGGGAGTCTGGCTGCCCTAGCAAACAGCCGAGCCCCTGAGGACCCCCAGCCTCGTGAGGAACAAGACATCACCAGCACTCCAGCCCTCATCGAGCACCCGGTGTACTTCGTCAGCACGACATTGCGTGATGCACGGGCGCGCTATCCCATGCCGCAGAAGCTCCTGCTCGCGCTCCTTGTCGCCTCCCGCAAGCTGCGCCACTACTTCCAAGGTCACCCCATCAAGGTCGTCTTAGCTTACCCACTGGAGAGGGTGCTCCTGAGCCCCAATGCTATGGGGAGAGTCGCAGAATGGAACATCGAGTTGCAGGCATTCCAGTTGGAGTTCAGCACCACCAGAGTCATCAAGGGTGCCACGCTCGCCGACTTCATGGCGGAATGGGCTGACGTTCCCAGCCCTGAAGAAGGCGAGGACCGCCCACTCTCACCAGGAAGTGAGGCGCCAGACGGATGGGTCATGTACTTTAGCGGCGCCTTCGCACGTCAGGGCGCGGGGGCTGGAGCCGTGCTCATCTTGCCCACCCAGGACAAGCTCTACTACACCGTGCAGCCCTGCTTCCAGCGGGGCGAAAAGGTCTCCAATAATATCGCGGAGTACGAAGGCTTAATCGCCGGTCTCAAGGCTGCGGCAGCCTTGGGAGTGAAGCGGCTCACCATCAAGGGCGACTCCCAGCTCCTCGTCAACTTCTCCAACAAAGTATACGAGCCGAAGGACGAGCACATGGAGGCATACCTCGCAGAGGTACGCAAAATTGAGAAACAATTCTTGGGCTTGGAACTGCAGCACGTGCCACGCGACACAAACAAGGATGCCGACGACATCGCCAAGAGGGCATCCCGGCGCCTGCCTCAGGAGCCCGGCGTCTTTGAGGAGCGGCTCTTCAAGCCCTCGGCAGCCCCACCCGCTGCAGCGGCAACGCTGCCTCAGGAGGAGCTCCCCCCAGCACCAACCTCGGGAGCCCCAGCCTGCGGCCCGACCTCAGGGGTGCGTATGCTCCTCGCGCTCGAGCCTCAGGAGGGATGCTGGACTGAAGAGTTCAGGGCGTATCTGCTCCAGGGAACCCTGCCGGAGAAGGAGGAAGACGCAGAGCGGGTGGCGTGCCAAGCTACAACATACTGCATTCGGGATGGTGAGCTTTATCGGAGGCTTCCAAGCAACATCTCTCTACGATGCATTTCCAGGGAGCAGGGGCGCGACCTGCTGACGGACATACATGGCGGGGACTGCGGGCACCATTCTTCATCACGCACCCTCGTGGGGAAGGCATTCCGTAGCGGGTTCTATTGGCCAACGGCGCTCAACGACGCTGCGGAGTTGGTCAAGTCCTGCGAAGCCTGCCAGTTCCACGCCAAGCAGACCCACTAGCCGCCTCAGGGCCTCTAAACCATTCCGCTCACGTGGCCGTTTGCGGTCTTGGGGCTGGACATCTTGGGACCATTCCCACGGGCGCCCGGGGGCTACCGCTACCTCTACGTTGCCATCGGCAAGTTCACCAAGTGGGCGGAAGTGGAAGCTGTCCGCACCATCCCAGCCGGTTCGGTGGTCAAGTTCATCAAGGGCCTCGTGAGCCGCTTCGGGGTCCCTAATGGTATTATCACCGACAACGGCTCGCAGTTCACTAGCAATCTCTTCAAAACATATTGTGCTAACCTTGAAACGCAGATATGATACGCTTCAGTGGCGCACCCCAGGAGCAACGGCCAAGCTGAGCGCGCCAACGCGGAGGTCCTGAGAGGCCTCAAAACAAGAACCTTCAAGAAAAAGCTCGAGGCCTGCGGTAGGGGCTGGATCGATGAGCTCCAGTCCGTGTTGTGGTCCATCCGCAACACCGCCACCAAGCCGACGGGCGAGACTCCATTCTTCCTCATCTACGGAGCCGAAGCAGTTCTCCCAGACGAAGTCAAGCATCACTCCACGCAGGTCCTGGCGTTTGACGAGGCACGCCAGGACACCTCGCGGAGGATGGACCTCATGCTGGGGGAGGAACACCGCCGTCAAGCCTCGCTCCGGGTGTCAAGGTACAAGCAGGCACTGCGGCGGTACCACTGTCGCAGCTTCCGCTCCAGGACGCTCGAGGTGGGCTATCTCGTCGTGAGGCGGGTGCTCTCCAGGGAAGGGCTGCATAAGCTCTCCCCCATGTGGTAGGGCCCGTTTAGGATTGCCCGCGTCTCCAGGCCTGGCGCCGTGCGCCTGGAAACACAGGATGGGATCCCCATCCAGAACGCCTGGAACATCCAGCACCTCCGGAAGTTCTACCCATGAAGCAAGGCCCAGTGCCTGTGAAGGTCTCCACTTGTGACACTCTCACGTAATAATGAGTGGGGCTGTACACGCCCCCGAGTCTCCAGTGTGCCGCCCTCCGGCCTTGGGGGCTCCCTCCCACGTCCTAGTGGCAGCACTTAGATCCGCGGTGGTGAGAAGACTAGACTAGGTGCCGGACGCGGCTGTTCATTTGCTTGCTTTCTGCAGCTGGTTTGCAACCTTTTAATGGAATTTGGAGCTCTAGTGTTTCTCGATTGCCTAGTTGGTTTTCTCTTCTTGCCTCGCTTGCTTTCTTTTTCTGGGTCAGGGAGAACGGCAATTGCCCGTCGCTCTCCCTCGAGCGCCTCGCACGGGGGCTGGGCAGGTGTGTGCGTGCGTTGGGCTAGCCCACCCCATGCTCACCAAAGCCCTGTTGCTCCAGGGCTTCGGCTTCCTTGATCTTCGTGAGGCGCCCTCGATTGAGCTCGTGATTTGCGCACCCTCTTAAGTCCGTGCCCCCCGGGTACCGCGACGCGGTGAACTTAGCCACGGCTAGTCATGATTGAGGGCTCACGCAAGGAAGAACAAGGCCTCCGAAAGGTTTTCTAACAAACCCTGTAGTTTTATGGTGCCTCCCGAGGCCGGCGGCTCCTAGGTCGGCAGCAAAGGGGCCTCTCCAGATGCTGAAGGACGAGACCTCACGAGGAGGGAAGCTACCACGGGTGTACCAAGCTAAGTTATCCTACCACACCTGCTCGGGACATGAACACCATAGCATAACACAAGAACAATAAGCATAGCACAGCTGCATAAGTGCCATGGTTCATTACACGCCCTAGCAAGGCTCTCTACCTTTTTCAAAATGCAGAAGAAAGTAAAGGTTAAACAAAGGCAGCCCGCGCGACTGCAGCAGTTCCTGAGGCTCAGCTCCGGAGGTTCTCCGGGCTCAGCCTGAGCCCTCCTCCCACTTCACCAGTGTGCGGCGGCAAGAAGATCCGCCACCTCCCTCGAAGCGAGCCCGGCGGCGGGGCGGCTGGTCGTAACCGCCAAGGCCAAGCTCGTCGTCACCGCCATCGTCTTCGGGCCAGCACCTTGCACGGCGGCCATCTTCCCCAAACACCCTCATGTCAAGGGTTGCAACGCCGTCGTACCTGAAGTGGAGGGTGCACCTCCCGCTCAGGCCACGCGCGCGGGCGAACGTCTGCCAGCCGTGGGTCAGGGCCACGTTCCCAGTGGCGAAAACCTCGACCCCGACCCATGAAGCCTTGCTGTACCAGCCGTCAGCTTGCAGCCAGAGGTTGTCAAGACCAGCAACCAGTAGCTCGCCCACAAAGAAGCGGGGGAGTGCGAGCCAGGTGCCGGCCAGCCCCTTCGACCACACGACAAACTCTGGAGCACTTCCGCCGAGTGGAAGTGCGGCCGAGGAGGCCGGGCGACCACGGTGTTCCTCCCTCCATCACGGGGGCTGCCTCGCCCCTGGCGGCTCTCACCGCGAGAAGACGCGCCGCCACGACCACTCGAGGCGTGCCCGGGTCCACAAGGAGCCACCACAGGGGCTGCCGCATGCTTGCGGGGGCGACCTTGTCCCCTCTTGGGCGGTGGCGAGCTGGGCCCCTCCTTAGGGGTCTTCCCTTTCTCGGCGGCAGAAAACTTCCTCGTCAATGCCATGAACACCACGGCAAGACGGCGAGGCAAGAAGGAAGAAGAAGGAGCGGGTGGCGAGAAGACGAAGACGAGCAAAGTGGGCTTCACCCCTCTCCTCATTTATAGTCAAGGGAAGGCCGATCGCCGGCCTCCACGATTGCGCGTAATGATGATTTTTCTCTGCATGCAGCAGGGTCTCGTCAAGTCGAAGCAGTTGCCGAGGTAGCGTGGGGAAGCAGAGGCACCCACGTCCCATCAATCGCCACACGGTAACCAAGGCCGCAGGCGGTTAGGGCCCGCGGCGCTCCGCACTTGCCCTTTGGCTTCGCCTCGAAGCCAAGTTCCAGCGCGCCTTGGGCCCGGGGGCTACTATCAGTGTCCTGGGACCGGGGGTGCCCAGACTTGCCTGCCTGCAGCCTGGGGCGTGGCTCCATAGACGGCCTAGTATGGCCCAGATTCAGCAACGACAACTAAAGACCCTCGCGAGGGGCCAAGCCTCGCGAGGCGGACGACACCAAGACCTCCACGAGGGGCAGCCTCCCCAGGCAGGCTCCCGAGGAGCGGAGATATCCATGCAAGCTGCACCTCGCGAGGTTACCTGACATGAGCCATGATGACCAGGACCAGGCGGGCGCCAGCGGGTGTAGTGTACTAGTTTCCTCTTTGGTGCAAAGGGGGCAAGTGTAGGCCCGGAGTCTCGAGGAATCAAGCAATGGTTTCCATATCGGTGCGACAAGACCAGGACTGCCAGGATGGCAGGACGGAGGTCATCGAGGAGCCCACTACAGCGTCACCACCAGAGGCTTTTGCAGGCGAAGACTACTTTTGTCAGGATAACTTGTACTAGTTGTCTCCCTTTGAATTTGGCTGTTGTGGGATTCCTTCCCGCATACATTTGGGAAGAGGACCAAGGCCACTATAAATAGGACTTAGCCACCACCTTGGGAGAGAGAGAAGAACCGGAGCTGGACCAGATCCATTCCACCCTCACCACCTCACCATCTCATCGAGCTCAAGAAAACCTCACCTCCTGAGGTCGTTCCACCTCTGTACTAGTTCATCCTCAGCCCTCCGAGGCAATCCACCACAAAGCTGGAGTAGGGTATTACACCGCAAGGTGGCCCGAACCAGGATAAACTGCTGTGTCTCTTGTTCCTTGGGTTCGTCGAGCTAGGCTGTGGAATCGTTGAGCAGGCAGACTAGGGAGAGAGAGTTCTTCGCACGCACCCCAGAGTTCGAACCTCTCAAGGGTCTGCGGAACCCCGAATCCAATAGCGTCGAAGAAGGGAAAAGCCCCTCGGGAGGAGCCCGGGCCACTCCCGCCGAAGAAGAGGCTCGGCCGCTCCCGTGACGCCAGCGAAAGGGCCGAGGTAACATGGCCTTGGCACGAGAGGGCTCCATCGGGCTTCCCGATCCCTATGTACGCCCGCGCGCAGGGCTCTGTGCTTGGAGACAGCGCCCAGCGCCGCATGGGCCAGGGTCGCGGAGGAGGACAGGCGATGGCTGCCCGGCCTTCCGGCTTGCGAACTCATGCCGAAGGTACGTCACGCGAGTTCGTGGTGTGGGCGTCAATGCCGCCACGCACGTGGATCCAGCTCCCATGGTTCTTCACGGAGGAGATACCGCCAAGGGGGCCCATTGAGCTGTGGCTGCAACATGTCGGGTGCTGCAGCCAAGCTACCGAAGCGCAGGTCGAGGTCGTCCGCCCTGGCGAAGTCTTCATGACCCGGGGATGGGGCGAGGTCACCCGCGCCTGTTGCCCGGAGGGGGCCCTCGCCATCCACTTTGAATACGACGGAGCCTCCATGATTTTCTTCAAGGTCTTCGGCGAAGACGGCCGGCGCCTGGAGTACTGCTCCGGAGGAGACGATCCACAAGGCACGGCCACGGCACTGAACTTGCCCTTGGCCTTGCCAGCAGCTCCTCTGATGACAGCAGCTCTCCAGAATCCAGCGACTCTCCAGAGTCCAGCGACGACGGCAGCTACGAGCCGCCGAGCTCTCGCTGCGCGTGGAGCGCGGCAGCGGCGTCGACTCGGCGCCGTCGGTGACGTCCTGAGGCCGGGGTTCTCTAAAGTCCCTTCTTTTGTTTTTCCTGCACAAAACCATGACGAGCCCCATGGGGGCATGTAAGAATTGTAATGCTTTTGCCTTAGTGTTATTGTTCCTAGTTCGATGCTGCGATCGTGTATCTCGTTTTGGCATGGTGCTCCGTTTCGTTCTCGCGGTAGCTTTAGCGCTCTACGCTGACAGGACCCAGTCCCCAGGCGGCTCCATCTATCGCTGGTATGCCAGGTCGCGATGCCGTGGACAAGGCCAGGAGGTGGGCGGCCCGAGGTCCGGTAAGAGCCCCTGAGGCGCGATGCTCAGGAGGTCCCCTTTAGCGTGCAAGCAGCCCCCTGAAGACCGATAGGGAAAATGGCCTTGTCCGAGCGAGATCACGAAAATCAAAATACTGGGTCATGAGATTTACGCCGACATGTATGTGGTGACTTATATTGGCAGGCCTGCAGCGATTCCTCTGCACGACGCTTGACTGCGTCCTGGTGGTGGCGGTTCTAGGTAGGGCTCACGCTGGTTCCCTTTTTCTTGCTCATGTGGATGCTCTACGTTCTCGGGTCCTAGCCCTCGAGCGAGGCTCAGCCGCCACTGATATGCTAGGTCGCGATGCCGTGGTCAAGGCTAGGGGGTGAGGGCTCGAGAGCCAGTAGGAGTCCCTGAGGCGCGATGCTCAGGGACCCCCCCCCTTTAATATGCAAGCGAATTGCATGAAAAAGCAGTGGCCTGCAGGAGCTACTCGTAGTCTGGTTTCAGAGGTTCCTGCGAGTTAGTATACATAGCCGCGCTTGCCGCCCAGCCGTTGATCTTTCCGCAAGAAGACGAAGGCACTGAGGATCCAGTGAGGTGACGTGCCTGGGGTGGGCCGCGAGCCAAAGCTCGATCTCTCAGGTTTATCAGCGCTGCAGGGACGGACCTGAGCACAGGCACCGTGCCAGCAGCCTTCATGGCGGGATGAGCAACAGGCGGGTTCGCAATGCGCGGCGGCCGCGAAGGGGCGACAGGACACCGGGCAGGCAGGTGATAATCATAAAGCAACTCATGAAGAGGTAAGGCCAGCTCTGTTAGATGCAAAGAATGATACATGCCATAGGGACGGACCCACACGGCTTGGGGATAATGCAGCCCGAGGGGCGCCCCCAACTGAACAAACTCAAAAATGTCACCTGGCACCGTTGCTGAAGAAGTGTTGAAGTAGCTGAAGATGCGAACCGTAGAAGTCGTTCCTCATGAGCTGTCCAGGTCCTGAGCCTCGTGAGGCCCCGGTGGCCTGTGGGGCTCGCGAGGGTCCGGCGCCTCCTCCGACAGGATCGCTTGGTGCCTGGCCTCGTGAGCCGCCAGGACGCTCCGCATGTGGCACTGGTGCATGGCAGCTTGGTTCAGCAAACCGAAAGGCATGCGAACGTAGTTGTGAGGGGGGCCCTCGCACCGGCCCACGTGGGACGGCCAGTAGAGCTCCCGAGACACGGCCTGGTTGAGCCCTGGGATGTTGACGCAGACGCGCAGCCCGCTGCCCTTGTCAGGGGAGGGAGCTGCGCCTGGTGGTGCGGGGCGACGCTCGCCTCGCTTGGCCCTCGCCTCGTGAAGATCCTCGATCGCCTTGGTGATGAACTCCTGAGCGCCTGGCGCCTCGCGCCCTGCGCTCTTCTGACGGAAGCGCGCGTTGAAGCATGCCTCAACATAGTGCCCGAATGCCTCCCTCGTGACACTGGCCAGATCTGAGGCCCTCTAGAGGAGAGCCCCTGAGCCCAGCCTGAGAGGGGCGCCAGGCGCGCCTTCCTATGCGAGAGGGGAAGGCGCCCCGTCATCGGGCACAGGTCCTGAGGCACGGTCGTCGGGCGCCCCATCCACCTGGGGTCCCGAGCGGAGCAGCTGCTTCTTCTTCTTGGGAACGGCATCAGGAGGGTAGGTTGAGCCCTCATCGTCTGGGTTCTCGACCGCTGCAGCCTGGTAGGCGCGCTTGAGGGAGCACACCGCATCCTTCTCGTCGCAGGCGCCCGTGATGATGCCTCCGCTCCCTGGCATCTTGAGGACATTGTAGCCGTGGTGAGTGGCGGCCATGAACTTTGCCAGGGCTGGATACCTGAGGATGGCGTTGTACGGGAGGTAGATGTGGGCGACATCGAAGTTGATGAGCTCAGTGCGGTAGTTGCCGCGCTTGCCGAAGGTGACAGGGAGGCGAATCTGCCCTATCGGGTTGGTGGAGCCGTCGGTCACTCCTGAGAAGGGCTTGGTAGGCTGAAGCTGGTAGTACGGCACCTGGAGTCTGTCGAACGTCTCGACGGAGAGGACATTGAGTCACGCACCACCATCGATGAGTGTCTTGGTGATGAGGACGTTGCTGATGGTAGGAGAGCAGAGCATTGGGAGCGCGCCGGCAGCGGCTCCGCACTTGAGCTGGTCAGTAGAGTCGAAGGTGATGGCGTACTTGGACCACCTGAGCGGACGCGTCGCCTCGAGCTTGGGGAGGGCCGCGTTCACCTCACGAGCGAACTGCTTGAAGATGCGGTGAGATGCGGGAGCCTGAGCGCCACCCAGGATGCAAGCCACGGCACGAGGCTCTTGGAAGCCCCCACCCCGTCATCTTGGTGGTGGTCATCATTCCTCCTTGACGGCGGCGGCAGCAGAGGAAGGCCGGCATTGCCCTGAGGGCGGTCCTCACGAGCCTGATCCCTCCAGGGGCCCTCGCGAGGCTGGTCGCACCAGTCCTAGCGGGGGTTGCGGTTGTCCCAGCGTCCGCCACCTCGGCCTCCTCCAAGGCCATAGCCGCGGTCGTTGCGCTCAGGGCAGCGGCCAAGGCGCCCGTCCCGGATGGTCCTGAGCTCTTGGCAGTCATTGGTGTTGTGGCTGTGCACATTGTGGAAGACGCAGAACGGACGGCTGCCCTTGGTGGACTCTGGGTAGTCACAACCGCGCTTCATCTCAGGTTCAGTCGCGAGCACAGCTGGCCCCTTGCGCTTCACATCCTTGGCCTTGGCCTTCTTGTCTTCTGGGTCAGCTTCTGGGAGCTCGAGGAGGGTGAGGCGACCTTCCTCGGCCCTCGCGCATCTGGCTGCCGTGTTAAACATTTCCAGAGCTGAGCACAGGTCCTCTTGCATAGCGAGCTCTTCCTTCATCTTGACATCTCGGACGCCATCAGTGAACGCGGAAATGATGGCCTCGTCCGTCACCTTGGGAATCTTGAGGCGAACGTTGGTGAAGCGATGGATGTACTTGTGCAAGGTCTCCCCAGGCTGTTGCTTGACGCGCCACAGGTCGCCTACAGCCGAAGCACGGTCTCGAGTGCCCTGGAAGTTGGCGATGAAGCGCTCTCGCATCTTGTCCCATGAGGAGATCGATCCAGCGGGGAGGTTCAGGAGCCATGAGCGCGCGCCGTCCTTAAGGGCCATGGTAAACTAGTTCGCCATGACTTTCTCGTCGCCGTTGGCCGCCTCGATGCTCAGCTCGTAGAGCTGGAGGAACTCTGCAAGGTCGAGGGTGCCGTCGTAGCGTGGAGACAGGTCTAGCTTGAACTTCCCTGGCCAGACGATGCCACGCAGCTCAGGGGTGAATGCACGGCAGCCCGCCGCGCCCACAGGAGCCCGCCGCAGAGGGGGAGCCTGGACTTGGCGCTCGTGCACCGCCTCCTCAGGCAGCACGCGGTCTTGACGTGGGGGCGCTGGGAGTGCGCGCGCCTCTCCTTGGGGACGCTGCACCACTTGGTAGCTTTCTTTTTCGAGCATCGGCGCCCTGCGTGGCGGGTCGCGCTGAGGAGCCTCATGCCTTGGCTCGAGGGCGACTTCTTGCCTGGGAGGTGGTGGAGGCGCACCGTGGGCCACGTCACCCACAAGAGGTGGCTAGGGAGGTAGCGACTGAGACGGAGCAGGGGTCTCTCCGGCAGCGCTGACAAGCTCGGCGATGCGGTCCAGCCAGTCTTCGTAGAGGTCGTCCGTCGGGCGATAGCGCAAAAGCTTGCGCGCCATGAGCAACGCGGCCTGCGCGTTCGCCGGGCCACGACGGGCATGGGAGGATGAAGCAGCCGCCGGAGTCAGCGATGGGGTGGCGGTGCGCCCGTCGCGCCGTACAGAGGGATGCAGTGACGAAGCCTGCTGCTCGTGGGCCGCGGGGCCGGTGACGGTGTTTGCCACAGGCAGCGGGGAACTGCGGGGGGCGCTGTTGCCTGCAGGTGCGGTCAGGGTGACACGGGCGGTGAGAGCAGCCCGGCGCTCAGCATGAACTCGACGAGCGTCAGCCATGGGAATGGTGGAACGGCGACGAATCGGTCGGCGGAAGAGAGGCTCCGACGCACCCCTACCAGGCGCACCAAATGTTGGATTCAGGGCTCCGCAGACCCAAGAAAGGTTCGAACTCTGGGGTTCGTGCGAAGAACTTAATCTCCCTAGCCTACCGACACATCGATCTCACCACCTAGCTCGATGAATAGGAAAGGAAAGGGACTCAGCAGTTTACCCTGGTTTGGGCCACTTTGCGGTGTAAAACCCTACTCCTGCTTTGTGGTGGATTGGCCTCGAGGTGGGCTGAGGATGAACTAGTACAGAGGGAGAACAACCTCAGGAGGAGTGTTCTTGTGCTGGTGTGAGCTGGTGAGGATGCTTTGGGTCACCTCTTCTCTCTTCTATGGTGGTGGCCTAGCTGTATTTATAGTGGCCTCGGTCCTCTTCCCCCAAAATGAAGGCGGGAAGGGATCCCAGAATGGCCAAGTTTGAAGGGAGACAAGTAGTACATCTTATCCTGACGAAAGGTGGTCTTCGCCTGCAAAGCTTCTGATCGTGACGTCGTGGTGGGCTCGGCGATGACCTCCGTCCTGCCATTCTGGTCTTGTAGCACGGGAATGGAAACCTTTGGCTGATTCCTTGGGACTCTGCGTCTGCGCTTGCTTCCTTAGCACCGAAGAGGAAACCTACTATACTATGCCTACTGGCGCCCGCCTGGCCTTGGTCGTCATGGCTTGCGTCATCTGAACCTCACGAGGTGGGGCTTGCATGGAAATCTCTGCTCCTCAGGAGCCGGCCCGGGGAAGCCGCTCCCTTAGGAGGTGTTGGCGTCGTCCGCCTCGCGAGGGTCTTGTGTTGTTGATGCTGCAGAAGGGCCATACCAGGCCGCTGATGAAGCCACGATGTGGGCCGCAGGCAGGCAAGTCTGCGTACCCCGGTTCCCAGAACACCGACAACACGGGACCCCCATGACCATGGGGCTGACTTAGCCCGTGCGCACGGGCCTGCCTGCGAGTTGGCCGGGGAATGCCCCTTTTGCCCCTCCACTCGTCCCTCACCTCCAGCCACCTATATATTCCATCCCTAGGTCATTTGTTAGCATTAGCAAAGGATTAGCTTATTTGAGATAGAGCTTTGCTCATCCACTTACCTCTACTCCCATGGAGTCCAAGGCCTCCATGTGGGAAGATCCCTAGTGGATTCAAGACCCCATCTAGGGAAGATCCTCCGTGGATTCAAGACCTCTTTCCTCATAGGATTGGGATGAACTAGTTACCTCTTGTATCTTCTTGTGTTGGATTTGGACCTTTGTATCCCCTTTGTGTATGTGGATTTAGCACATGTGTGATTGGATCTAGTTGATTTGAGTGTTTCCCCTCTCTTGTGTTCTTCATGTTCTTCGGGATTTCCCCTCCAATTTGTGAAAGATCTCCACTTAGGGTTCCACCCTACAACATAATATCTTGATGGAAAACTCAAAATTATGGAAATACAAACATATTATTGATACTTGTTTCCATAAACTTGGATCTATGTTCTATTCAATGGCTGAGCATGTCGGTCCTTATCGGCATGGACGGTGATCTATGGGGCAATGCAGCCCCTTTCCTGGTTCGGCAAGGGGTAGCAATCAACGCAAAGAGCAAGGGTAATGAGAGGAGCCACGGTTTAACCAGGTTCGTGCTGCTGAGAAGCCTAAAACCCTACTCCTGCTTTGGTGTATTGGGTGAATGTGGAAGAAAGTACACGGAGCGCTCTGCCCCGGCAAGTCGCTAGGAGAGGGCAGCTACATGGTTACCTATGCGTGAGGGTTGCCAAGGATTCGAACCCCCATAAAGGTTGCCTTGGCCCTCCTTTTATAGCTCAAGGGGTTACCACAGTGGCAAAAAGGTCATTACAGGATGATTAGACTGATACAGGACTATCATACCTAACTTTGCTAGTTAGGACAAAAATGCATTAAATGGGCTGCTAGGTGTCGTCTGGAGGTGGAGCCCTAGCAAGGCTGCCGCACCGCTTGCTCCACTACCACCTATTAGCTTGACACGCCATTAGGATGGGTGTCAATAAAGTTAATCCTCCTTGCCAGCAAGCTGACATGTATAGGCTGCCTCCACCTAAACACCTGCGGGCTCGACACCTCACTGATCAGCGACGAGCTGGCCAGAGAGGTGGAGCGCTGGCGTTTGGCGGTAAGTCCATGCTCGAGGGGCTTGCCAGGTCTTGTCTTGCCGGCTTGTTCTTGCTGGGTTCAGCTGCTTTTGTTGTGAGTTTTGTAGCTTGTTCCAAGCCTTGGCTTTCTTAATGCGCTCTTTGATGTCATGAAGAGCGGCTTCTCTAGTCTGGTTGCACATTAGTTAGATACTTGCTGGGGGAGCTGCAACACGTCTGTGCATAGGCCAGGGTAGCAAACTTCTATGTTTGCTGCACTGACAGGAGCCCCCGGGCCTAGATCACACTAGCCGCCGGGCATGGTTCTTGTTGGTGCAATGATAGGCCACTTATGTTTTGGAGTTTTTTTGACATAAACAGTATGGGACTTATGTGTTTGCTAGTGCACACAGAGTAACAGGTCCCTAAGATATCAAGGAGTTTGATGTAAACGATGAAGATAATCTCCCTGCATCGCAACAAAGATTATCACCGAAGATTATGATAACAATATCAACCCCTCAAAATTGCTGAAGAGAAGCAATTGGTTCGGTGTCTGTCCAAGGAAATTGGCTGCGTCTGAGGAGATTGAAGACGAAGTGAAGATGTAGCATCTATGTCATTGTTCTTCTTCTCTTTATTGAGTCATAGGACAACCATACTATTAAGAGGGGTGTAGCGTTTGAAACTTTGATTCTCTGATACTAAACCCAAATCCTATGAAAGTTGCGAGAGAAATCTCCTTGTGTTCTGAGCAAATACTTGCCAGCAAGAGTCTGTGATCTTCTTCGCTGCGAGAGATTTGTCTCAGACCGAGGAGTTAGCATTACTTGTTCCTCAAGTAATGTTACCATTGCTCCAAAATCCGACATTGCAAACATGTCGGTTGGTCATTTGCTGGGCCATGTGTCCAAAATGGTCATTTCCCATCCGGGAAGGCTGCGGCTACAAATAGCCACCCCGCGCTGGCTTTGTCCGGTGGCTGCTCTGTTTGATTCTGAGAAGATTGTTGAGCAACCCCCTCTCTGAGTGATTTGAGTTTAAAATCCACCGAGAGAAAACCCCTAGAGCCGAAGAATTAGATAGTGGTTCAACATCACTCGAATCTAAGTCCAGTACGCTTCAACTATTACTCTCGAGAGCTGCAAACTCTCTAGATGGTTAGGTGTCAATTTCTTCAGAGACCAAGAGCGATTGTGGTTCTCGAAGAAGAAGTCTGTAAAGGTTCGGGGATCGCCTTAAGTATCTACTACGAGTGATCGGCATTGGTTGAAGAACCAATTGTCGAGGTGAATAGGGTGAAGAGAGTTTATCTTCCGTGTTAAGTCACAGCCCCTCCAACCAAACGTAGTCCTTGTTCATAAGGATGAACTGGTCGAACAAATACCCTGTCGCCATCGAGCACCACTGGTTACCTCTGCTACCCATGTTTACATTCAATATGTTTTCCTTCATGTAATTTGTTTTGATGCATGCTTCAGTTTCCATTCGGTACTTAGTTTTAGCTCACTGTAGTTTGTTTTTCATTCGCTCCGCTGCTGGGTTCCGAGAGTTTTGAGATTTCCGAAGAAATTTTAAAACTCCCATTCACCCCCTCTGCTAGACATACTTCGTTCCTACAATTGGTATCAAAGCAAGGTACTCCTTGACTCTGCTCATTTTGGTCTAACAACCTTGGAGTTTAAGTATGTCTTAAGTGAGCTACATGTCGCATCTCAAGATTGCCATATTCGAGGGGACGGACTATCCCTTCTCGAAGGAGAAGATGAAGATCTGTCTCCTAGTCATTGACGATGACATGTGGAACATGGTGTAGTTTGGATTCACGATTGAAATACCTCAAGCCCCCACTGATGCCGAGAAGAAACTCATTCAGATGGATGCTCAAGCTAAATATGAAATTGGTGGCCATCTCTCTCGGGCTCAATTACTTCACTATCGACAGTGTGAAACTGCGAAGGAATTGTGGGACATTCTCGAGAAGATTAATGAGGGCGTTTCAACTCAGAAAGAAGCTTGCATTGATACACTTCGAGCAAAGTTCAATCGGTTCAAGCGCATTGGAAATGAAAACTGTCAGCAAACCTTCGATCGTCTGAGTGACATAGCAAATGAGCTGCAAGGCCTTGGCGCCAAAGACATCACTGACCATGGAGTTGTGAGGAAGTTGCTCTGATCACTTGATAGTTCATTCGACACACTTGTTCTGATGATCAGGGAACGAGCTGATTTCAAAGATCTCGACTCTGCTGATATCATGGAGAGGCTGAACACCCACGAGGAACAAGAAGAAGAGAAGAGAGACCTATATGGTTTAAACCATCAGAAAAACCACGCTCTCAAGGCTATGGCTGATTCTTCCTCCGAAGGAAATGCCGAAGATAATTCTAATGACCCTGAAAGGATCAGCAAAGATCTCGCACTGATCACGAAAAGATTCTAGCACTTTCACAAGAAGAGTCAGTTCCAGAAGAAAAGTTCAAGCAACTATGGAGGTTCAAAATCCTCATCAAAACCTACTGGAGAATACACCTGCTTCAAGTGCAAAAAGCCTGGACACTTCATTTCGGACTATCCTATCTGGGTAGCTGAAATTCGTGCTAGTGGAAGATATGATTCTGGCAACTATCGAGGCAAAAGCAAGAGCAAGAACTACGACTCCGATGTTGAGAAGAAAACAAAGAAGTTCTTCAAGAAGAAGGACAACTCCAGTTCAAAATCTTCATCAAGATCTTCCGCAAGGAATCTTTGCAAGTCCTCCTCCAACCGCAAGAATAACTCTCACAAGGCCAAGCCGTACATCGGCAAGGAGATGGATTCTGATGAAGAAGAATCATCTGACTCCAAAGAAGCTGATGAATCCGATGAGTATTCTGACTCTGGCATTGCTGGCATAGCATATGCCTCCTCCCCTACAACAAACTTATTCGGAAATCCATCAAGCGATGATGAATCTCCTGCCTACTCCTTCATGGCCAAAGCTTTGAAGGAAAAGGTATCCTCCAAACATCACAAGGTTCACCCCAGTGATCAATATTCTTCTGATGAGGATGACCATGCTAAACTGATAAAAATTGCCAATATTCAACAAAACTCTCTTGAGAAAATTGAGAAAACCCTCAGCAAATCTGAAGGGCTGTTGGTTGAGGAGATGGAGAAAAATCAGTCGTTGACCGAAGAGTATTCTGCTCTCCAATTACGAATGGAAGAACTGACAAATCGTCATGATTTTCTCTCGGCCGACCATGAAAGATTAACCTATGATTACCTAAAAAGGAAACAGGAACTTGAGGCACTGAGAGAGGCTCATGAGGATTTGATCAGGGAAAATTATCTTCTCACCCAACAACTTAAATAGAAACCTGAGATGTTTGTACCACCCTGCTTAAAATGTCTTGAACGAACCAATGCTGAATCATCTGTGAATGCTAACCCCTCGGTCGAGGAAAATGGTTCTGTTTCTAATGAAAATGCTAGGTTGAAGGATCTTGTTCAGATAGGAATGTTCAAATCTCTCAAAGGGCATCAAACCCTTTGTGATGTTTTGAAGAAAACCATTCTTCACAAAAACCCCAGGAAAGAAGGCATCGGTTTCGAAAGGAAACTGAATGAAAATGGCACCTACTGGGAACCTGATCAATATCCTCATACTGTATGGGTACCTGCCAAGAGCAAAACGCTCGATCCAGCATTGCTTTCGGGATATAACTCTCCCATTCCTGAATATACTGATGATGATTCTCTAGACAACTATAAGTTGTTCAAAAATCAACATGGTGAGGCTGTTGCTCGCTATGTTGGACCAAATAGCAGGAATGGTCCCCAAAGAAGTCGATATGGGTGCCTAAGAAAACCATTGAAGCATTACCTGTTACCACATTACTAACCATGTAGGCTCAAAATGCTTGTTACTTCCTTGAAAAAGTTCGACCGAATGAGTACATGCATACCTCATTCAAGCACTATACTCATTCATCTAGAAAGAATTTCAATGCTTAATCCTATGATTATGCTCACACCTCATCGAGTAACAACTATGGTTACTGAAAGAAATCCTACCCTGTTCGCTCATTTGTTTCGAAGCCACCTGCAAAGATGTGGGTGGTTAACAAAGCCTAATTCTTCTACATGACTATGTCTCCGGGTGTATAGAATGGGTAATGGATAGTGGATGCACTAGTCATATGACTGGAGACAAGTCGTTGTTTGTCGACCCCAACTTAACTGCTTCACCTCTGAAGTATATCACTTTTGGCGACAATAACAAAGGAAAGGTAATTGGGCTATGTAAGGTTGCCATATCCAAAGACAAGTCCATTGATGATGTTTTACTGGTTCAGACTCTTGGATTCAATCTTATGTCAGTTGGCAAGCTATGTGATCTAGGCATGCTAGTTCCATTTTCCATATCCAAATGCATTGTCTTTATGGCCTCTAACAATTCCTTCGTATTCGACGGAATTTGAAAAGGTGATATGTATATTGTGGATTTCTTTAAGGGTCCCTCAAACTTTTTTGCTTGCAAAAGCAGCCAAAGGTTGGCTGTGGCACCGAAGGCTTGGTCATGCAGGTATGACAAACTTGCAGACTCTGGTGAAGAAAAATCATCTCCGTGGCATTCCTGATGTAAAATTCGACAAGGATCGTCTTTGGGCTGCATGTGAGGCTGGTAAATTGGCCAAGAAGCATCATTCTTCAAAGACTGTTATGACCACGACAAGACCTCTAGAAATTCTTCATATGGATTTATTCGGTCCTCCAAACTATGCAAGTTTCGGTGGCAGTCATTATGGTCTGGTTATTGTTGATGATTTCTCTCAATACACTTGGGTATTCTTTCTCGAAGACAAAACCTTCACCCAAGACATCTTCAAAAGCTTCGCTAAGAAGGCCCAGAATGAATATGATGTGCGAATTAAGCACATCAGAAGTGACAATGGAACTGAGTTAAAAATACTCACACTACTGCAGGATGCTGCTAACGCGACACTACAATCAGAGACCCTTTGACGAAACTGTGTGTGATGCATTAATCGCAAACAAGGATGTAAAAAAACCGTCAAAAAAGATGCAAAACCTTTGCGATGGTGGAGACATCAAACATGATTCAGATTTTAGTTACGTGTGCGATGCGGGGCATACGGTTGATCCATACGAATTGTTTGTGATTAGACAGAAGAACAGAAACGGGCAGCCATATCAATGTGTGTGTGATATACGGCATACAGTTCGCTCCGATGAACTGTTTGCTATTAGGGAATGCAACAGAAATGGTCACCCAGATCAAGGTGTGTGTGATATATGGCATACGGTTCACTCGCATGAACTGTTTTTGATTAGGGAAGAGAACAGAAACGGTTCAACTTAACAAGATATGTGTGATATGCGGCATATAGTTCACATAGATGAACTATTTGCGATGGCCAAAAGAACACAAACGTTTCGTGTAAACAAGATGTGTGTGATACGCAGCAAACAACCCACTCGGATGAACTGTTTGCGATGAGAAATTATAACACAGACGGTTACTATAGTTAGTTCGTGTGCGATTCTGTTTGTACCAAAAACTTTGAAAAATGCAAACTAATTGCTTGCAGTGGCTAGGAGTATCACACATGATGCGTCTGCGAGTACTCGTGTGCGATGATTAGTAAGTTACACATACATTTCCTTATATTAACACATGTGTGATAAATAACATGTGGCACCGCATATGGTATTCGGGTTGTGTGTGTGCTCCACTTAGTCTTCCCACGCTCCAGCGAATGCTTCCCGCGCTCCACATGGGTGAATTGTAAAATCCACGCCTCTTCCCTCTTCGGTTTCCCGCCACCAGCTAATGGCTTGTTGCATATAACCCAGGCGGCAACGCACCGTCACGACACTCTGCGCAGATCTAGTCCTCACCCATCTACCATTAGTTATTCCAAGCATGCCAGGCAACAACCAAAGCTTCGACGTTGACCCCTACCTACGTTACATCTTTGGCAATGAGAATGAGCCGGAGCAGATCAGGGAGCAAGAGCTTCATCGGCCGGTGCAGGCACCATGGCCCATCGGCAGCGATATCAGCGTGACAGTCCTTGGGCGCACAATCGACATATTGCAGAGGAAGTGTGATGAGAAGTTTGCTATCCACCATGCAAAAGATCCAGAGCTGCTCGACAGCATGATCGACGACCGACCCGTAGAGCCACCGTCACCAGTGCTCATCGAGAGCCTGATGCCCCACAAGGAACGGGCAGTGGACCTCTGTGATTCAGTCAACACACAGCCAGCCTGTGGCTTCATCATTGCCGGCGGCGGCCGTGTCAACCTCAATCCCGATGATGTGGTGGCTAGGCTCGAGCGCATCCTTGGCGGAGTTGATGTCCTCGATGAAGTAGAACATCGCCAACGTGATATCTTGAGGATGCAGGTGATGGACGGAATTTGCTACTAGGCCAGAGACATGGAAATGGAGCGGTTCCGCGGAGATATCATGCACGTGATTGCACGCTGTCAAGCTCTTCTGGAAGAGGCCCAGCAGCGCCAAGAGCCTCCCAGCGCCAGCAGCTCCGTAGGCGGAGGTGGGTCGGGACACTTGGAATGAACGACCGCAAGGGTGCTATGCTAATCATGGAGTCCGAGAAGACCGTCGTCGGAAGGCCGCCAGCTCAGCCTTGTAGCCTATATTTTATTCTAATTGTATGCATATGTAGGTCGTGAGTGTTTTGGGAATTGCCACATGTGGCATTTTAAATTATCCTGAATATGTAAGACAATTATTAACCGTTGCCATTGTAAATTTGCCTCAACGGCGAGCAGAGCACGCGCAGGGACGCCAGAGCGGAGCGCGCCGTGATACGTCTCCAACGTATCTATAATTTTTGATTGTTCCATGCTATTATATTATCATTCTTGGATGTTTTATAATCATTTTATAGCAACTTTATATCATTTCTTGGGACTAACCTATTGACATAGTGCCCAGTGCCAGTTGATGTTTTTTGCTTGTTTTTCACTTCGCAGGATATCAATATCAAACGGAGTCCTAATGCAGCAAAAAAATTTGGAGAATTTTTTTGGACCAGAAGACCCAGGATGGGCTAAAAAAGAACCAGAGGGGAGGCACGAGGTGGGCATAACCCACCTGGGCGCGCCAGGAGCCCAGGCACGACCGGGGGGTTGAGCCCCCCTCGGTGACCTCCCGCACCGCCTCTTCGCTCTATAAATTGCCAAATATTCCAAAAACCCTCGGGGTAACCCTAGATCAGAAGTTCCGCTGCCGCAAGCCTCTGTAGCCATGAAAAACGAATCTAGACCCTGTTTCGGCACCCTGCCGGAGGGGGAAATCATCACCAGTGGGCATCTTCATCATCCCGGCGGCCACCATGATGAGGTGGGAGTAGTCCACCCTCGGGGCTGAGGGTTTGTACCAGTAGCTATGTGTTTAATCTCTCTCTCTCGTGTTCTTGAGATGGCACGATCTTGATGTATCACGGGCTTTCTTAATATAGTTGGATCATATGGTTTTTCTTCCTCTCTATCTTGTCGTGATGAATTGAGTTTTCCCATTGAGATTTCGTTCTTATCGGATTGAATATTTTTATGGATTTGAGAGCACTTGATATATTTCCTGCATATGAATACCCATGGTGACAATGGGGTATTATATTGATTCACTTGAAATATGTTTTGGCACTCAACTCGCAGATTCCCGAGGTGACATTGGGGTAATCTATGCATAGGCATTGATGCACGTTTTCATCCTACTTTCTCCAGTAGAAATCTTGGGGCACTCTTTGAGGTTCTTTGTGTTGGATTGAGTATTATGAATCTGAATTTGCTTTGGTGTTATTCTAGTACGAACTCTTGATAGATCGATCGGAAAGAATAACTTGGTATTATTTTAGTACGAACTCTTGATAGATCAATCAGAAAGAATAACTTGTTGTTATTTTAGTACGAACTCTTGGATAGATTGATCGGAAAGAATATCTACAAACAATTTCTTCTTATGTTCTCTTCTATGTAAGAACTTTGGAGTGATTCTTCATCGCACTTTGAGGGATGGTTTTATGATCCAATTAGATTAGCATTGTTGAGAGATTGCACTAGCGAAAGTACGGACCCTAGGCCTTGTTTTCAAGCATTGCAATACCGTTTGTGCTCACTTTTATCATTCGCTACCTTGCTGTTTTTATTTATTCAGATTATAAAAATATATTTCTACCATCCATATTACACTTTTATCACCATCTCTTCGCCGAACTAGTGCACCTATACAATTTGCCATTGTATTGGGTCTGTTGGGGACACAAGAGATTTCTTGTATTTGGTTGCAGGGTTCTTTGAGAGATACCATCTTCATCCTACGCCTCCGACGAATTGATAAACATTAGGTCATCCACTTGAGGAAAAATTGCTACTGTCCTACAAAACTCTGCGCTTGGAGGCCCAACACAAGTCTACAAGAATAAAGTTGCGTAGTAGACATCAAGCTCTTTTCTGGCGCCGTTGCCGGGGAGGTGACTGCATGAAGGTATATCTTTAGATCTTGCAATTGAATCTTTTAGTTTCTTGTTTTATCACTAGTTTGGTTCATAAAAGAAAAGTACAAAAAATATGGAATTGAGGTGGTCTCATATTATTCATCTTTATCATGTCTTTCGTGAAAATGATTGTAACACCCCCTGTATTAAGCTAAGATCACCCTTTTGATGAGGCCATGTCATCATGATTAATAGTGCATAATCATCATTAGCATCATGTTGCATTTCAACTCCTAAGTCAAATTCAAATTTAAATGAAAGTGGGATATAAAAGTTGTCCAACATAGAAACTAAAATGTCAGATAAATAACAAATATTCCAGAGGCTATTCTAAAATTGAAACCAACATCATTGGAATTGGATAAGTGACTCGAACAACCTGAAACAGTGGATGAAGATAATATTTAATAACCATTTATTAAATCTGAAATAAATATGGAATTATGTTTTGTCCAAACTAATTTTAGGTGTTAAGGAATAATGCACTGGTATTTATGAAATAGGTCACACTTTTTACAAAAACCATTTGAGGCCTAAACATTTAACAGTAGAGAAAAAAGAAACAGAAAAGAAAAACATAAGCAACACCCCCCCCCCCCCCGACTGGGCCTCGGCCCAGCAAGCCACCGGGCCGCCAGGCCGGCCCAGCCGGCACCTACTTAGCCGGCCAACCCCCCGGCCAAACCCTAACCCTACCCCCGATCCCCCCTCCCCCTCGATCTCTCTCCTCCCCCCCCATCGGATCGGGCGCAGGCCCGATCCCGTCCGCCTCGCGCGACGCCGCCCCGTCGCCGCCTCCCCCTCGTCAGCCCCCACCTCCCGATCCAGATCGGGATCGGGATCGCGGGAACGACCCCGTCCCTCGGTCGCGGCGACGACCGCGCCGCCTCGCCGTCGCCGTTGGACGCCGCCGCCCGGATCCCGCTCTCCCTCGCCGGCCGGCTCCCTCGACGCCGCTCGCCCCGACGCGCCCGACCGCGCTGCCTCGCCCTCGCCGCACGACGCCACCGCCCGGAGCTCTCCCTCGCCGGTCTGCCTCGTCTACGTCGCCGCCTTGTCCCCGCCGGCCTGCCTCCCCATCGCCGTCGTCCCCGTCGACCACCCCGACCCCCGCTGCCCCGTCCCTACGGATCCCGGTGAGGCCTCGGGCCTCTCCCCCCCTCTCTGCTCGCGCACGCGCCCGCGCGCACCGCAGCCTCGCCACGCTCTGCCGCACGCGCGCGCGCGCCGCCCACTGCCCTCGCTCGCGCGCCCGCGTCGCTCCTCGCCGCCAACCGCCCGCTCCGGCGCCCCCCCGCTTCGCCTCCGCGCGACCGCCGCCCGCTGCCGCTCCAGCCACCGCGCTGCCGCCCGCGGCCGCTCCAGCCACCGCGCCGCCGCCCCGCCTCCGGCCCCGCCGTGGCCTCGCCGGCGCCCGCGCCCGCCGACCGCCCGTGCGTCCCCTTTGGGCACCGGACATGTCCGGTCCCGAAAGGGGCACGCCCCGGACATGTCCGCCCCTGGGCCACTGCCCAGTGGGGCCCGAACCCCTGTGACGCTGACGAATGGGGCCCACGGCCTAGAAACAGTTTTAAGAAAATAGAAATAAAAATAAATAATTAAAATAATTAATTAATTAATTAATTAATTAATTAATTAATTAGTTAATTAATCCTGATTAGGTTAATCTAATTAACTGATTAGTGTTAATTAAACAGTAATTAGTAATTAACTGCTGACGTCAGCATGATGTCATGCTGACGTCATCAATTACTGTTTCGGATAATGTTGAATTAAATAATTAATTAAAATTTCAGAAATTAATAAAAACTTTAGAAAATCATATCTTTTAAACCGTAACTCCGATGAAAATACTTTGTACATGAAACTTGCTCAGAACGACGATACGAACCCGAATACATCCTCCGTATTCCCGTCAGACGCCCGCAGCTATGAGAACGTTGAACAATTAGACAGATTCCGATAAATGAATAGTGTCCAACTTTAATTAAATAAATCCGAATAAATTCCTAAATTAACTAAATCGCTTAGTTAGGCTGTATATCACCCCGGCATATCATTTAGACATGTCATGCATCCCTGTTGCATTATTGCCGTGTGTTTACTGTTTCTTCCCCCTCTTCTCTTCGGTAGACTACGAGACCGACGCAGCTGCTGGTGCCCCGACCGACTACGTTGTTGTGACGACCCCTACTTGCCAGAGCAACCAGGCAAGCCCCCCCCTTGATCACCAGATATCGCCTATTCTCTCTATACTGCTTGCATTAGAGTAGTGTAGCATGATACTGCTTTCGGTTAATCCTATTCTGCTGCATAGCCTATCATTGTTGCTACTGTTGTTGATACCTTACCTGCAATCCTAAATGCCTAGTGTAGGATGCTAGTTTATCATCATGGCCTGCATTCTTGTCAGTTGCCTTGCTATACTATCGGGCCGTGATCACTCGGGAGGTGATCACGGGTGTATACTATACATATATGCATACTATATAGATGGTGACTAAAGTCGGGTCGGCTCGAAGAGTACCCGCGAGTGATTCACGGATTGGGGGCTGAAAGGACCTTTGTCCCACGGCCCTTTGAGTGGATCTTTGGGGCGGAGCGACAGGGCAGGTTGAGACCACCTAGGAGACAGGTGAGCCAAGCCCTGGCGGCGTTCGCGTTTACTTCATAATAAACACGTTAACGAGATTGGGATATTGATCTGAGTCTGGCCACTGGCCTATACGCACTAACCAACTAAGCGGGAGTAGTATGAGGTTACCGGCGTCGTGGTATCAGCTGAAGCCTTCTTGACGTCAGCGACTTGAGCGGCGGCGCGCTGTTGGACCGCGCTAACGTAACCGCCGTGATCGTGTGGGTTGCATTGGTATGCTCGCGGCGGTTACGTTAGCGCGGTCCAACACGGCGCGCGCCGTCGTCAGTCGCTGACGTCAAGAAGGCTTCAGCTGATACCACGACGCCGGGATACCCATAACTACTCCCGCTAGTTGGTTAGTGCGTATAGGCCAGTGGCCAGACTCAGATCAAATATCCAATCTCTGTTAAGGTGTTATTATGAAGTAAACGCGAACGCCGACCAGGCTTGGCCACCTGTCTCCTAGGTGGTCTCAACCTGCCCGTCGCTCCGCCACAAAGCCACTCAAAGGGCCGTTGGGACAAAGGTCCTTCAGCCCCCAATCCGTGAATCACTCGCGGGTACTCTTCGAGCCGACCCGACTTTAGTCACCATCTGTATAGTATGCATATATGTATAGTATACACCCGTGATCACCTCACGAGTGATCACGGCCGATAGTATAGCAAGGCAGACTGACAAGAATGCAGGGCCAATGATGATAAACTAGCATCTACACTAGGCATTTAGGATTGGGTAAGGTATCAACAACAGTAGCAACAATGATAGGATGCAGCAGAATAGGATTAACCGAAAGCAGTATCATGCTACACTACTCTAATGCAAGCAGTATAGAGGAGAATAGGCGATATCTGGTGATCAAGGGGGGGGGCTTGCCTGGTTGCTCTGGCAAGTAGGGGTCGTCAACAAGTCGTAGTCGGTCGGGGCGAGGGGGGCACCAGCAGCTGCGTCGGTCTCGTAGTCTACCGAAGAGAAGAGGGGGAAGAAACAGTAAACATACGGCAATAATGCAACAGGGATGCATGACATGTCTAAATGATATGCTGGGGTGATATACAGCCTAACTAAGCGATTTAGTTAATTTAGGAATTTATTCGGATTATTTAATTAAAGTTGGACACTATTCATTTATCGGAATCTGTCTAATTGTTCAACGTTCTCATAGCTGCGGGCGTCTGACGGGAATACGGAGGATGTATTCGGGTTCGTATCGTCGTTCTGAGCAAGTTTCATGTACAAAGTATTTTCATCGGAGTTACGGTTTAAAGATATGATTTTCTAAAGGTTTTATTTAATTTCTGAAATTTTAATTAATTATTTAATTCAACATTATCCGAAACAGTAATTGATGACGTCAGCATGACATCATGCTGACGTCAGCAGTTAATTAAGTTAATTAATTACTGTTTAATTAACACTAATCAGTTAATTAGATTAACCTAATCAGGATTAATTAACTAATTAATTAATTAATTAATTAATTAATTAATTAATTTTTAATATTTATTTTATTTCTATTTTCTTAAAACTGTTTCTGGGCCGTGGGCCCCATTCGTCAGCGTCACAGGGGTTCGGGCCCCACTGGGCAGTGGCCCAGGGGCGGACATGTCCGGGGCGCGGGAAAGGGGGGAAAGAAGGCGAAGGGGCACGGGCGATGGCCCTCCTCGAGGGTAGGAGGGGAGGGGAGAGGAGGGACAAGGGAGCGGAAGGCGGAGGGGCGGAGGGGGGGGAGGGACGCGCGAGAGGAGGGGGGTGGAGGGATGGGGAGGGAGGGGTGGACGGAGGAAGACGGGTGGGGCAGGGAGAGGGGAGTGGAGAGGAGGAGAGGCGAGAGGAGCGAGGGCAGTGGCGGGCGCGCGCGTGGCAGAGCGCGCAGGGCGGGTGCGGCTGGCTGGGGGCGGTGCGCGAGCAGAGAGGGGGGGAGAGGCCCGAGGCCTCACCGGGATCCGTAGGGACGGGCGGGAGGCAGGGGGGTCGGGGTGGGTCGCGGGACGACGGCGATGGGGAGGCAGGCCGGCGGGGACAAGGCGGCGACGTAGACGAGAGAGGAGAGCGAGGGAAGGGGGGTGGCGAGGGCGAGCGAGGAGGGAGAGAGGAGGTAGGGCGGTGGGGGAGACGGGTGAGGGAGCAGGGGGAGGAGAGAGCGGGATGGGGGGGGGTCCAAGGGACGGCGAGCGGCGGGTGTGGCGACCGAGGGACGGGGTGTTCCCGCGATCCCGATCCCGATCTGGATCGGGAGGTGGGCTGAACGAGGGGGAGGGAGGCGAGGGGCGGCGGGGGTCGCGAGCGGGTCGACGACGAGAGGCGGAAGGGATCGGGCCTGGCGATCCAGATGGGGGGGGGAGGAGGAGAGATCGAGGGAGGGGGGGAGCGGGGGGTAGGGTTAGGGTTTGGCCGGGGGGGTTGGCCGGCTAAGTAGGTGCCGGCTGGCGCCAGGCCCTGGTTGTGTTTTTTTTTATAACGGGGCTTGCTGGGCCGAGGCCCAGTCGGGGGGGGGGGGGGGTGTTGCTCTCTTTTTTTTTCTTTTCTGTTTCTTTTTTCTCTACTGTTAAATGTTTAGGCCTCAAATGGTTTTTGTAAAAAGTGTGACCTATTTCATAAATACCAGTGCATTATTCCTTAACACCTAAAATTAGTTTGGACAAAACATAATTCCATATTTATTTCAGATTTAATAAATGGTTATTAAATATTATCTTCATCCACTGTTTCAGGTTGTTCGAGTCACTTATCCAATTCCAATGATGTTGGTTTCAATTTTAGAATAGCCTCTGGAATATTTGTTATTTATCTGACATTTTAGTTTCTATGTTGGACAACTTTTATATCCCACTTTCATTTAAATTTGAATTTGACTTAGGAGTTGAAATGCAACATGATGCTAATGATGATTATGCACTATTAATCATGATGACATGGCCTCATCAAAAGGGTGATCTCTGTAGCTTAATACAGGGGGTGTTACAATGATGGAAAGGAAAATTGTGCTCAATTGATAGAAGAAGAATTCAATAAAATGTCTGGCATAAATGATGAGCATGATTGCAATGTTGTTAGTATGAATTCCGTGAATATCCATGATGCTAATGATATGCAAAGCCATAAGCTTGGGGATGCTATGTTTGATGAAGATGATATTTTTAGTCCCCCAAGTTTTGATGAGAATATTTACTATGATGAAAGCATGCCTCCTATTTATGATGATTATGGTGATGACATGTATGCTATAAAGAGTAATGATATCCATGAAACTTGTCATCATGATTTTAATGCTCAATATGATTATGCCAATCAAGAATCACATGATAGCTATTTTGTTGAGTTTGCTCCCACAACTATTCATGAGAATAAATTTTCTTATGTGGTGAGTAAGAAAATTTATATGCTTGTGGATCATGAAAAGAATGCTTTATGTGATAGCTATATTGTTGAATTCATTCATGATGCTACTGAAAATTATTATGAGAGGGGAACATATGCATTTACATATTGCAATAATATCAAGTTTCCTCTCTATGTGTTGAAAATCTTGAAGTTTTGTTTGTTTTGCCTTTCTATGCTAGTTGATTCTTGTTCCCATAAGTTATTTGCTCACAAAATCCCTATGCATAGGAAGTGGGTTAGACTTAAATGTGCTTGCCGTGTGATTCATGATGCTCCCTTTATGTTTCAATTCTTCTCTTTTATGTGAGCATCATTGAAATCATCATGCCTAGCTAAAAAGACATTAAATAAAAGTGCTTGTTGGGAGGCAACCCAACATTTACCCCTACTGTTTTTGTGTGTTCACATGATTAGGATACTGTATTAATTATGTTTTATATCTTTTATTTCAATAAAGTGCCAAGTAAAGCCTTTGGGATAGTGTGGATGATAGTTGACTTGATTCTGTGCAAAAACAGAAACTTTTGCGCCCAGTAACAGAATTGTTTAAATTAACTGGAGCTTCTAAAAACTCTGAATGTTTTAAAGTTTATGGGTATACAAATTGTATACGTTTTCCCAATTTTTCAGAATTTTTGGAGGTACAGAAGTACGACCTTAATTCAGATGTTTACAGACTGTTCTGTTTTTGACAGATTCTGTTTTCAATGCATAGTCTGCTTGTTTTCTAGTTTCTATGGCTTATATTGCTCAATATAAATTGTGGAAATGATAAGGTACAGTAGGAATTTTGTGAGAACAATTATGAATCTTGTCTTTTACAGTACCGAAGTGAATGATTTGTCTTTATCATACTAACCTATCTCACGAAGTTCCGTTAAGTTTTCTGTGATTGAAGTTTTCAAGTTTTGGCTGAGATATCGATATGAGGAGAATAAGGAGTGACAAGACCCTAAGCTTGGGGATGCCCAAGGCACCTCCAAGGCAATATTCAAGGAAGATCCAAGCAACTAAGCTTGGGGATGCCCCGGAAGGCATCCCCTCTTTCGTCTTCAACATTATCGGTAACCTCACTTGGAGCTATATTTTCATTCGTCACATGATATGATTTTTGCTTGGAGCGTCATTTTATTTTATTTTTATTTTCTTGCTGCTATTTATAATAATGTTTTGCAACTTTAATTTCAATAAAAATGTCAAGGATGACCTTTACCATGCTTATTTTGCAAGTCTACATGTTGCTGTTTTAAAATAGAAAGTTTATCGCTGTTGCAATAATTCTCCAGAAAAGTCAGAATGTGACAAAAGCTCTGTTAAGTTTTCTACACTGTGGTAAATTTTCATAATTTTTGGAGTTTGGGAAGTATGATTACAATTGCATCCTTTATAGATTGTCCTGTTTTGGCAGATTGCTGTTATGTTTGCCTATGTTTGCTTGTTTAATGATTCTATTTGAGGATAGGACTATTAAATATGCAGAGGAATTTAGTATGCAATGTTAAATAATAATTTTAGTGATTTGCTACAGTAGGGAATGATAAGGTTTTTGTATTGATTTATACTAACTTATCTGACGAGTTCTTGTTGAGTTTTACGTGGATGATGTTTTTAAGAATTAGGGAAACCATGATATGAGAGGAATTAAGGAGACACAAAAGCTCAAGCTTGGGGATGCCCAAGGCATCCCAAGATAATATTTCAAGAACTCTCAAGCATCTAAGCTTGGGGATGCCCCGGTAGGCATCCCACCTTTCTTCATCAACAATTATCGGTTAGCCTCGGTTAAACCTAAGTTTTTGCTTCTTCACATGATGTGTGCTATTCTTAGAATGTCATTTTTTTTCTTGCTGTTTTAATAAAATACTTAGATCTGAAATTTTTGAATAAGAGAGAGTCCTCAATTAGCTACCCATTTACTTAACTACTCGCTTGATCTTTACTTATATCTTTTTGGAGTAGTTTGTCATTTGCTCTAGTGCTTCACTTATATCTTTTTGAGCACGGTGTGATTTAATTTTTTTGAAGAAATTCTCTCATGCTTCACTTAAATTAATTTGAGAGAGGAAAATTTTATGCTCATGTTCTTCACTTAAATTTTTTTGAGCTTATCAAAAGCAACATATGAAACTTGTCCCAACGTGATAGATATTCAAGAGGGATATAATAAAAACTTTCATGAAGATCATTGGACAAATTAAACTTGATTCATTGTAATAGTTTTGCGATATGGAGATAATAATATGTGAGTCATGTTGGTGAGTAATTGTGCTTTAGTAGGAATATTGGTGTTAAGGTTTGTGATTCCCTATGCAAGCACGAAAGTCAATAGTTATGCAATGAAATTACATCCTACTTGTGGTGCATTATTCGGTGTTGGTTATGCTCAATGCTCATTTATGTGAATTTTTGTTTCTTGGTTAGCTACTTCTCAATCTATTTGCTAGCGTCCATTTGTACTAAGTGGGAATACTACTTGTGCATCCAAAATCCTTAAACCCAGTTTTGCCACATGAGTTCAGCATACCTACCTATATGTGGTATTTCCATGTCGTTCTAAGCAAATTTGCATGTGCCATCTCTAATTTTCAAAATAATTTCCTTTTTGTGTGCTCGTACCACACATGAAGTGGTAGGGGGTGGCCAATATTTTCCATGCTAGATGTGTTATTCTCAAGATGAGTGTTTATTCACTTGTCATTGCACGAGAGTACGTCAAAGGTATTAGGGATGCCCAGTCCCAAAATAAAAATGAATTTACTTTATGTTGTCAAATAATAAATTCCTTGGAAAGTGTTGGTATGGAGGGCACCCGTGGATACGGCTAGCCATGGATTGTGAAAGAATGGTGGAAAAAGGAATAAACTTTATTTTCTGTTTGGGAACCGCCTATGATATATCTAGCATGGAAAGTGTTGGGAATTACTCGGTCGTTTTCGTTGACGGGAAAAGTATGCCTCTCAAAATGTTTTTATCTCTCAGTTTAAGCTTTGAGCTCTAGCACCTCTACAAATCCCTACATTCCTCTGCGAAGGGCCTTTCTATTTACTTTATGCAATTTTTTTTATTTGAGTCTCCATCTTCTCTTATAAGCACCAACGAAGGGGCACTATGATCGTAATTGAGCATTGGATGAAGCTAATATGCGAGTGTGTTTCATGAATGGATCAATGATTGAGCAGGATGGGCTAGGGATAACTTGCTTTAGTGTTGATATTTTGAAAGACATGGTTGCTTGTTGATATGCTTGAGTATTGAAATCTTCATGTCAAAACTAGACTATTGCTTTGAACCATATAAAAGTCCATATGTCCACGCTACAAAAGGAAAGAATGTGATGAACATGATAGGCAGCATTCCACATCAAAAATTCTGTTTTTATCATTTACCTACTCGAGGACGAGCAGGAATTAAGCTTGGGGATGCTGATACGTCTCCAACGTATCTATAATTTTTTATTGTTTCATGCTATTATATTATCATTCTTGGATATTTTACAATCATTTTATAACAACTTTATATCATTTCTTGGGACTAACCTATTGACATAGTGCCCACTGCCAGTTGGTGTTTTTTGCTTGTTTTTTACTTCGCAGGAAATCAATATCAAACGGAGTCCAAATGCAGCAAAAAAATTTAGAGAATTTTTTTGGACCAGAAGACCTAGGATGGGCTAAAAAAGTACCAGAGGGGAGGCCCGAGGTGGGCATAACCCACCTGGGCGCGCCCAGGAGCCCAGGCGCGCCCAGGGGGGTGGTGCCCCCCTCGGTGACCTCCCGCACCGCCTCTTCGCTCTATAAATTGCCAAATATTCCAAAACCCTCGAGGTAACCGTAGATCAGAAGTTCCACCACCGCAAGCCTCTGTAGCAACAAAAAACCAATCTAAACCCTGTTCTGGCACCCTGCCGGAGGGGGAAATCATCACCGGTGGCCATCTTCATCATCCCAGCGGCCACCATGATGATGAGGGAGTAGTCCACCCTCAGGGCTAAGGGTTTGTACCAGTAGCTATGTGTTTAATCTCTCTCTCTCGTGTTCTTGAGATGGCACGATCTTGATGTATCACTGTCTTTCCTAATATAGTTGGATCATATGGTGTTTCTCCCTCTCTATCTTGTCATGATGAATTGAGTTTTCCCTTTGAGATTTCATTCTTATCGGATTGAATATTTTTATGGATTTGAGAGCACTTGATATATGTCTTGCATATGAATACCCGTGGTGACAATGGGGTATTATATTGATTCACTTGATATATGTTTTGGCACTCAACTCGTGGATTCCTGAGGTGACATTGGGGTAATCTATGCATAGGGGTTGATGCACATTTTCATCCTACTTTCTCCGGTAGAAATCTTGGGGCACTCTTTGAGGTTCTTTGTGTTGGATTGAGTATTATGAATCAGAATTTGCTTTGGTGTTATTCTAGTACGAACTCTTGATAGATCGATCGGAAAGAATAACTTGGTATTATTTTAGTACGAACTCTTGATAGATCGATCGGAAAGAATAACTTGGTGTTATTTTCGTACGAACTCTTGGATGGATTGATCGGAAAGAATATCTACAAACAATTTCTTCTTATGTTCTCCGCTAGATACGAACTTTGGAGTGATTCTTCATCACACTTTGAGGGATGGTTATATGATCCAATTAGATTAGCATTGTTGAGAGATTGCACTAGCGAAAGTACGGACCCTAGGCCTTGTTTTCAAGCATTGCAATACCGTTTGTGCTCACTTTTATCGTTCGCTACCATGCTGTTTTTATTTATTCAGATTATAAAAATATATTTCTACATCCATATTACACTTCTATCACCATCTCTTCACCGAACTAGTGCACCTATACAATTTGCCATTGTATTGGGTGTGTTGGGGACACAAGAGATTTCTTGTATTTGGTTGCAGGGTTGTTTGAGAGATACCGTCTTCATCCTATGCCTCCCACGGATTGATAAACCTTAGGTCATCCACTTGAGGGAAAATTGCTACTGTCCTACAAAACTCTGCGCTTGGAGGCCCAACACAAGTCTACTAGAATAAAGTTGCGTAGTGGACATCACGCCGCGGCCGCCTCAATGGCGAGCAAAATGCGCGGACGGACGCGAGCAGAGCGCGCCACGGCTGCCTCAACAACGAGAAGAGCGTGCCGCAGCCGCCTCAATGGCGAGCAACCACATGGTCAACCTTTTGGCACCCCGTGGGAGGCGCGACGGCACATCCATCTGACACGATGGTGATATCTTGACCATGTGTGATAGTGGGCGGACACGCACACGTACATCCGAGAACGTGGGCCCATATTTTGGCCTTCCAAGGCGTGGCATACGGTTGATCCATAAGAACTGTTTGCGATGAGCCAGAACGACAGAAACGGGCTTTGTAGGCCCAGAACCATCAATAAATTTTGACCTTGTTTCTCGTCACATTGCAGATTACAACGCAATAAATAATTGCAAATCTGTTCACACCGATCAAACCAATATGTGTTCACACTTAGCACCGGGCTATAAAAACATCCCACTCGAAAATTACTTCACAGTTCCTCTCCTCATCACCCACAAAACTGGTCTTTCCTGTCAAGTCGTTCCACCATGACCGGTAGGAAGAGTTTCGGGTGGACATATAACCAGGGAGCAAAGACCAAGGCCGCGGAAGCACTAGAGATGTCCCGTCGCCATGCGATAGCCGCAGCAGAGATGTCCCGACGCGCCGCAGAGCCCTCGAACGAGCTCTCACCGGCACGTGAGGGCTCGCACAAGCGCACTCGCCACATCGGCGATCACGATGACCTGGCGTTGCTGAAGTCCTTGGCCGGCGACGACGACATTCTTGCTGGCCTCATTAAGCAGCAGGAGCTCGTCGACGGCTTGATGAAGCTGCTCGAGATCAGCAATGCCTCGGTTAAGAAGGCGACTAGCCTCGCCGAGCAACTCATGGGTGACAATGCGAAGCTCCTCAAGGCGCTCTCCGAGAAGGAGGAGGAGGCCGCCGGCTGGAAGATGCTGCATGAGCAGAGCAGTGCCTCGGGGATGATGCTAACAGCGGTTATCGAGGAACTGATGGGTGACATGAGGAAGCTCCGGATCAAGCACGAGCAGGAGGTGGAGGAATCCGTGGCTGCTTTCAAGCCAAGTTGTGAGGAATTGAAGAAGCAGCTGGAGGATGTCGTCGCCCGGTGATCCATCAAGCAGTAGAGACAGTAGCGACCCAGATCGTTGTCTGTGATTTCCTTCTTCTCTTGCCCCCGTGTCTTCCGGGCTTTACCACATGTGGCATTTTTAATTATCCGGAATATGTAAGACAATTATTATCCGTGCCATTGTAAATTTTTCATCGTATTATCCCTTGCCATTTTATTTGTCGTCGTATTATCCGTTCCCTATGTGGCATTTTAAATTAGGCCGGAATACGAGTTGAAAACACGAACAAAGCAAATGGTAACGTTGAGCAGGGCCATGGGATCACAAGCAAACACCCTCCGTCCAGGTGCTTTAATTAACCATGTGTTAAACAGTGGCTCGGCCGCTATTAATGGAGAAGTTGTGATCGAGGCGGGCGGCTGGTGGATGGAGGTCAAAGAGCTCGCTTCCTGATGAGCATGGGCGGCCTTGCTGCTCGCATGTGTCCCGTCGAGCTTGCGAGATGGACAGGATGCACGCGTCCTGTCGAGCCTGCGTGGCAGACTGCTCGCATGCGTCCCATCGAACCTGCATAGTAGACTTCTCGCGCTCGTCCCGTCTAATCAAACAGCTGCACGCACTTCACCGAGTATGGTTAAATTTTGGCACAAAATGCAAAGATGACCAATGAATGAGGACGGAGGTAGTACTATCCCATAAGAAAAGAGGGACGCGTGGCCGCATTTAAATGGTTACGGGAACACACGGTTCATATAATACAACCATTTGCGATATTAACGTGTTAGCTATTTGTTTCAAAAGGACTTTGTTGGCTATTAATGTGTGCGCCTTGTCTCAAACTGGATGATTTTTTTTACCACGGCATATATGTGCCATGTCAAGAAACCATGCCAAGTTTCATGTTTTTTCGGTGAGTTTTCGATTTACTGGGATTTAAAAACCGAGATTCTCAATGTTTCAGGACGACAAGAAGTTTGTAATTCATTCCCATTTCTTCAATGAGACCTAGACATGCACCCAATGACAATGTACGATTTTCCACCCATTTTGCTTCACTGGAGCATGTGCTTGTAGTTCAAATTTGAATTATGGACTACATTAAATGCCTAGAAAACTCAATTAATATATAAAATGGCCAAACGAACCCTAAACAGTTTCAAATTTCAGCACGACACTCCTGTTATTCTATGTTGCCTATAGAAAACAAAGTTCAAGGCTAGAAGAGGGAGCGATTATCGTTTCGCCCACAAGGGGACACGTTTCCCTATTGAAACCATGAGGGTTCTTGCAACAGACTCTGGTTTGTATGAGGTTTGTAATAAAGCTTGGCCCAAATTGGTCAATGTTTTTACCACGACATATATGTGCCATGACGTGACACCATGCCAACTTTCATGACTTTCTGGTGAGTTTTGGATTTACGGGGATTTAAAAACCGAGATTCCAAATTTTTGAGGACGAGCCAGGATGCCGGTATGATTGTAATTCATTCCCATTCCTTGCATGGGACCTAACAATGCACCCAAGGACACATGTATAATTTTTCTAGCCATTTTGGTGAACTGGAGCATGTATTTGTAGTTCAGATTTGAATTATGGACATTAAATGCCTAGGAAACTCAATTAGTGTATAAAAAGGCCAAATGAACCCTGAATAATTTTAAATTTCAGCATGGATATCCTGTCGTTCCATGTTGCCTGTAGAAGAAAATACAAGGAGAAAAGAGGCAGTGATTATCGTTTCGCCCACAAGGGGGACACATTTCCCTATCGGAACCACGAGGCTTCTTGAGAGAAGCTCTGGTTTGTAAGAGGCTTGTAATAAAACTTGCGCCAAAATCGACAAAAAAATTCCTCGACATATATGTGCCATGTCGTGACACCGTGCCAAGTTTCACAATTTTCGGGTGAGTTTTGGATTTACGGGGATTTAAAAACCGAGATTCTTCTCACGAAATGTTTTCAAATAGCACACGGTTCACTCACAAAAGCCGTCTGCCTACCAAACCGTGGGCGATGCCCCCCCTACTGCGCGCGCGATCTGAGTCATGCATTCTCATTGGCCAGAACCCAAACCCCACGGATCGTACGTCTGCACCGTTGGATGCTCCCAGATCGAACAGCAATCCTCATTCCTTTCGACGGCACATGCTGTTCCGGTTGTGATTTTATTTATATGGGTAAGCACTGTGCACATGCGTCGTGCTATCTTACGCTTCCTTCTCTACTAAGTTTTCTATATTAATGTTGTTATATATCCAAACACGCTACCGTTTGCCGCCACTCCTCCCATCGGTTTCCCGCCTCTTCTCCCATCATTTTCCCGCTGCCAGTGTCAGTGCTCATTGAAGGCTAGGCGGCGACACACCGACCATGTAAATATCGCACACAGTTTCTAAAAGCACAAATGTGTGTGATAGTAGGGAGTAGGTCCCATAGGGTGACCAGCGTGAAACGCCTTAAAGGCAAGGAGGCAATTCCTATCAGCAAGGGGCGGCTTCCCAGCCGCTAGCCTAGTCGAATAGAACGCAAAAGTTAAGCGTGCTCGGGCTGGAGTATGATACGTCCATTTTGCATCATGTTGTCCTACTGTTATTTATGATGTTTTTATACATAATAATGCTTTTTGGAGTAATTCTAATGCCTTTTCTCTCATAATATGCAAGGTTCACACAAAGAGGGAGAATTCCGGCAGCTGGAAATCTCAACCTGAAATGCTACATCAGGCTACCTATTCTGCACAACTCCAAATGAGCTGAAACTTCACGAGGATTTTTTATGGAATAAATAAGAATTATTGGAGCAAATAACTACTAGAGGGGGCCCACTAGGTGGGCACAACCCACCTGGGCGCGCCAGGGAGCCCAGGCGTGCCCTGGTGGGTTGTGCCCTCCTCGGCCCACCCCCGGTACCCCTCTTCTGGTATATAAGTCATTTTGACCTATAAAAAATAAGAAGAGAACTTTCAGGATGAAGCACCACCATCTCGAGGCGGAACTTGGCAGGAGCACTTTTGCCCTCCGGCGAAGCGATTCCGCCGGGGGAACTTCCCTCCCGGAGGGGGAAATCATCGTCATCATCATCACCAACAACTCTCCCATCTTGGGGAGGGCAATCTCCATCAACATCTTCAACAACACCATCTCCTCTCAAACCCTAGTTCATCTCTTGTGCTCAATCTTTGTACCGGAACTATAGATTGGTACTTGTGGGTGACTAGTAGTGTTGGTTACATCTTGTAGTTGATTACTATATGGTTTATTTGGTGGTACATTATATGTTGAGATCCATTATGCTATTTAATACCCCTCTGATATTGAGCATGATTATCATTAGTGAGTAGTTACTTTTGTTCTTGAGGTCACGGGAGAAATCTTGTTGCAAGTAATCATGTGAACTTGATATGTGTTCGATATTTTGATGATATGTATGTTGTGATTCCCTTAGTGGTGTCATGTGAACGTCGACTACATGGCACTTCACCATATTTTGGGCCTAAGGGAATGCATTGTGGATTAGTTATTAGATGATGGGTTGCGAGAGTGACAGAAGCTTAAACCCTAGTTTATGCGCTATTCCGTAAGGGACTAATTTGGATCCAAAAGTTTAATGCTATGGTTAGATTTATTCTTAATACTTTTCTCGTAGTTGCGGATGCTTGCGAGGGGGTTAATCATAAGTAGGAGGTTTGTTCAAGTAAGAATATCACCTAAGCACCGGTCCACCCACATATCAAATTATCAAAGTAGCGAACACAAATCAAACCAACATGATGAAAGTGACTAGATGAAATTCCCGTGTATCCTCAAGAACGCTTTCCTTATCATAAGAGACCGTTTTGGCCTGTGCTTTGCCTCAAAAGGATTGGGCTACCTTGCTGCACTTTTGTTACCATTACCGTTACTTGCTCGTTACAAATTATCTTGCTACCAAACTACTCGTTACGTATAATTTCAGTGCTTGCAGACATTACCTTGTTGAAAACCGCTTGTCATTTCCTTCTGCTCCTCGTTGGGTTCTACACTCTTACTTATCGAAATGACTATGATTGATCCCCTATACTTGTGAGTCATCAAAGCTCTTTTCTGGCTCCGTTGCCGGGGAGTGAAGCGCTCTTGGTAAGTGGAAATCGGTAAGGAAAAATTATTACTACGTGCTGAAATTTATTGTCACTTGTTACTATGGAGAACAATCCTTTGAGGGGTTTGTTTGGAGTATCTTCACCTCGACCGGAACCATAATTAGTTGCCCCTCAACCTACTGCACCTACTGAAAATATTGGTTATGAAATTCCTTCGGGTATTATAGAACAACTGCTAGCTAATCCTTATGCAGGAGATGGAACCGAACATCCTGATATGCACTTGATATATGTGGATGAAATTTGTGGATTATTTAAGCTTGCAGGTTTACCCGGAGATGAAGCTAAGAAGAAGTTTTTCCCTTTATCTTTGAAAGGAAAACCATTGGGATGGTATAGGCTATGCGATGATATTGGATCTTGGAATTGGAATCGATTGAAATTGGAATTTCAACAAAAAAATTATCCTATGCTTCTAGTTCATCATGATCGGAATTATATATATATATAATTTTTGGCCTCGTGAAGGAGAAAGTATCGCTCTAGGTTGGGGGAGGCTTAAGTCAATGTTATATTCATGCCCCAATCATGAGCTCTCAAGAGAAATTATTATTCAGAATTTTTATGCTCGGCTTTCTCATGATGATCGATCCATGCTTGATACTTCTTGTACTGGTTCCTTTATGAAGAAGACTATTGACTTCCAGTGGGATCTTTTAGAAAGAATTAAATGCAACTCTGAAGATTGGGAACTCGGTGAAGGTAAAGAGTCAGGTATTAAGCTCAAGTATGATTGTGTTAAATCTTTTATGAATACCGATGCTTTTCAAAAGTTTAGCACTAAATATGGACTTGACTCTGAGATAGTAGCCTCCTTTTGTGAATCTTTTGCTACTCATGTTGACCTCCCTCAGGAGAAGTGGTTTAAATATCACCCACCTATCAAATAAGAAATTAAAGAACCAGTAATAGCTAAAGATGAAACTATTATTTACAATGTTGATCCGGTTGTGCCTACTGCTTATATTGAAAAACCACCTTTCCCTTTTAGGATGAAGGAACATGCTAAAGTCTCAACTGTGGTCAACAAAAGTTATATTAGAACTTCCAAACCTGTTGAACAAATCAAAGTATAACCTAGTGTTGCTATGGTTAAAGATATCTTGGTTGAAAATATATATGGGCATGTTATTTACTTCTGTGATGAAGCTGCTAGAATTGCCAAACCCGATGAAAAAGATAAACATAGACCCGTTGTTGGCATGCCTATTGTCTCAGTTAAAATAGGAGATCACTGTTATCATGGTTTATGCAACATAGGTGCTAGCGTGAGTGCCATTCCTTTTACCTTATATCAAGAAATTATGAATGATATAGCATCCACTGAAATAGAAGACATAGATGTTACTATAAACTTGCTAATAGGGACACCATCACACCACTTGGGATTGTTAGAGATGTTGAAGTCTTGTGTGGGAAAATAAAATACCCTACTGATTTTCTTGTTCTTGGTTCCCCACAAGATGACTTTTCTCCCATTATCTTTGGTAGACCTTTCTTGAACACCGTTAATGCTAAAATAGATTGCGAGAAGCAAATCGTCGGTGTTAGTTTTGGTGATGAGTCTCATGAGTTTAATTTTTCTAAGTTTAGTAGGAGCATCATAAGGAAGAATTTCCTAGTAAGGATGAAATAATTAGTCTTGCTTCTATTGCTGTGCCTCCTACTGATCCACTAGAACAATATTTGCTAGACCACGAAAATGATATGAATCTGCATGAAAGAAATGAAATAGATAAGATTTTCTTTGAACAACGTCCTCTGCTTAAACACAATTTGCCTATTGAAACTCTAGGAGGTCCTCCTCCACCTAAAGGTGATCCTGTGTTTGAATTAAAACGATTGCCAGACACTTTGAAATGTGCTTATCTTGCTGAGAAAAAGATTTGTCCTGTTATTATTAGTGCTAACCTTTCAGAACATGAAGAAGAAAGATTATTGAAGGTTCTGAAGAAGCACTGAGCTGCCATTGGATATACTCTTGATGATTTAAAGGGCATTAGTCCCACTCTCTATCAGCATAAAATTAATATGGAGCCTGATGTTAAACTCGTTATTGTTCACCAACGACGTTTAAATCCTAAAATTAAAGAAGTGGTAAGAACGGAAATACTGAAGCTTCTGGAAGCAGGTATAATCTATCCCATAGCTAATAGTAGATGGGTAAGTCCTGTTCATTGTGTCCCTAAAAAGGGAGGTATTACCGTTGTTCCTAATGATAAGAATGAACTTATTCCACAAAGAATTGTCACTCGCTACAGAATGGTAAACGATTTTAGAAAACTAAATAAAGCTACTAGAAAGGATCATTACCCTCTACCTTTTGTTGATCAAATGTTAGAAAGACTATCAAAGCACACACATTTTTGCTTTCTTGATGGATATTCCGGTTTTTGTCAATTACCTGTTTCACAACCTGATCAAGAGAAAACCACCTTTACTTGCCCTTTTGGAACTTATGCTTATAGACGTATGCCTTTTGGTTTATGCAATGCACCTGCTACCTTTAAAGATGTATGACTGCTATATTCTCTGACTTTTGTGAAAAGATTGTTGAGGTTTTCATGGATGATTTTTCCGTTTACGGAACTTCTTTTGATGATTGCTTGAGCAACCTTGATCGAGTCTTGTAGAGATGTGAGCAAACTAATCTCGTCTTGAATTGGGAGAAGTGTCACTTTATGGTTATGAAGGTATTGTCTTGGGACTTAAAATTTCTGAACGAGGTATTGAGGTGGATAAAGCTAAAGTTGATGCAATTGAGAAAATGCCATGCCCTAAAGATATCAAAGGTATTCGTAGTTTCCTCGGTCATGCTGGTTTCTCTAGGAGGTTTATTAAAGACTTCTCTAAAATTTCTATGCCTCTTACAAATCTTTTAGAAAAGGATGTTCCATTTGTTTTTGATGATGATTGTGTAGAAGCCTTTGAAACACTTAAGAAAGCCTTGATTTCTGCACCAATTGTTCAACCACCTGATTGGAACTTGCCTTTTGAAATTATGTGTGATGCTAGTGATTATGCTGTTGGTGCTGTTCTAGGACAAAGAGTCGATAAGAAATTAAATGTTATTCATTATGCTAGTAAAACTCTCGACAGTGCTCAACGAAATTATGCTACTGAAAAAAGAATTTTTAGCAGTTGTGTTTGCTTGTAATAAATTTAGATCTTACATTGTTGATTCTAAAGTGACTATTCACACCGATCATGCTGCTATAAAATATCTTATGGAAAAGAAGGATGCTAAACCTAGACTCATTAGGTGGGTTCTTTTGCTACAAGAATTTGATTTACATATCACTGATAGAAAGGGAGTTGAGAAACCCGTGGCTGATAACTTGTCTAGGTTAGAAAATATTCTTGATGACCCACAACCTATTAATGATAGTTTTCCTGATGAACAATTAGCAGCAATAAATGTTTCTCATAACACTCCTTGGTATGCTGACTATGCCAATTATATTGTTGCTAAATATATACCACCTAGCTTCACATACCAACAAAAGAAAAAATTCTTCTATGATTTAAGACGTTACTTTTGGAAAGACCCACATCTTTATAAAGAAGGAGTAGATGGTATTATTAGACGTTGTGTACCTGAGCATGAACAGGGACAAATCCTACGGAAATGTCACTCCGAAGCTTATGGAGGACATCATGCGGGAGATAGAACTGCTCATAAGGTATTGCAATCTGGTTTTTATTGGCCTACTCTCTTCAAGGATGCCCGTAAGTTTGTTTTATCTTGTGATGAATGTCAAAGAATTGGTAATATTGGTAAGCGTCAGGAAATGCCTATGAATTATTCTCTTATTGTTGAACCATTTGATGTTTGGGGATTTGATTACATGGGGCCTTTTCCTTCCTCTAATGGGTATACACATATTTTGGTTGCTGTTGATTATGTTACTAAGTGGGTAGAAGCTATTCCAACTAGTAGTGCTGATCACAACACCTCTATTAAAATGCTTAAGGAAGTCATTTTCCCAAGGTTTGGAGTCCCTAGATATTTAATGACTGATGGTGATTCACATTTTATTCATGGTGCTTTTCGTAAAATGCTTGCTAAATATGATGTTAACCATAGAATTGCATCACCTTATCACCCTCGGTCTAGTGGTCAAGTTGAACTTAGCAATAGAGAAATAAAATTAATATTACAAAAACTATCAATAGGTCCCGAAAGAATTGGTCTAAGAAGTTAGATGATGCACTTTGGGCTTATAGAACAGCATATAAAAATCCTATGGGTATGTCTCCGTATAAAATGGTTTATGGAAAAGCTTGTCATTTGCCTCTTGAGTTAGAACATAAAGCATATTGGGCAATTAAAGAACTCCACTATGATTTCAAACTTGCCTGTGAAAAGAGGTTATTTGATATTAGCTCACTAGATGAATGGAGAACCCAAGCCTATGAAAATGACAAGTTATTTAAATAAAAAGTTAAAAGATGGCATGACAAAGAATCCAAAAGCGTGAGTTTAAAGTTGGAGAATATGTTTTTTTGTACAACTCTCATTTCAGATTCTTTGCAGGAAAACTTCTCTCCAAATGGGAAGGACCTTATGTGATCGAGGAGGTTTATTGATTCGGCGCCATCAAGAAAAATAATGCCGAAGGTACTAACCCGAAGGTTGTTAATGGGCAACGAATAAAACATTATATCTCAGGTACGCCCATTAATGTTGAAAGCAATATTATCCAAACTATGACACCGGAAGAACACATAAAGGAAACCTTCCGGAACACTCCAGAATAACTGAAAGATAGGAGGTACATGATACGGTAAGTAAACGAACTCCAAAAATCCGCAAAAATATTTTTTGCTAGTCTTGGAATATAACAAAAATTAGTAAAATAAGAAACAACCAGGAAGGCACCCCTGGTGGGCACAAGACACCAGGGCGCGCCTGGCTTGCCACGCGCGCCCAGGTGGGTTGTGCCCACCTCGGGTACCTTCCGGACTCCATTTTTCTTCCGTTTGCTTGTTTCCCAAGATAAAAAAATCTTTATATACCCCCCCCCCCAAACCTATTGACCACCGTATCATGGAGAAATCTTCTGTCTTCTTTTCTTGCTGTTTCCGGTCAGATCTGTTAAGCCAAGCATCATGTCTTCTTCCTCCTCCAACAACATGGAAGAGGATGCTTGGTTGATGAAGATCAAGTTGAAGAGAGAAGAGCCTGAAGAAGTCATCAAAGGGGACAAGAGCAAGGAGGTCACCAGAGATCAAGCGCCGGTGGTCGAGCAAGCTTTGCCTGCCGAGGAGGAAGAAGAAGATATCCTTAAACCTTACTATGGTCATCTTACCCCCACTGAGATTGAAGCCTTTCAGATCATCGAAATGGTTCGTGTGCAAACTAAATATCTCACCCGTGAAAATATTCTATTACAAGAGCACATCATTGCCCTCTGGAGCATCATCCATAGATTGGAGAAGCTGTTGGACAGGGTAACTACTTCATCACCACCACCTCCTTCTTCATCACCAAAGGAAAATTGAGTATCGGGTATGGGCACTCCCCTTGGCTTGTGCCAATCTTGGGGGAGGTTCCCCGGTATCGTATCATCTCCACTATCTTTTGCCTTTACTTATCTTAGTTTGATCCATAGTTATCTTTTGCTTTAGATGAATAAAAGTTTAGTTCTATCCTTTCTTTTTGAGTGTTTGCTTAGTGATCTATCTTTGTAATCGTGTGCAAGATATATATAATAAAGTTTTGTCTGAGTTTTGTTTTCTTTACTTTCATGTTCAATAAAAATAAAGGAAATAAATAAAAAAGATCATATGCTAATTTTATGGTAAGTAATGACATCACATAAGGAAGAGTATAAGTAGAAAATTTTATTGGAGATTGACAAACATAGCATTGGTCAATGATGCAATTCATGAAAGAATTAATAAGGGAAGAGAAGATTCACATGCAAATACACTATCCTGGACATCTTTTGTGATTGTGAGCCCCCATCAAAATATTATATGCCAAAATTGTTGACGTTGGACAAGGAAGACAACATGATGATTTATGTTTGTTCATATTCACATAGAAGTTATATTGTCATAGATCCTTTAACATGTGGTGCTTGCCCCCATCTTTGCTAGCCAAAAATTCTGCACTAAGTAGAGATACTACTTGTGCATCCAAAAACCTTGAAACCCAAATCTTATTTTGAGAGTCCACCATACCTACCTATGGATTGAGTAAGATCCTTCAAGTAAGTTGTCATCGGTGCAAATAGGGCAATAAAAATTGCTTCTAAAAGTGTTGGATCATTTAGTGTAAGAGAAAATTGAGCGTTGTACGAACTTGTGATGGCAAAGAATAAAAGTGACAGACTACATAATAAAGGTTGCTATCACAAGGGGCAATATAACGTGACGTTCTTTTGCACTAAGAGATTGAGCATATAAACAAATAAGCGCATGTCAACCTCTGCTTCCCTCTGCGAAGGGCCTATCTTTTACTTTTATGTATTTACTTTTATGCAAGAGTCAAAGTTCTTCTCTCTATTCCTTTTTATTTTCTCTTTTGGCAAGCATCATGTGGTGAGGAAAGATCTAGGCACATATATCCAGTTGGATATGAGTAGCATCAGTTATTATTGTTGACATCACCCTCGAGGTGAGTATGCTGGGAGGCGAAACTTTAAGCCCCTATCTTTCTATGTGTCCGATTGAAACATTTTGCTCATGTGTATGCGGTGAGTGTTAGCAATCATAGAAGACTATATGATGGTTGAGTATGTGGACTTGCCAAAAAGGCTCCGATATGTGACCCTTCCTGAAAAGATGATGAATTGTAGTTGCAAAGTTGACTGACAACATAGTTTGTTGGTTTTCAATAGAGTTTATGCTCTATACTTCGATGTTGTGATGAATAGTTACTTGTTCATGAGAAGTTATATGATAAAAGTTCTATGATAAAGTTTTATATTAAAGTTGGTTGCTGTTATAATAATATACATGATGCTTCTATGTCCGTATTTTGTTTTTATCGACACCTCTCTCTCTAAGCATGTGGACATGTTTTTCGATTTTCGGTTTTCGCTTGAGGACAAGCGAGGTCTAAGCTTCGGGGAGTTGATACGTCCATTTTGTATCATGTTTTCCTACTGTTATTTATGATGTTTTTATACATAATAATGCTTTTTGGAGTAATTCTAATGCCTTTTCTCTCATAATATGCAAGGTTCACACAAAGAGGGAGAATTCTGGCAGCTGGAAATCTGAACCTGAAAAAGCTACATCAGGCTACCTATTCTGCACAACTCCAAATGAGCTGAAACTACTTCACAAGGATTTTTTATAGAATAAATAAGAATTATTAGAGCAAATAACTACCAGAAGGGGCCCACCAGGTGGGCACAACCCACCTGGGCGAGCCAGGGAGCCCAGGCGCGCCCTGGTGGGTTGTGCCCTCCTCGGTCCACCTCTGGTACACCTCTTCTGGTATATAAGTCATTTTGACCTAGAAAAAAAATAAGGAGAGGACTTTTGGGACGAAGCGCCGCCGTCTCGAGGCGGAACTTGGGCAGGAGCACTTTTGTCCTCCGATGGAGCGATTCCCCTGGGGGAACTTCCCTCCCGGAGGGGGAAATCATCGTCATCATCATGACCAACAACTCTCCCATCTTGGGGAGGGCAATCTCCATCAACATCTTCAACAGCACCATCTCCTCTCAAACCCTAGTTCATCTCTTGTGTTCAATCTTTGTACAGGAACTATAGATTGGTACTTGTGGGTGACTAGTAGTGTTGATTACATCTTGTCATTGATTACTATATGGTTTATTTGGTGGAAGATTATATGTTCAGATCCATTATGCTATTTAATACCCCTATGATCTTGAGCATGATTATCATTAGTGAGTAGTTACTTTTGTTCTTGAGGTCACGGGAGAAATCTTGTTGCAAGTAATCATGTGAACTTGATATGTGTTCGATATTTTGATGATATGTATGTTGTGATTCCCTTAGTGGTGTCATGTGAACGTCAACTACATGGCACTTCACCATATTTTGGGCCTAAGGGAATGCATTGTGGAGTAGTTATTAGATGATGGGTTGCGAGCGTGACAGAAACTTAAACCCTAGTTTATGTGCTATTCCATAAGGGGCTGATTTGGATCCAAAAGTTTAATGCTATGGTTAGATTTATTCTTAATACTTTTCTCGTAGTTGCGGATGCTTTCAAGGGGGTTAATCATAAGTAGGAGGTTTGTTCAAGTAAGAACAGCACCTAAGCACCGGTCCACCCACATATCAAATTATCAAAGTAGCGAACACAAATCAAACCAACATGATGAAAGTGACTAGATGAAATTCCCGTGTACCCTCAAGAATGCTTTGCTTATCATAAGAGACCGTTTTGGCCTGTCCTTTGCCTCAAAAGGATTGGGCTACCTTGCTGCACTTTTGTTACCATTACCGTTACTTGCTCGTTACAAATTATCTTGCTACCAAACTACTCGTTACTTATAATTTCAGTGCTTGCAGACATTACCTTGCTGAAAGCCGCTTGTCGTTTCCTTCTGCTCCTCGTTGGGTTCAACTCTCTTACTTATCGAAAGGACTATGATTGATCCCCTATACTTGTGGGTCATCAGAGTAGTCTAAGGATGGGTGACCCGGTGGGATGTTGCATATCTCAAGCTTCATTTAAACGCTATGATATGGTCATTATAGAGATAAATGTCTCTATATTGACCTGTCATGGCGATTATATAAACCTTGGGATCCTTGTTTTGCTAATTTGTAGACTATGTTTTTTATCGGTTATTTTTTGTTCTAAAAAATCAAAGAATGATCAACTCTATAGTGACCTGCCATGGCGACTATATAAACCTTGGGATCCTTGTTTTGCTAATTTGTAGACTATGTTTTTATTGGTTATTTTTTGTTCTCAAAAATCAAAGAATGATCGATATCTGTAGGCCCACACAAATTATCTCTTTGACTCAACACACGAGAAGGGTTTACTCTTTGCTCCGTGTGCTATGTTAGAGCAAATCAAGTTTCAGCACATGCGTTGGACGGCACCCGGCCCCTACCCCCGCCCCACCCGCCTTGAAGTTGCATTCCCGACATCGTACGTCTTTAACCTGGCCGTGGGGGTACGATGTTCAGTTTGTAATGTTACTAATGTAGTTGGTGCCCCATCGAACTTGTGCTTTTGGGATTTGAACAAATCACACACCAGACCCATACATTTTTTTGGGTCGCATGCAGGGTATAGGGGGCCGGGTGTTCTGATCGAGCATGTCTCCCTTGTGCGGTTTATAGACGCCGCACATATTTGTGTGCTCCCCGAGGTATATATATTTTCCTTGACCAATAACAAGGGGGGCCCACACAATCTATCCCTTTGACCCAACATACAAGAAGGGTTTGACCATGATGGTTTCCTATTGCTATGTGCGCCATGTTAGACCAAATAATGTTTGAGCGCATGCGTTGGACGACACCCTCCCTCCGCCTCGAAGTTGGGAAACTGACATCGTATGTATTGAACCTGGCTTGGGGTCGGGAACGGTGTTCGGTTTGTAATGTAGTTGGTGGCCCATTGAAGTTGTGCATTCAGGATTTAAACACATCACACACCACCATACCCATACATATTTTTGGGACGCATGCAGTGTATACGGGGTCTTCTGATCGACCACGTCTCCCTTGTGCGGTTTTTCGTGACGACACGCATATCTGTGGGCTCCCCAAGCGTATATATATCATCCCTTTAACTGATAATGAGGGGTATGTGTTGGCCATGAATGGATTCCTCCTAGTTTGTGTTAGGGCCGGTCACCGTCACATGTCATTCAACCAAAGCTCGAGCTCATGCGTTGTCAGGATTCCCTCCCACATGCTCGGGTTGCTGGGTTCGACCGACACCGTAACCTGCGTATCTCGTCCTTAACTACCTGTCTTTCATGGTTGTTGTCTGTATCGAGAGGCAGGCGCCACATCTAAATTGTACATTATTCTATATTGAAAACACACATCACCCCTTCCAACGTACATCATTTTGGGCCGCATGCAAGCGGTGCTAGTTTTGTGGTCCCTCTCGTGCAATTTTTTATGATGGTTTAATCTATTGGCCCAAGCGGTTTATCGACAACAACAGTTGTAATTTGACTAAACGATAGATTCACTGGTCCGTCTTATGGTAGGCCATGGCGACATGCATGTATGACCAAAGAATCATTACGTGCATCCGCCCCGCCGACACGATGTGGGAGGTGGGTCAAGCATCCTAGCTAGCTACGACATTATGTCATTATAGATATATCCAAGGGTGCTTTCGGGTTTGCGAGGCAGGTGCCACCAAAGTTATGCATTGTGTATTTAAAGTTTTAAACATCACACCCTATATTCCTACATATATTTGGCCACTTCTAGGTGGTTCTTGACTTCTGGCCCCTCTCATCGATCTTCGACGACGCGCCCAACCGTGGGCCCGCGTGGTCAAAGTTGTCATTGGAATTTTGAACATCACAGACCACCCTTTTCACTCATATATATTTGGGCCACATGCTGGTGTGGCTGTCTTGTGACCCTCTCTAATGTTTTTTTGCTGCAAAGACTCTGATGACGCTCAACGGACACGGGTATAATGTCTTAACCATGTGCGATGCAAGTGTGCTATGAATCACCACGATTGCGCAAGCGCGAGCAAAGATGAAGGTACTGGCTTAACCGTGTACAATGCAAGTGCATTGTGAATCACCACGACAGCGCAAGCGTGACCAAAGGTGGAGGTACTGGCTTAACCGTGTGCGATGCAAGTGCGCTGTAAAATCACCACCTGCACAAGCTAAAGGCAGGTAGTTTATTTAGATTGAATTCCATGTCTGCGTCTGAAAATTAGGATGAACCGTGTGCGATAGACCAGCTAGCTAGAGATCTAAAAACAAACTACCCGCCTTGAGCGTTGCAAAAATCGGCGGTTCCGCCTCTTATGCTTATTATCATACACGCATATTCTTATTGGACCGTGCACGATCTTGGGTACTCCCACCCCGCATCAATTCCTTTACCCAAATTTTAGTAGCCGCCGTACTTCAACCGTCGCCCACACTCCTCCAGCACCGACCTTATAGTAAAATTGCAGTAGACGAGGTATTTGAACCGTCGCCCTCCCTCGTCCACCACCATGTCCACCCACAATTACTAAAATTTTCAGTAGCCATGGCGTTTCCTCAAACACCACACCCCTCCACAGTCCCCCCACCCGGCCCCCTCCCCCCCTCGAACCCTAGCTCGCCGCCGCCGCCGCCAACCCCTGCCGGTCTGCCCATTCCTCCTAGCTTAGATAATAAAGTTTAGGTTACCCAGCGATTCCCATACCGTCGCCCCACTCACCTGAGTTTTTAGAAGAGGCCTGCGGTGTCCCTCCCCGCCAGATCCACATCCCCTTCTCCAGAATGTCATAGCCTAAGCTCGACCACGTATCCTGGGCAAGAAGAGGTTAATCATGGCCTCTCCGGTGGACGTTGGCGAGGTGGCCGTTGTTCGCCCCGACCTATTGATCCCGAAGCAACACCTCGCCGCGGAAGCCGGTGAAGATGTTGACTATGTTGCCATGCCAATGGCTTCACATCAGCGGGCTAGCGTATTACTATATCTCGGGAAAGTTGGCTACGACATCAAGCTCGTTGACAGCGATGGCTTCACGTGGGCCATGTCACCGGTTAAGTGGTCCATCCCCAACCCCTCTGGTTCAACCACCATTGATCTCTTCGACGGCCCTGCCACTGATCTCCTTCGCCATGCAATCAAGGATTTGTGATCCTTGTACGCCATCGAGCCCATTTTGTCATTTCTGAAGGATACGTTCTACAACGGCGGCTTGGGATCCTCAATTGCCAAGTCAGATCTCATCGACCATGACCACGAGGAGGGCACCCACAAAGGTTCTTCCAAGGTGAAGCAGCCCATCTGTGACATCAGAGAGCGCACCATGGGTATGTGCTCTTCTAACTGGAAGGATCCCGTCCATGACATGTGAGGCAACATCCTATCAGCAAATCTTACCTTTTCTAGCTTGCCAACCCGTACCCTTTTTTATAGTAGCATTTGCCATGCGGTGTTTTAACTATGCCATGTTTAATTATTTCAGTTATACAAAAATGTATTGTTTAATAGGGATGTGTGATGTTTAAGTATGAATTGTCCACTTCAGTTTCACGAATCGCTATATTTGGTTGTTTATAGTGAGTAGATGCCTTGTTTATCTGTTTTTGATTGTTAGGTTGGTTGAAGTGAGCATTTTTTCAGTTATCGTGCAGATGCCTTGTTTATATGTATTTGGTTCTTAGGTTGGTTGCAGTGAGCATTTGTCCAGTTATCAAGCAGATGCCTTGTTTATCTATATTTGGTTGTTAGGTTTGTTGAAGTGAGCATTTGTCTAGTTTTCAAGCAGATGCCTTGCTTATCTGTATTTGCTTGTTAGGTTGGCTGAAGTGAGCATTTGTCCAGTTTTCAAGCATATGCCCTGTTTATCTGTATTTGCTTGTTAGGTTGGTTGCAGTGAGACTCTGTCCAGTTTTCAATGGCTATATTTGGTTGTTATACCGATCATTTATGCCTTGTTTATTTCAGTCATTCACAATGTGATGTTCATTATGTGCAAGTCAGAATTGTGCCGCTCGATTGCATCAATACCAGTTTGAACGGCTATATTTGGTTCCAGTTATGCCTGGTGTAGTTAACACATGCCCTTTATTTCATTTTTACACATTTATCTAGTGTGATGTTTAAGCATTACCTACTTTCTATTCATTTTCAACAATACCAGTTTGAATTGCAATATTTGATGGCTGTTAAGCCTGTTGTATGTAACATTGCCTTCGATTTTATATCTGCTTTAACAGCATGCTGAAACCAACACATTCAAGCTATCATTTGGAGATGATGTTGTTTATCTTTGCTATATTTGTTTGATGTTAAGGTTGCTGTACTTATCATGCCTTTCCACTACTTATGCACGACAACAACGGGAGTGGCCACCATTTTCTGCCAAGGTTAGTTTCATCCCTCGACTTGTACTCCCCCCGTCGTTCCATAATGTAGTGCATGCAGATCCAGGCCTGGACACTTGTTAGCTTCTAATATTGACTTGTTGCTTGTAGGTACATATGCCCTTGGCAAGTGTCCACGCATCGACCCTTTTTGCGTATGTGGCAATGAGATATTCATGAACAAGCATCAAGTGAGGAGACTGATAAGGATTATTAGCAAAAAGATACGAACGGTGGCAAGCAAATTATTTGTTTATGGTCTATCCAACACAATAGTGAGCTGTAGGATGGTAACTACAAACTCTGCGGCCTTCTCTTTTTACTGCCCATAATGAGTTGTTAGACAACAATGTCTGAATCTTTTTCATTCATAGTGGTTCCCGAAGCAGTTCACTCTAGATTACCTCGCAAAGTACATGATTGGTGGACACACAATGAATGCTAAAGTATTTCATCCAGACTACAATGAGCATCGAGAAGTCCTAATGAAGACAGTGAAGGATGGACGGGCAGCCATCACAAGGGGTTGGCCTAGAGTCGTGCGCGCATTACGCATGGAGGAGGGCACAATATGGGCATTCCGCTTCACCTTCTCCAGCAACCAGAATGTCTTCACCTCTCTCTTTACAATCTTTAGTACAACTGTGGTTCATCATTCTTTACTTGGTGCTTCTGTAGTTGTTCGGTATATGTACCTGTGCATCAAATTATGCATTCATGGTTGAACCTATATATGTAATAAACATGGTTGGATATGAAATAAGTGATTGCCTACTTTCAAATTCAAAACATGTGATTTTTAAATTAGGGATTAAATAGGGATTACACTGCACACGGTTTGCGAAAGCGAAATGTCTGTGATAGACGTGGAGATCAGACACGTTTCTAGGATCCACTACGTGTGCGATCAATCTCTACTACACACACGATCAGCCAAGAAAATATGTGTGCGATTAATAATAGCATCGCACACAGTTCTTTCTTATTAAATGTTTGCGATAGTCACCTTATCACACATGCTTCGCAATTATGGACTGTTTATGATGTTGTGCGCATCGCAAACGTTTGGTCATAGAAGAACACATGTGATAGGTCTTCATCCAACGCGGGTACGACGGATGAATCGTGTAGGATGTATTCAAGCTTTGCATACAGTTTTATAGTGACAACTATGTGCGCTCTTACATCGAATCACATACAGTCGAGGAAAAGTAAATGTGTGTGATTGTTTGCTTCTATAATCGTGAACTGTTTGTGATGGGTCGCGCATCATAAACATAGCACCACGGAATACCGACTGCGCTGGCAATGCGAGCACAAACGAGTTGCAAGGACGGAGCGTTTCGGATATTCGAGATATCAGAAATAGTTTTATAGGGACAAGTGTATGCATCAAGGCTCCCTATCCCCGATGGTTTCTAGGTCGTGTGGGAAGGACCCCCTATCGCAGTCACTCACTTGGCGATGGTTCAAAACACCGTCGGGGAAAGGGGTTAAAAACCGTTTGTATAGCATCTCGCTGTACCAGTGTCATATCGATGAATTTCTCGACGAAAGTAGTATTACTCATGAGTTCTCTGCCGCATACACTCCCCAACAAAATGGAGTTGTTGAACGAAAGAATAGAACTCTCATCCAAATAGCAAGAACAATGCTCAGTGAGTATAAAAATCCTATTCGCTTCTGGGCTGATGCTATTAATACTGCTTGTCATGTTATCAATCGTGTTTGTCTTCACAAGTTCCTTAAGAGAACTTCATATGACTTATCACTGGCAAGAGACCAAATGTTTTTATTTACATGTTTTTGGTGCACCTTGTTATATTCGTGATATGAATCATTCTTCCAAGTTTGCACCTAAGGCACATGAAGGTTTTCTTCTTGGTTATGGCTCGAACTCGCATTCTTATCGTGTCTATAACTCTCAGCACAGGAAAGTTATGGAAAAGGTAATTGTGTGGTTTGATGAACCTAATGGCTCCCAAAAGGAGCACCTGCCAAATGTGATAGATGAACCACCGATTTCGGATGCTATTCGGCAAATGGCCATCGAGAGCGTCAAGCCAGTTGAACAAAATGCACCTGATTCTTCCAATGATGATGCTCCTATGACTCGAAGCAGAACTCGTCAAGCTACTGACAAAGAAAATGCCACTCCAAATACTAATGGCAACCCGAATCCAAATGCCGAGCAAAATGGCAATCCTGAAGGGAATGGCGATACAAATGCTGATGCTGATGAAAATGATAATGATCATCAAGATGAAAATCCTCATCCACGAGTGGCTAATCGAGTTGATCCTTCGCTAATTCTCGATGAGCTCGAGAATCTAGGTTATCGACCCACAACTCGTTCGCGCACTCGTTTGGCTTACTACTGTGGCAGTTTCTCCTTTGTTTCATTGGTAGAACCTACCAAGTATGAGGAAGCCATGAATGATCCATATTGGACGAATGCAATGCAAGAGGAGTTGGTGCAATTCAAACTGAATGATGTTTGGTAATTGGTTGACAAACCGAATCCTAAGAAGCACAATATCATTGGCACAAAGTGGATTTTTCGCAATAAGCAAGATGAAAATGGCATTGTGGTGAGAAACAAAGCATGTCTTGTTGCTCAAGGGTACACACAAGTAGAAGGTATTGATTTCGGTGAAACATATGCTCCTGTTGCATGCCTTGAGGCAATTTGTATTCTTCTCGCTTATGCAAATTACAATGATATCTTGCTTTATCAAATGGATGTGAAAAGTGCTTTCCTCAATGGTGAAATTGATGAGGAAGTTTATGTTAGACAGCCACCTGCTTTTGAACACCCTGAGTTTCCTAACAAAGTTTTCAGGTTGAAAAAGGCTCTATATGGGCTGAAGCAAGCCCCTCGAGCTTGGTATGACACCTTGAAGAAGTTTTTGCTCGATAAAGGGTTCAAGCCAGGATCCACTGATGCCACACTTTTCACTCGAGTTGTTGATAATGATCTATTCGTATGTCAAATCTATGTGAATGATATTATCTTCGGCTGTACTAACAATGCTTGCAGCTTAGAGTTCGGGAAAATGATGTCCGAGAAATATCAAATGTTTGTGATGGGTGAACTTAAGTTCTTTCTTGGACTGCAAATACGTCAACATGCAAATGGAATTTTCATATCTCAGGAGAAATATCTTAAAGAATGCCTGAAGAAGTTCAAAATGCAAGATTCCAAAATGAAGGGCTACAAAACACCTATGCCCACGAATGGTAAGCTGGATGCAGATGTGTATAGTAAGGATTACGATCAGAAGGCTTATCGTTTGATGATTGGTTCTCTTCTTTACCTATGTGCATGCATACCTGACATTATGTTAGTGTTTGCATGTGTGCCCGCTATCAAGCTGCACCGAAAGAATTGCATCACCAAGCGGTTAAGCGTATTCTGAGATATTTGGCTCACACCCCCACCTTTGGTTTATGGTATCCTAAGGGAGCATAGTTTGATCTCGTTGGATATTCAGACTCAGATTACGCAGGTGACTTGGTTGACAGGAAATCTATTTCGGGGACATGCCATTTCCTCAGTAGATCTTTGGTGTGTTGGTCATCAAGGAAGCAGAATTGTGTATCACTTTCTATGGCTGAGGCCAAATATATTGCTGCTAGCGCTTGTTACACTCAGTTATTCTGGATGAAGCAAACTCTCAAGGATTATGGCATCAAGGTCAAGAAGATTCCATTATATTGTGACAACGAGAGTGCTATCAAAATTGCACACAATCTAGTGCAACATTCTCGCATGAAGCATATTGCCATCAGACATCATTTCATTTGCGATCATGTTGCTCGAGAGGATATTGTCATCAATCATGTCAAGACCGAAGACAATCTTGCTGATATATTCACCAAGCCTCTCAATGAGAAAAGATTCTATGCATTACGATGTGAGCTAAATATCCTGGACTTCGCAAACATGCAGTAAGCTGGACTCGGCACCCATGCCATTACTTCCACATCTTAGAAGGAATGGGTGCACAACACTCGAAGAGTTTGAAAATTTTGAAAAAGTGAAATTTTCTTTCTGAGAGTGAATGCATTAATGAAGAACTAGACTAACTGGGTGGCACGATAATTGTGCGATGGTTGGGGTCATACAGTTCTTATACGATGGGTCACGCCACCACAATTTTCTTTCGTTGAGTTTTTGTTCGATCGAAAGATTTTGTGTTAGTCCGAATGCATTTCTCTGATAGATAATCTTTCGGGTGTTTGTGTTTCATTGTCTGAGTGAAATGCCTAGGACCTTGTTTTCTCTCTGTTCTATCTCTTCCAGCCTATGTTGTTCCGTTACAAATGCTCAATTTCATCTAGAATGAAACTTTATCTGGTGTCCTTGACCACGATTGAGATTCAGTCCAAACTTTAATCTATTTTGGCGCAAGCTGTCCAAAATTTGGGGTTTCCTGCCCAAGTCAGAACCATGATATTTTATGATGGTTGCCACGTGCAATCCATCAACTGCCATCGCTTCCTGTCCGTTGAGTCGCAATAGTCTCTCGATAGTGGCCGTTTGATCGGATTCACTCTGAGCGGTTATTTTCCCTCGCATATAAATACCGCAGCACACGCTCCCTCATTCACTTCTCTTCCTTCTCACCCTCGCCGTACTGCTCCACCTTGAGCTCGACGCTGACGACCCCTTCGCTGCTTCACTGCCGGAAAGCAATCATCGGAGTCTTTCTTTGGCACCGCGGGACATCTTCTTCCCCGCCCCGCCGTAGCTGCTGCATGACACCAAGCTAGGTTACGTGCAGTTCGAACTCGGGCCTCTGTCCTTCTCGTTCAAGTTCGTCCATGGTTATTATTCTCCGATTTTACCGCATATCTTAGATCTTCACTACTTAGGTAACTAGTGTGTATGTGGTTTGTAGTTGTTCCTCGCATCCAAAAAATTTCAGATCTAGGGTTTGTGTTATGTCTCGCACGAATGGAATGCTTAGCACGCTGACTAGTATTCTTTCGGACCTACTAGTTCATTCTATACATTTCTTTCATTCGAAACATTTCTCAAAGTCTGCATCTAATTCTTCCTCAAAACGTTTTTGCTCGAATTTTTTTTGCTGTGAGCATTCGTAACCCTATCCCCTTTTCCCCTTGTATCTATTCTTATTCACAGTTGTATGCAATCAGTTGAGGATTCTGCTCGACCAATGAGCACATGCCCGATGAAGATGAGGTAATCTTGGGTACAACAAACAAGTCAAAAGGACCAAATGCAAAGGGCAAAACGGTAGGCCCAGCAACCAGCAAAAGAAAGAGACACGAGCAAAATGCAGATGAGCAAGAAGAAGATGCACCAAAGAAAAAGAAAGGTGGCACGCAACCATACGCAAATTCATGATAATTATAACAATATTCTAGGAGAGTCAAAATGGGAAAGAGACAAGCGTTTGAAAAGAATTCAACGCCACTAGGTGCGCAAGTGGTTTAACGATGAGATGATTCATCCTCGATTTGCGAAGAACTTTGCCTTTCGTCCTCCGTGGGGCGACTGCCGTGAAATTGGCCTCATTCGTGCAAGTGATCCCTAGGAGATACCGCCACCACCACCAAATGCTGACAAGTCATCCCTTTGCACTCCCGAATCATATCCTGATGAATTGGCTAAGCACCAGAAGAATGCTGAAAAGAGAGCTAAGAAGGTAGAAACAGAAAGGCTCTTGAAGAAGAAAATTGTCGTCTTCTCAAAGATGAAGTTGAGAAGAAAAAGGCTGAAGGAAAATCAGAAGGGCCTTCTAAGCGCAAACATGATCCCAGCTCTGCTGTAGAGAAGAAAAAGAGCGCACCGAAGAAGAGGCCGACTGAACTAGCCCATAGAAATGCTGAAAGTAATTCCTCCGATCAAGATGATCTTCCACCCACCAGGGAAGAAGTTCAAGCTTCTCTCTCTGAGCAAGTGAACATCACCACATCTACCGTGCTACCTGATCTTCAAGCTCGTACCGCTCTAATAGCACCTCCAAAGAAGATCATTATGAAGAGAAAAACTCCAAATACCACTGTCACCATGATGGATTCTGTGAACTTAACTCCCCATCCTGATGCAATCAACTTGCAGGATTTGGTAGTTGATGCCCCTGTCAGCACAGCTAAGCCAAGAGAGGAAATTCCAAAGCCAAATGTGGAGAAATCACGGCTCCTGCCAAGGCTCCAACCAACAAGCAAACTGCTCCTGAAGAGGCTGCACCAAAAGAAAAGGCTGCTCAGTTTGCTCTCACCTTGACACAACCATTGGCTTCTATGCCTCCACCGAGCAAGTTCTAGTGCAGACTGCTGATGTCCAATCTGAGGCTCCTCATTATTATGATCAAGTATTCATTATGGAGCAGCTTGACAAATTTGTGGAAAACCTATTCGATGGTGAAGTGGCATCTCTGCCAATCCTCCTGAAGTCATTTCACAAGCTTCCGATCTTGTTCATAATATGAGAGAAGAATCCATTGAAATAAGTTCTCTCACTGCCGAATTCAATGATCTTGATAGTCGAATGAAAGCTACATCTTCCAAGTTTGTCATTAAGCAACTTGAAGAATCATACATGGATGTCAATCGGGCTTTGACTATCTTTTGCAACAGAAGATTGGGATTTCACTCTGATCTAGATAATATTGTTCGCAAGATTTGCATCGAGCATCAAGCCCAAGTTACTAGTTATAATGATTTATTCAAAGGGCATGTTGACCCAACAGCTCAGAAGAAGAGGCGAAAGAAAATTTCAAAGAAAAATGCTCCTCCTACGACTGCAAAGTCTCCTGATCATTCTGATGCTCAGCCTGCAAAAGAAACTCCCATGAGCTAGCAATTCTCTTGCCAAGGCCAACTGCACCAGTGCCTATGGCCTCCCCTTCTCAAGCTGAAATTCCATCATAGCAAGTTGTTTTGAAGATGGTGAAATCCCTCAGTCTGAGCCCCAAGTTCCTCTTGCTCATGAAGAACCAAATGTTTCGGTTCCTCCCTCTGCACAACAACCAACCTCCAAAGAACAACCTACTCCTGCTCCAGTCCCTAATTCGGGCTCAGTGCCCACTATAAAAGAATCTGCTCCAACCATTGTGCCATTAGCTCCCTCTCAACTGCGGATTTCCATCAACACAGCGCAAAGAATTTGCGAAGATGGTTCGTCTGGATGTAAATCTATCTCTGCTCGTCATACTGATTCTGTAGTATATGGTGATGAAGTGATCTCAGTTGTGGATGAACTCAAATATCCATTTCCTCATGAATAACTGCCATTGTTCTCGACTGGTGCTTGTGCCAAACGACCGGTATTCCATCGGAATACGCATCCTCAATTCTTTCAAGAAAGTCCATACAATGGGCCACGCACATCTGAATCGCCTCATTTCTGGACCCAAGAACATGCCATCTATTATTTTTGGATTCTCTATGATAGCAAGAAGATATTCCCTCATGAATTCCCAGATATTAACACTATGAAGAGTATTGGTTGCTTTGATCAGCTGCTGCAAGATTTGGAAGATTTTTGCCTCACCAGTGTGTTTGCATTCGAACATCCGTGGAACCGAGACATAATTCTTCACTTCTATGCAACATTATACATCTCTGGTGATGCATCTAACGGTTCCAAATGGATCATGGAATGGATAACCAAAGGAAAACGTATCAAGTGCGCCTCCAGGGATTTTGTTTTGCACTTTCATTTCCCTCGTTTTGAGCATGGTAAAACTGAAATCCGAGTGCATAACATTGACACCATTTCAGATGATATGTTTCGGTGTACCATGGATAAGGAAAAGATTCGTGACTACAATGGTCCTCCAAAGCTAGAGCACTTAACCTTCGAGAATCAAACTCTTTATCATATGCTCACTTATACCATCTGCCCTCTGGCCAGGATGAATACTGACGGTACAATCTCAGATGTTCTTCGAAGTGCCATCTATGCTAACTCCGAGAAATATGTATTTGATGTTGAGGATATGTTTATGCAAATATTGAAAGATTCTGCTCAGTATCCAAAAACACTCAAAGTATATGCACCATGGATTCAGAAAGTCGTTGATTATTCCATGCACATCGAGTATTTGGCAAAGGCGAGCCATAAAAGCTTTATTCCTCCTGTTCAGGACACCCTGCAAGTCATGCAAGATATTTCTTCGGGAAAATCCCTCGAGTCAAGCTCGCAAGATTATCACAAAGGACTCAATGGGCCACGTCTGCCTCAGCGCGACCAAATGGTTACTCATCAACCTCCATCACAGCTTGAAGTCAATTTGCGCATTCAACAATTATTGCTAAAACACATTGCTGAAGATCGCCAACAGAAAGAACACCTTGTTGCCAAGCTGAATGCTATCAACAACCGAACAAGAATCACACATATGATTGCTGATGAGAACAAGTGAAAGGCTCTGGAAACTACTTTGCAAGTTCTTCTCCAAGAAACAACTCCGAGATGTTGATCTCAAAGAGCTTTATGAATACATTGACAATGGCCTCTCAGTTGAAGATTATCAACCTTGTAGTGCTCCTCCTCTACCTGCTCGAGCGCCAACAACTGATCTTCTGCATATTAAGCTTTGCAAGATAATCGAAGAATCTGAAGCCACCTCACCGACTGAAAAACCAGTCGAAGGAAATGTGCTATCACGGACGACTCAACTGGCTAATCCTAATATGCCTTCATCATCTCAGCCTCAAGCTACCATTGCTGAAGGAAAATCTGCTGCTGTTGATGATGAAGATCTTCTAGTCACTTCCGAATCAGAAACCTCTTCGGACAGTTCTTCTGGCAATGCCACTGAGTGAATCAAGTTCACAGCATTTGCACTCATGTTAATCGTCACCTTTTTAACACTAGTTGACAAAAGGGGGAGAATTACATCGAGTTTCGATAGATTTACCTTTTGTGTTTCGTTGGTTTGGTTTCACGTGAGATTTGAAACTTATGCTTCAAAGACTATCTATGCTATGATGTAAAACTTCTGTGTTGTAATGTTAATAACCCCACCTGCTGCACTATTTATCTCGAAGCATTTGTTTTGCAGGTGGAATTATTATCAGAAGTTATGAACGATTGCACTACAATCTCGATGGATTATATATTATCAGTGCGAATCATTATCTTGAATGATTGAAATTTCCTCTACATACTTCAATGAATTGCAGGAGATTTTATCTCATATCTATAACCCTGGATACATCTAGGGGGAGTATATTTCATCATCGAGCCAAGTAACGCTAATTCACTCTTGTTCGAATTACTTTTCAGTTATCTATCTTCACTTTGATGATTATCTGTTTTGTCAACAACCGTCCAAAAAGGGGGAGATTGTTGGTGCAATGATAGGCCCCTTATGTTTTGGTGTTTGCTAACATAAACAGTATGGGACTTATGTGTTTCCTAGTGCACACAGAGTAACAGGTCCCTGAGATATCGAGGAGTTTGATGTAAACGACGAAGATAATCTCCCTGTGTCGCGGCAAAGATTATCACCAAAGATTATGATAACAAGAGTGACCCCTCAAAATTGCTAAAGAGAAGCAATTGGTTCGGTGTCTATCTGAGGAAATTGACTGCGTCCGAGGAGATTGAAGACGAAGTGAAGACGTAGCATTTATTTCATTGTTCATCTTCTCTTTATTGAGTCATAGGACCACCGTAGTATTAAGAGGGGTGTAGCATTCGATACTTTCATTCTCTGATGCTAAACCCAAATCCTATGAAAGTTGTGAGAGAAATCTCGTTGTGTTTCGAGCAAATACTTGCCAGCAAGAGACTATGATCTTCTTTTCTACGAGAGATTTGTCTCAGACCAAGGAGTTAGCATTACTTGTTCCTCAAGTAATGTTACTGTTGCTCCAAAATCCGACCTTTGCAAACATGTCGGTTGGCCATTGGCTGGACCGCATGTACAAAATGGTCATTTCCCATCCGGGAAGGCTGTGGCTATAAATAGCCACCCCACGCTGGCTTTGTCCGGTGGCTGCTCCATTTGATTCTGAGAAGATTGTTGAGCAACCCCCTCTCTAAGTGATTTGAGTTTAAAATCCACCGAGAGAAAACCCCTAGAGCCGAAGAATTAGATAGTGGTTTAGCATCACTCGAATCTAAGTCCAGTACGCTCCGCCTATTACTCTTGAGAGCTGCAAACTCTCTAGATGGTTAGGTGTCAATTTCTTTAGTGACCAAGAGCGATTGTGGTTCTCAAAGAAGAAGTCTGTAAAGGTTCAGAAATCGCCTTAAGTATCTACCACGAGTGATCGACATTGGTTGAAGAACCAATTGTCGCGGAGAATAGGGTGAAGAGAGTTTATCTTCCATGTTAAGTCACAACCCCTGCAACCAAACATAGTCCTTGTGCAGAAGGATGAACTGGTCGAACAAATACCCTGTCACCATCGAGCACCACTGGTTACCTCTGCTACCCATGTTTACATTCGATCTGTTTTCCTTCGTGTAATTTGTTTCGATGCATGCTTCAGTTTCCATTCGGTACTTAGTTTTAGCTCACTGTAGTTTGTTTTTCATTCACTCCCCTATTGGGTTCCTGGAGTTTTGAGATTTCCGAAGAAATTTTAAAACTCCCATTCACCCCCCCTCTGGTAGACATACTTCGTTCCTACAGTTGGGGTAGGCCCAATAATGCACAGACTCATGCATTGACCTTGCCGGAGATGGCGTTGTGCTTTTGAGATCATCTTTGCTTCTTCATTAATCTGGGTTTAGGTCAGCTCCCTGCTTCATCCTGATATCCTTGGCGCTTGGACGATGCAGGTCGTTCGTGTCAAAAACCAGGGGCGCATGCGCATGCGGGATGCTGTTAGGGCGCCCGCGTGTGATTCGGGGTAACTGCAATTCTGGCCATCACTTTCCCCTTTATCGCGATCTTCCCCTCTTTCCCATGATGCGGATTAGGCGCGGGGCCTGGGATTGGTGCAGAAGGGCGGTCGTGGTGGTAGTGCTTTGAGTAGAGGAGCCAAAACGCTGGATTGGTGGAACTGGGCGGTAAATTGGGGCAAGACACCAGCCAGGGATGCAGGGGGTTGGTTTCTTGGAGCGGGACGGTTGCCCCAGGGTAGTGGAGAGACATCCCCCATGATTCCTGCTATAAACAGAGGGGTGCAACAGCAGCGATGCTCATCCACCTTCCTCTCCTCCCTTTCCTTGCTTCTGCTTCCACCATGGCGAGAGGAAGAAGCCGGGTTCGTGCTTCGGTCACGGCAGCGAGAGCTTCTCCTAGACATCACGCTTCTGCTTTGCTGCGGCCGAAGAAGCCGGTGCCAGCGCACGAGGTGGGGCCGCAGGGCGAGGTCGGGGTCGACGCGACGCCAGCGATCAAGGCGGACGGGGCGGCGCACTCGTGGTTTCTCCTCCAACCGCCCGGTCCCCGGCAGGGGGCCATATAGGGGACACGATGCTCGAGTTCATCGTCGAGATGTGTGATCCTCCCTGTAGCCGCCTACGGCTCCCTCGACTTTTCGCCAGGATGATGGAGGTCGATCAGCCGCTCGGGTTGTGGCTGCGCGCGGGCGGCTGCTGTAATGGTGCCGTGTGGGTGAGCGTCGAGTTCCCTGCACCTCGCGTCATGCTCCTTAGGCGCAGGTGGAAAACCTTCGCCCGCGCCCACAATCTTGCGAAGGGGCATGTCCTCCGCTTCAAGTTGGTGGAGTCCGGCACGCTCTACGTCAAGATCTTTGAGCCCCCAGCATCAAGTCTGAAGACGGCGACTCAGACTCCAGCTGAACGCCGGCAGCACCTTCATCACCAGCTGAGTGCCAGCAGCACCATCATTTGCAGCTGTACCCTGGCAGAGCGATTTGCCAGGAGAGGGCCTCGCCTAGCCACTCTCTCCTTCCCTAGCTTCATCTTCCCTGCCGGGGAGGCGCTCTCCCGATCTTGTCGGGCTGCGTCCCTTTGATCCTGGCGGGGGTGACCAGAGCTCTGCCCAGACGCTCCTTTTGCCCTCCTTACGCTTGATGTAAACCCTAGGAGGAGAGGGACAAGAAAGGCATTATGGAGAACTTTTCTTTTTCTAACAAAAAATGTAAGCATTTGCCATGTTTGAAACAAATATAAACATTTCCATCCATATTCGCACTTGTATGACTTGTACTTGTTGCCTCACACAATTTTGAGAAAAAAACTTGCCGGAGACACATACTTGCCTTAGACGTCTTGAAGGACTAGCCTTCAGCGGTTTTTTGCGAGTAAGATATCCGGCAAAGCCTCTTGCTGGTCTCAAAGGCAGATACTACTAACCCTTGTCAAGCAGACTCGAGGAAAGGCTAGGAGCACGGATGGAGGCTGGCCTCTTGCTGGTCTTAAACACAGCTGCAACTAATCCTTTTGAGTGGACTCGAGGCAAGGACAGGAGCGCGAATGAAGGACGCGGCAAAGTGTCCTCCCGTGCAAGTTTCTCATACGTAGACGCAATATGGAATGACGGGAAATTTTAGATGAAACAAACTTTCAACTTATCTTTCTTTGTTGTACTTCTTATTGTCTGGATAGAAAGGGGCCGCCATAGGTTCAGGCGTGCACGCTACCATCCTCCCCCCGGGAAAGTTGCTCGTGAGGAACCCTCTTGTCTTTGATAGAATAAGAAAGAAGAGAAAAGATAGCATGGGGCCCTTTGCGGCATGTTAATTATCTTATATGAACAAGTGTAATCACATGAAAATCATGCTCTAGCATATAGGTAAACATGCATGCAAGTTTTGTGAAACACTTAGTTTTATTTAGATATGCACAGGGTCTGCGCCTGACTTTGTAGAAAGGGTTACAAGCCTTTGAGACTATGCTTGTACAAAACGGGTTGCCAGGCCACGCCTTATAGGTAGAACTTGCGAAGATGCTCAATATTCCATGAGTTTTGCACATGAATGCCATCTTCGGTCTCCAGATGCACTGCACCGGGTCTGGTGACTCGTACTACCCGGTAAGGGCCCTCCCTCTTTGGTGTCAACATGTTTGTACCCTTGGAGGACTAAACATGCTGAAGGACAAGGTCACCTTCCTCAAGGCTCCGGGCATGAACCCTGCGGCTATGATAGCGGCACAAGGCTTGCTGGTAGCGTGCAACACACACAGCTGCCCGAAGATGATCTTCCTCAAGGAGCACGACATCATCATGTCGCAGTTGCTCTTGCTCTACCACATCATAGGCAAGTACTCGAGGTGACCCGTATATGAGTTTCATGGGGAGCATCGCTTCTGCACCATAGAGTAGGGAGAAGGGTGTCTGGCTAGTAGCTCGATTTGGTGTCATCCTGAGTGACGAAAGAACCACCGGCAACTCATCAATCCAGCGCCTCCCATGCTGGTGCAGCCTGTCAAATGTTCTTGTCTTGAGCCCACGCAACACTTCAGCATTTGCCCTTTTCGCTAGCCTGTTACTCCTTGGGTGAGCAACAGATGCAAAGCACACCTTGCTCCCATGGCTCTGGGTATATTGCATGAAGACACGGTTCGTGAATTGTGTGCCGTTGTCAGTGATGATCCTGTTCGGGACCCCGAGCTGGCAAACCAATCCTTTAAAGAGCTTGACGGTTGACTGTGCAATTACCTTTCTCACTGGCTCCACTTTAGGCCACTTTGTGAACTTGTCGATGGCGATGTACAAGAACTCAAAGCCCCTGGTAGCACGGGGGAAGGGGCCCAAAATATCAAGCCCCCAGACCAAAAAGGGCCAGGAGAGGGGAATCATTTGGAGGGCTTGCGCTGGCTGATGTATGCTCTTTGAATGGAACGAACATGCTTCAAATCTAGTTACTAGCTCAGTTGCATCCTGGAGGGCAGTGGGCCAATAAAAGCCATGTCGGAAGGCCTTCCCGACAAGGGTTCTTGCTCCTATGTGAGAACCACATATGCCTCCATGTATCTTTGCCAACAACTTTAGTCCATCTTCCCGATTAATGCACTTCAATTTTACTCCGTTTGGTCTCTTTCTGCACAGGATGTTATCCAAAAATGGGTACATACTTGACTGACGGGCTACTTTCTCAGCTTGCTCTTGTTCTTCGGGAAGTTCTCCTATTTGGAGAAATTGAACTATCTATTGTGCCCATGTCGGAGCTGGAGGCTTGACAACAAGGACTAAAGGCATTTCTTCAACCATGGGAGCACTGATCTCATTGGCAAGAATATGGGATTCTGCCTGAGGCCGCTGCTCACCAGCAGGCGCATCACTTCTCCCGGCAACTGCTTTGCCGACAGCTTCTGGCAGCTCTGTTGGAAAGTATTTGCTGGTGTTTATTTTCCTTCTCTTCTTGGTTCTCGTTGATGGGGTGACTATGGGTCGAGTCAAGTGGAGCACAAAAGTCCCTGGTTCCACAGGTAGCTTTTGGGCAGCACACTTTGACAGCTGATCAACAATGCTGTTTTCCGCACGAGGGATGTGCTTTGTTTGCAGACCGTCAAAGTGTTCTTCCAACTTTCTCACTTCATTCATGAATGCTTCCATCAACGGGCTCTGATAATCCTTTTTCACTTACTTTACCACCAGTTGTGAATCTCCGCGGATGGTCAGTTTTTTGATTCATAGCTCTACCATAATTCTGAGGCCGGCAAGCAGTCCCTCATACTTAGCAATATTGTTGGTAGCTTCCTCATGGGGGAAATGCATTTGAACCATGTCCTTGAGATGCTCTCCGGTGGGCACTATAAACAATACTCCAGCGTTGGCGTCCTGCAGCGAGAAAGCACCCTCAAAGTACATGATCCAATTCCTTGTGGTTTCTTTGTCGAGAGGGCTGATTCCTGGATCTCATCATCTGGTGTTGGTGTCCATTCTGCAATGAATTCAGCTAATGCTCTGCTCTAAATAACTGATGTACTCTCAAACTTGAGCGCAATGCTTGACAGTTCCAATGCCCACTCTACTATTCTGCCAGTTGCCTCTGGATTCCTCAGAATGCACTGCAACGGGAAGCGAGTGACCACCGTGATCTCATGTGCTTGAAAATAGTGGCGCATCTTTCTTAAAGCCATGAGCAGGCCAAAGAGCAACTTCTGCACACCTGAATACCTTGATCTAGCTCCTTGCAAGATAGGGCTAACAAAGTATACCGGCCGCTGCACCACTTTCTTCTTTAATGTAACTTGCCGATCAATCACCTTATCTTGCACCACTTTTTCCTCCCTGGCATCTAGCTTTTCAGGAGAATATGCTACTTCGTCATGGGATGGCTCTGCCATCATTATTTCCTCATCGCTGGATTCCCTCTATGCAACCAACGCAACTCTGACCACTTGATTCATCGCCGCCAGTTATAGCAACAACGAATCTTACGGTTTAGGTGCTACTAGAGTTGGCGCAGAGGACAGGTATCTTTTCAGGTACTGCAGCATAGCCTCCGCTTCCGGAGTCCATTTTACCGGACCTGCCATTTTCAATATCTGGAAAAATGGCAGGGCACGCTCAGTAGATCTTGAAATGAACCTGCCCAAAGCTGCAACACAACCGGCAAGACGCCTCACATCCTTGACGGTCTTGGGTGCTTGGATCTATTCAATGGCCTTAATTTTGTCGGGGTTTGCCTCGATTCCACGCTGAGATATCAAGAATCCGAGGAGCTTGCCAAAGGGGACACCAAACACACACTTCTTGAGGTTGAGCTTCATGTCGATCTTCTGCAAGTTGGAAAAGGTTTCCTCCAAATCTTGAATTAGGGTGTACTTATCCTTGGTCTTGACCACAATATCATCCATGTAAGCTTCTATGTTCCTGTGCAACTATGGCTCAAAACCGATCTGAACTGCCCTCGCGAACATCGAACCCGCACTCTTTAGTCCGAAAGGTATCCGTACAAAGCAGTACGTGCCACATGGAATAATGAGTGCAGTTTCCTCCTCATCTTCCTTGGACATGAATATCTGGTGATATTCAGAGTAGGCATCAAGAAACAGGAGCAAATCACAGCCGACAGTGGAATCCATAATCTGGTCGATGCACGGCAAGGGGAAAGGATCCTTTGGGCATGCTTTATTGAAATTAGTGTAACCAATACAGTCTCCATTTTCCATTCACCTTGCGCAAAACAACTGGATTTGCCAACCAGGTTGGATGTAGCACTCCTCTAACCAGGCTAGTTGCCTCTAGTTTCTTGATCTCTTCTGCAATAAATTGCTGCCATTCCAAACCTTGCTTCCTGACCTTCTGCTTGACGGGCCGAGCATGAGGGAAGACAACAAGGTGGTGCTCAATTACCTCCCTAGGAACACCGGGGATGTCAGATGGTTGCGATGCAAACACATCTACATTCACCTACAGGAAGGCAATGAGCGCGCTTTCCTATTTGTCGTCTAGGGTGGCACTGATGGTGAAAGTACCATTAGTGCCATCCTCCCTTGCCCGTACCTTCTTCATCACAGATGGAACGGCCTTGGATCTCTTGCCAGCAGAGCTTTCCGGCAAGTCCTCGATGGGTGCGCAGCACTCCGAGGAGGCGTGCTTCCTGGAAGCCTCGCTGGGTGTCTTGCCGGGCTTTTTGCTTTTTTTCGGCTTTGCGGGAGCTGTTCCCTTGTCGGTTTCTACTGCGACCGCGTCTCTGTAGAGTTTCTCCATACAAATGACTGCATCTTTCTTGTCGGAGTTGATAGAGATGACACCATGGGCCCTGGCATCTTCAACGTGTTGTAAGCATAATGTGATGCTGCCATGAATTTGGCCAAGGCTGGGCGACCAAGAATTCGATTAAACGGCAAGGGGATTTTAACAACATCAAACACAACCTTCTCTGTTCTGTAATTTAGTTCCCCGCCAAACGTCACCGGCAGGGTGATCTTTCCCGTAGGTTGGCTCCTTCCTAGTTTGATTCCTTGGAACGTCCCCATTTTCTGGAGCTCTTCCTCTGGGATTTGCAGCTTCGTGATCACCTCGAGGGAGATCAGGTTCATGCCGGCCCCTCCATCAACTAATATTTTCGGGACCTTGAGGTTGCGTATCATTTGTGAGACCAACAATGGCAAACACCCGACCGTGGTTGTGCGATTAGGGTGATCCTCAGCATCGAAAATAATAGGTGTGCAAGACCACTTGAAGGGCCTCTGTGCATCCACTGTTGCATTGACTTCTCATGCCCACTGCTGGAGTTGGCGGTGAGAGGAGTACAAAGATGCACCTCCGTCAATGCACATGGCCTCTGTTACCTTCTGGAACTCATGCTCGCTAGTCTCTTCGTTATCTTCCTCATCACTTCCTTCATCTTCTTCTTTCTTCTCTCTATCCCTGGCGGGCTTTTGTTTCTTCTGGCCGACGTTGCCCCGGCGTCCGCCTCGACCACCACGACCTATCTTGCTGGACCCTCTTGTACTGTCCTGCACCTTCTCCTTGTCCCGTTTCTCATACTCAGAATTTTGTTTCTCAACTAGTTGCTCGACTTGATGGCACTCCTGGAGGTCGTGGCCCTTGGTACGGTGGATCTTGCAGTACGGCCCATCGGACTTGCTAGCTTTCTCTCCCACCGCGGCAACCTAGCAATTAGCGCATGAAGTTGCTTCCTTGCCGGTATTCTCCGTTTTGGGTTTCTTGGCAGGGGTTGAGTTGCTGGATCCTTCTACAGCCATAACTGACTTGTCTTTGCGCTTCCTGTTGCGCCTTCGACCTTTCTTCTTCGGAGTGGCAGCGTCGTCGTCAGCAGAATCGACTTGAATGATGGCCTCCTCCCCGGGAAGCCTCATCCCTTCCTATGCACGTGTGGACTTGTCCGCCAAGGTGTAGAGCTTGTTGACTGTCTTTGGCAGCCAAATATGCATATGCTCCCCCATCTTGGGATTGCGCACATTTGTGTGGAATGCGACAATCATAGCTGTAGGGTGGATATCAGGTATATTGCGGTGCACACGACTAAATCTCTGGATGTACTTGCGTGAATCCTCTCCTTCCTTCTGCGGAATCGCTTGCAAGTCGCTGGGTACCCCTGGACCTTTCTGTCCCCCGGTAAAGGCACCAACAAACTCATTGCAAAGATCAGACCACGAAGAAATGGAGTTCTCGGGCAGGTTCATCAACCAGGATCTCACATTGGGCTTAAGCACCAACGGGAAGTAGTTGGCTAGAACCTTCTCATCTCTTCCCCCGGCAGCTTTTACTGCGATCGTGTAAACGCCCAAAAACTTTGATGTGTTTTAACTGCTGTCATACTTTTCCGGGACCTCAGGTTTGAACACGCCGACGGATGACCAGCAGACTTGCCGCAGCTCACCTGTGAAGGCGGGGCACCCGACCTCGTAAGGTAAGTACCCACCAACAATGGGCAATGGCTCATCGGCGACTGGACTGTTGCGCTCGTGTGATTGACGGCGCGCCTCCCGGGGCCATTGTATGGTGGTGCGGGCATCTTGCACTCATCTGTCTAGCAACACTTGCCTCTGATCTCACTGCGTCTGCGGGTTTGAGGAAGGAATCTATGCATCGTCAGGCTGTGCATCTCGCTGGGCCCGCTGGGAGCGCTGGTGTTGCCGCTAAGACTGTTCCCGGGGAGGTGATTGTCGTGGGTGCACTGCCTGCCACACGGCCTTCAATTTGAGGTGCAGGCGCATTTGGAGGACACCGCAAAGGCTCCACCAACCGGGACCTGTTTGCATCAGCAAACTCGATCAAACTTCGTATAGTGGCTCTCCATTAGTCCATCTTGTCGGCCACTAGAGGGAAGTCCAGTAGCATCTGCGCTCGCGCCATCGCTTCTGTCACTGTTGAAGGAAGGTTGGAATATGAAGAGCGCGACGTCGCTCGACTCCTAGCAGAGCTAGCAGGAGCGCTGTTGCAATCTTGTCGCCGCACCATGGGGGTAACGACGAGTTGGCGTGGCGGGAGTGATGCCCAAAGATCTTGAGCCTGATCAACGGGTGATTTGTCGTGCGGCCGCTGTTGTGGGGGTACAACAACACCGCTCGGCGTCACATTGCGCCCATCTTGCGACGGACATGGTGTGTGCCTGGATGTCATCTCCCCTGCGGCCGCCGGGGTCGGCGCAGCTGGAGGATCTCGGCTCGTGCCTGTCCTGGCGAGGTTGCTTCGGTAGCTGCATTCGCTGTCGCGTGGGGGAAGCGGGAGTTGCGTGTCCATACCGCCCGCGCCATTGTTGCTGTTGTCGCCAGAGGGTCGAGGAAGTCGACCGGCTCATGCGTTCCCATTATCTGTTCCCGCTGCGGCGGGCACGGCAACCGCACCCCTCTTCCGGCTGCGCCCCCCGTGGCATCCGCACCGTTCGCCGCCGCCGCGTGCCGCCTGCGCCACCCGCGGGCGAGTGTGGTGGGAGCATGGACGAGGCAGGTTTCGTCGTCATGGATCCTTTCTTCTTCGGCGGCATGGATGATGAACAAAATGTTGAACTTGATGAAGCTGATGCGCTGCTCGCTGTCTCGATTTACACTGATGTGTCCCCCTACCTAGCGCACCAAAGATGTCGGTGTGCAGCTTGCGATCTATGGGGCAATGCAGCCCCTTTCCTTGTTCGGCAAGGGGGAGCACTCAATGCAAAGAGCAAGGGTAATGAGAGGCACCATGGTTTACCCAGGTTTGGGCTGCATAGAAGTGTAAAACCCTACTCCTGCTTTGGTGTATTTGGTGAATGTGGAAGAAAGTACACGGAGCGCTCTCCCTGGCAAGTCACTAGGAGAGGGCAGCTGCACGGTTACCTATGCATGAGGGTTGCCCAGGGTTCGAACTGTGGTTACCTATGCGTGAGGGTTGCCTATGCCTAAAGGTTGCATTGGCCCTCCTTTTAGAGCTCAAGGGGTTACTACAATGGCAAAAAGGTCATTACAGGGTGATTAGACTTATACGGAACTATCATACCTAACTCTGCTAGTTAGGACAGAAATGCATTAAATGTGCTGCTAGGTGTCGTGTGGAGGTGGAGCCCCGGCAAGGCTGCCGCACCGCTTGCTCAACTAGCTCCTATTAGCTTGACACGCCATTAGGATGAGTATCAATAAAGGTAATCCTCCTTCCCAGCAAGCTGACACGTACAGGCTGCCTCCACCTAACCACCTACAGGCTTGACACCTCACTGATCAGTGATCAGCTGGCCAGAGAGGTGGAGCGCTGGCGTTTGGCAGGAAGTCCGTGCTTGAGGGGCTTGCCGGGTCTTGTCTTGCCGGCTCGTTCTTGCCGGGGTCAGCTGCTTTTGTTGTGAGTTTTGTAGCTTGTTCCAAGCCTTGGCTTTCTTAATGCGCTCTTTGATCTCACGAAGAGTGGCTTCTCTGGTCTGGTTGCACATGAGTTAGATACTTGCTGGGGGAGCTGCAACACGTCTGTGCATAGGTCAGGGTAGGAATCTTCTATGTTTGTTGCACCGACATGCCTTAGCACGATGACTTCCCGACTATGTAAAACAAGGTTTTCCCGTCTCCAATAAGGAGGGGGATGACGGCGGTGCGCCTTCAGCTCGCTCTAGTGCTCGTATTCATACTAGTTGGTCGAAGGATGTGTAGTTGTATTTTTTCACGTCTCGTGTTCGTTGTACTGCCATGACTACTGATGAATAGATTGTAAGTTTTTCGCAAGAAAACCTTGGTTGAGCGTGTGTGCGAGAGATAGAGTGCGTGTGTGTGATATGGAGAGACTGAGGCAGGGATAAGAGATTCTTTGTGTGTTTGTGTGTGTGGAGGATAGAGAGAGACATATGCATGGGGCTTTGTGTTGTGTAACGTGGAGAAAGATAGACATAGTCAGAGAGTAAGTGTGATAGATACACATGCAGACACAAGGAGAGAGGTTTGAATTAGAGAGATGGAGATTTTTGGTGTGAATGTGAGTTAGAGAGAGGGGGATACATATACCTGGAGCTGGAGAGAATATAGAAGGGTGTGTGTCTTAAAAGAAGGATCCAGATAGATGGGGTGGTGTGTGTCTCTGTGTCTATTTGTGCGTGAGTGTGTGTGTGAGAGGGAGTGTGTGTGTGTGTGTGGAGAAGAGAGACCATTGATGATGTAAACCTAGTAGGGAAGGGGGAATGATATGACATGTGTGTCCAAGAGAGAGAAAGGCATGTCTAGTAGCATGATAGCATGGGTGCGGGCGGGGATTGGGCTATTTGAAAGAGACATCGAGTGTGTGTGAGAGAGGGTGCGAGATAGAGAGAGAGAGAGAGGGAGATAGAGTGGTCATTTGTGTGCAGAAGTGGCCTATAGATAGGGAGACAAGGTTGACGTTGTTCGAAAGTGGCCTATGTAGGGAGACACAAGGAAAGCGAGTCATTGTGTGAGTGAGAGAGACTTCATGATAGATCTAAAATAGATAGTGGAGAGAGCAGCGTGCGAGTTTGAGATCGATGATATGCTAGGGAGCTATGGAGAGAGTTATGAGATATATGTATATAGGGAAGGAGGGTCGGGTCCGCATGTGGGAGAGATGGAAAGAGGACAGAGGTGCACAAGGAGACGGAGGGTGTTTTTGTGTAGTGGGGGTGGTGAGTGAGGTATGTATCAATGTGTGAGAGAGATAAAGAGATGGTCGAGAGTGTGTGAGAACCACATAAATAGGGAGATAGACGTTGGGGGCAGTGCTTTGTGTGTATGGGAAAGATACACGGCTATATAGTGTGTGTGCTTGGTAAAGAGAGATGCTGGGAGACCTAGAGAGTGGGGAAGAGATGTGTGCATGTCCGAGAGACAAAGTGATAGAGACCTATATTGTGGTCTAGACTTAGAAGAGAGAGTGAGGGGTTAATGTGTTCCCGTATTTGTGTCCGGGGGAGAGAAGGGCTTGTGTGGGGGGAAGAGGGGCCGGGGTGGTGCGCTTCAAATAAAGAGTGAGGCATTTATGTCTGAGAGACAAAAACGTAATTGAGATATATATGGTCAAGAGTGTGTGTACTCATGCTTGATCAATTTGTTTCACATTTTGGACTATGAGATAGCGATACTTTTGAACATGCGTGGTATCCTTTGATGTACCAGAATTACAAACCTAAGATTGGGAATTTTGAATTCGACTCTATTATTAGCTTTTGTAATTCATTTAAACGGGGGTATATTTTTTAACCTGGGATTTCATGATTTCAAATTAATATGTGAAACCTAGGGATATAGAAATACGGTCGTGTTCAAACCTTATAATCATCCACTTTATTCATACACATACACATTTGCAGGGGTTGCGCTACCCGGGTGCATAGGACATCGGGTGCAAGATGTTTTATTTGTAAGTTTCATGCAAAATATAGTGTGTGACACCCCATATTTAGATGAAAAATATGAGTGATCATATGCTAGGACACCTGGTCATTTTCTCTCCAGGTATGCCCCTGATTTGTTTTGTCATCATATTTAGGGTAAACACATTCGAAATTTCATTTGAATTGTAGCATATGATGGTATTTGCTTCCACTAGCTCAATGATCCATATTTGAATTAAATGGACAATCTAAGTTTTGAGTTGGAGACATTGATTATCGAAACTTGCACCTTTTTTTGCATGCACAACAAATAAATACTCGGCAACGATATCATTGTTGGCTGTAGAAGAGCAGAACACTTAATTTCAGCCGCTAAAAGCTTTCAAACTTCCCATTCACATTGAAATATCACACGCCCGAAAGTTTAGCAGTGCGATATTCCTCTTTTACCCCTGCCACATCACGGAAACGGGCTACTTTGGTAACTCCATTATTTTCCCCTCTTTGCCCCCAACATTCTTCCCCAGGATCTACCTTCCGCACCTTGGAACCCCCAACTGCCAACTCACCACTACACTGGAGCCGCTTCAGTGACTGGCTTGTCCATTGATCCAGATCTCCTTGACTACCATCATGGTCCACCGCACCGGATCTGCTTCACCAGCGCCCTCGTCCACCACAGTGTAGGCCCTTCACCAACGCCCTCATCGGCCACATCGCTGGCCCTTCATAGAAGCCCTTGTCCACCGTAATAAATCTGCCTCACCGAAAGCGCTATACGCCACCCGGATGTGCTTCGCCGATGCCTTTGTCCACTGCACCGGACCCGCTCCATGGACGTCATATTCAACTCCACCGGTCTTGCTTTACCTAAGCCGCCACCTCATTAGGTTATTTCGATTTGTATCCTTTGGTTTTTCTCTTCTTTATTGTCCAACAGTTCACTTACCACCGATCAACTTTCTTGGATGTCCACAAGCACCGGAACCGAAGCACCGGAGCCACTTCAGCAACAACGATGGCCGGCCCAAACTCAACCGCAATACGAGCACCATCGACGACACATAGTTTTCCCATATGACAATGATGCCCATACGCGCCGAGAATTAGGTACTATTTGTAACGCCCCGAGACCGATGCGCCAGATGTCTTCCAGTTATTCGCCATCGTTGCCATGTCGTTCGCTTGCATGTGGCACTTTGCCATGTCATCATGTGCATTTCATCTGCAAGTTTTTCAAAACTAGCATCCGTCCGGGTCTCCCAGTTCTCTCCGTTGTCCGTTCTGAGCCTAACCACACTCGCACGCGCCCCGGCACCTCCGAATTATTATTTTATAAGTGGGATAAAAATGTTCTCGGAATGGGTTGAAAGTTGGCATGCGGTGTTGTTATGTTGTAGGTACACCGCCTGCCAAATTTCATCGCATTCGGAGTCCGTTTGATGCCCCAACAGATAACTACAGCGGTAATATAGCCGGTCTATTTGTCGGACGTTTTCGGTATCCGAAAACTGCCGCCGGGCCTCTCTCTCTCTTCTCTCCCGCAGCCCACGGCCTTCTACACACCCACAACCAGCCCACTAACCTCCCCTCTGTCCGAATCCGTTCGATCGAGATCAAACGGCTCCAAACACCCCTCCAAACCCTAATCCTAGCCCTCCTACTATAAATAGATGCCTCCCCTTCCATAATTGGAACCCTAGACTACCCTAACCTCTCCCCTAACCTCCCAGCCGCCACCCTCCTCGCAATCCGCGCCCAGCCAGCTGGCCGCTGCCAAGTGTCGCCACCTCCTCCATCAGCCACCGCCCCGTGGCCAATTGGGGGCTGCCACGTCGCCCGTGAGCCGCCTCCCGCGCGCCGCTGCCTCCCCGCACCGCCGCAGGCTCGCCAGGCCCGCACGAGGCCTACCCGAGCCCATCCAGGGCCCGAGCGCCGCCTGCTCCCCGCTGCTCCTCCCGAGCTCGCCCGCACCACCGCATCGACCCCGTCGTCCTCGCCGCCTCGATGCGCCGTCGCCGGCGACCAACTCTGGCGACCAGGCTGGTCCCGCCTCCTCCTTCCTCTCTGCACCTTCGCCCTGTCCTCTTTCTCCCTCTCACCCTCGCTCTCTGCCTCGCAGGTGCGCCGCCCCGCCATGGCCTCGAGCTCGCCAGCCCTGCCGACGGCGGAGCTCCTCTGACCCAGCCGCGGCCGGATCCGGTCTTCCCCGACCCAGATCCGCCCGTTCCCGGACTCCTCGCATACCGCACGCTCCGCCCCGCCGCCGTCTACCCTCATCTCTGGCGTCCTCTGCCGCTTCTGGATCGAGCTCGAGGACGACCCCGTGGGCCCGCTCATCAGCCTCGCCGCGCCAGACATGTCCGCCCACTGTCGGGCGCGTCCGCCCGAACCCCCCCCCCTCGAGGTCCAGATTTTCTCTGTCCTAGGAATTCAAATGTCATTTGTGCATCTTGTGTGACTTGTAACTTTGTGCATATTGGTCCAATGATGATGTTCTTTATATGCAAATGATCTGCTCAGTGTTCTCTTCATGATGGAGTGCTTTGCTTGCATATTAGGATGCATCTTGATGTCTTAATATTCATTGCAAAAGCGCTTGCTGATGTTAAGTGCTGAAAACTGCTAAAACTTGTCAGTCTTTTTCATAGCATTTTGTGTGATTTTCTTTTGAGCAACATGCCTACATGCTGAGAAGAAAAATTATGTCATATTTGCCATGGTGTAACCCACTTATCATGATATGCCCTGTGGTGACTATCACAAGTTTGTAAAGTGGTTACTCGTTGTTTCCTGTTTTTGGAGACGGTAAATTCTGTTGTCTGAAACTGTTATATTATGATGCTATGTTCACTTGATGATACCATCAAATCTATGCATATTTTGGAGATGTCCAGTAAGCATGCTTTGAAGATCATGTAATGCTCTATCCATCCATGCCCTTGTTTGCAATTATAGCCTAATGTAGCTTGTTCTTTTCATACTCTCAATTTGCTTAAAAACATATCTGTCAGTCTGTTAACAGCATGTTCCATTTTGCAAAGCTCATTATAATTAATCTATGCATCATATAAATTGTGCCTTTGGTTTACCTAGAAGTATGTCATGCCTACTACTTGCTCATGACCTTTGCATATTTATTAAAATTGCTATGCTTACTGTTATGTGCCCCCAAAGTCAGCATCATAATGTTACTGTTTTGCATTCCCAGATGTTCCCGGTCTGAGAATCTGCTATTTCATGTTTGCATCTTGTCTTGATGATTCACATGAACTTGTTGCTCCTATGTATATGCCATGTTGCATTATTTGAGCTCCATGATATGTCATAGCATGCCATACCTCTTGATGCCATGTTCTTGCAATATAGCATACTCGTTTCATGCCTCCAACATGTCTTCATGTTAACTCTGCTCACATGTATGCTCAGTTTTTCCTCTGACCCAGCCACGGCCGGATCCGGTCTTCCCTGACCCAGATCCGCCCGTTCCCGGACTCCCCGCATCCCGCACGCGCCGCCCCGCTGTCGTCTACCCTCATCTCCGGCATCCTCCACCGCTTCTGGATCGAGCTCAAGCTCAAGGATGACCCCGTGGGCCCGCTCGTCAGCCTCGCCACGCCGGACATGTCCATCCACTGTCGGGTGCGTCCGCCCGAACCCCCCCCTTGAGGTCCAGATTTTCTCTAAGTCCCAGGAATTCAAATGTCATATGTGCATCTTGTGTGACTTGTAACTTTGTGCATATTGGTCCGATGATGATGTTCTTTATATGGAAATTATCTGCTCAGTGTGCTCTTCATGATGAAGTGCTTTGCTTGCATATTAGGATGTATCTTGATGTCTTAATATTCATTGAAAAAGTGCTTGCTGATGTTAAGTGCTGAAAACTACTAAAACTTGTCATTTTGTCATTTTCATAGCATTTTGTGTGATTTTCTTTTGAGCAACATGCCTACAAGTTTAGAAGAAAAATTATGTCATATTTATCATGGTGTAACCCACTTATCATGATATGCCCTGTGGTGACTATCACAAGCTTGCAAAGTGGGTTACTCGTTGTTTCCTGTTTTTGGAGACTTAGTAAATTCTGTTGTCTGAAACTGTTATATTATGTTGCCATGATTACTTGATGATACCATGAAATTTATGCATATTTTGGAGATGTCTAGTAAGCATGTTTTGAAGATCATGTAATGCCATATCCATCCATGCCCTTGTTTGCAATTGTAGCCTAATGTAGCTTGTTTTTTTCATGCTCTCAATTTGCTTAAAAACATATCTGTCATTCTGTTAACAGCATGTACACATGTATGCCCGGTTTTTCAAAGTCCTAATCTGTGTTATAAAGTTGCTTTTTGCATTGATCATATTGGTTTAATAGTGATGCCTATGAACCTGAACCTTAATGATCTTTGAAGTATGTAATCTGTAATTTAAGTGCATATTAAATTTGTGCTCATGTGGTTGCTGTAGCATCTTGTTTTGATGATTGTAATGTGCCTAGTTGTTGTTTAGGCAGATTGTTGTTATATCTTGTTTTGAGTGTATGTGTTGAACCGTTGCTCCGTTTTGATCATGTCATATATGAAACTTACTTAGTTTTGCATGTAGTTTTATCATGTCATGTTGCATCCTTGATTTAAGTACGTGTTCTTGATGTTTGTATGCATTTTGCATCAATGCCATGTTTAACTTGTTTTGCTCTTATCTTCTAGGTCGTAGCTCTGAATTAAATGAACCTTATATGTAACTTGATTAGAAAAATGTGTAGATCATCTTGGTGCATTTTAACTTGTTGTTTAACAACTTCAACATAATGTATTATTCAGATCTGGACCAATTTCGAAATTTGCATATGAGGACTTACCGAAATTGTTATATGTTGCTCCCGGCCTCATTTAAACTTGCTTTGATGTGATGTTCTTGTATGCATCATCTCTTGCCATGTGTAGCATCTTGTAGCCTTGTCATGCATCATACTTGGATGAGCATCATGTCATGTTTATGTGTTGTGTGTTTACCATGTTGTTTTCTTCTTTCCGGTTGTGCTTCAATTCAATAGTTCCTGTTTCGTTGCGATTGTGAGGACTCGTTCGACTACACTTGGTTCGTCTATGCCCGTTCATCTTCTTCACGGACTTGGTCTTCTTCCTAGCAGGATTTCAGGCAAGATGATCATTATCCTGGATACCACTACTATCTTTGCTTTGCTAGTTGTCTCGATGCTATCGCTATGTCGCGCTACCTACCAATTGTTCATCAAGCCTCCCAATTGCCATGAAACAGCCTCTAACCTTTTTCACCATCCTAGAAAACTGTTGTTTGGCTATGTTACCGCTTTGCTCAGCCCCTCTTATAGCGTTGGTAGTTGCAGGTTGTTCCATGTTGGGACATGGATATCATGGGATATCACAATATCTCTTATTTAATTAATGCTTCTATATACTTGGTAAAGGGTGGAAGGCTCGGCCTTTTGCCTGGTGTTTTGTTCCACTCTTGCCGCCCTAATTTCCATCATACCGGTGTTATGTTCCTTGATTTTGCGTTCCTAACACGGTCGGGGTTTATGGGCCCCCCTTGACAGTTCGCTTTGAATAAAACTCTTCCAGTAAGGCCCAACATTGGTTTTACCATTTACCCAACATAATAATAAACTTGATAATAAACATGACGCATAGGGAGTTAGCGCTACCCAAGGTTCGTTATTCAACATAATACAGGGGGGCCAGTGCTGAAGGTGCTGGTCCAAACTAGAGCACTGTGCAGGGCCGTCCTGGGGCAACCTGGGTATTTTGGCACCTGTACGCGTAGCTCATCCATCGTGGCCTGAGACGAGATACGCGCGGCTACTATCAGGGTGTCGGCACGTCGGGAGGTCTTGCTGGATTTTTTTTACCATTGTCGAAATGTCTTGTGAACCGGGATTCCGAGTTTGATCGGGTTGTTCCGGGAAGAGGATTTTCGTCCGTTGATCGTGAGAGTTTGTGATGGACTAAGTTGGGACACCCCTGCAGGGTTTGATCTTTCGAAAGCCGTGCCCCCGGTTATGTGGCAGATGGTAATTTTTAATATCCGGTTGTAGAGAACTTGACGCCAGATCCGATATAAAATACACCAACCGCGTGTGTAACCGTGACTGTCTCTTTTCGAGTGAGTCGAGAAGAGAACACGGTGGGGTTATGTTTGAATGTAAGTAGTTCAGGATCACTTCTTGATCATTACTAGTTCACGACCGTTTGCGTAGCTTCTCATCTTATTCTCGTACTCGTAAGTTAGCCACCATACTATGCTTAGTGCTGCTGCAATCTCACCACTTATCCATTCCATACCCATTAAGCTTTGCTAGTCTTGATACCCATGGTAATGGGATTGCTGAGTACTCATGGCTCATAGATTACTACAATAATAGTTGCAGGTGCAGGTAATGCGATGATCTGATGTGAGAGCGATGTTTGCTTGTTTTGGAGTTCTTCTTCTGCTTCTTCTTCTTCGATCATGGGATAGGTTCCTGGTCGGCAGCCTGGGCTAGCAGGGTGGATGTCGTTTGTGTTTTCCATTTGATTTCATCCATAGTCGGATGCCTCTCTTCTGTATGATGTTTGATGTATTCATGTGGCATTGGTGTGCCTTTGTATGTATCCCCATTGTGTTGTATATGGTACGATGTAATGATATCCACCTTGCAAAGCGTCTTCAATATGCGGCTCTATCATTGTTGGGACCTTTGAGTTCCTCTCGGATAGGATCGCATATTGGGCGTGACAAGTTGGTATCAGAGCCTCGACCGACCATAGGAGCCCCCTTGATTGATTGTAGTTTGGTCGTTGTCGAGTCTAGAAGAAAACTATTTCTGGAGTCTAGTTATATCGGAGAGTAGGAATTCTTTTTACTCCTCAGCCCCTTCGTTGCTCTGGTGAGAAATTTTGGCGTAGGTGTTTTGATTCTAGTCCTCATCTCCATCAAATTTTCTTTAGGATCACGGAGGTGTTTTCGTTCGTTGTCTATCCTGTGTTCAACCGGTCCACTTCTCTTCGAGTTTTTCCATGCTCTTCAACTTTGGCAAGATCGATTCTCAGTTTTCCCAATGGAGTTCGATTCCCTGTCCCAAGATGTCTCTTTTCCCACCCGCCCACCCTTTTCTTCCCGGAGTCTAAAGTATCTATTCGAGTATCCTTTTTGTTCGTGTGAAGCCTCTTCATTCTTTCCTCAATTATTTCAACCGGTGGATTCTCATCTAGTTCGTCATTCTCTCTCTCAGTTTCTTTTCCAGTGGATCATATTCCAGTTTGCGGTGTTGTTCATATTCTTTCCCTAGGCTTAGATGTTTTCCCTTGCTTGTTCGCCTCTCGCTATTCGATTTTTCCGGAGAGCTAAAGTTATCTCAGGGAATTTGTGTTTCCGCTCAAGACTCGTTCCTTCTATTTTGAGGTTGCTACCTCATCCAAGCCATTTCAGTCAACCGGTGCATCTCCCTCTTCTAACTATCATTTTCAATGGTGTTTTCTTTTCAGTGGGCCCTAACCCACAGGTCTTTTCCCAGGATCTTACCTGAGTCTTCTAATTTTCTGGAGTTATTCCCAATTCTTTTCAAAGTGTGACGTCAGAATGGATTCCATCAGTCACATGCCTTCTCCAACATCGCTGTCAAATTTTTTTCAACTTTTGTTCAACCTTTCCTCTTTTCATTCTTCCATAGTATCTCAACAATTTTGGTGATGTTTCTCGTCGTCATTCTCAATATTTGAAGACTGAAGAAGAGTTTTCCTCTAAATCTTGTCCGTTCTCTCGAAGATTCGTGGTTCTAGCTTCATGTTATCCTCTCAAATTATTTCGTTTGTCAGTAATTATTTTCATACCCATCCGGAGTATGTCAGGAGTTGTTTTTCGTTTCATTTCACCGAAGGCCATCATTCCAGAAGAATTCTTCGTCCTCACATTCCAGCTATCGTTATCCAATTATCCCGGCGTGTCCAGCAAGTATTCTTTAATCAGTTCGTGATCTCTTCGTTCTCTTGTCTCTAAATTCCCTCAAGTATCTTCGTTCTTTTTCTAATTCTTCCCGGCGATGAATTCTCTTTCTACATTCATTTTTAAATTCTTACGGTGGTTCGTTCAATATTCCTTTTCCTTTGTTATCATATCAGTTCATTTCTTCTTTCCAATCCTACCGGTGGTTCAGGAAGACCTTCCCAAGTTTGCGTTATATCTCTCCTTAATCCTTTTCAAGTGGAATAAGTTGCATGCCAAGTCCGCTTGTCATCAATTAAATTTGATGAGGATAAGCATAACATAATCCTTATTCTTATTTCTTCATGGTCAAATAGTTCCTTCCTTCGGAGATTGTTCATGATGAATAATCTCTCGGTTCTAAGTTGTTCATCTTTTCTTTTCCGGAGTTCCATGTTTTTCTCGGTTGTTTTGTCACGAAGCTCCATCTAAATCATCGCAAGGCTTCATCTTGTTCTTTTCAACCTTATTTTCTGTAATCCTTTTGTTTACCGGAGTTCTTCATGGTGGTTCATAAAGGACTTAACTCATTCTTGTCAAGGATTTAATTCATTCTTCCAGTGTTCATCAAGAATCCTTGTGGAGGAGCTCAAGTATCCCTCCTCTTGCATACCGAAGTGCAACTAATTCTTCCTTGTCTTTCAGACATGTTGTTTCGCATCTTTTCTCTCGTCTTAAGTAAACAATCTTTTCGTTGTGGCCAGTTATCACCTCATAATTTTGAGATGTTTTCCATAAGCCCACAACAAGCTTATTCTTTTCGTTGTTGAATTTCCAACAACTCCGTTCAACCCTTCCTTGCAAGGATGCTTCTCAATTCAATTATTGTGGAAGTTGCATTTGTTTCTCCTTTTCTTTTCCTTTCAACGAGTTAGCTGCTATTCTTCCGTTCCGGAGGCAGCGTGATGTTGCTCTTTTCACCCGTCATCTAGTTTAATCCTTGCTTATCCATTTTACCAGAGTGTCAAGTCCTCTTTTGAAATCCTTTTCTTGCCAATCTCTGCTTTCCTTTTCTACTCGGACGCTAACCGAATTCTCTCGTTCTTATTCCTTTTCTATCTTGTTCTAACCGGAGTGGTTTCAGAGTCTATCTTGTTCCTTGAGCTTTTGATTCTCGTCATAATCGTCGCTCCTCTTTTCTACCCAAGTGCTCGCGACTTTGTTCATCCTCTCTCTTGCGTTCTTATTTCACCTTTTCCTCTTTCTCTTCTGTCTCGTTCCTAAGATCTCAGGATAAGATCTTCTGTTAGTGGAGGAGAGTTGAACGCCCCGAGACCGGATGCGACAGATGTCTTCCAGTTATTCGCCGTCATTGCCATGTCGTTCGCTTGTGTGTTGCACTTTGCCATGTCATCATGTGTATTTCATCTGCATATTTTTCAAAACTTGCATCCGTCCGGGTCTCCCAGTTCTCTCCGTTGTCCGTTCTGAGCCCAACCACACTTGCACGCGCCCCGGCACCTCCGAATTATTATTTTATAAGTGGGATCAAAACTTTCTCGGAATGGGTTGAAAGTTGGCATGCGGTGTTGTTATGTTGTAGGTAGACCGCCTGCCAAATTTCATCGCATTCAGAGTCCGTTTGATGCCCCAATGGATAACTATAGCGGCAATATAGCCGGTGTATTTGTCGGACATTTTCGGTATCCAGAAACTGCCGTCGGGCCTCTCTCTCTCTTCTCTCCCGCAGCCCACGACCTTCTACACAACCACAACCAGCCCACTAACCTCCCATCTGTCCGGATCCGTTAGATCGAGATCAAACGGCTCCAAACACCCCTCCAAACCCTAATCCTAGCCCCCCTACTATAAATAGATGCCTCCCCTTCCATAATTGGAACCCTAGACTACCCTAACCTCTCCCCTAACCTCCCAGCTGCCACCCTCCTCGCAATCCACGCCCAGCCAGCCCGCCACCGCCAAGTGTCGCCGCCTCCTCAATCAGCCGCCACCTGCGCCGTCACCCGTCGCCAATCGAGGACTGCCACGTCGCCCGTGAGCCGCCTCCCGCGCGCCCCTACCTCCCCGCACCGCCACAGGCCCGCCAGGCCCGTGCAAGGCCCGCCCGAGCCCATCCAGGGCCCGAGCGCCACCCGCTTCCCACTGCTCCTCTCGAGCTCGCCCGCACCACCGCATCGACCCTGTCGTCCTCGCCACCTCGATGCGCCGTCGCCGGCAACCAACTCCGGCGACCTGGCCGGTCCCGCGTCCTCCTCCCTCTCTGCACCTTCGCCCTTTCCTCTCTCCCTCTCACCCTCGCTCTCTGCCTCGCAGGTGCACCTCCCCACCATGGCCTCGAGCTCGCCAGCCCTGCCGCCGGCAGAGCTCCTCTGACCCAGCCGCGGCCGGATCTGGTCTTCCCTGACTCAGATCCGCCCATTCCCGGACTCCCTGCATCCCGCACGCACCGTCCCGCTGCCGTCTACCCTCATCTCTGGCGTCCTCCACCGCTTCTGGATCGAGCTCAAGCTTGAGGATGACCCCGTGGGCCCGCTCGTCAGCCTCGCCGCGCCGGACATGTCCGCCCACTGTCGAGCGCGTCCGCCCGAACCCCCACCCTCGAGGTCCAGATTTTCTCTAAGTCCCAGGAATTCAAATGTCATATGTGCATCTTGTGTGACTTGTAACTTTGTGCATATTGGTCCGATGATGATGCTCTTTATATGGAAATTATTTACTCAGTGTGCTCTTCATGATGAAGTGCTTTGCTTGCCTATTAAGATGCATATTGATGTCTTAATATTCATTGAAAAAGTGCTTGCTGATGTTAAGTGCTGAAAACTACTAAAACTTGTCATTTTGTCTTTTTCATAGCATTTTGTGTGATTTTCTTTTGAGCAACATGCCTACAAGTTTAGAAGAAAAATTATGTCATATTTGCCATGGTGTAACCCACTTATCATGATATGCCCTGTGGTGACTATCACAAGCTTGCAAAGCGGGTTACTCGTTGTTTCCTGTTTTTGGAGACTTAGTAAATTCTGTTGTCTGAAACTGTTATATTATGTTGCCATGATTACTTGATGATACCATGAAATCTATGCATATTTTAGAGATGTCCAGTAAGCATGTTTTGAAGATCATGTAATGCTATATCCATCCATGCCCTTCTTTGCAATTGTAGCCTAATGTAGCTTGTTCTTTTCATGCTCTCAATTTGCTTAAAAACATATCTGTCAGTCTGTTAACAGCATGTACACATGTATGCCCAGTTTTTCACAAAGTCCTGATCTGTGTTATAAAGTTGCTTTTTTTGCATTGATCATATTGGTTTAATATTGATGCCTATGAACCTAAACCTTAATGATCTTTGAAGTATGTAATCTGTAATTTAAGTGCATATCAAATTTGTGCTCATGTGGTTCCTGTAGCATGTTGTTTTGATGATTGCAAAGTGCCTAGTTGCTGTTTAGGCAGATTGTTGTTATATCTTGTTTTCAGTGTATGTGTTGAACCGTTGCTCCGTTTTGATCATGTCATATATCAAACTTGCTTGGTTTTGCATGTAGTTTCATCATGTCATGTTGCATACTTGATTTGAGTATGTGTTCTTGATGTTTGTATGCATTTTGCATCAATGCCTTGTTTAACTTGTTTTGCTCATATCTTCTAGGCCGTAGCTCCAAATTAAATGAACCTTATATGTAACTTGATTAGAAAAACATGTAGATCATCTTAGTGCATTTAACTTGTTGTTTAACAATTTCAACATAATGTATTATTCAGATCTGGACCAATTTCAAAATTTGCATCTGAGGACTTACTGGAATTGTTATATGTTGCTCCCGGCCTCATTTAAACTTGTTTTGATGCGATGTTCTTGTATGCATCAGCTCTTGCCATGTGTAGCATCTTGTAGCCTTGTCATGCATCATACTTGGATGAGCATCATGTCATGTTTATGTGTTGTGTGTTTACCATGTTGTTTGCTTCTTTCCGGTTGTGCTTCTATTCAATAGTTCCTATTCCGTTGCGATTGTGAGGACTCGTTCGACTACTATTCTCCAACGGCCGGCACCTACATTCACTTTCTTAGCATAAGCACCGCACCTTCAAATTTCTTCAGGGCATCATTCAATTTTTCATGAGAGGCATTATTTTGCTTGCACCTATAGGTCCAAATGTGTGGCAGTGAACAAGTTACATGTGCTAAGTTACAAATTAGTGCACATGTACTTACAATGCTTTTTTTGTCCTAAGTATTACTGTACTTCCTAGATATTACTCCCTCCTATTTTACTTCTTGCATGCTATATTTATTATAATGGAGTTGTTCTGATGTCACCTGTTGGTTACAATTATTGTACTGGACTGCTTCTATGTTCTCTTTGCTTAATTACACATCAACAAAATAGCTTGTAGTTTCACTGCTTTTGGTTCGTCTTAACCTACATTTTTTAATGCTAGCTATTACAGCACTGCTCCGAGCCTCTGTTCATAACTTTTTTTGCGTTGTTGATCTTCCCAAGTTGCATTACTAATTCGATGCTTTTCATCATTATGGGGCTACCAACTGCATCAAGCAAAATTCTTTTTCTTTTGGGGCTGGCACCTCGAACAAGCATAAAAATAGCATGAAGCACATATGTTGTCGTGTAAGCACACAACCTTCTTTCATTAGTTTAGATGAACCTTTGATGATCAATTTGAACCAGTGCATGTGATTAAAATTAGTTTTACCAAAATACCGGGGGGAAGAATAAACTACAATGACTAGATTTGCATGCATAGAATTCTGATGACATTCGGGCTTGTTGGCCAGAAAATACCATGGGCCTTTAACAGGCTGAAAAATAGATTGGGCTAGAGTTGAACGGAATTCACTGGCCAACAAACGCCAAAACATATGTAGGCCCATGTTTGGCCCAATTACATACGAGTCATTAGCAGGCCAAAATTTATCTCGGGCCTTTGTTGGCCCAATAAAATTATGAGCTGTAAGCAGGACGGATTCAACGCGGGTCGTAATTAGGCCCAACTGTGTCATGGGCCTTTAACAGGCTGATAGGCACGTTGGGCTGAAATTTATCCTCAAAGACTACGGGCTGTTAAGAGGCTGATAGTCACTTCGAACAAGAAATAGCCCAGCTGCAGCATAGGCCATTAAATGACCGAAAGTGAAACCGGGCCGACAACGGCCTAGATGCACCAAGGGCCGCTAGCAGGCCGAAATGATTATCGGGCCGAACTGTTAAACGGGCCTTTAACAGGCCAAAATACAAATCGAGCTTACAATGGGCCCAAAAGCACAGTAGCCTATTAACGGGCCTGATCTGATATGGGCCGTAATTTAGCAAAAAATATGATAAGCTGTTAACGGGCTAGATCTGATATGGGTCGTAATTTGACCCAAAATACGGCAGGCTGTTCACGGGCCGACCCACTAGTGCCTGACAAAATCTTGTGGGCCTTTGGCTAGACCGACCATTTTCCTTAAATGGGCCACTGTTGGGCCGTACCTCATGTCGACATATCATAGGCGCATTCCGTCCATAATATGGATGACATCTGTCCCAACGCTGAGCTGACACATGGATCCTCCGACGAATGAGAAATTTACATGTGGAAAATCGCCATTGGTCCGGGCTGTTAGCGGGTTATCAGATCCAAACCGGAACCTCATAGCTTAACAGCGCCCAGTTATGGTGGATGCCACGTGTCGATTACCCTTGATGAAAACACTTCTATGACGCGACATTTATCATCATGGAAGTGGACACCTCCACCATGATAATTCCAGTATTGTCATGGAACACTTCTACGACACCACATGTATGACTATCTTGATTTTGTCATAAAATCGTCATGGATGTACATGCAGGACAAAAAACATGGCCTACTATGACAAACGTGTATTATCATGGAAGTGTTTTTTTTGTAGTGAAGCCATCTACAAATTTCTGGAGCAGCTGTATGTGGGAGGAGTTCATTGCTTAATGGCTGCGAAGTATGTGTCGGGTACCCCTCGCAAAATCATGGACATGATTAATGGCTTCTCCAAAATTCAAGAGTGGATCAAGGAGCTCAAGATGTCATCTTGTAGGGAAGGGGCCATGAGCGCACTCACATTGGTAAAGGCATGTCACCCAGAAATGGACCTGGGTCTGCTTGCAGGTGGGTTCTCGGAACTGAACACAGATCACTTGCCATTAAAAAAGGCAGATTTCGCTCATCGTGTGCGGGAGAACCGGCCCGCTGGTACTGTTATAGCTCATGGCTTGGCTCTGACCAAGTTCCAAGTCGGCTTTGATGAAAACGGTGAGCGCAAGAACATGCCTCAACCTCAATCCTTTGACATCATTCCACCATGTAAGCAAGCCTTTGCTTCACAAGCCGGCTCTTTGTCAAATATGATTACTGAAGACATGGAATTTGAAGCATATCTTTAATACAGTGGGTACCAGAAAGCCCTTGGATCGGAGAGGGTGAACCTACAGCTGAGAAGGTACAGGGGAACCCTAATGAGCTGGCTCGCGTCAACCTGGCTCCAACAGAGGCCAAAGGAACTCAAGAAGAAAGGAACCTGGCCAACCAGACTGCCGGGTTTGAACCATCAGCAACTCCTGAGGATTGAACCTGTGAAAAATTTATGATGAATCAGCCCTGAGGCGGTGTCGTGGTTTTGTCACGGTAGATGTCCTCGTGAAAGGACTAAGTTGTGAGGCCATCGCTGCTAGGTGGTAACTTGAACGGGGTTGGTCAAAATCGAGAGACACGAGTTTTACCCAAGTTCGGCCACTCACGGTGGAGGTAAAATCCTACATCCTGCTTGATTGCTATTGATGATGATGGTGATCTCGATTACAAGGGTGCTATTTTGCTACCTCTAGTCTTGAGAGCTTCTACTTTGATCTTGTCTAAAACTTGTCTTTCTGTCCTGACCTGTCCCTCTTGGGGTGCCCTGCCCCTCCTTATATAAGTTGAAGGGGCCGGCTAGAGTCCTAGTAGGACTACAACTAGTCTCTTTTCTATTACATGCCAGATACTAATCCGGGTCTTATTTGAACGGTCCAAAACTGGCCTGCTGGGCCACCCCCATGTTGGACCACGTTCTACCTCTGTGAGGGCACCCGTATTCTCTTCCGCACCAATCGACCCAGGATGGGTTTACCCTCTTTCGGGTCATGCTTCCTCCATTGGGTCTTTCTTCCCTTGCCGGGTCTTCTTCCCTTGGTGGGTCTTGCTTCCATTGCCGGGTCTTGATATTCCTGGCCGGGTTCCGTGCAGGCTCCTAGCTCATTTTGAACCGGCACAAGTTGATTCCCACATAACCTGGTCCTAGCCTTCTAGTCTTTGGCCGGTCATGCCTTGGGCCACCTGGTCTAGCCGTAGGTAACTCCCCCAACATTAGCCCCCAGGTTAGCTTGAATTTATTCATGCTAAGCTCCCGAAATAAAAATAATTAATATGTTAAGGGACCGGCTCGCTCAAATGAACCAGCTCCTGGAAAGTCTGGGTCTCTTTGTTATATCAATAGGCCAGCTCCACAATCAACTTGTTGACGCCGGTTCCTCGCGAGAAAATATTGAGAAAAATAACCTATTTGAATCGGCTTCCAATGCTCCGGCTCGCTAAAAATATCGGGAATAAGAAATCCGTCCGATGTTGAGCCGACTTTCGATGCTTTGGCTTGATGAAAAATACTGGAAATAAAAATCCATCTGATATTGAGCCGGCTTTTAATGCTTTGGTTTGATGAAAATATTTGGGAACAATAACTCGTCTGATGTTGAGCCGGTTTCTGGGCGTTCTATGAAATAGCTTGGAGGACATAAACTTTGCAAGCCTCCAATAAGAATATTAGACCCTGCTTGCTCAAAATTGACAGGTTGAGGGTGTTCTTTTGTTTTTTATCTCCATATTACATGTAGCCCCCAAGCTCCTAGTTTATCAGTTCATGATGACTTGGTGCTTTGAATAAAAATGATATCTTGACTATGTAGCCCCCAAGTGCTAGGTTGTTCTGCCTGCAGCAACCTAGGACTTGGAATTGTCTTATACTTACAAAACTTCAGGTAGTGTAGCCCCCAAGTCTTTAAGAGTAGAACAGAGTGATAGCTTAAGACTTTGGAGAAATCCGGGTTGTTCATCTGAGTCTCCAGTCATAAACTGAATCATTTGCATTTCATGGCCCCCAAGGGTCAGCTCATCGGTATGTGATGGGTCAGGCCTTTAATTTGACCTTATGATCTTTTTAACCAACAGAACGCTATAGCCCGCAAGTGTCAGGTCGCATGCCTGCAACAACTTGGGACTTTTTAGAAAATCTGTAGACCTTGAACTGAGTAGTGTAGCCCCCAAGTGCCGGTTCGTATGCCTGCAGTGACTCGGGACTTATGTGTACTTCTCTTATGAAAAGAATAATATCATATGATGTAGCCCCCAAGTGTCGGGTCGTATGACTGAAGTGACTCAGGACTTACATGTACTTCTCTTTTGAAAAGAATAACATCATATGATGTAGTCCCCAAGTGCCGGGTCGCATGACTGCAGCGACTTGGGACTGTTGTGAGAATAATATAACCCATCTGTATTTATACAGGCAATGTTAAATCAGGCCGGTTCGAAAATTTCTGAGTTGAAGGAGCTGGACTTGTTGCTTTATCTAGCAGTGTCATCATGTACTTTTGAAATATTTGTGCCCAAGATCATATTCAAAACTTGTTATGTTGCTTGTTAAATATTAATCCTTGACTAGAGTTGCAGCTAAACCTGGCAATTTTGCCTTGAATGAATGTCATAAGTGCTTTGTTCCTTGGTTGAAACAACTCTTAGAAAAAAAATAAAAACCTGATTTTATAGATGAAAAACCCAGACTGAAGGAGATGGCGTGGAGACCTCAAAGAAAAATGATGACCCAGAATATCCAGCTCCCAGGTCTCTACTATCAACCACTCCGCAAGCTTGAATTTTCTTTGAATGAAGTTGATTGAAAATAGCCTAGTTGTGTCTTGTAATGGTTGTAGAAAAACTCTGTAATCTGTCAATGCCTTTGTGCATTGAGTATGTTTGCTTTTGAGCTCATGACAATCTGATAACAATTATATTCTGATCATGCCAGTTTGCTCAACCCGGTCATATAGACTTTGATGTTATTTAAAACCTTGGCCGTGATTGCAGTATAACTGATACATCCTTTTTGCATCATGCTTTTATATTGATATTTATTGCATTATGGGTTGTTATTACACATTATAGTACAATACTTATGCCTTTTCTCTCTTATTTTACAAGGTTTACACAAAGAAGGAGAATGCCGGCAGCTGGAATTCTGGACCGGGAAGGAGCAAATCTAAGAGACCTATTCTGCACAACTCCAAAAGTCCTGAAAATTTACGGAGAATTATTTTGGAATATATAAAAAATATTGGGCAAAAAAATACCAGAGGGGGACCCACCAGGTGGCCACAAGCCTGGGGGGCGTGCCCCCTAACCCCCTGGGCGCGCCCCTAGAGCTTGTGGGCCCCCTAGCAGGTCTCTGGTGTCCATCTTCTGCTATATGAAGGGTTTTTACATGGAAAAATTATAAGAAAGCTTTCGGGAAGAAGCGCCGCCATCTCGAGGTGGAACCTGGGCAGAAGCAATCTAGGGCTCCAACGAAGCTTTTCTGTCGGGGAAACTTCCCTCTAGGAGGGGGAAATCGAAGCCATCATCATCACCAACGATCTTCTCATCGAGAGGGGGTCAATCTCCATCAACATATTCACCAGCACCATCTCCTCTAAAACCCTAGTTCATCTCTTGTATGCAATCTTTGTCTCAAAACCTCAGATTGGTACCTGTGGGTTGCTAGTAGTGTTGATTACTCCTTGTTGTTGATGCTAGTTGGTTTATTTGGTGGAAGATCATATGTTCAGATCCTTAATGATATATATATTACCCCTCTGATTATGAACATGAATATGCTTTGTGAGTAGTTACATTTGTTCCTGAGGACATGGGAGAAGTCTTGTTATAAGTAATCATGTGAATTTGGTATTTGTTCGATATTTTGATGAGATGTATGTTGTCTTTCCTCTAGTGGTGTTATGTGAACGTCGACTACATGACACTTCACCATGATTTGGATCCACATGTTTCATGCTATGGTTAGATTTATCTTAATTCTTCTTTCTTAGTTGCGGATGCTTGCGAGAGGGGTTAATCATAAGTGTGAGGCTTGTCCAAGTAAGAGTAGCACCCAAGCACCAGTCCACCCACATATCAAATTATCAAAGTAACGAATGCGAATCATATGAGCATGATGAAAGCTAACTTGACGATAATTCCCATGTGTCCTCGGGAGTGCTTTGCTTTATATAAGAGTTCATCTAGGCTTATCCTTTGGTCCAAAAAGGATTGGGCCACCTTGCTGCACCTTTGTTACACTTGTTACTTGTTACCCATTATGAATTATCTTATCACCAAACTATCTGTTACCGATAATTCCAGTGCATGCAGAGAATACCATGCTGAAAACGACTTGTCACTTCCTTCTGCTCCTCGTTGGGTTCGACACTCTTACTTATCGAAAGGACCATGATAGATCCCCTATACTTGTGGGTCATCAAGACTTTTTTCTACGCCATTCCCGGGGAGTGAAGTGCCTTTGGTAAGTGGAATTTGGTAAGGAAACATTTGTATTACGTGCTAAAATTTACTGTCACTTGTCACTATGGAGCATCATCCTTTGAGGGGTTTGTTTAGGGTATCTTCACCCCGACCGGAAGAACAAAGAGTTGCTCCTCAACCTACTAAAAATATTTATTATGAAATTCCTTCGGGTATGATAGAGAAATTGCTAGCTAATCCTTATGCAGGAGATGGAACACTACATCCTTATATGCATCTAATCTTTGTGGATGAAGTTTGTGGATTATTTAAGCTTGCAGGTTTGCCCGAGGATGAAGTCAAGAAGAAGGTCTTACCTTTATCTTTGAAGGAGAAGGCATTGACATGGTATAGGCTATGCGATGATATTGGGACTTGGAACTATAACCGATTGAAATTGGAATTTCATCAGAAGTTTTACCTTATGCATCTGGTTCATCGTGATCGGAATTATATATATAATTTTTGGCCTCCTGAAGGAGAAAGTATCGCTCAGGCTTGGGGGAGGCTTAAGTCAATGCTATATTCATGCCCCAATCATGAGCTCTCAAGAGAAATTATTATTCAAAAATTTTATGCTCGGCTTTCTCGTAATGATCAATCCATGCTCGATACTTCTTGTACTGGTTCTTTTATGAAGAAGACCGTTGAATTCAAATGGGATATTTTGGAAAGAATTAAACGCAACTCTAAAGATTGGGAGCTCGATGAAGGTAAGGATTCAGGTATAAACCTTAAGTTTGATTGTGTTAAATCTTTTATGGATACCGATGCTTTTCGTGAATTTAGCACTAAATATGGACTTGACTCTGAGATAGTAGCTTCTTTCTGTGAATCATTTGCTACTCATGTTGATCTCCCAAAGGAGAAGTGGTTTAAATATCACCCTCCCATTGAAGTAAAAATAGTAGAACCCATTAAAGCTAAAGAGGAAACTATTACTTATAATGTTGATCATGTTATTCCTACTGCTTATATTGAGAAACCACCTTTCCCTGTTAGGATAAAGGAACATGCTAATGCTTCAGCTGTGGTTCGTAAGAGTTATACTAGAACACCTACACCCCCTGAACAAATTAAAGTTGAACCTAGTATTGCTGTGGTTAAAGATCTCTTGGTCGATAATATTGATGGACATGTTATTTACTTCTTTGATGAAGCTGCTAGAATTACTAGACCCGATAATAAAGATAAACATAGACCTGTTGTTGGCATGCCTGTTGTTTCTGTTAAAATAGGAGATCATTGTTACCATGGCTTATGTGATTTGGGTGCTAGTGTTAGTGCAATTCCTTTTACTTTATACCAAGAAATTACGAATGATATTGCACATGCTGAAACAGAAGATATTGATGTTACTATTAAGCTTGCCAATATAGATACTATATCACCAATTGGGATTGGTAGAGATGTTGAAGTCTTGTGTGGGAAAATAAAATACCCTACTGATTTCCTAGTTCTTGGGTCCCCACAAGATGATTTTTGTCCCATTATATTTGGTAGACCTTTCTTGAACACTATTAATGCTAAAATAGATTGTGAGAAACAAACTGTTAGTGTGAGTTTTGGGGATGCGTCTCATGAGTTTAATTTCTCCAAATTTCATAGACAATCCCATGATAAAGAATTGCCTAGTAAAGATGAAATTATTGGTCTTGCTTCTATTGCCGTGCCTCCTACTGATCCTTTATAACATTATTTGCTAGACCATGAGAATGATATGTTCATGAATGAAAAAAGGAATTGGATGATATTTTCTTTAAACAAATGCCTGTTTTGAAACACAATTTGCCTGTTGAAACTCTTGGAGATCCTCTACCACCCAAGAGTGATCCGGTGCTCGATCTTAAACAATTACCTTGTACTTTGAAATATGCTTATCTCGATGAGAAAAAGATATATCCTATTATTATTAGTGCTAACCTTTCAGAGCATGAAGAAAAGAAATTATTAAAAACTCTGAAGAAGCACTGTGCAGCTATTGGATATACTCTGGATGATCTTAAGGGCATTAGTCCCACTCCATGTCAATACAAAATTGATATGGAACCTAATGCTAAACCAGTCATTGATCACTAGCGACGGTTGAATCCAAAGATCAAAGAAGTGGTAAGAAATGAAATACTAAAGCTTCTGGAAGTAGGTATAATTTATCCGATTGCTGATAGTAGATGGGTAAGTCATGTTCATTGTGTCCCTAAGAAGGAAGGTATTACCGTTGTTCCCAATGATAAGAATGAATTGATCCCGCAAGGAATTGTCACAGGTTATAGAATGGTTATTGATTTTAGAAATTTAAACAAAGCTACTAGGAAAGATCATTACCCTCTACCTTTTATTGATCAAATGCTAGAAAAACTATCAAAACATACACATTTCTGCTTTCTAGATGGTTATTCTGGTTTTTCCCAAATACCTGTGTCACAAGAGGATCAACAAAAAACTACTTTTACTTGCCCTTTCGGTACCTTTGCTTATATATGTATGCCTTTTGGTTTAAGTAATGCACCTGCTACCTGTCAAAGATGTATGACTATTATATTCTCTGACTTTTGTGAAAATATTGTTAAGGTTTTCATGGATGATTTCTCCGTTTACGAAACTTCTTTTGATGATTGCTTAAGCAACCTTGATAGAGTTTTGCAGAGATGTGATGAAATTAATCTTGTCTTGAACTGGGAGAAGTGCCACTTTATGGTTAATGAAGGTATTGTCTTGGGGCATAAAATTTCCGAAAGAGGTATTGAAGTTGATAAAGCTAAAGTTGATGCTATTGAAAAAAATGGCGTGTCCTAAAGATATCAAAGGTATATAAGAAGTTTCCTTGGCCATGCTGGTTTCTATAGGAGGTTAATTAAAGAATTCTCTAAAATTTCTAGGCCTCTTACTAATCTCTTGCAAAAGGATGTTCAATTTGTTTTTTATGATGATTGTGTAGAAGCATTTGAAATACTTAAGAAAGCCTTAATTTCTGCACCTATTGTTCAACCACCTGATTGGAACCTACCCTTTGAAATTATGTGTGATGCTAGTGATTATGCTATTGGTACTGTTCTAGGACAAAGAGTTGATAAGAAATTAAATGTTATCCATTATGCTAGTAAAACTCTAGACAGTGCTCAAAGAAATTATGCTACTACTGAAAATGATTTTTTAGCAGTTGTATTTGCTTGTGATAAGTTCAGATCTTATATTGTTGATTCCAAAGTAAATGTTCACACTGATCATGCTGCTATTAAATATCTTATGGAAAGAAAGATGCTAAACCTAGACTTATTAGATGGGTTCTATAATTGCAAGAATTTGATTTACATATTATTGATAGAAAGGGAGCCGAGAACCCCATAGTAGACAACTTGTCTAGGTTAGAAAATATTCTTGATGACCCACTACCTATTGATGATAGCTTCCCTGTTGAACAATTAGCTATCATAAATGCTTCTCTTAGTACTCCATGGTATGCTGACTATGCAAATTATATTGTTGCTAAATTTATACCACCTAGTTTCACATACCAACAAAAGAAAAAAGTTTTTCTATGATTTAAGACATTACTTCTGGGATGACCCCCACCTTTATAAAGAAGGAGTAGATGGTGTTATTAGACATTGTGTACCTGAGCATGAACAGGAACAGATCCTACGCAAGTGTCACTCCGAGGCCTACGGAGGACACCATGCTGGTGATAGAACTGCACACAAGGTATTACAATCTGGTTTTTATTGGCCTACTCTTTTTAAGGATGCTCATAAGTTTGTCTTCTGATGAATGTCAAGGAATTGGTAATATTAGTAGACATCAGGAAATGCCTATGAATTATTCACTTTTATTGAACCGTTTGATGTTTGGGGATTTGATTATATGGGACCTTTTCCTTCCTCTAATGGGTATACACATATTTTGGTTGCTGTTGATTATGTTACTAAGTGGGTAGAAGCTATTCCAACTAGTAGTGCTGATCATAACACCTCCATTAAAATGCTTAAAGAAGTTATTTTCCCTAGGTTTAGAGTCCCTAGATATTTAATGACTGATGGTGGTTCACACTTTATTCATGGTGCTTTCCGTAAATTGCTTGCTAAATATTATGTTAACCATAGAATTACATCTCCATATCACCCTTAGTCTAGTGGTCAAGTAGAATTAAGTAATCGAGAAATAAAGTTGATTTTGCAAAATACAGTTAATAGATCTAGAAAGAATTGGTCTAAGAAACTTGATGATGCACTATGGGCTTATAGAACTACTTATAGAAACCCTATGGGTATGTCTCCACATAAAATGGTTAATGGAAAATCATGTCACTTACCTTTTGAATTAGAACATAAATCTTATTGGGCAATTAAAGAGTTCAACTATGATTTCAAACTTGCCGGTGAGAAGAGGTTATTTGACATTAGCTCACATGAGGAATGGAGAATCCAAGCCTATGAGAATGCCAAATTGCTTAAAGAGAAAGTTAAAAGATGGCATGATAAAAGGATACAAAAGCGTGAATTTAATGTAGGTGACCATGTCTTGCTATACAATTCTCGTTTAAGATTTTTTGTAGGAAAACTTCTCTCTAAATGGGAAGGGCCTTACATTATCGAGGAAGTTTATCGTTCCGGTGCCATCAAGATCAACAACGCCGAAGGCAATAACCCGAAGGTGGTAAGCGGGCAAAGAATCAAACATTATATCCCAGGTACTCCCAATAATGTTGAAACCAATATTGTTAATACCATAACACTGGAGGAGTACATAAGGGATATCTACCAGAATGTTACAGACTCCGAAAAGGAATAGGTATGTGGTACGGTAAGTAAACCGACTCCAAAACTTTTCCAAAAGCAATTTTAATCTGTTTTGGAATATTTAAAAAATTAGGAAAATAAAAAGTAGTCCGAAAAGTGCACGAGGAGGCGACAAGCCCTGGGGGTGCGCCCTACCCCCTGGGCGCGCCTCCAAGGCTTATGGGCACCTAGTGTGCCCTCCGGACTCCGTATTCTTGTAGTACACTCCTTTTGGTCGGTAAAAATTTATTATATAATCTCCCGAAGGTTTTGAAGACCGTATCATGGCAATATTCTCTGTTCTTGTGTTTAACTAATTCTGCAGCAGATTTGGAGCGAGATGTCTCACCCGATACTGGACCTAAGAGCATACAGCGAAGCTGACCACTTTGGGTGGTAAATGGAGGAAGAGATGGAGGCTAACATGAAAAGAGTGGATGCCATGGAGGAGGATCAAGAAGTTACGTCTCGCCCTCAACCCGGAGCCATGCTTGAGGAACTCCAGAGCTCAGCAATACCGGATTTGGTCATACCTCCCAATGCTAGATTTCTCTCTTGTAATAACATGAAAAAGAGTGTTGCTTTTTCCCCCGCAGCCAGGAAGCATCCATGGGTGATCGGAGCTCTAACCGTCACAAGAAAACTCCGTAAGGAAATAATGGATCTCAAACAGCAAGTCAATAGGCTCTAGGAAGAAAATTGCATCCTGAAGGGCATTATTGCCAAGAATATTGCATCACCACCTCCGAAGAAAGAGACCTAAGTACATGGGTATGGGCAATCCCCTTGGCAACTGCCAAGCTTGGTGGAGGTGCCCCTGTATCGTTTCACCATCACATCTTTACCTTCATCGTTCTTCTTAGTTCGATCCTTTTGGTTATATCTCGGTTTAGTAGAATAAAGTTTTGGTATGATCTAGCTTTGAGTTTTGCTTTGTGTTCCCTCTATTTAATCGATTCCAAGAGTTTTATAATAAAGATTAGTTTTGAGTTGAGCGCTTTGCTTTCTTGCTATGATCTTGAGTAAAATAAATAAAGAATAAAAGAAAAAAAAGATTATATAATGATCTTATGGGAAGTGATGACTTCACATATAAGAAGTATGTCGCATGAAACTTGTTGTGAGTTAACAAACATAGTTTTGGTCATTGTTGCAATTAATAGGAAGTGATAAAGAAAGAGAGGTCTCAAAAATAAATACACTATCTTGGACATCTTTTGTGATTGTGAGAACTCATTAAAATATTATATGCTAAAAGGTTGATGTTGGACAAGGAAGACAACATAATGGGTTATGTTTCTTTATATACAAATAGAAGTTATATTGTCATGGATCCTCCAACATGTTGAGCTTGCTTCTCATCCTATGCTAGCCAAATCTGTTTCACCCAGTAGAGATACTACTTGTGAATCCAAAATCCTTTAACCCAGTTTTGCCATGAGAGTCCACCATACCTACCTATGGATTGAGTAAGATCCTTCAAGTAAGTTGTCATCGGTGCAAGCAATAAAAATTGCTCTCTAAATAAGTATGATCTTTTAGTGTGAGGAAAATAAGCTTTATATGAACTTGTGATATGGAAGAAATAAAAGCGACAGATTGCATAATAAAGTTCTTTTTCGATGAGTTGGAAGCCCCCAAGTGACCAATGATCAAAGAATTAAGACTCAACACACATCTTTTGAGGTGAAACGAGAAACTCCATGTTCTAGAGATGCAGGCTTTATTTCATTGATCAAAATTGAGTAGGATGCGCAGGTTCAGACTGTGCATCATGGCGACTAGTCTTCTTTGGTAACCTTATTTTTCACCAATAAGGCAGGATACCTATATTTGAACTGCACATCGTGGCAGCTAGTCCTCTTTGGCAACCTTTAATTTTTTGCCAATAAGGCAGGATACCTATGTTTGAACTACGCATCATGGTAGCTAGTCCTCTTTGGCAACCTTTGATTTTTTGCCAATAAGACATCAGCCCTAGGGACCAGGTTATCCTCCCTGCAATGAACCGGTGTTCTCATATTTGTTGAAAACGACCGAGTCATGTCTGTGTACCCCCCGAGTCTTATGTCGACTCGAAGAGTTGGCTTGAGATTCTTCATACTTGGTTGTGGCATATGCCCGAGTAGAGTTGACAGCTGAAAGATGGAACTTATTGAAACCAGAGGAGATGTGGTTAGTTGATTATTGATATGTCTTCATCATATCTACTTTTACTAACTCTTTTGGTCTTGTTTTGGACTCTAATTTGCATGATTTGAATGAAACTAACTCAGACTGACGCTGTTTTTAGTAGAACTACCATGGTGATATTTTTTTGCAGAAATAAAAGTTCTCGAAATCAAATGAAACTTTTTGGAGAATTATTTTGGAATAAATATAAAATACTGGAACCAAGACACACCAGGGCGCGCCAACCCCCTCTGGCACGCCTTGGTGGGTAGTGGGGCCCACCACTTACCCTAATTCTGACGCTATAAAATCCTATTTTTCCAAAAAAAAAAGTAGGAGAAGAAGTTTCATCGCGTTTTATGATACTAAGCTTCCACCACCTCCTGTTCTTCATCGGGAGGCCAGATCTGGAGCCTGTTCGGGGCTCCGGAGAGGGGATCTTCAGTCTTCGTCATCATCAACCATCCTCCATCACCAATTTCATGATGCTCACTGCCGGGAGTGAGTAATTCCTTCATAGGCTCGCTGGTCGGTGACGAGTTGGATGCGATTCATCATGTCATCGAGTTAGTTTTGTTAGGGCTTGATTCCTAGTATCCACTATGTTCCGAGATTGATGTTGCTATGACTTTGCTATGCCTAATGCTTGTCACTAGGGCCCGAGTGCCATGTTTTCACCAATATATCTATATTTGTGATCCGATCTTGCAAGTTATATGCACCTGCTACGTGTTATGATCCGCATACCCCAAGGTGACAATAATTGGGATTCTTTCCCGTAATTACCGTAGTTTGAGGAGTTCATGTATTCACTATGTGTTAATGCTTTGTTCCAGTTCTCTATTAAAAGGAGGCCTTAATATCCCTTAGTTTCCTTATGGACCCCGCTGCCACGGGAGGGTACGACAAAAGATGTCATGCAAGTTCTTTTCCATAAGCATGTATGACTATTTACGGAATACATGTGTGTGGCACCCCGATCCGCATGGAACAGGGGCCCTCGCATGTCAGCCCAGGATACACCTGATGCACGACAGGTACATGATACAGCATTCCAGGTACAAGAATATTCATCAAATACATGTATGGAGGATTACATCATTGATGAATACAATCATCTGGCATAGCTCTAAGGCTATCTAAATGGCGGCAGAAGTCTTGGTTTGGCAGCACGTCGACTCTGGCTGGGCTCCACAACTCACAGGACTAGCAAGGTTACGGCCTAGCACGATGAATCTCCTCCTGCAATCTGGCCACGTGCAAGGCCAGGTGAGTACTTCGAATGTACTCGCAAGACAACCAAAAAGATAGCATCCAAACAAGCAGATGACAAAGCAAGAACCAAGAGCATGCAACAATCTACCTCACAACAGTAACTAAGCATGGCATGACATAGATCAAACTAAGCATGGACATCATCATAGCATCTACTAACATGGCATCTCAAAACATATTTCTAACATGGCAACAGCATAACATGGCATAGCATAGCATATCAATCATAACATGACATGGCATAGATGTATCTACGAGACATGGATACATGCATGAACTACTATGCTGCAAATGAACTACCATTTACCTCTCGTGAAGACATATTGTTCATCAATCACTTACTTAGCCACTGCCTCTAGGCAAAATGATGACTCACCGAGATCTCATCTCGTGATCACTTACTTAACCATTGCCTCTCTAGGCAAAATCATGACTCACACTACTAGGAAAAGGCCTGCTAGTGGCGCACCAGTTTTGCCTACTAATGGCGCACTACTGGTGCGCCACTAGCACCACGCCATTAGAATTAAATACTAATGGCGCACCCCTGGTGCGCCATTAGTATCTGGTATACTAATGGCGCACCACGCAGTGCGCCATTAGTATAGCCCACCATGCGCCATTAGTATGCCTCCCGGGGGCCATATGTACCTTGTGCTCTAGGTTACTAATGGCGCACTTCTATGTGGTGCGCCATTACTAAGTCAGATAGTAATGGCGCACCACATAGAAGTGCGCCATTACTAATAAATATTTTTCAAATTTTTTTTTCAATTTTTTTTTTCGTTTTTTCTTAATCTCGGGTCACTATGGCTTAATCTCGGGTCAATATGCTTAATCTCAAGTCAAATCGCACTAAGTGGTCAAACTTCCCGGAAGGTCACCCATCCTCACACTACTCCAGCCCGAGCACGCTTAACTTCACAGTTCTATCCAACCCCAGCACCACCTCATTTAACAAGCACTTGTTGATATATCTATGATATCAATCCTATTAAACCTTGTTGATGTCTAGGACTTTGTTCATGTTCATTAGTGTGATGAAATTTTGAAAAAATATTTCAAACTTCCCGGTCATATTACGTATCATATTTTGAAAAAAAATTCCAAAAAAAAAATTTGAAAACAAATTTTTTTTTTCTGTTACTAGTGGCGCACCTAGCAAATGGTGCGCCACTAGTAAGTTTGAATTTTTTTTCATTTTCCCCTCTAGATCTTAAAAGCTCCGTATCTTTCATTCTGTTAGGTTTTTGGGGATTCTGAAAATGTTTAACGGGGTTTGTATGCAACAGTTTTCGAGTAGATGATTTTTCATATAAAAAACTTTTTCATCGGAGTTCGTATGCAAAAGTTATGCCCATTTTACAAATTCTCGAGAGATTTTGCAAAAAAGTCAAAAATTCATGTTTGTAAATTTTGCTACCAACTAGACCACATATCACATGGGAATCTTATTTTCTTTTATTTTTTTGACATTTCTATCATTTTCTTTTATTTTTTTTTAAACTGAAAAGGCGGTCCACGGGGGGGGGGGGTGCATTTGGTGAATAAATTATAAGACTCAGAAAGTTAGTAATGGCGCACCTACCACGTAACAGGTGCGCCATTAGTAACCCTAGTTACTAATGGCGCACCTGTTACGTGGTGCGCCATTACTAGTTTTGCAAAAAAAATGTTTAGTAGTGGCGCACCAGTGGATAGTGCGCCATTACTAGTTTGAACTTGTAATGGCGCACTGTACCCAGGTGCGCCATTACTAGTTTTGAAAAAAAAAGTAAAAAAAAATTTGTTAGTAGTGGCGCACGGAGTGTGTGGTGCGCCATTACTAGTTAAAACTAGTAATGGCGCACTCTGGCATGGTGCGCCATTAGTATTTTTGGAAAAATAAAAAAATTATTACTAGTGGCGCACCATGTGTCTGGTGCGCCATTAGTGTCTTTCACACTAATGGCGCACCAACACATGGTGCGCCACTGCTATATAGTAGTGGCGCACCACATGTCTGGTGCGCCATTAGTGGCCGTATCATCTATAGCCCCTTTCCTAGTAGTGTCACCGAGATCTCATCTCATGATCACTTACTTAACCACTGCCTCTCTAGGCAAAATCATGACTCACCGAGATCTCATCTCGTGATCATATCCGAAACAAATCCGTGACATCTCACGACTATCTCATAGTCCAAGTCACCACATTCTTTATAACACCTCATTTATCAGCTTAGTTATATTAGGTTTATCCTCCATTTCGACCAAGACCCGATAGTGTGACCTACTACAAACTGTGCCCATGACCGAGGACGCGGCTATCGATAGATTTAACACACACTCTACAGAGGTTAGCATACTGTACCCACACCACGGAATCCATGGCCTCGCGCTCCCATTCGGGTGGACCAACGGCATTCCGACAAAACCGATCTATTGCCATCACACCCTCCCAGCCACTCCGACCAACTCCCCTTTAGGCTAAGTCCTGGGTGGCCCCGATGTCAACCCGTGACATCCAACGGCCATCGTCGTGGCAAAACATAAACAGTCCCAAATGGGGACATGAGCTCAAAACCAAACACGAGCACACAAGGCTTATGTCCACCTACCTAATCAGGGTAGCGCGCGCCCATAACCTTCCCACTTTGGAGGCACTGGCGAGAGGCATGACAATAGATCGCGTTAAAGCCCTCCCATAAAGGCAAGTGTGGCTGCACTGGAGAAGCTTGATTTGGTGGCACTATGACTCGATCCCATCGATGACAGAGGAGGTTTGTTATTATTAAGTCATATTATTATCTTCTCCATCATCATCAACATATGAGTAGGTTTAACATGAATGCAATAATGAGCATGCAGCATACAAATGCATGAACAAAATACCAAGCTTCTCGAGTGAACAACTATAACATATGGAACATGGCAATACAAGGTACTAGCATATCAATGGTGTAACAAAAACATCATAGCATTTATAGCAATGGCATGAAACTAAAGCAGAACAATGACCTGACATAATCACTAACAACATTCTAACTAGCATGGAAAAAGATATCATGAAGGGCAAGCATGACATGGCAAGCAATACAACATATATCACAACTTAAATAACTGCAGACGAAACAGATAAGAAACTACTGCAACTACACACACAGGGTGCAGGCAAAGTCAACATGCAAGTTTGGGGCTCATGATAAGAGGTTTGCTTGCCTAAGGGTCGAGAAATACTCCGGGAAGAAGCGTGATCACCTCACAGAAGAATTCGCTGGAAAAGGGTTCTCTCTCTGAGGGGCTAGATATAGGGCAAGGGCAAAATGGGTATTTTCAGAATGTGCAAACATCAAGAAAATGCTACCCTCGGAAAGATCTCGACGAACAAAGAACATGAGCGCTGGAATGACCTCAATTGGAGTTATGAGCGCAAAGTTGTGGCCGTTCACTTTTTAGGCTAGAAAAACAACTAAAGCAGTGAACGTTCACAAAATAGTGCATTCGGCCGGCGGGCTGAAAAAGAGAAAGCGCATAGCTCAGAATACGTTTTCGGTGAGTAGAAAGCTTATTTCAGACAATACGCATTCAGTTAGCAGAAAGCGTAAAATGGCCGAGGCGTTTCCACTTATCTGAGGTGGCATCCCCTCTGCCCATGACAAGTGGGGCCCGCACAGGGTGGGGCCCTCCTGGCCGGTCTTCTTCTTCCTCCCGCATGGTGCGCGCCTGGCCGAGGGAGGTGTCCGCCCCGATGGCGACTGCCGGCGTGTCCGGCCACCGCTGGAGGCATGCGGCCTACCGATCTTTTCAGGAGAGCAAGGCGCATCGAGGGATGGTGAGCTCTTCCACCGAGGAGCTCTGTAGAGGAAGCAGTAGTGCCCGCGACGGAGAGGGGCTTCGGTCGCCGGATGAGGTGGAGCTACGGTGGTGGAGAGGAGGGGTCGAGGCCACTGGGAGGTCCGCCGGACTCCGGGTGAGGCAGTGGTGGTGTTGGAACAGAGAGGAGTGCTCGGGATTGCCGGGATCGAGAGGGACCCGAGGCGAAGGCCATGGTGATGGTGGGGATCAGAGAGGGACTCCGGGGAGGGGTGAGTGGCTCGGGGAGGCGTAGAGAGGGGAGAAGGGGCTCCAGGTGAGCTCGAGAGGGTCGTGGGCGGGCTATAAATAGCCGGGGCGAGGGCAACCGAGCCGAGCTCCGCTGAGCGAGTCCGGCCAAAGCTTCAGGCGGCCACAGCGGTCACGGGGAGGAGTGGGAAGGCGACGAGGGGGAAGCGGACGAGCTGCAGAGGTTCACAGAGACGAGGAGTGCCCGGGGTCACGAGGAGGAAGAGGACAGAGGAGGAAGACGACGGCGCACACGGGCCCGTACTGTGCGGTGGCGGGGATGGCTCATCGGGGAAGAAATCGGAGGGGAAGAGGGGTCCAGGGGGAAGAGGATGCCTAGGGGGGCTGTTGGACACGCCGGGGCGAGCCAGGGCTGGTCGGAGCAGGCCTGCCGGCGACTTCAGTGCGCAGACCATCGATTTGGCCGGCTACACCCGTGGTCACCACGTATACTTGGCGTCGACACGCGTTCTGGACGCCTCGGTTATGTCTGGCGAGTCGATCACTCCCCCACTAGCTGCTTGGTGCAAAGATACAACACACAGGGCTCACGGTGTGACTGTATGTTGCTCAAGTCCAAAACAGCAGCAACCTGTTTGATATAAATATTGGGCAGTGCACAACTCCATTAGGCACGGGATTTGGGTGAGAGTTGTCATCTACTAAGGTGACCTGTGTGCCAAAATATTAGCCCAAAAAGATAAGGCTAGCTGGTACTTCCTGTGCAAACGGCCCCACTGACAAGAAATGCAAATGAGGGTGCTGGGGTAAATGGCTAAATAGAATGAGCTTATTCTTGGTGTAGGGTGATGATATGATAAGGAGAGACTGTTGGAAAAGTTTTATCTCATTTTGATCATCCGTGAAGGTACTTCCTTCATAGACAAGCAATCTGAATAGAAACTTGAGACAATCATAGAGGAAGATTGGATGAACAGATTGAGCTGATTTTTGGTATCCAGAGGTGATTTATCAATGTTAATCACCCTGCAAAATTTCAGCTCAAATGGATCAAGGGTTCAAGCACTTCCTTTGCAAATTTTCAAACAGGAGAGAAACTTGCATTGGATCATGTGCTCAATTTTTTAACTATGGAACATGAGATAATGATGGAAAGGGTGAAGATATAGCAAGTACGAACTCCACAAATTATTTGGGAATTTTCCTTGCTATAAAAATGGTAGCTCCTTTGAAAAGTGGCAGAAATCGAATATTGGCTTAAAATAGGAAAAGGCAATTTTCCTCATTTAAATATGCCCAATATTTTTGCCAGAGCTTGGATTAGGCATAAATATCATCTCCACAAAATTTCATGAATTTTGGAGATGGCTAGCTATGCCTTTGGATTTAATTCCTCAGAAAGGCAAAAGAAGGAATAAATCCCAAATGGAAAATATTGCATAAGACTTAGCAATATTTTTGCATATCCAAGGTTTAGAGGTGTAGGAGGATCTCTGAGAAGATTTGGAAGATCAACAGATCAAGAGAAGTGATGGCTCCTTTGTAATCACAAAGGACATATCTAAATTCCAAATTTTGGAATTTGAATTATGAGTGAGTTTGAGATGGTGCAACTGAGGTCTTGCCCACTAACAAAGACATGAGCAAGATTTTGAAAATGACAAGAATTATCAGAGTTATCCAGCTAACTCAGGAGAAAAATTTGAAAAATGATTGCCAGGAAGGAATAACAGCACAAAAATTGATAACCCAATTTTGGGGCTGTTACAATGCGTACATTATATTTATGAACTGGAGCTAGTTCTGTGTCACCCTAGGTTATGACTGTTATATGATGAATATTATCCAACGAAATCACTGATCCAATGCCTAGGAGCTTTTCACATATCGTTCTTGCTAATTTACTATTGTTGTTGCTGCTGTTACACCTGCTACAAAATTACTGCTACCATTACTGTTACTATCGTTACTACTGCTATCAAACTATCATATTACTGTGCTACTGATCACTTTGCTGCAGATATTTAATCTCCAGGTGTGGTGGAATTGACAACTCAACTGCTAATACTTACAAACATTCTTTGGCCCCCCTTGTGTCGAATCAATAAATTTGGGTTGAATACTCTACCCTCGAAAACTGTTGTGATCCCCTATACTTGTGGGTTATCAAGACCTTTTTCTGCCGCCATTGCCGGGGAGCATAGCTATATTTGTTGAGTCACTTAGGATTTATATCTATTTATCACTATGAAGAATCTGAAAGATACCAGAACCAAGATCGTTCCCTCTAAGACGAGGAGAGGTAAGGAACTGTTATGTAGCTCGGCACTTGATTCACCTTCTGTTTTGAGTAAACTTGCAACACAACCACATGCTATTAATCCTGATATGTCACAAGTTATTCATGATGCTACTTCTGCTATGAATGATGCTAGTACCTTGCTTGATAACATTGTGCCACTAGGTGAATTTCTTGATGAACAAATTGCTAGAGCTAAAGAGAATGAAATTACTGAAACTGATGAAATTATGGAAACCGATGAAGTCTTTGAACTAAAAATTATGAAACACCTATTAGACCTAGCTCTCCTAGATATGAATTGCCTAAAATATCTAAAGGTTATGTTATGGATGAAGAGGTTGCTAGGGATTTTCTTGTTTGTAAGGATAGAGATGATCTTAAGAAATTATTATGCAAGTTGAAAGAAAAATCTTTGAATGCTAGAATGAAATGTGATCCTAAGTTTGCTACCTCACCTATCTTTGATACTGATGAGGATTATGAATTCTATGTCAACCCAGAGTTAATTACTTTGGTTGAATCTGATCCTTTCCATGGCTATGAAACTAAAACTGTTGTGGCACATCTTACTAAATTGAGTGATATAGCCACCCTATTTGCTCATGAGGAAACAATTCGCTACTATTATATTCTTAAGTTATTTCCTTTCACTTTGCTCGTTCAGAAATGAGGAAACCGAGTAACTTGCCTCCAGGCACTCCGAAGGTGCACTTGGACGGGTTCAGCTTGATATCGTACCTTCTCAGATTGGCGAAGGTTTTAGCAAGATCAGTCAGCAGGTCGGAACCTTTGCGTCACTTGACAACGATATCGTCCATGTAAGCCTCGACATTCCGACTGATCTGAGTTTGCAGACACTTTTGGATCATGCGCATGAATGTGGCGCCATCGTTTTTGAGACCGAATGTCATGGTGACATAGCAAAAACACCCAAAAGGGGTGATGAAGGCCGTTTTTATTTCATCTGGCCCATACAGTCAGATCTGATGGTATCCGGAATACGCATCAAGAAAAGACAAACGCTCGTATCCCGTAGTCGAATCAACTATTTAATCGATACAGGGGAGCGAAAAATGATCTTTCGGGCAGGCCCGATTGATATGTTTGAAATCGATGCACATACAGAGTGAATTATCCTTCTTGGGGACCATGACGATGTTGGCGAGCCACTCGGAGTGGTATATTTCGCGTATGAACTCAGCTGCCAGGAGCCAAGCCACTTCCTCGCCAATCGCCTTCCTCTTCTCCACAGCAGAGCGGCAGAGGTGCTCTTTGACAGGTTTGGCTTTCGAGTCGATCCTCAAACAGTGCTCAGCCAGTCCTCTGGGAACACCCGGCATGTTAGATGGTTTCCATGCAAAGATGTCCCAGTTCTCACGGAGGAACTGGATGAGCGCGGCTTCCTATTTGCTGTCGAGTGTCATTGAGATATTGGTCGGAGCGGTTGTGGGATCTTCCGAGTGAATGTGAACTTGCTTCGTCTCTCCCGCCGACTGAAAAGCGGACTCAGAAGCTGGCTTCTTAGAGCGGAGCAAATCACTCGGATTGGCATTCTTCTTGTACTCTTCCAATTCCACTACCACCATCTATTCATCAGCAATTTTGGATTCCTTCTGAAGACATTCCTCGGATCTCTACCTATTTTCCAGTGACGGTGATCACGCCCTTGGGTCTGGGCATCTTCAGCTTAAGGTACACATAACATGTGCAGGCCATGAATCGTGCATAAGCTGGTTGGCCCAGAATAGCATGATAGGCACTGTGAAAATCCACCACTTCAAACGTCAACCTTTCCTTCCAAAAATTCTTTGAGTCACCAAAAACCACTTCCAAAGCAATCTGACCGAGTGATTTCTCCTTTTTCCCTGGGATGACTCCGTGAAACTGCATGTTGCTTTCACTGAGTCAGGACATCGGAATGCCCATCTCCTGGAGGGTTTCAGCATAGAGAATGTTCAAACAACTTTCGCCATCCATAAGGACTTTGCGCAACCGAGTGCCTCCCACGACTGGATCCACTACCAGTGCTTGCTGCCCAGGGGTAGGAACATGAGGTGGGTGGTCCGACTGGTCGAAGGTAATGGGAGTCTTTGACCACTTGAGGTACGTTGTAGTCACCGGAGCAACCATGTTCACCTCACGGTTGATGACTTTCAGTCGACTTTTGCTCTCAACGTCAGCAAAAATCACCAGAGTGGCATTGACCTTCGGGTAATATTCTGCCTTTTCTTCATCATCGTCTTTGTCAGAGCCCTTTTCACTCGGCTGACCTTCACGGAACTGCTGAATAAGGAGTCTGCATTGTCGAGTGGTATGCTTGGGTAAAATTAGGTTACCCTCCTCGTCTTTCTTCATGTGGATGGCACATGGTAGATCTAGGACGTCCTGGCCCGACTGATCCTTCATCTTTTTGGGTATCCACTGCCCCTTGGGCTTCCCTTTGAACTTGCCTTGAGCAGTCACTACTGCTGCTTCTGTTTGACTAGCGGCCTCAGTTTTGCGCTTCTGCTTTCGACTGGGATTTCTGCCCCCAGCGTTAGGGTCTACATCCTTCCCCTTGCCACTACGGAGTTGGTCCTCTTCTTCACCATTCGCGTACCAACTGGCTATATCCATCATTCGGTTGAAGGTCAGGGTCCCCGACCGACCAAATTTCAGGATGAGCTCCCTGTACTGGATACCTTCCTTGAAGGCGCAAATTGCTTGGTGTTCAGAAACATTCTCGACCACATGATGAAGTGTGGTCCAGCACTGGATATAATCCCTCAAGGTTTCATTCGGCTTCTGCACGCAATGCTGCAATTCAGTCAGTCCAGCCAGTCGCTTGCAAGTGCCCTCGATTGTTTTGATAAACACTCGGGCCAAATCTTCCTAGCAATAAATGCTGGCAGGAGCCAACAGGTTCAACCATGCTCAGGCCGATCCTTCGAGCATCAAGGGCGGGTCTTTCATTGCAACATCTTCATTGCCCCCACCAATCTGTACAGCCAGTCGGCAATCCTCCAACCACGTGTCGGGCTTCGACTCGCCAGTGAATTTGTTCATGCCTGTGGCCAATCTGAAATTGGGCGGTATCTCAGTGGCTCGTATGGCCCTGTTGAAACACTCGGGCCCTGAGACAAAAACACCACTTCCACTCAGACGATCTCTATCCAGACCCTCTCGGTGAACCCTGCCCCTGTCGACTAGGCCCTGCACGAGGACTGATGTTGCATCAAACCCAGGCTCTCGGGGGTCGACTGGATTTCTCCGCTCGTCACCGAACGGGCACCTGTCATCATACCGCCGGGGCGCATACGAACCACCCGTCGGAGGGGGCATAGGCACTCGACGGCGATCATCAAGGTGATGCCGAGGATCAAACTATCTGTGGTCTCGATCCATGTATTGGTCCTGGTGATAACCACGATCTTCACGTCGCGGAGGCGATCTTGGGCTGTGAGCAGACTGGACAATGTCCACTTTGATAGACCTGTTGTGAATCCTATTACGCGACTAAGAAACAGCCAAATTCTGCTCTCCCACTGCTCTGAGCAGCGTGCGAATCTGCTCGAGGCCCCTTCCGGCCTCGGATCAAGACGGTTGGATTGAGTCTGCGATCCGAGCGGCTGCTGCAACATTCTAGATCGGAGTGCAGAATACCTGGAACTTGTCTCGGGATCCAGTCGGGAATAATTGCCACTGTCATTGATTGGGATTTGGAGGCTGTCGGTGAGTGCGGTCGTCGAGTTATCTCCGAAGATCTTCCAGACGCATGCGCTCAGCCAGAGTGGCTACGCGCGCGGCCTCCAATGCCTGGGCCTCGGCAGTTTCCCCAGTGATGGGGGTCTGGAGGAACTGCTCGTTCCGACGTTGCAGCTCTTCTCTTTGCTCCGCAGTGAGGGCCTGCGGGTAGTACTCGTCGTTGCCGTGCAACGGGCCGCCGCTTTCGCCCCCGCCACGGGGAAATCCAGGTGGGCTACACTGGGAGCCAACCACAAAGACTTCTGCCGCTGGGTCATTACTTTTGCACCCAGAAAGCGTATCTGAGTGACCAGATGATAGATCAAACAAGCCATGAAGGGACTCGTCAGGCTCGATTGCCGCGATCTAAGGAGAGGATGACTAACGAACCACCGCATGCTACACCCACCGCTGGAGCCGCGAGTGACCAAATCGCTTGCGACGGTGAGCAGCGGGGAGGGAAGACGCCACCGGAGCCGACCGATACTGAGTCGACGGCTGCCGCAGGCACTCGCATGGAAGTGCGCCGCCCCACGAATAGGGAGCGCCTCGATGTCGAGGGGGGCTTCCTGGAGCCAGGCCGAATCGTCGAGGATAAAACTAAGTGCGCCGAGACGGATCTCGCGACCCAGAGACAGTCCGCTGCCGGAAACCATGTCGAAGGAGTTCAAAGAATCGCAACCTCGCCGGAAGTCGCTTAGACGCCTGCCCCACGGTGGGCGCCAACTGTCGCGCGAATGGATCTGACAGTAGAGGTAGGGGGTACGTAGGAGAGGGCAGAGTCTAGCTACGGCGAGATTGTACACTCGGATTTATGAGTTTAGGCCCCTCTCGGAGGAGGTAATAGCCCTACGTCTCGGTGCTGCAGGAGCTTTGTTTCTCTGGAGTGTTGAGTTACAAGGGGTGCGAACCCTTGTGCAGGAGGAGAGGGGTGGCTTATATAGAGTCTGCTGGCCCCTCGTAGCCCTCCGTTACGCAAGGGTTCAATGAGAACGTAAAGACGAGAACGTTACTAGTAACGCCCGTAATGAATGATCTTTATAGCGATGGATTGATCGCCTGACCATTGCCATCCTGAGGTGGCTCTAGGTCTTCTATACTCCAAGTAATTAACGAAGGTCGAGTGGGAGTGGAGTTAACCGAGTGGATCTTCTGTCGAGTGACTTGCACACTGTGTCATTCCAGTCGGTATCCCCTTTCCAACTTTGTAGATCTTGGATTCTTCGCGTAGTGTCCTTGGGTAGGGTACCCTTATCAGGTCTAGGACCCTACCCTAGGAACATGTCATCGTCAGTAAAAACAGCAAAAAACAGCAACTGGCACTAGGCACTATGTCAATAGGTTAGTCCCAAAAAATGATATAAAGTTGCTATAAAATGATTGTAAAACATCCAAGAATGATAATATAACACCATGGAACAATAACAAATTATAGATAAGTTGAAGACATATCAGCATCCCCAAGCTTAATTCCTTCTCGTCCTCAAGTAGGTAAATGATAAAAACAGAATTTTTTATGTGGAATGCTGCCTAACATGTTCATCACATAATCTTTTCTTTTGTAGCATGGACATTTGGACTTTTAGATGGTTCAAAGCAATAGTCTATTTTTGACATGATAACTTCAATACTCAAGCATATCAACAAGCAAACATGTCTTTCAAAATATCAACAATATTCAGTACCTGTGCATGACACAAAGATAAACCAGAGAAGCCGCTCTTCGTGAGATCAAGGAGAGCATTAAGGAGATCAAGCCAACAAGAGAGCACTGCGAGGAGGCTTCCCCTGCCAAGTAGGAGAGCTGGGCCAGGGTCGAGACCGCCTCTGGGGACCATGTACAGTTCGCCCCGGCAAGGCTTCTGGGCCGCCAAGCTCCAAACCCATAGGCAGGACCCCGCCAACACGCCATCGCTCCACCTCATCACACGAAAGTCATTAATCAACGCGGTGTCCAGCCCTCAGGTAACCAGGTGGATCCTATCAGACACGTGGCAGCATGGTGGAGGTGCGATTAGCTTTATTGGCACCCGTCCAGAAGGTGTGTCACGCTAATAAGGAGAAGATGGATAAGCGGCGCGGCAGGCTTGCCGGGCAGCAACCCCAACATGACACCTAGCAGGTGCATTTAATGCACTTTGTCCTAACTGCCAGAATTAGGTATGATAGCACTGTTAGCTATCTAATCATACTCAAATGACTGTTTTGCCTCTGTGGTCGCCCCTTAAGCTATAAAAGGAGGCCCGAAGCAACATAGCAAGGGGTTTAAAACCTTGATCCCCCAGCACTTGTACACGCGTCCTGTTCTCCCCGAGGAAACCTTGCCGGGCTGGAGCTGGTCATGTCTTCGTGCTCCTCCGAAGCAATCCACCATAGTAGGATTAGGGTTTTACGCTATAAAGCGGCCCAAACCTGGGTAAAAGAGAGCTATCATCGCTGCGCTGTCCCTGTCGTTTCCGCTCATTATGAAACATGATTATCCCCTTGCCGAACCACAAAGGGGCACCCATGCCCCATAGGTGCTCGCGCTTCCACGCTGACATCTTTGGCGTGACAGGTAGGGGACGTCGCTTGTGCGAACCCGAAGCGAGAGCCGGTGCGTCGATCTCCATCATTTTCTTCATCGTCCATGGCCCTCAAGAAGAGAATCGGTGCGGCGTCGCATCCTTCTTCTTCGAAGGCTTCGCCGCCTATAGCTGTGGGTGCTGTGGGCACGGCGGCTGCAGCGGGTGGAGCAGGCACCATGGGCGGTGCTACTAACGCTCCCACCGCGACTGGAGCGGGTACAGGGGCCGCGGGAGTGGCCCAACTTCCTCAGCATGCTGGCGAGCATGCTCCCGCCGGCGTGGGTCATGGAGACGCCCAGCTCCCTCCTCCTCACCGCACCCGTGATCTTAACCAACATGACGTCACCGCCCGCTTTAGTGCAAGCCAAGATCCACTGGCCACACCAACTAGAGGGGCAGCGACAAGACGCACGCTTCGTCCCATGCAGGACAGACGTGACAAAACTCCGAGCGGCGCCGTCGATCCCCAACGACCATGTCCGCATGGGAAAGGCCCAGCTGATCGAGAACCTGGTCGTCAAGAACAGCTTCGGCCACACCACATTTCTCTGGTGATCGGTCCAAGGTGGCAGGATCACCACACCCCTCCTTCTGGTTAGTCTAGGAGTCGAGCGGTGTCGTGCTCTGCCTCCCACACCTTGCTGGGGACGGTGGCGGAAGCAACGGGTAGATCTCAACTATTGCTGAACTTTCCCCCAGTAGTAGTCAAGATGGATGAATGGAGAGCAACCATTCAGAGCCTCATTGGGTTTGCTGAGGCCGACAAGTCGCAGCATGCGGAACCTTCGCGACGCCCACAAGTGACACCAGCGGCACCCGCTGGCAGCCAAGTTGAGAGGACCATGCCCACGGTGCAGTCCCCTCCACGACATCCTGCTCAAGGACAGCCATGATGGACTCAGCAAACCAGGACATCGAAGAGCCTGATGAAGCGTCGATGGCCTCGTCCGATCCGCGACTCCAACGGGATCAACGTCAAGTGTTGAGTGACAGGAAGAAAGAGGATGCCCGCGTCACCACTGAGCGGCGTCGCGAGGAGCGCTGTCAATCAAACAGGCGCAATGGACCCTATGTTGACGAACCCATGCCTGGTGGTGGCGAGTACTTGCCTTACGAGTTAGGGTGCCTCGCCTTCACTCGTGAGTTGCGGCATGTCCATTGGCCATCATCTCGCACCTTCAAGCGTGACCTACCGGAAAATTATGATGGAAAACTGAACCCGGCAGAATTTCTGGGCATCTATATGATTGCCGTTCAAGCTGCTGGGGGAAGAGATGAAAAAGTGCTCGCCAACTACTTTCCATTGGCTCTCAAGCCTAATGTGAGGTCTTGGCTGATGCACTTGCCGGAAGATTCCATTTCCTCCTGGGCAGACTGTGCAATGAGTTCGTTTGCGCCTTCACAGGCGGCCATCAAGAACCAAGGCAACCCAGTGACTTGCAAGCCCTTCTATAGAAAGAAAGGGAGTGTTTGCACAAGTATCTGTAGAGGTTTAGCCAAGTGCACTGCAACATCCCGAAGATATATCCAGCAGCTGTGATCATCGCATACCATACGAATGTGCGCAATCACAGGATGCGAGCTAAGATGAATGTTCGGTTGCCCAAGACTGTTAACGAACTCTACACATTAGCAGACAAGTGCGCTCGTGCTGAAGAAGGGAGAAGCCTTCTAGGGGAGGATATTGGTGTCGAAGTCGATTCAGAAGATGACGACGACACCACCACCCCCAGGAAGAAGAATAAGAAGCGCAACAAGAAGCGTAAGGAGAAGGCAGTGATGGCCGTCGAGAGTTTAGGTGATCTCAGCACCGGCAAGAAAACAAAGACTAAGACGTCCGGCAAGGAGGCTGCTACTTGTGCCGACTGCCGGGTGGCAGCGACTGCTGAGAAAATCGGCAAGTCTGACTGGCCATACTACAAGATCCATAGGACCAAGGGTCACGATCTCCAAGATTGAAAGCAAGTTGAACAATTGGTTGAGAAGCAGAAGGCTGAGTATGAGAGGCGAGATAAAGAGAAGGGCCAGAATGGTGGAAAGGACGTGGTGGCCACAATGGCCAATGCAGCCAAATCGACCATCAAAAGGAAAAACCCGCCAGAGGCCGCGAGAAAAAGGAAAATGAAGATTGCAGTGAAGAAGAGGATGATGAGACCAGTGAGCAGGAGTTTCAGAGGGCTACTGAGGCAATGTGCATTGATGGGGTGCGTTGCTGCACTCCTCTCACCGCCAACTCAAGCAGTGGGCGCATGAGGTTAATGCGGCAGAGCCAGTAGCAAGCGCTCGAGAACCACTTAAGTGGTCCCGCACACCCATCATCTTTGGCATTGAGGATCATCCAGATCGCACTACTGCGGTCGGATGCTTGCCGTTTTTGGTTTCGCCAACAATACGCAACCTCAAGGTCACTAAGATGTTGGTTGACGGTGTGGCAGGGTTGAATCTGATCAACCCCGATGTGCTGAAGAAGCTCTAGATTGCTAATGAGGATCTGAAGAAAACTGGCACTTTCCAAGAGATCAACCATGGGAGGAGCCAGCCAAAGGGAAAGATCACTTTGCCGGTAACATTTGGTGGGGAAATAAACTTCAGGACTGAGAAAATTGTGTTCGATGTTGTTGAGCTTCCCCTGCCATTTAACAGGATCCTTGGCTGTCTAGCTCTGGCCAAGTTCATCGCAGCGTCCCATTACGCATACAACACTTTGAAGATGTCGGGCCCTATGGGAGTCATCTCCATTCCATTGGATAGAAGGGATGCTGTCATCTGCATGGATAAGATGTATAGAGAAGCGGTGGCAGCGGAGGCCATCAAAACCTCCACTCCCGCCAAGGAGGAGAAGAAAGCCAAGGGAACCGACAAGGACCCCGGGAAGCGCGTCTCTTCGGAATGCGCTGCGCCCGACAGTGACTAGGCCGGAGAGGTTGACTAACAAAAGATCCAAGGTTGCTCCACCTGTGATAAAAAAGGTTCTGGCGCGGCAGGATGGTACTGATGGTACTTTCACCATTAGTAGCACTCTTGACGACAAATAGGAAAGCACGCTCGTTGCCTTCCTGTGGGTGAATGTCGATGTGTTTGCATGGCAACCATCTGACATCCCCGGTGTTCCTAGGGAGGTAATCAAGCACCGCCTTCCTGTCTGTCCTCATGCCCGTCCCATCAAGCAGAAAGTCAGGAAGTAGGCCTTGGAACGGCAGTAGTTCATTGCCGAGGAGATTAAGAAACTTGAAGTGGCAGGCTTGGTTAGAGGAGTATTGCATCCAACTTGGTTAGCAAATCCGGTGGTGGTGCGCAAGGCAAATGGGAAGTGGAGACTTTGTATTGACTTTACAGACTTGAACAAGGCTTGTCCAAAGGACCCCTTCCCCTTGCCGCGCATTGATCAGATTGTTGACTCCACCTCAGGATGTGATTTGCTTTCCTTCCTTGATGCATACTCTGGATACTATCAGGTCTTCATGGCCAAGGAAGACAAATAGAAAACTGCATTTATTACCCCATATGGCACGTACTGCTTTGTGCGTATGCCTTTCGGGCTAAAAAGTGTTGGTTCCACATTTCTAAGGGCCGTACAGATTGGTTTTGAGCCTCAGCTGCACAGGAACGTAGAAGATTACATGGATGATATAGTGGTCAAAACCAAAGATAAGTCAACACTCATTTAGGATTTGGAAGAAACTTTTGCAAACCTGCAGAAGATCAACTTGAAGCTTAACCCGAAGAAGTGTGTGTTTGGCGTTCCGTCCGGCAAGCTCCTTGGGTTCTTTTTATCTCACCGAGGGATAGAAGCCAACCCCGACAAGATCAAGGCGATAGAACATATTCAAGCTCCAAAAACCACCAAGGATGTGAGGCGTATGGCTGGCCACATTGCCGCACTAAGTAGGTTCATTTCAAAATCCACTGAGCGCGCCCTGCCGTTCTTCAAAATCTTGAAGAAGGCTGCTCCAGTGAAATGGACTCCAGAGGCAGAAGCTGCACTGCAGAATTTGAAAGCTTACCTTTCCTCTACTCCATCCTTGGTCGCAACCAAACCACAAGAGCCGCTGCTATTATATCTGGTAGCAATAAATAAAGTTGTTAGTGCTGCCTTGGTGGAACAGAGAGAAGCGGATGCCGAAGGAACTACTGCGGTAGGACTGCTCACTAATGAACCGACCCTATCAAAGGCAGGACCAGATGGTAACGGCGAAGGGGAGCCACAAGTAGGTACTGATAATCGGAAGGTGTTAGCAAGGAAGAAGATGGTGCAGCAACCAGCTTATTTGTCAACTCACTCCTTCAGGGGGCTAGATCAAGGTACTCTGGGGTGCAAAAATTGATCTTCGGCCTTCTCATGGCCTCGACGAAGCTGCGCCATTACTTCCAAGCTCATGAGATCACAGTTGTGACCCACCTCCCACTACAGCATATCCTAAGGAACCCCGAGGACACCAGCAGGATAGTAGAATGGGCACTAGAACTGTCAAGTTTTCCTTTGAATTTGAAAGCATGGCAACTATCCAAAGTAGAGCACTGGCAGAGTTCATTACATAATGGATGCCCACGCCCGACGAAGAGATTGTGGAGACAGTCCTCCCTGGCAAGGAGTCCCCCAAGGATTGGATCATGTACTTTGACATTGCTTTCTCGCTCAAAGAAGCTGGGGCAGGAGTTTTACTCATCGCCCCTACCGGAGAACTCCTCAAGTACGTTATCCAGATGCACTTTCCCAGGGAAGATGCCACCAACAACACAGCAGAATATGAAGGACTTCCTGCCGGGCTCAGAATTGCAGTTGAGCTAGGGATAAAGAAGCTGATTGTACACGGCAACTCTTGACTCATTGTGAAGCAAGTGAATAAGGATTACCAGAACCCGCTGATGGAGCCATATGTGGAAGAGGTGAGGAGGCTAGAAGAGTGCTTTGACAGGCTACAAACAGAGCACGTACCCTATGCGGAAACAACATCGCTGACCACCTGTCAAAGTGCGCTGTGCAGAAGCTTCCTGTGGTAGCAGGAACTTTTGTGCTCCACTTAACCCAACCATCCGTTTCTCCATCAGTATTGGCTAGGAAAAGAAGGAAACACAATACCGGCAAACATTTCCTGGCAGAGCTCCCTGAAGTCGCTGGTGAGAAGGTTGCCGGGGGAGACCCTATTGAGGGAGTCAAGGACTAAGGGGTCCTCAGGGCGACGGCCCATTGGTGTGGGCCGGACTGCTGGAGCCGTATAGTCACAGGAGATCTATGAAGCCGTGGTGTGCCCTCCAAGTCAAGAATGCGCAGGATCTCTTTAATCCCTTATTGTAATCTATCTTTGGTAACCCTAACCCTACCGGTGTCTATATAAACTGAGGGTTGTGGTCTTTAGGGCTAGAGCTACATTCATCACCTCATACCCTTAGGGTTTAGCTCATGCTGATCTCAAGGTAGATCTACTCTGTAAACCATACTATACATCCAATACAATCAAGCAGGACGTAGTGTATTACCTCTTCAAGAGGGCCCGGACCTGGGTAAACACTGTGTTCGTCGTCCCTTGTTCCCCATCGATCCTAGATCCACAGCTCGGAACCCCCTACCCCGAGGTATGCCAGTTTTGACACCGTCATTGGTGGTTTCATTGAGAGTTCCGCTGTGGGGTCGCCCAAAGGATCGATGGCTCGTCTGATCATTGGAGAAGGCATCAGATCTGGGGACTTCTTCGTCCCCGGGCAACTCTTCGCGTTTCGCAGCATTGTGCTGCACACCGACCCGACTGGTTGTCTGGGTAAAATCGACACCTTTGCTCCCGGACATCGAATTCAATTCGGTGGTCTGGAATATGTTGCGGTCACACGGGGCAATCTGGTTTTCACCAGATTCTCTTCCCCCTCTCGCACCCTCGCCATACCCGCTTCGGAGTCCCCTTCTGATCCGATCGGTAGATCGGCCTCAACAGCTTCGAGCCAGGAGAGCTCCGCTTCAAGCAGGGGCCAGACTCCGCCTTCGTCCGGACACATCATGACTGCGGAGGACCTATCCTCGACCTTCGAGGTAGAATCAAGAGGTAGAAGCCAAAAGTCAATCTCGGCCAAACTTTCCCTTCATGACGCTCACCTGGCCTTGAGCCCTTATGACCAAGCGGCAGCCAAATGGCCAGGGGTCACCCCCGGCCCAAAGCAGCTCGATCTCAAACCCCGGATGGGAAGCCACATGTAAGGACCACAGCCCGTCGTTGACCTCCAGTGATGATCTGGACCCCGTCAAGGATCCGGCTCCACACCCCGAGCTTAGCACAGCCAGCAGAAACCAAGGATCGGCCAGGGGCACTAACTGCCCCCCACCACGTTACATCGGAATTTGGCCCGGAGCCCTCGAGTTCGGCGACCCTTGTAATGTTAAACGAGGCACTAGACCAAATTCAGAATATGACCATCCAGGAGGACCTGCCCTCCGCCTTCAATCATCTACCCTTCGAAACGTACCATAGGGAATTTTGCGTCCCACCCACCACCCACTTGGTAGCCACTATTGATGACTTAACCGATATGCTAGACTATAATTCGGAAGATGCTGAATACATGGAGGAGGATGGGGCAGCCACGGCCAGTATCGATGTTGCCCCCCCGTCACCGGCCACTGGTCGGCCACATCCACCTACGATATTTACATGGTGGACACCCCCTAGGACGGCGATGGCACTCCCGATCAGGACCGAGGCAAGCCCAGAGATGAGCCGCCCAAATGCCGAGAACAGCACCATCGATCGAAGCCATGTCGAAGCCATGCGAGCAATGTGGACTCTACCGAGAATGACACCATAAATAATACGGATGACCTCGCCCGAGACGCAGCCAACGAACATCATCAGGATGACCCCGTGGGGTAGGAGGACCCGCTCAATCTATAAAACCCCGATGACTCCAAGGATAGCAACTACCTCCCACTCTCTGAAGTGGAGGCCAGTCTCGGGGATGATGATTTCATCGTCCCCGAAGACCCTCTGGAGCAGGAACAGTTCAAATGGAGGCTTTTAGCCACCGCCCGCAGCCTAAAGAAACAAAAACGCAAAATCAAAGCCAAACAGGACACCCTCAATGACTGATGGACTAAAGTCCTAGCTGCCGAAGAGGGGTATGGCCGCGAACAACCAACCAAGAGTTTTCTGAAGCGAAGGCTATTGACGTAGTTTGACGAGGAGGCCGTAGAGACAACACGTCCGACATACACAAGTGCCGAACAGCCGAACCGCCCCCCTAGAGGGCGGGACAGAGAAGCTGATGAGGCCGAACACCCAGCCGCCCCACCTCGCTGTTACGGCAAGGATCAAGTGTGGCCCACTTATGAGTACGACCTTTGCCATGACCTAGACGCTCGAGGAGGCTATACCAGGTCCATCTACGGACCCAGAGAAGACCCACCCGCTTCCCGGGAATAATACTACAATCAGCTAAGCCGAAACGATAGAATCCGGGAGCAGTAGCCGGCTTAGAGGGCCGAAGACCTCCAACGCGATGTGGCCCGAGTTCGGGGTGCCGCACACCCCCTGTGCTTCACCGAGAGGGTAATGCAACACCAATTCCCGGAAGGCTTCAAGCCTGTGAACATCAAATCATACGACGGGACCACAGATCCAGCCGTATGGATAGACGATTTCCTCCTCCACATTCACATGGCACGAGGAGATGACCTCCACGCCATTAAATATTTGCCGTTAAAGCTTAAAGGTCTAGCTCGACACTAGTTGAACAGCCTTCCTGAAGACTCTATAGGCTACTGGGAAGAGCTTGAGGACGCTTTTTGAGCAAACTTTCAGGGCACCTATGTCCGGCCTTCGGATGCTGACGACCTAAATCGCATCGCACAACAACCTAGAGAATCTGCCCGACAATTTTGGAATTGATTCCTGACCAAGAAAAACCAGATTGTCGACTATCCGGATGCCGAAGCCTTGTCCGCCTTCAAGCATAGTGTCAAGGACGAATGGCTCGTACGGCTGCTTGGTCAGGACAAACCAAGAACTATGGCAGTCCTCACTTTTCTCATGACCCGCTTTTGCGCGGGCGAAGACAGTTGGCTCGCTCACAAAAACACCAACCATGACACACCCGGTACCTTCGAGGTTCAGGACGGAAATGGAAAGCCCCGACACAGCAAGAATAAGCATCGCCACAATGACGGCGAGGGCAAGGATACTGCAGTAAATGCCGGATTATGAAACCAGAAGTCCGGACCCCGAAAGAAAGCCCCTAAAGGCAATAGTAACGGCACATCTAGACTGGACACAATTATAGACTAGCCTTATCAGATCCATGGCACATCAGAGAAGCGCGCCAATCAGTCCAACCAAAACAGTTGGGTGATAAACAGGCTGGCAAACTCACAGCCGAAGACTCGGGCAAAAGCCCACGAAGCAAGGACGATGATGAGCCCCGCAGGCCAAATAGTGGAGGCTAGAAACCCTTCCCTTTCGAGGTCAAGACGGTAAACATGATCTATGCAACCCACATACCGAAGAAGGAGAGGAAGCGAGTGCTACGAGACGTGTATTCCGTCGAGCCAGTAACGCTGAATTTCAATCCATGGTCAGCTTACCCGATCATGTTCGATCGCAGGGACCATCCCACCAGCATACGCCATGGAGGGTCCGCAGCCTTAGTGCTCGACCCCATCATCGATGGATTCCACCTCACTAGAGTCCTCATGGACGGAGGTAGCAGCCTCAATCAGATATACGAACATAAAGTGAGGAAAATGGGGATCGATCCGTCAAGGATCAAACCCAGCAACACCACCTTTAAGGGGGTCATTCCGGGAGTGGAGGCCCGCTGCACAGGCACTGTGACGCTTGAAGTAGTGTTCGGATCTCCGGGTAACTTCTGAAGCGAGGACTTGATCTTCGACATCGCACCTTTTCGCAGCGGCTATCACGCCCTCCTCGGCCAAACAGCGTTCGCCAAATTTAATGCTGTTCCGCATTACACATACCTCAAGTTGAAGATGCCTGGTCCTTCGGGCATCATAACTATCAATGGAAACACAAAATGCTCACTTCGAACCGAAGAGCACACTGCGGCCCTAGCGGCCGAAGACCAAACCGGCCCATATAGGCCCGGATGCCGACCCGCCGTAAGGGCCGGCGACAATAGTAAACGGGTTCGAACCCGTTCCCCATCATGGGAACCCGCATGCGTTCGCCGCAAATAGGGATGCTCGCCCCATGGCACACCCACATTCTTCGCGTTCCACGTGCCTCATCAGCACAATTTTGCACTCAAAATACCATGGGCAGCCATGAGGCATATATCAACAAATCCGAAGTATATGTTCGGATAAACCAAACTTCGGAACTACCTCATCTTCGGATGACCCAGGGGCCAATTTAGTAAACCCCCCAAGCATAAAGCTCCATCGGCAAGATCCTCACCCCTCAAGGTCTCATCAAAGGTCCCATCCCCCACCTCCCAGAAGCAAAGGCGCAGATGTGCAGCAGGGCAAAGTGGAGGCTTCAACTCACGCATCAAGGCCCTGTGTAAACCTTTATTCTGTAAAACTCCTTTATTTTTAATAATGCCTTGGCAGTTTGAAATGTACGGTTAGACGACTTGATCTTATGAGAAATAATAAAAGTGCCCTTTATGGTGTTCGGATATCCGCATCTTGCCATTTTCTATCTCCTTCCTAATTCTCCACTCGCTCTTCGAATAGCCTGGCATGAAAATATATTAACTAGCCAAGCGTTTGATTTATATATAATCTCCATATCTTCAAGTCCGGCACCGCCTTCCGCTAGGTGTTCGGAGTCTCAGATATTGCATTATATGCATCAGGTCCGAACTATGTCTTGGGTCAATAGTTGGGTTGCCCGGCTCCTGTGCTTGCCTCTTATGTTCTGCGCGTTCGGCTAAGAGGGCAAAGGGAGAACCCCTGCGATTGTACTTCTGGCTCGCCCGGTCAAGTACCTCAGGAGGAGAAAGCCAAAAACTGACTGTCATAGTAAGCGCGAAATAGTCAGCAATCCGATGACGAGGTTTGAGTCCAAAAATCATTGGCGATTTCGCCGTGTCACATGAAGGGTTTGTATTAACACAAACCATGTGATTGGAAAGGGTAGGTGTTGATCCCCAAGTACATCACAACACACCTGGGGCTAGTCCTTAGCCCCCACCATCAAGCTCCTACAGCTAAGTGAAAGCAATAAAACTGAATAGTCCAATTACCTGGTTTCGCTCGCGCACTACCGCCTCCGGGTACCAAGACGTTGGCTAAGGGTAATAGTGCAGAGACAAAACACCCCTCGTGATATTCACTTGGGGGCTGAAGCCGACGACTGGTAGCTTTCAGACTAAACATACGGCCGCACAGGAGTCAAAATTAAATCATGACAATATAAAAAAAAGTCAGGCAGACGCATAATAAATTATAAGGTCCACTTGGTACAAACTTAATACAATCACTCAAGAATTACATCTTTTGAACACTGGCCCTCTATTACCCGAGCGCCGGTCATCACCTGTGCAAAGTACTGCTCAGGGCGGCGATGCTCCTTTCCCTTGGGCGGAGGACTAGTGGCCATGTCTATTGGATTAATCTTCGGTCAATGCACCATAGTCTTCGCAAATGCAAGCCTCACCCCCTCAAGGCACGCTGACCGCTTTACGGCGTCAATCCGGAGCGGCGCCTCCCGTAGCTTTTGCACAAGGCCGAAGTAGGTGTCCGGAATGGGCTCGACAGGCCACAGACTGACACAGAGGTCCTTCACGGCCAGCTCGGACATCCGATGCATCTCCAATTAGGTGCTTCATTTGATCGCTGGGGAGGGGAGGGTGCTTGGAATCCGAAAACTGTGACCAGAAGAGCCGCTGCGTAGAGTCCTCCTCGAGAGCAGCGTAGTGCTTCGCCGCGGCCACCACCTTCTTCGGAAGTTCGGTGAAGTCACCTCCGGAGCGCCACACCCGTGTCAGCAGGGCAAACCTGTTGCCTCTGAACACACTCGGCAGTAAGTATTTCTTACCATTTGCAATTTGCCTGACTTGGCGGAGCTCCTCCCAGACACCTCGCGATTCGGTCCTTGCCTCCTGGAGCTCCTTCTCTGCCTTGGATAGCCGAGGGATCGCTCCTCCTACTCCTTCTCAAGGGCCTCCAGCTTCTTGGCGGCATCCTGGAGCTCCACTTGGACTTCGGTTAGCCGAGCCTCGTGCTGCTCAGCAGCAAGCTTGGCCTTCTCAAGCTCGGCCACTGCCTTCTCAGTGGCCGTTTTCTTCGCGGTCGCCTCTGCCTCGGCTTTCTTAAGGGCCTCCCTCAAGCCCTCGTCCTCGGCAGTAGCAGCCGCAGGATCATCACGATAAGGGATTAGCACACAGTCCAGATCGTCAATATCCGGCATCAAGAAAATACACATCTTATCACAGGGCTTACCATGTGCCTCGTCAAGCCGTTTGTTGACAAGGTCAAGCTCTTTATCGGAAAGCTTGATCTTCCGATCCAGTTCCTCCAGCGCCACGGCATTAGTAGCCGCAGCCATGGAAGATGCCTGCATCAGCAAAAGAAATGTCGAGATTATTACTCATCCTACCAAATTTGATCCTCTGCAGGCTTCGCCGAAGTCCTTGCAGAGTATCGGGGGCTGCTATGTACATGACCTACCCAAACTAAAGATTACAACCGCTCTATGAGAAAGGAGCATTACTTGACTTACCTCCAAGCCTGTTACAAGGCCTTGGACAGCATCGTTCACTCCGTATTGGACGGACCGAACACCTTGCATGACCGCACTCATAAGTGTGTGGTGCCCATCAACGATGACAGAGTTGTTGTCGGTGTACTAGAATAGGGGTACCCTAGTACCCCGTACTTGTGCACGGGCAGTAGTAGCATCCCGTGGCCAGGCTTGCGGGAGGACAGCCAGAGAGAAGCTCAAGATTATTAAGCCATTCAAGAACAAAGTATACAAAGCAAGAGTTAAGGCCCCGGCAAGAGGAGCTTGCCGGGAGGGACAGCTGAGGCCCAGCCTGAGGTTTGCTGTAGCAGAGTACTTGCCGCGGCAAGGTACTTGCCCCGGCAAGTCATTGGCTGCGGCTAGGTATTGGCTGCGGCAAGATAGCAGCTGCGGCAAGGTACTTGCCCCGGCAAGTTACCTTGCGCGGCAAACTATGGGTTGCGGCAAGCTGTCAGGTGCGGCAAGGTCTTGCCGCGGCAAGCGTTACTGTACCACTGTGCTACTGTGCTGCTCCGGTGCCTCTGCCAGCGTGGCGCTCTGGGTCCTTCCAAGCGTGTGTGGCAGGGCACTGTATAGACGGCGGTACATTGTAGCTAGCGGTGCAGGAGCAGGTGGGATAGGCTTTTCCCAAGTCCAAGACGTACGGGTACATGTATGTGGACAGCAAAGGCATGGGCATTTAATGCCCTTGTCCCCTGCCGTCAGTGGTAGGTAGGACATGTCATCCTGGTAATAATGGCCTTACTGTAGCAACTTTCCACCTCTACCTTTACTGTTTGCCACCTGTTGGTGACCCCTTTGTGCGTATAAAAGGAGGCCCATAGGCAATGTGGAGGGGGGAGGAGGAACAGGGGAGATGGAGAACTCCAGTGTTGTACGCAGCTACTCTGTACTGTAGCGCTCCTGGAGCTAGAACAATCATATAGATAATAAACCAAAAAAGCAGGAGTAGGGTTTTACGCATCCGTGCGGCCCGAACCTGGGTAAATCTCTCTCGTGCACTGTCGTGTTCTTCGCTAGATTTGCTCTTCGTGCGACCGTCTCTCCCTGCCGAACGTAAAGGGGTCCTTCCCTGGGTCCCATAGGTGATCGCGGATTCGTCCCCGACATCTTTGGCGCGCCAGGTAGGGGGAAGGAGGTTGTGTGAACCTAATCTAGCGATTTGCGCGTTAGTTTTTGGGCCATCCTCCGTCTTATGGCTCCAAAAAAGAAGACTTCAGCCATCGGTGCGTCTACGTCCAACCCGCCTGCTCCCATGCAGGAGGGTGCCGACGTGATTGCGGCTGCTGGGGGGACTGGAGAGCGAGAGCTCCTATTACCTCCACCTGTCCAAAACCGGGCCAGCAACGCCAATCTTGGCGCTGCTGGGTCTGGGAACGCAGCGCTGCTCGCTGCTGCTGGCCCTGCAAGCTCCAAAAACGGTGCTGCGCGTTCTGGAACGCTTGCGCCGGTTCAGACGCCGCGGCCTTCGCAAGAAGCCCGTGACAGGCAGCGTCCTGACGCCCCAGGTGCCAGGCGCTCCCTGGATAATGAACTTGCGCATCGATCTCGAGATGCGCGGGGTCACCATACGCAACAACACGTTGGCGGGGTCGAGGTGCGGTCGCCTGGGCGTGGAGATGCTCCTTCTAACACTGTTAGGAGTAGGAGCATCCCACAGTCCTCACGCCACTCGATACCTCCCTCACCAACAGAAGCGTTGGCGCGTGCGCAACTGCTCCTGAACTTCCCTCCACCAGCAGATAAGCTTGACGAGTGGAGGGCAACCATTCAGAGCCTTCTCAGCTTCGCTGATGCCGACCCGGTGCGCGCGGCCGACAAGAGAACTGGTGACAATGCTGTCACCAATAAGAACGGCAAGGGGGCAACAACCGTACACTCCCCACCCAGATGGCCTCGGTCGCCGACACGTCAAAACGACACCCGTGGCGATGATTCCACGGCGTCGTCTGACCCGCGAGCTCGTCGTGACCAGCGCCTCGTTCTTCAGGAACGGAGAGGAGAAGACGCTCGTACCACTATCGAGCGAAGGAGAGAAGTGCATCGTCAGTCCGACAGACGCGCAGGGCCCGCTATTGACATGCATGCGCCAGGGGATCCTGGCGACTTGCCGTACGCGGTAAGTTGTCCAGCGTTCACCCGTGAGCTGCGGCAGGTCCAGTGGCCCAATCGCAAGGCTTTCAAGACTGACGTGCCGGAGAAGTATGATGGCAAGACACACCCGTCGGAGTTCCTCAGCATTTACTCCATTGCGGTGCAAGCTGCCGGGGGACGAGACGACAAGATCCTTGCTAACTACTTCCCGCTCGTGTTAAAGCGCAACGTCGTCTCATGGCTCATGCACTTGCCGGAGAACTCCATTTCTTCATGGGCGGACCTGTGCCATCAGTTTGTTGGTGCCTTTACTGGCGGTCATCAACCTCATGGCCAGGAGAGTGATCTTCATCTCATCCCCCAGAAGGAAGGAGAGCCCCTGCGCAAATACATTCAAAGGTTCAGCCGCGTACAGTACAACATCCCAGATGTTCACCCCGCTGCGGTTATTAGCGCATTCCATCAGAACGTGCGTAACCGTAGGATGCGGGAGGAAATGGCGATGACCAAGGTCAGAGACATTGGCCAGCTATATGCTCTCGCTGACAAGTGTGCGCGCGCTGAAGAGGGAAGGAAACTTCCCGGTGAAGGTGTTGGCGCAGGGGGGAGCTCTGACAGCGAAGGTACCGCCCCGGCAAAGAAGGGCCGGCGGCGGAACAACAGGAAGAAAAAGGGCAAAGCTGTGCTTGCCGTCGAGCAGTCCAGCGGCAACGGCAACGCCGACAAGGCCAAAGTCGAGGGCTCCGGCAAGGAGATTGCCGCCTGCGCCAACTGTCAGGCCTTGGCTGCTGCCGACAAGCAGGACGGCTCCGACAAGCAATATTGCAAGATCCACCGCACCAAGGGACACGATCTCCAGAACTGTCGACGAGTCGAGCAGCTTGTCGAACAGTAGAAAGCTGAGTATGAGAGGCGCAACAAGGAGAAGGCCCCAGAAGGTGATGGCGGGTCCGGCAAGAAGCGCACTGCCCGAGGAGGGCGTCGCGGCAAGGCCAAGCAGCAGCAGAGAGACAGGCCTCCTCGTGGCCGCGACAAAGATGATGATGATGATGATCTAGATGATGAAGAATCCAGTGAGCACGAATTTCAGAAAGCCGCAGAAGTCTTGTGTGTTGACGGTGGTGCTTCGTTGCATTCTTCTCACCGCCAACTTAAACAGTGGGCGCGAGAGATCAATGCGGCGGAACCATCTGTTGACGCCAGAAAGCTTCTGAAGTGGTCCGACACGCCTATCGTCTTTGACATTGAGGACCACCCTGACCGCACAACGGCGGTCGGGTGCTTGCCGATGTTGGTTTCACCAACGATCCGCAACCTCAAGGTCACGAAGATGTTAATTGACGGTGGGGCCGGCTTGAATCTGATTTCGCCTGCTGTGCTCCGGAAACTTCAAATCCCTGACGGCGAGCTTGAGGAAACTGGTACTTTCCAAGGAGTCAATCCAGGAAGGAGCAAGCCGAAAGGGAAGATCACGCTGCCAGTGACATTTGGCGGCGAGCTGAACTACCGGACCGAGAAGGTCACCTTTGACGTTGCCGATATTCCATTGCCTTATAATGGGATACTTGGCCGTCCAGCGCTCGCCAAGTTTATGGCAGCCTCTCATTTTGCCTACAACGTGTTGAAGATGCCAGGCCCAGTAAGTGTTATCACAGTTCCCTGCGACAAGAAGGATGCGCTCATTTGCGCCGACAAGATCTACCGGGAAGCAGCTGCCGCAACTGCCGCCAAGGCACTTGCCGCTGAAGCTCTCGGGGGGGAGAACAAGAGGAAGTCCGACAAGAGCTCCTGTGCCCACTCCGGCAAGCGCACCTCTTCGGAGTGCTGCGCTGCCGTCGAGGACGCACCAGAGAGCTCCACCGGCAAGTGCAAAAAGAATAAAGCCGCTCCGCCGGCGACAAAGAAGGTGCCCGCCAAGGAGGACGGCACTGGTGGTTCCTTTACCATCAGTGCCACACTTGACAACAAATAGGAAAGCGCGCTCGTTGCTTTCCTGCGGGCGAATGTCGACGTGTTTGCATGGCAACCGTCCGACATCCCCGGTGTTCCCAGGAAAGTAATTGAGCACCACCTTGCCGTTTGTCCCCACGCGAGGCCCATCAAACAGAAAGCCAGAAAGCAAGCTGTGGAGCGGCAAGAGTTTATTGCGGAAGAAATCAAGAAGTTGGAAGCAGCAGGCCTCGTCAGAGGAGTGCTCCATCCTACGTGGTTGGCCAATCCTGTTGTCGTGCGCAAAGCGAATGGAAAATGGAGGCTTTGTATTGATTTCACTGATGTTAATAAAGCTTGTCCCAAAGACCCATTTCCTTTGCCCCGCATAGACCAGATTGTTGGCTCGCTCGTCACCTCGGCCAAGAAAAGCCGAAGTCCATGGCAGCCCTCACGGCACTCATGACCCGCTTTTGTGCGGGCGAGGATAGCTGGCTAGCCCGTAGCAATAACACTGCAGGCGATGCCGGTACCTCTGAAGCCAAGAATAGCAATGGAAAGCCCCGACGCAACAGGCACAAGCGCTGAAGCAATGGTGGCACTGCCGATGACACGGTGGTCAACGCCAGTTTCAGCGGCTCCAAGTCCGGCCAGCGGAAGAAGCCATACAAAAGAAACAATTCGGGCTCATCCAGCTTGGACCGCATACTCGATCGTCCATGTCAGATCCACGGCACCCCTGATAAACCAGCCAATCATACCAACAAAGACTATTGGGTTTTTAAACAGGCCGGCAAGTTAAATGCCGAAAACAAGGAGAAGGGGTCGCAAAGCAAGGACGACGACGAGGAGTCCCGTCCGCCGACCACAGGAGGACAGAAGAAGTTCCCTCCCCAGGTTAAAACGGTGAACATGATATATGCCACTCATATCCCCAAAAGGGAGCGCAAACAAGCGCTCATGGACATCTACGCGATGGAGCCAGTCGCCCCAAAAGTTTAACCCATGGTCGTCCTGCCCGATCACCTTCGATCGCAGGGACCATCTGACCAGTATCCGTCATGGCGGTTCAGCCGCACTGGTCCTTGATCCAATTGTTGATGGATTCCATCTCACGCGCGTCCTCATGGATGGCGGCAGCAGCCTGAACCTGCTCTATCATGATATAGTGTGCAAAATGGGCATCGATCCCTCAAGGATCAAACCCACAAAAACTACCTTTAAAGGAGTCATACCAGGTGTAGAGGCCCGCTGTACGGGCTCAATCACACTGGAGGTTGTCTTCGGATCCCCGGACAACTTCAGAAGCGAAGAGTTGATCTTGGATATCGTCCCCTTCCGCAGCGGCTATCACGCACTGCTCGGACGAACCGCATTTGCTCGATTCTATGCGGTGCCACACTATGCTTATCTCAAGCTCAAGATGCCGGGACCACGCGGTGTCATAACAGTTAATGGAAACACGGAGCGCTCCCTCCGTACCGAGGAGCACACCGCGGCCTTGGCAGCGGAAGTACATAGCGGCCTTGCCAAGCAGAATCTTAATTCAGCGGCCAAGCTCCCGGACACTGTCAAGCGGATCCGGACTACTCCACAGCATAACAGTCCGGCTCGTCAGGAGTTAGACTAGCAATCCGGACTCCGTCTCCGTCCCGGCCAAATGGCGGCACACGTACCACGCGTACATAACTACGCACTTAAAATACCATGGGCATAGACGGAGGCATAACTAGATTGTGGTCCATAATACGGCTCGACCTCCCCTGGACACACATACTTTCACTTTTTCTTTTTCATCCTTGTCAGGTTTCTTTTCCACAGGCCCCTCAAGACGGCCTGATCATCGGTCCTTTCGAAGGATAGATACACCAAGATAGCAAGAAGCATTGAGGTATATGGGAATCTCTAGGAGGTCTTTTTGACAATCACTCTACCTGTTCTCAGGACCCGCACGTAGCTCTCCCTTGGTCATGGCATGTTAAATAGCCCTGTTGCTTATCGCACTACTTATATATTTTGACGTATCAATAAAATTATAATGGAAACAGTTCGCGGCCCAACTTCTGCGGCACTAGCTTACTACTTCATTTTTTCTTGATAATCTTATCAATTGCACCCGTACACTTTGGTACGGCTTAAATTTGCCAGGGGCTTCCTTACGCCCCATATTACAGCAACAAAGTCCGAACACTTTTTACAGTATAGTTCGGCACCCCGAATTTAGCATTATATGCATTGGCTCCGAATCATGTCTTTGGTCAATAGTTGGGTTGCCCGGCTCCTGTGCTTAATACCTTACGTTCCGCTATATCGGCTAGGGTAGTAAAGGGAGAACTACTGCGATCGTGCCCAGGTTTATCCGGATGAGCACCTCAGTAGAGAAAGCCGAAAACTTACTGTCATGATGCGGCGTGAGCCGGTCAGCTCTTCGGAGGTTACAAATCTTTTGCGATTTTTTCCGCATTATGCGACGAATCGGTCTCTACCCGATCAGGTGTTTACATCACCCTAGTTCGGACTCACGAATACTAGGGGCTGCGCCTAAATTTCTATTATAAAACTCCTATGGCTAAGTGAGGGTGATAAAGCCACATAGTCCGATTGCCTGGTTCGTTGCGCTAAACACCTCCTTCAAGGACCAAACTTTGGATCAAGAGTGTTTAGATTCTATCCCGAACACCCCCGTACTACCTACGTCGGGGCTGAAGCCGACGATTGGCCAACTCTCAGATTTAATAAAACGGCCTCACAGGAGGAAAAATCTTGATATAAACAACTAACATTATATTACATATCAGTTTTGTTTCATTATACAGGACAGGATAACATGAACATATTCATCCAAAGATAATGTCTTTTGCATACTGCTCCGCTACAATGCGGGATCCCTCCAGGACATCGTCAAAATATCGCTCGGGCATGCAGTGCTCCTTGCCCGTGGGCGGTCCCTCGGTCGCGAGCTTGACGGCGTTCATCTTCGCCCACTGTATCTTGACACAGGCGAGGGCCATCCCCGCACCTTCGATGCAGACCGACCGCTTAATGGCATCAAGTCGAGGGCAGGCAGCAACCAGTCGCTTCACGAGCCCAAAGTAGCTGTTGGGTATGGCTTCGGCAGGCCATAGACGGATTATCAAATCCTTCATGGCCAATTCGGCCGCCCTATGCAGTTCGGTCAGCTATTTCAGCTGATCGCTGAAGGGCACCGGATGCTCTGGTGCTAGGTATTGTGACTAGAACAGCTTCTCCATTGAGCTCCCCTCTTCGGCTCGAAAGAAATCCACAGCATCAGCAATGCTGCGCGGCAGATCCGCAAACGCTCCTGGAGAACTCCAAATCCGGGTCAGTAAGAGGTACCTTTTCTTCACAAATTTGCTTTGCATTATAAAGGCCTTACCCGCCGTGATTTTCCTGGCCTCTTGGATTTCCTGAGGGTGCCCTGGGCTTCAACCCGGGCCTCTTGCGTGCTTTGGTGGGCCTTAGCAAGCTCGGACTCTTGATCCGTAATCTTGCGCTCCAAGGACTCGCATTTCTTTACAGCGTCCTGGAGCTCTTATTGGACCTCACCGACCCTGGCCTCGTGCTTTTCACGGACGGATTGTTCCTCTGACACACTCTTCTGGGCCTCGGCCAGCGCCTTTTTAAGGGCCTCCACCTCGGTCGTCGCTCCTACAAATATCATGGCACTATGGTCAATACAAATCATCTATCCTTTCTGATATACAGAAGGTCATGGCATACCTTGCTTGTCCTCCAGCTGCTTTTTCACACGGCCGAGTTCTTCCTCAGCCCGCTCCAGACTCTGCTTCAGTCCGGAGACTTCGGCAGCATGGGAGGTCGCAGCCAGCAGCGACGCCTGCTTTTTCACATAGACATGTATGGTTAGTCTCCTGCGAAAATTGTTTGATCCTCTATCCGGCTTTTCTTTTCGACCACCGGACAGTGTCTCAGGGGCTACTGTCTATGCTGTGACATTCTTTTTACATAATTGCATTTCATACCTCAAAACCTGTTAGAAGGCTTGTGCAGGCTTCGGTCAGTCTGCTCTTCGCGGACTAAATCTTCTCAATCACCGTACCAATGAGGGCACGGTGTTCCTCTACAATGGAAGCACTTCACAGCGCTTCCAGTAGGGTGTCCGGTGCCTCTGGTTGGATAGAGGTCACCGGCGGAATAGGCACACCCCCTTCTTTCGAAGGAGACTACTTGCCGGATTCCGGAGCCGTATAGGTCTCCGGGACCGTATTCGGCTGGGGGCCGAATTGGACCTGGCCCCCATTGGCAGTCTCCATGGGGATTTGCTCCCCCATGTGTTCGGCGGCCAAGGTTTCACCCTCTGGTGCCGCGCTGATGGCCTCCTACATCTCTCCCTGGCCTGGGATCCTTCGGGACAATGCCTCGGTGTCATCCATGGCCTTTGGAGAGGATGCCGCCGGAAGGGACCCGCTGTCCATCACCTTCAGGTCCAGCGAATTCCCCGTAGATGAGGATCGCTCGAGGTCAGAACGAGCCGGACTGCAAGTACATGATTCAACATGTTAAAACTATGGAGAAAAGAGGCTGGATATATGAATGCATCAGGGTCTTTGAGTACTCACGATCCGGCCAGGGGCTTATCTCGGGGGCACCGCTCTGGGCTGCTGTCGACGTCCCACGCGGAGTTATCCGCGAGGGAGACCTTTCCCTTCTTGGACGCCTCTGCCTCCAGATTTATGGACGCCGCCCTTTTCTTCCTTCCCCCCTCAGGGGGAGAGTAGATTTCCTCCTCCTCCTCGTCGTCCTTTGCGGCGGAGGAGTGAGTCTTGGCGTCTTCGGACGTCGCGTCTGAAGTTCCCTTGCGACGGAGGCCACTTCTGGTCTCCTTGGCCTTTTTCTTGGCCTTCTTCTTTGGCGCCTGGTAGGGTGCCGGGACCAGCATCTTCGTCAGTAGCGGGATGGCTGGTTCCTCGGGGAGCAGAGCTGAACACTTAATCTGCTCTGTCTTCTTCGTCCAGCCCTGAAAAAATAAATAGGGAGGCTTAGGCATTTTCCCTGAGTAAGCAAGTAAAGGATACACCTTGAAGCGCGAAAGACTTACCGGACTGGCGGGATGGGCCAGGTCGTGCCCACGGTCCTCGGTCATCTCCGGCCATTTCTCATTGGCCTTAAAAAGCACCTTCCAGATGTCTTGGTGCGTAGTTCCAAAGAACTGTTGCAAGGTCTGGTGCTCGGCCGGATCGAACTCCCACAGATGGCAAGTCCAGCTTTGGCATGGAAGGATCCAGCGAACTAGCATCACCTGGATCACATTGACAAGCTTGATGTTCTTGTCCACCATGCTCTGGATACGTGCCTGCAGCGCTGTCAGCTCGTCCGACGACGCCCAATTCAGGCCCTTCTCTAGCCAGGAGGTGAGCCGCATTGGGGCTCCGGACTTGAATTCAGGAGCCGCGGCCCAGGTGGCGTCGCGGGGGTCTGTGAAATAGAACCACAATTGCTGCCACCCTTTGACGGTCTCCACAAAGGTACCTTTGGGCCATGTGACGTTGGGCATCTTGCTCACCATGGCGCCTCCGCACTCTGCGTGTTGGCCATCCACCACCTTCGGCTTCACATTGAAAATCTTGAGCCACAGTCCGAAGTGGGGTGGGATGCGGAGGAAGGCCTCGCACATGACAATAAATGCCGAGATGTTGAGGAAAGAATTTGGGGCTAGATCATGGAAATCTAGCCCATAGTAGAACATGAGTCCGCGGACGAAAGGGTGGAGAGGAAACCCTAACCCGCGGACGAAGTGGGGGATGAACACCACCCTCTCATGAGGCTTGGGGGTGGGGATGATTTGTCCCTTGGCCGGAAGCCGGTGGGCGATTTCCTTGGCCAAAAACCCCGCCTCCCGGAGCTTCGTGATGTCCTTCTCCTTGACGGAGGAGGCCATCCACTTGCCTTGCGATCCAGATCCGGGCATGGTCGGAGTGCTTCTTTGAGGCGGAAAAGATGAGAACTTGGGCGCTGGAGCTCGAGAATGGAGAGGCAGAGAAAGAGAAGGCGTGGGTGAAAGGGGTTAATCCTTATCTCCTTATAAAGGCAGTGAATATCAAGCGCCTCCCCACTCACCTTAAAACTTGCCTATTCCCAAGGGCCGTGCAGATGGCACGGTTGGATTACCCACGCCCGTATTGATGAGAATCCCGTAATAAAGGGACACGATCTCTGCTGTGACAAGACGTGCCACTGGAAACCGCATCTTAAAGCGTGGAGCGGGAGGCTAAAGAATGGTTCAAAATAATGACCGTGCAGGAACGTGGTGTCGCATTTCAAAAAGATGTCAGCGGATTGGACTCATGAAATATTATACTCTCTGCGGTTGTGTGTGGTACTTGTTTTGCAGAGCCGGACACGTTTTCTGTGCTCGAAGTCTGTTTTGGAGTATTCGGAGGAGGAACCCACCTTGCAATGCCGAAGACAATCTGCGCGCCGGACACATCGTCATTGAAGCCTGGTTCAGGGGCTACTGAGGGAGTCCTGGATTAAGGGGTCCTCGGGCGTCCAGGCTACGTAATGTGGGCCGGACTGATGGGCCATGAAGATACAAGACAGAAGACTCTCTCCCGTGTCCGGATGGGACTCTCCTTGGCGTGGACGGCAAGCTTGGCATTCGGATATGAAGATTCTTTTCTCTGTAACCGACTTTGTACAACCCTAGTCCCCTCCGGTGTCTATATAAACCGGAGGGTTTAGTCCGTAGAGGCGATCATAATCAGACAGGCTAGACTTCTAGGGTTTTAGCCATTACGATCTCGTGGTAGATCAACTCTTGTAATACTCATATTCATCAAGATCAATCAAGCAGGAAGTAGGGTATTACCTCCATAGAGAGGGCCCGAACCTGGGTAAACATCGTGTCCCCCGTCTCCTGTTACCATCGACCTTAGACGCACAGTTCGGGACCCCCTACCCGAGATCCGCCGGTTTTGACACCGACAGGGTCTTTTGTGACACCACCTCCTCCGCTACTTCGAGGATTGGAGGGGGCGCCGAGCGTGAGCCACTGTCCGCCAGTTCGGGTAGCAGGGATGTCCCCGAAGATGTCTGCTCGGCGGGGTGGCCACGCGGAGGGCTGCACCACTAGAAAAACAATCAATCTATGTTCTACTAGTGACTATTAAAATCATAAAGCAATTGAAAATGTCGCAGTATGTACCTGGCCACTTGGGGCTTGACCTTGGGATCCTTCTCCGGAACCTTTTCAGACACTTTGAACTCCTTGTCGGAGTCTGAGCTGTCGAACAGGACCAGCTTGGGCCGGCACTGTCTCTTCCGGGCCTAAGGTGGTTGAACCTCCTCTACATCGCTGGACGCCGCCCTCTTCTTAGAGTGCGAGGAGGCACTTTCCTCCTCGTCTTCATCCCCCTCCTGTATGGACTGGGCCGCAGTGTCTCCGGACCTGCTGCCCAGACGGGCTTTGCAACGGATGCCCTCTCGGGCCTCCGGCACCTTCGTCTTCTTGCCCTTCTTGTCGGGCGCCTTGTAGGGCACCACGACCAACAGCTTCTCGAGCTGCACGAATCGGGGCCCCTCTGGCACCGGCGTTGGGCTGCTGATCTTCTCAGCCTTGGCAAGCCAGCCCTGCAAAATCCACTTAAAGAGGTTCGTATCAAATCGTGTGGTGCTAATATTCGAATATATGATAAGACAAGTGCCGCTTACCTTCCTCAGAGGGTTTGTGGCATCGATGTCGATGTCCTCCCCCTCGACCGACCACTCCTTCTGCGGCTTGAATAGCAGACTCAACTCTTTCTTGTGGGTCGTGCCGAAGAGGTGTCGCACGGTGGCCGGATCTTCGGGGTCATACTCCCACATTGGCTTGGCCCTCTCCTTGTAGGGGAGGAATCGGCGATGGAGCATGGCCTGAGTCATGTCGACCAGCTTCGCGCCGGTCTCCATGATGCTGACAATGCGCTTTTGCAGTCCGGGCTCTTGTTGATCCATGAGGCCAGCCTGGTAGGGGGTCTGGATCTAAATGCGGGAGCTGCCGTACAGCCGGCTCCCCGTGGCTCAGTGATGTAGAACCACTCTTTTTGCCACATTCTGACGGTATCGATGAAGTGGACCTTTGGCCACTGGACCCGCGTCAGTTTGCTTATCATGGCCCCGCCACAGTCCGCCTGCTCGCTGCCAACTACCTTGGGCTTGACGATGAACACCTTTAGCCACAGGCCAAAGTGTGGCCGGACTCAGAGGAAGGCTTCGTAGAAGATAATAAAAGATAAGATGTGGAGAAGGGAATTGGGGCCTAGATCGTGAAAATCTAGCCCGTAGAAAATCAGCCCCCGCACAAAGGGGTGCAGAGGAAATCCTAGCCGCCTAAGGAAATGCGGAAGAAATACGACTCTTTCGCCCATCTTGGGCGTAGGGATGATCTGGCCCTCTTCGGGGGCCCGATTTGCAAAGTCGGCCGACAAATAGCCGGCCTCCTTTAGCTTCAAGATGTCCCCATCGGTGACGATGGAGACCTCCCACTTCCCGTTGGCGCCAGATCCGGCCATGGTCGAAGGAGGCAGGGTGGGATTTGTTGCGGAAGCAGAGAAAGGGGCCGCTGGAGCTCTGAAGGATTGTGTGAGTGGAAGGTGGAAGAAGGCGTGGGGTGTTGACTGCTGTAGCTCCCCCTTTATAGGCTGCTGACAGGCCAGGAGTTCCTTTTCCCATGCCGCTGGCTTCTCCACTTCCCGATATACCTGCAACATTATGTGCGGGGACGGTAAACGAAATCATTAACCATATCCCCCGAAAGGCGGGACACGATCTCCACCTCGAGGGGACGTGCCAAACATGACATCGGCCTCGAGCTGCGCTTCGAGAAATAGTAGCTGCTCGGCGTTATGGCCAGAGGCAACTCTTCGTTGAAAGAGAAAAAGTTGTCAGATGGAGGCACTATTTACACTTGAGCGGTTTTTTTCAATGCCTTCATCGTTAAGTATAACTGTCGTTTCAGATTCCAGACATCACTTGGTTCCGAACATGGGCAAAACATATTGAAGAACTCGCCTCACAAGCCGAACACTGATTGGGTGAGCGGATGCCGGATACAAGCCTTGGCATTGGAGGCAAGTTTGGGGGCTACTGAGGGAGTCATGGACTAATGGGTTCTCGGGGCGACAACCCATTGGTGTGGGCCGGACCGGTGGAGCCGTATAGTGACAGGAGATCTATGAAGCCGTGGTGTGCCCTCCAAGTCAAGAAGGCGCAGGATCTCTTTAATCCCTTATTGTAATCTATCTTTGGTAACCCTAACCCTACCGGTGTCTATATAAACCAAGGGTTGTAGTCTTTAGGGCTAGAGCTACATTCATCACCTCATCCCCTTAGGGTGTAGCTCATGCTGATCTCGAGGTAGATCTACTCTATAAACCATAATATACATCCAATACAATCAAGCAGGACGTAGGGTATTACCTCTTCGAGAGGGCCCGAACCTGGGTAAACACTGTGTTCGTCGTCCATTTTTCCCCATCGATCCTAGATCCATAGCTCGGGACCCCCTACCCCGAGGTCTGCCGGTTTTGACACCAACACCTATGCTTGTCGGTGAGCCACACTCTCCGGCGGAACCTTAAGTTTTCGCTATCGAGACTGGTGCTCCCAGGGCAGAGACGCCTTTAGTCATCGCCATCGAGCCCCAGGCTCCGACATGGGCGCAGCACATAGTACACTTCTTCCAAACTGGAGAACTTCTTGATAACCCAGAGGAATCTGAAAAAGTGGCCCACCAATCAAGTTTGTACCAGTTCGTGGATGACACACTGTACAGAAAGAGGCCAAATGGTGTGAAGTTGAAGTGTATCAACCAAGAAGATGGACTAATGCTGTTGGCAGAAATACATGGAGGTGTGTGTGGCTCACATCTGGGATCAAGGACACTTGTCAGGAAAGCTTTCCGGCAAGGATTCTATTGGCCTACCGCCATCCAAGATGCGACTGAGCTCTTCACCAAGTGTAAAGCATGCCAGTTCCACTCCAAGAATATTCATCAGCCAGCTCAAGCCCTTCAAACCATCCCTTTATCCTGGCCTTTCATGGTCTAGGGGCTCGACATCTTGGGCCCCTTCCCCCGTGCTACCGAGGGCTTTGAGTTCTTGTACATAGCAATCGACGAGTTCACAAAGTGGCCCGAAGTAGATCCAGTGAGAAAGGTGACGGCACAATCGGCTATCAAGTTCTTTAAAGGATTGGTGTGCCATTTTGGAGTACCAAACAGAGTGATCACCGATAACAGCACTCGGTTCACAAGTCGTGCCTTCATGTAGTACATCCAGAGCCTTAGAAGCAAGGTCTCTTTTGCTTCTATTGCCCACCACAAGAGCAATAGACAAGCTGAAAGGATGAATGCTAAAGTGCTAGGAGGGCTCAAGACAAGAACTTTTGATAAGCTGCAAAAATGAGGCAAGCGCCAGATTGATGAGTTGCCGGTGGTTCTTCGGTTAATCAGGACGACACCAAATTGAGCTACAGGCTAGACTCCCTTCTCCCTGGTATATGGTGCAGAAGCAGTGCTCCCCACGGAACTCATATATGGGTCACCTCGAGTACTTGCCTACGATGAAGTAGCGCAAGAGCAGCTACGGCATGATGATGCCGCACTCCTCGAGGAAGATCGTCTCCGGGAAGCTGTACGTGCTGCACGATACCAGCAAGCCCTGCACCGCTATCACAGCTGCAGGGTTCACGCCCGGAGCCTTGAGGAAGGTGACCTTGTCCTTAGGCGTGTTCAGCCCGCCAAGGGTTCAAACAAGTTGACACTGAGGTGGGAAGGCCCTTACCGGGTAGTACGTGTCACCAGACCTGGCTCAGTTCGTCTGGAGACCAAAGATGGCATCTCGATGCAAAACTCATGGAATATTGAGCATCTTCGCAAGTTCTACCTGTAAGGCGCGGTTGTCGGGCCTTGCCCGGCGACCTGTTTTGTACAAGCATAGTCCCTAGGACTTGTAACCCTTTGTACAAAGCCAGGCGCAGACCCTGTGCATAGTTGAGTAAAACGAAGCGCTCTTTCACAAAACTTGCATGCATGCATTCATATTTACTTGAGCATCATCTTAACATGATTCTAATAAGTTTTTAAGTAAGATAACTAACATGCAAGAAAGAGCCATGTGTTATTCTCTCTCTCTGATAATAACAGGGAAGTTTCATCACGGTAGTTCCCGGGGAGGAGGATGAATACAAGGTCCTGCGCTGATCCCCGGCAACCTCTCCTTATCTAAAACGAAAAGAAGGACAGCAAAACAGAGATAAGTTCATCCTATCATTCCTTGTTATATTAACGTATGATAAACTTGTACGTAGGGAAACCTTGTTTCCTCTGCCATTTGTGCTCCCACCATTTTGATTCGAGTCCACTCGACGAAACTGGTCGCATCAACTTATTGGGGGAGGATAACCAAGGGCTGGCCTTCAGTTACACTCCTAACCCACTTTTTTTGAGCTCATCAGAAAAAGGTTTGGTAGCAGCTGTAATGAAGGCCGGCAAATTGTCTTGCTGAGGAAACTTTGTTTACTTATGCGTAATGAAGGCTCGTCCTTCAGCATGTTTAAAACACATGCGCAAATACCCGGCAAACACTTTTTCCATTAATACGTAGATAAACAAGTACAGATCATACGAAATACAAACATGGGTAAAGGATTACATAGTCTTAATTGAAATTTGGCAAGTGCCTACATCTTTTGACTGAAAAAAAGATAAGTGCCTCATAATGCCTTTTGTAGGAACGAAGTATGTCTACCAGAGGGGGGGTGAATGGGAGTTTTAAATTTTCTTCGGAAAACTCAAAACTATCAGAACCTAGCAGCGAAATGAATAAAAAATAAACTACAGTGAACTAAAACTGAGTACCGAAAGGAAACTAAGTTATGCATTGATACAAATCACACGAATGAAAATGCATCAAAGGTAAACATGGGTGATAGAGATATCCGATGATGCTCGATGGAGACAAGGTATTTGTTCGACCAGTTCATCCTTCTGCTCAAGGACTACGTCTGGATGGAGGGGTTGTGACTTAACATGGAAGATAAACTCTCTTCACCCTATTCTCCTAAACAATCGATTCATCAACCGATGCCGATTACTCGTGGTAGATACTTGAAGGCGATCTCCGAACCTTTACAGACTTCTTCTTCGAGAACCACAATCACTCTTGAAGAAATTAACACTTATCTGCCTAGAGAGTTTGCAGCTCTCCAGTGTAATAGGTGGAGTGTACTAGACTTAGATTCCAGTGATGCTGAACAGCTGTCTAATTCTTCGGCTCTAGGGATTTTTCTCCCGGTGGATTTTAAACTCAAATCACTCACAGAGGGGGTTGCTCAACAATCTTATCAGAATCAAACGGAGCAGCCACCGGACAAAGCCGACGCGGGGTGGCTATTTATAGCCACAGCCATCCCAGATGGGATGTGACCATTTTGGAAACGCGGTCCAGCCAATGGCCAACCAACACGTTCACAACGATCGGATTTGGAGCAACGGTAACATTACTTGAGGAACAAGTAATGCTAACTCTTCGGTCTGAGACAAATCTCTTGTAGCGAAGAAGATCACAGTCTCTTGTTGGCAAGTATTTGCTCGGAACACAAAGAGATTTCTCTCAAAACTTTCATACAATTTGGGTTTAGCATCAGAGAAACAAAGTTTCGAAAGCTACACCCCTCTTAATAGTATGGTGGTCCTATGACTCAATGAAAGAAGAAGAATAACGAAACAAATGCTACGTCTTCACTTCGTCTTCATTCTCCTCAGACGCGGTCATTTTTCTTTGGACAGACACTGAACCAATTGCTTCACTTCAGCAATTTTTAGGGGTCACTCTTGTTTAACATCATCTTTGGTGATAATCTTCACTGCAACACAGGGAGATCATCTTCATTGTTTGTATCAAACTCCTCGATACATCTGGGACCTGTTACTCTGTGTGCACTAGCAAACACATAAGTCCCATACTGTTTATGTCAACAAACACCAAAACATAAGGGGCCTATCGTTGCACCAACAATCTCCCCCTTTTTGGACGGTTGTTGACAAAATAGATAATCATCAAAGTGAAGATAGATAAATGAAGTGTAAATCGAACAAGAGTGAATTTGCATTACTTGGCTTGATGATGAAATATACTCCCCGTAGATGTATGCAGGCTCAGAAATATGATGTGAAATTATCTGCAATTCGTTGAAGTATGTGGAGGATTTTTCAATCAATCGAGGTAATGATTCGCACTGATGATATATAATCCATCGAGAATGTAGTGCAATCATTCATAATTTCTGATAATAATTCCACATGCAAAACAAATGCTTTGAGAGAAATGGTGCAACAGGCGGGGTTATTAATATTACATCACAGATCAAAAGTTTTACATCAGAGCACAGATAGTCTTTAAGGCATATAGCACAAAAGTCTCATAAAACCAGACCAAATAAACACAGAGAGCAAATCTATTAGAGCAAATCTATCGAACCCTCGATGTAATTCTCCCCCTTTTTCTAGTTGTACATTGTTAGATTCTCCTTTCTTTGGGTACCACTGGTAGCCCTTGTAATTCTTTTTTTATATATCAATAAAAGGCTGTGGGGGCTTTCCCTACAGTGTTCAGTCAAAAAAAACTAGTGTCAAAAAGGTGATGAAGAACATGAGTGCAAAAGAGGTGAACTTGATTCACTCTGAGGCATCACCAGAGGAACTGGCCGAAGATGTTTCTGATGCAGAAGTGCCTGGAATATCTTCTTCGTCAGCAGCAGCAGATGTTCCTTCAAGACTTGCTTGAGGCTGAGGGGATGAGGGCACAATGGGATCAACTTGTTGATTCTTGCGAGACAGCACATTTCCTTCAGCTGGCTTCTCAGTTGGTGAGGTAGCTTCAGATTCATTGAGCAACTACTTGCGCAGCTGAAATCGAAGTAAATCAGTTGTTGCTCACGAGCTGGCAAAGGTGGAGTGACACGATCTTGAAAGTATTTTGCTGAGAAACCTTGATCAATATACTCATAGAGTTCTTTAAGATCTGAGTTGCTGATTTGTTTCTTGGAGAAGAACTTTCGAAGCAATTTCCATAGGCGCTTCTTATTATCAGCCGTGATCATGTGCACAACTTTTGTACTATTGTTGATGGCATTCAGTTCGGCAGCCAGATGTTCTTTCTCGGAGAAATCACTTCCATCATTTCTCTTAGCTGGTTTAGCTGGCCTTCTCTTTGGCGTGCTCTTTTTCTTCAAAGCAGTAGAACTTGGATCATGTTTGTGCTTTGAACGACGTTCAGATTTTCCTTTAGCGTTTCGCTTGTCAACATCTGACTTGATAAGGCGACGGTTTTCTTCTTCATGAGCTTGTTCTTTCTCAGCCTTCTTGGCTCTCTTTTCAGCATTCTTCAGGTGCTTTGGCTTTTCATCGGGATAGGAGTCAGGTGTCATAAGAGACGACTCATGAGCATTTGGTGGTGGCTGCGGTCTCTCCTGGGGATCACTTGCACGGACAAGACCAATTTCACGGCAGTCACCCCATGGAGTATGGAAGGCAAAGTTCTTTGCATACCGAGGATGAATCATTTCATAGTTAAACCACTTTCGTACCCAGTGACGTCGAATCTTTTGCAGACGCCTTCTTTTCTTTATAGTTGTTTCTCCTGGAATAGTGTTGTAGTTGTCATGTGAGATATACTGAGCTGAATTTGTGAATGGTTGCCTGTCACCTCACTTTTTCTTCGGTGCATCTGCTTCTTGCTCGTCTTCATTTTGCTCATGCCTTTTTCTTTTGCAGGTGGATGGGCCTACCGTTGGGCCCTTTGCATTTGGTGCCTTAGACTTGTCCGCTGTACCCATGATTACCTCATCTTCATCAGCCATGCTCATTGGTCGAGCTGAATCCTCAACAGAATGCATACACCTATGATGTAGAATAGATATGAGGGAAAAGGGGACAGGGTCAGAAATGCTCATAGCGAATATTTTTCTGAACAAAATTTTTTTGAAGAAGAATTAGATGTAGACTTTGAGAAATGTTTCGAATGAAGGAAACATATAGAACAAGCTAGTAGGTCCAAAGAATATACAAGACAGCATGCTAGGCATTCCATTCGAGCGAGACATAACACAAACCCTAAATCTTAAGTGATTCGGATGAGAGGGACAACTATAAACCACATCCACATTAGTAAAGGTGAAAACCTAGATCTAAGATATGCGGTAAAATCGAAGGAAACAACCTCGGACAAACTCGAATCGTGAAGGACGGAGACCCGAGTTTGAACCACACGTACCCTAGCTTGGTGACGTGCAGCAGCTACGGCGGCTCAGGGAAGAAGATGTCCCGCGGCGGCGAGGGAAGACTCCGGTGACCACTTTCCGGCAGTGAAGTGGTGAAGTGGTCATCGGCGTCGAGTTCAAGGTGGAGTGCTGCGGCGAGGGTTTCGGCGGAGTGGAGGCGAGGAGAAAGAGAAGTGAACTGCATGAAAGGAGGGGTGTGCAGGTTTTATATGCGAAAGGAAATAACCGCACACAATGAATTTTGATCAAACGGCCTCTATTCAGAGGCTATTGCGATTTAATGGACAAGATGGAGTGGCAGTTATTGTATTAAACGTGGCAACCATCGTAAAAGATCGTGGTCCTGACTTGGGAGAGAAACCCCAAATTTACGACAGCTTTTGCCAAAATAGATTAAAGTTCGGACCGAATCTTAATTGTGTTCAAGGACACCAGACAAAGTTTCATTCCAGATAAATTTGAGCATTTGTAACAGAACATCATAGAGTGGAAAAGATAGACCAGAGGGAAAACAGGGTCCTAGGAATTTCACTCAGAGAACAAAACACAAACACTCAAGCAAATAGCTATGAGGGAAATGCATTTGGACAAACACAAAAACTTTCGATCGAAAAACAAATCCAATGAAGGAAAATTGTGGTGGCGTGACCCACCGTATAAGAACTGTATGACCCCAAGCATCGCACAATTATCCTGGCACCCGGTTAGACTAGTTCTTCGTTAATGTATTCACTCTCAGAAAGAAAATTTCACTTTGTCGAACTTTTCAAACTCTTTGAGTGTTATGCACCCATTCCTTCAAAGATGTGGAAGTGTTAGCACTGGTGCCGAGTCCAGCTTACTGCACGTTTGCAAAGTCTAGGATATTTAGCTCACACCGTAATGCATAGAATCTTTTCTCGTCGAGAAGCTTGGTGAAAATATCAGCGAGATTGTCTTCGGTCTTGACATGATTGATGACAATATCCTCTCGAGCAACATGATCGCGAATGAAATGGTGTCTGATGGCTATATGCTTCATGTGAGAATGCTGCACAGGATTATGTGCAATTTTGATGGCACTCTCATTGTCACAATATAGAGGAATATGCTTGACCTTGATGCAATAATCCTTCAGTGTCTGCTTCATCCACAATAACTGAGTGCAACAAGCGCTAGCAGCAATATATTCGGCCCTGGCCGTGGAAAGAGATACACAATTCTACTTCCTTGATGACCAAGAGACCAAAGATCTATCGAGGAAATGACATGTCCCCGAAGTAGATTTCCTGTCAACCAAGAAACCAGCCCAATCTAAGTCTAAATATCCAACGAGATCGAACTGTGCTCCCTTAGGATACAATAAACCTAAGGTGGGGGTGTGAGCCAAATATCTCAGAATGCGCTTGACCACTTAGTGATGCGATTCTTTCGGTGCAGCTTGATAGCGGGCACACATGCAAACACTCAACATAATGTCAGATCTGGATGCATATAGATAAAGAAGAGAACCAATCATAGAACGATAAGCCTTCTAATCGTAGTCCTTACCATACACATCTGCATCGAGCTAACCATTTGTGGGCATAGGAGTTTTGTAGCCCTTCATTTTTGAATCTTGCATTTTGAACTTCTTCAGGCATTCTTTCAGATATTTCTCCCGAGATATGAAAACTCCATTTGCCTGTTGACGAATTTGCAGTTCGAGAAAGAACTTGAGTTCACCCATCATAGACATTTGATATTTATCGGACATCATTTCCCTGAACTCTAAGCTGCAAGCATTGTTAGTACAGCCGAAGATAATGTCATCCACATAGATTTGACATACGAATAGATCATTATCAACAGCACGAGTGAAAAGTGTGGGATCAGTGGATCCTGGCATGAACCCTTTATCGAGCAAAAACTTCTTCAAGGTGTCATACCATGCTTGAGGGGCTTGCTTCAGCCCATATAGAGCCTTTTTCAACCTGAAAACTTTGTTAGGAAACTCATGATGTTCAATGCCAGGTGGCTGTCTAACATAAACTTCCTCATCAATTTCACCATTGAGTAAAGCCCTTTTCACATCCATTTGATAAAGCAAGATATTATTGTAATTTGCATAAGCGAGAAGAATGCGAATTGCCTCAAGGCGTGCAAGAGGAGCGAAATCAATAACTTCTACCTGTGTGTACCCTTGAGCAACAAGACGTGCTTTGTTTCTCACCACAATGCCTTTTTCATCTTGCTTATTGTGGAAAATCCATTTTGTGCCGATGATATTGTGCTTCTTAGGATTCGGTTTGTCAACCAATTCCCACACATCATTTAGTTCGAATTGCACCAACTCCTCTTGCATGGCATTCATCCAATCTGGATCATTCATGGCTTCTTCATACTTGGTAGGTTCTGCCAATGAAACAAAGGAGAAGCTGTCATAGTAGTTAGCCAAACGAGTGCGTGAATGAGTTATGGGTCGATAACCTGGATTCTCAAGTTCATCGAGAATTAATGAAGGATCAACTCAATTAGCCACTCGAGGATGTGCATTTTCTTCATGATGATCACCATCATTTTCATCAGCATCAGCATTTGTATCATCATTCCCTTCGGGGTTGCCATTTTGATCGGCATTTGGATTTTGATTGCCATTTGCATTTGGAGGAGCATTTGCTTCGGCAGTGGCTTGACGAGTTCTGCTTCGAGTCATAGGAGCATCATCATCAGAGGATTCAGGTGCATTTCCTTCAACAGGCTTGACGCTCCCAATAGCCATTTGCCGAATAGCATCCGATATCAGTGGTTCATCTATCACATTTGGCAGGTGCTCCTTTTGGGAGCCGTTAGATTCATCAAACGACACATTTACCGTTTCCATAACTTTCATGTGGTGAGAGTTATAGAAACGATACGTATGCGAGTTTGAGCCATAACCGAGAAGAAAACCTTCATGCGCCTTAGGTGCAAACTTGGAAGAATGATTCATATCAAGAATGTAACAAGGTGCACCAAAAACACATAGATAAGAAAAATTTGGTTTCTTGCAATTGATAAGCTCATATGAAGTTTTCTTAAGGAACTTGTGAAGATAAACGCGATTGATAACATAACAAGCATTGTTAATAGCATTAGCCCAGAAGCAAATGGGAGTTTTGTACTCACTGGGCATTGTTCTCGCCACTTCAATGAGAGCTCTGTTCTTTCGTTCAACAACTCCATTCTGTTGGGGAGTGTATGCGGCAGAGAACTCATGAGTAATACCATGTTCATCGAGAAATTCAGCAATATGAGTATTTTTTAACTCAGTTCCATTGTCACTTCTAACATGCTTAATTTGCACATCGTATTCATTCTGGGCCTTCTTAGTGAAGCTCTTGAAGATATCTTGGGTGTAGGTTTTGTCTTCAGGAAAGAATACCCAAGTGTATCGAGAGAAATCATCAACAATAACCAGACCATAATGACTACCATCGAAGCTTGCATAATTTTGAGGACTGAATAAATCCATATGAAGAATTTCCAGTGGTCTTGTAGTAGCAATAACTGTCTTGGATGAGTGATGTTTCTTGGCCAATTTACCAACCTCACATGCAATACAAAGACGATTCTTGTCGAATTTTACATCAGGAATTCCTCGAAGATGATTCTTCTTTACCAGAGTCTGCAAATTTCTCATACCTGCATGACCAAGTCTATGGTGCCACAGCCAACCTTCGGTTGCTTTTGCAAGCAAACAAGTTTGGACTGAGGGACCCTTAGAGAAATCCACAATATACAGATCACCCTTTCTAATTCCCTCGAAGATGAAGGAATTGTTAGAGGCCATGAAGAGAATGCATTTGGATATGGAAAATAGAACTAGCATGCCTAGATCACATAGCTTGCCAACTGACATAAGATTGAATCCAAGAGGCTGAACAAATAAAACATCATCAATAGACTTATCCTTGGATATGGCAATTTTACCTAGCCCAATTACCTTCCCTTTGTTGTTGTCGCCAAAAGTGATATACTTCAGAGGAGAAGCAGTTAAGTTGTGGTCGACAAACAACGACTTGACTCCGGTCATATGACTAGTGCATCCACTATCCATTATCCATTTGGTACACCCGGAGACATAGTCCTGCAGAAGAATTAGGCTTTCTTAACCACCCACATCTTTGCAGGTGGCTTCGAAACAGTAGAGTGAGTAGGATATGATTTCTTTCGATAAGCATAATTGTTGCTCGATGGGGTACGAGCATAATTGAAGGAATAAGCATTGAAATTCCTTCCAGAAGCATGAGTATAATGGTTGAATGAGGTATGCATGTACTCATTCTGTCGAACTTTTTCAAGGAAGTAACGAGCATTTTGAGCCTGCATGGTTAGTAATGTGGTTATAGGTAATGCTTTGATAACTTTCTTAGGCACCCATATAGCTCTCTTTGGGGGCCCATTCCTGCTATTTGGCCCAACATAGAGAGCAACAGCCTCACCATGTTGAGTTTTGAACAGCTTATAGTTGTCCAGAGAATCATCATCAGGATATTCAGGGATGGGAGAGTCATATCCCGAGAGTAATGCTGGATCGAGCATTTTACTCTTTGCGGGAACCCATACAGTTTGAGGATATTGATGAGGTTCCTAGTAGGTGCCATTCTCATTCAGTTTCCTTTCGAAACTGATGCCTTCTTTCTTGGGATTTTTGTGAAGAATGGATTTCTTCAAAACATCACAAAGGGTTTGATGACCTTTGAGAGATTTTAACATTCCTGTCTGAAGAAGATCCTTCAACCTAGCATTTTCATCAGAAACAGAAACCATTTTCCTCGACGGAGGGGTTAGCATTCACAGATGATTCAACATTTGATTCTGCATTGGTTCGTTCAAGGCATTTTAAGTATGGTGGCTGAAACACTTCAGGTTTCTCTTTAATTTGTTGGGTGAGAAGAGAATTTTCTCTAATCAAATCCTCATGAGCCTCTCTCAGTGCCTCGAGTTCCTGTTTCCTTTTCAGGTAATCATAGGTCAATCTTTCATGGTCTGCTGAGAGAAAATCATGAAGATTTGTCAGTTAATCCATCTGTGACTTGAGAGTGGAATTCTCTTCGGTCAGTGACATATTTTTCTCCATCTCCTCAACCAACAACCCTTCAGATTTCCTGAGGGTTTTCCCAATTTTATCAAGAGAGTTTTGTTGGATATTGGCAATTTTGATCAACTTAGCATGGTCATCCTCATCAGAAGAATATTGATCACTAGAGTGAATCTTGTGATTTTTGGAGGATACCTTTTCCTTCGAGGCTTTGGCCATGAAGCAGTAGGCAGGAGATTCATCGTTGCTTGACGGATTCCCGAAGAAGTTGATTGCAGGAAAAGAGGCACATGCTATGCCAGCCATGCCGGAGTCGGAATCCTCATCAGATTCTTCTTCTTCTTCTTCGGATTCTAACGGTTCTTCTTCATCGAAATCCATTTCCTTGCCGATGTACGCCTTAGCCTTGTGAGAGTTAATCTTGCGGTTGGAGGAGGACTTGGAAGGGTTCCTTGATGGAAATCTTGACGAAGATTTTGAAGTGGAGTTCTCCTTCTTCTTGAAGAATTTCTTTGTTTTCTTCTCATCATCGGAGTCGTAGTTCTTGCTCTTGCTTTTGCCTCGATAGTTGCTAGAATCATATCTTCCACTAGCACGGATTTCTGCTTCCCAGAGAGGGCAGTCTGAAATGAAGTGTCCAGGCTTTTTGCACTTGAAACAGGTGTATTCTCCAGCAGGTTTTGATGAAGATTTTGAACCCCCAGAGTTGTTTGAACTTCTTTTCTGGAACTGGCTCTTCTTGTGAAAGCGTTGGAATCTTTTCGTGATCAATGCAAGATCTTTGCTAAGTCTTTTGGGTCATCTGAATCTTCGGCATTTCCATCGTAGGAGGAATCAGCCACAGCCTTGAGAGCATGATTTTTTAGTTGACTTGAGCCATACAGATCTCTTTTCTCTTCTTCCTGTTCCTCATGGGTGTTCAGTCTTTCCATAATATCAGCAGAGTTGAGGTTCAAGAAATCAGCTCGCTCACGAATCATTAGAACAAGTGTGTCAAAAGAACTGTCAAGAGATCGAAGCAGTTTCTTCATGACTTCATGGTTAGTGATGGCTTTGGCGCCGACACCTTGAAGCTCATTTGCGATGTCACTCAGGCGATCGAAGGTTTGATGACAGCTTTCATTTCCAATGAGCTTGAATCGATTGAATTTGGCTCGAAGAGTATCAATTCGAGCTTCTTTCTGAGATGAAACTCCTTCATTTATCTTCTCGAGGACATCCCACAATTCCTTCGCAGTTTCACACTGGCGATAGCGAAGAAATTGCGCTCGGTTGAGATGGCCGCCAATCTCATCTTTGGCTTGAGCATCCAACTGAATGAGCTTCTTTTCTTCATCGGTAGGGGCTTGAGATACAACAATTGTGAGCCCGAACTGTACCACGTTCCACATGTCATCATCTATTGCTCGGAGACGGATCTTCGTCTTCTCCTTCCAGAAGGGGTAGTCCGTCTGAAAGGATCGAGAAGAGGTGTCTAGAGGGGGGGGGGGTGATTAGACCCTCAACAAGCAAAAGTGGCAATTTTTAAGTTCTTCAAGTTGAGGTGTAGTTTTAGCACAAGATTAAGCATTCACAATGCATTTCAAGCAAGCATGGCAAGAGTATGAGCAGTGGAAAGAGTAAAGCATGCTAATTGCAAGAAAGTAAAGGGATGGGATTGGAGTGTGCAAACGTAACGTAGACACGGAGATTTTTGGCGTGGTTCCGATAGGTGGTGCTACCGTACATCCATGTTGATGGAGACTTCAACCCACGAAGGGTAACGGTTGCGCGAGTCCATGGAGGGATCCACCCACGAAGGGTCCACGAAGAAGCAACCTTGTCTATCCCACCATGGCCATCGCCCACGAAGGACTTGCCTCACTCGGGTAGATCTTCACGAAGTAGGCAATCTCCTTGCCCTTACAAACTTCTTGGTTCAACTCCACAATCTTGTCGGAGGCTCCCAAGTGACACCTAACCAATCTAGGAGACACCACTCTCCAAAAGGTAATAGATGGTGTGTTGATGATGAAATCCTTGCTCTCGTGCTTCAAATGATAGTCTCCCCAACACTCAACTCTCTCTCACAGATTTGGATATGGTGGAAAGATGATTTGAGTGGAAAGCAACTTGGGGAAGGCTAGAGATCAAGATTCTTCTGGTAGGATTAGAATGTCTTGGTCTCAAGAAATGAGTAGGTGGTTCTCTCTCCGAAAATGTGTAGTGGAAGTGTAGGCACATTCTGATGGCTCTCTCTGGAATGGAGATGGGGGTCGAGGGGTATATATAGCCTCCACACAAAATCCAACCGTTACACACATTTGACCCAACTCGGTCAGACCGAATAGAAGAACTCAGTGAGACCGATTCAGTTCAAAGTGTGAACGTTAGGAATCTCGGTAGGACTGACTAGAACAACTCGGTGGGACCGATGTGCAAGGGCTAGGGCAAAACCTCATCTCGGTGTGACCGATTGCTTGAACTCGGTGAGACCGATTCCAGCAATGAGCAAACAGAGAGTTGGTCAAGAAAACTGGGTGGGATCGATTGCTCATTTCGGTGAGACCGAAATGTTACAAAGGGAAACAGAGAGTTTGCAGGGCCATCTCGGTGAGACCGAGATCCCTATCGGTGTGACTGAATTGTCTAGGGTTTCTGGCAGTGGCTATGTCAACTGAACTCGGTGGCGTCGGATAGATCAAATCGGTGGGGCTGAGTTTGACTTTGGGTTTTGGACAAATGTGGAAATGAGAAAGTGGCTGAGGGTTTTTGGAGCAATAAAACTAAGCATTTTGAGCAAGGAGACCATTAAGCAACACCTCATCCCTTTTTAATAGTATTGGCTTTCCTATGGACTCAATGTGATCTTGGATCACTAAAATGAAAATGAAGAATCTTGAGCTTTTGCCAATCTTTGTCCTTTGCATTTTGAAGGGGTTCCACATCATGTTGTCCTTGCCATGCCATTGTTGAACTGATCTGAAATACACTAGGTAAAGGTGTTAGTCCAACAAGAGATATGTTGACATTAATTACCAAAATCCCCCAGGGAGCACTTGTGCTTTCAATCTCCCCCTTTTTGGTAATTGATGACAACATACATCAAAGCTTTAGATAAAGGATATGAAGAGTAACAAGTAAAGCTTTGGAAAGACATGTACCATCCATAGGCTCCCCCTACATGTATGCAATCATGTAAGAATGGAATATAATAACAAGTGAATGCATAAGCATGTCAGAGCAAGCAATGAGTTACATGTATCTTGGCTATATGCATCAGAGCAAATGATGTAGATAAAGAGAAGTGTACCTTCATGTTCATGAATCCTTCTTGCAAACAATATGTTTATCAGCAAGAGATCATAATGCACATGAGTGTGATGCATATACTTAACTTGTGGTTTTGAGCTGAGAAAACAGGGTTAGATAACACAAGAACACCGTATACAAAGCAATTTCAGGAAACCACAAGAGTACCAAGACTGGGATGACATGTAATGGGTGAGTACTTAGTACTTCATTTGGATATAGACATGTCCCCAAAGATTGAAGATGTGCAATGAATTCCAGAGATTTTCTTCCCTAGATAAGGACTCTTTCTCCCCCTGAATCTGATATTGGATAATGGGAGAAGATAGGGTAAGAGAAAATCAGAGCAAGAAAAATCAGAGCAGGAAATGGTGCAATCAACCTTATATTGACATGTCTTTCCCCTCTTAAAGACATGTAGCTTCTCTCCTCTTTTGTAAACAAGCATCTGGGACAGCTTACATGTGATGTGCCCTCTCTCCCATGTGATAAGATTTGATGTGTTCTCTCTCCCCCTTTGACATCAATTTCCAAGAAGGGAACTTCTGGAGCATGAGTCAAATATGTTTGGTCCTCGAGACACACTATAAATCAGCATGTAGATTAAGATGCTAGTAGAGGATAAGAATCATCGAGTGGAGCTGGAGAAGAAATGAAATATGCAATGGCAAAAAGTTTTCTCAGAAGTGAAATCGATAACACCGACCTGTTTCCATCGGTGACACCGAGTTAGGCAGTGTCATGGATGAAGCATCTAGGTAAGACCGGGTTAGTCCTCATCGGTTGTACCGATGAACTATCTACAAGATATTCTTGTAGTTCGGTCTAGCCGATTGGCTTGGATCGGTGTGTCCAAGTTCAAGGTAGAGGAAAAAATTTGTCAACTCAGCTCACTAGGCAAATTAAATCTCACAAGGATTTGCGATGAATTAACTGAATGATTTGCAAGGAATTTGATACAGAAAGAAAAAACAGAAAGGAGATCTAGATGAATTTTTTTTTTGATAAGGGGAACATGATAGCAAGAAATATATGCAAGAACACAAAGTAAGTGAACAAAGAAATGCTAGAGAACTTCATCTAGAAGGGTTCAGCGACAAAGTCACCTATGTTAGAGTATATTGACTTAGGAGTCAAGTGAGATCACTTGATCATAGGTCATACTCATCGTTTAAGCTCAGAATGGGGTTACCATTTTTCGTTTAAGCATTTTGATGTATTCTCATCTTGTTGAGTTGCTTTGTCCCATGACTTGGAGCAAAGCTTCTCTAAGATGTAATGACATACCTTGGGTGGTGTTGATTTTGATCATGTAGTCGAACTTGTGTTGGATGCTCAAGGTTGATGTAGTCCATCAAGAGTTGGGAGCACCACTTGTGGTTTGAGTTCATCTTCCTACATGGGTTAGTTTTGCAAGGAAAAGCACTTGTGTATCCAAAATGACAATCATGAGACTTAATACCAAATGAAATTTGATACGTAGAAATTGTTAAAGGATATGTTGAGTGAGTTCATCCTTCCTTGCATTCAACATCGATATAGTAGGAACTTGGTGATGTAGAGAATGCTCAAAATGTGAAGGGCTTGCAATCTCATAGATTTGTGCTCATCCAAGTACCTACAAGGGTTAGCTAAAATACAAGGGTACAAGTATAGATCCAAGACATATGATCATAAGAGCAATATCAAGGATTAGTAAGTAAAAGGCTCATGCCTTGCATGTGTCCAAATGGAGTTTCTACTCCAAGTTTGAGGCATCAATGTTGTTCAATTCACCTCTCAAATAGTAAAATACTTTCTCATCAAGCGGTTTGGTGAATGTATCCGCCAATTGCTTATTGGTACGAATATGCTTAAGATTGATTTCACCTTTAGCAACATGATCTCGAATGAAATGATGACGAACTTCAATACGCTTAGTTCTAGAATGTTGCATGGGATTATGAGCAATCTTAATAGCACTCTCATTATCACAAAGCAATGGAACATGTTTCACATGTATCCCAATCCTTAAGGGTTTGGGTCATCCAAAGTAATTAAGCACAACATGATCCCGCGGCAATGTATTCCGCTTTGGTGGTGGATAAGGATACCGAGTTTTATTTCTTGGAGGACCAAGACACAAGAGATCTACCAAGAAATTGACAAGTACCCGATGTGGACTTTCTATCAACCTTGTCACCGACATAGTCCGAATCGGAGTAGCCAACAAGATCAAAAGAAGACCTCTTAGGATACCAAATGCCAAAATTTGGTGTATGAATTAAGTATCTCACTATCCTTTTCACAGCCTTAAGATGACATTCTTTAGGGGTCGATTGATATCGTGCACACATTCACACACTTAGCATAATATCGGGATGGGAGGCACATAGATTTAACAATGAACCAATCATAGAGCGGTAAACATTTTGGTCAACCGGTTTGCCATCCTTAGTCAAGTCAAGATGTCCACTAGTAGGAATGGGTGTTTTCATACCTTTGCTTTCTTGCATGTTGAACTTCTTGAATAAGTCCTTGGTATACTTTTTTTGAGAAACAAAGGTACCTTCCTTAGTTTGCTTGATTTGCAAACAAAGAAAGAATTTGAGTTCACTCATCATAGACATCTCAAACTTCTCCGACATTAGCCTTCCAAACTTTTCACTACAATAAGGGTTAGTCGAACCAAATATGATATCATCCACATAAATTTGGCACACAAATAATTCACCATTAACCCTAATATTAAAAAGGGTAGAATCAATCTTCCCAATTTCAAAGCCTTTTTCAATAAGAAACTTGGTCAAGCATTATACCATGCTCTAGGAGCTTGTTTAAGACCATAAAGAGCTTTGTGAAGTTTGTAAACATGATCGGGTTTCTTGCGATTAACAAAGACGGGAGGTTGTTTAACGTAGACTTCCTCCCCAATTTCACCATTTAGAAAAAGCACTTTTAATGTCCATTTGGTATAAGGTGATATCATGGTGATTGGCATAAGCAAGTAAGATGCGTATGGACTCAAGTCTAGCAACGGGGGCAAAAGCCTCACCATAGTCCATACCTTCGACTTGAGTGTAGCCTTGAGTGACGAGACGGGCCTTGTTGCGTACAACTTGTCCATCCTCATCTTGCTTATTCCGAAACACCCATTTGGTTCGAATGACATTGTGCTTCTCATCGGGCTTTTCAACCAACATCCATACTTGATTCCTTTCGAAGTTGTGTAGCTCTTCATGCAAAGCGTTCACGCAATCCGGATCATCAAGAGCTTCTTCAACCTTCATATGTTCAATACTAGAAATGAATGAGTAGTGTTCACAAAAGTTAGCCAAATGAGTTTTAGAGCGAGTAATTCTCCCGGTTTGAATATCATCAAAGATTTGTTTGATGGGATGATCTCTTGAGACTCTTGCTCTAACTCATGAGAGCTTTTGTTTGGGTCGGGGTGGAAAATCCTCTTCATTGTCTTCTTCTTCTTGTCCTTCTTCATTGTTGTTGGCATTGTTGTTCTATTGTGGAGGTGGAGAGGGAGGTCGAGGAGGTTCATCTTGTTGTACTTCCTTGTTTCCTTCATCTTGGCGTGTTCCACTTGTGGATGCCTCCAAGTTAACTTGTGGTTCACCTTGTCGTGAAGTTGAGGCTTCCACTTGAATGGACGAAGTACTCTCCTTCACCTCCGTTGGGCGAATCTTACCAATAGACAAGTCTTGAATTGCTTCCGAAGGATCTTTGTCTCCTACATCAATTGGCAAATGCTCTACTTGCGAGCCGTTAGATTCATCAAACTTCACATCTACCGTCTCTTCACCCTTTCGGGTGAAATTGTTGTAGACATGGTAAGTGTGAGAGTTTGAGCCATAACCGATTAGGAAACCTTCATGAGATTTAGGGGCAAATTTTGAACGACGATGCTTATCAAGAATGTAACATTTTGAGCCAAATACTCAAAAGTATCCAACTTGGGGTTTGTTACCGATGAGAAGCTCGTAAGCCGTCTTGCCGAGAAGCTTGTGAAGATATAGTCGATTTGTAGCATGACAAGCTATCTCAACTGCTTCTGCCCAAAAGTGTCTTGGCGTCTTGTATTCATCAACCATCGTTCTTGCCATCTCAATAAGTGTCCGGTTCTTCCTCTCAACAACTCCATTTTGTTGAGGTGTGTACGTAGCCGAGAACTCATGTGAAATGCCTTCTTCGTCAAGAAAGGTATCCACATTGGCGTTCTTGAACTCCGTTCTGTTGTCGCTCTGAACCTTCTTGATCTTCACTTCAAATTGATTTTGGGCCTTCCTAGCGAACTTCTTGAAGATCTTTTGAACCTGCGATTTATCATCAAGAAAGAACACCCACGTAAATCTTGAAAAGTCGTCAACAATGACCAGACCGAACGAGTTACCACCGAGACTCTTGTAGGCGTTGGGACCAAAAAGATCCATATGGAGTAGCTCAAGCGGTCTTCTCGTGGTCATGATGTTCTTTGTGGGATGACTTCCTCCAACCTATTTTCCTGCTTGACAACCACTGCAAAGTCTATCCTTGTCAAATATGACATCTTTAACACCAAGAATATGATCACCTTTGATAAGCTTATCAAGATTTCGCATGCCCACGTGACCTAACCTTCTATGCCGCAACCAACCTTTAGAAGATTTAGCAATTAATCAAGTACGAGGTTGAGCTCTTTTAGTGAAATCAACATTGTATAGATCACCTCTACGTATACCGGTAAAGACCATATTATGATTATCTCCACGAAACACTTGGCAATCTACTTAAGTGAATAGAACATTGAATCCGAAATTGGCTAGTCTAGATACGGAAAGTAAATTATAACTAAGAGATTCAACGAGCATAACATTTTGGATAGAGATGTCATGTGAGATGGCCACCTTACCAAGGCCAGCCACCATACCCTTTGAGTTATCACCAAAAGTGACATACTTTCGGGGACCGTCATTTTCAGCGAGCTCTCGAAACATGTCCTTGTCTCTGGTCGTGTGATCGGTACATCCACTATCAAGAACCCATTCCTTTCCTCCAGCCATGTAACCGCGAAGGTTAGCCATAAGACCAAAGTGTCTCATTGACTCATCAAGATCAAAGTCACTATCATCATCGTCATCATAATATCCATGTTCAACATCATCAAGTGATTGATCATTACCTAGAGAGAGTGATTCATTATATTTATGACCCTGACAATGTGCATCTTTATGAATTCTAATGACTTGTGAGATGATGCTACTAATGACTCCAACATCTCCTTTGGCACGCATAAGGTCACGAAGCTCAAATAGAAAATCATCAAATTTAGGATCACTAGGATGCATTTTATGAAAAGCAATGGACTTCTGAAGAATCTCATCTAGATTTTTCAAGGAATAGTTTAGAAAGCATTTCTCAAGATATCTCCATATAGTATAAGCACATTCAAATGTAGGCAAGCATACAAGCAAATTTCTAGGCAATCCTCTTATGATAAGATTAATAGTTCTAAGATTGCGGGTCATGTCAAGATACTCATCGGGGGTAGGATGCAAGGGATCAATAGGAGGCGCACAAGGGCTAGTAATATACTTGTTCAAATTAAATTCATTGAAAATCTCAAGCATCTCATTTTTCCAAGCACTATAGAACTCTCCGTCAAGCATAGGCACTCTACGTCTAATACTCCCAATTGTAGACTCATCCATCTTCCTCCAATGGTGATTAAACCAAAGCAATGGAGACCAATGCTCTGATACCAAATGAAAGGATCGAGAAGAGGTGTCTAGAGGGGGTATTAGACCCTCAAGAAGCAAAAGTGGCAATTTTTAAGTTCTTCAAGTTGAGGTGGAGTTTTAGCACAAGATTAAGCATTCACAATACATTTCAAGCAAGCATGGCAAGAGTATGAGCAGCAGAAAGAGTAAAGCATGCTAATTCAAGAAAGTAAAGGGATGCGATAGGAGTCTGCAAACACAATGTAGACACGGAGATTTTTGGCGTGGTTCCGATAGGTGGTGCTACCGTACATCCACGTTGATGGAGACTTCAACCCATGAAGGGTAACGGTTGCGCGAGTCCACGGAGGGCTCCACCCATGAAGGGTCCACGAAGAAGCAACCTTGTCTATCCCACCATGGCCATCACCCACGAAGGACTTGCCTCACTCGGGTAGATCTTCACGAAGTAGGCGATCTCCTCGCCCTTACAAACTTCTTGGTTCAACTCCACAATCTTGTCGGAGGCTCCCAAGTGACACCTAACCAATCTAGGAGACACCACTCTCCAAAAGGTAATAGATGGTGTGTTGATGATGAACTCCTTGCTCTTGTGCTTCAAATGATACTCTCCCCAACACTCAACTCTCTCTCTCTCACAGATTTGGCTATGGTGGAAAGATGATTTGAGTGGAAAGCAACTTGGGGAAGGCTAGAGATCAAGATTCTTGTGGTAGGATTGGAATGTCTTGGTCTCAACACATGATTAGGTGGTTCTCTCTCAGAAAATGTGTAGTGGAAGTGTAGGCACGTTCTGATGGCTCTCTCTTGAATGGAGATGGGGGTGGAGGGATATATATAGCCTCCACACAAAATCCAACCGTTACACACATTTGACCCAATTTGGTCAGACCGAATAGAAGAACTCGGTGAGACCGATTCAGTTCAAAGTGTGAACGTTAGGAATCTTGGTGGGACCGACTGGAACAACTCGGTGGGACCGATGTGCAAGGGCTAGGGAAAAACCTCATCTCGGTGTGACCGATTGCTTGAACTCGGTGAGACCTATTTCAGCAATGAGCTAACAGAGAGTTGGTCAAGCAAACTCGGTGGGATCGATTGATCATTTCAGTGAGACCGAAATGTTACAAAGGGAAACAGAGAGTTTGCAGGGCCATCTCGGTGAGACTGAGATTCGTATCGGTGTGACTGGATTGTCTAGGGTTTCTGGCAGTGGCTATGTCAACTGAACTCGGTGGCGCCGGATAGATCAAATCGGTGGGGCCGAGTTTGACTTTGCTTTTTGGACAAATGTGGAAATGAGAAAGTGGCTGAGGGTTTTTGGAGAAATATCACTAAGCATTTTGAGCAAGTATGTTGGTGTTCTGGGAACCAGGGTACCCAGACTTGCCTGCCTGCGGCCCACAACGTGGCTCCATCTACGGCCTTGTACGGCCCATCTTCAGCATCAACAAAACAAGACTCTCGAGAGGGGCCAAGCCTCGCAAGGCGGACAACGTCAAGACCTCGAGAGGAAGCGGCCTCCTTAGGCCGGCTCCTGAGGAGCGGAGATTTCTATGCAAGCCCGGCCTCGTGAGGTACAGATGACGCAAGCTCTGACGACCAGGGCCAGGCGGGCGCCAGCGGGCATAGTACAGCAGGTTTCCCCTTTGGTGCTAAGGAAGCGGGTGCAGACGCAGAGTCCCAAGGAATCAGCCAAAGGTTTCCAATCCCGTGCTACAAGACCAAGACAGCAGGACGAAGGTCATCGCCGAGCCCACCACAACGTCACAACCAGAGGCTTTGCAGGCGAAGACCACCTTTTGTCAGGATAAGATGTACTACTTGTCTCCCTTCAAACTTGGCCGTTGTGGGATCCCTTCCTGCCTTCGTTTTGGGGGAAGAGGACCAAGGCCACTATAAATATAGCTAGGCCACCACCGTAGAAGAGGACAGATCAATCAGATCATCCCCACCAGCTCACACCAACACAAGAACACACCTCCTGAGGTTGTTCTCCCCCTGTAGTAGTTCATCCTCAGCCCACCTCGAGGCCAATCCACCACAAAGCAGGAGTAGGGTTTTACACTGCAAGGTGGCCCGAACCTGGGTAAACTGCTATGTCCTTTCCTTTCCAGTTCGTCGAGCTAGGCTGTGAGATCGACAAGTTGGCAGACTGGGGAGATCGAGTTCTTCGTATGCACCCCAAAGTACGAACCTTTCTTGGGTCTGTGGTGCCCTGAATCCGACATTTGGCGCACCAGGTAGGGGTGCGTCGGAGCCTCTCTTCCGCCAGTCGATTCATCGCCGTTCCACCATTCCCATGGCTAACGCTAGTCGAGTTCACGCTGAGCACTAGGCCGCTCAGCCCGCCCAAGCAGCGCCCCCTGCCCAAGAAGCCCTCCACTCTGCGCTCCTTGCAGCCCGCACGGCGGACAGCGCCGTGGGCATCACGCGGCACGGACCACCTCCACCCGCTTCCGCGCCGCATTGCAACCGCGCGACCTTGTGGTCTTCAGGCTATGCCGTAGTGATAACCCTACACACGCCCTGGCAGCAGGCGAACACGCGAGCCGTGCTAATCGTGGCACGGGAGCTGCTGCGGTGCAGGTTTGCGGAAGGTGGCCACGATGCCCTGCTGAAGCGCGTCGCCGAGCTACTCGATGCCGCCTACGAGGGCGCGGTGCCGTTCTGCACCTTGCCTACATCGCAAGCGCTGCCGGGGGCATGCACCAGCTCTCGTCACACCCGCGCGCCTTTCCTCGGGGGGCCCGGAGGATCTCGCGATGCCAACCTGGCCCGCGAAACCGCTTACCCTACCCAGGATACGTCAAGCCCGGGCGTGATGGGACCGGATGGTTCCTCCTGGGACCACGACGGGATGCCACCCTACGGTCATCGCGACCTGGCGCCAGGCATGACGAGCAACGGTGCCGGGCGGCCGGGCGCAGACCCGGGGATGGCAGCTTCGGGAACTCCTATACCTCCACTGACGAGCTTGCTGTATGTGCCAAGAGGAAGCCCCTGCTTGTTCCCCTCGCTAGCCTGGGCGCCAGGACCACGTGAGACCGAGGCTCTTCACGGGCCGCCCCAGAGCTTCACCGGCGTCTTCGACAACAAGAGCCATCGGGTACAGCCAATATCTTAGGAGCAAGATTATGCTAACCATGGACCGCAGGTGAACCAAGCCACGGCAATGGCCGTGGACCTCAGGATGATGGCCCCGCTGCAAGCGGACGGAGTGCACTGGGATCTGCGCGGGGGGAGCCCAGTGCCAGGGCCTCCCCCGCACCGCGTGGAGCAAGGCGCTGCCACAACAGCGGCGCACGCTGCTCGGAGGTAGGTCCTCCGCCGAGGAAGGCATCGGTGAGCCCTTCCCCTCGGTGGGGGGCCTGCGATCGCCGGGGCACCACCAGCGTCCCCCTCGCCCCTTGGTCTCGTCCTGGTTTCCGGACGCCCCAACGGTGGTCATGGGAGGCGCAGGGTGGGGCCCGTGCCAGGCGTCAGGAATACCCGTGTAGATCTCCGCTCGTGACACTCTCACGTAATAATGAGTTGGGGTTGTACATGCCTCGGAGTCTCCTGAGCACCGCCCTTGGGCCTCACAGGGGTCCCACCCACGTCGAAGTGGAAGCACCATGCTCCGCGCTGGCCGTCGACACTGTCCCCCAATGACTATGCCCATGCCTAGTGGAAGCACTTAGCTCCGCGCTGGTGAGAAGACTAGTCTAGGCACCGGACGCGGCTGTTTGTTTCGCCCTTTTTCTGTAACCCAATTTGCCATCTTTTGAAATGACATTTGGAGTTTTGTGAGCTTCTCAAAAGGAAAAGGGGGGGAGATTTTTTTATTTGTGGTGTTTTCTTGCCTTTTGGTTTATGTTAAAAAGCAGGGCTCATGCCTGCTGCCCCCCCCCCCCCAATGAGCACCCCGCGAGCGGGGGCTGGGCGTAGCGTGCGCACTACGCGCGCGCTTGGGCCAGCCCAAGCGGTGCCAAGGCCCCCACGGGGCCAAAAACGCATCTGCCGCAGGACCACTGCGTGCACGCCTTGTCGTGACTCGGCAATTGGCTCCTCGCGCAGCGCTCTCGGGTGGGCCTGCAGGTTCCTTAGGAGGCTCAAGCCCTCGCGAGCCCCCGTGGGGCCCGCCTCGGGAAGGGAGCGCCCTCATGACAGAAGAATCCGTCCAAGACCGCCGGCACCAAAGATAAGTCATAACAAACTACTCTGGTAGGGGGCCTTTCTGCCCTCGGCAGCACATTTCAGAATCAATTTAGAATGCATATCATCGTTTCATACATAATGGGGGAACTCCCACCAAGAAAATGCTTTTCACGCCCCGCGGGGCCGAGACCAAAATTTTGGTATACAGTTCAGGGTCGGAAAATAAATGTAAGCCTAGCAAGACGCGCCGCCATCGGCGTCACCATCTTCATCATCACCATCGTCGGCACCACCCTCTTCAGCTGCGGGCACGTCCACGCCATCTTCATGGGCGAACTCCGCGACCAGGTCGTCCACATGGTCATCCACCCAGCTCGCCAGGCCACCCTGTGTGACCCTGGGTACGGGGGCTATCGCAGTGTTGAAGTCGAAGTCAGGATCAAGGCTAAGAAGGTAGCTGAAGACACGCGAGAACGCGCGCCCGAGAAGTCCCCTGCTTCTTTCCTCGACGAGCTGGCGCACCCTCGTGGCCCTGTCTTCTGAACGGGTCACGACTTGGGTAAAGAAGTGGATGTAGCCGGCGTCATCAGCCTTGTGCGGGCGGGAGACGCTCTCTTCATGGATGGTATCCAAGGCCCGGTTGGCCTAGACCCTAAGGTCCTCAAGCATCGAGGAGCGCTCGCGCTGCATCGTCCAGCGGTGGTTCGCTTCGTTCGTGGCTTTCTCCACAAGAGATGTGATGCCCGCGACCTGCTGCTGAAGTGAGGACAAGTCATCTTGGGCGGAGGCCCAAGCCTCCTTGGTGGTCATCTCGCGCTGCTCTGCCGCGGCAAGCTTCGCCCTGAGGGCGTCGGCCCTGCCCTGCAACTCAACCTGCCGCTGTTGGAAGCGGGTCTCCTGGGGCCTCAACTTCAAGCGGTATTCGCCAACAAGAGCCCCGCGAATCTCCGCCACCCTTTGGTTAATCTCCTGCTGGATCTTGGCCTCCCGGGCGGCAATGGCATCTTCAGCCGCGGCCACTTGGCGCTCCCTCACCTCCAGCCGCTCGAGCTCCAGGCTATGTTCCGAGATCTCAAGCGCCAGCGCATCCTCACGTGCCTGGCCTGCTTTCTCATCCGAGAGGGCCTCGCTCGGCGGTGCAGCCAGGGTGGCCCTGCACGCCTGGACCTGCCGCTCAAGGGTGGTGTTCGAAGCTCGAAGCTCCTTCTCCCGCTCCTCAGCCGCCTCACAATGGCGGTCAGCAGCCTTGGCCTCCTCCAGAGCGCGGGCGCAGGCCTCACGAGAAGCTGCGAGGCACGCCGCGGTGTCTGTACGAGCGTGCTCATGCTGCAGATGCTCGAGGTTGATGGCGACCTTCAGCTGGTGCCACTCGCGTGCCAGGTGGAGGCATTCCGCCTCGGGGCGTGTGTCGACATCAGCAAGTTCTCCCCCAAGTCAACCCAGCACGCCATTGCCTCCTGGAAAAGGTCATGGCGGACGACGCTGCGCCCGCAAGCAAGCTCCAGCGCGCAGCCGAGCCCTTCTTCCAAGCCAGGGGCTGACGGAGAAGCACGAAACGACTCGCCCGTATCTGGTAGGGGGCTGGTAGCCGGCGCTCCTTCATCTGTTCCCCGGGCCTCGACGGAAGCGCTGTGCGACTGAGCCCCGCTGCTCGAAGACGAAGCGGACGATGGGCTCCCCCAGCTACCAGCGAGCACCAATGGAGGAGCCCTCGGCACGCCCCCTACACCCCAGAGATGGTCGTGGAGGAAGGAAGCTGGGAGCACGGGCTCGCGGCCTTCCGACGGCGCCTTCGCCTCGCGGGCCGGCTCCATACCCTGCGCGGGCACCCGGCGCGAGGGGCCTGGAATCGCGAGCAAGCCAAGGGCATCTGGAGGTCGCACCCCAGGCGGCTTCACCGCAGCAACCAAGGGAATCCTGAGGAGCCAGAGTCAAAAAAGGGCGTGACACGCGAAGATCCATGAAGATAAGGTACTTACTCGTCCACGGCTATCCACTTCCTTTGCTTCAGAGCCCGGGGAGCGCCGCCACTACAGTTCCAGAGCCCTTTCCTCTTGCAGAGTGCCCCGAGGTCCAGACGAGGTACGCCGGAGGCCGGTGTGCTGCCCTTCATGGTTGGGCTGCGGTCCGCCACCTCAAGAGCACGTGACGGCACCCGCTCTCCAGCGGACGCCTCAGGAGCACCTGACGGCACCCACTTTCCAGCAGCCACCTCAGGAGCACCTGACGGCACCCGCTCTCTAGCAGTCACCTCCGGAGCACCTGATGGCACCCCCTCTCCAGTGGTCGCCTCAGGAGCACTCGACGGCACTCGCCTCGCTGCAACCACCTCAGGGGCGCGTGCCACGGGATCGACGAGCACGGGAGCCACCAAGACGGGGTTCTCGCGAGGCCCCTCGAGACCTTCTGGGCATAGCCCCCACTCATCAAAGAGGGGCATCTGCTTCACAAAGTCCTCCGTGTTCCAGCAATGATACAAGAGGCATCCCTCCGCCGAGAGCGCGGCAGGCGTTGGGTCGCCAGTCAGGAGCTCGAGCACCACGCGTAGCGTCTTGGAAGGGAGCGAGGGCACCTGGAGCCTCATGGGGTCGTTGGGGCCAGTGAAGGCCCACATTGGGCGAGAATGGCGCTGGAGCGGGGCGATGCGCCGCTGTACTAATTCCCTCAACACCATCGACGCCGTCACCCCTGCCCCCTTCAACCAGTCCAGCCTAGACCAGACGCAGGCGAGCCGATAATCGACGAGCTTCATGTGCCCCCACCAGGAGCTGGGTTTCGCCGGCGCTCGCGGGAGCAGGAGCAGGGGGCTGTGTGTGGCGGCGTCCACCTACCCCCACTGCTTCTGGAATCCCTTCACGTCTGGGCGGAGCGTGAAGTCGATGCCAGAGCCAGCTATCGCCGCCACAGCCTGGAATGCCATGCATCCCGAGCGCTGTTGGCCGTCGTCCAGGTGAAGCGAGAAGAAATGGCGGAACAAGGTGACAGACGGAGCAACACCCACCATAGCCTCACACAGGAAGGCGAAGGCGGCGAGGAGGATGATGGACCTGGGGTCCAGATACAGTGCTTGGATCTGGTAATGCGAGATTGTGGCATTGAAGAAATCAGAAAAAGGAGGGAACAAGCCAGCGGCGTGAAGGTGGATGGGGATCTCGGCCTCCACGTCGACCAAGGCCCGGGAGGCGGGCCAGGCCGTCTTCGCCTTCCACTCATTGGAATCAGCAGCGAGGGCCGATCGGACCTTGTCCAACCCCTCCTGGTTGATCACCATCAACTAATCAAGTGCGGGCTCCAAACCCGACTGGGATCCGACGGGCGCGCAGGCCTTCCCCTTCTTCTTCGACCTCGGGGCCATGGCGTCATGGCTGGATTGGCGCTGATGCCAAATCTGGAAGAGGAGCCGCGAGTTCACAGGGAAAGGGGGAAGCCAAGGATGAGCACGGCGGGCAATGATGGCAGGGCCACGCTCGCAACAGGCAGCCGTCAAGTCTGGCGGTTGCCGAGGCAGCGTGGGGAAGCAGAGACGCCCGAAATGTTACAAAGGGAAACAGAGAGTTTGCAGGGCCATCTCGGTGAGACCGAGATCCGTATTGGTGTGACTGAATTGTCCAGGGTTTCTGGCAGTGGATATGTCAACTGAACTCGGTGGTGCCGAATAGATCAAATCGATGGGGCCGAGTTTGACTTTGGGTTTTGGACAAATGTGGAAATGAGAAAGTGGCTGAGGGTTTTTGGAGCAATATCACTAAGCATTTTGAGCAAGTATGTCGGCGTTCTGGGAACCAGGGTACCCAGACTGCCTGCCTGCGGCCCACAGTGTGGCTCCATCTGCGGCCTGGTACGGCCCATCTTTAGCATCAACAAAACAAGACTCTTGCGAGGGGCCAAGCCTCGCGAGGCGGACGACGTCAAGACCTCCAGAGGAAGCGACCTCCTTAGGCCGGCTCCTGAGGAGCGAAGATTTCTATGCAAGCCCCACCTCGTGAGGTTTAGATGAAGCAAGCTCTGACGACCAAGGCCAGGCAGGCGCCAGCGGGTGCAGTACAGCAGGTTTCCCATTTGGTGCTAAGGAAGCGGGTGCAGACGCAGAGTCCCAAAGAATCAGCCAAAGGTTTCCATTCCCATGCTACAAGACCAGGACGGCAGGACAGAGGTCATCGCCGAGCCTACCACGATGTCACAACCAGATGCTTTGCAGGCGAAGACCACCTTTCATCAGGATAAGACGTACTACTTGTCTCCCTTCAAACTTGGCCGTTGTGGGATCCCTTCCCGCCTTCGTTTTGGGGGAAGAGGATGAAGGCCACTATAAATATAGCTAGGCCACCATCGTAAAAGAGGACGGATCAATCAGATCATCCCCACCAGCTCACACCAACAAAAGAACACACTTCCTAAGGTTGTTCTCCCCCTGTACTAGTTCATCCACAGCCCACCTCGAGGCCAATCCACCATAAAGCAGGAGTAGGGTTTTACACCGCAAGGTGGCCCGAACCTGGATAAACTGCCATGTCCCTTTCCTTTCCAGTTCATCGAGCTAAGCCGTGAGACCGACGAGTTGGCAGACTGGGGAGATCGAGTTCTTCGCACGCACCCCAGAGTTCGAACCTTTCTTGGGTCTGCGGAGCCCTGAATCCGATAAAGTAGACCATTAAGCAACACCTCATCCCCTTTTAATAGTATTGGCTTTCCAATGGACTTAATGTGATATTGGATCACTAAAATGAAAATGAAGAGTCTTGAGCTTTTGCCAATCTTTGTCCTTAGCATTTTGAAGGGGTTCCACATCCTCTTGTCCTTGCCATGCCATTGTTGAACTGATCTGAAATATACTAGTAAAGGTGTTAGTCCAACAAGAGATATGTTGACATTAATTACCAAAATCACCTAGGGAGCTCTTGTGCTTTCAATCTCCCCCTTTTTGGTAATTGATGACAACATACATCAAAGCTTTAGATAAAGGTTATGAAGAGTAACAAGTAAAGCTTTGGAAAGACATGTAACATGCATAGGCTCCCCATACATGTATGCAATCATGTAAGAATGGATTATAATAACACGTGAATGTATAAGCATGTCAGCGCAAGCAATGAGCTACATGTATCTTGGCTATATGTATCAGAGCAAATGATGTAGATAAAGCGAAGTGCACCTTCATGTTCATGAATCCTTCTTGCAAACAATAGGTTCATCAGCAAGAGATCATCATGCACATGAGTGTGATGCATATACTTAAGTTGTGGTTTTGAGCTGGCTTTGGAATAGGTGAACTTGAGAAAACAGGGTTAGATAACACAAGAACACTCTAAACAAAGCAATTTATGGAAACCACAAGAGTACCAAGACTGGGATGACATGTAATGGGTGAGTACTTAGTACTTCATTTGGATATAGACATGTCCCCAAAGATTAAAGATGTGCAATGAATTCCAGAGATTTTCTTCCCTAGATATGGACTCTTTCTCCCCCTGAATCTGATATTGGATAATGGGAGAAGATAGGGTAAGAGAAAATTAGAGCAAGAAAAATCAGAGCAGGAAATGGTGCAATCAACCATATATTGACATGTCTTTCCCCTCTTAAAGACATGTAGCTTCTCTCCTCTTTTGTAAACAAGCATCTGGGAGAGCTTAGATGTGATGTGCCCTCTCTCACATGTGATAAGCTTTGATGTGTTCTCTCTCCCCCTTTGACATCAATTTCCAAGAAGGGAACTTCTGGAGCATGAGTCAAATAGGTTTGGTCCTCGAGACACACTATAAAGCAGCATCTAGATTAAGATCCTGGTAGAGGATAAGAATCATCGAGTGGAGCTGGAGAAGAAATGAAATATGCAATAGCAAAAAGTTTTCTTAGCAGTGAAATCGGTAACGCCGACCTGTTTCCATCGGTGACACCAAGTTTGGCAGTGTCACGGATGATGCATCTAGGTCAGACCGGGTTAGTCCTCGTCGGTTGTACCGATGAACTATCTACAAGATATACTTGTAGTTCGGTCTAGCCGATAGGCTTGGATCGGTGTGTCCAAGTTCAAGGCAGAGGAAATTTTTTGTCAACTCAGCTCACTAGGCAAATTAAATCTCACAAGGATTTGCAATGGATTAACTGAAAGATTTGCATGGAATTTGATACAGAAAGAAAAAATAGAAAGGAGATCTAGATGAAGTTTTTTTTTGATAAGGGGAACATTATAGCAAGAAATATATGCAAGAACACAAAGTAAGTGAACAAAGAAACACTAGAGAACTTCATCTAGAAGGGGTCGGCGACAAAGTCACCTATGTTAGAGTATAGACTTAGGAGTCAAGTGAGATCACTTGATCATAGGTCATACTCATCGTTTAAGCTCAGAATGGGGTTACCATTTTTCGTTTAAGCATTTTGATGTATTCTCATCTTGTTGAGTTGCTTTGTCCCATGACTTGGAGCAAAGCTTGTCTATGATGGAATGACATACCTTGGGTGGTGTTGATTTTGATCATGTAGTCGAACTTGTGTTGGATGCTCAAGGTTGATGTAGTCCATCAAGAGTTGGGAGCACCACTTGTGGTTTGAGTTCATCTTCCTACATGGGTTAGTTTTGCAAGTAAAAGCACTTGTGTATCCAAAATGACAATCAAGAGACTTAATACCAAATTAAATTTGATACGTAGAAATTGTCAAAGGATATGTTGAGTGAGTTCATGCTTCCTTGTATTCAACATCCATATAGTAGTAACTTGGTGATGTAGAGAATGCTCAAAATGTGAGTGGCTTGCAATCTCATAGATTTGTGCTCATCCAAGTACCTACAAGGGTTAGCTAACATGCAAGGGTACAAGTATAGATCCAAGACATATGATCATAAGAGAAATATCAAGGATTAGTAAGTAAAAGGCTCATGCCTTGCATGTGTCCAAATGGAGTTTCTACTCCAAGTTTGAGGCATTAATGAGGTTCAATTCACCTCTCAAACGGCAAAATACTTTCTCATCAAGCGGTTTGGTGAATATATCCGCCAATTGCTTATCGGAACGAACATGCTTAAGATTGATGTCACCTTTAGCAACATGATCTCGAATGAAATGATGACGAACTTCAATATGCTTAGTTCGAGAATGTTGCACGTGATTGTGAGCAATCTTAATAGCACTCTCATTATCACAAAGCAATGGAACATGTTTCACATGTATCCCATAATCCTTAAGGATTTGGGTCATCAAAAGTAATTGAGCACAACATGATCCGGCAGCAATGTATTCCGCTTCGGCGGTGGATAAGGATACCGAGTTTTGTTTCTTGGAGGACCAAGACACAAGAGATCTACCAAGAAATTGACAAGTATCCGAAGTGGACTTTCTATCAACCTTGTCACTAGCATAGTCCGAATCGGAGTAGCCAACAAGATCAAAAGAAGACCTCTTAGGATACCAAATGCCAAAATTTGGTGTATGAATTAAGTATCTCACTATCCTTTTCACAGCCTTAAGATGACATTCTTTAGGGGCCGCTTGATATCGTGCACACATTCACACACTTAGCATAATATCGGGACAGGAGGCACATAGATTTAACAATGAACCAATCATAGAGCGGTAAACCTTTTGGTCAACCGGTTTGCCATCCTTAGTCAAGTCAAGATGTCCACTAGTAGGCATGGGTGTTTTCATACCTTTGCTTTCTTGCATGTTGAACTTCTTGAATAAGTCCTTGGTATACTTTTTTTGAGAAACAAAGGTACCTTCCTTAGTTTGCTTGATTTGCAAACAAAGAAAGAATTTGAGTTCACTCATCATAGACATCTCAAACTTCTCCGACATTAGCCTTCCAAACTTTTCACTAAAATGAGGGTTAGTCGAACGAAATATGATATCATCCACATAAATTTGGCACACAAATAATTCACCATTAACCCTTTTAGTAAAAAGTGTAGAATCAATCTTCCCAATTTCAAAGCCTTTTTCAATAAGAAACTTGATCAAGCATTATACCATGCTCTAGGAGCTTGTTTCAGACCATAAAGAGCTTTGTGAAGTTTGCAAACATGATCGGGTTTCTTGCGATTAACAAAGCCGGGAGGTTGTTTAACATAGACTTCCTCCTCAATTTCACCATTTAGAAAAGCACTTTTAATGTCCATTTGGTATAAGGTGATATCATGGTGATTGGCATAAGCAAGTAAGATGCGTATGGACTCAAGTCTAGCAACGGGGGCATAAGTCTCACCATAGTCCATACCTTCGACTTGAGTGTAGCCTTGAGCGATGAGACGGGCCTTGTTGCGTACAACTTGTCCATCCTCATCTTGCTTATTTCGAAACATCCATTTGGTTCCAATGACATTGTGCTTCTCATCGGGCTTTTCAACCAACGTCCATACTTGATTCCTTTCGAACTTGTGTAGCTCTTCATGCAAAACGTTCACCCAATCCGGATCATCAAGAGCTTCTTCAACCTTCATAGGTTCAATACTAGAAATGAATGAGTATTGTTCACAAAAGTTAGCCAAATGAGTTTTAGAGTGAGTAATTCTCCCGGTTTGAATATCATCAAAGATTTGTTTGATGGGATGATCTCTTGAGACTCTTGCTCTAACTCGTGAGAGCTTTTGTTTGGGTCGGGGTGGAAAATCCTCTTCATTGTCTTCTTCTTCTTGTCCTTCTTCATTGTTGTTGGCGTTGTTGTTCTCTTGTGGAGGTGGAGAGGGAGGTCGATGAGGTTCATCTTGTTGTACTTGGTTGTTTCCTTCATCTTGGCGTGTTCCACTTCTGGATGCCTCCAAGTTAACTTGTGGTTCACCTTGTCGTGAAGTTGAGGCTTCCACTTGAATGGACGAAGTACTCTCCTTCACCTCCGTTGGGCGAATCTTACCAATAGACAAGTCTTGAATTGCTTCTGAAGGATCTTTGTCTCCTACATAAATTGGCAATTGCTCTACTTACGAGCCGTTAGATTCATCAAACTTCACATCTATCGTCTCTTAAACCTTTCGAGTGAAATTGTTGTAGACACGGTAAGTGTGAGAGTTTGAGCCATAACCGAGTAGGAAACCTTCATGAGATTTAGGGGCAAATTTCGAACGATGATGCTTATCAAGAATGTAACATTTTGAGCCAAATACTCGAAAGTATCCAACTTGGGGTTTGTTACCGATGAGAAGCTCTTATGCCATCTTGCCGAGAAGCTTGTGAAGATATAGTCAATTTGTAGCATGACAAGCTGTCTCAACCGCTTCCGCCCAAAAGTGTCTTGGCGTCTTGTATTCATCAAGCATCGTTCTTGCCATCTCAATAAGTGCCCGGTTCTTCCTCTCAACAACTCCATTTTGTTGAGGTGTGTACGTAGCCGAGAACTCATGTGAAATCCCTTCTTCGTCAAGAAAGGTATCCACATTGGCGTTCTTGAACTCCGTTCTGTTGTCACTCTGAACCTTCTTGATCTTCACTTCAAATTGATTTTGGGCCTTCCTAGCGATGTTCTTGAAGATCTTTTGGACCTGCGATTTATCATCAAGAAGGAACACCCATGTAAATCATGAAAAGTCGTCAACAATGACCAGATCGAATGAGTTACCACCGAGACTCTTGTAGGTGTTGGGACCAAAAAGATCCGTATGGAGTATCTCAAGCGGTCTTCTCGTGGTCATGATGTTCTTTATGGGATGACTTCCTCCAACCTGTTTTCCTACTTGACAACCACTGCAAAGTCTATCCTTGTCAAATATGACATCTTTAACAGCAAGAATATGATCACCTTTAAAAAGCTTATCAAGATTTTGCATGCCCACGTGACCTAACCTTATATGCCACAACCAACCTTTAGAAGATTTAGCAATTAAGCAAGTACGAGGTTGAGCTCTTTTAGTGAAATCAATAATGTATAGATCACCTCTACGTATACCGGTAAAGACCATATTATGATTATCTCTACAAAACACTTGGCAATCTACTTCAGTGAATAGAACATTATCCAAAATCGGCTAGTCTAGATATGGGAAGTAAATTGTAACTAAGAGATTCAACGAGCATAACATTTTGGATAGAGATGTCATTTGAGATGGCCACCTTACCAAGGCCAGCCACCTTACCCTTTGAGTTATCACCAAAAGTGATATACTTTCGGGGACCGTCATTTTCAGCGAGCTCTAGAAACATGTCCTTGTCTTCGATCATGTGATCGGTACATCCACTATCAAGAATCCATTCCTTTCCTCCAGCCATGTTACCGCAAAGGTTAGCCATAAGACCAAAGTGTCTCATTGACTCATCAAGATCAAAGTCACTATCATCATCATCATCATAATATCCATGTTCAACATCATCATGTAATTGAACATTACCTACAGAGAGTGATTCATTAGATTTATGACCATGCCAATGTGCATCTTTATGAATTCTAATGACTTGTGAGATGCTACTATTGATTCCAACATCTCCTTTGGCACGCATAAGGTCACGAAGCTCAAATAGACAATCATCAAATTTAGGATCACTAGGATGCATTTTATGAAAAGCAATGGACTTTTGAAGAATCTCATCTAGATTTTTCAAGGAATAGTTTGGAAAGCGTTCATCAAGATATCTTCATATTGTATAAGCACATTCAAATGTAGGCAAGCATACAAGCAAATTTCTAGGCAATCCTCTTATGATAAGATTAATAGTTCTAAGATTGTGATTCATGTGAGGATACTCATCGGGGGTAGGATGCAAGGGATCAATAGGAGGTGCACAAGGGCTAGTAATATACTTGTTCAAATTATATTCATTGAAAATCTCAAGCATCTCATTTTTCCCAGCACTATAGAACTCTCCGTCAAGCATAGGCAGTCTACATCTAATACTCCCAATCGTAGACTCATCCATCTTCCTCCAATGGTGATTAAATCAAAGCAATGGAGACGAATGCTCTGATACCAATTGAAAGGATCGAGAAGAGGTGTCTAGAGGGGGTGATTAGACCCTCAAGAAGCAAAAGTGGCAATTTTTAAGTTCTTCAAGTTGAGGTGGAGTTTTAGCACAAGATTAAGCATTCACAATACATTTCAAGCAAGCATGGCAAGAGTATGAGCAGCGGAAAGAGTAAAGCATGCTAATTAGAAGAAAGTAAAGGGATGGGATTGGAGTGTGCAAACATAATGTAGACACGGAGATTTTTGCCGTGGTTCCGATAGGTGGTGCTATCATACATCCACGTTGATGGAGACTTCAACCCACGAAGAGTAACGGTTGCACGAGTCCACGGAGGGCTCCTCCCATGAAGGGTCCATGAAGAAGCAACCTTGTCTATCCCACCATGGCCATCGCCCACGAAGGACTTGCCTCAATCGGGTTGATCTTCACAAAGTAGGCGATCTCCTTGCCCTTACAAACTTCTTGGTTCAACTCCACAATCTTGTCGGAGGCTCCCAAGTGACACCTAACCAATCTAGGTGACACCACTCTCCAAAAGGTAATAGATGGTGTGTTGATGATGAACTCCTTGCTCTTGTGCTTCAAATGATATTCTCCCCAACACTCAACTCTCTCTCTCTCACAGATTTGGCTATGGTGGAAAGATAATTTGAGTGGAAAGCAACTTGGGGAAGGCTAGAGATCAAGATTCTTGTGGTAGGATTGGAATGTCTTGGTCTCAACACATGAGTAGGTGGTTCTCTCTCAGAAAATGTGTAGTGGAAGTGTAGGCACGTTCTGATGGCTCTCTCTTGAATGGAGATGGGGTGGAGGGGTATATATAGCCTCCACACAAAATCCAACCGTTACACACATTTGACCCAACTCGGTCAGACCGAATAGAAGAACTCGGTGAGACCGATTCAGTTCAAAATGTGAACGTTAGGAATCTTGGTGGGACCGACTGGAACAACTCGGTTGGACCGATGTGCAAGGGCTAGGGCTCAACCTCATCTTGGTGTGACCGATTGCTTGAACTCGGTGAGACCGATTTCAGCAATGAGCAAACAGAGAGTTGCTCAAGCAAACTCGGTGGGACCGATTGCTCATTTCAGTGAGACCGAAATGTTACAAAAGGAAACAGAGAGTTTGCAGGGCCATCTCGGTGATACCGAGATCCGTATCGGTGTGATCGAATTGTCTAGGGTTTCTGGCAGTGGCTATGTCAACTGAACTCGGTGGCGTCGGATAGATCAAATCGATGGGGCCGAGTTTGACTTTGGGTTTTGGAAAAATGTGGAAATGAGAAAGTGGCTGAGGTTTTTTTAGCAATATCACTAAGCATTTTGAGCAAGTAGTCCATTAAGCAACACCGCATCCCCTTTTAATAGTTTTGGCTTTTTTATGGACTCAATGTGATCTTGGATCACTAAAATGAAAATGAAGAGTCTTGAGCTTTTGCCAATCTTTGTCCTTAGCATTTTGAAGGGGTTCCACATCCTCTTGTCCTTGCCATGCCATTGTTGAACTGATCTGAAATACACTAGGTAAAGGTGTTAGTCCAACAAGAGGTATGTTGACATTAATTACCAAAATCACCTAGGGAACACTTGTGCTTTCACCGTCCCATCGAATATGGGAATCTTGAGATGCGGTTTGTAGTTCACTGAAGACATACTTAAACTACAAGGTCGTTAGACTAAAACGAGAAGAGTCAAGGAGTACCTCGCTCTGATACCAATTGTAGGAATGAAGTATGTCTAGTAGAGGGAGGGGGTGAATGGGACTTTTAAATTTTCTTTGGAAAACTCAAAACTCTCAGAACCCAGCAGCGGAATGAATAGAAAACAAACTACAGCGAACTAAAACTGAGTACCGAAAGGAAACTAAGTTATGCATTGATACAAATCACACAAATGAAAATGCATCAAAGGTAAACATGGGTGATAGAGATAATCGATGATGCTCGATGGCGACAAGGTATTTGTTCGACCAGTTCGTCCATCTGCACAAGGACTACATCTGGTTGGAGGGGTTGTGACTTAACACGGAAGATAAACTCTCTTCACCCTGTTCTCCTCGACAATCGATTTGTCAACCGATGCTGATTACTCGTGGTAGATACTTGAAGGTGATCTCCGAACCTTTACAGACTTCTTCTTCGAGAACCACAATCACTCATGGTCTCTGAAGAAATTGACACCTAACCATCTAGAGAGTTTGTAGCTCTCCAGAGTAATAGGCGGAGCGTACTAGACTTATATTCCAGTGATGCTGAACCACTATCTAATTATTCGGCTCTAGGGGTTTTTCTCTCGGTGGATTTTAAACTCAAATCGCTCAGCGAGGGGGTTGCTCAACAATCTTCTAAGAATCAAATGGAGCAGCCACCGGACAAAGCCGGAGCGGGGTGGCTATTTATAGCCGCAGCCTGCCCAGATGGGAAATGACCATTTTAGACACGCTGTCCAGCCAATGGCCAACCAACACGTTCACAACGGTCAGATTTGGAGCAACGGTAACATTACTTGAGGAACAAGTAATGCTAACTCTTCAGTCTAAGACAAATCTCTCGCAGAGAAGAAGATCACAGTCTCTTGCTGGCAAGTATTTGCTCCGAACACAAAGCGATTTCTCTCACAACTTTCATAGATTTGGGTTTAGCAACAGAGAATCAAAGTTTCAAACGCTACACCCCTCTTAAAAGTACGGTGGTCCTATGACTCAATGAAAGAAGAAGAATAACGACACAAATGCTATGTCTTCACTTTGTCTTCATTCTCCTCGGACACAGTCATTTTTCTTCGGGACAGACACTGAACCAACTGCTTCACTTCAGCAATTTTTAGGGGTCATCTTGTTTAACATCATCTTCGGTGATAAACTTCGCTGCAACACAGGGAGATCATCCACATCGTTTGTGTTGAGGAATAACTTTTGGCAATGCAACTCTCGATGTATTGATCGGGCGCATAAGCACGTATATATGGGTGTACAACATGGGCCTCGACCTCTACTATACAATGACTAGGAGGTGGGCCATGATATACAATATACATGCAAAACCATATATTCAACACCCCCCCGCCTCGCAGTCGAAGCATCGCCGGTGACGCAGTGACTGGACCGAAACTCCTCAAAGACAGAAGTAGGCAGTCCCTTAGTCATCACATCGGTGAACTGTTGCGCCGTCGGGACGTGAAGGACCCGGAAGCGCCAAACAGCCACCTGCTCGCGAACGAAGTGAATGTTGAGCTCAATATGCTTCGTTCGGCGATGATGAACTGGGTTGGCAGAGACGTTGTCGTAGTACATGAGCGTGGCCTTGTGAACATCACAAAGCAACTCCTGGAGGAGCTGACGAAGCCAGGAGCATTCGGCAACGGTGTTAGCCACTGCCTGATACTCTGCCTCGGCACTCGAGCGGGAAACCATGGGATGTCGCTTGGACGACCACGAGATCAGCGAGGGCCCAAGGTAGACACAGTAGCCCGAGGTGGAGCGACATGTGTCGGGGCAACCTGCCCAGTCCGCATTAGAGTAGGCGACGAGGTCGGTGGAGGCGGAGGCCGTCAGTGTGAGTCCCAAAGACGTGGTGCCGCATATGTAACGAAGGATACACTTCACCAATGTACAATGAGAGTCACGTGGGGAGTGCATGTGAAGGCACACCTGCTGAACAGCATACTGCAGGTCTGGAGGCGTCAGAGTCAGGTACTGTAGAGCACCAACGATAGATCGGTAGAATGCCGCATCAGACGCGAGAGAACCCTCCAGAGCAGAGACCTTGGCCTTCGTGTTGATAGGCGTGGTGGCGGGCTTGCAGTTAAGCATGCCAGCACGCTCAAGAAGCTCATGAGCATACTTCTGCTAATGTAGAAAAAACCCATCTGGCCGTCGAACCACCTCGATGCCGAGGAAGTAGTGCAGGGGCCCCAAGTCCTTGAGGGCAAACTCATCACAAAGACGAGTTATAAGCCGCTAAAGGAGCTCGCCAGTGGATGCTGTCAGGATGATGTCGTCGACGTAGAGCAGTAGATATGCAGTGGCAGCTCCTTGATGATATACAAAGAGGGAAGCATCGGAGCGAATGGACCTGAATCCAAGCGACTGCAGGAAAGCAGCGATACGCTGTTACCATGCCCGTGGCGCCTGCTTCAACCCGTAAAGAGAACGGGAGAGCAAGCACACATGGTCAGGATGCGTAGCGTCGACGAATCCGGTGGGCTACTCACAGAACACCTGCTCAGCAAGGTGGCCATGCAGAAAAGCGTTAGAGACGTCCAACTGGTGCACTAGCCAGGCACGAGATATGGCTAACTGGAGCACGATGCGGATCATGCCCGGTATGACAACCGGGGCAAAGGTGTCGGTGAAGTCCATGCCCACGCGTTGCCAAAATCCCCGAACCACCCAGCGAGCCTTGTAACACTCGAGAGTGCCATCCGGACAAGTCTTATGCTGGAAGACCCACTAGCCAGTGATGATGTTGGCATGGGGCGGCCGAGGGACAAGCTGCCAGGTGCGGTTCTGCTGGAGAGCGTCGAACTCTTCCTGCATCGCAGCGAGCCAATGAGGATCCTGGAGGGCGGCTCGAGCTAATGATGGGAAAGGGGACGGCTCAGAGGCGGAAGCAGTAAGAAGGTACTCATCGCTGGTATACTGTGCGCTCGGTCGATGAATGCTAGCCCGAGAGCAAGTCATCGGGCGGGGCAGCGGGTCCTAGGCGGCGATGGGTGATGATGATGTTGAACCTGTCACCCTCGAGACGCTGGGCGAAGCCTCACCGGCAGAGGGGGACGCCGTGGACGCCGGGGAGGCCGGCGTGGAGGGCGCCGGAGACGCCAGGGGCGTCGGGGACGCCGTGGGCGTCGGGGTCGGCGAGACCGACCCGAGGAGGGCCAAATCCCCTGAGGCAGCCGGGTGGGGAGAGACTCGACCCGCGGTGCGAGGGGTGCCCTCAAAGCCGGGAGGCGGCCCGAGAGATGCTCTCCAGCGGCCGTCACCGGAGAAGCTCACCAAAGAACCACTGGGAGCTGGCAATGCCACAACATCCGAACGTACCTGCTGAAGCGGAAAAACCTTCTCATCGAAGTAAACGTGTCGGGAAGAGATCACACGATGTGAGATAGGATCATAGCAGCGGTAGCCTTTGGTGTTGGGTGGGCAGCCGAGAAAAAAGCAGGCAAAGACCGAGGAGCTAGCTTATGAGGAGTAGTGGAAGCAATGCTAGGGTAGCACAGGCAACCAAAGATGCGTAGCTCATCGTAAGATAGTTGCGTGCTGAACAGAAGGTGGTGAGGCACAAAATTCCCACGAGTAGGACAAGGACGAATGTTAAGGAGAAGTGATGCAGTGGCGAGCGCGTCGGGCCAAAAACGTGGTGGCACGTTGGCGTGGAAAAGAAGCGTCCAGACGCAGTCATTAAGAGTGCAAAGCACGCGCTCGGCGCGCCCGTTCTGTTGCGAAGTATACGGGCAAGTGAGACTAAAAATCATGCCGTGTGTGGTGAGAAGGTTGCGGATGGCAAGATTATCAACCTCCTTCCCGTTGTCTATTTGCAACGCATAGATGGGACGTCCAAACTGTGTGAAGACATAAGAGTAAAAGGCGGTGAGAGTGGAGATGGCATCTGACTTTCGCCGCAACGGGAAGGTCCACACATAGTGCAAAAAATCATCTAGGATAACAAGGTAGTAAAGATAGCCCGTATTGCTTGCAACTGGAGAAGTCCAAACATCACTATGAATTAACTCAAACGGGTATGATGCGACATGCGATGAAGTGCTAAATGGAAGACGAACATGTTTGCCCAGACGACAGGCATGACAAGTGCGATCGTCGATCTTATTACACGTGAAAGAAAAACTCCGAAGAATATGACGAAGGGTGGCTGGGTTGGGATGTACTAAGCGAGCATGCCAGAGGTCCACTCCGGTGGAGAGCGCCATGGGTGCGGAGGTGGAGGAGGCGAATGAGTGGACCGGGTAGAGCTCGTCGGGGCTGTCACATCGGTGCAGCACCATCCGGGTATGGGCATCCTTAACAGAAAAGCCAAACATGTCAAATTCAACAGTGACGGGATTTTCACGTGTAAAAGAACGAACGGAAACAAGATTTTTAATGAGGTCAGGAGAGACACATATGTTAGAAAGCGATAATGGCATGGAATTAGATCGAAAAGTAGCATGACCAACATGGGTAATGGGCATGGAAGAACCGTCACCCACGGTAATGCGAGTGGCGGTGTAGACGGGATGAGCGGCGAGGAGGTTACCAGGGTTGGAAGCCATACGAGCCGTAGCAGTATCCATGTACCTATCACCACCGCCGGTGTACTGTTGCGGCATGGGACCGGAGTGCAGTGCCGCTAGCAGCGTGGGATTCCAGGGCATTTGAGGGAGCACCGGAGCCAAAGGCTGCGGCTGCGGTGGAGGCGCCGCAAGGAGCAGTGGAAACCCGCCAGCAGGAGGGAGCGACCCGTAGGGCGCCGAGTAGCCGTAGGGCAGCGAGGGCACGTACGGCTGTGGAGCTGCATGCAATGCCTAATGGGCTGCCGCACTACTAGAAAAAGGGCTATAGCTAATATAGACATTAGTGGCGCACTATGTATGTGGTGCGCCACTGCCAAATAGCAGTGGCGCACCACACATGGGTGCGCCACTAATGTTTATATCACTAATGGCGCACCTTGTGTGTGGTGCGCCACCGCTAAGTTTCTCCTGGGCACACCCCCCTCCCCAGACTTACCAGTGGCGCACCGTGGTTTGGTGCGCCATGACTAGTTTTAACTAGTAATGGCGCACCACACCCACGGTGCACCACTACTAACAAAATTTTTTTCAATTTTTTTTTTCAAAACTAGTAATGGTGCACCACACACCAGGTGCGCCATTAGTAACCCTGGTTACCACTGGCGCATTCTTAGGAGGTGCGCCATTGGTAACCTGAGAGCAGCTAGATATTTTTGACAGCCACCTACCACACTCACTTTCCCCACTTCATTCTCTCCACCTCTAGTCAGCTTGGTCTCGGCTGCCTCCTCCTCCTCACCTCATTTGCACCATAGATTCACCCAAATTAAGTGGTTAAATTTCCTTTTTTTGATAGGTAAGTAAGGGGAAAGCTTTCTTTATGTTCTAGATCTACTTTTTTCTCCCTCCAACAACGTACACACTTTTTATGGCCTAGATCTACGTATGTTTGTGGTGTTGCATATGTTTGTGTTTGCAGGTACCGGTATTTGAAATGCGATAGTTGCCAATATTTTGCCGGAATGTTGATTCATTTCCGTTTCAGCGAGAATTTGGCACTATGCATTCTTTTTGGTCCTATTTTTAGGCAAAGTCATGCCAAATTTTTTTTTGGTTCTAAAATATCATTTTGCTCTACCCCGCAGGCGACCATGGTCCGCACGATGACCGAAGGCATCGTGAATAGGTTTTTGAGCTCCGCGAAGGCCGAGATGCTTCAAAAGAACGAGACGGAGATAAGATGTCCGTGTCGAAGATGCAAGCTGAAGAGCCTTATGGACCCGGATTCCAGACAGGTGCAGGACCACCTGCTCTTGCATGGTTTCATGGATGGCTATCGGTGGCAAGGTGATGAAGATGATTATGAAGTCGTCCATTGGGGCCGGGCAAGAAATAAGGAAGGGCAGCAAGACAATAGCGGTGAGGGCGGGCGAGAAGACGAAGAATCTCCAGGACATGATCACGAAGTAGATGCAGGACACAGTCATCATGTAGAAGATGCCAGACATGATGATGAGGAAGATTAAGACGAAGGGCATGATCATGAAGATGAAGATGCCGGAGCAGACGACGATGGACCATCGATGGGCTGGGTGCAGGACCCTCATATTCAAGAGCTGCTTCTCAAGCAGACGGGTAATGCAAGAGCTGCCGCCCGAGAGAAAGCCAAGCTGGATCAACTGGAGATAGACGCGGTTACTCCATTGTATGAAGGATGCAGGCCCGAGGATACCCACCTGAAAGTAACGCTCATGGCTCTGGAGATGAAGGTAAAACACAAAATGACCGACGCATGCTTTGACGAGAACATGTCATTCTGGCACGAACGTCTTCCCAAGGGGAACAAGTGCCCGACCAGTTTCGAGGAGGTGAAGAAAATCATGTGTCCTCTGGATTTACCGCATGTGAAATACCATGTGTGCATGAACGATTGCATCATTTATCGGGACGAGCACGCGGAGTCTACCATATGTCCGGTGTGCGGCGTCACTCGATACAAGAAGAGGAAGAAAGCTCCTCGAAAAGTGGTGTGGTACTTTCCGATCACTCCTCATCTGCAGCGGTATTTCGCGGACCCTAAGCTAGCAAAGCTCCTGCGTTGGCACGCGGATAGGGAGGAGAAGAAGCGAGAAGATGACGGAAATGATCCGGAGATAAATAAAAAAGACAAGATGCTGAGTCACCCTAAGGATGCGAGCCAGTGGCAAGCGTTGAACTTCGAACACCCAGAATTTGGGGACGATCCAAGGAACATCGTGCTGGGTGCGAGCACCGATGGAGTCAATCCATTTGGCAGCCAAAGAAGCACACATAGCACCTGGCCTGTGTTTGTGTGGATGTACAACCTTCCCCCCTGGATGCGCATGAAGAGGAAGTACATTCACATGAGTATGCTAATTGAATGGCCGAAACAACCAGGGAACGACATCAATCTATATCTGGGGCTGCTGAAAGATGAGCTAGACATGCTGTGGAAAACGCCAGCCAATACGTGGGACGCCGCAGCGAAAGAATATTTCCCTATGAGAGCCGCACTGCTCACGACGGTGCACGACTATCTCGGTTACGGTTATGTCGCGGGGCAGGTGGTCCACGGATTTTGTGCATGCGTCAGGTGCATGGATGACACAATGTATCGCCAGCTAGATAGAGATCCCGGGTCTTCGAAAACCGTGTTCATGGGACATCGAAGGTGGCTTCGCGACGATGACGCATGGAGAAAACGCAAGGATCTGTTCGATGGTGAAACCGAACCCCGAAGACGCCCGCATACGAGGAGCGGCGAGGAAATAGACGAGATGTTGAAAAATTGGAAAGAGTGCCCACCGCTGGGAAAGAAGCAAAAGGCACCAGAGCCGTTGCTGAAGGTATGGAAAACGAGGTCTGTTTTCTGGGACTTGCCGTACTGGAAGATCCTCCGTGTGCCTCACAGCCTTGATGTCATGCATATCACGAAGAACATGTGCGAGAGTCTGCTTGGTACCCTGCTCAACATGCCAGAGAGGACTAAAGATGGGCCGAAAGCAAGGGCAAACTTGCAATCAATGGGCATCAGGGAGGAGCTTCACGCAAAACGCCCTAATGATGATGATGATGATAAGGCGAAGGACACGGAAAGTCATCGCAAAGGCAAAAAGGCCAAGAAGATCGAACATGACTTCCCTCCCGCGTGCTTCACTCTAAGTCAGGAGGAGATCGAGCAGTTTTTCACCTGCCTCGTAGGAGTAAAACTTCCTTACGGTTACGCGGGGAAGATAAGCAGATACCTAGACTCAGCGAAGCAGAAGTTCAGCGGGATGAAGTCTCACGACTGTCACGTGCTCATGACGCAGATACTTCCAGTTGCAATCCGTGGGATCATGGACGCGCACGTCCGTGAAATGCTATTTGGCCTATGCAACTTTTTCGATGTCATCTCTCGGAAGTCGGTTGGCGTGAGGCAACTCAGAAGGCTACAGGAAGAGATCGTGGTGATTCTACGGAAGGATGGGGTAACGATGGAATCCTACACCGGTAACGACAAGGACAGATACTACAGAAGGATCGAGGAGATCTGGGAGCTGAGCTATGCTGGAGAGAAGGTCCCGATGTTCCATGTCAGATGGGCCAAGAGCATCCTAAAAGAAGACCGGTATTTCACCACCATGGTTATACCCGAAGCCAAATCCAAGACCGCGGGCGCAAACGTCACCGCGAAAAATGAGCCATGGGTACTGGCTTCCCAAGTGGACCAATGCTTCTTCATTACCGACCCGTCAAAGCCCAGTCGTGTTGTCGTGAGGAGAGGCAAAAGGAACATCATCGGAATGGATGGAGTCGCCAATGAGCAAGACTTCGACAAGTACGGCGACCCGAAGATGGAAGATGACGACGACGATGAAGTACCATACACCACAAGAAGAAGCAAGACCACCCTACCTAAAGGACGTCCGTTCAAGAGAAGAACTCCATTTGCGAAAAAGAAGGGCAAGAAGATTGTGAAAAGATAGCTAAGATCGAATCACGACGTGTCGGTCGCGTGTCTGTGTTTCAGTGGCAAGCTCAATTATTACATGCAACTAAATTATTACATGTATCACTTGATTTCAACCATGTCATCTAATTCTAAATCTTTGCACAATGGTTTTATCACTCCATTTGCATTTTCCTTTTCTTTTATCTCAAATCTTAAATTATTACATGCAACTAAAAATCCAAAAAAAAAAGTTAGTAATGGTGCACCAGGAGAAGGTGCGCCATTGCTATCACGGTGTTTACGGCGCACCCCTAAAAGGTGCGCCATTGATATACCCCTTTTTATGGCGCACCCCTAAAAGGTGCGCCATTGCTAACCCAACGGGCTAGCCGCAGCCCAGCCCAACTACTAGCCGCCCCTCCCCTCAAAACCTAGCAACAACTCAAAAAAAAAACCTAGCAGCCTCGCCCTCGCCTCCTCCCTCGTCTCAAACCCTAGCCTCCGCCGCCGCCTCCCCCTCCCCGCCGCCGCGTCACCGTCCCCGTCCGCGAGCGCCGCCAGAAGCCAGAAGGTGCTCCTCCTCCTCCTTGCCCCTCTTCCTCCTCTCTTAGCACCTCTTCCTCCTCTCTTAGCAGCACCTAGGGTTGGTCTGAAAGAAGTTGTTTCTTTTACAGGAGGATATCGTCGTTGTCGCTGTCCCCGTCCCCGTTCGCGAGCGCCGCCGTCCTTCTCTGCTCTATCGCCAGAAGCCAGAAGGTGCTCCTCCTCCTCCTACTCTTCCTCCTCCTCTCATTTCTATTTTTACTGATGCTCTATGGTAAAATGACACTATCGGGACTCGGGGCAAGCCATAATACAAAAATAGCATCAGTTATATGTGACACAAAATAAAATGATTTATTTCTCCTATAAGTGGCGTGCCCATCTTTCTCGCGTTTGATTTGCCTTGTCTCTGTTCTTGTACCTTATGGATCTAGGGCTGTGGATTGTTGCTAGTCGTATTTTTGATGCCTTCTTGTAGATTTAGTGGTTGCTTCTGCTTTGTGCTTTGACTAGTTCCCCATGGATGTCCGTCTGCTTGCGTCAGTAGTTCCCCATGGATTCCCCTGTAAGGTTTTAGGTCTTCTCGTTTTGTTATACTCGGTGGAGGTGCTGATAGGCTGCTCTTTTTTGTAGCTTTGCTGAGATGTTGGTCATCTGATTGTGGGTTAGGGTTTCTGATTTCCACTATTTAAGATTTTGTATTTGATTTGTCTGGCTCATGCTGTGTATCTGTACTTCAACCATCAGGCCTGTCTCATGGCATGCCACGATGGCCACTGTGCCGCTACTGAAATGTTGACAAATAGTTACTCCTTTCTCCTGAAATGTTGATTAATTTCTGTTTCGATTGAGAATGGGGCACTCCTAGGTCAAGAAAATTAGCAAAGGTCATGCCCAATTTTCTTGACCTAGAAGGTGCCCGATTCTCAACCGAAGCCACCGTCTTACAATTAATCATTCTAGCCTTTTTTCCTATTGAGAGCGAACATGGCCGACAATGATGAGGCCGGCAGTTCGGGCAAGTCATTCTGGGAGCTGTCCCAGGAGATGGAGGAAGAACCTCACCGCTATGACGATGCCGCGGAAGACACCGATCCCGACTACACAACCCCTAGTGGTGTCGGGGATGACACCACTGATGGTGCCGCCGGGGATGCCACCACTGATGATGGCAGCGCACGCACAGATGGCAGCCAACCGAAGAGGCATTGGAAGGACCGGCGCCCGAACATGCTCGGCACCGTCAAGGAGGAATTTACTGAAGTGTCCTCCAGTGGGCATCCAACGACGCCCAAAGAATTAGTCAGTGGGTACGCGGGACAACTCGGGTGCATTCTCCGGAGCACCATCTCGATCAACACCGAGAACCTAAGGCATCATGACCGAGGGAATTTGCGCAACCTCCTCTTCACGAAGCTGCACGAACGATACAAGTTCCCTGGTGACTTTGCAAACACACGCCTCTCAGGGAATAAAGTGAACAGTGCCGCCCTCACGAAGATGAGCACGGCCCTGGCTACTTGGAGAGCCGCGGTGAAGAGAAGGCTTCTAAGTGGTGATAGTTATGAGAAGATCAAGGAGACAAATCCTTCGATCAGCGAAGCTGACTACCTGGAGTTCAAGATCAAGTGCGAGAGCAACGCATCCACGGAATCAAGTCAGTGGGGGAAAGATATGCGGGACTTGAACTTAGGGGTCCACAAACTCGGTCCCGGCGGTTACAGAGTGGCGGAACCTATATGGGACAAGGAGGATGCGGAGCATGCCGAGCAAGGCCTACCGCCCCTCTTCGATAAATACCATGAAAAGCAGACCAGGAACTATGTCAGGGCTCGGTACAGGGTGGACCCGGTAACAAAGGAGCTTACCACGGATCCAAAGGTGAAGGCGCTTGAGCTTGTTCTGGTAAGGAATACACCCCCACGTAATTAGCTCCATATGGTTGCATTCTAATTAATGAAGCCAAATTTCTAAATGGTTCATGTTCCTTCCGCAGAAAACTGAAAGCAGTAGCGCGGGGTCTCAGAGCTCCCCGTCTGCCCCTTGGGACACCACTTTAAATAGGGCGTTGAACGTAATGAAACACAAGGATAAGTTCAGTAAGCCGTCGTTAGCTGGTCGTGTGGCCGGCAAAGGCTTGTCCACGAAATGGTCAGAATACTATAAGGCTGGGCGAATGGAGAGAAAGACCAGCTCGGAAAGCCAGGAGCGCGAGGTTAAAGAACTCAAGGCACAAGTGGCACGGATTCCGGAGATAGTCCAAGAGCAAGTGCGAGACCAACTAGGAGCGACGATCACCGCCATTATGCCTACCTTGCTTGAGGGGCTGCAGGCGTGGATTGCGGGCGGCCAACAGGGGCCGCCCCCGATTCCCAGCTTCCCGGGCAGCAACTCGCACAACGCGCCGGCATTGGTGTCTCCGGCGGAGGCGGCATTGGTGTCTCCGGCGGAGGCGGCATTGGTGTCTCCGGCGGAGGCGACATTGGTGTCTCCGGCGTCGGCGCCGGCATTGGAGCTTAATGCACCCGGGTGTGGGAAGAATACGCCGGCCGGCACCTCGACAGCAAGCGGCCCCTCCGTCACTTGCATGCCCGCCGTTGGCGGTGCCTCGACATTAGCCGAGCTCGACACCATCACGGTAACTAAGCCTCGGCCGATGACTTCATCTCCTTGCCTTTGACTGGGCATCCCTGACGCCCTACATGTTTTCGCAGGGCACCGCTGACGTTCCATGCACTCTCCTACACTTCGTGGACGATGAGTTGATCGATGTCGCCAAGGCCAAAATCGTTCAACCGGGCAACCGCGTGTTCCACGGTAATCCGATGCCACCCACCGTGTATAGGGTTCAACTGGTTCGGGTGCTGCGGGGCTGCGATGACTTGTTACTCCGTTTCGACCCCCTGGGGCCGACGAAGATTATGTGATGACCCTCAGCGCCTGCTTAAGCTGGTCCATGCTTTGGCCGAAGAGCCAGATTCGTTTGGGGGCGGGGGACACCACCCCACAGACAACACCGCAAGTCGTGCCGGCACCAAGCCATGGCAAGACCGCCGCAACGCTACCGCCGTCAGCTGATCCGGACATGCATATGGCACAGGATCCGGATGACGACGACGGTACATTTTCCAACGTCGATAAGTACTTCAACGAACATGGGTACGGTGACGAATTCTTGGGGCCTCCTTCTCAAGAACCCAACCCTGCAAAAGACGATCGCGATCTAGCTGGTACCACGGAGAAACCCAATTGCAACAGGCGTCGTCTGGCGTTCAGTTCTCAGGAGACGCCTCCAGCTACCGCCTTCACCAAGACTCAAATAGCCGAGGTGCGAAATATTATCAGCCCCAACACACTCAAGAAGGTGGTCTCTGAGCAGAACTCGATCCCATTACAGCAGAAGAAGCAGAAGGGATGGAAAAGAAAAAATAACAAGGGTGCGAGCCAGCCGGCACCGAGTACGATCCGTGCTCAGGACGGGCCACCAATACCTAAGGATATCTCGAGGAGGGTGCATTTGGCGGGTAGGCCGATGCTACCGACTAATCTGCTCAATGCTGCAACCGGTGTTATGCGGAGTCTGCATGACTGTGTTCTTTCTATGGAGAAGCGGCGTCTCTCCGAGAATGATGTGGCATACCCGGTTTTCATGGCCAAGGTGCCAGAGGGCAAGGGCTTTGTCGATAGCACCATCGGGCGTATGATCGTCCTGCGGTTTGATGACATCTTCGCTATGTTTAACCTTCATCCGCTGCACTACACCTTCATTCGGCTATTTTCGCTTAGTATGGAGATGCGGATCATTAGAGACAAGACCCCGAACATCGTGATAGTTGACCCCTTCTACATGCGTGCCAAGATCTTGGGCAGCGCTGGGGACCGGCAAGTCGTGAGTTCATACCTTGAAGGCGTCATTCTGGCGAACCCAGATAAGGATAACTTCCTCATGCCTTACTTTTCCGAGTAAGTCATCCCCTCACCGCCCCGTAACATATGATTTCTTAGATTGCGATCGTTCTTTTTTTTTCTAACATTCCATGTTTTGTTTAGTGACACACATTGCACACTCATCCTCTTAAGCCCGAAATATTCCATGGCCACGTATTTTGACTCGGACCGTCAGTCGAAGAAAGACTACACAAATATGAAGAAAGTTCTTGATGATGCTCTCCCCGGCTACGCCAAATCTGGAGGCACCTTCAGGAGGCCAATTTGTAGGTACGGCAAGCACGTGTTCACCCACGTAACGATGTTCCCCTGCGTCAAGCAGCCGCCTGGCAGTCAGAAGGATGCCTACTACGCCCTCCATCACATGCGGGCGATCGTACGGGACCATAATCACCTTATGCTACCAAATAATCTCAAAGATTGGGCCGCACGCTTGTCGGCAATCCAGGACGAGGACATCAAACAAGAATTCTTTCGCATCCAGTCGGAGTTTGCGGAAATCATCTATCAAGATGTCCTTCGTACCTCGGGGCAGTTCTACCTCAAATATCAACCGTCCAACAGTGAAATAGAAACAACGCTACAAATGCAGGCTGACAATGACCGCACATTCATGACCATCACGAAAGACGGCGGCTTCATCCACGCTCCGGTACCTTAGTCGAGTCGAAAGTATTGATGCTATGTAGTTCTGAAATATCGATTAGCTCATGTTGTAATTAAACTTTAATGAACTTGTATGTCTCTTTAGTTTGGACAGTCGTTCAACTTATATGTAATCGATGCTATTTATTAGTAGGACCATGAATCGTGCTATTAATGTGTTACTTTTCTCTTCCGATCCTTTTGTTGCATACTTATATATTGCTTATATATTATCTATGAATTGCTACTAACGTTTTGTTTGTCTAGTGCATAGAGATGCCGTCGTATGTCGTGTACAAGGGTAAGGTTCCCGGAGTCTACGACGACTAGGAGGAGTGTCAGTGACAGGTTCACCGTTTCAGCGGTAACAGTTACAAAGGGTACACCACTAGGGCGGAGGTGGAAGCTAGATACGCGCGCTATCTAGCGGGAGAGAGGAGGGAGCGGAGGAGGAACCGGATGAAGACCAGTTTCATCGCGATGATGCTCATCGTGACCGCAGCTCTCTTTTATGTGATGGTAGTTTAGATGATCGATATCGACTTTGTAATGTGACGACAAACTTGGCTAATATGATGAACTTTGCTAATGTCTCGACACCTAAACTGGGCTAATGTTTGAACTTTGTTCGCTATTTCAAATTTGGAGACTAATATGATGAATTCTATTGTGTGATGTTTATATTCTGTGCTATAACGTATTTTGTAACCTGTGCAAATACCAGAAAAGCAAAAAATAATAATTCCTAACATTCATAGTAGTGGCGCACCATATTGAGAATTAGTGGCGCACCAAGATAAATACCAGTGCCGCATTATCGGGCATAGTAATGGCGCACTTGGGGCATAGGTGAAGGCAAATATGGCCCCCAGTTGTGGCGCACCATATTGAGCATTAGTGGCGCACCAAGGCTAAATACCAGTGGCGGATTATGGGGCATAGTAATGGCGCACTTGGGAGCATACGTGAAGGTAAATATGGCCCCCTAGGAGGCATAGTAATGGCGCACTGTTGGACATAGTAATGGCGCACTATGTGGTGCGCCACTATTATCTGGGATACTAATGGCGCACCAGAGGTGCGCCATTACTATTTGTTACTAGTGGCGTGTTAATAGTGGCGCACCTATAGTGCGCCATTAATAGCAAAAACTGGTGCGCCACTAACAGCCTTTTTTCTAGTAGTGCCAGACGAGCGCCGAAGGAGTCGGGGACGGGGGCGCGTGGAATTGGCATGGAGTACGCGAGGACGACCCCCGTCCATGGGTTCTGCCCGGCGTGCCAGGGCGCCGGGTGGTACGGCTGCTACGGCGGGCGAGGCACCCCTCCCTGGGTGCCCGTGAATGCCTACTGTTTGCAGCCGCGGTGGCCGCCTCGGCGGTGATCGGCGGGGCCCGGCTGTGGAGCAAGCTGCTGAGGGAAGGGGAACCCCGGCAGGGGCGGCGCCTGGTAGGGGCCCGAGCCAGGCCGCGCCTGAGGGGCTGGGGCGGGCGGGGCACCGCGGCGGGTGGTACCGGCGGTGAGGGCAGTGTGGGTGGCCCGAGTGCGGGCCATCTTCATCCGTCGTTCCTCCAGCTTCAGGTACGCCATGACCTTGGGAAAAGTCGGGTTGGGGATGAGGGTGAGGTTGGAGGCGGCGTTCCCGAAGTCATCGTTCTAGCCGGCGGTGAGCATACTGAGAAGAAGCTCATCGGAGACCTTCTCACCGAGGTCACGGAGCTCATCGGAAAGCTTCTTGAGGCGCATGCAATAGTCGTCAATGGACGAGTCGTGATGCTGACACCCAAAAAACTCACCGTGCAAGAAAACCTTGCGTTGAAGCTTGTCATTGGTGAAGAGGTCATTGAGCTTGGTCCAGATGGCGTGAGCGTCATCCTCGTCAGAGACCACCGTGTGGAAGAGGTCCTTCAAGATGGTAGTGTAGAGTCAGCGGATGAGAGTGGCGTCGATGGTCATCCACTCATCATCATTCACCATGAAGCGGGAATCCATGGAGCCATCGATGTGATCCCGGAGATTGTACTCACAGAACACAAGGGAGAAGTACGTCTTCCAGGCATAGTAGGTGGAGGTGTGGTGGTCAAGGATGACAGGAACCCGACCGAGGATGTTGAGATCGCGGATCAGGACGGGGTCGGCACCGGCGAATGGATTGGAGCGGGTGGAGACGGAGGAGGCGGGGGACTCCATGGCATCATGGGATGGAGGGAGGCATGGCGGCTGTAGGAAGCGGCGGCGGTTCGGGAGGGTGGCGGCTGCAGGAAGGAGCAGCGGCAGCGGAACGGATGGGTGGCGGTGGCTGTAGTGATGGCAACAGTGGCGGTGGCTAGGGTTAGAGGAGGGAGGCGGAAGCTAGGGTTAGGTGGGAGGGTGGGAGGACGGCGGCTGTGACACGGGGCGGTGGCGCGACGGCTTGGGAAGAACGCGGCGGCAGTGGCGGCGTAGTGGTGGGAGTGGCGGCCGTGGCAAAGAAGATCGCGGCGGCGGGTTAGGTCAGGATTGAAGGTATGATACCATGTTGAGGAATAACTTTTGGCAATGCAACTCCCGATGTATTGATCGGGTTCATAAGCACGTATATATGGGTATACAACATGGGCCTCGACCTCTACTATAAAATGACTAGGAGGTGGGCCATGATATACAATATACATGCAAAACCATATATTCAACAGTTTGTATCAAACTCCTCGATACATCAGGGACCTGTTACTCTATGTGCACTAGCAAACACATAAGTCCCATACTGTTTATATCAACAAACTCCAAAACATAAGGGGCCTATCATTGCACCAACACCTTTCTTGTCCCTCTGCTCCTAGGAGTTGTATCAAGAAGGAAAGAGGGCAAAAGGAGCGCCTGGGCAGAAGCCCAGCATGACCCCGTCAGGACCAGTGGGGCGCAGCCTGACAAGATCAGGGGGGCGATGCCCCAGCAAGGAAGAAGAGGCCAGGGACGGAGAGAGCGGCTAGGCGATGCCCTGGTCACCCTTGCCAGGACTAGAGGAACACGGCAAGGCGGGAACACCGGCAGGGAATACGAAGCCGAAGTCCAAGAGGAAGCTTGCTGGGGTCCTGCTCCAGGTGGCGGTGACGTCCCGGACAAGCACCATCGCCAAATCGCTCTGCCAGGATCCAGCTGCAAATGGTGGTGCTGTCGAAGCCTAGCTGACGATAAACTTCAGGTTCATGTCTCCTACGTGGCCTGCCATCGGAGCAGGAGCGGCTGGGGGAGGCGCGACCAGAGGACCGCTGCGCCCGCCTCTGCCCCGAGCGCCTCGTCGGCCCCGTCCACGTCCTACGACTCCACCTTGTGCACTGGACCCTGCCCCTACGGCCGCAATGGGGGTGGGGGCACGGTGCCGACAAGAAGACCTCGTCGCCACTATCGGAGCCTGAGCTCGGCTCCTTCCCCTTGTCATGGTGGGAGCAAAAGCAGAAGGGAGGAGGAGGTATGGGTGAGCATCACCGTCCCCTCGCGCTTCCTTTTATACCCGGACGAGGGGGAGGCTGGCTCCCCACTACCACGGGGCGGCCACCCCACTCCTCCAATCCGGCCTCTCTGCGCCCCTGATGGTGTCCAGATTCACCGGCCGCCCCATTACGCCAATCCAGGGCGCTGCATTTTCTGCCAGGGCGCACGATTCCGTGCCCGACACGTCCACCACCAACCCCACGGAATGCATGTGGCGTGCGTGGCGGAAATGACAGATGTAGTGGGCGAAGTAAAATGGCAGTTACCCTCGGTTCATGCACGGGCACCTTCATTGAACCCCCGAGAACATAGGAAATGACAGACGTAGTGGGCGAAGTAAATTACCTCTCGTTATGTTGAGATTGCTATTGTTTGTTTCTTCTTCCTTGCATATGCTAGTTTTTGCTTGTCTTGATAAATCTTTTCCTTATAAAATGCCTATGCATAGGAAGTATGTTAGACTTAAACTTTTTTTCACATGCTATATGATGCTCTCTTTGTGCTTGAAATTTTTGTCTTTCATGTGAGCATCATAAAAATTACCAACGCCTAGCTAAAAGGCTTTAAAGAAAAGCGCTTGTTGGGAGACAACCCAATATTTTTCTTTTCTTTTTTATGAGTTTACTCAATTACACCTCTGTTTTGATTGTGTTGTAATATTTTAATTAGTGTTTGGGCCAAGTAAGACCCTTGGGATACTTCGATGGATCATTGATTTGATTTTGCTGAAAAATAGAAACATTTCGTCTTGTAGCAGAATTGTTAAAATTAACTGGAATATGGAAAAAAATCTGAATTGTTTACACAAGATTTATATATGAAGTGCCTCTTTTTCCTAATTTTTCAGAATTTTTGGAGTTACAGAAGTATGACTATAATTCTGGTCTTTACAGATTGTTCTGTTTTTGACATATTCTATTTTTGATGTGTTGTTTGCTTATTTTGATGGATCTAAGGGTAGTATCCAGGGGTATGAGCCATGGAGAAGTTAGAATACAGTAGATATAATGCAAATATAAAATTGGAATGAGTTCACAAAAGTACCTAAAAGTGGATATTTGTTTTATTATAGTAACGGATCTCACGAGTTTTTTTGTGGAGTTTTGTGTTGTGAAGTTTCAAGTTTTGGGTGAAGTTTCGATGGACTACGGAATAAGGAGTGGCAGGAGCCTAAGCTTGGGGATGCCCAAGGCACCCCAAGGTAATATTCAAGGATAACCAAGCATCAAAGCTTGGGGATGCCCCAGATGGCATCCCCTCTTTTGTCTTTAATCCATCGGTAAATTACTTGAGGCTATATTTTTATTCACCACATGATTTGTGTTTTGCTTGGAGCGTCTTGTATTATATGAGTCTTTGCTTTTTAGTTTGCCACAACCATCCTTGATGTACACACCTTTTGAGAGGGACACACATTAATCGTGAAATTATTAGAATACTCTATGTGCTTCATTTATATCTTTTGAGCTGGGTAGTTGCTTTAGTGCTTCACTTATATCTTTTTAGAGCATGGCGGTGGTTTTATTGTGAAGAAATTTATGAACTCTCATGATTCACTTATCTTATTTTGAGAGTATTAAAAATAGTATGGAAATTTTCTTAGGTTATGAATTTAGTCCTAATATGATGGGTATTCAAGAGGGATATAATAAAAACTTTCATGAAGATCCTTGAATATATGAGAAGTTTGATTCCTTGCATTTGTTTTGAGATATAAAGATGGTAATATTAGAGTCAAGCTAGTGAGTAATTGTGGATTAGTAATAATTTTTGTGTTAAAGTTTGTGATTCCCGAAGCATGCATGTATGGTCTCTCGTTATGCAATGAAGTTGGAGCATGATTTATTTTTATTGCCTTATGAGTGGCGGACGGGGACGAGTGATGGTCTTTTCCTACCAATCTATCCCCCTAGGAGCATGCGTATTAGTACTTTGCTTTGATGGCTAATAAACTTTTGCAATAAGTATGTGAGTTCTTTATGACTAATGTTGAGCCCATGGATTATACACACTCTCACCCTTCCACCATTGCTAGCCTCTTCGGTACCGTGCATTGCCCTTTCTAACCTTGAGAGTTGGTGCTAACTTCGCCGGTGCATCCAAATCCCGTGATATGATACGCTCTTTCACACATAAGCCACCTTATATCTCCCTCAAAATAGCCACCATACCACTACTGTAGGTTGGTCCAAACGCGACTGTCCAATAAGAGACCCTTCGACGAAACTGTGTGTGATGCATTAATCACAAACAGTGATGTAATAAAACCATCAAAAAAGATACCAAACGTTTGCGATGGCGGTGACATCAAACACGGTTCAGATTAGAGTTGCGTGTGTGATGCGTGCCATACGGTTAATCCAGCAGAACTATTTGCGTTGAGGCAGAACAACAGAAACGGGCAGCTACATGAGGGTGTGTGCGATATACGGCATATAGTTCACTAGGATGAACTGTGTGTGATTAGCCAACACAATAGAAACGGTCAGCAAGATCAAGGTGTGTGCGATGGAGGGCATACAGTTCACTCGGATGAACTATTTGCGATGAGCCAAGACAACAGAAACAGTTCGACTGAACAAGATGTGTGTGATATGCGGCAAACAGGTCCGTAATAAAAAATGTGTGCGAAGACCAATAATAACACAGACGATTGCTGCTAATGAGCCATGTGATTTGCCCTGTCTACAGAACAATAACATATATATATATATATGACTGAAATAAACATCCAATTACATAAGTGACTATACAGATCATTCACACACATCTCAATAAACAATTGCATGCTTTCTAAACTAGGAGAAACGATCGTCTAGTCATCTACTTCTTGTGACGCTCCCGCCACTCCTCTGTGGCTCGATCCCTCGTCTGGGGAAGGAAGAAGACACTTCCTGATGTCAATGATCCACCTGTAGATCTCGTAGCTTGTGTACGCGTCCTTGGCCGTGTACTTGACGTGTTGTTCATCCAGTCTCTGTTGCCAGACACTGTGCCAGGCGTTCTTGTCCTTCTTGCTCTCATCCTTCATCTTCATGTAGTAGGGGTCGATGATGGCCGAGGCGAGATCAACCAGGGAGTTCTGTTTGCTTTTGTCGCTGCCCCAGATCTTGTAGTGGTCCTGGATGTTGACAAGATTCAGGAATTTCAAGCCCGAAACCTTGAGCACTTTTAGATCGTTGGTGGTGTCCACCGTAGCGAAACTGTAGTCGGAGCTGTTTATAAACCTAGAAAAACGCTCGCAAGGCCTTGTGGCCAAGTGGTAGTGGTAGACGAGGATGTCATGTCGCATGCACAACTGGGCGACGGAAACCTTCTGATCGTGCCCGGCACGACCGATGGTGTACACGAGGTCGAAGCCGACCACTTTGTACTTGTCCTCTGCAAGCAACTGCTCCATAGTTTGGATGGAGCTCTCCATCGAGACCGGCTCATTCGTGTACACCACCGAGAGGGCCTTCCCTCACATGTGGGTGTCCACTACGTGATGCGTGGTGAACTGCCCCCCGTTGTCATCGTGGGCCGCTGGGAGCGCCATTGGATCTAGGGGAGCACCATTGGAACAGCTAGATGTCCTCTGTGTATGTTTCATCGTGTGTGTGTGCTTATTGTCTCATATAGCGCGAGAGATGAAGGTAAATGGCCACAGGAATAAATGGGGGCTGGGCGGCCTGGATTCTCGGCGCGTCTGCATGGCAGTTTTTGCAGTGGGTAACAGCATAATGGGGCCGCACCCGGTGCAACGACATGTATAATGGCAGCACGAACGTACGTGATCGTGCGCTGGCTCCAAACACTGGCAGCGCGCATGGAGGGACGAGGGCAGAGCGCCCGGAGGGACACAAGAGCACAGCGCGCGCGGCGGGACGTGAGCAGAGCGCACCGCGGCCAGCTCAACCGCGAGCAACCACACGCATAGCGCAGTTGAACACGCAGGGAATGATCGTCTACAAGCCGGCCGGCAATTGCGACGCTGCGTAGAGAGCGGCCGTGTGCTACTACCTCCATCTTCGTCTATTAGTCCCCTTTATATTTTGTGCCTTATTTTGACCTTAAATTTAACCAACAAAATGTTGACGCATGTTATAAAAATTATATAATTGGAAACTATGTTCAAATATGAATCCAACGATATAATCTTTGGCGACATGCATTCGTATTTTATTAGTTAAATCTCTAGTCAAAATTTGGCACAAATATACATAGATGACTTATAAACCAGGACGGGGGTAGTAGGTAATTAAATTGCAAATGTTTTTTTATTAACCGTATGTGTAGGTGTCCTTTCGTCCTCCTCTCGCACGTCTAGTCACCCCGCTGCCGCAGACGGCTTACAGCGCAAGCTTGCGCAGCACGCGGGGGCATTCTTTTGGCCAAATGGTGGCTTGAAGTGGCGCCAATTAATCGTCGGTGAGCCCGTTGCCACGCAACCTCTTAGGTTCCCGTGCAAGCTTCCCGCCCGACTCGGTGAAATCCCCCAAAATCCCAATGCTTACCGGCCTGCTATATAAACCCTCACGGCCAGCGAGTCCTGCGTCGCATTTTCCCCTCCCTCCCTGTAGCTTATCTTGTCTGCTTCTCCCACAATCGCCAATGGCACCGGTCCGTCGTCGTCGCTCAGCCACTCCGCCGTCATCAGAGGACAACTCCAGGTGGGAGGCTACACCGCAGCGGCGGCACAGTCCCCGGTGTAGTGTAGTGCGCGTGGCATCCCTGTTGGGTGTTCGCGGAACACCCACCACACGCTCTGTCGCCGCTGCCCGTCGGCAGCTGTTGCCGGCCACCGTGTCCGCGACACCATCGTCGAAAGCCAGGGCCATCGCCCGCTCCATCGCCGAGGCTCGAAGGCGGGAGGTGGCCGTCGTGGCCGCCACCCCACTAGCGGCCACCGTGGCCATCACCTACTCCACCACTGCGGCCCGAAGGCAGAAGGTGGTGGTCGTGGCCGCCACCCCATCGTCGCCGTAGCTGCCAGCCCACCGTCGACCACCGGGGTCAGCACCCACTCTGCCACTGCCGCCCGAAGGCGGGAGGCAAAGGTGGAGGCCCGCACGTGCGTCAGCGACCTTGCTCACTACATCGAGTTCCTGCGGGAGGAGGAGGAGCGCCTTGTCGAGCACACAAAGAGCCTTACCGCCGTCGTGGCCGCAGCACATGCCACCACAGAGGCAAGGAATCAGGAGATCTATGAGGAGAACCACCGCTTCAAGAACGGTCGTCTATAGCGGCAGAGGGCATTCGAGGTGAGCATCGCTGAAGGTGCAGTAGCGGCAGGCACCGTATTGCAGTTGTCCAGCTCATCGGTAGGCTCCTCGTCCACTACCTCTTACTGAGCGCGCTCGGTAGAGGAGAGGCTGCCAGAAGTAGTACAAAGCCCCTCCGTAGTAGTAGTATTTAGGGGCTATTCTGTTCAGTTCATCTGACTATAGATGTGGTGGAACTGTACAACGCACTTAAAATTAGCTAGTATATATAGTTGAACTAGCTATTTCAGTATGTGGTTGGCAACAATTGGGGAAAAGTTTGGTCGGTTCAGCTGTCGAGTTGAACTGTTTGTATAAAAGAACGACTACTTAATCTATGAATGAAATCTATGCTTAATTACTGAATTTTAGGTGCAAAAATTAGATAGTGCTAGTGATTTTTAGCTGCATATTTTGACAAATGGCAGTGTTACAAGCTTGACAAATGGCAATGTTACTAGATCAACAAATTTCAATCTTTCCAGTTTGACAAATGGCAATATACCCAATATGACAGATGCAAATCTTACCAATATCTCTGTACATGCTTGCACACGGGTCATCCAAAACAACCGTTTGCGTTGAAGGGATGTCCAACTCCTGCTCGGCACATTTTCTCTTGGCTTAGCGCCGAAGTCTGGCTTTGCATACCATATTCAATCTGAACCATTTGCATTGAAGAGATGGACAAATCCTGCGCTGCGAATTTTCCCTTCGCTTACTGGGGAAGACCATAGCTCTCACTTTGCATATGGGTGTTCTATCTAAAACGTTTGCGATCAAGAGCTGCACAAATCCTACTTGGCACATTTTCCCTTGGCTTCATGGGGAAGTTGTCGGTTTGCATACGGGTGTTCTATCTAAAATGTTTGCGATGAGTGTTTTATATTTAAAAACCATTTACGTTGTTTTTAAAGAAAATCGTTTGATAAGTTTGTACATTCAGAGAGAAAAACGCAAGTTAGTTCAAACCATATCTTTCATTCAGGCACACTGCGAATTTATATTCATATGATCGAGATACACTGATACAGTATTAACCCCCCCCCCCCAAACATTAATTCTGGCGGCGGCAGAGGCAGCGTGCCGCGCTGGCGTTGTCGTTGTCGTCCTCCGGGACGCCATTGTTGAAGTCTTTAAGACAGCAAAGCATGTTCTTCACTTGGAAATCAAACATCATGTCGTCGCGCGATCGATGGGCTAGGCGCGGGAGGATGGCAACTCGCGGCGCTGCGAGGTAGCGGTCGACAGCGGCATCCCATGCCACTGAGGGGGGCGCACGCACGGGCACGGGCGTAGCGGGTGCAGGCAAACACACGGGGACTGGCGCCGCGGTGGGTGCATGGGCGCGCACGGGCACGGGCACGGGCGCTGGCACTGGCATGTACACGAGCTCGCGCGGGTCCGCGGAGACCTCACTGACGCCAGCGGCTTCCAGCTCTGCGATAGTACTCAGTGACCAGCCCGTCAATGCTACAGGGATGGTCGCTGGCGCGGGCGCGGGGATGGGAGCTGGGACGGGCATGGGGGCATCAACCGCCGCGGCTACCTCGTTCAGGGGCATGTCCATGAGGCCCCATTCCTCCTTATTTTCTATCTCCTCCGGCTCGGAGTCGACTTCACCAAACTAGAAGACTAGTGGCAGATGATCCTTCTGCGCCATGGCGTTGGTGGAGGTCTGTGGGAGGGAGGGGATTGGGAGGCGAACAGTAAGGCCGCCCGTATAAAACAGCAGCTCTGGCACAGCCATTAATGGAGAGGATGCGAGCAAGGCGGGCGGCCATGGAAGTCAAAGGGCTCACTTCCCAGTGATCCTGCGGGGCGTACAGCTCACACGCTTCCCGGTGAGCCTGCGCATTGGAGGACAGCTTGCACGTCTCTCGGTCAGCCTGCGCACCGGACTACGCTCGCACGCCTCCCGTTCAGTCAAGGAGTTGTCCGCACGGCACCTCCTATAGCCATTAAAAGAGAGACATGTGGTGGCACGTGAATGGTTAACAAAACGCACATGATTTAAATTATACAAATGTTTGAGATGTTAAAGCGGTAGCTATTTCTTTCAAAATGCCTTTGTTGGCTGTTATTCGAGTGCGCCTTCTCTCAAAATGAACATGAAAAATACCACAGCATGTCGGGTGCCATTCCATGATAGCATGCCAAGTTTCAGGAATTTCAGACGAGTTTTGGATTTACTAGAATTTAAAGAAAAAGTATCTCAACATTTTAGCTGCAATCAACAATGCCCTGGTGTTTGAAATTCATTCTCATTTCTTGCATGGGACCTAAGCATGCACCCAACGACACACATCTGATATGTCAACCCATTTTTCTGCACTGGAGCTTGTGCATGTAGTTCAAATTTGAATTATGCACATAAAATGCCTAGAAAACCCAGTTAATGTATAAAAATGTCCAAGCGAACCCCAAAAAGTCCGAAAAATTGACACAACACTCCTGTTGTTCTATGTTGACACTAGAAAAAAAATTGAAAGCAAGAAGAGGCAACGGATATCGTTTAGTCCCCAAAGGTGGCACGTTCCCTACCGAAACCATCAGGCTTGTTGTGAGAAGCTCTGGTTTGCGAGAAGCTTATATCCAAACCTGCCCCAAATGGGACAAATTTTTTACCACAGCATGTTAATGCCGCTCAATAATAGCATGTCAAGATTCATGATCTACAGACGAGTTTTGGATTTACTAGAATTTAAAAACCATGTATCTCAATGTTTGCGGCCGAGGGACGGTGGCAAGGTGTTTGACATTCATTCCCATTTCTTGCATGGGACCTAAGCATGCAACCAAGGACATAAATTTGATTTTTCAACCAATTTACATGCACTGGAGCATGTGCCTGTAGTTCAAATTTGAATTATGCACATGAATGCATAGAAAACTCAGTTAATGTCTAAAAATGTCCAAATGAACCCTGAAAAATTCCTAAATTTAACACAACACTCCTGTTGTTCTATGTTGACACTAGAAAAAAATTAAAATCAAGAAGAGGCAACGGATATTGTTTCGTCCAGAAAGGTGAAACATTCCCTACCGTAACCATGAGGCTTGTTGTGAGAAGCTATGGTTTGTGAGAAGCTTATACCCCAACCTGCCCCAAATGGGACAATATATTTACCACAGTATGTTCATGTCGTTCCATGCAAGCATGTCAAGTTTCATAAATTTCAGATGTGCTTTCAATTTTTCTAGAATTTAAAAACCATGTATCTCAATGTTAGCGGCCGAGCGACGGTGGCAAGGTGTTTGACATTCATTCTCATTTCTTGCATGGGACTTAAGCATGCAACCAAGGACACATGTTTCAATTTTGAACCCATTTATATGCACTGGAGCATATGCATGTAGTTCAATTTTGAATTATGCACATAAATGCATAGAAAACTCAGTTAATGTATAAAAATGTCCAAGCGAACCCCGAAAAATCCCAAAAATTGACACAACACTCCTGTTGTTCTATGTTGACACAAGAAATTTTTTGAAAGTAATAAGAGGCAACGGATATTGTTTCATCCCCCAAGGTGGCACGTTCCCTACTGAAACCATCAGGCTTGTTGTGAGAAGCTTTGGTTTGCGAGAAGCTTATACTCAAACCTGCCCCAAATTGGATATTATTTTTACCATGACATGTCGATGCCGTTCCATGATATCATGTCAAGTTTCATGAATTTCAGACGAGTTTTTGATTTACTAGAATTTTAAAACCATGTATCTCAATGTTTGCGGCCGAGCGACTGTGTCAAGGTGTTTGACATTCTTTCTCATTTCTTGCATGTGACATAAGCTTGCAACCAAGGACATAGATTTGATTTTTCAACCCGTTTTTATGCACTGGAGCATGTGCATGTAGTTCAATTTTGAATTATGCACATAAATGCCTAGAAAACTCAGTTAACGTATAAGAATGTCCAAACGATCCTCGAAAAATTCCAAAATTTAACACGACACTCCTGTTGTTCTATGTTGACACCAAAAAAAATTGAAAGCAAGAAGAGGCGATGAATATCGTTTTGTCCACAAAGGTGACACGTTTCCCTAACAGAACCATGAGGCTTCTTGTGAGAAGCTCTGGTTTGTGAGAAGCTTATACCATAACCTGCCCCAAATGGGACAATATTTTTACCCCAGCATGTTGATGCCATTCCATGATAGCATGCCAAGGTTCATGAAATTCAGACAGGTTTTGGATTTACTAGAATTACAAAATCAAGTACCTCAATGTTTGCCAGAGAGCCACGGTGCCGTGGTGTTTTAAATTCATCCCCATTTCTTGCATGGGACATAAGCATAAACCCATGGACACATATATGATTTTACAACCCATTTTGGTGCACCGGAGCATGTGCATGTAGTTTAATTTTGAATTGTGCACCTGAAATGGCTAGAAAACCAAGTTAATGTATAAAAATGTCCAAGCGAACCCTGAATAATTCTAATTTTTTGACGACACACCTATAGTTGCATGTTCACTATAGATAAAAGTTCTAGCAATTCAAACACCCTCCTTTGCCACTATGACCCCATTATGTAATTCAAATAAAGATAAAAAATCAAGTAGATCACACATAGTTTATTATCATTAAATCTATGAGATGCAGGACAAAATATCTTGGAGCACCGTCAGAGTATAGTACGCCTATGGCTTACGCGAGAAGGTGCATCGGCTACAGTCCACAGCCGGCGTGTCAAGCACACTAGCTTGCTCCCCATATATCATTTCACTGTTCAATCATCGCCGGTGAAAGATGAGGACGTGGACCCGCGTCGTGAGGGCAACTTTGGTGGCCCACTCCGGCGAGAGCGCGGCCACAGCCACCATGAGCGTGCTAACAAGCTGCATGCGCGTGGCCGCAATCTGCGACCGGGCGGCAAAGGCAGCCCAAACGGCCGCTGTTGCTTCTTAGGTGGCGGTAGCAACATCTACCTCGGGGATAGCAACTGGCGAGAGCGGCACAGCAGCTGTTCGTTCCGCAGTGGCGGCCTTAGCCCTGTTGGAGGCTGCCCACGACCATGTCGAGGCCACCCACGCCCAGCTCGTGGCGGTCACCACACAAATTGAACGAAGCTTCTGACAACGGTGGGCAACCCACGGCCGAAGAGTTGGCAATCGCCTAGAGCGTTCGAGCAGCCGTCCATTCCTCCGCGGCATACCTTGCCACGATGGAGCCCGTCCAAGCCCAGATCATGGACGCCCACGCCCAGCTCATGGCGGCCTTTTCCAAAGAGATGGTAGACGCGGATGGCGAGATGCTTGCCGAGTATGGTGTGATGGATGCCATGGAGCCCCTTCCCCAGGAGATCGTCGGGCGCGAGCTGGACATGGAGGAGGCGGCGGAGATCGACGAGCACCAGCTGTAGTAGTACTCTTTGTTTTGTTTAATTAAGAGCGCCGATCTTTAATTTGTTACAGTAATGTTTAGGTCAGCTAGCTCTGTTTAATTGCTGAACTTGCTCGATTAAGAAGTGTGGGTGTGCTGTAGTCTCCTTTGTGTACCCAAATTATGCAATGATGTGGATGACCACTGTAACCAGGGAAATTCAAACCAAAAATTTTGATGTTCAAACTCATCACACATGGGTTAAGCTATATGAATTGTTTGTGATGTTCACATATCGTACATAGTGCTGAATAAGGGACCGTGTCTGATGACACTTTGTGCGCCAGTTTTTTCGCTGCACCGATTCAAAATTTTCGGCTTCCGCAGAAATATCTACCTCCCCGGCCCCTCCCCTTACCAAAAGCCACATTTCCCCTGTTTTCGCCTTCCTTTCCAAGTTGAAATCTTTGCTCCTTGCTTGTAGCGCCGCCTCCTCGCCGGCGACCCTCCTTCATGCTGCTCGGCCTCATCGATCCAGGCAGGTAATCCACACCCAACCCCCATCCTCCTCCTCCTTCCACATCCCACATGCCCCAACCGTCGGCGTGACACCTTCAACCCAAATCATCGACCCCTCCCCCAAATAAGCGCCACCCTAAGCCAGGAGCTGAAGGAGCATTTAGCAGCGAAGAAGCAAATCGTGGCCACACGCGTGGATGAGGTCGCGATGGCTGCCATTCGTGCCGACCCCTAGATCTTGGAGGAGCACCTCGCCGTCGAGGCCACCATCGACGCCTCGCGCGCCAACGCCATGATGCGGTTGGCTGCTTTAAATGATAGTTCATGGCATTTCCTCGAGGCCACCTTCGGTGCCTTCGACGAAGACTACGAGGTGTTTTCTCAGCGTGCCAGTGCTTACCTTAACTCGAGAGGTAGCAGGTGGGGTGCTTGGAGTGGCTCAGGCAACTCACCACTATGACGAGGGCACCCATGATGTGGAGGCCTCGCCCTCTTCCATGTCCAAGGAGCCAATCATCATCGATATCTCCGACAATGAGGAGTAGCTTGTCTTATTAGCTCTCTATAAGGACCTATATTCAGTTTGCTAGCTACGCCAGTTAAGCATGCTCGGTTTACCCGTTGCATGTGCTGCTCCTGCCTTTCCTTAACAAATTTTAGTGAATTGTCCTATCTACTTTTACCATGCAATATGTTGCTCTAGTGTATATGTTCTATATGTCGTGCAATGTGGTGCTCACTTATTAACTGTTTGTTTAATTAGTTGTCATCTTCACTTAACTGTTTGGTTCAATTCTGCAAATGTGATGTTCAATTCTTCAGGGTGCAATTTTGTATTGTCTTCCATGTGAGAAATAAATCAAATTTATCTTTACAAAATACATGAGAAACAAATACAATTGCTATATTTCCAAGTTGCCAAGCATGCTTGGTTTGGTTAACTGTCTGATCTTCTAGTATGTTATACATTGTGCAATGTGGTGCTCAGTTAATGTTTGGTTCATTTGTTGTGATGTTTAGTTAACTGTTTGGTTCAATTCTGCAATGCGATGTTCAATTGTTGTGGGTGCATTCTATTATTGTATACCATGTGAGAAATAAATCGAATTTGGTTGTACTAAATACATGAGAAACAAATACAATTGCTATATTTCCAAGTTGTTAAGCATGCTTGGTTTGGTTAACTGTCTGATCTTCTATTAGGAGTATGTTATATTGTGCAATGTGGTGCTCATTTAATGTTTGGTTCATTTGTTGTGGTGTTTAGTTAACTGCTTGGTTCAATTCTGCAATGCGATGTCCAATTGTCGTGGGTAGAATTTTGTATTGTTGTGCATGTGAGGAATAAATCGAATTTGGCTGCACTTAATACATGAGAAACATATACAATTGCTATATTTCCTAGTTCTTAATCATGCTTGGTTTGGATAAATGGGTTTTCCATGTGGCTTGAATTAATCTGATGAATCTGCAATGTGCTTATTTTTCATCAACATATTTTACTGATGGCATGCGAACCCTCACTTAACCTTATATGTGTTGTAGGGAAACAATGGGAAGCATTGAGGTTTACAATCAAGGTTTGCACATGCATGGTCCTTTGTCTAATAGCACATTATTGTGCAATTGCAGGAACCATTCTAATATTTAGGTTTTTAACAATTTGGTCTTGCACATGTAGGTCCTGTTGTCAGAGGTTTTGACCCACTGTTCGACCCTTTTTGCATATGGGGAAATGAGTTATCCATGAATATCAGTCAAGTCAAGAAACTCAGAAAGATTGTTAGGATAAAGAAATTAGCGACAAAAAACAACAAGATCTTTGTCTGCACAATGAAGAAGACATCAGTTCACTTGAGGATGGTACTAACTATTATACCTTGCCTTTTTTATTCCTTTGCCCCATTTCTAATATAGAGAAGATATTTATGCACATCCTTGTTTTCAGGCCTTTCCAAAGCAGTTCACTGATGATTAACTCTCAAACCACCTATATGGTCAGGACGCAAGGAAGGTATTCATACAACACCCACGGTTCAATATTGAAGTGTTTCTGAAGAGGACGAAGGATGGATGGTCAATCATCCACAGGCACAGGCCTAAAGTTGCAAAGACCTTCAACATCAATCAAGGCTCAATATTCGCCTTCCGCTTCAGCAGTGTTCCAGTTGAGATTCACCTGTCTATGTACCGTCTATGATGCTAATTTCAAAAGGTTATAGATGTTGCATGTGAAACTTGGTGCTGGTGCAGATGTGTAATGGGGTAGCTGAGTGCTGAAGCTATATGATGTTGTACTCTGATGTATTTCAATTATGAAATCCTGCTTCCTTAATATGAAAATGAAATATATTGTGTGCTTAATATGAAATGCCAATTAGATTAATATAAATGTATTATTAATAATAGGACAATTAGCCTGCTAATGGCCAATTAGCCTACTAATTGGGTTTTTCTATTGCAAACGGTTATTGAGAAAACACCGTGGGCGATGACCTCAGGCAACGCACACAGTTTCTAGGAATAAACCGTGTTGGATCAATGAACAATCACACATGACATCCTCTTGAAAACTGTTTGTGTTAGGCCACCTTGCACAAATGTTTACCACATAAATAGTGTGTGTGATGGACAGCCTTTGCCACACAGTTTCTTCTACGCACCGTGTGTGATGCATTCAATAACACAAACAATAAAATTGTTAATATCCTCTGCAATGGCAACACTATCACAAACGATTTACTGGGGAAAATTGTGTGTGATGTACCTGCGAACGGAAACGTTTTCCTTGGAGTGACTGTGTGGGATGTATATATGAACGGAAACGTACTTCTTGGATTAACTGTGTGGGATGTACATACTAACGGAAACGTATTCCTTGGATTGACTGTGTGGAATGTACATACGAACGGAAACGTTTAGCCGGGACTGACTGTGTGGGATGTACTTACGACCGGAAATGATTCGGCCTGTATAATTGTATTTTTTTAGCATAATTGTACTTATAACCGTATTTGATCGCTCGCCCGTCGCACACGACCTCATTTTGCCGAGTGTGTGTGCTAAGAGAGCCTATCCCAACGGTTTCTGGGTCGTGTGGGAAGGACCCCCCCTATCGCAGTCACTCACTAGGCGACGGTTCAAAACGCCGTCGCGGAAAGGGGTTAAAAACCGTTTGTATAGCACCTCGCTATACCAGTGTACCTAGCTATTATGGCATTTCCATAGCCATTCTGAGATATATTGCCATGCAACTTCCACCGTTCCGTTTTATTATGACACACAACATCATTGTCATATTGCTTTGCATCATCATATATTTGGCATAGTATTTGTGGCTTGGCCACCATTCGTATATTTTATACCTGTCACGCTAGATCATTGCACAGCCCGGTACACCGCCGGAGGCATTCATATAGAGTCATATCTTTGTTCTAGTATCGAGTTGTAATTCTTGAGTTGTAAGTAAATAAAAGAGTGATGATCATCATTATTAGAGCATTGTCCCATGTGAGGAACGGATGATGGAGACTGTGATTCCCCCACAAGTCGGGATGAGACTCCAGACATAAAATAAAAAAAAGGCCAAAGAGCCCAAATTATAAAAAAAGGGGCCAAAGAGCCCAAAATAAAAAAAATGAGAAAAAAATGAGAGAAAAAGAGAGAAGGGACAATGTTACTATCCTTTTCCACAGTTGTGCTTCAAAGTAGCACCATATTCTTCATGATAGAGAGTATCCTATTTTTTCACTTTCATATATTACTAGTAGGAATTTTTCATTATAGAACTTGGCTTGTATATTCCAATGATGGGCTTCCTCAAATTGCCCTCGGTCTTCATGATCAAGCGAGTTGGATGCACACCCACTTAGTTTTCTTTTGAGCTTTCATACACTTATAGCTCTAGTGCATCTATTGCATGGCAATCCCTACTCCTTGCATTGACATCAGTTGATGGGCATCTCCATAGCATATTGATTAGCCTCGTCAATGTGAGACTTTTTCCTTTTTTGTCTTCTCCACACAACCTCCACCATCGTATTCTATTCCACATATAGTGTTATATCCATGGCTCACGCTCATGTACCACGTGAAAGTTGAAAAAGCTTGAGAACACTAAAAGTATAAACCAATTGCTTGGCTTGTCATCGAGGTTATGCATGATAAATACTTTGTGTTATGAAGATAGAGCATGAGAAGATTATATGATTTTGTAGGGATAACTTTCTTTAGCCATGATATTTTGAAAAGACATGATTGTTTATTTAGTATGCTTGAAGTATTATTGTTTTTATTTCAATATTAAACTTTTGTTTTGAATCTTATGGATCTGAATATTCATGCCACAATAAATAAAGATTACATGATAAGCATGTTAGGTAGCATTCCACATTAAAAAATTTGTTTTAATCATTTACCTACTTGAGGACGAGCAGGAATTAAGCTTGGGGATGCTTGATACGTCTCCAACGTATCTATAACTTTTTATTGTTCCATGTTATTATATTATCCATCTTGGATGTTTTATATGCATTAATATGCTATTTTACATCATTTTTTGGGACTGACCTACTAACCTAGTGCCCAGTGCCAGTTGCTGTTTTTTCCTTGTTTTTGTCTTCTATAGAAAATCAATACCAAACAGAACGAAACTTTTTGACGATTTTTCTTGGACCAGAAGACACCCACGAAGCTTCGGGAGGAGGCCAGTGGAGCCACAAGAGGGCCACAAGCCCAAGAGGCGCGCCCTAGGGAGGGGGCACCCCCAAGCTTGTGGGCCCCTTGGGACTCCCCTAACCATAATCTTGGCTCCATAAATACCCAAATATTCCCCGTATACCAGAGGGCACACAAAAAATACTTTTCCGCCACCACAAGTTTCTGTCCTCGTGAGATCTCATCTGGAGACCTGTTTCGGTACTCTGCTGGAGGGGCATTCGATCATGGAGGGCCTCTACATCATCCTTGTTGCCCTTCTGATGATGTGTGAGTAGTTTACCACAGACCTATGGGTCCATAGCTAGTAGCTAGATGGCTTCTTATCTCTCTTTGATCTTCAATACAATGTTCTCCTCGATCTTCTTGGAGTTCTATTCGATGTAATCTTCTTTTGCGGTGCGTTTGTTGAGATCTGATGAATTGCGGATTTATGATCAGATTATCTATGAATATTATTTGAGTCTTCTCTGAACTCTTTTATGCAAGATTAAGATAGCTTTTTATTTCTCTCCGATCTATTGATTTGGTTTGGCCAGCTAGATTGATCTATCTTGCAATGGGAGAGGTGCTTTATTTTGGGTTCAATCTTGCGGTGTCCTCACCCAGTGACAGAAGGGGTAGCGAGGCACGTATTTGTATTGTTGCCATTAAGGATAAAAATACGGGTTTTTTTACATATTGATTGGATCTATCCCTATACATCATGTCATCTTGCTTAAGGTATTACTCCGTTCTTGTTAACTTAATACACTAGATGCATGCTGGATAGCGGTCTACTTGTCACGGACATGATGCCTATATTCATGATCATTGCCCGAGATATTGTCATAACTATGCACTTTTCTATCAATTGCTCAATAGTAATTTGTTTACCCACCGTATGCGTTCTTTCAAGATAGAAGGCTCTAGTTAAAACTATGGCCCCCGAGTCTATTTTTATCATCTTATTTTTAGATCTATAAAACCAAAAAACCAAAAATATACCTTGCTGCAATTTATTTACTTTTATTTAGTTTTGCACTTTTATTTATCTTTTATACCTATCTCTATCAGATCTCATCCTTGCAAGTAACCGTGAAGGGATTGACAACCCCTTTATCGTGTTGGGTGCAAGTTTTTGTTTGTTTGTGTAAGTGCTATCATTGGAGACTTGTGTGTTACTCCTACTGGATTGATACCTTGGTTCTCCAACTGAGGGAAATACTTATCTCTACTTTGCTGCATCACTCTTTCCTCTTCAAGGAAAAAATCAACTCAAGCTCAAGAAGTAGCAGGCCACATTCTACCTCTACGAGGGCACCCATATTCTCTTCCGCACCAGTCGAGCAAGGCCGGGTTTGCCCTCCGCCGGGTCCTGCTTCCTCCACCGGGTCTTCTTCCCTTGCCGGGTCTTGATATTCCTGGTCGGGTTTCATGCAGGCTCCCAGCTCATTTTGAGCTGGCACAAGTTGTTTCCTAGATAACCCGGTCCTAGCCATCTAGTCTTTGGCGGGTCATGCCTTGGCCTGCCGGGGCTAGCCGCGTGTAACTCCCCCGACAGGCGGCTTGTAATAACATTAGTCTTTTGTTAAACATTTGAAAGCTGTCAGTGCCATCGAGTACGTAGGAAATTACCCAGAACTGATATTACTTTTGTTAAATATGAATCCAGGGCCACGGTTGTAATGAAAACCCAGCAAATAATCTTTGTATGAAAAGTCCTTATGCACTGCCTTCTCTGGAACACCTCATAGGAAAAAAGGAGACCCGACCTTTTAAATAAATAAATAGCCAGCTTTCACAAAGAAGAAGATATATATACTTATATACTGAGTTGGATAGGTTAAAAACCAAAGAAATTGGTATAATATACCAAACAATATATAATAAATATAAAAATTGAAATTGGATAAAAGCTGGCTTTCGAGGCTCGATGTGAAGGCTGACTTTCGGGGCTTGACTCTTTGAAATATTCTTCCTGTGGAAGCAGGCTTTGTAGCCATTGGTCGTTTATCCTCACTATCTAAAAAAATCCAGCTCTCATGTGACATAGCTGGTGTTTTAACTTTGATAATTTCAGGGTCAACAAAGTCCATAATAGGCGTCAGTGTGATTGACTTATCAAGCATACAGCTGGGTCACCTTGTTGTGAGTAGCATCAAGCTAAGAGGCAAGTATCTCCAAGTATTATGATGGCATATGCCGGGTTAAAAGGGATGTTATAGCTGAACTCGATGAGTTAGAAGTCCCCAACTAACCTATGATCAGAGAATAAAGACTCAACACACAACTTTTGAGGTGAAACGACAAACTCCAGGCTCGAGAGATGCCGACTTTATTTCATTGATCATAATATCCTGCACCCTTGTTCAATGTATCCCCAGAGGTGCATATATACATGATAATAGTCCACTTGGCTAGGCCTGTAGCTTCTTTGTTCTGGATAATATCCCCCAGAGGTGTTGAACTGATGACAGTGATAGTGTGATCTTGGAAATAGTGATTGAACTTACGACTAGCCACGAAAATACCGAAGACCATCTTCTGCTAATGTGGATAAGGTTGTTTTGACTCGGTCAAGGCCTCACTGACATAATAAACTAGCCACTGGACTGGATATTCTTTGCCTTACTCCTTGCATTCTACAATGACTGCTGCACAGACCGCCTTGTTATTAGCAACAATGTACAAGAGCATAGGTTCCTTCTTTTGAGGAGCAGCAAGGATGGGTGCTTCAGACAACTGCTTATTGAGGGACTCGAAGGCTTTATCTGCTGCGGCATCCCAGACGAAGTTATCTGTCTTCTTGAGCAGCTGATACAGAGGAACTGCCTTTTCATCAAGCCGGCTTATAAGCCGACTTAGAGCTGCCACACAACCAGTCAATTTTTGGACTGCATTGATGTTAGCCAGCTTCATCAGGGCTGTGATAGCATGAATTTTTTCTGGGTTGGCTTCAATACCACACTCAGAAATGAGGAAACCTAGTAATTTCCCTACTGGAACTCCAAACACACACTTTGCCGGGTTTAGCTTCTTCTCATACACTCGGAGATTATCAAATGTCTCCTTCAGATCATCAAGTAGGGTCTCTTTATTCTGAGACTTGACTACGATATCATCAACATAAGGGTGAACATTGCACCCGATCAAATTGTGTAAAAAATTCTAGATGTAGCGCTGATAAGTTGCACCTACACTTTTCAGACCAAAAGGCGTGGACGTATAATAGAAGGCTCCAAAGGGGTGATGAAAGTTGTTTTCTCCTGGTCTTCTTCCTTCATCTTGATCTGATGATATCTAGAATACACATCCAGGAAGTATAGAATCTCATAGCCTTCAGTGGAATCAATTATCTGATCAATGTGAGGAAGAGCAAACAGATCCTTGGGGCAAGCTTTGTTCAAGTCAGTGTAATCAACACACATCCACCAAATCCCGTTCTTCTTCGGAACAAGCATAGGATTATTCAGCCACTCTGGGTGAAATACTTCCACAATGAACCAGGAAGCTAGGAGCTAGGCCACCTCTTCTCCAATTGCCTTAGATCTCTTGTTGAATTGACGGAGGTACTGCCGTACAAGCTTCATCTTAGGATCAATATTTAGGAAGTGGTCTGGGAGTTCTCTCAGTACACCAGGCATGTTAGATGGTTTCCATGCAAATATGTACTGATTCTCATGGATGAACTCAATGAGCGCTTTCCTATTTGGGGTCCATATTGGTCCCAATACTGAATTGCGGAGATGAGTCACCAAGGGTGAAATCAATAGGATCAAACTCAGTAGTTGGCTTTTTCTGTGAGGTCATATTAGCAGGATCGACATTGTCTTTCTAAAATTTTAACTCCTCAGCCGCGCAAGCTGACTCTGCATATGCTGTATCTCATTCCTCACACTCAAGAGCAATTTCCCTATCTCCAAATACTGTGATGGTTCCATCTGGTCCTGGCATCTTCAGCTTTAAATAGACATAAAACGGACATGCCATGACCTTGCTTAAGCCGGCCGTCCAAAAAGAGCATGATATGGACTTTTGATTTTGACAACCTCAAACGTCAGAAACTCGGATCTGAAGTTCAACTCAGTACTTAAAGCGACTTACAGAGAGATCTTGCCAATAGGATAAGCAGACTTGCCAGGGACAATACCATGGAGGACTATAGAGGACGGTTTCAGCTGCTTATGTGATAGACTCATCCATTTGAAGGTATCGTAATAGAGTATATTTATGCTACTCCCTCCGTCCATGAGAACTTTGGTTAGCTTATAACCATTGACTTGAGGTGCAACCATCAAAGTGAGACCCCTGGGATTATCAACCCAGGGAGGACGATCCTCTCTGCTCCATGTGACTAGTTGCTCAGACCAGTTTAAGTATTCTGGGATTGCCGGCTCGACTATCTTTACAACTCGCCTTTGAAGCTTCCGGTCATGTTTGTAGGTGCTGGTTCTAAAAACGTGATATTACCCACTGTTCAACTGCTTGGGATTGCTTTGAAACCCAGACTGACTTCCGTAATTCTGATTTCCCTGTTTGGCTCGCTAGTTGTTTCCTCCAGCGTTGCCAGCCCCTTGAAATCCCTAGCCTTGACCACCTGTTCCCTGATAGCCCGTGTTCTAAAAGTTATTATTTTGGAAGCTGGCACCTGGTAAGCCGGCCCCTGAGCCACCGGCTCCCATGTTACCGAGGTGTCCTGTGGGGAAACATAGTACAAAACAAAAAAGTTCGCACCTACAATCACCCAAGATCGATATGAAGATGCATAACTAGTTGGGATCACGATCGTTAATCTCACCAAGTTGTAGTGGAAGAAGAATGTGTCGGTGTAGATCGTACTTGTAGTCCCTCGAACCGTCGATGAATGATCCTGTGAACCGCCCACGAACAGTCCCTTGAACCGAAGACTGAAAGCACGGCCTCTCTACTTGGTTGCAAGAGTGCAGCCATCACGATCCGGCAGCGCTTCACTATCCAGAGCTAATCGTCGTTGGAGAATTAGAGGGAGGAGATTAGAACTACATGGGGCTTCTAATTATGAGGACAAGAGGATTAGTCTAGCTCTAATTAGTTAACCAAGACCAACTAGAACTAGAACTAGAAGAATGTGACGCCCCGAGGCCGATGCTCTAGTTGCCATCCATTTATATTCATTGACGTTGTGTGTTTCAATTGTTTGTTGCCATGACCATGATGAGTGCCATTGTCATATTTTCCTTCTTGCATCATGTTCATCATTGGTTATATTGCATTGCACCATCCTTGTTGTTGCCATGGTCATCTCACTTTGTTATGCTTTATGATTTGATATGCCTCGTGTCATTTTATTGCATTTTATCATGATCATCATGTGGGTTGCATTCTTCATGTTGATGTGTTGGTTATGTGCTCTCCATCTTCCCCTCCTCCTACTATAGTGGTTTGCATCTTCATCTTTCCATCAAGATTTTCCCCCAAGTGCACAACTGTCAGTGTACTAAGTATTGGGACTTTAGTACCCCATACTTGTCCACGGGCAGTCGTAGCCAAGCCTGCGGCAAGGCTTGCCGGGGGAATAATTGGAGATTAGTGCAAGATTGTCGAGGAGACACTCAGACCAAGAATTAAAGGATCAGGAGTTAATAAGAGCTGAAGATCGAAGACCAGGCCCCCGGCAAGATCTTGCTGGGGTCGCTCACGAAACCCAGCAAGATTTGGGCCCGGCAAGATTCGAGCCCGGCAAGATTTGCGCCCCGGCAAGATTCTATCACTGTGTCACCGCTTCAGCACAGCAACCAGCCTGGCATCCTGGGCCCATTCCTGGATGCGTGGCAGGATACCAGTGGAGGAGAGCTTAAGCGGTGCTGATGGGATGGCCCCTTTTTCCATCCCCAAGGAATGAGGACACCTAAACGGACACCTCATGGTGCATTAATGGCATTTGTCCTAAACCGTCAGTGGTTAGGTATGATTACCCTGTAGCTACTTTACACCTCAATGTATGTACATTGAGCCACTGTGGTGACCCCTTTGAACGTATAAAAGGAGGCCTAAGGCAACTGCTACAGGGGAGAGGAACTTCTGGCCCATTCTGCATGCGTAGCTGCTCTTTGAACATACTATTCATCGCTAGCGCTCCTGGAGTTTGAGCTCAAGAACACCCTTAATAAAACAATGCAGGAGTAGGGTTTTACGCTGATTAGCGGCCCGAACCTGGGTAAAACCACCTCGCGTTGATCGTTGGTTCTGCTCTTTGTGCATACCTCTTTCCCTGCCGAATCGTAGAAGGGATCCCCGCGGTCCCATAGGTGTCATACGCCGACATCTTTGGCGCGCCAGGTAGGGGAAGAAGAAGGTTGTGTGAACCTGATCCAGTGATCGTGCCTCAGTTTCTTCGCCGTCTTCATCACCATGCCACCCAAGAAGAAAAGTGCCGCAACGGCGTTACCATCTACGTCTGTTTTGCGTGTGCCTTCGCATACGGACGACGGCGTAGGTGCAGAAGGTAGAGGTTTACAGCCTCCACGGCGTTCTGGTGATCCAAGCCAGGCGAGCGGCGTCGTTCGCAGCGGCGACGGCAATCCGCACGCCGCTGGATCCAGAGATGGGGTTGTGCTGCCTACAGGCGGCGCGGCGAACTCCAGAGATTGGAGGACGCCTCCTAGGACTCCCGCGCCGACGCAAGCGTTGCGACCTTCACAGGTTGCACGCGACGAGCAGCACCATGGCGCTGGTGGTTTGGGACGCCCCCATGAAAGGACTTCTGCGCATCGATCTCAAGGTGCGCAGGCCCAGCATGCACGCCAAGCTGCTGGTGGAAGTGGCGCGCGGTTGCGTGATCGTGACGGTGCTCCTTCTAACATTGTTAGGAGTCAGAGCACCTCATGTACCTCGCAGCTGTCGCCGCCGCCTACACCGGCAGAAGCCTTGGCACGTGCACAGCTACTCCTCGACTTCCCTCCTGCCCCAGAGAAGATGGAGGAGTGGCGATCTACTATCCAGAGTCTCATCTGCTTCGTCAACAAGGATGGGCCGCAGTAGGCAGGGCCCTCGCGGCGGCGATCCATCGATCCGGTGCGAGCCGATGGAGAGAAGACTGGAGGCGGTGCGACCACGGTGCACTCTCCTCCATGACAGCAGCGGCGATCGATGACTCGGTGGACCGATGAACGTGATGATGATTCCACGGCGTCGTCTGATCCACGGATGTGCCGCGATCAGCGTCAAGTTATTCGGGAACGGAGCAAAGAAGACGCTCGAACTACCATCGAGCGGCGACAGGAAGCGCGCCATCAATCTGATAAACACGCAGGACCTACTGTCGACAAGCCTGCGCCAGGGTATGCAGGCGACTTGCCTTACGAGGTAGGTTATCCAGCGTTTACCCGTGAGCTGTGGCGAGTCCAGTGGCCCAATTCCCGAACCTTTAAGCCAGAGGTCCCGGCCACAGTCCAGTGGCCCAATTCCCGAACCTTTAAGCCAGAGGTCCCGGAGAAAGATGACGGCAAGACCCATACATCGGAGTTCCTGAGCATCTACACCATTGCGGTGCAGGCTGCCGGGGGCCGAGATGACAAGATACTTGCTAACTACTTCCCGTTGGTGCTTAAGCCCAACGTCAGGTCATGGTTGATGCATCTGCCGGAGAATTCCATTTCTTCTTGGTTAGATCTATGCCATCAGTTTGTTGGCGCCTTTGTTGGAGGCCATCAAACTCCTGGCCAGGAAAGTGATTTACATCTCATCCCCCAGAAGGAGGGTGAGCCTCTGCGCAAGTATATCCAAAGATTCAGCCGTGTGCAGTACAGCATCCCTGATGTTCATCCTGCCGCCGTTATCGGTGCGTTCCGTCAGAACGTACATAACCGCAAGATGCGGGAAGAAATGGCGATGAACAAGATCAGGGATATCGCCGAGCTTTATGCTCTGGCTGATAAATGTGCTCGAGCTGAAGAGGGAAGGAGACTCCCCAGCGAGGATGTTGGCACAGGGGGCGACTCTGAAGGCGAGGATGCTGCCGCCCCGGCAAGGAAGGGCCGGCGGCGAAACAAGAAGCATAAAGGCAAGGCCGTGATTGCTGTCGAGGGATCTGGCGACCTTGGCCCCGCCAAGAAGGCCAAAATTGGCAAACCCGGCAAGGAAGTTGCCGGGTGCGCCTCCTGTCAGGCCTTGGCGGCTGCCGACAAGCCGGAAGGCTCCGGCAAACAGTATTGCAAGATCCATCGCACCAAGGGCCATGATCTCCAAAATTGCCGGCAAGTTGAAGAACTTGTCGAAAGGCAAAGAGCTGAGTACGAGAGGCGAGACAAGGAGAAGGCCCAATATAGTGCTCAGGGGTCTGGCAAGAAGCGTGGTGGCCGCGGGGGCCGCCACGGCAAGGCTAAGAAACAGAAGGAGAGGCCCGCCCGAGGCCGTGACAAAGAAGAAGGTGATGATGATGATGAGGAAGATGATGAGTCCAGCGAGCATGAATTTCAGAAAGCTACAGAGGCCATGTGTATTGACGGAGGCGCTTCATTGCATTCATCCCACCGTCAACTCAAACAGTGGGTGCGTGAGGTTAATGCAACGGAGCCATCGTTCGATGCACGTAAACCTCTGAAATGGTCCAACACGCCTATCATTTTTTACGCTGAGGATCACCCTGATCGCACAACTGCGGTCGGGTGCTTGCCGTTGTTGGTTTCACCAACAATCCGCAACCTCAAGGTGACAAAAATGCTAGTTGACGGTGGGGCCGGACTGAACCTAATCTCACCAGACATGCTCAAGAAGCTGCAAATTCCTGATGAAGATCTCGAGGAAACGGGCATGTTCCAAGGGATCAACCTAGGAAGGACCCAGCCGAAAGGCAAGATAATGCTACCGGTAACATTTGGTAGCGAGCTTAACTACAGGACGGAGAAGGTGGTGTTCGATGTCGCCAAGATCCCCATGTCATACAATGGGATCCTTGGCCTCCCAGCGTTGGCCAAGTTCATGGCGGCATCACACTACGCATATAATGTGTTGAAAATGCCCGGGCCATTGGGCGTCATCACTGTCCACTCCGACAAGAAGGATGCGCTCATTTGCGCCGATCAACTCTACCGGGAAGTAGTCGCAGCACCTGCCGCCAAGGCATCTGCTCCTGCCGCTGGAACTCCCGAGGGGAAGAAGAAGACCGGCAAGAACCTTGGCGCAAACTCCGCCATGCGCACCTCCTCGGAGTGTTGCGCTCCCGTTGAGGATGTACCAGAGAGTTCCACTGGCAAGAACAAGAAGTCCAAGGCTGCTCCACTAGAGACAAATAAGGTGCCCGCCAAGGAGGATGGAACGGGAGGAACTTTCACCATAAGTTCCACCCTTGATGACAAATAGGAAAGCGCGCTCATTGCCTTCCTGTGGGCGAATGTCGATGTGTTTGCATGGCAACCATCCAACATCCCCGGTGTTCCCAGGGAGGTGATTGAGCACCACCTTGCTGTCTGTCCCCATGCGCGGCCCATCAAGCAAAGGGTGAGAAAGCAAGCCTTGGAGCGGCAAGAATTTATTGCCGAAGAAATCAGGAAGCTAGAAGCGGCAGGTTTGGTCAGAGGGGTGCTTCACCCAATGTGGCTAGCCAATCCAGTTTTAGTGCGCAAGGCGAACGGAAAATGTAGGCTATGTATTGATTATACAGATATCAATAAAGCCTGTCCAAAAGATCCTTTCCCCTTGCCGCGCATCGACCAGATTGTGGACTCCACTGCTGGTTGTGACCTACTATCGTTCCTTGATGCTTACTCAGGGTATCACCAGATCTTCATGGCAAAAGAAGATGATGAAAAGACCGCATTTATCACCCCATGTGGTACGTATTGTTTTATACGAATGCCTTTCGGGTTGAAAAGTGCTAGTTCTACTTTCACGAGAGCGGTCCAGATTGGTTTTGAGCCTCAACTGCATCGAAACATGGAAGCATACATGGATGACATAGTGGTCAAGACCAAGGACAAAGCGATGCTCATTCAAGATTTAGAAGAGACATTTGCAAATCTGCGCAAGATCAATTTAAAGCTCAATCCCGAGAAGTGCGTGTTTGGCGTCCCTTCCGGCAAGCTTCTCGGGTTCTTTGTGTCTCAGCGTGGGATCGAAGCGATCCCCGACAAGATCAAAGCTATTGAGCAGATTGAGGCGCCAAGACACATCAAGGATGTACGTCGTCTTGCCGGCAGCGTTGCTGCCCTAAGCAGGTTTATCTCCAAATCTGCTGAGCGCGCCCTACCCTTTTTCAAAATTTTGAAGAAGGCAGGTCCAATGAAATGGACTCCAGAAGCGGAGGCCGCGCTGCAAGATTTGAAGAGATACCTCTCTTCTCTGCCAACGCTAGTCGCGCCCAAACCACAAGAGTCGTTGCGGCTATACTTGGCAGTGACAAATCAAGTGGTTGGTGTTGCGCTAGTGGCGCAGAGAGAAGCTGATGGGGAGGCGACACCAGCGGCAGGACCAGCAAGTGACATGCCAGGATCATCCCCGGCAAGGACTGATCCCGGCAAGACAGGATCTGCGCAGATAGAACAACTAGTGCAAAATAAAAAGATGGTGCAGCGCCCAGTTTATTTTGTTAGCTCCCTTTTGCAAGGAGCTAGATCATGATACTTTGGTGTGCAAAAGTTGCTCTTCGGACTTCTTATGGCCTCGAGGAAGCTGCGCCATTATTTTCAAGCACATGAAATTACCGTCGTCACTCGCTTCCCGTTGCAGCGGATTTTGCGAAATCCAGAAGCAACCGGCAGGATCGTGGAGTGGGCGCTGGAGTTGTCAAGCTTTGATCTCACGTTTGAGAGTACTTCAACAATTCAGAGTAGAGCCTTGGCGGAGTTCATTGCGGAATGGACCCCAACGCCAGATGAAGAGATTCAAGAAACGACTCTCCCAGGTAAGGAAACTGATCAAGAATGGGTTATGTACTTTGACGGGGCTTTTTCGCTTCAAGGCGCCGGTGCTGGCGTGCTGCGTGTCACACCCACCGGAGAGCACTCAAGTATGTAATCCAGATGCATTTTCCCCGGGAGAGTTCGACAAACAACACTGCGGAATACGAGGGACTGCTTGCCGGTCTTAGGATCACGGCAGACCTTGGTATCAAGAAGCTCATCATCAGAGGCGATTCGCAGCTTGTTGTCAGGGAAGTTAACAAGAATTACCAGAGTCCATTGATGCAAGCTTATGTGGATGAAGTGAGGAAAATGGAAGAGTGCTTTGATGGTCTGCAAATGAAGCACATTCCTCGTGCCGAGAACAGTATTGCAGATGACCTGTCAAAGCGTGCTGCCCTCAAGTTGCCTGTGGAACCAGGAACTTTTGTGCTCCATTTGACTCAACCATCTGTGGCATCATCAATGAGGCAAGAAAAGAGAAGAAAGTTGAATTCTGGGCAGTACTTTCCGACAGAGCTCCCTGGAGCCACTGGCAAGGAACTTGCCGGGATTAGCGGCAAACCTGCCGGGGAACAACAGGCTCCGGCGGAGCCTCAGGCTTTCGCCGTCGAGACAATTATTCCCCTGGCGGAAGAGATGCCTTTAGTCCTAGCTGTCGAGCACCAGGCTCCAGCATGGGCATAGCACATTGTCCATTTCCTTCAGACAGGAGAACTCCCTGAAGAGCAGGAAGAAGCGGAAAAAGTAGCCCGTCAGTCTACTATGTACCAGTTCATCGATGACGTCCTATACAGAAAGAGGCCGAACGGTGTGAAATTGAAGTGTATTCCTTGGGAAGATGGACTAGGGCTGTTGGCAGAGATACATGGAGGCATATATGGCTCTTACATAGGATCAAGGGCACTTGTCGGGAAAGCGTTCCGGTAGGGTTTCTTTTGGCCCACTGCCCTCCAGGATGCAACTGCACTAGTAACCAAGTGTGAAGCGTGCCAGTTTCATTCAAAGAAATCACATCAGCCAGCTCAAGCTCTTCAGACGATCCCTCTCTCCTGGCCATTTTTGGTCTGGGGGCTTGACATACTGGGCCCCTTTCCCCGTGCTGTCGGGGGCTTTGAGTACTTGTACGTTGCCATCGACAAGTTCACAAAGTGGCCGGAGGTGGAAGCGGTGAGAAAAGTGACAGCACAATCAGCCATCAAGTTCTTTAAGGGAATAGTTTGCCGTTTCGGTGTGCTCAACAGGATCATCACCGACAACGGCACGCAATTCACAAGTCGCAGCTTCATGCAGTACGTCCAAGACCTTGGCGGCAGAATTTGTTTTGCCTCTGTTGCTCATCCGAGAAGCAACGGACAAGCGGAGAGGGCTAATGCTGAAGTTCTGCGCGGTCTAAGGACCAGAACTTTTGACAAGCTGAAAAGGTGCGGAAAGCGCTGGATTGATGAGTTGCCGGCGGTTCTTTGGTCAATCAGAACGACACCAAATCGAGCTACTGGCCAGACACCCTTCGCTCTGGTCTACGGAGCGGAAGCAGTTCTCCCCACGGAACTCATATACGGATCACCTCGAGTGCTTGCTTATGATGAGCTTGAGCAAGAGCAACTGCGCCAAGATGACGCTGTGCTCCTTGAGGAAGATCGTCTTCAGGCTGCTGTGCGAGCTGCTCGCTACCAGCAAGCTTTGCGCCGCTATCATAGCCGCAAAGTTCATGCCCGAAGCCTTGAGGAAGGCGACCTTGTTCTTCGATGGATTCAGTCCACCAAGAATTCAAACAAGTTGACGCCGAAGTGGGAGGGCCCTTATCGGGTAGTACGAGTCACCAGGCCCGGCGCTGTCCGCCTCGAGACCGAGGATGGCGTTCCAGTGAGCAACTCCTGTAATATCGAACATCTTCACAAGTTCTACCCTTAGGGCGCGGTTGCTGGGGGCCCCCGGCAACCATCTTTTGTACGAGTCTTGCCGGCGGGGCATGTAATCCTTTGTACAGAGCCAGGCACAGATCCTGTGCGCAGATGAATAAGATTAAGTGTTATGCATTTCTTGTCGACTTCCATGTTTATATATATGCATGCTTGTCTGAGATATTGTATGACACTTATTCCCGGTAAGTATTAACGAACCGCCAAGGTTCCATATTTTTATTTTCTCTTATTTCTTTTTCTCAAAGCATAGAAGGGTTCCTCGCGCACATGTTTGCCGGGGGGGAAGGAAGATATGGATACCAGTGGGCGACGTTCGGAATTGAAACCTTGCCGGAGGGAACAAGGAATACAGCGACAGAGAGCTAAGTTGCTAAACTTGAGCTAGCTTTTCAATTTTTATTACAAGGTTATTTTCCTTGGATGATTTCGGCCTTTGTATGGAAAACCTGCACGCGAAGGAACCCTTGTCGTAATTGGCTGCGCCTTTATTCTGTTTCGAGTCCGCTCAACAGTTTATATGGTTGCACTGAAAACGCAAAGGTGCCTTGCCGGCCACTGCACCTCCAGCTGGCTGCTGAAGTCCCGCACCCAGCGCTCGCGGCAGGTTGCGCGCCGGCAAGTTTTCAGTAAGCGTAGGGTGAACTCCATACATAAAGGAATCAGACAAGGGAAATAGCATGCATTTACCCAAACATAAGCAAGTTACATTACATTAATAAGTTGCCTTAGTTCTAACTTAAGACTTAATTGCCTTTGGCATGGAATGGCGACGGCAAGAAGAGGTGGAGCAGCTAGTCCCTGAGCTGGCCTTCGACCCTTTTGATTGAATCCACCTTCTCAAGGATAGGCGCGACAAGCTCCTCAAGTGCCTTGAGATTTGCGTCCTTTGGCAGGCGGCCGAGCACGTTGGTGAGGTCGATACCAGGATTATTATGTACCACCTTGATGTGTACCTTGCGGAGGACGGCCTAGCAAAGCTGGCGGGATTCGTTGGCCAGTTGGGTCGCCCGGTTGGACTGAAGCAGCTTCAAAGCATTAATGACGCTTTCAAAGAATATGGTCAGCCTAGCGCTACGGGATATCCTTTCTTCAGTGGAATACTTGAAGTTTGGCAGGCCCATGGTTGACAGTTGTGCCGTGAGCTTCTCCGTGGCGTCGACGAGGTGTTCAGTCCAGATTTCCACCCCCTTTTCGTAGTCAACTTGGGCGGCGGCAGCGCTCTTGAGCAAGTTCTTCTCGTCTTGGAGATCCTTGCTCAGGGCCTTCTCGCGGGCCTTGCCGTCCTCGAGTGACTTCTCCAGCGTGGTCAATTTCAGCCTCAGATCGGCAATAGTATCATTAGCTGAAGAGAGCTGCTTGGTCTTGTCGGACATGGCAACTTGCATCTCCGCCAAGGTGTGGAGGGTTTTCTCCCCGTCACCTTTGAGCGTCGAGAGCTCCTTGCTGTGTTCTTCAAGATCCACTTCCAGCTTCTTCACTTTGTCACTCAGCTCACTCTTGGCAGCCTCTGCAGCCTCGGCAGCATCGACGGCCTCCTTGAGCTTGCCGGCGTGATCTACAGTTAGAGCTTCAAGCGCCTCCTTGTGCTTCTGCTCCAGCTCCTGGGTCCGCTGCGCGACAAGCTTCTCGATTTCTTCATCTTTGCTGCGAAGCTTGGCGGCGAGCACCTGCTCACATGCGGCAAGGTCTTCCTCGTGAGCATCAAGCGCAATGCGACGCTCCGTCAGGAGGGCATCTTCAGCAACAATTCTTTGCGTAGCTTCCTCTTGCGCCTTCTCCATGTCAGATTGCTTCAAGAGGAGCTCCGTCCAGCTTTGGCTCACTTATTCCCGATTGGCAGTCAGCTTATGATAGGCCTCGGCGTACCAGATTTGCATTTGCTCAACGCACTTTTGGAAATCTGTTTTAGCTACTTCAACAACTGCAGCTCTGGAATCTACCTTCTCTTTTTGGGCACGGTGGAACGCTTGGAGCTTGCGGAAGTTATCGCCCATGGCCTGAAGGAGTTGATCTTCCTCAGATTTGCTGATGCTGATACTTGGTTCGTTGACGATCTCGAGCCCAGCAGCGGTGATGATTTCTTCATCAAAAGTTTCCCCTTCGGTCGGTACTCCAATGCTTGCCGTCCCCGGCAAGTTGACAAACAAGTTCTCGCCAACTTTGAGATATTTGCTTGATGAGGGGACTTCGGATGTTGACGGTTGATCCTCAGCAACCACCTCGCCAGTAGCTAGGGGCTCCGTGGCCGGCGTAGCGCCTGGCGCTCCTACGGCAGGAATGCCGTCAGTACGTTCACCAGCCTCCTTGCCGTCCCTTTCAGCAGATTCATTGGCGGGCTCCTCCTGTGCAGTCTTGGCGGCCTCATCGGCAAAGGCACTACTGGCCTCGACGGTGGCATCCTTGGCAGCCTCACTGGCAGCGATTTTGTCGGCTTCGGCGGCAACATCCCTGGTGGTCTCCTCGATGACAGCGTCGATGTCCATGTGTTCCATCACAGGGAATTCTAAAGGACGAAGGAGGGAAACAGAATGAGATAAAGATTGAAATTCAAGAAGACAAAAGAAAGAGAGATAAAGGAAAGAATAGCAAGCACTCTGAGGCAATTGGTTACCTGCATCGAGCTGTCGAGAGGTGGCTTCGCCCCTCCCGGCAACCTCGGTTGCCGGGGGTAGGATGCCAGTACCGATGATTGCCGGATCCTCCTCAACCAAGATAAGCTCGTCGGTGTGATCTCTTGCCGGGGATGCGCTTGTGGGCGGCATAGTTGACGAAGGTGGCACGACGGGGGTGTCTCCCAATAACTCCCCTTGTTGCCGTCCTTCTCCTGCAAGCCCAAAGATATCAGCCGCAAGGATAGAAACCTCAGTGTTCGCCAACGGAAAAAAAGTAATGAACTCACGCTGGGGGCTGTGCTGGGGGCTGCGTCGAGGGCTAAGCTCCGGGCTGATGGTAATTATTTCCGGCACGCTTGTGAAGCCTGCCGGGGGCTCGTCGCCCGTGGAAGTCTTTGCCCTCTTCGCCATCCTTTCCGCCAAGGTTTCTGCATCACTGCAGAGACAAAACAAGCAAGTCAATAAGATTGATTCAGAATTTGGAAGATAAAGGCTGCGACAGGATACTTACTCTTCCTCTTCTTGTCCCGAGCTGAAGCCGGAGATGTCGAAATCGACCTCCGTTGCAGTGTCCGTATGGGGGGCAGAGGAGGGGTTCTGGGTCGCTTGGCTGTAGCAGGTGCAAGGGGTTGGTGTGGCTCTGCCGCCTTAGCCTCCGATGCGGTTGTGTGAGACGCCCCTGCCGCCCCAGTAGTTGTCGCAGGTGTGTGTCTCGCGCGCCGCATGGGTTGCTGTCGAACTCCTTGCCGCGGTGCAGCCTTGCCGGCCGCCTTCTTGCCGGGAGCCTCGCTGCTCGAAGAAGGTTGGCTTGTCGGGATGCCAGACGCAGCCTTTCGAAGAACAAGCTTTGTCTTCTTCGGGGCTGGGAGCTCCTCTTGCGGTTCTTCTTCAGCCGCGTCTTCGTCGGACAATCTCTCAGCGGTTGCGCTGCTCTGTTCCCCGGCAGCCTTGTCCTCCCCGGTAGGATTTTCTTCCATCACTACCTCTGCGTCACTGGTTTCCCATTCTGTGAAGCCGACGCTGCCGGCCTCTGCGGCAAGATTCGCCTCCTCCGCCCTTGTGGTGATGTATGCCACTTCTTCGTCGGTGGTGGCCCGGATGAGGTCTGCTTCTTCCTGGACGGCTCTCTTCGTCAAGTTATCAAAGAACTTTTGTGCTTCCTCCTCGGATGGCTCGACCCAAGTCGCGTCAAGACCGTGAGCATTGAACAGTGGCATTCTGGCGATAATCGACCCCAGAGCAGAGTTGTTGCACAGAGGGACAATTCTTGCCGGCAACCGATGTTTGTTGTCGCGCTGGAATAGCCTTTGGCGGAGAGTGCCAAGTTGCATAGCAGTCAAATTGTTGTTCAATCCGGGGCACAGTCTCATGATGTCTGCTGCGTTCCGGTATTCCCAAGCTGATCTCCCTTTATTCTGTAAGGGGGCGATGCGGCGGCGGAGGAAATCGAAGCTGATCATCTCCATTGTGAGCCAGGCAGCTTTCAGGCGAAGGATCCTGGTGGTGGCAATCATGAGCTTCTCGTCTTCAACAGCGAAACCGCTCCAGTCGCTGCCGCGGACCGCCTTCTGCCATCGAGGCAAACAGAACGGATGGGGATCTTTTTCCTTGATCCAGCACCACTCGGACCGCCATTCATCCCACTTCTCGCGGTAAACCCCTTCTGGGTATATTTCCTTGTTCCAAGCCCTTGGAATCCAGGCGATAGAAATAAGTGACAAAGAAGGGATATCAGTCCGATCCGCTTTTGGAACAAGAACCTGGAATCACGCGAGTTGCGGGGTGAGCTTTCGTCTCCCTCGCATACATGCACTGGTACCGGTTCTTCAGAGCTTTCACATCGAGCCCAGCAGCGGTGATGATTTTTTCATCAAAAGTTTCCCCTTCGGTCGGTACTCCAATGCTTGCCGTCCCCGGCAAGTTGACAAACAAGTTCTCGCCAACTTTGAGATATTTGCTTGATGAGGGGACTTCGGATGTTGACGGTTGTTCCTCAGCAACCGCCTCGCCAGTAGCTAGGGGCTCCGTGGCCAGCGTAGCGCCTGGCGCTCCTGCGGCAGGAATGCCGTCAGTACGTTCACCAGCCTCCTTGCCGTCCCTTTCAGCAGATTCCTTGGGGGGCTCCTCCTGTGCAGTCTTGGTGGCCTCATCGGCAAAGGCACTGCTGGCCTCGACGGTGGCATCCTTGGCGGCCTCACTGGCAGCGATTTTGTCGGCTTCGGCGGCAACATCCCTGGCGGTCTCCTCGATGACAGCGTCGATGTCCATGTGCTCCATCACAGGGAATTCTAAAGGACGAAGGAGGGAAACAGAATGAGATCAAGATTGAAGTTCAAGAAGACAAAAGAAAGAGAGATAAAGGAAAGAATAGCAAGCACTCTGAGGCAATTGGTTACCTGCATCGAGCTGTCGAGAGGTGGCCTCGCCCCTCCCGGCAACCGAGGTTGCCGGGGGTAGGATGCCAGTACCCATGATTGCAGGCTCCTCCTCAACCAAGATAAGCTCGTCGGTGTGATCTCTTGCCGGGGATGCGCTTATGGGCGGCGTAGTTGACGAAGGTGGCACGACGGGGGTGTCTCCCAATAACTCCCCTTGTCGCCGTCCTTCTCCTGCAAGCCCAAAGATATCAGCCGCAAGGATAGAAACCTCAGTGTTCGCCAACGGAAAAAGAGTAATGAACTCACGCTGGGGGCTGTGCTGGGGGCTGCGTCGAGGGCTAAACTCCGGGCTGATGGTAATTGTTTCCGGCACGCTTGTGAAGCCTGCCGGGGGCTCGTCGCCCGTGGAAGTCTTTGCCCTCTTCGCCATCCTTTCCGCCAAGGTTTCTGCATCACTGCAGAGACAAAACAAGCAAGTCAATAAGATTGATTCAGAATTTGGAAGATAAAGGCTGCGACAGGATACTTACTCTTCCTCTTCTTGTCCCAAGCTGAAGCCGGAGATGTCGAAATTGACCTCCGTTGCAGTGTCCATATGGGGGGGCGGAGGAGGGGTTCTGGGTCGCTTGGCTGTAGCAGGTGCAAGGGGTTGGTGTGGCTCTGCCACCTTAGCCTCCGATGCGGTTGTGTGAGACGCCCCTGCCGCCCCAGTAGTTGTCGCAGGTGTGTGTCTCGCGCGCCGCATGGGTTGCTGTCGAACTCCTTGCCGCGGTGCAGCCTTGCCGGCTGCCTTCTTGTCGGGAGCCTCGCTGCTCGAAGAAGGTTGGCTTGCCGGGATGCCAGACGCAGCCTTTCAAAGAACACGCTTTGTCTTCTTCGGGGCTGGGAGCTCCTCTTGCGATTCTTCTTCAGCCGCGTCTTCGTCGGACAAGCTCTCAGCGGCTGCGCTGCTCTGTTCCCCGGCAGCCTTGTCCTCCCCGGCAGGATTTTCTTCCATCACTACCTCTGCGTCACTGGTTTCCCATTCTGTGAAGCCGACGCTGCCGGCCTCCGCAGCAAGATTCGCCTCCTCCGCCCTTGTGGTGATGTATGCCACTTCTTCGTCGGTGGTGGCCCGGATGAGGTCTGCTTCTTCCCGGACGGCTCTCTCCCTCAAGTTATCAAAGAACTTTTGTGCTTCCTCCTCGGATGGCTCAACCCAAGTCGTGTCAAGACCGTGAGCATTGAACGGTGGCATTGTGGCAATAATCGACCCCAGGGCAGAGTTGTTGCACAGAGGGACAATTCTTGCCGGCAACTGATGTTTGTTGTCACGCTGGAATAGCCTTTGGCGGAGAGCACCAAGTTGCATAGCAGTCAAATTGTTGTTCAATCCGGGGCACAGTCTCATGATGTCTGCTGCGTTCCGGTATTCCCAAGCTGATGTCCCTTTATTCTGCAAGGGGGCGATGCGGCGGCGGAGGAAATCGAAGCTGATCATCTCCATTGTGAGCCCGGCAGCTTTCAGGCGAAGGATCCTGGTGGTGGCAATCGTGAGCTTCTCGTCTTCAGCAGCGAAATCGCTCCAGTCGCTGCCGCGGACCGCCTTCTGCCATCGAGGCAAACAGAACGGATGGGGATCTTTTTCCTTGATCCAGCACCACTCGGACCGCCATTCATCCCACTTCTCGCGGTAAACCCCTTCTGGGTATATTTCCTTGTTCCAAGCCCTTGGAATCCAGGCGATAGAAATAAGCGACGAAGAAGGGATATCAGTCTGATCCGCTTTTGGAACAAGAACCTGGAATCACGCGAGTTGCGGGGTGAGCTTTCGTCTCCCTCGCCCACATGCACTGGTACCGGTTCTTCAGAGCTTTCGCATCGAGCGACGGGGCGAAGAGGACGTACTTCTTCCGCATCTTCACCAGCTCGCTCTCCGGGACATTGGCTTTCGTCTCCTTGCCCTTGCCTTTGCTGGTCTTGGGCGGCATGGCGACTGTGGGGGCGAAAGCCGGGGATGGAGCGGGTGTGGAGGCAATGAGCGGATAAGGAGAAGCTTTGCTCTGGGCTCGAGAGAAGGAAGGCAAGGTGGATTTCAGATTGAAAAGAAGAAGAAGAGGGGGTAAATAGGCAGCGCCTCTGCAGTTTCCTTTTTATGTGGAAGGAGCGAGGCCGCCTCTTTTACTGCCCAATGTGAATACACCTCTACAAGTGCGCTGCGGCCGCGGCCGTTCAGCGCACGCGCCCCACGTCGCGCATTCAATGCGCGTAGTGGGGGGACGTTGTAAGCGAAATCATCACAAGCAGTTAATCCCCTGCCACGCGTGCCCGTGCACTGTTTGGGCCTAGCCCAACAACGCCTCGCACTCGTGTATGGCCTAGGCCCGGGGGCTCCTGTCGGTGTACTAAGTATTGGGACTTTAGTACCCCATACTTGTGCACGGGCAGTCGTAGCCAAGCCCGCGGCAAGGATTGCCGGGGGAATAATTGGAGATTAGTGCAAGATTGCCGAGGAGACACTCAGACCAAGAATTAAAGGATCAGGAGTTAATAAGAGCTGAAGACCGAAGACCAGGCCCCCGACAAGATCTTGCTGGGGTGGCTCACGAAACCCGGCAAGATTCGAGCCCGGCAAGATTTGCGCCCCGGCAAGATTCTACCACTGTGTCACCGCTTCAGCACAGCAACCAGCCTGGCATCCTGGGCCCATTCCTGGATGCGTGGCAGGATACCAGTGGAGGAGAGCTTAAGCGGTGCTGATGGGATGGCCCCTGAGGGAGTCCTTGATTAAGGGGTCCTCGGGCGTCCGAACTACGTAACGTGGGCCGGACTGATGGGCCATGAAGATACAAGACAGAAGGCTCTCTCCCGTGTCCGTATGGGACTCTCCTTGGCGTGGATGGCAAGCTTGCCGTTCGGATATGAAGATTCCTTTCTCTGTAACTGACTTTGTACAAACCCTAGTCCCCTCCGGTGTCTATATAAACCGTAGGGTTTAGTCCGTAGAGGCAATCATAATCAGACAGGCTAGACTTCTAGGGTTTTAGCCATTACGATCTCGTGGTAGATCAACTCTTGTAATACTCATATTCATCAAGATCAATCAAGCAGGACGTAGGGTATTACCTCCATAGAGAGGGCCCAAACCTGGGTAAACATCGTGTCCCCCGTCTCCTGTTACCATCGACCTTAGACGCACAGTTCGGGACCCCCTACCCGAGATCCGCCGGTTTTGACACCGACATTGGTGCTTTCATTGAGAGTTCCTCTGTGTCGTCGCTTAGAGGGCTCGATGGCTCCGTCAATCATCCACAACGATGCTGCCTTGAGGGAGGTATTTCTCCCCGGCCAGATCCTCGTGTTTGGCGGCTTCGCACTGCGGGCCAACTCACTTGGCCATCTAGAGCAGATCGACAGCTACGCCCCAGGTCACCAGATTAGTTTTGGAAACCTGGATTATATCGCTAACGTCCGAGGAGACTTGATCTTCCAAGGATTCGCGACCCCAACCTCCGCTCTGGCCTTAGATCCGGAGCGCGTCGCCAGGCCCAAAGACGGGCTTCCCGAGCCTGCCGGACTATTTGCGGCCACTAACCCCAATACGGGAGAGCCGGATGAAGTAGCGTCATAGGCAACCATCACAAAGCCAGACCCTTCTCCGGGCACTGGCTCCGAACCTCTGGAGTCAGCATCGTGTGAGCTCGGCCAAGGAATCTCCTCCCCGCCGTACTCCACGGACTCCCTTCTCCCCGGCCAAACCTCGCCTTTAAGCGAGGCTCTGGACTTGATGTGATCCCTCGTCATTATAGAGGAGCATTGTTCGAACTACGCCCAGCCCATACCAGGGGCTTAGAGCGGGGAATTTTACGTCCCACCCACCACCCACTTCATTGCCAGTGTCAAAGACTTAACCGACATGCTCGATTACGACTCCGAAGACATCGACGGTCTGGACGACGATGCCAGAGAGGAGCAGGCCCAAAACCAGCCGTTTACTGGGCACTGGACAGCCACCTCCTCGTATGACATGTAAACGGTGGATACTCCCAAAGAGAATAACGGCAATAATGAGAAAGATCCAGTTGAGGATAAACCTCCTGAGACACAGCCAAAGCGCCGACGTCAGCGGCACCGCTCTAAATCACGCCGTGGAAAAGACAGCAATACCGGCACAAGAGTAAAAAATACTCCCGACGATGCCGAAGACAAAAGAAGATCCCATCAAGCCGACTTCCGAACAGGACGATAGGGAAGATGGACAAGTCAGCCCTGATGAACAGGCCATAAACAAAGACTCAGAGGACAGCAACTATCTTCCACTCTTCGAAGATAGGGTGAGCCTCGGCGATGAAGACTTTATCGTGCCTGAGGAACCCGTCGAGCAGGAACGCTTTAAGCGCCGGCTAATAGCCACTACGAGGAGCCTGAAAAAGAAATAGCAGCAGCTTCAAGCTGATCAAGATCTACTCAACGACAGATGGACTGATGTCCTGGCAGCCGAGGAATACGGACTCGAGCGCCCCATTAAAAGTTACCCAAAGCATAAACTGCTACCCCAATTCGACGATGAGGCACTTGAGCCCATGCCATCAACACATAATGCGGCTCACCGACCACCACGTGGCCGGGACAAAGCGGCAACTCAAGCCGAACACCAGCCCATACTACCTCGCCGCAAAAGCAGAGACATAACAGCCCGGGGTCATACGTATGACCTGCGGCAGGACCTGGACAATAAAGCAGGTCAGACCAGATCGATCTACAGATCACGGGGGCGCGGCCTGACGCGCGACGACGACCATCTAGCCGGACGTGTCAAACATAACCACGCCCGGGCCAAAAACTACCGACGAACCCCATCCAAGCTACGCCGCGACTTGGCCCGATATAGAGTCGCCGCACACCCCCTTTGCTTCACTGATGAAGTAATGAAACACGAATTCCCGGAAGGGTTTAAACCCATGAATATCGAATCATATGATGGAACAACAGATCCTGCAGTATGGATTGAAGATTTCCTTCTCCATATTCACATGGCCCGCGGTGATGACCTCCATGCCATCAAATACCTCCCACTAAAATTAAAGGGACCAGTGCGGCACTGGCTGAACAGCCTCCCAGAGAACTCCATTGGCAGCTGAGAAGACTTGGAAGACGCCTTCCGCGATAACTTTCAAGGTACATATGTCCGGCCTCTGGATGCCGACGATCTAAGTCACATCATCCAGCAGCCCGGGGAGTCAGCCAGGAAGCTCTGGACTAGGTTCCTAATTAAAAAGAACCAAATTGTCGATTATTCGGACGCCGAAGCCCACACGGCCTTCAAACATAGCGTCCGAGATGAATGGCTTGCCCGCCACCTCGGTCAAGAAAAACCAAAATCCATGGCAGCCCATACCGCTCTGATGACCCGCTTTTGCGCGGGAGAAGATAGCTGGCTTGCTCGTAGAAACAATAGCACCAGTGATCCGGGCACTTCCGAAGTTCGAGACGGCAACGGCAAGCCACGACGCAATAAGCACAAGCGTCGAAATAATAATGAAGGAACGCAAGACACGGCGGTAAACGCCGGATTCAGCGGCTCCAAAACCGGTCAACGGAAAAAGCCATTAAAGGCAAACAGAGACGGACCATCCAATTTAGAAAAGATACTGGATCGGCCCTGCCAGATTCATGGCACCCCCGATAAACCAGCCAATCACACCAACAGAAGCTGTTGGGTCTTCAAACAAGCCGGCAAGCTTAACGCCGAACACAAGGGGAAGGGGCCGCCCAGTGACAGCGATGACGAAGAGACTCGCCAACCGAACACCAGGGGTCAGAAGCAATTTCCCCCCGAAGTAAAAACAGTCAACATGATATACGTGACGCACATCCCTACAGAGGAGCGCAAGCGCGCACTACTGGACGCCAATGCCATAGAGCCAGGCACCCCAAAATTAAGCCAATGGGCGGCCTGCCCGATCACCCTTGATCGCAAGGACCACCCAGTCAGTATCCGTCACGAAAGTTTGGCAGCTCTGATCCTCGATCCAATTATCGATGGGTTCCATCTCACGAAAGTCCTTATGGACAGCGGCTGTAGTCTTAATCTACTCTACCAAGACACTGTCCGCAGAATGGGCATTGATCCTTCATGAATCAAGCCCACCACAGCTACCTTCAAGGGAGCAGTGTCCGGTGTAGAAGCTCGCTGCATGAGCTCAATTACAATGGAATTCGTTTTTGGCTCACCGAACAACTTTAGAAGCGAAGGCTTGACCTTCGATATTATCCCGTTCCGCAGCAGCTACCACGCGCTACTCGGGCGTACCGCTTTTACTCGTTTTAATGCGGTCCCACATTACGCCTATTTCAATCTTAAGATGCCCGGTCCACGCGGCGTCATCACGATAAACGGAAATACGGAATGCTCCCTCCATACAGAGGAGCGTACTATGGCTACTGCAGCCGAAGCACAAAGCGGCCTTATCAAGCCGCGTATCTCATCGGCCGTCAAGCCGCCGGTCTCTACTAAACAGGACCAATCAATCTCAGAGCTGGATTAGCAGTTCAGCCTCCGCCGTCCACCCCATATAGCCGCGAAGTTTATACCGCGCATACATAATTATGCACTTAAAATACCATGGTCATCGACGGAGGCATAGTACGGACAGGCCTACAATGCGGTCCGCACCCTCATAGTCTTTTTACTTTTTCTAACTATTTTTTATCTTTTACAACAGGTGATTCAAAGCCTGGTCATCTTACGGACTCTTTCTAAAGTTCGGCTTCGTACAAATAACCAAAGGCTATTCCTACTAAGGAGTCCTTTAACCGAGGCAAGGCAGCGCAGACGTGCGACAGGAGGTCCTAATGATTCATGTAAGACCGCACTCTTTATTTTAAACCTGTAAAGTGCCTTTTTCCTCAGCCCTCGGCCCCCGGCATATCAAATAGCCCGGGTAGGGGCGTTATAATCTGTAAAATTGAGTTTACGTGTCAATCAGATTCCAGTGAACATAACCCGTATTCAGTATTCGCTTTTTCTACGTACTGAATTTTGCTTCTTCGGTTGTTTCACGTACGCACCTCGGCACAAATTGCCAGGGGCTCGATACGGCAACACATGAGTTGCCGACAAGTCCGAACAGCTTTTCAGCACACTTCGGCGTCACAAGTTTGGCCTTTTATGCATCAGCTCCGAATCATGTCTTTGGTCAATAGTTGGGTTGCCCGGCTCCTGTGCTTACTACCTTACGTTCCGCTATATCGGCTAGGGTAGTAAAGGGAGAACTACTGCGATTGTGTCCTGGTTCATCCGGATGAGCACCTCGGTAGAGAAAGCCGAAAACTGACTGTCATGATGTGGCGAGAGCTAGTCAACCACTCGATAACTCATCAGAATCTTTCGCGATTCTTTCCGTATTACACGAAGGACCGTTCTTCTGGTCACCTATGTAACGCAACATATTCGGGTAAACGCGTACATGCCAGGGGCAATATCGTAGACCCGCCGTCAAACTCCTATGGCTAAGTGAAAGTGTTAAAGCCCTATAGTCCGATTGCCTAGTTCGCCGCATTGACACCTCCTTCATGGACCAAGACGTTGGGTCAAGAGTGATCAAGTGCTTTTCCGAACACCCCCGTATTATATGCGAGGGGGCTGAAGCCGACGACTGGCAAACTTTCATATTATACGAAGAACGGCCGCACAGGAGGAACCAAAACTTTCAGGCAAAAGTATAAAAAATATGGCCTTAATATATCATAATATTGTTTTTACAAATTTGGTATATTCACTCGAACATCATATCTTTCGAGCACTGACCCTCTATCAAGCGGGCACCCTCTAGGACATCCTCAAAATAATGCTCTGGAGTGTGATGGTCCTTGCCCTCGGGTGGACTCTTCGCTGCAATATCCGTGGCCTTCATCTTCGCCCAGTTTGTCTTGACGCGGGCAAAGGCCATCCGTGCACCCTCAATGCACGTTGACCGCTTAACAGCATCGATACGCGGCACCACATCAACAAGTCACTGCACCAAAATGAAATAGCTATTTGGAATTGGCTCAGTCGGCCACAGCCGGACCACGACGTCCTTCATGGCAGATCTGGATATCTTGTGGAGCTCGGCCCACTGGGCCATCTGTTCGTTCAGCAACAGCGGACGCTTCGGCATGCTGAATTGCGACCAGAAAAGCTTCTCCGTTGCACGTCCTTCTTGCACTTGGAAAAACTACGCCGCATCGGAGACACTCTTCGGCAAGTCCAAGAATGCGTCTGGAGAACTCCACATTTGATTAAGGGGGGCATACTTTGGATCGCTGAATTTAGTCTGTAATAAGAAAGGCTTACCGGCCGCTATCTCCCCAGCTTGCCGGATCTCTTCCCGAGCCGCTCTAGACTCGGACCGTGCTTCTCTCGCCTCTTGTAAGGCCTTGCCGAGATTGACCGTTGTGGCTTTGTTATCCTTCTCGAGGAATTCGCATCGAAAATTGGCATCCTTTAGCTTGCACGTCATGGTAGATATTCTCTCCTCGCACTGGCGCCGAGCAGCCTGTTCGGCCTTTAACTCAGCAGCTGCCTTCTTGGCAGTCGCCTCACTCATCCTGGCTTGCTCCTTGGCCCGGGCAAGCTCAGCCCGTAGGACCTCAACTGCGGCAGCATTATCTGCAGTTATGCATATCTCAGTATACAATTTTCAGCGTCATGCTCATATTATCATACTTACATATACTGACTGCTCCAAAAACATACCTTGCGCCTCGTCCAGCCGCCTGTTAATAAGTGTGAGATCGTCATCTGCCACATCAAGTTTCTGCTTCAGCCTTGCAACCTCTGTAGCTTGGGCAGTCATCGTGGATGAAACAACCTGTGTTCCAATCCATCAGATTATTTCCTGGGAATATCTTTTTTGATCCTCTGATCGCCTCCCTTCGGACGCCAACCAGAGTCTCAGGGGCTACTATCTATACACAGGTGCATTTTGCACGTAGAAGTGCAATTGAAGATATTACATTGCATACCTCGAAGCCTCTTAGCAGGCTCATGAAGGATTCATTCAATCCGCTTCTCGCGGACAGAATCCTCTCAACTACCGTACCCATTAAGGTACGATGTTCCTCTGAAACGGACGCATGTTGCAGCATGCCCGTCATTGTATCCGGCGCCCCCGGATCCCTGGGAGAGGCCGTGGGAGTACGGACTCCCTTGGAAAGAATATGTTTACCTGACTCAAGAGTCGTCCCCGGCTGTAAAACGGATAGTCCGGGCCCTTTATTGTTGGTCCCCATAGGGTCCGCATGCCCCGGACTCTGGACGGCCGAAGTATCACCTTCGGGCGTGGTTTTCATTATCCCTCGCACCGCTTGTTGATCGGGAGAGATCCTCCGGGATGACACCTCGGAGTCGTCTGCCCTGTCGGGCGAGAAGGTCTGTGGAGGCGTCTCGCTTTCCATCATCTCCGGAAGAAGATCCCCCGAGGAGGAGAACTGTTGAGGAAGACTGCGTGCCGGACTACAAACATATATTTTAAATGTTACCCTGGTAACCGAAAAGTAATGGGATATGTTTCGGATGCCCCTGTTCACTTACAATTCGGCAAAGGGCCTGTCCTTACGGAGGAACTGCGCGACAATGTCGTCTTTTGAACCCGAGCCACCTGATAGGGACATCTTCCCTCGCTTAGGAGCCTTTGCTTCCAAATCTTCAGAGGCGGCCCTCTTCTTCCCATCGGGAGAGGGGATGTCAGCTTCTCCTTCTCTTTTGTCTCCGGAAGAGGGAGTTCCAATCTCCCCGGACATAGTGTGTGGTGTACCTTTAGAATAGAGGCCACATTTGGCCTTCTTGCTCTCCTCTTTGTCCCCCTTCACCGACGCTTGGTATGGCGCCGGAGCCAGCATCCTTGTTAACACAGGATCTGCTCAGTCTTCGGGAAGAGGGGCCGAACACCTAATTCTTTCCGCCTTCTTGATCCAGCCCTGGTCGAAGATGGTTTTCTCAGTATATTGTTGCGAGATATTTAACTAAGCTGTGTTCAGGAGTCGAGGGCCTACCGAGGTATCTAGATGGTTGCAGTCGAGGCCGATGTCCTCGGTAGTATCCGGCCACTGTTTTCGTGTCCCGAAGAATAACTTCCACATTCCTTTGTGCGTCGTGCCAAAGAAGTGCTGAAGAGTCCGTGGTCCTTCCGGATTGAACTCCCACATGCGGAGGGGCCGTCGCTGGCATGGCAGGACCCGGTGGACTAGCATTACCTGGATTTCATTGATAAGGTCGGTGTCCTTCTTGAGGAGGCTCCGGATGTGGCTTTGTAGCGTCTGCACTTCGTCCATTGATCCCCAGTCCAGCCCCTTATTAATCCATGATGCGAGCCGTAATGGAGGGCCAGACCGGAACGCAGGTGTAGCTGCCCACTTGGTACCACGGGGTTCAGTGATGTAAAACCACTCCCGTTGCCATAGGTTGGAGGTTTCCGTGAAAGAGCCTTTTGGCCAAGGTGTATGGGTGAGTTTGCTCACCGTAGCATCACTGCACTCCGCTTGCTTCCCATCAACTACCTTCGGCTCATATTAAAGGTCTTGAGCCATAAGCCGAAGTGTGGGGGAATTCGGAGAAAGGCCTCGCACATGACGATGAACGCCGAGATGTGAAGAAAGGATTCCGGAGCTAGATCATGAAAATCTAGCCTGTAATAGAACATAAGTCCGCGAACGAAGGGATGGAGAGCAAACCCTAGCCCTCGGAGGAAGTGAGAGAAGAATACGACCCTCTCGCCGGATCTGGGAGTAGGAATGACCTGCCCTTGAGCAAGGAGCCTGTGGGGGATTTCCGCGGTCAGGTATTTTGCCACCCGGAGCTTCGCGATATCCTCCTCTGTGACAGAGGAGGCCACCCACCCGCCTTGAGGGTTGGGTCCGGACATGACTAGGAGGCTGGGAACAAATAAATTGAACCTTGGGAGCTAGAACTCGAGGTTGGAAAAGATGAGGAAAGGGAAAGCGTAGAGGAGAAAGACTGGTCTGTGCCCCTTTATAAAGGCGATGAATATCAAAACGCTTCCTCATAGGCCTCAAAACCTTCCTGTTCCCAAGGAATCATACCTACGGGACGGTTGGGTTACCCACGCCCGTATTGATGAGAATCCCGTAGTAAGGGGACATGATCTCTGCTTCGACAAGATGAGCCAATAAAACCGCTTCTCGAAACATGGAGCGGGAGGCTAAAAAAAACGGTTCGAGATAATGACCGTGCAGGAACGTGGTGTCGCGTTACAAAAAGTTGTCAGCAGATTGGACTCGTGAAATATTATACTCTCTGCGGTTGTGTGTGGTACCTGTTTTGCAGAGCCGGACACGTTTTCTGTGCTCGAAGTCTGTTTTGGAGTATTCTAAGGAGGAACCCGCCTTCCAATGCCGAAGACAATCTGCGCGCCGGACACATCGTCATTGAAGCCTGGTTCATGGGCTACTGAGGGAGTCCTGGATTAAGGGGTCCTTGGGCATCCGGACTAAGTAACGTGGGCCGAACTGATGGGCCATGAAGATAAAAGACAGAAGGCTCTCTCCCGTGTCCGGATGGGACTCTCCTTGGCGTGGACTGCAAGCTTGGCGTTCGGATATGAAGATTCCTTTCTTTGTAACCGACTTTGTACAAACCCTACTCCCCTCCGGTGTCTATATAAACCGGAGGGTTTAGTCCGTAGAGGCAATCATAATCAGACAGGCTAGACTTCTAGGGTTGTAGCCATTACGATCTCGTGGTAGATCAACTCTTGTAATACTCATATTCATCAAGATCAATCAAGCAGGATGTAGGGTATTACCTCCATAGAGAGGGCCCGAACCTGGGTAAACATCGTGTCCCCCGTCTCCTGTTACCATCGACCTTAGACGCACAGTTCAGGACCCCCTACCCGAGATCCGCCGGTTTTGACACCGACAGCCCCTTTTTCCTTCCCCAAGGAATGAGGACACCTAAACGGACACCTCACGGTGCATTAATGGCATTTGTCCTAAACCGTCAATGGTTAGGTATGATTACCCTGTAGCTACTTTACACCTTCATGTATGTACATTGAGCCGCTGTGGTGACCCCTTTGAACGTATAAAAGGAGGCCCAAGGCAACTGCTACAGGGGAGAGGATCTTCTGGCCCATTCTGCATGCGTAGCTGCTCTTTGAACGTACTATTCATCGCTAGCGCTCCTGGAGTTTGAGCTCAAGAACACCCTTAATAAAACAAAGCAGGAGTAGGGTTTTACGCTGATTAGCGGCCCGAACCTGGGTAAAACCACCTCGCGTCGATCGTTAGTTCTGCTCTTTGTGCATACCTCTTTCCCTGCCGAATCGTAGAAGGGATCCCCGCGGTCCCATAGGTGTCGTACGCCGACAACAACCTATCCACTTCTTCCTTTCTTTCAAAATTTGGCTTTCATGTCAAGTGACATTTTCCTACTTCCATTAATGTTCATTTATTTCGTGATAATCTTACACCATGCCTGTAGCCTCTCTGTATAATTTCAGCTCTTTTGGAATTGTTTTGGCCAGATTAAAAAACAGTTCAAATTTGAATTATATTCAAACTTGGATTATTTTTTTGTCTTTCAAAATTTCCGGAGCAATTTATTAAAATGCTACATAATTCTAGGAGTCCATACATATTCTCATTTCTTTGAAATTCATCCTCAATATCCCTGGCCTTTTCCCTTTTGACGACTGTGTATTTATGGGCAGAATTAAAAGAAAAAGGAAAGGCCTCACCTTATCCGAAGCCACCTGGGCCATTTCCCTTCAACCAGCCCACCTCACTTACCTCCATCAGCCCAGCTAGCCCACCAGCAGCAAACTCCTATGGATCATCTTCCTCTTCTGTACGGCAGGGCATCCATGGATGCCACGTCGACAGTCCGGTTGATTTGACGGCCGGAGGGACCCCTGGCCTCCCTATAAGACCGCCCCCGTGCCCTAGACGACCTCCTCTATCCATTCTCCCCTTTCCTGCCCTCGCCGCCGCCAAGGTAAGGACACCCATGCGCCCGCCGATGCCATGGCCAAGAGGAGGCCGAGCTCCTCTTCGGCTTGATCAGCTCGGCCCAGCCTTCTCCTTCCGCATCTCCCTCGGCCTCGCAAGCACCCATTCGAGCCCCGGATCGACCTCCTCCTCGATGTCTTCTTCCCCTGCTTCCTCTGCTTCATGGAGCCGCAGCCCTGCCAAGTCCACCGCCGCCGTTCAACGCACTTCCCCGCCGTCTCCACTGCGTTTCGGTTGAACCACGACGTCGGCCAAACCCGTGGTGAGCTCCTGCTCCTCCCTATCTTTGTCCCCTTGTTGATTCCATCCACGAAGCCGGAATTCTGTGCATATCCCAGGCCATGATCGATCTTCGCAACCTCTGTTGTACCCCTGCTTGCACGCTCGAGCTCATCCACATACAGGCGAACGTAGCCCCCGCATGCATCTGCACCCGCGCGTGCACCCTGCCTCCTTGCCGCTCGCTCGCCGCGCCATGCTCGCCCATACATCACTGTGCGCCGCAGCCGAGATTAGTTCCGGCTCGATGCTCGAGCTCTGGCCTCTTTCCTCCGCTCCCCGCATGCGGGAGCATGATTTCTTGTTGTGAGTCTTTCACGTGCCTCCGCCGCTCGGTTCGGTCACCGGCGAGCAGCTCCGACGAGTTCGTCCGTCGCTCTCTGTGCACAGCGCCACCTCCTCTGTTTTTCTCTGCTTCAGCACGCACGCGACACCGGCGAGCAGCAGCCGCTCGTCCCCGCCTTGCGCATCCACACCCACACTCTCGCGTCGTTGCTCCTCCACACTCACCCTGGCACGTTTTCCGCACCCCCGCCGGTCCTGTGCAACCACAGCAGCTGTTGCTGTTGGCTCCCGTCGCCGGCGAGTCCCGCGCACGCTTCAGTTTTGGTCCTGGTTGCGATGCGCAAATGCTTTATTTTTCCTGCTGATATCCCTTTGCATCACAAACACACAACTAGCGCAGTGGCTAGCGCAGCCACTATGCATTCGGGGGGTCTGGGCTTCGAGTCCGAGCCGCCCCATTTTTGCTCTGTTTTCCTGTTATTTTGCATACCCACATTCGCTCCGGGCCAGATCTGCTGCTCGGCTTGCACAGTACGTTGCATTCGGCCCGCAGACGTTTTTTATTTTTACATGCTCATAATTGATTAACCATGCATCGTATTAAAACAAACCTTATATGTAAAATGTGTAGAATTTCATGTACTTTCATAATATCCAACTTTCATCGATGTTAGAAATGTTTAACATTGCTGTTTGTAATAATTGGCATAAATGTCATGTTAAAATGGTTTATTTCATAACTAAATAACCGTAGCTAAGTAAACTTTATATGTAAATTGTCTAGAAAAAATGCATAGATTAACATGGTGCACTTATTTTGCATATTTAACAACTTTAAAATGGTGTTTTACTTATAACAGTACCAAATTCGAAATATGCACATGGGTACTTTTGGGAATTGTTATTTGTGTTTCCGGCCTCATTTAAAATTGCCTAGATAGGTAGATTAATTATGCTTCACCTATATCCATGTTAACCAACATTTAAAGTTGATGAGTAGCATAAACGAGAGTGAAATAAATAAATGGAATGTGGGGTTTTCGTCGATATGCAACTCGTTGCGTATTGAGCTTCACTTAATTTAGTTTGTTTGTTGTACTTTGCCATGCTATGAATCATTAAATCGGATATGCATCATACTTAGTTGTGCATCATGCCATGATTATGCTTGTTTGTTTATCATGTTGTTTGCTTCTTTTCGGTTGTGCTTCTCCTTGATAGTTCCGGTCTCGTTGCGATTGTGAGGATTCGTTCAACTACGTTCATTCGTCTTCTTCATGGACTCGGTCTTCTTCCTAGCAGGATTTTAGGCAAGATGACCATTACCTGGATATCACTACTATCTTTGCTTTGCTAGTTTTCTCGATGCTATCGCTATGTCGCGCTACCTAGCACTTGTTTGCAAAGCCTACCAAATTGCCATGATAAGCCTCTAACCTTTTCCATAATCCTAGCAAACCGTTGTTTGGCTATGTTACCACTTTGCTCAGCCCCTCTTTGTCACGCCCAATATGCGATCCTATCCGAGAGGAACTCAAAGGTCCCACCAAGGATAGAGCCGCATATTGAAGACGCTTTTGCAAGGTGGATATCATTACATCCTACAATATACAACTCCAATGGGGATACATAAAAAGGCATACAAATGCCACATGAATACATGAACACATCATACAGAAGAGCAGCATCCGACTACGGATGAAAACAAATGGAAAACAAGAACGACATCCACCTTGCTAGCCCAGACTGCCGACCAGGAACCTATCTCTTGATCGAAGAAGAAGAAGTAGAAGAGGAACTTCAAAACAAGCAAGCATCGCTCTCACGTCAGATCAACACATTACCTGTACCTGCATCTGTTGTTGTAGTAATCTGTGAGCCACGAGGACTCAGCAAGCCCATTACCATGGGTATCAAGACTAGCAAAACTTAATGGGTATGGAATGGATAAGTGGTGTGGTTGCAGCAGCACTAAGCATTGTATGGTGGCTAACTTACGAGTACAAGAGTAAGAAGAGCAACTACGCATAACGGTCGCAAACTAGTAATGATCAATAAGTGATCCTGAACTACTTACGAGCCAAACATAACCCCACCGTGTTCTCTTCTCAAACTCACTCGAAAAGAGACGGTCACGGTTACACATGCGGTTGGTATATTTTATTTCGGATCTGGTGTCAAGTTCTCTACAACCGGATATTATAAATTCCCATCTGCCACATAACCATGGGCACAGCTTCCAAAAAGATTTAACCACGCAGGGGTGCTCCAAGTTGTCCATGATAAATTCCATGCGCATCCGATGGAACATCCTCGCACCATGAACAACACGATGCTTACGATAAGGAATTCCGGTGGACCTGCCTTTCATCAAAGGTAAAAACTAAACCAGCAAGACCACCCGATTCGCCGACAATCCCGATACAAGCCGCGTATCTTGTTCTCATTGCACGACCGGAAGAGCGCAGCGTACATCAACTGAGGCCCGAGTTGCCCCGAGGGAAGCCCCACATGACTATATTTTGGACCAACACCATCGGCACTGGCCCAACCTGAATTATATTGAAAACGAACCTCGGGTAGTGAGGGAGTCCTGGATTAGGGGGTCCTCGAGTGTCCGGACTACGTAACGTGGGCCGGACTGATGGCCATGAAGATACAAGACAGAAGGCTCTCTCCCGTGTCCGGATGGGACTCTCCTTGGCGTGGACGGCAAGCTTGGCGTTCGGATATGAAGATTCCTTTCTCTGTAACCGACTTTGTACAAACCCTTGTCCCCTCCGGTGTCTATATAAACCAGAGGGTTTAGTCCGTAGAGGCAATCATAATCAGATAGGCTAGACTTCTAGGGTTTTAGCCATTACGATCTCGTGGTAGATCAACTCTTGTAATACTCATATTCATCAAGATCAATCAAGCAGGACGTAGGGTATTACCTCCATAGAGAGGGCCCGAACCTGGGTAAACATCGTGTCCCCCGTCTCTTGTTACCATCGACCTTAGACGCATAGTTCGGGACCCCGTACCCGAGATCCACCGGTTTTGACACCGACAGGTAGCTTAACTCCCTATGCGTCAAATTTATTATTAGATTTATCGTAGACCCGCCGTCAAACTCCTATGGCTAAGTGAAAGTGTTAAAGCCCTGTAGTCCGATTGCCTAGTTTGCCGCATTGACACCTCCTTCATGGACCAAGACGTTGGGTCAAGAGTGATCAAGTGCTTTTCCGAACACCCCCGTATTATATGCGAGGGGGCTGAAGCCGACGACTGGCAAACTTTCAGATTATACGAAGAACAGCCGCACAGGAGGAACCAAAACTTTCAGGCAAAAGTATAAAAAATATGGCCTTAATATATCATAATATTGTTTTTACAAATTTGGTATATTCACTCGAACATCATATCTTTCGAGCACTGGCCCTCTATCAAGCGGGCACCCTCTAGGACATCCTCAAAATAATGCTCTGGAGTGTGATGGTCCTTGCCCTCGGGTGGACTCTTCGCTGCAATATCGGTGGCCTTCATCTTCGCCCAGTACGTCTTGACGCGGGCAAAGGCCATCCGTGCACCCTCAATGCACGTTGACCGCTTAACAGCGTCGATACGCGGCACCGCATCAACAAGTCGCTACACCAAACCGAAATAGCTATTCGGAATTGGCTCAGTCGGCCACAGCCGGACCACGACGTCCTTCATGGCAGATCCGGATATCTTGTGGAGCTCGGCCCACTGGGCCATCTGTTCGTTCAGCAACAGCGGACGCTTCGGCATGCTGAATTGCGACCAGAAAAGCTTCTCCGTTGCACGTCCTTCTTGCGCTTGGAAAAACTGCGCCGCATCGGAGACACTCTTCGGCAAGTCCAAGAATGCGTCTGGAGAACTCCACATTTGATTAAGGGGGGCATACTTCGGATCGCCGAATTTAGTCTGTAATAAGAAAGGCTTACCGGCCGCTATCTCCCCAGCATGCCGGATCTCTTCCCGAGCCGCTCTAGACTCAGACCATGCTTCTCTCGCCTCTTGTAAGGCCTTGCCGAGATTGACCGTTCTGGCTTTGTTATACTTCTCGAGGAATTCACATCGAACATTGGCATCCTTTAGCTCGCGCGTTATTGTAGATATTCTCTCCTCGCACTGGCGCCGAGCAGCCTGTTCGGCCTTTAACTCAGCAGCTGCCTTCTTGGCAGCCGCCTCACTCATCCTGGCTTGCTCCTTGGCCCGAGCAAGCTCAGCCCGTAGGACCTCAACTGCGGCAGCATTATCTGCAGTTATGCATATCTCAGTATACAATTTTCAGCGTCATGCTCATATTATCATACTTACATATACTGACTGCCCCAAAAACATACCTTGCGCCTCGTCGAGCCGCATGTTAATAAGTGTGAGGTCGTCATCCGCCACATCAAGTTTCTGCTTCAGCCTTGCAACCTCTGTAGCTTGGGCAGTCATCGTGGATGAAACAACCTGTGTTCCAATCCATCAGATTATTTCCTGGGAATATCTTTTTTGATCCTCTGATCGCCTCCCTTCGGACGCCAACCAGAGTCTCAGGGGCTACTATCTATACACAGGTGCATTTTGCACGTAGAAGTGCAATTGAAGATATTACATTGCATACCTCGAAGCCTCTTAGCAGGCTCATGAAGGATTCATTCAATCCGCTTCTCGCGGACATAATCCTCTCAACTACCGTACCCATTAAGGTACGATGTTCCTCTGAAACGGACGCATGTTGCAGCGTGCCCGTCATTGTATCCGGCGCCCCCGGATCCCTGGGAGCGGCCGCGGGAGTACGGACTCCCTTCGAAAGAATATGTTTACCCGACTCTAGAGTCGTCCCCGACTGTAAAACGGATAGTCAGGCCCTTTATTGTTGGTCCCCATAGGGTCTGCATGCCCCGGACTCTGGACGGCCGAAGTATCACCTTCGGGCGTGGTTTTCATTATCCCTCGCACCGGTTGTTGATCGGGAGAGATCCTCCGGGACGACACCTCGTAGTCGTCTGCCTTGTTGGGCGAGAAGGTCTGTGGAGGTGTCTCGCTTTCCATCATCTCCGGAAGAAGATCCCCCGAGGAGGAGGACTGTTGAGGAAGACCGCGTGCCGGACTGCACACATATATTTTAAATGTTACCCTGGTGACCGGAAAGCAATGGGATATGTTACGGACGCCCCTGTTCACTTACGATTCGGCTAAGGGCTTGTCCTTACGGAGGAACTGTGCGACAACGTCGTCTTCTGAACCCGAGCCACCTGATAGGGACATCTTCCCTCGCTTAGGAGCCTTTGCTTCCAAATCTTCGGAGGCGGCCATCTTCTTTCCATCGGGAGAGGGGATGTCAGCTTCTCCTTCTCTTTTGTCTTCGAAAGAGGGAGTTCCAATCTCCCCGGACATAGTGTCTGGTGTACCTTTAGAATATAGGCCACCTTTGGCATTCTTGCTCTCCTCTTTGCCCCCCTTCGCCGACGCTTGGTATGGCGTCGGAGCCAGCATCCTTGTTAACACAGGATCTGCTGAGTCTTCGGGAAGAGGGGCCGAACACCTAATTCTTTCCGCCTTCTTGATCCAGCCCTGGTCGAAGATGGTTTTCTCAGTATATTGTTAAGAGATATTTAACTAAGCTGTGTTCAGGAGTCGAGGGCCTACCGAGGTATCCGGATGGTTGCAATCGAGGCCGATGTCCTCGGTAGTATCCGGCCACTGTTTTCGTGTCCCAAAGAATAACTTCCACATTCCTTTGTGCGTCGTGCCAAAGAAGTGCTGAAGAGTCCGTGGTCCTTCCGGATTGAACTCCCACATGCGGAGGGGCCGTCGCTGGCACGGCAGGACCCGGCGGACTAGCATTACCTGGATTACGTTGATGAGGTTGGTGTCCTTCTCGAGGAGGCTCCGGATGCGGCTTTGTAGCGTCTGCACTTCGTCCATTGATCCCCAGTCCAGCCCCTTATTAATCCATGATGCGAGCCGTAATGGAGGGCCAGACCGGAACACAGGTGTAGCTGCCCACTTGGTACCATGGGGTTTAGTGATGTAAAACCACTCCCGTTGCCATAGGTTGGAGGTTTCCGTGAAAGAGCCTTTTGGCCAAGGTGTATGGGTGAGTTTGCTCACCGTAGCACCGTCGCACTCCGCTTGCTTCCCATCGACTACCTTCGGCTTCATATTAAAGGTCTTGAGCCATAAGTCGAAGTGTGGGGGAATTCGGAGAAAGGCCTCGCACATGACGATGAACGCCGAGATGTGAAGAAAGGATTCCGGAGCTAGATCATGAAAATCTAGCCCGTAATAGAACATAAGTCCACGAACGAAGGGATGGAGAGCGAACCCTAGCCCTCGGAGGAAGTGAGAGATGAATACAACCCTCTCGCCGGATCTGGGAGTAGGAATGACCTGCCCTTGAGCAGGGAGCCTATGGGGGATTTCCGCGGTCAGGTATTTTGCCGCCCGGAGCTTCGCGATATCCTCCTCTGTGACGGAGGAGGCCACCCACCAGCCTTGAGGGTTGGGTCCGGACATGACTAGGAGGCTCGGAACAAATAAATTGAACCTTGGGTGCTAGAACTCTAGGTTGGAAAAGATGAGGAAAGGGAAAGCGTAGAGGAGAATGACGGGTCTGTGCCCCTTTATAAAGGCGACGAATATCAAAACACCTCCTCCTAGGCCTCAAAGCCTGCCTATTCCCAAGGAATCATACCTATGGGACGGTTGGGTTACCCACGCCCGTATTGATGAGAATCTCGTAATAAGGGGACATGATCTCTGCTTCGACAAGACGTGCCAATAAAATCGCATCCCGAAACATGGAGCGGGATGCTAAAAAAAACGGTTCGAGATAATGACCGTGCAGGAACGTGGTGTCACGTTACAAAAAGTTGTCAGCAGATTGGACTCGTGAAATATTATACTCTCTGCGGTTGTGTGTGGTACTTGTTTTGCAGGGCCGAACACGTTTTCTGTGCTTGAAGTCTGTTTTGGAGTATTCGGAGGAGGAACCCACCTTGCAATGCCGAAGACAATCTGCGCGCCGGACACATCGTCATTGAAGCCTGGTTCAGGGGCTACTGAGGGAGTCCTTGATTAAGGGGTCCTCGGGCGTCCGGACTATGTAACGTGGGCCAGACTGATGGGCCATGAAGATACAAGACAGAAGGCTCTCTCCCGTGTCCGGATGGGATTCTCCTTGGCGTGGATGGCAAGCTTGGCATTCGGATATGAAGATTCCTTTCTCTGTAACCGACTTTGTGCAAACCCTAGTCCCCTCCGGTGTCTATATAAACCGGAGGGTTTAGTCCGTAGAGGCAATCATAATCAGACAGGCTAGACTTCTAGGATTTTAGCCATTACGATCTCGTGGTAGATCAACTCTTGTAATACTCATATTCATCAAGATCAATCAAGCAGGACGTAGGGTATTACCTCCATAGAGAGGGCCCGAACCTAGGTAAATATCGTGTCCCCCGTCTCTTGTTACCATCGACCTTAGACACACAGTTTGGGACCCCCTACCCGAGATCCACCGGTTTTGACACCGACAGGTAGCGCTAACTCCCTATGCGTCAAATTTATTATCAGATTTATTATTATGATGGCAAATGTTAAAACGAAAGTTGGGCCTTGCTGGTAGAGTTATTCACTAAGCGATTGGTCAGGGGGTTCCCATGAACCCACATGTGTTAGGAGCGCTTGTCAAGGAACATAACACCAGTATGATGGAAACTAAGGCGGCAAGAGTGGAACAAAACACCAAGCAAAAGGCTAAGCCTTCGACCCTTTACCAAGTATATAGATGCATTAATTAAATAAGAGATATTGTTATATCCCATGATATCCATGTCGCAACATGGAACAACCTGCACTGCACCTACAACTAGCAATGCTATAAGAGGGGCTGAGCAAAGCGGTAACATAGCCAAACAACGGTTTGCTGGGATGGTGGAAAAGGTTAGAGGCTTATCATGGCAATTTGGGAGGCTTGACAAACAAGTAGTAGGTACCGTGACATAGCGATAGCAATGAGACAACTAGCAAAGCAAAGATAGTAGTGATATCCATGGTAAAGGTCATCTTGCCTGAAATCCCGCTCGGAAGAAGATCGATTCCATGAAGTAGACGAAACAACATAGTCGAACGAATGCTCACAATCGCAGCGAAAGCGGAACTATCAAGAAGAAGCACAACCGGAAAGAAGCAAACATCACGGTTAACACACAAGCATAACATGACATGATGCACAACCAAGTATGATGCATGACAAGATTAAATGTTATTACTCATGGCAAGAGATGATGCATGCAAGACCCCACATCAAAGCAAGTTTAAATGAGGCCGGAAACAACACATAACAATTCTGGAAAGTCCCCATATGCAAATTTCGAATTTGGTACTGTTCTGAATTAAACATAATGTTAAAGTTGTTAAACAGCAAGTTAAGGTGCGACATGATGATCTACATGTTTTTCTAATCAAGTTAAATATGTAGATCATTTAGTTTGGAGCTACGGACTAAAGATATGAGCTAAATAAGTTTAAGATGGCATTGATGCAAATACAAGCAAAACACAATCACAAACACTCCAAAACATGGATGCAACATGAAAATATGGAACTACATGCAAATCTAAGCAAGTTTCATATAGGACATGATCAAAACGGAGCAACGGTTCAACACATACACCCAAAGTCAAGTTATAACAATCTGCCCAAAACAGCAACTAAGCATATTGCAAACATCAAATCAACATGCTACAGGAACCATATGAGCACAAACTTGATATGCACTTAAAGTATAGATAACATACTTCAATACATCTTTAAGGTTCAGGTTCATAAGCATCATGGTTAATTTACTATGATCCATGTAAAATGCAATGTTCTAAAAAACTGGGCATATACATGAGCAGAGTTAATATGATGGCATGTTGGAGGCATAAAACAAATATGCTACAGTACTAGAACATGGCATCAAAAGGCATAGCATACTAGTACATATCATGGAGCTCAAAACACACAACATGGCATATACATTGGAGCAACAGGTTCATCGGAACCATCAAAGCAATATGCAATCGTGAATTCAAAAATCTGGGAACACAAACATTAACATCATGATGTTGACTTGGGATGCACATAACAGCAAGCATAGCAATTTCAATATTTATGAAAAAGACATGGTCATTGTCGGTGTTCTGGGAACGGGGGTACCCAGACTTGCCTGCCTGCGGCCCATGGCGTGGCTCCATCGACGGCCTGGTATGGCCCAGCTTCAACAACAACAACTCAAGACCCTCGCGAGGGGCCAAGCCTCGCGAGGTGGACGACACCAAGACCTCCACGAGGAGCGGCCTCCTCATGCTGGCTCCCGAGGAGCGGAGATCTCTATGCAAGCCTCACATCGTGAGGTCCGGATGACGTGAGCCATGACGACCAAGGCCAGGCGGGCGCCAGCGGGTGCAGAGTACCAGTTTCCTCTTCAGTGCTAAAGAGGCAAGCGCAGGCGCGGAATCCCGAGGAATCAGCCAAAGGTTTCCATTCCCGTGCAACAAGACCAAGACCGCCAGGACGGTAGGACGGAGGTCATCACCGAGCCCACCGCGGCGTCACGACCAGAGGCCTTTCCAGGCGAAGACTACTTTTGTCAGGATAGCATGTACTAGTTGTCCCCCTTTGAATTTGGCTGTTGTGGGATCGCTTCCCGCCTTTTATTTGGGAAGAGGACCAAGGCCACTATAAATAGGACTTAGCCACCACCGTAGAGAGGGGACGACGAATCATTCAGATCACCCCCACTCCACTAGCTCACTCGAGCTCAAGAACACCTCTCCTCCTGATGCTGTTCGCCACTATACTAGTTCATCCTCAGCCCCTCGAGGCCAATCCACCACAAAGCAGGAGTAGAGTTTTACACCGCAAGGTGGCCCGAACCTGGGTAAACTTCTGTGTCTCTTTTCCTTACAGTTCGTCGAGCTAGGCTGTGAGAGTAGCGAGTAGGCTGACTGGGGAGGACGAGTTCTTTGCACGCACCCCAGAGTTCGAACCTCTCAAGGGTTTGCGGAACCCGAAATCTAACATTTGGCGCGCTAGGTAGGGGTGCGTCGGAGCCTCTCTTCTGCCGGTTGATCCACCACCGCTCCACCGCTTCCATGGCTGACGCTCGTTGAGCTCGCGCTGAGCGCTGGGCCGCCCTCGCCGCCCGTGTCGCTCAGACAGCGCCTGCGGGTGACGGCTGCCCTCGCCGTCCCCCGTCTCCAGTGGCGAACGCCGCCACCGGCCCCGCGGGGCAAGAGCAGCAAGCTTCGTCGCTGCACCCTTCCGTGCGGCGGGATGGTCGCACCGCCACCCCGTCGCTGACTCTGGCTGGTTCGTCGTCTCATGCTCGTCGCCGGCCTGCGAACACGCAGGCTGGGTTGCTCATGGCGCGCGAGCTCCCGCGCTACCGCCCCATCGACGACCTCTACGAAGACTGGCTGGACCGCATCGCCAAGCTTGTCAGCGCCGCCGGGGACTCTCTTGCACCGTCTCGCTCACTGCCTCACTCGCCACCTGCTGCGGGTGACGTAGCCCACGGAGCACCTCCTACACCTCCTCGTCATGACGTCGCCCTCGAGCCAAGGCGCGAGGCCCCGCTGCGCGACCCGCCGCACAGGGCGCCGACGCGTGAAGAAGAAAGCTGCCAGGTGGTGCAGCGGCCGCAAGAAGACGCTCGTGCAATCCCAGCACCGCCATGTCAAGACCGCGCGCCGCCTGTAGCGGTGGTGCGCGAGCGCCAAGACCAGGCTCCACCTCCACAATGGGCTCCCGTGACCACAGTGGGTTGCCGCACATTCACTCCGGAGCTACGCAGCGTCGTCTGGCCGAGGAAGTTCAAGCCCGACCTGCCTCCGCACTACGACGGCACCCCCGACCCTGCCGAGTTCCTGCAGCTCTATGAGCTGAGCATCGAGGCAGCCAACGGCGACAAGAAGGTTATGGCGAACTGGTTTCCCATGGCCCTCAAGGATGGTGCGCGCTCGTGGCTCCTGAACCTGCCCGCGGGATCGATCTCCTCCTGGGACGAAATGCGAGAGCGTTTCGTCGCCAACTTCCAGGGCACTCGCGACCATCCACCGGCTGCGGGTGACCTACGGCGCATCAAGCAGCAGCGAGGAGAGACATTGTAGAAGTACATCCAGCGCTTCAACAGCGTCCGCCTCAAGATCCCCAAGGTGTCAGACGAGGCCATCAGCTCGGCGTTCACTGATGGCGTCCGCGACCTCAAGATGAAGGAGGAGCTCGCCATACATGAGGACCTGTGCATGGCTCTGGAGATGTTCAACATGGCAACCAAGTGCGCGAGAGCTGAGGAAGGTCGCCTCTCTCTCCTGGAGCTCCCAGGGGCTGACCCAGAAGACAAGAAGGCCAAATCCAAGGATGTGAAGCGCAAGGGACCAGATGTGCTCACGGCCGAACCAGAGATGAAGCATGGTTGCGACCACCCAGAGTCATCCAAGGGCAGCCGCCCATTCTGCGTCTTCCACAACATGCAGAACCACAACACCAACGACTGCCAGGAGCTCAGAGCCATCCGCGACGGGTGCCTCGGTCGACGCCCCGAGCGCAGCGACCGAGGCTACGGCCGCGGAGGAGGCTGAGGTGGAGGACGCTGGGACGGCCGCGACCCCCGCCATGAATGGCGCAATCATCCTCGTGAGGACCGCTGGCAGGACCAGCCTCGTGAGGGCCCCTGGAGAGACCAGCCTCGTGAGGACCGTCCTCAGGGCAACGATGGCCTTCCTCCGCTGCCGCCACCACCAAGAAGGAATGACGACCACCACCAGGACAAGGGGGCTGGGGGTTTCCAAGAGCCTCGTGCCATCGCCTGCATCCTGGGCGGCGCTCTAGCCCCTGCCTCTCATCGCATCTTTAAGCAGTTTGCCCGTGAGGTGAACGCGGCCCTTCCCAAGCTCGAGGCAATGCGTCCGCTCAGGTGGTCCAAGTGCACCATCACCTTCAGCCCATCCATTCAGCTCAAGTGCGCGGCAACTACCGGCGCTCTCCCGATTCTCTGCTCGCCTACCATCAGCAACGTGCTCGTCACCAAGACTCTCATCGATGGTGGTGCGGGGCTCAATGTTCTCTCCATCGAGACATTCGACGGTCTCTAGGTGCCCTATGACCAACTATAGCCTACCAAGCCTTTCTCAGGAGTGACCGACGGCTCCACCACCCCGATAGGGCAGATCCGCTTCCCTGTCACCTTCGGCAAGCGTGACAACTACCGCACCGAGCTCATCGACTTCGACGTCGCCCACATTCGCCTTCCATACAACGCCATCCTTGGGTATCCGGCCCTGGCCAAGTTCATGGTGGTGACTCATCATGGTTACAATGTCCTCAAGATGCCAGGGAGCTGCGGCGTCATCACGGTCGCCTGCGAGGAGAAGGACGTGGTGTTCTCTCTCGAGCGCGCCTACCAGGCTGCGGTGGTCGAGAACCCAGACGATGAAGGCGACGTCTACCCTCCTGAGGCTGTCCCCAAGAAGAAGAAGCAGCTGCTCCGCCAAGGACCTCAGGAGAGCGGGGTGTCTAGTGGCTCCACCTCAGGCCCTGCGCCCACTGACAGGGCGCCTCCCTCTCACGCATAGGAAGGCGCGCCCGGCGCCCCTCTCAGGCTGGGCTCGGGGGCTCTCCTCTGGAGGGCCTCTGACCTGGCCAATGTCATGAGGGAGGCACTCGGGCACCATGTGGAGGCGTGCTTCAGCGCGCGCTTCCGCCAGGAGGGTACAAGGCACGAGGTGCTAGGTGCTCAGGAGTTCATCACCAAGGCAATCGAGGAGCTTCAGGAGGCAAGAGCTATGCGAGGCGACCATCGCCCACCACCCAGTGCGGCTCCTTGTCCCGGCGAGGACAGCGAGCTGCGCGTCTACGTCAACATCCCATGGCTCAACAGGGCCACATCTCAGGAGCGCCTCTGGCCATCCCGCGCAGGCCGATGCGAGGGTCCCCCTCACAGCTATGTTCGCATGCCTTTGGGCTTGTCGAGTGCAGCTGCTGCATTCCAGCGCCACATGCGGGGCGTCCTGGCGGCTCTTGAGGCCAGAAGCCAGGTGATCCTGTCAGAGGAGGAGATGGATCCTCGCGAGCCCAACGGGCGCCCAGAGCCTCCCGAGGTTCAGGGCCTGGGCGGCTCATGAGGAGCGACTTCTGCAGCACGCGTCTTCAGCTACCCCAACATTTCTTCAGCAACGGTGCCAGGTGACATTTTCTGGTTTGTTCAGTTGGGGGCGCCCCTCGGGCTGCATTATCCCCAAGCCGCATGGGTCCGTCCCTGCGGCACGTATCGTTTTGCAACTATAAGAACTAGCTCTACCCTATCCATGAGTTTATTTATGATTATCACTTGACTGTCCGGTGCTTCGTCACCACGAACGTCGTACGCCCTTGCAAGCCCACCCACGACCGCCTCATGATTAAGGACTGGCACGGCATCTGTGCTCGGGTCCGTCCCTGCAGCGTCGCTAAACCCAAGTGGCTGAGCTCTAGCTCACGGGCCAGCTCCCATGCATGTCACCTCCCATGGTCCTTGGTGCCTTATTCTTGCATGAGCTAATCGGGGGCGGGTAAGTTAGGGCGCACGACCCGGTGCCTTGCCACCGCGGGAGCCGCGCCCTAGTTGTCTTTCTTCAGGACATTCGCATGAGAAGACTGGGCACGGCGTCTGTGCTCGGGTCCGTCCCTGCAGCGTCGACAAACCCAACGGCTGAGCTCTGTCTGGCGGGCCGGACCCGTTCACGTCACCTCCTGGGGTCGTTGGTGTCTTGCCTTCTCATGCGATAACCTCAGGAGATTCACTCGGCCCAGGTTGCCTAACCATCTCGCAGGACTATCACAATTGTTACGAATCAAATTCAGGCACAACCCGCCTTGAGGTAGGGCCTCGTGAGTCCCGCGCTGGCTCATGAGTGCCCATACACACCTCCTCTAGCCCTGCCGTGCAAGCCACATGTCAGGGCGGGGCTGTACACGCCCCAGGTTCTCCCCTCAGAGGGAGCCCCCACCCACGTACCAGTGGAAGCACCATGCTCCGCGCTGGCACTCGACACGGTCGAGGAGTGGCTATGCCCGTGCAAGAGTGGTAGCGCCATGCTCCGCGCTGGTGATAAACAACAGGGGGCAGCCTTACGGCTGCACTAACCTCAGGAGAGCCACCAGGCTTGGTGTTCAGCCTCATTGCGCTGCTTTCCCCTCGGGAGAGTAGCGTGAGGGGGCTGGGCATGGGGGCTATGCTCTGGTCATGCCTGGCGTACGCCACCTTGCCAGGTCCCTCGGACCTGGTCTTCGCGCTTCCCTCCCGAGCGAAAGCCCGGCGAGGATAGGTATGGGGGTTTTTGTTCGCACGTCAAGGGGGACTCCTGAGCATCGTGACTCAGGAGCCTAACTGGCCACGTAGCTCCTCACCCCTTGGTCTCGTCCTGGCGATCCGGATAACCCAACGGCGGCTGAGGTATGTGTGGGGCCGGGCCCTGCTGAGGGAGTCCTGGATTAAGGGGTCCTCGGGCGTCCAGGCTACGTAATGTGGGCCGGACTGATGGGCCATGAAGATACAAGACAGAAGACTCTCTCCCGTGTCCGAATGGGACTCTCCTTGGCGTGGACGGCAAGGTTGGCGTTCGGATATGAAGATTCCTTTCTCTGTACCCGACTTTGTACAACCTTAGTCCCCTCCGGTGTCTGTATAAACCGGAGGGTTTAGTCCGTAGAGGCAATCATAGTCATAATCAGGCTAGACTTCTAGGGTTTTAGCCATTACGATCTCGTGGTAGATCAACTCTTGTAATAATCATATTCATCAAGATCAATCAAGCAGGACGTAGGGTATTACCTCCATAGAGAGGGCCCGAACCTGGGTAAACATCGTGTCCCCCATCTCCTGTTACCATCGACCTTAGACGCACAGTTCGGGACCCCCTACCCGAGATCTGCCGGTTTTGACACCGACATTGGTGCTTTCATTGAGAGTTCTGCTGTGTCGTCGCTAGAAGACTCGATGGCTCCATCAATCATCCACAACGATGTTGCCTTGAGGGGGCTCTTTCTCCCCGGCCAGATCTTCGTATTCGGCGGCTTCATACTGCGGGCCAACTCGCTTGGCCATCTAGAGCAGATCGACAGCTACGCCCCTGGCCATCAGGTCAGGTTTGGAAGCTTGAACTACGTTGCTGATATCCGCGGAGACTTGATTTTCGACGGATTCGAGCCCATGGCAGCCGCTCCCTGCCACCGCGATGAACATGACCTAAATCTGTCATCGGACCATACCCGGGAGATAGCGCCTGTAACTGCTCTGACCCTAGATCCGGAGCAGATTGCGCCATCCGAGGACGGGAAGCTCAACCCCGCCACGGAAGCCGCAGACTCAGTGGCGTTGGAGCCGCACATAGACCAAACTTCGAACGGGATCTGTGTCACTGGAACCTCGGATTCGTCTCCGGCCACAGGTTCTGAACCGCGTGCGTCCGCGCCAATCGAGCTCGATCGGGCAACGATCGTCGAGCTCAGCTCCGCGGACATCTTCCGGCACTCACCTTTGGGTGATGTGCTAAACTCATTAAAAAGCCTCTCCTTAGTGGGGGACTCACAGCCGAATTATATCCGGTTTGAACTGGAGGCTGGTGACGGAGAATTTCGCTTCCCACCCACCACCCACTTCATTGCCACTGTCGAAGACTTAACCGACATGCTCGATTACGACTCCGAAGACATCGACGGTATGGACGACGATGCCGGAGAGGAGCAGGCCAAAAACCCGCCGTTTACTGGGCGCTGGACAACCACCTCCTCGTATGACGTGTACATGGTGGATACACCCAAAGAGAATAACGGCGATAACAAGAAAGATCCAGTCGAGGATAAACCTCCTGAGACACAGCCAAAGCGCCGACGTCAGCGGCACCGCTCTAAATCACGTCGTGGAAAAGACAGCAATACCGGCACGAGAGAAAACAATACTCCGGATGATGCCGAAGACAAAGAAGATCCCGTCGAGCCGACTTCCGAACAGGACGATAGGGAAGATGGGCAAGTAAGCCCTGACGAACAGGCCATAAACAAAGACTCGGAGGACAGCAACTATCTTCCACTCTTCGAAGATGAGGTGAGCCTCGGCGATGAAGACTTTATCGTGCCTAAGGAACCCGTCGAGCAGGAGCGCTTTAAGCGCCGGCTAATAGCCACTGCGAGGAGCCTGAAAAAGAAACAGCAGCAGCTTCAAGCTGATCAAGATCTGCTCAACGACAAATGGACTGATGTCCTGGTAGCCGAGGAATACGGACTCGAGCGTTGCATTAAAAGTTACCCGAAGCGTAAACTGCTACCCCAATTCGACGACGAGGCACGTGAGCCCATGCCATCAACACGTAATGCGGCTGACCGACCACCACGTGGCCGGGACAAAGCGGCAACTCAAGCCGAACACCTGCCCATGCTACCTCGCCGTAAAGGCAAAGACACCACAGCTCGGGAATACACATATGACCTGCGGCAAGACCTGGAGAACAGAGCAGGTCAGTCCAGATCGATCTACGGATCGCGGGGGCATGCCCTAGCGCGCGACGACGGCTATCAAGCCAGACGTAATGAGCATAACCACGTCCGGGCCGAAAACCGCAGACGGACTACATCCGCACTACGTCGCGACTTGGCCCGATATAGAGGCGCCGCACATCCCCTCTGCTTCACTGATGAAGTAATGGAGCACGAATTCCTAGAAGGGTTTAAACCCGTAAATATCGAATCATAGGATGGAACAACAGATCCCACGGTATGGATTGAGGATTTTCTTCTCCACATTCATATGGCCCGAGGCGATGACCTTCACGCCATCAAATACCTCCCACTAAAACTCAAGGGGCCAGCTCGGCACTGGTTAAACAGTCTGCCTGAAAACTCTATTGGCAGCTGGGAGGACTTGGAAGACGCCTTTCGTGACAACTTCCAAGGCACATATGTACGACCTCCGGATGCTGATGACTTAAGTCACATAGTTCAACAGCCTGGAGAGTCGGCCAGGAAATTCTGGACTAGGTTCCTAACTAAAAAGAACCAGATCGTCGACTACCCGGATGCCGAAGCCCTAGCGTCCTTTAAGCATAGCATCCGCGACGAATGGCTCGCTCTTCACCTCGGCCAAGAAAAGCCGAAGTCCATGGCAGCCCTCACGGCACTCATGACCCGCTTTTGTGCGGGCGAGGATAGTTGGCTAGCCCGTAGCAATAACACTGCAAGCGATGCCGGTACCTCTGAAGCCAAGAATAGCAATGGCAAGCCCCGACGCAACAGGCACAAGCGCCGAAGCAATGGTGGCACTGCCGATGACACGGCGGTCAACACCGGTTTCAGCGGCTCCAGGTCCGGCCAGGGGAAGAAGCCATACAAAAGAAACAATCCGGGCTCATCCAGCTTGGACCGCATACTCGATCATCCATGTCAGATCCACGGCACCCCTGATAAACCAGCCAATCATAAAAACAGAGACTGTTGGGTTTTTAAATAGGCCGGCAAGTTAAATGCCGAAAACAAGGAGAAGGGGTCGCAAAGCAAGGACGATGACGAGGAGTCCCGTCCGCCGAACACAGGACAGAAGAAGTTCCCTCCCCAGGTTAAAACGGTGAACATGATATACGCCACTCATATCCCCAAAAGGGAGCGCAAACGAGCGCTCAGGGACATCTACGCGATGGAGCCAGTCGCCCCAAAGTTCAACCCATGGTCGTCCTGCCCGATCACCTTCGATCGCAGGGACCATCCGACCAGTATCTGTCATGGCGGTTCAGCCGCACTGGTCCTTGATCCAATTGTTGATGGATTCCATCTCACGCGCGTCCTCATGGACGGCGGCAGCAGCCTGAACCTACTCTATTAGGATACAGTGCGCAAAATGGGCATCGATCCCTCAAGGATCAAACCCACAAAAACTACCTTTAAAGGAGTCATACCAGGTGTAGAGGCCCGCTGTACGGGCTCAATCACACTGGAGGTTGTCTTCGAATCCCCGGACAACTTCAGAAGTGAAGAGTTGATCTTCGATATCATCCCCTTCTGCAGCGGCTATCACACACTACTCGGACGAACCGCATTTGCTCGATTCAATGCGGTGCCACACTATGCTTATCTCAAGCTCAAGATGCCGGGACCACGCGGTGTCATAACAGTTAATGGAAACACGGAGCGCTCCCTCCGTAACGAGGAGCACACCGCGGCCTTGGCAGCGGAAGTACAGAGCGGCCTTGCCAAGCAGAATCTTAATTCAGTGGCCAAGCTCCCGGACACTGTCAAGTGGATCCGGACTACTCCGGAGCATAACAGTCCGACTCGTCAGGAGTTAGACTAGCAATCCGGCCTCCGTCTCCGTCCCGGCCAAATGGCTGCATACGTACCACGCGTACATAACTACGCACTTAAAATACCATGGGCATAGACGGAGGCATAACTAGATTGTGGTCCATAATACGGCTCGACCTCCCCTGGACACACATACTCTCACTTTTTCTTTTTCATCCTTTTCAGGTTTCTTTTCCACAGGCCCCTCAAGACGGCCTGATCATCGGTCCTTTCGAAGGATAGATACACCAAGACAGCAAGAAGCATTGCGGAATATGGGAATCTCTAGGAGGTCTTTTTGACGATCACTCTACTTGTTCTCAGGACCCTCACGCAGCTCTCCCTTGGTCATGGCATGTTAAATAGCCATGTTGCTTATCGCACTACTTATACGCTTTGACGTATCAATAAAATTATAATGGAAACAGTTCGCGGCCCAACTTCTGCGGCACTAGCTTACTACTTCATTTTTTCTTGATAATCTTATCAATTGCACCCGTACACTTTGGTATGGCTTAAAATTTCCAGGGGCTTTATTGCGCCCCATATTACGGCAACAAAGTCCGAACACTTTTTATAGTATAGTTCGGCACCCCGAATTTAGCATTATATGCATTGGCTCCGAATCATGTCTTTGGTCAATAGTTGGGTTGCCCGGCTCCTGTGCTTACTACCTTACGTTCCGCTATATCGTCTAGGGTAGTAAAGGGAGAACTACTGCGATTGTGCCCTGGTTTATCCGGATGAGCACCTCAGTAGAGAAAGCCGAAAACTGACTGTCATGATGCGGCGTGAGCCGGTCAGCTCTTCGGAGGTTACAAATCTTTTGCGATTTTTTCCGCATTATGTGACGAATCGGTCTCTACCCGATCAGGTGTTTACATCACCCTAGTTCGGACTCACGAATACTGGGGGCTGTGCCTAAATTTCTATTATAAAACTCCTATGGCTAAGTGAGTGTGATAAAGCCACATAGTCCGATTGCCTGGTTCGTTGCGCTAAACACCTCCTTCAAGGACCAAACTTTGGATCAAGAGTGTTTAGATTCTATCCCGAACACCCCCGTACTACCTACGTGGGGGCTGAAGCTGACGACTGGACAACTCTCAGATTTAATAAAACGGCCGCACAGGAGGAAAAATATTGATATAAAACAACTAACATTATATTACATATCAGTTTTGTTTCATTATACAGGACAGGATAACATGAACATATTCATCCAAAGATAATGTCTTTTGCACACTGCTCCGCTACAATGCGGGATCCCTCCAGGACATCGTCAAAATATCGCTCGGGCGTGCGGTGCTCCTTGCCCGCGGGCGGTCCCTCGGTCGCGAGCTTGACGGTGTTCATCTTCGCCCACTGTATCTTGACAAGGGCGAAGGCCATCCACGCACCTTCGATGCAGACCGACCGCTTGATTGCATCAAGCCGAGGGCAGGCAGCAACCAGTCACTTCATGAGCCCGAAGTAGCTGTTGGGTATGGCTTTGGCAGGCCATAGACGGATTATCACATCCTTCATGGCCAATTCAGCCGCCCTATGCAGTTCGGTCAGCTGTTTTAGCTGATCGCTGAAGGGCACCGGATGCTCTGGTGCAAGGTATTGCGACCAGAACAGCTTCTTTGTTGAGCTCCCCTCTTTGGCTCGGAAGAAATCTGCAGCATCAGCAATGATGCGCGGCAGATCCGCAAACGCTCCTGGAGAACTCGAAATCCGGGTCAGTAAGAGGTACCTTTTCTTCAAAAATTTGCTTTGCATTATAAAGGCCTTACCCGCCGTGATTTTCCTGGCCTCTTGGATTTCCTGGAGGGCGCCCTGGGCTTCAACCCGGGCCTCTTGTGTGCTTTGGTGGGCCTTAGCAAGCTCGGACTCTTGATCCGTAATCTTGCGCTCCAAGGACTCGCATTTCTTTACAGCGTCGTGGAGCTCTTGTTGGACCTCACCGACCCTGGCCTCGTGCTTTTCGCGGATGGATTGTTCCTCCGCCACTCTCTTCTGGGCCTCGGCCAGCGCCTTTTTAAGGGCCTCCACCTCGGTCGCCGCTCCTACAAATATCATGGCACTATGGTCAATACAAATCATCTATCCTTTCTGATATACAGAAGGTCATGGTATACCTTGCTTGTCCTCCAGCAGCTTTTTCACACGGCCGAGGTCATGGTATACCTTGCTTGTCCTCCAGCAGCTTTTTCACACGGCCGAGTTCTTCCTCGGCCCGCTCCAGACTCTGCTTCAGTCCGAAGACTTCGGCAGCATGGGAGGTCGCAGCCAGCAGCGACGCCTGCTTTTTCACATAGACATGTATGGTTAGTCTCCTGCGAAAATTGTTTGATCCTCTGTCCGGCTTTTCTTTTTGACCACCGGACAGTGTCTCAGGGGCTACTATCTATACTGTGACATTCTTTTTACATAATTGCATTTCATACCTCAAAACCTGTTAGAAGGCTTGTGCAGGCTTCGGTCAGTCCGCTCTTCGCAGACTGAATCTTCTCAATCACCGTACCCATGTAGGCACGGTGTTGCTCTACAATGGAAGCACTTCGCAGCACTTCCAGTAGGGTGTCCGGTGCCTCTGGTTGGACAGAGATCACCGGCGGAATAGGCACACCCCCTTCTTTCAAAGGAGGCTACTTGCCGGATTCCGGAGCCGTATAGGTCTCCGGGACCGTATTCGGCTGGGGGCCGAATTGGACCTGGCCCCCATTGCCAGTATCCATGGGGATTTGCTCCCCCATGTGTCCGGCGGCCAAGGTTTCACCCTCTGGCGCCGCGCTGACGACCTCCTGCATCTCTCCCTAGCCTGGGATCCTTTGGGATAACGCCTCGGTGTCATCCATGGCCTTGGGAGAGGAGGCCGCCGGAAGGGACCCGCTGTCCATCACCTTCGGGTCCAGCGAATTCCCCGAAGATGAGGATCGCTCGAGGTCGGAACGAGCCGGACTGCAAGTATATGATTCAACATGTTAAAACTATGGAGAAAAGAGGCTGGATATATGAATGCGTCAGGGTCTTTGAGTACTCATGATCCGGCCAGGGGCTTATCTCGGGGGCGCCGCTCTGGGCTGCTGTCGACGTCCCACGCGGAGTTATCCGCGAGGGAGACCTTCCCCTTCTTGGACTCCTCCGCCTCCAAATTTATGGAGGCCGCCCTTTTCTTCCTTCCCCCCTCAGGGGGAGAGTTGCTTTCCTCCTCCCCCTCATCGTCCTCTGCGGCGGAGGAGTGAGTCTCGGCGTCTTCGGACGTCACGGCCGAAGTTCCCTTGCGATGGAGGCCACTTCTGGTCTCCTTGGCCTTTTTCTTGGCCTTCTTCTCTGTCGCCTGGTAGGGCGCCGGGACCAGCATCTTTGTTAGAAGCGGGATGGCTGGTTCCTCGGGCAGCAGAGCCGAACACTTAATCTGCTGTGCTTTCTTCGTCCAGCCCTGAAAAAATAAATAGGGAGGCTTAGGCATATTCCCTGAGTAAGCAAGTAAAGGATACACCTTGAAGCGCGAAAGACTTACCGGACTGGCGGGATGGGCCAGGTCGTGCACACGGTCCTCGGTCGTCTCCGGCGATTTTTCATTGGCCTTAAAAAGCACCTTCCAGATGTCTTCGTGCGTAGTTCCGAAGAACTGTTTCAAGGTCTGGTGCTCGGCCGAATCGAACTCCCACAGATGGCAAGTCTGGCTTTGGCATGGAAGGATCCGGCGAACTAGCATTACTTGGATCACATTGACAAGCTTGATGTTCTTGTCCACCATGCTCTGGATACGCGCCTGCAGCGCTGTCAGCTCGTCCAACGACGCCCAATTCAGGCCCTTCTCTAGCCAGGAGGTGAGCCGCATTAGGGCTCCAGACTTGAATTCAGGATCCGCGGCCCAGGTGGCGTCGCGGGGCTCTGTGATATAGAACCATAGTTGCTGCCACCCTTTGACGGTCTCCACAAAGGTACCTTTGGGCCATGTGACGTTGGGCATCTTGCTCACCATGGCGCCTCCGCACTCTGCGTGTTGGCCATCCACCACCTTCGGCTTCACATTGAAAATCTTGAGCCACAGTCTGAAGTGGGGTGGGATGCGGAGGAAGGCCTCGCACATGACAATAAATGCCGAGATGTTGAGGAAAGAATTTGGGGCTAGATCATGGAAATCTAGCCCGTAGTAGAACATGAGTCCGCGGACGAAAGGGTGGAGAGGAAACCCTAACCCGCAGACGAAGTGGGGGATGAACACCACCCTCTCATGAGGCTTGGGGGTGGGGATGATCTGTCCCTTAGCCGGAAGCCGGTGGGCGATTTCCTTGGCCAAATACCCCGCCTCCCGGAGCTTCGTGATGTCCTTCTCCTTGACGGAGGAGGCCATCCATTTGCCTTGCGCTCCGGATGCGGACATGGTCGGAGTGCTTCTTTGAGGCGGAAAAGATGAAAACTTGGGCGCTGGAGCTCGAGAATGGAGAGGCAGAGAAAGAGAAGGCGTGGGTGAAAGGGGGGAATCCTTATCAACTTATAAAGGCTGTGAATATCAAGCGCCTCCCCACTCGCCTTAAAACTCGCCTATTCCCAAGGGCCGTACAGACGGCACGGTTTGATTACCCACGCCCGTATTGATGAGAATCCCGTAATAAAGGGACACGATCTCTGCTGTGACAAGGCGTGCCACTGGAAACCGCATCTTAAAGCGTGGAGCGGGAGGCTAAAGAACGGTTCGAAATAATGACCGTGTAGGAACGTGAAGTCGCGTTACAAAAAGTTGTCAGCGGATTGGACTAGTGAAATATTATACTCTCTGCGGTTGTGTGTGGTACTTGTTTTGCAGAGCCGGACACGTTTTCTGTGCTCGAAGTCTGTTTTGGAGTATTCGGAGGAGGAACCCGCCTTGCAATGCCGAAGGCAATCTGCGCGCCGGACACATCGTCATTGAAGCCTGGTTCAGGGGCTACTGAGGGAGTCCCGGATTAAGGGGTCCTCGGGCGTCTAGGCTACGTAATGTGGGCTGGACTGATGGGCCATAAAGATACAAGACAGAAGACTCTCTCTCGTGTCCGGATGGGACTCTCCTTGGCGTGGACGGCAAGGTTGGCATTCGGATATGAAGATTCCTTTCTCTGTAACCGACTTTGTACAACCCTAGTCCCCTCCGGTGTCTATATAAACCGGAGGGTTTAGTTCGTAGAGGCAATCATAATCATAATCAGGCTAGACTTCTATGGTTTTAGCCATTACGATCTCGTGGTAGATCAACTCTTGTAATACTCATATTCATCAAGATCAATCAAGCAAGATGTAGGGTATTACCTCCATAGGGAGGGCCCGAACCTGGGTAAACATCATGTCCCCCGTCTCCTGTTACCATCGACCTTAGACGCACAGTTCGGGACCCCCTACCCGAGAGCTGCCGGTTTTGACACCAACACCTGCTGACGCAGAACATCAAAGCAAACAGAAAGGAAGCCGCAGAACCTTAGCAAGTTATTACAAAACATGCTGTCTCTTAAAGTTCCAAAGAATAAGTTCTTACGCCTCCACGAGGCACGATACATGTTGCAGGAATAAAACAAGGGGAAAGCGCCGCCATCTCCTTCAGCCTTGGACGCCACTGTTGCCCGCTTGGGGAGTCCTGTCATCGATGACGAAGCCACCGTCCTTGCCGTCAGCCGTAGGCACAGGGTCAACGGCGAGGAACTTCCACAGCAGGGCCTCCACTTGACCCTTCACGGCATCGGCAGCAGCATCTTGGAGCTCAGGGTCCACGGGCTCGAGCAGGGCACCAAAGTCGAAGATGGAGTCCCGAAGATGGAGGTGGATGAAGAAGAGCATTGCGGCCGAGGCCGAAAGTGCGCGGGCTTCCCCCTCAACCATGGGGCCCACTCTGACGATGATGCCCTCGAGCGCCGCGACAAGCTTGGGGAGTAGTCCGACGGGGCGTTCCCCCGGAGTCACCAGCGGCTCCTTGCAGCCACTCCCATAGAGATCCTGTAGTGCCTTGCGGGACATCTGCTCGAGGGAGTCGAAGGCGGCACACCCCGCGATGGCTGCCTCCTCAGCCTTGGAAAGGAGTTTCTCCCTGGCCTCCAGCCGAGCCTTCTCGTCGGAGACAAGCTGGGCGTGGGACGCCTAGGCCGCCTCCACCTCCTCCTTCAGCTTCTCCAGGCGGCCGCGCTCCATGGCCTGCTCCCGAGATGCCTGCTCCAGCTCGGCGTCACGACCGGCGACCGCAGACTCCCACTCCTTCAGCTTTTCCTCCTGCTCCTCGAGTTGGCGGGCGTGGGTGGCCTGCTTGTCGCGGAGGGCTTTTAGCTCGGCCTCCGCCGCGCGGTAGCGCTCCTCAGCGTCCTTCGCTTCCTTTAGCGCCACGTCACGGGCGGCGGCGGCCAAGCCAGCCACCTTCTGGCCCTCCACTTCAGCAGCGTCGGCCTGGTCCCAGGCCGCCCTGACGGACAAGTCAGCAAGGAGCCACCCCGAGACCAGCTCCAGGCGCCCCGACGCCCGGCGCCGTTCGGGGCCCCGAAGATCATTCCAGAGTTGATCCAACGCGGAGAAGGCCTGCTCCATAGCACCGGGCGCGGTAGAAGAGCTGCGGCCTACCAGCATGGCAGCTGGAAGAGAAGACGGCGATGGCATCAGGACTGGCGAAGCAGCAGCAGCAAGGATGGCTGAGGGCTCCGGAGCCCTCGGGTCGTCAGCAGGCGCGCTGAAGACAAGCGTCTCTGAAGCCAGCATGGCCGCAGGGGCGTCCTTCTCCTGAGGCTGGGCCCCTGTGCCTCGCGAGGGCAACCCTGTGGCAGGAGGACGCGAGCCAGCCTCGTCTGTCTGCCCCAGAACCTCTGGGGCCGAGGTGGGCTGCTTGGCCTCAGGAGCCCTCGCATCCTCCTTCTTCTTTTTTGCCGCCGGCATCGGCCTGGCCGCGGAGATGAAAATGTCTGAGCACTACGTCAAGAGCAGGAAGCAATGACAAGATGGTACGCTTACTGATCCGTGGTGACGTAATCCCTCGTCCTCTTCAGGAGCACGATGCCCACAGGCTTCATGGGGGCGAGCCCCGCCGCGCTCTCGGGAGTGGATGAGCATGCGGCGGCCGGATGTGCGGCAGCGGCGGCCGACGGTGGGGCGGAGGCGCCACTTCGGGGAAGCAACGATGACCTGTCCTTCTTCGGGACACCCTGCTTCAGCTTCTTCGGTGGGGGTGCCCCTGGACCTCGTGGTGACCCCGGCGGAGCGCGACGACTCCCTGACTGGGCACTCATCGGCGTCGTCATCAGAAAAGCCGCGGAGGAGCTCGCTCTGCCGTGGGGGAGAGTTCTCCCCCACCTCCTCCAAGGTCGCCTCCGAGCTCTCGTTCTCCTCCTCCCCGGAGGGATCGCCGGAGGACACCGACACCGAGGAGCCCGCGGGCAGGGAAGGCTCCAGCGGCATGAGCCCCCGCTCGTTGAAGACAGGCATGGCGGTGGCTATCTTCTCCCCGTCGGCGCGGCGGTACAATGGGAGATGGGCGTTCGAGGGGCCACCCTGGTCCTTCCCGAGCAAGGTGCACACAACCTTGTTCAGCTCCTCATCAGACAAGTTGTCCGGGCGCAACCGGAGGTCGTCTTCCGCGCCCTTGAAGCTCCACAGGGAGCGCGAGTGCACCTGGAGTGGAGCTAGGCGCTGCGTCAGGAACTCCTTGACGATCATGGCCCCTGTCAGCTTCTCCGACTTCGGATCCTCCGCCTTCAAGTCGGCCGTCATCCTCTCCAGCAACTGCTCCGCCCTGGGGTCGGTGAGCTTCTCGTGAGCCCATCGATCCAGGGGCCTCGGCAGCGTGGTTTGCAGCTCCAGCCGAGCGTGGGAGCGCTTGGCGTCCATGAAGATCCACCTGTTCCAGAAGTCCTCCACCTTCTTCCTGGCCCGCGAGATCGCGTTGCTGCCGTTGGCCGCGATGAAGCTGGCGCACCCGGAGCACTGGCCGCTGCTTATCCGGAGGTAGAAGAAGTGGCGGAACAGCGCGACGGAGGGCGTCACCCCCACGAATGCTTCACAGTAGAAGGAAAAGATCGACAGGAGGAGGATGGAGTTGGGATGAAGATGGAGGGCGTGGAGACCATAGTGGTTGAGGACGGCGTAGAAGAAATGGGAGAAAGGGGGAACCAACCCAGTGAAGGCGCTGTGCAGGAAGAAGGGGTAGAAGGTGTCACCCAAGGCTTTCGGCTGGGCGGAGCCGACCTGGAGCACCGTCTCCCCTCCCTCATTGTCGCCGCCCGCTGTCAGCGGGAGCATGGCTGCCAGGTGCTTCTCCTCGGTGATGGAGGACGCGCTCAAGGCTGGCTCAAACCAGGGAGCTGAGCGCGCGGTGGAGGCCGAAGACTTCGCATTGTCGGTGGCCATCGGTGGCGAGTCCGGGGAAAGGATTCAGCAGATCTGGAGGCGCGCTAAGAACAAGGAGAAGGGGATCTAGAGCAAGATGGAAGAAATGCAATGAAGGCTACGCGGCAAGCGCCAGCATTTTTGTCAGCCAAGGACAGTGTCCGAGATGGCGTGGGGAAGCGGAGACGCCCATGTCCCATCAATCGCCACGCGTCGACCAAGGCCGTAGGCGGTTAGGGCCCGCGACGCTCCGCGCTTGCCCCTTGGCTTCACCTCGAAGCCAAGTTCAAGTGTGCCTTGGGCCCGGGGGCTACTGTTGGCATTCTGGGAACGGGGGTACCCAGACTTGCCTGCCTGCGGCCCACGGCGTGGCTCCCTCGACGGCCTGGTATGGCCCAGCTTCAACAACAACAACTCAAGACCCTCGCGAGGGGCCAAGCCTCGCGAGGTGGACGACACCAAGACCTCCACGAGGAGCGGCCTCCTCATGCTGGCTCCCGAGGAGCGGAGATCTCTATGCAATCCTCACCTCGTGAGGTCCGGATGATGTGAGCCATGACGACCAAGGCCAGGCGGGTACCAGCGGGCGCAGAGTACCAGTTTCCTCTTTGGTGCTAAAGAGGCAAGCGCAGGCGTGGAGTCCCGAGGAATTAGCCAAAGGTTTCCATTCCCGTGCAACAAGACCAAGACCGCCAGGACGGTAGGACGAAGGTCATCACCGAGCCCACCGCGGCGTCACGACCAGAGGCCTTTGCAGGCGAAGACTACTTTGTCAGGATAGCATGTACTAGTTGTCCCCCTTTGAATTTGGCCATTGTGGGATCCCTTCCCGCCTTTCATTTTGGAAGAGGACCAAGGCCACTATAAATAGGACTTAGCCACCACCGTAGAGAGGGGACGACGGATCATTCAGATCACCCCCACTCCAGCAGCTCACTCGAGCTCAAGAACACCTCCCATCCTGAGGCTGTTCGCCACTGTACTAGTTCATCCTCAGCCCCTCGAGGCCAATCCACCACAAAACAGGAGTAGGATTTTACACCGCAAGGTGGCCCGAACCTGGGTAAACTGCTGTGTCTTTTTTCCTTACAGTTCGTCGAGCTAGGCTGTGAGATTAGCAAGTAGGCAGACTGGAGAGGACGAGTTCTTCGCACGCACCCCAGAGTTCGAACCTCTCTAGGGTTTGCGGAACCCGAAATCCGGCAGTCATGTAGTTTACATGGCAATATCAAACTTACTCCATGGGCAGAAATTCATATGATGCATAGATTAATTACTATGATTTTTTACAAAATGGAACATGCTGTTAACAGGTTGGCAGATTTATGATGATGGCAACTTTAGAGCAAGAATGAGTCATTCTATAGCAACCCTACATGGCAAACAAGGGCATGTCATCAAAGTACACATAACATAAAGCAAATCACACGAAAGAACCATATGCATATGACTTATGGATTAGTGGGAACCATCATGACAAGTCTGAAAGTTATAACAGTTTTCAATAGCAACATCAGGAGGCACTTTTGCAATGCAGATATCAACAGGAAAAAGAGTTCTAATATGCATGCAAATGGCACCATCATGAAGAGCATAGAGAGTAGAGGATTTTACATGGATAAAACATATTCATAGGATGCACGGTCTGAGAGATACAAGTGTCACAATGATGCAATATGATGTTTAAAACAGGGGACTTAGCCGAAATGACCAAGTCTGGAAAGTGAGCGGACATTAGTTAAACAGCGACCGGGCGAAGGATAGGGGCTGCTCACCCATTGGGCCCAGAGGGACTAGCTCGGTGGCGGTTCAGGCGAGGGTTCGAGCGAGCCGGCCCGGTTCAGTTGAAAAGGCCAGTTTTCGCCGGCTCGGGTGGAGGACGGAGACGGTTCACGGGTTCGCGGGCTTGGGTGGCCGGGCCCACGTGTCAGCGACCCGGGCAAGGCCAGTGCGGGGCAACAGAAATGGCGTCTGGGCAGGTCAACGGTGCAGCGGGACTTGGTGATGGGGCGTTTGCCGAGGACGTGGGATGGCGGGGGGCCAATGGATCCAGCGAGGAGGAGGCCGGGGCGGCCGGATCCGAGGTCGGGAGGGCGGCGCGGACCCCAGAAGCTCGGCGGCGACGATGATCACCCATGGCGGGGCCTCAGCTTCCTGGGAAGTTACATAGAGAGAGAGAGAGAGAGCTCGTGAGGGAGAGGGAGCAGAGAGGAAACGAGGCAGGGCAGCGGCGCTGATGACCTGGAGCGGCGACGATGCGGTGGGGTCGCAACCTTCGGCGAGGTTCGGGCGACGGGGACGGCGCACGGAGCTGGAGCGGGGGCTCCCGTGGCTGCGATGGAGGTGCGGGCTCGTCCGGGCCTAGATGGGCTCTGGCGGGCCATGGTCGGGCCCGGCGGGTCTGGCGCGAGGGGGGAAGCTGGGGAGGTGAGGTGGTGCGCGGGGATTGGGTAGGAACGGTGGCTGGGTGGCGGCTGCCCACTGGAGAACCACCAAGTGGCGGCGCATGGGTGGCTGGGCACGGAAAACGATGGAGGCAGCGGCGGCTGGAGGTTAGGGGAGGGTTAGGCTAGGTCTTTGCCAAATTTGGAAGAGGGGATGTCTATATATAGACAGGGGCTAGGGTTAGGGAGATTTATGGTGTTTTGGAGCCCTACGATCATGATCATGCGGCTCGGGCATAGGGGGAGCTAGGTGGGCTGCAAATGGGCTGTGATGAGGGGGTTGGGCTGGGAGGAGAAAAGAGAAGAGCGGCCCGGCATAGGTTTTCAGATACCGAAAACGTCCGACATTTTAACCGACTATATTGCCGCTGTAGTTATCCGTTGGGGTATCAAACGGACTCCAAATGCGATGAAATTTTGCAGGCGGTCTACCTACAATAAAACAAGACCGCAGGCCCACTCTCAACCCATTCCGAGAACATTTTATCACACTTATAAAATAATAATTCTAAGGTGCCGCGGGCACGTGCGAGTCTGGTTGGACTCAGAACGGACAATGGAGAGAACTGAGAGACCCGAACGGATGCAAGTTTTGAAAAGAATGATGGCACGAGTGCCGATTGCAATGCGAATGATGCGATGATGAATGCAACAAGCAAATGAATCACACAAGAACAACGCAGACAACTGGAAGGCATCTGGAGCATCGGGCTCGGGGCGTCACAACACTCCCCCACTAACAGAAGATCTCCTCCCGAGATCTTAGGAACGAAATGGGAGAGAAAGAGGATGATGAAAGTGAAAATGGAAGGAAACAAACGAAAATCCCGAAGAAGAGAATCGACTGAAGGGGACACATCCTGACGTCGAACTTGGAAAGAATTTGTGAATACTCCGGAAAAATAGAAGAGTCAGGCAGGATCCTGGGGAAAAACCTGTGGGTTAGGGCCCACTAAAAAGAAACACCGTTGGAATGGTTGTTCAAAAGAGAAATAATGCACTGGAACAATTGAAGACTTGAATGAGGTGACAACCGTGAAATAATTTGAACGCCAGCACGAATCTTCTGAGATGTCTTCAGCACTCCGGAACGATTAAATGGTGAGAGGCGAATGAGCAAGGGGAAAATTTGAGCCAAGGAAAAGAATATGATGAACCGAAAAAAAACTTGAATTGAATCCACCAGAAAGGAAAACGAGACGAACAATGATGAACTAGACCAGAATTCACCAGTTGAAACAATTGAGTAAAGAATGAAGAGGCTTCGCATGAATAAAATGGATGCTCGATTAGAGGCTTCAGACTCCGGAAAGAAAAAGGGTGGGCGGGTTGGAAAAAAAAGGCAACTTCAAATAGGGAAATGACGCCATTGAGAAAACTGGGAATTTATTTTGCAGCAGATGAAGACGACCGAATCAACTTCCAGAGAAGTGCACCAGATGAAAAGCATTGACAATAAACAAAAACACCTACGTGATCCTAAAGAAAAATTTGAATGGGAAGAGTAGAAGAATCAAAACGCCTATGTCACCATACCTCACCAGAGCGACGAAGGGGATGAGGAGTAAAAAGAATTCCTACTCTCCGATAAAACTAGACTCCGAAAATAATTTTTCTTCTAGACTCAACAATGGCCAAACTATGACCAATCAAGGGGGTTCCTATGGTCGATCGAGGCTCTGATACCAACTTGTCACGCCCAATATGCGATCCTATCCAAGAGGAACTAGAAGGTCCCACCAAGGAAAGAGCCGCATATTGAAGACGCTTTTGCAAGGTGGATATCATTACATCGTACCATATACAACTCCAATGGGGATACATACAAAGGCATACAAATGCCACATGAATACATCAACACATCATACAGAAGAGCAGCATCCGACTACGGATGAAAACAAACGGAAAACAAGAACAACATCCACCCTACTAGCCCAGGCTGCCAAACAGGAACCTATCCCTCGATCGAAGAAGAAGAAGCAGAAGAGGAACTCCAAAACAAGCAAGCATCACTCTCACATCAGATCAGTGCATTACCTGTACCTGCAACTATTGTTGTAGTAATCTGTGAGCCACGAGGACTCAGCAATCCCATTACCGTGGGTATTAAGACTAGCAAAACTTAATGGGTATGGAATGGATAAGTGGTGCGGTTGCAGCAGCACTAAGCATTGTATGGTGGCTAACTTACGAGTACAAGAGTAAGAGGAGCAACTACGCATAACGGTCACAAACTAGTAATGATCAATAAGTGATCCTGAACTACTTACGAGTCAAACATAACCCCACCGTGTTCTCTTCTCAAACTCACTCGAAAAGGGACAGTCACGGTTACACACGCGGTTGGTGTATTTTATTTTGGATCTGGTGTCAAGTTCTCTACAACCAGATATTATAAATTCCCATCTGCCACATAACCGTGGGCATGGCTTCCGAAAAGATTTAACCCTGCAGGGGTGCTCCAAAGTGGTCCATGATAAATTCCACGCGCATCCGATGGAACATCCTCACACCATGAAGAACATGATGCTTACGATAAGGAATTCCGGTGGACCTGCCTCTCGTCAAAGGTAAAAACTAAACCAGAAGACCACCCGATGTGCCGACAATCCTGATAGGAGCCGCGTATCTCGTTCTTAGGGCACGACCGGATGAGCGCAACGTACAGCGACTGAGGCCCGAGTTGCCCCGGGGGAAGCCGCACACGACTCTATTTTGGACCAACACCATCGGCACTGGCCCCACCTGTATTATGCCGAAAACAAACCTCGAGTAGCGCTAACTCCCTATGCGTCAAATTTATTATCAAATTTATTATTATGTTGGAAAATGTTAAAACCAAAGTTGGGCCTTGCTGGTAGAGTTCTTCACTAAGCGATTGGTCAGGGGTTCCCATACACCCACATGTGTTAGGAGCGCTCATCAAGGAACATAACACTGGTATGACGGAAACTAAGGCATCAAGAGTGGAACAAAACACCAAGCAAAAGTCTAAGCCTTCGACCCTTTACCAAGTATATATATGCATTAATTAAATAAGAGATATTGTGATATCCCATGATATCCATGTCCCAACATGGAACAACCTGGACTGCACCTACAACTAGCTACAGTATAAGAGGGGCTGAGCAAAGCGGTAACATAGCTAAACAATGGTTTGCTGGGATGGTGGAAAAGGTTAGAGGTTTATCATGGCAATTTGGGAGGCTTGACAAACAAGTGGTAGGTCGCGCGACATAGCGATAGCAACGAGACAACTAGCAAAGCAATGATAGTAGTGATATCCATGGTAAAATTCATCTTGCCTGAAATCCTGCTTGGAAGAAGATCGAGTCCATGAAGTAGACGAACCAACATAATCGAACGAATCCTCACAATCGCAACGAAACCGGAACTATCGAGAAGAAGCACAACCAGAAAGAAGCAAACATCACGGTAAGCACACAAGCATAACATGACATGATGCACAACCAAGTATGTTGCATGACAAGATTAAATGTTGTTACTCATGGCAAGAGATGATGCATGCAAGAACCCCACATCAAAGCAAGTTTAAATGAGGCCGGAAACAACACATACCAATTCCGGAAAGTCCCCATATGCAAATTTCGAATTTTTACTGTTCTGAATTAAACATAATGTTAAAGTTGTTAAACAGCAAGTTATGCTGCAACATGATGATCTACACGTTTTTCTAATGAAGTTACATATGTAGATCATTTAATTTGGAGCTACGGACTGAAGATATGAGCTAAATAAGTTTAACATGGCATTGATGCAAATGCAAGCAAAACACAATCACAAACACTCCAAAACATGGATGCAACATGACAATATGAAACTACATGCAAATCTAAGCAAGTTTCATATAGGACATGATCAAAACAGAGCAGCGGTTCAACACATACACCCAAGTCAAGTTATAACAATCTACCCAAAATAGCAACTAAGCATATTGCAAGCATCAAATCAACATGCTACAGGAACCATAAGAGCACAAACTTGACATGCACTTAAAATATAGATAACATACTTCAATACATCTTTAAGGTTCAGGTTCATAAGCATCATGGTTAATTTACTATGATCCATGCAAAATGCAATGTTCTGAAAAACTGGGCATATACATAAGCAGAGTTAATATGATGGCATGTTGGAGGCATGAAACAAATATGCTACAGTGCTAGAACATGTCATCAAAAGGCATAGCATGCTAGTACATATCATGGAGCTCAAAACACACAACATGGCATATACATAGGAGCAACATGTTCATGGGAACCATCAAAGCAATATGCAATCGTGAATTCAAAAATCTGGGAACACAAACATTAACATCATGATGCTGACTTGTGATGCACATAACAGCAAGCATAGCAATTTTAATATTTATAAAAAAGACATGGGCATGTATTTTACATGGCAATCTCAAACTTACTCCATGGGCACAAATCCATATGATGCATAGATTAATTACTGTGATTTTTTACAAAATGGAACATGCTGTTAACAGGTTGACAGATTAATCATGATGGCAACTTTAGAGCAAGAATGAGTCATGCTACAGCAACCTACATGGAAAACAAGGGCATGGCATCAAGGTACACATAACATAGTGCAAATCACATGGTGGAACCATATGCATATGACTTATGGATTAGTGGGAACCATCATGACAAGTTTGAAAGTTATAACAGTTTTCAGGAGCAACATCAGGAGGCACTTTTGCAACAAAGATATCAACATGAAAAAGAGCTCTAATATGCATGCAAATGGCACCATCATTAATAACACAGAGAGTAGATGATTTTTCATAGATAAAACATATTCATAAGATGCACGGTCTGAGAGATACAAGTGTCACAATGGTGCAATATGATGCTTAAAACTAGGGACAGCCGAAATGACCATGTCTGGAAAGTGAGCGCATGTTAGTTAAACAGCGACCGGGCGGAGGATAGGGGATGCTCACCCAGTGGGCCCAGAGGGACTGGCTTGGTGGCGGTTCAGGTGAGGGTTCGAGCGAGCCGTCCCAGTTCAGTGGAACAGGCCAGTTTTCACCGGCTCGGGCGAAGGACGGAGACGGTTCACGGGTTCACAGGCTCGGGTAGCCGGGCCCACATGTCAGCGACACGGGCGAGGCCAATGCGGGGCGACGGCCACGGTGGCTGGGCAGGTCAACGGCGCGGCGGGACTTGGCGATGGAGTGTCTGCCGACGACGCGGGACGGCGGGGAGGTTGGGGGGGGGCAATGGATCTGGCGACGAGGAGGTCGGGGCGGCCAGACCCGAGGTCGACAGGGCGGCACGGAAACCTGAAGCTCGGCCGCAACGACGATCACCCATGGCGGGGCCTCGGCTTCCTGGGAAGTTACATAGAGAGAGGGAGCTCATAAGGGAGAGGGAGCAGAGAGGAAACGAGGCAGGGCGGCGGCGCTGATGACCTGGAGCGGCGACGATGCGGTGGGGTCATGACCTTTGGCGAGGTCCGGGCGACGGGGACGGTGCACAGAGCTGGAGCGGGGGCTCCCGCGGCTGCAATGGCGATGCGGGCTTGTCCGGGCCCAGATGGGCTCTAGCGGGCCGCGGTCGGGCCCAGCGGGGGAAGCTGGGAGGTGAGGTGGCGCACGGGGATTGGGCAGGAACGGCGGCTGGGTGGCAGCTGCCCGCTGGAGAACCGTCAAGTGGTGGCACAAGGGTGGCTGGACACGAAAAACGATGGAGGTGGCAGCGGCTGGAGGTTAGGGGAGGGTTAGGCTAGGTCTTTGCCAAATTTGGAAGGGGGGATGTCTATATATAGACAGGGCTAGGGTTAGGGGGGATTTAGGGTGTTTTGGAGCCCTACGATCATGATCGTGTGGCTCCGGCAGAGGGGGAGCTTGGTGGGCTGCAAATGGGCTTTGAAGAGGGTTTGGGCTTGGAGGAGAAAAGAGAAGAGCAGCCCGGCATAGGTTTTCGGATACCGAAAACGTCCGACGTTTTGACCGACTATTTTGCCGCTATAGTTATCCGTTGGGGTATCAAACGGACTCCAAATGCGATGAAATTTGGAAGGCGGTCTACCTACAATAAAACAAGACTGCACGCCAACTGTCAACCCATTCCGAAAACAATTTTATCCCACTTATAAAATAATAATTCAAAGGTGCCGCGGCGCGTGCGAGTGTGGTTGGACTCAAAACGGACAACGGAGAGAACTGAGAGACCCTAATGGATGCAAGTTTTGAAAAGAATGATGGCATGAGTGCCAATGCAATGCGAATGATGCGATGATGATTGCAACAAGCAAATGAATCACACAGCAACAACACAGACAACTGGAGCATCGGTCTCGGGGCGTCACACTTTTATAGCGTTGCTAGTTGCAGGTGCAATGCAAGTTGTTCCATGTAGGGACATGGATATCATGGGATATCACAATATCTCTTATTTAGTTAATGCATCTATATACTTGGTAAAGGGTGGAAGGCTCGGCCTCTTACCTAGTGTTTTGTTCCACTCTTGCCGCCCTAGTTTTCGTCATACCGATGTTATGTTCCTTGACGAGCGCTCCTAACATATGTGGGTGTATGGGAACCCCTTGTCCAATTGCTTAGGAAAGAACTCTTCCAGCTAGGCCCAACTTTGGTTTTAAAATTTTCCAACATAATAATACTGATAATTAATTAATAAGCATAGGGGGTCGTGTCCCCGAGGATTCTAAATTCAACATAATACACGGGGGCCAGTGCTATTGGTGCTGGTCCAAACTGGGCGATGTCTGGCGCCCCCTAGGCAATCATGGTCTCAGCCAACCCGACATCATGCCCATCCGGTGTGCCCTGAGAACGAGATACGCACAGCTCCTATCAGGATTTGTCGGCACATCGAGCAGTCTTGCTGGTTTAGTTTTTACCTTTGAGGAGAGGCAGGTCGATCGGAATTCCTTATCGTAAGCATCGTGTTCTTCATGTTGTGAGGATGTTCCATCGGATGTGCGTGGTAATTTATAACGGACCACTTGGAGCACCCCTGCAGGGTTAAATCTTTTCAGAAGCTATGCCCGCGGTTATGTGGCAGATTGGAAATTTATAATATCCGGTTGTACAGAACTTGACACTAACCCAAAATAAAATACACCAACTATGTGGGTAACCGTGACCGTCTCTTTTCGAGGGTGTTCAGGAAGAGAACACGGTGGGGTTGTGTTTGACTCGTAAATAGTTCAGGATCACTTGTTGATCATTACTAGTTGCGACCGTTATGCGTAGTTACTCTTCTTATTCTTGTACTCGTAATTTAGCCACCATACAATGCTTAGTGCTTGCTGCAACCTCACCACTTATCTACTCCTAGCTACTTAAGCATGGCATGAGATACTATAATCTCTAATTGTCATCACAAGCATGTTTAATCATGATATGCTGAATCATGGATATTGAGTTAAACATAATTACAAAACAAAAACAAGTTGAGTTCATACCCGCCTTTCCTTGCCTCAGTCACTTCATCATATATCGTCATTATTGCCTTTCACATGCATGACCGAATGATCGGAAAATAATAATGCAAGAGTGCCATGGACTAAGCTCGAATCTGCAAACATTTTAATTAAAGGGGAAGACAAAATAATTTGGTCTCTTTGTTAGATCAATAATAGTGCATATCAGAGCCACTCAACATTTTCATCGTGGTTTTCTACTTAGTATGACTTAGAAAAAGAAAAGAATTTCAGAGAAACACACTGAAATATTTTTGGAGTTTTTAGTTTTTCTTGAAAGCAAATTAAAGAAGGAAAAACAAAAACGAGAAAAACTATTTACACAGGAAAGCTCCCAACAAGCAAAAGAAGAAATGGGAAATCTTTTTGGGTTTTCTTTTAATACTACAACTAATTTAAACTAGAAAGAAAAACCGAAAAGAAGCAAGACATATTTTTGGATTTTCTCAAAGTTTTACAAACACACAAGAAGAAAGCGAGAAAATATAACTAACATGGATTATACAATGAAAAAGTGTGAACACCGACAACTGGAATGAAATGTGTGAAATACGTACTCCCCCAAGCTTAGGCTTTTGGCCTAGCTTGGTAATCACCATCTGTAGTAGCCTACCAGTCCCATGTGAAAGTACTGAGGTGGCGGCACTTGAGAGTCCCACTGCTGGGGCTCCTCCTCTATCGTTGTCTGGGCATTTTGGTAGGCAACAATGTCCACTGGTAGGATGGTGTATCCGTTTCTGGCAACAGAATCAAACAAAGCAGGTGCAGGCAAAGGAATAATACCACGGGTATTCTCACTAAATACCAGGTTATAACGAATATGGTGAAAAGAATCAGGCTCATCAATAAAGTGGTGGTCCTCCATCGACTGGTGATCTAAATAAGCTCTAGGCAACAATTAATCAAGGAGGCGTATCAAAATATTAAACTGTCTCACCAAGCGAGTAGCATAAATACCACCATGGATTTTACCCTTAGTCCTATTAGTGTGCAGACGACGTGCAATAATAGCCCCTAGGTTACAGGTGTGGTCATTGTGAAGTGCACGGCGTAAAATAGCAAGGTAAGGGGGACTAAGTATGCTGCCTTTCTCTCTGGCAGTCAGACACTTTGTGATAAATAAGGCAATGTAATGCATAGAAGGAAATTGCAGACTAGTGGCTATGGCTTTCCACACGCCCCTTTCCTCACCCACCATCAAAGTGAGGAGGAAGTCCTCGAACTCTGCCGGTCTAGGCTCTCTTAATTCCCTGTTAGAGGGAATTAAACATATCTCACAAAATTCAGTAAGCGGTATCTGACGGGTTTCAGAATATAAATTAAACTACATGGTAGGAGGTTCAAACCTATTTAGGAAATAAAATTTTTGCACAAAAGGAGTTCGTAAGGATGTGGTGTTGATCACTCATCTGCGAGGAAGTCGCAGGTCCAGCATTTGCAATGAATTGTGGGAGTTCTTGGTGGAATCTGGCTTCGTTCATGAAGGCAAAGTGCGGCCATTCGCACGGTCGGACCTCCGTCCAATGCAGAGTGTTGATGTCACCATCTGATGATTCGCCAAGGACTCCCTTAGCACCACGCTTCGAGGAACTCTTCCTAAAAATATGCATTTTGTCTGCGAACAATTTTCTGAAATTTTTGGGTGACAAAATGATATCAATAAAACTTCACAAAACTGATAGTAACTACTCATATGGATTCCTAGAGGATATATCAAGCATTCAAACTACTTGGAGCTCAAAGAATTCAACATGCAAGCTCATGTACAACATCACCAAGAGTAGCTAATTACTCAAAATATAAACCACTAAAGCAAAAACTAATTGGAGTAATGGAGGATTCACATACCAAGTAGCAATCCCCCAAAACAGTTTCGAAAATGGACCTTTGAGCAAAGAGATCAAAATCCACGTGTTTGAGAGCAAAAATACGAGAGAGAGAGAGCTACAAGTATTTTTTCTGGAGGTAGGTGATGAAGTGAGCTAAAGGAATAAGTGAGTGGGGCCTTGTGGGGCCCATTACCCACCAGGGCGCGCCAGGTGGCTGTGGCGCGCCTTGGTGCCTAGTGGGCACCCCCCTGTGATATTTTTTGTATAAAAAATTCTTAAATATTCAGAAAAAATCATGTCAAAATTTCAGGTCATTCTGAGCACTTCTATTTTTGGGCACTTTTTTATTGCACGGATAATTCAGAAAACAGGATAAACATAGCTTTTTATTGTATTTAACTAAAAATAACATAAAATAAGAAGTGGGTACAGAAGGTTGTGCTTACTAAATTCATCGACATGCCTCCCAAAAATAATCCATTAATAAGGTTGATCAAGTCTTATTAACAACCACTTTCGATTAGCATGAACCCGAAGAATTTTCGTAAAACACTAAGTTACCACAACGGGGATATGCATATCCCCCACAATAAGTATTTCATATTTCTTTTTGGCAGTAGGAAGAGAGAGTTGAAAACTTCCAATAGTAATTGTCGGAGACTTTCCAATAACATTAAGAACATTCACTTGAAATTGTTTCCTCAGAAAGTGCACCGTATGCTCATTACCACTGATATGAAAAGTGACTTTGCTTTTATTGCAATCAATAACAGCCCCTATAGTGTTCCAAGGATAATTGACATGTTGTCGTCCTCAGGCATCTTAAGTATAACAAAGTCTGTTAAGATATTAACAATTGCAACAACAACGGGCACATCCTCACAAATACCGATAGGTATGGCAGTTGATTTGTCAGCCATTTGCAATGATATGTTAGTAGGTGTGAGTTTATTCAAATCAAGTCTTTTGTATAAAGAAAAGGGCATAACACTAACACCGGCTCCCAATTCACATAAAGGAGTTTTGACATAGTTTGTTTTGATGGAACATGGTATAGTTGGTATTCCCGGATCTCCTAGTTTCTTAGGTACTCCATCCTTAAAAGAATAATTAGCAAGCATGGTGGAGATTTCAGCTTCATGTATTTTTCTTTTATTAGTGACAGTATCTTTCATGTATTTAGCATAAGGGGCCATCTTTAAAATATCAGTCAAACGAGTACGCAAAAAGACTGGCCTAAGCATTTCAGCAAAGCATTCAAGTTCTTCATCATACTTTTTCTTAGATGGTTTAGGTAGAAAGGGCATGGGTTTCTAAACCCATGGTTCTCTTTCTTTACCATGTTCTCTAGCAACAAAGTCTCTTTTATCATAACGTTTATTTTTAGGTTGTGGGTTATCAAGGTCAACAGCAGGTTCTATTTCAACATCATTATCTGGTTTTTATCATTGTCTGGTTGAGCATCTTCATGAAAATCATCATTATCATTTTCATTATCACTAAGTGAGTGTTCATTACCAGATTGAGTTTCACCATCAGAGATAGAGATATCATTGTTATCTTTAGAAGGTTTTTCTACCTCAGGTTCACTATAAGTATGCAAAGTCCTATCATTTTTCTTTTTCTTTTTCTTTTTAGTAGGACTAGGTGGATCAATTATTAATTCTTTGAGACTCTTGTTCAATTCTGTTAGGATGACCTTCAGGATAATGTGGCCCTTGATACGTCTCCAACGTATCTATAATATTTTATTGTTCCATGCTATTATATTATCTGTTTTGGATGTTTTATATGCATTAATATGCTATTTTATATTATTTTCAGTACTAACTTATTAACCTAGAGCCCAGTGCTAGTTTTTTTTTTGAGTTTTACATAAAAGGAATATCAAACGGAGTCCAAACGGCATAAAACTTTACGATGATTTTTCTTCGACCAGAAGACACAAGTAGGACTTGGAGAGGAAGTCAAAAGAGTCCCGAGGGCTCCAGAAGCCCTTAGGGCGCGCCCTAGGGGGGCACCCCCTGGCTTGTGGGCCCCACAGGAGTCTTCCAACCTTAATCTTTGCCCTATAAATTTAGAAATATTCCCAAATGACCAGAAGCATCCACCAAAATACTTTTCCGCCGCCGTAACCTTCTGTACCCGTGAGATACCATCTTGGGGCCTTTTCCGGCATCCTGCCGGAGGGGGTTTGATCACGGAGGGCTTCTACATCAACTCTATTGCCCTTCCGATGAAGCGTTAGTAGTTTACCACAGACCTACAGGTCCATAGCTAGTAGCTAGATGGCTTCTTCTCTCTCTTTGATTCTCGATACCATGTTCTCCTCGATGTTCTTGGAGATCTATCTGATGTAATATTCTTTTGCGGTGTGTTTGTCGAGATCCGATAAATTGCAGATTTGTGATCAGTTTATCTATGAATATTATTTGAATCTTCTCTGAATTCTTATATGCATGATTTGGTATCTTTGTATTTCTCTTCGAATTATCGGTTTGGATTGGCCAACTAGATTGGTTCTTCTTGCAATGGGAGAGGTGCTTAGTTTTGGGTTCAATCTTGCGGTGTCCTCACCTAGTGACAAAGTAGGGGTAGCGAGGCACGTATTTGTATTGTTGCCATCAAGGGTAAAAAGATGGTGTTTTCATCATATTGCTTGAGTTTGTCCCTCTACATCATGTCATCTTACTTAAGGCGTTACTCCGTTCTTTATGAACTTAATACTCTAGATGCATGCTGGATAGCGGTCGATGTGTGGAGTAATAGTAGTAGATGCAAAATCGTTTCGGTCTACTTGACACGGACGTGATGCCTATATGCATAATCATTGCCTTGGATATCGTCATAACTTTGCGCTTTTCTATCAATTGCTCGACAGTAATTTGTTCACCCACCGTATTATTTGCCTTCAAGAGAGAAGCCTCTAGTGAAACCTATGGCCCCCGGGTCTATTTTCCATCATATATTTTCAGATCTATAAACCAAAAAACCCAAAAATACATTGCTGCAATTTATTTACTTTTATTTTGTTTTACATTTTAGAAATCTTTTATATCTATCTCTATCAGATCTTATCCTTGCAAGTGACCGTGAAGGGATTGACAACCCCTTTATCGCATTGGGTGCAAGTGTTTGATTGTTTGTGCAGGTGCATAGATTGGGGACTTGCTTGTATCTCCTACTGGATTTGATACCTTGTTTCTTAACTGAGGGAAATACTTATCTCTACTTTGCTGCATCACCCTTTCCTCTTCAAGGGAAAAACCAACGCAAGCTCAAGAAGTAGTAGCCCCCGAGTCATTGTACCTCCTCTAGTCATTACTCTAACAGCATGATCAATCATATTGTTATTCATTTCATTGACCAACTCACTTTGAGATTTAGCAACTTGTTCTAATTGAGTTTGAACCATAGAAGCATGTTTTCCTACTCCTCTGAAATCATTTGTGATTCTAAATAACAAGTCACTTAAGCGAGCAATTGATACGTCTCCGTTGTATCTATAATTTTTGACTGTTTCATGCCAATATTCTATAACTTTCATATACTTTTGGTAACTTTTTATATTATTTTTGCGACTAACATATTGATCCAGTGCCCAGTGCCAGTTCCTGTTTGTCGCATGTTTTTTCTTTCATAGAAAATCCATATCAAACGGATTCCAAACGTGATAAAAACTTACGGAGATTTTTTTTGGAATATATGTGAATTTCGGGAAGTGGAATCAACGCGAGACGATGCCCGAGGCGGCGGCAAGGTAGGGGGTGTGCCCCAAGGGTAGGTCGCACCCTGGGCCCTTGTGGCCACCACGTAAGGAGGTTGGTGCCCTTCTTCGGCCACAAGAAAGCTAATATCCGGATTAAAATCGTGTTAACATTTCAACCCAATCGGATTTACGGATCTCCGGGAATTTAAGAAACGGTGAAAGGCCAGAATCTGGGAGCGCAGAAACAGAAGAAAACAGAGAGAGATCCAATCTCGGAGGGGCTCCCACCCCTCCGCCGCCATGGAGGCCATGGACCAGAGGGGAAACCCTTCTCCCATCTAGGGGCAAGGTCAAGGAAGAAGAAGAAGGAGGGGGGCGCTCTCCCCTTCTCTCCCGGTGGCGCCGGAACACCGCCGGGGCCATCATCATGACAGCGATCTACACCAACAACTTTGCCGCCGTCATCACCAACTCTCTCCCCCTCTATGCAGTGGTGTAACACCCCTTCTCCCCATTGTAATTTCTACTTAAACATGGTGCTCAACGCTATATATCATTTCCCAATGATGTGTGGCTATCCTATGATGTTTGAGTAGATCCGTTTTGTCCTATGGGTTAATTGATGATCGTGATAGGTTTGAGTTGTATGTTTTATTATTGGTGCTGTCCTATGGTGCTCTTCGTGTTGCGCAAGCGTGAGGGATCCCCGCTGTAGGGTTTGCAATATGTTCATGATTCACTTATGGTGGGTGGCGTGAGTGACAGAAGCACAGACCCGAGTAAGTGGGTTGTTTGCGTATGGGAGTAAAGAGGACTTGATACTTTAATGCTATGGTTGGGTTTTACCTTAATGATCTTTAGTAGTTACGGATGTTTGCTAGAGTTCCGATCATAATTGCATATGATCCAAGTAGAGAAAGTATGTTAGCTTATGCCTCTCCCTCATATAAAATTCCAATAATGATTACCGGTCTAGTTATCGATTGCCTAGGGACAAATAACTTTCTTGTGACAAAAATCTCTCTACTAAAACTAACTTAGTTGTTTCTTTATCTAAACAGCCCCTATCTTTTATTTTCGTGCTCTTTATTATCTTGCAAACCTATCTCTTTACACCTACAAAGTACTTCTAGTTTCATACTTGTTCTAGGTAAAGCGAATGTAAAGTGTGCGTAAAGTTGTATCGGCGGTCGATAGAACTTGAGGGAATATTTGTTCTACCTTTAGCTCCTCGTTGGGTTCGACACTCTTACTTATCGAGAAAGGCTACAATTGATCCCCTATACATTTGGGTTATCAAGACCTTTTTCTGGCGCCATTGCCGGGGAGCAATAGCGTGGGGTGAATATTCTCGTGTGTACTTGTTTGCTTTATCACTAAGTAGTTTTTATTTTGTGCTCCTGTTTTCTATCTTTAGTTATGGGTAGGAAACGTAAAATACCAAAAAAATTAGTTGTAGCTACTAAACCAATGGTTGAAGAACCACCCAAAATCTATCATACTCCTGAAGCTTTTTACTTGGATCATCTTCGATCCCTTTGTGCTCGCGCTGAAAACCCAACTAGCTTAGTTGAGGGAAAATCATTAGATGAGCATGCTTATTATGTGCGACACTGCTTATCTCAAAAAGGGAAACTTTTATGGCATCAAATTAATACTATGCAATGCGAATTTATGTGAATTATATGATTTTACTTGTTGTTCTGAAGACCCTAAGAAACACCTTCCCTACCAGTGTGAGTTTAGTGAAAATGGAATCTTATCTTCTTATGCCAAGGGTGTTTATAATTACTATGATGTTCAACAAATTGAAGAATTTGTTGCTTTTAAGGGTGCTTATGAAATTTCTTCTTTGATTGAAAAGTATGATGCTACTCTTTACAAATCTGAAAATTTTGCCATACTTAAATATTGCTATGAGAATTATGCTTCTAATGCTTACGTTAAACCATATATTGAGGACTCCTCCGTCCAAGAGGAGACTAATATTTTGCAAGAAACTGTGGAAGAAGAAATTGATGACACTGCGAGCTCATTAGATGAAAAAGATGAGGAGGAGAGCGATGAACAAAAGGAGGAAGAAAGGATTAGCTACCTGTGCCCACCTTCTAATGAGAGTAACTCTTTAACTCATACATTGTTTAATTTCCCTTCGTGCTTACCGAAGGATGAGTGCTATGTTGATTGCTATGATCCCTTGGATTCATTTGAAATATCCCTTTTTGATGAACTTGATGCTTGCTATGCTTGTGGCCATGATGCCAATATGAATTATGCTTATGGAGATGAACTTGCTATAGTTCCTTATGTTAAGACTGAAATTGTTGCTATTGCACCCACGCATGATAGTCCTATTATCTTTTTGAATTCTCCCAACTACACTATATCGGAGAAGTTTGCGCTTATTAAGGATTATATTGATGGGTTGTGTTTTACTACTACACATGATGATTTTGATAGATATAATATGCATGTGCTTGCTGCTCCTACTTGCAATTATCATGAGAGAGGAACTACATCTCCGCCTCTCTATGTTTCCAATGCGATAAAATTGCAAGAAACTATTTATGCTATGTATTGGCCTTTACTTGATGTGGATGAATTGTTCTTTTATGACATGCCGATGCATAGGAAGAGAGTTAGACTTCGTCGTTACTTGATATATGTTACTTTGTGCTCACTACTAAATCACAAATCATTGTTAATTAAAATTGGATTTGATATACCTTGGGATCCGGGTGGATCCATTACTTGAGCACTATATGCCTAGCATAATGGCTTTAAAGAAAGCGCTGCTAGGGAGACAACCCGGAAGTTTTAGAGAGTCATTTATTTCGGTTTTGTGCTTTTATAAAGTTTAAAAACAAAAAAAATATAGAGGGGAACCTAAAACTTTTCAAAAAAAAGTGAAAGAGAGAAAGACGAACATCGTTGAAGTGGGGGACGTCCTTGAACTTTGTTCATGCCCATGGAAACTTTGTGAATCTCGATTACAGAAACTTTTCAACAAAAATAATTATCCCCTTGTACAAATCCATTGTAATATAAAAATAATGTGCCAAGATTTGCCTTTAGGATGATTAGATTGTTTGTTTGGTATGTGCAGTGGAAAAACAGAAACTTTAGCTGTAGCACATGAATTTACATTTTTTACGGGAATGTCAAAAACTTATGAAACTTTTTGCAAAGTACTTATGTACAAATTTTTTATTTTTTCCTAAATTTTCAGAATTTTTAGAGTTACAAAAGTATGGTAGATTTTCAGATTGCTACAGACTGTCCTGTTTTTGACAGATTCTGTTTTTGATGCATTGTTATGCTCGTTTTGATGAAACTATCGATTGTATCGGTGGTATAAGCTATGGAAAAGTTATAATACAGTAGCTAAAATGCAAAAATAAAATATGAATGAGTTTTCAACAGTACTTAAAAGTGGTGATTTGTTTTATTATACTAACTGATCTCACGAGGGTTTTGTTAAGTTTTGTGTGATTGAAGTTTTCAAGTTTTGGGTTAGATCGCGATGGATGAAGGAATAAGGAGTGGCAAGAGCCTAAGCTTGGGGATGCCTGAGGCACCCCAAGGTAATATTCAAGGACTCTGAAGCAGCTAAGCTTGGGGATGCCCCGGAAGGCATCCCCTCTTTCTTCTAACGATCATCGGTAATTTTACTTGGAGCTATATTTTTATTCGTCACATGATATGCGTAAATCATGGAGCGTCGTGTGCGTTTTCTTTTTCTTTTAATAATGCACCATGCTTGTATGAGATAGTCCTTGGTTGATTTATAGAATGCTCTTTGCACTTCACTTATATCTTTTGAGTATGGCTTTATAGAATGCTTCATGTGCTTCACTTATATCACTTGAAGTTTGGATTGCCTGTTTCCCTACACATAAAAAACCGCCATTTGTAGAATGCTCTTTTGCTTCACTTATATTTGTTAGAGCATGGGCATATCTTTTGTAGAAAGAATAGAACTCTCTTGCTTCACTTATATCTATTTAGAGAGTCATCAGGAATTGGTCATTCACATAGTTAGTCATAAAATTCTACATAAAACTTGTAGATCACTGAATATGATATGTTTGATTCCTTGCAATAGTTTTGCGATACAAAGATGGTGATATTAGAGTCATGCTAGTGAGTAATTGTGGATTGGTAAGAATACTTGTGTTAAAGTTTGTGATTCCCGTAGCATGCACGTATGGTGAACCGTTATGTAATGAAGTTGGAGCATGAGGTATTTATTGATTGTCTTCCTTATGAGTGGTGGTCGGGGACGAGCGATGGTCTTTTCCTACCATTCTATGCCCCTAGGAGCATGTGCATAGTACTTTGTTTCGATAGATAATAGACTTTTGCAATAAGTATGTGAGTTCTTTATAACTAATGTTGAGTCCATGGATTATACGCACTCTCACCCTTCCATCATTGCTAGCCTCTTTGGTACCGTGCATTACCCTTTCTCACCTCAAGAGTTGGTGCAAACTTCGCCGATGCGTCCAAATCCCGTGATACGATACGCTCTATCACACATAAGCCTCCTTATATCTTCCACAAAACAGCCACCATACCTACCTATCATGGCATTTCCATATCCATTCCGAGATATATTGCCATGCAACTTCCATCATCATCATATACATGACTTGAGCATTCATTGTCATATTGCTTTGCATGATCGTAAGATAGCTAGCATGATATTTTCATGGCTTGTCCATTTTTTGATGTCTTTGCTACTCTAGATCATTGCACATCCTGGTACACTGCCAGAGGCATTCATATAGAGTCATATTTTGTTCCAGTATTGAGTTGTAATATCGAGTTGTAAGTAAATAAAAGTGTGATGATCATCATTATTAGAGCATTACCCCAGTGATGAAACGATGATGGAGACTATGATTCCCCCACAAGTCGGGATGAGACTCTAGACGAAAAATAAAAAAATAAAAAAAGGCAAAAAAAAGGAGAGCCCAAAAAAAAGAAAAAAAAGAAAAAAATGAGAGAAAAAGAGAGAAGGGGCAATGCTACTGTCCTTTTACCACACATGTGCTTCAGAATAGCACCATGTTCTTCATATAGAGAGTCTCTTGAGTTATCACTTTCATATACTAGTGGAAAATTTCATTATAGAACTTGGCTTGTATATTCTGATGATGGGCTTCCTAAAATGCCTGAGGTCTTCATGAACAAGCAAGTTGGATGCACACCCACTTAGTTTCACTTTGAGGTTTCATACACTTATAGCTCTAGTGCATCCGTTGCATGGCAATCCCTACTCCTCGCATTGACATCAATTGATGGGCATCTCCATAGCCCGTTGATTAGCCGCGCGTGATGTGAGACTTTATCCTTTTTTCGTCTTCTCCACACAACCTCCACCATCATATTCTATTCCACCTATAGTGCTATATCCATGGCTCATGCTCATGTATTGCGTGAAAGTTGAAAAAGCTTGAGAACATTAAAAGTATGAAACAATTGCTTGGCTTGTCATCGGTGTTGTGCATGATGAAATACTTTGTGTGGTGAAGATGGAGCATAGCCAGACTATATGATTTTGTAGGGATAACTTTCTTTGGCCATGTTATTTTGAAAAGACATGATTGCTTTATTAGTATGCTTGAAGTATTATTATCTTAATGTCAAATGATAGACTATTGCTTTGAATCACTCGTGTCTTAATATTCATGCCATGATTAGATTATATGATCAAGATTATGCTAGGTAGCATTCCACATCAAAAATTATATTTTTATCATTTACCTACTCGAGGACGAGCAGGAATTAAGCTTGGGAATGCTGATACGTCTCCGTCGTATCTATAATTTTTGATTGTTTCATGCCAATATTATACCACTTTCATATACTTTTGGCAACTTTTTATATTATTTTTGGGAATAACATATTGATCTAGTGCCCAGTGCCAGTTCCAGTTTGTTGCATGTTTTTTTGTTTCACAAAAAATCCATATCATACGGAGTCCAAACGCGATAAAAACTTACAGAGATTTTTTTTGGAATATATGTGAATTTTGGGAAGTGGAATCAATGCGAGACGATGCCTAAGGTGGCGGCAAGGCAGGGGGCTCGCCCCAGGGGGTAGGGCGTGCCCTGGGCCCTTGTGGCCACCTCGTAAGGCGGTCGGTGCACTTCTTTGGCCGCAAGAAAGCTAATATCTGGGTAAAAATCGTGTTAAAATTTCAGCCCAATCGGAGTTACGAATCTCCGGAAATTTAAGAAACGGTGAAAGGCCAAAATATGGGAGCGTAGAAACAGAAGGAAATAGAGAGAGATCCAATCTCGAAGGGGCTCCTGCCCCTCCGCCGCCATGGATGCCATGGACCAGAGGGGAAACCCTTCTCCCATCTAGGGGGAAGGTCAAGTCAGAAGAAGAAGGAGGGGGCTCTCTCCCCCTCTCTCCCGGTGGCGCCGGAACGCCGCTGGGGCCATCATCGTGATGGCGATCTACACCAACAACTTCACCGTCGTCATCACCAACTCTCTCCCCCTCTATGCAGCGGTGTAACACCCCTTCTCCCCGCTGTAATCTCTACTTAAACATGGTGCTCAACGCTATATATTATTTCGGCTATCCTATGATGTTTGAGTAGATCCGTTTTGTCCTATGGGTTAATTGATGATCATGATTGGTTTAGTTGTATGTTTTATTATTGGTGCTGTCCTATGGTGCTCTCTGTGTCGTGCAAGCATGAGGGATCCCTGTTGTAGGGTTTGCAATATGTTCATGATTCACGTATGGTGGGTGGCGTGAGTGACAGAAGCACAGACCTGAGTAAGTAGGTTGTTTGCGTATGGGAGTAAAGTGGACTTGATACTTTAATGCTATGGTTGGGTTTTATCTTAATGATCTTTAGTAGTTATGGATGTTTGCTAGATTTCCAATCATAAGTGCATATGATCCAAGTAGAGAAAGTATGTTAGCTTATGCCTCTCCCTCATATAAAATTCCAATAATGATTACCGGTCTAGTTATCGATTGCCTAGGGACAAATATCTTTCTTGTGACAAAAAGCTCTCTACTAAAACTAACTTAGTTGTTTCTTTATCTAAACAGCCCCTATCTTTTATTTTCATGCTCTTTATTATCTTGCAAACCTATCTCTTTACACCTACAAAGTACTTCTAGTTTCATACTTGTTCTAGGTAAAGCGAACGTAAAGTGTGCGTAAATTTGTATCGGTGGTCGATAGAACTTGAGGGAATATTTGTTCTACCTTTAGCTCCTCGTTGGGTTCGACACTCTTACTTATCGAGAAAGGCTACAATTGATCCCCTATACTTGTGGGTTATCAGCAATCATATCAACATTTCGTTTAAACTTCTTCATAACATTTGCATTGAAATGATCTTGCTTAATAATGTAATTATCAAATTCATATAAGCATTGTCTAGGATGTCTATTATAAGGGATATCATCTTCATAAAACATTAAAAGAGAATTTACCTCTACCACCTGTGGTGGTGTGTCAAGTCCATGTATTTCTTTAATAGGTGGTAAATTCTTAACATCTTCAGCTTTAATACCTTTTTCCTTCATATATTTCTTTGCTTCTTGCAAATCTTCAGGACTGATAAATAAAATACCCTCCTCTTCAGAGTGGGTTTAGGCGGTGGCTCAGGAAGTGTCCAATCATCATAATTCTTCAATATATTATTCAATAATTCCTTAGCTTGTTCAATAGTTTGTTCCCTTGAAACACAACAAGCACAACTATCTAGGTGGTCCCTAGAAGCATCGGTTAGTCCATTATAGAAGATATCTAGTATTTCATTTTTCTTAAGAGGATGGTCAGGCAAATCATTAAGTAATTGGAGAGGCCTCCCCCAAGCTTGTGGGAGACTCTCTTCTTCAATTTGCACAAAGTTAAATATTTCCTATAGGCAGCTTGTTTCTTATGAGCAGGAAAATAATTTTCAGAGACATAATAAATCATATCCTGGGGACTACGCACACAACAAGGAGCAAGAGTATTGTACCTATCTTAGCATCACCCTTTAATGAGAATGGAAATAACTTGAGAATATAGTAGTAGCGAATTTTCTCATCGTGAGCAAATAGGGTGGCTATATCATTTAATTTAGTAAGATGTGCCACAATAGTTTCAGTTTCATAGCCATGGAAAAGATCAGATTCGACCAAAGTAATTAACTCTGGGTCGACAGAGAATTCATAATCCTTATCAGTAATAAATATAGGTGAAGTAGCAAACTTAGGATCACATTTCATTCTTGCATTCAAAGATTTTTCTTTCAACTTGCATAATAATTTCTTAAGATCATCTCTATCCTTACAAGCAAGAAAGTCCCTAGCAACCTCTCCATCCATTACATAACCCTGAGGTATCTTAGGCAATTCATATCTAGGAGAGCTAGGTCTAATAGGTGTTTCATAATTCTTAGTTTAAAAGACTTCATCAGTTTCAGAAATTTCATCAGTTTCAGCATTCTCAATATCTTTACTTTAGAAATTTGTTCATCAAGAAATTCGCCTAGTGGCACATTCTTATCAAGTAGAGTACTAGCATCATCATAAGCATCATTCATAGCAGAAGTAGTATCATCAATTACTTGCGACATATAAGAATTAATAGCATGTTGTGGTGTCGCAAACTTACTCAAACCAGAAGGTGAATCAAGTGTAGAGCTAGATGGCAATTCCTTACCTCCCCTCATCTTAGAGGGAACGATCTTGGTTCAGGTATCTTCCAGATTCTTCATAGTGATTAACAGATATAAATCCCAAGTGACTCAACAAATATAGCTATGCTCCCAGGCAATGGCGCTTGCAAAAGGTCTTGATAACCCACAACTATAGGGGATCGCAAAAGTTTTTGAGGGTAGAGTATTCAACCCAAATTTATTGATTCGACACAATGGGAGCCAAAGAATATTTGTAAGTATTAGCAGTTGAGTTATCAATTCAACCACGCCTGGAGACTAAATATCTGGAGCAAAGTGATCAGTAGCACAGTAGTATGATAGTTTGATAGCAGTAACAGTGATAGTAACGGTAACAGTAGTAGCAACAATTTTGTAGCAGTTATAACAGTAGTAACAACAGTAGTAACTTAGCAAGAACAATATGTGAAAAGCTCGTAGGCATTGGATCGGTGATTTTGTTGGATAATATTCATCATATAATAGTCATAACCTAGGGCGACACAGAACTAGCTCCAGTTCATAAATATAATGTAGGCATGTATTCCGTAAATAGTCATACGTGCTTATTAAAAAAACTTGCATGACATCTTTTGTCCTACCCTCCCATGGTAGCGGGGTCCATAAGGAAACTAAGGGATATTAAGGCCTCCTTTTAATAGAGTATTGGAACAAAGCATTAACACATAGTGAATACATGAACTCCTCAAACTACGGTCATCACCGGGAAGAATACCAATTGTTGTCACCTTGGGGTATGCGGATCATAACACGTAATAGGTGCATATAACTTGCAAGATCAGATCAAGAACATAGGTACAATGGGGAAAACATAAACGGTTCAGATCTGAAATCATGGCACTCGGGCCCTAGTGACAAGCATTAAGTATAGCAAAGTCATAGCAACATCAATCTCATAACATAGTGGATACTAGGGATCAAGCCCTAACAAAACTAACTCGATCACATGATGAATCTCATCCAACCCATGACCGTCCAGCAAGCCTATGAAGGAATTACTCACTCCCGGCGGTGAGCAGCATGAAATTGGTGATGGAGGATGGTTGGTGATGACAAAGACGAAAGATCCCCCTCTCTGGAGCCCCGAACGGACTCCAGATCTGGCCTCCCGATGAAGAACAGGAGGTGGCGGCGGGTCCGTATCGTAAAATGCGATAAAAACTTCCTCTTCTATTTTTCTCTCCAAAAATAGGATTTTATAGAGTTGGAATTAGGGTCAGCGGAGCCTCGTGGGCCCCACTACCCACCAGGGCACGCCATAGGGGGTGGAGCGCCCTGGTTCCTAGTGGGCAGCAGGGCCCCCCTCTAGTGGGTCTTGGTTCCATTATTTTTTATTCGTTACAAAATAATTCTCCAAAAAGTTTCATCCAATTCCGAGAACTTTTATTTCTGCACAAAAAACAACACCATGGTAGTTCTGCTAAGAACAGCGTCAGTCCGGGTTAGTTTCATTCAAACCATGCAAATTAGAGTCCAAAACAATAGCAAAAGCGTTAGGAAAAGTAGATACGACGGAGACATATCACAAATCAATTCGCACTTCCCTCAACAAAAAAAATAAAAAAAAACTATTCGCACCACACAAAGAGAGTCTTGTCCCGTTTTACTGTATAAATGCTATTAAAAACTATGAATCCATGTTATGTCAAATTAATTTTTTTCGCTAGCTGTATAATGCATATAACCTACTCATACGAACATTTTAGTGCATTCCAAATGTATATACACTACTAGGGAAAACCTTATACATAGAAGCTTATCAGTAGCGTCGGCTAAAATGAGGCGCTGCTAATACTTAGGAGTAACGCATTCTAACAAAGGGCGCTACTGCTATCCACATAGCAGTAGCGCGGCAAGAAGAAAAAGCGCTACTACTATAATTGCCACACATTTGCCGCCAGGCTAGGTATAGTAGTGGCACCCTTGCAAAAACCGCGCTACTGCTAACAAAATAGTAGTAGCGCATTTTTAGGGTAGGGCGCTACGGCTAAGTTTGAACTTGGCCACATGGCGGGCCCCACTTAGCAGTAGTGCGTCTCCTAGGAGCGCGCTACTGCTATTTTTTTAGCAGCAGCGCATTTTCTGTTCCCACGCTACTGCTAAAGCGCAGCCACCACCTTTTCCTCCCCCTCCCCCTCCCCCTCCCCCATCCTCTCTTCCTTTCACTTTCCCCTAGCTCCCACCTCCTCTCTCCCTCACTTTGCTTCTTCCTGACTACTTCTCCCCCATTACTCTCTTTCTTCTACCTCTCTTTCTCTCTCTTTATTGCTCCTAGCTAACTACACCACCTCCATTAATACAACTCCATTCTCTTTTTCCTCCCCATCCACTAGTTAAAGTCATCTCCTTCCCCAACTAGCTAAGTAGATCTACCCATTTAATGAAGTGACCTATGTACCTCCTGTCGGTGTCAAAACCGGCGGATCTCGGGTAGGGGGTCCCGAACTGTGCGTCTAAGGTCGATGGTAACAGGAGACGGGGGACACGATGTTTACCCAGGTTCGGGCCCTCTCTATGGAGGTAATATCCTACGTCCTGCTTGATTGATCTTGATGAATATGAGTATTACAAGAGTTGATCTACCACGAGATCGTAATGGCTAAAACCCTAGAAGTCTAGCCTATCTGATTATGATTGTGACTATGATTGCCTCTATGGACTAAACCCTCCGGTTTATATAGACACCGAAGGTGACTAGGGTTGTACAAAGTCGGTTACAAAGAAAGGAATCTTCATATCCGAACGCCAAGCTTGCCCTCCACACCAAGGAGAGTCCCATCCGGACACGGGAGAGAGTCTTCTGTCTTGTATCTTCATGGCCCATCAGTCCGGCCCACATTACGTAGCCCGGATGCCCGAGGACCCCTTAATCCAGGACTCCCTCAGTAGCCCCTGAACCAGGCTTCAATGATGATGTGTCCGGTGCGTAGATTGTCTTCGGCATTGCAAGGCGGGTTCCTCCTCCGAATACTCCAAAACAGACTTCGAGCATAGAAAACGTGTCCGGCTCTACAAAACAAGTACCACACTCAACCGCAGAGAGTATAATATTTCACGAGTCCAATCTGCTGACAACTTTTTGTAACACGACACCACTATCCTGCACGGTCATTATTTCGAACCATTGTTTAGCCTCCCGCTCCACGCTTTAAGATGCGGTTTTCCAGTGGCACGCCTTATCACAGCAGAGATCGTGTCCCTTTATTGCGGGATTCTCATCAATACGGGCGTGGGTAATCCAACCGTGCCATCTGCACGGCCCTTGGGAATAGGCGAGTTTTAAGGCGAGTGGGGAGATGCTTTATATTCACTGCCTTTATAAGGAGATAAGGATTCATCCCTTTCACCCACGCCTTCTCTTTCTCTGCCTCTCCATTCTCGAGCTCTAGCGCCCAAGTTCTCATATTTTCTGCCTCAAAGAAGCACTCCGACCATGTTCGGATCCGGAGCGCAAGGCAAGTGGATGGCCTCCTCCGTCAAGGAGAAGGACATCATGAAGCTTCGGGAGGAAATCGCCCATCGGCTTCCGGCCAAGGGACAGATCATCCCCACCCCCAAGCCTCATGAGAGGGTGGTGTTCATCCCCCACTTCATCCGCGGGTTAGGGTTTCCACTCCAACCTTTCGTCCGCGGACTCATGTTCTACTACGGGCTAGATTTCCACGATCTAGCCCCAAATTCTTTCCTCAACATCTCGGCATTTATTGTCATGTGTGAGGCTTTCCTCCGCATCCCACCCCACTTCGGACTATAGCTCAAGATCTTCAATGTGAAGCCGAAGGTGGTGGATGGCCAACACGCAGAGTGCAGAGGTGCCATGGTGAGCAAGATGCCCAACGTCACTTGGCCCAAAGGTACCTTTGTGGAGACTGTCAAAGGGTGGCAACAACTATGGTTCTATATCACAGAGCCCCGCGACGCTACCTGGGCCGCGGCTCCCGAATTCAAGTCCGGAGCTCCAATGCAGCTCACCTCCTGGCTAGAGAAGGGCCTGAATTGGTCGTCGTCGGACGAGCTGACAGTGCTGCAGGCGCGTATCCAGAGCATGGTGGACAAGAACATCAAGCTTGTCAATGTGGTCAAGGTGATGCTAGTTCGCCGGATCCTTCCATGCCAAAGCCGGACTTGCCATTTGTGGGAGTTCGATCCGGCCGAGCACCAAACCTTGCAACAGTTCTTCGGAACTACGCACGAAGACATCTGGAAGGTGCTTTTTAAGGCCAGCGAGAAATGGCCGGAGACGACTGAAGACCGCGGGCACGACCTGGCCCATCCTGCCAGTCCGGTAAGTTTTTCGTGCTTTCAAGGTGTATCCTTTACTAGCTTACTCGGGGAAAATGCCTAAGCCTCCCTATTTATTTTTTTCAGGTCTGGACGAAGAAGGCAGAGCAGGTCAAGTATTTGGCTCCGCTGCCCGAGGAACCAGCCATCCCGCTTCTGATGAAGATGCTGGTCCCGGCGCCCTACCAGGCGCCGGAGAAGAAGGCCAAGAAAAAGGTCAAGGAGACCAGAAGTGGTCTCCGTCGCAAGGGAACTTTGGACGCGACGTCCGAAGACGCCGAGACTCACTCCTCCGCCGCAGAGGATGACAAGGAGGAGGAGGAAAGCAACTCTCCCCTAGAGGGAGGAAGGAAGAAAAGGGCGGCCTCCATAAATCTGGAGGCAGAGGCATCCAAGAAGGGGAAGGTCTCCCTCGCGGATTACTCCGCGTGGGACGTCGACAGCAGCCCAGAGCGGCGCCCCCGAGATAAGCCCCTGGCCGGATCATGAGTACTCAAAGACCCTGACGCAGTCATATATCCAGCCTCTTTTCTCCATAGTTTTAACATGTTGAATCATGTACTTGCAGTCCGGTTCGTTCCGACCTCGAGCGATCCTCATCCTCGGGGAATTCGCTGGACCTGAAGGTGATGGACAGCGGGTCCCTTCCGGCGGCCTCCTCTCCCAATGCCATGGATGACACCGAGGTGTTGTCCCAAAGGATCCCAGGCCAGGGAGAGACGCAGGAGGCTGTCAGCGCGGCGCCAGAGGGTGAAACCTCGGCCGCCGGACACATGGGGGAGCAAATCCCCATGGAGCCAGGCAATGGGGGCCAGGTCCAATTCAGCCCTCAGCCAAATAGGGTCCCGGAGACCTATACGGCTCCGGAATCCGGCAAGCAGCCTCCTTCGAAAGAAGGGGGTGTGCCCATTTTGCCGGTGACCTCTGTCCAACCAGAGGCACCGAACACCCTACTGGAAGCGCTGCGAAGTGCTTCCATTGTAGAGGAACACCGTGCCCTCATGGGTACCGTGACTGAGAAGATTCAGTCCGCGAAGTGCGGACTGACCGAAGCCTGCACAAGCCTTCTAACAGGTTTTGAGGTATGAAACACAATTTAAAAAGAATGTCACAGTATAGACAGTAGCCCCTGAGACACTGTCCGATGGTCGAAAAGAAAAGCCGGACAGAGGATCAAACAATTTTTGCAGGAGACTAACCATACATGTCTATGTGAAAAAAAAGCAGGCGTCGCTGCTGGCTATGACCTCCCATGCTACCAAAGTCTCCGGACTGAAGCAGAGTCTGGATCGGGCTGAGGAAGAACTCGGCCGTGTGAAAAAGCAGCTGGAGGATAAGCAAGGTATGCCATGACCTTCTGTATATCAGAAAGGATAGATGATTTGCATTGACCATAGTGCCATGATATTTGTAGGAGCGACGGCTGAGGTGGAGGCCCTTAAAAAGGCGTTGGCCGAGGCTGAGAAGAGAGCGGCGGAGGAACAATCCGTCCGCGAAAGGCACGAGGCCAGGGTCGGTGAGGTCCAACAAGAGCTCCAGGACGCTGTAAAGAAATGCGAGTCCTTGGAGCGCAAGATTACGGATCAAGAGTCTGAGCTTGCGAAGGCCCACCAAAGCACACAAGAGGCCCGGGTTGAAGCCCAGGGCGCCATCCAGGAAATCCAAGAGGCCAGGAAAAATTGCGGCAGGTAAGGCCTTTATAATGCAAAGCAAATTTGTGAAGAAAAGGTACCTCTTACTGACCCGGATTTGGAGTTCTCCAGGAGCGTTTGCGGATCTGCCGCGCAGCATTGCAGATGCTGCGGAATTCTTCCGAGCCGAAGAGGGGAGCTCAACGGAGAAGCTGTTCTGGTCGCAATACCTTGCGCCAGAGCATCCGGTGCCCCTCAGCGATCAGCTGAAACAGCTGACCGAACTGCATAGGGCGGCTGAATTGGCCATGAAGGATTTGATAATCCGTCTATGGCCTGCCGAAGCCATACCCCAAAGCTACTTCGGGCTTGTGAAGCGGCTGGTTGCTGCCTGCCCTCGGCTTGATGCCATCGAGCGGTCAGTCTGCATCGAAGGTGCGTGGATGGCCTTCACCCGTGTCAAGATAGAGTGGGCGAAGATGAACGCCGTCAAGCTCGCGACCGAGGGACCACCCGCGGGCAAGGAGCACCGCACGCCAGAGCGATATTTTAATGATGTCCTGGAGGGATCCCGCATTGTAGTGGAGCAGTGCGCAAAAGACATTATCTTCGGATGAATATGTTATCCTGTCCTGCACAATGAAACAAACTGATATGTGATATAATGTTAGTTGTTTATATTAAGATTTTTCCTCCTCTGCGGCCGTTTTATTAAATCTGAGAGTTGGCCAGTCGTCGGCTTCAGCCCCCACGTAGGTAGTATGGGGGTGTTCGGGATAAAATCTAAACACTCTTTATCCAAAGTTTGGTCCTTGAAGGAGGTGTTTAGCGCAACGAACTAGGCAACCGGACTATGTGGCTTTATCACCCTCACTTAGCCATAGGAGTTTTATAATAGAAATTTAGGCGCAGCCCCTAGTATTCGTGAATCTGAACTAGGGTGCTGTAAACACCGGATCGGGTAAAGACCAATTCGTCGCATAATGCGGAAAAAATCGCAAAATATTTGTAACCTCCGAAGAGCTGACCGGCTCACGCCGCATCATGACAATCAGTTTTTGGCTTTCTCTACTGAGGTGCTCATTCGGACGAACCAGGGCACAATCGCAGTAGTTCTCCCTTTACTACCCTAGTCGATATAGCGGAACGTAAGGTAGTAAGCACAGGAGCCGGGCAACCCAACTATTGACCAAAGACATGATTCGGAGCCAGTGCATATAATGCTAAATTCGGGGTGCCGAACTATACTGTAAAAAGTGTTCGGACTTTGTTGCCGTAATATGGGGTGCAATAAAGCCCCTGGCGAATTTAAGCCGTACCAAAGTGTACGGGTGCAATTGGTAAGATTATCAAGAAAAAATGAAGTAATAAGCTAGTGCCACAGAAGTTGGGCCGCGAACAGTTTCCATTATACTTTTATTGATACGTCAAAGCGTATAAGTAGTGCGATAAGCAACAGGGCAATTTAACATGCCATGACCAAGGGAGAGCTGCGTGCAGGTCCTGAGAACAGGTAGAGTGATCGTCAAAAAGACTTCCTAGAGATTCACGTATACCTCAATGCTTCTTGCTGTCTTGGTGTATCTATCCTTCGAAAGGACCGATGATCAGGCCATCTTGAGGGGCCTGTGGAAAACCTGAAAAGGATGAAAAAGAAAAAGTGAGAGTACGTGTGTCCAGGGGAGGTCGAGCCGTATTATGGACCACAATATAGTTATGCCTCCGTCTATGCCCATGGTATTTTAAGTTCGCAGTTATGTACGCGTGGTACGTATGCCGCCATTTGGCCGGGACGGAGACAGAGCCCGGATTGCTAGTCTAACTCCTGACAAGCCGGACTGTTATGCCACAGAGTAGTCCGGATCCGCTTGACAGTGTTCGGGAGCTTGTCCGCTGAATTAAGATTCTGCTTGGCAAGGCCGCTCTGTACTTCCGCTGCTAAGGCTGCGGTGTGCTCCTCAGTACGGAGGGAGCGCTCCGTGTTTCCATTAACTGTTATGACACCGCGTGGACCCGGCATCTTGAGCTTGAGATAAGCATAATGTGGCACCGCATTGAATCGAGCAAATGCGGTTCGTTCGAGCAGTGCATGATAGCCGCTGCGGAAGGGGACGATATCGAAGATCAACTCTTCGCTTCTGAAGTTGTCCGGAGATCCGAAGACAACCTTCTGTGTGATTGAGCCCATACAGCGGGCCTCTACACCTGGTATGACTCCTTTAAAGGTAGTTTTTGTGGGTTTGATCCTTGAGGGATCGATGCCCATTTTGCGCACTGTATCCTGATAGAGCAGGTTCAGGCAGCTGCCGCCATCCATGAGGACGCGCGTGAGATGGAATCCATCAACAATTGGATCGAGGACCAGTGCGGCTGAACCGCCATGACGAATACTGGTCGGATGGTCCCTGCGATCGAAGGTGATCGGGCAGGAAGACAATGGGTTGAACTTTGGGGCGACTGGCTCCATCGCGTAGACGTCCCTGAGCGCTCGTTTGCGCTCCCCTTTGGGGATATGAGTGGCGTATATCATGTTCACGGTTTTAACCTAGGAAGGGAACTTCTTCTATCCTCCTGTATTCGGCGGACAGGACCCCTCGTCATCATCCTCGCTTTGCGACACCTTCTCCTTGTGGTCGGCATTTAACTTGCCGGCCTGTTTAAAAACCCAACAGTCTCTGTTGGTATGATTGGCTGGTTTATCAGGGGTGCCGTGGATCTGACATGGAAGCTCGAGTATGCGGTCCAAGCTGGATGAGCCCAGATTGTTTCCTTTGTATGGCTTCTTCCGCTGGCCGGACTTGGAGCCACTGAAACCGGCGTTGACCGCCGTGTCATCGGCAGTGCCACCATTGCTTCGGCGCTTATGCATGTTGCATCGGGCCTTGCCATTGCTATTCTTAGCTTCAGAGGTACCGGCATCGCTTGCAGTGTTATTGCTACACGCTAGCCAACTATCCTCGCCCGCACAAAAGCGGGTCATGAGTGCCGTGAGGGCTGCCATGGACTTTGGCTTTTCTTGGCCGAGGTAACGAGCCAGCCATTCGTCACGGATGCTATGCTTAAAGGCCGCTAGGGCTTCGGCATCCGGGCAGTCTACGATATGGTTCTTTTTAGTTAGGAACCTGGTCCAGAATTTCCTGGCCGACTCTCCAGGCTGTTGAACTATGTGACTTAAGTCATCGGGATCCGAAGGTCGTACATATGTGCCTTGGAAGTTGTCGCGGAAGGTGTCTTCCAAGTCCTCCCAGCTGCCAATAGAGTTTTCAGGCAGACTGTTTAACCAGTGCCGAGCTGGCCCCTTGAGTTTTAATGGGAGGTATTTGATGGCGTGAAGGTCATCACCGCGGGCCATATGAATATGGAGAAGAAAATCCTCAATCCATACCGCGGGATCTGTTGTTCCATCGTATGATTCAATATTTACGGGTTTAAACCCTTCTAGGAATTCATGCTCCATTACTTCATCAGTGAAGTAGAGGGTGTGTGTGGCGCCTCTATATCGGGCCACGTCGCGTCGTAGCTCGGATTGAGTTCGTCGGCAGTCTTCGGCCCGGGCGTGGTTATGTTTGTCACGTTTGGCTTGATAGCCGTTGTCGCGTGCCAGGGCATGCCCCCGTGATCCGTAGATTGATCTGGACTGTCCTGCTCTATTGTCCAGGTCCTGCCGCAGGTCATACGTATGACCCTGGGCTGTTATGTCTCTACTTTTGCGGTGAGGTAGTATGGGCTGGTGTTCGGCTTGAGTTGCCGCTTTATCCCGGCCACGTGGTGGTCGGTCAGCCGCATTATGTGTTGATGGCATGGGCTTAAGTGCCTCGTCGTTGAATTGGGGTAGCAGTTTACGCCTCGGATAACTTTTAATGGGGCGCTCGAGTCCGTATTCCTCGGCTGCCAGGACATTAGTCCATCTGTCGTGGAGTAGATCTTGATCAGCTTGAAGCTGCTCCTCTTTCTTTTTCAGGCTCCTCGCAGTGGCTATTAGCCGGTGCTTAAAGCGCTCCTGCTCGACGGGTTCCTCAGGCACGATAAAGTCTTCGTCACCGAGGCTCACCTCATCTTCGGAGGGTGGAAGATAGTTGCTGTCCTCTGAGGCTTCGTTTATGGCATGTTCATCAGGGCTGGCTTGCCCATCTTCCCTATCGGCCTGTTCGAAAGTCGGCTCGACGGGATCTTCTTTGTCTTCGGCCTCATCCGGAGTATTGTTTTCTCTCGTGCCGGTATTGCTGTCATTTCCATGGCGTGATTTAGAGCGGCGCCGCTGACGTCGGCACTTTGGCCATGTCTCAGGAGGTGTATCCTCGACTGGATCTTTCTTGTTATCGCCATTATTCTCTTTGGGGGTCCCCACCATGTACACGTCATACGAGGAGGTGGCTGTCCAGCACCCAGTAAACGGTGGGTTTTGGGCCTGCTCCTCTCCAGCATCGTCGTCCATACCGTCGATGTCTTCAGAGTCGTAATCGAGCATGTCGGTTAAGTCTTCGACAGTGGCAATGAAATGGGCGGTGGGTGGGAAGCAAAATTCTCCGTCCTCAGCCTCCAGTTCAAACCGGATATAGTTCGGATGTGAGTCCCCCGCTAAGGAGAGGGTTTTTAATGAGTTTAGCACATCACCCAAAGGTGAGTGCCGGAAGATGTCCGCGGAGCTGAACTCGATGATCGACGCCCGATCGAGCTCGATGGGCGCGAACACACGCGGTTCGGAACCTATGGCCGGAGACGAATCCGAGGTCCCGTTTGAAGTTGGGTCTGTGTGCGGCTCCAACGCCGCTAAGTCTGCGGCTTCCGTGGCGAGGTTGAGCTTCCTGTCCTCGGATGGCGCAATCTGCTCCGGATCTAGGGCCAGAGCAGTTACAGGAGCTATCTCCCGGGTATGGTTCAATGACAGATTTAGGTCATGTTCATCACGGTGGCTGGGAGCGGCTGCCATGGGCTCGAATCCATCGAAGATCAAGTCTCCGCGGATATCAGCAACGTAGTTCAAGCTTCCAAACCTGACCTGATGGCCAGGGGCGTAGCTGTCGATCTGCTCTAGATGGCCAAGCGAGTTGGCCCGCAGTACGAAGCCGCCGAATACGAAGATCTGGCCGGGGAGAAAGACCTCCCTCAAGGCAGCATCGTTGTGGATGATTGATGGAGCCATCGAGTCTTCTAGCAATGACACAGCGGAACTCTCAATGGAAGCACCAATGTCGGTGTCAAAACCGGCGGATCTCGGGTAGGGGGTCCCGAACTGTGCGTCTAAGGTCGATGGTAACAGGAGACAGGGGACACGATGTTTACCCAGGTTCGGGCCCTCTCTATGGAGGTAATACCCTACGTCCTGCTTGATTGATCTTGATGAATATCAGTATTACAAGAGTTGATCTACCACGAGATCGTAATGGCTAAAACCCTAGCAGTCTAGCCTATCTGATTATGATTGTGACTATGATTGCCTCTATGGAATAAACCCTCCGGTTTATATAGACACCGGAGGGGACTAGGGTTGTACAAAGTCGGTTACAGAGAAAGGAATCTTCATATCCGAACGCCAAGCTTGCCCTCCACGCCAAGGAGAGTCCCATCCGGACACAGGAGAGAGTCTTCTGTCTTGTATTTTCATGGCCCATCAGTCCGGCCCACATTACGTAGCCCGGACGCCCGAGGACCCCTTAATCCAGGACTCCCTCACCTCCCTAACTAGAACTAGCCATGTCAAGAAGTAAGCTTTGACCACTTTTGATCATTCCCTAGGTGTGTGGCATCACCGATCGACATCATCACCGTGCTCAATCTCGAGATAGGTGATTAAAAATTTGTGCTTTTGCAAGAATGGAAATATGTGTATGTGTGCAATATGACATAATCGGGTGATATGATGGAAATTGTGTGTGTGGCATGAGTTGCCGCCGAATTGTGCTTGAGTTGCCTATGTTTTGCCGAAATGTCGATTTATTTCCGTTTCGGCTAATTTCGGGCAAACTCTATATGTCCTATTTTTAGGAAAGGTCATGCTGAATTTTTGTATGACTTTGATGCATGCATGCATTTTTATAATCAATTTTTTTATTATTACCGCGCAGGCGTTCATGATGGTTAGTGGAACGATGGTGGAAAGGTGGTTGTGGTTGGTGGTGCAGGACATGAATGAAAATAACCGGACACAGATTTTATGTCCGTGTCGAAGATGTAAAGGAGGAGTTTGGCTCGACCCCTATGAGGATGGTCGTTTGATGGTGCACCTGCTCATGACTGGTTTCATGGATGGCTATACTCGGTGGATAATTGAAGATGATGATGATGATGATGATGATGAGAATGCCGACAGGACAGGCAATGACAACACGTGGCAAGATGAAGAGATGACCGACAATGGAGGTGGAGAAGGGGCCAGACATGGCGGCGGGGAAGAGTCCGGACATGGCGGCGGAGAAGTGGCCGGACATGGCGGTGGAGAAAACGTGGACTACACGCCGCAGACTTCGTCGCTACTAAGTTCAATCGTGCGGGACCCTCATGTTCGAGAACTGCTTCGCAAGGAGACGAGTACTGACAGAGTTCCTTCTAGAGAGGAGGCCAAGCTGGAGCAACTGGTGGTAGACTCAAACACTCCATTGTATGATGGTTGCGATCCCGAGGTGATCCGCTTGAGTTTCACGCTCGAACTTCTGAAGACGAAGGCTAGAAACAAATGGACCGACACTAGCCTCGATGAGCTTCTCAAGTACCTAAAGGATGTTCTTCCCGCAGGGAATCTATGTCCTACTAGTGTGGATGAGGCCAAGAAGATCGTGTGCCCTCTTGCTCTGCCGCACGTTAGATAATGCATGCATCAACGATTGCATAATTTATCAGAAGGAGCACGCGGAAAAAACCAATTGTCCGGTGTGCAATGCTTCCCAATACAAGAAGGCCGGAAAGAAATCTCCCCAGAAAGTTGTATGGTACTTACCGATCACTCCCCGTTTGCAACGTTATTTTGTAGATCCCAAGGAAGAAAAGCTCATGCGTTGGCATGCAGAGAGGACAAAGCCCGACGATGAAGATGATCCGAAGCTGAGACACCTCGTGGATGCAAGCCAGTGGAGACATTCAACGGCAAATATTGATATTTCGCATGTGATGCAAGGAACATCGTGCTTGGCATGTGTACCGATGGCATGAATCTGTTTGGCAACCAGAACACCAACCATAGCACATGGCCCGTGTTGTATGGATTTGCAACATCCCCCCTGGTTGTGCATGAAGTCGAAGTACATACACATGAGCATGCTGATTCAAGTGCTGAAACAACCGGAAAATAATATTAATCTATATCTGGGGCTACTTCAAGAGGAGTTAGACACGTTATGGAAAACACCGGCCAAGACATGGGACGCCAGCAAAGGTGAGCATTTCTATATGAGAGCGGCGCTGATCATGACGGTGCACGACTATCTCGGTTACGGATATGCCGCAGGCCAGGTGTGCCACAGATATTGCGGATGCACGCGGTGCATGGATGATACGACGTCTCAGCAACTAACGTCAACGAAAGATGGTAGGTCTAGGAAAATCATGTACATGGGGCATCGAAGATGGCTCGAGAAGGACGACCCGTGGAGAAACCATGGAGATCTATTCAATGGTGAGGCTGAGCATCGAGGACCTCCACTAAGCGGAGCGGCGCCGAAATCGATGAGCTGTTGAAAAACTAGGAACAGTGTCCCGCGCTGGGAAAGACGATGAAAAAGGCGCTGGAGCCGCCGCTGAAGGTATGGAAGATGAGGTATGTTTTCTGGGACTTGGAGTACTAGCACAAACTTGACACGCCTCATTTCCTTGATCAAATGCATATCTGTAAGAATGTCCTTGAGAGCTTGCTTGCAACACCGATGAACATGCCGGATAAGACCAAGCATGTGCCGAAGGCAAGAAGAAACTTGCAAGATTTGAATATCAGGGCAGATCTTCACATGCCGCCCCGTAAAAAATCAGAGGAGACAGAGACGAAGACGGAGGCGTGGGAGAAGAAGGGAAAAAAAGTGGAGGAAGAGGATTATTGCCCCCCTTCTTGCTTCACCTTAAGTCTGGCTGAGATCGATCAATTCTTCAAGTGCCTTACCAGAATCAAAGTTAGTTTTGGTTACTCTGGGAAGATAAGCAGATTTCTAGACATGAAGAAGAAAATGTTCAGCGGGATGAGGTCCCATGAATGTCATGTGATGATGACGCAGATACTACCAGTTGCCCTTAGAGGGATAATGGACAAGCACGTTCGTGACATGCTTATTAGTCTCTGCAACTTTTTCGACGTCATCTCTCAAAAGTCGATCAGTGTGAAGCAGCTCCGAAGGCTACAGGAAGAGATCATTGTGATACTAAATGTGCTTGAGATGTACTTCCTGCCCACGTTCTTTGACGTCATGGTGCATCTGTTTGTCCACACTGTAGACGACATAATAGACCTGGGGCCGTCATTCCTGCACAACATGATGCCGTTCAAGAGGATGAATGGGGTCATCAAAGGATTCGTTCATAACATGTATCGTCCGGATGGAAGCATCATCCAGGGCTATCTGACACAAGAGTGCATCTCTTTCTGTGAGAATTATCTATATGGCGGAGACCGGCCTGGTGTTGGTTTGCCTATTAAGAAGCACGTTGGGAGGCTCGAAGGAGAAGGTCACTCCAATGGTCGCAGGGAACTACATGTGGGTTACTCGGATCGACGCAATGACTTAGACATAGCAAACTTAGTAGTGCTACATCACCTAGACATGGTAGATCCTTTTGCGACACTGCACAAAGAAACCATCGCAAAGAATTATCGTGACTGGGGGCTATGCAGGACAAATGCCAAAGTTACTAGGGAGCACAACTCCACTTTCCTGCATTGGTTCAAAGAGCATATTCTTGCTAATCCCCTGGAAGAGGCCTCTAAGGACGGATTGCTCATATACGCCTTAGCACATGGCCCCGCGGCCAACCTCGCGACCTATCAGGCATACAATATCAACGGATACACATTCTACACGAAGGCCAAAGATATGAAGAGTGATTTTTTGAACTCAGGGGTGACGATGGAATGCATGACCGGCGACAACGGCGCAGCTGAGAGATTCTACAGAAGGGTCGAGAGATCTGGGAGCTTGACTACTCTGCACTGCACAGTGCGACAATGTTCCGTGTCAGATGGGCTAAGAATGTCGAAAGAGAAAACCAGTATTTCACTACCATGTCTATACCCGACGCCAAGAGCGCTACCCATGAACGCCATCGCAAAAAAGAGCCAAGGGTACACGCTAAGCACGTGACACAATGCTTCTTCATAACCGACCCAAGCAATCCCAGTCGTGTTGTCGTGAGGAGAGGCAAAAGGAACATCATTGGAATGGATGGAGTCGCCAACGAGGAAGACTATGACCAGTACGGCAACCCGATGAGGGAAGATGACGATGACGATGAAGTATACGTCAGAAGAAGAATCAATACAACATTACCTAAGAAAGATCGTACTCCATGGAAATGGAAAAGTCACAATAAGGGGCTCAATTATTCGTCAACGAACAAGAAGGGAAAGAAGCTCACTCAGAAACAGAAACGTCGACGCTGAGAAACCATTATGGGTCAAATGATGTAATATATATGTTCCTATTTTGTATACACACTTAGCCGTTATGCATGGGTCAAATGATGTATTATATATGTTCCTATTTTGTATACACACTTAACCGTTATGGGTCAAATGATATAATATATATGTTCCTATTTTGTATACACACTTAACCGTTATGGGTCAAATGATGCAATATATATCGCCTTAGTTATATACATTGTATCACCTTCCCTTCGTTCTGACTCTCGAGAAAAAATGAAAGAAAAGAAAAAAAGAAAAGGAAATAAAAAAAAGAAAATAGAAGAAACAAAAAAGAAAAGAAAAGGAAAAGAAAAGAAAAATAGAAAGAAAAAAGAAAAGGCAAAATAAAAGAAAAAGAAAAAAGAAAACAATAGCAGGAGCGCTGGTTGAAGAAAAGAGCTATGGCTACTGGTAATATCAGTAGCGTGGTCCTTCAACCCGCGCCGTAGCTACTTTAGATAGCAGTAGCGTTGTTTCAGAACACGCGCTACTACTATTTTGACATAAGTCCCCGTGCGGGCTTCCCTCCTCTGCTTCCTCCCCAAATTCCCCACTCTCTTCTCCCCCTCATCGCCGCCGGAGCCCATGCCCCCGCCTTCGCCGGAGCCCTGCCCTCGCCCTCTCCAGAGCCCCTGCCCTCGCTCTCCACCGGAGTCTGCCCTCGACATCGCCGCGCGCCTGTGCCTCCTCCTCCTCGACATCGCCGGCGCCTGCAGCCTCCTTGACGTTGCCGTCTCCCCCAACCCCGCCTCGCCTTCGACCCGCCTCTGTGCTGTCGTCTCCACTGGCCCATCTCTCTCTGCCCACTTTAAGCCCTCTCCCCTCCCCTCTTCTGTGCTCTCTGCTCTTTCTCTCTGTTAGTATGAACCCTAGCTATTTAGTGCTAGTTAGTATGAATTAGTATGAACCATAGGCTATTTTTAGTGCTAGTTAGTTAATTAGAATTAGTATGAACCCTAGTTAATTAGGTAGTATGAACCCTAGTTAAAAAAAACCTAGGACAGATTAGTGGCTATTTTTTAGTGTTAGTTAGTATGAACCCTAGGTTTCAAACTATTGCTATTTTTAGTTAAAGCAATTGTTGCTATTTAATTTTTTTAGTTAAAGCAATTGTTGCAATTAAAAAAAACAGAATTAGTATGAACCCTAGTTAATTAGGTGGTATGAACCCTAGTTAAAAAAATAGAATTAGTATGGGTTAAATGAATTCTAGGTATTTTAGGTGTTTTAGGTGTAGTTAACAGAATTCTAGGTATTTAATTTTTTAGTTAAAGCAATTGTTGCTATTTAAATATAAAACAGAATTGATTAACCCTAGATGAATTAGTATGAACCCTAGGACAGATTAGGTAGTATGAACCTAGTTAATTAGTATGAACCCTAGGTTTCAAATTTGGACAGAAATTTAGCTAGGTTTTCAAATTAGGACAGAAATTTATCTAGGTTTCAAATTAGGACATAAATTTAGGTACATTGGAAATTATGACAGAAATTTGGCAAGTGCTGAATTTACTATCAAATTTGACAAGTGCTGAATTTAGTTTCAAATATTGTGAAGAAAAAGGACTTCTTGCATTTTTCTTCAAGTTCTATATTTTTCTTCCTGTTATATGCAAATTTGAAGTGGACATGTGATATGTGGACATGTGATTTGGACATGTGATATTTGGAATTTGGACATGTCATATTTGGACATGTGATGTTTTGGACATGTCATATTTGGAAAATGATGATTATGTGCAGGGTAAATGATCCGAGTGGCCTATGTTTTGTCGGAATGTTGATTCATTTCCGTTCCTGTGAATTTCAGGCGCTCGATATGTCCACTTTTTAGCAAAGGTCATGCCGAAATTTCTCGTGAATTTTGGTATGACTTGTGCTAGAAAGTAGGCATATCAAGTGCCGGGTTTTGCTGCGACGGGAATGAAACGGCATTCCGGCAAACCATAGACCTTTTTTTATGGCATTACTCATTTTTATTATAATTTAAGAATTAAACAAGGAGACTTAATCATAGGAAACATGTCGAACAACGAAGAAACCGAGCCTTCTGACCACGATGAAGACGAGATGGATTATGAGGGTGAACAAAACTACCTCAATTTTTTGGCTGCTAAGCATAGTCAAGGTTTGCAGGGTGGCCTCGATGATGGTACTGACGCCGACAATGACACCGATGGCACCGACACCGATGGTGGCGCCGAGACCGGCGATGTCGTGGTGGGCGCCAACTGTCATGGTGGGCGCATGGTAGATGCCAAAGGATGGCTAAAGAGAGGGACAGGCTCGAGGGCAATGGTGGGCTCTAGAGGCGAGGTCGGCAAGACATACCCAAGTTCAGGGCTCTCCGGAGAGATAACACCCCTAGTCCTGCCGAGCGTGGTTTATATGTGGATGTTACAAGCTTGCTCCTAGAGCTGTTTGGAGGGGGAAGGAAAGCTGGCCGGGGCTTAGGCTGCTCCTTCTCCTTATGTATGTGCATATCCTACTGAAGGTCGACCCTTTGCACGGAGGCCTCTGGGGGGTTTTATAGGTCAACCCCCCAGGGCTACAATGGTAAAGTTACATGGGCGCGAGGCCGGGATGTCAGCGTCTGGGAAGCCGGTGCTGGGGCCGCCGGGTGCCAGGATACACCTGGTTCTCCGAGCGTGGGCCCCGTGCGCCAGGGGGCACTGTTCTCCGCCTTGTCGTGCATCACAGAGTGGTTGAGCCGGCTCAGCTACAGTGACGCATCGCCTGGTCGCCATTTGCTTGCGTCAGCGAGACGAGGGATGCACTATAGCCATGCCAGCCCTGGCCAGCGGAGTAGGTGGGCCACTGTTGCCACGTTCCTGCCGGTCAGCGGGGTTGGTGGGCCACTGTAGCCATGCTCGTCTCCTTACAGGGACTTGATCTGTCGTACACCCTGGATGTGATGGGAGCTGACCCGTGGCTGGGTTGAGGTGTGCGCCATGGTGACGCTTGCTTGTTGGGGAAGTCTTGGCTTTGGCGGGGTCGGCTGGCATGCACCAACGGGCCTGGCCGGGTTGCGGGACCTGGCCGGGTTGAGGGACCCAGCCAAGGGCAAGCCGGATTGAGGGGCGGAGCTGGCCCTGATGTTTTTGAAAAGGATCTGGGTTCTGTTGCCTTCCCGGGGTTCATCCCCCCGACAGTAGACCGCAAAGCTGTGAAGGCTCGCCGGCTTTAAGCAGGGGGGCCTTCGCAGTTTCTCCCCCTGAGCAGGTGGTAGATGTTGATGAAGCTTGCGACCGCTGGGTCTGGCAAAACCCACTGTGTGCCGACTTTCGGAAGCCGGATCGCAGCATCCCGGCACGGGCGGGAAAATGAAAAGTCCGTTGAATCTTGAAGGGGAAGGGACGCGCCCCCTTGGTTTCGGCATGGGCGCCACATGGTGGAAGGCAGCTGAAGAGGCCCTAAAAGACCACGCGCGCGATGGGACATAAGAGTGGGCCGGAGCCCGCCACTCTGCGCCCTCGGCCCCCACACGGGGATTTAATGTGGCGGCCGCGGGCGGTTGCCCTTCTTGACGCAATTAATTTGCAAGGGGATCGTGCCCACACGATGTAGGGAAGCGGGAGAGGCGAGCACAACTGATCCCACTTCCCCACGTTCTCGCTGTGGCTATAAATCAGGGGGAGGGGCAGCGGAAAATGTTTAGGCACGCGCCCCATGCCTCCTTCTTCTCTCGCCCTTGCTCCTGAGCTCGGCGCCCACCGAAATGCTGAGCGCCGCCCGAACTGCCCTCGAGGCGGGTGCGTATGACGACGTACTTGCTGCAGCTGGGGTCTTCTGGGTTTAGCTTGACCCTCTTGGTCTCCTTAGAATGGTTGGAACAAGGCCTCGCCGGCCGACTTGTTGGCTGAAGCCGGCATGGCCGGCGTCTTGTTGGCTAGCGCAATGATCCGGTCGAGCTGGCGCCGCTCCTCAGCTATGACCAGCGACTCGGCCAATCTGGCACCAGCATGAGCGCATTCTAGGGACTTTCGGTAATCGTCGATGATGGTGATGAGGCCCTTGGGGCCCGACATCTTCATCTTCAGGAAGGCGTAGTGGGGGACCGCCATGAATTTGGCGATCGCAGGCCGGCCCAGCAATGCGTGATACGCGCTGGACAGGTCCACCACCTTGAACCAGATCGGCTCTCGCCGAAAATGATCGCTTGTGCCGAAGAGGACGTCGAGCCAAATCCGGCCAATGGGGGAGCGGGAGAGACCCGGCACGATGTCGTGGAACACCGTCCGGGACGGCTCAAGGTCCCTGGCCTCAAGGCCGAGCTTGGTCATGGTGTCACGGTAGAGGATGTTGATGCTGCTGCCGTTGTCAATGAGGACCTGCGAGAACTTGCAGGTGCGCCTGGAAGCAACTATGGTGGTGTCGAGGACGAGGGCGTAGCTACCTGGGTTGGGCATGACGGCCGGGTGGTCTTCCCGGGTCCAGCTAATCGGGCGCTCCTACCAGTGCATGTACTCTTGCACGGCCGGGACGACGGTGTTCAACTCCTGCCGTAGCAGGCACTCTATACGCTTGACATCACCGAGGCTGGTGAAGACGATGTAGCTCGCGTTCTGGCTAGGGAAAACATCACCGCGCATCATGCCATTTTACGGGGGCGGGGCTGGAGGAGGCGGAACTGGCTGCCCCGCGCCCGGAGCCAGAGCTAAAGGCAGCGGGATGTCTTCCCTCATGATGCGCTTGGTGATGGCGCACTACCGGAGCATGTGCGTGGACGGCCTTGCGCCACTATGGTGCTTGCTGGGAGGAGTCGACCGTCTCCTCGAAGCTCATGGCGGGCTGCCAAGCCGTCTTGCCGGTTTGCCAGCGCTTGCCGGCCGGCTCAACCGCGGGCGCCTGCTTGGCAGCCGCGACGAGGCGGGTGTCATAGCATGGGGCCTGCTGATTGGCCCTGCACTTATTGTTCTGCTGGTTGTTCTGCTGACGGCTGCTTTCGCCAGCCGGCTTGGGGGGTGGTTCCGGCGTTGCCTTGCCGGCTTCATCCAGCACCACCTGGATCTTCATGGCGGAGTCGGCGTTGGCGTACTTGTCCGCGATGACCATGAATGCGGCCATGGTGGTTGGCTCGGAGCGCAGGAGCTTGTGCTTGAGGAGGGTGCCATCCTGGCAGCCGCTCACAAAGTACTGAATGGCCTGGACCTCATGGACGCCCTCGCAGCTGTTCCGGAGCTCGGTCAAGCGGGCGAGGTACTCTCGGCCGGTTTCAGCTGGCCCCTGCACGCACATGGCGAGCTAGTTGGGACAGCTGGGATGCTTGTAGGTACCGGTGAAGTTGAGCACAAAGGCCTGCTTGAAGTCGACCCATGCATTGATGCTGCCGGCCGGCAGACTGTTGAGCCAAGTCCGGGCCGAACCCAGGAGAATGAGCGGGGCGTAGCGCACGGCAAGGCGGTGGTTGCCGCCCGCGATGCCGATGGCGTTGGTGTAGTCGATGAGCCAGTACTCCGGCTTGACGGTGCCGTTGTACTTGGGAGTGTCGCGGTGCAGCGCGAACCCTTTGTGGAAGGGCTCATCCCGGATGCGCGGGCTGAAACAAGCCGTCCTGACGGCATTGTCTTCCTCCAACTCAAAGGAGAGGGCAAGCTGGTCGAGGCCATCGCGAGCGTCGGTGTCGTCGATGGCGCGCAGGCCCAGCCGTCTTGCGACGGGACAGCAAGGCGCCTGGTTGGCTGAGTCCGGGTTGCCATGCTCGCCGGGCGGCGGAGGAGGGTCTTGCTGACACCGGTCCCCGGCAGCCAGCTCGTTGCCCAAGCCGTGCGGGCACGTCGGGCTCGCGTCTGGCCGGACTGAGCTTCGTTTGGGCGCATGGAAGACGCCGTGTTCTGCCGTTCGGGATCCCCGGTACGGCGCGAGTCGGACGCAGCGGGATGGTCGAGGCGGTTTTGCTGCGCGTTCGTGGTGCCGAGAAGCTTGTTCAGGCACCGCAGGCGCTCCTGCAGCTCCTCGCCTTACAGCTGCTCCAGGCCAACAGCGACCACCTCCGCGGCACGCATCTTCTTGACCGGGGTGTCGTAGATGAACGGGGCTGTGCCCAGCGCCCGGCCGATGGCAGCGCCACGGGCCCGCACCTCGGCAACCCGGCTGGGCTTGGCAACGGATGGAGTGAAGCCGTATGCGGCGTCGTGCTCCCGCTGGGCGGACTCCAGCCGGCGCTGCGTGGTAGCGAGCGTCTCGGCCCTTTCCAGCAGGCGCTTGTGCTCCTCCTCGAGCTGGGCCCAGGCCTCTATGGTGTTGGTTGCATCGATGTCGGTGGCGATGGGAATGCTGAGGTTCTACATCGTGGCGCGCAGGGGGTCGGCCAGGCTGGCGCGCTCCGCTGCGGCCCTGGCAGCGGCGGCCTTCTTGCTAGACGAAGAGGAGCCGGAGCCGATGGCGAATACATCCACCCGGACACAGAGATCCGCCGCCCCGGCGGAGATGTCGTCGCCGAGTGGGACGGGCGAGTCCTAGATGTCGAGCACCCCACTGGGGTACTCATCGGCCGCGAGCACGTTGGGGATGCGCAGTGCGGCGAAAGAGGCGATGAGCGCATCAATGATGTCATCCACTAGCGCGACGGGCTCAGGGAACGCGCAGCATGATCCGCTCACTGGAATCGATGAAGGGCCCCATCTGGAACATGTCTCCGGCCGGGACCTCGAGCTGCCCCACGGTGGGCGCCAACTGTCGTGGTGGGCGCCTGGCAGATGCCAAAGGATGGTTAAAGAGAGGGATTGGCTCGAGGGCACCAGTGGGCTCCAGAGGCGAGGTCGGTATGAGCGAGCGAGGGACGCAAGACATGCCCAGGTTCAGGGCTCTCCGGAGAGATAACACCCCTAGTCCTGCCGAGTGTGGTTTATATGTGGATGTTACAAGCTTGCTCCTAGAGCTGTTTGGAGGGGGAAGCAAAGCTGGCCGGGGCTTAGGCTGCTCCTTCTCCTTACGTATGTGTATATCCTACTGATGGTCGACCCTTTGCACGGAGGCCTCTGGAGGGTTTTATAGGTCAACCCCATAGGGCTACAATGGTAAAGTTACATGGGCGCGGGGCCGGGATGTCAGCGTCTGGGAAGCTGGTGCTGGGGACCGCTAGGTGCCAGGATACACCGGGTTCTCCAGGCGTAGGCCCTGTGCGCCAGGGGGCACTGTTCTCCATCTTGTCTTGTGTCACGCAGTGGTTGAGCCGGCTCAGCTATAGTGACGCATCGCCTGGTCGCCATCGGCTTGCATCAGCGAGATGAGGGATGCACTGTAGCCATGCCGGCCCTGGCCAGCGGAGTAGGTGAGTCACTGTTGCCATGTTCATGCCGGTCAGCGGGGATGGTGGGCCACTATAGCCATGCTCGTCTCCTTACGGGGACTTGATCCGTCGTACACCCCGGATGGGATGGGAGCTGACCCGTGGCCGGGTTGAGGTGTGCGCCGTGGTGGCGCTTGCTTGGTGGAGAAGTCTTGGCTTTGGCTGGGTCGATAGGCATGTGCCAGCGGGCCTAGCCGGGTTGCGTGACCTGGCCAGGTTGAGGGACCCGGCCAAGGGTAAGCCAGATTGCGGGGCGGAGCTGGCCCTGATGTTTTTGAAAAGGATCCGGGTTCCGTTGCCTGCCCGGGGTTCATTCCCCCGACAGGCGAGGAAGTTACCGGCGGGGAAGGTACCGGCGTCAAAGCCGCTAACGAAAAGAAGAAGCAAAAGAAGTAGAGGATACGAAAACCTAACAAACTCGGCATCGGACGACTTGTGATCACAAAGATGGCCCCTGGCAAGTTTGATCCATTAGAGCCGGAAGAACCTCGCAAGTGCTATGGGAACCAACTCGGATTCATCCTACGGGAATGCGCAAGCATCAATGACGATGACTTAAGGGGTAAAGAACATTTGAAGCAGTTGCTCCTAATGAAGCTGCACAAGAGATTTCAGTTCCCCAACCGGGATGACCGCATAGAACACCCGTGAGATGATCCAAAGATGAAAAAGATTAACAATCACGCCATGGGCATGTTCAGCAATGATTTGGCCTCCTGGAAAGGGAGAGTGAAACGAGCTATTGAGGCTAAGGAACCCCTGTCCAAGATTCTAGAGGAAAATCCGACACTTACAGAAGAGGAGTTCCAAAAGTTCAAGGACACTTGTGCTACCGAGGCAGCCAAGGCTAAGGCTACGAAATTAAAGAGCCTTCAGCAAAGGAACACGGGGAACAAATGCCTCGGAAGCCGTGGCTACCTTGGCAAAAGGTCCATATGGGATAAAGAGGACGCGGAACGTGAAGCCGCGTGTCTCCTAGACCCCTTCACGAAGTTCACCAACCCCTTGGAGCGCGACTTCATCAGAGCCAGCTACAAGTGGGACAAGGAAAATAAGTTTTTTTACACGGACCCGATCACGAGGAAATTGATAAGAATACTGGTAATTATTATTTTACCACCTTACATTTAGCTTCTTATCAAGTCGACTACACATTCGTAAACAGTTCACGTTCCTTCTGCAGGAGAAGCAACACAAGCTTGCAGCCGAAAGCGAGTCTTCGTCGATGAGGCCCAAGTGGGACACCCCTCTCAACCGGGCCTTGAACGAACTTAAGGGACTCCCTTTGGACCAGCGGCCACAATATGGATGTGTGCACGGCGCCAGCGCCGGCGCCATGTGGAAGGTCTTTTACAATGAGGGCCCAGAGGCGAAGAAGCAGAAAAAGAAGTTCAGTCAGGCAAACATCGACGAGAAGGTGAAGCTTGCGTTCGAGAAAAAAGCAGTTGAGGACACGAAAAAAGCATCTGAGGAGAAAAATGAGTTGCTCAAGCAGGCAGTCGATGCTGCTTTAGCTGCCTGCATAAATGATTTCACTACTAACTTGATCCCAGCTATCATCAACTGGATGAAGGAAAATCCAGACAAGACGATAGATGATTTCCCCATGCCTAGCTTCGTCGGGAACAACTCGGTGAAAATCACAACCGCACCATCACCTGCTCACGCAACCACGCCTGCTCCCGCACCCACACCCGCACCCACTCATAGCAGCCCATCCTCAGTCTCTGTCGCACGAGGCGGGCCTTCGTCTTTGGCTGAGCTCGACGCCCTCACAGTAATTACACGTCGCACCAACATATATCTAGAATATTTCATTTTTGTTGCCTTTCAGATGTTTTACGCCGCAGACATGTCTTTGCAGGCCAATGAAACCCCGTGCACCTTACTCTACTTGATCAAAGGCCGGAAGGTGTACGTGGGAAAGGCGGTGATAACAAAGCCCTTGGAACTCACGTACCACGGCCAGCCGATCCCCGGTGGCCATTTCAGGGTTACCTTGTCCAGTGTGAAATCGGGGCATGAGGATTTGCCTCCTCCAGTACGGCTCGGGGGAGAACAAGACGAGACCCCGATGCGGCTTGGAAACTGCAAGGGTTGGATGCTGCTATGGCTGAAGAATCTACTTTGTCTAGAGGTGGCCGAGAGCACACCAATAACCACACATCAGCAAGCAGGTATGAACACCACCACCCCGCCTATGCAATTACCAGCACCTATATTGTCGGGTGAGAGCGGCGGACAACGCGAGGAAGGGGGTCCAATAGTGGCTGAAGTAATCGCCCTGGTAGAACAAAGAATGGATGATGAGATGGATGAGGATGACCTTCTTCGGTTCCTTAATACAGGTGCCTATGACGATGACTTAGAAATGATGAGTCAGCCATATGACGACTCGGGCTGTCAGCATGCTGATGAGGAGATGCATGATGTGCCCGGGCAGGAACATCCTAGCAAGGTTGATTGCAAGAAGTCTCTCTTCATGCAATCCTTACAGGACATGCCTGAATATGTCGCCTCAATGCAGGATCAACTAGCCGAGGGTCGTACAGTGTTTAGCCTGACAATACTCGGGCAGGGGTTAAAGAAGGGTCTGGAAGGTTAACCCAAGAAAAAGGAGAGGAACAGACCGCCGAAGAAAGGCTCTGCTGCCTACAAACAAGCCAGAGCACATGGTAGCGAGACGGCAGATTTTGAAAAGCGTGTACCCGTCAAAGGTGCGGGCATGTTCCATGTCACGGGCGAGCCGATGCTACCGCCGAAACCGCTGGAGGCCATATCAAGGGATCTCAGGAGACTGCACGACCATGTGGTGTCGACTGAGATAAGCCTACTTGCCTTGAAGGATCCAGGATATCCGACATACGTGGCTCAGGTGTCTGAGGGTAAGTGCTATGTCGACACACGTCCCGCGGAGGTGTTCTTCCTGCGGTTTGAGCATATCTTTGAGATGTTTCTGACAAGGCGGCTCGATTTTAAAATCGTCCGCATTTTTGCGCTACATATGAGCTCTGTCATGAAGATAGAACAAGTCTCGCAAATCTGTGTGGTGGATCCATACTACAAGCACGAGTCCTTCTTGAGTCTCGCCGACTTTGAGCCTAAAACTGCTAGGGACTACCTCAAAAAGTTCATGATACAGAATAAGGACAAGGAAATTGTCCTCCTGCCTTATGATCCAATGTAAGTCAGTGCCGGACAACCCTTTCGTACATTTCAATCATTCCTTCTCACTCATATGGAGAATAATTTGAGGTGTTTTTTCCAGGCAGCAACGGGCGCGCCATCCTTATCGTTCTTTACCCGTGAGTCTCCCACATCGTGTATTTCGACCCTACCAGAAACTACGAGAAGAAGGACTACACCCACGTAATGAATATTCTAGATGATGCTCTCCAAGGCTTCAGCTTGAGGGGTGACCACCTGCAGATTAGGAAACAAAGGAACCACAAGATAGGTTTCTCGCATAAAACTATCTTCTGAAGCATTCATGTCCTGAAACCAAGCCGGAACGATGGATTCTACCTCCTCCATCTCATGATGGAGTTCAGAAGGGATCACCAAAAGCTTCGCATGAAACCCAGAAGCGATGATCATATCCGCAAGTGGGTAGAATCTCAAGGAGAAGCGGATTATAAACTTAGAGATGATTTCTTCGCATCTAGAGGGACATTGCGACGATCATCAGGAAAGAAGTCGTCGGAGAGAAGGGGATGTTCAACCACTGCCCTATATCGCGAGCTGACATCCAAACTCACATAGGCATGCAACGTCAGGACCTCACGCCGTTCAAGAAGCTAGGGTGCATCTTCGATGATACGGATGGATGGAACTTCTTGTGATTTACGATGCCCATGATCATTATATGTGTTGGTTGAACTTGTATACTTTCTGTAGCGATGAAACTTTGTGATGTCCATGGTCCCTACCGAACTTGCGTAACGATACTTTGTTAGTATGGGTATGGTGACCTGCGTACCTTTAGTTAATTAGTTTGCGTACGATGAAACTGCGTTGATTATTTATGTTTACTATAAGTTTTATCTATTTGCTAACCCTTTCTTTTTCGTGTTGCTCAAGTATATTTTGTTGCATATGATTGTAGATTCTCTTGATGAAGATGCATCTCTAACAAGTACCTAGATCCTTGATGGCGAAGAAGCAGTGCTATGTCATGTACATAGGGAAGGTTTCGGGAGTGTATGACGAGTGGCCCGAGTGTCAGGCGCAAGTGGAGCGGTTCTCGGGCGCCAGCCATAAAGGGTTCAAAAGTAGACAAGAAGCAGAAGCTAGTTACTTGAGGTTCACGCTAGCGCGAGAGAGGACTCATAACCGCCGCCTCATGTACTGCATAGTTCCGCTCTCACTCATTGTGATAGCTCTTCTCGTGTATATCATTGTTTAGATGGATGACGATGTAGTTGCAAGTATTCGAGACTTGTATCGCTATTTCGAGATGATGATGAGAGACCACTTTGTTTGGATGATGATTGAGGGAGTCATGGACTAAGGGGTCCTCGGGGCGACAGCCCGTTATACATGGGCCAGACTGGTGGAGCCGTATAGTGAAAGGAGATCTATGAAGCCATGGTGTGCCCTCCATGTCATGAAGGCGCAGGATCTCTTTAAACCCTTATAGTAATCTATCTTCGGTAACCCTAACCCTACCGGTGTCTATATAAACCGAGGGTTTTTAGTCTTTAGGCCTACAGCTGCATTCATCACCTCTTCTCCTTAGGGTTTAGCTCATGCTGATCTCGAGGTAGATCTACTCTGTAAACCAGATTATACATCCAATACAATAAAGCAGGACATAGGGTATAACCTCTTCGAGAGGGCCTAAACCTGGGTAAAAACTGTGTTCGTCGTCCCTTGTTCCCCATCGATCCCAGATCCACAGCTCGGGACCCCCTACCCCAAGGTTTGCAGGTTTTGACACCGACATTGGTGCTTTCATTGAGAGTTCCGCTGTAGGGTCGCCCAAAGGATCGATGGCTCGCCTGATCATAGGAGAGGGCATCAGATCCGGGGACTTCTTCGTCCCCGGACAAGTCTTCGTGCTTGGCAGCATCGTGCTGCACACAGACCCGACTAGTCATCTGGGTCAGGTCGACGCCTTCGCCCCCGGACACCGGATTCGATTCAGTGGTCTGGAAGATGTTGCGGACGCACGGGGCGATTTGGCTTTCACCGGATTCACTTCCCCCTCCCGCGCCCTCGCCACGCTCGCTCCGGAGTTCCTTTCCGATCCGATCGGCAGATCGGCCTCGCCAGCTTAAAGCCAGGAGAGCTCCGCTTCGAGCAGGGGCCAAACTCTGCCTCTGTTCGGACACGTCATGACTGCAGAAGACCTATCCTCGACCATAGAGGTAGATCAGGAGGCAGAGGGAAAGAGTCAATCTCGGCCGAACCTTCCTTTCACAACACTCGCCTGGCCTTGAGCCCTTACGACAAAGCAGCAGCTAACGGCCAGGGGTCACCCCCAGCCCAAAGCTGCTCGATCTCAAACCCCGACGGGGAAGACACAAGCAAGGACCAAAGCCCGTCCTTGACCTCCAGTGACGACCCGGACCCCTTCAAGGATCCGGCCCCGCATCCTGAGCTCAGCACGGCCAGTGGAATACAAGGACCGGCCAGGGCATTGATCACCCCCACGCCATTACAACAGAATTCGGCTCGGAGCCCTCGAGCTCGGCGACCCTCGCAATGTTAAACGATGTGCTGGACCGAATTCAGAACATGACCATCCAGGAGGACCTGCCCTCCGCCTTCAATCATCAACCCTTCGAGGCGTACCATAGGGAATTTTGCGTCCCACCCACCACCCAATTGGTAGCCACTATCGACGATTTAACTGATATGCTAGACTATAATTCGAAAAATACCGAATATATGGATGAGGAGGGCGGACCCACGGTCAATACTGACGTCGCCCCCCCCCCCCCCCACCCCCGTCACCGGTCGCTGGTCAGCCACATCCACCTATGACATTTACATGATGGACACCCCCCAGGACGGCGATGGCACTCCTGATCAGGACAGGGGCAAGCCCAGAGACGAGCCGGCCAAACGCCGAAAACAGTGTCATCGATCAAAGCCACGTTGAAGCCATGCAAGCAACATGGACTCTGCGGAGAACGGCACCGTAAATAATACGGATGACCTTGCCGGAGACGTAGCCCTCAAAAATCATCAGGATGACCCTACGGGGCAGGAGGACCCGCTCAATTCAGAAAACCTCGACGACTTCGAGGATAGCAACTACCTCCCACTCTCCGAAGAGGAGGTCAGTCTTGGGGAGGACAATTTCATCATCCCCGAAGACCCTCTGGAGCAGGAACGGTTCAAGCGGAGGCTTTTAGACACCGCCCGCAGCCTAAAGAAACAAAAACACAAAATCAAAGCCGAACAGGACACCCTCAATGACCGATGGATTAAAGTCCTAGCTGCCGAAGAAGGGTGTGGCCGCAAACAGCCAACCAATAGTTATCCCAAGCAAAGACTCCTGCCGCAGTTCGACGATGAGGCCGTAGAGCCCACACTCCCGATATACACACGCGCCGAACAGCCGGACCGCCCCCCTAGAGGGCGGGACAGGGAAGCTGACGAGGCCGAACACCCAGCCGCCCCACCTCACCGTCATGGCAAGGATAAAGTGCGGCCCACGTATGAGTACGACCTCCGCCATGACCTAGACGCTCGAGGAGGCCGTACCAGGTTCATCTACAGACCCAGAGAAGACCCACCCGCTTACCGGGAAGGATATTACGATCGGCTAAACTGAAACGATAGAATCCGGGAGCAGCAGCAGATTTGGAGGGCCGAAGACCTCCGAAGCAATGTAGCCCAAGTTCGGAGTGCCGCACACCCTTTGTGCTTCATAGAGACGGTAATGCAACACCAATTTCCGGAAGGCATCAAGCCTGTGAACATCGAATCATATGACGGAACCACAGATCCAGCCGTATGGATAGAGGATTTCCTCCTCCACATTCACATGGCGCAAGGAGATGACCTCCACGCCATCAAATATTTTCCGCTAAAGCTTAAAGGTCCGGCTTGACACTGGTGGAACAGCCTTCCCGAAGACTCTATAGGCTGCTGGGAAGAGCTCGAGGATGCTTTTCGAGCAAACTTTCAGGGCACCTATGTCCGGCCTCCGGATGCTGACGACCTAAATCGCATCACACAACAACCCGGAGAATCTGCCCGACAATTTTGGAACCGATTCCTGACCAAGAAAAACCAGATCGTCGACTGTCTGGATGCCGAAGCCTTGGCTGCCTTCAAGCATAGTGTCAAGGACGAATGGCTCGTACGGCAGATTGGCCAGGACAAACCAAGAACTATGGCAGCCCTTACTTCCCTCATGACCCACTTTTGCGTAGGCGAAGACAGTTGGCTTGCTCGCAAAAACACCAACCCAGACACACCCGGTACCTCTGAGGTTCGGGACGGAAATGGAAAGCCCTGACATAGCAAGAATAAACATCGCCACAATGACGGCGAGGGCGAGGATACGGCAGTAAATGCCGGATTCCGAAACTAGAAGTCCGGACCCCGAAAGAAAGCCCCTAAAGGCAACAGTGACAGCCCATCCAGACTGGATACAATTCTGGACAGGCCCTGTCAGATCCATGGCACGTCAGAGAAGCCTGCCAACCACTCCAACTGAAATTGTTGGGTGATCAAATAGGCCGGCAAGCTCACATCCGAAGACTTGGGCAAAAGCCCACGAAGCGAGGATGATGATGAGCCCCGCAGGCCAAACAGTGGAGGCCAGAAACCCTTCCCTTCCTAGGTCAAGACGGTAACATGATCTACGCAACCCACATACCAAAGGAGAGGAAGCAAGCGCTACGGGACGTATATTCCGTCGAGCCAGTAGCGCCGAAGTTCAATCCATGGTCAGCCTGTCCGATTATGTTCGATCACAGGGACCATCCGACCAGCGTACGCCACAAAGGGTCTGCAGCCTTAGTGCTCGACCCTATCATCAATGGATTCCACCTCACTAGAGTCCTCATGGACGGAGGTAGCAGCCTCAATCTGATATACAAAGATACAGTGAGGAAAATGGGGATCGATCCATCAAGGATAAAACCCAGTAACACCACTTTTAAGGGAGTCATTCCGGGAGTGGAGGCCCGCTGCACAGGCACCGTGACGCTTGAAGTAGTGTTTGGCTCTCCGGATAACTTCCAAAGCGAGGACTTGATCTTCGACATAGCACCTTTTTGCAGTGGCTATCACGCCCTACTCGGCCAAACAATGTTCGCCAAATTCAATGTCGTCCCGCATTACGTGTACCTCAAGTTGAAGATGCCTGGTCCCTCAGGCGTCATAACTATCAACGGCAACACATAACGCTCACTTCGAACCGAAGAGCACACTGTGGCCCTAGTGGCCAAAGACTACACTCGCCCATATAGGCCCGGATGCCGACCCGCCGTAAAGGCCGGCGACAATAGTAAATGGGTTCGAACCCGTTCCCCATCATGGGAACACGCATGCGTTCACCGCAAATAGGGAAATGCGCCCCACGGCACGCCCAAATTCTTCACGCTCCATGTGCCTCGTCAGCACAACTCCACAATCAAAATACCATGGGCAGCCATGAGGCATACATTAATAAATCCGAAGTGCATGTTCGGTTAAACCGAACTTCGGAATTACTTCGTCTTCGGACGACCCGGGGACCAATTCCAGATAACTCCAAGCATAAAGCTTCATCGGCAGTGTCCTTGCCCATCAAGGTCTCATCGAAGGTCCCAACCCCCACCTATCAGAAGCAAAGGCGCACACATGTAGCAGGGCACAGTGAAGGCTTCAACTCACGCATCAAGGCCCTGCGTCAACCTTTACTCTGTAAACTTTCTTTTTCTTTCACAAGTACTGCCTTCACAGTATGAATTGTATGAATAGACATCCCGAGCTTACGAGAAATAATAAAAATACCCTTTATGGTGTTCAGATATCTGCATCCTGCGATTTGTCTATTCCCTTTCCGATTCTCCCCTCGCTCTTCAAACAGCCCGGCATGAAAATACATTAACTAGTCAAGAGTTCGATTTATATATCAGCTCAATATCTTCAAGTCCGGCACCACTTTCCGCTAAGTGTTCGGTGTCTCGGATATTTCATTATATGCATCAAGTTCTGAACCATGTCTTGGGTCAATAGTTGGGTTGCCCGGCTCCTGTGCTTGCCCCTTATGTTCTGCACGTTCGGCTAAGAGGGCAAATGGAGAACCCCTGCAATTGTACTTCTGGCTCGCCCGGTCAAGTACCTCAGGAGGAGAAAGCTGAAAACTTATTGTCATGGTAAGCGCGAACTGATCAGCGATCCGATGACAAGGTTCGACTCCAAAAATCGTTGGCGATTTCGCCGTGCACACGAAGGGTTCGTCTTAACACAAACCACGTGATTGGAAAGGGCAGGTTTTGATCCCCAAGTACATCACAATACACCGGGGGCTAGTCCCTAGTCCCCACCGTCAAGCTCCTACGGCTAAGTTAAAGCAATAAAACCGAATAGCCCGATTGCCTGGTTTCGCTCCCGCACGACCGCCTCCGGGTACCAAGAAGTTGGCTAAGGGTAACAGTGCAGAGATGAAACACCCCTCGTGATATTCACTTGGGGCTGAAGTCGACGACTGGTAGTTTTCAGAATAAACATACGACCGCACAGGAGTCAAAATTAAATCATGACAATATAAAGCAAGTCAGACAGATGCATTATAAAGCATGAGGTCCACTTAATAAAATATTAATACAGTCACCCAAGCACTACATCTTTCGAACACTGGCCCTCTATCGCTCGTGCGCCATTCATCACCTGTGCGAAGTACTGCTCGGGGTGGCGATGCTCCTTTCCCTTTGGCGGAGGACCAGTCACCATGTCCATCAGATTAATCCCCGGCCAATGCACCATGGTCTTCGCGAATGCAACCCTTGCCCCCACAAGGCACGCTGACCGCTTTACGGCGTAAATCTGGAGCGGCGCCTCCCGCAACTTCTACGCAAAGCCGAAGTAGGTGTACAGAAGGGGCTCGGCAGGCCACATACTAACAAAGTGGTCCTTCATGGCCAGCTCGGACATCCGATGCATTTCCATCAGCTGCTTCATTTGATCACTGAGGAGGGGAGGACGCTCAGAATCTAAAAACTATGACCAGAAGAGCCGCTGCATGGAGTACTCCTCAAGGGTGGCATAGTGCTTCCCTGCGGCCGCCACATTCTTCGAATGTTCGGCGAAGACACCTGTGGAGCGCCAGACCCGCGTCAGCAGGGCGAACCTGTTGCCTCCGAACACACTCTGCAGTTGTATTTCATACCATTTGCAATTTGCGCGGCTTGGCGGAGCTCCTCCCGGACACCTCGCGCATCAGTCCTCGCCTCCTGGAGCTCCTTCTCCGCCTTGGATAGACAGGAGGACTGCTCCTCCTGCCTCTTCTCAAGGGCCTCCAGCTTCTCGACGACATCCTGGAGCTCCACTTGGACTTCGGTCACTCGAGCCTCGTGCTGCTCAGCAGCAAGCTTGGCCACCGCCTTCTCAGCGACCGTGTTCTTCGCGGCCGCCTCGGCCTCGGCTTTCTTTAGGGCCACCCTCAAGCTCTCAACCTCGGTGGCAGCAGCTGCAGGATAGTCAAGATAAAGAATTAGCATACAGTCCAGATCGTCAATATCTGGCGTCAAGCAAAGTACACATCTTCTCACAGGACTTACCTTGCGCCTCGTCAAGCCATTTGTTGACAAGGTAAAGCTATTCATTGGAAAGCTTGAGCTTCCGATCCATCTCCTCTAACGCCGCGGCATTAGCAGCCACGGCCATGGAAGATGCCTGCATAAACAAAAGAAATGTCGACAACATTATCCGGCCTACCGAATTTGATCCTCTGCAGTTTTCTTCGAAGTCCTTGCAAAGTCTCGGGGGCTGCTACGTATACGGCCTACCCAAACTAACAATTACAACAACATTTTGAGGAAAGAGCATTACTTGACTTACCTCAAAGCCTGTTAGAAGGCCTTGGAAAGCATCGTTCAGTCCGGATTGGACGGACCGAACACCCTGCATAACCACACTCATAAGAGTGCGGTGCCTGTCAATGATGGCGGAGTTGTCCACTAGCTCCTCCTGCACATCTGGCCAGCCAGCCGCCGCCCGTGTGGAGGTGTTCGGCACTGACGTTGGCTCCCCGGCCCCTTCCCCGCTGGGAGGATCCTGGGCCGTCGAAGGCCTTGGGGGCTCGGGAGCCGTTGACGGATGGGGTCCGGATGGTCCGGACTCCTGTCTCGCGTCAGCCAGGAGGGACGCTCCATCCTGGTATTCGGTGACCGATGTGTTAATTAATCTCGGCCATTACAACGTCGGCCTCTGCCCCTGTGTTCGTGGGAGGAGGAGTCCTTCGGGAACGCACCTCCTCAACCTCTTCGGGGACCAGGAGAGGCGCAGAGTGCAACATAGACCCACTGTTCGCTAGTTTGGCGGGCGGAGATGTCCCCTCCGAAGTCTGCTCGGTGGGGCGTTCATGTGGGGGGCTGCAATTCAGAAGGGTTAGCCTTCAACTAAAACAAATTACTGAAAACAGGATAGCTAAAAATACCAACGCCTTAACTGCTGGCTGGGGGCTTGAAACTAGGTCCCTTCTGCGGGATCTCCTCAGACGCCTCGCACTCCTTGTCGGAGTCCGAGCTGTCGGACAGGACCAGGTTAGGCCGGCATCGTCTCTTCGGGGCCGGAGAAGGTTGGACCTCCACGACGTCCTCGGACACCGCCCTATTTTGGAGCGCGAGGAGGCGCTTTCCTCCTCGTCCTCATCCTCGTCCCCATCCTGCACGGATGAGGCCGCTGCGTCTCCGGACCGGTTGCCTGGACGAACCCTGCGGTGGAGGCCCTCCCTGGCCTCTGATACTTCTTTTTTCTTGCCCTTCTTGATGGGCGCCTTATAAGGCACTACGACCAGCAGCTTTTCCTGCTGCTCTGATCGGGGCTCTTCCGGCAGTGGCGCCGGGCCGCTGATCTTCTTGGCCTTGGCAAGCCAGCCCTACAAAATCCGCATAACCAGGTCAGGCCGAACCAAACGCGATATGAATATCCGAACACTCCTCAAAGAAGAGCGCCACTCACCTCCTTTGGGGGGTTCGCGGTGTCGAGGCCGATGTCCGTCCCCTTAACCGACCACTCCTTCTGTGGCTGGAATAATTGGCCCCATATTTTGTCAGGAGTCGTGCCGTAGAGGTATCGCACGGTGGCCGTATCCTCGGGCTCATGCTCCCACATAGGCTTGGTCCTTTCCTAGCAAGGGAGGAGCCTGCGGTGGAGCATGATCTGGACCATGTCGACCAGCTTCGCGTCGGTCTCTATTATGCTGTCGACATGCTTCTCCAACGCCTTCGTGTGAGGGACACACCCCTAGTCCGGGCTCTTGGTGGTCCATGAGGCCAATCTGGTAGGGGGTCCGGACCTGAAGTCAGGGGTCGCTCCCTAGGCGGCCACCCTCAGCTTGGTGATGTAAAACCAGTTCTTTTGCCACATCTGGACGGTGTCGACGAAGTGGTCGTCCGGCCACTGGACTCGCGTCAGTTTACTAATCATGGCCCCTCCACAGTCTGCTTGCTCGCCACCAACCACCTTGGGCTTGACATTGAACACCTTCAGCCATAAACCAAAGTGTGGCTGAACTCGAAGGAGCGCTTCGCAGAAGATGATGAAGGTCGAGATGTGGAGGAGGGAATTGGGGGCTAGATCATGTAAATCTAGCCCGTAGAAGAATATCAGCCCCCGCACAAAGGGGTGCAGGGAAATCCTAGCCCCCTAAGGAAATGGGGAAGAAACATGACCCTCTCGCCCGGCTGTGGCATGGGGATGATCTGGCCCTCTACGGGGGCCCGATGAGCCATGTCGGCCGACAAATATCTGGCCTGCTTCAGCCGCACGATGTTGTTGTCGGTGACGGAGGAGGCTTCCCACTTCCCGTTGGCGCCCGAGCTTGCCATGGTCAAAGGAGACGGGACAGGGTTTGCTATGGAAGCAGACGAAAGGGGCGCTGGAGCTGTGAGGATCTGCGTGAGCGAGAGGTGGAAGAAGGCGTGGGTTGCTGACTGTGATAGCTCTCCCTTTATAGACTGTTGATAGGCCTGGGATTCCTTTTCCATGCCGTTGGCTTCTCCACTTCCCGATATGCCCGTGACGTTATGTGCGGGGAGGGGAATCAAAATCATTAACCATATCCCCTGAAAAGCGGTACATGATCTCCACCTCGAGGGGACGTGCCAAACGTGATGTCGGCCTCGAGCCGCGCTTCGAGAAATAGGAACTACTCGGCGTTATGGCCGGAAGCGACTCTTCGTTGGAGGAGAAAAAATTGTTAGATGATGACCACATTTACACTTGAACGGTGTTTGTTTATTATTGCCTTCGGTGTTAAGTAAAACTGCCGTTTCAGATCGCGGACATCACCTGGTTCTGAATATGGGTAAAACATACTGAAGAAGTCGCCTCGCAAGCCGAATACTGGTTGGGTGAGCGGATGCCGGATACAAGCCTTGGCGTTGGAGGCAAGTTTGAGGGCTACTGAGGGAGTCATGGACTAAGGGGTCCTCGGGGCGATGGCCCATTATACATGGGCCGGACTGGTGGAGCCGTATAGTGACAGGAGATCTATGAAGCCATGGTGTGCCCTCCAAGGCAAGAAGGCACATGATCTCTTTAAACCCTTATTTTAATCTATCTTCGGTAACCCTAACCCTACCGGTGTCTATAAAAACCGAGGGTTTTTAGTGTTTAGGGCTAGAGCTACATTCATCACCTCATCTCCTTAGGGTTTAGCTCATGCTGATCTCAAGGTAGATCTACTCTGTAAACCACATTATACATCCAATACAATCAAGCAGGATGTAGGGTATTACCTCTTTGAGAGGGCCTCAACCTGGGTAAACACTATGTTCGTCATCCCTTGTTCCCCATCGATCCTAGATCCACAGCTCGGGACACCTACCCCGAGGTCTGCTAGTTTTGACACCGACAATGATGACATGATTTGATGAGACTATTTTTATGTGTATGCTATGATTACATTTGTATGTGTATGATATGCTAGAGATTATTGTATAAAGCCTGTACAAATACAAAAGAAATATGCTGGATTTGTTTCCAGAAACTAATAAAAAGAGTTGTAGCGAGGGGTATGAAGTTAGCACCAACGTGCACTTAGCAGTAGCGCTGCTTAAGGTAAAGCGCTACAACTATTAGTAGTAGCGCATTTCAGTGCAGCTCGCTACTGCTACCCATATATAGCAGTAGCGCGGGTCAAAATGAGCTACTGCTAAAAGTTAGCTGTAGCGCCGTATCAGTAGCGCGGGACCCCGCGCTACTGATAGACCCTTGACCCGCACTATTGTAGGCTTTTCCCTAGTAGTGATACTACAGCCGCACGAACTAAATTTGAATTCAATTCTCTATTTGAATAAGAATCTACAATCATGATTGTTGCCAAGTTAAACCATCATTTGTATATATCATCACAACACACCACATGATTACTATAGAGTTAGATATGAACTATGTGTACAATATGAACTCGAATTCAAAATTTTGAATACACTTGATGTACTAGCTAGATCTTCATAATCTAAACCATGTTTCATATGTACATTGTGTTTATGACACAAAGTATAGTGCCCCGCCCCCTACATTATGATAAGTATTTAGCCATGAGCTGCAAAAGCCACACACTATCACAAATTCAAATTGTCAGATTTCGGGTTCCACAAACCCTTGAGAGGTTTGAACTCTGGGGTGCGTTCGAAGAACTCGTCCTCCCCAGTCTGCCTACTCGCTAATCTCATAGCCTAGCTCGACGAACTGTAAGGAAAAGAGACACAGCAGTTTACCCAGGTTCGGGCCACCTTGCAGTGTAAAACCCTACTCCTGCTTTGTGGTGGATTGGCCTCGAGGGGCTGAGGATGAACTAGTACAGTGGTGAACAGCCTCAGGAGGAGAGGTGTTCTTGTGCTCGAATGAGCTGGTGGGAGTGAGGGTGATCTGAATGATCCGTCCGGGGGTCCGATCCCTCTCTACGGTGGTGGCTAAGTCCTATTTATAGTGGCCTTGGTCCTCTTCCTAAATGAAAGGCGGGAAGGGATCCCACAACGGCCAAATTCAAAGGGGGGCAGCTAGTACATGCTATCCTGACAAAAGTAGTCTTCGCCTGAAAAAGCCTCTGGTCGTGATGCCGTGGTGGGCTTGGTGATGACCTCCGTCCTGCCGTCCTGGCGGTCTTGGTCTTGTTGCACGGGAATGGAAACCTTTGGATGATTCCACGGGACTCTTCATCTGCGCTTGCCTCTTTAGCACCAAAGAGGAAACTAGTACACTGCGCCCGCTGGCGCCCGCCTGGCCTTGGTCGTCATGGCTTGCATCACCCGAACCTCACGAGGTGAGGGTTTGCATAGAGATCTCCGCTCCTCGGGAGCCAGCCTGAGGAGGCTGCTCCTCGTGGAGGTCTTGGTGTCGTCCGCCTCGCGAGGCTTGGCCCCTCGCGAGGGTCTTGAGTTGTTGTTGCTGAAGCTAGGCCGTACCAGGCCGTCAATGGAGCCACGCTGTGGGCCACCGGCAGGCAAGTCTGGGTACCCCCGTTCCCAGAAAGCTAACAGTAGCCCCTGGGCCCAAGGCGCGCTTGAACTTGGCTTCTAGGCGAAGCCAAGGGGCAAGTGCGGAGCGCCATGGGCCCTAACCGCCTGCGGCCTTGGTCGACGCGTGGCGATTGATGGGATGTGGGCATCTCCGCTTCCCCACGCCGCCTCGGCAACTGTCCCTGGCTGACAAAAAGGCTGGCGCTTGCCGCTGATCCTTTATTGCCTTTCCTCCATCTTGCTCCAGATCCCCTTCTCATTCTGCTTAGCACGCCTCCAGATCTGCTGAATCCTTTCCACGGACTCGCCACCGATAGCCACCGACAAGGCGTAGTCATTGGCCTCTGCCGCGCGCTCGGCTCCCTGGTTTGAGCTGGCCTTGAGCGCGTCCTTCATCGTCGAGGAGAAGCACCTTGCCACCGTGCTCCTGATGTTGGCGGGCGGCGATAATGAGGGAGGGGAGACGGCGCTCCGGGTCGGCTCTGCCCAGCCGGAAGCCTTGGGTGACACCTTCTACCCCTTCTTCCTGCACAGCGTCTTCGCTGGGCTGGTTCCCCCTTTCTCCCGTTTCTTCTACGCCGTCCTCAACCACTATGCTCTCCACGCCCTCAATCTTCATCCCAACTCCATCCTCCTCATGTCGATCTTTGCCTTCTACTGCGAAGCGTTCGTGGGGGTGACGCCCTCCGTCGCGCTGTTCCGCCACTTCTTCTACCTCCGAATAAGCAGCGGCCAGTGCTCTGGGTGCGCCAGCTTCATCGCGGCCAACAGCAGCAACGTGATCTCGCGGACCGGGAAGAAGGTGGAGGACTTCTGAAACAAGTGGATCTTCATGGACGCCAAGCGCTCCCACGCTCGGCTGGAGCTGCCGATCGCGCTACCGATGCCCCTGGATCGATGGGCTCACGAGAAGCTCACCGACCCTAGGGCGGAGCAGTTGCTGGAGAGGATGATGGCCGACCTGAAGGTGGAGGATCCGAAGGTGGAGAAGCTGACAGGGGCCATGATCGTCAAGGAGTTCCTAACGCAGCGCCTGGCTCTGCTCCAGGTGCACTCGCGCCCCATGTGGAGCTTCAAGGGCGCGGAAAACGACCTTCGGTTGCGCCCAGACAACTTATCTGACAAGGAGCTGAGTAAGGTCATGTGCACCTTGCTCGGGAAGGACCAGGGTGGCCCCTCGGATGCCCATCTCCCGTTGTACCGTCGCGCTGACAGGGAGAAGATAGCCGCCGCCATGCGTGTCTTCAACGAGCGGGGGCTCGTGCCGCTGGAGCCTTCCCTGCCCGCGGGCTCCCTGGTGTTGGTGTCCTCAGGTGATCCCTCCGGGGAGGAGGAGAACGAGAGCTCAGAGGCGACCTTGGAGGAGGTGGGGGAGACTTCTCCCCCACGGCGGAGCGAGCTCCTTCGCGCCTTCTCTGACGACGACGCCGGCGAGCACCCAGTCAGGGATTCGCCGCAGTCCGCCGGGGTCACCACGAGGTCCAGGGGCACCCCTCCGAAGAAGCTGAAGCAGGGTGTCCCGAAGAAGGACAGGTCATCATTGCTTCCCCGAGGTGGAGCCTCCGCCCTGCCGTCGGCCACCGCTGCCGCAGATCCGGCCGCCGCGTGCTCATCCGCTCCCGAGAGCGCGGCGGGGCTCGCACCCACGAAGCCTGTGGGCATCGCGCTCCTGAAGAGGACGAGGGAGTTTGTCGCCATGGATCAGTAAGCACACCATCTTGTCTTTGCTTCCTGCTCTTGGCATAGTGCTCTGACATTTTCCTCTCCGCGGCCAGACCAATGCCGGTGGCGAAAAGGAAGAAGGAGAAGGCGAGGGCTCCTGAGGCCAAGCAGCCCACCTTGGCTCCGGAGGTTCTGGCATAGATGGACGAGGCTAGCTCGCGTCCTCCTGCCACAGGGTTGCCCACACGAGGCTCAGGGGCCCAGCCTCAGGAGAAGGATGCCCCTGCGGCCGCGCTAGCTTCAGAGACGCTTGCCTTCAGCGCGCCTGCTGACGACCCGAGGGATCCGGAGCCCCCGGCGATCCTTGCTGCTGCTGCTTCGCCAGTCTTGATGCCGTCGCTGTCTCCTCTTCCAGCCGCCACACCGGCGGGCCGCAGCTCTTCTACCATGCCCAGTGCTCTGGAGCAGGCCTTCTCCGTGTTGGATAAACTCCGGAACAATCTTCGGGGCCCCGATCAGCGCCGGGCGTCGGGGCGCCTGGAGCTGGTCTCGGGGTGGCTCCAGGCTGACACTGCTGAAGAGGAGGGCCAGAAGGTGGCCGGCATGGCCGCCGCCGCCCGTGACGTGGCGTTGAAGGACGCAAAGGATGCTGAGGAGCGCTGCCGTGCCGCGAAGGCCGAGCTGAAAGCCCTCCGCGATGAGCAGGCCACCCGCGCCCGCCAACTCGAGGACCAGGAGGAAAAGCTGAAGGAGCGGGAGTCCACGGTCGCCGGTCGTGATGCCGAGCTGGAGAAGGCATCTCGGGAGCAGGCCACAGAGCGCGGCTGCCTGGCGAAGCTGAAGGAGGAGGTGGAGGCGGCCCAGGCGTCCCACGCCCAGCTTGTCTCCGACGAGAAGGCTCGGCTGGAGGCCGGGGAGAAACTCCTTGCCAAGGCTGAGGAGGCGGCCACCGCGGGGCGTGCCACCTTCGACTCCCTCGAGCAGAGGTCCCGCAAGGCACTGCAGGATCTCTACGGGAGCGGGTACAAGGAGCCGCTAGTGACTCCGGAGGAAGGCCCCGCCGGGCTGTTCCCCAAGCTCATCACGGCGCTCGAGGGCATCATCGTCGGAGTGGGCCCCATGGTGGACGGAAAAGCCCGCGCGCTTTTGGCCTCGGCCGCAATGCGCGTCTTCAGCCACCTCCATCTTCGGGACTCCAGCTTCGACTTTGGTGCCCTACTTGAGCTCGTGGACCCTGAGCTCCAAGACGCTGCCGCCGAGGCCGTGAAGGGTCGAGTGGAGGCCCTCCTGCGGAAGTTCCTCGCCGTTGACCCCGTGCCTACGGCTGACGGCAAGGACAGCGGCGACATCGTCGGTGACGGGACTCCCCAAGCGGGCAACGGTGGCGTCCAAGGCTGAAGGAGATGGCGGCGCTTTCCCCTTGTTCTATTCCTGCAACAAGTATCATGCCTCGTGGAGGCATAAGAACTTATGCTTTGGAACTTTAAGAGATAGTATGTTTTTTAATAATTTGCTAATGTTCTGCGGTTTCCTTTCCATTTGCTTTGATGTTCTGCGTCGGCAGGGCCCGGCCCCGCGCATACCTTAGCCGCTGTTGGGTCATCCGGATCGCCAGGACGAGACCATGGGGTGAGGGGCTACGTGTCCAGTTAGGCTCCTGAGTCGCGATGCTCAGGAGTCCCCCTTGACGTACGAACAGCCCTCGGGAAGGAGAAGCGAGAGTGGGTCTTGGCGTTCTGCGTCGGCAGGGCCCAGCCCCGCGTGTACCTCAGCCACCGTTGGGGCGTCCGGATTGCCAGGACGAGACTAAGGGGTGAGGGGCTACGTGGCCAGTTAGGCTCCTGAGTCTCGATGCTCAGGAGTCCCCCTTGACGTGCAAACAAAAACCCCCATACCTGTCCTCGGCGGGCTTTCGCTCGGGAGGGATGCGCGAAGACCAGGTCCGAGGGACCTGGCATGATGGCGTACGCCAGGCATGACCTGAGCATAGCCCCTGTACCCAGCCCCCTCATGCTACTCTCCCGAGGGGAAAGCAGCGCGGTGAGGCTGAACACCGAGCCTGGTGGCTCTCCTGAGGTTAGTGCAGCCGTTAGGCTGCCCCCAGTTGTTTATCACCAGCGCGGAGCATGGTGCTTCCGCTATTGCACGGGCATAGCTGCTCCTCGACCGTGTCAACTGCCAGCGCGGAGCATGGTGCTTCCACTGGTACGTGGGTGGGGGCTCCCTCTGAGGGGAGACCCCGGGGTGTGTACAGCCCCGCCCTGACACGTGGCTTGCACGACAGGGCTAGAGGAGGTGTGTATGGGCACTCGTGAGCCAGCGCGGGAATCATGAGGCCCTACCTAAAGGTGGGTTGCGCCTGAATTTGATTCATAGCACTTGTGATAGTCCTGCGAGATGGTTAGGCAACCTGCGCCAAGTGAATCTCTTGAGGTTATCGCATGAGAAGGCCAAACACCAACGACCCCAGGAGGTGACGTGAACGGGTCCGGCCCGCCAGACAGAGCTCAGCCGTTGGGTTTGTTGATTCTGCAGGGACGGACCCGAGCACAGACGCCGTGCCCAGTCTTCTCATGCGAATGTCCTGAAGAAAGACAACCGGCGCGCGGCTCCCGTGGTGGCGAGGCACTGGGTCGCGCACCCTAACTTACCCACCCCCGATTAGCTCATGCGAGAACAAGGCACCAAGGACCATGGGAGGTGACATGCACGAGAGCTGGCCCACGAGCCAGAGCTCAGCCACTTGGGTTTAGCGATGCTGCAGGGACGGACCCGAGCACAAACGTCGTGCCAGTCCTTAATCATGAGGCGGTCATGGGTGGGCTTGCAAGGGCGTACGACATTCGTGGTGATGAAGCACCGGACAGTCAAGTGATAATCATAAATAAACTCATGGATAGGATAGAGCTAGTTCTGATAGATGCAAAATGATACATGTCGCAGGGATGGACCCATGCGGCTTGGGGATAATGCAGCCCGAGGGGCGCCCCCAACTGAACAAACCAGAAAATGTCACCTGGCACCTTTGCTAAAGAGATGTTGGAGTAGCTGAAGACGCGTGCCGCAGAAGTCGCTCCTCATGAGCCGCCCAGGCCCTGAACCTTGGGAGGCTCTGGGGGCCTGGGGGGCTCGCGAGGATCCATCTCCTCCTCTGACAGGATCGCCTAGCTTCTGGCCTCATGAGCCGCCAGGACTCCCCGCATATGGCGCTCGAATGTAGCAGCCGCGCTCGACAAGCCCAAAGCCATGCGAACATAGCTGTGAGCGGGACCCTCGCACCGGCCAGCGTGGGACGGCCAGAAGTGCTCCTGAGAAGCGGCCCTGTTGAGCCCTGGGATGTTGACGCAGACACGCAGCTCGCTGTCCTCGCCGGGACAAGGAGCCACGCCGGGTGGTGGGCGATGGTCGCCTCGCATAGCTCTTGCCTCCTGAAGCTCCTCGATTGCCTTGGTGATGAACTCCTGAGCACCTGGCACCTCACGCGTTGTACCCTCCTGGCAGAAGCACGCGCTGTAGCACGCCTCCACATGGTGCCCGAGCGCCTCCCTTGTGACGTTGGCCAGGTCAGAGGCTTTCCAGATGAGAGCCCCCGAGCCCAGCCTGAGAGGGGCGCCAGGCGCGCCTTCCTATGCGAGAGAGGGAGGCGCCCCATCAGTGGGCGTAGGGCCTGAGGTGGTGCCGCTGGACACCCTGCTCTCCTGAGGACCTTGGCGGAGCAGCTGCTTCTTCTTCTTGGGGACAGCCTCAGGAGGGTAGGCTGCACCTTCATCGTCTGGGTTCTCGATCGCCTCAGCCTAGTAGGCGCGCTTGAGAGAGCACACCACGTCCTTCTCCTCGCAGGCGACCTTGATGACGCCGCAGCTCCCTGGCATCTTGAGGACATTGTAACCATGATGAGTCACCGCCATGAACTTGGCCAGGGCCGGATACCCAAGGATGGCGTTGTATGGAAGGCGAATGTGGGCGACGTCGAAGTCGATCAGCTCAGTGCGGTAGTTGTCGCGCTTGCCGAAGGTGACAGGGAGGCGGATCTGCCCTATCGGGGTGGTGGAGCCGTCGGTCACTCCTGAGAAAGGCTTGGTAGGCTGCAGCTGGTCACAGGGCACCTGGAGTTGGTTGAACATCTCGATGGAGAGAAGGTTGAGCCCTGCACCACCATCGACGAGAGTCTTGGTAACGAGCACGTTGCTGATGGTAGGCGAGCAGAGCATCAGGAGAGCGCCGGCAGTTGCCGCGCACTTGAGTTGATCTGATGAGCTGAAGGTGATGGTGCACTTGTACCACCTGAGCGGACGCGTTGCCTCAAGCTTGGGGAGGGCCGCGTTCACCTCACGGGCAAACTGCTTGAAGATGCAATGAAAGGCAGGGGCCTGAGTGCCACCCAGGATGCAGGCGATGGCCTGAGGCTCCTTGAAGCCCCCAGCCCCCTCGTCCTGGTGGTGGTCATCATTCCTTCTTGGTGGTGGTGGCAGCGGATGAAGGCCAGCATTGCCCTGAGGATGGTCCTCACGAGGCTGGGCTCTCCAGGGGCCCTTGCGAGGCTGGCCCTGCCAGCGATCCTCACGAGGCTGATCGCGCCATTCTTGGCGGGGGTCGTGGCCATCCCAGCGTCCTCCGCGACCGTAGCCTCGGTCGCTACGCTCGGGGCGTTGACCGAGGCGCCCGTGGCAGATGGCCCTGAGCTCCTGGCAGTTGTTGGTGTTGTGGCTGTGCACGTTATGGAAGACGCAGAACGGGCGACTGCCCTTGGATGACTCTAGGTTGTCGCAGCCGTGCTTCATCTCTGGTTCAGCTGCGAGCACGGCTGGTCCCTTGTGCTTCACGTCCTTGGCTTTGGCCTTCTTGTCTTCTGGGTCAGCTCCTGGGAGCTCCAGGAGAGAGAGGTGACCTTCCTCAGGTCTCGCACACTTGGTTGCCATGTTGAACATCTCCAGAGCCGTGCACAGGTCCTCATGTATGGCGAGCTCCTCCTTCATCTTGACGTCGTGGATGCCATTAGTGAACGCCGAGATGATGGCCTTGTCCGACACCTTGGGGATCTTGAGGCGGACGCTATTGAAGCACTGGATGTACTTCTGCAAGGTCTCTCCTCGCTGCTTCTTGATGCGCCGCAGGTCACCCGCAGCCGGTGGATGGTCGCGAGTGCCCTGGAAGTTGGCGACAAAACGCTCTCACATTTTGTCCCAGGAGGAGATCGATCCCGCGGGCAGGTTCAGGAGCCACGAGCGCGCACCATCCTTGAGGGCCATGGGAAACCAGTTCGCCATAACCTTCTCGTTGCTGTTGGCTACCTCGATGCTCAGCTCGTAGAGCTGCAATAACTCGGCAGGGTCGGGGGTGCCGTCATAGCGCAGAGGCAGGTCGGGCTTGAACTTCCCCGGCCAGACAACGCTGCATAGCTCCGGAGTGAATGCACGGCAACCTGCTATGGTCACAGGAGCCCGTCGTGGAGGTGGAGCCTGGTCTTGGCGCTCGCGCGCCACCGCTGCAGGCGGCGCGCGGTCTTGACGTGGTGGTGTTGGGAGTGCACGAGCATCTTCTTGCGGCCGCTGCACCACCTGGCAGCTTTCCTCTTCACGCGCCGGCGCCCTGCGCGGCGGGTCGCGCCGCGGGGCCTCGCGGCCTGGCCCGAGGGCGACGTCTTGATGGGGAGGTGGAGGAGGTGCTTCGTGGGCTACGTCACCCACAGCAGTCGGCGGGTGAGGCAGCGAGCGGGACGATGCGGGAGAGTCCCCGGCGGCACTGACAAGCTCGGCGATGCGGTCCAGCCAGTCTTCGTAGAGGTCGTCGACGGGGCGGTAGCGCAAGAGCTCGCGCTCCATGAGCAACGCAGCCTGCGTGTTCACCGGCCCACGACGAGCATGAGACGATGAACCAGCCGGAGTCAGCGACGGGGTGGCGGTCCGCCCATCCCGCCGCACAGAAGGGTGCAGCGACAAAGCTTGCTGCTCGTGCCCCGCGGGGCTGGTGGCGGCGTTCGCCACTGGAGACGGGGGACGGCGAGGGTAGCCGTCTCCCGCAGGCACTGTCTGAGCAACGCGGGCGGCAAGGGCGGCCCGAGCTCAGCGCGAGCTCGACGAGCGTCAGCCATGGAAGCGATGGAGCGGTGGTGGATCGACCAGCGGGGGAGAGGCTCCGACGCACCCCTACCTGGCGCGCAAATGTCGGATTTTGGGTTCCGCAAACCCTTGAGAGGTTCGAACTCTGGGGTGTGTGCGAAGAACTCGTCCTCCCCAGTCTGCCAACTCGCTAATCTCACAGCCTAGCTCGACGAACTGTAAGGAAAAGAGACATAGCAGTTTAACCAGGTTCGGGCCACATTGCGGTGTAAAACCCTACTCCTGCTTTTTGGTGGATTGGCCTTGAGGGGCTGAGGATGAACTAGTACGGTGGCGAACAGCCTTAGGAGGAGAGGTGTTCTTGAGCTCGAATGAGCTGGTGGGAGTGAGGCTGATCTGAAGGATCTGTCCGGGGGTCCGATCCCCCTCTACGGTGGTGGCTATGTCCTATTTATAGTGGCCTTGGTCCTCTTCCTAAATCAAAGGCGGGAAGGGATCCCACAATGGCCAAATTCAAAGGGGGACAGCTAGTACATGCTATCCTGACAAAAGTAGTCTTCGCCTGCAAAAGCCTCTGGTCGTGACGCCGTGGTGGGCTCGGTGATGACCTCTGTCCTGCCGTCCTGGCGGTCTTGGTCTTGTTGCACGGGAATGGAAACCTTTGGCTGATTCCTCGGGACTCCGCGCCTGCGCTTGCGTCTTTAGCACCAAAGAGGAAACTGGTAGACTGCGCCCGCTGGCACCCGCCTGGCCTTGGTCGTCATGGCTTGCGTCACCCGAACCTCACTAGGTGAGGGTTTGCATAGAGATCTCCGCTCCTCGGGAGCTAGCCTGAGGAGGCTGCTCCTCGTGGAGGTCTTGGTGTCGTCCACCTCGCGAGGCTTGGCCCCTCGCGAGGGTCTTGAATTGTTGTTGCTGAAGTTGGGCCGTACCAAGCCATCGATGGAGCCACGCCATGGGCCACAGGCAGGCAAGTCTGGGTACCCCCATTCGCAGAACGCCGACACAAATAAATGTTATATATATATTATATGTAGTATAACATGTTCATAACAACACCATGCGTATCACCATTATATTCATGCATGCGTCGGATTAAAACACTATGATCTCTTGTTCAAATATCCGAATGCACTTTTATAGTGCATTATGATCTCTGTTCATATTTTACACCCACACAATCCGCTTCTCTTTGTAGCTAGTGCTAACTTTCTATCGTGCATGCACACGCCCGCCTCCGTCTCACCCTCCCCCAGCATTCCCTCCATCGCACACATTTGCTATTTCTCTTTAGGTCATTCACCCATGGTGTGTGTAGGCCCCCCAGCTCCTTCTTTCCGGCACACACCAATTGATATACCTCTCTAGCTAGGTGTACCTACCACAAACACATGCTTTCCCTCTTCTCTTCTCACCGTCCATGCCCCCTCTGTCTAATACGGTTCCATGCACATGCACACTCCCACCCCTCTTTTCATCGTTCTCATACTCGCACACTCCTCCCCCTCTATATAGTAGACCTCTCGCACCACCTTCCTAGCCAGATCCCTCTCTCTCTATCTGTCTCTTCGAGCCTTATTTGCTTCTAACACATGCATGCATGCATGCATGTATACCGATTGATCTCCCTACATATAGCTAGGTCGACTATAACTCTTTTTCCCCACGTACCGATCGACGTACCTCACTAGTTATGTCTCACCCTTTCTCCGACACTTGATGAATGATCTTCCTATGTAGTTATGTCTGCTTACCATAGCCATAACATCCCCCCTCATCATCTGTGCATGCCTCCCGACACATCTCTCACACACACGTGCACAGACAGGCATGCATCCCCTCTCTTATTGATATTGTAGTCGTACCCTCCATTTGTCTAGCAGGCCTCTCCCACCATTGGTGATAAGCAACTCCACCACCAACCCTTCGACACTCTAGCTTTGTCTCTCTCCCAACCTTATTCCTCTCCTACACATATGCATGGATGCCGATCAATCTCCCTCAATACATAGCTAAGTCTCTCTCCTTCTCCACACATATAACAGTCGATCTACCTATCTATAGTTAGGTCTCTACCCCCCACCACACCAATAGTTGAACATTGTAGGTAGGTATCCATGCCACAGAGACAAACTACACCACTCCCCTCTCACGTTCCAGTAGGCCAGTCGCCCTATATCTTTGACGTGGGCACACACAAATTCGATGGCACTCTTTATCGATCGCGCACCCACACACTCCATCCCTCTCTTCGATCCTATCGAGATCTCATGCCGATGATCCATCCACTCTCTTCTCGTTGATCGCCCCTCCATATATGATATATCCAGGCCTCTGTTTCACACACATTACATATATTACATTTTTTGTTTGAGATATCATCGACACATTGCCTCTGTTTTGCACATACCATCTCTCCCTCACACACCCACGTACGTGGCGTACCTGCACGTAGAGAAGAGGTGCACGCACGACGCACGTACTCACGTCTCGTTCCCGGCCACACCCGCACGGGTACACGGTGGGGCTCATTTCTGTATGAAAAGGCAGCCCACGTGATAATTTGACACGTGTAGCGGTTATTTACTTGAAGGAGGGTCGTGTACCATGCGTCCATGGAACAAAGTTTGACTTGACGCGATAGTTTTAAATAAAGTTATATTCATCAAAGGCACGTATAGAATATAAAATGATTGTTATCGAGAAAAAAGAAATCCGCTCCACTATATACAATGGAGCCTGCCTGCCGGGGTTTGTCTCTCTTCACACTATCTCACACAAGGTGGCGGTGGCCTCTCTCTCTCACCGTTGGTCACTGATCCGCCCGCATCCCGTCCGCTGGTGGAAAGGGAGGATGTGCATTGTTTCTCCCTTCGACGGTGTCGAGGCAGCACGTCCCGACCTATGGTACCCATCGTTCTCTCTGACCAAGCTCCAGTGCGGTAGGGCCTTCGCCACTTGCTCGCTGCCATAATATGGGCAAATCCTGCCCGCCGGCGCCCTCCTAGTTATTTCCCGACGACCCTCAGGTATAGCTTCCTCCGGACTTGGTCCATTGCCCATCTTCCCACATTGCTGCATGTGGAAAATCCTGCATGTGCATCTTCTTTACTTCTTTGCCTAAAATGTATCTCGGCCGGCGTACTTTCCATCTCGCAATCTCGTCCTCACACCGTTTTTGATAAACCACCATGTTGTTATCGTTCCCTTAGGACATGGAATATGCTTGTTTTTTGTCGGCGTATGTGTCTTCAACTATTATTGGGCAGTAATTGTTTCCTTTCTACCTCTTTTTGCAAACAGGGCTATCCATTTCACCTCGTTGCTATTGCGACCTTTTGGTGAACTACACAAATCACTGTTTTCTTAAGAGTGTTTTGTGCAGTTCCGCCAAAATGTCACACGGACAATGTTTCTACATTTCTGTGGGACTGCAGAAAGGGAGATTGGTTTTGTTATCCTCGTCATTCAACTCCGAGCTTAATCTTCTCCACCAAGTGGTTAGTCTTAAAGAGAGATTGCAGAGGTGGTCGGTCTTATTTGTGTGTGTTATGTTTCATCAGCTAGTTCCACTATTATTGCAATCACAGTTACTAAATTTCTTTGCAAACAGGGATGATCAACCTGATTTTAGTGGAACTGCACAAAATGATCGGATTGTGATGTCCTCCATACACCTCTTTCTTGGCTGCAGAGCTGCATGAAACTAGCTGCCAACCAATGAACACCATGGCCAGGAAATGGAGCCATGCCTACGAATAGCATCGATCAATTTTATATTTTTCTTTATTTGTACACCTTCTCACAACTTTGTTTTCAGTTGTGATGTGAATATTGGCGCTGATGTGAGAATCATTGAGATGCATTAGCAACCATGGTAGTTTCATTTGTATTTAATGGAATGTTGTAACGAGACAACCTTGAGGCAAGTGGACACATGAATCCTAAGTTGAAACATTTTTTTACGGGAACCAAAGTTGAACATTCGTAGCATTACAATACAATTTCATTATGCTGGAAAATTATGCAGACATATAAACAAATCCTGAAAGATTGATAGCAATGCCAAAAACCATTCAACTTCCTTTCGCTGACATGTGGGACATCCTTCATCCGACTCCACCTGCCATGCACCAATATTGAGTGCACAACAGCAGGGGAGACTAACCCCGGTCGTTGCTCCAAAGTAATAATGACTAGTGAGCAGTCAATTTACAGAGCCCCACCTTCGCCACAGTAATTGCTCGTAGGAAGCAACCATCATTTCACTCTTCAATGAATCCGCTCGTACTCCAATATTCCCAGAGTAATAAGTTGCTCGGGCGAAGCAACCATCACTTCACCTTTACCACAGTAATTTCCTCCTTTTTTTATTCTAGAAACCACCACATGCGAATATTGGATGGTAGCAGCACAACATCAAGTGTACTAGTACTACTCAATTCAAAAATCGAAACCAACCAATGAACTACATGATGGTGAGCGTTTGAAAACGCATTAGGCCTTATATAGATCGAAGGAGGGAGTAGTATCTTGTACTCCCTCTGTCCATCTATATAGGGCCTAATGCATTTTGCAAGACTAACTTTGACCATGTTCGAGCAGTATAGGACATGCGAGTTGCTCAAAGCATACCGTTAATTTCGTACGTGAAAGGATCTTCCAATGATATACTTTTCAAATTATATAAACTCTTATCAATAGTCAAAGGCAATCTCGAAGAATACATTAGGCCCTATATATATATATGGATGTATGGGAGTAGTATTAATCGCAACGCATGAATGCGTGAGGAGTACTACAATAAACAAAAACATTTTACATGCATTGGTTAATTATATCTTAATTATTGCACTTAACAATTTAATGCACTTTGAAATCGAAACATGTGAATGTGACCAATAAATTTGAGACTGACAAAATGGTACTCCCTCCGTACCGGTGTGGGGTAAACTGTAGTAGGACGGTTGACGAGATTAGCAGAAAGCAAAGCGCCTTTTTAGCGGGGATTTGCATCATTCTATGAAGGTGCAAAACCAAGTATTACTACTACACCAAAAAAGTTCAAAATGAGAAACCACTGGTACAGCGAGGTGTTGTACAAACGGTTTTCAACCCCTTTCCGCGACGGCGTTTTGAACTGTCGCCAAGTGAGTGACTGCGATAGGGGGGTCCTTCCCACACGACACATAACCCGTCGGGGATAGGGAGCCTTGATGCATATAGTTGCCCCTATAAAACTGTTTCTGATATCTTGATTATCCGAAATGCTCCATCCTTGCAACTCATTTGTGCTCACATTGCCATCGCAGTAGGTATTCTGTGGTGCTAAATTTACGATGCGTGACCCATCACAAACAGTTCATGATTATAGAAGCAGACAATCACACACACTTACTTTTCCTAGACTGTATACGATTCGATGTAAGAGCGCACATAGTTGTGGCTATAAAACTGTATGCGAAGCTTGAATACATCCCACACGATTCATCCATCATACCGGCGTTGGATGAAGACCTATCGCACGCGTTCTTCCATGACCAAACGTTTGCGATGCGCACAACATCATAAACAGTCCATAATTGCGAAGCGTGTTCGATAAGGTGACTATCGCAAACACTTAATAAGAAAGAACTGTGTGCGATGCTGTTGTTAATGGCACACGTTTTTTCTTGGCTGATCGTGTGTGCAGTAGAGATTGATCGCACACGTAGTGGATCCTAGAAATGTGTCTAATCTCCACATCTATCGCAGACGTTTCGCTTTCCCAAACCATGTGCAGTGTAATCCCTAATTTAAAAATCACATTGTTTTGAATTTGAAAGTAGGCAATCACTTATTTCATATCCAACCATGTTTATTACAAATATATGTTCAACCAAGAATGCATAATTCGATGCACAGGTACATATACTGAAGAACTACAGAAGCACCAAGTAAAGAATGATGAACCACAGTTGTACTAAAGACTGTAAAGAGAGAGGCGAAAGACATTCTGGTTGCTGGAGAAGGTGAAGCGGAATGCCCATATTGTGCCCTCCTCCATGCATAATGTGCACACGACTCTAGGCCAACCCCTTGTGGTGGCTGCCCGTCCATCCTTCGCTGTCTTCATTAGGACTTCTCGATGCTCATTGTAATCTAGATGAAATACTTTAACCTTCATCGTGTGTCCACCAATCATGTACTTTGCGAGGTAATCTTGAGTGAACTGCTTCAGGAACCACTGCAAACGAAAAAGATTCAGACATTGTTGTCTAACAACTCATTATGTGCAGTAAAAAGAGAAGGCTGCAGAGTTTGTAGTTACCATCCTACATCTCAGTGTTGTGTTCGATAGAGTATAAACAAATAATTTGCTTGCCACCGTTCGTATCTTTTTGCTAATAATCCTTATTAGTTTCCTCACTTGATGCTTGCTCATGAATATGTCATTGCCCCATACGCAAAAATGGTCGATGTGTGGATCCTTGCCAAGGGCATATGTACCTACAAGCAACAAGTCAATATTAAAAGCTAACAAGTGTCCAGGCCTGGATCTATATGCACTACATTATGGAATGACGGGGGGAGTACAAGACGAGGGATGAAACTAAACTCGGCGGAAAAGGGTGGCCACTCCCATTGTTGTCCTGCATAAGTAGTGGAAAGGCATGATAAGTACAGCAACCTTAACATCAAAAAAATATAGCAAATGTAAATAACATCATCTCCAAAATGATAGCTTGAATGTGTTGGTTTCAGCATCCTGTTAAAGCAGATATAAAATGGAAGGCAATGTTACCTACAACAGGCTTAACAACCATCAAATATTGCAATTCAAACTGGTATTGTTGAAAATGAATAGAACGTAGGTAATGCTTAAACATCACAATGGATAAATGTGTAAAACTAAAATAAAGGGCATGTGTTAACTACACCAGGCATAACTGGAACCAAATATAGCCATTCAAACTGGTATTGATGCAATCGAGCGGCACAGTTCTGACTTGCACATAATGAACATCACATTGTGAATGACTCGAATAAACAAGGCAAAAATGATCAGTATAACAACCAAATATAGCCATTGAAAACTGGACAGAGTCTCACTGCAACCAACCTAACAAGCAAATACAAATAAACAAGGCATATGCTTGAAAACTGGACAAATGCTCACTGCAACCAACCTAACAAGCAAATACAGATAAACAAGGCATCTGCTTTAAAACTGGACAAATGCTCACTGCAACCAACCTAAAAACCAAATACAGATAAACAAGGCATCCTCTTGATAACTAGACAAATGCTCACTACAACCAACCTAAGAACCAAATACATATAAACAAGGCATCTGCTCAATAACTGAAAAAATGCTCACTACAATCAACCTAACAACCAAATACAGATAAACAAGGTATCTACTCACTATAAACAACCAAATATAGCCATTCATGAAACTGAAGTGGACAATTCATACTTAAACATCACATAGCCCTATTGAACAATACATTTTTGCATAACTGAAATAATTAAACATGGCACAGTTAAAACACCGCATGGCAAATGCTACTACAACAAAGGGTATGGGTTGGCAAGCTAGAAAAGGCAAGATTTGCTGCTAGGATGTTGCCTCACATGTAATGGATGGGATCCTTCCAGTTTGAAGAGCACAGACACATGGTCCGCTCTGTGATGTCACAGACGGGCTGTTTCACATTGGGAGAACCTTTGTGGGTGCCCTCCTCGTGGTCATGGTCGATGAGATCTGACTTGGCAATTGAGGATCCCAAGCCGCCACCCTAGAACGTGTCCTTCAAAAATGACAAAATGGGCTCGATGGCGTACAAGGATCACAAATCCTTGACCGCGTGGCGGAGGAGATCAGCGGCAGGGCCGTCGAAGAGATCGACGGTGGTTGAACCAGAGGGGTTGGGGATGGACCACATAACCTGTGACATGGCCCACGTGAAGCCGTCGCTGTCGACGAGCTTGATGTCGTAGCCAGCTTTCTCGAGATACAGTAATATGCTAGCCCGCTGACGTGAAGCCTTCAGCATGGCAATGTAGTCAACATCTTCATCGGCTTCTGCGGTGAGGTGTTGCTCCGGGATCAATAGGTTGGGGCGAACGGCGGCCACCTCGCCAACGTCCGCTGGAGAGGCCATGATTAACCTCTTCTTGGCCAAAAGCTCGTCGGGCTACCCGGGATACGTGGTCGAGCTTAGGCTGCGACATTCTGGAGCAAGGGATGTGGATCTGGCGGGGAGTGACACCGCAGGCCTCATCTAAAAACTCAGGGGAGTGGGGCGATGGTATGGGAATCGCTGGGTAACCTGAACTTTATTATCTAAGCTAGGAGGAACAGGCAGACCGGCTGGGGTTGGCGGCGGCGCCAGCGGTGGCGACAAGCTAGGGTTCAGGGGGGAGGGCGGGGTGGGGGACTGTGGAGGGGGGGTGCGGGGTGGTGTTTGAGGATACGCGGGGGCTACTGAAAATTTTAGTAATGGTGGTTAGAGATGGTGGTGGATGAGGGAGGGTGACGGTTCAAATGCCTTGGCTACTACAATTTTACTATAAGGTCTGTGCTGGAGGAGTGTGGGCGACGGTTGAAGTAGGGCAGCTACTAAAATTTTGGTAAAGCAATTGTTGCGGGGCGGGAGTAGCCAAGATCGCGCACGGTCCAATAAGAATATGCATGTACAATTTAGATGTGGAGCCTGCCTCTCGATACAGACAACAACCATGAAAGCCAGGTGGTTAAGGACGAGATACTCAGGGTACGGTGTCGGTCGAACCCAGCAATCCGAGCATGTGGGAGGGAATCCTGACAACACATGAGCTCAAGCTCTGGTTGAACAACATGTGAGGTTGATCGGCCCTAACACGTACTAGGAGGAATCCATTCATGGCTAAAACATACCCCTCGTTATCGGTCAAAGGGATGATATATATACACTAAGGGAGCCCACAGATATGCGTGTCATCACAAAAAACCGCACAAGCGAGACATGGTCGATCAGAAGACCCCGTATACACTGCATGCGACCCAAAAATATGTATGGGTACGGTGGTGTGTGATGTGTTTAAATCCCGAATTCACAACTTCGATGGGCCACCAACTACATTACAAACCAAACACCATACCCAACCCCAAGCCAGGTTCAATACGTACGATGTCGGTTTCCCAACTTCGAGGCGGCGGCGGGTGGGGAGGTGTTGTCCAACGCATGTGCTCAAACTTTATTTGGTCTAACATGGCACACATAGCCATAGGAAACCATCATGGTCAAACCCTTCTCGTATGTTGGGTCAAAGGGATAGATTGTGTGGGGCCCCTCGTTATTAGTCAAGGATATTATATATACCTCGAGGAGCCCACAGATATGTACGGCGTCTATAAACCGCACAAGGGAGACATGCTCGATCAGAACACCCGGCACCCTATACCCTGCATGCGACCCGGAAAAAATGTATGGGTCTGCTGTGTGATTTGTTCAAATCTCGAAAGCACAAGTTCGATGGGGCACCAACTACATCAGTAACATTACAAACTAAACATCATACCCCCGAGGCCAGGTTAAAGACGTACGATGTTGGGAATGCAACTTCGAGGCGGGTGGGGGGTAGGGGCTGGGTGCCGTCCAACGCATGTGCTGAAACTTGATTAGCTCTAACATAGCACACGGAGCAAAGAGTAAACCATTCTCGTGCGTTGAGTCAAAGGGATAATTTGTGTGGGCCTACAGATGTCGATCATTCTTTGATTTTTGAGAACAAAAAATAACCAATAAAAACATAGTCTACAAATTAGCAAAACAAGGATCCCAAGGTTTATATAATCACCATGATAGGTCACTATAGAGTCGATCATTCTTTGAGTTTTTTAGAACAAAAAATAACAAATAAAAAACATAGTCTAAAAATTAGCAAAACAAGGATCCCAAGGTTTATATAATCGCCATGATAGGTCACTATAGAGACATTTATCTCTATAATGACCGTATCATAGCGTTCAAATGAAGCTTGAGTTATGCAACTTCCCACCGGGTCACCCATCCTTAGACTACTCCAGCCGGAGCACGCTTAACTTTTGCGTTCTATTCGACTAGGCTAGCGGATGGGAAGCCGCCGCTTGCTGATAGGAATTGCCTCCTTGCCTTTAAGGTGTTTCATGCTGGTCACCCTATGGGACCTACTCCCTACTATTCGCACACATTTGTGCTTTTAGAAACTGTGTGCAATATTTAGAAGCCCGGTGTGTCGCCGCCTAGCCTTCAATGAGCACTGACACTGGCAGCGGGAAAATGATGGGAGAAGAGGCGGGAAACCAATGGGAGGAGTGGTGGGAAATGGTAGCGTGTTTGGATACATAACAACATTAATATAGAAAACTTAGTAGGGAAGGAAGCGTGAGCTAGCACGACGCATGTGCACAGTGCTTACCCATATAAATAAAATCACAACCGGAACTGCATGTGTTGTCAAAAGGGATGAGGATTGCCGTTCAACCTAGGAACATCCAACGGTGCAGACATACAATCCATGGGGTTTGGGTTCTGGCCAATCAGAACACACGACTCTGATCACGCGCGTAGCATGGGGGGCATCGGCCAGGGTTTGGTAGGCACACGGCTTTCGTGAGTGAACCGTGTGCTATTTGAAAACATTTCGTGAGAAGAATCTCGGTCTTTAAATCCCCGTAAATCCAAAACTCAACCAAAAATCGTGAAACTTGGCATGGTGTCACGACATGGCACATATATGTCGAGGAATTTTTTTTGTCCATTTTGGTGCAAGTTTTATTACAAGCCACTTACAAACCGGAGCTTCTCTCAAGAAGCCTCATGGTTCCGATAGGGAAACGTGTCCCCCTTGTGGGTGATACGATAATCACTGCCTCTTTTTGCCTTGTATTTTCTTCTATAGGCAACATGGAACAACAGGATATCCGTGCTGAAATTTAAAATTATTCAGGGTTCGTTTAGCCTTTTATACACTAATTGAGTTTCCTAGGCATTTAATGTCCATAATTCAAATCTGGACTACAAATACATGCTCCAGGTCACCAAAATGGCTAGAAAAATTATACATGTGTCCTTGGGTGCATGTTTAGGTCCCATGCAAGGAATGGGAATGAATTACAACCGTACCGGCGTCCTGGCTCGTCCTCAAACATTTGGAATCTCGGTTTTTAAATCCCCGGTGTCACGTCATGGCACATATATGTCATGGTAAAAACATTGTCCAATTTTGACCAAGCTTTATTACAAACCTCTTACAAACCGGAGCCTGTCGCAAGAACCCTTGTGGTTTCGATAGGGAAACGTGTCCCCTTGTGGGCGAAACGATAATCGCTCCCTCTTCTAGCCTTGTATTTTCTTCTACATGTAACATGGAACAATGGGAGATTCGCGCTGAACTTTGAAATTATTCAGGAATAAATTCAACCATCTCAGCGTCCTGGCTCGGCCACAAACATTGCGAATCTCGGATTTTAAATCTGTGTAAATCCAAAACTCACCAAAAAATCATGAAACTTGGCATGGTGTCACTACATGGCACATATATGTCGTGGTAAAATAATTGTCCAATTTGGGCCAAGCTATATTACAGGCCTCTTACAAACCGAAGCTTCTCGCAACCCTCGTGGTTCCGGTAGGGAAACATGCCAGTCTTGTGGGCGAAATGATAATCGCTGGCTCTTCTCACCTTGAACTTTGTTTTCTACAGGCAACAAAGAATAACAGGAGTGTCATGCTGAAATTTGAAAATGTTCAGGGATCATTTAGCCATTTTATATATTAATTGAGTTTTCTAGGCATTTAATGTAGTCGATAATTCAAATATGAACTACAAGCACATGCTCCAGTGAAGCAAAATGGGTGGAAAATCGTACATGTGTCATTGGGTGCATGTTTAGGTCTCATTGAAGGAATGGGAATGAATTACAAACTTCTCGTCGTCCTAAAACATTGAGAATCTCGGTTTCTAAATCCCAGTAAATCAAAAACTCACCCAAAAAACATGAAACTTGGCATGGTTTCATGACATGGCACACATATGCCGTGGTAAAAAAATCGTCCAGTTTGAGACAAGGCGCACACATTAATAGCCAACGAAGTCCTTTTGAAACAAATTGCTGACACGTTAATATCGCAAACGGTTGTATTATATGAAATGTGTGTTCCCGTAACCATTTAAGTGCGGCCACCGGTCCCTCTTTTCTTATGGGATAGTACTACCTCCGTCCTCGTTCAATGGTCATCTTTGTATTTTGTGCCAATATTTAACCATACTCGGTGGCATGCGTGCAGCTGTTTGATTAGACGGGACGAGCGCGAGTAGTCCGCTGTGCAGGCTCGACGGGACGTGTGCGAGCAGTCCGCCACGCAGGGTCGATGAGACGCGTGCATCCTGTCCACCTCGCAGGCTCGACGGGACACGTGCGAGCAGCAAGGCCGCCCATGCTCACCGGGAAGTGAGCTCTTTGACCTCCATCCACCGTGCGCACCCCTCGCCAAAGCTTTGGCGCCTGGCTCCTTGCACGACGCTCTCAGGCGAGCCAATAGGCACGCACCATGCCCCGCACTCTACTCTTGGCCTCAGGAGTATTTGGCTCTTGGCCTTGGGAGCACTCAGCGTCAGGTGCCTCTCACGCTCCCTCAAAGATCGACACCCGACAAGGGCACATCAGGAGACCTGAAGCTCTCACAAACCCCTCCTGAGTCTTCACGGACTGGGGGCTCCGGAGGGCCCGTCTCAGGAGAAGTGCATCTCTGCGATATAAGGACTTGCCCAAGATCGCAAACACCAAAAGCTAAGTCATACCAACTACTTCAGTCAAGAGCCTCCCAGCTCACAGTGGCATATCTCCAAAAATAACTTAGAAGGCATATCATTGTTTCATACATCATAGGAGAACTCTCTCCAAAAAATGCTTTCGCATCCCCGCGGGGTCACCTTCAAAGTTCTGACAGGAAGGGCAGGGAAACACAAGCTTAGCGAGTAACATCGTCATCGTCATCGTTGCTGCCACTATCATCTTCAGCAGCTCCACCCTCTTCGTCCGCGGGCGCAACCGCGTCGTCGGCAGGGGTGAGTTCCGCGATCAGGTCATCCACGTGATCATTCACCCAGTTCGCTAAGATGCCTTGGATTGCACCAGGAATGGGGGCTATCGCGGCATCGAAGTTGAAGTCAGGATCAAGGCTAAGAAGATGGCTGAAGACGCACGAGAACGCATGCCCAAGGAGGTCGCGGCTCTTCTCCATGACGAGCTGGCGCACCCTCGCAGCCCCGCCCTCGAGGCGGGTCATGACCTGGGTGAAGAAGCTGAGGTAGCCGGCGTCGTCGGCTTCGTGTGGGCAGGGGACGTTCTCATCGCAGATGTCGCTCACGGCCCAGTTGTCCTTGAGCCCGAGGGCCTCGAACATCAAGGAACGCTCACGCTGCAGCATCCGGTGGGCTCGCCTCGTCCGACACTTTCTCCACGAGGGCCGTGGCACCTTCAACCTGTTGATGAAGGGAGGACAGCTTGGCCTCAGCGGCAGCCCGAGCTGCCTGCGCGGCCTCCCCGCGCCACTCCGCCACGGCTAGCTTCTCCTCGAGGGCATCGGCTTTGCCCTGCAGCTCGACACGCCGCTGCTTGAAGCGAGCTTCCTGGAGCTCCAGCTTCTGGCGATATTCCTCCACGAGGGTCTCACGGATCCTCGCCACCTTCTGTTTGACCTTTTGCTGGATCCTCTTCTACCAAGAAGCAAGGGCATCCTCGGCTGAGGCCACTTGGTGCTCCATCACCTCCAGTCGTCCGCATTCCAGGCTTAGCTCCACCACCTCCAGCGTCAGCAAGTCGTCGGGCGTACTGGGCCTCGCCGCGCTCGTGGACGGCCCGGTCGTCGGAGCGGCAAGCGCCACCATACGCGCCTGGACTCGCTGCTGGAGGAGGGCATTGGAGGCTTGGAGCTCCTTCTCGCGCGCCTCCGCCGCGTCATGCCGACGGTCCGCAGCTCGGGCTTCCTCCAGAGCGCGATCGCGGGCCTCCCGCGACGGCGCAAGAGACTCCTCCGCCTCCATGCGGGTGTGCTCGTGCTGCAAGCGACCAAGGTTAATGGCGACTTTCAGCTGGTGCCATTCGTGTGCCAGGCGAAGGCCCTCCGCCTCGAGGCACGCGTCTACATTGGCTAGCTCCGTCCCGAGGCGGCCCAGCATGCTTGTTGCCTCCCGGAGAAGGTCATGACGGACGGCACTGTGTCCGCGCGCGAGCTCCAGCGCCCGACCAATCCCTTCCTCCGCACCTCGGTCGGCTTGAGGAACACGTGATGACTCATCCGTCTCCGGTGGGGGACTGGGGGCTGGAGCTCCTTCGACCGCCCCCCGGGCCGGGGATGGGGCACACCGCAGACTATTCCTGCCGCTTGAAGATGGAGCCATTGCACGGGTCGCCCAGCCCCTAGCAAGAACCAACGGAGGAGCCCTTGGCACAACCTCCGTGCCCCAGAGGCCGCTCCGCAAGAAGGACGCCGGGGGTGCAGGCCTGCGGTCCCCCAGGGGCGGCTTCGGCTTGTGTATAGATGCCACCTCGCGTGCCGCCACCCGTCTCAAAAGGCCTGAGGTCACGACCAGACCGGAGGCCTCCAGAGGTTGCGCTCCAGACAGGCTCACCACCGCAACAGGAGGGATCCTGTGGGGCAAAAGTCAGAAGAAGACATGATATGCGAAGGTCAAGGAGGGCAAGGTACTTACTCATCCACGGCTATCCACTTCCTCTTTTTCAGGGTCTGCGGGACGAGGTCGCAGCGGCTTCCGAGCCCCTTCCGCTTGGGGGATACCCCAAGATCCGAAAGGGATGCGCTGCAGGCCAGTGTGTAGCCCCCCGCGACGGGGGCGGCAGCTACGTCCGCAGGCGGGGCCCCTTCCCCTCTGCCTGTGGGGCTGAAGGCGGTCACCTCAGGAGCATGTGGTGGCTGCTCCCCGGCGGCCACCTCAGGAGCATGTGGTGGCTGCTCCCCGGTGGCCACCTTAGGAGCATGTGGTGGCTGCTCCCCGGCGGCCACCTCAGGAGCATGTGGTGGCTGCTCCCCGGCGGCCACCTCAGGAGCATGTGGTGGCTGCTCCCCGGCGGCCACCTCAGGAGCACATTGTGGCACCTAATCTCCAGCGGCCACTTCTGGAGCGCGCACCGCCGAACCTCCGAGCACGGGAGTCACCAAGAGGGGGTTGTCACGAGGCCCAACATGGCCCTCGGGGAGCAGCCCCACTCGTCGAAGCACGGCATCTTCTCGGCGAAGGCCTTGCCGTTCTGGCAGTTGTACAAGGGGCGCCCCTCAAGGGGAAGCGCAGCGGGCTCCCCGCCAGTCAGGAGCTACAGTACCCTGCTCAACGCCTTGGGGGGAGCGAAGGCACCTGGAGCCTCATGGGGTCATTAGGGCCGGTGAAGGCCCACATCAGGCGAGCATGGCACTGAAGCGGAGCAATGCACCATCGGAGGAATTCCTTCACCACCATCGCCATCGACACCCCCGCTTTCCTCAGATTGGCTAGTCTGGACAAGATGCGCGCTACCCGTGGGTCAGCAAGCTCCGCATGCCCCAACCGGAGCTCGGTTATGCCGGCGCCGATGGAAGAAGGAGCAGGGGGCTGAGCACGGAGGCATCCCCATACATCCACTGCTTCCAGAACCCCCTCATATCCGGCCGAAGCGTGAAGTTGATGCTAGAGCCAACAGTCACCGCAGCCGCTTGGAATGACACACACCCTGAGCATTGCCTGCTGTTGACCAAGTGGAGTGAGAAGGAATGGCGAAGCAAGGCCACTGACGGGGCGATGCCCACGAAGGCCTCGCACAAGAAGGCAAAAGCAGAGAGGAGGATGATGGACCCAGGATCCAGATGCAGCGCGTGTAGTAAGGTAAAGCATATTAAGTAAATATTCCATACTCCAAACATTCTCATGATCCAATCCGATGTTGAACCAAATCAAATCCAAGTCTTTCGGTCATCCGACCATCACTTTCATAGCCATTCCATGGCCAACATATCATATCCCTGACATCATCCGATGTCTATGCATCTCCACTGTAAATCTGATAAACTTACTCTCTTACAGGTTGTGTCACAACCCTCAGAATACTCCAGATCCACTGAGTACTACAGGGCATAAGACGAGTTCTTCCATCATTATTATCATTTTTCTGGTTGACCACCTAGAGAGGTCTGGACGGACTGTCCAATACCGTGGACACGGCTATTTGAATAGATTTTACACTCTGCAGAGGTTGCGCAATTTACCCACACCATGGAGCACCTAACCTCGTGATCCCATTCGGGTGGACCAGGGTTGCTCCAACGAAACCTGCCTAACCCGTGACTCCTCCACCGTACGACCGACAATCATACCCTCCCAGGGTCATGTCCTGGGTGGCCCCTGTGTCACATCGTGACACCTGCCACCGTCGTGGCCAACTAAACTGTCCCAAATGGGGACGCCGGCAAACAACTCAACTGGGCTCACAAGGTTATCGCCGCCTATCGGGCCAGGGTAACGCGCGCATAACCTTCCCTAGTTGGTGGTACCGATAAAAGAGCACGCGATCAGACCAAGTCAAGGCCGTCCCATACCGGCAAATGTGGCTGCACGGATAAGTCCGGACAGGTGACTTTGGATCAACCGACTAGGTTTAGCTTTAGCAATCATTTAACCAGCATGGTTGTTTATCACAATAACTTGAGATGATAGTAGCTATGCATGATCATAAAAACTTATCTCCATATAATATCATGGCAAGTCATTAATATTTAAATGGTAAGTTATCACTTTACAAGTTCTAGCTGTAAGTTACGACCATCGGAACCCTTGCACAAAATCGGCAAAGAAACCAGCAGCCACCAGAACGGTGTTTACAACTCAGATCTGGGACATTACCGGAATAACTCAACCCCAGCTCAAGACGGCTGGAAACAGCTCAGAGCATGAGACGGTGTTGATAAGAAGAATGTAGCAGTTCCCTAAGATGGCTGAAAAACAGCTCAGAGCATAGGGTCACTTCTACGGAAAGAAATTCAATAGCTGCCCGAGACGGCCGAAAAGCAGCTCAGAACACGGATAGTTGCTGACAAGAGAAATAAAAGTCGGCATCCACCCCGGACGGCCGGAAACAGCTCAGAACACAAACGTGGTGCCGTCACCGAAGAAATTGGAAGCAAGGGTTCGTCAGCGTCACATACAGCTCACTACTACTCAGACAAGCACAAGCATATTAATTTAAACATGCAAGAAATATCACAGAGCAATGCTTTAGGGCATATATCAGATGGTCGGCTTGCCTGGGGTCAGAGAATACTCCAGGAAGAAGTGTGGATAGTCTGCGGAAGAATCGCCGAAAAAGGTTCCCTCTCGGAAAGGCTGAATGGAGGGCAAGGGCAAAATGGTCATTTTCACAGTGTGGAGACATTATGAAAATGATACCATCGGATCGGGCTCGACGAACTGAAGACGTGGGCGTTAGTTTCACCTGAATCGGAGTCAGGAGCAAAAAGATACGGACGGTTAATGTTCAGGCACCAATTTGTAGCAAAAATATTTACCAATAGGTCCCTGACTATTTAAACCGAACGTGCCTTTCTGAGAAATACGCCTTCTATCAAGGAAAGCGTATTTGGGACCAAGAAGGGCATAATACGCTTTCTTCAACCAAAAACGTATTTTTGACCGAAGCCAGGTCGAGGTACGCCTTTCAAAGCGGAACACGTATTTTCAGCAAATACGTATCCACTTATGCGCCTGGGCCCGGCCTCTGGGCCACTTACAGGCGGGCCCCGCATTAACCTCTTCCCTCCGGCGCTCCTCTTCTCCTACCTCCCGCGTCTGCTCCTCCTCTCCTCGACAGAAAGCAGGGCAGGGGCGTGGCCGGCGCCGGGCACGGCGGCTCTGGCCATCTCCGGCCAGGGAGAGGGCACCCGCGGCCGCGGGATGGAGGGCCGCGCCCACCCAGGCCACGCGCAGATGCCGAAGAGGGCCGGGGTGATGGCGGCTTAGGCGTCCGCAGTGGAGGTCATCGGCTGCCTGGTGAAACCGCGCCCACGGGCACTCCGGGATGAAAACAAGGACATGGGGAGGCTTGTGGAGGTCAGGGGGGTGCTCTGGTGGAGAAATGAAAGAGAGGGGAGCGCCGGTTGGCCTGAATTTAGGCCGAACCCGACGGCGACTGTGGCGGTGATGGAGGAGCAGAAAAGCTCCCCGAGCTCGGTAGCAAGGTGGGGCGGAACGCTGGGAGGAAGAGGAGGCCACTGCTGGAGTTGGGGATGCCCAGGGAAGCTCTGGCCATGGCTATTTATAGCCGGCCGGCGAGGGAGGATAAGGATGGCCACAGTGGCGGTCTTATCCCCGCGCTGGACCTCCGGCAAGGTGGCGCGCGAGGAGGGGCTGCCGACCTGACTTCGCTAGAGGAAGGGGACGGCTCGGGGAGGAAGGAGCCAAGGAGGGAGGTGACATCTCGAGGGTCACGGGCGGTATAGAACTCCGGCGAGGCTTGCCGTGGCGTGGGGAGGAAGGGATAGGAGTGGAGAAGGGTCGGGAGAGGAGCGCGTGGACGTCGGGAAGCCACTGGACATGCCCGGACGAGCCAGGGCCGACCAGAAGCGACTGCACGGAGTCGGCCATGCACAGAGCGCAGTTTTGGACGTGCTCCCTGCGCGGTCACCACCGGCACCACGTGTCCAGGGCATAGTAGCAACCTCAAATCATGTCAACTGTATAGATTAAAGGTCAGTGAGTTGACCTATCGTAGTTTGGATGCAATTGACGGCAAGAGTTGACAGATGAGAGCTCACATGTGATCTGATATGAAGGTGTTTGATGAGATTTCTGGAGATATCACTGGGTGAAACGAGCTGGTTTTTGGCATGGAGCAATGGTCTACCAAGGTAACTACCATGGTAAATTTTGAGGCCAGTTGGATAAGAATTGGGGGCACTTGCTGTAGAATGGACCCTGCTGAACAAAAAGGAAAACTTTGATGTGGCACTCACATACTAGCTTGCATTGAACTGAAATTTTGAGGAGATGAATTATTTGAACATATGAAGCCACTGTAAAAAAAATTATACCAATTGGATACACCAAAATGGTACTTCCTTCACAGAGCTTTGAAATGGACAAAAACTTAGGAAAATTGCTGTGGGAGAATGGTTGGATGGATTGAGCTGATTTTTGGCATCCATGGGTGATTTAACAACGTTAACCACCATGAAAAATTTCAGCTCAAATGGATCAAGGGTTCAAGCACTTCCTTTGCAAGCTGGAAATATAGACAGAATTTGCAAATGGATGTTGTGCTCAAACTTTGAACTATGGGACTTGGATTTTGATGGAAATGGTGAAGATATGGATAGGAGAAGCTCCACAAATTATTTGGGATTTTTCCTGGCTACCAAAATGGTAGTTCCTTTAGGAACTGCCCAAAATGCAATATTGGCATTAAATTGGAAAAGGCAATTTCCCCTATTTAATTATGGCCAATATTTTTATGGGAGCTCAATATGATCACAAAGAATACCTCCACAAGTTTTCATGAATTTTGGAGATGCATAGATATTTTCCTGGATTTAATTCCTTTAACTGGCAGAAAAAGGAATTATTTATATATGAAAAATATTGCAAATGACTTGGCAATATTCTTGCATATCCAGGGTTTATAGATAAAGGATGATCACTGGGAGAAGTTTGGCAGTCAGAAGATCAAAGGAAATTGGGGTTCCTTTGTAACGGAAGAGATTAGGGTTTCCCTTCCGGCAGCTCGGAAGGTAGGGTTTCGGCGGCAAAACCCTGGGAATAGATCTTGGGTGGCAAGGTTGATCTGAAGATAATCTATGGCTGGATAGGAAAGGCAAGGCTATATGACCATCTTCATATTCCCAAGAGCTAGAGAAATCCGATAACACCGAGAAAAAAGACGGGAGTCAAATCCCGCGAAGGAAAAAAAACAGGGAGCAAAAACCAGGGTGTTACAGACCACCATTGTTAGAGTGGGACGACGGACTCCATCTTTGACAACACAATAAAGTGCGTCAACACTGTTGTGATGGCCAGGACGCAGCGAAAGAACGACGTCCTTCGTTCCGTAGGTGATGGCCATTACCACGTGCTCGTCTAGACGGCTCGGTAGCTCATGAAGCAGCACCAACAACATGCCTTGTGCGTCTAGTACTCCATTGCAGTCGTACAATCCAAAAAAAATGACAAATCCGTGACATTTTGTGCTGAACAAATTTTTTTTGTCATGGTTATGACACTTCTATGATGATAATTGTGAAAAAACCATGTATCATCATATATGTGGTGGGATCCTACTTCTATGACAAAAAATCATGACAGAAAATGGGCTTTTCGTCCTGGGCGGGCCGGGGACACACCTTCATGACATTCTTTGGGCCGTCCATGACAGAAAAAAATCATGGTAGAAGTGAGGGCGAGGAAAATTTCGTGGAGTTCCCGGTTACGATGGGTGGTCGGGGCCGAGCGATGCACGGAGGTTTATGCGTTTCTCTCGTACACATACACGCATGTGTGCGAGGCGTTGGGCTCTAACTGAACCCGAGCGAGGCGTTCGCTTACTTAACCTGAGCGATTGCACTAGCTACATTACTGGAACCGAGCGATAGATCCCTTGGCTGTTAACTGAACCTGAGTGATTCCTTCGCTACTGCTGCTAACTGAAGCCGATCGAACCAGCTGCCTCTTGATGAACAGTGACCATTGTTGGGGCTTGGATGAACAGTTCCCGGTGGGGGTTGGATGAATAGAACCCCATGGTAGTATAGGCCGTTACCGCTGGATGAACATGACCCCGATCAAGGAGGCCGCCACACACCTGAGCCGGTTGGGGGTGGATGAACAGGACCCCGTGGAGGGCTGGTTCAATAGGACCCCATGGAGGGTGGATGAACAGGACCCCGTGGATGAACAGTAGCTGGTGGAGGCTAGAGGAAGTTGACGGTGGGTGAACAGTAGCCCGTGGAGGCTGGAGCGAGGTAGTAGACGGTGGATGAACAGTATGCCGTGGAGTCCCTTTTTGCGGTACGCCACACCCCTCCCAATGAACAGGACCCCGTTTTTCCTGTAGGCACTCCAACACAAGTCCGTTTCCTCCGTTTGTGTGGTACGCCACACCCCTCCCGATCAACATCACCAAGTTTTGACTATAGGAGCTCAAACATAAGTCTGTCTCCTTCGTTCTGTGGTACGCCACACCTCTCCCGATCAACAGGACCCCGTTTCGACCGTACGAGGTCGAACAGAAGTTCAGTTCCTCCGTTCTGGGGTATGCCAGACCTCATTTCGGCTGTTCCGTCCATGCCGGTTGGCTCCCGATGAACAGGACGTATTCTGACCCAGTCTATTACCTCCTGATGAACACGATGCTATTTCCTCCGTTCCGACCCAGCCCGTTGGCTGCCGATGAATAGGACACCATTGCTGTACGCGTTAGAGACCCCGCCCGTATGTACATACGTAGTCGTATTTACTTTCTTCCAGCGTGGCTGCACGTATGTGTACACGATATAGACGGGACTTTGTGACATGCTACGTCCGCGCCTCTTCTACGACACGTGCCGCTCCTTACTCGACAACGGTTCATCGCTGCAGAGAGATCGATCGACCAGTATGTACGTACACATTAGCGACCAGACAGACAACCCTGAGTATGGTTCGACCGGGTAGGTCCCAGCTGTCAGGGAGGATAAGGAGGCATGTCCTTGCGTGCGAAGATATAGCTGGTGGGTCCTAGCTGTCAGGGGGAAGAATCATATTTTTGCATGTAATATGAACGCACTTCCTTCCGTGCGAAGATGTAGCTGGTGGGTCCCAACTATCAGGGGGAACATTTTTTTTGCAAAATACGGTAGCCCTTCCAGTGGGTCCCCTCCGTCACGTGGAGGAATCATTATTTTGCGCGTAATAAGGAGGCACTTCCTTGCTGAGGCCATGGACCCAGCTGTCAGCCTCTCCACGTACAGTCCTCTTCCGGTGGAAGTCGTTCCTTGACCACGTTGACCATGCTGCGCCGAGAGCACCAAGGCGGTGGACTACGGCGAGGCCTATGAAGGGAAAGAACCGGAGCTGAGGAAGACTCGGCAGTTGTTTCCTACACGGACTGGAGTACGAGGGTTTACTGGTTCGGCTGCTGTCTGAGGCTACTGTCACCGGAGAATAACAGGAGGTCTGCGGTGAGTATAGGGATGGCCAGGCCAACGATGGGAGTAGGGTGAGGCGGTGAGGCCTGCGCGGCAGCAAAGCCGGCCACGGGACGTAGGAGCAGGCAGCACGACCAGCGATGGTTTTGGCGGCTGGAGCAAGAAGACCAGAGGTTGAAGAAACACGACGGCCGTTGGATGGACATTGTACGATCACTACAGCTAGAATCATTTATATTGACTAAGTTGACAAATCCTATGTCTGCATCAACTTAGTAGGTCCACAAGCCAGCCTCCAAATATTGTGGGTCCCAGCTAGCAGCACCACAAAAAAAAGATACATCCGTGACATTTAGGCCCGAACAATTTTTTTTCTGTCATGCTTATGACACTTCTATGACGATAATTGTGACAAAACCCGGTATCATCATAGATGTGGTGGGCTCCTACTTCTATGACAAAAAATCATGATAAAAAATGGGCTTTTCGTCCTGGGCGGGCCGGGGACGCACCTGCATGACATTCTTTGGGCCGTCCATGACAGAAAAATCATGGTAGAAGTGAGGGAGAGCAAAATTTCGGGGAGTTCCCGGTTACGGTGCGTGGTCGGGGCCGAGCGATGCACGGAGGTTTGCGCGTTTCTCTCGTACATGTACGCACGTGTGTGCGAGGCGTTGGGCTCTAACTGAACCTGAGCGAGGCGTTGGCCTCTAACTGAACCCGAGCGATTGCACTAGCTACGTTACTGAACCCCGATCGATCCCTTGGCTGTTAACTGAACCCGAGTGATTCCTTCGCTACTGCTGCTAACTGAAGGTGATCGAAGCTACCTCTTGATGAACAGTCCCCAATGGGGGTTGGATGAACAGTTCCCGATGGGGGTTGGATGAACAGGACCCTGTGGTAGTAGAGGTCGTTGCCATTGGATGAACAGGACCCCGATCGAGAAGGTGGGGGTGGATGAATAGTAGCCGATGGAGGGACCCCGTGGAGGGGTGGTTGAACAGGACCCCATGGAGGGCTAGTTGAACACTAGCCGGTGGAGGCTGGATGAGCAGGACCCCGTGGAGGGCTGGTTGAATGTCATCAAATACAAGTTTCACAGCCAAATATGAGTGCAACTAAACAACAATGTCATCATGTTTTAGTCATCATACAATCACCAAACACAAATCAACATACATAATAAGTGATGTTCTCACAGCAAAATACTAAACAACAACTTCATCACATTTCAGTTGTCATAGCAAACACAATTCACATAGTAGATAAAAAGTCATCTTCTCATAGGCAAATACGACACAAGCAATCTAATCATCATCCGCAGCAGCAGCATCAACATCTTCGCCATGTGTATCAATCTAAATCTTAATTCCCCCAGTGTCATCTTCTTCATCCTCAATGTCCTCGAACATTGGCATCTTATTGATCAACTCTCGTATGTCCACAGCCCGACATGCAATCTTTTCGCCAGCGTCATTGATGTGATGGTTCTCAAAGATACTAGGAACATCTGTGGAATCTTCTACATCAGGAGCAGTGTAAGCACCATCTTGTTGTGCAACTTCATTAAACGAATTCTCTGCTCAAACCTTTGCAATACTCTCTAGTCATCGCTACATGCATATGTGTCTTCCAAGAAAAATATCTATGTTGCTTGATTTGCCAAAATAAAAGGCTCGTCGGTGTGGTATGCCGCCTTGACATTGATGGATTTGAAATAATCATCAGCTCTGGGTTTTGCGATCCTAGAAAACAAGTTATACCAACAACAGCACAACAGAACCACACACCGATGAACTTCGAAACTGGAGATATACTGCAACTAAACAATGTCTGTTATGTTAGCATACATTTTCAGTTGTCTCTTTGCCGTACGTATCCGTGCTCATGATGGCACTGTTTTGTGTCTTCCTGCCTTCGTCGCGTGCAACGGTGTTGTAGCACACATCTCCAACAATGCAAGATTCACAATGTCTTACTCGAGTATCAGGACCCATTGCTAGTGCGTAAAGGGCATCATTAACTGCCTGCCCATCCTCCCGCATCTTCTTAACCTATGGTAAGAAAATAGAGAAGCTAATCATCTTATGTACTCAATATATTAAAAAATGGACAATGCAATTCAAAAGGTTACACGGCTCTTGAACCATTTCGCAAATCCGGCCATAACTAGTTTGTCAATGTTTCTTGGATTTTGCGGCAGTAACTCCATTTTGTAGATGCTGCACAACATAGTGATTGTGTCAAACATCTAAATATATAAGAATGTGCTGCAAGTTTAGTAGATTACGATGTACAAGCTGCAGTACTTAGCACTTACTCGATATAAGGTAGAATCTCAGGACAGTTATTCAATGCATACCAAACCATTTTGTCCAAATCTTTAGGTTTGTCATCTTGTCGACTCTTCCCTGTAACTCGAACAGAACAATCGACAACATTGAGCTCGGGATTGTCTTCACCCACTGCTTCTCTAAGCTGATCAGCTGTTTCAATGTATTTTGAGCAGAATGTCAACACTTTTGTAGCAATGTAGGCCTCTGCAATAGAACCCTCAGGTCTAGCTCTGTTCCTAACATAGCCCTTGAAAGTGCCTAGCCGCCTTTCAATAGGGTACATCCAGCCATACTATACTGGACCTCTAAGTAGTGCCTCATCAGGTAGATGAACAGCCAAATGCACCATCACATCAAAGAAGGCTGGAGGATATATCTTCTCAAGGTCGCGTAGGATAGTTGGTATCTTGTCTCTAAGACGCTCCCAAGCATCTATCCTGATATTTCTACTCCAGAGTTCCCTGAAGAATTGTCCCAACTCTGCAACTGCTCTGTATAAGACAGGGCGGCCCAATCCTCTAAGGATAACACGTAAAACCCTTTGAATTAGGACGTGGCAGTCATGAGTTTTCAACCCTTGTGCCTTGTTTCCATCTGCACTGACTCTCCTTTCAGGATTGGAAGAAAATCCATGTGGGAATCTCACATGTGACAGGACCTTGCAGAATTCTTTTCTTTCTACCTTGTCCAAGACGTACACAGCTGGTGCATATCCCGTGATGCACCATCATCTTTCACCTGCAAATCGGTTCTAATACCCAGGTGTGTCAAATCAATCCTAGATTTTAAGGTATCTTTCGTCTTGCCTTCAATATTAAGAAGTGTGCCGATAATGCTGTCACATATATTTTTCTCGATGTGCATCACATCAAGATTATGCTGTAGATCCAAATCTTTCCAATACTCCAAGTCCCACAAAGTGGACCTACGGGTAAATAATAATCTCTCTTCTGCCCTGCCACGCTTCCTTTTCCTGCTACCATTATCAGGATGGTTTCCTGGTGTAATATGCCTGACCTTCTCTAATTCCACTTGCAACTCATTGCTGCTGAGCCTCTTTGGTGCATCACGGTTTTCAAGCACCGCATTGAACACATGTCTTCGGTATTTTGTATGACACGGCTTGTTCTTGGCAAGGAAACAGCGGTGTCCAATGTAATATATCTCGCTAAGTATTGCGTATGATAGCGCATTCTTGTCATAGAGAACACATGCATTGTAACCATGTGTCGTTCGCCCTGACATAGTGCCCAAAGCCGGATAATCATGGATGCACCAAATTATAACAGCACGCAGAAAGAAATCGGCTGGTGGGCTGCTATATAGGTCTCGAGTGAGAACACCCCTACATAGCTATTGAAGTTCCTCCACAAGAGGCTCCATGAATAAATCAAAATCCTTTCCAGGACTTTTTGGACCTGGGATGAGCAAGGCCGTCATGTAGTTTGATACTTTGGTGCAGACATTTGGTGGCCTGTTGTAAGGGATAATAAGCACTCGCCACATGCTATATGTGGCGCTCTGGTAGCCAAATGGTTTGAATCCATCTGTAGCTAAGACAAGTCTAATGTTTCTCGGCTCAGAAGCAAACTTTTTGTGTTTCTGATTGTAGCTTTTCCAGTCACTACCATGAGATGGATGGCTCATTACATTCTGATCTCTATACTCCTGGTTCGTAGAATGCCACAATACATCCTCTCTTGTTTTAGCATCATGAAACAACCTCTGCAATCTTGGTATAATTGGAAAATGTCTCAGAACATTATGAGGAATCCTTTTCACAGCATCGCCATTTTTTCGTCTTGATGATTTGCATTTTGGGCATTCACTTAAGTTGGCATAATCCTTCTAGAACAGAACACAATTATTCTTACAAACATGGATCATATCATATCCAATTCCAACTGCACGAAAGAAATTCTTCACATTACTGTAGGTGTGTGGCACCTCAGACGTAAGTGGGAAAGATTTGCGGAAAGCAGCCAACATCACATCGAATGATTTGTTGGTCATCCGCTCAGATGTCTTCACCTGAAGAAAGGTGACCATAGCTGAGAATACTGACAACTTATTGTTGGCGTCCTGGGACCGGGGGTGCCCAGACTTGCCTGCCTGTGGCCCATGGCGTGGCTCCATCGACGGCCTGGTACGGCCCAGCTTCAGCAACGACAAGTCAAGACCCTCGCGAGGGGCCAAGCTTCGCGAGGCGGACGACACCAAGACCTCCATGAGGGGCGGCCTCCCCAGGCTGTCTCCCGAGGAGCGGAGATATCCATGCAAGCTGCACCTCGCGAGGTTCACCTGACGTGAGCCGTGACGACCAGGACCAGGCGGGTGCCAGCGGGCGCAGTGTACCAGTTTCCTCTTTGGTGCAAAGGGGGCAAGTGCAGGTGCGGAGTCCCGAGGAATCAAGCAAAACACTACAGGAATCAGCTACTTTGCCATCTGCCACGGCAGATGGCAAAGGCAGGAACGGCGGACGGCAAAGGTCTTTGCCCTCTGCCGCGGACAGCAAAAGGCTCCGGCAAAGTAAGGATCGGCAAAGAGCTACTTTGCCGTCTGCTTTCGGTGGCTGACGGCAAAGGGACCTTTGCCATCAGCAGCAAACAGCAAAGAAAGCAGACAGCAATAATTACGCTGTTAGTCCATTAGGTGGCTAACGGCAGCCTTTGCCGTCCGCCGCTGACGGCAAAATTTGTCCGGCCTTTGCCGTCCGCCGAATGATGTCAGCTGGACGTCACTACACGGCAGGCCTTTGCCGTCCGCGGCTGTAGGCAAAGTTGTTTACTCTTTGCCGTCCGCCGCTGTAGGCAAACTGGCCAAATGGGTCAGTTCTCAGGAGGCACAGGTGGCAGCCACGTGGCTGCTTTGCCGTCCGCGGCTGTTGGCAAAGTTGCCTTTGCCGTCCGCGGCTGTCGGCAAAGGTGGCTTTGCCATCAGTGGCTGACGGCAAAGATCCTGCTTTGCCTCATTTTTTTGTTTTTTTTAAATGCAACAATTTTGACAGCAAATATATATGACATATATATATATATATATATATATATATATATATATTTCACAGGGCTATTTAACAGCAAACATATGACATATCCAGCACATAAGTTTCATCGTACGTACATATATAGTTCCATCCACTCATACATAGCAAGTTCCATCAAGTTGCACATACACATTGTTCCATCCATACATATTACAATGCAAAGTTTCATCTAGATAGCAAGTTCCATCATAGGAAGCTAGGAGAATACTTGAAGAGAATGAAAGAAAAAACAAGCACTCCATCATAGCAAGCTAGCTTCCGTGAAGTGAATGAAATCTGCAAAATGGCAAATAAGAAAGTTAGAAAAAGGTGACTAGAAGAAGAAGACTAGAAGAAGAAGACTAGAACAAGAAGAAGACTAGAACAAGAAGACTAGAACAAGAAGACTTAGGTGAAATGGATCATATATGAGCTAACTTAGGTGAAATGGATCGTTTATGAGCTAACTAAGGTGAAATGGATCCTTTATGAGCTAACTTAGGTGAAATGGATCGTTTATGAGCTAACTTAGTTGAAATGGATCATTTATGAGCTAACTTAGTTGAAATGGATCGTTTATGAGCTAACTAAGGTGAAATGGATCGTTTATGAGCTAACTAAGGTGAAATGGATCGTTTATGAGCTAACTAAGGTGAAATGGATCGTTTTTGAGCTAACTTAGGTGAAATGGATCATTTATGAGCTAACTTAGTTGAAATGGATCGTTTATGAGCTAACTTAGGTGAAATGGATCATTTAAGAGCTAATTTAGGTGAAATGGATCGTTTTTTAGCTAACTTAGGTGAAATGGATCGTTTATGAGCTAACTTAGTTGAAATGGATCGTTTATGAGCTAACTTAGTAAAAAGCATCATTTTAGAGCTAACCTAGGTGTGATGGGTCATTTTGGAGCTAACCTAGGTAAGATGGGTCATTTTGGAGCTAACCTAGGTGAAATGGGTCATTTTAAAGCTAACGTAGGTAAAATGGATCATTTAGGAGCTAATCTAGATAAAATGGATCATTTATAAGCTAACTAAGGTAAAATGGGTCATTTTAGAGCTAACTTAGGTAAAATGGATCGTTTATGAGCTAACTAAGCTAATTATGCAATTTTTGACATAAGTAAGCTAAGTACATATCGTTTTAGAGCTAACTTAGGTAAAATGGATGGTTTTGGAGGTCAGTAAGCTTATTAAGTCATTTTGGAGGAAAAGAAGCTAACTCTAGGTCATTATGGTAAGCATATTGGAGGAAATAAAGCTAAGTCTAGGTCTTTATGCATTTGTTAAGCAAAACACTAGAGAAACTTACCGTGATCATGGAGGTGTAGGAGCGGGCTGGCTCGTGCCGGTAGCTGGAGAAGGATCGTGCGATGCTTGTCTGGAGTTACGCTGCACCAAAGATCATTTCCAATGTCTCGTTAGCATGATGACACTCAAATGTTAAGACTAGCAAGTAATGTCCATTCAAATTAAACTCACCGTGCTCCCAGGAGCAATCACTGGCATCGGCGGAGCGGTCTGACCGGACTTCTCGCACACAGACTGCACATTTGGTTTTGACAACTCAGTCATACTAGTTAGTAATGAGACAAACACTACATGAATGTTTTGGCTAATCTACAGAAGAAACTTACCACAAGGAGCTCGTACATGGCCCTTGCCTGCATGTCATTCCGTGCCCTCTCCGCCTCCAACATCTTTGTTGTCCTCTCCTCCAACTCCCGCTGCCTCTCCGCCGCCTCCGCCAGAAGTTTCTCCGTTCTATCTCTCTCACTCTGTATAGCAGCCTGCAACACCACTCACATGACCATTTGTAATCATTGATGGAAGCGCACACAATGTAATGGAGAAAGATAGCTGAGTACGTATAACTAACCTTGAAGGCGAGTTGGACTGGCCGTTCACGAGGCCTTATCTCAGGAGCGGAGCTCGACTGGCGCGCCTTGATCTCCGGGAGTGCTAGGACAATGGATAAGTCCATCTCCCATGGCTATGGAGCCATGGGACCTCCCGCCACCAGATATCATCAGCAGCTCTGTATCAATGGGACCCTGGCTCGGGTTAAAGTCCTCCCCTTTCCTCGCCTTCCCCTGATCTCTATATTTCACGAGCTTGTCATGGGAGGAGATGTTGGTGAAGTTCTTTGGATCATCGAGGTCAGACGCAGAGAAAGCCTTGACTTTCTTGTAAGGGCCAGTGTGGGCCATGGCATACAGGTCGTACACCTCTGGCACCTTATCCGCCTTATTGTAGCGTGCCTGAAAGAGAGAAACAAAGTAAATTAGTAATTAAAGGGCTAAAGCTAGCATGATGAATGAATTGCATGAATCATGAAGCAAACCACATACCCAGTTCCGCCCGAACTGATATAAGTTGGAGCTGCCTTGATGGTGTGGCACACCTTCCATTTGGGCACGTTTGTCCTTGGCCTCGTTGTGGAGGGCTAGCCATTCTTTTGAGCACCACTCATTGACCAACACCTCCCAACAATCCATCCGATCCGCACACCATCTCGGAGGGGCCTAAGTTAGCAAATAGAAACTTGAGCGCTACGGCTATGAATTACTAAATGAAGGAAGTAAGTACAAGGCCTTAAGAATTACCTTCATGTACACCTCCTTACTCAAGAACTTCTCGCGGCACACCGGCTTGGTCTTCTTGATACCACGCGAGGCGTAGTAGTCTCGAACAACCTGCACCCGAGCCTCGTGCCGTAAGTTCTGTAGTAGGCGCTTGCAGACGTTATCGATAACATTTGCCGCTTCCTCCTCGTATCCCTCCTCACACCTGTAGAATGTCTGCAATCAAATGAGACAATATTGATTAGTACAATTAATAACTAGCTAGTTGAAGATTTTTAACTGTGTAAAGGAGAAATTACCCAGAACTTTCTGATCACCACGTCTGCCCTCGTCTTGCACAAGACACCATCGATAATCTCACCCGACGGGGCCGAGGCAGCCAAGTAGTGTTCCCAACTCAATCCAAGCTCTGGAAGCCGACCCTCACCAGGCAACGTGACAAACCCCGGGAAGTTTTGCAGACAAAGAACTCCAAGGACGGAGTTGGGCCGGCGGACACTATGATGGTGGTCCCAACCCCTGCAGCATGACAAGGCCAACGCATTAGTTATTTGAAGAAACGTGAATGCAGAAGGTACAAAAAGATTAAATGCACTTACCTCTCCCCATCAGGGAAAATCAACCACCTCTGCTCGCGGGTCGCCGGCACGGACGGGAGCCGTGTACAACCACGCTGGTAGACGGTGCCCCCCTCCTCCTCAATATCAGTCGGCTCCCCGCCATCATCAGCATGGCCACTCGGCTCCTCAGGCTGATCCGGCCAGGTACCCCATCCAGACGTGTGCTCCACCGGGGTCTCGTGGGCCGAACTCTCGTGGGCCGAAGGCCCGTTGACCCGAGGCTCGTGGGCCGAAGACCCGTGGACCGGAGGCTCGTGGACCGGAGTCCGTGTAGCCTCCTCCTCGGACGAGTCCACCCTAGCAGTCACGTGCTCGGGTGAAACAGCTGGGGGTGGCGGCGAGGAAGGCGCCGTAGCAGGCACCCTACCTCCTCTCCCGCGACCACATGCTCCAGCTCCTCTCTTCTTCTTACCTCGTCCCCTGCTAGGCACCACGGTCGACGAACAAGGGCCCGGCGATGTCGCCATACTATCCAGCAACGCTCGGCGGAGAGGTGCGTGTGGAATGGAAGACCTCACACCACGCACCGACGAAGAAGGGGCCTCGGCGCGCTCCCGACCGGCGCCCACCATCTTTCAACACCTGCCATGACAAAGAGTAAACGAAATTAGTACAACATAAAAAAAATGCCGACATGAATAATAATATGTATATCACTTAAGTGTATCATCATCGAGTACAACATAAAAAAATTGAATACCTGACACTACTAATAATCTCGATCACTATCATCAATAAATGCATAATCATCATCATCACTATAATCAATGATGGGCTCATAGGGTTCAGTGGCATCAACATGTGGAAGGCCACCTTGACGTAATCGGTCAAGCATTGACAGGTCATCCGCAGCAGTAACCTCTTCTTGTTCCGGCTCTTCTTGTTCCTCCTTTGGGGTGATGTCGGATTCACTGTCGCTGTCTACTTCAATGTTTTGGGGTGAAGTATAGCGGTTCTTGAAACGCTTTTTGGAAAGACGTGTCTCTTGGAAGAATTCTCCTTCATATGTGTCTGGGTTAATGTGAGGTTCATAATCCTCTTCCTTTGGGGGAGATAATCTAGCACGTGGCGGCACTTCATAAACGACATCCCAACCTTTCAGATTTGGATTAGTTTGGCAGGCCCACGGTAGATAGAATACTTGGGTTGCCTGTTGAGCCATAATATAGACATCAGGAACATCTAAATGGGTGCTTTGGTTGATTTCAACTAGCCCTATATGTTCATGAGTCCTTCTAGTCTCCTTCGGCTGAAACCAATAACATTTGAAGACTATGACATTCAGTGGGTTTTCACCATAGAATAGAAGTTCATAAATTGCTTCAACTCTCCCATAATACTCGGTACCTCCTTCGCCGATAGCAGATACACAACAATTTGTAGACTTTCAGTCGGCCATAGATAGCTCTTTGCCATAGGTACGAAAGCGATACCCGTTTATGTCGTATTTGTCAAATGAACGGACCTTATAGTCAAAACCATTAGCGACTTGTCTCAATTCGGTGTCCATAGACTCTGAATTAGCCTACAAGTTTAATATGAAAGGATTGTTGCATTACGCACAAATTAGCGAATGAAATGAAATTGTCTAATAGAAATTACCATTTGTTTGAACCAAGAGATGAAACTGGGATAGCCGCCTCCTTGCTTTGCGAGAAGCTCATACTCTTCGACGGAATCCTTTTGGATCACCGCTCCATACGAGAATATGGCGACGTATCGACTGTATGAAATATCCAGGAATAAGAGCAGTTCAAAGGAAATAGAAGTTGCAAAACAATGTACCGAGAACTTACTCGATGTACAGCCGCACTTCTATCAAGTTGTTGAAGATATACAACGAAATGGTCCGCCATTCTTCGTTATCCAAAGATACTGGATTTGAAACACTGGCTGGTGCGAGATTCCCTTTGAATAGGCTGAGGTTGGATCCACCCTTTTTAGGGTCATCAGCATTGTACCGAGGCTTCGGATTATGCAAATGACGATTTTTGGCTTCGTAGTGTGCTGTCACGAAGTTTGCCGCCTCCTCAGTGATGAATGCCTCAGCCATCGATGCTTCAATTCTACGTTCATTTTTACATTTTTCTCGAAGCATCTTCTGCATCCTCTCAGTTGGGTAGCACCAACGATTTTGGACGGGCCCCCCCAATCTTGCCTCTGTCGGGAGATGCAAAATCAAATGCTGCATTGGATTAAAGAAGCCCGGTGGAAAGATCTTCTCTAACTTGCAGATCAACTCCGGTGCCAACTCTTCCATTTCTTCTAGCACGCCAGGCGATAGTTCTTTCGCACAAAGAACATGGAAGAAATAGCTGAGTTCTGCCAGTACTAGCCATTCATCCTCAAGGATGAAGCCACGCAACATCACCGGCATTACCCGCTCAATCCATATGTGCCAATCATGACTCTTGAGACCAAATATCTTCAATTTATCAAGATTCGCTCCCATCTTTAGATTCGCTGCATACCCATCGGGGAACATCAACTGCATTTTCACCCACAAGATAATTTCCCTCATAGCTGGCCTTCCAAGATTGAACCATGCCTTTGGCTTCGTCCAGTTCTGCTTTCCTTTCGGTTCTTTCATGTTTTCTAACGGCCTATCACATAGCGCCTCCAGATCGACTCTAGCCTTAGTATTATTCTTTGACTTCCCATCTATGCCGAACAATGTACTAAAAAGTGCCTCGGCGATATTCTTCTCAGTGTGCATCACGTCGATGTTGTGTGGGCAAAGGAGGTCTTTGAAGTAAGGCAGATCCCATAAGCATGTCTTGTGAGTCCAGGCGTGCTTAGAATTATACCCCTTGAAGTACCCTGGACGCTCTGGATCTGGCTCGAGAGCGTTTTACTGATCCAGGGTCAGTTGGCCTGTCAACGCAGGTGGTGCAGAGTTTTTGACAACTCTACCTCTGATGAAGTTCTTCTTGTCTTTCCTGAACTTATGGCGAGGATCTAGGAACTGTCTATGCATGTCGAAGCAAGAAAACTTGCGACCGGCCTGAAGCCAATGAAACTCAAGAGCTCCCTTGCATGTGGGGCACGGGAACCTTCCATGCACACACCAGCCAACGAATAGCGCATACGCCGGCAAGTCATGCGTCGAGTACATGTACCAGACACGCATTATGAAGTTCCGTTTGCTATAGGCGTCGTATGTGTTGAACCCATTATCCCAGGCTTCTTGCAATTCGTCCTTAAGCGGCTGCATGTACACATTCATATTTTTCCCCGGATAGTTGGGCCCTGGAATTATCAACGTCAGGAAAATGTTCTTTCTTTGCATAATCTGTCTGGGGGGGAGATTGAGTGGAAAGACAAATACGGGCCAACAACTGTATTGGGCTGCCGTCATACCAAACACACTGAACCCATCCGTGCTAATGTCGACTCGAGGATGCCTCGGATCTGCCGCTTTGTCAGCATGTAATTCATCAAACTTTTTCCACGCAACACCATCCGATGTGTGTACCATCATCAGATTCCCATCTGCATCTAGTTCGGTTCTTTTGCCTGTTTTGTGCCATGTCATCTGTCTGGCCATCTCTTCGACCATGAAAAGACGTTGAAGTCTTGGTACGATTGGCATATACCGAAGAACACTAACAGGGATTTTGGTCTGTGTCTTCTCACCCATACCGTTGTCTACCACAACATACCTGGAAGACTTGCAAATGGGACAATAGTTCAAGTCCGCATAGTCAAGCCTAAATAAGGCACATCCTTTCTCACAGGCATGTATCTTCTCATAGGGCATCTTCAGTGCACGGAGGATTTTGTCCGACTGGTACTGGTTTGTAGGCATTACATGGCCTTTGGGTAGAAAGCGTCCAAATACTGTCATCATTGCGTCGTAGCATTCTCTGCCCAAGTTGAACTGAGCCTTCAGAGCCATTACTTGTGAGATGGCATCCAACTGGCAAAGCTCAGTGTGCGCGTGGAGCGGACGTTTTGAAGACTCCAACATTTCATTGAAGGCCTTTGCAGATTCCTCCATCTCCTCGTCCGAATCCCGAGCATCATCATAGTCTTGCACCATGTTTTCCATCCCGGTACCATGCTCGTCGGTGCGATGATGATCCACCTCAGCTCGGTCACGTTGGGCAGACTCACCATGATATGTCCACACCGTATAATCGGGCGTAAAACCACTCTTCTGCAGGTGTTTGCCCATTTCAGCCTCTGTCCTCTTTTCCCAATTGCCGCACCGGAAACAGGGGCACCAGGTTTTCCTCTGGCCATTTGCAAATGCGGCTTGCACAAACCCCTTGATTTTTGTGAACCATTCAGCGCTCCATTTGTTCTGACCAGTGTGACCGGTATACATCCACGCACGATCACTCATCTTGACTTTCAGAGCTACTGGACACACAACAAATATATATATAATTCACCATGTATATATTCATCAGTTGATCTACTTTGTCAATTTTATTACGTCCATGCAACCTACACTCTAATAGGTAATGATAGGTCCTAATCCCACCCGAGTATGTGTAGATTGGGTTCATTTTCCCATGCTATGCTCCGGATCCGATGCAAAATTTCGGCAGCACCTCCCCGCTGTTCTCCTGATACACGTCTCTGCAATAAACAGAGAGGATGTGTACCCGGAGAACAACAGGGGAGGCACTGACAAAATTTATGTGTCGGATCCGGAGCAAAGCATATGGGAAAACGAACCCAATCTACACATACTCGGGTTGTCCATGGATAGCGTTGGACAATTCGAAAGAATCAAGGTTATAAATATGCAAATGCATGCATATTTATAACTATAACGCTTTCGAACGGGAGACACATATTGGTTACGCATACTGATGATTCAAGACACATATATAGCTAGCTATCAAGTTTCATCGGCACGAACACCGGAACAGAGCAAATAATTAATGGGGGAGGAGGACATGTCATTTGTGCTCACCCACGAACGAGGGGGCAGAGCTCGTCAAACGCACGGCGAGGTCGTCGAACACCAAACCTCGCAGCGATAAAACAACTGCACATTTAAATCTACCCGATCAACACAATTATATATGATGTTTTTCATAACAAAGTCGAAAAATATATGACCTAACTAATAATTCACAAATATATGACCCCGTCGGCCTCTGGAAGGCCAAAGAACACCTTTTCGGGAGGTGCCGGGGTTCGGGGTGTCATGTCGGTGTCGGGGTTGCAGTGTCGGGGGTCGGGGGTGGTGCTTGGTTGGCGGGGTAGGGGGGTAGGGGGGTGTAGTGTAGGGTAGGGGTGCGGGTGTCGGGGGAAGGGGGGTAGGGGGGGGTAGGGGTGTCGGGGTGGCGGTGGTAGTGTCGGGTTGGGGATTGTAGGGGTGTGGTGTCGGGGTTTGGGGTGTCGGGTTCAGGGGGGTAAGGGGGGGTAGGGAACGCTATGTTGGGTGGTAGATACCAGGTGGGGTGTAGAGGTGTAGTGTAGCGAGGGTAGGGTAGGAGGTCTGTAGGGTAAGCGGGGGGGGGGGGGGTAGGGGGTCGGTGTGGGGGGGTGTGGTAGGGTGTCGTGTGGGGTCGGGGTGTAGCGGGTGTGGTGTAGGGAGTCGGGGGTAGGTGTGTAGGGTAAGGGGTTCAGGGGTGGGGTGTCGTGTCGGGGTCGGGGTGGTCCCCGTCGGGGTGTGGTGTAGGGGTCGGGGGTCGGGGTTGGGGGTCACGGGTGTCGGGGTTGTGGGGGTGTGTGGTTGTAGGGTAGGGGTGGGTGGTGGTGGGGTGCGGGGGGGGGGCGGGTGGGTGGGGTGGGTGGTAGGGGGTCGGGGTGTGGGTGGCGGGGTCAGGGGGTCGGGGTGTTTCCTTCTATCCTTCTTCTTCTTTCTTTCTCTTCTTCTTTTCTTCCTTCTTCTTCTTCTTCTTTCATCTTTTTCTATTCTTTCGTTCTTCTTTCTCTTCTTCTTCTACTCTTTCGTCTTCTTTCTTTTTTCATCCTTTTCTACTCTTTTCTTTTCTTCCTTTTCTTCTACTTCTTTTTTCTTCTTCTTTTTCATCTTTTTACTTATTTTTTTCGTCTTCTTTACTTCTTCTACCTACTATTCTACTTCTTTTAACACTAACACTAACACATATGTAGCACTAAATCTAACACTAACACTAACACATATCTAGTACTAAATCTAACACTAACAATTAAACACAAAAAAAAATGAAAAACAGAAGAAAAAAAAAAAAAATAACTCACCGGAGGAATGGGACGGTCGGGGCAGTGGGGCGGGTGGGCCGGCGGTACTGGGCGGCGCGCGGGGCAGTGGACGGTCGGGGAGTGGCCGGGCGGGTGGCGCGCCGGGGCGCCGGGGCGGCGTGATGGTGGAGTGAAGGGGGCCGGGAGGAGGGGGCGGGGTGGGGCGGAGGGGTGGGTGGGAGATGAGGGTGCAAGCGGACGATGGCGGCGTGAGAAAAGGGAAAGAGGGGGAGAGGGGACGTGAGAGGGAGGAGGGATGTGGGGAGAAGGCACGGATGAGAGGAGGGTTGGGGTGGGGGACGCGGGTTGCGTGGGGGAGAAGGGGAAAGAAGGGGAGGGGGAGCCCTAAGGGGCGGTGGAGGGGGAGGAGCAGGGGAGGCGGGGGCGGCGGTCGGTGGATCTGGTGGCGGGGCGTCGGGCAGGAGAGAGGGAGAGAAGAGAGAGTAACGGGCGGGGGGTGGGGGCTCGACCGGCCGTTAGTTACGTTAGGTTAGTTAGCCTTTGCCGTCCGCCGAGGCTTTGTCGTCCGCTTTTTTTTATCTTTGCCGTCTGCTAGCAGACGGCAAAGAGAGGGGGCGTTAAGTTTTTCTAATCGGCTCATTACTGGGGGGCACCTCTCTCTTTGCCGTCAGCCAGCTGACGGCAAAGAAGTGACAGATGGCAAAGACCGTTTTTGCCGTCTGCCAGTTGTTTGCCGTCTGCTTTTTGGTAGCTGATGGCAAAGACCTTCTTTGCCGTCTGCTAGTAGACAGCAAAGAACTGGCAGACGGCAAAATCCCTGATTCCAGTAGTGAAAGGTTTCCATATCGGTGCAACAAGACCAGGACGGCCAGGACGGCAGGACGGAGGTCATCGAGGAGCCCACGGCAGCGTCACCACCAGAGGCTTTTGCAGGCGAAGACTACTTTTGTTAGGATAACTTGTACTAGTTGTCTCCCTTTGAATTTGTCCGTTGTGGGATACCTTCCCGCCTACATTTGGGAAGAGGACCAAGGCCACTATAATAGGACTTAGCCACCACCTTGGGGAGAGAGAACAACCGGAGCTGGACCATATCCAATCCACCCTCACCACCTCACTAGCTCATCGAGCTCAGGAACACCTCACCTCCTGAGGTTGTTCCACCTCTGTACTAGTTCATCATCAGCCCTCCGAGGCAATCCACCACAAAGCTGGAGTAGGGTATTACACCGCAAGGTGGCCCGAACCAGGATAAACTGCTGTGTCTCTTGTTCCTTGGGTTCGTCGAGCTAGGCTGTGGAATCGTTGAGCAGGCAGACTGGGGAGAGAGAGTTCTTCGCACGCACCCCAGAGTTTGAACCTCTCAAGGGTATGCGGAACGCCGAATCCAACATTTGGCGCGCCAGGTAGGGGTGCGTCGGAGCCTTTCTCCCGCCGCTACTCCACCGCTTCCATGGCTGATGCCCGCCGAACCCGTGCTGAGCGTCGGGCCGCCCTTGCCGCTCGCGTCGCCCAGACGGCGCCCGCCGGCGGGCCTCCCCGCCGTTCTCCATCGCCTGTTGCTAACACCGCCACCGGCTCGGTGGGACACGAGCAGCAGGCTTCGTCGCTGCACCCCTCCGTGTGGCGTGGTGGGCGCACGGCCACTCCGTCGCTGACCCCGGCAGGATCGTCGTCTCACGCTCGTCGCGGGCCGGCGAACGCGCAAGCCGCTTTGCTCATGGCGCGCGAGCTCTTGCGCTACCGCCCCATCGACGACTTCTACGAGGATTAGCTCGAGCGCATCGCCGAGCTCATCAGCGCCGCAGGAGGCTTGCCCGCGCCCTCTTTCTCGCTGCCTCGCCCGCCACCTGCCGCGGGCGACGTAGCCCACGGGGCGCCTCCACCACCTCCCCGTTAAGACATCGCCCTCGCACGAAGGCGCGCGGCCCCACGGCGTGACCCGCCACGCCGGGCGCCCACGCGCGAAGAAGCTAGCTGCCAGGAGGTCCATCGGCCGCAGGAAGATGCTCCTGCACTCCCAGCGCCCCCACTCCAAGACCGCGAGCCGCCTGTGGTGGTGGCGCGCGGGCGCCAAGATCAAGCTCAACTTCCACGCCGGGCTCCCATAACCACCGCGGGCTGCCGAGACTTCACTCCCGAGCTATGCAGCATCGTCCCGCCGGGGAAGTTCAAGCCTGACCTGCCTCCATGCTATACCCGACCCTGCTGAGTTCCTGCAACTCTACGAGCTGAGCATCGAGGCGGCCAACGGCGACGAGAAGGTCATGGCGAACTGGTTCCCCATGGCTCTTAAGGATGGCGCGCGCTCATGGCTCCTGAACCTGCCTGCAGGATCGATCTCTTCCTGGGACGAGATGCACGAGCATTTCATCGGCAACTTCCAGGGCACCTGTGACCGCCCGCCTGCCGTGGGCGACCTACGACGCATCAAGCAACAGCCAGGGGAAACCCTGCAGAAGTACATCCAGTGCTTCAACAGCGTCCGTCTCAAGATCCCCAAGGTGTCGGACGAGGCCATCATCTCAGCATTCTCTGATGGCATCCGCCATGTCAAGATGAAAGAGGAGCTCGCCATACACGAGGACCTGTGCACGGCTCTGGAAATGTTCAACATCGCGACCAAGTGCGCGAGAGCTGAGGAGGGACGCCTATCCCTCCTCGAGCTCCCAGCGGCCGACCCAGAAGACAAGAAGGCCAACGCCAAGGATGTGAAACACAAGGGGACGGCCGTGCTTGCGGCTGAACCAGAGATGAAGCGCGGCTGCGACCACCCAGAGTCATCCAAGGGCAGCCGTCCGTTCTGCGTCTTCCACAACATACACAGTCACAAGACCAACGACTGCCATGAGCTCAGGGCCATCCGTGACGGGCGCCTCGGTCGACGCCCTGAGCACAACGATCGAGGCTACAGCCGCGGAGGAGGCCGAGGCGGAGGACACTGGGACAACCGCGGGCCTCGCGAGGGCGCCTGGAGAGATCAGCCTCGCGAGGATCGTCCTCAGGGCAATGCCGGCCTCCCTCCGCTGCCACACCCACCAAGGAGGAACAATGACCACCACCAGGATGAGGGGGCTAGGGGCTTCCAGGAGCCTCGTGCCATCGCTTGCATCCTGGGCAGTGCTCAGGCCCCAGCCTCCCAGCACATCTTCAAGCAGTTCGCCCGTGAGGTGAACGCGGCTCTCCCCAGGCTCGAGGCAACACGCCCGCTCAGGTGGTCCAAGTGCATGATCACCTTCAGCTCGGCAGACCAGCTCAAGTGCGCGGCAACCGTCGGCGCCCTCCCGATGCTCTGCTCTCCCGTCATCAGCAACGTCCTCATCACCAAGACCCTCATCGATGGCGGTGCGGGGCTCAATGTCCTTTCCATCAAAACGTTCGATCGCCTCCAAGTGCCCTATGATCAGCTGCAGCCTACCAAGCCCTTCTCAGGAGTGACCGACGGCTCCACCACCCCGATAGGGCAGATCCGCCTCCCTGTCACCTTGGGCCAGCGCGACAACTACCGCACCAAGCTCATCGACTTCGACATCGCCCACATTCGTCTTCCGTACAATGCCATCCTTGGGTACCCAGCCCTAGCCAAGTTCAAGGCGCTGACTCATCATGGCTACAATGACCTCAAGATGCCAGGGAGCCGCGACATCATTATGATCACCTGCGAGGAAAAGTACGCGGTGTGCTCTCTCGGGCGTGCCTACCAGGCTGCGGTGGTTGAGGACCCAGACAACGAAAGCACCATCTACCCTCCTAAGGCTATCCCCAAGAAGAAGAAACAGCTGTTCCACCAAGGGCCTCAGGAGAACAGCGTCTCCACCAGCACCACCTCAGGACTAGCGCCCTCGGACGGGGCACCACCCTCTCTCTCATAGGAAGGCGTGCCCGGCGCCCCTCTCAGGCTAGGCTCGGGGGCTCACCTCTGGAGGGCCTCTGAACTAGCCAGCGTCACAAGGGAGGCGCTCGGGCACCACATGGAGGCGTGCTTCAACGCGCGTTTCCGCCAAGAGGGCACAAGGCACGAGGTGCCTGGTGCTCAGGAGTTCTTCATCGAGGCAATCGAGGAGCTTCAAGAGGTAAGAGCCATGCGCGGCAACATCCGCTCCCCGCCACCTGGCTCGGCTCCTTGTCCTGGCGAGGATGGTGAGCTGCGCGTCTGCATCAACTACCTCAGGCTAAATTGGGCTGCGTCTCAGGAGCGCTTCTGGCCATCGCGTGTTGGTCGGTGCGAGGGCCCCCCTCATAGCTACGTTCGCATGCCGTACGGCCTGCCGAATGCGGCTGTCACCTTCCAGCGCTACCTGTGGCGCGTGCTTGCGGCTCAGGAGACCAGGCGCCAGGCGGTCCTGGTGGAGATGGCGATGGTTCTCCGCGAGCCCCCTGAGCCTCTAGAGCCTCACGAGGTTCAGGACCCAGGCGACTCGTGAGGAGCAACTTCTTCAGCACACATCTTCAGCTACTCCAACATCTCTTCAGCAACGATACCAGGTGACATTTTCCAGTTTCAGTTGGGGGCGCCCCTCGGGCAGCATTATCCCCAGATCGCGTGGGCCTATCCCTGCAACATGTATCCTTTTGCATCTTGATTCACTCCATTGGGGGCGCCCTTCGGGCTGCATCATCCCCAAGCCGCGTGGGTCCGTCCCTGTGGCATGTATCGCTTTGCATCTATCAGAACTAGCCTTATTCTTGCCATTGGTCACTTTATGATTATCACCTGCTTGCTCGTTGAATTTCACGGCCTCCCGCATTGCCGACCTGCCTCCTGCTCATCCCGCAACGGGGGCTACACATGCTGGCACGGCGCTTGTGCTCGGGTCCGTCCCTGCAACGCTGACAAATCTGAGGGATCGAGCTCTGGCTCGCGGCCCGTCCCGCGCACGTCACCTCACCAGATCCTCAGTGCCTTCATCTTCTTGCGGAAAGATCAGTGGCAGGACAGCAAACGCGACTATAAGTTATATCCTCTCCTTGGACTAACCCGCAGGAATCTCCAGAGCTTAACTACAGGCGGTCCCGCCGGCCGCCCCTTTTTTTACGCGATTCGCTTGCGCGTTAAAGGGGGGGCTCCTGAGCATTGGGCCTCAGGAGCTCCTACTGACACTCCAGCCCTCACCCCCTGGCCTTGACCATGGCATCATGACCTGGCATACCAGCGGCGGCTGAGCCTCGCTCGAGGGTCTGGACCCGAGGACGCAGAGCATTCAGATAAGCGAGAAAAGGGGAGGCCGGCGTGAACCCAACCTGATAGCACCACCGCCAAAGCGCAAATCAGGTGCCACACGAGGGAATCACCTCAAGTTCATCAAGATAAGTTACCTATGCGAATCAGCGCAAACCCGCTGCTTGGAATTTTTAACTTTCGTAATCTCGCTTCGGCAATGCCACTTCTCTTTTTGGCCTTTAGGGAGCTGCTTGCACGCCAAAGGGTACCTCTTGAGCATCGCGCCTCAAGAGCTCTTACCAGACCTCGGGCCGCTCACCTCCTGGCCTTGACCACAGGATCACGACCTGGCATTCCAGCGATGACTGAAGTCTGCCTGGGGACTGGGACCTGCCAGCGTAGAGCGCAAGGCTACCGCGAGAACGAAAAGGGGGACAATGCCGAAGCGAGAACACGCAGCTATAACCTCATACCAGGAATAACAAACATTGAAGCAAAAGCATTACAATTCCCTTACATACCCCCACAGGGTTCGCCTTGGCTCCTCGCAGGGAACAAAAGAAGAAAAATCTCGAGAAACCCTGGCAGCGGCCATCGCCGTCGACACCGTCATCAACAGTGGGCCACATGAGGCCGACGCCAACCCCATTTAGGTCATCGTCGACGTCAAGCGGACGCTGCCACCGCGCTCCGAGCATGGCGGGAGCTTGGTGGCACGTAGCTGTCGTCGCTCGACTCCGAAGATTCACTAGGCTCGAGAGAGTCGCTGGACTCCCAGGAGCCATCGCTGCTACTGGAGGAGCTGTCGGCAGGCCCAGAGGTGGGCTCGGCCCCTGCAGCCGTACCCCGAGGGCCGCTTCCTTCGGGGCAGCACTCCAGGAGGCGGCCCTCCTCGTCGAAGACCTTGAAGAACAGTGTGGAGGCGATGTCGTACTCGAAGTGGATGGCGAGGGCTCCCTTCACGCGGTAGGCGCGGGCGACCTCGCCTCATCCTCGGGTCATGAAGATCTTGCCTGGGGGGACGACCTCGACCTCCGTCCCCATGGCCGGACTGCAGCACCCGGCGCGCTACAATCGCAGCTTAAGTGGCCCCATCGGCGGCATCTCCTCGGCAAAGAATCGCGGGAGCTGGATCCACGAGCGCGGTGGCATCGCCGCCCACACCACGAACTCGCGCGAAGAACTGTCGGTGTGGGTTCACGGGCCAGTCGCCCGTACGACCTCAGCCTGGCCACCACGGCCGTGGCTCGCGCGGCGCGGGGCAGCGCCACCTCCTCCAGAGTCTTGAGCTCGGGCGTACAGAGGGAGCCGGAAGCCGAGCGGAGGCCGCTCGAGCCAGGGTCGCGTCACCTCCAGCCTCTCGCCAACGTTGCGGGGACGGCTGAGCCTCTTCTTCGGTGGGAGTGGTCCCTCCTCCTCGCGAGGGGTTTTCCCTTTCTCCTCGGTGGAGAATCTCCTAATCAGCGCCATGAGCACCACGGCAAGACGGCGAGGCAAGAAGGAAGAAGAAGGAGCGGGTGGCGAGAAGACAAAGACGAGCAAATGGGGCTTTGCCCCTCTCCTCATTTATAGCCAAGGGAAGTCCGATCGCCGGCCTCCATGATCGCGCATAATGATCATTTTTCTCTGCATGCAGTAGGGTCTCGTCAAGTCGAAGCAGTTGCCGAGGCAGTGTGGGGAAGTGGAGGCGCCCACGTCCCATCAATCGCCACGCGGTAACCAAGGCCGCAGGCGGTTAGGGCCCGCGGTGCTCCGCACTTGCCCTTTGGCTACGCCTCGAAGCCAAGTTCGAGTGTGCCTTGGGCCCGGGGGCTACTGTCGCCGTCCTGGGACTGGGGGTGCCGAGACTTGCCTGCCTGCGGCCCGTGGCATGGCACCATCAACGGCCTAGTACAGCCCAGCTTCAGCAATAACAACTCAAGACCCTCGCGAGGGGCCAAGCCTCGCGAGGCGGACGACACCAAGACCTCCAAGAGGGGCGGCCTCCCCAGGCTGGCTCCTGAGGAGCGGAGATATCCATGCAAGCTGCACCTCGCGAGGTTCACCTGACGTGAGCCATGACGACCAGGTCCAGGCGGGCGCCAGCGGGCGCAGTGTACCAGTTTCCTCTTTGGTGCAAAGGGGGCAAGCGCAGGCGCGGAGTCCCGAGGAATCAAGCAAAGGTTTCCATATCGGTGCAACAAGACCAGGACCGCCAGGACGGAGGTCATCGAGGAGCCCACTGCAGTGTCACCACCAGATGCTTTTGCAGGCGAAGACTACTTCTGTCAGGATAACTTGTACTAGTTGTCTCCCTTCGAATTTGGCCATTGTGGGATCCCTTCCCGCCTACATTTGGGAAGAGGACTAAGGCCACTATAAATAGGACTTAGCCACCACCTTGGGGAGAGAGAACAACCGGAGCGGGACTAGATCCATTCCACCCTCACCACCTCACCAGCTCATCGAGCTCAGGAACATCTCACCTCCTGAGGTTGTTCCACCTATGTACTAGTTCATCCTCAGCCCTCCGAGGCAATCCACCACAAAGCTGGAGTAGGGTATTACACCGCAAGGTGGCCCGAACCAGGATAAACTGCTGTGTCTCTTGTTCCTTGGGTTCGTTGAGCTAGGCTGTGGAATCGTTGAGCAGGCAGACTGTGGAGAGAGAGTTCTTCACACACACCCCAGAGTTCGAACCTCTCAAGGGTCTGCGGAACCCCGAATCCGACACTTATTTCCTGAGGTGATTTCCACATTGCATTGTTCCAACATACAGGCCCACTATTTTTCTTCTACAGGTGAAAGTTCACGAAATAAGCAAGCATTTCATAGCATTGTTTCAATGTTGGTCAAACTCACTGGCTCCGCCGCCACCACCTCCTCCTCCTCTTCCACCAGAGCATCAGGCAGATCAAGATGGTGATCTGCTGCTTCCACATAGTCAGTAACATTGACGTTCACAGCTTCACCATGATGAACCCACCTAGTATATGTGACTGACATCCCATACAAGTGTAGATGATTTTGCACAGTTGACTGGGGTCTTGTAACTGAATTCATACAACTGCTACACGGGCAGAGCACATATGATTTCAGACCACCGTACTTAGCTCTAGTTAAGTTCATGAAGTTTTCAACCCCCTCGACATATGCAGCGGAGAATCTTCGAGCAGAAGTTATCCAAGTCATGTCCAACTGTTAGACATACAAATTAGTTCTTCTATTAGATATTACAGGGAAAACATATAGGCTTTTTTATAAAGTCCAGAAAAAATACCTAGGTCGATGTCTAAAGCTATGGAAAGATATTTGGACAAGATGATCTAAGTAAAGAAATATATGTAAAACTAATTCAGCAAACATATTTGAGTGATAAATTATGGCAGGCTATTTCAGCAGTCAATGAGGCCAAGCATACAACCATCAAAGGCCATTTCAGCAACAAATATCAAGTATAAAATGCTGTCGAGCTATTTCACCTAACAGATTAGCTACTAGACAATGGAAATCTACTTCATAATAAATATATGGCAGGATATTTTAGCAACTAATCGGGCGTGGCATGCCATCTCAGCAAAGCAGATTGAGTGTAGAACAGGGCAAGGAAGCTTCTTAAGCAGAGCATATTGACTATAAACTATTTTGGCAAACAGTGAGATTAACAGCGTCTATCAGCTAACATTCAGCGCTACTCCGACATGCATGGGGCCTTGGTCTAGAATGCGCATACCGTGGGAGAAGCTGACCACCGTGCATCTCCACAAGAATGTCACCAGCGGTGGCGGCGCGGCTGGAGGACGGCAGTCTACGAGAGCATACTATTGGAGTGAGAGGATCGCAATGCGTCCCCTCGACGAATCGTGGCACCGACGTATCTGCGCGGCGGGGTGGGCGGCTTTGGCGGAGTAAATAGAGTGGAGGGGGTTGAGGGGGAGGGGGGTTTGGGGAATATTATTGGCTAGTTGGCCGAAGGGCAGTTGAATTTGGGATTTGGGGGGAATTTTCGTGTGGTGGGCGGGGGAGTTTGGCGCATGGTCAGTTTCTCCAAATGCGGTCCCACGTTTCAGTGAAGAGACAAGCCGAAGTGCGTTCTGTTTGCATGAGCCGTGTGAAGGACCGACCATGTGAGGAGTGCAGTGCGACCGTGACAGGCATGCTATGAGTGTACCACCTTTTTCCTTTTAAAATTGGTGCTTCGCGTGATCCATCGATACTACTAGTAATCTGGTAATCCTGACTAAAATGACGCGGCAGGGTCTTTTCCCGCGCGATATGCTGGGAGGTTGGCTTAGTTGCTTTTTTTAGGACATTATTTTTTAGGACAAGGCTTAGTTGGTTTGATAAACAGAGCGAGAGAAAGTTGTGAGATGTGTGAATGTGTAGTGGATGTACTATTGGAGTGCCTAAGATAAATTGTGTATGTATACCTATGTGTTTATTTACTTCGCATGTTAGCTTTGTCTCGGGTCAAACCTTCTAAACTTAGACCAAGTTTATACACACAAAAACGAATCATCATTCAATATATTTTCATACAATATATCTTACTATTATTGTGAAAGTTCATATACACCAGACGAGATTCATGCAAACACGGCAGATTTTCATTATATTTTGAACTTTTATAGGACGGAAAAAGAAAACAAACCCGACCTTAAACCTATTCTATGGCGGCGACCAACGTCCACTTTCCTTTGTATTTCCGCATCGGCGACGACGTCCTCCATCTGCCATCTCCATGAACGGAGGCGGGGTTCAAGACCCGTGAAGTGAAGGTGCGGTCTCCGGCGAGGAAGAGTAGAATACGAGAGACGGACCGGCCAGTTGGCACACCATGCCCTGCCGCCTCCCATGCCCTACTCATCCTCGGAGGAGTCCCCGACCTCGCCGGTGCCGGTGGACGTGAGGTCGATGATGATGGATGTGGATGGTCCATCGCTTCACCTGCCACATGCGCCACCGAACATTGGACGGCGGCAAGTAGGACGGGTGGCTGGCAGTGCTCCCATCATCGGCCGCCGGCGCGGCCACCGCTTGTGCAGTCGCGTTCGCGTCTGGCTATGCCGGTATTGCGTTGCGAGTGGCGAGTTGAGCGAGGGCGGCGACCTCGACCTTCATCCGCAAAGACAAGCTCTCCCGCAGAGCGTTCCCGGTTGTGGTCATGGTGGATGTGGTGCCAGGTAGGAGGATGCGCTATGGTGTGGAGTTTAGCTGGGCGTTGCCACTTTAAGTAGCGCATTCCAGTGAGGCCAAGCATCCGGGTGCATCAATAAGTCGCCGGAGTTGGTTCCTAAGGCAGCGAGCCTGCTTAATGATGACATACGGAGGGATGGCATGAATGCGGGCAGCTGGCGTAGGTTGGGAACGCACGTGCGTGACGACGCCAGGGACGAGGGTTTTTTTGTGTGCCAGGGTAGTCAGCTGCGGGCGTGGCAACATTGGACACGCCCTTTGTTCACATGCGATCCCACATGTCATTGAAAGACGACCCCCGCATGGTCTCGGGTCCTGGGGATGCAATTGGCCGCGCTAGAACACTCCGCGGACGTGCCGTGGTGCACGCGCACTTTGGCGCCTCGTGTATCCTCGACGAGTCGGGTGTTGATCTGCTGGTCATGCCACAGCGGTAGCACCACCCTCGGCACCCTAAAGCCGAGCGTGTCCAGTGGCAATGAGCATGTCGTTCACCGCAGTCGCCGTGTCCAGAGGCGGTGCGGGAGCTGCACCATGTTGGTGGCCCCCACGACCCACATGAACGGTTGCCGGTGGCGAGGAGGTCGTGGGCTAGCTCCTCCGTTGGACTAGTCTGCGCCACGTCATCCCGACAGGTGTGCCCCACATGTTGGTTTCCCTGTTTTCCCGGCCAAATTCGAGCGTCAGTATGGCCTCATTAACACTCCGCCGACCTCTCTCTCTCTCTTCTAGTCTAGTAGTAAATGATGCGGGCGGGGGAGGGGGCGGGACGTCAGTTTGCTCTCAACTGTGGTCCCACAAGTGAGCAAAAACGCAAGATGAAGCACGTTCCATTCGGTGAGCGATGTGCAGGGTCCACCGTGCCGGGATGCAACGCGAACGTGACAAAAGTGATGTACACTGTCCTTTACTTATGAACTTGCATACTTCGAGTACTCTTTTTTTGAATACAGTACGGACACAAGAGCTCATACATTTGCGCATACACTCACCCCTATGAATGCACACACGCACACCCTACCCCTATGAGCACCTTCAAGAGACTGAGCCGTCATATCTATATCTCTACTCTTATCTCTACTCTCGATGATGATGGTGTGCTTGCCATCTTGCAATATAGACCGTCTGATCTATATCTGACAGATAGAAAGCAAACTATGGCAATTTTGCAAAAGGATACCCGCACCTCTGTCATTCATCCTTATCTCCCACAACTTCATTGTTGAGTAATTAAAATAGGAAGCCTCTAGAACAATCTGGCATGGTGGCCGCTGCCGGCGTCGTCCATCCCCATGCCTCCGCTAAGTCCGACCGCCAATCACCACCGCACCCCACTCCTCCTCACCTTATCTCTCATCTTTCTCGAGATATCATTTTTTTATGAAATTCTCGAGATACCATTTTTTCGATGAAATTCTCGAGATATCATTAGTTTTTACACATGGGATTACTCCTGCATGGGTCAATCACAAAAGGTGTTTTGTAAAAAAATGCATCCTGATGTTCCGTGCAATGCACGGGCATCTTGCTAGTCATCTTGAGATTTATGAAGTCACCGCCTTGTCGTCGACAGGAACGGTGGGGAGGTCCGGACATCTTCCACGTGAAACTCCGAAACTTTGGTCCCATCCCACCCCACAACTCTGCAGGCTCCAGCCGTCCGGCTTTGCAAACTCCGCACATTCAAAATCGATTGACCGGTCATCACCGTAACCACTATTCACACAAGAACCTTTGCTGCTCGGCCTACGCCAGCTACTTGCCGGCCGGTCACCACTGCCCCAAAACCACACCTCCTCTCTAGCCCATTGCCCCACCTTTTGATCCCCTAGCCCGCCTAAGTCGTCCCCTAGTTCGCCGGAAAGCCATGGTGCGCCGCAAGATCACGTACTACACAATGCTGAGACCGGAGCGCCGCGCAGAAATCGAGGTGGCGGTGGGTGCCACAGACCTCCGTTCCCAAGCTCGCTTTGTGGCAGGCCAATCCCCTAGTTCTATGGAGCCAAGCTCTGAGGAGGAGGAAGCCGATCCAATGTTCATGGCGGAGGTCGCGGCGGAGAAGGCCCCCGATGCATATGAGACAATGGATGTTGACTTCGCGCCGGTGTCCTGGTCCCCCATGGTGCAGGAGGACAAGCGGTTCAACCTGGTGATCCTAAAGGAGGACCGGGAGGCGGAGGCTCAACTCGACGTGGAGCGCGCGGATGCCGCTGCCATCGAGGCCCTCCTGCAGGCGGAACAGGATGTCATGGACGTGAACGGGGCTACGGAGGCTCAACTTGACACAGAGCGCGCGGATGCTGCTGCCATCGAGGCCCTCCTGTAGGCGGAACCGGACGTCCTGGACTTGAACCGGGCAGCGGAGGCTCAACTCGACGCGGAGCATGCGGATGCCACTACCATCGAGGCCCTCCTGCAGGCGGAACCAAACATCATGGACGTGAACCGGGCAGTGCTTGTGTCTGTGCAGAGCGCCCGCACGCTCCGCGTGAACGAGTAGCTAGAGGCCGATGACAACCACGGTGCAGAGACACACATCTGCAGCTATGGCTGGTTCACGCCGGCAGCAAAAGACGACGAGGCCATCTAGTTCCGTGAGCAGTGATAGTTTTTCTTTATGTTGTTGTTTTTAGGGATCTTTTGTTGTGTAAAAACATATATTTATGCAAGTCGCCTGACTTTCATCATTTGGGCCAGTCGACCATTTCAGGCGGTTGGATGAATATCCTATGTCTCCTAACCCTTCTTCTTCCGCACCTCTTCTTCTTCCCCAACAGACCACCGTATGGGCCGCACGGATCTTCCCCAACATGCGGCTGGATAAACATACTATATGAACGAAAATTATGTGTCAGCGGTAGGATGGCTGAGTTATGGTTTGATCACATGCGATAGCACGTGTTAGTGAGGTTGTGTTCCCTTGGTTGGGTTTGCGGCGTGCAGGAGCGACTGTGTGAGGGTGCGGTACAACCGCGACAGTTGTGCGCAAGTGTACCTCCTTTTCATTTTGTAAAACTTTAGGCAAGCTTGGCAAAAATGTGTGGCAAAGTATGGCAATGCAAGGCCTAGACCCAAACATGATACAAGTACATACTACTTGTGTTAAAAAGAAAGGCGGGGTTGTCCTTCACGGGATTGATCGATACAAATCCTTGTTTGACATGTCAATTAATGCGTATTTTTTTCTCCAACGCCCAAAGAGCTAACCATCTCACTCCTCATTGCTTGATTAATGCAACGCCATTCAAACCAACCTTCTCACTTCCGCTTGCATGCAAGGGTATATTAATATCCTTGGTTGCTAGTATGAGGAAAACCCCATCAATTTTGCCTCGATTAGTGTTAGTGGCCTTCTTCAAATAGTAATTTTGATACTGGCCTTGTATACAAAAAAATGGAGGTAGTAACTATTTGACTTCCTTCCCCATTGCGGTGATTCCTACGATATCTTGAACGTTGTGGCTTTGGCAAAGTGCGCTCGACGAAGCACACCATTCAGGGAGACCACGGTAAGTCGTTCGCAAGTGCCACCTGCATGCCGAGACAACCGCCTTCTTTGCATCTAGGACGTCCATTGAACGAAAGGAGGCGTAAATGTACTACTACAGAATAGCGTCATCCATCCAGCTTAGTGAGGTAAGGTGGTTTCTCAAAGAAGACGATGGAGAAGCAGAGTCAGCGAAGAGTGAAATGATGGTTGCTTCATCCGTGCTTTGTGATTTGACGCCCCAGTGCTTTGTGATTTATGATAGAAGGGACAGGGGAGTAGACTTTGTGCTCTATACTGTACATGCATCCAAGCATGGGAGAAAGAGGAGAGAGGTTGCATTTTTCTATTCCTTCAATAAATCAATTAGGGAGCTTTGGTTCCCTCTTTTTGGCTTTGGCAGCACCCTCCACAATGGTTCCCATCGATGCCCAAAGCTATTTTCACATTTGGCTACACATTGTGGATGCCCTTAACCGTACCACTTGGTTTTGCTCCTGTGTGCTATCTATACATATCTCGATTATATTGATCTAAAATATTATATCAAGATTAGTAAAAAGGAGGTGATTTTGCCGCGCGGAAGGTGGGGGAGATTTCTTATTTTTAGAAGACGTTGGCCTAGCGGTTTGCTAACATGCGGTCCCACATCTCAGTGATTTACCAAGCCGATCCGCGTCCCACATGAGGCAGAACAATGGCAGAAGCAACATATGGTTAACTTGAAGAAGATGAGGGAGAAGCGGATTCAGCAACGAGTGAAATGATGGTTGCTTCGTCCCTCCAACTTCTTTTTTAGCATCACTTCGTCCCTCCAACTTAACCATGGGAAAGGTGCAGCTTTGTGATTTGATGCCTCATTGCTCATTACTACGCCGGTGCCATAACCGGGTACTTCACCCCTGCTGCTCTGCACTGTTATTTCGGTATGGCACGTGGACCCGGTTGCTTGATGTCCCACATGTCGGTGAAAGGGTCTGGAACATTTATGAAAGCGAGCGCTCCACTCTTACGATGGAGGAGTACATGACACGGCGGCCCAGTGAACTATTACTTGTACTGTAGTACTACTATAGTTTTGCTGTTTCGCACGATCCATCGATACAAACCCGATTAAACAGGCACGAGCTGGATTTTTCCCGCGCGATAGATGAAACTAGCCATACATTTCAAAGGCCATTTTAATGTATGCAAACTGAATAATTAAGTAACAATATGAGATCTAGTAAAACTAAAAACACATATGATTTATTGTGTTAGAGTGTAGTAGTGCTGTATTGCATAGTTGTTAGATGTAACTTGCGAGAACGTGTAGAGATGTACTTTTGGAAGGCCTACAGAGAGAAATTGGGCATAAAGTGGATTCAAATATTTGTATTCGTCTTCATAGTATTTGTAACTCATATCTACAGTTTGTACGGTAGACATGAATGCTTGTTCGCTCTTACGAAACCAGTACAACAATAATGGGGTGGCGTGCGCCAATTTAGGCACTGGCACGTTGGCCTACTCAGCTCCACAGATTGAGCGAGAGAAGAGCTAAATACACTGGCGGTCAGTGTATTTCAAGAGAAAAGCGTAATACGGTCACCGGACTTCAGAATACGCTCATTATGGTCAGTATATATGTTTTGCGGTGATTATACGGTCACTTGCTCACCGTTCAGCATCGGATTGCACTCTGTTGACTGGCCAAATAGTCTGCATGGCACTATGTTGACTGGTTAAATTGACCACATTCCTTGTGGGTCCCACATGTCAGTTCGCATAGGAAAAAAGTAAGATAAACACAAATTTACGCAGGAGCGACAAGACTCCAACTCGTGCGCGGGAACCACCTTGTTGTGTATGTGCCTGTCAGGGCCTGCTGTGTGCGCATGCACGTGTAGGTTGAGCACTTGAGCGTGAGCATGTGTGTTGGTTGTGCGGTGTGTGCATGCATGCGTGCGTGTGTGTGTGAGAGTGTTGCGTGCGTGCATGGTTGTGTGTGTACGTGTGAGTGTTGTGTGCATGCAGTTCGTGTGCATGCGTGTGTGTGTGTATAATCAGACGACTCAGCACACCAATACAAGGCCACCTTGTCTGCTGTGCCCGTGATCATGACTTCGAACCACCGTCCAATATTTTTTATCATTTGTTTTCATTCTTATACATGCCGACAGGTGGGCCCAATGGTAGTTAGATAATGTGATGCAACACTAGAGGTGCCACGTGGAGCATTTAACTGGTCAACTAGTTGTGTCTTGAACAAATACAGAGCTGTACGGTGAGCCCGTGACTGTATAATAACCACAAAATATAAATGGTGACCGTAATGAGTGGATTCTGAAGTCCAATGTACGTATCGTGCTTTCGCTTCAAATACAATGATCGTCATTGTATATATCGCGAGAGAAAGATGAAACATGCGTGAATGTGCTGGGGGCGTACTTTTAGAGGACCTGGAGATAGTTTGTGTGCGTACGTGAAAGGGGCGTAGAGGGGGTGTGTGCGATGGAGAGAGAGATGCTCTTCGTTTCTATTTATTATGACCAACTTTATATATAGTATAAAAATATAAAAATTCATAGTGCAGAATAAATATCATTGGGTGCACCATGCAATGCAAATTAACTTTCATACTCCATATAACTTTGTAATGTTGTATATATGTAGAAATTCTAAAATAAATTTTTGGCCACACTTTGTGTGGTTTTATTCAAAAGGAATGTTGTATGCGAAGTAAACATGAAGAGAGGGCTTTTTAGATTAATGGGGTACGTGATAAGATGTAATATGTGTGAATGTTTAGTTGATGTATTTGGCAGGGCCGACTGTCGTGGGAGAACACGATCACCTATGGGGCCGTGAGCCCCATTGTGGGTCGGCAAAGGGGAGGTGACGTTGCACAAAGAGCGAAAGCCATGAAGCAGCGCGGCGACGGTGACACTGGTGGTTTTTACCTAGGTTTGGGCTGCTGCGAGGCGTAAAACCCTACTCCTGCTTTTGGTGGATTGGATGAAGGAACACAACAACAAGCAGTGCTCGAACCCGACAAGGTTGTCTCGGGGGAGCAGCTACACGCGTACAAGTGTGAGGGGGTCCGAATCCTTTGCTAGTTCGCCTTGGACCTCCTTTTATAGCTCAAGGGGTAACCACAGTGGCAAAATAGTTTTTATCTAGCGATTAGATAGCTAACAGTGCTATCATACCTAACTCTGGAAGTTAGGACAAAGTGCATTAAATGCACTGCTAGGTGTCGTGCTGAAGGTGAAACCCGGCAAGCCTGCCAAGCCGCTTAATCATCTTCTGCTTATCTGTTCGACACGCCTCTGGATGGGTGTCACATGAGTGTAATCTGTCTTCCAACGGGCTGCCACATGCTTAGTGGAAGCCACTTAATCAGCTGGAGGCTCGACACTGCATTGATAAGTGATTTGCGTTGCTGTACAGTGGAGCGATGGAGCGCTGGTGCCTTGGCAGGAGTTCATGCCCTTGGCGGCCCCAGCAAGCCCGCCGGGGCAATCTTGGACTTGCCCTTGGGGTGGCCTCGACCTGGCCGGGCTCTCCAGCCCGGCAAGGGAGGCCTTCCCAAGCTGGTGCTCTGCCGCCTTGTACGTTGACTTGGTCCTCTTGATCCACTCCTTGATCTCAGAAAGAGCGGTTTCTCTGGCTTGGCCTTGTTTTGCATGTTGGGGTAGCCATTGCTTCGTCAAGCTCTTGCTGCCGGGGCGGAAGGTCCTCATCCATGCACAAGTCAGGGGGAACACATACCCCTGTTTGTGTACCCCGGCAGAAGCCCCCGAGCCTGAGCCATACTTGTCGCTGGGCACATTGGGTTAGGCCCCAAACAGTGCACGGACACGTGTCGAAGAAATGCTGCCCATGCAGCGGTTGTTATGATGACTAGTCAATCCAACGTACATTCCGTGTAATTACCGCTGGTCATGGGGTCGTGGAACAATAGCAGTGAATGGGTAATGCGCCCGCAAAAATGGTAACTTTCTGAGGAAAGATAGCGAAGAACCAGCCCCTGTGCCCATTCCAAATAAAAAGGCAACGCGAAGGGGCGCTGCTCATTCGTATTTGTCTCTCCTCCCTTCATCTTCTTCCTCAAGCCAGCAAATGCTCCCCTCGCCAACATCCGCCCCCCAAAACTCTACTAGATTTTCCGCTCACCCTACGAGCCCAAGAGATGGGACGAAAGACGGGCGCCATGAAGGGGAAATGGGCGGCCACCGCAAAGGATGCTACGGCGGAGGGGAGGAAGAAAAGGGCAGAGGAGCTGGACAGGAAGCGACAGGAAGACGTGGTCTTCCGCCCATCAAACTTGGATGGCAACACCCTGATCGCGAGGTATGTGTATATGTGGGGGAGGGAAGTTCCGAAAGGGCATGGAGCGCCCGTGGTCTTGCCGGAGGGAACCAAGGCTCCGTCGGACTTGTACCGCTTTTTTTGCGCATACTTCCTCTGCGGCCTCACCTCCCCCTTCTCTGATTTCGTCTATGCTATGATGATAGTGTACGGATTCCACCTACTGGATTTCACGCCCAATGCAATGGCGTGCATGGCAATCTTCACCCATCTGTGCGAGAACTTTGTTGGAGTCGCCCCCAACGTCGATCTGTTCAAGCACTTCTTCATCCCACGGATAGAAGACAAATCACACTGCTCGGGAAACATAAGCTGGATTCCCCGGGGCAAGAATGACGAATGGGATTACCTCCTCGGCCAGTAGCGCAGCAGGTGGGAGGAATGGAGGGCAGATTGGTGTTGGATTCAGGACAAGGATGCTCCCGAGTTCTGCGTGGCGCAGACTGAATGTGTCACACGCGGCAACGACTGGACTAAGTCGGGCCTCATCGACGACATGCTTCGCCTAGCGCTGAATAGGATTGCTCGCCTTAAAGCTGTCAGGCAGCTGTTGAGTAGGTGGGGGCCAATTTCCTCCGGCACTGCATCGCACCGCTGCAGAAGAGGGATTGGTTTGCCTGGGAATACGGGAATTCTGCCGGCAGGATGCGTCTGTACCAAGGCCTCGTCAACAATATGTCGATTTATGGCCATGGCTGGCTATGTGAACAGTTATTCAACAGACTTGGGCCATTCCATCTGCCAGCAAAGGTTGTCCCACTACACCTCAAATCTGCCCGGGACCAGATTTTGAAATGGATGCCCGATTGAAACGCCTACGGAGTTGAGGCTGATTGGCAATTGCCCGCACTGGATGCGGAGATAGAATGGGTCTCTAGCCTGGAAGAAAGAGCTTCCAGGGTGGAGAACGACCTCGTCAAGCGCACCTCCAAGGCAGAGGCAGAGTTTATTGCGAAGCAGATCGAGGAGGACAAAGCTCTCTGTGCCGCTGGAAAAATGAGGCTCGAAGATGAGTAGGAGGAGGAGGAAGAAGTTGAAGGTGAGGTCTCTTCTTAGGAAGGAGGTGGAGAGCACACCGTGGAGGAGGCTGCCAGGCTTGACCTTGTCGGGGCTGGAACTCTTCATGCCACGACAGCAGGGGCCCAAGAAGAAGGTGGGGCTGAGGAGGCAGAGCAGCCCGAGGCGGAGGAGGAATGGCTCGCAATGGGTCCTCAAGCCCTAGAGCCAAATCTAGGTCAACGCCTTCGCAAGCGGACCAACCAGGGAATAGCAGCCCCTGCTCCCTAGCAGGCCATAAAAAAGGTGAAGAAGACCGTCTCCATGGGCGACTAGCCAGAGGTGGTACACCGCCAATCCACTCGCTTGTCGGAGGCCAAGACCCCACCCGCCAAGAGACGTGCGGTCACGGGAGTTGATCCCAGCCCCCAGTCAAGCCCGGCTTCCTCGCAAAGCTCAATCTCGCCATGGACCTCGGCCCCACCGATGAGCTCAAAGCTGCCGGGAAGTTCTGCTCCTCCAACTCTGAAGAGGGGCAGGGCGACCCCACCACCTGCGGCATATGAGTTGGGCTCCATGCTCGTGGACCCAGAGTAAGGAGAACAACTGAGCTTCTTGCTGAGGCATTATGCACTTGATAGTTGTTGATTCAATCTTCTTTATTGACATGGCAGAGATGACGAACCCCTGGCTCAGCGGGCCAAGCGAACCAAGTGAGCGGTGGTACCCGGCCATTCATCAAGCACAGGCCTAGCGGAGGATAAGGCAGGAGATCCTGCGCCTAGCCCCTAGTCCAGCCCCCGGTGCAAAGGTGCAGGGCATGCTTCGTCTGCGCATGGAGATGCGGATGAACGCCCACCATCCCTCGACAAAGGGTTGGGAGAGAGTCAGCATGGCGGAACCCTCCAAGAGGGGTCCATCCTCCAAGGATCCCCGCCGACCATGGTCCAAGCAGAGGCATCACCGCCACGGGCCTCCCTCATGGGGTCTGCTCGTGTCAAGGCCACAGCCACTGAAGGAGTGGTTGTGGACCGTTCGCTAGCAACCTATGCTGCCGGGCAAGGAGACATCACCTTGCAGCAGCCACCACCAGGTAATCCTCTTGTCTTCGCTTCTTCCTGCTTAAATGATTTTTCTTCATGGTCCGTATGCAGTAGTATCTGACTTCTTTTGACTCTGTCAGCCTGATTTTATTCGCAGATTCGTCAACGGAGCAGCCTGAGCTCTTGGAGGAAGTGGCCAACATTGGGAAGAGAGCTGCCGAGGAAGCAGTCAGGATTGTTGCCGCGGAAGGCCATGGGCACACTGCCGGGGATATCCAAGAATTCTTGAAAGGAGTAGAGAAAACCCCCAGCAGCACATGTGGCCCGGAGATAGTTATTGAGGAGAAAACCCCTCTTCAAACTATGGGGCCTCTTTTCCCGCACTGCCCATAGGCTGCAGTTTCACAACCATCCTCAAGCAAGCTGGCACTAATCCTCGCACATACTGGGCCAGCCGCCCCGAGCTCATCTGTTTCAGTGGTCCCGGATTTTGATGAAGAAATTAGATGCATACTAGCACCGCTGTCTCAGAGGGTGGAAGAGGCGGGTGAACCAGATGATAACACCAAGGATCTGGTATTCCTGGAATCCATTGCAGCAGGGCTCAAGGATGTGCAGGACACGTATAATCATAGACGGTAGGCGATCAAGGAGCAGCGCGACTCTACCGGGCTCATGGACCAGAAGTTGAGGGACAAAAGCAACGAACTGTGTGAATGGTCCAAGAAGCAGTCCCATTCCCTTTTGCGGCAAGAGGAGGTGTTGACCATGGCCAAGGAGGACGTTACTACCCGGGAGGTCCGGTTGGAGGAGCGCCAAGCGCTTCTTCACGCCAAGGAGAAGGATATTTCTGCTCGTGAAGGGGCTCTCAGAGCTACTCTCCGCGGCAAGGATGAGGAGCTGGAGGCCCTTGTTCAGCAACGTACCAAGGAGCTGGCAGATGGCCAAAAAGCCTCCCTTGACACCCTGACCCTCGAGTCCATAGCCCAGCTGAAGAAGGTTGTCAATGATCTAGCTACCGCAACTGCTGCCAAGAATGATCTTGAAATCCAGGTGAGCAAACCGACGAAGGACCTTGCCGGGAGCAACAAGGAGATCCTGGCCCTCAAAGTGGAAGCACAGAAAGCAGAGATTGCCCTGAAGGAGGCGCAATCGTAGCTCTCCTCCAAGAGCCAGGATCTTGATACTGCCAATGACACCATCTCCAATATGAAAGCCAGGTTTGGATCTCTGGAGAAGGAGCTCCAATCTGCCGGTTGCCGTGAGAAGCTGTTGATGATGGACTTGGCCAATGCAAAAACTTTCCAAAAAGATGCAGAGGACAAGTTAGAGAACCAAGTCCAGTAGTGCGGCCTCTGGATCAAGAACATGGTTGACATCACCGAGTGCCTCTTTGACCAGATTGTGAGCATGGACATGAAGAGCTGCGCCTTCTCCGTGGGCAAGCATGAGATCCCAAGTGTCAAGATGACGCTCTTCTTCGAAGGCCTGATCGAAGGGCTGAAGATGTATGAAGTCGACAGGGCCAAATGCTTTGCTGTTAAATTTCGGAAGCTTGCTCGCGACACCCTCTTTCTGGTCTTGAGAAATCTCGCCTTCGTCCATCTAGACCTCAACCTCTCCGATGGCTTCAAGAAGCTGCCGCCAGGCGCCGATGCCTCTGATGCCACGACAAAGGCCGGCCCTCTTGCCGACAAGGTTCTCTCCATCCCAAGGGTTCCCGGAGGCCGCTGGACCGGGCAGTAGGCCATTCTTGCTGGTGCGCTGTCCTGTAATAAGACACAATATGTATCTTGTTTTTAGGCTTTGTACTGTTCTTGTTGTAATGCTTGTCAAACTGCTGTTTATTATGCTAATGCACGCTATCCCTCGTGCGTTTACCCACTGGTATTTGTATACTTAGTTTCCTTTTTGCATTTTGGTTGCTCGCCAATAGCATGCTGCCTCGATTGCTTTGAGGAACGGGCCCTTAGCATTAAGCTGGAGAGGACACGCTGCCGGTGAGTTTTTCCTTAACTGCACTTGACGCTACCACCCACTTTGTTGAGAAGGCTCAAAACAAAGCGAGGGCGCAGACAAATATAGTAAGGTTCCATAGCACAGAGGGCTTGCCATATGAAACCTTGGTTGTCCGATGGATGGGCAAATGCAAGCTCTGAAGATAGGTTAACAAGCATGCCAACTTAGCTTTTGTCGATGCTCCCCTCTTGCCGGGGTGTATATTTGATTGTGCATAACATCTCCTCTTCCATTCATGGTTGCCCCTCCTGTTCGTGTCTCCTGGGGAGACCGTGCTTGCATACCCATTTTCGCTCTGTGAAGATGAAAAAATGGGAAGGAGCATAAGGGAGGGACTATGCAGTCCATTAGTTACGTGCCCAGCCCTGGCTCGAGCCGGGGGAGTTAGCAGAAATATTTGCAACTAATGACATATGGTGGAAAAGGAAAGGAATCGGCTCCTCCCTCCTTTTCCTCTAATTCCAATGGTCTCACCGCGGCTGGCGTGAAGGACATGCTAGTGCAGGAGGCCTTGCCGGGAGCACCAACCAATGGATTGGCACCAGCGCTCTACTCAGGATTTACCCTTGGCGGGATAAATACAGAACCGAGCTACACGCGGGCTTATCGACGTTGGCGGCCTCACCATTGCGCGACCCGACCATTGGCAAGTGGGAAGGGAGGGGGAGGCCAATTGGGCACCATTCTCTTGTGCTCCCGCCCAAGCGATGCCTTTCAGGATCGGATACGCTTTGACAGGAGACTGCGAGGAGGGTGACACTGCCGCACGTCTCGCTCCTTCTACTGGCCGTGGATGGCGCGGTGGCCACGCCATCCAGGCCTACCATGGCAACCGCAGTGCTGTCATCCTTTGCCCTCATCGTCGCCGCTGCTGGGGCGGGGACGAGCGACGGAATCTGGAAAGGACGAGGCTGGGGAGTAGCACCGTTCCTTTTTTTTGAAACCATTGACAAAGAGGGCGACGTTGCAGGTGATGATGATCGATACGCTGCTCACAGCTTCTGGTTCGCACAAGTGACGTCCCCCAACCTGGCGCGTCAAAGATGTCATGGGAGAACATGATCACCTATGGGGCCGTGATCCCCTTTGTGGTTCGACAAGGGGGAGGTCACGTTGCACAAAGAGTGGAAGCCATGGAGCTGCGTGGCAATGGTGACACTGGTGGTTTTTACCCAGGTTCAGGCCGCCACGAGTAGTAAAACCCTACTCCTGCTTTTGGTGGATTGGATGAAGGAACACAACAACACGCAGCGCTCGAACCCAGCAAGGTTGCCTCGGTGGAGCAGCTAGCGATTAGATAGCTAACAGTGCTATCATACCTAACTCTGGCAGTTAGGACAAAGTGCATTAAATGCACTGCTAGGTGTCGTGCTGAGGGTGAAGCCCGACAAGCCTACCGAGCCGCTTAATCATCTTCTGCTTATCTGTTCGACACACCTCTGGACGGGTGTCACATGAGTGTAATCTGTCTTCCAATGGGCTGCCACGTACTTAGTGGAAGTCACTTAATCATCTAGAGGCTCGACATCGTATTGATAAGTGATTTGCGTCGCTGTGCGGTGGAGCAGTGGTCCCTTGGCGGGAGTTCTTGCCCTTGGCGGCCCCGGCAAGCCTGCCGAGGCAATCTTGGACTTGCCCTTGGGGTGGCCTCGACCTGGCCGGGCTCTTCTGCCCGACAAGGGAGGCCTTCCCAAGGTGGTGCTCTGCCGCCTTGTACGTGGACTTGATCCTCTAGATCCGCTCCTTGATCTCAGAAAGAGCGGTTTCTCTGGCTTGGCCTTGTTTTGCATGTTGGGGTAGCCATTCCTTTGTCAAGCTCTGGCTGCCGGGGCGGAGGCTCCTCGTCCGTGCACAAGTCAGGGGGAACACATACCCCTGTTTGTGTACCCCGACACCTAGAGAGGGTATGTGTACGTATTCGAGAGAGGCATGGATAGAGCGGCCGGCGGGGGCGGGGCGGCGACGTGGGAGAGATAGCACGAGAAATGAGAGAAGTCTAGAGAGAGAGATGAATAGGATGTCATGGCGAGAGATGCCCTTGAGTGTGTACATGCAAGGGGGAGGGGATAGAGGCATGAGGAGAAAATATTTTGTGTGGTGTCTGTGTTGGTATGTGTGGGTGTGAGAAGATAACGAGACCTAGGGACAGAGGGTGTGTCACCGCGTGAGGTCCGGTGGGCCGAGGTGAGGCCCTTGGTTCGATTTCGTCCTGCGCCACATTGATCAGCCCGTGACGCATTCAAGGAGACCCATGGAGGACTAGTCGTACAAGACAAAGATTCCAGAGTCGTGATGGACTCTGTGTCCACTGTCAAAGCCGGCTAGGATTTGTAACCCTAGGTCCTCGGACTAAGATAACCCCTTGTATCTGTTATTACCATTCGTCCAACCTAACTTTAAGGGGCTTCCTACAGAATGCTCTGCTAGAATCATATTCGTCAATTAGGAAGAGAGGTGGAGACAATGCGTGCGTGATAGACCTAAAGATAATGTGCGTGCGGGAGACACGTAGGCAGGTCTATGTATAGAGAAAGGGTCGATGGGGATTGTGTGTGTGTATGCGTGTGAGAGGAAGAGTGCTTGTGATAAAGGTTAGTGAAAACAGTCATAAATGGTTGCGAGAGGGAGGGAGGGTGATATCGAGAGCATGTGTGTGAGAAGACACCTCGGGAGAGAGTGTGTGAGCATGTGTGAGAGACCACCGATGGATATACACCATGTGCTTGTATGTGTGAGAGAGAAATTAGCATGTGTGTGAGGAGGGGCCTATGGAGAGTGAAACTACACGTAAAAGACTGATGTACACATTGATTAAAAATATAAATTATATCCAAATATTAGGATGGGATCATGATATTTGCAATTCGCATAGGGAACGATCATTGATCCATCAGACATATTTATTCTATCGAATTTGAGCATGTCTATGCTATTATTCGACATAATTGATCCATAGAGTCAGTATTTTGAACTCCAGACAATACATCGCTTTAGCAATTCGAATATAAACGTGAGTATAGTTCATGTTGTGTGTGTAAAGCACATTATACATACAAAAGTTACACAATGAACATTATAAATAGCTTGCTAGGAACTAGCATACATTTGAATTCAACTTAAGGTGGTTTAAAAAATTCGAATTCAACATGAAGTCCATTCAATTATTTGAATTCGAGATCGTGGCATTTGTAAATCATACCTAAATTATGGGGGCACCAATCTTTGCTCTGCTTTTGTACATAATAGCATATATAGTCATGTACAAAATAGATTCAAATTTACCTCCTCCATTCCAAAATAATCATAATTATAGGATTTTCAAGTGTCAAAATTTCAAAAAGAAGCGCATAATTTAATGAGGTTTTGAAACATACAAGGTCAAATTTAACATTGTCTATTTAGGTCAATCCTCAAAGTTCAAGAGTACTATAAACGTGAATGCTTCTATTTCAAAATTCTGAACGAAGCGCCAAAAGAGCCTCTACTCGCCCGAAACCGCGTGAGACTAATGTTTGGTAGAAGGAAATTACTTTCCTAGCTCCGACCCATGAAACCTACCGGCCCGACATCCAAAGGTCTAAACTGGGGTAGGTTTGTAACTTCATCTAGACGCCACGCAACCGCCTTCGAAAAACATTCATACACCATGGCCTCCTAAACACACATGCGCTCGGCCGAAATCACTCCCGCCCACTATTTGGGACACCTGGGATTACCGTCCTACCCCCGACCCGCAGTAGGTCCGAAATTTAATAGGGGGCAAAGTTTGTACTTTCCCCAAATTTCAAACAAGCTCGTCCCATCTGTTAAAAAAAACAAAAACAAGTGCGTCCCAGACCAAAATATGGTTCCCCCAGCTCCCCCCGCCCCCCGTCCGATTCCCCATTCATTCTCTATGGGCACCAAAACTACCGCTCCACCAGCCGCGAAACCCCGACGTCCTTCGTCCGCCACCCCATCCCGCCCATCAACCGCCGCCCTCCTCCATCACGCTGAAACTGATATCCCGACGTCGTCGTCCACCGCAACCGCTTCCGCAACACCCTCCACGGCTAGTAGTTAAAGCCGAGGCCGAGCTGCCTCTAGGATGCTGACATGCGCTGTACCCGAGCCAGTTTAACCACGCCAACCTGTGCCTCACCACTGCCGCTCCAACGTCGCCACCGCCCACCGCACCGGAGCTATTCCCGCTACGCCGTCCTTCGCCGCCTCGGATCTGCTTCCCGTCCGCCGACAGACGGCCACCACAACTCAGTCAACAATTTGGAGCCATGGGTTCGTCCAAGGCTCCACCCTCCTCCAAAACATTGGTTTCCCCAGTAAAAAGAAGAACATCACTGCGAAATAAGGAGGACACAACACTAGCAACCGGAGCTGGTACTCTTCTTCCCTTATTCGTGCAAATCTTACGTGTCTGCTTGCATGGTATTCATCCCACAGAAGACACTAGTGGAGCACTTCTTCCTACACCTTCTTCCTAATACTAGATGTTCCTAGTAACTCGCGATGCACAAGGTTTCTCCTCATATACTATTTCACCTTAGCTACAGGTCCGTCGCCCCCCTGGATTTCAATTCCTGGTCAGTTGATTTCCAATTAAAGGAAGCATTCCCCGGTGTAACAGGCGCTAGTCTGCCTATTACACCGGGGAAGCAGTGCCTCGGTGTTTATCTTAGGTGTGTGTGGGGCCTAGGAGCTGTTGGCGCCCGATTTGGAGGTCCGCCGGGCTTAAAGAGATGGCCGGGGGGCACTGCCAAGCACGGCGGTGGTGTGAGGTCGAGGGAAGGGTGGGGCGGCGGAGGCAGGGGTCTGGGCCGGTGGTCACTGGCGGTTCGATAAAGATCGTCAATAGTGACTGGCGGGAGGTAGACGAAGGCCACCTGCCCGTTCCTTGTAGATCGGACGGTTCATAAAAAAATTGACTGACCTATTTATTTTCAGTCAACTGTTATTTTGATAGGACCATATGTGGTGGCGTGCTGGAGGAGTAACTGCATTTCCCAGCCATCCCTGTGCTCATATATTACAAAATCATAGGGAGTAGAATCTAATTTTGTTTGCCATGCAATATTGTAGAGCTATCATATGTCTCCTGTCATTTATTTTTGCAGCCACCTGCTATCTGCTACTTTTACAGTGCACTAGTTCTGCACACACTTCACCCATACTCTCACTATTGTTTTTTATGCATGGGTATTTTAGCCTCTGCCAAACTGTTGATAGAAGCACGAAATAAAAGAGAGAAGTCGCTCCAGCTTTCTTCGTGCGTAGGCAAGACATGTTTCGGCACTTTAAAGGGTGCATTGTCAGCAGATGGAGACGGTAAACGTAGCTCTAGAGTTGATGATCTAGCTCGCCATCAACCACCATCCCAGGTGCTTGCTTTAACTTCACGATGTCATATGTGGTTGCTTGTTGCATATGGTGTCTAGCTTGTATCCGAAAGGCCGAAGTCGGTCTTTTTTAAGATAAGGAATGATATTTTTTACATGAACCACCATCCCGGGAGCACCAGAAGCCAAATAGCTAGTCAGGGCACTAGCCAAGCCAGTGACAAGCCCAGCACAGACAGGCATCACCTGCAAGCCAACTAAAAAGCCACAATGGTGGCTAAGCAGCCCGCCTCCCACCAGGCTCTGAAGTCCTCGATGATCATGCTCACCACTCCAGCTGGGTGTCTAGCTTGTATTGCTTCCAATTTGGTTAAGTTGCATCTGCTTAGCTTACACATTATACCTTTGAACATGACATGCCTTCCTGTTTTTGGTACATACTACTACATCTGTCTATTAACCATGTTCTTACATCAAACTAATTTCTTATGTATCCCTCGCCAATCACTTACGATGAGAGAGTCAGGCTCGTGGACTGCTGTAAGAAAAGATCCTCTTTTAAAGAATGCAGTGTCAGCCTCCCCACATGATTCTCAAGAAATAGCAATGCTAGATGAAGATAGTCAATGTAGCTCTGTAGTTGATGACCGCATTTCCCCTACACCACCATCGCAGGTGCTTGCTCTAACTTGGCAGCGTGATATGTGGTTGCATGTTGCATATAGTGTCTAGATTGTAATTCTTCCAATTTGGTTAAATTGCATGTGCTATTCTGCTTATTTTATACATTATACCTGTTAATGTGACATGCCTTCCTGTTTTTGGTACATAGTACATCTGTCTATTAAGCATGTCCTTACATAAAATTACTATTTTTTTGTATCCCCCATCAATCAATTATGACGAGACACCTTTAGTATATGCAGTGTGATATTGGTTGCATCTTTCATATCATTTATAGCATGCACTGCTTCTAATTTGTTGAAACGCCATTTATGATGGGACGCTTTTAACTTGGCAGAGTCATATTGGTTACATCTTTCATGTGGTATCTAGCTTGCATTGCTTCTAATTTGTTGAAATGGCTTCTGCTTAGTTTACACAAATAGTTGTGAATATGCCATGCCATCCTGTTTTTCGTACATATTCCATCCTCGTATCATGTGTTTGCCTTACATCAAAGTAGTGATTGTCAGTATCATGCATGAATGAGTTCTGAAGAGTGAATTTATTGCTTTTTGTTGTCAGTTTTACTTGAATATGCAAAATCAATAAAGCGGAAGGAAATTAGCAAGGTAGTGGATAAAGGTGCTCCTTCCAAACAACTGAAACGGAGGGCCTCTACAGACTCTACTCCGCCATCCCAGCAATAAGATTTGCAAGACAACACATGCATAGACACTCAACGTAGTTGTGTTGATGATGAGCAGTTCTCCACTAGTATACCATCATAGGTGCTCCCTCTAACTTGGCACTGTTATATGTGGTAGCATGTTATGTATGATGTCTGTCGGTGCAACAAACACTGGGTCTGTTGCCCAGACCGTGCACAGGCCCGAGATCAAGATTGCAGCATCCAAGACAAGGCCAAGATGAAGAGATAGGCTCTTTGAGGAATCAAAGGGCAGGTTGAGAAAACCAAGTCAAGCCAAGGAGCAAGACACCGCTAAGGGAAAACCTCCCTTGCCGGGCTGGAGAGCCTGGCGAGGTTAACGTTGCCCCGGAAGCAAGCTTCAAGACCGCCCCGGCAGGCCTGCTGGGTCCTACGAAGGCAAAACACCCCGCCAAGGCTTCACCGCCCCACCTCACAGCAACGCAAGTCATCGATCGGTGTGGTGTCAAGCCCCAAAGTGACTAAGTGGCTGTCTTTTGCCACATGGCAGCCATTTCCTAAAGGAACCGCCTCCAAATGACACCCATCCAGTGACGTGTCATGCGGACAGGAGAGAAGGTGGACAAACAACCCGGGAAGGCGTGCTAGGCAGGCCATGATGTGACGTTAAGCGGCGCATTTAATGCATACTGCTCCATCTGTAGAGTAGATATGATAGCACTGCTTGCTATTTAATCAGTACACAATGAATGATTTGCCACTGTGGTGACCCCTTGATCTATAAAAGGAGGCCCATTGCAACCATAGAAAGGATTCGGACCCTGGTACACTCGTACGCGTGTAGCTGCTCTCGCCCCGAGGCAACCCTGCCGGGCAAGAGAGCTACGGTTCCACCACCATTCGCCATCAATCCACCAAAGCAGGAGTAGGGTTTTACACCTCGTGACGGCCCGAACCTGGGTAAAACTGCCCGTGTGATCTCCGCCACACTGCGCTGTGCTCCTCCGCTCTTTGTGCAACGTGCTCAGTCCCCCTGCCAAACCAAAAGGGGCTCGTGGCCCCATAGGTGGCCGTGGTTTCCCATGACATCTTTGGTGCGCCAGGTAGGGGGAAGCGCTTGCGCGAACCGAAGAAGTGTACGTAGCGCGTCATCTTCACCGCCATCTTCTTCATAAATGGCTCCATTGTCCATGGCGCCCAAGAAGAAGCCCGGCGGCGCAGCTCATCCATCCCCCTCGAAGGCCCCGCCGCACGCGATTGCCGATGCCGCGGGGCCTACGGGGACGCCTGGGGGTGTGGACGCTGCGTGGGATGTGGTCGGCGCAGGCGGTGTCGTTACCACCCCCCTGCGGCCGAAGCAGGAGCAGGAGGCACCGGAGAAGGACAGCACCAACTACATCCTAGTGACCACGCCCCACAAAGTATGGGAGGAGAGATCATTCCATGTGCACATTCCCATCTGGCTGAGGGGCACAGCCATAGTGGGGGTACTCGCTTTGGGGGGAATCGCAACTCCCCGACCGCTCCCGCCGTGGGTGCAGCCGCAGAACATGCGCCACCCCCGGAACGAGCTGACCCAGCCGCTGTGCTAAACGGAGCCACTGGCCCTCAAGTGCCTCCACCTCGTCACCACGCCATCCAGGCGGCTGGCTCACGATGACAAGAGCACGGCGCGACCGCTACCGGCACCGTCAGGAGCTAGGCGACGTTACGGTCTTCATCGACATCCATGCCAAGCACCGCTTCGGAGGCCATGGCGCGGGCTCAGCTGCCGTTAAAATTTCCACCGGTAGCCGATCAGATGGATGAGTGGAGAGCCACCATTCAGAGTCTGATTGGCTTCGCTGAGGTGGGAGGACCGCAGCGGGCTGGCCCACAACGGCCTCCCCAGGCAGCGACAACGGCCCACGCTGCTGGCCGTGCGGATGGGGCCACTCCTACAGTGCAGTCCCCTCCACGGCAACCGGCACGGGAGCCGCGCAACCAAGAACCCGACGACGTCTCGATGGCTTCGTCCGACCCTCGAGTGCGTCAAGGTCAACGGCGAGTCCTGGAGGACAGGCAGAGGGGAGGCGCGCGTGTCACCACCGAGCGACACCGCGGCGCCCACCGCCAGTTAGACAGGCGTGATGGCCCCGACATCGACGAGCCCGCACTCGCTGAAGGAGGGTACCTGCCTTTCGAGGCTGGGTGCCCTGCATTCACCCGCGAGTTATGGCAGGTCCGTTGGCCGTCCACTCGCATGTTCAAGCCAGATATACAAGAGAAGTATGACGGGAGACTGAACCCGGCAGAGTTCTTGAGCATCTACACCATCGCTGTTCAAGTTGCCGGGGGAAGAGATGAGAAGGTATTCGCCAACTACTTCCCTTTGGAACTCAAGCCAAATGTGAGGTCTTGGCTGATGCACCTGCCGGAGAACTCCATTTCGACCTGGGCTGACCTGTGCCATGAGTTCATTGGCGCCTTCACAGGCGGCCATCAAGAACCAGGGTGGCCCAGTGACTTGCAGCTTCTCCCATAGAATGAAGGTGAGAGCTTGCGGAAATACATGCAGAGATTCAGCCGAGTCCACAGGAATATTCCAGGCATCCACCCGGTAGTTGTGAGAGCTGCATTCCAGTCCAATGTGCGCAATTGTCTGATACGTTCCAAGATGAACGTTCGATTGCCCAAGACAGTGAAGGAGCTTTACAGTCTGGTGGATAAGTGTGCTCGAATAGAGGAGGGGAGGAAGCTCCCCGGAGAAGAGGATGGCATGGACATCGATTCAGAGGATGATGACGAGGCAACCAATCAAAAGAAGAAGAACAAGAAGCGCAACAAAAGGCGCAAGGATAAAGAAGTGATGAACATTGAGGGATCGGGCATGCCTAGTACCAGCAAGAAAGCCAAGGCTGAGATACACGGCAAGGAAGTGGCCGCGTACACTGATTGCTGGGAAGCCGTGGCTGCCAAGAAGGCTGGGAAAGGCGATGGCCCGTACTGCAAGATCCATCGGACCAAGGGCCACGATTTCCAGGAGTGTCATCAGGTTGAGCAGCTTGTCAAGAAGCATAGGGTTGAATATGAGAACCGAGATAAAGAGAAAGGTCAGAATGACGCTGGCAGAAAGGGCCCGGGTGGCAGAGCAAGCCGCCCCGGCAAGGCTCCTCAGAATCAAGGGAAACCCGCCAGAGGCCGTGAGAAGGAGGATTGCAACGATGAGAGTGATGGGGGAGATGAAGAGGAAACCAGCGAGCAGGAATTCCAGAAAGCCTCTGACGCCTGTGCATTGACGGGGGTGCATCTTTGCACTCCTCCCACCACCAACTTAAAGGGTGGGCGCGTGAATTCAATGCCGTGGAGCCAGCAGCAGACTCTCGAAGGCCGCTCAAGTGGTCCCGCATGCCCATCATCTTCGACGAAGAGGAGCACCCTGACCGCACCATCGTGGTAGGGTACTTGCCGTTGTTGGTATCACCAACAATCCGCAACCTCAAAGTTACAAAGATGTTGGTTGATGTGGGGCTGGGTTGAATCTGATTTCTTCAAAGGTCATCAGCAGACTCCAGATAGCAGAAGACCAGCTCAAGGTTACTGGTACGTTTCATGGAATCAACCCTGGCAGGAGTCGTCCTAAGGGGATAATCACGTTGCCAGTGACATTTGGGGGAGAGTTGAATTACCGGACTGAGAAGATCGTGTTTGATGTGGTTGACCTCCCCCTGCCATACAGTGGAATCCTTGGTCGCCCAGCTCTGGCCAAGTTCATGGCGGCATCCCACTATACCTACAACACCTCGAAGATGCCAGGGCCAGTGGGCGTCATTTCCATTCCATCAGACAAGAAGGACGCAATTATTTGCGTGGACAAGATGTACCAGAAAGCAATCGCGGTAGAGGCCACTGAAGCTGCAATCCCTGCCAAGGAAAGTAATGGAAAGAAGAAGGCTAACAGGGACGCCGGCAAGGAATCCGGGAAGCGTACCTCTTCAGGGTATGCTGCGCCTGTTGATGACTCGCCGGAGAGTTCCAACAGCAAGAGATCCAAGGCTTCTGCACCCACTGTGAAAATGGTCCCGACAGGGCTGGCTGGCGCTGATAGTACTTTCACTATTAGTGCCAGCCTCGATGACAAATAGGAAAGCGCTCGTTGTCTTCCTGTGGTCGAATGTCGATGTGTTTGCCTGGCAACCACCTGACATCCCCGGTGTTCCCAGGGAGGTAATCGAGCACCACCTTGCTGCCTACCCACATGCCCGGCCCGTCAAGCAGAAGGTCCGGAAGCAAGCTTTCGAGCGGCAATAGTTTATTGCCGAGGAGATCAAGAAACTTGAGGCAGCTGGTCTGATTAGAGGAGTGTTGCATCCAACATGGTTAGCAAATCCTGTGGTGGTACGCAAGGCTAATGGGAAGTGGAGGCTGTGCATAGATTTTATGGATATGAACAAGGCATGCCCGAAGGACCCATTTCCCTTGCTGCACATCGACCAGATTGTGGATTCCACCTCCGGGTGTGACCTGCTTTCCTTCCTGGATGCCTACTCTGGATATCATCAGATCTTCATGTCCAAGGAAGACGAAGAGAAGACCGCATTCATCATCCCATGTGGCACATACTGCTTCGTGCGGATGCCTTTCGGGTTGAAGAGCGTCGGGTCCACTTTCGCAAGAGCAGTCCAGATTGGTTTCGAGTCACAGTTGCATAGAAACGTTGAGGCTTATATGGATGATATTGTGGTTAAGACCAAGGACAGATCAACCCTCATTCAGGATGTAGAAGAGATGTTTGCTAATCTGCGCAAGATCAACTTGAAGCTAAGCCCAGAGAAGTGTGTGTTTGGCATTCCTTTCGGCAAACCACTTGGCTTCTTTGTGTCCCACCGAGGGATAGAGGCCAACCCCGACAAGATCAAGGCTATCAAGCAGATTCAAGAACCCAAGACAGTCAAGGACATGAGGCGTTTGACTGGGTGTGTTGCCGCGCTTACTAGATTCATTTCCAAGTCTGCCTAGCGTGCCTTGCCATTCTTCAAGATTTTGAAAAAGGCAGGACCCATGGAGTGGACCCCAGAGGCAGACGCTGCACTACAAGATTTGAAGGCCTACCTTTCCTCTATGCCCACTTTGGTCGCTCCAAAACCTCAAGAGCCATTGCCGCTATACTTGGCGGCAACTAATCAAGTGGTTAGCGCAGCACTGGTGGCATAGAGGGTAGTGGATGGAGCAGCAGACATAGCTGGTGTCCCTTCCGGGGAGGAAAGTAAGCACACCCCGGCAAGGACAGAAGCAGATCAAGATGGAGAAGAGCAAAGCAGCAGAAGCAGTTCTCTGGTCACATCAAAGAAGAAAGTGGTGCGGTGCCCAGTATACTTCGTCAGCTCCCTGTTGCAGGGGGCTAGATCCAGGTACTCTGGCATGTAAAAATTGATTTTTGGCCTTGACATGGCCTCAAGGAAACTGCGCCACTACTTTTAAGCCCATGAGATCAAAGTTGTCACCCGTTTCCCTTTGCAACGGATACTCCGAAACCCTGAGGCTACCGGCAGGATAGTGGAGTGGGCTTTGGAGTTATCCAGCTTTGGTTTGAAGTTTGAGAGCACATCAACCATTCAGAGCAGAGCGTTGGCAGAGTTTATTGCAGAATGGACGTCAACTCCTGACGAAGAGGTGTTGGAGACAGTTATTCCCGGCAAGGAAGCGCCCCAAGAATGGATCATGTATTTCGATGGTGCCTTCTCCCTACAAGATGCAGGGGTTGGCGTGCTACTCATTGCTCCCACTGGAGAGCACCTGAAGTATGTCGTCCAGTTGCATTTTCCCTGGGAGGAGGCTACCAACAATACAACAGAGTATGAAGGGCTCCTTGCCGGGCTCAGAGTAGCAACAGAACTGGGCATCAAGAAGCTGATCATCCACGAAGACTCACAACTTGTGGTGAGACAAGTCAACAAGGATTACCAAAGTCCATTGATGGAGGTATACGTTGAGGAAGTGAGAAAGTTGGAGGAGCGCTTTGACAGATTGCAAGCAGAGCACATACCCCATGCGAAAAACAACATTGCTGATCATCTATCGAAGTGCGCTGCGCAAAAGCTCCCTGTTGAACCAGGAACTTTTGTTCTCCATCTAACTCAGCCCTCCGTATCCCCGGCAACAATGGCCAGAAAGAGGAGGAAACTAGACTCCGGCAAGCCTCTCCCGATAGTACCTTCCAAGGATCCCAGCAGAAAGCTTGTTGGGCGCAACTCCCCTTCGGTCGCTGAGCTGCATCCTCTTGCCAGGCCACCGGCCCCCGCGGTTGAGGATTGCACTCTCACGAATGAGGAGGTGCCGTTAGTCCTCGTTGCCGAGCCACAGGCTCTGCCTTGGGCACGGCACACAGTCCATTTCCTCCAAACTGGAGAACTTCCCGAAGAGCAAGAAGAAGCTGAAAGAGTAGCCCGGAGGGCCAGTATGTATCAGTTCGTTGATGACACACCGTACTGAAGGAGGCCCAATGGTGTGAAATTGAAGTGCATTTGCCGGGAAGGAGGGAAGGAACTGCTGGCGGAGATACACAAGGGTATATGCGGCTCCCACATTGGATCAAGGGCGTTGGTTGGGAAAGCTTTCCGGCAAGGATTCTATTGGCCCACAGCCCTCCAAGATGCAGTCGAGCTTGTCACCAAGTGTGAAGCCTGCCAGTTCCATTCCAAGAATATCCACCTGCCTGCCCAAGCTCTTCAGACAATCCCTTTATCATGGCCGTTTTTTGTCTGGGGGCTCAATATCCTCGGCCCTTTCCCCCGTGCTGTCGGGGGCTTTGAATTCTTGTTCGTTGCAATCGACAAGTTTACAAAGTGGCCGGAAGTAGAGCCCGTGATAAAGGTGACTGCATAGTCAGCTATAAAGTTCTTGAAAGGATTGGTGTGCCGCTTCGGAGTTCCTGTCCGGATCATCACTGATAATGGAACCCAGTTCACGAGTCGCTCCTTCATGCAATACGTTCATGCCCTTGGGAAGAAAATCTCGTTCGCCTCTGTGGCCCATCCAAGGAGCAACGAGCAAGCTGAGAGGGTGAACGCTGAAGTGCTGCGAGGACTCAAGACGAGAACATTTGATAGGCTGCAGAACTGTGGCAGGCGGTGGATCGATGAGCTGCCGGTGGTCCTTTGGTCCCTTAGAACGACACCAAATCGAGCTACCAGGCAGACTCCCTTCTCCCTAGTCTATGGGGCAGAAGCAGTTATACCCACGGAACTCATTTACAGGTCACGTCGAGTGCTTGCATACGATGAAGTAGCGCAAGGTCAGCACCGGCGTGACGACGATGTGCTACTCGAGGAGAACCGTCTCTGGGCTGCTATGTATGTCGCACGCTATCAGCAAGCCCTGCGTTGCTATCACAGCCGCAGGGTTCATGCCCGGTGTTTTGAGGAAGGCGACCTTGTCCTTAGGCGCGTTCAATCCGTCAAGGGTGCAACCAAGCTAATGCCGAAGTGGGAAGGCCCTTACCTGGTAGTACGAGTCACTAGACCTGACGCAATCCATCTGGAGACCGGAGATGGTACTCAGTTGCAAAACTCATGGAACATTGAGCATCTCCACAAGTTCTACCCGTCAGGTGCGGCTGTCGGGCCCTGCCTGGCAGCCACCCTTTTGTACAGGCCTTGCCTCTATTGCATGTAACCCCTTGTACAAAGCCAGGCGCAGACCCTACGCAACAAAGAAAGAAATGAAGCGCAGGGGCCCCCCCAAGAAATTGCATGCATGCATAAGCATATCATGAGCATTGCATGTTCATGTAGATAAGATCGCATGAGGCATCATTTTCATCTGCATCAAACTGCAGGCTCCTACCGTGGATTCGGTCCCAAAAAAGGAGAAGAGAAGACAAGCCTACATTGCAATCCCCGGCAAGCCCAAACAGATAAGTTCTCTCTCTTATCCATACGCGTTTTGTAAGTAAAAACTTGTGCATAGGAAAACCTCGCCACTTTCAAAACTTAGGTGCTCCCGTCCCTTGACTCGAACGTTGCTTCGGTCAGGGAGGTTGCGTGGCCTTTGGCGAGAAAGTTGGGGGGGGGGGGGCTGGTCCCTCTTTATGATTTCTGCCTGGCAGGCCTAGCCCCGCGGCAGCAAACTGAGGGTACCGGCAGGATAGCCTACCAGGGAAAAACTTGTTTACTTGAGCATATAGAGGCATTCTCCCTCAGCATGGACATGTTACATGCCCAAGTGCCTGGCAAGGTTTATCTTTTTCATTAATATGCTGATCAACAAGTATAGAACTTACAGAACACAAACATGGAGAAAAGGGATTACATAATTTGAACTAAAGTTTGGCAAATGCCTACATATTTTATATTGAAAAAAGATAAGTGCCCCGTGACGCCCTTTCTTGCCCCTCCCCTTCTAGGCACTACGGCAGGAGGTGAAGAGGGCAAAAGGAGCGCCTGGGCAGAAGCCCAGCCTGACCCCGTCGGGTCCCCTGACAAGGAGCCTGGCAAGAGCGGGAGGGCGCGGACAAAGGTGATGGTGAAGAGAGCAGCGGTGACAACCCGCCAACTACCACCACCAGGGCCAGCAGGATGCGGTAGGGCGAACGAAGCTGCAGCCCGCGAGGAAGCCTGCCGGGGTCCAGCAGGAAGGCTGCTGGAGGTGCCAGGAGCACCACCCCCACCCCTGCATCCGATTCCCCGACAAATCACCTTGCCGGGGAGGAGATGCAGGTGCAGTTGATGGTGCCACCGCCTGACGGTGACGGTGCGGCTGGTGCTCAGCCGGAGTCAGAATCGTCACCCTCCTGGCCGACGCTGTCGTCATCGCCATCATTGTCCTCCTCGTCGCTATCGCTCGAGGAGGGGCTTTCGTCGACGGTCGAGCTCTCCGTGTAGCACCCTAAATGAGCACCCGAGCTCCCGAAAACATTGACGGAAAGGAAATCGGCCTCCATTAACTTAAAATGGAGAACGTGCCCTTCCAACAAGCTATGGGCGCGGGCAAAGGTCTTCCAGCCATGGCGGAAGTACATGACATGAGGGGCGGGGAAATCCACATCCACCCGTATGCTGCCATCCCCGCAGCCCCTCATGTGTAGTCTCAACGCACGCGGATGTTCAAGCTCCATCGCCCTTGCAAATGGGGTGGGGAGATGAAGGCGGCCGCGTGGAGGCTTGTATAGCCTAATGACAAACTCCAGAGGCTGGTCTGCAATGTGGCCTTCCATCGGGGGAGGGGCGGCCGGCGGGGGCGCAATCAGAGCTCCACCCCGTCCCCCTCAGCCCCGTGCGCCACGACGGCCTCGACCTCGTCCTTTCCCACCTCCCCTCGTCGCAGGCTCCATCCCCGCATCTTCGGGGGGAGGAGGGAGACGCTGTCGAGTAGAAGTTCTCATCGCCACTTGGGGAGGACCGGACCCCCGACCTCTCACCATGACAGACATGGCCAACTGCAGAAATGGGGAAGGAAGGAGGTGTGGAGGAACATCTCGCACCGCGCCCCCTTTTTATAATCGAGCATGGCAGGGGGCTGGGTTTTCGTGGAGGTGGCCGCCCCGCTCGACCAGTCCGGCTCCTCCTCACCATTAACGGCTCGAAGAATCAAGGCTAACCCCCTGCTCCAATCCACGACCCCTGTCTTTCTGCCATGGCACTCATTCCCGCACCCTCCGCATGCGCCACCAACCTTGCGCAATGCATGCAATACACGTGGAAGAAACACTTGGAGCGGGGAGGGATAGTGGGGTGGCAGTTACCGCCCTGTGAACAAGGGGCGTGGGTAACTCCACGGATCGTGGCCCATTATCTCCATCACTGCGGTTGGCGTTACACGACGGGCGGAAGAACCGGAAACTGACCTGGGCTCAGATTAATGAAGAAGCAAAGAAGATCTCAAAGGACAAGCAGCTATTTCCTCCTTGCCTGTGCACAAGTTAGGGCCTACCCCGATGACGCCCGGCAGCGCGTTCGGGCCAGGCCCAGGGGCTACTGTCGGTGCAAAAAAACCTGGGTCTATTGCCTAAATCATGCACAGGCCTGAGATCAAGATTGCAGCATCCAAGACATGGCCAAGATGAAGAGATAGGCTCTTTGAGGAATCAAAGGGCAGGTTGAGAAAACCAAGTCAAGCCAAGGAGAAAGACACCACTAACGGAAAACTTCCCTTGCCGGGCAGGAGAGCCTGGCGAGGTCAAGGTTGCCCCGGAAGCAAGCTTCAATACCGCCCCGGCAGGCCTGCTGGGTCCTACGAAGGCAAAACACCCCGCCAAGGCTTCACCGCCCCACCTCACAGCAACGCAAGTCATCGATCGGTGTGGTGTCAAGCCCCAAAGTGATTAAGTGGCTGTGTTTTGCCACATGGCAGCCATTTCCTAGAGGAACCGCCTCCAAATGACACCTGTCCAGTGACATGTCATGCAGACAGGAGAGAAGGTGGCCAAACAGCCCGGCAAGACATGCCGGGCAGGCCATGATGTGACGCTAAGTGGCGCATTTAATGCGTACTACTCTGTCTGTAGAGTAGATATGATAGCACTGTTTGCTATCTAATCAGTACACAATGACTGATTTGCCACTGTGGTGACCCATTGATCTATAAAAGGAGGCCCATGGCAACCATAAAAAGGATTCGAACCCTGGTACACTCGTACGTGCGTAGCTACTCTAGCCCTGAGGCAACCCTACCGGGCAAGAGCGCTGCATTTCCACCACCATCCACCATCAATCCACCAAAGCAGGAGTAGGGTTTTACGCCTCGCGGCGGCCCGAACCTGGGTAAAACTGCCGGTGTGCTCTCCGCCTCGCTGCGCTACTCTCCTCCGCTCTTTGTGCAACGTGCTCGGTCCCCCTGCCGAACCAAAGGGGGCTCGTGGCCTCATAGGTGGCCGTGGTTTCCCACGACAATGTCTAGCTTGTATTGCTTCTAATTTTGTTGAATTCCATCTGCTTACTTTACACATTATACTTGTGAATAAGACATGTGTTCCTGTTTCCAGAACATAAAATATCTGTCTATCACACCATGTTCTTACATCAACGTACTACTGTTGTGTAACCTGCAACAATCACTTATCATAAGACACACTTAACTTGGGAGTTTGATATAGGTTATATCTTGCATTCTTTTCTAGCTTGCACTACTTCTAATTTGTTGAAATGACACTTATGACGAGACAATTTTAACTTGGTAGAGTGATATTCGTTCCATCTTTCATATGGTGTCTTGCTTTCATTGCTTGTAATTTGTTGAAATGCCTTCTGCTTAGTTTACACATCATAGCTATGAATATGCAATGATGTCCTTTTTTCTTACACATTCAATCGTCCTATCATGCGGTCGCCTTACATTAAAGTAGTGCACGTCAGCAACCTGCATCTGTCGGATTCAGGGCTCCATAGACCCAAGAAGGTTCAAACGCTGGGGCATGTGCAAAGATCTCAACCTCTCAAGTCTCAAGCTCGCCACCCTACAGCCTAGTCTTGTCGGATCCGCGTGAGCGGGGAAGAAGATGAACACAACAGTTTACCCAGGTTCGGGCCACCTTGCGGTGTAAAACCCTACTCCTGCTTTGTGGTGGATTGGCCTCACGAGGGGCTGAGAAAGAACAAGTACAGTGGATGAACTGCCTCGCGAGGGCTATGGTGGAGAGGGTGGAAAGGATCCGATCCTCTTCTATGGTGGTGGCTAACCTATATTTATAGTGGCCTCGGTCCTCTTCCCCCAAAACTTAGGGGGGAAGGGATCCCAGAACAGCCAATTTGAAAGGGGACAAGATGTACATCTAATCCGGACGCAAGGTGGTCTTGTCCTGCAAAGCTTTTGGTCGTGACGCAGCGGTGGGCTCGGTGATGACATCTGTCCTGCCGAGCCCATGGTCTTGGTCTTGTTGCACCGGAATGGAAAGCTTTGGGGGATTCCTTGGGAACCTGCGTATGTCCTTGCTCCCTTAGCACCGAAAGGGAAACTGCCCCTCTGCGCCCGCTGGCGCCCGCCTGGCCTTGGTCGTCATGCCTCACGTCATCGCAGCCTCGGGAGGCCGGGCACCTGCATAGAAATCTCTGCTCCTCGGGAGGCAACCTGGGAAGGCTGCTCCCTTGGAGGTCTTGGTGTCGTCTGCCTCGCGAGGCCGGGGCCCTCGCGAGGGTCTTGTCTTGAAGGCCTTGCCGCTAGGCCGTACCAGGCCATCGAGGGAGCCATGATGTGGCCGCCGGCAGGCAGATCTGGGTACCCTAGTTCCTAGAACACCGACAGTAGCCCCCGGGCCCAAGGCACGCTCGGGCTGGCTACGAAGTGAAGCCAAGGGGCAAGGGCGAAGCACCGCGGGCCCCAACCGCCTGCGGGCCAGTCTTGATGCGTGGCGCTCGACGGGGCGCAGACGCCTCCGATTCCGGACGTCGCCTCAACAACTGCTCTGAATTGACAGTAGCCTGGTGCATGCAGCGGTGCCATCATCTCTCGGAACATGGAAGGGCGCCGGTTAGCCTTCTTTCGCCTATAAAAGGGCGAGGGGGCGGAGCCCCCTAGCCCATCTTCATCTTCTTGCTTCTCATCCCGCACTCTTGCAGTAGCATGCATGCGCCGGTGAGGAGGTTCTCTGCCGCCAAGAAAGGGAAGGCTCCACGGGAGGAACCAGAGGCGCCGCTGCCCAAGAGAGGGCGCGGCCGTCCTTGCAAATCCGCGGCCGCACCGGCAACGACCTCACGGGGGTCGGGTGTCCACCTCTGACGGCCAGCACCAGCCCCAATAATCGGGGAAGGGGCCTCCCCTACGGGGGCGGTAGCAGGGGCGCTAGCAGCTGAGACCAAGGGGGGAGGCACGCCACGGCTAACCGGCCACCGCGCCCGCACGCCCGCTCGAGCGACACGGCCCGCGAATTCATCGTACGGGTGGAGGGCCCTTCGGGCACTTAGCTTCTGCTTCCATGCTCCTTCGCGGAGGAGCTGCCAGCAGCGGGACCTGTTGGGCTGTTGCTGCACCCTGACGGCTGCGGCAACGGGTCTTTGTGGGTGGAGGCGGAGGTCACCTCCATCGGCCATGTGTTCCTAACCCTTCAATGGCAGTTGTTTGCCCCCGCCCGTGGTCTGAATGGGAGGCGTACCCTCCACTTTAATATGACGGGGCGGCAACGCTCTTTGTCAGGGTCTTCGGGGAGGAAGGCAGTCGCCTGGGGTGCTGCCTAGAAGGCGACGACGACGACAATGACCATCCTTCGGGAGATGATGGCCAGTGCGGTGGCGGCGTCCTCAGCGGTGAACTTGCCCTTGGCTGCCATACCTCCAGCAGCAATGGCGCTTCCCCGTGGGGAAGCTCGAGCGACGATGACTATGACGATCCGCCCCATGGCCGCGCTCGGACCCAGGAGGGCGGCAAGCCGCCACGCCGCCTTGTTCCCGCTCAGGAGGTCATCGAGCCGCATTACCACCATGCCCCCGTCAAGCAGGAAGAGGACTCCGACTAAGCACGGGTGGTGGCGGAGCCAAGCCTCAGGACCAGCGGTCCTCGGGAGGCCGCCTCTTCATTTTTTATCTCCTGCATAAAAAATCATGGAAAAACCCCGCAGGGGTGTGTAATGAACTCTGGCGCTTGCGCCCCTATATATAAATATTTCCTTTTTCTGTTCTAGCATTTATATTATTACTGATCAAAAAATTTCTCACCTGGCATGATTAGGATAACTTAGGTTGATGCGTTCGTGGCCCTTGGCGGGTTCCTGCGTCATGGGGAGCATTCCTCCAAAGCCTTGGATCTCACGTAGGTCCCTTCCTCGTGAAGACGCAGTTAGGGCACCGGAGCGGCCTCAGGAGCTTGTTCGGGGGTCTTCCTTTTCATGACCCAATAGCTCTGGAGCCTCGAGGGGCATGCCACTCGCGAGGCGCCGAGGTGCGATTTACGTAGGGTTTCTTGTCAATGAGCCTGACCGTGGCTGTCGATCATCCTGAGTCTAGAGCCCCCAAGCGAGGGTGGGCTGTCACCCGGCAATGCCAGGAGGTGAGCGCTCCTAAGGCCGGGAGGCCGATGGCTCGCTCAATAGCGTCGCACGAGGACTCGGTCGCCAAGGTCTTCGTGAGGTGCGCGCATGAGCGGGCTTGCCGCTAGCACAGCCTAAGCCGGCTCCGGCGTACACACCGTGCCTAGCCCATGCTCGCGGGACACGATGGAGGGAGCCACGGGCGGCTGCCATACTTCACAAAGATGGAAACCGAGAGAGGAAGCACTGCAAGAAGATAAAGGAAAATTCCCCCCTTTTTTCGAATAAAGACGTGAGAACTTCAAATTTCATTCCAAGAAATAGCAAAGAACGGCCGCGTCCTGCGCCTATACCAGTCTTCTAGTCTTCCCGCCAGTGCGGAGCATGGGGCTTCCACTAGGCGTGGGCATAGTCACTAAAAGACCGTGTCCTCCGCCACCGCGAAGCATGGGGCTTCCACTTGGACGTGGGTGGGAGCGCCCGTGAGGCTCAGGGGCAACGCTCAGGAGACTCTGGGGCATGTACAGCCCAACTCATTATTATGTGAGAGTGTCACGGGTAGAACTTGCGGAGGTGCTGAATGTTCCAAGCATTCTGGATGGGGACCCCATCCCGCGTCTCCAGGCGTACGGCGCCGGGCCTGCAGACACTGGCGATACTGAACGGGCCCTCCCACATGGGCGAGAGCTTGTGGAGGCCCACCCTAGAGAGGACCCGCCTCAGGACGAGGTCCCTGACCTCGAGAGTTTGGGTGCGGATGCTGCGGCCATGGTAGCGCCGCAGCGCCTGCTGGTACCTCGCCGCGCGAAGCGAGGCTCGGCGGCGTGCCTCCGCCCCGAGCACGAGGTCTGTCCCCCGTGCGATATCCTGAGATGCCTCGTCAAATGCCATGACGCGTGGGGAGCGATGCCTGACCTCGTGCGGGAGGACCTCCTCGGCCCCGTAGATGAGGAAGAACGGGGTCTCACCGGTGGGCTTAGTCGCGGTGGTGCGGATGGACCAAAACACGGACTGAAGCTCACCGAGCCAACCCCGTCCGCAGGCTTTGAGCTTTTTCTTGAAGCTCCTTCTTTTGAGCCCCCTCAGGACCTCCGCATTGGTGCGCTTGGTGTGGCCATTGCTCCATGGGTGTGCCTGAGAAGCATAGCATATCTGCGTTCCAAGGTTAGCACAATATGTCCTGAAAAGGTTGCTTGTGAACTGAGAGCCATTGTCAGTAATGATACGGTTGGGGACACCGAAATGGCTCACGAGGCCCTTGATGAACTTGACGGCTGAGCCGGCAGGGATGGTGCGCATGGGCTCCACCTCCGCCCACTTGGTGAACTTGTCGATGGCGACGTAGAGGTAGTGGTATCCGCCGGCTGCCCAAGGGAACGGGCCCAGGATATCCAGCCCCCAGATCGCAAAGGGCCATGAGAGCAGAATGGTTTGGAGTCCTTGCGCGGGCTGGTGAATATGCTTGGTGTGGAACTGGCAGGCCTCGCAGGATCTCACCAGCTCGGTGGCGTCGTTCAGCGACGTTGGCCAGTAGAACCCGCTGCGGAACACCTTGCCCACGAGGGTGCGCGACGAGGAGTGGTGCCGCACTCTCCGCCGTGGATTTCGGCCGATAGCTCGCGCCCCTGCTCCTTGGATATGCACCGCAGCGTGATGTCATTGGGACACTTTTGGTACAACTCGCTGTCTTGCAAGCAATAAGCAGTAGCCTGGCAAACCACGTGCTCCACGTCCTCCTCCTCCTCAGGTAAGGCACCGCGGAGAAGGTAGGCCTTGAACTCCTCAGTCCTGTAGCCTTCCTGCGGCTCCAATACTAGGAGTAGGCGGGCTCCCGAGGTCAGGCCACAGGGCAGCGCGCTTGAGGTCGGGGCCAGCGGTGGCTCTTCCCGGAGCGGCGCCGTGCCTGCGACTGGCGGTGCCACCGATGGCTTGAAGAGCCTCTCCTCGAAGACGCCAGGCTTCTGAGGCTCGCGACAAGATGCCCTCTTGGTGATGTCATCTGCTTCCTTGTTCTCGCCATGCGGGACATGCTGCAATTCGAAACCCAGGAAACACTTTTCAATTTCACTTACCTCCTCCAGGTAAGCTTCCATGACCTCATCCTTAGGTTTGTACTCCTTATTGGAGAAGTTGACGAGGAGCTGGGAGTCGCCCTTGATGGTGAGGCGCCTGACCCCCAAGGTGGCCGCGGCCCTGAGGCGAGCAAGCAGGCCCTCGTACTACATGATGTTGTTGGAGACCTTTTCACCATGTTGAAAACAGAGCTACACGACATAGTAGAGCTTGTCCTTGGTCGGTGAGATGAGTACGACTCCAGCCCCCGCGCCCTGTCGCGCGAAGGTACCGTCAAAGTGCATGACCCAGCCATCAGGCGCCTCCTCGCCAGGAATGAGGGATTGGCCCTCATCCAACTCCCGATCTGGAGCGTCCGTCCATTCTGCTATAAAATCGGCGAGGGCCGCACCCTTAATGACCCTAGTCATGCTGAACTCCAGCTGGAAAGCCTGCAGCTCGATGTTCCACTCTGCAACCCTTCCAGCGGCGTTGGGGCTGCACAACACCTTGTCCTGGGGGTACGCGGAGACGACCTTGAAGGGGTGGCCCTGGAAATAATGGCGCAGCTTCCTTGAAGTGATTAGCAGCGTGAGCATGAGCTTCTGTTGCATGGGGTAGCGCACGCGTCACGCAATACCGTGCTGATGAAGTACACCGGGTGCTCTATTAGAGTCGAGGCATCGTCGGCCCCGCACCCTGCATGGTGCGCGAGGGGCTCAGGAGCCTCACCGACCGCTGGAGCGACGAGATCCTCAGGTGCACCGTCCTAAGGCGGCAAAGGTTGCACGACTCCCTGGGAGTCACCTTGTCTTGCGCCTGCATTGGCCGATGATTCCTGAACCGCCACAAGTGCTGCGCTAGGCGAGTGGGGGTGGCCGCCAAGTAGAGCACCAGGGGCTCACGAGGACAAGGCACCACCATGACAGGGGGCTCGTGAGGTATATCTTGAGGTCCTCGAATGCCACCTCAGCTTCTGGGGTCCACTCGAAGGGGCCCTTCCTCTTCATCAACTTGAAGAAAGGGAGGGCGCACTCGCTAAGCTTGGAAATGAAGTGCCCCAAGGAGGTCACGCAGCCCGTGAGCTTCTACATCTCTTTGAGGATCTGAGGCGGGCTCATCCTCTCTATCGTGTGACCTTCTCGGGGTTAGCCTCGATCCCTTTGTGCAATACTAGGAAGCCCAACAGCTTGCCAGACGGGACTCCAAACACGCACTTCTCTGGGTTCAGCCTCAGGTTAAACTTGCGCAAGTTGACGAATGTCTCTTCCAAGTCTTCGATTAGGGTCCTTGCCTCCCGTGACTTGATCATGATGTCGTCAACATACGCCTCCGCATTTCTCCCCAGCTGCGACCCGACCACGATGTGCATCAACCGCTGGAAGGTCGCCCTGGTGTTCTGCAGCCTAAAGGGCATGCAGGTGTAGCAATACACACCGCACGGGGAGATGAAGGCTGTTTTCTCGACGTCCTCCATCACCATCTTGATTTGGTGATACCCTGAGAAGGCATCCAAAAAGCACAGCAGATCACACTCGGCAGTGGAGTCCACGATCTGGTCGATGTGCAGGAGCAGGAAGGGGTCCTGAGGGCAGGCCTTGTTGAGGCTAGTGAACTCGATGCACATGCGCTCCTTCCCCCTTTCTTGGGGACGATCACGGGGTTCGCTAACCAGTCCCGGTGCCGCACCTCCCGAATGACGCCAGCCTTTTGCAACTTGCGAACCACTTGGACAATGAATGCTTGCTTCTCTTGTGCTTGACGCCGCGTCTTTTGCTTCACTGAGCGCACACCGGGGCACACCATTAAGTGGTGCTCAATCACCTCCCTCGGCACACCAACCAGGTCAGATGCCTCCCTTGCAAATATGTCTTTGTTGGCCCTCAGGAATTCAACCAACACCTCTTCTTGCTCCGGAGGGAGGCCATCACCTGTGGTGAAGGTGGGGCCGGCACCCCCGCTGTCGACAGGCACCTGCTTCGTCTCGGCCCGGTCCTGAGAGAACAACTGATTTTTCTTCGTGGGCGTGGCCTCCAGAGCCTCCGAGGCGCCCTTGGCGTCGGGGGGCGAGGCCGCTGCAGCTTTGTAGGTGAGCCTGAGGGTCCAGACCGCGTCCTTTGCATCCCCGACCATAGTGATGACGCCGCTGCTGCCTGGCATCTTGATGACGTTGTAACCCGGATGGGTCACTGCCATGAACTTGGCTTCGGTCAAATACCCCAGGATGGCGTTGTACGGAAGGCTGATGCGGGCCACGTCAAAGTCGATGAGCTTGGTGCGGTAGTTGTCGCGCGTGCCAAAGGTAACGGGGAGGCGTATCTGCCCCAGGGGGTGGTAGAGCCCTTGACCACCCCCGGGAAGGGCTTGGTGGGCGCGAGCTGGTCGTAAGGCACCTGAAGCAGGTCAAAAGCCTCCATCGAGAGGACGCTGAGGCCAGCACCGCCATCGATGAGGATCTTGGTGACCGCGACATTGCTGATGGTGGGCGTGCATAGCATGGGGACCGCACCAGCGCCGACCGTGGTTTCAGGGTGATCCTTGGAGTCAAAGGTGATGTCGGTCTCAGGCGCCTCGCGGCCTTGAGAGGCCTCATGCCACGGTCGAGAAGCTCTCGGCTGACGAAAGAGCTTCTTGACATGGCAGCCTGAGGCAGGTGGCTGCGACCCACCGATGATGGACACGACTGCATGGGGTGCTGCTGCCGCAAAGCACGTGATGAATCGGCTGCGAAGCCCCTCCCGGGAAGACACCGAGGCCTCAGGGAGGCCGCATAGCCAGGAGCGAGGCATCTCCATGAGGGCAATAGGGAGCCAACTCGACATGGTCTTGTCGTCGCCACCCGCCGCCTGGATGGCCTGCACGTACAGCCGGAGGAACTCCTCGGGGTCTGCCGCACCGTCATATCGCGGGGGTAGCACCGGCCTGAATGTCTCTGGCTACTCCACCCATTGCAGGCTGGGAGTGAAGGCTGGATGGCCCACGATGCCCCCGTAGGCACCCAGCGGCCAGGTCGGTGGGACAGCACCCGCCATGGGAACCACGAGGCGAGGGTGGAGCGCGGTTGGTGAAGAGGCGGAGCTTCGACACGCCCCTACCTGGCGCGCCAAATGTCGGATTCAGGGCTCCGCAGACCCAAGAAGGTTAGAACTCTGGGGCGTGTGCAAAGATCTCAACCTCTCAAGTCTCAAGCTCGCCACCCTACAGCCTAGCCTCATCGGATTCGCGTGAGCGGGGAAGAAGATGAACACGGCAATTTATCCAGGTTCGGGCCACCTTGCGGTGTAAAACCCTACTCGTGCTTTGTGGTGGATTGGCATCACGAGGGGCTGAGGAAGAACAAGTACAGTGGATGAACAACCTCATGAGGGCTATGGTGGAGAGGGTGGAAAGGAGCCGATCGTCCTCTTTGGTGGTGGCTAACCTATATTTATAGTGGCCTCGGTCCTCTTCCCCCAAAACTCAGGCGGGAAGGGATCCCACAACAGCCAATTTGAAAGGGGACAAGAAGTAAATCTAATCCTGATGAAAGGTGGTCTTCTCCTACAAAGCTTCTAGTCATGATGCAGCGGTGGGCTCGGTGATGACATCTGTCCTGCCGAGCCCGTGGTCTTGGTCTTGTTGCACCGGAATGGAAAGCTTTGGGGGATTCCTCGGGAACCTGCGTCTGTCCTTGCTCCCTTAGCACCGAAAGGTAAAGTGCCCCCTCTGTGCCCGCTGGCGCCCGCCTGGCCTGGGTCATCATGGCTCACGTCATCACAGCTTCAGGAAGCTGCGCACCTGCATAGAAATCTCCGCTCCTTGGGAGGCAACCTGGGGAGGCCGCTCCCTTGGACATCTTGGTGTCATCCGCTTCTCAACGCCGGAGCCCTCGCGAGGGTCTTGTCTTGAAGGCCTTGCCGCTGGATCATACCAGGCTGTCGAGGGAGCCACGCCGTGGGCTGCAGGCAGGCAGATCTGGGTACCCTGGTTCCTAGAATGCCGAGAGCATCAATGAGTTCTGAAATAGCGAATTTTTATTTATTTTTCTTGTGGGTTTGACTTGACAAGGCGATAAAATTAAGTAAGAGGAAGGAAAAAATTAAGGCAAGGACTGATGGCGGTCTTCCGGCGAAACCGACATCCCAGGTGCTTTATCTAGCTTGGCAGTGTGATATTGTCTTGCATGTTGCATATGGTGTGTAGCTTGTATTGTTGGTAATTTAATCAAATTACTTCTGCTTTGTTTACACAAATAGTTGTGAATATGCCATGCCGTCCTGTTTTTTGTACATATTCCATCCTCGTATCATGTGTTTGCCTTACATCAAGGTAGTGATTGTCAGTATCATGCAAGAATGAGTTCTGAAGAGTGAATTTTATTGCTTTTTCTTGTCGGTTTTACTTGACAATGCAAAATCAATAAAGCGGAAGGAAATTAGCAAGGCAGTGGATAAAGGTGCTCCTTACAAACAACTGAAATGGAGGGCCTCTACAGATTCTAATCCGCCATCACCCCAAGAAGATTTGCAGCACAAGACATGTATAGACACTTCTAATTTATTGAAATGCCTACTGCTTAGTTTACACACCATAGTTCTGATTATCTCATGCCGTCCTATTTTTCGTACATATTACATCCTCCTATCATGCGGTTGTCTAACATCAAAGTTGAGTTTGTCTGTATCATGCATTAATTTGTTCTAAAGAACTAAATTTTTATTCCTTTTTCTTGTCGGCTTGACTTGACATGGCACAGAGAAAGAGGAAGGAACACAAAATTGCAGGGGATGGTGTTAGTACTCAGGACGCACGGAAATGGAAGCGGAAGAATTATGCAGATTCTGCTGGTACTGATGGTGCAATAGAAGGTCAAAGTCCACCGGAAAATTGTACAAACACGGTATCCCCTTCTACACCAGCTGCAAAACAATCCAAACATAAAAGAATAGCTGCCACCAAACAAACAACGACAGCCCTAGTTGTAGCAACACCTTCCACAGTACCAATAGCTACTCCGGTTACTCGTTCGGTAAGTCTGCTAGCGGCAAGTTCCCAAGCTCCCTTGCCACCTGGCACTACTTCCGAAGCACTCTTGACACAAGACGAGTTGGCAAGATTAGATGAACCTTGTGAGCTTCAACAGCAAGAAGGTAGTTGCTCGAGTCAAGTTATAGTTGCATACTTCTTTATATGTAGCCTCACAGTTTGATGTACACTAACACTTAACATGTTCGGTTTTGAACTAGCACCTAGGCGCAAGAGGAAACAGACATTAGGGATAATGCTTGACAGGTTAACTAAATCTAGAGGAGGAAGAATGGAGATCCATTTTGAGGCAGGTTTAAAAAGGCCACGTGATGCTACAGAGTCAGCCACGTTAGTATCAGAGGCAGCCGTTGCCGTTAGGTGTCATGCACTTATCCTCCCAACAAGGATTCAGTACAGGAATGACAAAGATGAAACCCAGTTTAATACCTTCCTCGACCATTTATCTATAAGTATGGTTATGTATGTAAATTAGTAATATCGTATTGCTCTATCCCATACTTTCTAGGTTGCTGGTAATGAGTCTCCCATAATTTTCAACAGATGAGGTTCAAGTTGGATAGCCAAGATGATGCAACCAGACAAGCATGCACCCATGTTTTCATGTCTGCTCTGCGAAAGTATCGGTATAACTTGAGGAAAACTAACTTTGAAGGCAAGGCTAACAGTGAACTTGCCCGAACATCTCCAGTGGAAAATATATCAGATGAAGACTAGGGAGGCCTCGTTAAACACTGGTCTGATCTAAAGTATCAAGTACGTTATATATATGTGATGAGATCACATGTTGAACTCCTATTTATGCATGTGCCTCACAAATCTATCTTCTTGTAGGTTAGCTGTTCAAAGAACAAGGCCAACCGTACGAGAGTGAAATTCCAACAGACGACAGGATCTCGTAGCTATATTGCACACTGCGAGGCTCTTGTAATTAGCTGTTGTTTCACTCTTTTCGCTATGCCATATTATCATATCTATATTGACTTGTTCCAAATGCAGACGAAAGCCTGCAAGGACAAAAAAGTACCTGAACCAAATGCTATGGAAATCTTCAAGGACTCTCACACCAGCAAGACGAAGGGCATGACTACACTAGTGAAAGCCGCTGTTCTAAGTCCGTAATCCTCATGCCTTTTAACTACTACTTACTCTGACTTGTGCATTGAACTGCATGGTTTGCAGCCAATGTCTATTACTCTTTTCAATTTTATACACAATTGTCTTAGCATACCATTGCACCTTACAAGGTTTAAAAGAGAGGAGTGATGTTCCTTTGATCTTTATCTGTAATCTAGTTCCGTGCTGGACTTGTCTACACAACGTTACAATTGCCGGTTTGTCTGTTCTCAGTTGTTTTGTGATATGAATGATGTCATACTATGCTTACCGTATTATAAACTTTCTCTCTTTATCCTTAGCTATCAATACAATGTGAAGAAATAGAGAATACATTAGCCATGGTACATGGTCATATGTTTGGAACCTGGTTTTATTATGTACTTTGCAGTAAAATACAACTAATATTTTACACGGGTTCACCAGAATGAGTTTTGTATATCGACCAAAGCTATTTTGTTTGGTTTTGCTACCTCCTTAATATCTTCTATTTTTGTACTACTAATGTAAAAACTCAACATTTCAGTAAGCTATGGAACAAATGGTGGAACCGTGTCGGTGCAACAGACCCTGGGTCCGTTGCACAGACTATGCACAGGCCAGAGACAAGAATGCAAGACCAAGATCAGACCAAACAAGGAGGATCAATTCCTTTGAAGGATCCAAGTGCAAGATGAGAAGGCCAAGGCGAGCCAGAGGAACGAGGCATCGCCAAGGGAAGGACCTACCTTGCCGGGCAGGCGAGCCTGACAGGGTTGGGTTTTCCCCGGAAGCAAGCTCCCAGATCGTCCCGGCAGGCCTACCGGGACTAGCGGAGGCAAGCCACTCCACCGCTCCACCTCACAAGCGACGCAAGTCAGTAATCAAAGTGGTGTCGAGCTCCAAGGTGACTAAGTGGCTGCTTTCTACCACATGGCAGCCACTTCCTACAGCAAACACCTCCATATAACACCCGTCCTGAGACGTGTCAAGCAAGTAGGCGCGAAGCTGGCAAAACAGCCCGGCAGGGCCTGCCGGGCGAGCTGTGATGTGACACTGAGTGGCACACTTAATGCGCTTTGTCAACCTGCAGAGTTAGATATGATAGCACTGTTAGCTATCTAATCAGTACGCAAAGACTGATTTGCCACTGTGGTGACCCCTTAATCTATAAAAGGAGGCCCATGGCGACCGTAGCATGGGTTGGATCCTCGTATATCCATACGGGCGTAGCCACTCTCACCCCCAGAGCGACCTTGCCAGGCGAGTGTGCTATGTTCACCACCATTATCCATCATCAATCCACCAAAGCAGGAGTAGGGTTTTACGCCTCACGGCGGCCCGAACCTGGGTAAAGACTGCCCATGTGATCTCTGCCGTGTTGCGCGACGCTTCTCCGCTCTTTGCGCAACGTGCCCATCCCCCTGCCGGACTAAAAGGGGCTGATGGCCACATAGGTGCCCATGGTTTCCCATGACATCTTTGGCGCGCTAGGTAGGGGGATCACTTGCGCGAAACCGAGAGCGTAATCTGTGCGTCATCTTCATCGACTTTTTCGTCGTCGACAGCGTCATCGACTGTGGCGCCCAAGAGGAAGCCCAGAGCAGCAAATCACCCGTCCACCTCGAAGGCTCTGCCGCCCGCGGCCGCCGATGTCGCGGGGAATGTAGGGGCTCGTGAGGGTGTGGATGCTGCGGGGGATGTGGTCGGCGCAGGCGGCGCCGTCGCCACCTCCCCCCATGGCCGAAGGAGGAACGGGAGGTACCGGGGAAGGACAGCATCTACAACATCCTGACGGCCATGCTCCATGAGGTATGGATGGAGGGATCATTCCACCTGAACCCCTTCTCCTCGCCAACGGGCACAGCCGCAGTGATGATGCTCGCTCTGGGGCGAATCGCAACCCTTCGGCCGCCCTCGCTGTGGGCGCGACCGCAGGGCACGTGCCACCCCTGGGGCGGGCTGACCCAGCTACTGTGCCCAATGGAGCCGCTGGCCCTCGGTTACCTCTGGCGTGTCACCATGCCGTCCCAATGGCTGGTTCACAGCAGCAAGGGCGCGACGCAGTCGCCACCGGCAATGTCAGAAGCCAAGCGACACTACGATCTACATCATCATCACCTATGCCAAGCACTGCCTCAGAGGCCATGGCGCGAGCCGAACTGCTGTTGAGATTTACACCAGCGGCAGACCAGATGGACGAGTGGCGAGCCACCATCCAAAGTTTGATTGGTTTTGCCAAGGCGGAAGGATCATAGCGGGCCGGACCGCCAAGGCCTTCCCAGGTAGCAACGACGGCTCGTGCGGCTGGTCACGCGGGAGGGGCCACCCTCACAGTGCAATCCCCACCATGGCAAGCCGCCCGGGAGCCGCTAGTCCAAATGCCTGATGATGTCTCGACGGCCTCGTCAGATCCTCGAGCGCGTCAAGGCCGACAGCGTGCCCCGAAGGGCAGGCGAAGGGAAGGCGCGTGCTTCATCGACGAGCGGCGCCGCGACAACCCCCGCCGTTCCAAAGGGTGCGGTGGCTCCGACGTCGACGAACCCGCGCTCGGAGATGGCGAGTGCCTGCCTTTTGAGGTTGGGTGCCCTGCCTTCACCCGTGAGCTTTGGCAAGTCCGTTGGCCGTCCACTCACACGTTCAAGCCAGAGATACATGAGAAGTATGATGGGAGACTAAACCCGGCAGAGTTCTTGAGCATCTACACCATCGCTGTTCAAATTTCCGGGGGAAGAGATGAGAAGGTGTTCGCCAACTACTTCCCTTTGGCCCTCAAGTCAAATGTGTGGTCTTGGCTGATGCACCTGCCGGAGAACTCCATTTCGACCTGGGCTGACCTGTGCCACGTGTTCATTGGTGCCTTCATGGGTGGCCATCAAGAACCAGGGCGGCCCAGCGACTTGCAGCTTCTCCGACAGAAAGAAGGACAAGCTCTGCGGAAGTACTTGCAGAGATTTAGTCGAGTCCACAGAAATATCCTAGATATCCACCCATCTGCTGGGATAGCTGCCTTCCAATCCAACATGCGCAACCGCAGGATACATTCCAAGATGAACGTTCGGTTGGCCAAGACTGTGAAGGAGCTCTACACTTTGGTGGACAAGTGTGCTCGGGTGGAGGAGGGGAGGAAACTTCCTGGAGAGGAAGATTGCGTCGACATCGACTCAGAAGATGACGACGAAACCATCAGAAAGAAGAAGAAGAATAAGAAGCACAACAAGAAGCGCAAGGATAAGACAATGATGGTTGTTGAGGGGTCAGGCATGCCTAGTACCAGCAAGAAGGCCAAGGCTGAAGCCCCTGGCAAGGAGGCTACCACATGCACTAACTGCCGGGAGGCGGCGGCTGCCGAGAAAGCTGGGAAAGGTGATGGGCCGTACTGTAAGATTCATCGGACCAAGGGACATGATCTCCAGGAGTGTTATCAAGTTGAGTAGCTCGTCAAGAGACAGAAGGCTGAGTATGAGAAGCGTGATAAGGAAAAAGGTCAGAATGGCGCTGGCGGGAAGGGCCGGGGTGGTGAAGCAAATCACCCCGGCAAGGCTCCTCGGAACCAAGGGAAACCCGCCAAGGGCCGAGAGAAGTAGGATTGCAGTAATGAGAGTGATGGAGGGAATGAAGAGGAAGCCATCGAGTAGGAATTTCGGAAGGCCACTGACGCCCTGTGCATTGACGGGGGTGCATCTTTGCACTCCTCCCACCGCCAACTTAAACAATGGGTGCGTGAAGTCAATGCCATGGAGCCGGCGGCAGATTCTCAGAAGCCGCTCAAGTGGTCACGCACGCCCATCATCTTTGATGAAGATGACCACCCCGACCGCATTACTGCGGTAGGGTGCTTGCCGTTGTTGGTCTCACCAACAATTCGCAACCTCAAGGTCACAAAGATTCTGGTTCACGACGGGGCCGGGTTGAATCTGATTTCCCCAAAGGTTACCAGCAAACTCCAGATAGCAGAGGAAGAACATAAGGCCACAGGAATGTTTCAAGGAGTCAATCCGGCAGGAGCTGTCCTAAGGGAAAGGTTACGTTGCTAGTGACATTTGGAGGGGAGTTGAACTACATGACTGAGAAAGTTGTGTTTGATGTGGTTGACCTCCCTCTACAGTACAACGGGATCCTTGGGTGCCCGGCCCTGGCCAAATTCATGGCAGCATGCCACTATGCCTACAACACCTTGAAGATGCCAGGGCCGATGGGCATCATTTCCGTTCCGTCGGACAAGAAAGACGCAATTATTTGCATGGATAAGATATACCGAGACGCGATGGCGGCAAAGGTCATGGAAGCCACAGTTCCCACCAACGAAAAGCATAGCAGAGGCACTGGCAAGGAATCCGGGAAGCATACCTCTATGGAATGTATCGCGCCCGTTGATGACACGCCAGAGAGTTCCAACAGCAAGAGATCCAAGGCTACTCCACCCCAAGTGAAACAGGTAGCGGCAGGGTTGGCTGGCGCTGATGGTACTTTCACTATTAGCACCATCCTTCATGACAAATAGGAAAGCACGCTCGTTGCCTTCCTGCGGGCGAATATCGATATGTTTGCTTGGCAACCATCTGATATCCCCGGTGTTCCCAGGGAGGTAATCGAGCACCACCTTGCTATCTGCCCACATGCCCGGCCCGTCAAGCAGAAGGTTCGGAAGTAGGCCTTGGAACGACAACAGTTCATTGCCGAGGAAATCAATAAACTTGAAGCAGTTGGTTTGGTCAGAGGAGTACTACATCCAACATGGTTAGCAAACCCAGTGGTTGTGTGCAAGGCTAATGGAAAATGGAGGCTTTGCATAGATTTTACGGATCTGAACAAGGCATGCCCAAAGGACCCATTTCCCTTGCCCCGCATCGACCATATCGTGGATTCTACTTCAGGATGTGAATAGCTCTCTTTTCTGGATGCATACTCTGGATACCATCATATTTTTATGTCCAAGGAAGACGAAGAAATGACCTCATTCATCACCCCATGCGGCACGTACTGCTTTGTGCGCATGCCTTTCGGGTTGAAGAGTGTCGGGTCCACTTTTGCAAGAGCTGTCCAGATTGGCTTTGTACCACAGTTTCACAGGAACATTGAAGCATATATGGATGATATTGTGGTCAAGAGCAAGGACAGATCAACCTCATCCAGGATTTAGAAGAGACATTTGCTAATCTGCACAAGATCAACTTGAAGCTGAATCCAGAGAAGTGCGTGTTGGGCGTTCCCTCTGGCAAGCTACTTGTTTTCTTTGTGTCCCACCGTGGGATAGAGGCCAACCCCGATAAGATCAAGGCTATTGAGCAGATACAGGCACCCAAGACAGTTAAGGATGTGAGGCATTTGACAGGAAGCATTGCCGCGCTTAGCAGATTCATCTCCAAGTCTGGCGAGCGTGCCTTGCCGTTCTTCAAGATTTTGAAGAGGGCATGACTCATGAAGTGGACCCCGGAAGCAGATGCAACACTGTAGGATTTGAAGGCCTACTTGTCTTCTGTGCCTACTTTGGTCGCACCTTAACCACAAGAGCCATTAGTGCTATATCTGGCAGCAACTACTCAAGTGGTTAGTGCAGCCCTAGTAGCACAGCGAGAAGTGGAAGAAGCAGCCACCTCAGCAAGTGTCCCATCTGGGGAAGAGGAAGAGAGCGGCCCGGCAAGGTCAGATACGGATCAGGATAAAGAAGAGCACGGCAGCAGAAGCAACCCCAAGGACACGGCAAGGAAGAAGGTGGTGCAGCGCCCAGTATACTTTGTCATCTCCCTGTTGCAGGGGGCTAGATCCAGGTATTCTGGCGTGCAAAAGTTGTTCTTTGGCCTTGTCATGGCCTCAAGGAAACTGCGCCACTACTTCCAAGCCCAAGAGATCACGGTTGTCACCCGCTTACCGTTGCAAAGGATACTTCAAAACCCAGAAGCCACCGGTAGGATAGTGGAGTGGGCATTGGAGTTATCCAGCTTTGGCCTGAAGTTTGAAAGCACATCAACAATCCAAAGCAGGGCGTTGGCAGAGTTTATTGCAGAATGGACGCCAACCCCTGATGAAGAAGTACAGGAAACAGTTATCCCCGGCAAGGAAGCGCCCCAAGAATGGATCATGTATTTCGATGGTGTCTTCTCCCTATAAGGTGCAGGGGCTGGCGTGCTTCCCGTGGCTCGCACTGGAGAGCACCTGAGGTATGTCGTCCAGATGCACTTTCCCCGGGAGGAGGCTACACGTGCTGCACGCTATCAGCAAGCCCTGCGTCGCTATCACAGCCACAGGGTTCATGCCCGGTGTTTTGAGGAAGGCGACCTTGTTCTTAGGCGCGTTAAGTCCGCCAAGGGTACAAACAAGCTATCGCCGAAGTGGGAAGGCCCTTACTGGGTAGTACGAGTCACCAGACCTGGCGCAGTCCGTCTGGAGGCCGGAGATGACATTCAATTGCAAAACTCATGGAATAATGAGCATCTCCGCAAGTTCTACCCGTAAGGCGCGGCTGTCGGGCCCTGCCCAGCAGCCACCCTTTTGTACAGGCCTTTCCTCAGCTGCATGTAACCCCTTGTACAAAGCCAGGCGAAGACCCTGAGCAACAGAGAAATAAATGAAGCACTGGGGGCCCCCGACAAGTTGCATGCATGCATAAGCATTTCATAAGCATTGCATGATTCATGTAGATAGGTTGCATGATCATGTAGATAGATTGCATCTGGCATCATCTTCATTTGCATAAATTGCAGGCTCCTGCCGTGGACTTAGTCCGAGGAAGAGGATGCGAAGACAAGCCAACACTGCGATCTCCAGCAAACCAAACAGATAAGTTCCATCTCTTATCCATACATGTTCCTTGAGTAGAACTTGTGCATACGAAAACCTGGCCGCCTCGGAAACAAAGGTGCTCCCATCTACTGTCATGAACGTTGCTTCGGTCAGGATGGTCGTAGTGGCCTTTGGCTGAAAGGGGTTGGCGGGCGGCTGGTCTCTGCCAATAGGTTCTGCACCCGGCAGGCTCAGCCTCACGGCAGTAGTCCTATGGGGTGCCGACAAGGTAGCTTACCGGGATCTACCTGTTTACGTGAAAGTATGGAGGAGTTTCACCTCTGCATGGATATCATACATGCACAAGTACTCGGCAAAGCTTATCTTTTTCATTAATATGCTGATCTACAAGTACCAATCTCACGGAACATAAACATGGATACAAGAGATTACATTATTTGAACAAAAATTTGGCAAGTGCCTACAGATTTAAGACTGAAAAAAGATAAGTGCCCCGTGATCCCCTCTTTTCATTTTCCATCCGCCAGGTATTGCGGTGGGAAGAGAAGACGGCTGAAAGAGCACCCAAGCAGGAGCCCACCCCCGATCCCATCGTAGCCTGCCGGGCGCGGCCTAACAAGATGGGGAGTGGCGAGGCTGTGAAGGAGGGGCACAAAGAGCAGCACGGTGGCACCCTGATCACCACCTCTAGGACCAGCAAAAAGCCCCAGCTCGAGCACCGAAGGGATCAACCGCCGACGCCCAGTTGGAAGACTGCCGGAGGAGGGGGAAGGCACCAAGGGAACATCCCTCCCCGACTATCACCCGAAGAGACTGGTGATGATGGTGCCGGGGAGGGAGGAGAAGGGCGGAAAGATGAGGTGGCAGGTCGCCAATATGAGACGAAGGCGTCGGTGCCATCGTACTCCGACCTGACGCCCTGCCTCCCGCCTCCCCAGCCTTCCCTCGATCTCTCTCCATCACCGCCACTCCAGGAAGACGCCAGGCCCCCAGCCCGGCACCTCCGCGGAAGAGACGGCGAGCGACTGCGACGAGCAGGACACTCGAGGCGCGCCGCTCCCCGCCTTGGTGGGCAGGAAGATGTCGCCGTCCTTAGCAAGAATATGAGGTCCGCCGGAAGGAGCAGTGTTGGGATTACCAAGGACCCCATACACTGCATCCCAGGCAAGCATCAAGAGCCCCGGACACCTCGCCAACAGGGTGGCGACCTGCGGCGACGCGCGGCACCGGACCAGACTCACTCCCTAAGCATCAGCACGAGCATTCGACATCATCAGCAACTCCAAGATAGGGCCCGGGGGCTGGCCCCATGCTCTTCCTTTCAGCATACCCAGAAGAAGCAGAAGGCGGAGGAGGAGTGGAACGTGGATGAATGCCTCTGCTCCTCGCCCACTCCCCTTTTATAGGCGAGCTGGGGTGGGGGCTGATTCCCCGGCGAGTACCCGCCATCCTCCTCCACCAATCCAAGAAGATCGAGCACCTGCTTTGATGCTCTCCCGCATCACACACATACATTTACCTACTCCACTCAATGCATGCAGCATACGTGGCTGAGGATAAGGGCGCGGTGGGAACAGTGAATTAGCAGTTACCCACCCGTGCGTTAAAGTCATTCACTGGCCATTACAAGAATGGTCCCACCACAATTGGTGTTGCACGGCGCGCGGGAAAACCGGAAACTGACCCGAGCTCAGGTTAATGAAGAAGCAAAGAAGATCTCAAAGGGCGGAGCCGCCCTTACATTTCTGCCTGTGCACTGGTTAGGGCCTACCCCGACGACGCCTAGCGGCGCATCCGTGCCAGGCCCGGGGGCTCCTGTCGGTGCAACAGACCCTGGGTCCATTGCACGAACTATGCACAGGCCAGAGACAAGATTGCAAGACCAAGATCAGACCAAACAAGGAGGATCAATTCCTTTGAAGGATCCAAGTGCAAGACGAGAAGGCCAAGGCGAGCCAGAGGAACGAGGCATCGCCAAGGGAAGGACCTACCTTGCCGGGCAGGCGAGCCTGGCAGGGTTGGGTTTTGCCCCGGAAGAAAGCTCCCAGATCGTCCCGGCAGGCCTGCCGGGGGTGGCGGAGGCAAGCCACTCCACCGCTCCACCTCACAAGGGACGCAAGTCAGTAATCAAAGCGGTATCGAGCTCCAAGGTGACTAAGTGGCTGCTTTCTGCTACATGGCAGCCACTTCCTACATCAAACACCTCCATATGACACCCTTCCTGAGACGTGTCAAGCAAGCAGGCGCGAAGCTGGCAAAACAGCCCGGCAGGGCCTGCCAGGCGAGCTGTGATGTGACACTGAGTGTCGCATTTAATGCGCTTTGTCAGCCTGTGGAGTTAGATATGATAGCACTGTTAGCTATCTAATCAGTACGCAAAGACTGATTTGCCACTATGGTGACCCCTTAATCTATAAAAGGAGGCCCATGGTGACCGTAGAAAGGGTTGGATCCTCGCATATCCATACGGGCGTAGCCACTCTCACCCCCAGAGCGACCTTGCCGGGCGAGTGTGCTATGTTCACCACCATTATCCACCATCAATCCACCAAAGCAGGAGTAGGGTTTTACGCCTCACGGCGGCCCGAACCTGGGTAAAGACTGCCCGTGTGATCTCTGCCGTGCCGCGCGACGCTTCCCCGCTCTTTGTGCAACGTGCCCATCCCCCCGCCGAACCAAAAGGGGTTGATGGCCCCATAGGTGGCTGTGGTTTCCCACGACAAACCGCCACCCTTTGAAGGTGATGAGGCAACTATAACCACAATGTCACCTCTTGCTGTAGTGGGTCAGTACCTATCCACTAACAGTGCCAAAAGCACGTTCCTTCATAATACTGGGTTGCACTACTGCAGGTTGCTGCTAACGCGACACAACCATCAGAGACCCTTTGACGAAATTGTGTGTGATGCATTAATCACAAATGGGGATGTAAAAAAATGTCAAAAAAATACAAAACATTTGTGATGGTGGGGACATCAAACACGGTTCAAATTTTAGTTACGTGTGCGATGCGGGGCATACGGTTGATCCATACGAACTATTTGTGATTAGACTGAACAACAGAAACGGGCAGCCATATCAATGTGTGTGCGATATATGGCATACAGTTTGCTCCGATGGACTATTTGCTATTGGGGAATGCAATAGAAACGGTTAGCTAGATCAAGGTGTTTGTGATATATGGCATACGATTCACTCGGACGAACTGTTTTTGATTAGGGAACAGAACAGAAACGGTTCAACTTAACAAGATGTGTGTGATATGCGGCATACAGTTCACATAGATGAACTGTTTGCGATGAGCCAAAAGAACACAAACGATTTGTGTAAACAAGATGTGTGTGATATGCAGCAAATAGCCCACTCGGATGAACTATTTGCAATGCGAAATTATAACACAGACGGTTACTATAGTTAGTTCGTGTGCGATTCTGTTTGTACAAAAAACTTTGAAAAATGCAAACTAGTTGCTTGCGGTGGTTAGGAGTATCGCACACGATGCGTCTGCGAATACTTGTGTGCGATGATTAGTAAGTTACACATATGTTTCCTTATGTTAACACGTGTGTGATAAATAACACGTGGCACCGCATACGGTATTCGGGTTGTGTGTATGCTCCACTTAGTCTTCCCGTGCTCCAGCGAATACTTCCCGCTCTCCACATGGGTGAATTGTAAAATCTACGCCTCTTCCCTCATCGGTTTCCCGCCACTAGCTAATGGCTTGCTGCATATAACCCAGGCGGCAACGCACCGTCGCGACACTCTGCGCAGATCTAGTACTCACCCATCTACCATTAGTTATTTCAAGCATGCCAGGCAACGACCAAAGCTTCGACATCGACCCCTACCTGCGTTACATCTTCGGCGAGGAGAACGAGCCGGAGCAGGTCGGGGAGCAAGAGCTTCATTGGCCGGTGCAGGCAGCATGGCCCATCGGCAGTGATATCGGCGTGACAGTCCTTGGGTGCATAATCGACATATTGCAGAGGAAGTGTGATGAGTAGTTTGCCATCCACTGTGCAAAAGATCGAGAGCTGCTCGACGGCATGATCGATGACCCACCCGAAGAGCCGCTGTCACCAGTGCTCATCGAGAGCCTGATGCCCCGCAAGGAAAGGGCAGAGGCCCTCTGTGATTCAGTCAAGACACAGCCAGCCTACAGCTTCATCATTGCCAGCGGCGGCCATGTCAACCTCGATCTGACGATGTGGTGGCCAGGCTTGAGCGCATCCTTGGTAGAGTTGACGTCCCCGATGAAGAAGAACATTGCCAACGTGGTATCTTGAGCATGCAGGTGATGGATGGAATTTGCTACCAGGTCAGAGACACAGAAATGGAGCGGTTCCGTGGAGATATCATGGACGCGATTGCACACTGTCAAGCTCTTCTGGAAGAGGCCCAGTAGCCCCAAGAGCCTCCCAGCGCCAGCAGCTCCATAGGGGGAGGCGGGTCGGGACACTTGGAATGAATGGCCGCAAGGGTGCTATGCTGATCATGGAGTACGAGAAGGCCGCCAGCTTAGCCTTTTAGCCTATATTTTATTATAATTGTATGCATATGTAGGTCGTGAGTGTTTTGGGCGTTGCCGCTTGTGGCATTTTAAATTATCCTGAATATGTAAGACAATTATTAAATGTTGCCATTGTAAATTTGCATCAATGGCGAGCAGAGTGCGCATAGGGATGCCAGAGTGAGCGCGCCGCGGCCACCTCAATGGCGAGTAAAACGCGCGGATCAACACGAGTAGAGTGCACCACGGCCGCCCCAACGGCGAGCAACCATGTGGTCAACCTTCTGGCACCCCGTGGGAGGCACGATGGCGCATCCATCGGACACGATGGTGATATGTTAACCGTGTGTGATAGTGGGCAGACACATACATGTACATCCAAGAACGCGGGCCCACGTACGCCATCCGGGGACCGTTTTCGGCCTTCCGATGCGTGGCATATGGTTGATCCATGAGAACTGTTTGCTATGAGCCAGAACAATAGAAACGGGCTTTGTAGGCCTAGACCATCAATAAATTTTGACCTTGTTTCTCGTCACATTGCAGATTACAACGCAATAAGTAATTGCAAATCTGTTCACACCGATCAAACCAATATGTGTTCACACTTAGCACTGGGCTATAAAAACTACCCACTTGAAAATTACTTCACAGTTCCTCTCCTCATCACCCACAAAACTGGTCTTTCCTGTCAAGTCATTCTGCCATGACTGGTAGGAGGAGTTTCGGGTGGACATATAACCAGGGAGCAAAAACCAAGGACGCGGAAGCACTAGAGAGGTCCCGCCGCCATGCGGCAGCCGCAGCAGAGATGTCCCGGCGCACCGCGGAGCCCTCGAACGAGCTCTCACCGGCAGGCGAGGGCTCTCACAAGCGCACTCGTCACGTCAATGATCGCGACAAGCTGGCGTTGCTGAAGTCCTTGGCCGGTGACGATGACATTCTCGCTGGAAGATGCTGCATGAGCAGAGCAGTCCCTCGGGGAAGACGCTGACAGCGGTCATCGAGGAACTAATGGGTGACTTTAGGAAGCTCTGGATCGAGAGCGAGCGGGAGGTGGAGGAATCCGTGGCTGCTTTCAAGCAAAGTCGTGAGGAATTGAAGAAGGAGCTGGAGGATGTCATCGCCCAGTGATCCATTGATGAGTAGAGACAGTAGCGGCCCAGATCATTGTCTGCGATTTCCTTCTTCTCTTGCCCCCGTGTCTTCCGGGCTTTGCCGCATGTGGCATTTTAAATTATCCAGAATATGTACGAGAATTATTATCCGCGCCATTGTAATTTTTTTGTAGTATTATCCGTTGACATTTTATTTGTCATCGTATTATCCGTTGCCCTATGTGGCATTTTAAATTAGGATAGAATACGAGTTGAAAAAATGAACAAAGCAAATGCTAATGTTGAGCGGGGCCATGGGATCACAAGCAAACACCCTCCGTCCAGGTGCTTTAATTAACCACGTGTTAAGCAGCGGCTGGGCCGCCATTAATGGAGAAGTTGTGAGCGAGGCGGGCAACTGGTGGATGGATGTCAAAGAGCTCGCTTCCCGGTGAGCATGGGCGGCCTTGCTGCTCACACATGTCCCGTAGAGCCTGCGAGGTGGACAGGATGCACGCGTCCCGTCGAGCTTGCGCGGTAGACTGCTCGCACGCGTCCCATCGAGCCTGCACAGCGGACTACTCGCGCTTGTCCCGTCTAATCAAACAGCTGCACGCATGCCACCGAGTAAGGTTAAATTTTGGCACAAAATACAAAGATGACCAATTAACAAAGACGGAGGTAGTATTATCCCATAAGAAAAGAAGGACGGGTGGCCGCACTTAAATGGTTATGGGAACACACGGTTCATATAATGCAACCATTTGCGATATTAACATGTCAGCTATTTGTTTCAAAAGGACTTTGTTGGCTATTAATGTGTGCGCCTTGTCTCAAACTGGATGATTTTTTTACCATGGCATATATGTGCCATGTCATGAAACCATGCCAAGTTTCATGTTTTTTGGGTGAGTTTTCGATTTACTAGGATTTAGAAACCGAGATTCTCAATGTTTCAGGACTACGAGAAGTTTGTAATTCATTCCCATTCCTTCAATGAGACCTAAACATGCACCCAATGACACATGTACGATTTTCCACCCATTTTGCTTCACTGGAGCATGTGCTTGTAGTTAAAATTTGAATTATGGACTACATTAAATGCCTAGAAAACTCAATTAATATATAAAATGGCCAAACGAACCCTGAACAGTTTCAAATTTCAACATGACACTCTTGTTATTCTATGTTGCCTGTAGAAAACAAAGTTCAAGGCGAGAAGAGGCAGCGATTATCGTTTCGCCCACAAGAGGGCCATGTTTCCCTACAGGAACCACGAGGGTTGCGAGAAGCTTCGGTTTGTAAGAGGCTTGTAATATAGCTTGGCCCAAATTGGACAATTATTTTACTATGACATATATGTGCCATGTAGTGACACCATGCCAAGTTTCATGATTTTGTGGTGAGTTTTGGATTTACGGAGATTTGAAAACCGAGATTCGCAATGTTTGCCGAGATGGTTGAATTCATTCCCATTCCTTCCATGGGACCTAAACATGCACCCCCATGGACAGATGTACATTTTTTCTTGCCATTTTGGTGCACTGGAGCTTGTACTTGTAGTTCGGATTTGAATTATGTACATTAAATGCCTAGAAAATTCAATTAATGAATAAAAAGGTCAAACGAACCCTGAATAATTTCAAAGTTCAGCGTGTTCCATGTTGTGTGTAGAAGAAAATACAAGTCTAGAAGAGGGAGCGATTATCGTTTCGCCCACAAGGGGACACGTTTCCTTATCAAAACTACGAGGGTTCTTGCAACAGGCTCCGGTTTGTAAGAGGTTTGTAATAAAGCTTGGCCCAAATTGGACAATATTTTTACCACGACATATATGTGCCATGACGTGACACCATGCCAACTTTCATGACTTTCTGGTGAGTTTTGGGTTTACGGGGATTTAAAAACCAAGATTCCAAATGTTTGAGGACGGGCCAGGATGCCGGTACAGTTGTAATTCATTCTCATTCCTTGCATGGGACCTAAACATGCACCCAAGGATACATGTATAATTTTTCTAGCCATTTTGGTGAACTGGAGCATGTATTTGTAGTTCGGATTTGAATTATGGACATTAAATGCCTAGGAAACTCTTAGTGTATAAAAAGGCCAAACGAACCCTGAATAATTTTAAATTTCAGCACTGATATTCCGTAGTTCCATGTTACCTGTAGAAGGAAAAAGAAGGCGAAAAGAGGCAATGATTATCGTTTTGCCCACAAGGGGGACACATTTCCCAATCGAAACCATGAAGCTTCTTGAGAGAAGCTTCGGTTTGTAAGAGGCTTGTAATAAAACTTGCCCAAAAAAATTTCCTCGACATATATGTGCCATGTCGTGACACCATGCCAAGTTTCACGATTTTTGGGTGAGTTTTGGATTTTTGGGGATTAAAAAACCGAGATTCTTCTCACAAAATGTTTTCAAATAGCACACGGTTCACTCATGAAAGCCGTGTGCCTGCCAAACTGTGGCCAATCCCCCCTGCTGCCGCGCGATCTGAGTCGTGCGTTCTGATTGGCCAGAACCCAAACCCAACGGATCATATGTCTGCACCATTGGATGCTCCCAGATCAAACGGCAATCCTCATCCCTTTCGACAGCACATGCAGTTCCGGTTGTGAATTTATTTATATGGGTAAGCACTATGCGCATGCGTCGTGCTAGCTCACGCTTCGTTCTCTACTAAGTTTTCTATACTAATGTTGTTATATATCCAAACACGCTACCATTTCCCGCCACTCCTCCAATCGGTTTCCTGCCTCTTCTCCCATCGTTTTCCTGCTGCTAGTGTCAGTGCTCATAGAAGGCTAGGTGGCAACACACCGGCCATGTAAATATCACACCCAGTTTTCAAAATCACAAATGTGTGTGATAGTAGGGAGTAGGTCCCATAGGGTGACCAGCGTGAAACGCCTTAAAGGCAAGGAGGCAATTCCTATTAGCAAGGGGCGGCTTCCCATCCGCTAGCCTAGTCGAATAGAACGCAGAAGTTAAGCGTGCTTGGGCTGGAGTAGTCTAACGATGGGTGACCCGGTGGGAAGTTGCATATCTCAAACTTCATTTAAATGCTATGATACGGTCATTATAGAGATAAATGTCTCTATATTGACCTGTCATGGCGATTATATAAACCTTGGGATTCTTGTTTTGCTAATTTGTGGACTATGTTTTTTATTGATTATTTTTTGTTCTAAAAAATCAAAGAATGATCGACTGTCATGGCGATTATATAAAACTTGGGATCCTTGTTTTGCTAATTTGTAGACTATGTTCTTTATTGGTTATTTTTTGTTCTAAAAAATCAAGGAATGATCGACATCTGTAGGCCCACAAAATTATCCCTTTGACTCAACGCACGAGAAGGGTTTACTCTTTGCTATGTTAGAGCAAATCAAGTTTCAGCACATGCGTTGGACGACACCTGGCCCCTACCCCCCCCCCCCCACCTGCCTCGAAGTTGCGTTCCCGACATCGTACATCTTTAACCTGGCCGCGGGGGTACGCTGTTTAGTTTGTAATGTTACTGATGTAGTTGGTGCCCCATCGAACTTGTGCTTTCGGGATTTGAACAAATCACACACCAGACCCATACATTTTTTTGGGTCGCATGCAGGGTATAGGGCGCCGGGTGTTCTGATCGAGCATGTCTCCCTTGTGCGGTTTATAGACGCCGCACATATCTGTGGGCTCCCCGGGGTATATATATTATCCTTGATCGATAACGAGGGGGTCCCACACAATCTATCCCTTTGACCCAACATACGAGAAGGGTTTGACCATGATGGTTTCCTATTGCTATGTATGCCATGTTAGACCAAATAAAGTTTGAGCGCATGCATTGGACGACACCCCCCCCCCCCCGCCTGGAAGTTGGGAAACTGACATCGTACGTATTGAACCTGGCTTGGGGTCGGGTACGGTGTTTGGTTTGTAATGTAGTTGGTGGCCCATCGAAGTTGTGCATTCGGGATTTAAACACATCACACACCACCATACCCATACATATTTTCGGGCCGCATGCAGTGTACACGAGGTCTTCTGATCGACCACGTCTCCCTTGTGCAGTTTTTTGTGATGACATGCATATATGTGGGCTCTCCGAGTGTATATATATCATCCCTTTGACCGATAACGAGGGGTATGTGTTGGGCATGAATGGATTCCTCCTAGTTCATGTTAGGGCCGGTCACCGTTACATGTCATTCAACCAAAGCTCGAGCTCATGCGTTTTCAGGATTCCCTCCCACATGCTCGGATTGCTGGGTTCGACCGACACCGTACCATGAGTATCTTGTCCTTAACTACCTGGCTTTCATGGTTGTTGTCTGTATCAAGAGGCAGGTGCCACATCTAAATTGTACACTATTCTATATTGAAAACACACATCACCCCTTCCAACGTACATCATTTTGGGCCGCATGCAGGCAGTGCTGGTTTTGTGGTCCCCTCGTGCGATTTTTTATGATGGTTCAATCTATTGATCCAAGCGGTTTATCGACAACAACAGTTGTCATTTGACCGAACGATAGATTCACTGGTCCGTCTTATGGTAGGTCATGGCAACATGCATGTATGACCAAATTATCATTACGTGCATCCGCCCCGCAGACAAGAAGTGGGAGGTGGGTAAAGCACCCTAGCTAGCTACGACATTATGTCATTATAGATATATCCAAGGGTGCTTTCGGGTTTGCGAGGCAGGTGCCACCAAAGTTGTGCATTGTGTATTTAAAGTTTTAAACATCACAACCTATATTTCTACATATATTTGGCCACTTCCAGCTGGTTCTTGACTTCTGGCCCCTTTCATCGATCTTCGACGACGCGCCCAACCGTGGGCCCGCATGGTCAAAGATGAGCATTGGAATTTTGAACATCACAGACCAGCCATTTCACTCATATATATTTGGGCCACATGCTAGTGTGGTTGTCTTCTAACCCTCTCTAACGTTTTTTTTGCTACAAAGACTCTGATGATGCTCAACGGACACGGGTATAATGGATTAACCATGTGCGATGCAAGTGCGCTGTGAATCACCACGACTGCGCAAGCGCGAGCAAAGGTGGAGGTACTGGCTTAACTGTGTGCGATGCAAGTGCGCTGTAAAATCACCACCTGCGCAAGATAAAGGCGGGTAGTTTATTTAGATTGAATTCCATGTTTGCGTCTGAAAATTAGGACGAACCGTGTGTGATAGACCAGCTAGCTAGAAATCTAAAAACAAACTACCCGCCTTGAGCGTTGCAAAAATCAGCAGTTCTACTGCTTTTCCTTATTATCATACATGCATATTCTTATTGGACCGTGCACGATCTTGGGTACTCCCGCCCCGCATCAATTCCTTTACCAAAATTTTAGTAGCCGTCGTACTTCAACCGTCACCCACACTTCTCCAGCACCGACCTTACAGGAAAATTGCAGTAGCCGAGGCATTTGAACCGTCGCCCTCCCTTGTCAACCACCATCTCCACCCACTAGTACTAAAATTTTCTGTAGTCGCGACGTATCCTCAAACAACACCCCGCCCCCCTCCATAGTCCCCCCACCCGGCCCCCTCCCCACTCGAACCCTAGCTCGCCGACGCCGTCGGCGCCGCCGACGCCAACCCCTGCCGGTCTGCCCGTTCCTCCTAGCTTAGATAATAAAGTTCAGGTTACCCAGCGATTCCCATATCGTCGCCCCACTCCCCTGAGTTTTTAGATGAGTCCTGTGGTGTCCCTCACTGCTAGATCCACATCCGCTGCTCCAGAATGTCGTAGCCTAAGCTCGACCACGTATCTCGGGGAGCCCGACGAGCGTTCGGCCAAGAAGAGGTTTATCATGGCCTCTCCGGCGGACGTTGGCGAGGTGGCCGCCATTCGCCCCGACCTGTCGATCCTGGAGCAACACCTCACCGCGGAAGCTGGCAAAGACGTTTACTATGTTGCCATGCCGAAGGCTTCACGCCAGCGGGCTAGCGTATTACTGTATCTCGGGAAAGCTGGCTACGACATCAAGCTCGTCGACAGCGACGGCTTCACGTGGGCCATGTCAGAGGTTAAGTGGTCCAACCCCAACCCCTCTGGTTCAACCGCCATTGATCTCTTCGACACCCTACCGCTGATCACCTCCGCCACACGGTCAAGGATTTGCGATCCTTGTACGCCATCGAGCCCATTTTGTCATTTTTGAAGGACACGTTCTACGGCAACGGCTTGGGATCCTCAATTGCCAAGTCAGATCTCATCAACCACGACCACGAGGAGGGCACCAACAAAGGTTCTTCCAAGGTGAAACAGCCCATCTGTGACATCAGAGAGCGCACCATGGGTCTGTGCTCTTCCAACTAGAAGGATCCCGTCCATGACATGTGAGGCAACATCTTATCAGCAAATCTTAACTTTTCTAGCTTGCCAACCCGTACCCTTTGTTGTAGTAGCATTTGCCATGCGGTGTTTTAATTGTGCCGTATTTAATTATTTTAGTTATGCAAAAATGTATTGTTCAATAGGGCTATGTGATGTTTAAGTATGAATTGTCCACTTTAGTTTCACGAATGGCTATATTTGGTTGTTTATAGTGAGTAGATGCCTCGTTTATCTATATTTGGTTGTTACCTTGGTTGTAGTGAGCATTTTTCCAGTTATCGAGCAGATGCCTTGTTTATCTGTATTTGGTTCTTAGGTTGGTTGTAGTGAGCATTTGTCCAGTTATCAAGCAGATGCCTTGTTTATCTGTATTTGGTTGTTAGGTTGGTTGCAGTGAGCATTTGTCAAGTTTTCAAGCAGATGCCTTGTTTATCTGTATTTGCTTGTTAGGTTGGTTGTAGTGAGCATTTGTCCAGTTTTCAAGCATATGCCCTGTTTATCTATATTTGCTTGTTAGGTTGGTTGCAGTGAGACTCTGTCCAATTTTCAATGGTTATATTTGGTTGTTATACTGATCACTTATGCCTTGTTTATTTCAGTCATTCAAAATGTGATGTTCATTATGTGCAAGTCGGAACTGTGCTGCACGATTGCATCAATACCAGTTTGAATGGCTATATTTGGTTCCAGTTATGCCTGCTGTAGTTAACACATGCCCTTTATTTCAATTTTACACATTTATCCAGTGTGATGTTTAAGCATTACCTATGTTCTATTCATTTTCAACAATACCAGTTTGAATTGCAATATTTGATGGCTGTTAAGCCTGTTGTAGGTAACATTGCCTTCCATTTTATATCTGCTTTAACAGCATGCTGAAACCAACACATTCAAGCTATCATTTGGAGATGATGTTGTTTACCTTTGCTATATTTGCTTGATGTTAAGGTTGCTGTACTTATCATGCCTTTCAACTACTTATGCAGGACAACAACGGGAGTGGCCATCATTTTCCGCCAAGGTTAGTCTCATCCCTCGGCTTGTACTCCCCCCATCGTTCCATAATGTAGTGCATATAGATTCAGGCCTGGACACTTGTTAGCTTCTAATATTGACTTGTTGCTTGTAGGTACATATGCCCTTGGCAAGGATCCACGCATCGACCCTTTTTGCGTATGGGGCAATGAGATATTCATGAACAAACATCAAGTGAGGAAACTAATAAGGTTTATTAGCAAAAAGATATGAATGGTGGCAAGAAAATTATTTGTTTATGCTCTATCCAACACAACAGTGAGCTCTAGGGTGGTAACTACAAACTCTACAGCCTTCTCTTTTTACTGCCCATAATGAGTTGTTAGACAACAATGTCTGAATCTTTTTCATTCGCAGTGGTTCCCGAAGCAATTCACTCAAGATTACCTCGCAAAGTACATGATTGGTGGACACACAATGAAGGTTAAAGTATTTCATCCAGACTACAATGAGCATCGAGAAGTCCTAATGAAGACAATGAAGGATGGATGGGCAGCCATCACAAGGGGTTGGCCTAGAGTTGTGAGTGCATTACGCATGGAGGAGGGCACAATATGGGCATTCCGCAACCAAAAAGTCTTTCGCCTCTCTCTTTACAGTCTTTAGTACAACTGTGGTTCATCATTCTTTATTTGGAGCTTCTGTAGTTCTTCAGTATATGTACCTGTGCATCGAATTATGCATTCCTGGTTGAACCTATATTTGTAATAAACATGGTTGGATATGAAACAAGTGATTGCGTACTTTCAAATTAAAAACATGTGATTTTTAAATTTGGGATTAAATTAGGGATTACAATGCACATGGTTTGCGAAAGCGAAATGTGTGCGATAGACATGGAGATCAGACACGTTTCACGGATCCACTACGTGTGCGATAAATCTCTACTGCACACACAATCAGCCAAGAAAAAATGTGTGCAATTAACAACAGCATCGCACACTGTTCTTTCTTATTAAATGTTTGCGAAAGTCACCTTATCACACATGCTTCGCAATTATGGACTGTTTATGATGTTGTGCGCATCACAAATGTTTGGTCATCAAAGAACGCATGCGATAGGTCTTCATCTGACACGGGTATGATGGATGAATCGTGTGGGATGTATTCAAGCTTTGCATACAGTTTTATAGGGACAACTGTATGCGCTCTTACATCGAATCGCATACTGTCAAGGAAAAGTGAATGTGTGTGATTGTCTGGTTCTATAATCGTGAACTGTTTGTGATGGGTCACGCATCGTAAATGTAGCACCACAGAATACCGACTATGATGGCAATGCGAACACAAACGAGTTGCAAGGATGAAGTGTTTCAGATATTCGAGATATCAGAAACAGTTTTATAGGGATAACTGTATGCATCAAGGCTCCATATCCCCGACAGTCCTGGGTCGTGTGGGAAGGACCCCCCTATCGCAGTCACTCTCTTGGCGACAGTTCAAAACGCCATCGCGGAAAGGGGTTAAAAACCATTTGTATAGCACCTCGCTGTACCAATGTTTGTTGTTAAGGCAATCTCGTCCAAACTGCCTCATGATCAAGATATGCAAGCTCAAAACAATGTTATATCTGCGCTCCTGACAAAAGTCCATTCCCTAACAGAGACCCTTTGTGAAACAAGGACAGCCATTGTTCGATGTCGTCAAGACATGCATGGTTTTGAAACAGGACTATCAGACATTTTCTATGTTGTCCAAGAGCCTAGGAGAAATGAAGGCGAAGGTTATGGTGCTCCATCGGACAGTACAACATGAAAACATAACAGTCAGGTCAAATGAACTGAGCTTCTGAACTTCTGGTGGTGCATTTATCTACCAGACTATTAACTTTTTTGCCAGCCTTCCTTTTGTTTTATGGTTGTAATTTGTTTTGTTGCGATACAAAATTTGTTCTTAACATGCAGCGACTAGCTGAAGAAAATAGCAAGCCATTTTTGTATAGTGTAGGGTGTTCCGTATATTTACAGTGGTGGTGAACTTTGATGCTCTGTGGATGTAATCTGTGCAATCGCCTTAATAGCCTAGCATTAGTTTCTGGCTTATTTATTTCCCTAGTCTTCTTTTTCCTTGGTTTTCTAGTGGCCGCAACAACCATGGGACATATACAGACCGTGGTAACCTTGAGCCTGCTTCAGACCATAGGATCCATGGGCCTCCTACGGGCCGTCGGATAAATGGGCCTCCAACGGGCCGTAGAATCAGTGGGCCTTGGGCCGTCGGATAAATGGACCGACATGGGCCATAAACGGGCGTAATTGGTATCGGGCCAGCACGGTAATGGGCCGTTAATTGGCCAGAAGACAGCAAAGGCTTAATTTTGTCACGGGCATAACGGGTCGTTAATGGGCCAGAATACAAGACGGGCTGGAAATGGCGCAATGGGTTAACAGGCCACAAACGGACCGATTCTAACCATAGGCCGAATTTGGCCCATTAGGGGAACATGCCAGTAATGGGCCGGAACTAATCGAGGGCCGGAAAGGAGCCCAAGAATGTATGGGCCGTCAGTAGGCCGAAAGCTAACATGGGCTGGAAACGGCCCATGTGAATCATGGGCCGTTAATGGGTATAAAGAAATTTACTGTTTATTAAGGGCCAGAGTCACCACGGTCCACTAAAGGGCCCAAAGATACGAAAGGCCTCACATGGGCTGAAAGGCGTCATGGGCCATACATGGGCCGAAAATGAAACGGGCTGGTATTATACTGGATGACCCACATGATGATGTTGGGCCGATTTCGAGAATGCCATAACGGGCCGTGAGTTATCGGGCCATAAAATGGGCTATATGCGAACAGACCGTTAATAGGCTTTTCATGGGTCGGCCCACTAGCTTTTGACCAAGTCAAATGGGCCGGCCTTTGTAAGCTAAATGGTCCAGTGTTCGGTCGTCGCATGTGTCGACATATCATAGGCGCCTATTTGACCCAATGATGAGCTGACACATGTTTCCTCTGGCCAATAAGAATTTTACACATGGAAAATCGCCTTGGTCGTTGCTGTTAACAGGTTGTCGAATCCAAAACCGGACCCGATAGCTTAACGGCGACCCGTTACGGTGGATGCCACGTGTCAGTTACCCTTGGCGAAGGCACTTCCATGATGTGTCATTTATCGTCATGGAAGTGAACACTTCAGTGATGTTAATTTTGGTATTGTCATGGAACACTTCTACGACAGCACAAGTATGACTATCTTGATTCTGTCATAAAATCGTCATGGATGTACATGGATGACAGAAAACGTGACCTACTGTGACAAAGACGTATCATCACAGAAGTGGTTTTTTTGTAGTGGTAGTTGCTGCATGCGCAACTCGGGTTGCAGTTGCAGGTGAGCACGGCGACACTGCATGGACATCCATCAATAGTGGCTGGCATGAGGATGAAATCGCCACATGCATCCTATTTGTACTAAAAATCATGAAGAGTATAAACATGTTTACGTACAACTTGAGTGGATTGTTCCAATGGTCATCACATGTGTAGTGTCATGCAAAGCTTCATTTATTAGGTTATAGACTCATTTTGTCTTGGTATGTGTGATGTTACTCATAGAATGAGTAACTAGCTAAGTTACTCAATTTACCTCTCTCCTCATTAACTAATTGCCACATAGGAAAATTTGCTGAGTTCGACCCGATGTTACTCTTGAAGTTACTCCCACTGTGGTTAGTCTTAGGCCTTGTTCGGTTCAACCTCCAGCCAAGGGGTTTGGAGAGGATTGGAGGGGAATTTGGCTTGTACATGCTTTAATCCCCCACAATCCCTGTTAATCCCCATTAAAACCCCTTGAACCGCATAGGCCCTTAAGGTTAAAAATGACCAGGATTACAGAGCACAAGGTACAAACTTCAGGGATTTAAAGGTGAGGGTTTGTTTCCGACTAGCTCTACAACCTCATGGTTTATAAATTGGACTTCACTCTCCCCTCACGCACACGTGTGGGTAAACTCGCAATGGAGCTCATTTGCACACGAAAATGTAGGTAATGCGACAATTTGACACATCTAGTTGTCCACTTAATGTGGGGTCTGGGACCAAATGTCAGCCATACCAAGTGCGACCTGAACGCAGTGTCATGGTTATTGGTCGAGTTTCTTTTACTGGTACGTTAAATGAAAATATGGCTCCATGGGTATTCAATTTAAAACGATTGCTACGGAGAGAAAAACAATTACTACTCCACTTCAGGACTTGCTTGCTAGGATTGCTCTCTTCTTCTCACTCTCTCACCCTCTCCAGATCTAAAAAAGATGGCGGTGTCCACTCTCTCTATCTCTCTCTCTTCTCACCGGTTTTCATAGATCCGACCGGATCCCTTCCGCTTGGTAGGGGAGGAGGTGCAACATTGACGCGGTCGCTGGTGGCGAGGGAGGAAGCTGACGCGGGCTGTCTTCTCTGACCTGGCGCCGGCAGGTCCTCCGCACCCTTGCTCCTCGCTGTCATGTTGGCAGATCCCGCTGCCTGCCTCACCACATCCCGCCGACCGGAGGTATAACTTCTTTTAGAACCGGCCTTCTTCTAATGGCCCTGTCATGGGAAACCACGGCCACCTATGGGGCCACGAGCCCCTTTTGGTTCAGCAAGGGGACTGAGCACGTTGCACAAAGAGCAGAGGAGCGCAGCGCAGCGCGGCAGAGATCACACGGGCAGTTTTACACAGGTTCGGGCCGCCGTGAGTCATAAAACCCTACTCCTGCTTTGGGGGATTGATGGTGTATGGTGGTGGAAATGCAGCGCTCTTGCCCGGCAGGGTTGCCTCGGGGCGAGAGCAGCTATGCGCGTACGAGTGTACAAGGGTCCGAATCCTTTCTATGGTTGCCATGGGCCTCCTTTTATAGATCAAGGGGTCACCACAGTGGCAAATCAGTCATTGTGTACTGATTAGATAGCAAACAGTGCTATCATATCTACTCTGCAAACAGAGCAGAACGCATTAAATGCGCCGCTTAACGTCACATCATGGCCTGCCCGGCACGCTTCGCCGGGCTGTTTGGCCACCTTGTCTCCTGTCTGCATGACACGTCGCTGGACGGGTGTCACTTGGAGGCGATTCCTGTAGGAAATGGCTGCCATGTGGCAAAAGGTAGCCACTTAGTCACTTTGGGGCTTGACACCGCATCGATCGATGACTTGCATCGCTGCGAGGTGGAGCAGTGAAGCCTTGGCGGGGTGTTTTGCCTTTGTAGGACCCGGCAGGCCTGCCGAGGCAGTCTTGAAGCTTGCTTCCGGGGTAACCTTGACCTCGCCAGGCTCTCCTGCCCGGCAAGGGAGGTTTTCCCTTAGCGGTATCTTGCTCCTTGGCTTGACTTGGTCTTCTCAACCTGCCCTTTGATTCCTCTAAGAGCCTATCTCTTCACCTTGGCCTGTGCATGGTCTGGGCAACAGACCCAGGGTTTTTTGCATGGACAGGAGCCCCCGGGTCTGGCCCGAACGCGCCGCCGGGCGTCGTCGGGGTAGGCCCTAACTTGTGCATAGGCGAGGAGGAAACATCTGCTTGTCCTTTGAGATCTTCTTTGCTTCTTCATTAATCTGAGCCCAAGTCGGTTTCTGATTCTCCCGTGCGTCGTGTAATGCCGACCACACTGATGGAGATAATGGGCCATGATCCATGGAGTTACCCACGACCCTTGTTCGCGGGGCGGTAACTGCCACCCCACTATCCCTCCGCGCTCCAAGTGCTTCTGCCGCGTGTATTGCATGCATTGCGCAAGATTGGTGGCGGATGCGGAGGGTGCGGGAATGGGTGCCATGGTAGAAAACCAGGGGTCGTGGATTGGTGCAGGGGGTTGGCCTTGATTCTTTGAGCCGTTAATGGCGAGGAGGAGCCGGACTGGCCGAGCGGGGTAGCCACCTCCATAAAGAAAACCCAGCCCCTTGCCACCTCCGCCTATAAAAAGGGGGCGTGGTGCAAGATGTTCCTCCACACCTCCTTCCTTCTCCATTTCTGCAGTTGCCCATGTCTGTCATGGTGAGAGGTTGGGGGTCCGGTCCGCCCCAAGTGGTGACAAGAACTTCTGCTCGACATCGTCTCCCTCCTCCCTCCGAAGATGTGGGGACGGAGCCTGCGACGAGGGGAGGTGGGAGAGGACGAGTTCAAGGCCGTCGTGGTGCACGTGGCCGAGGGGGACGGGGTGGCGCTCTGCTTGCGCCCCCGCCGGCCGCCCCTCCCTTGATGGAAGGCCATGTTGGAGACCAGCCTCTGGAGTTCGTCATTAGGCTGTATAAGCCTCCGCGCGGCCGCCTTCGTCTCCCCACCCCATTCGCAAGGGCGATGGAGCTCGAACAGTTGCGTGCATTGAGACTACACATGAGGGGCTGCGGGAATGGCAGCATATGTGTGGATGTGGATTTCCCCGCCCCTCATGTCATGTACTTCCGCCGTGGCTGGAAGACCTTTGCCAGTGCCCATAGCTTGTCGGAAGGGCACGTCCTCCATTTTAAGTTAATGGAGGCCGATTTCCTTTCCGTCAAGGTTTTTGGGAGCTCGGGTGCTCGTTTAGGGTGCTGCGCGGAGAGCTCGACCGACGACGAAAGCTCCTCCTCTAGCGATAGCGACGAGGAGGACTGTGACGGCGATGACGATGGCATCGGCCAGGAGGGCGACGACTCTGACTCCGGCTGAGCACCAGCCGCACCGTCACCGTCAGGCGGCGGATCCATCATCTGCACCTGCATCTCCTCCCCGGCAAGGTGATTTGCCGGGGAGTTGGATGCAAGGGTGGAGGTGGAGCTCCTGGCTCCTCCAGCAGCCTTCCAGCTGGACCCCGGTAGGCCTCCTCACGAGCTGCAACTTCGTTCGCCCTACCTCATCCTGCTGGCCCTGGTGGTGGCGGTTGGCGGGTCATCTCCGCCGATATCTTCACCATCACCTTCGCCCGCGCCCTCCTGCTCTCGCCAGGCTCCTCGTCAGGGGACCCGACGGGGTCAGGTTGGGCTTCTGCCCAGGCTCTCCTTTTGCCCTCTTCACCTCCTACCGCAGTGCCTAGAAGGGGAGGGGAAAGAAAGGGCATCATGGGGCACTTATCTTTTTTCAATCTAAAATATGTAGGCATTTGCCAAACTTTAGTTCAGATTATGTAATCCGTTTTACCCATGTTTGTGTTCTATAAGGTCTGTACTTGTTGATCAGCATATTAATGAAAAATATAAACCTTGCCGGGCACTTGTGCATGTAACATGCCCATGCAGAGGGAGAATGCCTCTATACGCTCAAGTAAACAAGTTTTTTCCCCGGTAGGCTATCCTGCCAGTACCCTCAGTTTCCTACCGCGGGGCTGGGCGTGCCGGGCACAAATCGTAAAGAGGGGCCAGCCCCCTGCCAACTTTCTTGCCAAAGGCCACTACAACCACCCCGACCGAAGCAACATTCGAGTCAAGGGACGGGAGCACCTAAGTTTTGAAAGCAGTGAGGTTTTCCAATGCAAAAGTTTTTACTTACAGAACGCGTATGGATAAGAGAGAGACTTATCTGTTTGGGCTTGCCGTGGATCGCAATGTAGGCTTGTCTTCCCTTCTCCTTTTTCGGGACCGAATCCACGGTAGGAGCCTGCAGTTTGATGCAGATGAAAATGATGCCTCATGCGGTCTTATCTACATGAACATGCAATGCTCATGATATGCTTATGCATGCATGCAATTTGTCAGGGGCCCCAGCACTTCATTTTTTTCTCTGTTGCTCAGGGTCTGCACCTGGCTTTGTACAAGGGGTTACATGGAACAGAGGCAAGGCCTATACAAAAGGGTGGCTGCCGGGCAGGACCCGACAGCCGCACCTTACGGGTAGAACTTGCGGAGATGCTCAATGTTCCATGAGTTTTGCAACTGAATGCCATCTCCGGTCTCCAGACGGGCTGCGCCAGGTCTGGTGACTCGTACTACCCGGTAAGGGCCTTCCCACTTCAGCGTCAACTTGTTTGCACCCTTGGCGGACTGAACACGCCTAAGGACAAGGTCGCCTTCCTCAAAACACTGGGCATGAATCCTGCGGCTGTAATAGCGATGCAAGGTTTGCTGATAGCGTGCAGCACGCGTAGCAGCCCGGAGACGGTTCTCCTCGAGTAGCACAGCGTCATCACGCCGGTTCTGACCTTGCACTACTTCATCATAGGCAAGCACTCGAGGTGACCCATAAATGAGTTCCGTGGGGATAACTGCTTCTGCCCCATACACTAGGGAGAAGGGAGTCTGCCGGGTAGCTCGATTTGGTGTCGTTCTAAGGGACCAAAGAACCACCGGCAGCTCATCGATCCACCGCCTACCACACTACTACAGCCTATCAAATGTTCTTGTCTTGAGTCCACGCAACACTTCAATGTTCGCCCTCTTAGCTTGCCCGTTGCTCCTTGGATGGGCCACAGAGGCGAACGAGATTTTGCTCCCGAGGGCTTGAACGTATTGCATGAAGGCGGTACTCGTGAACTGGGTGCCGTTGTTAGTGATGATCCGGGTAGGAACTCCGAAGCAGCACACCAATCCTTTCAAGAACTTGATAGCTGACTGAGCAGTCACCTTTCTCACAGGCTCTACTTCCGGCCACTTTGTAAACTTGTCGATTGCAACGAACAAGAATTCAAAGCCCCCGGCAGCATGGGGGAAAGGGCCGAGGATATCGAGCCCCCATACCGAAAACAGCCATGACAAAGGGATTGTCTGAAGAGCTTGGGCAGGCAGGTGGATATTCTTGGAATGGAACTGGCAGGCTTCACACTTGGTGACAAGCTCGACCGCATCTTGGAGGGCTGTGGGCAAGTAGAATCCTTGCCAGAAAGCTTTCCCAACGAACGCCCTTGATCCAATGTGGGAGCCGCACATACCCTTGTGTATCTCCGCCAGTAGTTCCTTTCCTCCTTCCCGGAAAATGCACTTCAATTTCGCACCGTTGGGCCTCCTTATGTACAGCGCGTCATCAACAAACTGATACATACTGGCCCTCCGGGCTACTCTTTCAGCTTCTTGTTGCTCTTCGAGAAGTTCTCTAGTTTGGAGGAAATGGACTATGTGTCGTGCCCAAGGTGGAGCCTGTGGCTTGGCAACGAGGACTAACGGCCCCTCCTCATTTGTGAGAGTGCAATCCTCGACCGCGGGGACTGGTGGCCAGGTGGGAGGATGCAGCTCAGCGACCGAAGGGGAGTTGCGCCCGACAAGCTTTCTGCCGGGATCCTTGGAAGGTTCTATCGGGAGAGGCTTGTCGAAGTCCAGTTTACTCCTCTTTCTGGCCATTGTTGCCGGGGATACGGAGGGCAGAGTAAGATGGAGAACAAAAGTTCCTGGTTCCATAGGGAGCTTTTGCGCAGTGCACTTTGACAGATGATCAGCAATGCTGTTTTCCGCACGGGGTACGTGCTCTGTTTTCAATCCGTCAAAGCGCTCCTCCAACTTTCTCACTTCCTCAACGTATGCGTCCATCAATGGACTTTGGTAATCCTTGTTGACTTGTCTCACCACAAGCTGTGAGTCTCCATGGATGATCAGCTTCTTGATCCCTAGTTCTGTTGCAACTCTGAGCCCGGCAAGGAGCCCTTCATACTCTGTTGTATTGTTGGTAGCCTCCTCCCGGGGAAATGCATCTGGACGACGTACTTCAGGTGCCCTCTAGTGGGAGCAAAAAGAAGCACGCCAGCCCCTGCACCTTCTAGGGAGAAGGCACCATCGGAATACAAGATCCATTCTTGGGGCGCTTCCTTGCCGGGAATAACTATCTCCAACACCTCTTCGTCAGGAGTTGGCGCCCATTCTGCAATAATCTCTGCCAACGCTCTGCTCTGAATATTTGATGTGCTCTCAAACTTCAAACCAAAGCTGGATAACTCCAAAGCCCACTCCACTATCCTGCCGGTAGCCTCAGGGTTTCGGAGTATCTGTTGCAAAGGGAAACAGGCGACAACTGTGATCTCGTGGGCTTGGAAGTAGTAGCGCAGTTTCCTTGAGGCCATGACAAAGCCAAAAATCAATTTTTGCACGCCAGAGTACCTCGATCTAGCCCCCTGCAACAGGGAGCTGACAAAGTATACTGGGCACTGCACCACTTTCTTCTATGCTGTGACCAGAGAACTGCTTCCGCTGCTTCGCTCTTCTCCATCTTGATCTGCATGTGACCTTGCCGGGGTGTGCTCACTTTCCTACCCGGAAGGGACACTAGCTATGTCTGCTGCTCCATCCACTTCCCGCTGCGCCACTAGTGTTGCGCTAACCACTTGATTATTTGCCGCCAAGTATAGCAGCAACGACTCTTGAGGTTTTGGAGCGACCAAAGTGGGCATAGAGGAAAGGTAGGCCTTCAAATCTTGTAGTGCAGCATCTGCCTCTGGGGTCCACTCCATGGGTCCTGCCTTTTTCAAAATCTTGAAGAACGGCAACACACGCTTGGCAGACATGGAAATGAATCTGCTAAGCACGGCAAGACAGCCAGTTAGACGCCTCACGTCCTTGACTGTCTTGGGTGCTTGAATCTGTTAGATAGCCTTGATCTTGTCGGGGTTGGCCTCTATCCCCCGGTGGGACACAAAGAAGCCAAGTAACTTGCCGGAAGGAACGCCAAACACACACTTCTTCGGGTTTAGCTTCAAGTTCATCTTGCCCAGATTAGCAAACATCTCTTCTAAATCCTGAATGAGGGTTGATCTGTCCTTGGTCTTGACCACAATATCATCCATATAAGCCTCAACGTTTCTGTGCAACTATGACTCAAAACCAATCTGGACTGCTCTTGTGAAAGTGGACCCGGCGCTCTTCAACCCGAAAGGCATCTGCACGAAGCAGTATGTGCCACATGGGGTGATAAACATGGTCTTCTCTTCGTCTTCCTTGGACATGAAGAATCAGATGATATCCAGAGTAGGCATCCAGGAAGGAAAGCAGGTCACACCCGGAGGTGGAATCCACAATCTGGTCGATGCGCAGCAAGGGAAATGGGTCTTTCGGGCATGCCTTGTTCAGATCCGTAAAATCTATGCACAGCCTCCACTTCCCATTAGCTTTGTGTACCACCATAGGATTTGCTAACCACGTTGGATGCAACACTCCTCTAACTAGACCAGCTGCCTCAAGTTTCTTGATCTCCTCGGCAATAAACTATTGCCGCTCCAAAGCTTGCTTCCGGACCTTCTGCTTGACGGGCCAGGCATGTGGGCAGACAGCAAGGTGGTGCTCGATTACCTCCCTGGGAACACCGGGGATGTCAGATGGTTGCTAGGCAAACACATCGACATTCGCCTTTAGGAAGGCAACAAGCGCGCTTTCCTATTTGTCATCGAGGGTGGCGCTGATTGTGAAAGTACCATCAGCGCCAGCCAGCCCTGCCGGGACCTTTTTCACAGCGGGTGCAGAAGCCTTGGATCTCTTGCTATTGGAACTCTCCGGCAAGTCATCAACAGGCGCAGCATACCGCGACGAGGTACGCTTCCCGGATTCATTACCGGCGTCCTTGTTAGCCTTCTTCTTTCCATTACTTTCCTTGGCGGAGGTTGCAGCTTCAGTGGCCTCTGCCGCGACTGCTTCTCGGTACATCTTGTCCACGCAAATAATTGCGTCCTTCTCATCTGATGGAATGGAAATGATGCCCACCGGCCCTGGTATCTTCAAGGAGTTGTAGGCATAGTGGGATGCCGCCATGAACTTGGCCAGAGCTGGGTGACCAAGGATTCCATTGTACGGTAGGGTGAGGTCAACCACATCGAACACGATCTTCTAAGTCTGGTGATTCAATGCTCCCCCAAATGTCACCGGCAACATGATTTTCCCCTTAGGACGATTCCTGCCGGGGTTGATTCCTTGAAACATACCAGTAACCTTGAGCTCTTCTTCTACTATCTGGAGTTTGCTGATGACCTTTGAAGAAATCAGATTCAACCCGGCCCTGCCGTCAACCAAAATCTTTGTGACTTTGAGGTTGCGGATTGTTGGTGATACCAACAATGGCAAGCACCCTACCGCGGTGGTGCAGTTAGGGTGGTCCACTTTGTCAAAGATGATGGGCGTGCGGGACCACTTGAGCGGCCTCCGAGAGTCTGCCGCTGGCTCCACGGCATTGACTTCACGCACTCACCATTTAAGTTGCCGGTGGGAGGAGTGCAAAATGCACCCCCGTCAATGCACAGGACGTTAGTGGCTTTCTGGAATTCCTGCTCACTGGTTTCCTCTTCATCTCCTCTATCACTCTCATCATTGCAATCCTCCCTCTCACGGCCTATGGCGGGTTTCCCTTGATTCCGAGGAGCCTTGCCGGGGCAGCTTGCTCCTCCACCCCGGCCCCTTCCGCCAGCGCCACTCTGACCTTTCTCTTTATCTCGCTTCTCATATTCAGCCCTCTGCTTCTTGACAAGCTGCTCAACCTGATGACACTCCTGGAGATCATGGCCCTTGGTCCGATGGATCTTGCAGTATGGGCCATCGCCTTTCCCAGCCTTCTCGGCAGTCGTGGCTTCCCAGCAATCAGCGCACGCGGCAACTTCCTTGCCGAGTATCTCAGCCTTGGCTTTCTTGCCGGTACTAGGCATGCCCGATCCCTCAACGGTCATCACTGCTTTGTCCTTGCACCTTTTGTTACGCTTCTTGTTCTTCTTCTTTTGAGTGGTGGCCTCCTCATCATCCTCTGAATCGATGTCGACGCCATCCTCTTCTCCGGGGAGCTTCCTACCCTCCTCTATTCGAGCACACTTATCCACCAGAGTGTAAAGCTCCTTCATAGTCTTGGGCTACCGGGTGGATGTCTGGAATATTTATGTGGACTTGGCTAATCTCTGCATGTATTTCCGCAGGCTCTCGCCTTCCTTCTGTGGGAGAAGCTGCAAGTCGCTAGGCCACCCTGGTTCTTGATGATCGCCTGTGAAGGCGCCAACGAACTCATGGCACAGGTCAGCCCAGGTCGAGATGGAGTTCTCCGGTAGGTGCATTAGCCAAGACCTCACATTTGGCTTGAGTGCCAAAGGGAAGTAGTTGGCGAATACCTTCTCATCTCTTCCCCCGGTAGCTTGAACAGTGATGGTGTAGATGCTCAAGAACTCTGCCGGGTTCAGTCTCCCGTCATACTTCTCTGGTATCTCCGGCTTGAACGTGCGAGTGGACGGCCAACGGACTTGCCGCAGCTCGCGGGTGAAGGCAGGGCACCCAGCCTCGAAAGGTAGGTACCCGCCTTCAGTGAGTGCGGGCTCATCGACGTCGGGGCCATCGCGCCTGTCAGACTAGCGGTGGGCATCGCGGTGTCGCTCGGTGGTGACACACGCGCCTTCCCTTTGCCAGTCCTCCATGGACTCGCCGTTGGCCTTGATGCGCTTGAGGGTCGGACGAAGCCATCGAGACGCCGTCGGGTTCTTAGTTGCGCGGCTCCCGTGCCGGCTCCCGTGGAGGGGACTTCACCGTAGGAGTGGCCCCATCCGCACGGCCAGCAGCGTGGGCCGTTGTCGCTGCCTAGGGAGGCCGTGGCGGGCCAGCCCGCTGCGATCCTCCCGCCTCGGCAAAGCCAATCAGACTCTGAATGGTGGCTCTCCACTCATCCATCTGATCAGCTACCGGCAAAAATTTCAACAGCAGCTGGGCCCGCGCCATGGCCTCCGAAGCGGTGCTTGGCATGGATGTCGATGAAGACCGTAACGTCGCCCGTCTCCTGACGGTGCCGGTAGCAGTCGTGCCGTGCTCTCGTCGTCGTGAGCCAGCCACCTGGATGGCATGGTGACGAGGTGGAGGCACTTGAGGGCCAGCAGCTCTGTTTAGCGTAGCGGCTGGGTCGGCTCGTTCTGTGGGTGGCACATGCTCTGCGGCTGCACCCGCGGTGGGAGCGGTCGGGGAGTTTCGATTCCCCCCAGAGCGAGTACCTCCGCTACGGCTGCGCCCCTCGGCCGGACGGGGAGGTGCAGATGGAATGATCTCTCCTCCCGTACCTCATGGGGCATGGCCGCTGGGATGTTGTTGGTGCTGTCCTTCTCGGGTGCCTCCTGCTCCTGCTTCGGACGCAGGGGAGGTGGTAACGACGCCGCCTGCACCGACCACGTCCCCCGCCGCGTCCACACCCCCAGGCGCCCCCGTAGCCCCCACGGTGTCAGTGGTCACGTGCGGCAGGGCCTTCGAGGTGGATGGATGAGCCACGGCTCCGGGCTTCTTCTTGGGTGCCATGGACGATGGAGCCGTTGATGAAGAATATGGCGGTGAACATGACGCGCTACGTACACTTCTCGGGTTCGCGCAAGCGCTTCCCCCTACCTGGCGCGCTAAAGATGTCGTGGGAAACCACGACCACCTATGGGGCCACGAGCCCCTTTCGGTTCGGCAGGGGGACTGAGCACGTTGCACAAAGAGCGGAGGATCACAGCGTAGCGTGGTAGAGATCACACGAGCAGTTTTACCCATGTTTGGGCCGCCGTGAGGCATAAAACCCTACTCCTGCTTTGGTGGATTGATGGTGGATGGTGGTGGAAACGCAGCTTTCTTGCCCGACAGGGTTGCCTTGGGGCGAGAGCAGCTACGCGCATAAGAGTGTACAAGGGTCCGAATCCTTTCTATGGTTGCCATGGGCCTCCTTTTATAGATCAAGGGGTCACCATAGTGGCAAATCAGTCATTGTGTACTGATTAGATAGCAAACAGTGCTATCATATCTACTCTGTAGATAGAGTAGAATGCATTAAATGCGCCAGTTAGCGTCACATCATGGCCTGCCCGGCACACCTTGCCAGGCAGTTTGGCCACCTTCTCTCCTGTCTGCATGACACGTCACTGGACGGGTGTCACTTTGAGGCGATTCCTGTAGGAAATGGCTGCCATGTGGCAAAAGGCAGCCACTTAGTCACTTTGGGGCTTGACACCGCACCGATCGATGACTTGCGTCACTGTGAGGTGGAGCGGTGAAGCCTTGGCGGGGTGTTTTGCCTTCGTAGGACCCGGCAGGCCTGCCAGGGCGGTCTTGAAGCTTGCTTCCAGGGCAACCTTGACCTCGCCAGGCTCTCCTGCCCGGCAAGGGAGGTTTTCCCTTAGCGGTGTCTTACTCCTTGGCTTGACTTGGTCTTCTCAGCCTGCCCTTTGATTCCTTAAAGAGCCTATCTCTTCACCTTGGCCTTGTCTTGGATGCTGCAATCTTGATCACGGGCCTGTGCACGGCCTGGGCAACAGACCTAGGGTTTTTTGCACCGACAGGCCCAGTCCCCACGTCGCTGCATCCTTTTTTGCCATCAAGTTAGGATTGATCACCACATCGTTGCATCCTGCATGTGGATATTCTTCTAGTATTACAAAGCTCCCCATGTAGCTACCTCCATTGGCTTGTCGAACACTCGAACACCACTTAAATTTTTAATATTAGAGGAAAAAAGTACTGCAGATACTAGCTAACGAACTGATCTCTTTGGTTGGAAAGGGCAATAAAGTGGGGTTGGGGCGAAGTACTAGTAAGATGCTGGCCTGACTAGTCTCTTGGTCGAAAAAGGACAGAAAGTGAGGGAGTGTTGGGTCGACAATGTAACCGAGAATGATCATGTCTATATTTCCTATGGTCAGATTGGAAAGGTCACCGACAAGAACAAAAAAGGCACAAATCCAGACATGCTTTGCATGTTTGCCGCTCTCGGCAACACCTCTGCATCACCACTTTATGCATCGGTGGATGTAAAATGTGCTTGTGCCTCCCTGTCCCTATGCCCTTACCGTTGCTGTTAATCTAACATCACAGAATAAAATGAAACAATGCCACTGTTAATGTGATGTCATTGTTAAGTAATACTGCTGTCAATCTATTACCATTGATAAACTGAATCAATGCCACCACCGTTTTATGAAATGCTTCTTTCTTTATTTATTTCTCATAACGAGTGTTTTGGGCCATTACACTAAAATCTAACACCGGTAACATAGCTGCATCTCCGTGGAACTACACAAATTTAATTGCACAATGGTTGACATGACGATGTGTTTCTCCTTCCCGTATCACCCTTTGTTAGAACGATCATTCCTGTTAACCGTGCACGTACCTACTGATCAAGTGCTACTCTCAATCTGTCATCACAGAGTAATAATGCAATTGTTATGCTGTTCATGTAAACCCCTGTTAATCTAGTGCCAGTGTTGATTTGATGTGATGGCACTTCTTAGTTGATGGCACTTTTTCATATTGTCAATGTAATGCCATTGATAACATATGAGATGTTGTTGTTAATCATACGCCGCTGCAAAAACATGACACTCCTTAAATAATCCTATTACATATTTGTGGAAACAGGGTTGTCTATCTCCATATGGTGTCTATTTGTGCAAACGAAAGCACAAATCTCAATTTTAGTGGAACCTGCTATCAGCTGACCTCACGGTGCTCCAGGTATTCCTATATTCGAAACTAGGTAGAATGACCAACGCAAGATGAAATAAGCTTATTCATACATTGACTTGTTGATTGCAGTCTGGAACGAGCCTGTCATGTGTGGAGGAGCAAACAAGCACTGCAGCCGCACCGTCAATGCAAGATAAAAGAGATTGAGTCATTGATGGCCTGGCCAGCGAGTAGGGGTCGTGCAAACAATGGTGCATTATTTTAGCGGTGCGATCTCCCGGACACCGTCCTTGGGGAGATCATCTCGCTTCTCCCCACCAAGGATTGCTGCCGCACCCAAGTCATCTCAACTCAATGGCGCCCTCTATGGCGCGCCACACCACTTAATCTCGATTGTCGTCAGCTATCTGTCATTCATGATTTTGAACTCCTCAGAGCCATCATCTCCTCCCACCAGGGCTCCGTTCAATGCCTATGCATCCCGACACACTACGTGCTGTCCATACCCTGCATGGTGGACGCCTGGCTGACATCCCCTGAATTCGAAAAACTCCAGCAGCTTGAGTTCTACCATTACTATGAAAATTACATACCATGAACCGAACGCCATGTATTTGTGCCCACACCACCGTTTTCCATCTCGTGGTTTTAGTCCTCCACACCGCCACATTCGCCTGGTGCCATCTACCAAACAATCTGCTACAAATGCTTCGATTCCCACTTCTAAAAAAACTTTCGCTTGTGCTTGTTGATCTGTCAAAGGCCTCACAACACAGCAGCATCCACTCCAGTTGCCCTGCCCTGGAGCGCTTGCTGCTTGTTTTGGGAATAGAAATCCGTATCGGTTGTCTCCAAATAAACTCGCCTCACCTTAAAAGCATTGGAATTTGTTTTGAAGGACAACAGCTCATCATCGAAGATGCCCCTTCACTTCAAAGGTTGCTCCTTGATTATTGTTATATACCTTTGCAAATAACTGTCGTCTCTGCGCCTAAACTGGAAACTTTGGGTGTAATTCGTGATCCATTTAAATTTCACAAGATGGTGTTTGGCTCCACACTTATTCAGGTACTATATATTATCATCTACACTTTTGTAATCATAAGTTGCATTTTTCATTTATGCCCATAAGTTTTATATCATCTTGGAGTACACTTTGGATACTAATATTATGTTATATCACAATGAAGAGTTCGTCCATCGATAGCCTATCAGTGGTGCAGGATTCTGTCAAGATCTTATATATCGGAATGTTTAGTATTGATTTGAATATAATTATTGTCTTGGTGCGATGCTTTCCATGTCTAGAGAATTTGTATATAATGGTGATTATTTCATGCACATTGAAAGCCCATATATATTGTACTAGAATTACAATTCAGTTGTCGCTCTTTTGACATACACTTTTTTTAGACCTTCACTGTTTTCAATCTTCATGTCTACGTAGACACTAATACATGGAGAAAAACATATAACCAATCAGTGGCGTAATAAGCACCAAGATTTTCTCAGTTCTCATGACATTCGTTTGAGGACAATAACGATGGAAGGATATGCATCCAACCTGGGAAACAGAAGCTTGGTCACATTCTTCCTATTGAATGCGAGGTTACTATTGTCAATGAGGCTTAAGTTTTTCAAAAAGAAATTTCTCACAGATGGATATGTGAAATAGCAAAAAAAGAAGTTTCAGGTGGACAAATGGGCTTCTGAACACGCGCGGCTTATATTTACAAAAACTTGTGGTCATATTCCAGTAAAATTTTGCACAGGATGTTGATTTTATGGATCAGACCGATCCATTTGTTTGTGACTGCCAAAAATAGTGGTTGGGTTAGATGTTATTGCCATGTTCAGTCTGGGTTTTGTCTAAACTTGATGAACAATTAATCCTTGGGCTTTTGTACCGTTTGTAAGCTTCAATTAGATGTTGTTACCCTTTTCAACTCGGCTGTGACTATCATATTTTCTTTGAAACAAGGCAAATGGCTTGCCATTTCCATAATTAAAGAGAGAAATATTGTAACAAATCCCAACCAAGGCAAATAACATCACTCTCGCTGGCTTCTTGAGCTCAATGTGCATTACAGAACCCAAGTGCTTAGCACCCGCCAGCACCCACAAACTTATTTTGAGCTAGCACACCAAATAGGCTGTAATTCTTCATAACAAAGGCTGCATGGTCATGACAGATTTGGATTCTGACATTTGGGACTCACGAGGAAAAAGCCTATCCAAGGTGGTCTCTACTTCATCAACAAACGATTCTGCCTACCAGCCATTGGATTGACATCCAACATCTGTTGTGTTTCTTCTATCTGTTGTCTTGTTCCTCCAGCCACCCAAACCAAGCCTTGCCGTCGGTCCCGCCTGCTCCAACCTCACACGGCTAGCTGCGCTACCGCCGCCCTATCGTATGCTCAAACTTTGGCCAGTCCATCCCCTCTATTCCCCCACATGTCATGTTATTCTCCGGCGATGTTTGCCCCAATCCGCACCCGCACCCGAACCAGTCAACCCTCGTACCCCCCTCCACTTGCGACTACAATGCCGAATCTTCCATGGCTCCTATTCATTCCTGTCCGAGGCCTCACCGTCATCCTCCGCCCTGGTTCTCTTGCCGTGCGTGGTGCGCCGCCGTCTGGCGTAGTCAACACGGTCAATAACCGAGAGGAATCAATAGATGACTATACATGGAGAGGATGATAGTAGGGACCCACCAGAGTCATGGCAGTACGCAAGCAAGTGCTTCGTTATTACAAGCCAAAAAAATGCTTCCTCCTAATGGTTTGACATCTGGGTCCCACACCATTGTCAATGTATAGTCAATAAACGAGAGAATTTCACATCGAGCGTCTGACACCAAGGACCCAGCAGGCCGCACAGTTGTTATTTAGTTTTAGAGATGGAGCAGGGTATCAATGGGACTGTGCGGGGCTGTGGCCTGTCTAGCCCAGGGTTTTATTTTATTATTACCACATGACGAGCCGAGTTGTTTTTATTATCTTCTTGAAAGTGGTGATCCCAGTTCTATTTTTTTACAGAATACCCAACGGGGCCTACTTGCTTGTCTCAGCCCTGCTGGGCTACAAATCATTCAAGACGACGACAGATGTATTCGCTTGCCCAGAAAATGGGCTATAAGTTGTAAGAAATGGGCTGTAAATTTTAAAAACACAACAAACCGGCAATTACTTTCAAATTTCTTTTTTTAGGATTTTGAGATTTTAAATTTCATTGAGTTTTTTGCGGGGGGAATTAAGTTGGATTTTAAATTGATATAAATTTATTTTGCAAATTAGTTTGATTGTGACTCGAAATTTCAAGATTAAAAATAGTTCGGACCGCACCAAAATATGCAAAATTTCGTTGTATTTTTAACCATGGGAGAATATGCTACAAAAAGAATATGGGCTCCAAAAAAATCTTTAAGAATAAGCAAATGGGCTCTAAAGTATTATAAAAGTGGAGAGGTTGACTATAGGGGCCCACATGGTTCATGGCTGCACACAAGCAAGTGCCTCCTTATTACGCGAACAAAAATAATTGCACCTCCTGACAGCTGGGACCCACGAGCTACATCTTCGCACGCAAGGAAGTGCCTCCTTATTACACGGGAAAAAAGTTTCCTCCACCTGATAGCTGACACCTTCCAGCTACATCTTCACACGTAAGGAAGTGCCTCCTTATTCCACGCAAGTAAAATGATTCCTCCCGCTGCTAGGTGGAATCCACCGGATTTGGTGGTTGACTTCTGGGCCTACTAAGTTGATGCGTATGCAGGGTTTGGTCAACCTAGTCAACAAACAATTCTAGCAGCAATAACTGTTGGATGTTAATCCAACAGCCATGCTGCTTCTTCAACCTCTGATCTTCATGCTCCAGCCGCCCAAACCAGCGTCGGCGGGACCGCCCGCTCCTGCCACCCGTGGCAGGCTGTGCTGCCACTGCTCGCCATGACATTCCTCTACTCACCCACACCTTCTATTATTCTCCGGCGACTGCAGCCTCACACCGCAGCCGAACCAGTCAACCTTTGTACTCCCCTCCGCGTGGGCATCCGCTGCCACGTGTTCCCCGGCTCTGCGTCGTTCCCTTCCTAGCCTTGCCGTCGTCTGCCGCCTTGGTGCTCTTCACGCGGCGTGGTTAACATGGTCAATGAATGACAGCCATCGAAAGATGATTGTACGCGGTTACACTTACAGTGGGGCCCACCATCTATGTCTTCGGACGCAAGGAAGTGCCTCCTTATTACGCGCAAAAAAATGATTCTTCCACCGACAGCTGGGACCCACCAGCTATATCTTCGCACGCAAAAAAGTGCCTCCTTATCCTCCCTAACAGCTGGGACCAACCTGGTCGAAGCGTACGTTGGGTTGTCTATGTGGTCACGTACATGTACATACATATTGGTCGATTGGTGTCTCTGCAAGAATGAACCGTGGCCGAGCAAGCAGCGGCACGTGTCCTAGTACAGTTCGGCCCCTACGTAGCAGTCCACGTAGTCCCGTCTAAATGGAGTACACGTACATACAACCACATTGCAAAAAATACGGGCATGTATGTACATACGGCCGGGGTCTCGAACACATACTCGCACATATGTACGACCGCAGATGTGTTCTCGCCCAGATCGAACGCAAGCTGCGGCTCCCCCTTGCCATAACAACGAGAGCTGGGATCGGCGGGGACAACCCTGAAGACGGGGCATGCGTGCTTGACCCAGCTTCCAACAAGTTGGCACTTGGTAGGGGTGGAGGACCCAGCAGGGTTGCGGGTCGCGACAAGCCTCATAAACGCTTGTGCTTTTCCTCAGTAGTAGCTAGAAGCTGTCGGGGAGGGGGGCGCTGTGGCATGTCTCACCTTGCTTATCCCTGATGGCCTTCCTGATGTGTCAAGTCCCTTTGCATGCGTTCCGCGCACAGTTAAAAGGGATCTTCGCATATAAGGATCGCAAAGGGAGAAGCAAAAAGAGGGGACCTGGCTATTTCGGTTGTTGCACTACGGAAGTTGCGGCAGAAAGAAAAGCTAAGTTGGAAAACTTCTCGATTTCTTATCTGTTAAGTCATCTTATTGCGATTCCCTTTGTTTTTTGCGTGGTAATTGTATATAATGGGCTTGCACGTGAAGGAGCCCCGCCGTGGTCATTTGCGCCCTTGTCTGTTTCGAGTCCGCTCAATAGCTCAGGTAGCTGCGTTGATAACATTGAAGGGAAAACTTGTCGGTGGCGGCACTGCCAGCAAGCTGCTAAGGATCCATCCTCTAAGCGCTAACGGCCAGTCGTTAGCCCCTACAGGACTTCAACATGTGTAGAGTGGTCAAATTATACAAAAACCAAACACAATGTGAAACTGAGGGATTGCATAAGTGCATACAACTACTTAAGAGTGCTATTACATCATGAAAGTAGCAAGAACATAACATAAGTCCAAAATGTGTCTTTTGTTTGGCAGCACCACTCCGGATGGAATTAAGGAATTCAATCCCGGCATCCTCCTTGGACCCGAGGCACCCGAAGAACCTTGTCGGCCAAAGGCCCGATACTTGTGCGACAACAGAAGTGTCTGTTTCGGCCGATAGCTTCTTGAAGGCATCAGAGAGATCGACGTCAGGGTGGCGCTATGTGAAGTTGTCAAGGATGGTGAAGATGGCATCGCAAGGAAACTTCTGGGACTCACTGGCAAAGCAGGTGGATCTGTCATCTTCATATGTCTTCAACCCATTGATGAGGCCATCAAAGAAGTGTGTCAGCTTGACGCCTGGGGCCTCGTGCTCATTGACAGAGAAGGTCTAGCTCATCATGTTCATATTGGCGATCTGGGAGGAGATGCGTTCGGTTATATTGACCAGGTCTTCGACCAGAGGTCGTACAGATCAACCTAGTCCTTAAGCTTGAGCTCTGCATCCTTTCGAAGAGTCCCTGTGGTGTTAACTTCTTCCGTCAAGACCCTCTCTCAGTCCTTGGCCAGCTCGATCGAGATCCTTCTCCAAAGTGGCGAGTTTGGAGTTCAAACCCTCAATGGTACTAGCGGCAGTAGTCAGATCCTGGCCCTTGGATCCAAGTTGCGATTGCAGCCCCTTCAGTGTGGTGGCTACCTTCCGTGCCTCTTCTTGGAGGATCTCGATCTCCTTTTTGCTACAGGCAAGCTTTTCCTCCAACCTTCCCACTAGGGTCTCAAGCTCTGTTTTGGCTTTGGAAGCTGCGTCAAGGTTGTCAGCTACCTCCTTGAGTTTTGATGCCGCATCCTAGGTCTGTGCATCGATGGCTTTCTTGTGGCTGTCCTACAGATCCTTGACCCGCTGCTGAACAAGGCTTTCCAGCCCCACATCCTTGCTGGGAAGAGTGCCAGCCATAGCCTGCTCACAAGCAGCAAGATCTTTGGCTTTGGCGTTGAGCTGCGCTTCGTGCTCCGTCAGCCTGCCATCGCAAGTTCTTGCTCTTTCTTCAGCAGCAGCCATTTTCTCCTCCTGGTCCCTGAGTTCGCGGGATCGGGTGTTGTACCAAGTGTGCAATTCCACTGCCTTCTCCTTCAATTGCTGGGTGGCCACATCTTGGGCCTGGTGTTCCTCTTGAACTGCTTGCCACCTTTGGCCATATCTCTTGCACATCTTTGAGCCCGGCAACCACCGTCTCTAGGAAAAGCCAAGTCTTTGGAATGATCGACGGGATCACCTGCTTCCTTGGCTCTTTAGGTGAAGGGAGCCAGTATATGACTGATCTCCTTGTCAAAGTTCACCCCTGCAAGAATTGATGAGCTGGGGGCTACCGGCGCAAGGTGAGCTAAGATCATCGCTAAGCTGCTTGCGGGGGGAGCCACCCTCATGTTGGAAGCATCACACTGGAGGGGTGCTTTGTCCTCAACCTCCATGATGGAGTCAGGCATGCTGCCGGGGATTTTCTCCATTCCTTCCGGGGCTTCTTGGATATCCCTGGGGGTTCTGCGTGACCTTCTTCAACGGCGATCTTGACGGCCTCCGCAGCGGCGTCCTTTCCAATGCAAGCCACCTCCTCCAAATGTTCCTTCTCTTCGAGCATGGGGGCTGTGAAGGAAATTGGAGGTAGAAAAAAAATGAAATTCAGAAGCTTAATCCAAGGATCAAGAAAGCAAAAATTCCTCGAAGAGAGATTCAGAAAACAAGTGGCTTACCCGTTGGCTGCGGTCGGGAAGAGACTTCTCCTTCCCCGACAACTTTTACTATCGGGGGGCAATCAGCAACCACCTGTGCAGGGGGGATGGCTCCAAGGCAAGCCGATCCCGCGGAAGGATCCCTTGCCAGAGAATCTTTTCCTTGGATATTGACCACGGGAGGCGCGGGAGGAACTGCCCATCCTTGGTGGATTTCTTCCTTGGGATCTCCTTCTTTTTCCTTGGTGGGAGGTGGAGGAGAAACGTCGACGTTCTCGCCAGCGATCGGGGTTTGTCCCATGCCCTCGCGCCCTGGGGCTGTTGATACATCCATTTTGCATCATGTTTTCCTACTGTTATTTAAAATGTTTTTATGCATAATCATACTTTATGGAGTAACCCTAATGCCTTTTCTCTCACAACATGCAAGGTTTATAGAAAGAGGGCGAAGGACGGCAGCTGGAATTCTGGGCCTGAAAAAGCTACGTCAGAATTACCTATTCTGTAGATCTCCAAATGAGCTAAAAATTTACGGAGAATTATTTTGGAATATGTCGGGGACGAATCCGCGGTCACCTATGGGACCCAGAGAAGGACCCCTTTACGTTCGGCAGGGAGAGACGGTCGCGCGAAGAGCAAATCTAGCGAAGAACACGACAGTGCACGAGAGAGATTTACCCAGGTTCGGGCCGCACGGATGCGTAAAACCCTACTCCTGCTTTTTGGTTTATTATCTGTATGATTGTTCTAGCTCCAGGAGCGCTACAGTACCGAGTAGCTGCGTACAATACTAGAGTTCTCCCTTTTCCAGTTCCTCTCCCCCTTTCACGTTGCCTATGGGCCTCCTTTTATACGCACAAAGGGGTCACCAACAGGTGGCAAACAGTAAAGGTAGAGGTGGAAAGTTGCTACAGTAAGGCCACTATTACCAGGATGACATGTCCTACCTACCACTGACGGCAGGGGACAAGGGCATTAAATGCCCATGCCTTTGCTGTCCACATACATGTACCCGGACGTCGTGGACGTGGGAAAAGCCTATCCCACCTGCTGCTACACCGCTATCTACAGTGCACCGCCGTCTACACAGTGCCCTGCCACGCACGCTTGGAAGGACCCAGAGCGCCACGCTGGCAGAGGCACCGGAGCAGCACAGTAGCACAGTGGTACAGTAACGCTTGCCGCGGCAAGACCTTGCCGCACCTGACAGCTTGGCGCAACCCATAGTTTGCCGTGCAAGGTAACTTGCCGGGGCAAGTACCTTGCCGCAGCCGCTATCTTGCCGCAGCCAATGACTTGCCGGGGCAAGTACCTTGCCGCGGCAAGTACTCTGCTTCAGCAATGCCCAGGCTGGGCCTCAGCTGTCCCTCCCGGCAAGCTCCTCTTGCCGGGGCCTTAACTCTTGCTTTGTATACTTCGTTCTTGAATGGCTTAATAATCTTGAGCTTCTCTCTGGCCGTCCTCCCGCAAGCCTGGCCGCGGGATGCTACTACTGCCCGTGCACAAGTACGGGGTACTAGGGTACCCCTATTCTAGTACACCGACAGGAGCCCCCGGGCCTGGGCCACACACGGTGCTGGGCGTTGTTGGGCCAGGCCCAAACAGTGCACGGGCACGCGTGGCTGGGATAAGCCGAAACGTCTCTATGCTGTTTAATTGCACGCTCTCCCACGCGTCGCGCGTTGAATGCCGAGCGTGGGAAGCGTGCGCAGTTATCTCGAATGACGAAGGGGCGGATGGTTCCGCATCTTTCCCCATAAAAGGAGGGACCTGCAGAAGCACTCGCACACCCCTCTCACCATTCTCGATCTCCAAATCTCCGCCTTCTTCTTCCTCCGCTCTAAAACAAAAGCGGCTTCCCAATCCTCCGCCACCGCGCGCATCCGCATCTCCCTCGGTCCTCAGCTCCGCCTTCGCCATGCCTCCCAAAGGAGAAAAGGGGAAGATAGGGAAGTCCTCAAGGACGGAGACCCAGGCGCAGATGAAGAGGCAGAAGTACGCGCTCTTCGCTCCGACGCTCACGAGGGCGGATCTGAAGGCCAAGTTCCAGGGCATGTGGGCCGCGAGGACCAAGGCGCATCCGGCCACCCGCGTTCGCCCAGCCACCGACGAGAGCGAAGTGAGCAAGTACCCCTTCTTCGCTTGCTACTTTTGGTCCGGGCTCTGCCCACCGTACTCGGATTTCTTCAGCGACGTCATGTACACCTTCAACCTCCGTCTGCTGGATCTCACACCGAATGCCGTATCCACCATGGCAATATTTGCGCATCTGTGCGAGAACTTCGTCGGCGTCGCACCCAACACCGCGCTGTTCAGGCATTACTTCACTCCCCGTGCTGAAAAGGGGGAGCCTCTCACTGTTGGCGTCTCGTTCGTTTCAAGATTGGGCGCCAAGGAGCATTATCTGAAGGGGGATCTCCACCCAAGATGGGGAGAAATCCGGTCTGAATGGTGTTGGATCATTGACGACGAGCCGCCACCATACTGTGAGCTTCGCAAGACCCCAGCAGCGCGTGGCACAGACTGGAGCGATCTGGATCCCCAGGACAAAAAGCTGGAGATTGCCGCTGCCAGGATCATACGGCTCAGGGAGGCCGGCTCACCATAGGGATTGTTGGCGCAGACTTCCTCCGCCGCCGCATTGCTCCTCTGCAGCAGAGAGGAAGGCCGGCCTCTGATTGGAAGAACCTAGCCGATATCATGCGGCTGCGCCCTGGACTGATCAACAACTTCACAGTTCTGCAGCACGACTTTTTCATGCGAGAACTGTTCAAGCAAGAGACAGATCCAGAGAAGCGCAACAAGGCGTTCACGCTGCCGAAGCACATCGTGCCCCTTTGCAACAACTCCGCATTGAGTGCAATCATCGCTATGATGCCGCTCTGCAATGCGCACAGCGTTGAAGCAACTTGGGACGTGCCGCTCGAAGAAGACGTGCGGCGATTCTTTGACTCCACGGTCGAAAAGCAGGTCCGGGTGGAAGAGTGGCTCGTCCGCAACACCACTGAGCAAGAAATAGAATTCATTGCTCGAAGAGTGGAGGAGGACAGGCTCGCCAGGGAAGCTGGCGATTTTGGTTATACTTTGGCGGAGCTCGACGAGGCACAAAAGGAGAGCCTTGCCGAGCAGGGGATGCTTGCCGGGAAGGGTGAGCTTGCCGCACCCGGCAAGGATGTCGGGCCAAGCCAGCCTGCCGACGAGTCAGGCAGCTCGGAGGATGAGGGCTCCTCTTCCGAGGAGGGCACCGAAAGCCCACCGCAGTCAGAGTCCCCAGCCCCTCTGAGGAGGAAACGCCTTCGGAGGATTGGCAAAGTGGCTGAGCGGCAAGAAGTTCAACAACCGCCGGAGCGCCGTTCGACGCGCTCGACCGCGGCAAGGGCTGGTGCTGCGGGAGTGTCTCACGCGGCCCAGGCAACTGGAGCAGGGTCATCAAAGACCGCTGCTACTACCCCAGCCAAGCGGCCAAGGAGCCCAGCTCCCCCTCCTCCCCCTCCTCACACGGAGGCGGACTTTGATTTTTCCGCTCTCAGCGAAGAGGACGACGAGGAAGAGTAAGTTCCCTTGCCGCGACCCTCAATCTTTGTAAGGTTTTGTTTCTGTCCTCACTTGTCGCGCTCCGGCCTTGCTTCCGCAGGGAGGAAACTTTGGCGGAGAGGACAAGGAAGAGAGCTAAGGTCTCGACGAGCAAGACCGTGGTGGTCGTCGAAGATGAGCCCACGGCAACCACTGGGAGAGCGTCTGAGACCGTCCCGACCAGCTCGGAGCCCAGCCCTTGTTGCAGCCCCCAGCGCAGCCCCCAGCGTAAGTATTTCAACTACCTTTTGCTGGCGGTCGCTGAGGAACAAGCATTTTGTTACTGACATCTTTGGGCGTGTAGGAGAGGAGCAGCAAGTGGAGCCATCTGAAGGTGCTCCAGAAGTACCACCCCCCTCGACCACACCGCCAAGGAGAAGATCTTCGGTAAGGGCTCCCACTAGCGAGCCGAGCCACGAAGAGGAGCCGGCAAGCGCCAAAGTGCCAAGCACCAGCGCTGGCGACCCCACCCCAATGACAAACATTGACGGGGGAGGGGAGCCCACCGCTCTTGAGCTCAACACGGGTAAGCCCACTTGCTGCAAAACTCTTTCCGCTTTCTTTCTTTTGGCTTCTTGAATTTCTTCCTGAAGCTCTTTTTGCTTTACTTCTCGGGTTGGCAGAGCCCTCCTCGGTGGAGCCAATGAACATTGACTCTTCTGCCGAGGAGAACACCGCAGGGGCCGTCGACGACGAGGCCGCCAAGGCCGCCGCTGCCAAGGCCGACAAGCTGGCAGCCGACAAGCTTGCCGACGAAGAAGCTGCCAGGGCTGCCGAAGAGGCCGGCAAGGCCGCCGAGGATAATACCGCCAGGGCGCCCACTGATGAAGCCGCCAAGGCTGCTGAAGCTGAGGCCGCCCAGAAGGCTGCTGAGGTGGCCGGCGAGGGAGCCGGTGGTCGTACTGACGGCCCTGAGGCCACAGGAGCGCCAGGCGCTACTCCGACCACGGGTCCCTCAACCACTGACGAGGCGGCAGCGCCCAACTCGCCTCCGCCAAGCAAATACGTCCGGGTCGGCGAGAACGTCTACGTCAGCCTCCCCTGGATGGTGGGCTCCAGAGCGCCAACCGAGGAGGATGTTGTGGACGAGGAGATCCTTGCCGCTGCCGGGCTCCAGCTTGTGGATGCGCCAGGCGCCAGCAGTAGCAGCACGTCTGAAGAGGAGCAACTGCTTCAAAAGCTGCTGAATCTTCATCGCGCCCGACGGGAGAAGCTAGCTTCCAGGGAGGTGCTCATCGAGAAGGCCGAAGCTGACATGTTGAGGCGCGCGGAGATCTTGGCGGATGTCCGCGCGCGATCTCTTAATGCGTTAGAGGCCAAGCGGGCACAGCTGGCCGAAGAACGGCAGGCCCTCCTCCTGATGAAGCAAGACATTGAACAAAAACAGGAGGAGACCGCCAAGGAGTTGTCTGCTCGGGCCGGTGATCTGAACCAGCGGAAAGTGGACCTTGATGCCCACGAAGAAGAACTTGCCGAGCGCAAGAGGAAACTTGCCGAAACCCTCCGACAGAAAGACGAGGAGGTGGCAAGACTTGTCGCAGAGCGGACCCAGGGGCAGGCACAAAAACACCAGAAGGAAATCGAAGCCTTGGCCCAAGAGTACGCCAGCAAGTTGGTGGAGGCCACCAACGCTGTCGCTGCTGCAGAAGTGAACAGGAAGGAAACGGAGGAGAAAGTGGCAAGACTAGAGGCCGCCCTCAAGGCAAACGGTGACAAGCTCTCAACGCTTGAAAGTGAGAGGGCAACGGTGACCCACACTTTGGCGGAGATGCAAGTTACCATAGCCAAGAAGAACAATCTGCTTGCCGCCGCCAATGACTCCAGAGCAGACCTGAAGCTGAAACTGACCACGCTGAAGGAGACGCTCGACACCACCAGAAAGCGCGAAGGGCTTCTAATGGCAGAGCTCCAGAAGGAAAAGGGTCTGCTTCAAGACGCTATTGCAACCCACAAGAAGTTCAGGGATAACGTGGGGATCTTCACAGACAGGCTTGCCAGCGCAGCCGAGGACAACGACAAGGAGCTGACTGCCCTGAAGGTGCCGGACTTCGGGTACTCCACCGACAAGAACACACAAACTAGCGTCAAGCTAGCCGAGTTCTTCGACGGAGTAGTAGAAGCACTCCAACAACTCCAAGTCAATCACAACGCTCAACTGGCCGACGAGTCACGCAGGCTTTGCCGGGGAGTTCTCCGGAGGTTGTTGGTGAAGATAGCATACAGAAACCTGGGCGTCGACTTCAGCAACATCTTCAAAAGCTTGCCGAAGGGATACGACCCCGCGCCACTAGAGGCCCTTGTCGCGCCCATCGTGGAGAGGGTGGACCAAATCCAGAGAGTCGAAGGTGAGCACCGCAATTAGAGAGCCCATTCTTCTCCCTCCTTGCCGCCGCTAGACATGTTAAAGAACAATCTGTTTAAGCCGCGGCAACTTATCTTGTAATATAACATGCAATATTTTGAAGTTAATGCATGTCATCTCCCTTGAGCAATTTCTTTCTTTGTTTGTACTTGCCCTACGCTTATAGGAAACTTGCCGGTGCGCGCACCATCGCCGCGAGCGCTGGGTGCGGGACTCCAGCAGCCTGCTGGCGGTGCCGCTGCCGGCAAGCAACCTTGTCGCGCTCAGTGCAGCCACTTAGGTTGTTGAGCGGACTCGAAACAAGGTAAGGGCGCGACCGATTACGCTTAGGTTCCGTCGCGCACAGGTTTTCCATACAAAGAGTAGTATCGTTCAAGGAAAATAACCTTGAAAATAAAAAAGAATTTGGTTATTCAAACTTTGGCACTTAGCTTTGTCGCTGATCTCTCCGCGGCAAGGTCTTGTCACTGCTTGCCGCTGCCTTCTACCCGGCAAGGCAAAGTTTCTTTGAACGACGCCTGGTCCATATCATTATCCCATCCCCCCGGCAAACTTGTGCGCGAGGGAAGCTTCTGTCTTTTTGAGAAAAAGAAAGAAGAGAAAATAAAGATATAGGAGCTTGGCGGCTCGTTAATGCTTACCGGGGAGGCTGTACTGCACAGTATGTCAGATAATCATGCAAAATAAAAGTAAACACGAAATCGTCAAAAACTGCGAAATACAAAAGCTTTATTTATGCACAGGGTCTACGCCTGGCTTTGTACAAAGGATTACATGCAACAGCGGCAAGACTTGTACAAAAGGTGGTTGCCGGGGAGGGGCCCGGCAACCGCGCCTTATGGAAAAAACTTACGGAGATGCTCAATGTTCCAGGAATTGATCACTGGAATGCCATCCCCGGTCTCCAGGCGGACAGCGCCGGGCCTGGTGACTCGTTTCACCCGATAAGGGCCTTCCCACTTCGGCGTCAACTTGTTTGAATTCTTGGCCGACTGAACGCGCCGAAGAACAAGGTCGCCTTCCTCGAGACTTCTGGCATTAACTTTGCGGCTATGGTAGCGACGCAAAGCTTGCTGGTAGCGAGCAGCTCTCACAGCAGCCTGAAGATGATCCTCCTCGAGGAGCACAGTGTCATCTTGCCGCAGTTGCTCTTGCTCAAGCTCATCGTAAGCGAGCACTCGAGGTGACCCGTATACGAGTTCCGTGGGGAGAACTGCCTCTGCTCCATAAACTAGAGCAAAAGGCGTCTGGCCAGTAGCTCGATTTGGCGTCGTCCTGATCGACCAAAGAACCACTGGCAGCTCCTCGATCCAGTTTTTGCCGCACTTGCGCAGCCTGTCGAAAGTTCTCGTCTTGAGCCCACGCAGCACTTCAGCATTTACCCTTTCAGCTTGATCGTTGCTTCGGGGGTGAGCAACAGAAGCGAAACAGACCTTGGCGCCAAGGTCTTCGACATACTGCATGAAGGCGTGGCTCGTGAACTGGGTACCGTTGTCGGTGATGATCCTGTTAGGAACACCAAAGCGACAAACAATTCCCTTGAAGAACTTGATGGCTGATTGTGCTCTCACCTTCCTCACTGCTTCCACTTCTGGCCACTTCATAAACTTGTCGATGGCCACATACAAGTACTCGAAGCCCCCGGTGGCACGGGGAAAGGGGCCGAGGATGTCGAGCACCCAGGCCGAAAATGGCCAAGCGAGAGGGATTGTTTGGAGAGCTTGAGCTGGCTGATGAATCTGCTTGGAATGAAACTGGCACGCTTCACACTTGGTTACTAGCGCAGTTGCATCCTGGAGGGTGGTGGGCCAAAAGAAACCTTGCCGGAAAGCCTTTCCAACAAGGGCTCTTGACCCTATGTGGTGACCACATATGCCTCCATGAATCTCCGCCAACAGCTCCTGTCCTTCTTCCCGGGGAATACACTTCAATTTCACACCGTTTGGTCTTTTTCTGCACAGCATGTCATCGACAAATTGATACATATTGGACCGTCGGGCTACTTTCTCCGCTTCTTCCTGCTCTTCGGGAAGTTCTCCTGTCTGAAGGAAACGGACGATCTGCTGCGCCCACGCTGGAGCCTGTGGCTCGACAACAAGGACTAAAGGCATTTCTTCTGCTGCGGAAACATCAGGCCCTACGGCAAGAGCTCGTCGCTCTACCAGAGCCGGCCGTTCCCCGACGAGCTTGGCAGGAACAGCCGCCTCAACGACAAGAGCCTGGGGCCCTGCTGGAGCGTGCTGTCCTTCAACAAGCTTGTCGGGAGCAGTTGCTTCAACGACGGAAGCCCAAGGCCTCGTCGGAGCATCTTGCTCCTCAGCGCTTCGATCAGGAGCGCCTGCTTCAACGACAAGGACCCGAAGTCTTGTCGGAGCAAGTTGCCCCTTTGCCTCTTGCCTAGGAGCACCCGCTTCAACGACAAGAGCGTGAGGCCTTGTCGGAGCAAGTTGCCCCTCTGCATCTTTGGCGCTGGCTTTGGCAGCCTTCTTGCCGGCGGCTTCGGAGAGCTCTGCCGGGAAGTAGTCGCCAGAAGCCAACTTCCTCTACCTTCCTTGCTCTACTGATGGCGTCACGGATGGCTGAGTTAGTTGGAGCACAAAAGTGCCTGGCTCCACAGGCAATTTGAGTGCGGCGCGCTTTGACAAACCATCGGCAATGTCATTCTCAGCACGTGGGACGTGCTCCATTTGTAGGCCGTCAAAGCGTTCTTCCAACTTCCTCACCTCATCTACATAAGCTTCCATCAATGGGCATTGGTAGTTCTTGTTCACTTGCCTGACAACAAGCTGCGAATCTCCCCTGACAATAAGCTTCTTGATCCCAAGGTCTGCCGCGATCCTGAGACCGGCAAGCAACCCCTCATATTCTGCAGTATTGTTCGTCGCCTGTTCCTTGGGAAAGTGCATTTGGACCACGTACTTGAGGTGCTCTCCGGTGGGTGCGACAAGCAGTACGCCAGCACCGGCGCCTTGCAGCGAAAAGGCACCATCAAAGTACATAAGCCACTCTTTCCTTGTCTCCTTGCCGGGGAGAGTCATCTCTGGGATTTCTTCGTCTGGCGTTGGTGTCCATTCTGCGACAAACTCTGCCAAAACTCGGCTCTGTATGGTTGATGTACTCTCAAACTTGAGACCAAAGCTCGACAACTCCAACGCCCACTCGACAATCCTGCCCGTCGCTTCTGGATTTTGCAAAATCCTTTTCAGCGGGAAGCGAGTGACGACGGTAACTTCATGTGCTTGAAAGTAATGGCGCAGCTTTCTCGAGGCCATGAGAAGGCTGAAAAGCAGCTTCTGCACACCAGAATACCTTGACCTAGCTCCCTGCAGAAGAGAGCTCACAAAGTAGACCGGGCGCTGCACCATTTTCTTCTTTTGTATCACTTCGCCTGACTGCGCAGACGAATCCTTGTCGGCAGCAAAACTTGTTGCCCCCAGCTTGTCGCTGGTCATGCTTGCCGCAGTTACTGCCTCCTCATCCACCTCTCTCTCCGCTACCAGCGCAGCACTAACCACTTGATTGGTTGCCGCTAGATACAGCAACAACTTCTCTTGTGGTTTAGGCGCGACAAGTATTGGAGGAGAGGAGAGGTATCTCTTCAAGTCTTGCAGCGCTGCCTCCGCCTCCGGAGTCCATTTCAATGGACTTGCCTTTTTTAAGATTTTGAAAAATGGCAGGGCGCGCTCAGCTGACTTGGAGATAAACCTACTGAGGGCAGCAACACAGCCGGCAAGTCGTCGTACATCCTTGACGCGCTTCGGTGCTTCAATTTGCTCAATGGCTTTGATCTTGTCAGGATTGGCTTCAATTCCACGTTGAGACACAAAGAACCCGAGAAGCTTGCCGGAGGGAACTCCAAACACGCACTTCTCGGGGTTGAGCTTCAGGTTGACCTTGCGCAGATTTACAAAAGTTTCTTCTAGATCTTGAACCAAAGTAGCCCTGTCTTTGCTTTTGACCACTATATCATCCATATAGGCTTCCACATTTCTGTGCAGCTGAGGCTCAAAAGCAATCTGGACGGCTCTTGCAAATGTCGAACCAACATTTTTCAAACCAAATGGCATACGTACGAAACAGTATGTGCCACAGGGTGTGATAAATGCGGTCTTTTCCTCATCTTCCTCAGCCATGAAGATTTGATGATACCCTGAATATGCGTCAAGAAATGAAAGCAAATCACATCCTGCCGTGGAGTCAACAATCTGGTCTATGCGGGGCAAAGGAAATGGGTCTTTGGGACAAGCTTTATTGACATCAGTGAAATCAATACAAAGCCTCCATTTTCCATTCGCTTTGCGCACGACAACAGGATTGGCCAACCACGTAGGATGGAGCACTCCTCTAACGAGGCCTGCTGCTTCCAACTTCTTGATTTCTTCCGCAATAAACTCTTGCCGCTCCACAGCTTGCTTTCTGGCTTTCTGTTTGACGGGCCTCGCGTGGGGACAAACGGCAAGGTGGTGCTCAATTACTTTCCTGGGAACACCGGGGATGTCGGACGGTTGCCATGCAAATACGTCGACAATCGCCCGCAGGAAAGCAACAAGCGCGTTTTCCTATTTGTTGTCAAGTGTGGCACTGATGGTGAAGGAACCACCAGTGCCATCCTCCTTGGCGGGCACCTTCTTTGTCGCCGGCGGAGCGGCTTTGTTCTTCTTACACTTGCCGGTGGAGCTCTCTGGTGCGTCCTCGACGGCAGCGCAGCACTCCGAAGAGGTGCGCTTGCCGGAGTGGGCACAGGAGCTCTTGCCGGACTTCCTCTTGTTCTCCCGCCCGAGAGCTTCAGCGGCAAGTGCCTTGGCGGCAGTTGCGGCAGCTGCTTCCCGGTAGATCTTGTCGGCGCAAATAAGCGCATCCTTCTTGTCGCAGGGAATTGTGATAACACCTACTGGACCTGGCATCTTCAACACGTTGTAGGCATAATGAGAGGCTGCCATGAACTTGGCGAGCGCTGGACGGCCAAGTATCCCATTATAAGGCAATGGAATATCGGCAACATCAAAGGTGACCTTGTCGGTCCGGTAGTTCAGCTCGCCGCCAAATGTCACTGGCAGCGTGATCTTCCCTTTCGGCCTGCTCCTTCCTGGATTGACTCCTTGGAAAGTACCAGTTTCCTCAAGCTCGCCGTCAGAGATTTGAAGTTTCCGGAGCACAGCGGGCGAAATCAGATTCAAGCCGGCCCCACCGTCAACTAACATCTTTGTGACCTTGAGGTTGCGGATCGTTGGTGAAACCAACATCGGCAAGCACCCGACCGCCGTTGTGCGGTCAGGGTGGTCCTCAATGTCAAAGACGATAGGCGTGTCGGACCACTTCAGAAGCTTTCTGGCGTCAACAAATGGTTCCGCCGCATTGATCTCTCGCGCCCACTGTTTAAGTTGGCGGTGAGAAGAATGCAACGAAGCACCACCGTCAACACACAAGACTTCTGCGGCTTTCTGAAATTCGTGCTCACTGGATTCTTCATCATCTAGATCATCATTATCATCATCTTTGTCGCGGCCACGAGGAGGCCTGTCTCTCTGCTGCTGCTTGGCCTTGCCGTGACGCCCTCCTCGGGCAGTGCGCTTCTTGCCGGACCCGCCAGCACCTTCTGGGGCCTTCTCCTTGTCGCGCCTCTCATACTCAGCTTTCTGCTATTCGACAAGCTGCTCGACTCGTCGACAGTTCTAGAGATCGTGTCCCTTGGTGCGGTGGATCTTGCAATATTGCTTGTCGGAGCCGTCCTGCTTGTCGGCAGCCGCCAAGGCCTGACAGTTGGCACACGCGGCAATCTCCTTGCCGGAGCCCTCGACTTTGGCCTTGTCGGCGCTGCCATTGCCGCTGGACTGCTCGACGGCAAGCACAGCTTTGCCCTTTTTCTTCCTGTTGTTCCGCCGCCGGCCCTTCTTTGCCGGGGCGGTACCTTCGCTGTCAGAGCTCCCCCCTGCGCCAACACCTTCACCGGGAAGTTTCCTTCCCTTTTCAGCGCGCGCACACTTGTCGGCGAGAGCATATAGCTGGCCAATGTCTCTGACCTTGGTCATCGCCATTTCCTCCCGCATCTTGCGGTTACGCACGTTCTGATGGAACGCGCTAATAACCGCAGTGGGGTGAACATCTGGGATGTTGTACTGTACGCGGCTGAACCTTTGAATGTATTTGCGCAGGGGCTCTCCTTCCTTCTGGGGGATGAGGTGAAGATCACTCTCCTGGCCATGAGGTTGATGACCGCCAGTAAAGGCACCAACAAACTGATGGCACAGGTCCGCCCATGAAGAAATGGAGTTCTCTGGCAAGTGCATGAGCCATGAGACGACGTTGCGCTTTAACACGAGCGGGAAGTAGTTAGCAAGAATCTTGTCGTCTCGTCCCCCGGCAACTTGCACCGCAATGGTGTAAATGCTGAGGAACTCCGACGGGTGTGTCTTGCCATCATACTTCTCCGGCACGTCAGGCTTGAAAGCCTTGCGATTGGGCCAGTGGACCTGCCGCAGCTCACGGGTGAACGCTGGACAACTTACCGCGTACGGCAAGTCGCCAGGATCCCCTGGTGCATGCATGTCAACAGCGGGCCCTGCGCGTCTGTCGGGCTGACGATGCGCTTCTCTCCTTCGCTCGATAGTGGTACGAGCGTATTCTCCTCTGCGTTCCTGAAGAACGAGGCGCTGGTCACGACGAGCTCGCGGGTCAGACGACGCCGTGGAATCATCGCCACGGGCGTCGTTTCGACGTGTCGGCGACCGAGGCCGTCTGGGTGGGGAGTGTACGGTTGTTGCCCCCTCGCCGTTCTTGTTGGTGACAGCATCGTCACCAGCTCACTTGTCGGCCGCGCGCACCGGGTCGGCATCAGCGAAGCTGAGAAGGCTCTGAATGGTTGCCCTCCACTCGTCAAGCTTATCTGCTGGTGGAGGGAAGTTCAGGAGCAGCTGCGCACGCGCCAACGCTTCTGCTGGTGAGGGAGGTATCGAGTGGCGTGAGGACTGTGGGATGCTCTTACTCCTAACGGTGTTAGAAGGAGCATCTCCACGCCCAGGCGACCGCACCTCGACCCCGCCAACGTGTTGTTGCGTATGGTGACCCCGCGCATCTCGAGATTGATGCGCAAGTTCATTATCCAGGGAGCGCCTGGCACCTGGGGCGTCAGGACGCTGCCTGTCACGGGCTTCTTGCGAAGGCCACGGCGTCTGAACCGGCGCAGGCGTTCCAGAACGCGCAGCACCGTTTCTGGAGCTTGCAGGGCCAGCAGCAGCGAGCAGCGCTGCGTTCCCAGACCCAGCAGCGCCAAGATTGGCGTTGCTGGCCCGGTTTTGGACAGGTGGAGGTAATAGGAGCTCTCGCTCTCCAGTCCCCCCAGCAGCCGCAATCACGTCGGCACCCTCCTGCACGGGAGCAGGCGGGTTGGACGTGGACGCACCGATGGCTGAAGTCTTCTTTTTTGGAGCCATAAGACGGAGAATGGCCCAAAAACTAGCGCGCAAATCGCTAGATTAGGTTCACACAACCTCCTTCCCCCTACCTGGTGCGCCAAAGATGTCGGGGACGAATCCGCGATCACCTATGGGACCCAGAAAAGGACCCCTTTACGTTCGGCAGGGAGAGACGGTCGCGCGAAGAGCAAATCTAGCGAAGAACACGACAGTGCACGAGAGAGATTTACCCAGGTTCGGGCCGCACGGATGCGTAAAACCCTACTCCTGCTTTTTGGTTTATTATCTGTATGATTGTTCTAGCTCCAGGAGCGCTACAGTACCGAGTAGCTGCGTACAATACTGGAGTTCTCCCTTTTCCAGTTCCTCTCCCCCTTTCACGTTGCCTATGGGCCTCCTTTTATACGCACAAAGGGGTCACCAACAGGTGGCAAATAGTAAAGGTAGAGGTGGAAAGTTGCTACAGGAAAGGCCACTATTACCAGGATGACATGTCCTACCTACCACTGACGGCAGGGGACAAGGGCATTAAATGCCCATGCCTTTGCTGTCCACATACATGTACCCGGACGTCGTGGACGTGGGAAAAGCCTATCCCACCTGCTGCTACACCGCTATCTACAGTGCACCGCCGTCTACACAGTGCCCTCCCACGCACGCTTGGAAAGACCCAGAGCGCCACGCTAGCAGAGGCACCGGAGCAGCACAGTAGCACAGTGGTACAGTAACGCTTGCCGCGGCAAGACCTTGCCGCACCTGACAGCTTGGCGCAACCCATAGTTTGCCGTGCAAGGTAACTTGCCGGGGCAAGTACCTTGCCGCAGCCGCTATCTTGCCGCAGCCAATACCTTGCCGCAGCCAATGACTTGCCGGGGCAAGTACCTTGCCGCGGCAAGTACTCTGCTTCAGCAATGCCCAGGCTGGGCCTCAGCTGTCCCTCCCGGCAAGCTCCTCTTGCCGGGGCCTTAACTCTTGCTTTGTATACTTTGTTCTTGAATGGCTTAATAATCTTGAGCTTCTCTCTGGCCGTCCTCCCGCAAGCCTGGTCGCGGGATGCTACTACTGCCCGTGCACAAGTACGGGGTACTAGGGTACCCCTATTCTAGTACACCGACAGAATATATAAGAAATACTGGAGCAAATAACTACCGGAGGGGGGCCACCTGGTGAGCACAAGACACCAGGGCGCGCCAGGCCCCCAGGCGCACCCTGGTGGGTTGTGATCAGCCCGGCCCATCTCCGGTGCCCATCTTCTAGTATATAGGTCATTTTGACCAAGAAAAAAATCAGGAGGGGACTTTCGGGACGAAGTGCCGCCATCTCGAGGCAGAACTTGGGCAGGAGCACTTTTGCCCTCGGATGGAGTGATTCGCCTGGGGAACTTCCCTCTCGGAGGGGGAAATCGAAGCCATCGTCATCACCAACAATCTTCTCATCTTTGGGAGGGCAATCTCCATCAACATCTTCAACAACACCATCTCCTCTCAAACCCTAGTTCATCTCTTATGTTCAATCTTTGTACCAGAACCTCAGATTGGTACCTGTGGGTGACTAGCAGTGTTGATTACATCTTGTAGTTGATTACTATATGGTTTACTTGGTGGAAGATTATATGTTCAGATCCATTATGCTATTTAATACCCCTCTGATCTTGAGCATGATTATCATTTGTGAGTATTTACTTTTGTTCTTGAGGTCACGGGAGAAGTCATGTTGCAAGTAATCATGTGAACTTGATATGTGTTCGATATTTTGATGATATGTATGTTGTGATTCCCTTAGTGGTGTCATTTGAACGTCGACTACATGGCACTTCACCATATTTGGGCATAAGGGAATGCATTGTGGAGTAGTTATTAAATGATAGGTTGCTAGAGTGACAGAAGCTTAAACCCTAGTTTATGCGCTACTTCGTAAGGGACCGATTTGGATCTAAAAGTTTAATGCTATGGTCAGATTTTATCTTAATACTTTTCTCGTAGTTGTGGATGCTTGCGAGGGGTTAATCATAAGTAGAAGGTTTGTTCAAGTAAGAACATCACATAAGCACCGATACACCCACATATCAAATTATCAAAGTAGCGAACACGAACCAAACCAACATGATGAAAGTGACATGGTGAAATTCCCGTGTACCCTCAAGAACACTTTGCTTATCATAAGAGACCATTTTGGCATATCCTTTGCAACAAAAGTATTCGGCTACCTTGCTGCACTTTATTTACCGTTACCGTTGCTGGTCTGTTACAAATTATCTTGCTATAAAACTACTTGTTACCGACTATTTCAGTGCTTGCAGAAAATACCTTGGTGAAAACCACTTGTCATTTCCTTCTGCTCCTCGTTGGATTCGACACTCTTACTTATCGAAAGGACTATGATTGATCCCCCATACTTGTGGGTCATCAGCTGTGTGTTATGGCATCCTCGGTACTCCCCGCCAGGCTGACGCCTGACGAAGAGCCCAATCCTGTTGCTGTTGGCCTGACATGTTTGGCCCGGTGCGCAAGGGTCTCTTCATCCCTGTTGAAACCAGCAACACAAGATTAGTTTAAGATCAAAGGAAATTGATAGCAATCAAAATTAAGAGGAGCAAAGGTTTCCCTTACTCTTGGTCGTCGAGCATGGCATCCATCTCGTACACAGGAGGGGGGGCGATTGCCTCACTCTCTTGAGCGGTGGCGGGGTCCTGCTCGCTATCGCGGCCGGGCTTGACGGTGGCGTGGGGTCGACGCCTTTGGTGACCCGTTGCTGGGGAGGTGATGTCGAGGTTTGTGCAAGGCGGGCTGAGTGGCGGCGCATCGTATCATCCTTGTTGCCTCTGGCGGTCGTCTTCTTCACCTTGGGCCCAGCCCGAGACGGCGAGGAACCACTGGTTCTCGGGTGCCTATCTTGCGAAGGCGGTGCCATTGCTTAGGAGCCTGAGGGCCCACCTGGAACCCTTCCTCTTCCTTAGGCACTTCGGCTTCCTGAGCCCCGGCAGCATCTGCCCCTATCGCCTCAAGCCTGGCGATCTCTTCATCATCGTGTTCCTCATATGAGGAATTCCTGTCACCCTCATTGTCATCATCACCCTCATGGCTGGCTGCCCCGGCAGCCTTGAGTCTTCGGGCTTCCTCAAGCATGCTATGTATGTACTTCTGCTCCTCTTTGGTGGTTCCCTTGGTGAAATCTTTTTCTTTCCTAGTGGCCTTCTCCTCTAAACTAGAGGACCACTCCATCTCATGCTCCTAGCTGGGCAATTTCTAGTGTGCCTTGACCCCGTTGGCATTGCAATCAGGCATCCACTTGAGAACTTTGTCTGTGGTAGAATTAATGTGTAGCAGAACGATTCTTGCCAGCAAATGGAAGGTGCCGGCTTGTCGAATAGTTGCTCACACAACCAGGCATGGCTCATGACTGTCAGATTGTTGCCGCGACTGGGATAAAGCCGCATCCTGTCTTCGGTGTTCTTGTATTCCCAAGAAAATCTGTCCCTCTGCTACAGTGGCGCGATGCGGTGCCAGAGGAAGTCGGCCCCTACATGTTCAATGCTGAGGCTGACAGCTTTGAGGCGGGTGATCCTATTCAATGCCGGGCGAAGTTTCTCGTCAGAAGCGCCTAGGTCGCTCCAATCCTTGCCGTGTACCACGCATTTGGTTCTCGGCGAGCAGTATGAAGGAGCATCTGAATCCTTAATCCAACACCAATCACCCCTCCACTCCTCCCACTTGCCGCGTAACTGCCCTATAAGGTATCCCCAGTCCTCTTTCTTCCCCCACAAAATCCAAGATATATTCCCTGAAAGGGATTTGTCCTCAATACGGGGGATATAGAAGTGGCAGAACAAATCCACGTTGGGAGCAACCCCGACAAAATCTTCACATAGATGAGCAAACACCACCATGCATTCGGTGTAAAATCCAGCAAGTGGAATCCGAAGGAGTACATCATGGCGCTGAAGAAATCAGAGAAGGTGGAAGAGAGCCGCAGTATAAGTATGTGCAGAAAAAGGGATACAAGTCCTCTGGAATCTTGGGTCCATCAGGAAGAATAGCGGGTGCTCCATGGCCCTTGTTCTTCCCCCCCCCCCCACATATAGGCATACCTATGGATCAAAGTATTGGCATCCAAATCCCACGGCAAGAAAAGCACGTTCTCTCGCCGCTGCTGGGCCAGCTCTTCTGCCACTTTCTTCTTCTCCTCTGCTCTCGGGTCCTCGTGCTTGGTCACCTGTTTCCCCTTGATGGTGCTCTTCTTGCGCCCCATTTCTTCAAACGGAGGAGGAAGAAGGATCTGGCGTGGTGCGAGGTGGATAGTGGCGGCGGAGGCGGTTTCTGTCGCAAGGAAGAAGATGAAGCGGAAGGGGAGAAGGGTGCGAATGAGCAACGCTCCTTCGTGTTTCCCTTTTTATTGGGACCAGGCGAGGGGGCTGGCTCTCCACTATTTTCCCAGCCAAAAAATGCCTTTAACAGGCGCACTACCAGTAACCGTTGTAAATCCATGATTCCATGGCCCACAGTAACTGCGTGGGATGGAAGTGTGATTGACGGGTCAGCAAGGTCATTAATATGTGGACAGCGGATCTTCGCCGCGTGTCTGTGCAATATTTTGGGCCTAACCCAACGATGCCTGCAGCACATGTGGCTCAGTCCTAGGGGCTCCTTTCGGTGTACACAAATAGGGGTGTTTGTTTTCCCCTGACTTGTGCATAGACGTATGCAGCCTCCAGGACAAACTGACCCAGTCGGGCACATCAAGCTTAAGAATAACAAGACCAAGATGACAAGAGGACTCCCTAGGAGGTTCTCCCTTGCCGGGCAGTCGAGCCCGGCAGGGTCAATACTATGATTAGAGATCAACCCCGAAGCCGCTTCAACTAGGTTCCCGGGGCCACCAAGACTCCAAGGCATGAGCCCGGCAGGCTCCGTGTCAGAAGGCCTCCGCCAAGATGCCACCGCTCCACCTCATCGCACACAAGTCACTAATCGATGTGGTGTCGAGCTCACAATTGGCTACCTGGATCCTGTTGGGTACGTGGAAACCTGCTGGAGAAGAGATAAGCTTTATTGACACCCGTCCACATGGCGTGTCACGCTAACAAGGAGTGGATGGATAAGCGGCACGGCAGGCTTGCCGGGCTTCAACATCAGCATGACACCTAGCAGTGCATTTAATGAACTTTGTCCTAACTACCAGAGTTAGGTATGATTACACTGTTAGCTATCTAATCATGCTAAGATGACTGTTTTGCCACTGTGGTCGCCCATTAACCTATAAAAGGAGGCCTGAGGCAACCTAGCAAACGGTTCAAAACCTTGATCCCCCAACACTTGTACGCGCGTAGATGCTCCCCCAAAGCGCACTTGCCGAGCTTGAGCATTCAGCGCCTTCGTGTTCCTCCAAATCAATCCACTATAGCAGGAGTAGGATTTTACGCTGCAATGCGGCCTGAACCTGGGTAAAAGAGAGTTGTCCACCGTCGCGCTGCCCTGCTATTTCTACTCTTTGTGCGATGTGACCATTTCCTTCCTGAACCACAAAGGGGCAGCCCTGCCCCATAGATGATCATGCTTCCACACCGACACAAGAGAAACGACTGTAGTGCACTTTGATTTTTTTAAAGAAGAAAAACAGTGAACTGCAACTTGTTTTTCTAAATTGATTCAGTTGAGAGCGAGGTGGCTCTGGGCATTGCATTTCTGTCCCTCGTTTGAGCTTTTCTTGCTAGTCGATGTACCACCTACATAACAACAAATTGGAGAAGAGATGGGCGATAGAGAAAGAAGAGAGTGAGCTACACGGGCTGGAAATATGGACTGCGAGGCGACCTCCGGTGGTGTAGTAGGCGGCAAACTGCAAGCGATAGAGGAGGTAGAATGGTGTTGACCCGGGATAGCCCTCGTTGCGTTGCTGGTCATCAGTGCGAGCCACACACAAATATCCGGCGAACTGCACAGGGAATTAATCGAAGCACATTAGAGATTTATACTACACTAATTTCACCAAAATCAAACAGCAAAAAGCTGAAAAAATACAAAAAATCTGAACTGCAACCACCGGGGAGCTGCACACCCGTTTCACTGCACCGGTCGGGCCATTTGGTGCCTGATCCGATCAACTGGGCGGCACGGCGGGGTACGGATCCACCTGGATCCAGCATAGGGGAGGTGCCCGGGGCGGGGGCGTGGCGCATCGGCTGCTGTTGACCCACGCCGCACATAGCCATCCTCCACCCGTGCATCACCCATGTAGCCATCCTCCACCAGCTGCAATGTGTGGCCGTGCATGAACCACACAGGGGCCCCTGGTACATCCGCAAAGGAAGCTCTTAATCTTACAGAGGGGCCACCCTCATCCCGAAAAAGCTAAGGACCACCATACATACATCAAGCTTTTCTTCTGAGAGGCATTTAATACGCCTGAGTGAGGGGTCGAGGGACTGCACCGGCCAGACAACTCGCCCATCCTTCATGTTCCCTTGTCGGAGCAACGGGCGCGCGGAGCCAGACAGATTCCCGTCGGGCGTCAATAAGCATCCAATTTCGATGCGACTCATTTATGGGCTCGTGAAGATTCAAGGGAATAAAATCATCCTCGGCCTCCTTCCCAGCTAAGCGGAAGGTCACGTAGCCTGAGGCCTCGCTTCCGGGAAGCCGGTGCATGGAGAAGTTATGATGGAAGAGTTACAGGGATGACCTCACTCCCATGAACCCTTCGCACAATTGGGAGAAGATCGCTAAGACCAATACAACATTCGGATGAAGGTGGAGGACATGGATTGGAAATGATCTAGAACTGCCATGAAGAAGTTCAAAAAAGGGGGAACTAAACCGGTCGCGAGGAATTAAGGAAAATGGGAACCTCAGTACTACCCCCTAAGTCATCGTCCGCTGGAAGAAGATCTATCGAACCCCATGAGTGGTTCGCATCCCCGACCAAAAACCAAAACTTTCTCAAGCTACGATCGTCGGGAAACACGGACTCAAGCAGCCGGTGGGAGCCCCTCCGGTTCACACGCTTGCTTTTGTCCTCCATTCGTCACGCCTCCAACGCCGGAGCATGATGAGACTAGGCTAGGAGAAGAGCTTGGCTGAAGAAGTATCAAACAAGGAAGTTGGGAAGGAGAAAGACGGCCAGCAAGGCATCACACAGTTTCCTCCTCCTTATAAATGGATCAACAAGTGGTTAACTGCTCATCCACAAGCGGGATGATCCATGTCTCTTAGGAACATTAAGAGCAGCGTGGAAGCCAAGAAGACGGTCCTAGATTCATTGGGGTAATCGATTGAGCCTACGTTTGTGTCACAGGGCCTTGACTGGCATTGATAGTCCCCATAAGAAGGCCCCATTCCCCTCTACACTAGTTATCACATGGCAAGAGGGAAATGGGCTCGGGGGCTACTGTCGGTGTAAATAAAACTAGGGTAATAATGATCTGGTGTAGCGGGCCCTAAGGATAAACCTGGCCGCATGTTTTTGTGCGTAGGAGGGCATCATAAAAAGGACGAGCTTAATCTGGTGGACCTTGCCCTGTGCCTGGGTAGGACGTCCTGGGAAAGGGATACAAGGCTGTGACTCTACGCCCTCTTCGGGGAACCGCCTTGGGAAGGGAACGCCGATACTCGCGGGAAGGAAGACTTCATCTCCAAGGCATACGGATGATGAGCCACTCCCATAGGATGAATGCTGACACCAGGTGGCAGGGTGAAGCACGTACGACGGGGCCTCCCGTGTGCGCTCCTAGGAGATCCATGTCAATCAAGGCACCTTGGTCCTCCACAATAAGATAGGCCTACTGACCACCCTACTACAGTGGCGGTACTTCGCCTTCGACCGACGAATGCCAAAGGAGGCAGGTAAGTATCTGGGGCGTAACTCGCTGCCCTGGAAGGATGTCATCATCACCTATGCAGGCGTGCTAAGGGTGACCATGCCTTCATAGAATGAGCTATACAAGTCTACCCTAGGGCCTATTCGGCCCATGGATGCCCCCGGCAAGATCTTCTGAGATCCTATAAATAGAAGAGGTTGAAGCCTCACCGGGGGTCAGTATTTTGGACAACAGAAGTAGTAGAGACCCACCTCTTTCACCTTGTAAGAGACACATTGTAGCTCCATACCATTGCAATACAAAACAAAGCAGGAGTAGGGTATTACACCAAGAAGGTGGGTAGTTCTCTGTGTTCATTTATAGTTCATCCACCATATTTGCTCACAAGTCAGGTTCCTTGGACGTGTTCAGTCCCTGGCCGAACTCTTAAAGAGTTGTTGCTCACAACTCATATGTAGGTTCTTAGAAAACCGACAACCACAAGTTAGAGGAGACATGACAATATAACTTCTCTATGAATATAAGGAAACATAACTCATTACGTTGTCTTCCTTGTCCAACATCAACTATTTGATCATGCATAGAATATTTGATGGGGGCTCACAATCATAAAAGATGTCCAAGATAGTATATTTATATGTGGGACCTCTCTTTCTTTGTTACTTTTTCATGAATGGCATCAGTGACCAATACTATGTTCGTTAACTCCCAACAAATTTTATGAACTATACTTCTTTTATGTGATGTCATTAATCCCCATGGGATTAACATATGATCTTTTCTATTCTTATTTTCTTTCATTGCTAAGATTTAAAGAAGAGGCTAAAAGAACCAAACTCAAACTACTCTTTATTATATAACTCTCACACTCGATTACATACATAGATAGAGATATCACGAAACAAGCACTCTAAACTAAGGCATACTAAAACTTTATTCTTCTAAATCATGAAACAAATAGGGATCGAACTAAGATAGATAATGATAGTAAAAGTGATGGTGATGCGATAGCAGGGCACCTCCCACAAGCTTGGAAAAAGCCAGGGGTGGTGCCCATACCCGTGTACTCAAGTTTCATTATTCGGTGTTGGTGGTGCAATATTCTTAGTGATGATTCCCTTGAGGATGCGGTTTTCCTCCTCGAGCTTATTAACCTGATGTTTAAGCTCCATGATTTCCTTAGGAGCTTGCCGGTGACAGTCAAAGCACCATCAACCCACGGATGAAACTTGGCTGAGGAAGATGAGGCAACATTATTTTGCAAGTTATGATAAGAAATAAATCGAGTGTTGGGAGGTTTAACCGAATCTGGGAGGCTTGATTTCTTGAACTCCACATGCATATCTCCTGGTTGAGGTAGAGGGGCTTCCTCTTTTTCCTCCAAGCTTGAATCATCCATCCTCTTCAAATCAGCCTCTGGCTCCTCATCTGTGGACCACCCATAAGGATCAATATCGCCATAGTTCCTTGGATTAGAAAAATAATGATAAACATAGCGCTCCCCATCCGAGTCTTGAGATGACATAATGTCCAATCTGCCAGAAAAATAGCACGAAACAACAACAGAGGGAAAACATGCGATGCGATGGTCAAAACAACAAGGAGTATTGATACGTCTCCAACGTATCTATAATTTTTTATTGTTCCACGCTATTATAGTATCAATCTTGGATGTTTTATGTACATTTACAAGCAACTTTATATCATTTTTTGGAACTAACCTACTAACTTAGTGCCTAGTGCCAGTTGCTGTTTTTTGCTTGTTTTTGACTTTGCAGAATATCAGTAGCAAACGAAGTCCAAATGCCACAAAACATTTTGGAGATTTTTTATGGCAATAAGAGACGCTGGAAGCTTCAGGAAGGAACGAGAAGATGAAGGAGTGGCCCACTAGGCACTAAGGAGCACCTAGGTGGTTAGTGGGGTCACAAGCCTCCGTTTGACCTAACTCCGCCTCTATAAATTCCCAAAAATCAGAAAACCTACCAGGGAGTCCACAGAATACTTTTTCCGCTACCGCAAGCCTCTGTTCTCGAGAGATCCCTTCTGGGGACCCTTTCTGGCACTCTACCGGAGGTGGAATCAATCACGGAAGGGCTCTACATCAACCTTGCCTCCCCTCCGATGATGTGTTAGTAGTTTACCACAGACCTACAGGTCCATAGTTAGTAGCTAGATGGCTTCTTCTCTCTCGATGTTCTTCAATACAATGTTATCCTTGATGTTCTTGGAGTTCTATCCGATGTAATTCTTTCTTACCGTGTGTTTGTTGGGATCCAATGAATTGTGAGTTTATGATCAGATCTATCCATCAATATTATTTGGGTTTTCTCTGAACTCCTTTATGCATGATTAATATAGCTTCGTATTTCTCCTCCGATTTATTAGTTTGGTTTGGCCAACAAGATTGATTTATCTTGCCATGGGAAGAGGTGCTTTGTAATGGGTTTGATCTTGCGGTGCTCAATCCAAGTGACGGAAAGGGACATGACGTATGTATCATTGCTATTAAGGGTAAAAAGATGTGGTTTATTCATATGTGAGTTCATCTTGTCTACATCATGTCATCTTGCAGAAAGCATTACTCCGTTTTTCCATGAACTTAATACACTACATGCATGCTGGATAGCGGTCGATGTGTGGAGTAATAGTAGTAGATGCAGAATCGTTTTGGTCTACTAATCTTGGATGTGATACCTATGTATGATCATTGCCTTGGATATTGTCATAATTATTTGCTTTTCTATCAACTGCCCAACAGTAATTTGTTTACCCACCGTATGCTATTTTCTCGAGAGAAGCCTCTAGTGAAAACTATGGCCCCCAGGTCTATCTTTTATCATATATAAAATTCTAAAAATAACTTGCCGCAATTTTTCTTCATTTATTTATTTTTGTATTTTTCTCAGATCTGTCTATCAAAACCTATACAATTTAATCTTGCTTGTAAGCATTGAGGGATTGACAATCCCTCTACGCGTTGGGTTGCAAGTATTTGTTGTTTGTGTGCAGGTGATGTTTACATAGTGTTGCTTGGTTTTCCTACTGGATTGATAACCTTGGTTTCATAACTAAGGGAAATACTTATCTCTACTGTACTATATCATTCTCTCCTCTTCGAGGATGTCCCAATGCAGCTCAGAAGTAGTAGGAAGAATTTCTGGCACCGTTGCCGGGGAGACATTATCAACATCTATCAAGTACCTACACATAAACTTTCATATCCTTGCATTTACTTTATTTTCCATTTGCCCCTCGTTTTCATCTCCCCCACTTCTAAAAAGTTTTTACAAAAATACCAAAATATTTTATGTTTGCTTTTTTGTTTGATCTTTTGTTTCCTTGTGATCTTGTTTGCGTAGTCATAGTGTCTCAAGAAAATACAAAATTGTGTGATTTTTCTAATACTAATAATAATGATTTTATTAGTACTCCGATTGCTCCTTCCACCACTAGTGTGAGCTCTTTAGACGATCCGTCGATACTTTTGAAACTCATGCAAAATAAAAAAAAATTCATGAGGTTACTGAAGAAAAAGTTGATGATTTTGTTAATGATGATCCTCATGAGAAAGAAACTACTATCATGCATACTAAAAAACTCCGCGTAGGTAGCGGTAATATTATTTGAAAAGGTGTTATCCATGATTTCTTTAGTTGTGCAGGTACGTTACCTATGCTAGGAGGGTCAATCCTTAATAAAACGTCTAGTCTGGCGGATGCAATATCTTTCCTTATAGTTGAAGTTGAAAGACAATTTGTTCTCGTGCATGCTTCCATACAAAGGATCCTTCTAGAATTCTCTAATATTCATGATCCTTTCGTTAAGCGTATTGCCACTATATTTCTAGCATATGAATTTGGGCATATTATGAAATAAGCACGTGAAATATTTCCTCATTACAATATGAATTGTGGTTACCCCTATAGAGATCCTTTTTAATCAAGAAGAGATAAGGAGACTACAATCTCCAGATTATGCTGCTTACAATGAAAAATCTAAGGAAAAAGGTTTCCCCATCTGTTTTGATTGATAAAATTTCTGAACAAAATGATAACTTTGCTATACAAAATAATGGACTATGACATGTTCTTAAGAAAAGGCTTAGGGAGCATAATCAAAGGAACATTTATAATGAAGATAGTTATCACATATAAAGGTCCAAGGGAAGAACCTCCTCCTCCCAAACTTGATCTTATAGATCCGTACCGAATTAAATTTAGCCCTTTTGATTATTTTTGCTTGCCACAAAGGAAACTTGTTGTTGAAAGGAGGGAGCATGAGATGAGCATGGATGATCTCCCTCACTTTTAACGCAACACTTGAAACTATGCATTATGCCTATCTATGGGCATAAAACAATAGCGCTTGTTGGGAGGCTAAACAATAGTTATCTTTTAATTTTTTGTTTTCCTTGCTGTTTTTAATAAATACACAATTATGCTACTGTTATGATTGTTTTTAGTGTTTTAATTAGTGTTTGTACCAAGTAAAGCCTTTAGGAAGGTTTGGGTGATAGTTGACTTGATTCTGTTGAAAAACAGAAGGTTAATTTTGCCTCCATTAGCAAAATTATCAAAATTTGCTGAACATGGAAAAATATTGAATGTTTTACACATGTTTGATATAAAAATTTCCCACGTCGTCCTAATTTTTCAGAGGTTTTGGAGTTACAGAAGTATGAGCTTAATTCAGGTTTCTACAGACTCTTCTGTTTTTGACAGATTCTATTTTCGTTGCATTATGTGCGTATTTTGATGACTATATGGATTGTATCAGGGGGTATAAGCAATGGTAAAGTTAGAATACAGTAGGTATAATGCAATAACAAAATATAAATGGTTTCCAACAGTACTTAATGTAGTGATTTCTTTTCTTATACTAACGGATCTCACGAAGGTTTTGTTAAGTTTTGTGTGATTGAAGTTTTCAATTTTGGGTGAGATCATGATGGATGAAGGAATAAGGAGTGGCAAGAGCCTAAGCTTGGGGATGCCTGAGGCACCAAAGGTAATATTCAAGGACTCCCAAGCAACTAAGCTTGGGGATGCCCCGAAAGGCATCCCCTCTTTCTTCTAACGTCCATCGGTAATTTTACTTGGAGCTATACTTTTATTCGTCACATATCATGAGTTTTACTTGGAGCGTCTTGTATTATATGAGTCTTTGCTTGTTTTGCTATTTAGTTTGTCACAATTATCCTTGTTGGACACACCTATTTGAGAGAGCCCTATGTTATTATGATTTCTTAGAATTGCTCTATGTGCTTCACTTAAAATTTTTTTGAGCTAGGCAATTTCTCTAGTGCTTCACTTAAATCTTTTTCAGCATGGTGGTGATTTTATTTTGAAGAAATAATTGAAATCTCATGCTTCACTTATATTATTTTGAGAGTTGATATGATTATGTTTTAAAGAAATGAACTGTCATGCTTCACTTATATTATATTGAGAGTTAGTAAATTTTGAAGAAATGCACTCTCATGCTTCACTTATATTATTTTGTGAGTTGATATGTGAATTTTTTTGAAGAAATATTTATGCTCTCGCGCTTCACTTAAATCTTTTTGAGAGTTGATAATAGCAATGGTAATTTGCACAAGATAGTAATTTGGTCCCAAAGTGATGAATATTCAAGAGGGATATAATAAAAACTTTCACGAAGATCATTGGACATTATAAACTTGATTCCTTGCAATAGTTTTATGATATGAAGATAGTGATATGTGAGTCATGTTGGTGAGTAATTATGCTTTAGTAAGAATATTGGTGTTAAGGTTTTTGATTCCCTATGCATGCACGAAAGTCAATAGTTATGCAACGAAGTTATATCCTACTTGTGGTGCATTAGTCAGTGTTAGTGATGTTTAATGCGTGTTTATGACCATTTTCGTTTTTTGATTGGTCACTTCTCATTCAATTTTCTAGCCTTCATTTGTACTAAGCGGGAATGATGCTTGTTCATCAAACTCCTTAAACCAAAGTTGTGCCAAATGAGTCCACCATACCTACCTATATGCGGTATTTCCATGTCGTTCCATGTAAATTTGTATGTGCCAACTCTAATATTCAAAATGAATTTTTGTTTTGTGTGCCCGTACCGCTCATGAAGCGGCAGGGGGTGGCTAATATTTTCCATGCTAGGTATTTTATACTCAAGATGAGTGTTTATTCAATTGTCATTGCATGAGAGTGTGGCACGTAATAGGGATGCCTAGTCCCGAAATGATTTTTTTATATGTTTTTAATAATAAATTCCTTGGAAAGTGTTGGTATGGAAGGCACATGTGGATACGACTAGCCATGGATTGTGTAAGAATGGTGGAACAGAAATAAACTTTACTTTCTATTTGGGAACCTCCTATGATTTATCTAGCATGGAATATATTGGGAATTCTCGATCGTTTTTGTTGACAGGAAAAGCATGCCTCCCAAAATAATTTTATCTCTCAATTTAAGCTATGAGCTCTGGCACCTCTACAAATCTCTGCTTCCCTCTGCGAAGGGCCTTTCTATTTACTTTTATGCAATTTTTATTTTAATTTTGAGTCTCCATCTTCTCTTTTGAAGCACCTACTACGGAACACTATTGTCATACTTGTGCATTGGATGTAGCTAATATTTGATTGTGTTTCATGAATGGATGAATGATTGAGCATAATGGGCTAGGGATACTTTTCTTAGTGATTGATATTTTGAAAGACATGGTTGCTTGTTGATATGCTTGAGTATTGATGTTTTCATGTTAAATTATAGACTATTACTTTGAATCATTCAAGTACAAATGTCCATGCTATAAAAGAAAAGTTTGTATGATGAATATGATAGGTAGCATTCCACATCAAAAATTCTATTTTTATCATTTACCTACTCAAGACGAGCAGGAATTAAGCTTGGGGATGCTTGATACGTCTCGAACGTATCTATAATCTTTTATTGTTCCATGCTATTATTGTATCAATCTTGGATGTTTTATATAGATTTACAAGCAACTTTATATCATTTTTTGGGACTAACCTACTAACTTAGTGCACCGTGCCAGTTGCTGTTTTTTGCTTGTTTTTAACTTTGCAGAATATTTGTACCAAACAAAGTCCAAATGCCACGAAACTTTTTGGAGAATTTTTTTCTGGAAATAAGAGACACTGGAAGCTTCGGGGAGGAGCGAGAAGATGAAGGAGTGGCCCACTAGGCACCAGGGGCCTGGGCATGCCCTGGTGGCTAGTGTGGCCCACAAGCCTCCGTTTGACCTAACTCTGCCTTTATAAATTCCCCAAAACCAGGAAACCTAAAAGGGACTCCACGGAATACTTTTTACGCTGCCGCAAGCCTCTGTTCTCGAGATATCCCATCAGGGGACCCTTTCAGGAACTCTATCGGAGGGGCTCTACATCAACCTTGCCTCCCCTCCGATGATGCGTGAGTAGTTTCCCACAAACCTATGGGTCCATAGTTAGTAGCTAGATGGCTTCTTCTCTCTCGATGTTCTTCAATACAATGTTCTCCTCGATGTTCTGGGAGTTCTATCCGATGTAATTCTTTTTTGCTTTTTGTCTTGGGATCCGACGAATTGTGAGTTTTTGATCAGATCTCTCCATGAATATTATTTGGGTTTTCTCTGAACTCTTTTATGCATGATTAATATAGCTTCGTATTTCTTCTCCGATTTATTGGTTTGGTTTGGCCAACTAGATTGATTTATCTTGCCATGGGAAGAGGTGCTTTGTAATGGGTTCAGTCTTGCGGTGCTCAATCCCAGTGAATAAAAGGGACACGACACGTATGTATCACTGCTATTAAGGGTAAAAACATGGGGTTTATTCATAAATGAGTTCATCTTGTCTACAACATGTCATCTTGCTTAAAACATTACTCCGTTTTTCCATGAACTTAATACACTAGACGCATGCTGGATAGCGGTCGATGTGCGGACTAATAGTAGTAGATGCAAAATCGCTTCGGTCTACTAATCTTGTACGTGATGCCTATGTATGATCATTGCCTTGGATATCGTCATAATTATTTTCTTTTCTATCAATTGCCCAACAGTAATTTGTTTACCAACCGTATGCTATTTTATCGAGAGAAGCCTCTAGTGAAAACTATGGCCCTTGGGTCTATCTTTTATCATATATAAAATCCTAAAAATACCTTGCTGCAATTTTTCTTTATTTATTTTAATTTTTATTTTTGTCAGATCTATCTATCAAAACCTATACAATTTAATCTTGCTCGTAACCATTGAGGGATTGACAACCCCTCTACGCGTTGGGTTGCAAGTATTTGTTGTTTGTGTGCAGGTGTTGTCTACATAGTGTTGCTTGGTTCTCCTACTGGATTGACAACCTTGGTTTCATAATTGAGGGAAATACTTATCTCTACTATAATGCATCATCCTCTCCTCTTCGAGGTAATCCCAATGCAACTCACAAGTAGCAAGTATATATAATGAATTTTTTCCATGCAGCACAAGTAATCTGGAAAAAAACGGAGTCGGGAATGTCCATGGGGGCGTCACGAGCCCACATGGCGCGCCCCAGGGGGGTGGGCGCACCCCCTGAGCTCGTCGCGCCCTCATGCGCTTTCCTGATGTTTATCATTTTCCTAATTTTTTATATATTCTAAAACGAATAGAAAGTACTTTTATGGAACTTTTGGAGTCGGTTTACTTACCGTATCACATACCTACTCTTTTTTAGGGTTCTGGGGCATTCCTGAAGGTCTCTTTTATGTGATCCTCCGGTGTAATAGTTTGAATAATATTAGTCTCAACATTAATGGGCATACCTGAGATATAATGTTTAATTATTTTCCCATTAACCACTCTTGGATTAGTGGCCTCGGCATTGTTGATCTTGTTATCTCTGGAGCGATAAACTTCTTCGATGATATATGGCCATTCCCATCTAGAGAGAAGTTTTCTTGCAAAGAATCTGAAACTAGAGTTATAAAATAGAACTTGATCACCTACTTCAAATTCCAATTTTTGTATTCTTTTGTCATGCCATCTTTTAACCTTTTCTTTAAATAACTTGGCATTTTCATAGGCTTGTATCCTCCATTCATCTAGAGAGCTAATATCAAATAACCTCATTTCACCGGCAAGTTTAAAAATCATAATTAAGTTCTTTAATTGCCCAATAAGTCTTATGTTCTAACTCAAGAGGTAAATGACATGCTTTTCCATAGACCATTTTATATTGAGACATACCCATATGGTTTTTGTAAGCAGTTCTATAATCCCGTAATGCATCATCAAGTTTCTTAGGATAATTCTTTCTAGATCTATTGTCCATCTTTTGCAAAATTAATTTTATTTCTCTATTGCTCAATTCAATTTGACCACTGGACCGAGGATGATAACGTGATGCAATTCTATAGTTGACCAAACATCAAATGGTTCAATAACAAGTGAATAATTCATAGGCATTTCCCAACGTGTACCAATATTACCAATTCTTTGACATTCATCACAAGATAGGGCAAACTTATGTGCATCCTTTAAAAGAGTAGGTCGATAAAAACCAGACTGTAGTACCTTATGTGCAGTTCTGTCTCTAGCATGGCGCCCTCCGTATGCCTTGGAATGACAGTTTCTTTAGATTTGTTCATGTTCATGCTCAGGTACACAACGTCTAATAACACCATCTACTCCTTCTTTATAAAATGTAGGTCATCCCAAAAGTAATGTCTTAAATCAAAGAATAACTTTTTCTTTTGTTGGTATGTGTAACTAGGTGGTATATATTTAGCAACAATGTAGTTAGCATAGTCTGCATACCATGGACTATTATGAGAAGAAGCATTTATAATAGCTAATTGCTCATCAGGAAAATTATCATCAATAGGCAGTGGGTCATCAAGAACATTTTCCATCCTAGACAAGTTATCTGCTACAGGGTTCTAAGCTCCCTTTCTATCAACAATATGCAAATCAAACTGTTGTAACAAAACAACCCACCTAATTAGTCTAGTTTTAGCATCTTCCTTTTCCATAAGATATTTAATAGCAGCATGATCAGTGTGAATAGTAACTTTAGAATAAACAATGTAAGGTCTAAATTTATCAGATGCAAACACAACTACTAAAAATTCTTTCTCGGTAGTAGCATAATTTCTTTGAGCGCTATCCAAGGTCTTACTAGCATAATGAATAACATTCAATTTCTTATCAACTCTTTCACCTAGAACAACACCAATAGCATAATCACTAGCATCACACATAATTTCAAAGGGTAGGTTCCAATGAGGTGGTTGAAAAATGGGTGCAAAACTTAAGGCTTTCTTAAGTATTTCAAAGGCTTCTACACAATCATCATAAAAACAAATGGAACATATTTTTGCAAAATATTATTAAGAGACCTAGAAATTTTAGAGAAGTCTTTAATGAACATCCTATAGAAACCAGCATTACCAAGGAAACTTCTTATACCTCTAATATCTTTAGGACATGCCATTTTCTCAATTGCATCAACTTTAGCTTTATCTACCTCAACACATCTTTCAAAAAAATTATGCCCAAGGACTATACCTTCATTCAAAATAAACTAGCACTTCTCCCAGTTCAAGGCACGATTAGCCTATTAACATCTCTGTAAAAGTCAATCAAGATTACTTAAGCAATTATCAAAAGAGGTTCCATAAATGGAAACATCATCCATGAATACCTCAAAAATCTTTTCACAAAAATCAGAGAATATAGCAGTCATACATCTCTGAAAGGTAGCAGGTGCATTACATAAACCAAAAGGCTTACGTCTATAAGCATAAGTTCCAAAAGGAAAAGTAAAGGTTGTTTTCTCATGATCTTATTTTGACACAAGTATTTGAGAAAAACCAGAATATCCATCAAGAAATCTTGCCATTTCTAAGTGTAATGATCTTTTCTAGTAGCTTTATTTAATTAACTGAAATCAATTACGATCCTATAACATGTTACAATTCTTTGTGGGATAAGTTCATTTTTATCATTAGGAACAACAGTAATACCTCCTTTCTTAGGGACACAATGAGCAAGACTGACCCATTTACTATCAACAATAGGATAATTATACTGCCTCCAGAAGCTTTAATATCAGTTCTTACCATATCCTCCATTTTAGGATTCAAGCGTCATTGGTGATCAACGACTGACTTAGCATCAAGCTCCATATTAATCTTGTGCTGACATAAAGTTGGACTAATGCCCTTAAGATCATCAAGAGTATACCCAATAGCATCATGGTGCTTCCTTAGAGTTTTAAGTAATCTCTTTTCTTCATGCTCTGAAAGGTTAGCATTGATAATAACAAGATATATCATCTTTTCATCAAGATAAGCATATTTAAATGTATCAGGCAGTTTCTTTCATTCAAACACAGGATCACTATTAGGTGGGAGAGGATCTCCCAAAGTTTAAATAGGCAAATTGTGTTTAAGGATAGGTGCTTGAATAAAGACTATTTCATCTATTTCATTTCTTTCATTCATATGCATATCATTCTCATGGTCTAGCAAATATTGTTCTAATGTATCAGTAGGAGGTACGGCAATAGAAGCAAGACAATAATTTCATATTTACAAGACAATTCTTTATCATGAGGTTGTCTACGAAATTTAGAGAAATTCAATTTATGAGATACATCACCAAAATTAACACTGACTATTTTCGTAGTGCAATCGAACTTAGCATTAACTGTATTCAGGAAAGGTCTACCAAATATAATGGGACACAAATCATCTTGTGGAGATCCAAGAACTAGAAAATTAGTTGGGTATTTGATCTTACCACACAAGACTTCAACATCTCTAACAATCCCAAGAAGTGAAATAGTATCTCTGTTTGCAAGCTTAATAGTAATATCAATGTCTTCTATCTCAACAGGTGCAATATCATTCATCACATCTTGATATAAAGTAAAGGAATAATTGGTTTTATACCCTTAGTTGTGTCCCCCTCGCCACGATTGCCCCTAGTTTCTGAAAACATGTGGTCTTGCCCAACCCACTTTGGCGTCTTATGCTTTTGCCCTTTGACCGTTTGACCGTCACTTTGAAAACATGTGATATTTTTCCGAACATTTTGGTATCTTATTTGCATTTTCTGATTTAGTATGAATTAGTTATGAAGTTTTCAAAGTGAGGGTCCAAGGGCAAAAGCACAAGACGCCAAAGTGGGTTGGGCATGACCACGTGTTTTCAGAAACTAGGGGCAATCCTGACGAGGGGGACACAACGAAGGGTATAAAACCAATTATCCCTAAAGTAAAAGGAATAGCAATTATGCTAGCACCCATATCACATAAACCATGATAACAATGATCTCCTATTTTAAAATAAACAAAGGCATGCCAAAAACAGGTTTGTTTTTATCTATTGTATCAGGTTTAATAATCCTAGTTGCTTCATCGTAGAAATATATGACATGTCCATCAATATTATCAACCAAAAGATCCTTGATCATTGCAACATTAGGTTCCACTCTAATTTGTTCAGAGGGTTTAAGTGTTTTAGTATTACTCTTATTAACCATAATTGAAGCTTTAGCATGTTCCTTAATCCTAAAAGGGAAAGGAGGTTTCTCAATATAAGAAGTAGGCACAACTGGATCAACATTATAGATAATTGTTTCATCTTTATCTATAATAGGTTCTTCAAACATTTCTTAAATAGGTGGATAAAATTTAAACGACTTCTCCTTAGGGATATCAACATTAGCCACAAATGATTCACAAAAAGTAGCTACTATCTCAGAGTCAAGTCCATATTTAGTACTAAACTTATGAAAAGTATTTGTTTCCATAAAACATTTAACACAATAAAACTCAAGATTTATATCTAACTCTTTACCTTTGTAAATTTCCCAATCTTTAGAGTTTTGTTTAATTCTTTCCAGAAGATCCAATTTGAATTCAATAGCTTTCTTCATAAAGGAACCAGTAGAAGAAGTATCGAGCATGGATTGATCATTATGAGAAAGCCAAGCATAGAAGTTCTGTATAATTGTTTCTCTTGAGAGCTCATGATTGGGGCATGTGTGCATCATATATTTAAGCCTCCCCCTAGCTTGAGCGATACATTCTCCTTCACAAGACCAAAAATTATATATGTAATTCGGATCCCGATGAACCAAATGCATAGGATAAAATTTCTGGTGAAATTCCAGTTTCAACCGGTTCCAATCCCATGTTCCACTATCATCCAATAGTCTATACCATGTCAATGTCTTTCCCTCCAAATATAAAGGGAATACCTTCTTCATAACTCCATCCTCGGATAAACCTGCAAGCTTAAACAATCCACAAATTTCATACACATAGATAAGTGTATATCAAGATGTACCGTTCCATCTCTTGCATAAGGATTAGCTACGAGTCTCTCTAATATAACCAAAGGAATCTCATAATAAATATTTTTAGTAGGTTTAGTAGGTTGAGGGGAAACTCTTATTGCTTCCGGTCGAGGAGAATATACCCCGAACAGACCTCTCAAAAGGATTATTTTCCATTGTGACAATTAACAGTAGATTTCAGCATGTAATATCAATGTTTCCGTAACAAATTCCACTTAGCAAAGGCGCTTCACTCCCCAGCAACGACGCTAGAATAGAGTCCTGATGACCCACAAGTATAGCGGATCAATCTTAGTCCTTTCAATAAGTAAGAGTGTCGAATCCAACAAGGAGCAGAAGGAAATGATAAGCGGTTTTCAGCAAGATATTCTCTACAAGTACTGAAAGCAGCGGTAACAGATAGTTTGGGAGCAAGGTAATTCTTAAAAAGTAATGAGTAGCAATAGTAACAAAGGTGCAACAAGGTGGCCCAAACCTTTTTATAGCAAAGGACAACCGGACGGCTCTCCTATAGTAAGCAAAGTGTTCTCAAGGACACATGGGAATTGTCATCTAGTCACGTTCATCATGTTTAGTTGATTCACGTTCGCTACTTTGATAATTTGATATGTGGGTGGACCGGTGCTTGGGGGATGTTCTTACTTGAACAAGCAACCCACTTGTGATTACCCCCTCTCGCAAGCATTCGCAACTACGAATGAAGAATTGAGAAAAATCTAGCAATAACATGAAACATATGGATCCAAATAAGCCCCTTACGGAAAAATGCATAAACAAGGGTTTAAGCTTCGGTCACTCTAGCAACCCATCATCTACTTATTACTCCACAATGCCTTCCCTTAGGCCCAAGTATGGTGAAGTGTCATGTAGTCGAGGTTAACATGACACCACTAAAGGAAGAACAACATACATATCATCAAAACATCGAACGAATACCAACTTCACATGATTACTTATAACAAGACTTCTCCCATGTCCTCAAGAACAAAATTAAATATTCACAAATTATATTCATGTTCAAGATTAGCGGTGTATTGATTATGCTTGATGATCTGAACATTTAATCTTCCACCAAATAAACCAACTAGCGTCAACTACAAGATGTAATCAACACTACTAGCAACCCACATGTACCAATCTGAGGTTTTGGGACAAACATTGAATACAAGAGATGAACTAGGGTTTGAGATGAGATGGTGTTAGTGAAGATGTTGATGAATATTGGTCCTCCCACAATGAGAGGATCGTTGGTGATGTTGATGGCTTTGATTTCCCCCTCACGGAGGGAAGTTTCCCCAGCGGAATCGCTCCGCTGGAGAGCAGAAGTGCTCCTGCCCTGGTTCTGCCTCGAGACGGCGGCGCTTCCTCTCGAAAGTCTTCTTCTGATTTTTCTAGGGCAATTGGCTTCATATAGCAGAAGATGGGTATCAGAGGCCTGCCAGGCCCACAAGCTCATCGGGCGCGCCCCCTGAGTTCATCATTCTTCGGTGGCCTCCCTTCTGGTAATTCTTTTTCTAGTATTTTTTATGTATTCCAAAACAATTCTCCATAAGTTTTTAGGTCATTTGGAGTTGTGCATAATAGCTATCTCTATTATAGCTTTTTTAGGTCCAAATTTCCAGCTATCGGCAATCTCCCTCTTCATGTGTAACTTGCAAAAAAAGGGAGAAAAGGCATTAGAATTGCAACATAAACTGAAATAAGAATCAAAAACACAATAAATAATAGTAGGAAAACATGATGCAAAATGGATGTATCAGGGAGGCATGTCCACAAGAGTCTAAAAAGGCCTTGCTGCCTCCATCGAGATTGGGTGTCGGGTTTGGAACCTTCACCGATGAACCGCAGATGCTTCATTCTGACGAAACAGATGAATTGCCTCTGCTTCCAAATGCTTAATTTCACTGAGGAACTGTGCTTGTGTTTCCACCATACGTGCGTACTCTGTATTGATATCCTCTTGAATCTTGGTCATCTCCTCACGACACTTTGCGATCTCCTTGTTGCATGCAACTGCATTCTCTGGGGTAACCAGATCCGCAAGGAATGTGCCAAGAGTGGTCATCATCTTGGCCAGTGCCTGGGCGCCTGTCCTCCCAGAGTTGTCACACGCTGATGATGTCGATGCGGTCCTAGCTGTCGTAGGGTTTCGAGCCGGCGCAACTACTGTCGGGTTTTGGTTTGTGGAGGGATCAGTGAGCAAACGCCCATGGTCAGCATATCTAGGCTAACTTTGATTCCTTGCCATGTAGACCACCGTGTGTCGAGGTGGCTCATAAGATTCTGAGATGGCATTGCCATCAGAATATCCACCTAGCCTTCCATCAAAGAGTGGGAGAATACATTCTGTCCCTCTAATGGATGACTCGCCATCTGAATTGATGAATGTATCGCCTCCCAGCACTGAACCGTAGGCCGGCTTGTACTCCTGACTGGATCCACCGATGAAACCAACGAAGGCGTGAGTCTGGCTGGCTCTGGCCTGGCCGGGTCTGGAGCGGCAAGCGGTTTCGACGAAGCTGGCAGTGTTGTCTACCTTCGAACCAGGTTCACAGATTATGTCGATGAAGATGTGGATCTTGCCGAAGGGGACCCGGTATCCTAACTCGATGGAGTCAGCATCGGGACCCAGCCAGGGTGGTCGATGTAGAGCTTCTCACGCCGGCTCTTCATCATTTGGTCAATCGCATATCCCTTGATTCCTGTAAGAGCTCCCTTCAAGAACTCAACACCACCGTGCGCTGCCCCAAGGTGGGCGCCAGCTATCATGGTTTTGTCATGGCAGATGTCCTCACGAAAGGACTAAGTCTCAAGGCCATTGCAACTGGGTGGTAGCTTGGACTGGGTTGATCAAAAACTAAGGACACGAGTTTAGCCAGGTTCTGCCCCTCATGGTGGAGGTAATTAAAAGCCTACTCCTGCTTGATTGATATTGATGATGACAACAATTACAAGGATGCTCTTTCGCTACCTAGCTTTCGAGGGATTGTAACGGAGTCTTTGGGTCCTAGGAACTCCCCTTTATATAATAGGATGAGTCCCTAGTTTTACAGAAGATTCCGGGTCATACTCTTAACCCGTATCCTACTCTATCGCATAATGATCTTGCTCTCCAAGTTAGGAAACTCTTCCTCCTGGGCCTCTTCGTGAGCCAGCCCACAGGGCTTATCTGAGAGCCGGCATCCACATGTTGGGTCTCATTTTGGGCCTTCGGTCTTCTTCTGGTTTAGGTTCTTCGTGACTTGGAAATGGAGTGACTCTTAGAACATACAAGCTCAAAATCTGGGTCACACTATGTCGGGTCTTATCCGTGGAGAATATCCCCAACACTAAGTCTAGGCATGCCAACGCTATTAATCTCAAGAGCTCCCTAAATGATATGCTTGATTTTGTATCAAGCACCCACACAAGAGGCTCCCCCTAGATCAATGGACCCGTGCCAAGAAATGAATGCTGAGTAACAATACAAGCATATGCATAAGGGCTTGTCATTTAATCAACAAGATATAAACTAAATGGTGCCTAGATCACATGAAAGAGGTGTGGTGAGCAAGTATAGTGTGATACAAGAGGTAAGTAATAAACATGACATATGCCACTAGATAAGGAAATAAGCAAAGCATAGTCTCAACAACAAAATAAGTCTCACACGGATAAAGTAGTTCACACCACACAATGAAAACAAAATAAAAGTATCTCAAGCCAAATGAAACACACCAAATAAGAGCGAGGCCTTGAGATCTCAAGGCAACTCCAGACGGTCCTAAATAGAACACTTCTACCCTTTTGTCATCAATACAACAAAAATGGAAAAGGAGATGCCAGCAAAAACTAGACAAGAGGGGGCAGACTCGAAGCATCATCATCATCGTCGAAATGCCATCCTGCAACAGGAAAAGAAAATGTAGTGGCCACACTGTCATTATCCTTGAACCTAGTGCTTGTCTGCTCTCCTGCAGTTGCACGCTCAATCTTCTTATGATGCCTCTCAAGCTTACCATTGTTGATTTCCTTGAGCTGAAGCTTTTGGATAGACTGACACATCTTGAAAAGATTACCAACGGTCTTCAGTAGTGACTTATTCTCCTCTCTAGTGAAGCTAGCCTCAGTGGCTACCTGCTTGCTCTTTCCACACAGAATACGAGTAGTGGAGGGACAAACGACGGTGTAGGTGGCACGCTCATCGGGCCTCAGGTTGCTCCCCTTCTTAGGAGGCACATAAGTAGTAGGAGCCGCCGGAACCCAGTTGGCATTATGCTTTGGAATCGATGTGCGGTACTTGGCGATGTACTTTGTAGGAAAGATAGACTCAATCAATGCCTGGATGAATGGAACATAGATCAAGGACTTGTTCTCCTGAACACACTGACATAGCTCATAATACATGAAGTCAAGAACATCTACCTTCTTCCTTTGATGGATGTAGACAAAGATGTCCAACATCGAGCTCCTCAGGTTGTGAGAGTCACCAACCTTAGGATTGAGTGTGTACCTAAGGATGTGACGCATAGTGTCATACATAGGCAGCAACTCCTTGTTGGAACCGGTGACAAATGACTACTCCTGCTTGTAAGAAAATGCAATCGCATCCTTGTTCCTCCTAGTCTCACGAGCACAGCCAAAGTCATCATGCTCCTCTGCAAAGAACTAATATGGAATCATATCAGAGAATTTGGGCATGGAAGCCTTGCACTCACGAGTCCCAGACATCCAAGTGAGAGTGCGAGCAGTGTCATTATGGAAATAAATAGTGGCAAAGAACTGCATCACATGATCCTGATTGAACGGATGGTTGAAAGTGACAAAAGGAATCAAACCAAGTCTGCCAAGTGCATCATAAACTCCAGGATAGATATGAGAGTTGTCCCGGAGGCTCTCCACATCAACCTGCTTGTGAGCAAGCTTCTTTGCCTTGGTCATGAGCAACTTAGAGTACATCCGGTGCTGGAACTCATTCTTGAATCTTGTATCAACTCCTATACCATTATTAGGCTCATAAGGAATATCCTTCCTATGAGCCTATAGTTCTGGCTTGGTCCACTCACTGAGGGGCAAGTGCCTGACATCACGCCCTCCAGGAATTGCATGATCACTCGGGCTAGATTCACCCTCTTTCTCATCATCTTCATCCACATATCCAGCCTCTGCATCTTGTTCATAGTGCTCATCCTTAATAGCGTGATATCTCTCATCACTGTCCTCGGCAGCTTCAATCACTGGCTGCTTTTTAGCTATGTGATGAGAACAACCACTGGCTTGAAAACGTTGGCGTAGTCCATCTGACGGCTGATGGCAAGCAACAAGAAATATATCATCAGCTGCCTTAGGTTGCTTGCCATGAGCGCCCGACCACTTGTCAATAGAGTCTGAGAAAGAAACACAACCAAACAACATTGACAAAATAGATGAGTGCAAATGATCGATGAAATGACAAGGAGTAGACTAACAAAAATATGCATAGCCTCTCTGGACATCCCATGCGCATGGGGTCCAAGACCACGTGGACGCGGGGTCCCGTGCGTATGGTACATGCCCGTGCACATGGGGGTCCCGCATCCACGGTACAGGCCCGTGTGCATAGGGGTCATCCAATAGCCGCCACCTCCAGATCGAAGGTGGGAGTGGGCGTAGCTAGAGCATCCTTACGAGGTTCTACACACCTTTTAAGTTAATCTAGGATGAATACAAGCCGATCTAGTACAGAGAGAAACCATAGATGAAACAGATTGCAAACAAGGGATTTCATCGAAGAAAAGAGAGAATGGGGATCCATACCGAAGGAGGAACCCATCCTTGATGACGAGCACAGAGAAGATGGTCTCCTCGGCTCAAGGAGGCATAATAATCCCCAAGTGCAAGGAATTATCGTAGCACTTTCAATATATGGAAGTGGTAAGTATGGAGTGTCGAACCCACAAGGAGCTAAAGATAAGATCAGTATTCTCTCAGGTCCTATCTTCCACTGATACAACCCTACGTGTTTTCTTTTATCTAGAAATGAGAAATAAAACTATGAACTGTGTATAATGGATAACTTTGCAAGATAACAAATGTCGGTGTATTAAACATAGGTGTGTAATACACTAACTTATGCACAGACAAGTGGTAGCTCCCCCGCCAAGTGAAAGCCTTAGTGGAGGCCTCCAAGTCAAAGGAAGCAGCTCTTTGAGAGATCAAGGAGCACATGAAGAAGACCAAGAGCAACTCAACCATCAAAGCAATCCCTACCAGCAAGGGCGGGCCGGCAAGGCGAAGACCCGACAAGCCTCGCAGTAAGAAGATTCCCGCCAACCCACCAGCGCTCCACGTCACCAGCCAGCTGGTCGCCGTTTGGTGAGGTGTCGAGCCCGCAAGCGGTGCGGTGGAGCTCGCCCATACGTGTCTACTCGCTGGGAAACAGATTACCTTTATTGACACCCGTCCTAACATCGTGTCAAGCTAATAGGAGGTAGTTGGGTAAGCGGTGCCTCATCTTTGCCAGGGCTCCTCCTCCTCATGACACCTAGCGATGCATTTTGTCCTAACTAGCAGAGTTAGGTACGTTAACACTGTTTCTATCTAATCATCCTGTAATGACCCTTTTGCCACTGTGGTAACCCCTTGAGTTATAAAAGGAGGACCAGGGCAACCTTTACAAGGGTTTGAACCCACTGCAACCCCACACATAGGTATTCAAGTAGCTGCCATCTCCTTGCGACTTGTCGGGGAAGAGCGCTCTGTGTACCTGTGCACACATCCATCCAATACACCAAAGCAAGAGTAGGGTTTTACGCTTCCCAGTGGCCCGAACCTAGGTAAAAACTGTAGCACCTCTTGTTGTTCTTCCTCTTTGCATTGAGTGCACCCGCTGTCGAACCAGAAAGGGGCAGCATTGGCCAATAGATCGCCGGCTCCACGCCGACATCTTTGGGGTGCCAGGTAGGGGGATCATTGGCGTGAACCAAGGCAGCAAGTGGTGCGTCGGCTTCATTGAGTTTAGCTTCTTCGTCATCATCCATGGCGCTCAAGGAGAAGGGCTTCGTGGCGACAAAACCCTCCATGCCCAAGCTTCCATCTCGATCGTCTGCGGGCGGCACAGCGGCGCCACCGGCGTGGACAATGCGGACGCCGCGATGGGCGCGGCCGACACCGGAGGTGCGGTCATCGTGCCCACTGTGGCGGGAATGGGCGATGGAGGCGCCGGAGTTGGATATCTTCCTCGACACTCTGGCGAAGACAGTACCAATGGCGCGAATGGCGCGGGCGAGCATGTCCCGCCTACTCAGTGCATCGGTGGACGCAGCCATCAAAGTGCCCCTGTCCGGTCGGGCGCGAGCCATGACCCTCCCGCTGTTGCGGCTCCGACGGCGGTGGCGGTGAGGGGAACGACATCGAGACACATGCCGCATCTGTCACAAGATGGGTGTGACGTGACACCAAGTGGTGTTGTGGTACTTCCACAACAGTGCCCGCACAGCAAGACGCCTGTCGATCAGGTTCCAGATCTTCAGGCGACGCTCCCGCCAAGCCAACCTGCCGTCATTCCCACGGTTCGGCTACAAGATCGTAACAGCATTCTTCGCGCTCCAACATGACTTCAACGGCAACGGAGGCGATGGCGCGAGCCCAGATGCTGTTGGATTTTTCTCCAGTAGCAGACAAGATGGATGAGTGCAGAGCCACCATCTGGAGCCTAATTGAGTTTGCCGATGCAAACAGGTCCCAGTCGGCAGAGCCCTCGTGGCGCCCACCGACTGCGCCCATAGCTCAAACTAATGGCTGTGTGGCAGGCGGTGCTCCCACAGTGCAATAACCTCCACGGCAACAGTCCCAGCAGTAGTGCTAGCACACGCAGCAGACCCAACGGAACACACAACCCGATGATGTGTCGATGGCTTCCTCAAATCCGTGGACACAGTTAGATCAGCGGCAGGTGCTTCTAGACAGATGAGCAGAAGATGCTCACGCTACCATCCAATGATGCTGGGAGGCGCGCTGTCAATCAGACGAGCGGAACGGTCCAGTCGTTGATGAGCCATCGCTCATTGTTGGTGGGTACCAGCCTTACGAGCTAGGGTGCCCCGCCTTCACACGTGAGCTGCGGCAAGTCCGCTGGCCGTCCATCCGCGTGTTTAAGCCCTAAGTACCAGAAAAGTATGACGGCAAGCTCAAACCATTAGAATTCCTGGGCATTTACATGATTGTCATGCAAGCTGCCAGAGGAAGGGATGAGAAGATTCTAGCCAACTATTTCCCATTGGTGCTCAAGCCAAATGTGATATCTTGGTTCATGAATTTGCCAGAAAACTCCATTTCTTCATGGTCAGATCTTTGCAACGAGTTCGGTGGTGCCTTTACCGGAGGACAGAAAGGTCCAGGGTTAACTAGCGACTTGCAAGTGATCCCACAAAAGGAAGGAGAAGATCTGTGCAAATACATCCAGAGATTCAGTCGCGTGCACCGTAGCATTCCAGACATACACCCTGCGGTTGTGATTGCTGCATTCAACACGAATGTGCGCAATCACAAGATGTGGCAGAAGATGCATATTCGATTGCCAAGAACCATCAATGAGCTTTACACGTTGGTGAACAAGTGTGCGCGGGCCGAAGAAGGGCGAAGGCTTCCTGGGGAAGATGCTGGAATTGAAGTCGACTCTAATGATGACGATGCCGTCATCCCAAAGAACAAAGGTCGATGGCGCAATTGAAAGTGCAAAGGCAAGTCAGTTATGGCCGTAGAGGGATCCGGCGATTTTAGCCCTGCCAAGAAAACCAAGACGGAAAGCACCGGCAAGGAAGCGGTTGCATGTGCTGATTGCTAGGTTGCTACAGCAGGAGAGAAGGCTGGCAAATTTCACAGGCCGTACTGCAAGATCTACCGTACAAAAGGTCACGACCTACAGGAGTGTCGCCATGTTGAACAGCTAGTTGGGAAACAGAAAGCTGAGTACAAGAAGCAGGGCAAGGAGAAGTTCCGGGATGGTACAAGTGGATCCAGCAAGAAGGGTCACGACGGCCGGGGTGGTCGTCGCAATAACACTAGCCAGAAGAAAGAAAATCCCGCTAGGGGCAAAGAGAAAAAAGAGGACAAAGAGAGTGAACAGGAGGATGATGACGAGTTTAGTGAACCGGAATTCCAGAAGTCAACGGAGGCCATGTGCATTGACGGGGGTGCATCTTTGCACTCCTCTCACCGCTAGCTCAAGCAATGGGCACGTGAGGTCAATGCTGTGGAGCCAGCGGCGTGTGCTTGAAAGCCCCTCAAGTGCTCCCACACGCCTATTATTTCTGATGCCGAGGATCAGCCTGATGGCACAACTGTGGTTGGATGTTTGCCGTTGTTGGTCTCACCAACATTACGCAACCTCAAGGTCACGAAAATACTAGTTGATGGTGGCGCCAGCTTGAACTTGATCTCCCCTGAGGTGACTGAGAGGATGCAAATTCCTGAGGAGGAGCTCAAGAAGATTGGGACGTTGCAAGGAATCAACCCAGGAAGGAGCCAACCTAAGGGAGAGATCACGCTGCCGGTGACGTTTGGAGGGGAGCTGAATTACAGGACAGAGAAGATTGTGTTTGATGTTGTTAAGATCCCCTTGCCGTTCAATGGAATTCTTGGTCGCCCAGCCTTGGCCAACTTCATGGCGGCATCACACTATGCCTACAATGCGTTGAAGATGCCAGGGGCCATGGGTGTCATCTCCATCAACTCTGACAAGAAAGATGCGGTCATATGTGTAGACAAGCTCTATAGCGAGGCGGTGGCAGCAGAGTCCGTCAAGACCACAACCCCCGCCAAGGAAAAAAAGCCAGAAACCCAGCAAGACATCTGGCGAGACTTCCAGGAAGCGCGTCACCTCAGAGCACCGCGCACCCGTTGAGGACTTGCCGGAAAGCTCTGTCGGCAAGAGGTCCAAAGCCACTCCACCTGCGACAAAGAAGGTGCCAGCGAGGGAGGACGACGCCAGCGGTACGTTCACCATTGGTGCCACTCTGGACAGCAAATAGGAAAGCGCGCTCATTGCCTTCCTGCAGGCTAATGTATATGTGTTTGCATGGCAACCATCAAACATCCCCGGTGTTCCCAGGGAGGTAATTGAGCACCACCTTGCTATCTTTCCTCATGCTCGGCCCGTCAAGTAGAAGGTCAGGAAGCAGGCTTTGGAACGGCAAGATTCATAGCTGAAGATATCAAGAAACTTGAGGCAGCAGGTTTGGTTAGAGGAGTGTTACATCCAACTTTGTTGGCAAACCCACTTGTCGTGCGGAAGGCAAATGGGAAATGGAGACTTTGTATTGATTACATTGATCTCAACAAGGCATGTCCGAAGGGTCCTTTGCCCTTTCCGCACATTGATCAGACTGTGGACTCTACTGTCGGCTGTGATTTGCTCTTGTTTCTTGATGCCTACTTAGGATATCACCAAATATTCATGTCGAAGGAAGATGAGGAAAAGACTGCATTCATTAATCCATGTGGCATGTATAGCTTTGTATGTATGCCTTTCGGACTAAAGAGTGCTGGTTCAATGTTTGCAAGAGCAATTTAGATTGGTTTTGAGCCACTGTTGCACAGAAATGTAGAAGCCTATATGGATGATATACTGGTCAAGACCAAGGACAAATCGACCCTCATTGAAGATTTAGAGGAAACATTTGCAAACTTGCGCAAGATCAATATGAAGCTTAACTCCGAGAAGTGTGTGTTTGTAGTTCCATCCGGCAAGCTCTTCGGTTTCTTTGTATCCTAGCATGGAATAGAAGCAAATCACAACAATATGAAAGCTATCGAGCAGATTCAAGCACCCGAGACCGTCAAGGGTGTACGACGTCTTTCCGGTTGTGTCGTAGCTTTGAGCAGGTTCATTTCAAGGTCTGCTGAGCGCGCCCTGCCATTTTTCAAGATATTGCAAAAGGCAGGTCCAGTAAAATGGACTCCAGAAGTGGAGGCCGCGCTGCAAGATCTGAAAAGGTACTTGTCCTCCGTGCCAACCTTAGTTGCGTCTAAGCCAAAGGAACTGTTGTTGCTATATCTAACGGCAACAAAACCAAGTGGTCACTCTCGTGCTGGTTGCGCAAAGATAAACTAGCGATGAGGAAACAACGGTGGCAAAGCTACCCCATGATGAAACAGAGTCCTCCCCAGTAGGTCCAGACACCGGAAAGGCAGAAACGATGCAGAAGAAGGTGGTGCAGTGGCCGGTGTACTTTGTTAGCTCTCTCTTGAAGGGAGCTAGGTCAAGGTATTCGGGCGTGCAAAAATTGCTCTTTGGCCTACTCATGGCCTCAAGAAAGCTGCACCACTACCTCTAAGTGCATGAGATTACCGTGGTCACTCACTTCCCGTTGCAGCGCATTCTAAGGAATCCAGAGGCAACTGGTAGAATAGTAGAGTGGGCACTGGAGCTGTCAAGTTTTGCACTCAAATTTGAGAGCACATCAACTATTCAGAGCAGAGCAATGGCAGAATTCATTGCAGAATGGACGCCAACGCAAGATGACGAGATCCGAGAATTAGCCTTCCCCGGCAGGGAAACTAAAAAGGATTGGATCATGTACTTTGACGATGCTTTGTCGCTGCATGGCGCCGGTACCGGAGTGCTGCCTGTCGCACCCACCGGGGAGCATCTCAAGTATGTGATTCAAATGCACATTCCTCAGGAGGAAGCCACCAACAACACTGCGGAGTATGAAGGACTGCTTGCCAGCCTTAGAATTGTAGTAGAGTTGGGCATCAGGAAGTTGATCGTCCGAGGAGACTCACAACTTGTAGTGAAGCAAGTGAACAAGGATTACCAGAGCCCTTTGATGGAAGCATACGTGGATGAAGTGAGGAAATTGGAAGAGCACTTTGACAGTTTGCAAATAGAGCATGTTCCTCATGTGGAAGACAGCATTGCTGATCAGCTGTCAAAGTGTGCTACCCAGAAGCTACCTGTGGAAACAGGGACTTTTGTGCTCCATTTGAATAAACCAATAGTTTCCCCATCAACTAGAGCCAAGAAGAGAAGAAAGATAAGCCCAGGCAAATATTTTCCGGCAGAGCTTCCTAAAGCCGCCGATGAGAATGTTGCTGAGAATGATGATGCGCTTGCCAGTGAGCAGCGGCCTCGGCCAGAGTCCAAGATTCTTGCCGTCGAGGTTAGCGCTCCCGAGGCCGAAGAAATGCCTTTAGTCCTTGTCGTCGAGCCACAAACTCAGGCATGGGACCAACAGATAGTTCAGTTTCTTCAAACAGGAGATCTTCCCGAGGAACAAGAGCAAGCTGAGAAAGTAGTCCATCAATCGAGTATGTATCAATTTGTGGACAACTTCCTGTGCAGAAATAGACCGAACAAAGTGAAATTGAAGTGCATTTGCCGGGAAGATGGACTGAAGTTATTGGCAGAAATGCATGGAGGCATCTGTGGTTCCCATATATGATCAAGAGCCCTTGTCGGGAAGCCTTTCTGGCAAGGTTTTTATTGGCCCACTGCCCTCCAAGCTGCAACTGAGCTAGTAACAAGGTGTGAAGCATGCCAATTCCATTCGAAGAATATACATCATCCAGCACAAGTGCTCCAAACAAATCCTCTCTCCTGGCCTTTTTCGGTCTGGAGGCTCACTATCTTGGGCCCCTTCCCCCGTGCTACAGAGGGCTTTGAGCTCTTGTATGTTGCCATCGACAAGTTCACAAAGTGGCCGGAAGTAGAGCTAGTGAGGAAGGTAACTGCACAGTCAACTTTCAAGTTCTTCAAAGGACTAGTTTGCCATTTTGCGGTTTCAAATAGAATCATTACTGAAAACGGCACACAGTTTACGAGTCGCACCTTCATGCAGTACATCAAGGGCCTTGGGAGGAAGGTTTGCTTTGCATTCGTTGCTCACCCAAGGAGTAACGGACAAGCAGAAAGGACGAATGCTGAAGTATTGCGCGGGCTCAAGACAAGAGCTTTGGTCACTCAGGATGACACAAAATCGAGCTATTGGCCAAACACCCTTCTCCCTAGTCTCTGGTGCAGAAGCGGTGCTACCGACGGAACTCATATACGGGTCACCTCGAGTACTTGCCTATGATGAACTAGAGTGATAGCAGCTCCGGCATGATGATGCCATGATCCTCAAGGAAGATCGTCTTCGGGCAGCTGTGCAAGCTGCATGCTACCAACCTTGCGCTGCTATCATAGCCGCAAGGTTCATGCCCAAAGCCTTGAGGAAGGCAACCTTGCCCTTTGGCGTGTTCAGTCCGCCAAGGGAAAAAACAAGTTGACGCCAATGTGGGAATGCCCTTATCGGGTAGTACAAGTCACCAGACCTAGCGCAGTCCGTATAGAGACCGAGGATGGCATTCGTATGCAAAAATCATGGAATATCGAGCATCTTTGCAAGTTCTATCCATAAGGCGCCGTTGTCGAGCCCTGTCCCGGCAACCTCTTTTGTACAAGCATAGTCTCAATGGCTTGTAACCCATTGCACAAAGCCAGGCACAGATCATCTGCATATCTGAATAATGCTTAGTGTTCCACATACTTTCATGCATGCTTACTTACATACTAATGCATAATATAGTGTGACAGCGCTTTGCTTGAATGAAATGACTAAGGTACCACCAAGGTCTCCACATTACCATACATCTCCTTTCTATTTTCTATAAATGCAGAAGGATTCGCCACGTGCATGTTTCCCAAGGAGGAACGAGGATGGAACATTCGGATAAAAGGCGATTCACGTTCATTTCACATATGATAAGAAGTATAGCAAAGAAAGATAAGTTGAAATTTTTTTCAACTATAACTCCATTATATCTCCTTGCACGTCTTTGTATTCATACGAAAAACCTGCACGCGAAGGAATCTTGTCGTTGCTTTGTCCCGCACTCTAGTTCCGCCTCGAGCTCACTCGATGGAGTCTGTGCAGCTGCGTTCAAGATCGGCAAGTTGCTTTGCCGGTGGTCGCGCCCCGGCAAGCTTCCAGACAGTGTAGGGTATTCAATTGAAAAACGTATGAAGGCAGAGACAAACAAGGGGAATAATTTACATTTATTTGAGCACGTCAAGTATCATAAATTTATTGAAAAATGAAAAGTGCTCGATAATGCCTTTCTTGGCCCTCTTGTCCTAGGGTTTACATCGAGTGCAAGGAGGGCAAAAGGAGTGCCTAGGCAGAGCCCTGTCTGCCCCTGCTAGGACCATAGGGACGCGGCCTGACAAGATCAGAGGGACACCACCCCGGCAGGGAAGACGAAGCAGGAGATGGTGGTGCTGCCGCTGCCCAGCCGATGGTGACGGTGTTGCCGGCGTTCAGCTGGAGTCTGAGTCATCATCTTCATACTTGACGACCGGGGACTCGCCATCATCATCTTCACCATCTGCGTCCTCCTCTTCACTATCACTCGAGGCGGAGCTTTCGCCATCGCTCGAGCTTTCCACACAGCACCCAAGACGAGCGCCTGAAGGCACAAAGATCTTCACAGAGAGTGCGTCGGCCTCCACCAGCTTGAAGGGGAGGAAGTGCCCCTCCGCCAAGTAGCGGGTGCGTACGAAGGATTTCCACCCTCAGGTGAGGTACATGACCCCGTTGGTGGGGAACTCAACGTTCACCGAAACGACGTCATTGATGCATCCATTCATGCGCAACCACAACCTGAGTGGCTGGTCCGTCTCCATCACCCTGGCGAAGGGGCGGGGAAGCCGCAGCCTACTCCTCGGCGGGTCACGCAGCTCTATGATAAATTCGAGCGTGGTGTCACCCGTGTGGCCTTCCGCTGGTGGCGGGGCCGCTAGAGTCGGAACCACCAACACTCCGTTCCGACCCCCTCGACGACGAGCGCCGCGCCGACCACGACCTCGCCTGGCGGCCCCGCCCCGTGTGTTGGAGCCGGCCTCTGTGGCCGCACCCGAAGCAGAAGCATGGTTCCGTGGAGAAGCACTCGCCACCGCGGCGGAAGCACGACCACGACCTCTTCCTCTCGCCATGGTGGTGGAAGTTGCAAGAAGAATGGAGAAGAAGGAATTGGATGAGCATCGCCTCCCACGCCCCCTTCCTTTTATAGGGGGAGGCGCGGGGGCTGGCTCTCCACTACCGTAGGGCAACCGCCCCGCTTCGCCATTCCCGCGCCCTGCATTACTGGCGGACGCTTTACTCCATCGACCGCCCAGTCTCGCCAATCCGGCGTCCAGGCTCCTCTGATCAAGGCGCTGCCACCATGACCGCCCTTCTACACAAATCCCACGTCACGTGCCTAATCCGCGTCATGGGGGGGGGGGGAGCTGCAGTACAGGAGGAAGTGATGGCGGAAACGGCAGTTACTCCAAACCATGTATGATCATGGGCCTGCCCACGCCGAACTTGGTGAGGACCCACGTATGCACGCGCGCCCGGTTTCTGGCGCGGACGGCGGAAGCTATTTAAAAGACAACAACGCCAGACGAAGGCTGGGGGCTAGCTCAAAGTTCAGATTAATGAAGAAGCAAAGAAGATCTCAAGAACATTGGCGTCGCCCATATCAACGTTGCCTTGTCTGTGCATTGTTTTGGGCCTCACCCAACGATGCCCGACAGCACGTGTGACTGAGGCCCGGCGGCTCCTGTCGGTGTATTAAACTTAGGTGTGTAATACCCTAACTTATGCACAGAAAAGTGGTAGCTCCCCCGCCAAGTTAATATGTTAGTGGAGGTCTCCAAGTCAAATGAAGCAGCTAGTCGCCGTTTGGTGAGGTGTCGAGCCCGCAAGCAGTGTGGTGGAGCTCGCCCATACGTGTCAGCTCACTGGGAAATAGATTACCTTTATTGACACCCGTCCTAATAGCGTGTCAATCTAATAGCTAGGAGGTAGTTGGGTAAGTGGTGCCTCATCCTTGCCGGGGCTCCTCCTCCTCACAACACCTAGCGATGCATTTAATGCATTTTGTCCTAACTAGAAGAGTTAGGTATGTTAACGTTGTTTCTATCTAATCATCCTATAATGACCCTTTTGCCACTGTGGTAACCCCTTGAGCCATAAAAGGAGGACCAGGGCAACCTTTACTAGGGTTCGAACCCATTGCAACCCCACACATAGGTATTCATGTAGCTTCCTTCTCCTTGCAACTTGCCGGGGAAGAGCGCTCTGTGTACCTATGCACACATCCATCGAATACACCAAAGAAGGAGTATGGTTTTACGCTTCCCAGCGGCCCGAACCTGGGTAAAAACTGCAGCACCTCTCGTTGTTCTTGCTCTTTGCGTTGAGTGCACCCCCTGCCGAACAAGAAAGGGGCAGCATTGTCCCATAGACCACTGGCTCCACACCGACAACAAAGATCATAAAAATAAAAGTAGGTTTTGTCTAAATAAAGATAGATTATATTACAATGTAATACAAGTAGCGAGTGTGGAATGATGGTGGTAGGGTGTGTGGAGTTGTCCCTAGGCAATTTACTAGTTAGCATGTTTTTATATTGGAGAGGCCTCTGCTAGCATGTCGTCCCTTACATGGAACTCTATGCACTTATGATTGGAACTATTGGAAAGCATCCGCAACTACAAAAGCTCATTAAGGTAATACACAACCATAACATTAAGATAAATTGGCCCCCTTCGATCATGTATGCATCAATGTCTATTGTAGGAAGAAGTTTCTATAAATCTTGCCCTCCAATGCAAGTCCTATCAACATACAACTAACAATATGGTGTGATCCACACATGCGCTCATATGATGGGCACGAAAGGACAGTAACATAACCACAAGCAACTTAAACCAATCATAGCAATTCACCAATTAGCCATAGGACAACAAAAATCTACTCAAACACAATAGCAATGACTCAAGTCATTGGATAATAATTCATAACACAAAAAGACCACGTTAAAGTAGGGGATTATAGTGGATTGTAGGAGAGTGGACCTATGAAAAGATATGAGGAAGGTGATGAAGACAACGACGTTTATGAAGACGATCACCAAGGCGATGGTTCCCTTGGTGGCACTCCAGTACCATCGAGAGAGAGAGCGGAAGAGAGGCTCCCCCCTCCGGTTTGCTCCTCCATGACCTCCCCCCTAGATAGGGAGAGGTTCCCCCCTCTGGTCCTTGGCATCCATGGCGGTCGGAGGGGCAAGAGCCCCTCCGAGAATGGACCTCTCTCTGTTTTCTTCTCTAGTTCATGTTTGTTTTCTAGCCCTTCACCATTTCTTAAATACTTGGAGATCCGTAACTTCGATAGGCCTGAAATTTTTACACGATTTCCTCCAAAATTAGCTTTGATGCGGTGAAAGAAGGGATCTAACTGAACTAAGGGCTTCCCACAAGGCAGCCCAACACGCCCTAGGGGTAGGGTGTGCTGGCCTACCTTGTGGGGGCTTCGGGCACCATCTTGTGTTGATTCTTTCTCCCAAAAATCACATACATTCCATTAAAAATCTCCATAAATTTTCATCATGTTTGGACCTTCCTAGATATGGATTTCCTGCAAAACAAAAAGCATGCACAAAACAAGAACTTGCACTTGGCACTAGATTAATAAGTTAGTCAATGAAAATAATATAAAAGGGCACCAAAACCATATATATGTGATGTAAATATAGCATGAATGCTTCATAAATTATAGATACACTCGTACAGCGAGGTGCTATACAAACGGTTTTTAACCACTTTCTGTGACGACATTTTAAACCGTCGCCAAGTGAGTGTGTGTGATACGGGGGTCTTTCCCACACGACCCAAAAACCGTCGGGGATAAGGAGCCATGATGTATACGCCTTGTCAAATGTAATCTTCTACGATGCAGCACACACCAAATTCTGTCACACGTGTGGAATCGGTGATTAAACATTCCTAATGATGAAGTGAAACCACACGGTGTGTCGTAATGAACCGTTTGGGAAAAAGTATCTAAGGCACACGGGCCAACATATGAACTGTGTGCGATATGTGCCCCATCGCACACGAGTTTTCTGCGGAACTCGTCTGCCATGCATGACTCCATCGCACATGTTTCTGAACAATTACCATGTGTGATAATATTCTATCACAAATGGTTCAAGAGCCCCTTCACACACATACAAGTGCTGTAGATCATTTGTGATTTGTTGTGTATCATCGATGGTTGCGGTAAGAGTGACGTGTGCTTTTCGTTTAGGATCCCACATGTTTCCTGAAAAATTTACGACTAGGATTGTATTTTACATTGGGCATGGTTTACTATGAGCACTCGTGTGCGATAATGTGGTATGACAAATGGTTTCGGAGCCCCTACGCACATGTAGTAGTGCTGCAAATCGTCTGCGATCTGCTGTGTATCACCGATGGTTCCGCTACGATTGACTTATGCTTTTCGATGTGTGTCGATGTGCACAAACAGGGGTATTTGTTTCCCCCTAACTCGTGCATAGATAGGTAGGGCCTCTAGGCAAACTGCCCTTGCCGGGCATATTAAAACCAAAGAAGAACAAGATAGTAGAAGGCCACCTTGGGAAGGCCTCCCTTGCCGGGCAGGAGAGCCTGGCTAGGTCGAGGCCACACCTAAGGAGAAGTCTAGTTCACCCCCGCAGTGTTGCGGGGACCGCCAAGGCCAGAACCAGCAAAGCTCCTTTGTCGGGGAACCTTCACCAAGCCGCCACCACTCCACCTCATCGCACCTAGATCGTTAATCAGTGTGGTGTCAAGGTATCAAGTGACTAGGTGGATCCTGCCAAGCACGTAGCAACATGATAAAGAAGAGATTAGTTTTATTGACACCCGTCCAGAGGACGTGTCATGCTAATAAGAAGAGGCAGATAAGCAGCGTGGTGGGCTTGCCGGGCTTCAACCTCAGCATTACACCTAGCAGTGCATTTAATGCACTTTGTCCTAACTGCCAGAGTTAGGTATGATAGTATTGTTAGCTAATTAATCACATTCAAATGATTATTCTGCCATTGTGGTCGCCCCTTCAGCTATAAACGGAGGCTAGAGGCCACCTAGCAAAGGGTTTGATCTTTTCGACCCCCCACACTTGTACGCACGTAGTTGCATTCCCCCAGGCATCCTTGCCGGGCTAGTGCACCTCGTGTCTTCGCCTTCCTCAAGTTCAATCCACCATAGCAGGAGTAGGGTTTTACACTACAAAGCTGCCCGAACCTGGGTAACGAGAGATGTCCCTCGCCGTGCTATCCCCTGCTGCTTCTGCTCTTTGTGCAACGCGGCCGTCCCCTTGCCGAACCACAAAGGGGCTCCCATGCCCCATAGGTGATCGTGCTTCCACGCCAACAACTTTGGCGTGCTATGTAGGGGAAGATCTAGAGGTGGGGGACGAGGTAATGGCGGCGGAGGCAGTTTTCATCGAGAGGAAGAAGATGAAGCGAGAGGGGCGAAAGGTGTGAGCAGTGCTCTTTTGCGTCTGCCCTGCTTTATTGGGACCACACAAGGGGGGCTTGGCTCTCCAATATTACCCTGCAAAAATTGCCTTTTTACAGGTGCGCTCCCCGAATAACCGCTGCAAAACCACGATTGCACGACCCGTAGTAACTGCACAGAACGGGCGTGTGATCGACAGGACAGTAAAATCATGACACGTGTGCAGAGGATTTCTGCCGCGTGTCTGTGCATTGCTTGGGGCCTAACCCAACGCACCCGCAGCACGTTTTGTCTCAGTCTCGGGGGCTACTGTCGGTGTACACAAACAGGGGTATTTGTTTCCCCCTAACTCGTGCATAGACAGGCAAGGCATCTAGGCAAACTGCCCTTGCCGGGCATATTAAAACCCAAGAAGAACAAGATAGCAAAAGGCCACCTTGGGAAGGCCTCCCTTGCTGGGCAGGAGAGCCTGGCCAGGTCAAGGCCACACCTAAGCACAAGTCCAGTTCGCCCCGGCAAGGTTGCCGGGACCGCCAAGGCTAGGACCAGCCAAGCTCCTTTGCCGGGGAACCTTCACCAAGACGCCACCGCTCGACCTCATCGCACCCAGATCGTTAATCAGTGGGGTGTCAAGGTATCAAGCGACCTGGTGGACCATGTCAGGCACGTGGCAGCATGATAAAGAAGAGATAGCTTTATTGGCACCCATCCAGAGGACGTGTCACGCTAATAAGAAGATCCACATAAGCAGCGTAGCAGGCTTGCCGGGCTTCAACCTCAGCATGACACCTAGCAGTGCATTTAATGCACTTTGTCCTAACTGCCAGAGTTAGGTATGATAGCACTGTTAGCTATCTAATCACATTCAAATGACTAGTTCGCCATTGTGGTCGCCCCTTCAGCTATAAAAGGAGGCCCGAGGCAACCTAACAAAGGGATTAAACTTTTCGACCCCCCACACTTGTACGCACATAGTTGCATTCCCCTAGGCATCTTTGCCGGGCTAGTGCACCTCCTGTGTTCGCCTTCCTCATGTTCAATCCACCATAGCAAGAGTAGGGTTTTACACTGGAAAGTGGCCCGAACCCGGGTTAAGAGAGTTGTCCATTACCGTGTTGTCCCCTACTGCTTCTACTCTTTTTGCAACACGGCTGTCCCCTTGCCGAACCACAAAGGGGCACCCATGCCCCATACGTGATCGTGCTTCCACGCTGACAATGTGGATCGCACACACTCATTTAATTGAACCGTGTGCAGAGCAATTGCCAGGTTAAAGCAAAAATATCCCGTTTGAATCGGCATGCAAAAAGCAAATTCGGCACAATATGCAATTGAACCAATAGTGTCCACAGGAAGAACATTCATCAGATTTCACAACAATTGCAATTGAACAAATGGTAGCTAAATTCCAATGATTTGTCAACATATATATGCATTGCATAATTAATCACAGTGTACGAAATACGAAGACCTCATCAGATGGAAAACAATGGATCCATGCGTATATGTTTAGTGGCTAACTCTTACTCAATGTTTCAGGAGAAGGCATGCTGAAATCTTCATTATCACCAGTGGGATTGATGTAGTGACTCAGGAAGAAGTCGCTGATAAATCTCCGAACCATCAGCAATTCACCAGTGGGGAGCGGTTCAAGGGTCCTCGGTTCTAAGATGAGCTGCAGTATTTTTAAGATCAGAATGTGCTATATGCGCGGAGTAGAAGATATTAATTAAGATAGACTTACTAGTACTAATTTGCGAGCATCTTCACAACTATCGGTAGATTTGCAGATGGAGATCATGTGTCTGCAAACATAGTATCCACAAAGGTTGGTCCCTACTTGTTGCTGAGGACACTGAATATTTTTGTACAAAATTAGTCATGTATTTGTCCTGTTGGGAACAACCTAGCTAACCAGTGTTAGATGTTTTTTTCTTTGGACAGAAATAGAAAGAGGTTTATTTAGAAGCTTGAACATTTGACTAGCGTAAGAAAAGGTATTTGTAGACTATTGGATACATTTTCCAAAAATAACGGATTTCGGTGTGTAACCGGAGAAACGATCGCGTGCTACAGAGGTAGTTCCCTCTTGAACAGGTTCCCTGGTTTAGTTTTCCACAATGCGAACACACTGCAAATGAAGATGAATTTTCACAACATCAATTATTGAACCAGATATGAATGCAAATTAATTTCAACATCATAGAATTCAATACCTATCCATGAATTGCTGAAGATGCGTCAGATCCTAAGCGTTTGTTGACTCTCTAAGAGAATCCATGTAGTAAACCATGTTCTTGTTTGGAACAATGAATACCAAGATCCAGTGATTGCTACATATTAAGAAAGCCATGAACTTATGAATTATGTCGAAATCTGAAAGACAATCAGTGTATGCGTGGTTGTTTATTGGACTTACCGTTCATGATATGGCCAGAGAAATTATTTTGCATGGGACGTGTTTTCGAAGATACGGGCGACCATTTTAATGGCCCACTCTTGTTCATCCTTACCATGTAATGTAGTGCAATTTGCTAATGCAGGATCTATGAAATACACTGTCGTGGGTGGACATGATCACCTATGGGGCCATCGGCCCCTTGTGGTTCGGCAAGGGGGAAGATCATGTTGCACAAAGAGCAGAGGCCATTGAACAACACGACGGTGGTGACACTGGTGGTTTTTACCCAGGTTCGGGCCGATGGGAAGCGTAAAACCCTACTCCTGCTTTGGTGGATTGGATGGAGGAACACGATGAACACGCAGCGCTCAAGCCCGGCAAGTTGGCCTCGAGGAGAGCAGCTACACGCGTACAGGTGTGCAAGGGTCTGAATCCTTTGCTAGTTAGCCTTGGACCTCCTTTTATAGCTTAAGGGGTGACCACAATGGCAAAACAGTCTTTATCGAGTGATTAGATAGCTAACAGTGCTATCATACCAAACTGTGGCAGTTAGGACAAAGTGCATTAAATGAACCACAGGGTGTCGTGCTGAGGGTGAAGCCCGGCAAGCCTGCCGTGCCGCTTAACCATCCTCTGCTTATCTGTTTGACACGCCTCTGGACGGGTGTCACATGAGAGTAATCTGTCTTCTAATGGGCTGCCATGTGCTTGATGGTAGCCACTTAATCACTTGGAGGCTCGACACCGCATTGATAGGTGATTTGTGTTGTGGTGCTGTGGAGCGGTGGTGCCTTGGCGGGATTCCTTGCCCTTGGCGGACCCGGCAAGCTTGCCGGAGAAATCTTGGACTCGTCCCTGGGGTGGCCTCGACCCGACCAGGCTCTCCTGCCCAGCAAGGGAAGCCTCCCCAAGGTGATGCTCTGTTGTCTTGGTCTTCTTGATCTACTCCTTGATCTCATGAAGAGCGGTTCCTCTGGCTTGGTTTGGCTTTGTAACTTGGTGTGGGACACGTGATGCCAGCACGCAAGTGTATAAGTCCGGGCAACCAAACATGAATGTTTGTTGCACCGACAGGAGCCCCCGGGCAGCCCGTATGTGCAACCTGTCATCGTTGGGGTAGGCCCCCAACAAATACAAATGCGCACACTTTGGCCAAACCGCAGTGGGACTCATGTCTTTCCTGATATCTTCCTTGCTTCTTTGTTAACCTGTGATTGAATTAGTTTCCGGTTTTCCCGCGAGTCATGCAGAACGACGTGGGGTTACCCACATAATGGACCAGTGGCTGCCCATGTTCACGTGGAGGTAACTGCCATTTTACTCATCCCACTACGCCTGCCGTTTCCACCACGTACGCTGCAGGCATTGCGTACGGTTGGTGGCGGATGCTTAGGGCACGGGAATGAGTGACATCGCCGAAAGCTCGGTGCCGTGGATAGGTGCGGGAGGGTGGCCGTCGATCCTCGACGTCGCCAGTGACGCAGCGGGACATGATTGGTGGAGTGGGACGGTTGCATTCCGGGTGGTGAGGAGCCAGCCCCGGCCATGCTCCCCTATAAAAAGGGGGCGCGGGCGAGGGGCTCACCCACACACAGCTCCTCCTTCTTATTCTTGTATCTTTCTTCCACTATGGTGAGGGGAAGAGGATGCGGTCGTGCTGCAGCGGTGGCGACGAGGGTCTCTTCTCGACAGCGCCTCCCTCCCCCTGCTGGGGATGCAGGGGCAAAATCCAGTGCACAAGGTGGTGGCGCAGGATGTGGGCATGGCCGTCGTGGTGCCCGAGGCCAAGGAGGACGCGGTGGTGCCCTGGTCGCTCCTCCCCCAGCCGCCTTGGCCCCAATGGAAGGCCACGTCGGGGATCAGCCGTTCCAGTTCATCGTCAAACTGCGCGGGCCACCGCACAGCCATCTTCGGCTCCCCACCCCATTCGCAAGGGTGATGGAGGTAGAACAGCCACCAGGATTGAGGCTTCACATGAGGGGCTACTGTAATGGCAACATGTGGGCGGATGTAGAGTTCCCCGTGCATCATGTCATGCTTCTCCGGCATGGCTGGAAAACTTTTGCTCGTGCCCACAGCTTGGAGGCATGGCACGTTCTCCACTTCAAGCTAATGGAGGCCAATCTGCTCTCCATCAAGGTCTTCGGGCGTTCAGGTGTTCGCTTAGGGTGCTGCGCGGAGAGCTTGACCAACGATGAAAGCTCCTCCTCAAGCGACAGCGACAAATAGGACAATGATGGCGATGACGACGGCACCGAGTGGGAGCGCGGTGGGGCGGACTCCAGCTAAGCGCGAGACGCACTGTCCCCGTCACGAGGCGCTGGCGGCACCATCATCTGCACCTGGGTCTTCTCCTCTCCCCGGCAGAGCAATTTGCTGGGTTTTGGGGGTGGATGTCTGCGCCTCCTCCAGCTGGACCCCGGCAGGCTTCCTCGTGGGCTCCGGCTTCATCTTCCCTGCCAGTGATCCTCCTGCCGTGTTCTGCTGGTCTTGGAGGTGGTAACCAGGGCATCGCCTAGCCGCTCTCTCCGTCCGTCGTCTTCGCCCCCGCCCCTCCCGATCTTGTCAGACTGCGTCCCACAGTCCCTGACGGGGTCAGGCTGGGCTTCTGCTCAGGCACTCCTTTTTCCATTTTCACCTCCTACTATAGCTACTAGGAGGAGAGGGACAAGAAAGGCATTACGGGGAACTTATCTTTTTTCAATCTAAAATATGTAGGAACTTGCCATTCTTTTATCTTAAATTATGTAACCTCTTCAGCCACATTTGTACCCTGTAAGGTTTTGTACTTGTTTATCCACATATTAATGAAAAAACATATGCTTGTTGGGCACTTGTGCATGTATTATACCCATGCAGAGGAATGACTCCTCTATACTTTCAAGTAAACAAGGTTTTCCGGCAAGACATCTTGCCGGTCCCTTCCATCGCTGTCGTGGGCTCGGCCCGGCGAGCTCAGGAGCGTGGAAGAGAACTAGCCCCTTGTCACCCCTTTTTCCAAATGCCACTGCAACCAGTCTGACTGAAGTAATCTTCGAATCAAAAGACGGGAGTAGAAATGTTTGAGGGTGACAAGGTTTTTCTACGCACAAGTTTCCCTCACAGAGGTACACTATGGATGTCTCAAAGAGAACTTATCTGCTTTGAGTTGTCGGGGGGGGGGGGGCGATATGCAAGCTTGTTCTCTCTTCTCCTCTTTGGGATTTTATCCGCGGCAGGGGCCCTGTGGGTTAGCGTAGGGGAAAAATAGCTGCATATGACCCTCTCTAAATGACCATAGCAGAATCATGCTAGAATAAACATGCATGCAAGTTTTAGGCACCAGCGCTTCATTTTATTATCTTTGCACAGGGTCTATGCCCGGCTTTGTACAAAGGGTTACATGCACATCGGCAAGGCTTCTACAAAAGGTGGTTGTCGGGGCTGAGCCCGGCAACCGCGCCTTATGGGTAGAACTTGCGAAGATGCTCAATATTCCATGAGTTTTGGACTTTAATGCCATCTTCTGTCTAAAGACCGATTGCGCCAGGTTTGGTCACTCGTACTACCCGGTAAGGGCCTTCCCACTTCAGCGTCAACTAGTTGGAACCCTTGGCGGATTGAACACGCCTAAGGACAAGGTCGCCTTCCTCAAGGCTCCGGGCATGAATCATGTGGCTATGATAGCGGCGCAAGGCTTGTTGGTAGCGTGCAGCACGCACAGCGGCCCGAAGACAATCTTCCTCAAGGAGCATGGCATCGTCATGCCGGAGCTGCTCTTGCTCTACTTCATCATAGGCAAGTACTTGAGGTGACCTGTATATGAGTTCCGTGGGGAGCACTGCTTCTGCCCCATAGACTAGGGTGAAGGGAGTCTAGCAGGTGGCTCGATTTGGTGTCGTAAGGAGGGACCAAGGAACCACCGACAGCTCGTCGATCCAACGTTTGCCGCACTTCTGCAACTTGTCAAAAGTTCTTGTCTTGAGCCCACGCAGCACTTCAGCGTTCATCCTTTCAGCATGTCCATTGCTCCGGGGATGAGCAACAGAAGCAAAAGAGACCTTGCTCTCAAGGTTTTGTATGTACTGCATGAAGGCGCGGCTCATGAATTGGGTGCCATTATCGGTGATCACTCTGGTGGGTACTCCAAAACGGCACACCAATCCCTTCAAGAAGTTGATAGCTGACTGCGCGGTCACCATCCTCACTGGCTCCACTTCCGGCCACTTTGTAAACTTGTCGATTGCAACGTACAAGAATTCAAAGCCCCTGGTAGCACGGGGGAAGGGGCCCAAGATGTCCAGCCCCCAGACCGAAAATGGCCAGGATAACAGGATCGTCTGGAGAGCTTGAGCTGGTTGATGGATGTTCTTGGAGTGGAACTGGCAGGCTTCACATTTGGTGACTAGCTCAGTTGCATCTTGGAGGGCTGTGGGCCAGTAGAAACCCTGCCGGAAGGCTTTTCCAACCAGGGTTCTTGATCCAATATGAGAGCCACACACCCCCATGTCTCTCTGCCAGCAGCTTCTGCCCATATTCCTGGCAAATGCACTTCAATTTCACACCATTCGGACTTTTCCTGTACAGTGTATGATCGATAAACTAGTACATATTGGACCTTCGGGCTACTCTTTCAGCTTCTTGTTGTTTAGGAAGTTCTCCTGTTTGAAGGAAATGGACTATGTGACGCACCCAAGTTGGAGCCTAAGGCTCAACAATAAGGACTAATGGCACCTCCTCGTTCGTGGGAGCGCTCACCTCGACCGCAAGGACTTGTGGTTCCGCGGGAGGGCACTGCTCACCAACCGAAGCAGAGTTGTCCCGGGCAGCCTCTCTACCAGTGGCTTCGGGAAGCCCTGCTGGGAGATACTTGCCGGAATCCAACTTCCTGCTTTTTCTGGCCATCATTGAAGGGGACACTGATGGTTGAGTTAGGTGGAGGACAAAAGTTCCTGGTTCCACAAGGAGCTTTTGCATAGCGCACTTTGATAAATGATCAGCAATGCTGTTCTCCGCACGTGGCACGTGCTCTGTTTGTATTCCATCAAAGTGCTTGTCCAACTTTCTTACTTCCTCTACATATGCCTCCATTAATGGACTCTGGTAATCCTTATTAACTTATCTCATCACAAGCTGCGAGTCTCCACGGATGACCAGTTTCTTGATCCCCAACTCTACCGCGATTCTCAACCGGCAAGGAGCCCCTCATACTCAACAGTGTTGTTGGTGTCCTTCTCCCAGGGAAAGTGCATTTGAACTACATACTTGAGATGCTCTCCGGTGGGCACAACAAGAAGTACACCAGCTCATGCACCCTGCAACGAGAAAGCACCATCAAAGTACATGGTTAACTCCTGAGGCGCCTCCTTGCTGGGGATAACTGTCTGTTATTTCTTCATCTCGAGTAGGCATCCATTCCGCAATGAATTAAGCTAACGCTCTGCTCTGAATGGTTGAGGTACTTTCGTACTTCAGGCCAAAGCTTGATAGCTCTAGTGCCCATTCAACTAACCTGTCGGTAGCATCAGGGTTCCTCAGTATGCGCTGTAGTGGGAAACGAGTGACAACTGTCATCTCATCGGATTTGAAGTAGTGGCGCAGTTTCTTCGAGGCCATGATGAGGCCGAAGATCAGTTTTTGCACCCCAGAGTACCTTGTCCTAGCCCCCTGTAACAAGGAGCTGACAAAGTACACTGGCCGTTGCACCACTTTCTTCTTTTCCACGGTTTTGGGATTGCCTTCGCTAACTTGCTCTGCTTTCGTTACATCCGCGCCCAATTCTATCGTGACTTGTTCAGCTTCGTCTCTGGAAGGGACAGTTGCGGCAGCTACTTCTTCATCCACTTCCCGCTGCGCCACCAGCGCTGCACTAACCACGTGGTTCGTCGCTGCTAAGTATAGCAGCAATGGCTCTTGCGGTTTAGGAGCGACTAAGGTGGGAGCAGAGGAAAGGTAGGCTTTTAGGTCCTGCAGCGCTGCTTCTGCCTCCGGGGCCACTTCATTGGACCTGCCTTCTTCAATATTTTTTAAAAAGGCAAGGCATGTTCGGTAGACTTGGAAATGAACCTGCTCAGCGCGGCAACGCATCCAGTTAAGTGCCTCACATCCTTGACAGTCTTGGGTGCTTGTATCTTCACGATCGCTTTGATCTTGTCGGGGTTGGCCTCTATCCCTCGGTGAGACACAAAGAAACCAAGTAGCTTGCCGGAGGGAACGCCAAACACACACTTCTCAGGGTTTAACTTCAAATTGATCTTGTGCAAGTTTGCAAAGGTCTCTTCCAAATCTTGGATTAGTGTTGATTTGTCCTTGGTTTTGACCACTATATCATCCATATAAGCTTCTACGTTTCTGTGTAGTTGTGGTTCGAAACCAATCTGTACTGCCCTTGCAAAAAGTGGATCCTGCGCTCTTTAACCCGAAAGGCATGCGTATAAAGCAGTATGTGCCACACGGAGTTATGAATGCGGTCTTCTCTTCATCTTCCTTGGACATGAATATCTGATGGTACTCGAGTACGCATCCAAAAAGGAAAGCAGATCACACCCAGAAGTGGAGTCTACGATTTGATCGATGTGCGGCAGGGGGAAAGGGTCCTTCGGGCACGCTTTGTTCAAGTCTGTGAAGTCAATGCAGAGCCTCCATTTCCCATTTGCCTTGCGCACTACCACTAGGTTCGATAACCATGTGGGATGCAGCACTCCTCTTACCAACCCAGCCGCTTCAAGTTTCTTGATTTCCTCAGCAATGAACTGCTGCCGCTCTAAAGCTTGCTTCCTAACTTTCCACTTGACAGGCCGAGCGTGAGGATAGACAACAAGGTGGTGCTCGATTACCTCCCTAGGAACACCGGGGATGTCAGATGGTTGCCAAGCAAACACATCGACATTCGCCCGCAGGAAGGCAACGAGTGCGCATTCCTATTTGTCATCAAGGGTGGCGCCGATGGTGAACGTACTGTCAGTGCCATCCTGCCTTGCCGATACCTTCTTCACGGCAGGTGGAGCATCCTTTGGCCTTTTGCTAGTGGAACTCTCCGGCAGGTCCTCAACAGGTGCAGCACACTCCGGAGAGGCGCGCTTCCCGGAGTCTTTGCCGGTATCTCCGCTAGCTTTCTTTCCCTTCTTTGCCTCCTTGGCGGGAGCCGTGGCTTTTGCAGCTTCAGCTGCTACCGCATGTCGATACATCTGATCCACGCATATAATTGCATCTCCCTTATCTGATGGAATGGAAATGACGCCCAACGGCCCTGACATCTTCAAGGTGTTGTAAGCATAGTGGGACGCTGCCATGAATTTTGCCAGAGCTGGATGACCAAGAATCGCATTGTAAGGTAAAGGAAGCTCAACCACGTCAAACACGACCCTCTCAGTCCGGTAGTTCATTCCCCGCCAAATGTCACTGGCAGCGTAATCTTTCCCTTAGGACGGCTCCTACCGGGGTTGATTCCTTGGGACGTGCCAGTAACCTTGAGCTCTTCATCAGGGATCTGTAGCTTGCTGACCACTTTGGGGGAGATCAGATTCAACCCAGCCCTGCCGTCCACTAGCATCTTTGTGACTTTGAGGTTGCAGATTATTGGGGAGACCAACAATGGCAAACACCCTACCGCGGAAGTGCAGCCGGGGTGATCCTCTTCATCAAAGATGATAGGCGTGCGCGACCACTTGAGCGGTTTCTGGGAATCTATAGCTGGCTCCACGACATTGACCTCTCATGCCCACTGCTTGAGCTGGCGGTGAGAGGAGTGCAAAGATGCGCCTTCGTCAATACACATGGCTTTAGTTGCTTTCTAGAATTCTTGCTCGCTAGTTTCTTCTTCATCCCTTCATCACTTTCATCATCTCCTTCTTTCTTATCACGGCCTCTGCCAGGTTTCTCCTTTTGCTGTGGGCCTTGCCGCGGCGGCCCCATCTACCACCACGGCCTTTTTCTCCAGCACCTTCTTGGTCCTTCTCCTTGCCCCTTTCCTCATATTCTGCCTTCTGCTTCTTGACAAGCTGCTCGACTTGGTGGCATTCTTGGAGATCGTGACCCTTGGTGCGGTGGATCTTGCAGTATGGCCCATCGGACTTCCCAGCTTTCTATGCTGCCGCAGCCTCCCGGCAATCAGTGCATGCAGTAGCTTCCTTATCGAGGGCTTCGGTTTTGGTGTTCTTGCTAGTGCCGAGATTGCCAGGGCTCTCAATAGCCAAGACTGACTTATCCTTGCACTTCTTGTCGCGTTTCCAGCTCCTCCTCTTCAGGTTAGTGGTCTCGTTGTCGCCCTCTGAATCGACTTCGACGCCATCCTCCTCCCCGGGAAGTCACCTTCGTTCAGCCCGTTCACATTTGTCCGCCAACGTGTACAACTCATTGACGGTCTTGGGCAGCCGGATGTTCATTTTGGACCATATCCTTCTGTTGCGCATGTTCGAATGGAACGCGGCAATCACAGCTACTAGATGTATCTCTAGAATGTTTTGGTGCACACAACTGAACCTTTGCATATACTTCCGCAAGCTCTCCCCTTCCTTATGTGGAAGGACTTGTAGGTCGCTGGGCCGCCCTGGCTCTTGGTGGCCACCCGTGAAGGCGCCAACAAACTCATTCGACAAGTCAGCCCATGACGAAATGGAATTCTCTGGCAGGTGCATCAGCCATGACCTCACGTTTGGCTTGAGTGCCAAAGGGAAGTAGTTGGCGAACACCTTCTCATCCGTGCCCCCGGCGGCTTGAACGGCAATTGTGTAAATGCTCAAGAACTCTGCCGGGTTTAATTTTCCATCATATTTTTTCGGTAACTCAGGCTTGAAGACGCGGGCAGACGGCCAGCGGAGTTGCCACAGCTCACGAGTGAAGGCGGGGCACCCAACCTCGTAAGGCAAGTACGCATCATCACTGGGCGCAGGTTCATCAACGTCTGGACCGTTTCGCCTGTCAGATTAATGGCGAGTCTCCCGACGTTGCCCTATGGTGACGCATGCATCTTCCCTCCGCCAATCCTCCAGGACCTGCCGCTGATCCTGGTGGGCTCGCGAATTAGAAGAGGCCATTGATGCTTTGTCGGGCTCACGGATACACTCTTCTTGCCGCTCTCGCCTCTGGGTCTGTTGTCGCGGAGGAGACTGCACCGTCAACGAGGTCTCCTCAACACGGCCATCAGCCCGGGCTGCTATTGCCGTTTGCGTGTGCCACGAGCGCTTTGCCTGCTGCGATTTTACAGCTTCAGCAAAGCCGATCGAACTCTGGATGGTGGCCCTCCACTCATCCGTTTGATCGGCCGCTGGTGGGAATCTCAGTAGGAGCTGGGCCCACGCCATGGCTTCCGTAGCTGTGGTCGGCGCAGCTGATGAGGCAGACCGAGACGTCGCTCGACTCCTGGTGGTACCAGCAGGGGCGTCGCCACACTCATGCCATCGCGAACCGGTCGCCAAAGTGGTCTGGTGTTGAGTGGGCCGTGCTCGGGAATCGATAAATCCGTTGGGTGCTCCGCCTTGCTCGCCTTGCTCCGGGCAAGGTGCGTGCCCAGTAACCGCGCATGTGGCAGGCATGGCCAGAGGGTCACGACTCGCACTAGAGCAGGCGTCATTGCTGCAGCTACGCCCGCTAGTGCAGCGGGCGGTGGAGACTGAACGTTCCCTCCACCAGCAGCTTGTGGGTCATGCCCGTTGGGATGTTGTTGATGCTGCCCTCCCCCGGCGCCTCCCGCTCCTATTCGTCTACGGAGGACACAACGACGACGCTGCCTGCGTCGGTCGCACCCCCCACGGTACCTGCTCCATCCAACGCCGCCGCGATGCCTACGGTGTCTGCGGCTGTGTGCGAAGGGCGCCATGGATGAAGACGATCATGATGTTGGATGCGTTGTTCACAACCTCAGGTTCGTGCAAATGCTTTCCCCCAAACTGGTGCACCAAAGATGTCATGGGTGGACACGATCACCTATGGAGCCATCGGCCCCTTGTGGTTCGGCAAGGGGGAAGATCATGTTTCACAAAGAGCAGAGGCCATAGAACAACACGATGGTGGTGACGCTGGTGATTTTTACCCAGGTTCGGGCCACTGGGAATCATCAAAGCCTACTCGTGCTTTGGTGGATTGGATGGAGGAACATGATGAACATGCAGTGCTCAAGCCTGGCAAGGTGGCCTCGGGGAGAGCAGCTACGCGCGTACAGGTGTGCAATGGTCTAAATCCTTGGCTAGTTAGCCTTGGACCTCCTTTTATAGCTTAAGGGGTGACCACAGTTGCAAAACAGTCTTTATCTAGTGATTAGATAGCTAACAGTGCTATCATACCTAACTCTGGCAGTTAGGACAAAGTACATTAAATGCACTGCTAGGTGTCATGTTGAGGGTGAAGCCTGGCAAGCCTGCCGTGCCGCTTAACCATCCTCTGCTTATCTGTTTGACACGCCTCTGGATGGGTGTCACATGAGAGTAATCTGTCTTCTAATCGGCTGCCACGTTCTTGATGGTAGCCAGTTAATCACTTGGAGGCTGGACACCACATTGATAGGTGATTTGCGTTGTGGTGCTGTGGAGCGGTGGAGCGGTGGCGCCTTGGCGGGATTCCTCACCCTTGGCGGACCTCGTAAGCTTACCGGGGAAATCTTGGACTCGTCGCAGGGGTGGCCTCGACCCGACCAGGCTCTCCTGCCCGGCAAGGGTAGCCTCCCCAAGGTGATGCCCTGCTGTCTTGGTCTTCTTGATCCTCTCCTTGATCTCATGAAGAGTGGTTCCTCTGGCTTGGTTTTGCTTTGTAACTTGGTGTGGGACACGCGATGCCAGCACGCATGTGTGTAAGTCCGGGCAACCAAACATGAATGTTTGTTGCACCGACATACACACTCTCCCTTTTTCTTCTCTGCGCGTTCAATCCCCTGAGAGGAATAAAATGCAGTTAGCTGTTTATCATTTATAGCCTTGTATGGAGAAGTAGATCAGAGTTTGTTAAGTACTTACAAAATCAGGCATCTAACAAGAGTGGCATCGAGCTCGTTGAAGTTGAAGAAGAGATGTATGTCCTCAAAATTCACACTGATGGAACCAGGATCGTGTCAGAAGTGATCTCTGTTGTAGCAGACTAGTAGAACATGATGACCTACAAACATTTGATCCATGCAATATTTATGTAACTCGCGGCAACTACAGCTGCACTCATAAAGTATTCGCAAACAAGAAATTGCTGGCCTTGGACGTAATTGCGTGCTTCAAGTACGTCTTCTTTATTTTTAGCAAGCACCAAATCTATTTCTGCATCATTCATGCTGTCAAAAATAATATTACTCTCCGATTCAAACAACTTGCTGTTAATTTGGTGTCGGTGCAAAAAACCATGGTGTATGTTGCCCGGACTGTACATAGGTTCAAGAGAAAAGTTGCAGCATCTAAGACAAGGCCAAGCAGAAGAGATAGCTCTTTGAGAGATCAAAGGGCGGATCAAGAAGACTACGACAAGCCAAAGAAGCAAGATATCACTAAGGAAAAACCTCCCTTGCCGGGCAGGCGAGCCTGGCAAGGTCGCATCACCCCGAAGACAAGTCTCAAGACTCCCCCGACAAGCTTGCCGGGGATGCCAAGGGCAGATCACCCCACCAAGGCGCCACCACTCCACCTCACAGCAATGCAAGTCACCTGTCGGTGCGGTGTCATGCCCCCAAGTGATTAAGTGGCTGTTATTTGGCACATGGCAACCATTTCTGAGGAAGATCACCCCCAAATGACACCCGTCCAGAGGCGTGTCATGCAGGCAGGCGAGAAGGTGGATGAATAGCATGGCAAGGCTTGCCGGGCTACCCTGTGATGTGACACTAAGTGGTGCATTTAATGCACCTTGTCATGTCTGTAGAGTTAGGTATGATAGCACTGTGGCTATCTAATCACTTGATAATGACTGTTTTGCCATTGTGGTAACCCCTTGACCTATAAAAGGAGGGCCATGGCAACCTTAGAAAGGGTTCGGACCCTTGTACACTCATATGCGCATAGCTGATCTCGTCCCGAGGCAACCTTGCTGGGCTTGAGCGCTACATCTCCACCACGGTCCTTTCATCAATCCACCAAAGCAGGAGTAGGGTTTTATGCCTCACGGCGGCCTGAACCTAGGTAAAAACTGCCCGTGTCATCACTGCCGTGCTGCTCTACGGTCTCCGCTCTTTGTGCAATGCGCCCTTCCCCCTTGCCGAACCACAAGGGGCCGATGGCCCCATAGGTGGCCGTGTTGAACCATGACATCTTTGGTGTCCCAGGTAGGGGGGAGCGCTTGTGTGAACCCGAGGGTGTAAGTAGCGCGCCATCTTCATCATCGTCTTCTTCATCGATGGCTTCATGATCCATGGCGCCCAAGAAAAAGTCCAGTGCTACAGCCCACCCGTCCACCTCGAAGGCCCCCTCGCATGCAGCCACTAATGCCGTGGGGGCTACGGGGGCGCACGGGGACATGGACGCCGCGGAGGACGTGACCGGCGTAGGTGGTGCCATCACCGTTTCCCCTGCAGCTGAAGCGGGAGCGGGAGGCGCCGTAGGAGGATAGCGTCAACAGCATCCTAGCGGCCATGCTCCACAAGATGCGGGTGAGGGAATATTCCATCTCCGCCTCTCCACCTCACTAAAGGACGCAGCTGCAGCGATGGCGCTCGCCCTGGTGCGAATCGCGACCTTCTAGCTACCTCCGCTGCGGGTGCGGCTGCAAGACATGCGCCATCCCCAGGGCAAGCTAGCCATGACGATGCGCTGAATGGGGTCATCAATCCCCAAGCACATCCACCTTGTCGCCATGCCTCCTTGGCGATAGGCTCGCGGCGACAAGAGCATGGCGCCGCTACTACCGGCACCGTCAGAAGTCAGGCGACGTCGCAATCTGCATCATCGTCTATGCCAAGCACCGCTTCAGAAGCCATGGTGCGGGCCCAACTCCTATCTGAGATTTCCACCAGCGGCCGATCAAATGGATGAGTGGAGAGCCACCATTCAAAGCCTGATTGGTTTCGCTGAGGCGGGACGTGTTGGAAATATGCCCTAGAGGCAATAATAAAGTGGTTATTATTATATTTCCTTGTTCGTGATAATTGTCCATTGTTCATGCTATAATTGTGTTATCCGGAAATCGTAATACATGTGTGAATACATAGATCACAGCATGTCCCTAGTAAGCCTCTAGTTGACTAGCTCGTTGATCAATAGATGGTTATGGTTTCCTAACCATGGACATTGGATATCATTGATAACGGGATCACATCATTAGGAGAATGATGTGATGGACAAGACCCAATCCTAAGCATAGCACAAGATCGTGTAGTTCGTTTGCTAGACTTTTCTAATGTCAAGTATCATTTCCTTAGACCATGAGATTGTGCAACTCCCGGATACCGTAGGAATGCTTTGGGTGTATCAAACATCACAACGTAACTGGGTGACCATAAAGGTGCACTACAGGTATCTCCGAAAGTGTCTGTTGGGTTGGTACGAATCGAGACTGGGATTTGTCACTCCGTATGACGGAGAGGTATCTTTGGGCCCACTCGGTAATGCATCATCATAGTGAGCTCAATGTGACTAAAGAGTTAGCCACGGGATCTTGCGTTACGGAATGAGTAAAGAGACTTGCCGGTAACGAGATTGAACGAGGTATGGGGATACCGATGATCGAATCTCGGGCAAGTAACATACCGATGGACAAAGGGAATTGTATATGGGATTGATTGAATCCTCGACATCGCGGTTCATCCGATGAGATCATCGTGGAACATGTGGGAGCCAACATGGGTATCCAGATCCCGCTGTTGGTAATTAGCCGGAGAGATGTCTCGGTCATGTCTGCATGGTTCCCGAACCCATAAGGTCTACGCACTTAAGGTTCGGTGACGCTAGAGTTGTTATGGGAAATAGTCTGTGGTTACCGAATGTTGTTCGGAGTCCCAGATGAGATCCCGGACGTCATGAGGAGTTCCAAAATGGTCCGGAGGTGAAGATTTATTTATGGGAAGTCATCATACGGTCACCGGAAGTATTCGGGGGTTTGCCGGTATTGTACTGGGACCACTGAAGGGGTTCCGGGGGTCCACCGGGAGGGTCCACCTGCCCCGGAGGGCCCTATGGGCTGTATGTGGAAGGGAACCAGCCCCTAAGTGGGCTGGGCACCATCCCCCTTATGGCCCATGCGCCTAGGGTTGGGAGGAAACCCTAAAGGGGGCGCCCCCCTTGGCTTGGGGGGCAAGCCCCCTCCCCTTGGCCGCCGCCCCCCTCTAGATCTCATCTAGAGGGGCCGGCCCCCTTCCCCCTTAGCCCTATAAATAGAGGGGAGGAGGGAGGGCAGCAGCACCTCATCCAAGGCGCAGCCCTCCCCCTCTCCAACACCCCCTCCTCCTCCGTTGAGCTTGGCGAAGCCCTGCCGGAGAACTGCAAGCTCCACGACCACGCCGTCGTGCTGCCGGAGTTGTCTTCCCCAACCTCTCCCTCCTCCTTGCTGGATCAAGGCACGGGAGATGTCACCGGGCTGCACGTGTGTTGAACGCGGAGGCGCCGTTGTTCGGCGCTTAGATCGGAACCGACCGCGATCTGAATCGCTGCGTGTACGACTCCTCCAACCGCGTTCTTGCAACGCTTCCGCATCGCGATATTCAAGGGTATGAAGATGCACTCCCCTCTCTCTCGTTGCTAGTCTCTCCATAGATTGATCTTGGTGATACGTAGGAAATTTTTTAATTTCTGCACCGATCCCCAACAGTGGCATCATGAGCTAGGTCTATGCGTAGTTTCTATGCACGAGTAGAACACAAGTTGTTGTGGGCGTCGATTTTGTCAATTTACTTGCCGTTACTAGTCTTATCTTGATTCAGCGGCATCGTGGGATGAAGCGGCCCGGACCGACCTTACACGTATGCTTACGTGAGAGAGGTTCCACCGACTGACATGCACTAGTTGCATAAGGTGGCTAGCGGGTGTCTGTCTCTCCCACTTTAGTCGGATCGGATTTGATGAAAAGGGTCCTTATGAAGGGTAAATAGAAATTGGCATATCACCTTGTGGTTTTGGCGTAGGTATGGTACGTTCTTGCTAGAAACCTATAGCAGCCACGTAAAAAATTGCAACAACAATTAGAGGACGTCTAACTAGTTCTTGCAGCATATGCCATGTGATGTGATATGGCCAAAAGGATGTGATGAATGATATATGTGATGTATGAGATTGATCATGTTCTTGTAATAGGAATCAAGACTTGCATGTCGATGAGTATGACAACCGGCAGGAGCCATAGGAGTTGTCTTAATTTATTGTATGACCTGCGTGTCAATGAAAACGCCATGTAATTACTTTACTTTATTGCTAACCGTTAGCCATAGTAGTAGAAGTAATAGTTGGCGAGACAACTTCATGAAGACACGATGATGGAGATCATGATGATGGAGATCATGGTGGCATGCCGGTGACGATGATGATCATGGCGCCCCGAAGATGGAGATCAAAAGGAGCAAAATGATATTGGCCATATCATGTCACTATTTGATTGCATGTGATGTTTATCATTTTTTTTACATCTTATTTGCTTAGAACGACGGTAGCATAAATAAGATGATCCCTCGCTAAAATTTCAAGAAAGTGTTTCCCCTAACTATGCACCGTTGTGAAGGTTTGTTGTTTCGAAGCACCACGTGATGATCGGGTGTGATAGATTCTAACATTCGAATACAATGGGTGTAAGCCAGATTTACACATGCAAAACACTTAGGTTGACTTGACGAGCCTAGCATGTACAGACATGGCCTCGGAACATGGAAGATCGAAAGGTCGAACATGAGTCGTATAGAAGATACGATCAACATGGAGATGTTCACCGTTGATGACTAGTCCATCTCACGTGATGATCGGACACGGCCTAGTCGATTCGGATCATGTATCACTTGGATGACTAGAGGGATGTCTATCTGAGTGGGAGTTCATTAAATAATTTGATTAGATGAACTTGATTATCATGAACTTAGTCTAAAATTGTCTTTACAATCTATCCTGTAGATCAAATGGCCCACGCTAATGTTGCCCTCAAATTCAACGCGTTCCTAGAGAAAACCAAGCTGAAAGACGATGGTAGCAACTATACGGACTGGGTCCATAACTTGAGGATCATCCTCATAGCTGCCAAGAAAGCATATGTCCTTGAAGCACCGCTAGGTGACGCACCTGTTTTCCCAGCTACTCAAGACGTTATGAACGCCTGGCAGTCGCGTAGTGATCATTACTCCCTGGTTCAGTGCGGCATGCTTTACAGCTTAGAACCGGGGCTCCAAAAGTGTTTTGAGCAACACGGAGCATATGAGATGTTCCAAGAGCTGAAAATGGTTTTCCAAGCTCATGCCTGAGTCGAGAGATATGAAGTCTCCGACAAGTTCTACAGTAGTAAGATGGAGGAGAATAGTTCTGTCAGCGAGCACATACTCAAAATGTCTGGGTTGCACAACCGCTTGTCTCAGCTGGGAGTTAATCTCCCGGATGACGCGGTCGTTGACAGAATCCTTCAGTCGCTTCCACCTAGCTACAAGAGCTTTGTGATGAACTTCAATATGCAAGGGATGGAAAAAACCATTCCTGAGTTATATTCAATGTTGAAATCAGCGGAGGTGGAGATCAAAAAGAAACATCAAGTGTTGATGGTGAATAAAACCACTAAGTTCAAGAAAGGCAAGGGTAAAAAGAGCTTCAAGAAGGACGGCAAGGGAGTTGCCGCGCCCGGTAAGCAAGCTGCCGGGAAGAAGCCAAAGAATGGACCCAAGCCTGAGACTGAATGCTTTTATTGCAAGGGAAACGGTCACTGGAAACGGAACTGCCCCAAGTAATTAGCGGATAAGAAGGCTGGCAATACCAAAGGTATATGTGATATACATGTTATCGATGTGTACCTTACAAGCGCTCGTAGTAGCTCATGGGTATTTGATACCGGTGCGGTTGCTCATATTTGTAACTCAAAACAGGGGCTGCGGAATAAGCGGAGACTGGCGAAGGACGAGGTGACGATGCGCGTCGGGAATGGTTCCAAGGTCGATGTGATCGCCGTCGGTACGCTACCTCTACATCTACCTTCGGGATTAGTTTTAAACCTCAATAATTGTTATTTAGTACCAGCTTTGAGCATGAACATTGTATCAGGATCTTGTTTGATGCGAGATGGCTACTCATTTAAATCCGAGAATAATGGTTGTTCTATTTATATGAGAGATATGTTTTATGGTCATGCCCCGCTGGTCAATGGTTTATTTTTATTGAATCTCGAACGTGATGTTACACATATTCATAGTGTGAATGCCAAGAAATGTAAGGTTGATAATGATAGTCCCACATACTTGTGGCACTGCTGCCTCGGTCACATTGGTGTCAAGCGCATGAAGAAACTCCATGCAGATGGACTTTTGGAGTCTCTTGATTATGAATCATTTGAAACGTGCGAACCATGCCTCATGGGCAAAATGACCAAGACTCTGTTCTCCAGAACAATGGAGCGAGCAACCAACTTGTTGGAAATTATACATACTGATGTATGCGGTCCAATGAGCGTTGAGGCTCGCGGTGGCTATCGTTATGTTCTCACCCTCACTGATGACTTAAGTAGATATGGGTATGTCTACTTAATGAAACACAAGTCTGAGACCTTTGAAAAGTTCAAGGAATTTCAGAGCGAGGTAGAGAATCAACGTGACAGGAAAATAAAGTTCTTACAATCAGATCGTGGAGGGGAATATTTGAGTCATGAATTTGGCACGCACTTAAGGAAATGTGGAATTGTTTCACAACTCACGCCGCCTGGAACACCTCAGCGTAATGGTGTGTCCAAACATCGTGATCGCACTCTATTAGATATGGTGCGATCTATGATGTCTCTTACCGATCTACCGCTATCATTTTGGGGTTATGCTTTAGAGACTGCCGCATTCACTTTAAATAGGGCTCCGTCGAAATCCGTTGAGACGACACCGTATGAAATATGGTTTGGGAAGAAACCTAAGCTGTCGTTTCTGAAAGTTTGGGGATGCGATGCTTATGTCAAGAAACTTCAACCTGAAAAGCTCGAACCCAAATCGAAAAAATGCGTCTTCATAGGATACCCTAAGGAAACTATTGGGTATACCTTCTACCTCAGATCCGAAGGCAAGATCTTTGTTGCCAAGAATGGATCCTTTCTACAGAAAGAGTTTCTCTCGAAAGAAATGAGTGGGAGGAAAGTGGAGCTTGATGAGATGACCCTTCTCGAACCGGAGAGTAGCGCAGCGTAGGAAAATGTTTCTGTGGTGCCTGCACCGACTAGAGAGGAAGTTAATGATGATGATCATGATCAAGTTACCACTGAACTTCGTAGGTCCACAAGGACATGTTCCGCACTAGAGTGGTATGGCAACCCTGTCCTGGAAGTCATGTTGTTAGACAACTGTGAACCTTCGAACTATGAAGAAGCGATGGCGGGCCCGGATTCCAACAAATGGCTTGAAGCCATGAAATCCGAGATAGGATCCATGTATGAAAATGAAGTATGGACTTTGACAGGCTTGCCCGATGATCGGCAAGCCATAGAGAACAAATGGATCTTTAAGAAGAAGACAGACGCGGATGGTAATGTGACCATCTATAAGGCTCGACTTGTCGCTAAGGGTTATCGACAAGTTCAAGGGGTTGACTACGATGAGACCTTCTCACCCGTAGCGAAGCTGAAGTCCGTCCGAATCATGTTAACAATTGCCGCATTCTATGATTATGAGATATGGTAAATGGACGTCAAAACGGCATTCCTTAATGATTTCCTTAAGGAAGAATTGTATATGATGCAGCCGGATGGTTTTGTCGATCCTAATAATGCTGACAAGGTATGCAAGCTCTAGCGCTCAATCTATGGGCTGGTGCAAGCATCCCGGAGTTGGAACATTCACTTTGATGAGATGATCAAAGCGTTTGGGTTTACACAGACTTATGGAGAAGCCTGTGTTTACAAGAAAGTGAGTGCGAACTCTGTAGCATTTCTCATATTATATGTGGATGACATACTATTAATGGGAAATGATATAGAATTCTTGGAAAGCATAAAGGCCTACTTGAATAAGTGTTTTTCAATGAAGGACCTTGGAGAAGCTGCTTACATATTAGGCATCAAGATCTATAGAGATAGATCGAGACGCCTCATTGGTCTTTCGCAAAGCACATACCTTGACAAGATATTGAAGAAGTTCAATATGGATCAGTCCAAGAAGGGGTTCTTGCCTGTATTGCAAGGTGTGAGATTGAGCACGGCTCAATGCCCGACATCGGCAGAAGATAGAGAAAAGATGAGTGTCATCCCCTATGCTTCAGCCATAGGGTCTATTATGTATGCCATGCTGTGTACCAGACCTGATGTGAACCTCGCCGTAAGTTTGGTAGGGAGGTACCAAAGTAATCCCGGCATGGAACACTGGACAGTGGTCAAGAACATCCTGAAGTACCTGAAAAGGACTAAGGATATGTTTCTCGTTTATGGAGGTGACGAAGAGCTCGTCGTAAAGGGTTACGTCGATGCTAGTTTCGACACAGATCTGGATGACTCCAAGTCACAAACGGGATATGTGTATATTTTGAATGGTGGAGCAGTCAGCTGGTGCAGTTGCAAGCAAAGCGTCGTGGCGGGATCTACATGTGAAGCGGAGTACATAGCAGACTCGGAAGCAGCACAGGAAGCAGTCTGGATGAAGGAGTTCATCACCGACCTAGGAGTTATTCCCAATGCGTCGGGCCCAATGACTCTCTTCTGTGACAACACTGGAGATATTGCCCTTGCCAAGGAGCCCATGTTTCACAAGAAGACCAGGCATATCAAGCGTCGCTTCAACTCCATTCATGAACATGTTCAAGATGGAGACATAGATATTTGTAAAGTGCATATGGATCTGAATGTCGCAGATCCGTTGACTAAACCTCTTCCACGAGCAAAACATGATCAACACCAGAACTCTATGGGTGTTCGATTCATCACAATGTAACTAGATTATTGACTCTAGTGCAGGAGGGAGGTGTTGGAAATATGCCCTAGAGGCAATAATAAAGTGGTTATTATTATATTTCCTTGTTCGTGATAATTGTCTATTGTTCATGCTATAATTGTGTTATCCGGAAATCGTAATACATGTGTGAATACATAGATCACAACATGTCCCTAGTAAGCATCTAGTTGACTAGTTCGTTGATCAATAGATGGTTATGGTTTCCTTACCATGGACATTGGATGTCATTGATAACGGGATCACATCATTAGGAGAATGATGTGATGGACAAGACCCAATCCTAAGCATAGCACAAGATCGTGTAGTTCGTTTGCTAGAGCTTTTCTAATGTCAAGTATCATTTCCTTAGACCATGAGATTGTGCAACTCCCGGATACCGTAGGACTGCTTTGGGTGTATCAATCATCACAATGTAACTGGGTGACCATAAAGGTGCACTACAGGTATCTCCGAAAGTGTCTGTTGGGTTGGCACGAATCGAGACTGGGATTTGTCACTCCGTATGACGGAGAGGTATCTCTGGGCCTACTCGGTAATGCATCATCATAATGAGCTCAATGTGACTAAAGAGTTAGCCACGGGATCTTCCGTTACGGAACGAGTAAAGAGACTTGCCGGTAACGAGATTGAACGAGGTATGGGGATACCGACGATCGAATCTCGGGCAAGTAACATACCGATGGACAAAGGGAATTGTATACGGGATTGATTGAATCCTCGACATCGTGGTTCATCCGATGAGATCATCGTGGAAGATGTGGGAGCCAACATGGGTATCCAGATCCCGCTGTTGGTTATTGGCCGGAGAGATGTCTCGGTCATGTCTGCATGGTTCCCGAACCCGTAGGGTCTACACACTTAAGGTTCGGTGACGCTAGAGTTGTTGTGGGAAATAGTATGTGGTTACCGAATGTTGTTTGTAGTCCCGGATGAGGTCTCGGACGTCACGAGGAGTTCCGGAATGGTCCGGAGGTGAAGATTTATATATGGGAAGTCATCATACGGTCACCGGAAGTATTCGGGGGTTTGCCGGTATTGTACCGGGACCACCGAAGGGGTTCCGGGGGTCCACCGGGAGGGTCCACCTGCCCCGGAGGGCCCTATGGGCTGTATGTGGAAGGGAACCAGCCCCTAAGTGGGCTGGGCGCCATCCCCCTTAGGGCCCATGCGCCTAGGGTTGGGGGGAAACCCTAAAGGGGGCGCCCCCCTTGGCTTGGGGGGCAAGCCCCCTCCCCTTGGCCGCCGCTCCCCCTCTAGATCTCATCTAGAGGGGCCGGCCCCCTTCCCCCTTCGCCCTATAAATAGAGGGGAGGAGGGAGGGCAGCAACACCTCATCCAAGGCGCAGCCCTCCGCCTCTCCAACACCCCCTCCTCCTCCGTTGAGCTTGGCGAAGCCCTGCCGGAGAACTGCAAGCTCCACCACCACGCCGTCGTGCTGCCGAAGTAGTCTTGCCCAACCTCTCCCTCCTCCTTGCTGGATCAAGGCGCGGAAGATGTCACCGGGCTGCACGTGTGTTGAACGCGGAGGCGCCGTTGTTTGGCGCTTAGATCAGAATCGACCGCGATCTGAATCGCTGCGTGTACGACTCCTCCAACCGCGTTCTTGCAACGCTTCCGCATCGCGATCTTCAAGTGTATGAAGATGCACTCCCCTCTCTCTCGTTGCTAGTCTCTCCATAGATTGATCTTGGTGATACGTAGGAAATTTTTTAATTTCTACACCGATCCCCAACAGGAGGATCACAGCGAGAAGGCCCATCACGGCCTCCGTAGGAAGCAACAACGGCCCGAGCCACTGGCCGTTCCGAAGGGGTCACTCCTATGGTGCAGTCCCCTCCACGGCAGCCGGTGCAGGGGCCGTGGCCAGAGCCACACAATCAAGAAGCCAATGAGGTATCAATGGCTTTGTCTGATCCTCAAGCCCCTCGAGATCAGTGGTGGGTCCTAGAAGACAAGCGAGGAGAAGATGCGCGCGTCACCATAGAACGACACCGCGAAACCCACCGCCAGTCTGATAGGCGTGTTGGTCCTGACGTCGATGAGCCCGTGCCCGGTGGAGATGGATACCTGCCTTTTGAGGTTGCGTGTCCTGCCTTCACTTGCGAGCTACGGCAAGTCTGTTGGCCATCTGCCCGTACGTTCAAGCCAGAGATACCAGAGAAGTACGATGGAAGACTAAACCCGGCAGAGTTCTTGAGCATCTACACCATCGCTGTTCAAGCCGCCGGAGGAATAGATGAGAAGGTATTTGCCAACTACTTCCCTTTGGCACTCAAGCCAAATGTGAGGTCATGGCTGATGCACTTACCGGAGAACTCCATCTCGACCTGGGCTAACCTGTGCAATGAGTTTGTTGGCGCCTTCACGGGCGGCCATCAATAACCAGGGCAACCCAGTGACTTGTAGCTCCTCCCCCAGAAGGAAGGAGAGAGTTTGCGGAAGTATATGCAGAGATTCAGCCGGGTGCACAGGAACATTCCAGACATCCACCCGGTAGCTGTGGTAGTTGCGTTCCAGTCCAACATACGCAACCGCAGGATACGTTCCAAGATGAAAGTCCGGTTGCCCAAGACTGTGAATGAGCTGTACACTTTGGCGGATAAGTGTGTCCGAACAGAGGAGGGGAGGAGACTCCCCAGAGAAGAAGACGACATCGATGTTGAGGTGGAGGACGACGACGATGCTGCCAATCAGAATAAGAAGAACAAGAAATGCAACAATAAGCGCAAGGAGAAGACAGTTCTGGCTGTCGAAGGGTCTGGCGTTCCTAGTACCGACAAGAAGGCCAAGACCGAAGCTCCCGGCAAGGAAGTTGCCACGTGCAATGACTGTCGGGAAGCTGCGGCAGCCGAGAAGGCTGATGGGCCGTACTGCAAGATCCATTGGACCAAGGGCTATGATCTCCAAGAGTGTCATCAAGTCGAGCAACTCGTCAAGAAGTAGAAGGCTGAGTACGAGAAGCATGAAAAAGAGAGAGACCAAGATGGCGTTGGCGGGAAGGGCCGAGGCGGCAGAGGAAGTCGCCCCGGCAAGGTCCCTCAGCATCAAGGGAAGCCTGCCAAAGGCCATGGGAAGAAGGAACACGATGACGAGAGCGATGAAGGGGATGAAGAGGAAACCAGTGAGCAGGAGTTCCAGAAGGCCACTGACGCCTTGTGCATTGACGGAGGTGCATCCATGCACTCCTCTCACCGCTAGCTTAAACAGTGGGCACATGAGGTCAATGCTGTGGAGCCAGCGGCAGATTCTCGGAAACCACTCAAATGGTCCCACACGCCTATCATCTTTGATGAAGAGGATCACCCTGACCACACCACCACGGTAGGGTGCTTGCTATTGTTGGTTTCACCAATGATCTGCAACCTCAAGGTCACAAAGATGTTGATTGATGGTGGGGCCAGGTTGAATCTGATTTCTCCAAAGGTCATCAGCAAGCTGCAGATAACAGAAGAAGAGCTCAAGGTTACTGGCACCTTTCAAGGGATGAACCCCGGCAGCAGTCATCCAAAGGGGAAGATCGCGCTGCCAGTGACGTTTGGAGGAGAATTGAACTACTGGACTGAGAAGATTGTGTTCGATGTGGTTGAGCTTCCGTTGCCGTACAATGGGATACTTGGACGACCTGATCTGGCAAAGTTCATAGCGGCATCCCACTATGCCTACAATACCCTGAAGATGCCAGGACCAATGAGCGTTATTTTTATCCAATCAGACAAAAAGGACACAATTATATGCGTGGACAAGATGTACCAGGACGCGATCACTGCCGAGGCCGCGGAAGCCGCTGTCCCTGCCTAGGAAAACAAGCAAGGGAAAAAAGCTCGCAAGGATACCGGCAAGGAATCCGGGAAGCGCACCTCTTCGGAGTGTGTTGCACATGTCGATGACTTGCCGGAGAGTTCCACTAGCAAAAGATCAAAGGTGGCTGCGCCTGCTGTGAAGAAGTTCCCAGCAGGGCTGGGTGGCATTGATGGTACATTTTACTATCAGCTCCACCCTGGACGACAAATAGGAAAGCGCACTCGTTACCTTCCTGCGGGCGAATGTCGATGTGTTTGCCTGGCAACCGTCTGACATCCCCGGTGTTCCCAGGGAGGTAATCGAGCACCACCTTGCTATCTGCCCTCATGCCTGGCCCGTCAAGCAGAAGGTCCAAAAGCAAGCCTTGGAGCGGCAACAATTCATTGCCGACGAGATCACGAAACTTGAAGCTGCTGGTTTGGTCAGAGCAGTTTTACATCCAACATGGTTGGCAAATCCAGTGGTAGTGCGTAAGGCGAATGGGAAGTGGAGGCTTTGCATAGACTTCACAGAACTGAATAAAGCATGCCCAAAGGACCCATTCCCCTTGCTGCACATCGATCAGATTGTGGATTCCACCTCCGGATGTGACCTGCTTTCCTTCCTGGATGCCTACTCCGGGTACCACCAGATTTTCATGTCCAAGGAAGATGAAGAGAAGACCGCATTCATAACCCCATGCGGCATGTACTATTTTGTAAGGATGCCCTTTGGGTTAAAGAGCGCTAGATCCACTTTTGCAAGAGCAGTGCAAATTGGTTTTGAGTCCCAGCTGCATAGGAATATTGAAGTTTACATGGATGACATAGTGGTTAAAACCAAGCACAAATCAACTCTCATTCAGGACTTGGGAGAGACCTTTGCAAATTTGCGCAAGATCAACTTGAAGCTGAACACAGAGAAGTGTGTGTTTGGCGTTCCTTCTGGCAAGCTACATGGCTTCTTCGTATCCCACCGGGGGATAGAGGCCAACCCCGACAAGATCAAGGCGATCGAGCAGATTCAAGCACCCAAGACAGTTAAAGATGTGAGGCGTTTGACTGGATGTGTTGCCGCGCTGAGTAGGTTCATTTCCAAGTCTGCCGAGCGCACCTTGCCATTCTTCAAAATCTTGAAGAAGGCAGGGCCCGTGCAGTGGACCCCGGAGGCAGACGCTGCGCTGCAAGATTTGAAGACCTACCTATCCTCTGTTCCCACCCAAGTCGCTCCTAAACCGCAAGAGCCGCTGTTGCTGTACCTAGTGGCAACCAACCAAGTGGTTAGTGTGTCGGTGTACTAAGTATTGGGCCACTAGTACCCCGTACCTGTGCACGGGCAGTTGTAGCCATCCTCGCGGCAAGGCTTGCGGGGAACAGTTCGAGGTCGGTTCAAGCCACCAAAGAAATCATCAAGTCAGAGATCTGAGGATCAGCAGATAAGCAGAGCTAGAATCCGAAGGCCAGCTTCCCCGACAAGATCCTTGCCGGGATGGCCTGTGGAGCCCGGCAAGGCTTGGGGCCCGGCAAGGCTTGGCGTCCGACAAGGCTTGTCGCCCGGCAAGGCTTGGTGCCCGGCAGGCTTCGGCGCCCAGCAAGATTCTGCCATTGTGCCACCGCTTCGGCACAGTAACAAGTCTGACATTCTGGGTCCTTCTCTGGATGCGTGGCGACGCGCCAGTGGAGGAGAGCTTAAGCGGTGCTGATGGGATGGCCCCTTTTTCCATCCCCAAGAAAGTGAGGACACCTAAACAGACACCTCATGGTGCATTAAATGCGTTTGTCCTAATCCGTCAGGGGTTAGGTATGATACCCTGTAGCTACTTTACACCTCAATGTATGTACATTTTGCCACTGTGGTGACCCCTTTGAGCATATAAAAGGAGGCCCAAGGCAACTGCTACAGAGGAGGAGGACTTCTGGCCCATTCTGCATGCGTAGCTGCTCTTTGAACATACTGTTCATAGCGAGTGCTCCTGAAGGTTGGGCTCAAGAACATCAATAAGAACACAAAGCAGGAGTACGGTTTTACGCTGATCAGAGGCCCGAACCTGGGTAAAAGCCTCACGCGTCGATCATTGGTTCTGCTCTTTGCGTATACCTCTCCCCCCGCCGAATCGTAAAGGGATCTCTTGGGATCCCATAGGTGTCGTGCCCCGAAATCTTTGGCGCGCCAGGTAGGGGGATTGAAGGTTGCGTGAACCTGATCTAGTGATCGGCGCCTTAGTTTCTTCATCATCTTCATCATCATGCCACCCAAGAAGAAGAGTGCTGCGACGGCGCAACCGTCCACGTCCGTTTTGCCTACACCTTCGTGTACGGGCGACGTCGTGGGTGTAGAAGGAAGAGGACTAGAACCCCCACGGCGTTTTGGTGATCCGAGCCAGGTGAGCGGCATCGTTCGCAGTTGCAGTGGTAACCTGCACGCCGCTGGATCTAGAGATGGCGCTGTGTTGCCTACGGGTGGCACAACGAACTCCAGAGATCGGAGGGCGCCTGCTGGAGCTCCCGCGCCGGTGCGAGCCTCACGACCTACCCAGGTCGTGCATGATGAGCGATGTCATGGCGCTGGTGGTTCAGGGCGTCCCCATGAAAAGGTTTCTGCGCATAGATCCCAAGATGCACTGGACCAGCATGCACACCGAGCTGCTGGCGGAGGTGGTGCACGGTCGCGTGACTGTGGTGGTGCTCCTTCTGACAAGGTTAGGAGTCAGAGCACCTCACGTACCTCTCACCTATTGCCGCCGCCTACGCCAGCGGAAGCCTTGGCACGTGCGCAGCTGCTCCTCGATTTCCCTCCTGCCCCGGAGAAGATGGAGGAGTAGCGAGCTACTATCCAGAGCCTTATCGGCTTCGCCAACAAGGATGGACCACAAGAGGCAGGGCCCTCGCAGTGGAGGCCCATCGATCCGGCGCGAGCCGATGTAGAGAAAACCGGAGGTGGTGCAACCACAGTGCACTCCCCTCTGCAGCACCAGCGGCGGCCGACAACCCAGCATGTCGACCGCCATGAAGAAGTTTCCACGGCGTCATCCGATCCACGGATGCGCCGTGATCAGCGTCAAGTTCTCCAGGAACGAGGCAAGGAGGACGCTCAAACTACCATCGAGCGGTGACGGGAAGCGTGCTATCAGTCTGATAAGCGCGCGGGGCTGGCTGCCGACGAGCCTGCGCCAGGGGACGTAGGAGACTTGCCTTATGAGTTAGGGACTCCAGCGTTTACCCGTGAGCTGCGGCAAGTCCGGTGGCCCAATTCCCGAACCTTCAAGCCGGAGGTCCCGGAGAAATATGACGGTAAGACCCATCCCTCGGAGTTCCTGAGCATCTACACCATTGCGGTGCAGGCTGCCGGGGGTCAAGATGACAAGATACTTGCCAACTACTTCCCGTTGGTGCTCAAACCCAATGTCAGGTCGTGGTTGATGCATTTGCCGGAGAATTCTATTTCTTCCTGGTCAGATCTGTGCCATCAGTTTGTTGGCGCCTTTGTTGGAGGCCACCAAGCTCCTGGCCAAGAGAGCAATTTACATATCATCCCTTAGAAGGAGGGCGAGTCCCTGCGCAAGTTTATCCAGAAATTTAGCTGGGTGCAGTACAATATTCCTGACGTTCACCCTACCGCTGTCGTTAGCGCGTTCCACCAGAACATGCGTAACCGCAAAATGCGGGAAGAGCTGGCAATGAACAAAGTCAGGAGTATTGCCGAGCTTTACGCTTTGGCCGACAAGTGCGCTCGAGCTGAAGAGGGGAGGAAACTCCCTGGCGAGGCTGTTGGCGTGGCGGGCGAGTCCGAAGAGGAAGATGCCGCCGCCCCGTCAAGGAAAGGTCGGCGGCGGAACAGGAAGCCCGGAGGCAAGGCCGTGCTTGCTTTCGAGGAATCCGACAACCCAGGCGCCGCCAAGAAGGCCAAGGTTGGTGACCCCGGCAAGGATCTTGCCGGGTGTCCTTCCTGTCAGGCCTTGGCGGCTGCCGACAAGTCGGAGAACTCTGGCAAGCAGTATTGCAAGATCCATCGCACCAAGGGCCACGATCTCCAGAACTGCCGGCAAGTTGAGCAGCTTGCCGAGAAGCAGAGGGTCGAATACGAGAGGCGAGATAAGGAGAAGGCCCAAGATTTTGCTGATGGATCCGGCAAGAAGTGCGGTGGCCGAGGGGGTCGCCGCGGCAAGGCCAAGCAGCAAAAGGATAGGCCCGCTCGGGGCCGGGACAAAGAAGAGGATGATGATGAAGAAGATGATGAATCCAGTGAGCAAGAATTCCAGAAGGCTACAGAGGACATGTGTATCGATGGGGGTGCCTCGCTGCATTCTTCCCACCGCTAACTCAAACAGTTGGTGCGCGAGGTCAATGCGGCAGAGCCATCCCCAGATGCATGTAGGCCCCTGAAGTGGTCCAGCACGCCTATCATCTTCGACGCCGAGGATCACCCTGATCGCACAACTGCGGTCGGGTGCTTGCCATTGTTGGTCTCGCCAACGATTCGCAACCTCAAGGTGAGGAAATGTTAGTTGACGGCGGGGTTGGCCTAAACTTAATCTCACCGGATGTGCTTAAAAAGCTCCAAATTCCTGACGAGGACCTTGAAGAAACGGGCACGTTTCAAGGGGTCAATCCGGGAAGAACCCAGCCCAAGGGCAAGATTACGGTGCTAGTGACATTTGGTAGCGAGCTCAACTTCAGGACTGAGAAGGTGGTGTTTGATGTCGCCAAGATCCCCATGTCATACAATGGGATCCTTGGTCGGCCAGCGCTGGCTAAGTTCATGGCGGCATCACACTACGCGTACAACATTCTGAAGATGCCTGGGCCGTTGGGCGTCATCACTATCCATTCCGATAAGAAGGATGCGCTCATCTGTGCCGACCAACTTTACCGGGAAGCATTTGCAGCACCTGCCATCAAGGCACCTGCTCCTGCCGCTGGAACTCCCGGGGGGAAGAAGAAGACCGGCAAGAACCTTGGCGCGAACTCCGGCAAGCGTACCTCCTCGGAGTGCTGCGCTTCCGTCGAGGACATACCAGAGAGTTCCATCGGCAAGAACAAGAAATCCAAGGCTGCTCCGCCAGAGACCAAGAAGGTGCCCGTCAGAGAGGACGGAACGGGGGGAACTTTCACCATAAGTTCCACCCTAGATGACAAATAGGAAACCGTGCTTGTTGCTTTCCTGCGGGTGAATGTCGACGTGTTTGCATGGCAACCGTCTGACATCCCCGGTGTTCCCAGGAAGGTAATTGAGCACCACCTTGCTGTCTGTCCTCATGCGCGGCCCATCAAGCAGAAGGTTAGGAAGCAAGCCTTGGGTGGCAAGAATTCATTGCCGAAGAAATCAGAAAGCTAGAGGCGGCAGGACTGGTCAAAGGAGTGCTTCATCCAACCTGGTTGGCCAATCCGGTTGTAGTGCGGAAAGCGAATGGGAAATGGAGGCTTTGTATCGATTATACAGATATCAATAAAGCTTGTCCAAAAGATCCCTTTCCCTTGCCGTGCATCGACCAGATTGTGGATGCCACCACTGGTTGTGATCTCCTGTCCTTCCTTGATGCCTATTCAAGGTATCATCAGATTTTTATGGCAAAAGAAGACGAAGAGAAGACCGCCTTTATCACCCCATGTGGTACGTATTGTTTCATACGAATGCCTTTCGGGTTGAAAAGTGCCGGTTCGACATTTGCCAGAGTAATCCAAATTGGTTTTGAGCCTCAACTCCATAGAAATATGGAGGCGTATATGGATGATATAGTGGTCAAAACCAAGGACAAAGCAACACTCATTCAAGATTTAGAAGAAACATTTGCAAACTTGCGCAAGATCAACTTGAAGCTCAATCCTGAGAAGTGCGTGTTCGGTGTTCCTTCCAGCAAGCTCCTCGGATTTTTTGTATCTTGCCGGGGAATCGAAGTGAACCCCGACAAGATCAAAGCTATTGAGCAAATTGAAGCGCCGAGACGCGTCAAGGATGTGCGTCGTCTTGCCGGCTGTGTTGCTGCTCTACGCAGATTTATTCCCAAATCTGCTGAGCGTGCCCTGCCCTTCAATTTTGAAGAAGGCAGGTCCAATGAAATGGACTCCGGAGGCGGAGGCTGCGCTGCAAGATTTGAAGAAATACCTTTCCTCTCCGCTGACGCTAGTCGCGCCTAAACCACAAGAGCCGTTGCTGCTGTATCTGGCAGCAACAAATCAAGTGGTTAGCGCTGCACTAGTGGTGTAGAGAGAGGCTGACGAGGAAGCAACACCAGCGGCAGGACCGCCAGATGACGCAGCAAGATCTTCCCCGGTAAGGGTTGATCCCGGCAAGACAGGATCTGCGCAAACAGAAGAACCAGTGCAGAAGAAGAAGATGGTGCAGCGCCCAGTTTATTTTGTTAGCTCTCTTTTACAAGGAGCTAGGTCAAGGTATTCTGGTGTGCAGAAGTTGCTTTTCGGCCTTCTTATGGCCTCGAGGAAGCTGCGCCATTATTTTCAAGCACATGAAATCACCGTCGTCACTCGCTTTCCGTTGCTACGGATTTTGCAAAATCCAGAAGCAACCGGCAGGATCATGCAGTGGGCGTTGGAATTGTCCAGCTTTGGCCTCAAGTTTGAAAGCACTTCGACGATTCAAAGCAGGGCCTTGGCAGAGTTCATTGCAGAATGGACCCCAACGCCAGACGAAGAAGTTCAAGAAACAACTCTCCCTGGCAAGGAAATCGATCAGCAATGGGTTATGTACTTTGATGGGGCTTTCTCGCTGCAAGGCGCCGGTGCTGGCGTGCTGCTTGTCGCACCCACCGGAGAGCACCTCAAGTACGTAGTCCAAATGCACTTTCCCCGGGAGAGTTCAACTAACAACACTGCAGAATACGAGGGTTTGCTTGCCGGTCTCAGGATCGCGGCAGACCTTGGTATCAAAAAGGTCGTCATCAAAGGCGATTCACAACTTGTTGTCAGGCAAGTTAACAAGAGTTATCAAAGTCCATTGATGCAAGCCCACGTGGATGAAGTGAGGAAAAAAGAAGAGCACTTTGACGGTCTGCAAATGGAGCACGTTCCCCGTGCCGAGAACAGTGTTTCTGATGACCTGTCAAAGCGTGCTGCCCTCAAGTTGCCTGTGGAACCAGGAACTTTTGTGCTCCAATTGACTCAACCATCCGTGGCACCATCGATGCGGCAAGAAAAGAGAAGAAAGTTGAACTCTGGCCAGTACTTCCCGACAGAGCTCCCCGGAGCCGCTGGCAAGGAAGTTGCCGGGATCAACATGCTTGCCGGGGAACAACGGGCTCCGGCAGGGCCTCAGGCCCTTGCTGTCGAGACAAACGTTCCCCCGGCAGAGGAGATGCCTTTAGTCCTAGCTGTCGAGCCTCAGGCTCCAGCGTGGGCGCAGCACATTGTCCATTTCCTTCAAACAGGTGAACTCCCGGGGGAACAAGATGAAGCAGAAAGAGTAGCCCGTCAGTCTGTTATGTACAAGTTTGTCGATGTCGTCCTGTACAGAAAGAGACCAAACGGTGTGAAATTGAAGTGCATTCCTCGGGAGGATGGACTTGAGCTGTTGGCAGAGATACATGGAGGCATATGTGGCTCTCACATAGGGTCAAGAGCGCTTGTCGGAAAGGCATTCCGACAAGGTTTCTTTTGGCCCACCGCTCTCCAGGATGCAACTGCACTGGTCACCAAGTGTGAAGCGTGCCAGTTTCATTCAAAGAAGCTACATCAACCAGCTCAAGCTCTTCAGACAATCCCTCTCTCCTGGCCATTTTCAGTCTGGGGGCTCGACATACTGGGCCCTTTCCCCCGTGCTACCGGGGGCTTTGAGTACTTGTACGTTGCTATCGACAAGTTCACAAAGTGGCCGGAGGTGGAAGCAGTGAGGAAGGTGACAGCACAATCAGCCGTCAAGTTCTTTAAGGGAATTGTTTGCCGTTTCGGTGTGCCCAACAGGATCATCACCGACAACGGCACGCAGTTCACAAGTCGCACCTTCATGCAGTACGTCCAAGACCTTGGCGGCAAGATTTGTTTTGCCTCTGTTGCTCACCCGAGAAGCAACGACCAAGCGGAGAGGGCCAATGCTGAAGTGTTGCGCGGTCTCAGGACCAGAACCTTTGACAGGCTGAAAAAGTGCGGAAGACGCTGGAATGATGAGTTGTCGGCGGTTCTTTGGTCAATCAGAATGACACCAAATCGAGCCACCGGCCAGACGCCCTTCGCTCTGGTCTACGGAGCGGAAGCAATTCTCCCCATGGAACTCACATACGGATCTCCTCGAGTGCTCGCTTATGATGAGCTTGAGCAAGAGCAACTGCGGCAAGATGACGCTGTGCTCCTTGAGGAGAATCGTCTTCAGGCTGCTGTGCGAGCTGCACGCTACCAGCAAGCTTTGCGCCGCTACCATAGCCACAAAGTTCATGCCCGAAGCCTTGAGGAAGGCGACCTTGTTCTTCGGCGGATTCAGTCCGCCAAGAATTCAAACAAGTTGACGCCAAAGTGGGAAGGCCCTTATCGGGTAGTACGAGTCACCAGGCCCGGCGCTGTCCGCCTAGAGACCGAAGATGGCATTCCAGTGAGCAATTCCTAGAATATCGAACATCTTCGCAAGTTCTACCCATAAGGCGCGGTTGCCGGGGGCTCCCAGCAACCACCCTTTTGTACAAGTCTTGCCGGCAAGGCATGTGATCCTTTGTACAAAGCCAGGCGCAGACCCTGAGCGCAGATGAATAAATTTAAGTGTTGTACATTCCCTTATTGATTCCCATGTTCATATTTATATATGCATGTTTGTCTAAGATGTTGTATGACACCTACACCCGGTAAGTTCTAACGAACCGCCAAGGTTTCATGTCTTTATTTTCTCTTCTTTCTTTTTAAAAGACAGAAGGATTCCTCGCGTGCACATTTGCCGGTGTGGGGGGGGGGGAATCGGGGGGGGGGAGGGGGGGGGGAAGGGAGATATGAATATCAATTGGCGATGTTCGGAATCGACGCTTGCCGGAGGAAGGACAAAGACAGGAAGCTAAGTCCTAAAAACTCAGAGCAAGTTTTTTCTTTTATTACAAAGTTATTTCCTTCGACGATTCCGACTCTTGTATGGAAAATCTGCACACGAAGGAACCCTTGTTGTAATCGGTTGCGCCCTTATTTTGTTTCGAGCCCGCTCAACAATTTAAGTGGCTGCACTGAGAACACCAAGGAGTCTTGCCGGCCGCTGCGCCTCCAGCAGGCTGCTGAAGTCCCGCACCCAGCGCTCGCGACAGGTTGCGCGCCGGCAGGTTTTTCAGTAAGCGTAGGGTGAACTCCATACATAAGGAAATCAGACTAGGAAAATAGCAGGCATGAACCTAAACATAGGCGAATTATATTACATCCATGAGTTGCCGCAATTCTAACTTGAGACTTAATTGTCTTTTACATGGAATGACGACGGCAAGAAAAAGGGGAGCACTCAATCCCTGCGCTGGCCTTCGATCCTTTTGATGGAGTCCACCTTCTCAAGGATAGGCGCGATGTACTCTTCAAGCGCCTCAACATTTGCGTCCCTTGGCAGATGGCCGAGCGCGTTGGAGAGATCGATGCTGGGATTGCTGTGCACCACCTTGATGAGCACCTTGCGGAGGACGGCCCGGCAAAGCCGGCGAGTCTCGTTGGCCAATTGGGTCGCCCGGCTAGACTTGAGCACCCTCAAGGCGTTGATGATGCTTTCAAAGAACATCGTCAACCTGGCACTTGGAGATATTCTTTCCTCGAAAGAATACTTGAAGTTCGATAGGCCCATGGTTGACAGTTCTATCGTAAGCTTCTCCGCGGTGGCGATGAGACGTCCAGTCCAGATCTCCACTCCCTTTTTGTAATCAGCTTGGGCTTCGGCGGCGCTCTTGAGCAGGTTCCTCTCTCCTTGGAGATCCTTGAGTAGAGCCTTCTCACGGGCCCTGCCGGCCTCGAGAGACTTCTGCAGTGTGGTCAGCTTCAGCTCCAGAACCGCAATGTTATCAGCCGCAGAGGAGAGCTGCTTGGTTTTGTCGGACAGGGCAACTTGCATCTCCGCCAAGGAGTGGAGGGTTTTTTCCCTGTCACCCTTGAGCGTCGAGAGCTCCTTGCCGTTCTCTTCGAGATCTGTTTCCAGCCTCTTCACCTTGTCGCTCAGCTCGTTCTTGGCGGCCTCCGCAGCTTCGGCAGCATCGACGGCCTCCTTGAGCTTGCCGGCGTGACTTGCAGTCAGAGCTTCGAGTGCCTCCTTATGTTTTTGCTCCAGCTCCTGGGTCTGCCGCGCGACAAGATTCTCGATATCTTCATCTTTGCTGCGAAGCTTGGCGGCGAGCGCCTGCTCACGTGCGGTGAGATCTTCCTCATGAGCATCAAGAGAAACGCGGCGCCCCGTCAGGAGGGCATCTTCGGCAGCAATCCTTTGAGCAGCTTCATCATGCGCCTTCTCCATATCGGATTGCTTCAGGAGGATCTCAGTCCACTGCTGGCTCACTTGTTCCCGGCCGGCAGCCAACTCTTGGAGGGCCTCGGCATGCCAGATCTGCATTTGTGCGATGCGCCTTTGAAAATCTGCTTCGGCCGCCTCGACAACTGCCATTCTGGAGTCCGCCTTGTCTTTCCGGGCGCGATGGAGAGCCTGGAGCTTGCGGAAATTCTCGCCCATGGCCTGAAGTAGCTGATCCTCTTCAGATTTGCCGCTGCTAGTGCTCGGGTCGTCAACAACTTTGAGCCCGGCAGCAGCGATGATTTCTTCAAAAACTTCTCCTTTGGCTGGTGCCCCAGTGCTTGCCGTCCCCGGCAAGTTGACGAACAGGTTCTCGCCAACCTTGAGGTCTTTGCTGGATGGGGGGGCCCTCAGATGTTGACGGCAGGTCTTCAGTGACCGCCTCACCAGTGGCAGGGGCCTCTATGGCCGGCGCAGCGCCTGGCGCTCCTGCGGCAGGAATGCCGTCAGTACGGTCATCGGCCTCCCTGTCACCCCCTTCAGCAGGTTCCTTGGCGGGTTCCTCTTGTGCAGTCTTGGCGGCTTCCCTGTCAAGAGCACCACTAGCCTCGACAGTGTCATCCTTGGAGGCCTCGCTGACAGTGATCCTGTCTGCTTCGGCAGCAGCGTCCCTGGCGGTCTCCTCGATGACAACGTCGACGTCCATGTGTTCCATCACAGGGAACTCTGAAGGACGAAGGAGGAAATTAGAATAAGATCGAGATTGAAGTTTGAAGCGACTAAAGACAGAGAGATAAGGGAAAGAGTAACAAGCACTCTTGAGGCAATCGAGTACCTGCGTCAAGCTGTTGGGAGGTGGCCTCGCCCCTCCCGGCAACTTCGGTTGCCGGGGGTGGGTTGCCGGGGTCCGTGCTTGCCGGCTCCTCCTCAATTAAGGTAGGCTCGTCGGTAGGATCTCTTGCCGAGGACGTGCTTGTGGGCGGCGTGGTCGATGGAGGTGGCACGACGGGGATGTCTTCCGACAACTCTCCTTGTTGCCGTTCTTCTCCTGCAAGCCCAAGAATATCAACGGCAAGAATGTAAGCCTCAGCACCCGCTAGCGGAAAAAGAACAGTAAACTTATGCTGGGGGCTGTGCTGGGGGCTGTGTTGAGGACTGGGCTCCGGGCTGACGACGATGGTTTCTGGCACGCTCGTGGAGCCTGCCGGGGGCTCGTCGCCCGTAGAAGTCTTTGACCTCTTCGCCATCCTCTCCAGCAATGTTTCTGTGTCACTACAGAGACAATACAAGCAAGTTAGTAAGATCGATCCAAGATTGGAATATAAAAGCTGTGGCAAAGTACTCACTCGTCTTCCTCTCGCTCCGGGCTAAAACCAGAGATGTCGAAGTCGACTTCCGCTGCGATGTCTGAGTGGGTAGGCGGAGGAGGAGTCCTAGGCCGCTTGGCTTTGGCAGGCGCCAGGGCAGCTTCCGGTGCGGTAGTACGAGAACCCCCTGCCGCCCCAGCAGTGGCCGCTGGTGTGGGTCTCGCGCGCCGTGCAGGCTGTAGACGAGCCCCCTGCCGCGGTCCAGTCTTGCCGGCCACTTTCTTGCTGGGAGCCTCGCCGCTCAAAGAAGGCTGGCTTGCCGGGATGCCAGATGCAGCCTTCCGTAGAACACGCTTTGTCTTCTTCGGGGGTGGCAGCTCTTCTTGCGTTTCTTCTTCGGTCGTGTCCTCGTCGGACGAGCTCTCAGCGGCTGCGCTGCTCTGTTCCCCGGCAGGTTTTACCTCCACTACTACTTCTGTGTCACTGGCTTCCCACTCTGTGAAGCCGACGCTGCCGGCCTCTGCGGCAAGATTTTCCTCCTCCACCCTAGTAGCAATGTAAGCTACTTCTTGGTCGGTGGTGGCTCGGATGAAATCTGACTCTTGCCGGACAGGTCTGTCCGTCAAGTTGTCAAAAAACTTCTGCGCTTCCTCCTTGGTTGGCTCGGCCCAGGTCGGGTCAAGACCGTGGGCGTTGAACATCGGCAGGAAGGCGATGATTGACCCCAAGGCAGAATTGTTGCACAAGGGGACAATCCTTGCCGGCAGCCGGTGCTTGTCTTCGCGCTGGAATAGTTTTTGATGGAGAGCACCAAGCTGCATAGTGGTCAGATTGTGGTTCAGCCCGGGGCGCAATCTCATGACATCTGCCGCGTTCCTGTATTCCCAAGCTGGCCTCCCCCTGTTCTGCAAAGGGGCGATGCGGCATCGGAGAAAGTCGAAGTCAATCATCTCCATCGTCAGCCCGGCAGCCTTCAGGTGGAGGATCCTAGTGGTGGCGATTGTGAGCCTCTCGTCCTCCGCGGCGAGATCGCTCTAGTCCTTGCCGCGGATCACCTTCTGTTGCCGGGGAAGACAAAACGGATGGGGATCTGCTTCCTGGATCCAGCACCATTCAGCCCGCCACTCGTCCCACTTTTCGCGGTAAACACCTTCTGGGTATATTTCCTTATTCCAAGCCCTTGGAATCCAGGCAATAGAACCAGAGAGGGCCTCTCCTTTTTGGATGCGAGGGAAGAAGTAATGGCGAAAAAGAGCAGAATTGGGAATCACGCCGACGAAGTTTTCACAGAGATGGGCAAAGATGGACATGCAAAGTACTGCATTCGGCGTGAAATCAAGAAGATGAAAGCCGTATGTGTACATGATATCATTGAAGAAGTCGGAAAAGGGGGGACAGAGCCCGCAATAGAAATACGCAGTGAAGAAAGGGTATCTGTTCGATCCACCTTTGGAACAAGCACCTGGGATTACGCGTGTGGCGGAATGAGCTTGCGTCTCTTTCACCCACATGCACTGGTATCGCCCCTTCAGAGCTTCAGCATCGAGCGATGGGGGAAAGATGACAAGCCTCTTCCGCATCTTCACCAGTTCGCTCTCCGGAACATCGGCTTTCGCCTCCTTGCCCTTGCCTTTGCTGGCCTTGGGCGGCATGGCGGCTGTGAGGGCGGAAGCCGGGGGTGGAGCGAGCATGGAAGCAGTGGGCGGAAGAGCAAAAGGCTTCGTTCTGAGCTCGAGAGGAGGAAGGCGATGGCGATGGCCAGATTGAGAAGAAAAAGGGGGTAAATAGGCTTGTGCCTCTGCGGCTTCTCCTTTTTATGGGGAAGGAGCGGGGCCGCCTCTTTGATTCCCCAATGTGAATGCGCCTCTATAGGCGCGAGGCAGTTGCAGCCTTTTAGGCACGCTTCCCACGTCGCGTGCTCGGTGCGTGTAGTGGGGGGCACGGTAAAATGAGATATTTACGAGCAGTTAATCCCCTGCCACGCGTGCCCGTGCACTGTTTGGGCCTAGCCCAACAACGCCTCGCACTCGTGTATGGCCTAGGCCCGGGGGCTCCTGTCGGTGTACTAAGTATTGGGCCACTAGTACCCCGTACCTGTGCACGGGCAGTTGTAGCCATCCTCGCGGCAAGGCTTGCCGGGAATAGTTCGAGGTCGGTTCAAGCCACCAAAGAAATCATCAAGTCAGAGATCTGAGGATCAGCAGATAAGCAGAGCTGGAATCCGAAGGCCAGCTTCCCCAGCAAGATCCTTGCCGAGATGGCCTGTGGAGCCCGGCAAGGCTTGGCGTCCGGCAAGGCTTGTCGCCCGGCAAGGCTTGATGCCCGGTAGGCTTCGGCGCCCAGCAAGATTCTGCCACTGTGCCACCGCTTCGGCACAGTAACAAGTCTGACATTCTGGGTCCTTCTCTGGATGCGTGGCGACGCGCTAGTGGAGGAGAGCTTAAGCGGTGCTGATGGGATGGCCCCTTATTCCATCCCCAAGAAAGTGAGGACACCTAAATGGACACCTCACGGTGCATTAAATGCGTTTGTCCTAATCCGTCTGGGGTTAGGTATGATACCCTGTAGCTACTTTACACCTCAATGTATGTACATTTTGCCACTGTGGTGACCCCTTTGAGCATATAAAAGGAGGCCCAAGGCAACTGCTACAGAGGAGGAGGACTTCTGGCCCATTCTGCATGCGTAGCTGCTCTTTGAACATACTGTTCATAGCGAGTGCTCCTGAAGGTTGGGCTCAAGAACATCAATAAGAACACAAAGCAGGAGTAGGGTTTTATGCTGATCAGTAGCCTGAACCTAGGTAAAAGCCTCATGCGTCGATCATTGGTTCTGCTCTTTGCGTATACCTCTCCCCCCGCCGAATCGTAAAGGGATCTCTCGGGATCCCATAGGTGTCGTGCCCTGACATAGTGCAGCACTGGTGGCCCAACGGGAGGTAGATGAGGGAGCAGCCGTGACTACCGTCCCCTCCGGAAAGGAAAGTGAACTCATCCCAGCAAGATCAGGTGCAGATCCGAAAAAAGAGGAGGGGGCAACGGAGACAATTTCAGGATCATGGCAAGGAAGTAGGTGGTGCAGTGGCCAGTTGTACTTTGTTAGCTCCCTACTGCAGGGGGCTAGATCAAGGTATTCTGGCATGCAAAAGTTGATCTTTGGCCTCATCATGGCCTCAAGGAAACTACGCCACTACTTCCAAGCCGAAAAGATCATGGTTGTCACCCGTTTCCCCTTGCAACGCATACTGAGGAACCCTGAGGCCACTAACAGAATAGTGGAATGGGCTCTATAGTTATCAAGCTTTGGTTTGAAGTTTGAGAGCACATCAACTATTCAGAGCAGAGCATTGGCGGAGTTTATTGCAGAATGGGCACCAACTCCAGATTAAGAGATGCCGGAGACAGTTATCCTCGGCAAGGAAGCGCCCCAAGAATGGATCATGTACTTTGATGGTGCCTTCACCCTACAAGGTGCGGGGGCTGGCGTGCTTCTCGTCGCACCCACTAGGGAGCACCTCAAGTACGTGGTTCAAATGCGTTTCCCCCGGGAGAAGGCTACCAACAACACTACAGAATATGAAGGACTCCATGCCAGGCTCAGGATTGCAACAGAACTGGGAATCAAGAAGTTGATCATTCATGGAGACTCACAAATTGTGGTGAGGCAGGTGAACAAGGATTATCAAAGCCCATTGATGGAGGCATATGTGGAGGAAATGAGAAAGATGGAGGAGCGCTTTGATGGATTGCAAATACAGCACGTACCCCATGCGGAAAACAACATTGCTAATCATCTGTCAAAGTGCGCTGCGCAAAAGCTTCCTGTGGAACCAGGGACTTTTGTTCTCCACCTGACTCAGCCCACCGTATCCCCGGCAACAATGGCCAGAAAGAGGAGGAAACTGGACTCCTGCAAGCCTCTCCCGGTAGAGCTTCCTGAAGCCTTGACAGAGAGCTTGGCGGGAACAAGTCCCCTTCACTTGGTGAGTAGCACCCTCCCGCCAAACTACCAGTCTCTGCGGTTGAGGCATGCGCTCCCGTGAACGAGGAGGTGCCGCTGATCCTTGTTGTCGAGCCTCAGGCTCCAACTTGGGCGCGGCGCATAGTCCATTACCTCCAAATAGGAGAACTTCCCGAAGAGCAAGAAGAAGCTGAAAGGGTAGCCCAGAGGGCCAGTATGTATCAGTTCGTTGACAACATGCTATACAGAAGAACGCCCAACAATGTGAAATTGAAGTGCATTTGCCAGGAAGAAGGGAAGGAACTGTTGGCAGAGATACACAAAGGCATGTGTAGCTCCCACATTGGATCAAGGGCCCTGGTTGGAAAAGCTTTCCGGCATGGTTTTTACTGGCCCACGCCCCTCCAAGGTGCAATTGAGTAAGTCACTAGATGTGAAGCCTGCCAGTTCCACTCCAAGAATATCCATCAGCCTGCTCAAGCTCTCCAGATGATCCCTTTGTCGTGGCCATTTTTGGTATAGGGGCTCGACATCTAGGGCCCCTTCCCTCGTGCTACCGGGGGCTTTGAATTCTTGTACGTTGCAATTGACAAGTTTACAAAGTGGCCGGAAGTGGAGCCCGTGAGGAAGGTGACCGCACAGTCAGCTGTCAAGTTCTTGAAAGGATTGGTGTGCCATTTCGGAGTACCCGCCAGAGTTATCACTGACATTGGCACCCAATTCACAAGCCGCGCCTTCATGCAATACGTTCATGCCCTCGTAAGCAAGGTCTCGTTTGCCTCTGTTTCTCATCCCAAAAGCAACAGACAAGCTGAGAGGGCGAATGCTGAAGTGATGCGAGGACTCAAGACAAGAACATTTGATAGGCTGCAGAAACGTGGCAGGCGATGGATCGACGAGCTGCCAGTGGTTCTTTGGTCCCTCCGTACGACACCAAATCGAGATACCGGCTAGACTCCATTCTCCCTAGTCTATGGGGCAGAAGCAGTGATCCCCACGGAACTCATATACGGGTCACCTCGAGTACTTGCCAACAATTTAGTAGCACAAGGACAACACCAGCGTGATGACGCTGTGCTACTAGAGGAGAACCGTCTCTGGACTGCTACGCTTGCTACACACTACCAGCAAGCCCTACGTCGCTATCACATCCGCAGGGTTCATGCCCGGAGCCTTGAGGAAGGCGACCTTGTCATTAGGTGCGTTCAGTCCGCCAAGGGTACAAACAAGTTGACACCAAAGTGGGAAGGCCCTTACCGGGTAGTACGAGTCACCAGACCTGGCGTAGTCCGTCTGGAGACAGGAAATGGCATTCAGTTGCAAAATTCATGTAATACTGAGCATCTCCGTAAGTTCTATCTGGAAGGCGCGGCTGTCGGGCCCTGCCTGGCAGCCACCCTTTTGTACGAGCCTTGCCGATGTTGCAAGTAACCCTTTGTACAAAGCCAGGCACAGACCCTGAGCAACAGATAATAAACGAAGCGCTGGGGGCCCCAAAAACTTGCATGCATGCATAAGCATAACATGAGCATCGCATGATCATGTAGATAAGGGCATATGTGGCATTGTTTTCCTCTGCACTAAGCTACAGGGTTCTTGCCATGGACCGGGTCCTGAAGAGAAGAAATGAAGACAAGCCTCCATATCGGTCCCCGACAAGCCAAACAGATAAGTTCTTTCTTATCCATACTTGTTCTGTAAGGTGAAAACTTGTGCATATGAAAACCTCATCACCTTCGAAGCATAGGTGCTCCCATCTTGTGTCCCGAACATTGCTTCGGTCAGGATGGTTGTAGTGGCCTTTGACGGAGAAGGTTCGGCAAGGAGCCGGTCCCTTTCCATAGTTTTGTGCCCAGCAGGCCAAGCCCCGCGGCAACAAACGAAAGGCACCGGCAAGATAGCTTGCCGGAGAAAACTTGTTTACTTAAACGTATAGAGGCATACCACCTCTACATGGACATGGTACTTGCACAAGTATCCGGCAAGGCTTGTATTTTTTTCATTAATATGCGGATAAGCAAGTACGGATCTTACAGGGCACAAACATGGATAAAGAAGATTACATATTTTAAACTAAAGTTTGGCAAGTGCCCACATATTTTAGACTGAAAAAAGATAAGTGCCCCGTAATCCCTTTCTTGTCCCTCACCTCCTAGGAACTATGGTGGGAGGTGAAGATGGCAAAAGGAGCACCTGGGCAGAAGCCCAGCCTGACCCCGTCAGGCCCCATGACAAGGAGCCTGACAAGATCGGGAGGGCGTGGGCGAAGGTGATGGTGAAGGGAGTGGCGGAGACGACCCCCTGGTGACCGCCACCAGGGCCAGCAGGACGCGGCAGGGCAAACGAAGCCGAAGCCCATGAGGGAGCCTGCCGGGGCCCAGCTGGAAGGCTGCTGGAGGAGCCGGAGACACCATCCACACCTCCACATCCAACTCCCCGGCAAAATGCCTTGCCGGAGAGGAGATGTAGGTGCAGATGGTGGTGCTGCCACCAGACGGTGATGGTGCGGCTGGTGTTCAGCCGGAGTCAGAGTCATCGTCCTCCCCGTCGGCGCCGTCATCATCGCTGTCACTGTCCTCCTCGTCGCTATCGCTCAAGGAGGAGCTTTCAACATCGGTCAAGCTCTCCGCGCAGCACCCTCAGCGAGCACCCGAGCGTCCGAAGACTTTGACAGAAAGCAGGGTGGCATCCATTAACTTGAAATGAAGGACTTGCCCGGCTGCCAAGCTGTGGGCATGAGCAAAGGTCTTCCAACCACACCGGAGAAGCATAACATGGGGAGCGAGGAACTCCACGTCCGCCCGCATGCTGCCATTACAGCGGCCCGTCATGTGCAGCCTCAGCCTCGGCGGCTGCTCAACTTCCATCACTCTTGCAAATGGAGTTGGGAGCCGAAGCCGGCTGCAAGGAGGCCCTCACAACTTGACAATAAACTCCAGCGGCTGGTTCCTGATGTGGCATTCGTTCGGGTCCTGGACGACCAAAAGGGGTGCGATCAGCGCACCGCCCCGTCCTCCTCGACCCCGAGCGCCGCAACGACTGCGTCCCCATCCTCTCCCACCTCCCCTCATGGTGGGATCTGCTTCCGCGTCCCCAATGGGAGGAGGGAGGCGCTGTCGAGTAGAAGCCCTCATTGCGGCTACTGGGGTACCGCTGCGCCCTCTTCCCCTCACCATGATGAAGAAATAAGATCAGAAGAAAGAAGGATGAGATAGGTGTGAGCCAGCACCTCACCCGCGTCCCCTTTTATAGGCAAACAGGGCCGGGGGCTGGCTCTTCAGTAAAGGGAGGCAACCGCCCTGCTCTGCCAATCCGGCTTCCCCACGCCATCAACGGCTCATGGAATCAAGGCCGACCCCCTGCGCCAATCTATGGCGTCTGGCTTTCTGCCATGGCACACATTTCCGCGCCTTCCGCACTCGCCACCAACCCTGTGCAATGCATGCAGCAAATGTGGCAGAAATGCCAGAAGCGGAGAAGCTAGTGGAGTGGCAGTTACCGCCCCGTGAACGTGGGATGTGGGTAGCCCACGGATCGTTGCCCGCAACTCCCTCATAACGTCTTACACGATGCGCGTAAAGACCGGAAACAGACTCAAGCACAGATTAATGAAGAAGCAAAGAAAATCTCAAGGATGAGCGACCACAAACTCTTCGCCTGTGTACTGGATAGGGCCTACCCCGACGATGCTCGGCAGCGCGTTCGGACCAGGCCCGGGGGCTCCTGTCGGTGCAACAAAGCCTGCTGTATGTTGCCGGACTGTACACATGCTCAAGAGCAAAGTTGCAGCATCTAAGACAAGGTCAAGCAGAACAGATAGCTCTTTGAGAGATCAAAGGGCGGATCAAGAAGACCAAGACAAGCCAAAGAAATAAGATATTACTAAGGAAAAACCTCCCTTGCCGTAGGCGAGCCTGGCAAGGTCGAGGTCACCCCGAAGACAAGTCTCAAGACTCCCCGGCAAGCTTCCCAGGGATGCCAAGGGCAGATCACCCTGCCAAGGCGCCACCACACCACCTCACAACAACGCTAGTCACCTGTCGGTGCGGTGTCATGCCCCCAAGTGATTAAGTGGCTGTTATTTGGCACGTGGCAGCCATTTCTGAGGAAGATCACCCCCAAATGACACCCGTCCAGAGGCGGCTCACGCGGGCATGCGAGAAGGTGGATGAATAGCACGGCAAGGTTTGCCGGGCTACCCCGCGATGTGACACTAAGAGGAGCATTTAATGCACCCTGTCATGTCTGCAAAGTTACGTATGATAGCATTGTGGCTCTCTAATCACTGGATAATGACTATTTTGCCATTGTGGTAACCCCTTGACCTATAAAAGGAGTGTCGTGGCAACCTTAGAAAGGATTCGGACCCTTGTACACGCATACGCGCGTAGCTGCTCTCGTCCTGAGGCAACCTTGCCGGGCTTGAGCGCTGCGTCTCCACCATAGTCCTTTCATCAATCCACCAAAGCAGGAGTAGGGTTTTACGCCTCACAGCAGCCCGAACCTCGGTTAAAACTGCTTGTGTCATCACTGCCGTGCTGCTCTATGGTCTCCGCTCTTTGTGCAACGTGCCCTTCCCCTTGCCGAACTACAAGGGGCCGATGGCCCCATAGGTGGCCGTGTTGAACCACGACATTTGGTTCTGTGCGATGAGTGCTTTAAGTAAGAGTCAATCGTTCTCATTCCTCTTCACTCTCTAGGCGCGCTTCTTCATGGGTGCAGCCTTTTTTGCCCGCTTCCTTCTTGGTACTTGAAGCACTTCTGGTCCAAGTTCTGGATGGCTGAAAGGCAGACTGCGAAGCAGACGGTAAAGCTTCGATGGACTGCTTAGCAGATAGTTTAGCTATGCTGGACTGCTGAGTTGGCGGTGCTACTGTGATGGACTGCTGGGCTGTAGGAGCAGAGGCATCGGATTGCTGACCATGCGTTGAAGCTATGTCGGGTTTCTGCGCAGGAGGTGCCAACTTGTCGGTGTGCTGAGGAGGCCACCAACGTGTTGGTTTACTGAGCAGGCAGTACTGACGCATTGGTATGCTGATCACACGGCTGCGGACCGATGGACTGATGAACAGTCAGTTCTGGACCTCCAGACTGCTTAGCAGGCGATTCCGAAGGATCAAACTGCTTAGGAGTCCGTTCCACCAGTGGTCTGCTGAGCATGTGGTGTAGCTGGGTCTCCCCCCACTGCTTCAGCGGCCGGCATCTGAACCGGTGGTGCGTAATCAGCAGTTTTAGGCCTTGTGTCGTGGATGAACATGATCACCTATGGGGCCATGAGCCCCTTGTGGTTCGGCAAGGGGGAGATCATGTTGCACAAAGAGCAGAAGCCATGAGGCCGCACAATGATGGGTCTCTGGTCGTTTTTACCCAGGTTTGGGCCCCTAATAAGCGTAAAACCCTACTCCTAATTTGGTGGATTGGATGGAGGAAACACGACAGCACGCAACGCTCAAGCCCGGCAAGGCGGCCTCGGGGAGAGTTGCTACGCACGTACAAGTGTGAGGTGGTCCGAATCCCTCTCTAGGTTGCCTTGGGCCTCCTTTTATAGCTCAAGGGATAACCACAGTGGCGAAACAGTCAGTATCTCATGATTAGATAGCTAAAAGTGCTATCATACCTAACTCTGGCACTTAGGACAAAATGCCATAAATGCTACCTTAGGTGGCGTGCGGGGGTGCATCCCCGGCAATCTTATGTCGCCGCTTAACCATCTTTTGCTTATCATCTTGACATGCCCTTGGACAGGTGTCGAATAGTTGTGATCTACTTGTCATTGAGCTGCCACGTGCTTAGTGAGAGCCACTCAATCGCCTGGAGGGCTTGACACCGCATCAACAAGTGACTGGCCTCGCAATGCGGTGGAGTGGTGGTAGCTGGCCTACGCCTTTCGGGGGCAGGCTTGTCGGGCTATCTTGGAGGGGTGTGTGCTTCGGCCACCGGTCACCCCGGAGGTACAGCTGGCGGGAGTTTGCCCTTGCTCTTGCTTGTGGTATTGACCTGGCCGGCCTCGCCTGGCCAGCAAGGGACACTCCTCTTGGGATCTTGACTTGTATGCTTAGCTTGGTCTCCTTGATACGCTCCTTGATCTCATGAAGAGCGGCTTCTCTGGCTGGGTTTTGTGTTACCCATTGGTGCTGGATATATGACTGTTAGCATGCCTGTGTATGGGTCTGGTCAACAATTGCAAATGTTTGTTGCACCGACACCTTGGCACTGGCTGCTCTGGGGTGGACGATGACATGGCCTGTATGGCACAAAGTCGGGTGGGCTGATCACAGGTTGATGCATCAGCCATCGGATTACAAGTATTAGGTTCCTCGGGGGATGCACGCGAGAGCTGCTATGGCAAGGAGAGCATCACCGGTTGAGGGGCGACATTGGTTGCTCTTGGCGGGGCTTCAGGGATCTCATCATTGAAGTCTATTTCCTTTCGTGGCCACTGGATGTGACGTAACAGTGTTTCTCCCAAGGTCGTATGCTCATCAAAGTCCCCTAGGACATTCTGCAGGGGAAATTCATTGAATCAAGGCTTTACTTGAGTCACGTAGCACTTCACATAGCCCAGCTTCAATGGCACATTGTCCAACAAGAGGCCCTCTATCAAGAAGGGTGGGCAAACCCAGGATGTTGCACATTTTAATGTACCTTCATAATGTGTAAGCACGCCCTTCAGTCTGTTTTTCATTCCAGATAGATCAGATATAGCATCTTCATGAGCAGCTGCAGTCTCAGTGTTGCTCGGGTTAGCTGATGCATAGCTACTCTTGTGCGGTGTTGTTGAGCAACAACCAACATCCTCCATGCCCGCCTCCCATCCCATCTGTTGGCTATCTGTCAGTGTTAGAGTCTTCTGCAGCATCATTAACTCCTCAATTTCCTTCCAAACTATCGGATACATGTCCTTCCTCAACCTTTCAAACAATTCATTCTGCTTCATTTCACTCCTCGCTTTTTTCATGCCGAGCCTCTCTTCATTGCTGAGTGTGAAAGCCCTCTTGTGCGGGACATTAACACCTATACCCCTTGCACGGCCTGGGGGCTCTCTTGTTTCCATAGCATCGACAGAATGTCACATGGCCCTGAGTTCCTATAGAACCTTCCAGGGATCTTGGAAGCCTTTAACATTACGCGATATAGTTCTTCGTCATGTGAGTTTTCAAAGTAATAAGTTCCATAATTACGCCTCCTTGCACGTGCCCGCAAGTAGTCTCTAGCGCGTTCGCCCTTGATTTCACTAAAGTCCAATTTACCACCCGCAACTACTGCTTCTTTGTCCGGCTGGTCCCATATCGGTTTCATGTCGTAGTATCCTGCCACACCCATACGGTCATGGTGTGTGTTCCTCTTCTAAAGTTCCGATTGCTTGGCACTCTTCTCAGCAAACTCTGTAGTTGCCCTGACCCTTTTGAGTTCTGCCCAGTCTGCTTTGTAATTTGGGGTTATGCGGGGATTAGGTCCTTGCATTCACTCAAGTACTTCTTGTATGGCACGTGCTTCCAGTTTCTCCAAGCATCCCTAGCCTTCTTTAGTGCAGCGTGTTCCACCTGCATTCTCCACTCCTCTGGAACGTTGAAGTGATCCATGAACTCTCAGACTATCCTTTGCCGTGTTTCTATGTCAGCCTTCCGAAACCTCGGCAGATTAATGTTGAGCCTTGCCCTGCCAACAAATCCACACACACTCCTGAACCTCGTGTGTGCTTTATCATGTCTCGTTGGAGCCCAAGACTTTAAATTGATGTCGGTTACTTCATATACACCTTTAGGCTAGTGTGTGGGCTTCCTTGGAGCATTCCTCCGTGTCCTGACCAGAAGGGTAATTGCTGCAGCTCTATCTCGTTCCAGATTACTTGATCCCTCACCATCTGCTAAAGACCTAGGGTTCTCAGAATCAGATGAAGATACATCGCCTGAAGCATGAGTGCTGTCGCTCCTACTCGGCATCTACAGAGAACACATGCGAAACTCAGGAAACAAGGATAAGCATAAAGCTAACAACTTGGTATCAAGCTGTCTAAACATGTCATGCAATAATTTAGAAAATGTATGACTAATTTGTTAAGTTTGTGTGACTCGGGCGCTCACGATCTGTATATCGACAGTAACATATTGGAACAAATACAACTTATATGTACTAGTTAGGAAGGTAGATAATGAACATATATATGCTCTCCGATATTTTATAACCAATTTGGGAACATACGAAACAAAATAGGAAGAGGGATTGCGATGAAATATGCCTCACCGTGATGGAGAGCAGTAACTAATAGGTTTCTTAATGCAAACCTGGTAGGACCACAGGAGAGGCGAGGGTTACAGGATCGATATGCTCGAGGATGGCTGGTGAGCAAACAAAGACGGCGAGGGGCGGGCAGCCGCGTGTCGGGAATGGCAGTGGAGGTAGGATTGATGCCGAAGATAGGGCACACAGCCGGGTTGAGCACGCCGATGCCGAAGAGGATTCTGCTTTGGATCTGGGGGAGGCGGGAGCTGGTGATGGAGATTGGGTGGCCTATTGACTGAAATGCGGGCGAGCGATGGGGGGGTGTTGGCGGCCTAGGTGAAAAGGGTGAAAAAATATCCCCGGTCGCCGGGCGGAAAGGCCTATGCAAACGGTTGCCTCCAAGCGCTCGTGTGCACAAACAACATAATTTTGTTTGAAATAAAGACATGCTAATTTTGAAATGAACACATGAGTTTATCGTTTCGCCTCTATTTTTTTTCCACGGTAAGCCGTATTTGGCATTTATCATGCATTTTGGCATATAAATGAAATCCTACCCGAAAATGTATGTGCTGATGAAAGGGATGAGGATTTCCATTTGATCTGGGAGCATTCAACGGTGCAGACGTATGATCCGTGGGGTTTGGGTTCTGGCCAATCAAAACACACGACTCATATCGCGCACACAGCATGGGGGCATCGACCACTGTTTGGTAGGCACATGGCTTTCGTGAGTGAACCGTGTGCTATTTGAAAACATTTACATGAACTAACAGCATATTTTTGTTTGAATGAAAACATGTGTTCATCGTTTCGCCTCGAATTTTTTTCCACGGTAAGAAATCACTATTGTACCCTAAGGTTCGATTTTTTGGTGCATTTGAGATCTCGTTTGCTATATTTGAGTCATTTTTTGCATTTACCTTGCACACACATGTCGCAACTACACGTGGGTGTTAGAAAGATCATTTGTGTGTCGCTTTGCGAGTTTTCATTCATTGTGTGAGAAATGGGAAAAAATTCAAAAAGTTTGGCCGTAGGGTGTGGCCAGAGACGTAGGCCTTGTTGGTATTTGAATTACAGGAAATGCATATAGAGTCCGGAAATAACAAAAATTGGTGTGTCACCGTGGTGTGCTCTCACGATCCCATGGAAAATTTTTGGTAAAGTTTGGCACAAGTTTTGATGCTCGCACCTTCCAAACCGGAGCATCTCACAAGAAGAATCATAGTTTCCAAAATGAAATGCAGCAATTCGGACTCCAAATCATCGGTGACTACATCATTCCGCCTCGAAAAAAAAAATCACGGCAAACAATCACGGATATACCCTAGGTTTGATTTTCTGGCCCATTTCAGGTCTCATCTGCTATATTTAAGTCATTTTTTTGCATTTAGTGCATATAAAATCAAAACCCTACCACAACTACATGTGGGTGTTAGTTAGCAAAGAAGGTGTACAAACCATTTGTGTGCCGCTTTGTGAGTTTTCATCCATTGTCCGAGAAGCGGGGAGAAGTTTCAAACATTTCGGCCGCGAGGTGCGGCCACCGGCATATACCTAGTTGGTATTTTAATTACAGTTAATTTAGATGGAGTCCGGACATCATCAATATTGGCGTGTGCCCGTGGCATGCTCTCACGATCCCGTGGAAAAAATTTGGTAAAGTTTAGCACAAGTTTTGATGATCGCTCCTTGGAAACCGGAGCATCTCACAAGAAGGATCATAGTTTCCAAAAGGAGACGCGGCACTTCGGACTCCAAATCATTGGTGACTACATCGTTCCGCCTCGGAAAAAAATTCACGGTAAACAATCACAGATATACCCTCGGTTTAATTTTCTGGCCCATTTCAAGCCTCGTATGCTATATTTAAGTCATTTGTTTGCATTTAGTGCATATAAAATCAAAACCCTACTACAAACTACATGGGGGTGTTAGTTAGCAAAGAAGGAATCATTTGTGTGTCGCTTTGTGAGTTTTCATCCATTATCCGAGAAGCAGGGAGAAGTTTCAAACATTTCGGCCGCGAGGTGCGGCCACCGGCATAGGCCTAGTTGGTATTTTAGTTATAGTAAATTCATATGAAGTCTGGACATCATCAAAATTGGTGTGTGCCCGTGGCATGCTCTCACGACCCCGTGGAAAATGTTTGGAAAAATTTGGCACAAGTTTTGATGATCGCTCCTTGGAAACCGAAGCATCTCACAAGAACGATCATGGTATCCAAAATGAGACATGTCAATTCAAACTCCAATGGCCGCTGATTTCATCATTTGTCCTCATAAAAATTCCCATAGTACGCAATCACCATTATACCACGGGTTTGATTTTCTGGCGCATTTCAGGTATAATTTGCCATATTTAAGATATTTTTTGAATTTAACATGCATGTTGTGCATATAAATAAAATCACAACCAAAATTGCATGTGCTGTCGAAAGGGATGAGGATTGCTATTTGATCTGGGAGCATCCAACGGCGCGGGTTTGCCTTTGCCCTTGCTTGCGGAGTCGACCTTGTCGGCCTTGCCTGGCCAGCAAGGGACACTCCTCTTGGGATCTTGACTTATATGCTTAGCTTGGTCTTTTTGATACGCTCCTTGATCTCACGAAGAGCGGCTTCTCTGGCTTGGTCTTGCGTTACCCAATGGCGCTGGATATATGACTGTCAGCGCGCCTGTGTATGGGTCTATTCAACAACTACAAATGTTTGTTTCACCGACAGGAGCCCCCGGGCCTGGCCCATATGTGCTGCTGGGCATCGTTGGGGTAGGCCCTAACAAATGCACAGGCGGACATTTTGGTCATACCACAATGGGATCCATGTCTTGCCTGATATCTTCTTTGCTTCTTCATTATCCTGTGACTGGATCAGTTTCCGATTTCCCGGCGAGTCATTCTGAATGATGTGGGGCTACCCACGTAATGGTTCGTGGGCCGCCCACATTCATGGGGAGGTAACTGCCATTTTACTCACCCCACTACTGCTGTCGTTTCCTCCATGTATGTCGCATGCATTGCGCAGGGTTGGTGGCAGAGACGCAGGGCGCGGGAATGAGTGCCATGGCAGAAAGCTCGGCGCCGTGGATAGGCACAGGAGGGCGGTCTGAGATTTCGGACGTTGCCAGTGACGCTGATGGACCGGATTGGTCGATCGTGGCGGTTGCCGCGGGGTAGTGGGGAGCCAGCCCCCTGCCACGCTCCGCTATAAAAGGGAGCGCAGAGGCGGGCGAAAGGACTCACCTACGCACCTCCTTCTTCTTCTGGTGCCCTCTTCTACCATGTTGAGAGGGAGAGGACGCAGTCGTGGTCCTGCAGTGGTGATGAGGACTTCTTCTCGGCAATGCATCGCTGCCCCAGCTGGGGATGCGGGGGTAGAATCATGTGCTCAAGGTGGTGCTACGGGACGCGGACACGGTCGGCGAGGCCGTCGAGGCCGGGAAGAACGCGGTGGCGCGCTGGTCTCTCCTCCTCCAGCCACCCTTGCTCCAATGGAGGACCATGTCGGGGACACGCCGGTGGAGTTCATCGTTAGGCTACGCGAGCCCCCGCGCAGCCGCCTTCGGCTTCCTACCCCTTTTGCAAGGGTAATGGAGTTGGAACAGCCTCACGGGTTGAAGTTGCACATGAGGGGTTGTTGTAATGGCAACGTGTGGGCGGACATTGATTTCCCCGCACCTCATGTGATGCTTCTCTGCCGCAGTTGGAAAACTTTCGCACGTACCCATAGCTTGGTGGAGGGGCACGTACTCCATTTTAAGTTAATGGATGCAGATCTGCTCTCCATCAAGGTCTTCAGGCGTTCGAGTGCTCGCTTAGGGTGCTGTGCGGAGAGCTCGACCAACGAGGAAAGCTCCTCTTCGAGCAACAGCGATGAAGAGGACACTGACAGTGAAGATGACGGCATCGAGCGGGAGGACGGTGGCTTGGTGTCCAGCTGAGCGGCCGATGCACCGTCACCGCCAGTTAGGCGTCGGCAGCACCATCATCTACACCTTGCCTTCTCCCCGGCAGAGCGATTTGCGGGGGTGTTGGGTGTGGATGCCTCAGCCTCCTCCAGCTGGACCCTGGCAGGCTTCCTCATGGACTCCAGCTTCGTCTTCCCTACCGGTGTCCCTCCTGCCGCGTTCCTCTGGTCCTGGCGGTGGTGACCAGGGCATCGCCTAGCCGCTCCTTCCGTCCTTCTTGCTTCGCCCCCGCCCTCCCGATCATGTCAGGCTGCGTTCCGCGGGCCCTGACGGGGTCAGGCTAGGATTCTGCCTAGGCACCCCTTTTGCCCTCTTCACCTCCCTCTGTTGCTCCTAGGAGGAGAGGGACAAGAAAGGTATTACGGGGCACTTATCCTTTTTCACTCTAAAAGATGTAGGCACTTGCCAAACTTTAGCTTACATTATGTACCCTTTCATCCATATTTGTACCCTGTATGGTTTGTACTTGTTTGCTGATATGTCCATTTTGCATCATGTTTTCCTACTATTATTTATAATGTTTTTATGCATAATAATGCTTTTGGGAGTAATTCTAATGCCTCTCCTCTCATAATATGCAAGGATCATACAAAGAGGGAGAATATCGGCAGTTGGAATTCTGGACCTGAAAAAGCACGCCAGAGCTACCTATTCTGCACAACTCCAAATAAGCTGAAACTTCACGGAGATTTTTTATAGATTATTTAAGAATTATTGGAGCAAATAACTACCAGAGGGGGCCCACCAGGTGGGCACAACCCACCTGGGCGCGCCAGGGAGCCCAGGCACGCCCTTGTGGGTTCTGCCCTCCTCACCCCACCTCCGGTGCCCCTCCTCCGGTATAAAAGTCATTTTGACCTAGAAAAAATGAGGGGAGGACTTTTGGGATGAAGCGCCACCATCTCAAGTCGAAACTTGGGCAGGAGCACTTTTGCCCTCCGGCAGAGTGATTCCGCCGGGGGAACTTCCCTCCCGGAGTGGGAAATCATCGTCATCGTCATCACCAACAACTCTCCCATCTTTGGGAGGTCCAACTGCATCAACATCTTCAACAGCACCATCTCCTCTCAAACCCTAGTTCATCTCTTGTGTTCAATCTTTGTACCAGAACCTTAGATTGTTGCTTTTGGGTGACTAGTAGTGTTGATTACATCTTGTAGTTGATTACTATATTTTTTATTTGGTGGAAGATTATATGTTCAGATCCATTATGTTTTTTAATACTCCTCTGATCTTGAGCATGATTATCATTCGTGAGTAGTTACTTTTGTTCTTGAGGTCACGGGAGAAGTCATGTTGCAAGTAATCATATGAACTTGATATGTGTTCGATATTTTGATGATATGTATGTTGTGATTCCCTTAGTGGTGTCATGTGAACATCGACTACATGGCACTTCACCATATTTGGGCCTAAGGGAATGCATTGTGAAGTAGTAATTAGATGATGAGTTGCTAGAGTGACAGAAGCTTAAACCCTAGTTTATGCGCTATTCCATAAGGGACCGATTTGGATCCAAAAGTTTAATGCTATGGTTAGATTTTATCTTAATACTTTTCTCGTAGTTGCAGATGCTTTGCATGTTTGATAGGTCGGGGTTGGGCCCTTCGATGAGACCTTGATCGGCGAGGACCCTGCCGATGAGGCTTTATGCTTGGGGTTATCCGGAATTGGTCCCCGGGTCGTCCGAAGACGAAGTAATTCTGTAGTTCGGTTTAACCGAACATGCACTTCGGATTTATTAATGTACGCCTCACGGCTGCCCAAGGTACTTTGAGTGTGAAGTTGTGCTGACGAGGCACGTGGAGCGTGAAGAATGTGGGCGTGCCGTGGGGCGCGTATCCCTATTTGCGGCGAACGCATGCGGGTTCCCAGGATGGGGAACGGGTTCGAACCCATTTACTATTGTTGTCGGCCTTTACCGCGGGTCGGCATCCGAGCCTATGTGGGCCAGTGTAGTCTTCGGCCGCTAGGGTTGCAGTGCGCTCTTCGGTTCGAAGTGAGCATTCTGTGTTGCCGTTGATAGTTATGATGCCTGAGGGACCAGGCATCTTCAACTTGAGGTACGCGTAATGCGGGACGGCATTGAATTTGGTGAACGCTGTTCGACCGAGTAGGGCGTGATAGCAGCTGCGAAAGGGTGCTATGTCAAAGATCAAGTCCTCGCTTCGGAAGTTATCTGGAGATCCGAACACTACTTCAAGCGTCACGGTGCCTATGCAGCGGGCCTCCACTCCCGGAATGACTCCCTTAAAAGTGGTGTTACTGGGTTTGATCCTTGATGGATCGATCCCCATTTTCCTCACTGTATCTTCCTATATCAGATTGAGGCTGCTACCTCTGTCCATGAGGACTCTAGTGATGTGGAATCCATCGATGATAGGGTCGACCACTAAGGCTGCAGACCCTCCGTGGCGTATGCTGGTCGGATGGTCCCTGCGATCGGACATGAACGGACAGGCTGACCATGGATTGAACTTCGGCGCTACTGGCTCGACGGAATATATGTCCCGTAGTGCTCGCTTTCTCTCCTTCTTTGGCATGTGGGTTGCGTAGATCATGTTTACCATCTTGACCTCGGAAGGGAAGGGTTTCTGGCCTCCATTGTTTGGCCTGCGGGGCTCATCATCATCCTTGCTTCGTGGGCTTTTGCCCGAGTCTTCGGTTGTGAGCTTGCCGGCCTGTTTGATCACCCAACAGTTTCGGTTGGAGTGGTTGGCAGGCTTCTCTGACATGCCGTGGATCTGACAGGCCTGTCCAGAATTGTATCCAGTCTGGATGGGCCATCACTGTTTCCTTTAGGGACTTTCTTTCGGGGTCCAGACTTCTGGTTTCGGAATCCGGCATTTACTGACGTATCCTCACCCTCGCCGTCATTGTGGCGACATTTATTCTTTCTGCGTTGGGGCTTTCCATTTCCGTCCCGAACCTCGGAGGTACGGGGTGTGTCTGGGTTGGTGTTTTTGCGAGCAAGCCAACTGTCTTCGCCTGCGCAAAAGTGGGTCATGAGGGAACTAAAGGCTGCCATACTTCTTGGTTTGTCCTGGCCGAGCTGTCGTACGAGCCATTCATGCTTGACACTATGCTTGAAGGCAGCCAAGGCTTCGACATCCGGACAGTCGACGATCTGGTTCTTCTTGGTCATGAATTGGTTCCAAAATTGTCGGGCAGATTCTCTGGGTTGTTATGTGATGCGATTTAGGTCGTCAGCATCCGAAGGCCAGACATAGGTGCCCTAAAAGTTTGCTTGGAAAGCATCCTCGAGCTCTTCCCAGCAGCCTATAGAGTCCTCGGGAAGGCTGTTCAACCAGTGTCGAGCTGGACCTTTAAGCTTTAACGACAAATATTTGATGGTGTGGAGGTCATCTCCTCGCGCCATGTGAATGTGGAGGAGGAAATCCTCTATCCATACGGCTAGATCTGTGGTTCCGTCATATGATTCGATGTTCACAGGCTTGAAGCCTTCCGGGAATATGTGTTGCATTACCCTCTCTATGAAGCACAAAGGGTGTGTGGCGCCCAGAACTTGGGCTACATCACGTCGAAGGTCTTCGGCCCTCCGAATCTGCTGCTGCTCCTGGATTCTATCATTTCGGTTTAGCCGATCGTGTATCCTTCCCGGTAAGCGGGCGAGTCTTCTCTGGGTCCGTAGATGGACATGGTACGACCTCCTCGAGCGTCTAGGTCATGGCAGAGGTCGTACTCATAAGTGGGCCGCACTTGATCCTTGCCGTGACGGTGAGGTGGGGCGGCTGGGTGTTCAGCCTCGTCAGCTTCCCTGTCCCGCCCTCTAGGGGGCGTTCCGGCTGTTCGGCGCTTGTGTATATCGGGCGTGTGGGCTCTACGGCCTCGTTGTCGAACTGCAGCAGGAGTCTTCGCTTGAGATAACTTTTGGTTGGCTATTCGCGGCCATACCCTTCTTCGGCACCTAGGACTTTAGTCCATCGGTCGTTGAGGGTGTCCTGTTCGGCTTTGATTTTGTGTTTTTGCTTCTTTAGGCTGCAGGCGGTGGCTAAAAGCCTCCGCTTGAACCGTTCCTACTCGAGAGGATCTTCGTGGACGATGAAATTGTCCTCCCCAAGACTAACCTCCTCTTCAGAGAGTGGGAGGTAGTTGCTATGCTCGGAGACGTCGGGGTTTTCTGAATTGAGCGGGTCCTCCTGCCCCGCGGGGTCATCCTGATGATGTTCGAGGGCTGCGTCTTCGGCGAGGTCATCTGTATTATTTACGGTGCCGTTCTCCGCAGAGTCCATGTTGCTCGCATGACTTCGATGTGGCTTTGATCGATGGCGTTGTTTTCGGCGTTTGGGTGGCTCGTCTCTGGGCTTGGCCCGGTCCTGATCAGGAGTGCCATCGCCATCCTGGGGGGTTTCCACCATGTAAATATCGTAGGTGGATGTGACGGGGGCGACGTTAGTATTGACCGTGGGTCCGCCCACCTCGTCCATGTATTCGGTATTTTCCGAATTGTAGTCTAGTATACCGGTTAAATCGTCGATAATGGCTACCAAGTGGGTGGTGGGTGGGATGCAAAATTCCCTATGGTACGCCTTGAAGGGTTGATGATTGAAGGCGTAGGGCAGGTCCTCCTGGATGGTCATGTTCTGAATTCAGTCCAACGCCTCATTTAACATTGCGAGGGTCGCCAAGCTTGAGGACTCCAAGCCAAATTCTGTTGTAACGGCGTGGGTGGCGACCAATGCCCTGGACGGTCCTTGGTTTGCGCTGGCCGTGCTAAGCTCGGGATGTGGGGCCAGATCCTTGAAGGGGTTCGGGTCGTCACTGGAGGTCAAGGAAGGGCTTTGGTCCTTGCTTGTGGCTTCCCCGTCGGGGTTCGAGATCGATCTACATTGGGCTAGGGGTGACCCCTGGCCGTTAGCTGCCGCTTTGTCGTAAGGGCTCAAGGCCAGGCGAGCGTTGAGAAAGGAAGGTTCAGCGAGATTGACTCTTGGCCTCTGCCTCCTGATTCTACCTCAAAGGTCGAGGATAGGTCTTCCGCAGTCATGACGTGTTTGGACAGAAGCGGAGTTTGGCCCCTGCTCGAAGCGGAGCTCTCCTGGCTTGAAGCTGGCGGGGCCGATCTGCCGATCAGATCGGAAAGGAACTGCGGAGCGGGCGTGGCGAGGCCGCGGGAGGGGGGAGTGAATCCTAGATCGCCTCGTGCGTCCGCAACATATTCCAGACCTCCGAATCGAATCCGGTGTCCGGGGGCGAAGGCGTCGACCTGACCCAGACGACCAGTCGGGTCTGCGTGAAGCACGATGCTGCCAAACATGAAGAGTTGTCTAGGGACGAAGAAGTCCCCGGATCCGATGCCCTCTCCTGTGATCAGGTGAGCCATCGATCCTTTGGGCGACCCTATAGCGGAACTCTCAATGAAAGCACCAATGTCGATGTCAAAACCGGCAGACCTCAGGGTAGGGGGTCCCGAGCTGTGGATCTAGGATCGATGGGGAATAAGGGACGACGAACACAGTGTTTACCTATGTTCAGGCCCTCTTGAAGAAGTAATACCCTACGTCCTTCTTGATTGTATTGGATGTATAATGTCGTTTATAGAGTAGATCTACCTCAAGATCAGCATGAGCTAAACCCTAAGGAGATGAGGTGATGAATGTAGCTCTTTCCCTAAAGACTAAAAACCCTCGGTTTATATAGACACCGGTAGGGTTAGGGTTACCGAAGATAGATTACAATAAGGGTTTAAAGAGATCTTGCGCCTTCTTGACTTGGAGGGCACACCACGGCTTCATAGATCTCCCGTCACTATACGGCTCCACTAGTCCGGCCCATGTATAATGGGTCGTCGCCCCAAGGACCCCTTAGTCCATGACTCCCTCAGTCACTCCGAAGCTTATGGAGGGCATCATGCGGGAGATAGAACTGCTCACAAGGTATTGCAATCTGGTTTTTATTAGCCTACTCTCTTCAAGGATGCCTGTAAGTTTGTTTTATCTTGTGATGAATGTCAACGAATTGGTAATATTGGTAAGCATCAAGAAATGCCAATGAATTATTCACTTGTTGTTGAACCATTTGATGTTTGGGGTTTTGATTATATGGGACCTTTTCCTTCCTCTAATGGGTATACACACATTTTGGTTGCTGTTGATTATTTTATTAAGTGGGTAGAAGCTATTCCAACTAGTGGTGCTGATAACAACACTTCCATTAAAATGCTTAAAGAAGTTATTTTCCCGAGGTTTGGAGTCCCTAGATATTTAATGACTTATGGTGGTTCACACTTTATTCATGGTGCTTTCCGTAAAATGCTTGCTAAATATGATGTTAACCATAGAATTGCATCACCTTATCATCCTCAATCTAGTGGTCAAGTTTAACTTAGAAATAGAGAAATAAAACTAATATTACAAAAAATTGTTATAGGTCCCAAAAGAATTGGTCTAAGAAATTAGATGATGCACTTTGGGCCTACCGAACAACATATAAAAATCCTATGGGTATGTCTCCTTACAAAATGGTTTATGGAAAAGCTTGTCATTTGCCTCTTGAGTTAGAACACAAAGCCTATTGGGCAATTAAAGAACTCAACTATGATTTCAAACATGCTGGTGAAAAGAGGTTATTTGATATTAGCTCACTAGATGAATGGAGAACCCAAGCTTATCAAAATGCCAAACTGTTTAAAGAAAAGGTTAAAAGATGGCATGATAAAAGAATCCAAAAGCGGGAATTCAAAGTAGGAGAATATGTTCTCTTGTACAACTCTCATTTCGGATTCTTTGCAGGAAAACTTCTCTCTAAATGGGAAGGACCATACATCATCGAAGAAGTTTACCGCTCTGGAGCTATCAAAATAAATAATGCCGAAGGTACCAACCCGAAGGTTGTCAATGGCCAAAGAATTAAACACTATATCTCAGGTAAGCCTATTAATGTTGAATGCAATATTATTCAAACCATGACACCGGAGGAACACATAAAAGAAACCTTTCGGAACGCTTCAGAATCGTGAAAAAAGAGGAGGTATGTGATACGGTAAGTAAACGGACTCCGAAAAATCCGCAAAAATATTTTTTGTCAGTTTTGTAATATAACAGAAATTAGGAAAATAAGAAACAACTAGGAAGGCAACCCTTGTGGGCACAAGACACCAGGGCGCGCCTGGCAGCCAGGCGCGCCCAGGTGGGTTGTGCCCACCTCGGGTACCTTCTGGACTCTGTTTTTCTCTCGTTTGCTTGTTTCCCAAGATAAAAAATCTTTATATACGCCCCGAATGTATTGACCACCGTATCGTAGAGAACTCTTCTGTTCTTCTTTCTTGTTGTTTTCTGACAGATCTAGATTGCCATGGCATCTTCGAGCTCCTCCAAGGAAAAGTTCTTCGAGAACGTCATCAACCCGTATTTGCGGGAGGTGATGCAGGACCCTCAAGCCATTGAGATGCGTGAGGGGTGCTCCATATCCAGGACGTCCAGGGTCCCAAAAGCTATGGAGCAGGAGGTCTTCAAGTGCGAGGGGATGGTGGAACATGGACTCAATGCCAATCACCTCATGATCATGGATTACACCCGTGATCTCAAGGTGGATGGCAAATCCTTGAAGGACATCGTCTTCACCTTCAACGAGCAAATCAACTTTCTGAAAAGCAAATCTTTGATCTCCAAAACCAAGTCTTTGAATATGAGGCAAGGTTTAAAGGTATGAGTTTGGTTGCGAGTTGCAGGACTCGCGAGACTCGTTCTTCCTCTTATGATGGTGTGCCATTGCCATGGAAACCGGAAGATAAGATTGCTACCACATCATCACCACCACCACCATCTTCATCACCAAAGGAGACTTGAGTTCATGGTATGGACACTCCCCTTGGCTTGTGCCTAGCTTGGGGGAGGTGTCCCGGTATCATATCATCATCACTATCTTTGCTTTTCTCTATTCTATTTCGATCTTTAGTTTTCCTATGATCTAGTTGAATAAAAGTTTAGTTCGGTCCTTTCTTTTCAAGTGTTTGCTTAGTGGTCTATCTATCGATGTAATCGCGTTCGAGATATATAATAAAGAGTAGTTTGAGTCTTGTTTCTTTACTTTAATGTTTCAATAAAAAGAAAAGAAAAAAAATAAATGAATAAGATCATATGCTAATCTTATGGTAAGTAATGACATCACATAAGAGAAGTATAAGTGGTAAAATTTGTTGGAGATTGACAAACGTAGCATTGGTCAATGATGCAACTCATGAAAGAATTAATAAGGCAAGAGAAGATTGACATGCAAATACACTATCTTGGACATCTTTTATGATTGTGAGCCTCCATTAAATATTTTGTGTCAAAATAGTTGACGTTGGACAAGGAAGACAACATAATGATTTATGCTTGTTCATATTCACATAGAAGTTATATTGTCATAGATCCTTTAACATGTGGTGCTTGCCCAATCTCTTATCTAGCCAAAAATTCTGCACTAAGTAGAGATACTACTTGTGCATCCAAAAACCCCTAACCCAATTCATATTTCGAGAGTCCCCCATACCTACCTATGGATTGAGTAAGATCCTTCAAGTAATTTGTCATCGGTGCAATAAGACAATAAAAATTGCTTCTAAAAGTATTGGATCATTTAGTGTAAGAGAAAATTGAGCATTGTACGAACTTGTGATGGCAAAGAATAAAAGCGACAGACTGCATAATAAAGGTTTCTATCATAAGGGGCAATATAACGTGACGTTCTTTTGCATTAAGGGATTTGGCACACAAACAAATAAGCGCATGACAACCTCTGCTTCCCTCTGCGAAGGGCCTATCTTTAACTTTTATGCATTTACTTTTATGAAGATTGAAAGTTTTCTTCCCTATTCCTTTTATTTTTCTCTTTTGGCAAGCATCATGTGGTGAGGAAAGATCTAGGCACATATATCCAGTTGGATATGAGTAGGCATGAGTTATTATTGTTGACATCACCCTTGAGGTAAATATGTTGGGTGGCAGAACTATAGCCCCTATCTTTCTATGTGTCAGGTTGAAACTTTTTGTTCATGGGTACGCTCTGAGTGTTAGCAATCATAGAAGATTAAATGATGGTTGAGTATGTGGACTTGCCTAAAGGCTCCGATACGTGACCCTTCCTGAAAATATGATGAATTGTAGTTGCAAAGTTGACTTAGAACATAGTTTGTTGGTTTTCAATAAGGTTTATGCTGTATACTTCAAGGTTGTGATGAATTGTTACTTGTTCATGAGAAGTTATATGATAAAATTTATGTGATAAAAGTTTTATGTTAAAGTTCTTTGCTGTTATAATAATATGCATGATGCTTCTATGTCTGTATTCTGTTTTTATCGACACCTCTCTCTCTAAGCATGTGGACATGTTTTTCGATTTCGATTTTTCACTTGAGGACAAGCGAGGTCTAAGCTTGGGGGAGTTGATACGTCCATTTTGCATCATGTTTTCCTACTATTATTTATAATGTTTTTATGCATAATAATGCTTTTGGGAGTAATTCTAATGCCTTTCCTCTCATAATATGCAAGGTTCATACAAAGAGGGAGAATACCTGCAGCTGGAATTCTAGACCTGAAAAAGCACGTCAGAGCTACCTATTCTGCACAACTCCAAATAAGCTGAAACTTCATGGAAATTTTTTATGGCTTATTGGAGAAATAACTACCAGAGGGGACCCACCAGGTGGGCACAACCCACCTAGGCGCGCCAAGGAGCCTAGGCGTGCCTTGGTGGGTTGTGCCCTCCTCCGCCCACCTCCGGTGCCCCTCTTCTCGTATATAAGTCATTTTGACCTAGAAAAAATGAGGGGAGGACTTTCGGGATGAAGGGCCGCCGTCTCGAGGCGAAACTTGGGCAGGAGCACTTTTGCCCTCCGGCGGAGCAATTTCGCCGGGGAAACTTCCCTCCCGGAGGGGGAAATCATCGTCATCGTCATCACCAACAACTCTCCCATCTTTGGGAGGGCCATCTCCATCAATATCTTCAACAACACCATCTCCTCTCAAACCCTAGTTCATCTCTTGTGTTCAATCTTTGTACCGAAACCTTAGATTGTTGCTTGTGGGTGACAAGTAGTGTTGATTACATCTTGTATTTGATTACGATATGGTTTATTTGGTGGAAGATTATATGTTCAGATCCATTATGCTATTTAATACCCCTCTGATCTTGAGCATGATTATCATTATCATTTGTGAGTAGTTACTTTTGTTCTTGAGGTCACGGGAGAAGTCATGTTGCAAGTAATCATGTGAACTTGATATGTATTTGATATTTTGATGATATGTATGTTGTGATTCCCTTAGTGGTCTCATGTGAACGTCGACTACATGGCACTTCACCATATTTGGGCCTAAGGTAATGCATTGTGGAGTAGTAATTAGATGATGGGTTGCTAGAGTGACAGAAGCTCAAACCCTTGTTTATGCGCTATCCCGTAAGGGACCGATTTGGATCCAAAAGTTTAATGCTATGGTTAGATTTTATCTTAATACTTTTCTCGTAGTTGCGGATGCTTGCGAGGGGGTTAATCATAAGTAGGAGGTTTGTTCAAGTAAGAACAGCACCTAATCACCGATCCACCCACATATCAAATTATCAAAGTAGCGAACATGAATCAAACCAACATGATGAAAGTGATATGATGAAATTCCCGTGTGTCCTCAAGAATGCTTTGCTTAATATAAGAGACCGTTTTGGCCTGTCCTTCACCTCAAAAGGAGTGGGCTACCTTGCTGCACTTTTGTTACCGTTACCGTTACTTGCTTGTTACAAATTATCTTGCTATCAAACAACTTGTTACCGATTATTTTAGTGCTTGCAGTTAATAACTTACTGAAAAACCACTTGTCATTTCCTTCTGCTCCTCGTTGGGTTCGACACTCTTACTTATTGAAAGGACTATGATTGATCCCCTATACTTGTGCGTCATCATTTACCCATGTATTAATGAAAAAAGATATGCTTGTCGGGCGCTTGTGCATGTATCATGTCCATGTTGAGGAATGACTCGTCTATACTTCCAAGTAAACAAGGTTTTCCTGCAAGACATCTTGCCGGTCCCTTCCGTTGTTGCCACAGGGCTCAGCCTGGTGGGTTAGGAGCGTGGAAGAGAATCAGCCCCTCATCAACCCTTTTTTCCAAATGGTACTGTGACCAGCCTGACTGAAGTAATCTTCGAATCAAAGGATGGGAGCACAAATGTTTGAGGGCGACAAGGTTTTTTTATGCACAAGCTTTTCACACAGGGGTATGCGATGGATGGTTAGGGGAACTTATCTGCTTTACGCTGTCTAAGATCGATACGCCAGCTTGTCCTCACTTCTCCCGTTCGGGGCGGGTTTATCCGTCGTAGGAGCCCTGCTGTTAGTACAGGGGAAAACAGCAGCATATGATCTCATCTATATGATTTAAGGACTATAGCAAAGTCAGCCTTAAATAAACATGCATGCAAGTTTTAGGCGCCAGTGCTTCGTTTTATTATCTTTGCACAGGGTCTGTGCCTGGCTTTGTACAAAGGGTTACATGCGCGTCGGCAAGGCTTGTACAAAAGGTGGTTGCCGGGAGCTGAGCCCGACAGCCGCGCCTTATGGGTAGAACTTACGAAGATGCTCAATAGTCCATGAGTTCTGCATTTTAATGCCATCTTCGGTCTCCAAACGGACTGCGCCAGGTCTAGTGACTTGTACTACCGGTTATGGGCCTTCCCACTTTGGCGTCAACTTGTTGGAACCCTTGGCGGACTGAACATGCCTAACGACAAGGTCACCTTCCTCAAGGCTCCGGGCATGAATCCTGCAGATATGGTAGCGGCACAGGGTTCTGGTAGCATGCAGCACGCACAGCGGCCCAGAGACGATCTTGCTCGAGGAGCACGGCATCGTCATGCCAGAGCTGCTTTTGCTCTACTTCATCGTAGCCAAGTACTCAAAGTAACCCGTATATGAGTTCCGTGGGGAGCACTACTTCCGCCCCATACACTAGGGAGAAGGAAGTTTGGTCGGTGGCTTGATTTCGTGTCGTCCGGAGGGACCAAAGAACCACCGGCAGCTCATAAATCCATCGCCTGCCACATTTCTACAACTTGTCAATAGTTCTTGTCATGAGCCCACGCAGCACTTCAGCATTCATCCTCTTAGCTTGCCCGTTGCTTCGGGGATGAGAAACAGAGGCAAAGGAGACCTTGCCCCCAAGGCTTTGGATGTACTGAATGAAGGTGCGACTCGTGAACTGGGTGCCGTTATCGGTGATCGCTCTGCTGGGTCCTCCAAAACGGCAAATCAATCCTTTCAAGAACTTGACGACTGATTGTGCGGTCACCTTCCTCACTGGCTCCACCTCAGGCCACTTTGTAAACTTGTTGATTGCAACATAGAAGAATTCAAAACCCCCGGTAGCATGGGGGAAGGGGCCGAAGATATCGAGCCCCCAGACCGGGAATGGCCAGGATAAAGGGATCGTCTAGAGAGCTTGAGCTGGTTGATGAATGTTTTGGAATGGAACTGGCAGGCTTCACACTTGGTGACTAGCTCAGTTGCATCCTGGAGGGTTGTGGGCCAGTAGAAACCCTGCGGGAAGGCTTTTCCGACAAGGGCTCTTGATCCAATGTGAGAGCCACACATACCCCCATGTATCTCTGCCAATAGCTTCAGCCCATCTTCCCGGCAAATGCACTTCAATTTCACCCCATTTGGACTCTTTCTGTATAAAGTGTCATTGACAAACTGGTACTTACTGGACCGTCGGGCTACTTTTTCAGCTTTTTCATGCTCTTCGGGAAGTTCTCCTGTTTGAAGAAAACGGGCTATGTGATGCGCCCATATTGGAGCATGTGGCTCAACGACAAAGACTAAAGGCATCTTCTCATTCACGGGAGCGCTCCCTTCTACTACAAGTACTTGTGGTACTGTAGGAGGGTGCGGCTCACCAGCCGAAGCGATGCTACCCCCGCCAGCCTCTCTGCCTGCAGTTTCAGGGAGTTCTGCCAGGAAATGCTTGTCGGGGTTCAACTTTCTTCTTTTTCTGACCATCATTGAAGGGGATACTGATGGTTGAGTTAGATGGAAGAAAAGTGATCGGCCATGCCATTTTCTCCTTGTGGCATGTGCTCTGCTTGTAATCCATCAAAGTGCTCTTCCAACTTTCTCACTTCCTCCACATATACCTCCATCAAGGGCTCTGTTAATCTTTGTTGACTTGGCTCACCACTAGTTGAGAATCTCTGCGAATAAGTAGTTTCTTGATTCCCAGCTCCACCGCAATTCTGAGTCCGGCAAGGAACCCCTCATACTCAGCAGTGTTGTTGGTGGCCTCCTCCCGGGGAAAGTGCATTTGAATCACACATTTGAAAGGCTCTCTGGTGGGCGCGACCAGAAGCATGCTAGCTCCGGCGCCCTGCAGTGAGAAAGCTCCATCAAAATACATGATCCACTCTTGAAGTGCCTCTTTGCCAGGGAGAACTGTATCTGGCACTTCTTCGTCTGGAGTGGGTATCCATTCTGCAATGAACTCCACCAATGCCCTGCTCTGAATAGTTGAGGTGCTTTCATACTTTGAACCAAAGCTTGACAATTCCAGTGCCCACTCGACTATTTTACATGTGGCTTCGGGGCTCCTCAGTATGCGCTGTAATGGAAAATGGGTGACAACTATGATCTCGTGGGCATCGAAGTAGTGGCGCAGTTTCCTAGAGGCCATGATAAGGCCGAAGATCAGCTTTTGTACTCCAGAGTACCTTGACCTAGCCGCCTGTAACAAGGTGCTGACAAAGTAGACTGGCCGTTGCACCACTTTCTTCCTTGGAGTGGTTTCGAGATCACCTCCGCTGGCTTGCTCTACCTCCTCCTGGTCTGTGCCCAGTCATGCCATGACTGGTTGACTTCCATCTCTGGAGGGTGTAATTGCTGCAGCTGCTTCCTCAACCACTTCTCGCTGCGCCACCAGCGCTGCACTAACCAATTGATTCATCGCAGCTAAATATAGCAATGACGGCTCTTGTGGTTTAGGCGCGACTAAGGAGGGAGCAGAGGAAAGGTAGGCTTTCAGGTCTTGCAGTGCTACTTCTGCTTCCGGGGTCCACTTCATCGGGCCAGCTTTCATCAAGATTTTGAAGAAAGGCAGGCATGCTCGGCAGACTTGGAGATGAACCTACTCAGTGTGGCAACGCATCCAGTCAAACGCCTCACATCTTTAACAGTCTTGGGTGCTTGTATTTGCTCGATCGCTCTGATCTTGTCGGGGTTGGCCTCTATCCCCCGTTGGGACACAAAGAAACCAAGGAGCTTGCTGGATGGGACACCGAACACACATTTCTCAGGGTTTAGCTTCAAATTGATCTTGCGTAGGTATGCGAAGGTCTCTTCTAAGTCTGGAATGAGTGTTGATCTATCCTTAGTCTTGACCACTATATCATCCATATAAGCTTCTACATTCCTGCGCAGCTGGGGCTCGAAACTAACTTGCACTGCCCTTACAAAAGTGTATCCGACGCTCTTGAACCCGAAAGGCATTCGTACAAAGCAGTACGTGCCACATGGAGTTATGAACACGGTCTTCGCTTCATCTTATTTGGCCATAAATATCTAATGGTACCCAGAGTATGCATCGAAGAAAGATAGCAAATCACATCCGGAAGTGGAATCAACAATTTGATCAATGCGCAGCAGGGGGAACGGGTCTTTTGGACATGCTTTGTTCAAGTCCGTGAAATCAATGCAGAGCCTCCATTTCCCGTTTGCCTTGCGCACCACCACTGGATTCGCCAACAAAGTTGGATGCAGTACCCCTTTGACCAAACCAGTTGCTTCAAGTTTCTTGATTTCCTCGGCAATAAACTATTGTTGCTCTAAAGCTTGCTTTCTGACCTTCTGCTTGACGGGCCGAGCATGAGGATAGACAGCAAGGTGGTGCTCGATTACCTCCCTGGGAACACCGGGGATGTCAGACGGTTGCCAAGCAAACACATCGACATTCGCCCATAGGAAGGTAACTAGCGCGCTTTCCTATTTATCATTAAGGGTGGAGCTGATGGTGAATGTACCGTCAGCGCCATCCTGCCTTGCCGGAACCCTCTTCACATCAGGTGAAGCAACTTTGGGTCTCTTGCTAGTGGAACTCTCTTGCAGGTCATCAACAGGCATGGCACACTCCGAAGAGGCACGCTTCCCGGAGTCCTTGCCGGCACCTCTGCTAGCCTTCATTCCATTTTTTGTTTCCTTGGCAAGAGCTGGGGCGTCAGCTGCCTCAGCTGCTACCGTGTCCCGATACATCTTGTCTACACATATGATCGCATCTTTCTTATCTGACGGGATGGAATTGATGCCCATCGGCCCTGGCATCTTCAAGGCATCGTAGGCGTAATGGGATGCCGCCATAAACTTTGCTAGAGCTGGACAACTAAGAATCCCATTGCAAGGCAGAGGAAGCTCAACAACATCAAACACTACCCTCTTGGTCTGCTAGTTCAGTTCCTCGCCAAACATCACAGGCAATGTGATCTTCCCTTTGGGCCGGCCCCTGCCGGGGTTGATTCTTTGGAATGTACCCATTGCCTTGAGTTCTTCATTAGGGATCTGTAGCTTGCCGACCACTTTAGGGGAGATCAGATTCAGCCCAGCCCCACCGTCAACTAGCATCTTTGTTACCTTGAGGTTGCGGATCATTGGGGAGACCAATAACGGCAAACACCCTACCGCGGTAGTGCGGTCAGGGTGATCCTCTTCGTCAAAGATGATATGCATGCGGGACCACTTAAGTGGCCTTCGGAAATCCACAGTTGGGTCCACGGCATTGACTTCACGCACCCATTGCTTGATCTGTCAATGAGAGGAATGCAAGGATGCACCCCCATCAATGCACATGGCTTCAGTTGCCTTCTGGAATTCCTGTTCATTGGTTTCTTCTTCATCCTCTTCATCACTCCTGCCATCTCGTTCTTTCTTTTCACGGCCTCTGGTGGGCTTTTCCTTCTGCTGTGGAGTCTTGGTGGAGCGGCCTCCTCTGCTACCATGGCCTTTCCCGCCAAGAACCTCTTGGCCTTTCTCCCTGTCACGCTTCTCATATTCAGCCTTTTGCTTCTAAAGAAGCTGCTCAACTTGATGACACTCTTGGAGGTCATGGCCCTTGGTGCGGTGGATTTTGTAGTACGGCCCGTCAGATTGCCTGGCCTTTTCTGCTATCGCGGCTTCCCGGCAATCGGTGCACGTAGCAGTTCCCTTGCCGGGGGCCTCTGTCTTAGTCCTCTTGCTGGCACTAGGATCACCTGAGCTCTCAACGGCCAATACTGTCTTCTCTTTGCGCCTCTTATTGCACCTCCAGTTCCTCCCCTTCGAGTTGGGCACCGTCATCGACATCTGAATCGATTTCGATGCCAGCCTCCTCTCCGGGAGTCTCCTCCCTTCTTTAGTCCGAGCGCACTTATCCGCCAAGGTGTACAACTCGTTGACGGTCTTGGGCAGCTGGACATTCATCTTGGCCCGCATCCTTCTGTTGCGCATGTTCGAATGGAACGCGACAATCACGGCTGCAGGGTGTATCTCTGGAATTTTACGATGTACTCGATTGAACCTATGTATATACTTACGCAAATCCTCCCCTTCATTTTGTGGAAGGACCTGTAGATCACTGGGTTATCCAGGCTCTTGGTGGCCACCGGTGAAGGTGCCAACAAACTCATTCCATAAGTCTGCCCTTGATGAAATGGAGTTTTCCGGTAGGTGCATTAGCCGTGTTCTCATATTTGTCTTAAGTGCCAAAGGGAAATAGTTGGCGAACACCTTTTCATCTCTGCCTCCAGCGGCTTGAACAACAATTGTATATATGCTCAGAAACTCTGCCGGGTTTAACTTTCCATCATATTTTTCTGGCAACTCAGGCTTGAAGACTCGAGCAGATGGCCAGCGGACCTGCCGTAGTGCACGAGTGAACGCAGGGCACCCAACCTCGAAAGGCAGGTACCCGCTAGCACTAGGAGTGGGCTAATCGTCGTCTGGGCCATTACGCCTGTCGGACTGAGGGCATGCCTCTCAGCGTCGCTCTATGGTGATGCGTGCATCTTCCTTCCGCCGTTCTTCTAGAACTTGTCGCTGATCACGACGGGTTTGAGGGTCAGACGAAGGCATCGATGTCTCGTCGGGCTCATCGACTCTTTGAGCTCGCCGAGGTTGCTGCTGGGCCTGTTGCCACGGAGGGGATTGCGTCGTTGGCGCAGCCCCCTCGGCACGGATATCACCTCGGGGTGCTATCGTCGTTCGCTGACATCATGACGGCTCCGCATGCTGTGATTTACCGGCCTCAGCAAAGCCAACCAAACTCTAGATGGTGGCCCTCCACTCATCCATCTTGTCAGCGGTTGGCGGGAAGTGCAATAGGAGCTGGGCTCGTGTCATTGCTTCCGCGGCCGTGCTTGGCATGGCCAACGAAGCAGACCGCGATGTCGCTCGACTCCTGGTAGAACCGACAAGAGCGTCGCCGCGTTCTTGCCATCGTGGACCAGTTGCCAAGGCGGTCTGGTGGTAGTGGGGCGTGCTTGGGGTCGAGGGCCCCGTTCGGTGCCCCACCTTGCCCGTCTCGCTCCGTGCAAGGTGTGCGCTTTGTAGCCGCGCCCGTAGCGGGCAGAACTGGAGAATCGTGGCTTGCGCCTGAGCGGGTGTCGCTGTTGTGACTGTGTCCGCCAGTGCGATGGGGAGATGGAGACTGGGCGTCCCGTCCACCCGCAGCTTCTAGGCCAAGTTCGTCAGGACGCTGCCGATACTGCCCATTCCCGGTGTTTCCTGCTCCAGCTTCGGTCGCAGGGGACACAACGGCGGCGCCGGCCGCGCCGGTTGTGTCGCCAGCGGCACCCACCTCTTCCAAGGCTGCCGTGGTGCCGACGGTGTCAGCGGCTGCGTGCGAGGGGGCCTTCAAAGTGGAGGGATGCGCGGTCGCACTTGGTTTCTTCTTGGGCGCCATGGACGGAGAGGTTGATGATGAAGAAGACGATGACGAAGATCGACGCCCCTATTCGCAACTTCTGGTTCACGCAAGCGCTTCCCCCTACCTGGCATGCCAAATATGTCATGGATGAACATGATAACCTATGGGACCATGAGCCCCTTGTGGTTCGGCAAGGGGGAGATCACGTTGCACAAAGAGCAGAAGCCATGAGGCAGCACGACAATGGGGCTCTGGTCATTTTTACCCAAGTTTGAGCCGCTGAGAAGCGTAAAACCCTACCCATGCTTTGGTGGATTGGATGGAGGAAACACGATAGCACGCAGTGCTCAAGCCCGGCAAGGTGGCCTCGGGGAGAGCTGCTACACGCGTACAAGTGTGAGGGGGTCTGAATCCCTCTCTAGGTTGCCTTGGACCTCCTTTTATTGCCCAAGGGGTAACTACAGTGGCAAAACAGACATTATCATGTGATTAGATAGCTAACAGTGCAATCATTCCTAACTCTGGCAGTTAGGACAAAGTGCATTAAATGCACCGCTAGGTGTCGTGCTGAGGGTGAAACCCGGCAAGCCTACCGTGCAGCTTAATCATCCTCAGCTTATCATCTTGACATGCCTCTGGACGGGTGTCGAACGGGTGTGATTTGCTTATCATTGAGCTGCCACGTGCTTAGTGAGATCCACTTAATCACCTGGAGGGTTCGACACCGCATCGACAAGTGACTGGTGTCGCAATGCGGTGGAGCGGTGGTAGCTGGCCTGCGCGTGCCGGGCTATATTGGAGGGGTGTGTGCTTCAGTCCCCGGTTGCCCTAGAGGCACTGCTGGTGGGGGTTTGCCTTTGCCCTTGCTTGTGGTATCGACCTTGCCGGCCTCGCCTGGCCAGCAAGGGACACCTCTTGGGATCTTGACTTCTATGCTTAGCTTGGTCTTCTTGATACACTCCTTGATCTCACGAAGAGCGGCTTCTCTGGCGTGGTTTTGCGTTACCCAATGGCGCTGGATATATGACTGTTAGCACGCCTATGTATGGGTCTTGTCAACAACTGCAAATGTTTGTTGCACCGACAGTATGGGTGATTTCTCCGTAAGAACCTACAATGACACAAATACACGGTTTTGCGCGAGTTGGGAAGAAATCTGCTACCAGTCCTATCCATGCATGTGACACACCGTACATCTCCCTTTGTTTTCTGCCGCAATGTGTTGCCTAATGCCGGCATATCTTGAATGGTGTGCAGTAGCATCACATGTAGATTGAAAATCTCCTTTTTGTAAGCATCATAACATTTTACAGCAGGCTCTTTTACCCACACTGTCAGCAGTTCTTCTACAAGTAGCTGAAAGTAAATGTCGATGTCATTTCCAGGTTGCTTCGGGCCTTGGATAATCATTGACATCATAATGTATTTTTTCTTCATACACAACCAAGGAGCTAGGTTATATATGCACAGAAGCACCGGCCAGGTGCTATGTTTGGTGCTCATATCGCCAAAAAGATTCATCCCGTCAGTACACTCCCAGAGCCTTATACTTCTAGGATCCTTGGCAAAGTCTTTAAACTTGTTGTCGATTAATTCCCACTGAGCCCCATCTTTCGGGTGCCTCATATTTATCCGCAGTGCACTCATCATGATGCCACCACAACCTCTTTGCCTCTCTAGGGTTTGCAAACAAACGCCTCAACCTTGGAATTAAAGGCAACTACCAAACAACCTTGAATGGGATTCTTGTCTTGATCTCGTCGTCAAATTTGTACTTGTCCTTTGCTCTCCTGCGCTTGTATCATGCATGCTTGCATATGGGACATGCACACAAATCTTTGTACTCACCACGGTACAATATACAATCATTCACAAAAGCGTGTATCTTCTTTACTTCAAGTTCCAATGGGCAAACAATTTTCTTTGCTTCATTCGTGCTTTTGCGGAGCACATTATCTTCTGGAAGAATTTCATTGAAAAGACCTAACAACTCTGTGAGGCCCATGTTTGACATAGAAAAAATGACGGGAGGACTTTCGGGACGAAGTGCCGCCGTCTCGAGGCGGAACTTGGGTAGGAGCACTTTTGCCCTCCGGCGGAGCAATTCCGCCAGGGGAACTTCCCTCTCGGAGGAGGAAATCATCGTCATCGTCATCACCAACAACTCTCCCATCTTTGGGAGGGCCATCTCCATCAACATCTTCAACAGCACGATCTCCTCTCAAACCCTAGTTCATCTCTTGTTTTCAATCTTTGTACCGGAACCTTAGATTGTTGGTTGTGGGTGACTAGTAGTGTTGATTACATCTTGTAGTTGATTACTATATGGTTTATTTGGTGGAAGATTATATGTTTAGATCCATTATGCTATTTAATACCCCTCTGAACTTGAGCATGATTATCATTTGTGAGTAGTTACTTTTGTTCTTGAGGTCACGGGAGAAGTCATGCTGCAAGTAATCATGTGAACTTGATATGTGTTCGATATTTTGATGATATGTATGTTGTGATTCCCTTAGTGGTGTCAAGTGAACGTCGACTACATGGCACTTCACCATATTTGGGCCTAAGGGAATGCATTGTGGAGTAGTAATTAGATGATGGGTTTCTAGAGTGACAGAAGCTCAACCCTAGTTTATGCGCTATCCCGTAAAGGGCCGATTTGGATCCAAAAGTTAAATGCTATGGTTAGATTTTATCTTAATACTTTTCTCATAGTTGCAGATGCTTGCGAGGGGGTTAATCATAAGTAGGAGGTTTGTTCAAGTAAGAACATCACCTAAGCACTGATCCACCCACATATCAAATTATCAAAGTAGCGAACATGAATCAAACCAACATGATGAAAGTGATATGATGAAATTCCCATGTGTCCTCAAGAACGCTTTGCTTCTTATAAGAGACCATTTTGGCCTGTCCTTTGCCTCAAAAGGATTGGGCTACCTTGCTGCACTTTTGTTACCGTTACTTGCTTGTTACAAATTATCTTGCTATCAAACAACTTGTTACCGATTATTTCAGTGCTTGCTGTTAATACCTTGCTGAAAACCACTTGTTATTTCGTTCTGCTCCTCGTTGGGTTCGACACTCTTACTTATCGAAAGGACTATGATTGATGCCCTATACTTGTGGGTCATCATTTACCCGTGTATTAATGAAAAAAGATATGCTTGTCGGGCGCTTGTGCTTGTATCATGTCCATGCTGAGGAATGACTCGTCTATACTTCCAAGTAAACAAGGTTTTCCAGCAAGACATCTTGCCGGTCCCTTCCGTTGTTGCCGCAGGGCTCAGCCTGGCGGGTTAGGAGCATGGAAGAGTACCGGCCCCTCATCAACCCTTTTTTCCAAATGGTACTGTGACCAGCTTGACTGAAGTAATCTTCGAATCAAAGGATGGGAGCACAAATGTTTGAAGGCGACAAGGTTTTTCTATGCACAAGCTTTTCACATAGGGGTATGTGATGGATGGTTAGGGGAACTTATCTGCTTTACGCTGTCTAAGATCGATACGCCAGGTTGTCCTCACTTCTCCCCTTCGGGGCAGGTTTATCCGTGGTAGGAGCCCTGCTGTTAGTACAGGGGAAAATAGCAGTATACGATCTCATCTATATGATTTAAGGACTATAGCAAAGTCAGACTTAAATAAACATGCATGCAAGTTTTAGGCGCCAGTGCTTCGTTTTATTATCTTTGCACAGGGTCTGCGCATGGCTTTGTACAATGGGTTACATGCACGTCGGCAAGGCTTGTACAAAAGGTGGTTGCATGGAGCTGAGCCCGGCAGCTGCGCCTTACGGGTAGAACTTACAAAGATGCTCAATATTCCAGGAGTTCTGCATTTTAATGCCATCTTCGGTCTCCAGACGGACTGCGCCAGGTCTAGTGACTTGTACTACCCAGTAAGGGCCTTCCCACTTTGGCGTCAACTTGTTGGAACCCTTGGCGGACTGAACACGCCTAACGACAAGGTCGCCTTCCTCAAGGCTCCGGGCGTGAATCATGTGGCTATGGTAGCGGTGCAGGGTTCTGGTAGCGTGCAGCACGCACAGCGACCCGGAGACGATCTTCCTCGAGGAGCACGGCATCATCATGTGGGAGCTGCTTTTGCTCTACTTCATCGTAGGCAAGTACTCGAGGTAACCCGTATATGAGTTCTGTGGGGAGCACTACTTCCGCCCCATACACTAGGGAGAAGGGACTCTGGCTGGTGGCTTGATTTGGTGTCGTCCGGAGGGACCAAAGAACCACCGGCAGCTCATAAATCCATTGCCTGCCGCATTTCTACAACTTGTCAATAGTTCTCATCTTGAGCCCACGCAGCACTTTAGCATTCATCCTCTTAGCTTGCCTATTGCTTCGGGGATGAGCAACAGAGGCAAAGGAGACCTTGATCCCAAGGCTTTGGACGTACTGCATGTCGGTGTAAAAAGTAGGGGCCTTTTTGTACCCCTTTACTTGTTCACAGGCAGACGTAGCCACACCTGCAGCCATGCTCGGCGAGGCAAAGGAAGGAAAGGTACGAGATTGCCAAGGCAGCACTCAAGCCAGAGGCATGAAGAGCTAAGGGGCAGGATGGACTTCCCCCCCGGGGGAACACCCTTGCCGGGGGGGACTACATAGCCCCGGCAAGAGCCTTGCCGGGACGGCCTGCCCCACACTAGCAAGGCCGCCACCCATGAGCCTAAGAGTTCTAACACCATCGACAACGCCAAAACCAAGACCCAGGGACGCGTGCTTGGTGGCATGCAGATCTTTGTGAAGACCAAAGGCTTGCGAGTCTAGATAAGGACCAGAAGACAAAGACCCCCGGCAAGATCCTTGCCGGGGATGGCCACGAGACCCCCGGCAAGATGCTTGCCATCTTGCCGGGGACGGCCACAAGGCCCCCGGCAAGATCCTTGCCAGGGATAGCCACAAGACCCCCGGCAAGATCCTTGCCGGGGACGAAGGCGAGACCCCGGCAAGACCCTTGCCGGGAGCATCAGCGGGGCTGTGGCCAGGCCCGCACCTGCCAACGTTTCGCTGCCCCACGGCCATTCCGATGCGATGACCAGCCCGCCAACTAGGCGAGCACCTGTGTGGCAGCATGCAGCTTCTAAGCCAACTAGCCAAGCACTTGCGTGGTGGTAGGCAGATCTTCGTGAAGGCCATGTCACCGCACCAGCACAGCAGCCAGCCAGCCAGCATGGCGCTGCATGCCTTGTCAGCTTGGACGCGCGTCGAAGCAAGGCGAGGCGGCGACGGACGGGATCGGCTCTGTTGCCGTCCCCGATAAAGCAAGAGGGCATGTAGGCAGCGCATTAAATACGTTTGTCCTATGATGTCAGGCGATAAACTTGTACACTGTAGATACTTTCCACCTCCTGTGTGCCACTGTGGCGACCCCTTTGACATATAAAAGGAGGCCCGAGGCGTACTGTGGAAGGATTCGGACTTTTTGGACTGGACATGCATAGTAGCTAGTCCAAGAGCAGAAGAACACAAGATAAACACAGACAAGCAGGACTAGGGTTTTACGCTTCTCAGCGGCCCGAACCAGGCTAAAAATCCATCGTGTTGATCGTTAGATCTGCTCTTTGCGCACTCCTCATCCCTGCCGAACCGTAAAGGGATCCACGCGATCCCATAGGTGTCGTTTCCACCAACATCTTTGGCGCGCCAGGCAGGGGGTGTTAGTTTGTGCAAACCTGATCTAGTAGTCAGCGTGTTATTTTCCTGGATCACCGTGGCTCCGAAGAAGAAGGCGGCCCCAGTGGTCGCCTCGTCTGGAGCCGGACCGTCCGCGCCGGCGTGGATGAGCGACAGGGCAGGCGAAGGAGGTCAAAATCATCCCCATCACTCTGGGGCTAGCGGCCAGGTGAGCGGCGTCGTCTGCAGCCGCAACAATGATCCACGTGGCGATGAAAAGCTAAGTCACGCAAAACTTTGAGCAATTTCCTTTTTATAGGGTTATCTTCCTCGAAAGATTTTGTTCCTTTTATGGAAAACCTGTGCGCAAAGGAACCCTTCCGCTATTGGTAACGCCCTTGTTCTGTTTCGAGTCCGCTCAACAATCCAAGCGGCTGCGCCAAGAATTGCAAGGTGGCTTGCCCGGCAGCAAGCGCCCCCAGTAGGCTGCTAAGGATCCGTTCCTTAAAGTGCCGCGACACGGGTTTACGCGCCGGCAAACCGATCCAACTAAGCGTAGGGTGTGTACATACAAAGAAAGATCAAACAGGAAGATAGCATGCACTATTTCAAAATACTGCAAAGTTATATTACATCAGTGGTTGCCGCGGTTCTAACTTAAGATAAAATTGTCTTGGGCATGAACTCGCAGCGGCAATGAGAAGCGAGGTGGCTAGTCCCGGCGGTGGCCTTCCAACCTCTTGACTCCGTCAACGCAGCTGATGATTGGCTCGATACACTTTTTGATTGCCTTGAGGTCCGCATCCTCCGGCAAACTCTCAAGCGTGTTGGCGAAGTCAACGCTGGGGTTCCAGAATGCCACCTTGGTGAGCACCTTGGTCAGGGTGCCCCGGCAAAGCTTCCGAGCCTCATTGGCCAGATAAGTTGCTCGATTGGAGCGGAGCTGCTCCAGGGCATCGAGGATGCGCTCGAAGAACAAGGTCAGCCTGGCACTGGGGCTTATGCTCGCCTCCTGGGAGTATCTGAAGTCCGGCATGCCCATGACGGCTCGCTGCGTGGTGAGCCTCTCTGCAACATCGATGAGGCGACTGGTCCAGAGCCCCGTGCTGTCCACATAGTCATTGTGGGCAGCAGTGGCACTCTGCAGCAGCTGCCTCTCATCCTCAAGGGCCTTGTTCAGGGTCTCCTCACGGGCCCTGGCCTCCGAAAGCGTCCCTTCCAAGGTGTGCAACTTCAGCTTCAGATCATCGATGGAATCATTGGCCTCGGAGATCAGCTTGGTCTTGTCGGAGAAGGCGGCCCGCAAATCCGCCAGAGTGTGGGTAGTCATGTCCCTGTCCTTCATCAGCTTTGAGATCTCCTTTCTCAGCTCCTCCCACTCCAGCTCCAGCTTCTCCACCTTGCCGGCTTGGTCCAGGGCCAGGGCATCAAGTGCATCTTTGTGCTTCTGCTCCAGCTCCTGGGTCCGCTGCGCGACGAGCTTCTCAATCTCCTCGTCCTTGCAGCGGAGCGTGGTGGCAAGCGCCTATTCACGAGAAACGAGGTCTTCCTCTTCGATGTCCAACAGGGCTTGGCGCTACCTCTGGTCAGCTTCGTCCTTGGCGGCCTATTCCTTCGCTGCCTCTTGGGCTTTCTCGATGTCAGCCTGTTTCAGGAGGAGCTCTCGCTGGCGCTCGTCCAGCTGATCCTGGGTGGCCCTCAGGTCCTGTCGGGCCTCGGCAAACCAGAATTGCATCTGAGCGACGCGCTCCTGAAAGTCTGCTTCTGCGTTGTCCACGGCCGCCATCCTGGAGTTCACCTTATCCTGGCGGGCACGGTGGTGCGCCTGAAGCTTCTGGAAATTGGCACTCATGGCCCGGAGGAGCTGCTCCTCTTGGGAACCACCGCTACTGGCGCTCGGTTCGTCGACAACCTGGAGCCCGGCGGCGGCGAGGGCCTCATCGTCAAAAACCTCCCCTTCGGCTGGCGCTCTGGTGCTTGTCATCCCTGGGAGACGGACGAACAGATCATCGCCCACTTTCAAGTACTTGTCAGGGCAGGGGCTGTGGGGGAGGAAGGTTGGTCATCAGCCGCCCCCTCCCCGGCGGCCTCCTTGGCGGCCTCCTCGGCAGCAGCCTTGCCGGCCTCCCCGGCAGGCCCCTTGGTGGCTTCCTCGGCAGCAGCCTTGCCGGGCTCCCCGGCAGGCTCCTTGGCGGCCTCCTCGGTAGCGATCTTGGTGGCCTCAGCTTCGGCGTCCTTGGCAACCTCCTCAATGACAGCATCGACATCCACCTGGTCCGTCGAGGGAGGGTCTGGAAACCAGAAAGGAGAATGAAGCAAGGCCAAAACCAAAATTCAGAACAAAGAGAAGAAAGAACATCGCATGGCAGAGATAGCGAGGGACGGGAGGCAGGCAGCTTACTCGTGACGAGCTGAGGAGAAGTGGTTCCCTCCCCACCAACGTTCGTTGCCGGGACGGAGCCACCAGCGCCCATGCTCACCCCCTCTTCCTCCATGCGTGTGGACTCGGTGGTAGATGCCCTTGGCAGTGACACCCCTCTGGGTGGCGTGGTTGACGGGGGCGGCAGGTCAGGAGCGGCCCCCAGCGGCTCCTCGTATTGCCGTTCTCCTCCTGCGAACCCGGCAAGGTCTGCGCCAAGGATACACACCCCAACGCCCGTCGATGGGGAGTGAATAACGGACTTACGCTAGGGGCCTGGAGCGGGGGCTGCGCTGAGGACTGGCATCTGGGCTGATCACCACCAACGCCGGCGTGCGCAGAGCGCTCGCCGAGGGCTCGCCACCTGTTGAAGCCTTGGCTCTCTTTGCCGCCCTCTGGGCCAGCGTCTCCACGTCACTGCGAAGATAAGATCAAATCATGGAAAGATAGCGCATGCGGAGGATAAGGAGATGATGAGGGGCAAGGTTCTTACTCATCCTCCTCCTCCTCTGGCCTCCTCTTCCACTTCGGGCTAAAGGACCCAAGATCAAAATCGGCCTCCGGGGCGGCGTCCGCGGGGGGAGGCGAAGGGGATGGTGTCCTAGGCCGCTTGGACGAGGAGGAGGCAGCAGCCGCAGCCCTCTTCGCTGCCGCGGCTTCCGCTGCTAGGACCGTATGCCTCGTCTGGCGCACGGGCTGCGCCTGGGCCGGTTGCCGCTGCACAGCTTTGCCGGGCCTGACTGGCTCGCCGGAGCTGGCCCGCCGCAGGATGCGTCTCTTCCCTGGGGCCGAGGAGTCATCCGTATCGGTTTCCTCTTCGGCCGATTCCTCGATCGCTTCCTCAACAAGGGGAACCTCAGCACCGGCACCACTAGCCTCCCCGGCAGACCTCGTCCTCTCGACAAACTCTTTCTCTTCTGCGGCCACGTCGGCCTCATCCTCCACAGTGCCGAGGCTGCTGGCCTCCTCGGCAAGTGCTGCCTCCTCCGCCCTGGCGGCAATGTACCCCAACTCTTCCTGCATGGTGGAGCGGATGAGCTGTGGCTCGTCACGAACATACCTCTCCGACAAGTTGTCGAAGAATGTCTGCACCAGCTCTGCTTTTGGCTCGGCCCAGGTCGGATCGAGGCCGTGCGCGTTGAAAACTGGCATCATGGCGATAATGACGGTCAGGCAAGAGTTGTTGCTCAACGGGACCACCCCCACTGGCAACCCGAACAGATTGGCCGGCTTGCCGGCCTTGGCGGCCTTGCCGGTCTTTTCGACCCTGCCGACCTCGTCAACCTTGAGCTGGAAAAGCCTCTGACAAAGATGAGCATGCTGTAGCACCGTGAAGTTGTGATTCAGGCCGGGGCGGAGTCTCATGATGTCGGCCGCATTCCTGAAGTCCCAGGCCGGCCTCCCCTTATTGTGCAATGGGGCAATCCGGCGGCGGATAAAGTCGGCCCCGATCATCTCAAGAGTGAGCCCGGCCGAGGTGAGGCGATGGATCCTGGTGGTGGCAACCGTGATTTTCCCGTCGTTGGCGTCAAGCTCGCCCCAATCCTTGCTACGGACCGGCGGCCTCCGACGGACCCTCCAAAACTCCTGCGGATCTGTCTCCTCAATCCAGCACCACCGGCCCCTCCACTCGTCCCACTTCTCCTTCTGGGCACCCTCCGGGTACGCGCCCCTGCTCTGCGGCCTCCGGATCCAAGTGATGCAGCCAGAGATGGCCCCCCCTGGCTGGATGCGAGGGGTGAAGTAATGGCGGAAGAGCGCCGTGCTGGGGTGCACTCCGGCGAAGCCCTCACAAAGGTGAGCAAAGAAGGCCATACACACCACGGCGTTTGGCGTAATGTCCAGAAGGCGGAAGCCGTAGGTGTGCATGATGTCATTGAAGAAATCTGAGAAAGGGGGGGCAGAGCCCACAGGAGAAGTAGTCGACAAAGAAAGGATATCGATTTGGACCGGGCATGGCGAAGGAGGCAGGGACGATGCGCGTGGCAGGATGCCCCGCCGTCTCCCTCCCCCACAGGCACCTGAACTTCTCCCTGAGGGTGAGCGCGTCGACCGTCGAGGTAAAGAGGGCGTACCACGTCCGTAGCTTCGCCAACTCGCTCTCTGGCACCTCCTTCTCCCCGGCGTCCTTGGCCGCTCCCTTGCCCTTGCTTGCCTTGGGCGCCATGGCGGCTGGGAAGGGGCGTGGGGTCAAGGGCAATAGGGGCGCGGCAGCGGCAAGCAGAGGTGAAAGCTCCGATTTGCACTCGAAGAAGAAGAGGGGAACGGCGGTTCCAAGATTGGAAAATGCGCGGAGGGTAAATGAGCAGCGCCCCTGCGGTTTCCTCTTTTTTATGGGGAAGACGTGGGCCGCCTCTTTACTATTCACCGTGAGGCGACGCAAGCGTGCTGCGACCGTTCCACGCACGACCCCCACGTCACGCACTCAATGCAGATCATGGGGAAGCGCAACTGGCGAAGAAGTTACCGGGATTAAAACTATGCCACACGTGCCCGCGCACCGTTCTGGGCCTGGCCCAACAACGCTTCACGCTTATGTGTGGCCCAGGCCCGGGGGCTCGTGTCGGTGTACAAAAGTAGGGGCCTTTTTGTACCCCTTTACTTGTGCACGGGCAGTCGTAGCCACACCTGCGGCCATGCTCGGTGGGGCAAAGGAAGGAAAAGGTACGAGACTGCCAAGGCAGCACTCAAGCCAGAGGCATGAAGAGCGAAGGGGCAGGATGGACTTCTCCCCCCCGGGGGAACACCCTTGCCGGGGGGGCCTACAGAGCCCCGGCAAGAGCCTTGCTGGGAAGCCTACCCCACACTAGCAAGGCTGCCACCCATGAACCTGATAGTTCTGACACCATCGACAACGCCGAAACCAAGACCCAGGGAGGCCTGCGTGGTGGCATGCAGATCTTTGTGAAGACCAAAGGCCTCTGAGTCTAGATAAGGACCCGAAGATGAAGACCCCTGGCAAGATCCTTGCCGGGGACGGCCACGAGACCCCCGGCAAGATCCTTGCTGGGGACGGCCACAAGGCCCCTGTCAAGATCCTTGCCAGGGATAGCCACAAGACCCCCGGCAAGATCCTTGCCGGGGACGGAGGCGAGACCGTGGCAAGACCCTTCCTGGGAGCATCAGCGGGGCTGCGGCTAGGCCCGCACCTACCAACGTTTCGCTACCCCACGGCCGTTCCGATGCGACGACCAGCCCGCCAACTAGGCGAGCACCTGCGTGGCAGCATGCAGCTTCTAAGCCAACTAGCCAAGCACCTACGTGGTGGTAGGCAGATCTTCGTGAAGGCCATGTCACCGCACCAGCACAGCAGCCAGCCAGCCAGCATGGCGCTGCATGCCTCGTCAGCTTGGACGCGTGTCGAAGCAAGGCGAGGCAGTGACGGACGAGACGGGCTCTGTTGCCGTCCCCGATAAAGCAAGAGGGCACGTAGGCAGCACATTAAATGCATTTGTCCTATGATGTCAGGCGATAAACTTGTACACTGTAGATACTTTCCACCTCCTGTGTGCCACTGTGGCGACCCCTTTGACATATAAAAGGAGAACCGAGGCGTACTGTGGAAGGATTCAGACTTTTTGGACTGGACACGCATAGTAGGTAGTCCAAGAGCAGAAGAACACAAGATAAACACAGACAAGCAGGACTAGGGTTTTACGCTTCTCAGCTGCCCGAACCTGGGTAAAAATCCATCGTGTTGATCATTAGATCTGCTCTTTGCGCACTTCTCATCCCTGCTGAACCGTAAAGGGATCCACGCGATCCCATAGGTGTCATTTCCACCGACACTGCATGAAGGCGCGGCTCATGAACTGGGTGCCGTTATCGGTGATCGCTCTGCTGGGTCCTCTAAAACGGCACACCAATCCTTTCAAGAACTTGACAACTGATTGTGCGGTCACCTTCCTCACTGGCTCCACCTCAGGCCATTTTGTAAACTTGTCAATTGCAACATATAAGAATTCAAAGATCCCGGTAGCACGGGGGAAGGGGCCCAAGATATCAGGCCCCCAGACCGAGAATGGCCGGGATAAAGGGATCGTCTAGAGAGCTTGAGCTGGTTGATGAATGTTTTTGGAATGGAACTGGCAGGCTTCACACTTGGTGACTAGCTCAGTTGCATCCTGGAGGGTTGTGGGCTAGTAGAAACCCTGCCGGAAGGCTTTTCCAACCAGGGCTCTTGATCCAATGTGAGAGCCACACATACCCCCATGTATCTCTGCCAACAGCTTCAGCCCATCTTCCCGGCAAATGCACTTCAATTTCACCCCATTTGGCCTCTTTATGTATAAAGTGTCATCGACAAACTGGTACATACTGGACTGTCGGGCTACTTTTTCAACTTCTTCATGCTCTTCGGGAAGTTCTTCTGTTTGAAGAAAACGGGCTATGTGATGCGCCCAAATTGGAGCATGTGGCTCGACGACAAGGACTAAAGGCATCTCCTCATTCACGGGAGTGCTCCCTTGTAATAAAAGGACTTGTGTTTCTGCAGGAGGGTGCGGCTCACCAGCCGAAGCGATGCTACCCCCATTAGCCTCTCTGCTTGCAGTTTCGGGAGTTCTGCTAGGAAATGCTTGTCGGGGTTCAACTTTCTTCTTTTTCTGGCCCTTGTTGAAGGGGATACTGATGTTTGAGTTAGATGGAAGAAAAAAGTTCCTGGTTCCACAGGGAGCTTTTGTGCGGCGCACTTTGAAAAGTGACCGGCGATGCCATTTTCTCCTTGTGGCACGTGCTCTGCTTGTAATCCACCAAAGTGCTCTTCCAACTTTCTCACTTCCTCCACATATGCCTCCATCAATGGGCTCTGATAATCTTTGTTGACTTGCCTCACCACTAGTTGAGAATCTCTGCGAATAATTAGTTTCTTGATTCCCAGCTCCACCGCAATTCTGAGTCCGGCAAGGAGCCCCTCATACTCAGCAGTGTTGTTGGTGGCCTCCTCCCGGGGATAGTGCATTTGAATCACATATTTGAGATGCTCTCTAGTGGGCGCGACCAAAAGCATGCTGACTCCGGCGTCCTGCAGTGAGAAAGCTCCATCAAAATACATGATCCACTCTTGAGGTGCCTCTTTGCCGGGGAGAACTGTATCTGGCACTTCTTCATCTAGAGTGGGTATACATTCTGCAATAAACTCCAGCAAAGCCTTGCTCTGAATAGTTGAGGTGCTTTCATACTTTAAACCAAATCTTGACAATTCCAGTGCCCAATCGACTATTCTGCCTGTGGCTTTGGGGTTCCTCAGTATGCACTGCAGTGTATAACGAGTGACAACTATGATCTCGTGGGCTCGGAAGTAGTGGCGCAGTTTCCTCGAGGCCATGATAAGGCCGAAGATTAGCTTTTGTACTCCAGAATACCTTGACCTAGCCCCCTGTAACAGGGTGCTAACAAAGTAGACTAGCCGTTGCACCACTTTCTTCCTTGCCGTGGTTTCGAGATCACCTCCACTGGCTTGCTCTGCCTCCTCCTGGTCTGTGCCCAGTCCTGCCATGACTGGTTGAGTTCCAACTCTGGATGGTGTAATTGCTGCAGCTGCTTCCTCATCCACTTCTCGCTGTGCCACCAGCGCTGCACTAACCACTTGATTCGTCGCAGCTAAATATAGCAACGACGGCTCTTGTGGTTTAGGCGCGACTAAGGAGGAAGCAGAGGAAAGGTAGGCTTTCAGGTCTTGCAGAACTGCTTCAGCTTCCGGGGTCCACTTCATCGGGCCAGCTTTCTTCAAGATTTTGAAGAAAGGCAGGCATGCTCAGCAGACTTGGAGATGAACCTACTCAGTGTGGCAACACATCCAGTCAAACGCCTCACATCTTTAACAGTCTTGGGTGCTTGTATTTGCTCGATCGCTCTTATCTTGTCGGGGTTGGCCTCTATCCCCCGTTGGGACACAAAGAAACCAAGGAGCTTGCCGGATGGGACACCGAACACACATTTCTCAGGGTTTACCTTCAAATTGATCTTGCGTAGGTTTGCGAACGTCTCTTCTATGTCTTGAATGAGTGTTGATCTATCCTTAGTCTTGACCACTATATCATCCATATAAGCTTCTACATTCCTGCGCAGCTGGGGCTCGAAACTAACTTGCACTACCCTTACAAAAGTGTATCCGACACTCTTGAACCCGAAAGGCATTCGTACAAAGCAGTACATGCCACATGAAGTTATGAACGTGGTCTTCTCTTCATCTTCTTTGGCCATAAATATCTGATGGTACCTGGAGTATGCATCCAAGAAAGATAGCAAATCACATCCGGAAGTGGAATCAACAATTTGATCAATGCACGGCAGGGGGAAAGGGTCTTTTGGACATGCTTTGTTCAAGTCCGTGAAATCAATGCAGGGCCTCCATTTCCCATTTGCCTTGCGCACCACCACTGGATTCGCCAACCAAGTTGGATGCAGTACCCCTTTAACCAAACCAGTTGCTTCAAGTTTCTTGATTTCCTCGACAATAAACTATTGTCACTCTAAAGCTTGCTTTCTGACCTTCTACTTGACGGGCCGAGCATGAGGACAGACATCAAGGTGGTGCTTGATTACCTCCCTGGGAACACCGGGGATGTCAGACGGTTGCCAAGCAAACACATCGACATTCGCCCGTAGGAAGGTAATGAGCGCGCTTTCCTATTTATCATTAAGGGTGGAGCTGATGGTGAATCTACCGTCAGCGCCATCCTGCCTTGCCGGAACCCTCTTCACAGCAGGTGAAGAAACCTTGGGTCTCTTGCTAGTGGAACTCTCTGGCAGGTCATCAACAGGCGCGGCACACTCCGAAGAGGCATGCTTCCCGGAGTCCTTGCCGGCACCTCTGCTAGCCTTCTTTCCCTTTTTTGTTTCCTTAGCGGGAGCTGGGGGGTCAGCTGCCTCAGCTGCTACCGCATCCTGATACATCTTGTCTACACATATGATCGCATCTTTCTTATCTGACGGGATGGAAATGATGCCTATCGGCCCTAGCATCTTCAAGGTGTTGTAGGCGTAATGGGATGCCGCCATAAACTTTGCTAGAGCTGGACGACCAAGAATCCCATTGCAAGGCAGAGGAAGCTCAACAACATCAAACACTACTGTCTCGGTCTGGTAGTTCTGTTCCCCACCAAACGTCACAGGCAATGTGATCTTCCCTTTGGGCCGGCTCCTGCCAGGGTTGATTCCTTGGAATGTACCCGTGGCCTTGAGTTCTTCATCAGGGATCTGTAGCTTGCCTACCACTTTAGGGGAGATCAGATTCAGCCCAGCCCTGCCGTCAACTAGCATCTTTGTTACCTTGAGGTTGCGGATTGTTGGGGAGACCAATAACGGCAAACACCCTACCACGATAGTGCGGTCAGGGTGATGCTCTTCGTCAAAGATGATAGGCGTGTGGGACCACTTAAGTGGCCTTCGGGAATCCGCAGTTGGGTCCACGGCATTGACTTCATGTGCCCATTGCTTGAGCTATCGATGAGAGGAGTGCAAGGATGCACCGCCATCAATGCACATGGCTTCAGTTGCCTTCTGGAATTCCTGTTCATTGGTTTCTTCTTCATCCACTTCATCACTCCCGTCATCTCCTTCTTTCTTTTCGTGGCCTCTGGTGGGCTTTTCCTTCTGCTGCGGAGTCTTGCCGCGGCGGCCTCCTCTGTTATCACGGCCTTTCCTGCCAGCAACCTCTTGGCCTTTCTCCCTGTCACGCTTCTCATATTCAGCCTTTTGGTTCTTACGAAGCTGCTCAACTTGATGACACTCTTGGAGGTCTTGGCCCTTGGTGCGATGGATTTTGAAGTATGGCCCGTTAGATTGCCTGGCCTTTTCCGCTGCCGCAGATTCCCCGCAATCGGCAGACGTAGCAGCTCCCTTGCCGGGGCCCTCGGTCTTAGTTCTCTTGGTGGCACTAGGATCACCTGAGCTCTGAACGACCAATATTGTCTTCTCTTGGCGCCTCCTATTGCACCTCCAGTTCCTCCCCTTCGGGTTGGGCACTGTCATCGACATCTGAATCGATTTCGATGCCAGCCTCCTCTCCGGGGAGTCGCCTCCCTTCTTCAGTCCGAGCGCACTTATCTGCCAAGGTGTATAGCTCATTGACGGTCTTGGGTAGCCAAACATTCATCTTGGTCCGCATCCTTCTGTTGCGCATGTTCGAATGGAATGCGACAATCACGGCTGCAGGGTGTATCTCTGGAATTTTGCGATGTACTCGACTGAACCTATGTATATACTTACGCAAATCCTCCCATTCATTTTGTGGAAGGTCCTGCAGATCACTGGCTTGTCCACGCTCTTGGTGGCCACCTGTGAAGGCGCCAACAAACTCATTCCATAAGTCTGCCCATGATGAAATGGAGTTTTCCGGCAGGTGCATCAGTCGTGTTCTCATATTTGTCTTAAGTGCCAAAGGGAAATAGTTGGCGAACACCTTCTCATCTCTGCCTCCGGCGGCTTGAACAGCAATTGTATATATGCTCAAAAACTCTGCCGGGTTTAACTTTCCGTCGTATTTTTCTGGCAGCTCAGGCTTGAAGAATCGGGCAGATGGCCAGCAGACCTGCCGTAGCTCACGAGTGAACGCAGGGCACCCAACCTCGAAAGGCAGGTACCTGACAGCACTAGGTGGGGGCTCGTCGTCGTCTCGGCCATTGCGCCTGTCGGACTGAGGGCGTGCCTCTTGGCGTCGCTCTATTATGACGCGTGCATCTTCCTTCCGCCGTTCTTCTAGAACTTGTCGGTGATCACGACGGGTTTGAGGGTCAGACGAAGGCATTGATGTCTCGTCAAGCTCGTCAACTCTTTGAGGTCGCCAAGGTTGCTGCTGGGCCTGTTGCCGCGGAGGGGATTGCATCGTTGGCGCAGCCCCCTCAGCACGGCCATCGCCTCGGGGTGCTATCATCGTTCGCCGGCATCGTGACGGCTCCGCATGCTGTGATTTATCGGCCTCAGCAAAGCCAATCAAACTCTGGATGGTGGCCCTCCACTCATCCATCTTGTCAGCGGTTGGCGGGAAGTGCAATAGGAGCTGGGCTCGTGTCATTGCTTCCGCGACCGTGCTTGGCATGGCCAACGAAGCGGACCGCGATGTCGCTCGACTCCTGGTAGAACCGACAGGAGCGTTGTCGCGTTCTTGCCATCGTGGACCAGTTGCCAAGGTGATCTGGTTGTGAGTGGGGCATGCTTGGGGGTTGAGGGCCCCGTTCGGTGCCCCGCCTTGCCCGTCTCGCTCCATGCAAGGTGTGCGCTTTGTAGCCGCGCCCGTAGCGGGCGGAACTGGAGAATCGTGGCTTCCGCCTGAGCGGGTGTCGCTATTGCGACTATGTCCGCCAGTGCGATGGGGAGATGGAGACTGGGCGTCCCATTCACCCGCAGCTTCCGGGCCAAGCTCGTCAGGACGCTACTGATGCCCATTCCCGGTGTTTCCTGCTCAAGCTTCGGCCGTGGGGGACACAACGGCGGCGCCGCCCGCGCCGGTTGTGTCGCCAGCGGCACCCGCCTCTCCCAACGCCGCCGTGGTGCCGACGGCGTCCGCGGCTGCGTGCGAGGGGGCCTTCAAAGTGGAGGGATGCACAGTCGCACAGGGTTTCTTCTTCGGCGCCATGGACGAAGATGTTGATGATGAAGAAGACGATGACGAAGATCGACGCGCTGTTCGCAACTTTTGGTTCGCGCAAGCGCTTCCCCCTACCTGGCACGCCAAATATGTCGTGGATGAACACGATCACCTATGGGGCCATGAGCCCCTTGTGGTTCGGCAAGGAGGAGATCATGTTGCATAAAGAGCGGAAGCCATGAGGCAGCACGATGATGGGGCTCTGGTCATTTTTACCCAAGTTCGAGCAGCTGAGAAGCGTCAAACCCTACCCCTGCTTTGGTGGATTGGATGGAGGAAACATGACAGCACGCAGTGCTCAAGCCCGGCAAGGTGGCCTCGGGGAGAGCTGCTACGCGCATACAGTGTGAGGGGGTCCGAATCCCTCTCTAGGTTTCCTTGCACCTCCTTTTATAGTCCAAGGGGTAACTACAGTGGCAAAACAGACATTATCCTATAATTAGATAGCTAACAGTGCTATCATACCTAACTCTAGCAGTTAGGACAAAGTGCATTAAATGCACCGCTAGGTGTCGTGCTGAGGGTGAAACCCGGCAAACCTGTCGTGCCGCTTAATCATCCTCAGCTTATCATCTTGACACGCCTCTGGACGGGTGTCGAACGGGTGTGATTTGCTTATCATTGAGCTGCCACGTGCTTAGTGAGATCCACTTAATCACCTGGAAGGTTCGACACAGCATCGACAAGTGACTGGTGTCACGATGCGGTGGAGCGGTGGTAGCTGGCCTGCGCCTGCCAGGCTATATTGGAGGGTTGTGCGCTTCAGTCCCTAGTCGCCCTGGAGGCGCTGCTGGTGGTGGTTTTCCTTTGCCCTTGCTTGTGGTGTCGACCTTGCTGGCCTCGCCTGGCCAGCAAGGGACACTCCTCTTGGGATCTTGACTTGTATGCTTAACTTGGTCTTCTTGATACACTCCTTGATCTCACGAAGAGCGGCTTCTCTGGCTTGGTTTTGCGTTACCCATTGGCGCTGGATATATGACTGTCAGCACGCCTATGTATGGGTCTGGTGAACAACTGCAAATGTTTGTTGCACTGACAGTATGGGTGATTTCTCCGTAAGAACCTACAGTGATGGAAATACACAGTTTTGCGCGAGTTGGGAAGAAATCTGCTAGCTGTCCTATCCATGCATGTGACACACCCTACATCTCCCTTTGTTTTCTACCCCAATGTGTTGCCTAATGCCCACATATCTTGAATGGTGTGCAGCAGCATCACATGTAGATTGAAAATCTCCTTTTTGTAGGCATCATAACATTTTACAGCAGGCTCTTTTACCCACACTGTCAGTAGTTCTTCTACAAGTAGCTGAAAGTAAATGTCGATGTCATTTCCAGGTTGCTTCGGGCCTTGGATAATCATTGACATCATAATGTATTTTTTCTTCATACACAACCAAGGAGCTAGGTTATATATGCATAGAAGCACCGGCCATGTTCTGTGTTTGGTGCTCATATCGCAAAAAGGATTCATCCCGTCAGTACACTCCCAGAGCCTTATACTTCTAGGATCCTTGGCAAAGTCTTTAAACTTGTTGTCGATTAATTCCCACTGAGCCCCATCTTTCGGGTGCCTCATATTTATCCGTAGTGCGCTCATCATGATGCCACCACAACCTCTTTGCCTCTCTAGGGTTTGCAAACAAACGCCTCAACCTTGGAATTAAAGGCAACTACCAAACAACCTTGAATGGGATTCTTGTCTTGAACTCGTCGTCAAATTTGTACTTGTCCTTTGCTCTCCTGTGCTTGTATCGTGCATGCTTGCATATGGGACATGCACACAAATCTTTGTACTCACCATGGTACAATATACAATCATTCACAAAAGCGTGTATCTTCTTTACTTCAAGTTCCAATCGGCAAACAATTTTCTTCGCTTCATTCGTGCTTTTGGGGAGCACATTATCTTCTGGAAGAATTTCTTTGAAAAGACCTAACAACTCTGTGAAGCCCATATTTGATAGACCACTTGCTGCTTTAAATATGAGAAGCGCTAGGGTGGCACTCAACTTGGAATATTTCTTTTTGCAACCTGGATACAATTCTTTCTTGGAGTTTGTAGCAATGGTTGGCAGATCCTTTTACCCAATCATATCCTTTCTTGGGTTCTTGAGATCTGCAATCATAGCAGCAAAATCTGGCATATCAAGATCGTCGTCATTGTCTGCATCGCCGTCTTGGTTTTCCTGTGGGGGTTTCAGCTTTCCGGTGTTCTATTGGCAGCTTGACGCCTCAGCCCTGATGTTAGATTCAACATCCATGTGACTCTGACCGGGGTTTGGCATCTCGCAGCCCTGGGTATATTCATCCATGACCTGCTCTTCACTGTGTTTGGTCCAACGTGTATATCCATCCATGAATCCCCGAGAGAGTAAGTGCCACTCGACATCTGTAACTTCACTTGACTCTGTATTGGCACAATGACTGCATGGACACAGGATGTAATCCTCATCACCAATTCTCTTCTTTGTACTTTCAGCCAAATTCATGAACCCTGTCATGCCACTGATAAAATCTGAGCTTCTCCAATTCTTAATCCATTCAGATCGTTCTATCTACACCACACGAAGGGTAATTAAAAACAAAAAAACAACATTACTACACAGATTAACTAATGCCCAAACATGCGTGCATAAATCACAAGATTTTATTTTCATAATTACTGAGGGTGCTCCATATTGTTATCCAGACGTGCGATGACAAAAATTAATGGCCAGTCAATTTACATGCGGAGTAATACAACACTACCCTTAGGAATTGAATACCTTAATTAAGCAACTCACGAAAAGAATACCTTAATTAATTAGCCGCGCGGCGAGCTCCACCCAGCAGACAGAGAAAAGCGCAATGTGGCGGCACATCGAGACGGCAGGGTCGAGGAGCAAAGCTTAGTGCGGCTACCGCCCTAAGTTTGACCTCCACTATCCTACCATCGCCCGCGATGGATGTGCTCCAATCACGCCGCCGTCGACGTTAATGGTTGAGCTCCTCCTATCTCCCACCGCAGACCGAGGATTGATCTCCTATGACGTCGCCACCGCCCACTGACCGAGGATTGACCTCTTATCCAGTAGCTGTTCCTTGGCCGCCGCCGCCATCTCTATCTGCAGAGCGGCTGTTTTATTTTTTGACGGGTATCTGCAGAGCGGCTGTTTACACTAGGTATTGTTGTAACTCAATTATATTGCAGCCCCATATGTACGGGATAGTACATCACAGATGATTATGTCATGGCAACCATATCTCACCTACGTTGTCTTCTCACACAGTTTGATGCGGAAATCGTGTGTGAAGTTGTAATACCTAACACAAATGACATGTATAAACAGTGTGCCGTATACAACATATAGTGCGAAAGTAGTTCCCGGCCGTTAGCTTATCCCCACAGTTTCCCCATTTCCCCCAAATCCCTAGATAGCCTCCAAATTCACTCGCATGGCGCTGACATTGGGGGAATGCGGACAAGTGGTGCTGATGGTTTCGGTGCGGCTGCTCCTGCTTGTATCACCGCTCTCAGCAGCGCCGCCACGACAGCAGTCACCGCCGAGCACTTGCCTAAGGTCTTCAGAAGGCAGGTGTACTACAAATCCAAATAGTCCTATCAGGTTCCAATCTATCCCGATCTTTTTAGCATGTCCAAAGTAGCTCCCTGCTAAATCCGTCCTGAATGGCCCTCCCCCAGAAAAGCAATCTGCCGCCGGATCCGGAGCATTACTCCAGACTCCCGCAACACGAGTTCGACTCCGAGTTTTGCACCACCGAGAAGTACCAAAAGCTTAGTTGTGTGCACAGGCACACTCCCACTCGACGTGTATGCATGGAGGGATTCGACATTAGTAGGCGGTTTCTCAGTTGCCCCTGAGAGGTTAGTGCTAAGTTCATCATTTTACTTGAGTTAATGCAACCGCTCATCCTGAATACTATTGAACATTGGCAAGGATATGAGGCTTGTGCCTTTGTTAACTTGCTGGATGAAGAATGGCATGGCAGGGCTCGGAGTGTTATCACCAAGCTCGTAGAAGATAACGTAAAGCTGAAGAAGAAACTGACTGATCTGGAATGTACAATCAGTACGATGAAGCAAGAAAGAGTCAATCACACGCAACAGATAAAAGCAAGATACAAGAAGGAACTAGCATGTGGAGTTGTGGTTGTCCCATTAGCCATGTTCTATGCGCTGTTTACAATGATGGTTAGGTTTTTTTTACAGTATTGCTAAAGCACATCTAGATGTGCTCTAAGTAATGCACATCTAGGTCCTATGCCATTGATGTTACGCGAAGAATCGTGCAGATATTTTCCATTGTCTTTTTTTCTTTTCCTTTGTAGTTTGATTATTACTGGTTTCACCAATAAGAAGAGCTCAATGTATTGCTTGCCAACTGTCCTACTCCATTCGTACCGGTGCATAAGTCACATTACGAAAACCAAATAATCCCAAAACTCGTTCCTTGTTTTTTGTCCGGAAAAAAGAAATCAGCCAATAGGAGTCCTGGGGCTAGTATGCATTCAATGACTTCAGACTACTTAGCATAACATGCAATGGTCAATTATCTACACGCAATGGTATTGATTACCAAATAATCATCAAGTTCTCTCATTTTTTTCCCACCTAGGTCACTGGTACGTAGGGAGTAGTACTATGAAAAATGATTGTTTCATATTAGGACGCTCCAACGTGTGTGCGTAATTATCACATTGAGAACTGTGAAACCGCGGGAATTTGGAGCGACTGGGCACAAATAATTGTGGTTGATTATGTCAGCGGTTAGATAATACGTCAATCCCCCGCTTCAATTGGCATTCCTCTTCTCTGCATACCCCGCTTAAGTGTCCACCATCTTCATCGTCCCCGGCCGGTCACGCTACACACTTGCACACACTCTGCAATCTCGCTTTCTCGCGGTTTGTATATGTACCGCAGCCATGTCGAGTGACAGCAAGGACGGCAGTTCTGCCAGCAATCTGGTGCCCGATGATAGGTCAACATTGGAATCATCCTGCTCGTCTTCCATGATTCCGGCGTCAAGCCCAGACCTCAATTATATCCAGATCATGGAAGGGACGCCGCCTATGGAGTCGTCAGCCGACAACCAGACGGACAAGGAGCTGTCGGAGGATGAAGAAGAGGACGACTATGATGATGAGGAGGAATGGTCGAACGAGGAGGAGGAGGACAGCGACAAGAATGACAATGACGATGGCGGCGGCCATGAAAAGCCAACGGTCAGCGGCAAGAAGCATCCTCGCCAAGACGATGTCGCGGGGCCATCCAACAACAACAACAACAACAAGAGGGACTAAATTAAGCAGACTGTACATATCTCTATTTCTGTTCGCTCATATTAATTCGTTATGTCTTATTCCCCTTTCAATCTCATCGCAGACAGTTAGTAATACGTATTCGACAGATATCTTTTACATTATCGCCACAGGTTGGTTTCTTGAATTGTATGCCCTGTCGAGCACACAATTCACAAAAAAAGACCGTACGGGCTGTCTATAATGATCGCACACAATTCTGATTACCGACCTGTTTGCCGGGTATCACAAACATCTTGTTTCGCTGAATTGTTTGTGTTCAACTCGATCATCGCAAATGGTTCATCGGAGCGAACTGTATGCCGTATATCGCACACACCTTGATCTAGCTGCCCGTTTCGGTTGTTCTATCTCATGGCAAATAGTTTGTATGGATCAATCATATGCCCCGCATCGCACACGCAACTACAATCTGAACCGTGTTTGATGTATCCGCCATCGCAAACATTTTGCATCTTTTGTGACGGTTTATTTACATCACCATTTGCAATTAATGCATCGCACACAGTTTTGTCGAAGGGTCTCTGATTGTAGTGTCGTGTTAGCAGCATCCTACAGTAGTGATAGGTTGGAGATGTATCAGCATCCGAAGCTTAATTCCTGCTCGTCCTTGAGTAGGGAAATGATAAAAGAAATAATTTATGAAGTGTGAATCCTAGAATATAACAAACCTTTGATCACATAGGCAATTATAATTCTAATAACAAGTAATGTCATTTAATTAAGTTCAAAATATCATAAAGTGGTAATGAAGTATCTCGCTAGCTCTTTCTGAAACCACAAAACATATATGCAGATCTCCTTCGAAGTTCAAGCGGTGATTAAGCATTATAATTTAGGGCAGAATACATCTAGTCATGCTCACACCCAACATCAAATAAACCAACTGCATGTTACACTAAGAATGACAATAGCACTCTTAGGATTGGTGCTAGAATGAGAAGGTGATGACTCAACAATAAAAAGTAAATAACATAAAAGTAAAGAGAAGGACCCTTTGTAGAGGGAAGCCGAGATTTGCAGCGGTGCCAGAGCTTATTGCTTAAAATAGAGATAATTCATTTCAGAGGTGTATTTTCCTGTCATCGGTTTACGATCCATTTTACCAGCCTCCCTCAAATTTGACGAGTGAATAAACTCTCGCCGGCAAGTAAAACACACTTAGCATGGTAGATATTGACTACTGTGTCACTCCATGAGTGGTACGGGCACACAAAATAGATGCTCATTTGAAGATTTAGAGGTGGCACATGCAAATATACTTGGAATAGCAGGTTAATACCAGATATGTAGGTAGATATGGTGGACTCTTATTGCATGACATTGTTTCAAGATTTTGGATGCACAAGTAGTATTTCTACTTAGTACAAGTGAACACTAGCAATAAGATTGAGAAGCGACCAACCAGAGAGCAACAACGATCATAGGCATGGCAAGTACATGTGGATGTGGACCCATTAAAAATGCTATGGAACCAAATTGGCAAAAGCTTCAAGACTCTTCATTTTTGGTTAAGTGATCCAACATCACATTCAGTCCATAGGAAACACAATAATCTAGACCAACATAAAAAGAGCCAAAGGGGCAGATCCAACTAATCTCGGCCATCGAACTCAGTCAATCCAACGACCTAGACTGTTCCAATGGTGAGCGTTCAATATGTAACGTGCAATTAATATCATACCAAATATTGCACTAATCATAGAATTAACACACAAATAATAGCATACCTAATATCCGCGTGCAATTAATATATTGCCTAAATATTAACGTGTGTTGCACGTGCGCATTTACTAGTATTAAAAGGGGATGAGGTTTTGATCATGACCTAATTACTCAAAGTGCTCGAAGACATTTCTCCAAAACCTTCAGCCACTTTCCCACATTCCAATTTGTCAAAACCCTAACTCTCAAACTCGGTCCCACCGATACATCTACAACCGGACCCACCGAGTTCAACGTACACAGAGCCACAGCTTGATAACCCACAAGTATCGGGGATCACGATAGTCTTCGAGGGTAGTATTTCACCAAATTTATTGATTCGAAACACGGGGAGCCAAAGAATATTTGTAAGCCTTAGCAGTTGAGTTGTCAATTCAACCACACCTGGAAAGTTGTTTCTCTGCAGCAAAGTGTTTAGTAGCAAAGTAGTTTGATAGTTTTGATAGTAGCAGTAACAGTAACAGTAGCAGTTCTATAGTGATTGTAACAGCAGCAAGAACAATAGTAACTTCGCAAAGATAATATGAGCAAAGCATAGGCATTGGATCATCGATAGATATTTGTGTTGGATGACATTCATCATGTAACAGTCACAATCTAGAGCGATACACAATAGCTCCAATTCATCAATTCATTGTAGGTATGTATTCCGTATATAGTCGTACATGCTTATAATAAAACTTCCATGACATCTTTTGTCCTACCCTCCTGTGGCAGCAGTGTCCATAAGGAAATCTAAGGGATATCAAGGCCTCCTTTTAATAGAGAACCAGAACAAAGCTTTAGCACACAGTGAATACATGAACTTCTAGAATTACAGTCATCCCCGGAGAGTATCCCAATTATTGTCACCTTTGGATCTATGGATCAGAACAATAACAAGTGCATATAACTAGCAGATAGGATCAAGAACTCAAATATATTGATGATAGCATAGAGGGTTCATATATGAAATCATGGCACTCAGGCCCTAGTGACAAGCATTAAGCATAGCAAAGTCATAGCAACATCAATCTCAGAACATAGTGGATACTAGGGATCAAGCCCTAACAAATTGACTCGATTACATGACAAATCTCATCCAACTCCATCACCGTCCAGCAAGCCTATGAAAGAATTACTCACTCCCGGTGGTGAGAATTATGGAATTGTTGATGAAGAAGGGTTGATGATGATGGCGACGACTAATCCCCCTCTCTGAGCCCCAAACAGACTCCACATCAGCCCTCCCGATGAAGAACAGGAGGAGGTGGAGGCTCCGTATCGTAAAACATGATGATTCTTTCTCCTTGATTTTTTCTAGGAGGCGGTACTTATGGAGTTGGAGGTAAGGTAAATGGTGGCTCGAGGGGTCCACAAGCTCTGGTGGCGCACCCTAGGGGGTACTACCTGAGCTTGTGGCTCTGTGGTGCTCCCCCTCTAGTAGATCTTTTCTCCAATATTTTTTATGTATTCCAGAAAAATTCTCCGTAAAATTTTAGCCCAAAGCTAGAACTTTTATTTTTGCACGAAAATAACACCATGGTAGTTCTGCTGAAAACAACGCCAGTCCGGGTTAGTTTCATACAATCATGCAAATTAGAGTCCAAAACAAGAGCAAAAGTGTTTGGAAAAATAGATACGTTTGGGACATATCAACTCCCTCAAGCTTAACTCATTGCTTGTCCTCAAGCAATTCAGTTGATAAACTAAAAGTGTTAAAAAGACTTAACAAACTCTTTCATTCTCGTTGCTATATATATGCCTAACTAGTGATCAAATTTTCAACAAAGATTATGAAATAACCATATGAATGATAACAATTAGGTCTCATGTTTACTCATGACAATAACATAATCAACTAGCGAGAAATAATAAAATATCTCAGATGCCAACAAATTGTCAAAACAATCATGATATAATGTGATAACATGGTATCTTGCTAGCCCTTTCTACGACTGCAAAACGTAAACGCAGAGCACCTCTGAAGGTCAAGCAGTGACTAAACATTGTAATTCAAGGTAGAAGAGATCCAGTCATGCTCACATCCAACATTAACTAGACTCAATGCATGTTAAACTAAGAATGACAATAGTGCTCCCAAGGTTGGTACTTGAATGATATGGTGATGACTCAACAATAAAATTAAATAACATGAAAGTAAATGGAAAGGCCCTTCATAGAGGGAAGCTGAGATTTGCAGGGGTGCTAGAGCTCGAAGCTTAAAAAAGAGATGAATACATTTTGAGAGGTGTGTTTTTCCTGTCAATGTCAAGACAAATGATTTCAATATCTTCCATGATAAACATATTATTAGTGATTCCCAAGCAGAAATGAAAAGATTTACGCACCCTCAACAATACAAACACAAGCCATGGCTAGCCAAATCCTCGGGTGCCCTCCAAACAATCAACTTTCCAGGGGGAGTTTGTTTTATTATATTTTTCTTTGTTTTTGTTCAGCAGGATTGGGCATCCCAATTACCAACCTCTCTATTGCAAGGACGAGTGAATAGACACTCATCATGAGAATAACCCACTTAGCATGTGACGATGTCCTGGGCTAGGGGGTCGTAGCCCAGCTGGGCTAAAGTAAGGGCCGGACTACCAGCCCATTGAGGAAGCAAGACCCCGGAGGCCCTCGAAGTGCGGTGACTGAATACTTGGCGTGTATTTCAAGCATATTTAGATTCGACATGTGAATCCTTAGATGTCAACCGACTACGTGTAACCCTAGATACCCCCTAGTGCCTATACAAACAAGGAGGTTTAGTTCATAGAGGGCATCCATCCATACACCCATTCATCATACCCCTAGGGTTTAGACCACAACTTATGATCTCGAGGTAGATCAACTCTATACTTTCATACCTTCATAATATAAACAAGAGCAGGACATAGTGTTTTACCTCCATAGAGAGGGCCCGAACCTGGGTAAATACCCTGTGTGTTCTTCTCATGTTACCCGTTGATCCGATCAAACAGCTCAGGCCCCCCTACCCAACATCTGCTGGTTTTGACACCGACATTGGTGCTTTCATTGAGAGAATGATGTTGGATCACCAGGGGTCAATGGCTCGTCTATACATTGATAACAGCATTGGCTGTGGTGACATCTTCATCCTCGGCCAGTCATTTTTCATGCTGATCTGACTGGCCATCTAGGCCGTGTGGAGAATTTCGCTCCAAACCAATTCATCACGTTCGAAAGCCTGGAGTTTACCGCAGACTCTAGAGGTGATCTGGTCCTTTCGAGGTGGACGTCGGATCAGCACGAACCTTCTTGCTCTAATAGCTCTGAAGCCGGACTACGATAGTGACATCGGATCCGTCCTCCTCCCAGAGCCGACCACAGAGATAGATCTATTGGTCGGCACATGAGGTGTAAACAATAAGCCCTTGGGCACCTCAGTGCTGAGCTTGTCTTCGGAGCCGGCAACGCCGATTGCTCCACCAGCAATCGATGCAACAACTGCTCCCACCACCCAGGGATCGACCTCGGGCGAGCAAGAGGCCGATGCCACCAAAATTGGCCCGAATAAATTGTTCCAGATCAGCCTGGCCTACACTCATGTCCTGGATACTGAGGAAATCTCGCAAATCATTGATGTGCTAGATCGAGTCCAAAACATGGCAATCTCATCCACCTTCTACGATCAGATTGGATGTAGAGCCGACGATCTGGAAATTTTCATCCCACCCACCACCCACCTAGTGGCAATGCTCGAGGACTTGATCGACACGCTCGACTATGGCTCCGACCAGGACATGGATGAAGACGTCGGTGATGATCCCGGAGTAGAACCACTCGCGGCCACGCTCCATACAAGGAAGTGGGCAGCAATGTCCACATACGATGTCTACATGGTCAATACTCCAAAAGACAAGTCTAAGGAGAAGCCGAATGAAAACCCTAAGCGCTGCCACTCTAAAAAGCAATCTAAGGGCCACAACGTTAGCTGGAGCACAACCAGCACTTCAAGCGCCGCCGATGATGGTGCTGCGCACGAAGATGGATAATCTGGCCTCACCCGCCCAATAGAACGGGCCCATTCGAACACCCGAGGAAGTCAACCTCGACGACATGGGCACCTACAAAAATGGATCGGACAAGGATTATATGCCAGAGTCCGAAGACGATGTAAGCCTCAGAACCAAAGACTTTGTCGTACCCATGAACCCGTCGGAAAAAGCACAGTTCCAATGGCAGGTAATCACGACCATGTGAATCATGAAAAAGAAGCAGCAGGAGATGTATACCCATGAGAACGCGCTCAACGACAAATGGCTAAAAATCCTTACGCTTGAAGCATGCCTCAAATCCCGAGGCGCGGCCCCCAGATGGTTCCTAAAGTAGTGGCTGTTACCTGACTTTAATGACAAAGCCGCGGATAATGAGCTACTCATGCACGGCCATGTAGTCCAAGCTGGCCGACCCCCTAGAGGGCGAGATCGGCCAACAGGGGGCACCCAAGGCACCCCCTGTGAAATCCCGCCCTCACAGCAAGACTGCGATCGAGCAGCCGAAGACCTTAGACCTGCGTGATAAGCTAGAAGCCAACAATGCTCCTTCCCAATCCATTTACGGGTCACGGAGCAGTGCACCTGCTAGTCTTGAAAGCTATGACGCTTAACTGGATAGGCACGAGAGGACTCGGGAACAAGTCCGAGCTAGAGAAATGGCTCATGCTCAACCAGACATGCCTCATTTTCGAGGGCTCGTGCATCCCGTATGTTTTACACATGAAGTCATGGAGCACTATCTCCCAGAGGGGTTCAAACCCATCAATATCGATCAGTACGATGGGACAACTGACCTGGCTGTCTGGATAGAGGACTTCCTTCTCCACATCCACATGGCCCGAGGAGATGACGTCCATGCCATAAAATATCCACATGGCAAGGCATTGGCTTCACAGCCTACCTAGAAATTCCATCGAAAGCTAGGAGGAGCTCGATGAGGCTTTTCGGGCGAATTTCCAGGGTACCTATGTTCGGCCCCGATTGCTGACGACCTCAGTCATGTAGTCCATAAGGAGGGCGAATCATCTCGGAAATTCTGGAATTGATTCTTAACTAAAAAGAATCAAATCATCGACTGCCCTGACGTTGAGGCAATCGCTGCTTTTAAGCACAACATCCGGGATGAATGGCTCGCCTGTTAGCTCAGACAGGACAAGCCGAGAACCATGGAGGCCCTTACCTCTTTGATGGCCCGCAGCTCCCATAGGAGCGATTCCGGCACCCCCAGAGTGCATTAGGGCAACAGAAAGTCTAGGCGCAACAGAAACAAGCGCCGAAATAAGAACAATAGCAGCGACGCCGAGGACCTAGCAGTTAACACATGTTTCAGCGGCCAACGGGGCGACCCTAAAAAGAGACCCTTTAAAGGGAAGAAGGACGGCCCTAGCGCGTTGGATAAGATACTCGATAGATCCTGCCAGATTCACGGCACCTCGGAAAAAGCCCGCCAACCACACCAATCGACATTGTTAGGTGTTTAAACAGGCTAGCAAGGCAGTACCCGAGGAATCCAGCAAAGGCCGCTCTCTAAGCGATGACAAGGACGAACGCGGGCCCAACAATGGCGGCCAGAAGCAGTTTCCCTCCAATGTCAAGGACGTCAATATGATCTACGCCACGCACATACCCAAGAGGGAGAGGAAGCGTGCACTGCGGGATGTCTACACCTTGGAGCCTGTATCCCCAAAGTTAAACACATGGTTGGCTTGCCCGATCACTTTTGACGAAAAGTACCACCCGACCAGTATCCGTCATGGCGGGTCCATAGCTCTGGTCCTAGATCCCATCATCGATGGGTTTCACCTAACCCACGTCCTCATGGACATCAGAAGTAGCCTGAACCTGATCTATGCTGACACGATCAGGAAGATGGGCATTGATTCATCAAGAATCCAGCCCAGTAACACCACTTTTTAGGGTGTCATCCCCAACATAGAGGCCCGATGCACGAGCACTGTCGCACTGGAAGTTGTTTTAGGCTCCCCCGACAATTTCCGAAGTGAAGACTTGATCTTTGACATAGTGCCCTTCAGCAGTGGCTATCACGCACTGCTCGTTCACACTGCCTTCGCCCGCTTCAACGTGGTACCGCACTATGCATACCTAAAGCTGAAAATGCTGGGACCCAATGGCATTATCAACATTAATGGTAACACAAAGCGCTCCATCCGTAGAGAGGTGCAAATAGCAGCCTACGCAGCTGATTCCTAGGCAGTCGAGGAAGCGGCCCGATGTCCTCCATCGGATCTACCAGGTTCTTCGAAGTGAGTCTGTAGCCTCACTCAGGCTTTTGGACGCAATCACGTAAACCCTAAATAGGGATACGCGCTCCCTAGCTCCCATCCCATGGTAGCAGACTATGTACTCAAAGTACATAACTTCACAATAAAAATTCCTTGGGGGCTTGGGGAGCAGAAAAATAGGGCGTGTCATCTCAGCTTACCCAAACACATCCAATGCCTGGCGATCTCTTCGGCATAATAAAGCCCCACCGGCCAGTACATTTCAGCAGCGTCAGGCTGCCACTACGGCCCTTGCCTTGTAAGGGGCCCCGCATTCAGCATGCGTCGAGCACAGCCCATGCGGAGTAGTTGGCCATCTTCAATAGCACAGAGGTGCAGACATGCGTCAGGGAACAGACATGGGTCAACCACCTGGTTCATTAAAGCCCTATAACACCCTCCGTCTTTTTATTTTCTTACATACTATCTGTATCGGTTATGGTTCTTCCATGTAAACAGCTTGGCACTTATGATCGAGCCCCATGTATGATAAAATGGACCTTACTTGGTCCCACTACAACTTTGAGTGTGTTTTTCTTCTTTGGCCTCTCGGCTTGTAGTAATACATACAGATGAGCTTAGCCTTCGATCGAGGGCTTGGATTTAGAACCAAGTCTATGATAAAGTCCAAAAAATTGCTCGGCGTCTCAGATATGGCATTATATGCATTAGTTTAGAATTGTGATTCTAGTCAATGATTGGGTTGCCCGGCTCCTGTGTTTACCTTCTACGTTTTGCTATGTTTTACTAGGAGCATAAAGGGAGAACCACTACAATTACACTTCTAGGTCGAATGGTCAAGTGCCTTAGTGGACAAAGCCAAAAATTGGTTGTCATAATAGGCGCAAACTGGTCGGCAATCCGAAGACAATGTCAAACTAAAGGCCGCTAGAGGTTACGCTATGATAAACAAAGGGTCTTTGTCATCAGGGCTGAGGTGTCAAGCTAGGTGTACTTCGGATCACTTCACCTTGGGCTAGTTAAACTACCCCAAATATTGAGCTCCTATGACTAAGTGAAAGTTATTAAACCATTATAGTCTGATTGCCTAGTTTCTCTAAACACGCTACCTCCTCTGGTCCTCGAGACATTGGCTAAGGGTGTACTCGTTTTAAAGAAACACCCCATGTAGCATCTGCACGGGGGCTGAAGCCAATGACTTCTTGCTTTTAGATTTAGGAACAGTCATGAAGGAACAGTCAATAACATATCAGACAAAACCGATCATTTAAAAAGATAACTTGTTTTATACATAGTACTCCTCGGCATACACGGAAAAAATCAGAAGTTAAGTTCTGCCTTGCTACATTTGACCTCGGTCACCCGAGCACCTTCATGCACCCACGCCAGAAACTGTTTCGGTGTCCGATCTTTTCCTGCAGGAGGTCTAGAGGTGATTTCGAGCGGCTTGATCTTCGGGAAATGCACCATTGTAGACACGTATGCCTTTTCCGCCCCTTCCAGACAGGCCGACCGCTTCCACTTCTCCACCTGGGGGCTAGTTTCCTGAACCCTATTCACTAGGCCGAAGAAGCTTGTCGGCATCGGCTGGCCCGGCCAGAGGTTAATTCAGATATCCTGCATCACCGGCCATGCTTCATGGAAGAGCTCCGCCAGCTGCTTCATCTGATTGTTCAGCAGCGACGGATGCTCGATTGCCTAGAATTGGGCGCAGAAGGTCTTCTCCTCAGACCCATCAGGTTGGGTCATGAAGTGTGCACTAGCGTCCGCAGCACTCCACGGCAGGTCCCTAAAGACCTATGAAGAACCCCGGACTTGCATAAGATGAGCATATCGACTGTCACCAAAAATGCAGCAAAGCAGATAGGGCTTACCGGCGGCGATTTGCTTCACTTGTTGAAGCATCTCGCGATCAGCTCGGGCCTGGGTCTTCGCCTCCTTGCATGCCGAGCTGGCTGTGGCCATCTCGGACGTGAGCCTATCCTTCTCCTTCTGAAGGGCATCGCGTTGTGCAAAACCCTTCAGATCTTCTTCGACCTCGGCAACCCGGTCCACGTCCTTCTTGATGCTCTCCTTTTCTTTGGCCAGCTCTGCGCTAGCCTTCTCCACTGCACCACTCTACTGTTTGGCTTCTTGCCAAGTTGTTTTCAGCTCAGACCAAAGCTTTTCTAGCTACACAAAGGTAGTTGTAAATACATCAGCATATGCATTACAACTTACGACAGACATTGCAAATTCACCAAAGCCTCAAAAATTTTGATATTTACCTTCAGCAACCTCCATCCGCATCTTGAGCAGATCCGTGTCCTTCTCGGACCGGTCGAGCTTATGGTTCAACTCCTCCAAACTCCCTAGCGTTGGATGCTGAAAGCGAGGCTGAAACCTGCAACGAACATAGTTAGCTTCCTTGGACAGCATCAATCCCCTGGCCGGCTTCTTTCTTTCGACCAGGGTCTCGAGGTCTACAGTATGGTCGCTTCTACCAAATGTTCATTTTGTTACTAAGACCCCCGAGTAAGATCTTGGAATCTCACTCAATACTCGCGGGCTACTACAGCTATGCGGTTATTTTATGTGCTCGTGGCAACTCAATTCTTCGAACGATTTTACTTTTCACCTTACCAGCTCAAAAGGCCATTATATGTGTCTAGCTGAGACAGTCTTGCTTATATGATGATATAAAATCTAAATAAAAGGCTGGGAAAAGTTACCTCAAATCCATGAAGGAGGCTCTTGAAGGCCTCCTTGATACCGGCCTCAGTGGATCGGTTACTCTGCAGTGCCACGCCCAGTAGGATGCGGTGCTCGGCAATGATGGAGGAATCCATCATGGATGCCTCCATCTCTTTGGTCCACCCGGCCAATGCCTGCCCTGTGGTAGGAGGGGACGAACGAGCCACCTCGGCCCTCCCCGTCATGGGATGGATGGCTTCTGTAGAAGGCTACCGAGGTGGCTTTGGCTCAACTGGCGCCGAGGTGGTTGTCTGCCCCAGTTTCACCCCCTCCATAGAGGAGGGGATCTTCTCCACAGGATCCTTGGAGGCCGAGGCCTCTACCTCGGCCATAAGGGCATCGGCCTCGGCCACCGTAGTGGTCTAGGGTGGGGCCTGCTGGGAAGTTGCCTCCCCCATCCCTTGTTGGGTAGTGGGGGAGGGATGATGCTCCTCCGAGCTACTCACACGAGTGAGCCAGCTCGACGACTTCACGTCGCTTATATTGGAGCGCTGCAGACTACAAAGAAAAGATAGATGATCAATCGAAGAGTGCAGATAATTACGCTTGGGTACTTCTCACATGGGAAGAAGGTGTACCTCCTGGGTGGTGGCCTTGGCTATAACATTTCAACGAGGTCGTCCTCCATTTCGGAGGAGTCGACCTTAGCTGCGGGAGGGGCCTTGCGGGGAACGACGTCTGTAGCCTTCACGAGGCACCACCATCTCCGGACAATCTGAGCCCCGCGATGTCCTCGGACGCCACCCTTTTCTTCTTCGGGGAGGAGGAACCTTCCTCCCTTTCCTCCCCTTCCTCATCCTTTCTCTCCTCTTCATCCGAGGAGATAACCCAGATGTTCTCGGACCTGGTGTCCACCAAATCTCGAATCTGAAGACCCTCCCTTTTCTCTGTCGGCCCTTTATCTTTGACGAGGGCCTTTGTGGGCACCACGGCCAGGAGGGCCTGTAGCTCAGGGGTCCTTGCATTCTCGGGCAGCGCTACTGGGTACACAATAAGCGCCGCCTTGGATGCCCATTTGTGGAAATAGGGGAGGAAGATTAGGACAAATGCTAAATGTAAAGTTGATGATAGAACACATAAAGTGATATTTACCTCAGAAGGCCCACATTCGGCTTTGTAGCCAATGTCTGGACTGTCATTGGGGAACTCGTTTTGAGACGGATTGAAGAGAGCCGTCCACATCCCGTTGATGTTGGTACGGAAGAAGTTCTGTAGAGTTGGCGTATCCTCGGGCATGTAGAGCCACATAGGATTGGCCCGGAGCTGGAGGGGAAGGATGTATCGATGTAGCATCACGTTTGCCACATCCACCAGCTTGAACTTCTTCTAGAGAGCCTGCAGCCGCTCTTGGAGTGCCTCGACCTTGTCTAGGTTGCCCCATTCAAGGCCCTGCTTCTGCCAGGACACTAGCTTCCTTGGAGGAATGCCAGTGAAGAAAGGAGATGCAGCTTGATCCGGGGCGAGTGGCTCGGTGATGTAGAACCACTCACGCTGCCAGATTGGCTTTTGGAGTTTGCTGATCATGGCGTCATCACACTCGGCGAATTCGGCACCTCCACTCTTTAGCTTGATGCAGCAGGTCCTGAGCCATAGGCCGAAATGCAGCTCCACACGGAGGAAGACCTCACACACTATGATAAAAGTGGTGAGGCGGAGAATGGAATTCAGGGATAGATTGTGGAAATCTAGCCCGTCGAATAAAAGAATCCCCAGCACGAAGGGGTGCAGGGGAACCCCAGACCTCGGACAAGGTGGTGGACGAAGATGACTCGCTCCCTGGGTTAGGAGTGGGGACACGCCGGCCAGGCTATGGGGCCCGGCAGGCGGCATCGGCGGGGATGTACCCCGCCGCGCGAAGCTCAACGATGGTAGCGTCGATGACCTTGGAGGCCACCAACCTCCCCTTCACATCGGCGTCGGCCATTAACACTAACAAAAGACACATTCGTGACATGATGTCCTGAATGAAAACTTTTTCTATTATGCTTATGACACTTCTATGGCGATAATTGTGAAAAAAAACATGTATCATCATACATGTGGTGGGCTCCTACTTCTATGAAAAAAATCATGACAGAAAATGGGCTTTTCGTCCTGGGTCGGCCGGAGACGATTCTACATGACATTCTTTGGGCCGTTAGATGTAAAAAATCATGGTAGAAGTGAGGGCGATGAAAATTTGGGGGAGTTCCTGGTTACGGTGGGTGGTTGGGGGCGAGCGATGCGGTGTGGTTTGCACGTTTCCCTCTCGAACGCGCGTATGTGTGAGGCGTTCTCTAACTGAACCCGAGTGACGTGTTGGCTTAGTGATCCCGAGCGATCGCACTAGCTACGTACTGAAGCCGACCGATCCCTGCACTGCTAACTAAACCCGAGCAATTCCTTTGCTGCTAACTGAACTCGACCGACTCCTTTGCTACTAACAAAACTCGATCGATCGCTGGTGCTGCTTACTGAAGCCGACCGAACCCCGTGCGAGACATAGCTAGCCATTTGGGTTGCCTTTGGATGAACAATGTCTGTTGTTGCCATGGGCGAAATACATAAAACGAGTTGAGGTGTGGTGAGTCCAGTCGGTTGGTTGTCTATGGATGAATAGTTCCTTGTTGTGGTTGGTTGAGCAGGACCCCCGTGGTGGCCGTTCACTACTGCAGGATGCTGCTAACGCGACACTACGATCAGAGACCATTTGATGAAACTGTGTGAGATGCATTAATCGCAAACGGTGATGTAAAAAACCCATCAAAAAAGATGCAAAACATTTGCGATGGCGGATACATCAAACACGGTTCAGATTTTACTTACGTGTGCGATGTGGGGCATACGGTTGGTCCATACGAACTATTTGCGATGAGACAGAACAACAAAAATGGGCAGCCATATCAAGGTGTGTGTTATGCGGCATGCAGTTCGCTCCGATGAACTGTTTGCTATTAGGGAATGCAATAGAAACAGTTAGACAGATCAAGGTGTGTGTGATATACGGCATACGGTTCACTTGGACAAACTGTTTTCGATTAGGAAACACAACAAAAACGGTTCAACCTAACAAGATGTGTGTGATATGCGGCATACAGTTCACATATATGAACTATTTGCGATGAGCCAAAAGAACACAAACTATCCGTGTAAACAAGATGTGTGTGATACGCGGCAAACAGCCCACTTGGATGAAATGTTTGCAATGAGAAAAGATAACACAGACGGTTACTACAGTTAACTCGTGTGCGATTCTATGTGTACAAAAAACTTTGAAAAATACAAACTAGTTGCTTGCGGTGGCTAGGAGTAACGCACACGATGCGTGTGCGAGTACTCGTGTGCGATGATTAGTAAGTTACACATACGTTTCCTTATGGTAACACGTGTGTGATAACATGTGACACCGCATACGGTTGTCGGGTTGTGTGCTCCACTTAGTCTTCCCGTGCTCCATCGAAGGCTTCCCACGCTCCACAGGGGTGAACTGTAAAATCCCCAATCCCCTAGCCAGTTGCTAGCTAAAAATAACCACAACAATGGCCGCCGCCGGTGATTCGATATTGATCCAATTGCTAGCTAGTTACCCACACATACCGGCATACCCCCAATGGCCGACAACGAGATGGAGTCGCGCGACGGCGGAATCGAGGCTGAAGGCATGATGGTCAGCTTGGCGGTCGATGACCATGCCGCCGCCTCTCCTGACGATGGCCAGAGGAAGTAGGAAACACGGTACGAGCAAGCCACCAGGTTAGCCAGGGTCATCCTAAAAGCGGACAGGGATCACAAGCGGGCGATACTACTGGCTCGGTGCAGAGTGCGGCGGATGGTGCGGGCGGGGGAGGAGGGACCTCGATGACGCAAGGAAAACTGCAGCAGGGGCGGCCACCGCACGAGGCGTAGGCTTATGTCCCAGATGGAGGAGGGCGCAGTGCCAGACATTGCCAGGGCATTCCCGGGGGCCGTCACGATAGCCCTGGCGAGAGCCAACGTGGTCTCGCCGGACATCGCCGGGGCAGACCTGGCGGTCGCGGTAGCCCTGGTGAGCACTGCACCCAAGGCAGTACTGGCGATTCCCAATGTCGAGTCTGCCCCAACCTTGATCGATCAAGGTGTGTAGGTCTTCAACTTGGCGGTCTCCGCTCCCACCAAGGCCATGATAGACACGCTGATGGACGATGACTGTTGTGCATGCTGGGTCAGTGTCAGGTGCACAGTGTAGCACTTTGTGCGCGCGCGGTTCATTATATTCTTGTAAATTAGCAATATATTTATATATACTTAATTGATTTCTTCATGCATGTCAAATATGTCAATTGTATGGGCTGGCCTGTCTGTATATTATCTGAATTTGCAATATGGACAATTAATATGCAAATGCCTTCTGGACATCGGTGGTGATCGCCACATGGAAAACATGGACATCCTCTACTCTACCGGGCACATGCTTAAACTGAATGAACTGTGTACGATACTAATACTCTCCATGAAAATTTAAGAACTTGGGTAAAAGCATTTGAGTAACATATATATAGTGGTTACGCTATTCGACAAAAGGAGGATCTTCGTAACACGGTTTTGACAACCATATGGTCCATATCTACATACTTAACATAGTAACAACTAGCACATTTTAAGAGGCTAAGGGCCAACAACCATATGGTCCATATCTACATACTTAACATAGTAACAACTAGCACATTTTAAGAGGCTGAGGGCCAACAACCACAACTATCTGCTGGCAGCAGCTTGATCACGGCGACTCGGCATCTCGTCAATGAATAGGAAGAACCCTCCTATGCCTTGGTAGAGCATGAGTAGAATAGTGTCTCCAATTTTCCAATATGGATGCATTACCACGCCAAGCGAGAACTTGTTAATTTGAATGGTTCCATTTCTGTGGGAAATGCAGTACCTTGCAATCACTTCGGCATTATTAGCAGGCACAAGTGTAATTCGACCACACCGGGAAATCGATTCGGGAACAGCTGTAGCGGACAATTTCTGTTGAAATGTAGAATAAAAACCAATTGTAACATATCGTTGAAGATATATATAGTTTATGAACATCAACATAAAAATAAGACTTTGTACCAGCGTTTTGTGCACACAATTGGTCTTGTTCAATGTGTGCACCATAGGTATAATTAATCCCATCCAAAATCTAGCGTTCATACGTTGTGCTATCTCTGTTAGATTATCAACAAATTTTATGACATGCTTCAAGTCTTTCCAATAAAATTTGGTACACCGAGTAATATACAGATCGTTAACTATGCATCCAACATATCCTGCTTAAAAGGTGGAAAGCTATTATTTGTTCTGAACAAGGCAAAAGAATATATAGTGCGCATAAATTGGTAAATAGAATTTGTTACTACCTAGGAACGGAGTCAGAAAATGAAATCACAATTGGTTGCTTAAATAGTGATCAGTTAGTCAGAAAAAATAACCCGATTTTGCTAAGTAATATGCCACATGGAGAAAGTGAAAGAACACTAACCTCGATCAGACTTTGATCGGCTGATGATGTTGGGGAAGTAAACATCCATGTTAATTAGACCAGGTTGTTGTGCATGCACTAGAATTTTATTGCCAGCTTTCAGTTCATAAAACTTAGAAATTTTTCTCCAAAGGTCCGCATCAAAATAGAAGTGACTATCTTTATCAAGTTTTATTCTAACTGTCACTGTAAATCCATGATGCGTTGTCAATATGACATCCATGGAGTCATCAACAAAGTAAAGCCCAAGATTTCCTTCTACTCGTGTTCTTGCAAAGCAAGGGATGTACTACTTGAAATGAAAATTAAGATCCTAAATTAGATATATTGATAGAACAGAACAATATATAGCTGAAAGCAAAGTACACAAATATATAATTAAAAATAGATAATGTAACAAAGATTTGATGCAAATATGAGAGTAACTGAATGAACAATACATCATTAATTTGCATAATATTGGGAAAAATTTGGCTTCGACGTCTAGGCTGCATGGGGCACCATACCTTTTATCCAAATGTAGCAATAGGTGGTATATGTTCACAAATTTAGGCCGTGCCGACCGTGGTAGGGTGAGATTGAACATACCGAGCACTCCTTGAAGTCATCCGGAATGGTGAGATAGAACTTCATTTCCGACTGGCCGCGACCACACTTGCCCAATTTGTGCTTGCACTATGGACACATGAATGAAAACCCTCGAATCAGCTAGAAGAAAAATGAATCCACAGCGACTTCCGCCAGTTGATTAACAGCGACGGACAAACTACGATAAGAGATGAGTGAATATTTTGCTAAATTGATTACCTTCTCCATGAGAAATATCCCTGGCACAATCCCGCAGAAAACCCCAATCGACCAGAGTCTAGAATGTCGGTGCAAGTCATTGCAGATAGGCGACGGCAAGCGGTAGGGGTGGAATCCAGTGTCGTTTGGAGTGCGACGTCCGCCTGCCGATGACAGCCGTCGAGCTTAGGGTGGCCGCCGTGATAGAAGTTGATGAGGTGCAGAGTTGCGGAGGAGTCCGCCGCGAGTGGGTGGGGACAAAGTGGGCAGGGGGGCGAGGGTTTTCTTTTTCCTTTTGCATGTGTGGGTGAACACAAACAGTTCATAGAGGCGACAGAGATGAATCGTGTGCAATAGTAATTCACCGAGATTGAAGGGGAATCCAAATTTCCTTCCTAGTTTGTCATTCGGTTTTTTTCTACGATCGACATACCCCCTCCAATGAAACGTGTTCAAATTTGGCATTTTTTCGGGATCATATACCATATTTAGGGGATTATGTGCAATTTCTAGGCATTAATGCACATAATTCAAATTCGAATAATCGGTGCATAAAAAGGTGCACAAGAATAGTATGGAAAACAATGCTCGTGCTATTTAGTAAATTCTCATGCCTTTTACAAGGAATGGGTGGAGATTTCAAGGGAATGTGTGGCAATAGTCATCCACAAATGAAAGTTTTATTGGTTTTCAACTATAGAAAATGAAATACAAGCTTGAAACATATGACGTCTGGCATGGTGCCATTGCATGGCCTCACCGTGCTCAAGTAAAAATTTGAGAAGGTTTGTCGTCATGCACGCCCTTCATAAATCGAACCATCACCGAGGAAGTTTCATGGTTTCGAGGGGGAAATCACCAAGATTGAAGGTGAATCCAATTTCCGTCCTAGTTTGTCATTCGTTTTTTTTTCAACGATCAACACACCCCCTCCATTGCAACGTGTTCAAATTTGGCATTTTTCCAGGCTCATTTACCATATTTAGGGGATTATGTGCATTTTCTAGGCATTTATGCACATAATTCAAATTCGAACAATCGGTGCATGAAAAGGTGCACAAGAACGGTCTGGAAAACCATACTCGTGCTATTTAGTAAATTCTCATGTCTTTTACAAGGAATGGGCACAGATTTCAAGGAAATGTGTGGCAATAGTCAACCACAAACGCGTCATTTGTTGGTTTTTCAACTATAGAAAAATGAAATACATGCTTGAAAAACATGACGCCTGGCATGGTGCCATGGTATGTCCTCACCGTGCCCTGGTAAAAATTTGAGAAGGTTTGGCTTATGTCGTCATGCACGCCCTTCATAATTCGAACCATCACTGAGGAAGTTTCATGGTTTCGAAGGGAGATCACCGAGATTGAAGGGGAATCCAAATTTTCATCCTAGTTTGTCATTCAGTTTTTTTTTCAGCTGTCAACATACCCCCTCCAATGCAACATGTTCAAATTAGTCATTTTTCCAGGCACATTTACCATATTTAGGGTTATTATGTGCATTTTCTAGGAATTAATGCACATAATTCAAATTCGAACAATCGGTGCATGAAAAGGTGCACATGAACGGTCTGGAAAACCATGCTCATGCTATTTAGTAAATTCTCATGCCTTTTACAATGAATGGGCAGATATTTCAAGGAAATGTGTGGCAATAGTCAACCACAAACGCATTGTTTATTGGTTTTTCAACTATAGAAAAATGAAATACAAGCTTGGAAGACATGACGCCTTGCGTGGTAGCCATGGTATGGCCTCACCATGCCCTGGTAAAAATATGAGAAAGTTTGGCTTAATTCGTCCTGCACGCCTTTCATAAATTGATCCATCACCGAGGAAGTTTCATGGTTTCGAGGGGGAAATCACCAAGATTGAAGGGGAATCCAAATTTCCTTCATCCTTTGTCCATGAGTTATTTTCTATGATGAACATACACCCTGCAAATCACCGTGTTCATATTTGGCACTTTTCCAGGTTTATTTATCATATTTAGGGGATTATGTGCATTTTCAAGGCATTAATGCACATAATACAAACTCAAACAATCGGTGCATGAAAAGGTGCACAAGAACGGTCTGGAAAACCATGCTCGTGCTATTTAGGAAATTCTCATGCCTTTTAGAAGGAATGGGCAGAGATTTTGATGAAATGTGTTGCAATAGTGAACCATAAACGTTTGTTTATTGTTTTTTCAACTGTAGAAAAATGAAATAAATGCTTGAAAAACATGACGCCTGGCATGGTGCCATGGTATGGCCTCACCATGCCCTGGTAAAAAAATGAGAAGGTTTGGCTTATGTCATCATGAACGCCCTTCATAAATTGAACCATCACCAAGGAAGTTCCATGGTTTCGAGAGGGGAATCACCAAGATTGAAGGGGAATCCAAATTACCTTCGTTCTTTGTCCTTGAGTTTTTTTGTACAATCAACCTACACCCGGCAAATCACCGTGTTCAAATTTGGCACTTTTCCAGGCTCATTTACCATATTGAGGGGATTATGTGCATTTTCTAGGCATTTAGCGCACATAAATCCAATCTAGCTACAGCTGCACGGGTGTGATGTGAGGGATGTGGATTGCCGTTCGATCACGGCACATCCTACGGTGCACACGCTCGATCTGCATGGCTGGATTTCTGGCCAATCATAACGCAACACACAATAGGCTCAGCGCACACTGTTTCCGGAGGCGACGGAGATGAACCGTGTGTGATAATGAATGTGCAAGATTGTAAGGGAAGCCAAATTTCCTTCGTCATTTGTCATTGAGATCTTAAAAACCACCGCACTGTACGGCTGTCCAGCCACTCCGTCCCTGAGCTCTCTCCAAGCGTCGTTCATGGCACCGCGGCGCACAGTAACTGGTAAGGAAGCGATGGCATCCCGCCGCGCCGAGTTCCTCGCCACCCACGATCGCACACATGGTAAGGAAGTGATGGCATCCCGCCGCATCGAGTTCATCGCCGCCCACGGCCGCACAAGTACGTGGGAAGACTTTGATGCTGCCATGGCCGAATGGGCGGTGGATCTAGAGGCGGCCAAAGCCGCACAGAACGAGCAGAAAAGGCAGAAAACAGTCAAGAAAAGAGAGTCCAGCCGCCGCAAGAAAGAAGAGGCCGCACGCCGTGCTGAGGAGAGCTCGACAGAGATCGAAGCACGGTGGGTTGCCGCCAACAAGGCCAGGAAGGAGAACGATGGCGTCTCGCCAGCATGCCCCGATGCTAGCATGTGAGAAGTAGTTTGTGCGTTTATCGACTGTAAGTTTGTATAATTAATTACGAGCATCTACCAGTACTACATACGTACTAGTTTTAGAGAAAATTACCAGTAGTACTATCTGTTATTAACGTACAATGTCGGTAAGTGCATCCTTTGAGGGCTTTGAGCGTTGATTAGCATATGTTCACTGAAGTTTTGTAGCAGCACCCCGGCCCTAAATACTCCCGAAACATCCACCTACAGCCATCGGAAGCCACCGGAGACTAGAGCTGGCCGCAGATGGTTTTTAATTAGTCCCACCTTGCCGCACGAGTTGGCTGCATACTAGCTTACATAGCCGCACCGGCGGATGGTAGCAAGCTTCTCTCTTGTTGCATAGGATCAAATCTGGCTATGTGAGCGAGGCAGGTTTACAATTGATTGCATTACATAAACCGATGATTGTTCATCGGGTGTCACCTTTGCCTCGTTCATGTACATTGAATAATCCTGCTACAATGAAAGAGATTTTTAAATTAGGTGCGGCTGGAGATGCTGATAGATATAAGAATTATTAGAAGATCACAAAACACACGGTTTCTATGGTGTACCCGTGTGAGTTTTTTTTGCGTTAATGATCAATAAGTCAGTTACCTGTGCGATGTTTCATAATAAAGCAAGCGTACCATTGACCAAAAACAATCAACTACACGTGTACATTTTTTTGGAGACGGTTTCTGCCAATTTTCTCTTTTCTCGCACACGAGTATTTTATGCGCTTCGTCTGTATTGTTTGTTTCCCCCGCCCAAGTTTCAAGTTCCGCAGCCAAATTTTCATTAGGCGCGCGATTTCAGAATTTATTCCTCCCACCACATCCCCACCCATCAAATTTCCACAGTATCTCCCCCCACGCCCCCCCTCTCGAAAGCTCAAACCGCCGCTGCCGTAACCACAGCTTCAACCACATCTACGTTCTGCCCGAGCATCGTCGATCCAGTCAGGTAACCCACCGATCTCTATCACGGCCCCGGCCTAATACCTTAAATGGCGCCTACAAAACATCCTCATGCCTCCAAATCCCCACCGCCCCTACCTCCAGAGCATCACCGTGCAAGCCCAACCACATATCACGTGGATGTCGAGGAGCTGATGGCGGTCGATGGCGCGATGGCCGCTATTTGTGTTGACCCGAAGGAACACCTCGCCTCCGCCACCATCGACTTGGTGCAGGCTCTGCCCAGATGAAGTGCCCCAGTGACTACCCCCCAAGACTTACCAAGTATGATCTGACCAGCTCAATCTTACCAATACCACATGCAATGGCTATGTTTTGTACGGTTGATGTATTTAGCATGTTCGTGCCTTGTTTATTTCAGTACTACACACTGTGTGATGTTCAAGTATTAACTGTCCAGCTCAATTTCACTAATACCAACAACAAACTTATAATACATGACTCTGTATGTTGTTAATCCTTTTGTAATTAACAGTTGTATCCATTTTTTAATATGTCCCTTTTCTACCGTGCTACTCTCCGCGATGAAGATATCACTAGAGATGCTTCCCATTTGCTAGTTTTGGTGGATGCTAACCATGTTGTAGTTAACATGCCTTACCATGTACTTATGCAGGGCCATAATGGGTGATGCTGTTGTTTGCCGTCGAGGTTAGCTGCATCCCATGTCTTACAGTATTTTACATCATTTGTGCAATTGCAGATTGGCTTCTAACATTTGCTGGTTGCCCGTAGGTACACATGTCAGCGGCACTGATCCGCGCTTCGACCCGGAGGAACACCTCGCCTCCGCCGGCACTGAATTTGGGCGGGCGCTGGCCAATATGAAGTGCCCTAGCAACTACCTCTCAGGACTTACCAAGTATGAACTCACCAGTTCAATCTTACCAATACTAGTTGCAATGGCAATGTTTTGTACGGTTGATTTATTAAGCATGTCATAGCAAACATGCCTAACATGTCTTAGCTATTTTCCCTACCTTTTTATAGACAACTAGGCCATGCTCTGCTCTAGCAGTACCTACCTTGCGATGTTTAACTCTGCCAATTGCATTTTTATCAGTACCAGTTTCAATGGCTATACTAGGTTGGTTGTAGTTAAACATGCCTTGTTATTTTTAGTACTAGATACTGTGTGATGTTCAAGTATGAACCATCCAGATCAATTTCACCAATAGCAGCTACAAACTTACAAAACATGACATAGGATGTTGTTAAACCTGTTGCAATTAATAGTTGTATCCATTTTTTAATCTATCCCTTTGCTACCGTGCTACTCTCCGCAATGAAGATATACTAGAGATGCTGCCCATTTGCTATGCTTAGTGGATGCTAACCCTGTTGTAGTTAACATGCCTTTCCATGTACTTATGCAGGGCCATAATGGGCGATGCAGTTGTTTGCCGTCGAGGTTAGCTGCATCCCATGTCTTAAAGTTTTTTACATCATTTGTGCAATTGAAGTTTGGCTTCTAACAATTACTTGCTTCTTGTAGGTACACATTTCAGCGACACTGATCCACGCTTCGACCCGGAGGAACACCTCACCTCCGCTGCGGCTGACTTGGGGCCGGCTCTTGTCCATATGAGGTGCCCCAGCAACTACCCCTCCGAACTTACCAAGTATGAACTGACTAGTTGAATCTTACCAATACTAGTTGCAATGGCCATGTTTTGTACTGTTCATGTATTAAGCATGTTGTAGTAAGCACACCTAGCCCATCTTATCTATTTTCCCTACCTTTTTATAGACAACAGGGCCATTCTCTGCTCTAGCAGCACCTGCCTTGTGATGTTTAACTCTGTCAATTTCATTTCTATCAGTACCAGTTTCAATGGCTATACTAGGCTGTCTTTTGTAGTAAAAATTCTATCCATCTTTTAATCCGTCCCTTTGCTACCGTGTTACTCTTCGCAATGAATATATCACTAGAGATGCTGCCATTTTATTACCATTTGCTATTTTTCGTGGATGTTAACCCTGCTGTAGTTAACATTGCCTTTCCATGTACTTACACAGGGCTACAATGGGTGATGCTGTTGTTTGTCGAGCTTAGCTGCATCCCATGTCTTATACACCATATGTTCCTAAATATATGTATTTTAGAGATTCCAATATAGACTACATACAGAGCAAAATGAGTGAATCTAGATTCTAATCTATACTATGTCTATAATTCTATATACATCCATATGTAGTTCATATTGAAATCTCTAAAAATACTTGTACTTAGGAACATAGGTAGTTGTATTTTACATCATTTGTGCAATCTCGGTTTAGCTTCTAACATTTACTGGTTGCTTGTAGGTACATATATGAGGGGTACTGATCCACGCTTCGATCTCTTTTGCGTATGGGGCAATGAGATATTCATGAACAAGCGTCAAGTGAGGAAACTAAGAAAGATTGTTAGGCGAAAGAAACGGGTGATGGGAATTAAGCTCTTTATTTAAACTTTATCCAAGACAACAATGAACTTTAGGATGGTAAGTAATGTGGTGCCTTTTCCCCCTGCCCACAACAAGTTACTCTATTAGACCTGAGTATCTGAAAGTTTTCTCTTTTCAGTGGTTTTCGAAGCAATTTACTAATGATTACCTTGCAAACTACATGACTGGAGTGGAGGCAACTAAGGTTAAAGTATATAATTCATGCTACCATGATAATGCTCTAGAAGTCTTCCTGAAGGTGGTGAAGGATGGGCGGGCGATTGTCACCAGGGGTTGGACAAAAGTTGTTCGTGCCTATGGCATGTAGGAGGGCACATTATGGGCATTCCGCTTCTTCAACACCATCGGCAGCCAAAATAATTTACACTTGTCTCTTCACCTTTACCGCCTCTAAATATTGTGGTTCATCATAGTTAATTGTTGCCTAATCCTGTAATTACTGACCATATTGTACTGAGAATTTTATTTATGGACTGGTTGTTGAACCATTTGTGCTGAGAATTTGAATTCCATGTTTCATATTTCAAAATTTCCAATTCGATTAATAAATTACAAGGAAAAATAAAATAAAATAAAATAAAATAGGAGCGAATAAAATAATGTACACACGGTTAGAAAGAAACCAGCATGTGCGATGAAAAATAGAGAACAGAAGGTTCTTTAATGTGAAACGTTTGCGATGCCCGATGGACGCACACACGGTTTCGTCTGATATGCGTGTGTGATTCATGGTAATACGGCAAACGTTTCAAACCTGTGTGCGTGTGTGATAGGAATACCTATCGCACACAGTTATGGAAATGGACACGTTGGCGTTAGTAGAGGCACTGCACACATTTTACACCTTTCACACGACTATAGCTGCGTAATCGTTTCGGATGTCTCTTGGATCAGAAACGTAATGTCGAGACGTAACGTGTGGGACTGGGGCTACTTCTCATACGTTTATTCTATGGCGATCATCAGTAGCCGCTCACCTATCCCCGACGGTTTTTGGGTCGTGTGGGAAGGACCCCCTATCGCACACACTCACTTGGCGACAGTTCAGAATACCATCGCGGAAAGGGATTAAAAACCTTTTGTGTAGCACGTTATGGTACTAGTGGCTGGATGAACAGGACCCCGAAGAGGCCGTCACACCCCAGCTGATTGGGGGTGGATGAACAGGACCCCATGGAGGCTGGATGAACAGTAACCGTGGGAGACTAGAGGAAGTCAAAGGTGGATGAAGAGTAGCTGGTGGAGGCTGGAGCGAGGCAGTAGACAGTGGATGAAGAATAGCCCGTGGAGTCCCGTTTTGCGGTACGGCACATCCCTCCCGATGAACAGGACCCCATTTCGATTGTAGGCGCTCGAAGAGAAGTCTGTTTCCTCTGTTTTGCGGTACGCCACACCCCTCCTGATGAACATGACCCCATTTCGACCGTAGGCTATTGGAGAGCAGTCTGTTTCCACAGTTTTGTGGTATGCCAGGCCCCTCCCGATGAATAGGATCCCGTTTCGACCGTAGGCGGTCGAATAGAAGGTCGTTTCCTCTTTTCTGCGGTATGTCGGACCCCATTTCTGTTGTTCTGTCCAAGCTGGTTAGCTCTCGTTGAACAGGACACATTCCAACCCATTCGGGTGCCTCCTGATGAACAAGACGTTGTTTCTCTGTTCCGACCCAGCCGGTTGGCTGCCGATGAATAGGACGCCGTCGCTGTAAGCGTTCGAGACCACACCTGTATGTACGTACGTGGCCGTCTCTTTTGCAGCGTGGCTATACGTATATGTACATGATTTAGACGAGACTGCCTGAACTGGTACCACTCCTTACTCGGCCATGGTTCATTGTGGCAGACAGACCAATTGACCAGTATGTACGTAAATGTTTGCGACCAGACAGACAACGCTACGCACACTTCGACCGAGTGGGTCCCAGCTATCAAGGAGGATAAGGACGCACATTCTTGTGTTCGAAGATATAGCTGGTGGGTCCCAGCTATCCAGGGGAGGAATAATTTTTTTCCCGCGTAATAAGGAGGCACTTCCTTGCCTGCGAAGATGTAACTGGTGGGTCTAGTTGTCAGCCTCACCACGTACAGTTCTCTTTCGATGGCTGTTGTTCGTTAACCACGCCGCCCAGAGAGCACAAGTGCGGTGGACAAAGGCGAGGCCTAGGAAGGGAATGACCCAGAGCCAGGGAAGACTTGGCAGTGGTTGCCCACGCGGAGGGGAGTATGAGGGTTGACTGGTTCTGCTGTGGTGTGAAGCTACAGTCGTCAGAAAATAACAGGGGGTGTGGGTGAGTAAAGGGAAGGCCTAGCCAGCGGTGGGAGTAGGGTGGGGGGGGGGAGCCCTGCGCAGTAGCATAGCCGGCCACAAGAGGTAGGAGTATGGGGTATGGCCGGTGCTGGTTTGGGCGGCTGGAGCAAGCATATCAGAGGTTGAAGAAGCAGCATAGCCATTGGATTAACATCCAACGATCACTGCTGCTAGAATAGTTTGTTGACATAGTTGACAAAGCCCTGCGTATGCGCCAACTTAGTAGGCCCACAAGTCATCCACCAAATCTGGTGGGTCCTAGCTAGTAGCGAAAGTAATCATTTTTCTTGCACATAATAAGGAGGCACTTCCTTGCATGCGAAGATGTAGCTGGTGGGTCTCAGCTATCATGTGGAGGAAACTTTTTTCTCCCACGTAATAAGGAGGCACTTCCTTGCGTGCGAAGAGGTAGCTAATGGGTCCCAGCTGTCAGGAGGAGCAATCAATTTTGTTCGCATAACAAGGAGGCACTTGGTTGCGTGTAGCCATGGACCATGTGGGTCCCTACTGTCAGCCTTTCCACCTAAACCCTCTTCTGGTGGCTGTCATTTGCTGACCATGTTGACCACACCGAACTGACAGTATCAACGCGTTGGACGACGGCGAGGCCCAGGAAGGAAATGAATCAGAGCCGGTGAAGCCACATCAGTGGATGCTCACGCTGAGCGGAGTACGAGGGATGACTGGTTCGGCTATGAGGTGAGGCTGCCATCGCCGAAAAATAACATGAGGTGCGGGTGAGTAGAGGGATGGCCTAGCTAGTGGTGGGAGTATTGTGGGCCGGTGAGGCCGTAGCTGCAACACAGCCAACAATGGGAGGAGGGAGTAGGCAGTCCAGCCGGTGCTAGTTTGAGCCGCTGGAGCACGAAGATCAGAGATTAAAGAAGCACGAAGGCCGTTGGATGGACAGTCAACTGTCACTGCTCTCGTGTGTTGACTAAGTTGACACAGCCTCGCATACATGTCAACTTATTTTTTTAGGAAAGCATACGCATCAACCTAGTGGGCCCACAAGTCATCCTCAAATTTGTGGAAACAACATAAAGCTCATCTGCCATTATTTCTAATACTTTACAACCCATTTGCTAATTCTTAAGGATTTTTTGGAGCCCATATTTTTTTGTAGCATTACAACCCATATTCTGGCCATGGTTAAAAAATACAATGAAATTTTTCATATTTCGATGCGGTCTGAACTATTTTTAATGCTGAAATTTCGAGTCACATTCAAACTAATTTGAAAAATAAATTTATATCAATTAAAATCCAACATAATTTTTCCGACAAAAAAATCAATGGAATTTAAAATCTTGAAATCCTAAAAAAATAAATTTGAAACTAATTGTGAATTTGTTGTGTTTTTGAAATTTACAACCCATTTCTTACTACTTATAGCCCATTTTCTGGGCAAGCGAATACATCCCTCGTCGTCTGGAAAGATTTGCAGCCGAGCAGGGCTGAGAAAAGCAAGTAGGCCTCGGTTGGATATTCTGTAAAAAATTAGAACTAGGCTAGCCATTTTCAGAAGAAAAAAACAACTAGGCTCGTCATGTGGTAAACATAAAATAAAATCCTGGGCTGGACGGGCCACAGCCCCCGCACAGCCTTCTTGATACCCTGTTGCATCTCTAAATCAAAAAAATAACTGCACAAGCTGCTGGGTCCCTAGTGTCAGCTGCTCGTTGTGTAATTCTCTTGTTTATTAACTATACATTGATAATGGCATGGGACCCAGATGTAAAACCATTAGGAGGAAGCATTTTTGGGCTTGTAATAACAAGGCACTTGCTTGCGTACTGCCATGACCCAGGTGGGTCCCTACTGTCTTCCTCTTCGTGTACAATCATCTACTGATTCCTCTTGGTTATTGACCATGTTACCAATGCCAGACGGCGGCACACCACACATAGCAAGCAAACCAAGGTGGAGGACGACGGCGATGCCTTGGACGGGAACGAATAGGAGCCGTGGAAGATGCGGCAGCCTAGTCGCAGGCGGAGGGGGGTACGAGGGTTGACTGGTTCGGGTGCGTGTGCAGGTTGGGGCTGCCGTCGCCGGAGAATAACATGACATGTGGGGGAATAGAGGGATCGACTGGCCAACATTTGGGGGTACGATAGGGCAGCGGAGGCGCAGCCAGCCATGTGAGGCGGGAGCAGGCGGGACCGACGGCATGGTTTGGTTTGGGCGGCTGGAGGAAGAAGACAAGAGATAGAAGAAACACGACAAATGTTGGATTTCAATCCAACGGCTGGTAGGCAGAATCGTTTGTTGGCTAAGTCGACACCACCTTGGATAGGCTTTTTCCTCGTGGGTCCCAAATGTCAGAATCCAAATCTGTCATGGCCATGCAGCCTTTCTTATGAAGAGTTACAGCCTACTTCATGTGCTAACTCAAAAAAAGTTTGTGGTTGGTGGTGGGCGCTAGGAACTTGAATTCTGTAATGCACAATGGGCTCAAGCAGTCGGCAAGAGTGATGTTATTTCCCTTGGTTGGGATTTGTTACAATATTTCTCTCTTAATTAAGGAAATGGTAAGCCATTTGCCTTGTTTCAAAGAAACTATGACAGTCACAGCCGAGTTGAAAAGAGCAACAACATCTAACTAAAGCTTACAAACGGTACAAAAGCACAAGGATTAATTGTTCATTAGGTTTAGACAAAACCGAGATTGAACATGGCAATAACATATAACCCAACCACTGTTCTTGGCAGTCACAATCAAATGGATCGGTCTGATCCATAAAATCAACATCTCGTGCCAAAGAATTTACTGGAATATGACGACAATTTGTAAATAGAACCCGAGCACGTTCAGAAGCCCATTTATTCACATGAAACTTCTTTTTTTGCTCTTCAACATATCCATTCGTGAGAAATTTCTCATTGAAAAACTTAAGCCTCATGGACAATATTAACCTCACATTCAACAGGAAGAATGTGATAAAGCTTCTGTTTGCCTGGTTGGATGTATATCCTTCCGTCGTTATTGTCCTCAAACGAATGTCACGAGAACTGAGAAAGTCCCGGTGCTTATTACACCACCGATTGGTTATATGTTTTTCTCCATGTGTTAGTGCCCAAGTAGACATGAAGATTAAAAACAGTTAAGGTCTAAAAAATAGTATGTTGAAAGAGCAATAACTGAACGATTAATTCTAGAAAAAAAAATATGGGCTTTCAGTGTGCATGAAATCATCACCTTTATATACAAATTCTCCAGAAATGGAAAGCATCACTGCAAGCCAATAATTATGTTCAGATCACAACTAAACATTCCAATATATAAGATCTTGAAAGAATCCAGCACCATTGATAGGCTATCCATGGATGAACTCTTCATTGCGCATATAACATAATATTATTACCCAAAGTGTACTCCAAGATGATATAAAACTTATGCGCATAAATGAAAAATGCAGCTTAGGATTACAAAAGTGTAGATGATAATATATAGTACCTGAATAAGTGTGGAGCCAAAAACCTTCTTCTGATCATTAACGAATCATGAATTACAACCAAGGTCTCTAGTTTAGGCGCAGAGACGATAGTGATTTGTGAAGGTACATAACAATAATCAAGGAGCAACCTTTGAAGTGAAGGGGCATCCTCGATGATGAGCTGCTATCCTTAAAAAATTCCAATGCTTTTAAGGTGAGGCAACTTTATATGGAGATAACGGATATGGATTTCTATTCCCAAAATAAGCAGCAAGTGCTCCAGGGTAGGGCAACTGGAGTGGATGATGTTATGCAGTGAGGCCGCCGACGACAGATCATCCACCACAAGCGAAATATTTTTTACCAGTGGGAGTCAAAGCATTTGTACCAGATTGTCTCGTAGATGGCACCGGGCGAAGGTGGAGGTGTGCAGAGATGAGGAAAACCATGAGATGGACAACGGTGGTGTGGGCACAAATACATGGCGTTCGGTTCGTGGTATGTAATTTTTGTAGTAACGGTATAACTCAAGCTGCTGGAGTTTTTTGAAATCACGGGATGTTAGCCAGGCGTCCACCCTGCAGGGTATGGACAGCAGGCAGCATGTTGGGATGCAGAGTCGTTGAACAGAGCCCTGGTGGGAGGAGATGATGCCTCTGAGGAGTTCAAAATCATGAACGACAGATAGCTGACAACAGTCGAGATTAAGAGGTGCAGTGCACCACGTAGTGCGCCATCGAGATATGAGGACTTGTGTGCGACAGCCTTCCTTGGTGTGGGAGAAGGGAGATGATCTCCCCAAGGATGGCATCTAGGATATCGCTGATGTGGTCCACCCGAGATTCTACGGGTTCGTCAGATCCGCGGGGCCAGGGGGTGATAACCCACAATTATAGGGATCGTTTGCAGCCTTTTTCGATAAATAGGAGTGTCGAACCCAATGAGGAGCTAAAGACAGAACAAATATTCCCTCAAGTTCTATCGCCCACCGATACAACTCTACGCACACTTAACTTTTTCTTTACCTAGAACAAGAATAAAAGTAGAAGTACTTTGTAGGTGTGCATAGGTTTCCAATATAATAAAGAATATGAAAGTAAAAGGTAGGTGTTGTTTAAATAAACAAACAATTAAGTTTAGTAAAAAGAGTGTAGATTAGTGGTGGTAGGATTTGCGGAATTGTCCCTTAGCAATTGACTATGTTACTAGACCGATAGCAAGTTTTTATGTCGGAGAGGCCACTGCTAGCATGTCATCCCTTACTTGGAATTCTATGCACTTATGATTGGAACTATTAGCAAGCATACACAACTACTAACGTTCATTAAGGTAAAACCCAACCATAGCATTAAGATATATATTGGTCCCCCTTCAATCCCGTATGCATCAATTTCTATGGTAGGTTGAAGCTTCTGTCACTGTTGCCCTCCAATGCATAGCCCTATCAACATACAACTAACCCTATGGTGTGATCCACACACGCGCTCATATGATGGGTATCAAAGGATAACAACATAACCACAAGCAAATTAAACCAACCATAGCAATTCACCAATTACCGGTAGGACAACAAAAATCTACTCAAGCATCATAGGATGGCAACATATCATTGGATGATAATATGAAGCATAAAGCACCATGTTCAAGTAGAGGGTACAACATGTTGCGGGAGAGTGGACCGTTGAATATAGATTGGGGAAGGTGATGAAGATCTTGGTGAAGATGACGGAGTTGTTGGACTAGATCGCCGTCACAGGATGATTGCCCAGGCGGCGTTCCGGCTCCACCGGGAGAGAGGGGGAGAGAGCCCCCTCCTTCTTATTCTTCATTGGCCTCCCCCTAGATGGGAGGAGAGTTCCCCCTCGGGTCCATGGTTGCCATGGTGGCGGAGGGGCAAGAGCCCCTCCTAGATTGGATCTCCCTCTCTGTTCTCTTCTGTTTGACGTTCCTGTTTTCTGGCCCTTCACCATTTCTTAAATTCCCGGAGATCCGTAACTCCAATTGCGCTGACACTACTAGGAAAAGGCTAATTAGTGGCGCACCTGTTTTGCCCATTAATGGCGCACTATAGGTGCGCCACTATCATCACGCCACTAGTAACAAATACTAATGGCGCACCCCTGGTGCGCCATTAGTATACCAGACAATAGTGGCTCACCTGGCAGTGCGCCATTAATATGTCAAACGGTGCGCCATTACTATGCCTCCTAGGGGGCCATATTTACCTTGTGCTCTGGGTTACTAATGGCGCACTTCTAGATAATGCGCCACTAGTGTGTTTATTGCAGTGCGCCACTAAAGTGCAGTATGGTGCGCCACTAGTATGAATATTAGGAATTTTTTTTTCTTTTCTGATATTTGCACATGTTACAAAATATATTACTGCACAGAATATAGACAGCACAACATATAAACAGCAGATTTATCGAATACAATAGAAGATTAGTCTCCGAATACAATTCATCATATTAGTCTCCGAATTCAAAATACCGAACAAAGTTAGATCATTACAAGTCTCGAGACCGCGAGTAGCGAGTTTGTCTTCACATTACAAGTCGATATCTAAACTACCATCACATAGAAGAGAGCTGCGGTCACGATGAGCATCATCGCGATGAAACTGGTCTTCATGCGGTTCCTCCTCTGCTCCCTCCTCTCTCCCGCTAGATAGCGCGCGTATCTAGCTTCCGCCTCCGCCCTAGTGGTGTACCCTTTGTAACTGTTACTGCTGAAATGGTGAACCTGTCTCTGACACTCCTCCCAGTCGCCATAGACTCTGGGAACCTTACCCTTGTACACGACATCCGACGGTCATCTCTATGCACTAGACAAACAAAACGTTAGTAGCAATTCACAGACAATACATAAGCAATATATAAGTATGCAACAAAAGGACCGGAAGAGAAAAGCAAGACATTAATAGCACGATTCATGGCCCTACTAATAAATAGCATCGATTACATATAAGTTGAACGACTGTCCAAACTAAAGAGACATACAAGTTCATTAAAGTTTAATTACAACATGAGCTAATCGATATTTCAGAACTACATAGCATCACTACTTTCGACTCGACTCAGGGACCAGAGCATCGATGAAGCCGCCGTCTTTCGTGATGGTCATGAAATCGCGGGCGTTGTCAGCCTGCATTTGTAGCGTTGTTTCTATCTCACTGTTGGACGGTTAATATCTGAGGTAGAACTGCCCCGAGGTACGAAGGACATCTTGATGGCTGATTTCCGCAAACTCCGACTAGATGCGAAAGAATTCTTGTCTGATGTCCGCGTCCTGGATTGCCGACAAGCGTGCGGCCCAATCTTTGAGATTATTTGGTAGCAGAAGGTGATTATGGTCCCGTATGATCGCCCGCATGTGATGGAGGGTGTAGTAGGCATCCTTCTGACCGTCAGGCGGCTGCTTGACGCAGGGGAACATCGTATTGTGGGTGAACACGTGCTTGCCGTACCTACGAATTGTCCTGCTGAAGGTGCCTCCAGATCTGGCGTAGCCGGGAAGAGCTTCATCAAGAACTTTCTCGATATTTGTGTAGTCTTTCTTCGACTGACGGTCCGAGTCGAAATACATGGCCGTGGAATATTTCGGGCTTAAGAGGATGAGTGTGCAATGTGTGTCACTGCACAAAACACGGAATGTTAGAAAAAAAAAGAACAATCGAAATCTAAGAAATCATATGTTACGGGGCGGTGAGGGGATGACTTACTCGGGAAAGTAAGGCACGAGGAAGTTATCCTTATCTGGGTTTGCCAGAATGACGCCTTTGAGGTATGAACTTGCGACTTGCCGGTCCCCAGCGCTGCCCAAGATCTTGGCACGCATGTAGAAGGGGTTGACTATCATGATGTCCGGGGTCTTGTCTCTAATGATCCGCATCTCCATACTCAGCGAAAATAGCCGAATGAAGGTGTAGTGCAGCGGATGAAGGTTAAACATAGCGAAGATGTCATCAAACCGCAGGACGATCATACCCGCGATGGTGCTATTGACAAAGCCCTTGCCCTCTGGCACCTTGGCCACGAAAACCGGGTATGCCACATCATTCTCGGAGAGACGCCGCTTCTCCAAAGAAAGAACACTGTCATGCAGACTCCGCATAGCACCGGTTGCAGCATTGAGCAGATTAGTCGGTAGCATCGGCATACCCGCCACATGCACCCTCCTCGAGATATCCTTAGGTGAAGGTGGCCCGTCCTGAGCATGGATCGTACTCGGTGCCGGCTGGCTTGCACCCTGCTTGTTATTCTTTCTTTTCCGTCCCTTCTTCTTCTGCTGTAATGGGATCGAGTTCTGCTCAGAGACCGCCTTCTTGAGTGTGTTGGGGCTGATAATATTTCGCACCTCGGCTATCTGAGGCTCGGTGAAGGCGGCAGCTAGAGGCGTCTCCTGAGAACTGAACGCCAGACGGTGTTGCCATGGCTTGGCGCCGGCACGACTGGCGGTGTTGTCTGTGGGGTGGTGTCCCCCGCCCCCAAACGAATTTGGCTCTTCGGCCAAAGCAGGGGCCAACTTAAGCAGGCGCTGAGGGTCATCACATCGTCTTCGTCGGCCCCAGGGGGTCGAAACGGAGGTAACAAGTCGTCGCAGCCCGGCAGCACCCGAACCAGTTGAACCCTATACACGGTGGGTGGCATCGGATTACCATGGAACACGCGGCTGCCCGGTTGAACGATTCTGGCCTTGGCGACATCGACCAACTAGCCGTCCACGAAGTGCAGGAGAGTGCATGGAACGTCGGCGGCGCCCTGCGAAAACATGTAGGGCGTCAGGGATGCCCAGTCAAAGGCAAGGAGATGAAGTCATCGGCCGAGAGGCTTAATTAGTTACCGTGATGGTGTCGAGCTCGGCTAATGTCGAGGCACCGCCAACGGCGGGCGTGCAAGTGACGGAGGGGCCGCTTGCTGCCGAGGTGCCGGCCGGCGTATTCTTCCCACACCCTGGTGCATTAAGCTCCAATGTCGGCGCCGACGCCGGAGACACCAATGCCGCCTCCGCCAAAGACACCAATGGCGTCGCCGGCGCGTTGTGCGAGTTGCTGCCCGTGAAGCTGGGAATCGGAGGCGTCCCCTGTTGGCCGCCCGCCATCCACGCCTGCAGCCCCTCAATCAAGGTAGTCACAATGGCGGTGATCATCGCTCCCAGTTGGTCTCGCACTTGCTCTTCGACTATCTCCGGAATCCGCGCCACTTGTGCCTTGAGTTCTTGAACCTCGCGCTCCTGGCTTTTCGAGCTGGTCTTTCTCTCCTTTCGCCCAGCAGTATAGTAATCCAACCATTTCGTGGACAAGCCTTTGCTGGCCACACGACCAGCTGACGACGGCTTACTGAGCTTATCCTTGTGTTTCATTACGTTCAACGCCCTATTTAAAGTGGTGTCCCAAGGGGAGCTCTTAGACGACCCCGCACTATTGCTTTCAATTTCCTGCGGAAGGAACGTGAACCATTTAGAAATTTGGCTTCATTAATTAGAATGCAACCATATGGAGCTAATTACGCGGGGGTGTATTCCTTACCAGAACAAGCTCAAGCGCCTTGGTCTTCTCATCCATGGTAAGCTCCTTTGTTACCGGGTCCACCTTGTACTCGGCCCTGACATAGTTCCTGGTCTGCTTGTCACGGTATTTATCGAAGCGGGGCGGTAGGCCTTGCTCGGCACGCTCCGCGTCCTCCTTGTCCCATATAGGTTCCGCCACTCTGTAACCGCCGGGACCGAGTGTGTGGACCCCTAAGTTCAAGTCCCGCATATCTTTCCCCCACTGACTTGATTCCTCGGATGCGTTGCTCTCGCACTTGATCTTGAACTCCAGGTAGTCAGCTTCGTTGATCGAAGGATTTTTCTCCTTAATCTTCTCATAACTATCACCTCTTAGAATCCTACTCTTCACCGCGGCTCTCCAAGTAGCCAGGGCCGTGCTCATCTTCGTGAGGGCGGCACTGTTCACTTTATTCCCTGAGAGGCGTGTGTTTGCGCAGTCATCGGGGAACTTGTATCGTTCGTGCAGCTTCGTGAAGAGGAGGTTGCGCAAATTCCCTCGGTCATGATGCCTTAGGTTCTCGGTGTTGATCGAGACGGTGCTCCGGAGAATGCACCCGAGCTGTCCCGCGTACCCCTTGACTAATTCTTTGGGCGCCGTTGGATGCCCACCGGAGGACACTTCAGTAAATTCCTCCTTGACGGTGCCGAGCACGTTCGGGCGCCGGTCCTTCCGTTGCCTCTTCGGTTGGCTGCCATCTGTGCGTTTCACGGACATGCGCGTCCATGATCCCACGGATTGCAACTGGAAGTATCTGCGTCATCAGCACATGACAGTCGTGAGACTTCATCCCGCTGAACTTCTGCTTCGCTGAGTCTAGGTATCTGCTTATCTTCCCCGTGTAACCGTAAGGAAGTTTTTCTCCTACGAGGCAGGTGAAAAACTGCTTGATCTCCTCCTGACTTAGAGTGAAGCACGCGGGAGGGCAGTCATTTCCGATCTTCTTGGCCTTTTTGCCTTTGCGACGACTTTCCGTGTCCTTCGCCTCATCATCATCATCATCATTAGCGTGAAGCTCCTTCCTGATGCCCATTGATTTCAAGTTTGCCCTTGCTTTCGGCCCATCTTTGGTCCTCTCTGGCATGTTGAGCAGGGTACCAAGCAGACTCTCGCACACGTTCTTCGTGATATGCATGACATCAAGGCTGTGAGGCACACGGAGGATCTTCCAGTACGGCAAGTCCCAGAAAACAAACCTCGTTTTCCATACCTTCAGCAGCGGCTCTTGTGCCTTTCGCTTCTTTCCCGGCTCTGGCGCCTTTCGCTTCTTTCCCGGTGGTGGGCACTCTTTCCAATTTTTCAACAGCTCGTCTATTTCCTCGCCGCTCCTCATACGCGGGCGTCTTCGGGGTTCGGTTTCACCATCAAACAGATCCTTGCGTTTTCTCCATGAGTCATCGTCGCGAAGCCACCTTTGATGTCCCATGAACACGGTTTTCGAAGACCCAGGATCTCTATCTAGCTGGTGATACGTTGTGTCATCCATGCACCTGACGCATCCAGAAAATCCTTGGACCACCTGCCCCGCGACATATCCGTAACCGAGATAGTCGTGCACCGTCGTGAGCAGTGCGGCTCTCATAGGGAAATATTCTTTCTCTGCGGCGTCCCACATATTGGCTGGCGTTTTCCACAGCGTGTCTAGCTCCTCTTTCAGCAGCCCTAGATACAGGTTGATGTCATTCCCTGGTTGTTTCGGCCCTTCAATTAGCATACTCATGTGAATGTACTTCCTCTTCATGCACAACCAGGGGGGAAGGTTGTACATCCACACAAACACAGGCCAGGTGCTATGTGTGCTTCTCTGGCTGCCAAACGGATTGACTCCATTGGTGCTCGCGCCCAGCACGATGTTCCTTGGATCGTTCCCAAATTCTGGGTGTTCGAAGTTCAACGCTTGCCAGTGGCTCGCATCCTTAGGGTGGCTCAGCATCTTGTCTTTTTTATTTATCTCCGGATCATTTCCGTCATCTTCTCGCTTCTTCTCCTCCCTATCCGCGTGCCAACGCAGGAGCTTTGCTACCTTAGGGTCCGCGAAATACCGCTGCAGATGAGGAGTGATCGAAAAGTACCACACCACTTTTCGAGGAGCTTTCTTCCTCTTCTTGTATCGAGTGACGCCGCACACCGGACATATGGTAGACTCCGCGTGCTCGTCCCGATAAATGATGCAATTGTTCATGCACACATGGTATTTCACGTGCGGTAAATCCAGAGGACGCACGATTTTCTTCGCCTCCTCAAAACTGGTCGGGCACTTGTTCCCCTTGGGAAGACGTTTGTGCCAGAATGACATGTTCTCGTCGAAGCATGCGCCGGTCATTTTGTGTTTTACCTTCATCTCCAGAGCCATGAGCGTTACTTTCAGGCGGGTATCCTCGGGACTGCTTCCTTCATACAATGGAGTAACTGCGTCTATCTCTAGTTGATCCATCTTGGCTTTCTCTCAGGCGGCAGCTCTTGTGTTATCCGTCTGCTTGAGAAGCAGCTCTTGAATATGAGGGTCCTGCACCCAGCCCATCGATGGTCCATCGTCGTCTACTCCGGCATCTTCATCTTCATGATCATGCCCTTCGTCTTGATCTTCCTCATTATCATGTCCGGCATCTTCTACATGATGACTGTGTACTGCATCTACTTCGTGATCATGTCCTGGAGATTCTTCGTCTTCTCGCCCGCCCTCGCCGCGGTTGTCTTGCTGCCCTTCCTCATTTCTTGCCTGGACCCCATGGACGACTTCATAATCATCTTCATCACCTTGCCACCAATAGCCATCCATGAAACCACGCAAGAGCAGGTGGTCCCGCACCTGTACGGAATCCAGCTCCATAAGGCTCTTCAGCTTGCATCTTTGACACGGACATCATATCTCCGTCTTGTTCTTTTGAAGCATCTCGGCCTTCGCGGAGCTCAAAAACCTATTCACGATGCCTTCGGTCATCGTGCGGACCATGGTCGCCTGCGGGGTAGAGCAAAACGATATTTTAGCACCAAAAAAAATTTGGCATGACTTTACCTAAAAATAGGACCAAAAAGAATGCATAGTGCCAAATTCTCGCCGAAATAGAAATGAATCAACATTCCGGCAAAATATTGGAAACTATCGCATTTCAAATACCGGTACCTGCAAACACAAACATATGCAACACCACAAACATACGTAGATCTAGGCCATAAAAAGTGCATGTGCACGTTGTTGGAGGGAGAAAAAAGTACATCTAGAACATAAAGAAAGCTTTCCCCTTACTTACCTATCAAAAAAAGGAAATTTAACCACTTAATTTGGGTGAATCTATGGTGCAAATGAGGTGAGGAGGAGGAGGCAGCCGAAACAAGCTTGGAGGAGGAGGTGGAGAGAATGAAGTGGGGAAAGTGAGTGTGGTAGGTGGCTGTCCAAAATATCTTGCTGCTCTCAGGTTACCAATGGCGCACCTCCTAAGAATGCGCCATTAGTAACCCTGGTTACTAATGGCGCACCTGGTATGTGGTGCGCCATTACTAGTTTTGAAAAAAAAATTGTTAGTAGTGGTGCGCCATTAATAGTTTTAACTAGTAATGGCGCACTATCCCCTGGTGCGTCATTACTAGTTTTGAAAAAATAAATAAATAAAAAATTGTCAGTAGTGGCGCACCGTGGGTGTGGTGCGCCATTAGTGATATGGACACTAATGGCGTACCTGTACATGGTGCGCCACTGCTATATAGCAGTGGCGCACCACATACGTGGTGCGCCATTAATGTCCATATTAGCTATAGCCTTTTTTCTAGTAGTGTGAAATTTTTACACGATTTTTTCCATAAATTATCTTTCTTCCGCCCGAAGAAGAGCCCCAACCGACTTACGGGGAGACCACAAGACACCTAGGCGCGCCCTGGTGGGTGCTGGAGGCCGTGGGGCCTCCGTTTGCGTTGATTCCAGCTCCCAAAAATCACATATATTCCAAAATAATTATCCGTAAATTTTTATCGCGTTTGGACTTCATTTGATATGGATATTCTACGTAACAAAAACATGCAACAAATAGGAACTGGCACTGGATCAATATGTTAGTCCAATAAATCATATAATATGTTGCCAAAAATATGTGAAAGTCGTATAATATAGGCATGAAACAATAAAAAATTATAGATACAACGGAGACGTATCAGCATCCCCAAGCTTAATTCCTGCTCGTCCTTGAGTAGGTAAATGATAAAAAAGATAATTTTTTATGTGGAATGCTACCTAGCATAAGCTTGACCATATATCTAATCATGGCATGAATATTAAGACATGAGTGATTCAAAGCAATAGTCTATAATTTGACATAAAGACATCAATACTCAGGCATCCCAACAAACTATCATGTCTTTCAAAATATCAACGCTAAAGAAAGCTATCCCTACAAAATCATATAGTCTTGTCATGATCTGTCTTCTTAACACAAAGTATTATCATGCACAACCCCGATGACAAGCCGAGCAATTGGTTCATACTTTTTAAGGTGCTTCAGCTTTTTCAACCCTCACGCAATACATGAGCGCAAGCCATGGATATAGCACTATAGGTGGAATAGAGTATGATGATAGGGGTAATTATAGAGAAGACAAAAAAGTAAGAAAAGTCTCACATCGACGCGGCTAACTAATGGGCTGTGGAGATGTCCATCAATTGATATCAATGCGAGGAGTAGGGATTGCCATGCAACGAATGCACTAAGAGCTATAAGTTTATGAAAGCTCAACATGAAAACTATGTGGGTGTGCATCTAACTCTATAATGGAAAATTACCACTACTATATAAAAGTGACAACATAGGAGACTCTCTATATGAAAAACATGGTGCTACTTTGAAGCACAAGTGTGGAATTAGCATGCCCCTTCTCTCTTTTCTCTCATTTTTTTCTTTTTCTTATTTTCTTGGGCTCTTTTTTCCCTCACTTTTTTATTTATTTTTCTTTTTTATATTTGTCCGGAGCCTCATCCCGACTTGTGGAGAATCATAGTCTCCATCATTCATTCCTCACTTGGACATGCTCTAATAATGAATAATGATGATCATCACACTTCTATTTACTTACAACTCAAAAGAAATAAAAATTACAACTCGATACCTAAAACAAAGTATGACTCTATATGAATGCCTCTGGCAGTGTACCAGGATGTGCAATGATCTAGCGTAACAACGAAATCAAAAAACAAACATGCCATGGAAATATCATGCTAGCTATCTTACGATCATGCAAAGCAATATGACAATGAATGCTCAAGTCATCAAAACGAAAGCGATGGAAGTTGCATGGCAATATATCTCGGAATGGCTATGGAAAGGCCATAATAGGTAGGTATGGTGGCTATTTTGAGGAAGATATAATAAGGCTTATGTGTGATAGAGCGTATCATATCACGGGGTTTGGATGCACTGGCGAAGTTTGCACCAACTCTCGAGGTGAGAAAGGGCAATGCACGGTACCGAAGAGGCTAGCAAATTGCAGAAAGGTAAGAGTGAGTATAATCCATGGACTCACATTGGTCATAAAGAACTCATATACTTATTGCAAAAGTTTATTAGCCCTCGAAGCGAAGTACTACTACGCATGCTCCTAGGGGGATAGATTGGTAGGAAAAGACAATCGCTCATCCCCGCCCGCCACTCATAAGGAAGACAATCAATAATAAATCATGCTCCAACTTCATAGCATAACGAGAGACTATATGTGCATGCTTCGGTAATCACAAACCTTAACACCAATATCTTACTAAACACGATCATCCACTGGTACCTCCCACATATTATCATCTCTATATCGTAAAACTATTGCAAGGAATCAAACACATCATATTCAGAGATCCACAAGTTTTATGTAGGATTTCATGACTAACCATGCAAATGACCAATTCCTGTTGACTCTCTAAATAGATATAAGTGAAGCATGAGAGTTTAATTCTTTCTACAAAATACTATGCTCTAATAAGTATAAGTGAAGCAAAAGAGCATTCTGCAAATAATGGTTTTCCATGTGAAGAGAAATAGGCAATCCAAACTTCAAATGATATAAGTGAAGCACATGAAGCATTCCATAAAGCCATACTAAAAAATTATAAGTGAAGTGCAATGAGCATTCTATAAATCAAGCATGGAGTATCTCATACTAGCATGGTGCATAAAATAAAATTGAAAACTAAACACAAAAGACGCTCCAAGATTTACACATATCACATGAACGAAACGAAAATCAAAACATACCGATACTTGTTGAAGAAAGATGGGATACCTTCCGGGGCATCCCCAAGATTAAACTCTTGTGTATCCTTGGATTTTTACTTGGGGTACCTTGGTCAACCCCATGCTTGAACTCTTGCCTCTCTTCCTTCTCCTCATATCGAGACCTCCTCGATCTTTGAGCACTTCATCCACACAAAACTTAACAGAAAGCTCGGTAAGATCCGTTAGTATAATAATGCAAATCACTACTTTAAGTATTGTTGCAAACCCATTCTTATTTTGTTTTTGCATTGTAGCTACTGTATTATAACTTCTCCATGGCTCATACCACCAATACAATCGATAGTTTCATCAAAACAAGCAAAACAATGCATCAAAAAACAGAATCTATCAAAAATAGGACAGTTTGTAGTAATCTGAACATTGACCATACTTCTGTAACTCCAAAAATTCTTAAAAATTAGGAAAAAGTAAAAAAAAATCATAGCAGTACTGTGTAAGAATTTCAGAAACTTTTGAAGTTCCAGTAAAAAATGTAAAATCACGCACTAAAGCCAAAGTTTTTGTTTTTGCACCGCAAATACCAACAAGCAATCTAATCATCCTAAAGGCAAATCTAGGCACATTATTTTTATAATACAATGGATTTGTACAAGGGGATAATTATTTTTGTGAGAAACTTCCATGAAGAGTTCTATATTGTTTCCATGAGCATGAACACAAGTGTTCAAGGTTGACCCTCACTTCTCCAATGCATAACCTTCCAATCGCTTCTCTTTTTGAAAAAGTTTTTTAAGTTCCCCTATATATTCTTTTTGTTTTTAAACTTTATAAAAGCACACAACAGAAATAAATAACTCTCTTAAACTTTTGGGTTGTCTCCCTGGCAGCACTTTCTTTAAAGCCATTAAGCTAGGCATAAAGTGCTCAAGTAATGGATCCACCAGGATCCCAAGGTATATCAAAGCCAATTTTAATTAACAATGATTTATAATTTAGCATGAAGGGAAATTAAACAATGTATGAGTTGAAGAGTGTCGGCATTCTGGGAACTAGTGTACCCAGATCTGCTTGCCTGCGGCCCACGGCATGGCTCCCTCGATGGCCTGGTACGGCCCAGCGGCAAGGCCTTCAAGACAAGACCCTCGTGAGGGCCCCGGCCTCGCGAGGCGGATGACACCAAGACCTCCAAGGGAGAGGCCTCCCCACATTGCCTCTCGAGGAGCAGAGATTTCTATGCAGGTGCCCGACCTCCCGAGGCTGTGATGACGTGAGCCATGACGACCAAGGCCAGGCAGGTGCCAGCGGGCGCAGAGGGGGTAGTTTCCCTTTCGATGCTAAGGGCGCAAGGACAGACGCAGGTTCCCGAGGAATCCCCCAAAGCTTTCCATTCCGGTGCAACAAGACCAAGACCACGGGCTCGGTAGGACGGATGTCATCACCGTGCCCACCGCTGCGTCACGACCAGAAGCTTTGCAGGAGAAGACCACCTTTCGTCAGGATTAGATGTACTTCTTGTCCCCTTTCAAATTGGCCATTGTGGGATCCCTTCCCGCCTGAGTTTTGGGGGAAGAGGACCGAGGCCACTATAAATATAGGTTAGCCACCACCATAGAGGGGGATCGGATCCTTCCCACCCCCTCCACCATTGTCGGCGTACGACACCTACGGGACCGTGGGGATCCCTTCTACGATTCGCCAGGGAAAGAGGGATGCACAAAGAGCAGAACCAATGATCGACGCGAGGTGGTTTTACCCAGGTTCGGGCCACTAATCAGCGTAAAACCCTACTCCTGCTTTGTTTTATTAAGGGTGTTCTTGAGCTCAAACTCCCGCAGCGCTAGCGATGAACAGTACATTCAAAGAGCAGCTACGCATGCAGAATGGGCCAGAAGATCCTCCTCCCTGTAGCAGTTGCCTTGGGCCTCCTTTTATATGTCCAAAGGGGTCACCACAGTGGCAAAATGTACATACATTGAGGTGTAAAGTAGCTACAGGGTAATCATACCTAACCACTAATGGTTTAGGACAAATGCCACTAATGCACCGTGAGGTGTACGTTTAAGTGTCCTCATTCCTTGGGGATGGAAAAAGGGGCCATCCCATCAGCACCGCTTAAGCTTTCCTCCACTGGTACTCTGCCACGCATCCAGGAATGGGCCCAGGATGCGAGGCTAGTTGCTGTGCTGAAGCGGTGGCACAGTGATAGAATCTTGCTGGGCGCAAATCTTGCCGGGTTTCGTGAGCCACCCCGGCAAGATCTTGCCGGGGGCCTGGTCTTCGGTCTTTAGCTCTTATTAAATCCTGATCATTTGATTCTTGGTCTGAGTGTCCCCTTGACAATCTTGCACTAATCTCCAATTATTCCCTCGGCAAGCCTTGCCGCGGGCTTGGCTACGACTGCCCATGCACAAGTATGGGGTACTAAAGTCCCAATACTTAGTACACCGACAGGAGCCCCTGGGCCTAAGCCATACACGAGTGCGAGGCGTTGTTGGGCTAGGCCCAAACAGTGCACGGCATGCGTGGCATCAGGGGATTAACTGCTTGTGATGATTTCGCTTACTGCGTCCCCCCACTACGCGCATTGAATGCGCAACGTGGGGCGCGTGCGTTGAACGGCCGCGGCCGCAGCGCGCTTGTAGAGGCGTATTCACATTGGGCAGTAAAAGAGGCGACCTCGCTCCTTCCCCATAAAAAGGAAACTACAGAGGCGCTGCCTATTTACACCCCTCTTCTTCTTCTTTTCAATCTGAAATCCGCCATTGCCTTCCTTCTCTCGAGCTCAGAGCAAAGCTTCTCCTCATCCGCTCATCGCCTCCACACCCGCTCCATCCCCGGCTTTCGCCCCCACAGTCGCCATGCCGCCCAAGACCAGCAAAGGCAAGGGCAAGGAGACAAAAGCCGATGTCCCGGAGAGCGAGCTGGTGAAGATGCGGAAGAAGTACGTCGTCTTCGCCCCGTCGCTCGATGTGAAAGCTCTGAAGAACCGGTACCAGTGCATGTGGGCGAGGGAGATGCAAGCTCACCCCGCAACTCGCGTGATTCCAGGTTCTTGTTCCAAAAGCGGATCAGACAGATATCCCTTCTTCGTCGCTTATTTCTATTGCGGGCTCTGTCCTCCATTCTCTGACTTCTTCAACGACATTATGTACACATACGGCTTCCATCTTCTTGATTTCACACCGAATGATGTACTGTGTATGTCCATCTTTGCTCACCTTTGTGAAATTTTTGCCGGAGTAGTTCCCAATACTGCCCTCTTCCGCCACTACTTTATTCCCCGTATCCAAAAAGGGAAGCCCCTCTCTGGTTCTATCGCCTGGATTCCAAGGGCTTGGAACAAGGAAATATACCCAGAAGGGGTTTACCACGAGAAGTGGGATGAATGGCGGTCCGAGTGGTGCTGGATCAAGGAAAAAGATCCCCACCCATTTTGTTCGCCTCGACGGCAGAAGGCGGTCCACGGCAGTGACTAGAGCGATTTTGCTGCTGAAGACGAGAAGCTCACGATTGCCACCACCAGGATCCTTCGCCTGAAAGCTGTCGGGCTCACAATGGAGATGATCGGCTTCGATTTCCTCCGCCGCCGCATCGCCCCTTTGCACAATAAAGGGAGATCATCTGGGGAATACCGGAACGCAGCAGACATCATGAGACTGCGCCCCGGATTGAACAACAATTTGACTACTATGCAGCTTGGCACTCTCCGCCAAAGGCTATTCCAGCGCGACAACAAACATAGGTTGCTGGCAAGAATTGTCCCTCTATGCAACAACTCTACCCTGGGGTCGATTATCGCCAAAATGCCACTGTTCAACGCCCACGGTCTTGACGCGACTTGGGTCGAGCCATCCGAGGAGGAAGCACAAAAGTTCTTTGATAACTTGACGGAGAGAGCCGTCCGGGAAGAAGTAAACCTCATCCGGGCCACCACCGATGAAGAAGTGCCATACATTGCCACTAGGGCAGAGGAGCCGAATCTTGCCGCGGAGGCTGGCAGTGTTGGCTTCACAGAATGGGAAACCAGTGACGCAGAGGTAGTGATGGAAGAAAATCCTGCCGGGGAGGACAAGGCTGCCGGGGAACAGAGCAGCGCAGCCATTGAGAGCTCGTCCGACGAAGACGCGGCTGAAGAAGAACCACAAGAGGAGCTCCTAGCCCCGAAGAAGACAAAGCGTGTTCTTCGAAAGGCTGCGTCTGACATCCCGGCAAGCCAACCTTCTTCGAGCAGCGAGGCTCCTGGCAAGAAGGCGGCTGGCTAGGCTGCACCGCGGCAAGGAGTTCGACAGCAACCCGTGCGACGCGCGAGACACACACCTGCGGCAACTACTGGGGCGGCAGGGGCGTCTCACACAACCGCATCGGAGGCTGAGGCGTTAGAGCCACACCAACCCCTTGCACCTGCTACAGTCAAGCGACCCAGAACCCCTCCTCCGCCCCCCCATACGGACACCGCAACGGAGGTCGATTTCAATATCTTCGGCTTCAGCTCGGGACGAGAAGAGGAAGAGTAAGTATCCTATCACAGCCTTTATTCTTCCAAATTCTGAATCAATCTTATTGACTTGCTTGTTTTGTCTCCACAGTGATGCAGAAACCTTGGCGGAAAGGATGGCGAAGAGGGCAAAGACTTCCACGGGCGACGAGCCCCCGGCAGGCTTCACAAGTGTGCCAGAAACTATTACCATCAGCCCGGAGCTTAGCCCTCGATGCAACCCCCAGCACAGCCCTCAGTGTGAGTTCATTACTCTTTTTCTGTTGGCGAACGCTGAGGTTTCTATCCTTGCCGCTGATATCTTTGGGCTTGCAGGAGAAGGACGGCAACAAGGGGAGTTATTGGGAGACACCCCCGTCATGCCACCTTCGTCAACCACGCCGCCCACAAGTGCATCCCCGGAAAGAGATCACACCGATGAGCTTATCTTGGTTGAGGAGGAGCCGGCAATCATGGGTACTGGCATACTACCCCCGATAATCGAGGTTGCCAGGAGGGGCGAGGCCACCTCTCGACAGCTCGATGCAGGTAACCAATTGCCTCAGAGCGCTTGCTATTCTTTCCTTTATCTCTCTTTCTTTTGTCTTCTTGAACTTCAATCTTGATCTCATTCTGTTTCCCACCTTCGTCCTTTAGAATTCCCTGTGATGGAACACATGGACGTCGATGCTGTCATCGAGGAGACCGCCAGGGATGTTGCCGCCGAAGACGACCAAATCGCTGCCAGCGAGGCCGCCAAGGATGCCACCGTCGAGGCCAGCGGTACCTTTGCCAATGAGGCCACCAAGACTGCACAGGAGGAACCCGCCAAGGAATCTGCTGAAAGGGACGGCAAGGAGGCTGGTGACCGTACTGACGGCATTCCTGCCGCAGGAGTGCTAGGCGCTACGCCGGCCACGGAGCCCCCAGCTACTAGTGAGGCGGTTGCTGAGGATCAACCGTCAACATCCGAAGTCCCCTCAACAAGCAAATATCTCAAAGTTGGCGAGAACCTATTTGTCAACTTGCCGGGGACGACAAGCATTGGGGCATCGACCGAAGGGGAAACTTTTGATGAAGAAATCATCACCGCTGCTGGGCTCGAGATCGTCAACGAACCAAGTGTCAGCAGTAGCAAATCTGAGGAAGATCAACTCCTTCAGGCCATGGGCGATAACTTCCGCAAGCTCCAAGCGCTCCACCATGCCCAAAAAGAGAAGGTAGATTCTAGAGCTGCAGTTGTTGAAGCAGCTGAAACATATTTCCAAAAGCGCGTTGAGCAAACGCAAATTTGGTATGCCAAGGCCTATCAAGAGCTGACTGCCAATCGGGAACAAGTGAGCCAAAGCTGGACGGAGCTCCTCTTGAAGCAATCCGACATAGAGAAGGCGCAAGAGGAAGCTACGCAAAGAATTGCTGCTGAAGATGCCCTCCTGACGGAGCGTCGCATTGCGCTTGATGCTCACGAGGAAGACCATGCCGCACGTGAGTAGGCGCTCGCCGCCAAGCTTCGCAGCAAATATGAAGAAATCGAGAAGCTTGTCGCGCGGCGGACCCAGGAGCTGGAGCAAAACCACAAGGAGGCGCTTGAAGCTCTAACTGTAGATCACGCCGGCAAGCTCAAGGAGGCCGTCGATGCTGCCGAGGCTGCAGAGGCCGCCAAGAATGAGCTGAGTGTCAAAGTGAAGAAGCTGGAAATGGATCTTGAAGAACACAGCAAGGAGCTCTCGACGCTCAAAGGTGACAGGGAGAAAACCCTCCACACCCTGGTGGAGATGCAAGTTGCCATGTCCGACAAGACCAAGCAGCTCTCTTCAGCTAATGATACTATTGCCGATCTGAGGCTGAAATTAACCACACTGTCGAAGTCACTTGAGGACGGCAGGGCCCACGAGAAGGCCCTGAGCAAGGATCTCCAAGACGAGAAGAACTTGCTCAAGAGTGCTGCCGCAGCCCAAGTTGACTATGAAAAGGGGGTGGAAATCTGGACTGAACGCCTCGTCGACACCGCGGAGAAGCTCATGGCACACCTCTCAACCATGGGCCTGCCAAACTTCAAGTATTCCACTGAAGAAAGGATATCCTGTAGCGCCAGGCTGACCATATTCTTTGTAAGCGTCATTGATGCTCTGAAGCTTCTTCAATCCAACCGGCCGACCCAACTGGCCAACGAATCCCACCAGCTTTGCCGGGTCGTCCTCCGCAAGGTACTCATCAAGGTGGTACATAATAGTCCTGGTATCGACCTCACCAACGTGCTCGGCCGCCTACCAAAGGACGCAAATCTCAAGGCACTTGAGAAGATTGTCGCGCCTATCCTTGAGAAGGTGGATTCAATCAAAAGGGTCGAAGGCCAGTGCAGAGATTAGCTGCTCCACCTCTTCTTGCCATCACCATTCCATGCCAAAGACGATTAAGTCTTAAGTTAGAACTGCGGCAACTTATTAATGTAATATAACTTGCTTATGTTTGGGTACATGCATGCTATTTCCCTTGTCTGATTCCTTTATGTATGGAGTTCACCCTACGCTTACCGAAAACTTGCCGGCGCGCAACCTGCCGCGAGCGCTGGGTGCGGGACTTTAGCCTCCTGCTGGAGGTGCAGCGGCCGGCAAGGCACCTTGGCGTTCTCAGTGCAGCCATCTAAACTGTTGAGCGTATTCGAAACAGAATAAAGGCGCAGCAAATTACGACAAGGGTTCCTTCGCGTGCAGGTTTTCCATACAAAGGCCGAAATCATCCAAGGAAAATAACCTTCTAATAAAAATTGTAAAGCTTGCTCAAGTTTAGCAACTTAGCTCTCTGTCGCTGTATTTCTTGTTCCCTCCCGCAAGGTGTCAATTCTGAACGTCGCCCACTGGTATCCATATCTTCCTCCCCCCCCCCCCCCGGCAAACATGCGCGCGAGGAAACCCTTCTATCTTTTGAGAAAAAGAAAGAAGAGAAAATAAAAATATGGAACCTTGGCGGTTCGTTAATACTTACCGGGAATAAGTGTCATACAATATCTCAGACAAGCATGCATATATATAAACATGGAAATCGACAAGAAATGCATAACACTTAATCTTATTCGCCTGCGCACAGGATCTGCGCCTGGTTTTGTACAAAGGATTACATGCCCTGTCGGCAAGACTCGTACAAAAGGTGGTTGCCGGGGGCCCCCGACAACCGCGCCCTAAGGGTAGAACTTGCGAAGATGTTCGATATTCCAGGAGTTGCTCACTGGAACGCCATCCTCGGTCTCCAGGCGGACAGCGCCGGGCCTGGTGACTCGTACTACCCGATAAGGGCCCTCCCACTTCAGCGTCAACTTGTTTGAATTCTTGGCGGACTGAATCCGTCAAAGAACAAGGTCGCCTTCCTCAAGGCTTCGGGCATGAACTTTGCGGCTATGTTAGCGGTGCAAAGCTTGATGGTAGCGAGCAGCTCGCATAGCAGCCTGAAGACGATCCTCCTCAAGGAGCACAGCATCATCTTGGCACAGTTGCTCTTGCTCAAGCTCATCATAAGCGAGCACTCGAGGTGACCCGTATATGAGTTCCATGGGGAGAACTGCTTCCGCTCCATAGACCAGAGCGAAGGGTGTCTAGCCAGTAGCTCGATTTGGTGTCGTTCTGATTGACCAAAGAACCACCGGCAACTCATCAATCCAGCGCTTTCCACACTTTTTCAGCTTGTCAAAAGTTCTAGTCCTGAGATCGCGCAGCACTTCAGCATTAGCCCTCTCCGCTTGGCCGTTGCTTCTCAGATGAGCAACAGAGGAAATACAAATTCTGCCGCCAAGGTCTTGGACGTACTGCATGAAGGTGCGACTTGTGAATTGCATGCCGTTGTCTGTGATGATCCTGTTGGGCACACCGAAACAGCAAACTATTCCCTTAAAGAACTTGACCGCTGATTCTGCTGTCACCTTTCTTACCGCTTCCACCTCCGGCCACTTTGTGAACTTGTCGATGGCAACGTACAAGTACTCAAAGCCCCCGGCAGCACGGGGAAAGGGGCCAGTATGTCAAGCCCCCAGACCGAAAATGGCCAGGAGAGAGGGATCGTCTGAAGAGCTTGAGCTGGCTGATGCGATTTCTTCGAATGAAACTGGCACGCTTCACACTTGGTTACTAGTGCAGTTAAATCCTGGAGGGCAGTGGGCCAAAAGAAACCCTGCCGGAATGCTTTCCTGACAAGTGCTCTTGATCCTATGTGAGAGCCACATATGCCTCCATGTATCTCTGTCAACAACCCTAGTCCATCTTCCCGAGGAATACACTTCAATTTCACACCGTTCGGTCTCTTTCTGTGCAGGACGTCATCGACGAACTGGTACATAGTAGACTGACGGGCTACTTTTTCCGCTTCTTCCTGCTCTTCGGGGAGTTCTCCTGTCTGAAGGAAATGGACAATGAGCTGTACCCATGCTAGAGCCTGAGGCTCGACAGCTAGGACTAAAGGCATCTCTTCCGCCAGGGGAACAATTGTCTCGACGGTGAAAGCCTGAGGCTTCGCCGGAGCCTGTTGTTCCCCGGCAGGTTTGCCGCTGATCCCGGCAAGTTCCTTGCCGGTGGCTCCAGGGAGCTCTGCCGGAAAGTACTGCCCAGAATTCAACTTTCTTCTCTTTTCTTGCCTCATTGATGATGCCACAGATGGTTGAGTCAAATGGAGCACAAAAGTTCCTGGTTCCACATGCAACTTGAGGGCAGCGCGCTTTGACAGGTCATCAGCAATACTATTCTCGGCACGAGGAATGTGCTTCATTTGCAAACCATCAAAGCGCTCTTCCATTTTTCTCACTTCATCCACATAAGCTTGCATCAATGGACTCTGGTAATTCTTGTTAACTTGCCTGAACAAGCTGCGAATCGCCTCTGATGATGAGCTTCTTGATACCAAGCTCTGCCTCGATCCTAAGACCGGCAAGCAGTCCCTCGTATTCCGCAGTGTTGTTTGTCGAACTCTCCCGGGAGAAATGCATCTGGATTACATACTTGAGGTGCTCTCCAGTGGGTGCGACAAGCAGCACGCCAGCACCGGCGCCTTGCAGCGAAAAAGCCCCGTCAAAGTACATAACCCATTCTTGATCAGTTTCCTTACCGGGGAGAGTCGTTTCTTGAATCTCTTCGTCTGGCGTTGGGGTCCATTCCGTAATGAACTCCGCCAAGGCTCTACTCTGAATTGTTGAAGTACTTTCAAACTTGAGATCAAAGCTTGAAAACTCCAGCGCCCACTCCACGATCCTGCCAGTTGCCTCTGGATTTCGCAAAATCCGCTGCAACGGGAAGCGAGTGACGACGTTAATTTCATGTGCTTGAAAATAATGGCGCTGCTTCCTCGAGGCCATAAGAAGGCCGAAGAGCAACTTCTGCACACCAGAGTATCTTGATCTAGCTCCTTGCAAAAGGGAGCTAACAAAATAAACTGGGCGCTGCACCATCTTTTTCTTTTGCACTAGTCCTTCTGACTGCGCAGATCCTGTCTTGCCGGGATCAGTCCTTGCCGGGGATGATCCTGGCGTGTCACTTGGCGGTCCTGCCGCTAGTGTCGCCTCCTCATCAGCTTCTCTCTGCGCTACTAGCGCAGCACTAACCACTTGATTTGTCGCTGCCAGGTATAGCAACAACGGCTCTTGTGGTCTGGGCGCGACTAGCGTTGGCGGAGAAGAGTGGTATCTCTTCAAATCTTGCAGCACAGCCTCCGCTTCCGGAGTCCATTTCATTGGACCTGCCTTCTTCAAAATTTTGAAAAAGGGTAGGGCGCGCTCAGCAGATTTGGAGATAAACCTGCTTAGGGCAGCAACGCAGCCGGCAAGACGACGTACATCCTTGACGTGTCTTGGCGCCTCAATCTGCTCAATAGCTTTGATCTTGTCGGGGTTCGCTTCGATCCCACGCTGAGACACAAAGAACCCAAGAAGCTTGCAGGAAGGAACGCCATACACGCACTTCTCAGGATTGAGCTTTAAATTGATCTTGCGCAGATTTGCAAATGTCTCTTCTAAATCTTGAATGAGCGTCGCTTTGTCCTTGGTCTTGACCACTATGTCATCCATGTATGCTTCCATGTTTCGATGCAGTTGAGGCTCAAAACCAATTTGGACCGCTCTCGCGAAAGTAGAACCAGCACTTTTCAACCCGAAAGGCATTCGTATAAGACAATACATACCACATGGGGTGATAAATGCGGTCTTTTCTTCATCTTCTTTTTCCATGAAGATCTGACGATACCCTGAGTAAGCATCAAGGAATGACAGTAGGTCACAAACAGCAGTGGAGTCCAAAATCTGGTCGATGTGCGGCATGGGGAAAGATCTTTTGGACATGCTTTATTGATATCTGTATAATCAATACATAGCCTCCATTTTCTGTTCGCCTTGCACACTACAACTGGATTGGCTAGCCACATTGGGTGAAGCACCCCTCTGACCAAACCTGCCGCTTCTAGCTTCCTGATTTCTTCGGCAATAAATTCTTGCCGCTCCAAGGCCTGCTTTCTCACCCTTTGCTTGACGGGCCACGTGTGGGGACAGACAGCAAGGTGGTGCTCAATCACCTCCCTGGGAACACCGGGGATGTCAGATGGTTGCCATGCAAACACATCGACATTCGCCTGCAGGAAGGCAATGAGCGCACTTTCCTATTTGTCATCAAGGGTGGAGCTTATGGTGAAAGTTCCTCCCGTTCCATCCTCCTTGGCGGGCACCTTCTTTGTCTCTGGTGGAGCAGCCTTGGACTTCTTGTTCTTGCCGGTGGAACTCTCTGGTACATCCTCAACGGGAGCGCAACACTCCGAGGAGGTGCGCTTGCCGGAGTTTGCGCCAGGATTCTTGCCAGTCTTCTTCTTCACCCCGGGAGTTCTAGCGGCAGGAGTAGATGCCTTGGCGGCAGGTGCTGCGACTAGCCTCCCGGTAGAGTTGATCGGCACAAATGAGTGCATCCTTCTTGTCGGAGTGGACAGTGATGACGCCCAATGGCCCGGGCATTTTCAACACATTATATGCGTAGTGTGATGCCGCCATGAACTTGGCCAACGCTGGGCGGCCAAGGATCCCATTGTATGACATGGGGATCTTGGCGACATCGAACACCACCTTCTCCGTCCTGTAGTTGAGCTCGCTACCAAATGTTACCGGTAGCGTTATCTTGCCTTTCGGCTGGGTCCTTCCTGGGTTGATCCCTTGGAACATGCCCATTTCCTCGAGACCTTCATCAGGAATTTGCAGCTTCTTGAGCACGTCTGGTGAGATTATGTTCAGTCCGGCCCCACCGTCAACTAGCATTTTTGTCACCTTGAGGTTGCGGATTGTTGGCGAAACCAACAATGGCAAGCACCCGACCGCAGTTGTGCGATCAGTGTGATCCTCAGCGTCAAAAAGGATAGGCGTGTTGGACCACTTCAGAGGTTTACGTGCATCGAACGATGGCTCCGTTGCATTAACCTCACGCACCCACTATTTGAGTCGACGGTGGGATGAATGCAACGAAGCACCTCCGTCAATACACATGGCCTCTGTAGCTTTCTGAAATTCGTGCTCGCTGGACTCATCATCTTCCTCATCATCATCATCACCCTCTTCTTTGTCACGGCCTCGGGCGGGCCTCTCCTTCTGTTGCTTAGCCTTGCTGCGGCGGCCCCCGCGGCCACCACGCTTCTTGCCGGACCCCTCAGCACTATCTTGGGCCTTCTCCTTCTCTCGCCTCTCGTACTCAGCTCTTTGCCTTTCGACAAGCTATTCAACTTGCCGGCAATTTTGGAGATCATGGCCTCTGGTGCGATGGATCTTGCAATACTGTTTGCCGGAGCCTTCCGGCTTGTCGGTAGCCGCCAAGGCCTGACAGGAGGCGCACCCGGCAACTTCCTTGCCGGGGTTGCCAACTTTGGCCTTCTTGGCAGGGCCAAGGATGCCGGATCCGTCGACAGCAAGCACGGCCTTGCCTTTACGCTTCTTGTTTCACCGCCGGCCCTTCCTTGTCGGGGCGGCAGCATCCTCGCCTTCAGAGTCGCCCCCAGCGCCAACATCCTCGCCAGGGAGTCTCCTTCCCTCTTCAGCTCGAGCACATTTATTAGCCAGAGCATAAAGCTCGGCGATATCCCTGATCTTGTTCATCGCCATTTCTTCCCACATCTTGCGGTTACGTACGTTCTCACGGAATGCACCAATAATGGCAGCAGGATGAACATCAGGGATGCTGTACTGCACACGGCTAAATCTTTGGATATACTTGCGCAGAGGCTCGCCCTTTTTCTGGGGGATGAGATGTAAATAACTTTCCTGGCCAGGAGTTTGATGGCCTCCAACAAAGGCGCCAACAAACTGATGGCATAGATCTGACCAAGAAGAAATGGAATTCTCCAGCAGATGCATCAACCACGACTTGACATTGGGCTTAAGCACCAACGGGAAGTAGTTGGCAAGTATCTTGTCGTCTCGGCCCCCGGCAGCCTGCACCGCAATGGTGTAGATGCTCAGGAACTCTAACGGATGGGTCTTGCCGTCATATTTCTCTAGGACCTCTGGCTTAAAGGTTCGGGAATTGGGCCACTGGACTCGCCGCAGCTCACGGGTAAACGCTGGACAACCTATCTCGTAAGGCAAGTCGCCTACGTACCCTGGCGCAGGCTTGTTGACAGCAGGTCCTGCGTGTTTATCAGATTGATGGTGCGCTTCCCGTCGCCGCTCGATGGTAGTTCGAGCGTCCTCTTTGCTCCGTTCCCGAAGAACTTTACGCTGATTGCGGCGCATCCGTGGATCGGACGACGCCGTGGAATCATCATCACGGTCATCGGTCCGCCGGGTCGTCGATCGCAGCTGCTGTCGTGGAGGAGAGTGCACCGTGGTCGCACCGCCTCCAATCTTCTCTCCATCGGCTCGCACCGGATCGATGGACCGCCGCCGCGAGGGCCCTGCCTGCTGCGGCCCATCCTTGTTGACGAAGCCGATGAGACACTGGATAGTAGATCGGCACTCCTCCATCTTCCCCGGGGCAGGAGGGAAGTCGAGGAGCAGCTGCGCACGTGCCAAGGCTTCCGCCGGTGTAGGCGGCGGTGACAGCTGCGAGGTACGTGAGGTGCTCTGACTCCTAACAATTTTAGAAGGAGCACCGTCACAATCACGCGACCGCGTGCCACTTCCACCAGCAGCTTGGCATGCATGCTGGGCCTGTGCACCTTGAGATTGATGCGCCGAAGTCCTTTCATGGGGGCGTCCCGAACCACCAGCGCCATGGTGCTACTCGTCGCGTGCAACCTATGAAGGTTGCAACGCTTGCATCGGCGCAGGAGTCCTAGGAGGCGTCCTCCGATCTCTGGAGTTCGCCGCGCCGCCTGTAGGCAACACAGCCCCATCTCTGGATCCAGCGGCGTGCGGATTGTCGTCGCCGCTGCGAACGACGCCGCTCGCCTGGCTTGCATCACCAGAATGCCATGGAGGCTCTAAACCTCTACCTTCTGCATCTAGGCCGTCGCCCGTACGTGAAGGCACAGGCAAAACGGACGTAGATGGTAGCGCCGTTGCGGCACTCTTTTTCTTGGGTGGCATGGTGATGAAGATGACGAAGAAACTGAGGCACCGATCACTGGATCAGGTTCGCACAACCTTCCTCGCCCCTACCTGGCGCGCCAAAGATGTCGGCGTACGACACCAATGGGACCGCGGGGATCCCTTCTACGATTCGGCAGGGAAAGAGGGATGCACAAAGAGCAGAACCAACGATCGACGCGAGGTGGTTTTACCCAGGTTCGGGCCGCTAATCAGCGTAAAACCCTACTCCTGCTTTGTTTTATTAAGGGTGTTCTTGAGCTCAAACTCCAGGAGCGCTAGCGATGAACAGTACGTTCAAAGAGCAGCTACGCATGCAGAATGGGCCAGAAGATCATCCTCCCTGTAGCAGTTGCCTTGGGTCTCCTTTTATACGTCCAAAGGGGTCACCACTGTGGCAAAATGTACATACATTGAGGTGTAAAGTAGCTACAAGGTAATCGTACCTGACCACTGACGGTTTAGGACAAATGCCATTAATGCACCGTGAGGTGTCCGTTTAGGTGTCCTCATTCCTTGGGGATGGAAAAAGGGGCCATCCCATCAGCACCGCTTAAGCTTTCCTCCACTTGTACCTTGCCACGCATCCAGGAATAGGCCCAGGATGCCAGGCTGGTTGCTGTGCTGAAGCGGTGGCACAGTGATAGAATCTTGCCGGGCGCAAATCTTGCCGGGTTTCGTGAGCCACCCCGGCAAGATCTTGCCGGGGGCCTGGTCTTCGGTCTTCAGCTCTTATTAACTCCTGATCCTTTGATTCTTGGTCCGAGTGTCCCCTTGACAATCTTGCACTAATCTCCAATTATTCCCCTGGCAAGCCTTGCCACGGGCTTGGCTATGACTGCCCGTGCACAAGTATGGGGTACTAAAGTCCCAATACTTAGTACACTGACAACCATAGCCCTCACGAGGCTGCTCATCCATTGTACTTGTTCTTCCTCAGCCCCTCGTGAGGCCAACCCTCCACAATGCAGGAGTAGGGTTTTACACCACAAGGTGGCCCGAACTTGGGCAAACTGCCGTGTTCATCTTCTTCCCCGCTCACGCGAATCCGACGAGGCTAGGCTATAGGGTGGCGAGCTTGAGACTTGAGAGGTTGAGATCTTCGCACACGCCCCAGAGTTCGAACCTTCTTGGGTCTGCGGAGCCCTGAATCCGACATTTGGCGCGCCAGGTAGGGGCGTGTAAAAGCCCCGCCTCCTCATCAACCACCACGCTCAATCCTCGCCTTGTGACACCCATGACAAGAGCTAGCCGAGCCTGCACAGAGCAGTGGGCCGCGTGTTTCCATCAGACGGCGCCCTTCGGCCACGGCATCGCTCGTCGTGCCACGCCTTCCTCGGCACACCTTCACCAACAGCAGGATTCATTGCCACCACCCCTCGTGTGGCACAACGGGCATGCCATCACGTCCTCTGTCGGCACCGCCATGGCATCGTCCCTCCGCGCCCGATGGGGGCTGACAAGCGCGCAAGCTGTGCTCCTCACGGTGCATGAATTACTACGCTACCGCCCTGCCGATGGCGACCATGCCGCTTGGCTCAACCGGGTCGCTGAGCTGCTCGACATCGCCGGCAGGGGTACGGAGCCTCTCTGGGCCCACCCGTGCCGCGACCCTCGCCACGGGCCCGGGCATGCCATTACTGCGTCTGCTCATCCTTCTACAGAGGACCCAGTGGGCCATAAGGCGGAAAGGAGGCGAACAAGATCTCCCTTCTGGCTTAGGAAACACTCCCCCGGGCTTCAGGCAGGGTAGGTGGCCCCCCGTGGGAGGCGCCACGGCAGGCCACCTCGTGGCCATCATGACCCATCGGCAGGGGTGGCGATCGGCGAGGCTTTAGAGCCATGGGGTTGACGGAAGGCCGGCCTCCGCCAGCCCGGTCCTAGAGATCGTCAAGGCCACACTAAGCCCGGGGGCCACAAGCGGGCCCATGCCAGGGCCTCGACCACGCCGTTAAATGACACCCCCCCCCCCCGCTGCAACCAATAGTTTCAGAACATATTATGTTAACCTTGGACGCAGGTGACATACGCTTCCGTAGCACGCCTACAAAACGACAGCCGGACAAAGCGCGCCGAGGCATGCCTGCGAAACGATAGTCGGACTAAGCGCACCGAGGCGCATCAGGCGTATGGCGGCACCCCGAACCAGGATAGGGCCCAAGGGGGCCCAAGGACTTGAGGAGCCCGTGAGGCCAGGGAGCCTCATGAGGGCCCGGGGCCTCCTGACCCATGACCGCTCGACGCCGGGGGGCCCCGATACCAAAGGGCTCAATAGGAGTCTGGAAGCTTGCGCCACGAGCCGGCTGGGTGGCCTGCGGCCGATGTGGTGGCGCGTCACGCCACCCGCTGGCGGTTGCCAGGTCGGAGACCCCGCCCAGGACCGCCAGCGCCTCGGGATCGCCGAGAGCAAGGGGTGGGGTCCCCACCCGGGAGGCAGGCAGCCGCCATGCGCCTCTTCAATCTCCGCTCGTGACACTCTCACATAATAATGCGTGGGGTTGTACATGCCCCAGAGTCTCCCTGAGCGCCGCTCCTCGGCCTCACGGGGGCTCCCACCCATGCCCAAGTGGAAGCCCCATGCTCCGCGCTGGCGGATGACACGGTCTTACAACGACTATGCCCATGCCCAGTGGAAGCCCCATGCTCCATGCTGGCGGACGACACGATCTTACAACGACTATGCCCACGCCCAATGGAAGCCCCATGCCCCGCGTTGGCAGATGACACGGTCTTACAATGACTATGCCCATGCACAGTGGAGGCCCCATGCTCCGCGTTGGTGGGAAGACTAGTATAGGTGCCGGACGCGGCTGTTCTTTGCTCTCTTTTGTAATTGAATTTGTCATCTCTTGGATTGAAATCTGGAACTCTCGCGTCTTTATTCTAAAAAGGGGGTGAGAATTTTTTCTCCTTGCAGTGTTTCCCGTTTTGAGTTTTGTTTTAAAGAGGTCTGGCGAAAGCCAGTTTTTTCTCTCTCTCGAGCACCCCACAAGCGGGGGCTGCGCACGGCATGCACGCTTGGGCCAGCCATGAGGTGGCCTGCCCGCGCGCACACCTGGCTAAGACCTTGGCATCCAAGTCCTCGTGCGATGCTCTCGAGCGAGCCTGCGGGTGCACGTGGCCCGAGGCCCCCAGCGAGTGTCCGCCTCCTGACCTTGGCCGGGCACCACGACCCGTCATAACGCTAATGACCCACACTTGTTCAGAAGTCCGGGTGCACGATAAGCAAAGGGAAGGCGACATAAGGGAGTGCAATGCTGCTTAACACATCATAAAGAAGTTTCTTCCAAAATGCTTTCGCATCCCCGCGGGGTCACATTCAAAGTCTTAACAGGAAGATAGGGGAAAAGCAGCCTAGGGAGACGCACCGTCACCATCACTGCTGCCGTCGTCATCATCATCAGCCCCACGCCCCTCGATCACACGCGCGCCCTCGTAGCCGGTGGGGCAAGCTCCGCGATCAGGTCATCCACATGATCCTCCACCCAGTCCGCCAGGGCACCTTGGATCACCCCGGGCACGGGGGCTATCGCGGCCTCGAAGTCGAAGTCAGGATCGGAGCGGAGAAGGTGGCTGAAGACGCGTGAGAACGCACGCGCAAGAAGGCTGCAATTCTTCTCCTCGATGAGCTGGCGCGCCTTCTCAGCCCCACCTTCAAGGCGCTCCATGACCCTGGTGAAGAAGCCGAGGTAGCCGGCGTCATCAGCAACAAGCGGGTTGGAGACGTTCTCGTCGCAAATGCTGCTCAGGGCCTGGCTGGCCCTATGACCTAGGGCCTGGAACATCTGGGAGCGTGCGTGTTGCAGTACTCGGGCTCGGCTTGCCTAGTCCGAAGCCTTCTCCATGAGGGAAGTAACACCTTCCACCTGCTCGTAGAGGAAATATAGCTCGGACTCGACCGTGGCCTGAGCGTCCACCAAGGCCCTCTCGCGCCGCTCCGCCATGGCTAGCTTCTCCTTGAGGCTGTCGGCCTCGCCCTTCAGCTCACCACGCCGCGTGCAGAAGCAAGTCTCCTGATGCTTCAGCTTCCGGCGGTAGTCCTCGGCGAGAGCCCTACGGACCCCCGCCACCCTCTCGTCGACCTCTCCCTGGATCATCGCCTCCCGGGAGGCGAGGGCGTCCTCGGCAGCAAGAACTTGGCATTCCATCACCTCCAGCCACTCGCGCTCCAGGCTCTGCTCCAGCGCCTCCAGCGCAAGCGTGTCTTCGAAGGTGCGGAGCCCCGCTTCGCTCCTGGACGGCCCGCCCGCCGAGGCGGCGAGCCTGGCTTTTTGTGCCTGGACTTGCTGTTCGAGGGCGGCATTTGAAGCTTGAAGCTCCTTCTCGCGCCTCTCTACAGCCTCGCGCCGGAGGTCCGCGGCTCGGGATTCCTCGAGGGCATGATTGCGAGCCTCCCTCGCCATGGCAAGGGACTCCTCGTCCTCCGCGCGAGCATGCTCACACTGCAGACGATCAAAGTTGACGACGACCTCGAGCTGATGCCATTCACGTGCCAGGCGTAAGCGCTCCGCTTCAAGGCGTGTATCGACATCGCCAAGCTCCACCCCTTTCGACCCAACGCGTTCACCGCGTCCTGGAGAAGACCATGCCGGACGACGCTGCGCCCACGTGCGAGTTCTAGCGCTCGACCGGGGCTCTCCTCTGTGCCCTGGTCAGCAGGAGAGGCGAGCGAAGGCCCGCTCATCTCCGGCAAGGGCCCGGGGGCTGGGGCTCCATCGTCTGGCCCTCCAGCTCGGGGCAGAGCTTGGCGCGAGCTCACCCCCTTCTCGAAAATGGCGCCATCACGCGTGCCGCCCAGCCGCTGGTGAGAACTAGCAGAGGGGCCCTTGGCACTGCCCCTCCGATCTGGAGGCCACCCCTGAAGAAAGATGCTAGAAATGGGGGCCCGAGGTTCTCCAGAGGTGGCCTCGGCTCAGGGGCAGATGTCGTCTTACGCGCGGCCGTGTGGCTCGCGAGGCGTGAGACCACCACGGGGCCGGTGCACTTCGGAGGTGGCAAAGAAGCCACGGTTGTTCCTTCCTCAGAGGGGGACCTGAGGAAAAAGAGTCAGGGAAGCACGCGGTGCAAAAATCAAGGAAGGCCGGATGCTTACTCATCCGCGGTGATCCACCACCTCTTCTTCCGGGCCCTTGGGGCAGATATGTCACAGCCGTCGGGCTCTTTCCTCCTCCGGGGTGCGTGGGGACCGGAGGATGACCCGCTGGGACCCAGCGCGTGGCCTCCCACGGCGGGTTGGCGGCCGTTTCCTCGGTTGGGGCGTCCCCTTCACCGCTTGTAGGGGGAAGGTGGACGCTGGAAGGACGCACGGCTCAGAGCGCTTCCCCGCAGCAGCTTGGGGGGTACACCCTCAGGACCCCCGGGGCCTGGGACCACTAGGAAGGGGTTGTCGCGAGGCCCCACGTTGTCCTCGAGGAGCAGCCCCCACTCATCGAAGCGCGGCATCTTCTTGGCAAAGGCTTCCCCGTTCAGATAGTTGTACAGGGGGAGCCCTCCCGAGGGGAGTGCAACAGGTTCTTCACCAGTCAGAAGGTGGAGCACCCCGCGCAGCGTGCTGGAAGGGAGAGAGGGCACCTGAAGCCTCATGGCATCCTCAGGGCTGGTGAAGGCCCACATCAGGCGGGAGTGGCGTTGAAGCGGAGCGATGCCCCACCGGACGAACTCCCTCACCACCATCCCCATCGTCACGCCCGCCATCCTCAAGTTAGCCAACCTGGTCATGACTCATGCAAGGCGCGGGTAGACGAGCTCCACACGCTCCCAACCGGAGCTCGGCTCCACGGGGGCCGCTGGGATCCGAAGCAAGGGGCTGTACGCAGCGGCATCGACATATACCCATTGCTTCCGAAATCCCTCTGCAGCCGGGTGAAGCGCGGTGTTGATGTAGGAGGCCGCGGTCGCGTACGCCGCTTGAGGCGACACGCACCCTGAGCGCTGCCCACCGGCGACCATCTGAAGGGAGAAGAAGTGGCAGAGCAGAGCCATGGATGGGGCGATGCCCATGAAGGCCTCGCACAGGAACGCAAAGGCGGAGAGGAGAACAATGCACCCGGGGTCGAGATGCAGTGCGTGGACCTGGTAGTGCGTAAGCATGGCGTTGAAGAAATCCAAAAATGGCGGCAGTAGGCTAGAGAAGATGGCATGAAGATGAAGAGGAATGTTGGTGGCCTCCAGATCGGCTAGAGACCGGGAGGCAGGCCAGATCCTCATCACCTTCCACTCGTTGGAGTCGACGGCGATCGCACGCTGGACCTTATCCAGCCCCTCGAGGTTGATTACAGTGGACCGGCCCAGCGCGGGCTTCGGCCCCCCTGGGGCTCCGCCACCGCCGGGGCCTTACCCCTCTTTCTCTTGGGAGCCATGGCAGCGAGGCATGTTGAAGCAGGCCTGGTGTCCGGCGGAGAAGGCGCAAGCTTGCAGAAGGAAGGGGGGAGAAGAAGACAAGTGCATGGTGGGGCAATGATGGCTTTGCGGTGCGCCCCAGGCTTTTTGGTAGCCTGGACAGTTGTTGAGGCGACATGGGGTGTGAAGGCATCCATGTCTCGCTGGGTGCCACGCGTCAAGCTTGGCCCACAGGCAATTGGGGCCCGTGGCGCTTCGCCCTTGCCCCTTGGCTTCGCCTCGAAGCCAGACCGAGCGCACCTTGGACCCAGGTGCTATTGTCGGTGTTCTGGGAACTAGGGTACCCAGATCTGCCTGCCTGCGGCCCATGGCATGGCTCCCTAGACGGCCTGGTACGACCCAGCGACAAGGCCTTCAAGACAAGACCCTCGCAAGGGCCCCGGCCTCGGGAGGCGTACGACACCAAGACCTCCAAGGGAGCGGCCTCCCCAGATTGCCTCCTGAGGAGCGGCGATTTCTATGCAGGTGCCCAGCCTCCCGAGGCTGCGATGACGTGAGCCATGACAACCAAGGCCAGGCGGCTGCCAGCGGGCGCAGAGGGGGCAGTTTCCCTTTCAGTGCTAAGGGATCAAGGACAGACGTAGGTTCCAGAGGAATCCCCCAAAGCTTTCCATTCCGGTGCAACAAGACCAAGACCACAGGCTCGGCAGGATGGATGTCATCACCAAGCCCACCGCTGTGTCACGACCAGAAGCTTTGCAGGAGAAGACCACCTTTCGTCAGGATTAGATGTACTTCTTGTCCCCTTTCAAATTGGCCGTTGTGGGATCCCTTCCTGCCTGAGTTTTGGGGGAAGAGGACCGAGGCCACTATAAATATAGGTTAGCCACCACATAGAGGGGGGTCGGATCCTTTCGACCCCCTCCACCATAGCCCTCGTGAGGTTGTTCATCCACTATACTTGTTCTTCCACAGCCCCTCGTGAGGCCAATCCACCACAAAGCAAGAGTAGGGTTTTACACCGCAAGGTGGCCCGAACCTGGGTAAACTGCCGTGTTCATCTTCTTCCCCGCTCACGCGAATCCAACGAGTCTAGGCTGTAGGTTGGCGAGCTTGAGACTTGAGAGGTTGAGATCTTCGCACATGCCCCAGAGTTCGAACCTTCTTGGGTCTGCGGAGCCCTGAATCCAACAAAGAGTTACTCTCATTAGAAGGTGGGCACGGGTAGCTAATCCGCTGTTTCTCCTTTTGTTCTTCGCTCTCCACATCATCTTTTTCATCCAATGAGCTCATAGTTTCATCTATTTCTTCTTCCATAGCTTCCTGCAAAATATTAGTCGCTTCTTGGATAGCGGATACTTTCTCAATAAACTCATTAATATTGGCATTATATTCATAATTCTCATAGCAATATTTAAATATAGCAAAAAATTTAGGTCTATAAACTGCATCGTCAAAATCTTCATACTTTTCAAACATAGATTCAATTTCATAAGCACCCTTAAAAGCAACAAATTCTTCTATTCATTCCACATCATAGTAATCATATCTACCATTAGCATAAGAAGCTAAGGTTTCATTATCATTAAATTTTCATGAAAAGGGAAGGTGTGGAGCCTTCATCCTAGAGCAATAAGTGTAATCATATCTCTGGCATAAATTCCAAGCATACCAATGCAACATATCAATTTGATCCCATAACAGTTTCCCTTCTTGTGTCAAGCAATAATCTCTAAAGTATTCACGTTGATCCAACGTGACTCCCATTATCAAGTTGAATGGGGTTTTCTCAGGATTATCAAAGTAGTGTTTAATATTTTTCACATAACGAGCATCGAGGGTTTTAGGAGGTTCCCCATCTCCATGAGTAGCAAGTACAACTAATTTTTTTGGTTTTTCGTGTTCCATATCCGTAACTAAAGATAGAGAACAACTTAGAACAGAAAATAAAAACTACTTAGTGATAAAGCAAACAAGCACACACGAGAATATTCACCCCACGCTAACGCTCCCCAGCAACGGTGCCAGAAAAAGGTTCTGATAACCCACAAGTATAGGGGATCATTTGTAGCCTTGTTCGATCAATAAGAGTGTCTAACCCAACGAGGAGCTAAAGGCAGAACAAATATTCCCTCAAGTTCTATCGCCCACTGATACAACTCTAGGCACACTTAATGTTTGCTTTACCTAGAACAAGAATAAAACTAGAAGTACTTTGTAGGTGTGGATAAGTTTGCAAGATAATAAAGAACATGAAAATAAAAGTTAGGTGCTATTTAAATAAAGAAACAATTAAGTTTAGTAAAACGAGTGTGGATTAGTGGTGGTAGGATTTGCGAAATTGTCCCTTAGCAATTGACTATGTTACTAGACCAATAGCATGTTTTTATGTCGGAGAGGCCACTGCTAGCATGTCGTCCCTTACTTGGAATTCTATGCACTTATCATTGGAACTATTAGCAAGCATCCGCAACAACTAACGTTCATTAAGGTAAAATCCAACCATAGCATTAAGATATATATTGGTCCCCCTTCAATCCCGTATGTATCAATTTCTATTGTAGGCTGAAGCTTCTGTCACCCTTGCCCTCCAATGCATAGTCCTATCAACATACTACTAACCCTATGGTGTGATCCACACGCGCACTCATATGATGGGCACCAAAGGACAACAACATAACCACAAGCAAATTAAACCAACCATAACAATTCACCAATTACCGGTAGGACAACAAAAATCTACTCAAGCATCATAGGATGGCAACATATCATTGGATGATAATATGAAGCATAAAGCACCATGTTCAAATAGAGGGTATAGTGGGTTGTGGGAGAGTGGACCACTGAATATAGATGGGCGAAGGTGATGAAGATGTTGGTGAAGATGACGGAGTTGTTGGAGTAGATCGCCGTCACACGATGATTGCCCCGGTGGTGTTCCGGTGCCACCGGGAGAGAGGGGGAGAGAGCCGCCCTCATTCTTCTTCTTCTTCCTTGGCCTCCCCCCTAGATGGGAGGAGAGTCCCCCCTCTGGTCCATGGTTGCCATTGCGGCGGAGGGGCGGGAGCCCCTCCTAGGATCTCCCTCTTTGTTCTCTTCTGTTTCGCGTTCCTATTTTCTGGCCCTTCACCATTTCTTAAATTCCTAGAGATCCGTAAATCTAATTGCCCTAAAATGTTTACACGATTTTTTCCCATAAATTATATTTCTTGCACCCGAAGAAGAGCCCCAACTGACTTACAGGGAGGCCACAAGACACCTGGGCGCGCCAGGGGGTGCCCGGCGTGCCCTCGCGGGTGCTGGAGATCGTGGGCCTCCGTTTGCGTTGATTCCACCACCCCAAAATCGCATATATTCGAAAATAATTCTCCATAATTTTTTATCATGTTTGGAGTTCGTTTGATATGGATATTTTGCGAAACAAAAAACTTGCAACAAACAGGAACTGGCACTGGGCACTGGATCAATATGTTAGTCCAATAAATCATATAAAATGTTGCCAAAAATATGTGAAAGTTGTATAATATTGGCATGAAACAATCAAATATTATAGATACGATGGAGACATATCAGGGGGGCTCGCTGCTTCTCCTCGCGCTGCCGAGTGTGGGATCTACAACCGATGTCGCTGCTGGCGGGAGCCTCATCTTCTTGGCACTGGGGCCAGCCGACTCCATTTTCCTTGCAGGCGTCGCGTCGAGCTGATGGGTTTGAGCAGATTAGTAAGAGATGAGCCTAGTGGCAGTGTGAGTGGGGAAGAAGGAGGGCTGGGGTTATCTGTAGCAGTGAGGAAGAAGGTGAGCATGCATTTTCTGTACGAGTGAGGAAGAAGGGGAGCGAGGCTTTTCTGTACGAGTGAGGAAGAAGGGGAGCGGCGGGAATTGGGGGGTGACGGAAGGGGGAGAGTCCAGGGAGCTGCATTAAGTGGAGGTGAGGAGGAAGGATGTTTTTTTTAGCGCCCCTCTTCAAGAAATATGGGCTTTTCCTTGCAAAAAAAACAAATGGGCTTTAAGATGGATTGGCTTTTGTATCAGCCTAGTCGGGTACTGTGTTTCATACTGGATGGTCTTAACACTAGAAGCAGCCCATTAGAGACACTCTCCAGCTCTCCAGCTTATTGCCCATTCAAAAGAATAAAAGAGACACCCTCCAGCTTATGGCTCCTCATCGGTAACCTTTTTTAACTTTAAAAAAAGTTATGGCTTCTTCTCAAGCCCGCTTTACATCCACCAAATTAGAGGATGCAGTACTGCATGTAGACACCACACTGGTCGTAGCAGAGCAAAAATGAGGGGTCAAATAATAGGCCCACAATATAGACTCTAAAGGTTCACATGCTAGTCAACATTCACATTAAACTAAGGTTCACAAAGTACAGTATGCATACTAGCTAACAATGATATCGGCCCTGTTTGTCTGAGCTTCAGCTTTACCATTGAAGCTAGCTTTGTTAATGAAACTGAATCTGGAATCTGAAACAAATAGCTATTTGAAACCAGCTTTGTGAGTGAAGCTCAATCTGGATTTGGGCCATTTTTAGTGCAATTTGTTGGAGCACCTCAATGTGTACTTCAGTGGCGAAGCTGATTCTGCGAATCAGCTTTACCACTAAAGCGAATCTGCAAGAGATTCGAATCCAATCAAAGATGAAACAAACATGATCTTATATAACTGTGAATCAGCTTTTCCACTAAATTGCATACCTAGGTGATTCGAATCAGATCAAAGCTGAAACAAACAAGGCCCAAGCACATAAGTTCAGCATGTTTATGCATCTCAATGATAAAAGAAAGAAAAAGCTGTGAGAAGGTGTAGAAATAAAGAAAAAATGATTGATGCTTCTCTTAACAAAGGGCCTACCTAGGTACACATTAATTTGGGCATGTTTCCTTCTGCTCAATGTTGCGTGCACTTTGAGCATGTTGGCAACTCAATAGCTAGCTAGCTGGCTCATCTTGCAATTGATTAAGACACATTGCATCAAACAGAGGAGGCAATAGAGATCATTCAACATCAGACCATTTTGTGCAGTTCCACTGAAATCATCTTCATTGCCCGGAATGTGAAAAGATAGGAAAACAATAGCTATACTTAAACGGTGTTGCAAAACGGTAGCACATATCAATAGCTCTGCATGGCAAAACACGATCATATGGACGAAGGGGTGATACGTCTCCAACGTATCTATAATTTTTGCTTGTTCCATGCTGTTATATTATCATTCTTGGATGTTTTACAATCATTTTATAGCAACTTTATATCATTTTTTGGGACTAACCTATTGACATAGTGCCCAGTGCCAGTTGCTATTTTTTGCTTGTTTTTTACTTTGCAGAATATCAGTACCAAACGGAGTCCAAACGCAGTGAAACTTTTTGGAGAATTTTTTTGGACCAGAAGACACCAGACGGGCCAAAGATGTATCAGAGGGGAGGCCAGAGGTGGGCACAACCCACCAGGGCGCGCCTGGGGGCCTAGGTGCGCCCAGGTGGTTGTGCCCCCCTCAGTGACCTCCCACACCGCATCTTCGCCCTATAAATTTCCAAATATTCCAGAAACGCTAGGGGAGTTGACAAAACACAATTCCAGCCACCGCAAGTTCCAGAACCACAAGATCCAATCTAGACACCATCACATAGGGGTTCATCATCCTCATTGGTGCCTCTATGATGACGCGTGTGTAGTTCATCATAGACCTACGGGTCCGTAGGCAGTAGCTAGATGGCTTCCTCCCTCTCTTTTGATTCTCAATACAATGGTCTCTTGGAGAACTATTTGATGTAACTCTTTTTTGCGGTGTGTTTGTTGGGATCCGATGAACTTTTAGGTTAGGACCAGATCTATATCCATGAATATTATTTGAGTCCTCTTTTGATCTCTTATATTCATGATTATTTATAGCCTCGTATTTCTTCTTCAAATCTTTGCTTTAGTTAGGCCAACTAGATCAATTTTTCTCGCCATGGGAAGAGGTGATTTGTGATGGGTTTGATCGTGCGGTGTTCTTTCCCAGTGACAGAAGGGGCAGCAAGACACGCATGTATCGTTGCTATTAAGGATAACAAGATGGGGGCTATTCCTACATGAATAGATCTCGTCTACATCATGCCATCGTTCTTATTGCATTACTCCGTTTCTCCATGAACTTAATACACTAGATGCATGCTGGATAGCGGTCGATGTGTGGAGTAATAGTACTAGATGCAGGCAAGAGTCGTTCTACTAATCTTGGACATGATGCCTATATATTGATCATTGCCTTGGATATCATCATAATTATTCGATCTTCTATCAATTGCCCAACAGTAATTATTTTACCCATCGTGTGCTATTTTCTTGAGAGAAGCCACTAGTGAAATCTACGGCCCCCGGGTCTATTCTTTATCATATTTGCTTTGAGATCTATTTATATTCGCTTTTATTTTTAGATCTATTATTCCAAAAACCCAAAAATACCTTGCTGCATTTTTTATTACTTATTTTATTTCGCATTTTATCGAGATCTATTTATCCAATCTACACAAATTTTATCCCGTCAACTTGACAATTTCTGGCACCGTTACCCGTAAAGGGATTGACAACCCGTCATAAGCGTCGGGTTGCAAGTATTTGTTCTTTGAGTGCCGGTACTGTTTACATAGTGTTGCTTGGTTCTCCTACTGGATTGATACCTTGGTTTCATAACTGAGGGAAATACCTACCGTAGCTGCGCTGCATCATCCCTTCCTCTTTGGGGAAATACCGACATAGTTCAAGCGACATTAAAAGGAATTTCTGGCGCCGTTGCCGGGGAGACATCATCAACATCTATCAAGTTCCTAATCACAAATCTCATCTCCTTGCAATTTACATTATTTGCCATTTGCCTCTCATTTTCATCTCCCCCACTTCACAAAATTTTGCGTTTTTATTCGCCTTCTTTTCGTTTGCCTTTTTCTTGTTCGATCTTTTGTTTGCTTGTGTTGCCATGTGCCTTCTATTTGCTTGCATCTTTGCTTGCTAAAAATCTATTGATATGGATCCCCATCCACTTGCTAATCTTTTTAAAATATCCAATCATGATGAACCAATTGCCAGTGAGTCGAGTGCACTAGATTATCTTTATGAAGTTTTGCTTGAGATTCGCGAATCTGAAAATTATGATGAAGAAATTTATGAAGTGATTCATGGTAGCTCCTTGAATGAAAAGCATGATTGCAATGATTTTACTATAAATTCTATTAATGTCCATTGTGCTAATAATATGCAAAACCCCAAGCTTGGGGATGCTAATTTTGATATGTCCACTACTTATTGCAATGATCATGATTGGGGTGATTCTTCTTATGATTTTGAAAATTTATTTAAGCCTCGTAATGAATATGATATTGATAATAATGTCTGCAATAATATTGAAAGTGGGTTTGGAAGAGCGTCAACTTTAGGTAAAAATAATCCCACATATTTGGAGAGTGTTCAATCTTACAGATTTTTTGATGAAAATGGGTTTGGAGAGGTCATGACTTTAGTTGATGTTAATCCCAGTATCTTGGAAGACTATAAAACTTTTATGCATGTGGATCATGAAGAGAAAATTTTATATGATAGCTATATTGTGGAATTTCATTATGATCCTACATATAATTATTACGACAGAGGAAAATATGGTTGTAGAAATTTTCATGTAACTAATTTACCTCTTGTTAGGTTGAGATTGCTATTGTTTCTTTCTTCCTTGCATAGGCTATATATTTCTTGTCTTGATAATTTGTTTGCTTATAAAATTCCTATGCATCGGAAGTATGTTAGACTTAAAATATGTTTGTCACATGTATTATGATGCTCTCTTTGTGTTTCAATTCTTATCTTTCATGTGAGCATCATTAAAATTATCAATGCCTAGCTAAAAGGCTTTAAAGAAAAGCGCTTGTTGGGAGGCAACCCAATGAATAAAATTTATTTCTTCCTTTTTCTTTCTGTTCTTGAGTGTTTACACAATTATGCCTCTGTTATGATTGTGTTTTTTATCTCTTAATTAGTATTTGTGCCAAGTAAAGCCTTTGGGATAGCTTTGGTGATAGTTGATTTGATCCTGTTGAAAAACAGAAACTTTTGCGTCAAGTAACCGATTGTTTAAATTCACAGATGAGACGAAAAATTCTGAATTTTTTACAAAAGATTTATATACAAATTTCGCCTGTTGTCCTAATTTTTTAGAGCTTTTGGAGTTACAGAAGTATGGGAACAATTCGCATCTTTACAGACTGTTCTGTTTTTGACAGATTTTGTTTTCTTTGCATTGTGTGCTTATTTTGATGAATCTATGGATTGTATCATGGGGTATTAGCCATGGAAAACCTAGAATACAGTAGATATAATGCAATAACAAAATTTGAATGGGTTTTCTACAGTACTTAAAGTAAAGATTGGTTTTCTTATATTAAACGGATCTCACGAAGGTTTTGTTAAGTTTTGTGTGATTGAAGTATCCAAGTTTTGGGTGAGATCGCGATGGATGAGGAATAAGGAGTGAAAAGAGCCTAATCTTGGGGATGCCCCATGGCACACCAAGTTAATATTCAAGGAGAACCAAGCAACTAAGCTTGGGGATGCCCCGGAAGGCATCCCCTCTTTCTTCTAACGACCATCGGTATTTTACTTGGAGCTATATTTTTATTCTTCACATATCATGAGTTTTGCTTGGAGCGTCTTGTATTATATGAGTCTTTGCTTCTTTTGCTTTTTAGTTTGTCACAAGTATCCTTGCTGGACACACCTATTTGAGAGAGCCAAAATTATGCTATGATTTGTTAGAATTGCTCTTATGCTTCACTTAAAAAAAATTGAGCTATGGAATTGCTCTAGTGCTTCACTTATATATTTTTTAGCACGGTGTGTTTAATATTTTTGAAGAAATTCTCTCATGATTCACTTAGATTTATTAGAGAGTTAGTAAATTTTTGAAGAAATTCTCTCGTGCTTCACTTATATTATTTTGAGAGACTGAAAATTTTATGCTCATGTTCTTCACTTAGATTTGTTTGAGCTTGTCAAAAGCAATTGCAATACATGAAACTAGTCCCAAAGTGATAGATATTCAAGAGGGATATAATAAAAACTTTCATGAAGATCATTGGACAAAATAAACTTTATTCTTTGTAATAGTTTTGAGATATGATGATAGTGATATGTGAGTCATGTTGGTGAGTAATTATGCTTTAGTAAGAATATTGTTGTTAAGGTTTGTGATCCCCTATGCAAGCATGAAAATCAATAGTTATGCAATGAAATTGCATCCTACTTGTGGTGCATTATTCAATATTTGTTATGATTATTGCTCGCTTATGAGATTTTTGTTTCTTGGTTGGTTGCTTCTCAATCTTTTTGCAAGCCTCCACTTGTACTAAGTAGAAATACTACTTGTGCATCCAATCTCTTTAAACCCAGTTTTGCCACATGAGTCCACCATACCTACCTATATGCGGTATTTCCATGCCGTTCTAAGCAAATTTGATGTACCATCTCTAATTTTCAAAATGAATTTCCTTTTTGTGTGCTCGGACCGCTCATGAAGCGGCAGGGGGTGGCCAATATTTTCCATGCTAGATGTGTTATTCTCCAGATGAGTGTTTATTCACTTGTCATTGCACGAGAGTGCGGCGGTAATAGGGATACTGATATGTCTCCAACGTATCTATAATATTTGCTTGTTCCATGATGTTATATTATCATTCTTGGATGTTTTACAATCATTTTATAGCAACTTTATATCATTTTTCGGGACTAACCTATTGACATAGTGCCCAGTGCCAGTTACTGTTTTTTGCTTGTTTTTTACTTCGTAGAATATTAGTACCAAACAAAGTCCAAACGCAGCGAAACTTTTTGGAGAATTTTTATGGACCAGAATCAACAACATGGGCCAAATAAGTACCAGAGGGGTGACCCGAGGGGGGCACAACCCACCTGGGCGCGCTTGGGGGCCCAGGCGCACCCTGGTGGGTTGTGCCCACCTCGGTGGCCTCCCGCGCCGCCTCTTCGCCCTATAAATTACCAAATATTCAAAAAAACCCGGATATAACCCTAGATCAGAAGTTCCGCCGCCGCAAGCCTCTGTAGCCACAGAAAACCAATCTAGACCCCATTCCAGCACCCTATCGGAGGGGGAAATCATCACCGGTGGCCATCTTCATCATCCCGGCAGCCACCATTATGAGAAGGGAGTAGTCCACCCTCGGGGCTAAGGGTTTGTACCAGTAGCTATGTGTTTAATCACTCTCTCTCATGTTCTTGAGATGGTACGATCTTGATGTATCGCGGGCTTTGTTAATATAGTTGGATCATATGGTGTTTCTCGCTCTCTATGTTGTTGTGATGAATTGAGTTTTCCCTTTGAGATTTCGTTTTATCGGATTGAATACTTTTATGGATTTGAGAGTACTTGATATATATCTTGCATATGAATACCCGTGGTGACAGTGGGGTATCATATTGATTCACTTGATATGTGTTTTGGCACTCAACTCACTGATTCCCGAGGTGACATTGGGGTAATCTATGCATAGGGGTTGATGCACGTTCTCGTCTTTGTTTCTCTGGTAGAAATCTTGGGGCACTCTTTGAGGTTCTTTGTGTTGGATTGAGTATAATGAATCTGAAATTGTTTGATGCATATCATATAATCAACTCACGGATACTCGTGGTGACATTGGAGTATCTAGGTGACATTAGAGTTGGTTGATGTGTATCATATGGTGCTATTTTAGTACGAACTCTTGGTTAGATCGATCAGAAAGAATAGCTTGGTGTTATTTTAGTACGAACTCTAGGATAGATTGACTGGAAAGAATAGCTTTGAAGTGGTTTCATACCCTACAAACAATTTCTTCTTATGTTCTCCGCTAGATAGGAACTTTGGAGTGATTCTTTATCGCACGTTGAGGGATGGTTATATGATCCAATTATATTAGCATTGTTGAGAGATTGCACTAATGAAAGTACGAACCCTAGGCCTCATTTTCAAGCATTGCAATACCGTTTGTGCTCACTTTTGTTACTTGCTACCTTGCTGTTTTTTATTGTTACTATCACAAAAATCAATATCTACTATCATTACTACACTTGTATCACCATCTCTTCACCGAACTAGTGCACCTATACAAATTACCATTGTATTTGGTGTGTTGGGGACACAAGAGACTTTTTATTATTTGGTTGCAGGGTTGTTTGAGAGAGACCATCTTCATCCTACACCTCCCATGGATTGATAAACCTTAGGTCATCCACTTGAGGGAAAATTGCAACTGTCCTACAAAACTCTGCGCTTGGAGGCCCAACACGAGTCTACAAGAATAAAGTTGGGTAGTATACGTCAGATACCCATTCCTGAAATGAAAAAGAAATTTACTTTATGTTGTCAAATAATAAATTTCTTGGAAAGTGTTGGTATGGAAGGCACCCGTGGATACGGCTAGCCATGGATTGTGAAAGAATGGTGGAAAAAGGAATAAACTTTATTTTTTGTTTGGGAACCGCCTATGATATATCTAGCATGGAAAGTGTTGGGAATTACTCAGTCGTTTTCGTTGACGGGAAAAGTATGCCTCTAAAAAAAATATCTCTCAATTTAATCTTTGAGCTCTGGCACCTCTACAAATCCCTACTTCCCTCTACGAAGGGCCTATCTATTTACTTTATGCAATTTTATTTTTATTCGAGTCTCCATCTTCTCTTATAAAGCACCAACTAAGGGGCACTATAATTGTACTTGAGCATTGGATGCAGTTAATATGCGAGTGTGTTTCATGAATGGATCAATGATTGAGCATGATGGGCTAGGGATAACTTTCTTTAGTGTTGATATTTTGAAAGACATGATTGCTTGTTGATATGCTTGAGTATTGAAATCTTCATGTCAAAACTAGACTATTGCTTTGAACCATATAAAAGTCCAAATGTCCATGCTACAAAAGAAAAGAATATGTGATGAACATGTTAGGCAGCATTCCACATAAAAAATTCTGTTTTCATCATTTACCTACTCGAGGATGAGTAGGAATTAAGCTTGGGGATGCTGATACGTCTCCAACGTATCTATAATTTTTGCTTGTTCCATGCTATTATATTATCTTTCTTGGATGTTTTACAATCATTTTATAGCAACTTTATATCATTTTTTGGGACTAACCTATTGACATAGTGCCCAGTGCTAGTTGTTGTTTTTTGCTTTTTTTTACTTTGAAGAATATCAGTACCAAACGGCGTCCAAACGCAGCGAAACTTTTTTGAGATTTTTTTTGGACCAGAAGACACTAGACGGGCCAAAGATGTACCAGAGTGGAGGCCCGAGGTGGACACAACCCAACAGGGCACGCCTGGGGGCCCAGGCGCGCCCAGGTGGTTGTGCCCCCCTCGGTGACCTCCCACACCGCCTCTTCGCCCTATAAATTGCCAAATATTCCAGAAACCCTAGGGGAGTCGACGTAACACAATTCCAGCCGCCGCAAGTTCCAGAACCACGAGATCCAATCTAGACACCATCACGGAGGGCTTCATCATCCTCATTGGTGCCTATCCGATGATGCGTGAGTAGTTCATCATAGACCTATGGGTCGTAGGCAATAGCTAGATGGCTTCCTCTCTCTCTTTTCACTCTCAATACAATGGTATCTTGGAGATCTTTTTGATGTAACTCTTTTTTGCGGTGTGTTTGTTGGGATCCGATGAACTTTGAGTTTATTATCAGATCTATATCCATGAATATTATTTGAGTCTTCTTTTGATCTCTTATATGCATGATTATTTATAGCCTCATATTTCTTCTTTGAATCTTTGGTTTAGTTCGGCCAACTAGATCGATTTTTTTGCCAAGGGAAGAGGTGCTTTGTGATGGGTTCGATCATGCGGTGTTCTTTCCCAGTGACAGAAGGGGCAGCAAGACACGCATGTATCATTTCTATTAAGGATAACAAGATGGGGGCTATTCCTTCAGCAATAGATCTTGTCTACATCATGTCATTGTTCTTATTGCATTACTCTGTTTCTCCATGAACTTAATACACTAGATGCTTGCTGGATAGCGGTCGATATGTGGAGTAATAGTAGTAGATGCAGGCAGGAGTCGGTCAACTAATCTTGGATGTGATGCCTATATATTGATCATTGCCTTGGATATCGTCATAATTATTCGATCTTCTATCAATTAACCAACAGTAATTTGTTTACCCACCATGTGCTATTTTCTTGAGAGAAGCCACTAGTGAAATCTACGGCCCCCGGGTCTATTCTTTATCATATTTGCTTTGAGATCTATTTTTATTCGCTTTTATTTTCAGATCTATTATTCCAAAAACCCAAAAATACCTTGCTGCATTTTTTTATGACTTATTTTATTTCATGTTTTATCAAGATCTATTTATCCAATCTACACAAATGTTATCCCATCAACTTGACAATTTCTGGCACCGTTACCCGTAGAGGGATTGACAACCCCTCATAAGCATCGGGTTGTAAGTATTTGTTGTTTTGTGCAGGTACCGTTTACATAGTGTTTCTTTGTTCTCCTACTGGATTGATACCTTGGTTTCATAACTGAGGGAAATACCTACCGTAGTCGTGCTGCATCATCCCTTCGTCTTTGGGGAAATACCGACATAGTTCAAGAAACATCAAGGGGGTACTAACCCGCATGAGGAAGATTATCCATAATTTTATAAGTGGTTAATTGATTTCCACCTTGGGGTCTCATCACATGCCATGGAGGAAATTTGATCGAATCGATGAGTGTAATTCCTTCTGTGTGGCTGTAGAAATTTGTCCGACTCACCCCAATATCTTTTTTGTACAGTTCCACTAAAATAATGCACCGCCGTTTGCATGACCCCTACTCATCGGCCAGACCATCTATGACTCGGTCTCTTTTATCTCGCGTTAACGGCGCGGCTGCAGTGCTTGTTTACTCCTCCACACATGACAGGCACGTCACACACTGCAACCAGCAATTCAATGTAGGAATAAGCTTATTTCATCTTGCGTTGGTCATTCTACCTAGTTACGAAGGTAGGAATACCTGGAGCACCATGAAGTTAGCTGACAGTAGATAGATGCAGCCATCTAATTTTGTGCAGTTCCACTAAAATTGAGGCTTTTGATTATCTTTGCACAAATAAATACCATATGGAGATAGACAACCCTGTTTGCACGAATATGTAATAGGGTTATTTAAGAAGTGTCAATTTTTTGCAGTGCCATATGATTAGCAGCAGCATGTCATATGTTATCAATGGCATTACATTGACAGTACAAAAAAGTTCCCTTAACTAAGAAGTGCCATCACATCAAATGAACATCGGCACTAGATTAACGGGGGCTTAGGTTAACATGCATAACAATTGCATTATTACTCTGTGATGACAGTAGCACATGATCGGTAGCTACGTGCACAGTTAACAGGAACAATCATTCTAACAAAGCGTGATGCGGAAAGGAGAAATACGTCGTCGTGTCAACCAAATGTGCAATTAAATTTGTGCATTTCCACTAAGATGCAGCTATGTTACTAGTGTGAGATTATGTGTAATAGCCCAAAACACTCCTCATAAGAAATAAAGCAAGACAGAAGCATTTCATAAAATGGTGGTGGCATTGATTTAGTTTATCAATGGCAATAGATTAATAGCGGCATTACTTAATAGTGACATCACAATAATAGTGGCATTGTTTCATTTTACCTGTGATGTTAGATTAATAGCAATAGTAAGGGAATAGGGAATGGGAGGCATAAGCACATATTACATCCACCGAGGCATAAAGTGGTGAGGCAAAGGGGTTGCCGAGAGTGGAAAATATGCAAGCGTGTCTGGATTTGTGCCATTTTTTCTCATCAGTGACCTTTTCCTATGTGACCACAGGAAATCTCGACGTGCTCATTGTCGGTTGCATTATCGACCCAACACACCCTCACTCTGTCCTTTTCGACAAAGAGACCGGTTAGGCCAGCATCGTACTATTACTTCGCCCCAAACCCACTTTATTTCCCTTTCCAACCAATTGATCAGTTTGTTAGCCAGTATCTATAGTACCTTTTTCCTCTAATAGTACAAATTTAGGTGATGTTCGAGCCTTTGGCAAGCAGACGGGGCTAGCTACATGGGCAGTTTTGTAATACTAGAAGAATATCCACATGCAGGATGCAGCAACATGGCGAGCAATCCTAACTTGATGAAAAAAAGGATGCAGCGACATGGTGAGCTGGGCCATTGGAACAAGGCAGGTTTTAAAAGAAGTTATACATCCGGTCAGCGGGATGTGGTGAAGCAGCCGGCAGGATCTGCCAACACGATAGTGGGGAGCAATGGTGCGAAGGGCCTCCCACGCTGGCACGAGGTCAGAGAACACGGCCCTCGTCGGCTACCTCCCTCGCCACTGGCGACCGCGTCAATGTTGCACCTCCTCCCCTACCCAGTGGAAGGGATCTGGTCGGATCTGTGACAACCAGTGAGAAGAGAGAGAGAGACAGCGAGAGTGGCCACTGCCGTCTTGTTTAGATTTGGAGAGGGTGCAAGAGTGAGAAGAAGAGAGCAACCCTAGCAACCAAGTCACGAAGTGGAGTAATTGTTTTTCTCTTCGTAGCAATTGTTTTCAATTGAATACGCGCGGAGCCATCTTATCATTTAACGTACTAGTAAAAAGAAACTCAATCAATAACAGTGCCACCACGTTCAGGCCGCACTTGGTATGGCTGACATGTGGTCCCAGACCCCACATTAAGTGGACAACTCGATGTGTCAAATTGTCATGTAACCTACCTCTTCATGTGCAAATGCGCTCCATTGTGAGTGTAGCCGCACGTGTGCATGAGTTGAGAGTAAAGTACGGTTTATAAACCTTGAGGTTGTAGAGCTAGTCAGAAACAAACCACCACCTTTAAATCCCTGGAGTTTGTACCCTGTCCTCTGTAATCCCGGCCTTTTTTAACCTTAAGGGCTTGTGCAGTTCAAGGGGTTTTAACGGGGATTAACAGGGATTGTGGGGGATTAAATCCCCTAGAATCCAAATTCCCCTCCAATCCTCTCCAAACCACTTGGGAGGAGGTTCAACTGAACAAGTCCTAAGACTAGCCACAGCGGGAGTAACTTCAAGATTAACATCGGGTCCAACTCAGCAAATTTGCCTATATGGCAATTAGTTATTGTGGAGAGAGGTAAATTGAGTAACTTAGCTAGTTACTCATTCTATGAGTAACATCACACATACCAACACAAAATGATTCTATAACCTAATAAATGAAGCTTTGCAGGACACTACACGGAATATGTTACTTAGTGGATTCGGTGGCATGGCACCGGAAGGCTATGATCGCTGAATCTGACCAAATAATTGACTACCAAGTTGACAGACATGAGCATGGGGCCCACTTGTTAGCGTGCTTGATGAAGAAATATTAACGCAAGATAAAATGGTGCACAGAAGGGTGCGATATCAAGAACTAAAGAAGTATGCACAAAACAAACAAAAAGATTGGCTCACGTGTGATGACCACTTGAGCAATCCACTCAGATTGCACGTAAACATGTTTATACTCTTCACGATTTTTAGTACAAATAGGATGCACATGGCGATCTCGTCCTCATACCTGCCACTCTTGATGGATGGCCATGCAACATCACCGTGCTCACCTGCAACTGCAACCCGAGCTGCACATGCAACAACTATGACTGTAATGGAGGACTAGACGAACAACCAGGCATGTTGCTGCTGCTTCATGAGCTACCGAGCCATCTAGATGAGCACGCGCTAATGGCCATCATGACAGAATGAAGGACATCATTCTTTCGCTGCGTCTTGGCCATCACAACGATGGTTATGCACTTTGCAGAGTTGTCAAAGACGGAGTCCGTCGTCCCACTCCAGCGATGGTCGTCACCACAACGGCGAGGTTGCATACCACGGTGGCGATGCCGAGGACAACCGATGGAGAGCATGAGCATGGACGTAGATACGTACTAGGAGAGCGCTTGCCCGGCGCGCTCCAGCAACCTCGACGTCCCATCCCAGCCGCTCTCCCTACTCATGCATCTATGTTCTACTCCTAGTATCTTCCTTGCTGAGGCGCACCTATGCCATCTTCAAGGCGGATTTATATGGCATGTATGGTCATCCCCGCTGTCGGTGCAACAGACCCTGGGTCCATTGCACGGACTGTGCATAGGCCAGAGACAAGATTACAAGACCAAGATCAGACCAAACAAGGAGGATCAATTCCTTTGAAGGATCCAAGTGCAAGTCGAGAAGGCCAAGGTGAGCCAGAGGAACAAGGCATCGCTAAGGGAAGGACCTACCTTGCCGGGCAGGCGAGCCTAGCTGGGTTGGGTTTTGCCCTGGAAGCAAGCTCCAGATCATCCTGGCAGGCCTACCGGGGCTGGCGGAGGCAAGCCACTCCATCGCTCCACCTCACAAGCGACGCAAGTTAGTAATCAAAGTGGTGTCGAGCTCCAAGGTGACTAAGTGGCTGCTTTCTGCCACATGGCAGCCACTTCCTACAGCAAACACCTCCATATAACACCCGTCCTGAGACGTGTCAAGCGAGCAGGCGCGAAGCTGGCGAAACCGCCCGGCAGGGCCTGCCGGGCGAGCTGTGATGTGACGCTGAGCGGCGCATTTAATACGCTCTGTCAGCATGCAGAGTTAGATATGATAGCACTGTTAGCTATCTAATCAGTACACAAAGACTGATTTGCCACTATGGTGACCCCTTAATCTATAAAAGGAGGCCCATGGCGACCGTAGAAAGGGTTGGACCCTCGCATATCCATACGCGCGTAGCCACTCTCGCCCCCAGAGCGACCTTGCCGGGCGAGTGTGCTACGTTCACCACCATTATCCACCAGCAATTCACCAAAGCAGGAGTAGGGTTTTACGCCTCGCGGTGGCCCGAACCTGGGTAAAGACTGCCCGTGTGATCTCTGCCGTGCTGCGCGACGCTTCTCCGCTCTTTGTGCAACGTGCCCATCCCCCCGCCGAACCAAAAGGGGCTCATGGCCCCATAGGTGGCCGTGGTTTCCCACGACATCTTTGGCACGCCAGGTAGGGGGATCACTTGCGCGAAATCGAGAGCTTACGATGCGCGTCATCTTCATCGACATTTTCGTCGTCGATGGCGTCATCGACTATGGCGCCCAAGAGGAAGCCCGGAGCTGCAAATCACCCATCCACCTCGAAGGCTCCGCCGCCCTTGACCGCCGACGTCGCGGGGAATACGGGGGCTCATGAGGGTGTGGATGCTGCGGGGGACGTGGTCGGCGCAGGCAGCGCCATCACCACCTTCCCCACGGCCGAAGCAGGAACGGGAGGTACCGAGGAAGGACAGCATCAGCAACATCCCGACGGCCATGCTCCACGAGGTACGGATGGAGGGATCATTCCGCCTGAACCCCTTCTCCTCGCCAACGGGCAGAGCTGCAGTTATGATGCTCGCTCTGGGGCGAATCGCAACCCTCCGGTCGCACCCGCTGCGAGCGCGACCGCAGGGCACGTGCCACCCCCGGGGCGGGCTGACCTAGCTACCGTGCCCAACAGAATCGCTGGCCCTCAGGCGCCTCCGCCACATCACCATGCTGTCCAAACGGCTGGTTCACAGCAGCAAGGGCGCGGCGCAGTCGCCACCGGCAATGTCAGGAGCAGAGCGACACTACAATCTACATCGTCATTACCTATGCCAAGCACTGCCTTAGAGGCCATGGCGCGAGCCCAACTGCTGTTGAGATTTCCACCGGCGGCAGACTAGATGGATGAGTGGCGAGCCACCATCCAAAGTTTGATTGGTTTTGCCGAGGTGGAAGGATCACAGTGGGCCGGACCACCATGGCCTTCCCAGGCAGCAACGACGGCTCGTGCGGCTGGTCGTGCGGGAGGGGCCACCCTCACGGTGCAATCCCCACCATGGCAAGCCGCCCGGGAGCCGCAAAACCAAGCACCCGATGACGTCTCGATGGCCTCGTCAGAACCTCGAGCGCGTCAAGGCCGACAGCGTGCCCCGGAGGACAGGCGAAGGGAAGGCGCACGCGTCATCGACGAGCGGCACCGCAACAACCCCCGCCGGTCCAATGGGTGTGATGGCCCCGACGTCGACGAGCCCGCGCTCGGAGATAGCGGGTGCCTGCCTTTCGAGGTTGGGTGCCCTGCCTTCACCCGTGATCTGCGGCAAGTCCGTTGGCCGTCCACTCTCACGTTCAAGCCAGAGATACCTGAGAAGTATGATGGGAGACTAAACCCAGAAGAGTTCTTGAGCATCTACAGCATCGCTGTTCAAGCTGCCAGGGGAAGAGATGAGAAGGTGTTCGCCAACTACTTCCCTTTGGCCCTCAAGTCAAATGTGAGGTCTTGGCTGATGCACCTGCCGGAGAACTCCATTTCGACCTGGGCTGACCTGTGCCACGAGTTCATTGGTGCCTTCACGGGCGGCCATCAAGAACCAGGGCGGCCCAGCGACTTGCAGCTTCTCCAGCAGAAAGAAGGAGAAACTCTACGGAAGTACTTGCAGAGATTCAGTCGAGTCCACAAAAATATCCCAGATATCCACCCAGCTGCCGTGATAGCTGCCTTCCAATCCAATGCGCGCAATCATAGTATACGTTACAAGATGAACGTTCGGTTGCCCAAGACTGTGAAGGAGCTCTACACTTTGGTGGACAAATGTGCTTGGGTGGAGGAGGGGATGAAACTTCCTGGAGAGGAAGAGTGCATCGACATCGACTCAGAAGATGACGACGAAACCATCAGTAAGAAGAAGAAGAACAAGAAGCACAATAAGAAGCGTAAGGATAAGACAATGATGGCTGTTGAGGGGTCTGGCACGCCTAGTACTGGCAAGAAGGCCAAGGCTGAAGCCCCCGGCAAGGAGGCTACCTCATGCGCTGACTGCCGGGACGTGGTGGCTGTCGAGAAAGCTGGGAAAAGTGATGGGCCGTACTGTAAGATTCATCGGACCAAGGGCCATGATCTCCAGGAGTGTCATCAGGTTGAGCAGCTCATCAAGAGACAGAAGGCTGAGTATGAGAAGTGCGATAAGGAAAAAGGTCAGAATGGCGCTGGCGGGAAGGGCCGGGGTGGTGAAGCAAATCTCCCCGGCAAGGCTCCTCGGAACCAAGGGAAACCCGCCGAGGGCCGAGAGAAGGAGGATTGCAGTAATGAGAGTGATGGAGGGAATGAAGAGGAAACCAGCGAGCAGGAGTTCCAGAAAGCCACTGATGCCCTGTGCATTAACGAGGGTGCATCTTTGCACTCCTCTCACCACCAACTTAAACAGTGGGCGCGTGAAGTCAGTGCCGTGGAGCCAGCGGCAGATTCTCGAAAGCCGCTCAAGTGGTCACGCACGCCCATCATCTTTGATGAAGATGACCACCCCGACCGCATTACTGCGGTAGGGTGCTTGCCGTTGTTGGTCTCACCAACAATTCGCAACCTCAAGGTCACAAAGATGCTTGTTGACGGTGGGGCTGGGTTGAATCTGATTTCCCCAAAGGTTATCAGCAAACTCTAGAAGAACTTAAGGCCACAAGCACGTTTCAAGGAGTCAATCCCAGCAGGAGCTGTCCTAAGGGAAAGGTTACGTTGCCAGTGACATTTGGAGGAGAGTTGAACTACAGGACTGAGAAAGTTGTGTTTGATGTGGTTGACCTCCCCCTGCCGTACAACGGGATCCTTGGGCGCCCGGCCCTGGCCAAATTCATGGCAGCATCCCACTATGCCTACAACACCTTGAAGATGCCAGGGCCAATGGGCGTCATTTCCGTTCCGTCGGACAAGAAAGACGCAATTATTTGCGTGGATAAGATGTACCGGGACGCGGTCGCGGCAGAGGTCGCGGAAGCCATAGTTCCCGCCAAGGAAAAGCATAGCAGAGGCACTGGCAAGGAATTCGGGAAGCGTACCCCTGTGGAATGTGCCGCGCCCGTTGATGACATGCCAGAGAGTTCCAACAACAAGAGATCCAAGGCTGCTCCACCCCAAGTGAAAAAGGTCGCGGCAGGGCTGGCTGGCACTGACGGTACTTTCACTATCAGCGCCATCCTTGATGACAAAAAGGAAAGTGCGCTCGTTGCCTTCCTGCGGGCGAATATCGATGTGTTTGCCTGGCAACCATCTGATATCACCGGTTTTCCCAGGGAGGTAATCGAACACCACCTTGCTGTCTGCCCACATGCCCGGCCCGTCAAGCAGAAGGTTCGGAAGCAGGCCTTGGAGTGGCAGCAGTTTATTGCCGAGGAAATCAAGAAACTTGAAGCAGCTGGTTTGGTCAGAGGAGTACTGCATCCAACATGGTTAGCAAACCCAGTGGTTGTGCGCAAGGCTAATGGAAAATGGAGGCTTTGCATAGATTTCATGAATCTGAACAAAGCATGCCCAAAGGACCCATTTCCCTTGCCGCACATCGACCAGATCATGGATTCTACTTCAGGATGTGAGTTGCTCTCTTTTCTGGATGCATACTCTGGATACCATCAGATTTTTATGTCCAAGGAAGACGAAGAAAAGACCTCATTCATAACCCCATCCGGCACGTATTGCTTTGTGCGCATGCCTTTCAGGTTGAAGAGTGCCGGGTCCACTTCTACAAGAGCAGTCCAGATTGGCTTTGAACCACAGTTGCACTGGAACATTGAAGCCTATATGGACGATATTGTGGTCAACACCAAGGACAGATCAACCCTCATCCAAGATTTAGAATAGACATTTGCTAATCTGCACAAGATCAACTTGAAACTGAATCCGGAGAAGTGCGTGTTTGGCATTCCCTCCGACAAGCTACTTGGTTTCTTTGTGTCCCACCGTGGGATAGAGGCCAACCCCGATAAGATCAAGGCTATTGAGCAGATACACACACCCAAGACAGTTAAGGATGTGAGGCGTTTGGCAGGATGCATGGCCGTGCTTAGCAGATTCATCTCCAAGTCTGCCGAGCGCGCCTTGCCGTTCTTCAAGATTTTGAAGAAGGTAGGACCCATGAAGTGGACCCCGGAAGCAGATGCAGCACTGCAGGATTTGAAGGCCTACTTGTCTTCTGTGCCTACTTTGGTCGCACCCAAACCACAAGAGCCGTTGCTGCTATATATGGCAGCAACTAATCAAGTGGTTAGTGCGGCCCTAGTAGCGCAGCAGGAAGTAGAAGAAGCAGCCACCTCAGAAAGTGTCCTGCCCGGGGAAGAGGAAGAGAGCGGCCCGGCAAGGCCAAAGACGGATCAGGACAAAGAAGAGCACGGCAGCGAACACAACCCCAAGGACACGGCAAGGAAGAAGGTGGTGCAGCGCCCAGTATACTTCATCAGCCCCCTGTTGTAGGGGGCTAGATCAGGGTATTCTGGCGTGCAAAAGTTGATCTTTGGCCTTGTCATGGCCTCAAGGAAGCTACGCCACTACTTCCAAGCCCATGAGATCACGGTTGTCGCCTGCTTCCCGTTGCAAAGGATACTTCAAAACCCAGAGGCCACCGGCAGGATAGTGGAGTGGGCATTGGAGTTATCCAGCTTTGGCCTGAAGTTTGGAAGCACATCGACAATCCAGAGTAGGGCGTTGGCAGAGTTTATTGCAGAATGGACGCCAACCCCTGATGAAGAAGTACAGGAAATAGTTATCCCCGGCAAGCAATCGCCCCAAGAATGGATCATGTATTTCGATGGTGCCTTCTCCCTACAAGGTGCAGGAGCTGGCGTGCTTCTCGTGGCGTCCAGATGCACTTTCCCTGGGAGGAGGCGACCAACAAGACAGCAGAATATGAAGGGCTTCTTGCCGGGCTCAGGATTGCTACAGAATTTGGAATCAAGAAGCTGATCATTCGAGGAGATTCACAGCTGGTGGTGAGACAAGTTAACAAGGATTACCAAAGCCCATTGATGGAGGCATATGTCGAGGAAGTGAGAAGATTGGAGGAGCGCATTGACGGGTTGCAAACAAAGCACGTACCCCGTGTGGAAAACAGCATTGCTGATCACCTGTCAAAGTGCGCTGCGTAGAAGTTTCCTGTGGAACCAGGGACTTTTGTTCTCCATCTTACTCAGCCCTCCGTATCCTCGACAACAATGGCCCGAAAGAGGAGGAAATTGGACTTCGGTAAGCCTCTCCCGGTAGAGCCTTTCGGGGCTCCTGGCAGGGACCCTGCCGGGAACAACTCCCCTTCGATTGCCGGGCTGCACCCTCCTACCGGGCCACTGGTCCCCACAATCAAGGGATGCGCCCCCACAAATGAGGAGGTGCCGCTAGTCCTCGTTGCCGAGCCTCAGGCTCCAACTTGGGCAAGGCACATAGTCCATTTCCTCCAAACCGGAGAACTTCCCGAAGAGCAAGAAGAAGCTGAAAGAGGCCCGGAGGGCCAGTATGTATCAGTTTGTCGATGACACACTATACAGAAGAAGGCCCAATGGTGTGAAGTTGAAGTGCATTTGCCGGGAAGGAGGAAAGGAACTGCTGGCAGAGATACACAAAGGCATGTGCAGCTCTCACATTGGATCAAGGGCTTTGGTCGGGAAAGCATTCCGGCAAGGATTCTATTGGCCCATAGCCCTTCAAGATGCGGTTGAGCTCGTCACCAAGTCTGAAGCCTATCAGTTCCATTCCTAAAATATCCATCTGCCTGCCCAAGCACTCCAGACAATCCCTTTGTCATGGCAGTTTTTGGTCTGGGGGCTCGATATCCTTAGCCCTTTCTCCCGAGCTGCCGGGGGCTTTGAATTCTTGTTCATTGCAATCGACAAGTTTACAAAGTGGCCGGAAGTAGATGCCATGAGAAAGGTGACTCCTCAGTCAGCTATCAAGTTCTTGAAAGGGTTGGTGTGCCGCTTCGGGGTCCCTGCCCAGATCATCGCCGACAACGGCACCCACTTCATGAGCTGCAGCTTCATGCAATATGTTCATGCCCTCGGAAGCAAGATCTCATTTGCATCTGTCGCACATACTACAAGCAATGGACAAGCTGAGAGGGCGAACGATGAAGTGCTGCGGGGACTCAAGACAAGAACGTTTGATAAGCTGCGGAAGCACGGCAGGCAATGGATCAATGAGCTGCCGGTGGTTCTTTGGTCCCTCAGAATGAGACCAAACCGAGCTACCGGGCAGACTCCCTTCTCCCTAGTCTATGGGGCAGAAGCAGTTATCCCCACGGAACTCATTTACGGGTCACCTCGAGTGCTTGCCTACGATGAAGTAGCACAGGAACAACACATCCGTGATGACACCGTGCTTCTCGAGGAGAACCGTCTCCGGGCTGCTATGCGTGCTACACGCTATCAGCAAGCCCTGCGTCGCGATCATAGCCGCAGGGTTCATGCCCGGTGTTTTGAGGAAGGCGACCTTGTCCTTAGGCGCGTTTAGTCCGCCAAGGGTACAAACAAGCTGTCGCCGAAGTGGGAAGGCCCTTACCGGGTAGTACGAGTCACCAGACCTGGCGCAGTCCGTCTAGAGACCGGAGATGGCATTCAATTGCAAAACTCATGGAATATTGAGCATCTCCGCAAGTTCTACCCGTAAGGCATGGCTGTCGGGCCCTGCTCGGTAGCCACCCTTTTGTACATGCCTTGCCTCAGCTGCATGTAACCCCTTGTACAAAGCCAGGCGCAGAACCTGAGCAACAGAGAAATAAATGAAGCGCTGGGAGCCCCCGACAAGTTGCATCCATGCATAAGCATTTCATAAGCATTGCTTGATTCATGTAGATAGGTTGCATGATCATGTAGATAGGTTGCATGATCATGTAGATAGATTGCATCTGGCATCATCTTCATTTGCATAAACTGCAGGCTCCTGCCGTGGACTTAGTCCTAGGAAGAGGATGCGAAGACAAGCCAGCACTGCGGTCTCCGGCAAGCCAAATAGATAAGTTCCATCTCTTCTCCATACATGTTCCATGAGTAGGACTTGTGCATATGAAAACCTCGCCGCCTCGGAAACAAAGGTGCTCCCATCTACTGACACGAACGCTGCTTCGGTCAGGATGGTCGTAGTGGCCTTTTCGCTGAAAGGGGTTGGCGGGGGGTTGGTCTCTCCGAATGGGTTCTGCGCCCGGCAGGCTCAGCCTTACGGCAGCAGTCCTATGGGGTACTGGCAAGGTAGCTTACCGGGATCTACTTGTTTACATGAAAGTATGGAGGCGTTTCACCTCTGCATGGATATCGTACATGCACAAGTGCCCGGCAAAGCTTATCTTTTTCATTAATATGCTGATCAACAAGTACAAATCTCACAGAACATAAACATGGATACAAGAGATTACATTATTTGAACTAAAATTTGGCAAGTGCCTACAGATTTAAGACTAAAAAAAAGATAAGTGCCCCGTAAACTCCTCTCCCTGTCCCTTTTCATCCCAGGTAGTGCGGTGGGAAGAGGAGAGCTCAGGAGGACTGCCCGAGCAAGAGCCCACCCCGATCCCGTCATGGCCTTCCGGGTGCAGCCTGATAAGATCGGGAGTGGCAAGGCTGCGAAGGAGGGGGACGGAAGGAGCAGGTCGGCGGTGCCCTGGTCACCACCTCCAGGACCAGTCAAAAGCCCCAGTACAAGCGCTGACAGGGAAGGCCGTCGGAGCTCAGCTGGAAGATTGCTGGAGGAGGCGAAGGCACCAAGAGAACGGCCCCCTCCTCGGTAGTCAAGAGTCTGATGATGACGCTGCCGGGAAGGGGAGGGGAAGAACGGAAGACGAGGCAGCAGGACGTCAGTACAAGATGAGCGCGTCGGTGCCATCGTACTCTGACCTAACAGTCTGCCTCCCGCCTTCTCTGTCTTCCCTAACTTCATCTTCATCAACATCGCTCCAGGAAGACGCCGGGCCCCAGCCCGTCACCTCCCCCGAAGAGACGGCGGGCGACTGCGACGAGCAGGACACTCGAGGCGCACCACTCCCCACCTTGGCGGGCAGGAAGACGCTGCCGTCCTTAGCGAGAATGCGAGATCCGCCGGAAGAAGCAGTGCTAGGATCACAAAGGACTCCATATATTGCATCCCAGGCGAGCATCAAGAGCCCCGGACACCTCTCCAACAAGGTGGCGACCCGCCCGACGCGCGGTGCCAGACCAGACTCACTCCCCAAGCATCAGCACGAGCATTTGACATCGTCAGCACCTCCAAGCTAGGACCCGGGGCCTAACCCCGGGCTCTCCCTTTCAGCATACCCAGAAGAAGCAGAAGACAGAGGAGGAGAGGAATGTAGATGAATGCCTCCGCTCCTCCCCCGCTCCTCCTTTTATAGGCGAGCTGGGGGTGGGGGCTGATTCCCCGCCAAGTATCCGCCGTCCACCTCCACCAATCCAAGAAGATCGTGCCCCTGCCTTGATGCTCTCCCGCACCACGCGCCTCCATTACCTACCCCACTCAATGCATGCGGCATACGTGGCTAAGGATAAGGGCACGGTTCGAAGAGTGAATTGGCAATTATCTGCCCGTGCGTTAAAGTCATTCACGGGCCATTACAAGAATGGCCCCACCACAACTGGCGTTGCACTGCGTGTGGGAAAACCAAAAACTGACCCAAGCTCAGGTTAATGAAGAAGCAAAGAAGATCTCAAGGGGCGGAGCCACCCTTATGTTTCTGCCTATGCACTAGTTAGGGCCTACCCTAACGACGCCCAGCGGCGCGACCGTGCCAGGCCCGGGGGCTCCTGTCGGTGCAACAGACCCTAGGTCCATTACACGGACTGTGCACAGGCCAGAGACAAGATTACAAGAACAAGATCAGACCAAACAAGGAGGATCAATTCCTTTGAAGGATCCAAGTGCAATTCGAGAAGGCCAAGGTGAGCCAGAGGAACAAGGCATCGCTAAGGGAAGGACCTACCTTGCCGAGTAGGTGAGCCTAGCAGGGTTGGGTTTTGTCCCGGAAGCAAGCTCCAGATCGTCTCGGCGGGCCTACCAGGACTGGCGGAGGCAAGCCACTCCACCGCTCCACCTCACAAGCGACGCAAGTCATTAATCAAAGCAGTGTCGAGCTCCAAGGTGACAAAGTGGCTACTTTCTGCCACATGGCAGCCACTTCGTACAGCAAACACCTCCATATAACACCCATCCTGAGACGTGTCAAGCGAGTAGGCGCGAAGCTAGCAAAACTGCCCGGCAGGGCCTGCCGGGTGAGCTGTGATGTGACGCTAAGCGGCGCATTTAATACGCTCTGTGAGCCTGCAGAGTTAGATATGATGGCACTGTTAGCTATCTAATCAGTACGCAAAGACTGATTTGCCACTATGGTGACCCCTTAATCTATAAAAGGAGGCCCATGGCGACCGTAGAAAGGGTTGGACCCTCACATATCCATACGCGCGTAGCCACTCTCGCCCCCAGAGCGACCTTGCGGGGCGAGTGTGCTATGTTCACCACCATTATCCACCATCAATCCACCAAAGCAGGAGTAGGGTTTTATGCCTCGCGGTGGCCTGAACCTGGGTAAAGACTGCCCGTGTGATCTCTGCCGTGCTGCGCGACGCTTCTCCGCTCTTTGTGCAATGTGCCCATCCCCCCGCCGAACCAAAAGGGGCTCAAGGCCCCATAGGTGGTTGTGGTTTCCCATGACACCCGCCAAGAAAGCAAGCGCATGACAATTTTCTCATTTTCGTGTTTTCTACTGTATAAATTATATGTATGGCTAATAATTTGACATGAGCAAGTTATAGTTGGGATGGTTACCACACACCGCGGTCATTCCTTATACTCCTATGTTTCTTGTTCGATGGTTTGAATCCTACTGTTCACAATGAGACACTGACCTAGACAGAGATGATGTATACAAAAACTCGTGAATGTGTGTGTGTGTGTGTGTGTGCGTGAGAGCGGACATGGATGCGGGAGGACGCCATCCAACCGTAGCCGCATACATTTTGACAATAGTTCGAACCTACCGGATGAAATTCGTGCAAACACGGCCAGATTTCATATAAACATGATGGATTTCATTACATTTACACCAGGTAAGTTGTGCTAGTCTGGAGCTAAAGGTCGAATTAAGATACATAATATAATTGGTCACCGGTGAATCTCTTTATCTTCCTCATGTCCGGCAGCCCGGTCATCAAACTATCAGGATCCCCGGAGGTATATGCTTCAGCACAAAGGGCGGCTTGCTTCCCCACTACTCATTGGAGTGGAACCACTGACTGATGCTTTAGCCGGATGGGGAAGGGGGTGGCTCCGCTTCGGTGGAGCCCAAGCGGGGTCGACGATGGTCTGCGCAGAAGAAGAATCATGCAAGAAACCGGTTGTTTGCGCCGGCGTCGCCTCGGTGGTGGCCTTCATGGGACACAAGCGGTGGCGGCCTCCCGTGTTCTACTTCTCCTCGATGATGGCAGCAGGAACGGATGTGCTGGCCATCACCTCGTTGACATCCATGTAGCTGGTTTCTTTCTCTGCCTGCATGGTCCGGCTATGCGCGTGTTAATGGCGGATGGCGCAGTCGGAAGCACTGGAGGCACAGTACGACACGCTGTCATCGATGGCAGCGATGATGCCCGTGCCGCCTTGCTCCTCGTCGTGCCAGAATGGAGTAACTCGGCACTACTCCTCGAGTTGGATTAGAGTGACCAGTTGCGGAACAACGCGCTGGCTTGGGACGGCAATTGGCTCCATTAGTCTAGGGGAGGTAGGTGGAGCAGCGAGCTGCCTCAATCATAACCGCATGGCTCAGTGGGCAACCCAGCCGACTTTTAGGCCAGAGAACTGATCTTCCTGCTCGTCAGATGCCATCGAAAGAGTGGAGTAAATGGTGGAAGGAGGAGCTTAGTTGGCGTCCCACTCCTGGCGGACATGTGGCCGGAGTGGGTTTCTCGGATTCCATGTGGATTTAATGTAGGTGTTTGAATGCGGTGAGGAGGCGGGTACAACCTGGCGTGCAGTGGGTGGCACCCTCGGCCGGCGCGCCGCTTCAATGGCAGACGCAGTGAGAGGTCATGTCCGCCTTGAGCCGCCTTGACCATGGACCTTGACCTTCTACGTCCGGATTTGAGCACAACATTATCCTTAGAGCATGGTTAGAGAAAGTACAGTAGCAGGCTTATAGCCCGCTTACATGGCAATTTTTCCTATGTGGAGGAGAGAGACATGAAAAGGCAAGGGGAGTGGGCTCTCATGAAAGAGCCTAGCTATACGCGTGCTCCAAGGCAGATTCAATAAATGTGAAGAAAGAGATAGAGAGAAGATGAGAAAAGTACTAATCTTACAGCCAACCTTATAGCTAACCTTGTTGTATGAGTGATTATATGTGTTGGCTATAGATGATATGGCAACATCTTATAGCCAGCAGTTCACTATATTATTAACCATGTTCTTAATAGTATAGCCAACATCTGGCTATATGAAGTTGCCATGTCACATAGAGCCAACCTAATAGCCTGCTACTACAATAGTTAGTCATATTAGTATACTATAACATTAAAATGTGGCCCACGTTTTGTCTCATATTGTATGTTGGAGCTCGTCCTACAACCCGCTATAAACATACAGCCCGCTTCTTCTCTCTCCTCCAACTAAGCACAAATTATATTTAAATCCTTATAGCCTCCTTATGGACATTGATGGTGTACGTCACCTTGTGTCTAGATCTGAGATGTCATGTGTACCAGATGAATGGCTCCAGGTTCGACCCCCGTGATACTAGGTGTGAGCCGAGGAACACTTTTGGAAAGTCCCCCGTGATAATTTTTTCTACAAAGTTAGTCAAAATTCACAAGTTTTTACTTTGAAAACATTTTATATCCAAACCTTAGGGATCCTTTGATGAAAATGAATTTCATAGGATTTTTTGAGGGCTAGATTCCTTAGGAATGTTTCCTACATTGATCGTTTGATTCATAGGATTGAATGCTATAGGAATTTTTACTATGAAATCATGTGTTCATTGGCAATCTAGCATCCACTCCAACTTTTTTTCACTTCCTTTGTTTTTCCTGAAGCATCAAACACTCTACGCTAATGCTATGGGATTCAAGTGGACATGCCACTCCAATTCTTTATTTTTCCTATTCCTGTGTTTTAAGATCCACAAGAATAGAGCTTGCAGCCGGCTATATTATTAACCATGCTCTAAAAATGTGCACAACTTTGGCTATACTAGGTGAGTAGGTGACCTTGTGCTTGGCTCTTCGCCTCTTCCGGAGGTTGAACAATGATGATGGTACTACAACATATACTTCTGGCAATCTGACACGGAATGAACTACTGCATGTCCACCGCTTGTATAAGGCCACTATTGTAACCAAAAGCTTCTCCTCGTCCTGCGAGCCACCACGCGTGCATGGGCGAGGGAGAGGGCGTAGTAAGTAAGCTACTCCTCTTTCTGCGAGTTGATGTGACACTTCAAAGTTATTTAGTAGTAGTCTCCAAAAAGGGCCGACCATGTCCATGGCTACCATCCCGTGCTCCGTCATTTAGTACATGCACGATTCATGTGCCATCGAAGAGAAAAAGTATTGCGTACATGCCATCAAAGTGCATGACTCACTTAGTAATGCTTATCTACATTTTCTTGGATGACACGTCCACCTGGATGTCCCACGTGTTGGCAAAAGGAAGAACAAAGCTCATGTCAAAAAAAGAAAAGAGGAAGAAGATAACTTTCCGACGACTGAGATGGAGCAAGGAACCTCATGGTGGAGCATCTGCACTAATAATATTTTATATAACTCCAGATTTCACCGGAAGAGTTCGAAACACAGCAGCCCAGTGTAGTTACATCATACATGGCCCACCTCGCGCATTCACCATACTCCTCGGCCTCCGTGCGACACCTAGTTCTAGTAATCCACCAGCACGTATCGCTTCTCGCTCCTCGTCTCTATCAAAGTGTGGCGGGCTAGCGATTTTGCCATCTATTTAAGTTGGTTTACTCACACTCACTCCCACATGTTAGTGATATGCCAAGAGCATTCTAAAAAAATTACTCTATTGTTATGCCACGAGAAAGCGCTTTGACCGATGAACCAAACAAGACAGGCATATCATGGCGTGAGGGGGTCTAGTTTCTTGTTTTGAACTTGTTTGGTGTAGTAGTAACACTTGGTTTTGCACCTTCATAGAATGATGCAAACCCCGCTAAAAAGGCGCTTCGCTTTCTGCTAATCCCGTCAACCATCCTACTAAAGTTTACTGTATCAATCGCATCTGGAGTAATCCCTTCGTACTGATGCATAAGTCACATTATGAAGACCAAATAATCCCAAAACTCTTAGGCACGGTGCATTAACTACTCACCTCATTCCGTGTTTTTTTGCCTTGAGAAAAGAAATCAGCCAGTGGAATATGTGGGGCGTGTATGCATTCAATGACTTGAGACTATTATGTACTCTACCTCCGTCCTGATTTATTGGTCCTCTTTGTATTTTGTGTCAAAATTTGACCATAGATGGAGTAATTGACAAAATTTGAATGCATGTTATAAAAATTTATATCGTAATATAAGAGAATTTTTTACACTACACTATTGGTTTAAAAACACTCTTATATTATGGTAGTACGTACTTGGCATAACATGCAGTGGTCAAATCTCTACATGCAATGGCATTAGTTAGTAAATAAATATCATAAGTTCTCTCGTTTACCCCACACCAGTACGGAGGGAGTGCCATTTTGTCAGTCTCAATTTTATTGGTCCCATTCACATATTTAGATTTTAAAATGCATTAAATTTTTAAGTGCAATGATTAAGAGAAAATTAACCAATGCATGTACTCCTCACGCATGCATGCGTTGCGATTAATACTACTCCCTCCATCCATACATATATATAGGGCCTAATGTATTTTTTGAGATTGCCTTTGACTATTGATAAGGTTTTATATAATTTGAAAATTATATCATTGGAAGATCCTTTCCGTACGAAATTGATGATATGCTATGAGTAACTTACATGTCATATGTTGTTTGAACATGTGGTCAAAGTTAGTCTCGAAAAACGCATTAGGCCCTATATAGATGAATAGAGGGAGTACACTAGTAAACGCTCACCATCTAGTAGTTCATTGGGTTGGTTTCGATTTTTTAATTGAGTAGTACAGTAGATGCTGTGCTGCTACCATCCCATATTCGCGTGTGGTGGTTTATAGAATAAAAAAGGAGGTACTTACTGTGGGAAAGGTGAAGTGATAGTTGATTTGTCCGATCAACTTACTCTGGGAATATTGGAGTACGAGCAGATTCAACGAAGAGTGAAATAATGGTTGCTTCCTCCGAGCAACTATCTGTGGAAAAGGTGAGGCTCTGTGATTTGACTGCTCACTAGTCATTATTACTGCGGCACAACGACTGGGGTGAATCTCCCCTACAGCTGTGCACTCAATATTGGTGCATGGCAGGTGGAGCCGGATGCAGGATGTCCCACATGTCGGAGAAACGAAGTTGAATGGTTTCTGGCATTGCGATCAAGCTTTCAGTTTTGTTTATATGTGCATATAATTTTCTAGCGTAATGAAATTGTATTGTACTGCTATGAAGGTTTCAACTTTGGTTCCCGCAAAAAAAAAGTTTCAACTTTGGTTTAATGTGTCCTCTTGCCTCAAGGCTGTCTTGATACAAAATTCCATCAAATACAAATGAAACTACCATGGCTGCTAATGCATCTCAATGATTAGCAGATGAACACTAATATTTACATCACAACTAAAGACAACTATGAAAAGGTGTTCAAATAAAGAAAAATATAAAATTGATCTATGTTGTTCGTAGGCATGGTTCCATTTCCTGGCCACGGTGTTCATTGGTTGGTAGCTAGTTTCATAAAGCTGTGTAGCCACGAAAGAGGTGTCTGGAGGACATCACAATCTGATCATTTTGTGCAGTTCCATTAAAATCGAGCTGATCATCCTTGTTTACAAAGATATTGAATAAGTTTGATTACAATAATAGTGGCACTAGATGATGAAACATACACACACAAATAGAGGCCGATCACCTTTGCAATCTCTCTAAAGACTAACTTCTTGTTGGAGAAGATTAGGCTCAGAGTTGGATGAGGAGGATAGCAAAGCCAATCTCCCTTGGTGCTGTCCCACAGAAATGAAGAAACATTGCCCGTGTTACATTTTCACGGAACTGCACAAAACACTCTTAATAAAAAAATGATTTGTGTAGTTCACCAAAAGGTCGCAATAGTGATGAGGTGAAATGGATAGCCCTGTTTGCAAAAAGATGTAGAAACAAAACAATTACTAGCCAATAATAGTTGAAGACACATACGCTGTCGGTGTAATAGGAATGGGGTCCTTACTACCCCAGACTTATACATAGGTAGTGGCAGCCTTCTCGACGGTAGGGCTTGCAGGAGGATAACCAAAGACAAACACAAGACCAGATTATAAGAAGCAAGGAAGATGTCAAGAGACAGAGATCAGAAAAGCTGAAGATGCGACTCTAGAGCCCAGCAAGACCATTCCCGGGGAAAGCCGCCAGGATTCAAGCCTGGCAAGCTCTGGGCCCGGCAAGAATCCCACTACCTTGCCACTGCTCCACCTCATCGATCAGGTTGTCACTTGTCGGTGAGGTGTCGAGCGGGCAGGTAGTTAGGTGATGTCGGCGCAACAAACCCTGGGTTTGTTGCCCTGACTGTGCACAGGCACGAGAACAAGATTACAACACCAAGACCGTGTCAAGATACAAGAGACCAAGATCTTCGAAGAACCAGTAGGCAGATTGAGAAGGCCAAGACCAAGACAGAGAAGCATGACACCACCAAGAGAAAAGCCTCCCTTGCCGGGCAGGCGGACCTAGCAAGGACAAGGGCTCCCACGGAAGAAAGCATTCAAGATGTCCCGGCAGGGCCTGCCGGGACTCACGAGGGCAAAGAGACCTCACCAAGCCATCTCACCACGACCCACGTCATTGATCAATGCGGTGTCAAGCCGCAAAATGACAAAGTGGCAGCCATTCGCCACATGGCGGCCTCTTTCTATAGGAAATACCTACAGATGACACCCGTCCTGTGACATGTCAAGCAAGCAGACATGGAGCTAGCAAGACGAGCGCGGCAATGCTTGCCGGGCGAGCAACGATGTGACGTTGAGCGGTGCATTTAATGCACTCTGTCAGCCTACAGAGTTAGGTATGATAGCACTGTTTGCTATCTTATCGGTGCATAATGACTGTTTTGCCACTGTGGTGACCCCTTAACCTATAAAAGGAGGCCCATGGAAACCGTAGCAAGGGTTGGAAAGTTGAACACCCCCACGCTCGTACGCGCATAGTCACTGCCTCCCCAGGGCGAGCCTTCCGGGCAAGTGTACTACGCTCCACCGCCACTTTTCCACCACCAATCCACCAAAGCAGGAGGAGGGTTTTACGCCTCGCGTCGGCCCGAACGTGGGTAAAATTGCCCGTGTCATCTATGCCGTGTTGCCCCACATTCTTCTGCTCTTTGTGTAACGCGACATCCCCCCTGCCGAACCAGCAAGGGGCCCCTTGGCCCCATATGTGGCTGTGGTTTCCCGCTACATCGTTGGCGCGCCAGGTAGGGGGATCGCATGCGTGAACCAGAAAGCGTGTGCAGCGAATCTTCTTCATCACCATCTTCGTCTTCGACGGAGCCGTCGGCAATGGCGCCCAAGAAGAAGCCCGGTGCTGCTGCTCACCCATCCACCTCGAAGGCGCCGCCGCCCACAGCAACCAATGCTGCAGGGGACGCGGAGGCGCACGAGAGTGTGGACGCCGCTGGGGCTGTCGTCGGGGTAGGCGGAACCGTCACCACTTCCCCTGCGGTCGAAGCAGGAGCAGGAGACACCAGAGGAGAGCAACATCAGCAACACCCCGATGGCCACGCTCCGCGAGGTACGGGTGAAGTGGCTACTCCATCCACACTCCTTCCCCTCGCTGACGGGCACAGCCACAGCAATGGCGCTCGGTCCGGGGCGAATCGCCGCCCTCCGGCCGCCCCCACCACGGGGGCGGCCGCAGCGCGTGCACCTCCCCCGGGACGAGTCGACCAGGCTGCTGCGCCTAGTGGAGCTGCTGACCCTCAAGCGCCATCACCGCGCCACCATGCCATCCAGGTGGCCACCCCACAACAGCGGGGACGTGATACGGTCGCTGCTGGCTCCGTCAGGAGCAGAGCGATGGCGCGATCTGCGTCATCATCGCCCATACCAAGTACTGCTATGGAGGCCATGGCGCAGGCTCAACTGCTGCTGAGGTTTCCGCCAGCGGACGAGCAGATGGATGAATGGCGTGCCACCATCCAGAGCCTACTCGGCTTCAGTGAGGCTGGGGGCTCGCAGCGAGCTAGCCCGCCACGGCCTCCCCAAGCGACGACAACGGAAGGGGCCACCCCCATGGTACAATCCCCACCACAGCAGCTAGCGCGGGCGCAGCGGAATCAAGAACTTGATGGCCTCTCGACGGCCTCTTCTGACCCTCGAGCGCGTCCAGGCCGGCAGCGTGCCCCGGAGGACAGGCGGAGGGGAGATGGGCACGTTGTCATTGAGCAACGCCGCGACGCCCACCACCGGGCCAATGGGAGTGACGGTCCCGACGTCGACGAGCCTGCACTCGATACTGGCGGGTACCTACCTTTCGAGGTTGGGTGCCCTGCCTTTACTCGTGAGATGCGGCAAGTCTGTTGGCCGTCCGTTCTCACGTTCAAGCCAGAGATACCCAAGAAGTACGATGGAAGGCTGAACTTGGCAGAGTTTCTGAGCATCTACAACATCGTTGTTCAAGCTACCGGGGGAAGAGATGAGAAGGTATTCGCCAACTACTTCCCTTTGGCTCTCAAGTCCAATGTGAGGTCTTGGCTGATGCACCTGCCAGAGAACTCCATTTCGTCATGGGCTGATTTGTGCCATGAGTTCATTGGCGCATTCACTGGCGGCCATCAAGAACCAGGTCGGCCCAGCGATCTGCAGCTTCTTCAGCAGAAAGAAGGAGAGACTCTCCAGAAGTATTTGCAGAGATTTAGCAGAGCCCACAGAAACATCCCAAATATCCATCCAGCAGTTGTGATAGCCGCCTTCCAGTCCAATGTACGCAACCGGAAGATTCATTCCAAGATGAATGTCCGGTTGCCAAGACTGTGAAGGAACTTTACACCTTGGTGGATAAGTGTGCTCAGATGGAGGAGGGAAGAAAACTGCCCAGAGAGGAGGATTGCATTAATGTTGATTCAGAGGATGATGACGAGTCCACCAGTCAGAAGAGGAGCAAGAAGCACAATAAGAAGCGCAAGGATAAGACGGTAATGTTTGTTGAAGGGTCGGGTATCCCTAGTACCGGGAAGAAGGTTAAGGCCGTAACCCCCGGCAAGGAAGTTGTCGTGTGCTCTGACTGCCGGGAGGCCACAGCCGCCAAAAAGGCCGGGAAAGGTGATGGACCGTACTGCAAGATCCATCGGACCAAGGGCCACGACCTTCAATAGTGTTCTCAGGTTGAGCAGCTTGTCAAGAGACAGAAAGCAGAATATGAGAAGCGTGACAAGGAAAGGGGACAGAATGTTGCTAGCGGTAAGGGCCGTGGTGGTGAAGTAAATCGCCCCGGCAGACCTCTTCAGAACAAAGGAAAACCCACCAAGGATCGAGAGAAGGAAGCCTGCGGTGATGAGAGTGATGAAGGGGATGAAGAGGAAACCAGTGAGCAGGAGTTCCAGAAGGCCACTAATGCCTTGTGCATTGACGGGGGTTCATCCCTACACGCCTCTCACCGCCAACTCAAGCTGTGGGAGCATGAGGTTAATGCCGCGAAACCAGCGCTAGGGGCCCGGGAACCACTCAAATGGTCACGCACGCCCATCATTTTTGACGAAGAGGATCATCCTGACTGCACCACCGCGGTAGGATGTTTGCCGTTGTTGGTCTCTCCAATAATCCGCAACCTCAAGGTCACGAAGATGTTGGTGGACGGCGGGGCCGGGTTGAATCTGATTTCCCCAAAGGTTATCAGCAAGCTTCAGATAGCAGAGGATGAGTTAAAAGTCACCGGCATGTTTCAAGGAGTTAATCCCGGCAGGAGTCATCCTAAGGGAAAGATCACGTTGCCTGTGACGTTTGGGGGAGAGCTGAATTACCGGACTGAAAAGATTGTGTTTGATGTGGTTGACCTCCCCTTGCCGTACAATGGAATCCTTGGATGCCTAGCCCTGGCTAAGTTCATGGCGGCATCCCACTATGCCTACAAGGTCTTGAAGATGCCAGGGCTAGATGGAGTCATTTCCGTCCCATCAGATGAGAAAGACGCAATCATTTGTGTGGACAAGATGTACCGGGATGCAGTCGCAGCAGAGCCAGCAGTGGCGGCAGTTCCCGCCAAGGAGAACAGAGGGAAGAAGAAGAAGGATAGTAAGGGCTCCGGCAAGGAGTTCGGGAAGAGCGCATCTTTGGAGTGCGTTGCGCCTGTTGATGACTTGCCGGAGAGTTCCAACAGCAAGAGATCCAACGTTGCTGCTCCACAAGTGAAGAAGGTCCCATTAGGGCTGGCTGGCGTTGATGGTACTTTCACCATCAGTGCCACCCTCGATGACAAATAGGAAAGCGCGCTCGTTGCCTTCTTGCGGGTGAATATCGATGTGTTTGCCTGGCAACCATCTGATATCCCCGGTGTTCCCAGGGAGGTAATCGAGCACCACCTTGTTGTCTGCCCACATGCCCGACCTGTCAAGTAGAAAGTCCGGAAGCAGGCCTTGGAGAGGCAGTAGTTCATTACAGAGGAGATCAAGAAACTCGAGGCAGCTGGTTTGGTCAGTGGAGTGCTGCATCCAACGTGGTTAGCAAATCCAGTGGTTGTCTAGAAGTCCAATGGGAAATGGAGACTTTGCATAGACTTCACAGATCTCAACAAGATTTGCCCGAAAGACCCATTTCCCTTGCCGCGCATCGACCAGATCGTGGACTCCACTTCAGGCTGTGATTTGCTCTCCTTTTTGGATGCATATTCTGGGTATCATCAAATATTCATGTCCAAGGAAGACGAAGAGAAGACCTCGTTCAGCACCCCGTGTGGTACGTACTGTTTTATCCGTATGCCTTTCGGATTAAAGAGTGCCGGGTCTACTTTTGCAAGGGCAGTCCAGATTGGTTTTGGGCCATAGCTGCACAGGAACATTGAGGCTTATATGGATGATATTATGGTAAAAACCAAGGACAGATCAACCCTTATCCAGGATTTGGAGGAGACATTTGCCAATTTGCGCAAGATCAACTTGAAGCTCAACCCAGAGAAGTGTGTATTTGGTGTTCCCTCCGGCAAGCTGCTCGGGTACTTTGTATCCCATCGGGGGATCGAAGCCAACCCCGATAAGATCCAAGCCATCAAACAGATCCAAACACCAAAGACGGTCAAATATGTAAGGTGTCTGATAGGGTGCGTTGCCACGCTAAGCAGATTCATTTCCATGTCTGCCGAGCGCGCCTTGTTGTTCTTCAAAATCTTGAAGAAGGCAGGGCCCATGAAGTGGACTCCAGAAGCAAATGCGGCTTTACAAGAGTTGAAGGCCTACCTATCTTCTGTGCCCACCTTGGTTGCTCCCAAACCGCATGAGCCGTTGCTGTTATACTTGGCGGCAACCAATTAAGTGGTTAGTGCAGCCTTGGTGGCGCAGTGGGAAGTGGATGAAACAGAGTGTGAGCAAAGACCGGCAGAGTTAGATGGGGATCAGGATAGAGATAAGCACGGCAGCGAAGACAACCCCAAGGACACGGCAAGGAAGAAAGTGGTGCAGTGCCCAGTGTACTTTGTCAATTCCCTTCTACAGGGGGCTAGATCGAGGTACTCTGGCGTGCAAAAGTTGATTTTGGCCTCATCATGGCCTCAAGGAAACTGCGCCACTACTTCCAAGCCCATGAGATCACGGTTGTCACTCGCTTCCTGTTGCAAAGGATACTCCGGAACCCTGAGGCTACTGGCAGAATAGTGGAGTGGGCTTTGGAGTTATCCAGTTTTGGTTTGAAGTTTGAGAACACATCAACAATCCAGAGCAGGGCATTGGCAGAGTTTATTGCAGAATGGATGCCAACCCCTGACGAGGAAGTGCCAGAAACAGTTATCCCCGGCAAGGAGGCGCCCCAAGAATGGATCATGTATTTTGATGGTGCTTTTTCCCAACAAGGTGCAGGGACTGGCGTGCTTCTCATCGCTCCCTCCGGGGAACACTTGAAGTACGTCGTCCAAATGCATTTTGCCCCGGAAGAGGCAACCAACAATACAGCAGAGTATGAAGGGCTCCTTGCCGGGCTCAGGATTGCCGCAGAATTGGGAATCAAGAAGCTGATCATTCGAGGAGACTCACAGCTTGTGGTGAGACATGTCAACAAGGATTACCAAAGTCCATTGATGGAGGCATACGTTGAGGAAGTGACAAGATTGGAGGAGCGCTTTGACGGGTTGCAAACAGAGCACATACCTCGTGCGGAAAACGACATAGCTGATCACCTATCAAATTGTGCTCCCCAAAAGCTTCCTATGGAACCAGGAACTTTTGTTCTCCATCTTACTCAGCCCTCCGTATCCCCAGCAACAATGGCCCGGAAAAGGAGAAAGATGGACTCCGGTAAGCCTCTCCCGATAGAGCTATCCGCTCCTGGCATTGACCCTGCCGGAAACAACTCCTCACAACCTGCCGGACCGCACCCTCCAGCCGAACCCATGGTCCCTGCGAACGAGGAATGTGCCCCCGCAGTTGAGGAGGTGCCGCTAGTCCTTGTTGCCAAGCCCCAGGCTCCAACTTGGGCAAGGCACATAGTCCACTTTCTCCAAACCGGAGAACCCTCCAATGACCAAGATGAGGCTGAAAGAGTAGCCCGGAGGGCCAGTATGTACCAGTTTGTCGATGACACTCTGTACAGAAGGAGGCCCAACGGTGCGAAATTGAAGTGCATCTGTCAGGAAGAAGAGAAGGAACTGCTGGCTGAGATACACAAAGGCATGTGCGGCTCCCACATTGGATCAAGGGCGCTGGTTGGGAAAGCATTCCGGCATGGATTCTATTGGCCCACACCCCTCCAAGATGCGGTTGAGCTAGTCACCAAATGTGAAGCCTGTCAGTTCCATTCCAAGAAAATCCACCTGCCTGCCCAAGCTCGTCAGACAATCCCTTTATCATGGCCATTTTCGGTCTGGGGGCTCGATATCATGGCTTTGAATTCTTGTTCGTTGCTATCGACAAGTTTACAAAGTGGCCGAAAGTTTCTGCCGTGAGAAAGCTGACTGCTCAATCAGCTATCAAGTTCTTGATAGATTTGGTGTGTCGTTTTCGAATCCCGGCAAGGATCATTACCGACAACGGCACCCAATTCACGAGCCGCGCCTTCATGCAATATGTTCATGCCCTCAGAAGGAAGGTATCGTTTGCTTCAGTCGCACATCCCAGAAGCAACAGGCAAGCTGAAAGGGCGAACGCTGAAGTGCTGCGGGGACTCAAAACAAGAACCTTTGATACGCAGCAGAAGCAGGGCAGGCGGTGGATCGATGAGCTGCCGGTAATTCTATGGTCCCTTAGAACGACACCAAATCGAGCTCCCGGGCAGACTCCTTTTTCCCTTGTCTATGGGGCGGAAGCAGTTATCCCCACGGAACTCATTTACGGGTCGCCTCGAGTGCTTGCCTACGATGAAGTAGCACAAGATCAGCACCGGCGTGATGACGCTTTGCTACTCAAGAAGAACCGTCTCCGGGCTGCTATGCGTGCTGCACGCTATCAGCAAGCCCTGCGTCGCTATCATAGCCGCAGGGTTCATGCCCGGTGTTTTGAGGAAGGCGACCTTGTCCTTAGGCGCGTTCAGTCCGCCAATGGTACAAACAAGGTGACGCCGACGTGGGAAGGCCCTTACCGGGTAGTACGAGTCACCAGACCTGGTGCAGTCCGTCTGGAGACTAGAGATGGCATTCAATTGCAAAACTCATGGAATATTGAGCATCTCCGCAAGTTCTACCCGTAAGGCGCGGCTGTCGGGCCCTGCCCGGCAACCACCGTTTTCTACAGGCCTTGCCTCAGTTGCATGTAACCCCTTATACAAAGCTAGGCGATGACCCTAAGCACCAGAGAAATAAACGAAGCACTGGGGGGCCCCCGACCAAGTTGCATGCATGCATTAGCATTCCAAGAGCATTTGCATAAGCATTTCATGAGCATTTGCATATGCATATAGATAGGATTGCATCCTGCATCATTCTCATTTGCATAAAGCTACAGGTTCCTGCCGAGAACTCGGTTTCTGCAAGAAGGGGGGGAGATGAACCAACGCTGTGATCCCCGGTGAACCAATCAGATAAGTTCTACCTCTTGTCTATAATTATTCTGTAAGCTAAAACTTGTTCATAAGAAAACCCCGCCACTCTTCGAAACTTAGGTGCTCCCATCCCTGGCTCGAACGTTGCTTCGGCCTGGATGGTCGTAGTGGCCTTTGATGAAAAGAAGTTGGCGGGGGGCTGGTCCCTCTATTTCTTGCCGGTAGTCTCAGTTCCCCGTCAACGAAGAAAGGGTACCGGCAGGATAGCCTGTCGGGGAAAACTAGTTTATTTAAAATAAAGAGGCATTTCACCTCCGCGTGGACATATACATGCACGAGTTCCCGGCAAGGTTCATCTTTTTCATTAATATGCTGGTCATACAAGTACAAACCTTACAGAACACAGACATGGACTTGAGAGATTACATTATTTGAACTAAAATTTGGCAAATGCCTACGAGTTTAAGATTGAAAAAAGATAAGTGCCCCGTGATGCCCTTTCTTGTCCCTCTCCTCCTAGGCACAGCAGTTGAAGGCGAGAAGGGCAAAAGGAGTGCCTGAGCAGAAGCCCGGCCCGTTCCCATCGGGCTCCAGGAGAGGTAGCCTGACGGGGACGTGGGAGCACCGGGGAACGCATCGATGGAGAGCACGACGGAGGCGACCCGCCAACCACCACCACCAATGCCAGCAGGACACGACCGAGCTAACAGAGCTGCAGTCCGAGAGGAAGCCTGCCGGGGTCCAGCTGGAAGACTGCTGGAGGAAGCCGGGCGGCACCATCCCCACCCCTGCATCCAACTCCTCGGCAAATCACCTTGCCGGGAAGTAGAGGCAGATGCAGATGATGGTGCCGCCGCTTGATGATGATGGTGCGGGCGACACTCAGCGGGAGCCAGAGTCGTCGCCCTCCCGCGCACTGCCGTCGTCATCGCCGTCACTGTCCTCCTTGTCACAATCGCTTGAGGAGGAGCTTTCGTCATCGGTCAAGCTCTCCGCGCAGCACCCTAAGCGAGCTCCTGAGCGCCCGAAGATCTTGACGGAGAGCAGGCCGCTCTCCATTAATTTGAACTGGAGAACGTGCCCTTCCAAGAAACCGTCGGCACGAGCAAAGGTCTTCCAACCACGACGGAGGTACATCACATGAGGAGCAGGGAAGTCGACATCAACCCACATGCCACCGTTCCCACAGCCCCTCATGTGCAACCTCAGAGCGCGTGGCTGTTCGAACTCCATTTCCCGTGCAAATGGAGTAGGAGGCGAAGATGGCCACATGGGGGTTTGTACAGCCTGATAAGAAACTCTCGAGGCTGATCCCTGATGTGGCCGTCCATTGGAGGGAGGACCGCCCCATCCCCCTGTTCCTCGACCACCGCGGCGACCTCGGCCTCGCCCCCTCCCTCCTCCTCTCGCGGTGGGCTCCTCTATCACGGGATCAGGAGGAGGAGGGATGCGCTGTCGAGTAGAAGCCCTCGTCGCCGCCGCTGGAGTGCTGCCGCGCCCTCGTCCTCTCACCATGGCGAGTGGAGGAAGGTTGCAAGAAGGGAGAAGAGGTGTGAGTGAAAATGCGTTGCTCTTCCCCCCTTTTTTATAGAAGGACAGAGCAGGGGGCTAGCCTTTTGCGCAGGAAACGGCCGCCCCATTGCCCCAATGCAGCCTCCCTGCACCTTCTGCGGCCCAAAGAATCAAGGCCGACCCTCTGCCCCAACCATCGACGCCTGGTTCTCAACCGTGGCACTCGTCCCCGCGCTCTCCACATCCACCACCTACCACGACCAATGCATGCGGAACACGTGGCAGGTGCATGCGAGGCGGGGAGCAAGTGGGATGGCAGTTTTTGCCCCGTGATCATGGGGCGTGGGCAATCCACGGGCCACAGTCCAAGTTTTCCGCAGCATTATGCATGATGAGCGGGAAAACCGGAAACTGGCCCAGAGTCGAGATTAATGAAGAAGCAAAGAAGACTCCAAGAGATTAGCCTCTTCAGCACCCCTGCCTGTGCACTTATTAGGACCTGCCCCGACGACGCCCGGCAGCATGATTGGGGCAGGCCCGGGGGCTTCTGTCGGTGCAACAAACCCTGGGTCTGTTACCTTGACTGTGCACAGGCACGAGAACAAGATTACAACACCAAGGCCATGTCAAGATACAAGAGACCATGATCTTCGAAGAACCAGCAGGCAGATTGAGAAGGCCAAGACCAAGACAGAGAAGCAAGACACCACAAGTAGAAAAGCCTCCCTTGCCGGGCAGGCGGACCTGGCAAGGACAAGGGCTCCCTCGAAAGAAAGCATTCAAGACGTCCCGGCAGGTCCTGCCGGGACTCACGAGGGCAAAGACACCTCACCAAGCCATCTCACCATGACCCACGTCGTTGATCAATGCGGTGTCAAGCCGCAAAATGACTAAGTGGCAGCCATTCGCCACATGGCGTTCTCTTTCTATAGGAAATACCTACAGATGACACCCGTCCTGCGATGTGTCAAGCAAGCAGACATGGAGCTGGCAAGACGAGCCCGGCAAGGCTTACCGGGTGAGCAACGATGTGACGTTGAGCGGTGCATTTAATGGACTCTGTCAGCCTGCAGAGTTAGGTATGATAGCACTGTTTGCTATCTTATCGGTGCATAATGACTGTTTTGCCATTGTGGTGACCCCTTAACCTATAAAAGGAGGCCCATGGCAACCGTAGCAAGGGTTGGAAAGTTGAACACCCCCACACTCGTACGCGCGTAGTCACTGCCTCCCCAGGGCGAGCCTGCCGGGCAAGTGTACTACACTCCACCACCACTTTTCCACCATCAATCCACCAAAGCAGGAGTAGGGTTTTACACCTCACGGTGGCCCGAACCTGGGTAAAATTGCCCGTGTGATCTCTACCATGCTGCCCCACGTTCTTTTGCTCTTTGTGCAACACGACATCCCCCCTGCCGAACCAGCAAGGGGCCCCTTGGCCCCATAGGTGGCCGTGGTTTCCCACGACAGGTGAGCCTTGTCTGGGCACGTGGAAGCTCACGGCCGAAGATATAGCTTTAATGACACCCGTCCAAATGATGTGTCAAAGGAATAGAAGGTAGATGGGCGAATGGCACAGAAGGAGAAATCAACCTTGCCTGAGAGATCCATCCACAAGAGACCTCATAGTGCATTAAATGCATTTGTCCTAACCCACCAGAGTTAGGTATTTGGCACTATAGCCACTATTTACAGTCTAGATTTACCATTTTTCCATTGTGTGAACCCTTAGTCTATAAAAGGAGGCCCATGGCTACCTTAACAAAAGGAAAAACCCTGTCCATTTGCACGCGTAGCAGCACCCTCAAGCACCTTGCCAGACGTGTGCTCCGTGTAAGCTGGACACATACACACATCAATAAACAAAACAGGAGTAGGGTTTACGCTTCGCAGCGGCCCGAACCTAGGTAAACACCGTGCGTTTTTTGCTGGTTCTACTATTTGTGCATGCCGATCCCTCGAGTCAAATTGCAAAGTGTCGCCATGATCCCATAGATGATCGTACGCATGACATACACCGACAAAAAAGAAGCATAGTCCTTGTCAAAAGGGAAAGATAGCAGCATGGTGGTTTAACTAAAACGGTGTGAGGACGAAATTGCATGATGGAAAGGACGCCGACCGAGCTACGTTTTAGGCAAATAACTAGAGAAGATCCACCTGCAGGATTTTGCACACACATCGACGTGGGAAAATGGGCAGTGGAGCAAGGCTGGAGGAAGCTGCACCTGAGGTTCATCGGGATGTAACTGTGAGGGCGCCGGCGGGTAGGATCTACCCATACTGCAGCAAAGAGGAAGGGATGAAGGCCCTACCACGCAGGTGCTTGGTCAGAGAGAACAGTGAGTACCATAGATCGGGACGAGCCCATAGTGGGTTACCTGCCTCGACGCCGTCGAACGGAGTAGTGCTGCACATCCTCCCTTTCTGCCGGCGGATGGGATTTGCCCGGATCAGTAACCAGCGATGAGAGAGAGAGTATCCACCGCCGTCTTGTGTAAGACAGTGTGAAGAGAGACCAACATCAGCAAGCAAGCATTGAGGCTCCTGCCTACTAGTATATTACTCTTGTGAGTAGTATATAGAACAAGCGGTTTTCTTTTTTGCGGATAACAATCATTTTATATTCTGTACGTGCCATTGGGGAATATAACTTTATTTAGAAATAAGGCGCCGGCGCGTCAAGTCGCACTTTTTTTTGTTCACGCGTGGTACACGACTCTCCTTCAAGTGAAAACCACTGCATGCGTCCAATTATCACGTGGGCTATCTTTTCGTATAGAGATGAGCTCCGCCGTGTACCCACGAGGGTGTGGTTGGGAATGAGACGGGAATATGTGCATCGTGCGTGCACCTCTTCTCTAAGTTGATGCAGCGTCCAGTATATTTTGCTAGTTACCATCTTTAGGGAGCTTGGTCAAGATATTCTGGAATGCAGAAATTGCTTTTTGGTCTTATGGCCTCAAGGAAGCTACGCCACTACTTCCAAGCACACCAAATAACCGTCGTCACTCCCTTTCCAATGGAAAGAATCTTGAGGAATCCAGAGGCAACAGGCAGGATTCTTGAGTGGGCGTTCGAATTGTCAAGCTTTGATCTCAAGTTTGAAAGCACATCAACAATTCAGAGCAGAGCTCTTGTAACACCCGGATAATTAAGCTAGAGTAACCCTCTACTAATGAGGCCACGTCACCACGAATTACTAATGATAATCCCGCAATGATTCAAATCACGTTCGAATTCAAATTCAAAACAAGTGAAACAATAAAAGTTTTCAATCATTAAAACTAAAATGTCTAAAGGTGACAAATAAATCATAAGTAATTATGGTGGAGAATCCACATTTTTATAAAATGTTTTAATGCTCTAAAATAAATAAAACAGTAGCATAAGCGATTAAATAAATGCCTATTATTAACTATAAAATACTAAGCTATTTTATTTGGGGTTTAAACTTTTTGTGGCAGTGTTGCAATTAGTAAAACTAATTTAGGAAATTATATTATAATTTATAAAACTAAAATAATGTGAGGCTAAATAGAAACTGTAAAGAATAAATAAAAAGGAAAGAAAAACAAAAACAACACAAAAATAAAATGAAACCCCCCACTGGGCCAACCAGCCGAACAGGCCCAATCCATGCCAGGAGGGCCGCCTTCGTCGACCTCGTCTCCCCCTTGCAGCAGATCGGTGGAGACCCCCTAAAAAAAGCAGATCGGTGGAGATGCCCCGTACACCTCACCATCTCCATTTTTCTCCGCGCCGGCCACCATGACATCATCGTCGATCTGCCGCACCGCGACCTCCCTGGCCTCCCCGTGCTTCTCCCCGACACCACTGTGAGCCGCCGTCCATTCCCCCTTCTCCCTTTTCTTTCTTCCCGTCGCCATAGGACGCCACCACTGACGGACCTGAACCTCTTCGTCTGCTCCCGCGCGCGTGGCCTCGCCTGCTGCTGCTCGCCCGCCGTGCTCGCGTGCTACTGCCGCTGCTGTACCGCACCCGGGCCGTGCCCTGCAGCTCCCGTGCGCCTGCGCTCGCGCCACTGAACCCGCCCCGCACGCATGTCCCGTCCCCTGCAGCAGCTGCCTGCCTTGCCCTGGCCGCAACCGCAGCTGCCTGCGCCCGCCGGAGCTCACCCATCACCCCTGCCATCCGCTGTCCGTCGCCCCTGCCCGCGCCGTGCCCGCCTCGCCCCTCCGCGCCCCGCAGCTGGCCGCCGTCGCCGCCCCTTGCCTCATAACAGCATCGTCCGCCGCTGACCTCGCTGCCTGCCGGTCGAGCACCGGGGCCGCGGGCTCCCCTCTATGTATGCGCGTCAAACCCCCCTGCCGGACGAACTGACTAACGGGCCTGCCCATTACCCCTTTTAATTAGGACGCGAATCCCCTCTAACCCCCCACAGACACTTGGGCCCCATGCGTCTAATTAAAATAAATACCCCCCATCAGTTTAGTTACTGGGTATGACATATAGGTCCCACTCTATTAGTTAGTCTAATTGAAGTAAATCAAACACATTGCTAAATACCTGATTCTATGACAGGTGTCCCCTACTAGTCAGTTTGACCAGTTAGTGGTCAAAGCTGACTAGGCTGTTGACTGGGCCCACTGGCCCACTGTCATCCTCAGTGTGCACTGAACTGGGTACAGTTCTGGGTGCATTTAACTTTTTGCCCTTTTAAATTGAATTAATATTAAATTCTAGAAAATGTTTCAAACTTTGCAAATTCATAGAAAATAATCCGTAACTCCGATGAAAATAATTTATATATGAAAGTTGCTCAGAACAATTTGCAGACTCCGAATATGCCTTCCTTTCATCTGTCACGTGCCTCTAGCACAGTGAACATGGATTCATCCCCTCCGATTCATCTGTTCGAAAAATGCCAAACGCTGGGAAAACATTCCCGGATGTTTTCCCTCTTCGTCTGTATCACCTAGCACTGCGTTAGGTCACCCTAGCACCGCGTATTTCCATGTCATGCTTTGTGTACATTTGTTTGCCTGTTATTTATTTGTTTCTTCGTCCTCTTTCTTCTCTGATAGACCCTATGACTGCTGCTGATGCCCCTGTGATCGACTACGTCACCGACGACACTACTTCCTTTTCAACAGAGCTTCCAGGCAAGAAAACCCCTCTTGATCATTCTGATATCGCCCATTTCTTTCCCTCTCATGCTTGCATTAGAACTGCTACTGCTTTTGTATGATCCTATTCTGTTGCATAGCCTGTTTTTGTTACCTGCTTTCATACCTTACCTGCTTATCCTAAACTGCTTAGTTTAGGTTGGTTAGTGATCCACCAGAGACCCCTCACTTGTCCCAGTTGCCCCCGATTGATGACCGATGACTCGATCAACGTGATCGATGTCCAGAGCCAGACACATCACATCACACCCCCTTAGTTGTACGATACTCCAGGGTTACTATCGAGTGCCGAGGGTGATACCTCGTATAGCACTTCTGATGTTAACTTTGTAGAGTAGTTAATCGGTCATGGTCATCAAGGGTGATTCTTGCTTCACCACTCCCGATAACGACTCTGTCGTGCAACCCCTCAAGTGTGGACCATCGAGGGTGATTCCTCCAAGTCCACCTTGACGGTTACATCGAGTGGGAATCCATTAAGGGTGATTCCTCAGGTTTCCCCCATGCTGTTTTGGACACACGGTTACTTTGACTTTACCTAAGAACCATGACTAAAGTCGGGTCGGCCCCGAGGGGTACCACGAGAGAAAAGTGCAGTCGGGTTGACTGGGAGTGTACCCGCGAGTTGATCTGTAGTCGGGTTGATCTGGAGGATACCCGCAAGTTTTCCACGCGGCACGGCCGGGCATTCTTAGCCCTTGCCGCAAGTCCGTGAGACGGGGCGACGGGACCACATATCATGGATCATTGATCATTTCCGCGTGCTCCAAAGACCCTAATGAATTTGGGTATTTGATCTGAGTTGGCCACTGGCCTATACGCACTAACCACCACGCGGGAATAGTTATGGGCACTCGACGTTGTAGTATCAGCCGAAGCTTTCCAGACGTCAGCGACTGAGTGGCGCGTGCCGAGTCGGACCGCGTAAAGCACCCTCCTTTGTAATGGAGGCTGCCAGGTCTGCTCACCGACCACGTTCGCAACATGGAAGAGTGCAAAGGGCGATGGGCCCAAGACCCATGCGCGCTTAAGATTTAGACCGACGTGCTGACCTCTCTGTTGGGCCTAGGTAGGGCTGCGACGTGTTGATCTTCCGAGGCCGGGCATGACCTAGGAAAGTGTGTCCGGCCAGAGTGATCGAGCGTGTTGGGTAATGTGGTGCACCCCTGCAGGGAATTTATCTATTCGAATAGCCGTGTCAACAGTAATAGGACGACTTGGAGTTGTATCCCGATCTTTACAACTAGAACTGGATACTGAGATGTGGAATGGATATGGTGGTTCCGCGATTGCTTTCTCGCAGGGAGTCGAGAAAAGATCTCTGGGCGTTAATGCTACAACATGCTTGCTAATTATAAAATGCTATTATGTACTCTCCTAAATGCTGCAAGATGGTGGCTTCAAGAAGATGCTAGTCTTCGATAGGCTAGGCTTTCCCCTCTATTCTGGCATTCTACAGTATAGTCCACATATACAGCCCCTTCCCTTTGATACCAGTGCAAATGTAGTGTAGATCCTTGCCTGCGAGTACTTTGGATGAGTACTCACGGTTGCTTTGCTCCCTCTTTTCCCCCCTTTCCCATTCTTCCCGGATTCTGCAACCAGATGACGGATCCCAGGAGCCAGACGCCATCGCCGACGACTACTACTACCCCAAGGGTGCCTACTACTACGTGGAGACCGCCGACGACCAGGAGTAGTTAGGAGGCTCCCAGGCAGGCGTCCTTGCCTTTTCGATCGTTGATACTTTTATGCTAGCCTTCTTAAGGAAAACTTGTTTAACTTATGTCCGTACTCAGATATTGTTGCTTCCACTGACTCGTTTGTATTCAAGCTGATGTATTCGAGCCCTCGAGGGCCCTGGCTTGTAATATAAAGCTTGTATTATTTTAATTTGTGTCTAGAGTTGTGTTGTGATATCTTCCCGTGAGTCCCTGATCTTGATCGTACACGTTTGCGTGTATGACTAGTGTACGATTGAATCAGGGGCGTCACAAGTTGGTGTCAGAGCCGACTGCCTGTATGTAGCCCCCTTTCCAACTCCTTGGCCGAAGTTGAGTCTAGTCTTTGGAAAACTTTTTACTAACATTGTTGTGTGGCTTACGGGCCCACATCGCTAATGGGTGGTATTATGATCTTTTATTCCTTGATCTTTACTCTGGGATTCTGATCTCTCTTTTATTCGGGTTAAACATTTTACTAACTCTAACTCTAGGTTTATCGTAACTACTTTCTCCCGGAGAGCCCCTTCATTCCAGATGATCGCCTGCTTCACCAGAAGATTCTGAAGATACTTTTCGGTGTTTTTCCGAGACCCTTGTGCCCATCGCTTTTGCAGTTCCCTTCCATCGATAAACCCCTATGGATGACCACGCACACTTGTCATTCATACAATCATTCCCCCGTTGATCTTGTTATTACAAGATACGCCAAAATCCTCTATATTGTTCCGAGAATACTTTGTGCCTACTACCTTGCAGTTCTTTGCCACATGAATACCCTTACGGATAATTCCTTGCACTTACTGAGTATCCGCTCATCCCCAGTTGTTCATGTGTTTCACAAAATTCTTCGAAATACTATTCGATCTTCCGAAATCCTTAGTAGCCTATTGCTCTTGAAATTCTTGTTTGCTTGCATTATGGTTAATTCCATATGTCTAGCAATATTCATTAAAATCCTTTGTGATTCCCATTTTGATCCTATTGATTCAACAGGTGTGCGCATGCACGCAATCATTAGTCGGTCCTTATAAATTATCTTTCCGGCTCAGGCATCACTTTGAACCTGAGCTGGTCCTCGACCAATCAAATTGGCGGTCGATTGTGCCCCTGAGTCTTTTCAACTTATCCATCCTTGATCAGAGCGTTTGCTTCTGATCCCTTGATATGGAAATCATAATTCCTTTGCATTTGAGCTTTGAATTAGTCAGTTGTTCCTATAATTTGATCTCCTTGCACTCTTTCTTCCTCTGATTGAGTATCGATACTCACATCAGCTCCGTTGTGGACCACTAGATCCTTTGATGGATTATTATCCGATAGTGTCATACATATTCTAAATTCTTGTGAGTTCTTCCCCTGATACATAATGCCTTTGGTAAATTGTATCCTCTACTATTGTCAACCATGCTCTACTTCCGAGCTTGAGTTAATTACCCCTGAAGTTTCTGGTACATGTTCCTAAGATGCCCGATGGGATGAACTATGCCTTCCCTAATCCATGGGAATCGAGAGTTTTCACGAGTCGTACTCTTCTGGTGTTTTTCCAGATAAACTTTCAACATTGCAACTTCATCGCACGCGAGAAGTGAATGAAAGATTACGCATCGGAGAAGTGGGAGTCGACCTTGAACTTTGTGTTCAAGCCCATGGACACGATGTAGATCATATCATGGAAGCTTCTCTTAAAATTAATTTTCCCCTAGGTATAAGTTCATCTTATATCTGGGGTATGGTCCTTTGCAACCGTGCTTTCGACCATGTTGTTCTACTTTGAATTTCATTCTTAGACAAGTTAAAGCACTTGTCTACTTCAGATAAATACATCTCCTCAACCTCTATTTTGATCTCCCTTCAAGTATTACCCTCTGGTATCTCGAGAATAACAAGGAACTGTTTTGCTTCCTATGAGTCATCATCTAGTATTACTTCTCACCGATTTCAGATTTTCCCCGGGTTCGGAGTTATTAGTCACTCGAGAACACTGATAAGTGAATCGATTCTGCACTCCGATTCAATAACTCTAAGTAATTTTTCGTTGCTTTTGAATTTTATAATCCTTCAAGTCATTCCTAGCCTGATCGGCTATATCACTGTCGTACTAAATATTAACTGTGCTACCTGGTCCTTCTTCCCGGAGCACAATTTTTGGCGATGAGCTCTTACGTCGATCTTCCTCGTCATATCATTTCGCCTTGAACAGCAAGCTTGATTTTGAGTTTGTGTCATACCCGTGGTTCCAATAACCTTTCGCTTCATCATTCCTTTGACTTGATGTCATCGCTGATCGATTACATCTTCCTGAAATCTCTCGACAATTGTGTCGTGATCATCATCAACATTCTGAGCTCTTCTAGGATATCAATCGAATTCATGATGTAAAATACCATCCTTGCCCCTCGATGATTTGTGTTAGAATCGACAACATTCTTGTCTCCCCCCAACACAAACTTGTTCATATAAATTTTTGAAATACATCCTTTGACATGTCGATGGATTGTTGCTGAACCCATCGGCCACCTTCTCATCTTTTCCCTGATAAAATTGCATGAGATATTCTAAAAATTCCCAATGGATCCTTTGTGTTCCCAAGGTCAGACCTTTACCTGATGACCATGTCAATGCTATCCCGAAGCATGACTATGGTACTCCGAACATCATTAAGAACATTGCAGGTGCAATGCTAGATGTTTCTTGTCCACTTATCACAACAATGTTGTATGGGTAACGTCATGAAATTTCCCTCCCCTTACCTAAATGGTTTTCTACTTTCTATCTTGTCATGGATATCATACTTTGCTTGTCCTTGGGAAGGATATACCCCTGAAATATGTGTTTAAACACATTTTCCTTTTCATTGTTCTGTTTAATCTGATAATCACATTTTCCTTTCCATTGTTTGTTTAACCTTTCTGGTGATCTATATGATCTAAGCAGTAATATTCTTCAGCTTATGTAAACACCTTGGTGTACAGCTGTGTCAGTAAGACCCTATTATTTTTGTTGATGACATTCCGATAACCACCGATGGACGAGAACTTTACCTATTGGTGCGCCTCGTTCAATGAGCAGAAAAATGGTTCTATTCGTCCCTCGCCCTTGCTACCGATGTTGTTGCCGACATAACTGACAGTCTATCCTCTGACATGCCTTGCTAGCATGATTGTGCAAGATGATAGCGCCCTCCCTGCTTTTTTAACCCACATGGTGGGACCATAACCCACAGTTCCACAGGATCGAAATCTGACTCTCCTGTACACCCCTGTTGCTAAAGATATTCCTCGTGTTTGACTTCGTATGTAATTCACGAGCCACCTTCCAAGAGATCACCAATTCTGATATCAGACACAATAATTCTTCCCATTGCTCTGAACCCTCTCAACTCTGTTTCAGGCAACGAACGATTGCCTATCCACTTGAAACTTCTTGTTGCACCTTCTTACCTTGCTCTCGATGACTTTCTTGAATTTCAACTCGAGAGATACCTCTATGCCACATTCACTGAGATAGCCCCCAGGTACCTAACATGTGTTGATCTCCCCCTTATCTTTTCCATAAGTACGATGGAGATCCTGAAGAAAGGATGACGGCTTCATCATGATGACCAGAAGCAGAGAAACGAAGACATCAATGTAATGGAACGACCTCTTCGAGAAGAGCAACCAAGATCAAGGAGATTCATTGGAATTTCGTAACCAGACCTTTCCCCCTTACTCCACCTCATAAATCTCGGGACGAGATTTCTTGTAGTGGAGGAGAATTGTAATGCCCGGATAATTAAGCTATAGTAACCCTCTACTAATGAGGCCACGTCACCATGAATTACTGTTGATAATCCCGTGATGATTCAAATCACGTTCGAATTCAAATTCAAAACAAGTAAAAAAATAAAAGTTTTCAATCATTAAAACTAAAATGTCTAAAGGTGACAAATAAATCATAAGTAATTATGGTGGAGAATCCACATTTTTATAAAATGTTTAATGCTCTAAAATAAATAAAACAGTAGCATAAGCGATTAAATAAATGCCTTTTATTAACTATAAAATACTAAGCTATTTTATTTGGGGTTTAAACTTTTTGTGGCAGTGTTGCAATTAGTAAACTAATTTAGGAAATTATATTATAATTTATAAAACTAAAATAATGTGAGGCTAAATAGAAACCTTAAAGAATAAATAAAAAGGAAAGAAAAACAAAAACAACACAAAAATAAAATGAAACCCCCACTCGGCCAACCAGCCGAACAGGCCCAATCCAACCCCAGCCCAACTCTCCCGGTCTCCTTCTTCCTTGTTCATCACAGACGTCGTGGACGAATGCACCGCGTCCATGGCTTCGATTGCGAGGTGTCGGCCATCCGGCAACCCTCTCCGAGGATAAGAGCAACACCCAGCCTCCCGTCTCTCTCTCGGACGAACCCTAGACCCCCCCCCCCAATCGCTCGCTCCCTCCTTCGTTTGTGCTCTGGTAGATGAGCAGAAGCTTGCGGACACCTCCGCTCGTTGTCACTGTGGCCAACGGCCTCCCCGGCGGCAAGGACCGCGCTAGGAGGGCTGCCTTCATCAACCTCATCTCCCCCCTGCAACAGATCGGTGGAGATACCACATACACCTCGCCATCTCCATTCTTCTCCGCCCCGGCCACCGCGACATCGTCATCGATCTGCAGCACCGCGACCTCCCCGGCCTCCCCATGCTTCTCCCCGGCACCGCTGTGAGCCGCCGTCCATTCCCCCTTCTCCCTTTCTTTCTTCCCGTCGCCGTAGGATGCCACCACCAATGCGCCCGAACCTCTCCGTCCTCTCCCGCGCGCGTGGCCTTGCTTGCTGCTGCTCGCCCGCCGCGCTGGCGTGCTGCTGCCGCTGCTATACCACGCCTGCGCTCGCACCGCTGAGCCCGCCCCGCTCGCATATCCCGTCCCCTGCAGCGGTTGCCTGCCTCGCCCTGGCCGCAACCGCAGCCGGCTACGCCCGCCGGAGCTCGCCTATCGCCCCCGCCATCCCACTGTCCGCCGCCCTTGCCCACGCAGCGCCCGCCTCGCCCCTGGCCCCATGCCAGCGTCGTGCACCGCCGACCTCGCTGCCTGCCGGCCGAGTGCCGGGCCGCGGGCTCCCCTCTGTGTACGCGCGGCAAACCCCCCTGCCGGGCGAACTGACTAATGGGCCTGCCCATTACCCCTTTTAATTAGGACGCTAATCCCCTCTAACCCCCCACAGACACTTGGGCCCCACGTGTCTAATTAAAATAAATACTCCCATCAGTTTAGTTACTAAGTATGACATATAGGTCCCACTCTGTTAGTTAGTCTAATTGAAATAAATCAAACACATTGCTAAGTACTTGAGTCTATGACAGGTGGCCCCTACTAGTCAGTTTGACCAGTGAGTGGTCAAAGCTAACTAGGCTGTTGACTGGCCCCCTGGACCACTGTCATCCTCTGTGTGCACTGAACTAGGTACAGTTCTCGGTGCATTTAGCTTTTTTCCCTTTTAAATTGAATTAATATTAAATTCTAGAAAATGTTTAAAACTTTGAAAATTCATAGAAAATAATCAGTAACTCCGATGAAAATAATTTATATATGAAAGTTGCTCAGAAAAATATGACGAATCCGAATATGCCTTCCTTTCATCTGTCACATGCCTCTAGCACAGCGAACATAGATCCGTCCCCTCCGATTCACCTGTTCGAAAAATGCCAAACACTGGGAAAACATTCTCGGATGTTTTCCCTCTTCGTCTGTATCACCTAGCACTGCGTTAGGTCACCCTAGCACCGCGTATTGCCATGTCATGCTTTGTTTTTGTTTGCCCATTATTTATTTGTTTCTCCCTCGCCTTTCTTCTCTGATAGACCATGTGACTGCTGCTGATGCCCCTGTGATCGACTATGTCACCGACGACCCTTCTTCCTTTTCAACAGAGCTTCTAGGCAAGCAAACCCCCCTTGATCATTCCGATATCGCCCATTTCTTTCCCTCTCATGCTTGCATTAGAACTGCTACTACTTTTGTACGATCTTATTCTGATGCATAGCCTGTTTTTGTTACCTGCTTTCATACCTTACCTGCTTATCCTAAACTCCTTAGTTTAGGTTGGTTAGTGAACCACCAGAGACCCCTCACTTGTCCCAGTTACCCCCGCTTGATGACCGATGACTCAATCAACGTGATCGATGTCCAGAGCTCGACACATCACATCACACCCCCTTAGTTATACGACACTCCAGGGTTACTATCGAGTGCAAAGGGTGATACCTCGTATAGCACTTCTGATGTTAACTCTGTAGTGTAGTTAATCGGCCATGGTCATCGAGGGTGATTCCTCCTTCACCACTCCCAATAACGACTCTGTCCTGCAACCTCTCAAGTCTGGACCATCGAGGGTGATTCCTCCAAGTCCACCTTGACAGTTACATCTAGTGAGAATCCATCTAGGGTGATTCCTCGGGTTTACCCCTTGCTGTTTTGGACACACGGTTACTTTGACTTTACCATAGAACCATGACTGAAGTCGGCTCGGCCCCGAGTGGTACACGCATGTCGGTGCAACAAACCCTGGGTCTGTTGCCCAGACCGTGCACAGGCCTAAAAGAGCAAGGTCACAACATCCAAGTCCAGACCAAGCAAGGAGTACATCTCTTTGGGGAATCAAAGGGCAGATCAAAGAGGACCAAGACAAGCTAAATGAGCAAGACACCACTAAGGAGAAACCTCCCTTGCTGGGCAGGCGAGCCTGGCAAGGACGAGGTGGCCCCGAAGACGAGACTCAAAGACCGTCCCGGCAGGCCTGTCGGGCGCTACGAGGGCAAACTGCCCCGCCAAGGCTCCACCGCTCCACCTCACAGCAACGCAAGTCATCGATCGGTGCGGTGTCAAGCCCCCAAGTGACTAAGTGGCTGTTATTTGGCACGTGGCAGCCACTTCCTATGGAAATCACCTCCAAATGACACCCGTCCAGAGACGTGTCAAGCAGACAGACAATGAGGTGGCCAATCAGCCCGGCAAGGCTTGTCGGGCATGCCACGATGTGACACTAAGCAGCGCATTTAATGCGCCCTACTCTGACTGCAGAGTTAGGTATGATAGCACTGTTGTCTATCTACTCAGTACAAAATGACAGATTTGCCACTGTGGTGACCCCTTGATCTATAAAATGAGGGCCATGGCAACCATAGAAACGATTCGGACCCTTGTACACTCGTACGCGCGTAGCTGTCCACGCCCCGAGGCAACCCTGCCGGGCAAAGGGCGCTACGTTTCCACCACAATCCACCAAAGCAAGAGTAGGGTTTTACGCCTCGCGGCGGCCCGAACCTGGGTAAAACTGCCCGTGTGATCTCTGCCGTGCCGCGTTATGTTCCTCCGTCTTTGTGCAATGTGCTCATCCCCCCTCCCGAACCACAAGGGGCAGATGGCTCCATAGGTGGATGTGGTTTCCCACGATATCTTTCGCATGCCAGGTAGGGGGAAGCGCTTGCGCGAACCCGAGAAGCGTACGCAGCGCGTCATCTTCTTCATCGACGGCTCCATCGCCCATGGCTCCCAAGAAGAAGCCCGGTGTTGTAGCCCATCCATCCACTTTGAAGGCCCCATCGCACGCAGCCGCCGACGGCGCGGGGGCTACGGGGACGCACGGAGACACGGACGCTGCGGGGGACGTGGCCGGCGCCAGCAGCGTTGTCACCACCTCCCCTGCAGCCGAATCAAGGACGGAAGGCACCAGGGAAGGCCAGCACCAACAACATCCCAGCGGCCATGCTCCACAAGGTACGGGTGGAGATATCATTCCGTCTACACCTCTCCACCCAGCTGAAGGGCCCAACCGCAGCGGTGGCGCTCGCTCTGGGGCGAATCGCAACTCTCCGGTCGCACCCGCCGCGGACCCGGCCGCAGGGCGTGTGCCACTCCCGAAACGAGCTGCCCCAGCCGGTGCGCCAAACGGAGCCACTGGCCCGCAAGCGCCTCCACCTCATCACCACGCCATCCTGGCGACGGGCTCACGATGACAAGAACACGGTGCAGCTACTACCGGCACCATGAGGAGCCAGGCGACTCTACGCTCTACATCGTCATCCATGCCAAGCACCGCTTCAAAGGCTATGGCGCGGGCACAGCTTGTGTTGAGATTTCCGCCGGTAGCCGATCAGATGGATGAGTGGAGAGCCACCATTCAAAGCCTGATTGGTTTCGTCGAGGCGGGAGGATCACAGCGAGCTGGCCCGCCAAGGCCTCCCCAAGCGGTGACGATGGCCCGTGCTGCTGGCCATGCCGAAGGTGCCACCCCCATGGTGCAGTCCCCTTCACGGCAGCCTGCGCAGGGGCCACGACCGGAGCCACGCGATCAAGAACCTGACGACGTCTCGATGGCTTCGTCCGGCCCTCGAGCACGTCGAGACTAGCGGCAGGCCCTGGAGGACAGGCGAGGGGAAGGCGCGCACGTCACCATTGAGTGGTGCCGTGACACCCATCGCCAGTCTGATAGGCGCAATGGCCCTGACGATGACGAGCCCACTCTCAGTGAAGGTGGGTACCTACCTTTCGAGGTTGGGTGCCCCGCCTTCACTCGTGAGTTGCGACAAGTCCATTGGCCATCTTCCCGCACATTCAAGCCAGAGATACCAGAGAAGTACGATGGGAGATTGAACCTGGCAGAGTTCCTGAGCATCTACACCATCGCTGTTCAGGCTACCGGGGGAAGAGATGAGAAGGTGTTCGCCAACTACTTCCCTTTGGCACTCAAGCCAATGTGAGGTCTTGGCTAATGCACCTACCAGAGAACTCCATCTCAACTTGGGCTGACCTATGCCATGAGTTTGTTGGTGCCTTTACGGGCGGCCATCATGAACCAGGACGGCCCAACGATTTGCAGCTCCTCTCGCAGAAGGAAGGAGAAAGTCTGCGGAAGTACATGCAAAGTTCAGTCGCACAGGAACATCCCAGATATCCACCCGGCAGCTGTGATAGCCGCATTCCAGTCCAACGTGCGCAACCGCAGGATATGTTCCAAAATGAACGTGCGGCTGCCCAAGACTGTGAATGAGTTATACACTCTGGTGGATAAGTGTGCTCACGTAGAGGAGGGAGGGCGACTTCCCGGTGAAGAGGATGGCGTCGACATCGATTCAGACAATGGCGACGACGCCACCAGTCAGAAGAAGAAGAACAAGAAGCACAAGCAGAAAGTTGTGATGGCTGTCGAAGGATCAAGCACACCTAGTACCAGTAAGAAGGCCAAGGCCGAGGCCCCGGTAAGGAGGTTGTCGCGTGCACTGATTGGCGGGCGGCAGCGGCTGCCGAGAAGGCTGGGAAAGGTGATGGGTTGTACTGCAAGATCCATAGGACCAAGGGCCACGACCTTCAGGAGTGTCATCAGGTTGAGCAGCTCGTCAAGAAGCAGAGGGCTGAGTATGAGAAGCGTGATAAGGAGAAAAACCAGGATGGTGCTGGCGGGAAGGGCCGAGGCGGCGGAGTAAGCCGCCCCGGCAAGGCTCCTCAGAATCAAGGGAAGCCCGCCAGAGGCCGTAAGAAGGAGGATTGCAATGATGAGAGTGATGGAGGAGATGAAGAGGAAACCAGCGAGCAGGAGTTCCAGAAAGCTACTGACGTCCTGTGCATTGATGGGTGCATCTCTGCACTCCTCTCACCGCCAACTTAAATAGTGGGTGTGTGAAGTCAATGCCATGGAGCCAGCGGCAGATTCTTGGAAGCCGCTCAAGTGGTCCCGCACGCCCATCATCTTTGACAAAGAGGATCACCCTGACCGCACCACCGCGGTAGGGTGCTTGACATTGTTGGTCTCACCAACAATACGCAACCTCAAAGTCACCAAGATGTTGGTTGACAGTGGGGCCGGGTTGAATCTGATATCTCCAAAGGTCATCAGCAAACTTCAGATAGCAGATGAGGAGCTCAAGTTTATTGGCACGTTCCAAGGAATCAACCCCGGCAGGAGTCGTCCTAAGGGAAAGATCACGTTGCCGGTGACGTTTGGAGGGGAGTTAAACTACCGGACTGAGAAGATCGTATTTGACGTGGTTGACCTCCCCTTGCCATACAACGGAATCCTTGGTCGCCCAGCTCTGGCCAAGTTCATGGCGGCATCCCACTATGACTACTGTTGAAGATGCCAGGGCCGATAGGAGTCATTTCCATTCCGTTAAATCAGAAGGACACAGTTATATGCGTGGACAAGATGTACTGGGAGGCAGTTGGGGTAGAATCCGCGAAAGCCATTGCTCCCGCCATGGAAAGTAAGAAAATGAAGAGAGCTAGCAAGGATGCCAGCAAGGAATCCGAGAAGCATGCCTCTCCAGAGTATGCTGCACCTGTTGATGACTTGCCGGAGAGTTCCAATAGCAAGAGATCCAAAGCTATTGCACCTGCTGTGAAGAAGGTCCCGGCAGGGCTGGCTGGCACTGATGGTACCTTCACTATCAGTGCCACCCTTGATGACAAATAGGAAAGCACGCTCGTTGCCTTCCTGTGGGCGAATATCGATGTGTTTGCCTGGCAACCATCTGATATCCCCGGTGTTCCCAGGGAGGTAATCGAGCACCACCTTGCTATCTACCCACATGCCCAGCCCGTCAAGCAGAAGGTCTGGAAGCAAGCTTTGGAGCGGCAACAGTTAATTGCCGAGGAGATCAAGAAGCTTGAAGCTGCTGGTTTGGTTAGGGGAGTGTTGCATCCCACATGGTTAGCAAATCCAGTGGTGGTGCGCAAGGTGAATGGGAAATGGAGGCTTTGCATAGACTTCACAAATCTAAACAAGGCATGCCTGAAGGACCCGTTCCCCTTGCCGCGCATCGACCAGATTGTGGAATCCACTTCCGGGTGTGACCTGCTTTCCATTTTGGATGCCTACTCCGGATACAACCAGATCTTCATGTCCAAGGAAGACGAAGAGAAGAGAGCGTTCATAACCCCATGTGGCACATACTGCTTTGTACGGATGCCCTTCGGGTTAAAGAGCACCGGATCCACTTTTGCAAGAGCAGTACATATTGGCTTTGAATCCCAGCTGCACAGAAACATTGAAGCTTACATGGATGATATTGTGGTCAAGACCAAGGACAAATCAACTCTCATCCAGGATCTGGAAGAAACCTTTGCTAATCTGCGCAGGATCAACTTGAAGCTGAAACCAGAGAAGTGTGTGTTTGGAGTTCCCTCCGGCAAGCTACTAGGCTTCTTTGTGTCTCATTGAGGGATAGAGGCCAACCCCGACAAGATCAAGGCTGTCGAGCAAATTCAAGCACCCAAGACAGTCAAGGACGTGAGGCATTTGACTGGATGCGTGGCTACACTAAGCAGGTTCATTTCCAAGTCTGCCGAGCGCGCCCTGCCTTTCTTCAAAATCTTGAAGAAGGAAGGACCCGTGGAGTGGACCCTAGAGGCAGACGCTGCGCTGCAAGATTTGAAGACCTATCTTTTCTCTGTGCCCACCTTGGTCGCTCCCAAACCACAAGAGCCGTTGCTGCTATACTTAGCGGCAACAAATCAAGTGGTTAGCGCGGCACTAGTGGCGCAGCGGGAAGTGGATGACGCGGCAGCCACAACCACTGTCCCCTCTGAAGAGGAAAGCGAACCCGTCCTGGCAAGACCAGAGTCAGTCCGGAGCGAAGAAAGGCAGGGCAGCGGAAGCAGTTCTATGGTTGCGGCAAGGAAGAAAGTGGTGCAATGCCCGGTGTACTTTGTCAGCTCCCTGTTACAAGGAGCTACATCGAGGTACTCTGGCATGCAAAAGTTAATTTTTGGCCTCATCATGGCCTCAAGGAAACTGCGCCACTACTTCCAAGCCCACGAGATCACATTTGTCACCCGCTTCCCCTTGCAACGCATACTCCGAAACCCCGAGGCCACCGGCAGGATTGTGGAATGAGCTTTGGAGTTGTCCAACTTTGGTTTGAAGTTTGAAAGCACATCAACTATTCAGAGCTGAGCACTAGCAGAGTTCATCGCAAAGTGGACATCAACTCCTGATGAAGAAGTTTTGGAGACGATCATCCCCGGCAAGGAAGCGCCCCAAGAATGGATTATGTATTTTGATGGTGCCTTCTCCCTACAAGGTGCAGGGGCTGGCGTGCTTCTTGTTGCCCCCACTGGGGAGCACCTTAAGTATGTCGTCCAAATGCACTTTTCCTGGGAGAAGGCTGCCAACAATACTGCAGAGTATGAAGGGATCCTTGCTGGGCTCGGGATTGCAACAGAACTGGGAATCAAGAAGCTGATCATCCACGGAGATTCACAACTTGTGGTGAGACAAGTCAACAAGGATTACCAAAGTCCATTGATGGAGGCATACGTCGAGGAAGTGAGAAAGTTGGAGGAGCGCTTTGACTGATTGCAAACAGAGCACGTGCCCCGTGAGGAAAACAACATTGCTGATCATCTGTCAAAGTGCGCTATGCAAAAACTCCATGTGGAACCAGGGACTTTTGTTCTCCATCTGACTCGGCCCTCCATATCCCTGGCAACAATGGCCAGAAAGAGGAGGAAACTGGACTCCGGCAAGCCTCACCCGGCAGAGCCTCTTGAGGCTCCCGGCAAAGAGCTTGGCGGTAACAAATCCCCTTCGATTAGTGAGCCGCACCACCCCGCCAGACCACCGGTCCTTGCGGTCGAGAAGTGCGCTCCTTGCGAATGAGGAGGTGCCGCTGGTCCTTGTTGCCGAGCCCCTGGCCCCAACCTGGGCACGACACATAGTCCATTTCCTCCAAACTGGAGAACTCCCCGAAGAGTAGGAAGAATCTGAAAGAGTAGCCTGGAGGGCCAGTATGTATCAGTTCGTGGACGACACGCTATACAGAAGGAGCCCAACGGTGTGAAATTGAAGTGCATTTGCTGGGAGGAAGGAAAGGAACTATTGGGAGAGGTGCACAAGGGTATGGTGGGAAAAGCCTCCCGGCAAGGTTTCTATTGGCCAACAGCCCACCAAGATGCAGTTGAGCTCGTCACCAAATGTGAAGCCTGCCAATTCCACTCCAAGAACATCCATTAGCCTGCCCAAGCTCTTCAGACGATCCCTTTATCATGGCCCTTCTCAGTCTAGGGGCTCGATATCTTGGGCCCCTTCCCCCGTGCTACCGAGGGCTTTGAGTTCTTGTTCGTCGCTATCGACAAGTTCACAAAGTGGCCAGAGGTGGAGCCCGTGAGAAAGGTGACTGCTCAGTCAGCTATCTAGTTCTTGAAAGGATTGGTGTGCCGCTTCGGGGTGCCTGCCCGAATCATCAGCGACAATGGCACCCAATTCACGAGCCGTGCCTTCATGCAATATGATCATGCCCTCGGAAGCAAGATCTCATTTGCCTCTATCGCCCATCCCAGAAGCAATGGACAAGCTGAGAGGGTGAACGCTGAAGTGCTATGAGTTCTCAAGACAAGAACCTTTGAAACACTGCAGAAGTGTGGCAGGCGATGGATCGACGAGCTGCCGGTGGTTCTTTGGTCCCTCAGAACGACACCAAATCGAGCTACCGAGTAGACTCCCTTCTCCCTAGTCTATGGGGCAGAAGCAGTTATCCCCACGGAATTCATATTCGGATATCCTCGAGTGCTTGCCTACGATGAAGTAGCGCAGGAACGGCACCAGCATGACGACGCTGTGCTACTTGAGGAGAACCGTCTCCGGGCCGCTACGCGTGCTGCACAGTATCAGCAAGCCCTGCGTCGCTATCACAGCCACAGGGTTCGTGCCCGGGGTTTTGAGGAAGGCGACCATGTCCTTAGGCATGTTCAGTCCGCCAAGGGTACAAACAAGTTGACGCCAAAGTGGGAAGGCCCTTACCGGGTAGTACGAGTCACCGGACCTGGCGCAGTCCATTTGGAGACCGGAGATTGCATTCAGTTGCAAAATTCATGGAACATTGAGCATCTCCATAAGTTCTACCCGTAAGGCGCGACTGTTGGGCCCTGCCTGGCAGCCACCCTTTTGTACAGGCCTTGCCGATGTTGCATGTAACCCCTTGTACAAAGCCAGGCGCAGACCCTGAGCAACCGAAATAAATGAAGCGCTGGGGGCCCCCAAAACTTCCATGCATGCATAAGCATATCATGAGCATAGCATGATCATGTAGATAAGGTTGCACATGGCATCATTTTAATACGCATTAAGCTGCAGGGTTCTTGCCGTGGACTTGGTCCCGAAAAGAAGAAATGAAGATGAGCCTACGTGAGGATCCTCGGCAAGCCAAACAGATAAGTTCTCTTCTTATCCTTACGTGTTCTGTAAGTAGAAACTTGTGCATATGAAAACCTCGTCGCCTTTGAAACTTAGGTGCTCCCATCCTTTGACTCGAACGTTGCTTCGGTCAGGATGGTCACAGTGGCCATTGGCAGAGAAGGCTTGGCGGGTGGCTGGTCCCTCTTTATGATTTTTGCCCGGCAGGCTTAGCCCCACGGCAACAATTCGAGGGTACCGGCAGGATAGCTTGCCGGAGATAACTTGTTTACTTGAGCGTATAGAGGCATTTCACCTCTGCATGGTTATGATGCATGCACAAGTGCCCGGCAAAGCTTGTCTTTTTCATTAATATGCAGATAAACAAGTATAGATCTTATAGAACACCAACTTGGATAAAGAAGATTACATTATTTAAACTAAAGTTTGGCAAGTGCCTACATATCTTAGATTGAAAAAATATAAGTGCCCCGTGATGCCCTTTCTTGCCCTTCTCCTCCCAGGCACTACGATGGAAGGTGAAGAAGGCAAAAGGGGCGCCTGGGCAGAAGCCCAGCCTGACCCCGTCAGGCCCCTTGGCGAGGGGCCTAACAAGAGCAGGAGGGCGCGGGCCAAGGTGATGGTGAAGAGAGCGGCAGGGGCAGCCCACCAGCTGCCACCACCAGGGCCAACAGGACACGGCAGGGCTAACAGAGCTGCAGCTGGTGAGGAAGCCTGCTGGGGTCTAGCTGGAAGGTTGCTGGAGGAGCTCAGGATGCCGTCCACACCTCTGCATCCAACTCCCCGGCAAAACACCCTGCCAGGAACGGGGTGCAGGTACAGATATTGGTGCACCGGCCTGACGATGACGGTCCGGCTGGTGTTCAGCCGGAGTCGGAGGCGTCGTCCTCCCCATCGGCGCCGTCATCATCGCCATCACTGTCCTCCTCGTCGCTGTCGCTCGAGGACGAGCTTTCGTCGTCGGTCGAGCTCTCCGCGCAACACCCTAAGCGAGCACCCGAGCACCCGAAGACCTTGACGGAGAGTAGGCCGGCCTCCATTAATTTAAAATGGAGGACGTGCCCCTCGGACAAGCTATGGGCGCGAGCAAAGGTCTTCCAGCCATGTCGAAAGAACAGGACATGAGGGGCAGAAAAATCCACATCCACCTGCATGCCACCGTTCCCGCAACCCCTCATGTGCAGCTTCAGTGCGCGCGGCTGTTCAAGCTCCATCGCCCTCGCGAATGGAGTGGGGAGACGGAGGCGGCCGCGCAGAGGCCTGTACAATCTAATGATGAACTCCAGGGGTTGGTCTCCGACATGGCCTTCCATTGGGGGAGGGTCGGCCAGTGGGGGCGCAATCAGAGCGCCACCCCGTCCTCCTCGGCCTCGGGTGCCACGACGACCACGACCTCGCCCCCTCCCACCTCCTCTCGCGGCGGGCTCGGCCCGCGCACCTTCGGAGGGAGGAGGGAGACACTGTCGAGCAGAAGTTCTCGTTGCCGCCACTGGAGCAACACCGCACCCCCGACCTCTCACCATGGTGGGCAAGGACCGCTGCAAGAATGGAAGGAGAAGGATGTGTGGAAAAACGCCTTGCTCCCCGTTCCCTTTTTATAGGCGAGCGGTGCAGGGGGCTAGATTTTTCCATGAAGGTAGCCGCCCCGTTCGCCCAGTCTGGCTCCTCCTCGCCATTAACAGCTCGAGGAATCAAGGCCGACCCCCTGCACCAACCCATGAAGCCTGGCTTTCTGCCACGGCACTCATTCCTGCACCCTCCGCATCCGCCGCCAACTTCGCGCAGTGCATGCAATACATGTGGCGGAGGCGCTTGGGGTGGGAAGGATAATGGGGTGGCGGTTACCGCCCCGTGAATGTGCGACATGGGTACCCCACGGATCGTGTCCCATTATCTCTCCCACCACAATTGGCGTTAGGCGACGTGCGGGAGAACCGGAAACTGACCTGAGCTCAGATTAATGAAGAAGCAAAGAAGATCTCAAAGGACAAGCAAATGCTACCCTCTTGCCTGTGCACTGGATAGGGCCTACCCCGATGATGCCCGGCAGCGTGTTCGGGCCAGGCCCGGGGGCCCCTGTCGGTGCAACAAACCCTAGGTCTGTTGCCTAGACCGTGCATAGGCCTAAAAGAGCAAGGTCGCAACATCCAAGTCCAGACCAAGCAAGGAGTACAACTCTTTGGGGAATCTAAGGGCAGATCAAGAGGACCAAGACAAGCTAAATGAGCAAGACACCACTAAGGAGAAACCTCCCTTGCCGGGCAGGCGAGCCTGGCGAGGACGAGGTGGCCCCGAAGACGAGACTCAAAGACCGTCCTGGCAGGCCTGCCGGGCGCTACGAGGGCAAACTGCCCCGCCAAGGCTCCACCGCTCCACCTCACAGCAACGCAAGTCATCGATCGGTGCGGTGTCAAGCCCCAAAGTGACTAAGTGGCTGTTATTTGGCACGTGGCAGCCACTTCCTATGGAAATCACCTGCAAATGACACGTGTCAAGCAGATAGACGATGAGGTGGCCAATCAGCCCGGCAAGGCTTGCCGGGCATGCCATGATCTGACACTAAGCGGCGCATTTAATGCGCCCTGGTCTGACTGCAGAGTTAGGTATGATAGCACTATTCGCTATCTAATCAGTACACAATGACCGATTTTCCACTGTGGTGACCCCTTGATCTATAAAAGGAGGGCCATGGCAACCATAGAAAGGATCCGGACCCTTGTACACTCATACGCGCATAGCTGTCCACGCCCCGAGGCAACCCTGCCGGGCAAAGGGCGCTACGTTTCCACCACAATCCACCAAAGCAGGAGTAGGGTTTTACGCCTCACGGCGGCCCGAACCTGGGTAAAACTGCCCGTGTGATCTCTGCCGTGCCGCGTTATGTTCCTCCGCTCTTTGTGCAATGTGCTCATCCCCCCTGCCGGACCACAAGGGGCTGATAGCCCCATAGGTGGCCGTGGTTTCCCATGACATCACGAGAGAAAAGTACAGTTGGGTTTACCGGGAGTGTACCCGCGAGTTGATGTGTAGTCGGTTTGATCTGGAGGATACGCGCGAGTTTTCCACGCGGCCGGGCATTCTTAGCCCTTGCCGCAAGTTTGTGAGACGGGGCGACGGGACCACATATCATGGATCATTGATCGTTACTGCGCGCTCCCAAGACACTAATGGATTTGGGTATTTGATCTGAGTTGGCCACTGGCCTATAGGCACTAACCACCACGCGGGAACAGTTATGGGCACTCGACGTCGTAGTATCAGCCGAAGTTTCCAGACGTCAGTAATTGAGTGGCGCGCACCGGGTTGGACCGTGTAAAGCACCCTCCTATGTAATGGAGGCTGCCAGGTCTGCTCACCGGACGTGTTCGCAACGTGCAGGGGTGGAAAGGGCGATGGGCCCAAGACCCCTGCGCTTAGGATTTAGACTGGTGTGCTGACCTCTCTATTGGTCCTCGGTAGTGCTGCGACGTGTTGATCTTTCGAGGCTGGGCATGCCCCAGGAAAGTGTGTCCGGCCAGAGTGATCGAACGTGTTAGGTAATGTGGTGCACCCCTGCAGGGAAGTTTATCTATTCGAATAGTCGTGTCCACGGTAACAGGACGACTTGGAGTTGTATCCCGATCTTTACAACTAGAACTAGATACTGGGATGTGGAATGGATATGATGGCTCCGGGATTGCTTTCTCGCACGGAGTCGAGAAAGGATCTCTGGGCATTCATGCTACAACATGCTTGCTAATTATAAAATGCTATTATGTACTCTTCTAAATGCTGCAAGATGGTGGCTTCAAGAAGATGCTAGTCTTTGATAGGCTAGGCTTTCCCCTCTATTCTGGCATTCTGCAGTATAGTCCACATATACTGCCCCTTCCGTTTGATACCAGTGCATATGTAGTGTAGATCCTTGCTTGCGAGTACTTTGGATGAGTACTCGCGGTTGCTTTGCTCCCTCTTTTCCCCCTTTTCCATTCTTCCCGGATGCTGCAACCAGAGGACGGATCCCAGGAGCCAGACGCCATCACCGATGACTACTACTACCCCGAGGGTTCCTACTACTAAGTGGAGACCGCCGATGACCAGGAGTAGTTGGGAGGCTCCCAGGCAGGAGGCCTTGTCTTTTCGATCGTTGATACTTTTGTGCTAGCCTTCTTAAGGCAAACTTGTTTAACTTATGTCTATACTTAGATATTGTTGCTTCCGCTGACTCGTTTGTATTCGAGCTGATGTATTCGAGCCCTCGAGGTCCCTGGCTTGTAATATAAAGCTCGTATTATTTTAATTTGTGTCTAGGGTTGTGTTGTGATATCTTCACGTGAGTCCCTGATCTTGATCGTACACGTTGCGTGTATGATTAGTGTACGATTGAATCGGGGGCGTCACAGCTTTGGCGGAGTTCATTGCAGAATGGACACCGATGTCAGACAACGAAACTCTAGAAACCTCTCTCCCCAGTAAGGAAACAACTAAAGATTGGATTATGTATTTTGATGGGGCCTTTTCGCTGCGTGGGGCCGGTGGTGGAGTGCTGCTTGTCGCACCCACGGGAGAGCACCTTAAGTATGTAATTCAGATGCATTTCAAAAGGGAGAAGGCGACAAACAACACTATCGAGTACGAAGGACTACTTGCTAGTCTCAGGATTGCGGCAGACCATGGAATCAGAAAGCTTATTATCCGAGGCGACTCACAATTGGTTGTCAAACAAGTCAACAAAGATTATCAAAGTCCATTGATGGAAGCATATGTTGATGAAGTGACAAAACTAGAAGAGCACTTTGACGGATTGCGAACAGAGCACGTTCCTCGTGCAGAGAACAGCATTGCAGATGATCTGTCAAAGCATGCCGCACTCAAGCTACCGGTGGAACCAGGAACTCTTGTGCTCCACTTGACTCAGCCATCCGTAACACCATCAGTTAAATAGAACAAAAGAAAAAGTTGAACTCCAGCAAGTATTTTCCTGCTGAGCTTCCAGAAGCTACCGGCAAGGATGTTGCTGGGGACATTGACAAGCTTGCCGGTGAGCATCAGGCTCCGGCAAGGAACCAAGTTCCTACCATCAAGACAAGCACTCCCATAGCTGAAGAAATGCCTTTAGTACTTGTTGTCGAGTCACAGGCTCCGGCATGGGCATAACAGATTGTCAAATTCCTTCAGACAAGAGAACTTCCCAAAGATCAAGAAGAAGCTGAAGGAGTATCCTATCAATCAAGTGAGTATCAGTTAGTCGGTAATGACCTATAAAGAAAGAGACCAAATGGGGTGAAATTGAAGTGTATTTATCGGGAAGATGGACAAAAGATGTTGGTGGATATACATGGGGGGATATGTGGCTCACACATAGGATCAACAGCCCTTGTCGGCAAGGCTTTCCAACAAGGTTTCTACTGACCCACTGCCCTTCAGGATGCAACTGAGCTATTAACAAAGTGTGAAGCATGCCAGTTTCATTCAAAACAGTCGCATAAGCCGACTCAAGCTCTTCAAACAATCCCTCTCTCCTGGCCCTTTTTGGTCTGAGGGCTCGACATACTGGGTCCCTTCCCATGCGCTGTTGGGGGCTTTGAGTACTTGTACATTGCAATTGACAAGTTCACAAAGTGGCCAGAAGTTGAACCGGTGAGAAAGGTGACCGCACAGTTAGTCGTCAAGTTCTTTAAAGGACTAGTTTGCCGTTATGGAGTGCCCAACAGGGTCATCACGGACAATGGCACACAGTTCACGAGCAGCACCTTCATGCAATACCTTGACGACCTTGGCAGCAAGATCTATTTTGCATCAGTTGCTCATCCAAGGAGCAATGGCCAGGCGGAAACAGCGAATGCTGAAGTGCTGCGCGGGCTCAAGACAAGAATATTGACAAGCTGCACAAGTGTGGAAGACGCTGGATTGATGAGTTGCCAGCGGTTCTTTGTTCAATCAGAAAGACACCAAATCAAGCCACTGGATAGACACCATTCTCCCTAGTTTATGCGGCAGAAGCAGTGCTCCCCACGGAACTCATGTACGGGTCACCTCGAGTGCTCGCTATGATGAGCTTGAGCAAGAGCAGTTGCATCAATATGATGCCACGCTCCTTGAGGAAGATCATCTCCAGGCTGCTGTACGTGCTGCATGATACCAGCAAGCCTTGCGCCAATATCACAGCCACAAGGTTATCGTCAGGAGCCTTTGTGGGGACCCCGACTTATACGTTCGAAGCCACCGATTGCATGTGCACAGTGATCCCAAGGATCAATGCTCACTGTATACCACAGATTGAATATCAAGAGTTTACATCCATTACATACCGTCTTACATAAATAGGACCATTATGGTCAAGTCTTGAATGAATCATTGCAGCGGAAATCTTTGTCGATAACTTGGACCCATGCCATCTGCCTTAATCCAACAGGCATTCTGACTGGGTAAGAGTGCTAGTTCGCATATTCATCACCCAAGAACTCCTCATCATGTTCCTGCTCTTCCAGGTCTGGCCAAGTAAATAGCCAGGGACAAGCGAGAGAGTATGTTTGAATGTACTCGCAAGCAACCCATCTTTTGGAACAAGGTACAACAAAGCAGGATATAGCACAAAGTAGGTAATTTTGCAGAAAGCTAGTTTTGAGTGCAATGACATGTCCTAACAACTTGTAAAGCATGCATCATAAGAATTCAGATATCCATGTGAACAGGTTACATATATCAACATAAACAAAGTTTGGATCAATTCCAGCTTAATCAACATGTCAAGTCATTCGTCTCGACTGAAGTAGTTCTCTCCCACACACACACCATCCTTTTGGTAAACAATGGGCGTAGCCCAAGAGCGGTCATCCAACTATCCTTGACCATGACCATATAGCCTCGTATTTCTTCTTCGAATAGTTTTACACTCTGCAGATGTTGCACACTTTACCCACAAGATCCCGAGAACTCCCGTGTCAGCCACGACCCACGGTACCTCAAGTACCCGGGGTGACCACCCGATCACTACCTTTCCCTAGTCGTGACTAATATAGTGTCCACTCGATTGGTACCATCCCCCATGCCACAATCATTCTCACACATTGAATTTTGTCTGTGGAGTCTTGCTCCTAGATTCATCACGTCACTCATGCACGGGGGTACCAACGGTGTGTCCGGTTCCCTGTAAAAACAGTCATGGCCGCCCTACCAGGCACGACCCCGTCCCCAGAGTGTCCAGACCACTCCCGTCGCTAGTAATGCGGGGAATCCATGCTACCATGAACTAGGTAGTCAATAATGCCCTTTCCCCACATAAGGGTAATGTGGTTGCACATGTTCGGTTGGAGTAATGGTCGCAACTTAAACCAATCCATTTTTGAAAACAACACTCTCACTTGCCTCGGTACACCACTTCTTTATCAAGTGGTTACCTAGCTCAACATCTCCCTCGGGCATTAGTGGCACCCGACGGGGTTTTCAAAAAGTCTTTGAAAATACTTTTGTCTCCATCACCATGCATATACCCATCCCATTTGCGTAGCAACTACATTAGCATCATGTCTACTCCCGCCCGCATAACCCTCATAGGAAGGTAGGGTCATGCACAATGCAAGTATCAACAAGGAAGTAACGAAGGCAGCCCACCAAAGCGGTTACCATCTCATCATGATTCCGATGCAATAATAATAAAGTGCTATATGACATGCATAAAAAGGGTTTCATAGACGTGGTCAAGGGGCTGCTTGCCTGGCTCAGCAAAGTCTTCATCTTTTTGGTCCATCTCTAAGTACTCCATCTACTTCATCAATGATGCGGCTTGAAACTGCGCCGGTATTTACCCAAAGAGGAAGGGATGATGCAGTATAGCTACGGTAGGTATTTCCCTCAGTTATGAAACCAAGGTATCAATCCAGTAGGAGAACCAAGCAACACTATGTAAACGGTACCTGCACACAAAGAACAAATCCTCGCAACCCAACAAGTAAGAGGGGTTGTTAATCCCTCCACGGTAAAAAGATAGATTGGTTTGTATGTGTTTGGATAAATAGATCTAAATAAAATGCGAAATAAAAGATGCAAATAAAAAAGGCAGCAAAGTGTTTTGGGGTTTTTGGAATCATAGATCTGAAAACAAATGCGGTGAAAAATAGATCTGAAAGCAATATGATAAGTAGTGGCTTCTCTCGAGAAAATAGCACACGGTGGGTAAACAAATTACTGTTGGGCAATTGATAGAAGATCGAATAATTATGACGATATCCAATGAAATGATCAATATATAGGCATCACGTTCAATATTAGTAGACCGACTCCTGCCTGCATCTACTACTATTACTCCACGCATCGACCGCTATCCAGCATGCATCTAGTGTATTAAGTTCATGGAGAAATGAAGTAATGCAATAAGAATGATGACATGATGTAGACAAGATCTATTCATGTAGGAATAGGCCCCATCTTGTTATCCTTAATAGCAATGATACATATGTGCCTCGCTACCCCTTCTGTCACTGGGTGAGGACACCGTAAGATCGAACCCATCACAAAGCACCTCTTCCCATGGCAAGAAAAATCGATCTAGTTGGCCTAACTAAACCAAAGATTCGAAGAAGAAATACGAGGCTATAAATAATCATGCATTAAAGAGATCAAAGAAACTCAATTAATATTCATGGATATAGATCTGATCATATACTCAAAGTTCATCGGATCCCAACAAACACACCGCAAAAAGGTTTACATCAAATAGATCTCCAAGAGACCATTGTATTGAGAATCAAAAAGAGAGAATAAGCCATCTAGCTACTGCCTACGGACCATTAGGTCTATGGTGGACTACTCACGCACCATCGGAGAGGCACCAATGAGGATAATGAACCCCTCCGTGATGGTGTTAGATTGGATCTCGTGGTTCTGGAACTTGCGGCGGCTGGAATTGAGTTTCATCTCCTCCCCTAGGGTTTCTGAATATTTGGAAATTTATAGGGCGAAGAGGCGGTGCAGGAGACCCCCGTGGTCACCACAACCCACCAGGGCGCTCCCTGGTGTCTTGTGGTCCCCACGGGCCTCCTCCTAGGTGCTTTCTTGGCCCCCAAGGTGTCTTCTAGTCTAAAACAAATCTCCAAAGAGTTTCGCTGCGTTTGGACTCCGTTTGGTACTGATATTCTATGAAGTAAAAAACAAGCAAAAAACAACAACTAGCACTGGGCACTATGTCAATAGGTTAGTCCCAAAAAATGATATAAAGTTGCTATAAAATGATTGTAAAACATCCAAGAATGATAATATAACAACATGGAACAATAAAAAATTATAGATACGTTGGAGACGTATCAGCATCCCCAAGCTTAATTGCTGCTCGTCCTTGAGTAGGTAAATGATAAAAACAGAATTTTTGATGTGGAATGCTACCTAACATGTTCATCACATATTCTTTTCTTTTGTAGCATGGACATTTGGACTTTTAGATGGTTGAAAGCAATAGTCTATATTTGACACGATAACTTCAATACTCAAGCATATCAATAAGCAACCATGTCTTTCAAAATATCAATACTAAATAAAGTTATCCCTAGCCCATCATGCTCAATCATTGATCCATTGATGAAACACACTCGAATATTAGCTACATCCAATGCACAAGTATGATCATAGTGCTCTCTAGTTGGTGCTTTATAAGAGAAGATGGAGACTCAAATAAAAAAATAAAAATTGCATAAAGTAAATAGATAGGCCCTTCGCAGAGGGAAGTAGGGATTTGTAGAGGTGCAAGAGCTGAAAGCTTAAATTGAGAGATCAAATAATTTGAGAGGCATGCTTTTCCCGTCAACGAAAACGACCGAGTAATTCCTAACACTTTCCATGCTAGATATATCATAGGCAGTTCCCAAACATAAAATAAAGTTTATTCCTTTTTCCACCATACTTTCACACTCCACGGCTAGCCGTATCCATGGGTACTGTCCATACCAACACATTCCAAGGAATTTATTATTTGACAACATAAAGTAAATTTCTTTTTCATTTCGGGACAGAGCATCCCTATTACCTCCATACTCTCGTGCAATGACAACTGAATAAACACTCATCTTGAGAATAACACATCTAGCATGGAAAATATTGGCCACCCCTCCCGCTTCATGAGCGGTATGGGCACACAAAAAGGAAATTCATTTTGAAAATTATAGTTGGCACATACAAATTTACTTAGAATGGCACGGAAATACCGCATATACGTTGGTATGGTGGACTCATGTGGCAAAACTGGGTTTAAGGATTTTGGATGCACAAGTAGTATTTCTACTTAGTACAAGTGGAGGATAGCAAAAATATTGAGAAGCAACCAACCAAGAAACAAAAATTCACATAAGCGAGCATTGAGCATAACTAACACCAAATAATGCACCACAAGTAGGATGTAATTTCATTGCATAACTATTGACTTTTGTGCTTGCATAGGGAATCACAAACCTTAACACCAATATTCTTACTAAAGCATAATTACTCACCAACAAGACTCATATATTACTATCATCATATCTCAAAACTATTACAAAGAACCAAGTTTATTTTGTCCAATGATCTTCATGAAAGTTTTTATTATATCCCTCTTGAATATCTATCACTTTGGGACTAATTTCATATATTGCAATTGCTTTTGACAAGCTCAAACAAATTTAAGTGAAGAACATGAGCATAAAAATTTCATCTCTCATAATAATATAAGTGAAGCACGAGAGAATTTCTTCAAAAAAATTACTAACTCTCAAATAAATGTAAGTGAAGCATGATTGGATTGCTTAAAAAGATTTTACTAACTCTCAAATAAATCTAAGTGAAGCATGACAGTATTTCTTCAAAAATTTCAAAGCACACCGTGCTCGAAAAGATATAAGTGAAGCACTAGAGCAATTCCATAGCTAATTTTTTTAAAGTGAAGCATATAGAGCAATTCTAACAAATCATAGCATAATGTTGGCTCTCACAAATAGGTGTGCTAGCAAGGATACTTGTGACAAACTAATAATCAAAGACTCATATAATATAAGACGCTCCAAGCAAAACTCATGATATGTGATGAATAAAAATATAGCTCTGAGTAAAATACCGATGGTCGTTAGAAGAAAGAGGGGATGCCTTCCGGGGCATCCCCAAGCTTAGTTGCTTGGTTCTCCTTGAATATTAACCCGAGGTGCCATGGGGCATCCCCAAGCTTTGCCTCTTGACACTCCTTATTCCTTCATCCATCATGACCTCACCCAAAACTTGAAAACTTCAATCACACAAAACTTAACAAAACCTTCGTGAGATCCGTTAGTATAAGAAAACAAATCTTTACTTTAAGTACTGTTGCAAACCCATTCAAATTTTGTTATTGCATTATATCTACTGTATTCTAACTTTACCAAGGCTTATGACCCCCGATACAGTCCATAGATTCATCAAAAGAAGCACACAATGCAAAGAAAACAGAATCTGTCAAAAATAGAACAGTCTGTAAAGATGAGAATTGTTCTCATACTTCTGTAACTCCAAAATTTCTGAAAATTAGGAAAACAGAGGAAATTTGTATATCAATCTTGTGTAAAAACTTCAAAAAAAATCGTTGCTTCTGTGAATTTAAACAATTCTGTTACTGGACGCAAAAGCTTCTATTTTTCAACAAGATCAAATCAACTATCACCAAAGATATCCCAAAGGCTTTACTTGGCACAAACACTAACTAAAACATAAAAAACACAATCATAACAGAGGCATAATTGTGCAAACACTCAAGAACAGAAAGAAAAAGGCAAAAATAAATTTTATTCATTGGGTTGCCTCCCAACAAGCGCTATCGGTTTATGCCCCTAGCTAGGCATAATGCATAGATTCAAGTATTGTCATCTTTGATTTTTGCCAATTTTTTTAGGGATTTCTCAAACCCGGGAGGCTATTTACGCTTCCCTAAATTCTCAGGAAAAGTGACCATCCTGAGATCTAAAATATCCAAACGCTTATTGCAAAGAGTAATCAAAGTATTCATGCGATTGAGTTTTCCACTAATGTGTTTGAGAGGTTCATTATATTTTTGCAACTCGACCAAATGTTTATGTAAATCACCCAATTTGTCTAAAATTTGAACCCCTTCTTGTGTAAAAGAAAACCCCTTTTTTGGTGGTGGCACTCCCAATATTCCCTCTAGGATTTCATAAGCAGCATTAGCATCAAGCCCAATAAAGTTCCCTTTAGCGGCAAAATCCAAAAGTTGTCTATGATGCAAAGCTAATCCTATGTAAAAATTACGAAGAAAAATATTTGCGTCCCCCTTTAGATTGCAAATGCGATAGGATTCCATTAACCTATACCAAGCATCTTTCAAATTTTCTCCTTGTTTCTTCTTGAAGTATAAAACTTCAAAATCTGGTGACAAAGGAGGGGTAGTCATGCTAGTCATAGCAACAAGGTAGGCAAACAAAGAGATCTGACGAGAAAAAGGCGAACAAAAAAGAAGGCGAATAAAACGGAAAATTTTTGTGAAGTGGGGGAGATGAAAACAAGAGGCAAATGGCAAATAATGTAAATTGCAAGGAGATGAGATTTGTGATTAGGAACCTGATAGATGTTGACGATGTCTCCCCGGCAACGGTGCCAAAAATTCCTTTTGATGCGGCTTGAAACTACGTCGTTATTTCCTCAAAGAGGAAGGGATGATGCATTACAGCTACGATAGGTATTTCCCTAAGTTATGAAACCAAGGTATCAATCTAGTAGGAGAACCAAGCAACACTATGTAAATGGTACCTGCACACAAAGAACAAATCCTCGCAACCCAACGCGTAAGAGGGGTTGTCAATCCCTCCTCGGTAAAAAGATAGATTGGTTTGTATGTGTTCGGATAAATAGCTCTAAATAAAATGCGAAATAAAAGATGCCAATAAAAAGCGTAGCAAAGTGTTTTTCGGTTTTTGGAATAATAGATCTGAAAACAAATGCGGTGAAAAATAGATCTGAAAGCAATATGATAAAAGATAGACCCGGGGCCGTAGATTTCACTAGTGGCTTCTCTCGAGAAAATAGCACACGGTGGGTAAACAAATTACTGTTGGGCCATTGATAGAAGATCGAATAATTATGATGATATCCAAGGCAATGATCAATATATAGGCATCACATCCAAGATTAGTAAACTGACTCCTGCCTGCATCTACTACTATTACTCCACACATCAACTGCTATCCAGCATGCATCTAGAGTATTAAGTTCATGGAGAAATGGAGTAATGCAATAAGAACGATGACATGATGTAGACAAGATCTATTCATGTAGGAATAGACCCCATCTTGTTCACCTTAATAGCAACGATACATATGTGCCTCGCTACCCACTACTGCAGGATGGTCCAAACATGACAATCCAATCAGAGACCCTTCATGAAACTGTGTGCAATGGATCAATCACAAACGGTGATGTAATAAACCGTCAAAAAAGATGCAAAACGTTTGCGATGGCGGTGACATCAAACATGGTTCAGATGAGAGTTGCGTGTGCAGTGCGTGGCAAACGGTTAATCCAGCAGAACTGTTTGCGATGAGGCAGAACAACAAAAACGGGCAGCCAGATGAGGGTGTGTGCGATATACGGCATACAGTTCACTAGGATGAACTATGTGCGATTAGGCAACACAATAGAAACGGTCAGCCAGATCAAGGTGTTTGCGATGGAGGGCATGCAGTTCACTCGGATGAACTATTTGCGATGAGCCAAGACAACAGAAACATTTCAACTGAACAAGATGTGTGTGATATGTGGCAAATAGGTCCGTAATCAAAAATGTGTGTGAAGACCAATAATAACACAGACGATTGCTGCTAATGAGCCGTGTGATTTGCTCTGTCTACGATTGCTGCTAACACTGAGTCGGGCGGGACGCGAGTAGAGCGCACCGTGGCCGCCTCAACCGCGAGCAACCACACGCATAGAGCAGTTGAACATGCAGGGAATGATCGTCGACAAGCCGGCCGGCAGTTGCGTCGCTGCGTAGAGAGCGGCCGTGTGCTACTACCATTGTCTTGGTCTATTGGTCCCCTTTATATTCTGTGCCATATTTTGACCTTAAATTTAACCAACAAAATGTTAATTCATGTTATTAAAATTATATAATTGGAAACTATGTTCAAATACGAATCCAACGATATAATCTTTGGCGAGATGCATTCGTATTTTATTAGTTAAATCCTACATATAAACCAGGACGGGGTCGGGGTAGTAGGTAATAAAATTGCAAACGTTTTTTTATTAACCGTATGTGTACGTGTCCTTTCGTCCTCCTCTCACCTGTCTTGTCACCCCGCTGCCACAAACGGCTTCGAGCGCAAGCTTGAGCAGCACGCGGGGGCGTTCTTTTGGCCAAACGGTGGTGAGCCCGTTCCCGCGCAACCGCGCAAGCTTCCCGCCCGACTCAATGAAATCCCCCAAAATCCCAATGGTTACCAGCCTGCTATAAAAACCCTCACGGCCGATGAGTCTTGCGTCAAATTTTCCCCTCCCTCCCTGTAGCTTATCTCGTCTGCTTCTCCCACAATCGCCAATGGCGCCGGTCCCTTGTCGTCGCTCAGCCACTCCGCCGTCATCAGAGGACAGCTCCAGCTGGGAGGCTACACCGCGATGGTGGCTCGGTCCTAGGCGTAGTGTAGTGCGCGTGGCGTCCCTCCCGTTGGCTGTGCGCGGAACACCCACCACACGCTCCGCCGCCACTGCCTGTCGGCAGCTGTTGGCGGCCGCCGTTGCTGCCACCCCACCGTCTACCGCCGTGGCCGCCACACCATCGTCGAAAGCCAGGGCCATCGCCCGCTCTGCCGCCGCGGCCCGAAGGCGGGAGGCGGCCGTCGTGGCCGCCACCCCACTGCCGGCCACCGTGGCCATCACCCACTCCGCCACCACGGCCCGGAGGCGGGAGGTGGTGGTCATGGCCGCCACCCCATCATCGGCCGCCATGGCCGCCAACCCACCGTCAACCACCGGGGTCATCACCCACTCGGCCACCGTCGCCCGAAGGTGGGAGGCGGAGGTGGAGGCCCGCACGTGCGTCAGTGACTTTGCGTGCTACATTGAGTTCCAGTGGGAGGAGGAGGAGCGCCTCGTCGAGCACGCAAAGAGCCTTACCACCGCTGTGGCCGCAACACACGCCGACGCAGAGGTGAGGAATCAGGAGATCTAGGAGGAGTCCCACCACTTCGAGAGGGGTTGTCTGGAGCGGCAGAGGGCGTTCTAGGTGAGCATCGCTGAAGGTGCAGCAGCGGCAGGCACCGTATTGCAGTTGTCCAGCTCGTCGGTAGACTCATCCTCCTCCGCCTCTTACTGAGCGCGCTCGGCAGAGGAGAGGCTGCCAGAAGTAGTACAAAGCCCCTCCGTAGTTGTAGTATTTAGGGGCTATTTTGTTCAGTTCATCTGACTATAGATGTTGTGGAACTGTACAACGTACTTAAAATTGGCTAGTATATATAGTTGAACTAGCTATTTCAGTACGTGGTTGGCAAAAATTGGGGAAAAGTTTGGTCGGTTCAGCTGTCGAGTTGAACTGTTTGTATAAAAGAACGACTGCTTAATCTATGAATGAAATGTATGCTTAATTACTGAATTTTAGTTGCAAAAATTAGATAGTGCTAGTGATTTTTAGCTGCATATTTTGACAAATGGTAGTGTTACAAGGTTGGCAAATGGCAATGTTACTAGATCAACAAATGTCAATCTTTCCAGTTTGACAAATGGCAATGTAGAATATACCCAATATGAGAGATGCAAATCTTACCAAATTGTCTGTACGTGCGGTTGTACACGGGTCATCCGAAAAAATCGTTTGCGTTGAAGGGAGGTACAAATCCTGCTTGCCAGATTTTCTCTTGGCTTAGCGCCGAAGTCTCACTTTGCATACCGTATTCAATTTGAACCGTTTGCGTTGAAAAGATGCACAAATCCTGCGTGGCGAATTTTCCCTTGGATTACTGGGGAAGACCATAGCTCTCACTTTGCATACGGGTGTTCTATCTAAAACGTTTGAGAACAAGAGCTGCACAAATCTTGCTCGCCACATTTTCCCTTGGCTTACTGGGGAAGCTGTCGGTTTACATACGGGTGTTCTATCTAAAACATTTGCAATCAAGAAGTGCACAAATCTTGCTCGGCACATTTTCCCTTGGCTTCCTAGGGAAGCTGTGGTTTGCATACGGGTGTTCTAACTAAAACGTTTGCGATGAGTGTTTTATATTTAAAAACCATTGATGTTTTTTTAAGAAAATCGTTTGATAAGTCTGTACATTGAGGGAGAAAGACGCAAGTTCATTCAAACCATATCTTTCATTCAGTCACACTGCGAATTTATATTCATATGATCGAGATACAGTATTAAACCCAACTGGAAGACTAGTGGCAGATGATCCTTTTGTGCCATGGCATTGGTGGAGGTCTACGGGAGGGGAATGGCCCATATTAAACTGCGGCTTTGGTGCCATTAATGGAGAGGATGCGAGCAAGGCGGGCGGCGGCCATGGAAGTCAAAGGGCTCGCTTCCCCTTGAGCCTGTGTGGCATACAGCACTACAGCTCGCAAGCTTCTCGGTGAGCCTGCGCATTGGAGTACAGCTCGCACGCCTCCCGTTTAGTCAAGCACCTGTCTGCACAGCACCTCCTAGCCATTAAAAGAGTGAGGCGTGGCGTCACGTGAATGGTTAACAGAACACACACGATTTAAATTATACAAAATGTTTGAGATGTTAAAGTGGCAGCTATTTGTTTCAAAATTCCTTTGTTGGTTGTTATTCGAGTGCGCCTTCTCTCAAAATGGACACGAAAAACACCACAGCATGTCGGGTGCCATTCCATGATAGCGTGCCAAGTTTCATGAATTTCAGACGAGTTTTGGATTTACTAGAATTTAAAAACAAAGTATCTCAACATTTTGCCGGCAATCAACGATGCCCTGGTGTTTGAAATTCATTCCCATTTCTTGCATGGGACCTAAGCATGCACCCAAGGACACACATTTTATTTTTCAACCCATTTTTCTGCACTGGAGCATGTGCATGTAGTTCAAATTTGAATTATGCACATAAAATGCCTAGAAAACCCAGTTAATGTATAAAAATGTCATAGCAAACCCCGAAAAATCCAAAAAATTGACACAACACTCCTGTTGTTCTATGTTGACACTAGAAAAATTTGAAAAGCAAGAAGAGGCAACCGATATCATTCCGTCCCCAAAGGTGGCACGTTCCCTACCAAAACCATTAGGATTGTTGCGAGAAGCTTATACCCAAACCTGCCCCAAATGGGACAAAAAATTTACCACAACATGTTGATGCCGCTACATGATAGCATGCCAAGTTTCATGAATTTTAGACGAGTTTTGGATTTACTTGAATTTAAAAACAAAGTATCTCAACGTTTGCGGCCGAGGGACGGTGGCAAGGTGTTTGACATTCATTCCCACTTCTTGCATGGGACCTAAGCATGCACCCAAGGACACATATTTGATTTTTCAACCAATTTATATGCACTGGAGCATGTCCATGTAGTTGAAATTTGAATTATGCACATAAAATGCCTAGAAAACCCAGTTAATGTATAAAAATGTCTAAACAAACCCCGAAAAAATTCCAAAATTTAACACAGCACTCCTATTGTTCTATGTTGACACTAGAAAAGTTTTGAAAGCAAGAAGAGGCAATGGATATCGTTTCGTCCCCAAAGGTGGCACGTTCCCTACCGAAACCACCAGGCTTTGTTGTGAGAAGCTCTGGTATGTGAGAAGCTTATACCCAGACCTGTCGCAAATGGGACAAAATTTTTACCACGCCATGTTGGTGCCACTCCATGATAGCATGCCAAGTTTCATGACTTTCAGACGAGTTTTAGATTTACTAGAATTTGAAAACCATGTATCTCAATGTTTGCGGCCGAGCGATGGTGGCAAGGTGTTTAACATTCATTCCCATTTCTTGCATGGGACCTAAGCATGCAACCAAGGACACATATTTGATTTTTTAGCCAATTTATATGCACTGGAGCATGTGCCTGTAGTTCAAATTTGAATTATGCACATAAATGCATAGAAAACTCAGTTAATGTATAAAAATGTCCAAACGAACCCCGAAAAATTCCAAAATTTAACACAACACTCCTGTTGTTCTATGTTGACAGTAGATTTTTTTTTAAATCAAGAAGAGGCAACGGATATCGTTTCGTCCAGAAAGGTGAAACATTCCATAATGTAACCATGAGGCTTGTTGTGAGAAGCTCTTGTTTGTGAGAAGCTTATACCCAAACCTGCCCCAAATGGGACAATATTTTTACCACGACATGTTGATGCCATTCCATGATATCATGTCAAGTTTCATGAATTTCAGACGAGTTTTTGATTTACTATAATTTTAAAACCATGTATCTCAATGTTAGCGGCCGAGCGACGGAGGCAAAGGTGTTTGACATTCATTCCCATTTCTTGCATGGGACCTACGCTTGCAACCAAGACACACATTTGATTTTTCAACCCGTTTATATGCACTGGAGCATGTGCATGTAGTTCAAATTTGAATTATGCACATAAATGCATAGAAAACTTAGTTAATGTATGAAAATGTCCTAGCGAACCACGAAAAATCCCAAAAAATGACACAATACTCCTGTTGTTCTACGCTGACACTAGAAAAAATTTGAAATTAAGAAGAGGCAACAAATATTGTTTCGTCCACAAAGGTGACACGTTTCCCTACTGGAACCATGAGGCTTCTTGTGAGAAGCTCTGGTTTGTGACAAGCTTATACCATAACCTACCCCAAATGGGACAATATTTTTTACCCCAGCATGTTGATGCCATTCCATGATAGCATGCCAAGGTTCATGAATTTCAGACGAGTTTTGGATTTACGAGAATTAGAAAAGCAAGTACCTCAACGTTGCCAGAGAGCCACGGTGTCGTGGTGTTTGAAATTCATCCCCATTTCTTGCATGGGACATAAGCATCAACCCATGGACACATATATGATTTTACAACCCATTTTGGTGCACCTGAGCATGTGCAGGTAGTTTAATTTTGAATTGTGCACTCGAAATGCCTAGAAAACCAAGTTAATGTATAAAAATGTCCAAACGAATCCTGAATAATTCCAATTTTTTTGACGACACACCTATAGTTGCATGTTCACTGCAGATAAAAGTTCTAGCAATTCAAACACCCTCCTTTGCCGTTGTGACCCCATTATGTAATTCAAATAAAGACGAAAAATCAATTAGATCACACACATTTAATTATCAACAACCGTGTGAGATGCAGCACACAATATCTTGGAGCACCGTCAGAGTATAGTACGCATATGGCTTATGCAAGAAGGTGCGTCGGCTACAGTCCACAGCCGGCGTGTCAAGCACACTAGCTCGCTCCCCAAATATCATTTCACTGTTCAATCATCGCCGGTGAAAGATGGGGACGTGTACCCACTTTGTCAGGGCAACTCCAGCGGCCCACTCCGGCGAGAGCGCGGCCACAGCCGCCAGGCACGTGCTAACAAGGTTCGTGAACGCGGCCGCAATCTGCGACCGGGTGGCCAAGGCAGCCCAAACGGCTGCTATTGCTTCTCAGGTGGCGGCAGCAACATCTCCCTCGGGGATAGCAACTGGTGAGAGCGGCACAGCAGCTATCCGTTCCAAAGTGGTGGCCTTAGCCGTGATGGATGCCGCCCGCGACCATGTCGAGGCCACCCACGCCCAGTTCGTGGCGGTCACCGGACAAATCGAACGAAGCTTCTTCGATAATGGTCGGCAACCCACGGCTGAAGAGTTGGCAATCGCCAAGAGCATTCGAGCAGCCGTCCGTTCCTCTGCCGCATACCTTGGCACGATGGAGCCCGTCCAAGCCCAGATCACGGCCGCCCACGCCCAGCTCATGGCGGCCTTTTCCAAAGAGATGGTGGACGCGGATGTCGAGATGCTTGTCTAGTATGGTGCAATGTATGCCATGGAGCCCCTTCCCCAGGAGACCATCGGGCGCAAGCTGGACATGGAGGAGCCGGTAGAGATCGATGAGCACTAGCCATTGTAGTACCCTTTGTTTTGTTTAATTAAGAGTGCCGGTCTTTAATTTGTTTGAGTAATGTTTAGGTCAGCTAGCTCTATTTAATTGTTGAACTTGCTCGATTAAGAAGTGTGGGTGTGCTATAGTCTCCTTTGTGTACCCAAATTATGCAATGACGTGGATGACCACTATAACCAGGGAAATTCGAACAAAAAATTATGACGTTCAAACTCATCACACATGGGTTAAGCTATCTGAATCGTTTGTGATGTTCACACATCGTACACAATTCTAAATAAGGGACCGTGTCTGATGGCACTTTACGCGCCAGTTTTTTCGCTGCACCGATCCAACATTTTCGGCTTCTGCAGAAATATCTACCTCCCCGCCCCTCCCCCTTACCAAAAGCCACATTTCCCCTGTTTCCGCCTTCCTTTCCAAGTTGAAACCTTCACTCCTTGCTTGCAGCGCTGCCTCCTCGCCGGCGACCCTCCTTCACGCTGCTCGGCCTCGTCGATCCAGGCAGGTAGTCCACACCCGACCCCCATCCTCCTCCTCCTTCCACATCCCACATGCCTCGACCGCCGACGCGACACCTTCCACCCAAATCACCGACCCCTCCCCCAAATAAGCGCCCCCCTAAGCCATGGTGCACACAGTATAGCCAGGAGCTCAAGGAGCATTTGGCAGCGGAGAAGCAAATCGTGGCCGCACGCGCGGATGAGGTCGCGATGGCTGCCATTCGTGCCGACCCCCAGATATTGGAGGAGCACCTCACCGTTGAGGCCACTGTCAACGCCTCGCACGCCGACGCCGCAACGCTGTTGGCTGCTCTAAACGACAGTTCATGGCATTTCCTCGAGGCCACCGTCGGTGCCTTCGACGAAGACTACGAGGTGTTTTCTCAGCGTGCCCGTGCTTACCTCAACTTGAGAGGAAGCAGGTTGGTGCCTGGAGCGGCTTAGGCAACTCACCACTACGACGAGGGCACCCACGATGTGGAGGCCTCGCCCTCTTCCATATCCAGGGAGCCAATCATCATCGATATCTCCGACGATGAGGAGTAGCTTGTCTTATTAGCTCACTATAAGGACCTATGTTCAGTTTGCTAGCTACGCCGGTTAAGCATGCTCGGTTTACACGTTGCATGTGCTACTCCTGCCTTTACTTAACAAATTCTAGTGAATTATCCTATCTACTTTTACAATGCAATCTGTTACTCTAGTCTATATGTTCTATATGTCATGCAATGTGGTGCTCACTTATTAACTGTTTGGTTAATTAGTTGTCCTCTTCAGTTAATTGTTTGGTTCAATTCTGCAAATGTGATGTTCAATTCTTTAGGATGCAATTTTGTATTGTCTTCCATGTGAGAAATAAATCAAATTTATCATTACAAAATACATGAGAAACAAATACAATAGCTATATTTCCTAGTTGTCAAGCATGCTTGGTTTGGTTAACTGTCTGATCTTCTAGTATGTTATACATTCTGCAATGCGGTGCTCAGTTAATGTTTGGTTCATTTGTTGTGGTGTTTAGTTAACTGTTTGGTTCAGTTCTGCAATGCGATAATCAATTGTTGTGGGTGCATTCTGTTATTGTATACCATGTGAGAAATAAATCGAATTTGGCTGTACTAAATACATGAGAAACAAATACAATTGCTATATTTCCAAGTTGTTAAGCATGCTTGGTTTGGTTAACTATCTGATCTTCTATTAGGAGTATGTTATATTGTGCAGTGTGGTTCTCGGTTAATGTTTGGTTCATTTGTTGTGGTGTTTAGTTAACTGCTTGGTTCAATTCTGTAATGCGATGTCCAATTATCGTCCAATTATCATGGGTAGAGTTTTGTATTGTTGTGCATGTGAGGAATAAATCAAATTTGGCTGCACTTAATACATGAGAAACATATACAATTGTTATATTTCCTAGTTCTTAATCATGCTTGGTTTGAATAAATGGGTTTTCCATGTGGCTCGAATTAATCTGATGAATCTGCAATGTTCTTATTTTTCATCAACATATTTTACTGATAGCATGCGAACCCTCACTTAACCTGATCACTAACTACCTTATATGTGTTGCTGGGAAACAATGGGAGGCACTGAGGTTTACAATCGAGGTTTGCACATGCATGGTCCTTTGTCTAATAGCACATTATTGTGCAATTGCAGGAACCATTCTAATATTTAGGTTTTTAACAATTTGGTCTTGCACATGTAGGTCCTGCTGTCAGAGGTTTTGACCCACTGTTCGACCCTTTTTGCATATGGGGAAATGAGTTGTCCATGAATATCAGTCAAGTCAAGAAACTCAGAAAGATTGTTAGGATAAAGAAATTAGCAACAAAAAACAACAAGATCTTTGTCTGCACAATGAAGAAGACATCAGTTCACCACAGGACGGTACTAACTATTATACCTTGCCTTTTTTTATTCCTTTGCCCCATTTCCAATTTAGAGAAGATATTTATGCACATCCTTGTTTTCAGTCCTTTCCAAAGCAGTTCACTGATGATTACCTCTCAAACCACCTATATGGTCAGGAGGTGAGGAAGGTATTCATACAACACCCACGGTTCAATATTGAAGTGTTCCTGAAGAGGACGAAGGATGGACGGTTAATCATCCACAGGCACTGGCCTAAAGTTGCAAAGACCTTCAACATCAATGAAGGCTCAATATTCGCCTTCCGCTTCAGCAGTTTTTCAGATGAGATTCATCTGTCTATGTACTGTCTATGATGCTAATTTCGAAAGGTTATAGATGTTGCATGTGAAACTTGGTGCTGGTGTAGTTGTGTAATGGGGTAGCTGAGTGCTGAAGCTATATGATGTTGTACTCTGATGTATTTCAATTATGAAATCCTGCTTCCTTAATATGGAAATGAAATATATTATGTGCTTAATATGAAATGTCAATTAGATTAATAAATGGATTATTAATAATAGGGCAATTAGCCTGCTAATGGCCAATTAGCCTGCTAATTGGGATTTTCTATTGCAAACGGTTATTGAGAAAACACCGTGGGTGATGACCTCAGGCAACGCACACAGTTTCTAGGAATAAACCATGTTGGATCAATGAACAATCACACACGACATCCTCTTGAAAACTGTTTGCCTTAGGTCACCTTGCGCAAATGTTTACCACATACATAGTGTGTGTGATGGACAGCCTTTGCCACACAGTTTCTTCTACGCACCGTGTGTGATGCATTCAATAATGCAAACGATTTAATGGGGAAAATTGTGTGTCATGTACCTGCGCATAGAAACGTTTTCCTTGGAGTGACTGCGTGGGATGTATATACGAACGGAAACGTACTTCTTGGATTAACTGTGTGGGATGTACATACTAACGGAAACGTATTTCTTGAATTGACTGTGTGGAATGTACATACGAACGGAAACGTTTAGCGGGGACTGACTTTGTGGGATGTACTTACAACTGGAAATGATTTGGCCTGTATAATTGTATTATTTTTAGCACAACTGTACGTATACCCATATTTGATCGCTCGTTGGTCGCACACGGCCTCATATTGCCGAGCGTGTGTGCCAGGAGGGCATATCCCCGACGGTTTCTGGGTCGTGTCGGTAGGACCCCCCCTATCGCAGTCACTCACATGGCAACGGTTCGAAACGCCATCGCGGAAAGGGGTTAAAAACCATTTGTATAGCACCTCGCTGTACCAGTGACCCCTTCTGTCACTGGGTGAGGACACCGTCAGATCGAACCCATCACAAAGCACCTCTTCCCATGGCAAGAAACATCGATCTAGTTGGCCTAACTAAACCAAAGATTCGAAGAAGAAATACGAGGCTATAAATAATCATGCATATAAGAGATCAAAGAAACTCAAATAATATTCATGGATATAGATCTGATCATAAACTCAAAGTTCATCGGATCACAACAAACACACGCAAAAAGGTTTACATCAAATAGATCTCCAAGAGACCATTGTATTGAGAATCAAAAAGAGAGAAGAAGCCTTCTAGCTACTGCCTACAGATCCTTAGGTCTATGGTGGACTACTCACGCATCATCGAAGAGGCACCAATGAGGATGATGAACCCCTCCATGATGGTGTTAGATTGGATCTCATGGTTCTAGAACTTGCGGCGGCTGGAATTGTGTTTCGTATGCTCCCCTAGGGTTTCTGGAATATTTGGGGTTTTATAGGGTGAAGAGGCGGTGCAGGAGACCCCCATGGGCCCCACAACCCACAAGGGCGTACCTGGGCTCCTAGGCGCGCCCTGGTGTCTTGTGGTCCGCACGGGCCTCCTCCCAGGTGCTTTCTTGGCCCCCAATGTGTCTTCCGGTCCAAAAAAAATCTCCAAAAATTTCGGTGCGTTTGGACTCCTTTTGGTACTAATATTCTTCGAAGTAAAAAACAAGCAAAAAACAGCAACTGGCACTTGGCACTATGTCAATAGGTTAGTCCCAAAAAATGATATAAAGTTGCTAAAAAGTGGTTGTAAAACATCCAAGAATGATAATATAACAGCATGGAACAATAAAAAATTATAGATACGTTGGAGAGGTATCAGTCAACTATCATCGAAAGCAATCACAATAAGCAACACAACAAGGCAGAAATAGAATTGCTCTAAAAATAGGGATTGGACTTTTCTTGGACATCTCCGGTCATATGCAAAATAACCAGAGTGGTTTCATTGGATTTGGATCAATAGATATTTTTGGACATTTAAATATGATGGAATTAAGGGATTTAATGAATCTGCAATGAGTCTACAGAAATATATTTTTGAAAAATGAGTAAGGGCACCCATTTAACAAGGCATGATTTTAGAAGCATCTAGGAGATGGTTTCACTGGATTTGGAGTTCAAATGAATTTCCTAAGAATTTGCAAAGCTAGCCATACATGAAGAAATGGACCAATATTTGAGGTGGCAGAGAAATCATAAGGAAAAATGTTCACAAGCTAAATTATGAACTTAGAAGCATCTAGGAATTTGAATCATTGTAGTTGGACCTAGGATAGGCTCTATGGGAATTTCTAAAGTTCATCACAGAATAGGAAAATGGGGTTTTATTAAATATGTGTGAAGGGAAGTTTTCTGGAAAAATGTGTAAGGTATTCCTCGAGGTAGAGCATGATTTATAGAGTCACTAGAAATTTGGCTCATCAAATTTGGAGTTTATTCGAATATTCTATGGATTTTACAAGTTATCAGGAAAAAAAAGAAAATAAGGCATTACCCTTATCCTACGCACTGGGCGAGAGATAGTCAGTGGGCTGGCCTAGCTGCACAGCCGCGTGGGCGACAGCTGTGACATCGAAGGCACTACCAGGGAGTGCACCTTCGGGCGGGGGAAGTTGATCCGGCCGAAGCCGTTTCCAATTAAACGGACGAGGCCCGCCGCCGGGTCGCTGATGTGTGGGGCCCAGTGCTCAGGCCGTCTCCTACCTCCCGCTTGAACAGAGCAGAGGCAGGGGAGGCGAGGCCAAGTGGGCACCGGCGCTCTCTCCGGCGGTACCGGCCACCTCCGGCGATGCCCAGCGTACCGGCGTGCTCATGGGAGCATGCCACATTTGTTGAGGCACTCCATGGAGGCAGGGTGGTTGGGTACGAGCGCACCATCTGCCGCAGCGGGCGAGGTCGGCGGTGGAGATGTGGCTCGATGGCATGGCCACGGAGAGGAGGGAAAAGAGTGGGGAAAGTCCCAAAGGGGGGTGGTGATTCCATTGAACGATGAGGTGAGGAGGAGGGGGCTCGGGCGACGCGAATTTAGCCCGGGGCCGACGGTGGCTCTCCGGCCATTGAGGGCACGAGGATGGGAGTGGGTCGGTCTAGGGGGCTCTATGAGGAAGAGAGAGCGAGGGAGCCACTGAGAGGGACCCGGGGTGGCTTAAACAGGAGGGGGCGAGGTGCACCATGGACAGGGCGCTCGGCCTCCACTGCAACGGTGCTGGTGACCATTAATGGAGGGGAGAGCATGTCTGTGGTGTATGAGGGAGTCGTCCGGGTCATGGGGGAGAGAGAGGAGAGGAGCGACAGGGGTCTGGCGCTCGCGTGTGCGAGGCCATACATTGGCCAAGCCAGGTGGCATCGGGCACGCGCCGTAGGGTGATTGAGAGGAAGAGAGAGGAGGGGGCCGACGGGGCTGCCGTGTTGCGGACGTCGAGGACCTCGACTGGCACGTGGGGGAGGTCCGAGCTAGTCGGTAGACGCGGCGTCAGCGGTCGGGAGCACGGTAGTGTGCTCCAGAGTGCGTCTTTGGCCGGCATGGGCGTGACTTTTTGCGGAGTGGGTGCGACCACTTGTGTCTGGGAGCTTTAGGGGGGAGTAAAGAATAGGAATGTGGCCTTGGATGCCTAGGAAAGCTTCTGGAGCAAGGGAGGTGTTGAGAAAGAGGGGGAATGTTGTTATCCAAAGTGGACAAAAGGGCTTTTCACCCCCTTCATCATGGCCCCTCGGGCAGGGAAAGATGCAGGAGGTAGAGGAGGACTATATGAGGTTGTGGTAAAAATCTTAGCTCAAGGAGATTAGTGGAAATGCCCAAAACATGGATTTTCAAATTCTGTCGGAAGGAGTTTGATGTATGTTTGGGGCATTTATACTCATCAGCTACTTATCCGACTTGACAGGGGTGATACCCATGGCCACATGACATTGTGGTCCAAATTTCAGCTCATTTGAAAAAACTTGACAGTGTAACTTTTTGAAACCTTAGAAATGGGCAGAAAAAGTTTTGGCTAGATTTGATCATGCTAACTTTTTCTCCTTGATGCACCACTCAGCCTAGGTAAATGATTGGGCCAATTGAGCAGGTGTACCTAGTTTGAGCACATTTGGACATGTTTGGCAGTGCAAAGTTGATCATACTTGGAAATGAACAGGAGGGGTTTTGAGAGGGTTTGGTGGGGTTCTCTTGTTCTCCAGGTCATGAGATTTTGCAAGATCGTCCAATATGGCATTTGTGACATGCTAGAATTTTCTTGGAATTAATAGAGAATATTTCCTTTGTAAATATTCCAAAAGATGGAAATATGCAGAAAGGGTTTTTGAGGGATTGACCAATATTTTGGTCATGACCATGTGTTGAAACTCATATATATATGGACAATATATGTCCACTGAGCTTCCCTTAATTTTCTCAAATATTTTTGAAACATTAAAATAATTTTAACCTATTAAAGACCATTTCTGGCCTAAAGAAAAAACCTTTAAATAAAATATCAAAATAACTTTTAAAATAATAATTTTGTGGTTTTTGGGAGTCCTATAAATAGGATTCAAATATAATTTTTGAAAGATTTTTCACAATCTAAATTAAGTACTTGTAGTTCAAGCCTTAACTCAGGGGTTTTTGGAAAACCTAGTTTAGAAAATACTTCTTGGCCAAATTATTTTTGCAAGAAAATACTTCTATGTCCTATACACATGGCATGGTCATTGGGCAAAGTTTCAGATCAAGGGAAAGAAGTATAAGAGTTGGAGGATTTATTTGATTTTTAGAGCACTTGCAAACAACAAACATAATCCAAATCAAAGCAAAGACCAAATGAACACAAAAGTTTTTGTTGGATTAATTTTTTATGCCTAATTAATCCTAAATGTTGTGGCATGAAAATCAGGGTGTGACAGACCTACCTCCCTTACAAGAATCTCAACCATGAGATTCCTAAACTAGGCTTTAAAAAGATATGTGAACTTGGATCTGAGGTAGTCTTCACGTTCCCATGCTGCTTCCGCTTCCGTGTGGTTGCTCCACTGAACCTTGAAGTACTTGATAATGCGGCTTCGCGTACATCGTTCTGCTTCATCCAAGATACGAATCGGTCTTTCGTGGTAGATCAGATTGGACTGAATGTCAAGAATTTGGTTATCTATGCCCTTGTAGAGATTGGGCTCATCAGGAGCTTCAGGACACTTCTGGAGATGTGGCACGTGGAAAACAATGTGCACATCCGATAGTTCCGGTGGTAACTCCAACTGGTAAGCATCTTCTCCTCATCTTGCAGTGATCTCGAAGGGGCCAATAAATCTTGGTGTGAGCTTTCCTTTGACATGGTAACGCTTGGTTCCCTTGAGAGGAGTGCCTCGTAGGTACACATGGTTTCCGACGGTGAAGTTTACTTCCCTACGACGAGTGTTAGCATAGCTCTTCTTTCGTGACTTAGCGGTCTTCAGTCATTCTCTAATTGGCTGAACTTGCTCTTCAGCTTCACGGAGAACATCTGGTCCAAAGACTAGCCCTTCTTCGATTCCGACCAATTGAGGGGTGGGCGTCACTTGAGTCCATACAACACCTCAAATGGTGCCAATTGGAGGCTTGATTGATAATTATTGTTATAAGAGAATTCGGCAAAGGGGAGGTAATCTTCGCATTTGGCCTCATTTGCTAGGATGCAAGCTCGGAGCATGTCTTCGAGTATCTGATTTACTCATTTTGTCTGACCTCCGGTTTGCGGGTGGAAAGCCATACTGAAGGACAACTTGGTTCCCATGGCTTCTTGGAATTTGTTCCAGAACATCGATGTAAACTAGGTAGCTCGATCTGACACAATCTCCTTTGTTCGTCTTCGGAGAATGATGGGGCCTTGCCTTGCTTCATCTTCCTCTCGATGCCTTCGATGCTTTCATGTCATTTTTGGGCTTCCTTAATCTTGTTCCTCAGGGTAGGCTTGACTTCTAGGTTGGCTAGGTATCCATACGTAGCCAACTCCAAGCCAAATTGTTCCAGCTCCTCAAATACAGCTAGCTGCCTTTCTTTGATCATGGGATTCATGGAGTAGGCCTCTCTGCTTAAGGTGCCTGCTACCATGTTGGCCTTCCCCGGGTGGTATTGAACACTGGGGTCCTAATCCTTGATCAGTTCCAGCCATCTTCTTTGCCTCATGTTCAATTCTTTTTGAGTGAAAAATATACTTCAGACCCTTGTGATCTGTGTATATCTCACACCACTTTCCTCGGAGGTAATGTCGCCATGTCTTCAGGGCATGAACCACTGCTGCTAGCTCAAGATCATGAGTAGCATAGTTTGCTTTATGAGGCCGCAGTTGCCTTGAAAGGTAGGCTATGATTCTGCCTCCTTGCATCATGACTCTTCCAAGTACGATTCGGGAGGCATCACAGTATATCACAAACTCCTTGTGAATACCAGGTATTGCAAGAACTGGGGGAGTGGATACTTGTTAAGGGAATGATAGTCAACACATAATCTGATGGTACCGTCCCTTTTCTCCACAATTAGAACAGGCGATCCCAAGGTGAGGCACTAGGGCGGACGAATCCTTCCGTCAATTGCTTGGCCAGTTGCTTCTTCAATTCCGCCAACTCCTCCAATCCCATTCTAAAGTCTTCTTATAGATGGGTCCTGCTCCAGGCATGTGCTCAATAATGAATTCAATGTCGCGGTCAGGAGGCATTCCCGGTAATTCATCAGGAAGACATCGGCGTACTCGCATACTACTGGCACTTGCTCCAATTCAACTTCTGACAGATAGTTGACTTGGGTGACTTGAGTAGAGGAGGGGTTGGAGGCAAACTTAACTTCGACTCCTTGGTCATAGGTTAGGGTGTCAGTTTGGTTGGCACAGTCTAGTGAGCCTTGGTGCTTGATGAGCCAATCCATTCCTAAGATCACATCTAGCCTCACGATCTTAAGAAGATAGGGTCTGCTAGGACCTCTACTCTGTTAGTGATGATGTCGACTCTTTGATTCCCTACTTTGGTCCTCATCTCCGTTCCAGGGGTTAGTAGTCTTGATGAAGGTTGGAGGTGCATGCTTCTTGAATTCTATCTGGGTGGAATATCTTTTTCCATTTCTCACCTATTGCGGATTGTTAGCAACAGCTTGAGCAATCATCTGGGAGGACTAGAGTGTTAGCTTGGCGTTTCTCTTAGAAGACTTGGGGAAGTTAGGCCATGTTCAGGTTGTCCAGGGAGAGGTGGTGGTGGATCATGCCCATGGGCCTGATCCTGGCTGGCTCCTGCTCTGGTAGAGCCTCTGGTTTCTAGTTGGTTAGTGGTGCCAATGCGGGTTTCAATCAGCAACTGGTTGGAGCGACTAAAGACTCATGATTGGGATAGATGAGATGGGAAGCAATACAAATAGGGTGCCTAGTAAGGGGGTTGATACTATGCAAGTTGTTTAAGCAAATGCCAGAAGGGTCGAACAAATCACTTAAAAACCAAATGGGTGATGTAGTCGTTCACAAGTTCCCAGAGGGAAAGTGCGACTTCCATCAAAACGCAAAAACAAACACATCCAAAGCATGGTTTCATCTGAACCATTCCAAGGACCCGACTTCGCATAGGGGATACACGACCTATCCTACCTTAGGGGTTATGGACTGGCATATCCTAGTCTCGAATGGTGCCTATGTGGTGGAATGCTTGGTCGCGTATTCTGGCTCTTCTGGGTCTTTCTCCTCATCGTCATCCGTCTGAGCTTCTTTGTCACTTGAGTGAGTGGGGGATTGGAGGAACTCAACATGGCGTTGCCTCGCCGGTGGTGTGATGAAGAGCTTACGGTAATCCCTTACTATCCATCAGTGTTGCTGCCTTGACGGTGAGAACCAGTGTCGCCCTCCAGGGGTCACTTAAAGAACCAGCTTGTCAGGGAGTCATTTGCCTTCATGACTACTCCCACATGGTACTCCGTCTTGGTGTCATCAATCCAGTGCTCATGGTAGGTCAAAGTGGGGCTCGGTGAAACTGGCACTTCTAGAGGCTATCATAGAGAAGCATGGGAAATCCGGTGGCCAGGAGGTCTTCCAGTTTAGCAGCCATTTACAAAAGTTTTGGAGGGGAGAGGTTAATAAGGAGAGAATAACCTTAGGTGGAGTGGGTTCAGAAAAACTCATAAAAGGAGAGAAGTATAGATAGTTTTGAAAATAGGGATAGTTTTGAAAATAGTTTTTATCCTAACTAACGACCATGCTAACTAAGGCTTCCTACAATCAGGATGGCTCTGATACTAGCTCTGTGGGGACCCCAACTTATATGGTCGAAGCCATCGATTGCACGTGCACAGTGATCCCAAGGATCAATGCTCACTGTACACCACAGACTGAATATCAAGAGTTTACATCCATTACATACCGTCTTACATAAATATGACCATTATGGTCAAGTCTTGAATGAATCATTGCAGCGAAAATCTTTGTCGATAACTTGGACCCATGCCATCTGCCTTACCCCAATAGGCATTCTGACTAGGAAAGCATCCTAGTTTGAATATTCATCACCCAGGAACTCCTCATGATATTCCTACTCTTCCAGGCCTGGCCAAGTAAATAGCCAGGGACAAGCCAGTGAGTATGTTTGAATGTACTCGCAAGCAACCCATCTTTTGGAACAAGGTACAACAAAGCATGATATAGCACAAAGTAGGTAATTTTGCAGAAAGCTAGTTTTGAGTGCAATGACATGTCCTAACTACTTGTAAAGCATGCATCATAAGAATTCAGATATCCATGTGAGTAGGTTACAGATATCAACATAAATAGATTTTGGATCAATTCCAGCATAATCAACATGTCAAGTCATTTGTCTCGACTCAATTAGTTCTCTCCCCCCCCCCCACACACACACCAGGCTTTTGCTAAACAATGGACGTAGCCCAACAGTGGTCATCCAACTGTCCTTGACCGTGGACACGGCTATTCGAATAGTTTTACACTCTGTTGAGGTTGGACACTTTACCCACAAGATCCAGGGAACTCCCGTGTCAGCCACGACCCGCGGTACCTCAAGTACCCGGGGTGAGCACCCGATCACTACTTTTCCCTAATCGTGACTAACATAGTGTCCACTCGATTGGTACCATCCCCTGTGCCATAATCATTCTCACATATTCAATTTTGTCTACGGAGTCTCGCTCCCAGATTCATCACGTAACTCATGCACGGGGGTACCAACGGTGTGTCCGGTGCCTTGTAAAAACAGTCATGGCCGCCCTACCAGGCACGACCCCGTCCCGAGAATGTCCACACCACTCCCGTCACTAGTAATGCGGGAATCCATGCTAGCACGAACTAGGTAGTCAATAATTCCCTTTCCCCACATAAGGGTAATGTGGTTGCGCATGTTCGGTTGGAGTAACGGTCGCAACTTAAACCAATCCATTTTCGTAAACAACACTCTCACTTGCCTTGGTACACCACTTCTTTATCAAGTGGTTACCTACCTCAACATCTCCCTCGGGCAATAGTGGCACCCGACGTGGTTTTCAAAAAGTCTTTGAAAATACTTTTGTCTCCATCACCATGCATATACCCGTCCCATTTGCGTAGCAACTACTTTAGCATCCTGTCTACTCCCACCCACCTAACCCTCATAGGAAGATAGGGTCATGCACAATGCAAGTATCAACAAGGAAGTAACGGAGGCAACCCACCAAAGCGGTTACCATCTCATCATGATTCTGATGCAACAATAATAACGTGCTATATGACATGCATAAAAAGGGTTTCATAGACATGGTCAAGGGGCTGCTTGCCTGGCTCAGCAAAGTCTTCATCTCTTCTGGTCCATCTCCAAGTACTCCGTCTACTTCGTCAACTATCGCCGAAAGCAATCACAATAGGCAACACAACAAGGCAGAAATAAAAGTGCTCTAAAAATAGGGGTTTGACTTTTCTAGGACATCTCTGGTCATATGAAAAATAACCAGAGTGGTTTCATTAGATTTGGATCAATAGATATTTTTGAACATTTCAATATGATGGAATCAAGGGATTTAAATTAATCTGCAAGGAGTCTACAAAAATATATTTTTGAAAAATGAGTAAAGGCACCCATTTAACAAGGCATCATTTTAGAAGCATCTAGGAGTTGGTTTCACTGGATTTTGGAGTTCAAATGAATTTCCTATGAATTTGCAAAGTTAGCCATACATGAAGAAATGGACCAATATTTGAGGTGGCAGAGAAAGCATAAAGAAAAATGTTGACAAAATAAGTTATGAACTTAGAAGCATCTAGGAACTTGAATCATTCCATTTGGACCTAGGATGGGCTCTATGGGAACTTGTAAAGTTCATCACAGAATAGGAAAATGGTTTTTATTAAATATGTGTAAAGGGAAGTTTTCTGGAAAAATGTGTAAGGTACTCCTTGAGGTAGAGCATGATTTATATAGTCACTAGAAATTTGGACCATCAAATTTGGAGTTTATTCGAATATTCGATGGATTTTACAAGTTATCTGCAAAAAGAAAAGAAAATAAGGCATTACCCTTATCCTGCGCACTGGGCGAGAGATAGTCAGTAGGTCGGCCCAGCTGCAAGGCCGCGCGGGCGACAACGGTGACATCGAAGGTGCTTCCAGGGAGTGTGCCTTCGTGCGGGGGAAGCGGATCCGACCGAAGTCGTCTCCACTTAAATGGACGGGGCCCTTCGCCGGGTCGCTGACGCGCGGGGCCCAGGACTCAGGCCGTCTCCTACCTCCCGCTCAAACAGAGTAGAGGCAGGGGAGGCGAGGCCGAGCAGGCGCCGGTGCTCTCTCCGGTGGTACCGGCCACCTTCGGTGATGCCCAGCATACCGGCGTGCTTAGGGGACCATGCCGCATCCGTTGAGGCACTCCACGGAGGTAGGGGTGGTCGGGTGCGAGTGCACCATTGTCCATAGCAAGCGAGGTCGGCGGTGGAGATGGGGCTCAACGGCACGGCGCGGGGAGGAAGGAAAATAGCGAGGGAAAGTGCCATGGTGGGGGTGATGATGCCATTGAACGATGAGGTGAGGCGGAGGGGGCTCGGGCGCTATGAAATTAGCCCGGGGCCGATGGCAGCTCTCCAGCCATGGAGAGCAATGGAGGGCACGAGGAAGTGTCAAGGGAAACCACCGCCACCTATTGGTCCATGAGCCCCTTTTCGTTCGGCGGGGGATGTGCATGTTACACAAAGAGCGGAGAAGCGTCACACAGCGCGGCAGAGATCACACGGGCAGTTTTTACCCAGGTTCGGGCTGCCGTGAGGCGTAAAACCCTACTCCTGCTTTGGTGGATTGATGGTGGAAAAATGGTAGATGAACGCAGCGCTCTTGCCCGGCCAGGTCGCCTCAGGGCGAGAGCAGCTACGCGCGTATGAGTGTGTAAGGGTCCGGATCAGCCAACCCTTTATACGGTCGCCATGGGCCTCCTTTTATTGATCAAGGGGTCACACAGTGGCAACTCAGTCATTACATACTGATTAGATAGCAAACAGTGCTATCATACCTAACTCTGCAGGCTGACAGAGCGCATTAAATGCGCCGCTCAATGTCACATCTCAGCTTGCCCGGCAGGCCCTACCGGGCTGTTTTGCCAGCTTCGCGCCTGCTTGCTTGACACGTCTCAGGACGGGTGTCACCTGGGGGTATTTTTTGTAGGAAGCGGCTGCCATGTGGCAAATAGCAGCCACTTAGTTAGTTTGGAGCTTGACACCGCACTGGTCGACGACGTGCGTCGCGATGAGGTGGTGCGGTGGAGTGGTTTGCCTCCATAAGCCCCGGCAGGCCTGCCGGGATGATCTAGAGACTTGCTTCTGGGGCAAACCCAACCTTGCCAGGCTCGCCTGTCCGGCAAGGGAGGTTCTTTCCTTAGCGGTATGTTGCTTCTCTGGCTCATCTTGGTCTTCTTGGTCTGCACTTTGGTCCTGCTAAAGAATTGATCCCTCGTGCTTTGATCTGACCTTTGTGTTGTAATCTTGTCCTTGGGCCTGTGCACAGTCTGGGCAACGGACCCAGGGTTTGTTGCACCGACAGGAGCCCCCGGGCCTGGCACGAACGCGCTGCTGGGCATCGTTGGGGTAGGCCCTAACCAGTGCACAGGCAGGAGCGCGAGGGTGGCTTCGCCCTTTGAGATCTTCTTTGCTTCTTCATTAACCCGAGCTTGGGTTTGTTTCTGATTTTCTCGCACGTCGTGTAACGCCAATTGCGGTGGGGCCACTCTGGTAATGGTCTGTGAATGACTTTAACGCACGGGCGAGTAACTGCCAATTCACTCGTCCCACCACGCACTTATCCGTAGCCACGTATGCTGCATGCACCAAGTGGGGTATGTAGCAGAGGCGCGTGGTGTGGGAGAGCGTTAAGGCAGGGGCCCGGTCTTCTTGGATTGGTGGGGGAGGACGGTGATCCGCCGGGGAATCAGCCTCCACCCCGAGCTCACCTATAAAAGGAAGAGCGGGGGAGGAGCAGAGGCATTAATCCACACTCCTTTCCTCCTCCATTCCTGATTTCTTTGGGTTATGCCAAAAGGGAGATCCCGGGGCCAGGTCCCGGGCCCTAGCTTCGAGTTGGTGATGCTAAATGCTCGGGCTGATGCTTGGGGAGTGAGTCTGGTCTAGGTCCAGAGGTGGCGAAGTGGGCGGACCATCCGTGGTGCAGGAGATATCAAGCTTTCCCATTGTAGTGGAATGCTTGCCTCCTCTGTCTCGGCCGGTCATCTGGTGGGGAGCGTGGTGCCTTGCCGTGAGCCACTGCAGCCCATCGTCCTGGTGACCCGATCCTCGGAGCCTTCTACGCCCGTCCGGGACGCAGGGCCTGGGGCCGTTGGTAATCCCAGCACTGCCTCTTCCAACAGAACCGGGGCCGATGCTGAAGAGAGGGACGCCTTCCTGCCCGCCAAGGTGGGGAGTGGCGCACCCCGAACCCCTTGGCCATCTTGGCCATCAGGCCGCTTCTCCGGAGAAGGTGTCGGGCCGGGGGCTCGGCGTATTTCTGGAGCGGTAGTGATGGAAGGAAAATGAGGGAGGACGGAGAAGGCGGGTGGCAGGGCATCAGGTCGGAGTACGATGGCACCGACGTCTTCGTCTCCTTCTGGTGATCTACCGCCTCATCTTTTCGCTCTTCCCCTCCCTCCCCGGCACCATCATCACCAGCCTCTTTGGGTGATAGCCGGGGAGGGATGTTCCCTTGGTGCCTTCATCCCCCTCTAGCGGTCTTCCAGCTGAGCTTTGGTGGATGACTCCACCGGTACTCAAGTTGGGGCTTCTTGCTGGTCCTGGAGGTGGTGACCATGGCACTGGCGAGCTGCTCCTTGTGCCCCTCCTTCATAGCCTCGCCACTCTCAATCTTGTCAGGCTGCGCCCGGCAGGCCCTGACGGGATCGAGGTGGGCTCCTGCTTTGGTGCCCCCTTTTTAGTCCTCTTCTCTTCCCACCGCAATACCTGGCGGAGGGAAAACGAAAAGAGGAGATTACGGGGCACTTATCTTTTTTTAATCTTAAATCTATAGGCACTTGCCAAATTTTAGTTCAAATAATGTAATTTCTTGAATCCATGTTTGTGTCCTGTAAGGTCTGTACTTGTTTGAAGCATAATAATGAAAAAGATAAACCTTGCCGGGGACTCGTGCATGTATATGTCCATGCAGAGGTGGGATGCCTCTATATTTATAAGTAAACAAGTTTCCCCCGGCAGGCTACCCTGCCGGTACCCTCTGTTTTGTTGCCAGGGAGTTAGGCCTACCGGGCGCAAATCATGAAAGAGGGACCAGCCCCCTGCCAGTCCTTTTTCAACAAAGGCCACTATGACCACCCTGACCGAAGCAACGTTCGAGTTGAAGGGCAGGAGCACCTAAGTTTCAAAGGGTAGCAGGGTTTTCTCTTGCACAAGTCTTTACTTACAGAACATGTATGGATACAAGGAAGAACTTATCTATTTGGCTTGCTGGAGATCACAGTGTAGGCTCATCTTCTTATCTCCTCTTGGGCTGAATCCACTATAGGAGCCTGCAGTTTATGCAGATGAAAATGATGCCAGATGCGATCTTATCTACATGAACAGGCGATGCTCATGATATGCTTATGCATGCATGCAACTTGTCGAGGGCCCCCAGCGCTTCATTTATTTCTCTGTTGCTCAGGGTCTGCGCCTGGCTTTGTACAAGGGATTACATGCAAGTAGGGCAAGGCCTGTACAAAAGGGTGGCTGTCGGGCAGGGCCCGACAGCCGCGCCTTACGGGTAGAACTTGCGGAGATGCTCAATGTTCCATGAGTTTTGCAATTAAATGCCATCTCCGGTCTCCAGACGGACTGCGCCAGGTCTGGTGACTCGTACTACCCGGTAAGGGCCTTCCCACTTCGACGTCAACTTGTTTGTACCCTTGGCGGGCTGAACGCGCCTAAGGACAAGGTCGCCTTCCTCAAAACACCGGGCATGAACCATGCGGCTGTGATTGAGGGGCAGGGCTTGCTGATAGCGTGCAGCACGTGTAGCAGCCCAGAGATGGTTCTCCTTGAGAAGCATAGCGTCGTCACGCCGGTGCTGATCCTGTGCTACTTCATCGTAGGCAAGCACTGGAGGCGACCCGTAAATGAGTTTCGTGGGGATAACCGCTTCTGCCCCATAGACTAGGGAGAAGGGAGTCTGCCTGGTAGCTCGATTTGGTGTCGTTCTTAGGGACCACAGAACCACCGGCAGCTCATCGATCCAACGCCTGCCGCACTTCTGCAGCTTATCAAATGTTCTTGTCTTGAGTCGTCGCAACACTTCAGCGTTCGCCCTCTCAGCTTGTCCATTGCTTCTGGGAAGTGCAATAGAGGCAAATGAGATCTTGCTTCTCAGGGCATGAACATATTGCATGAAGGCACGGCTCGTGAACTGGGTGCCGTTGTCGGTGATGATCCGGGCAGGGACCCCGAAGTGGCACACCAATCCTTTCAAGAACTTGATAGCTGACTGAGCAGTCACCTTTCTCATGGCATCTACTTCTGGCCACTTTGTAAACTTTTCGATTGCAACAAACAAGAATTCAAAGCCCCCGGCAGCTCGGGGGAACGGGCCGAGGATATCGAGCCCCCAGACCGAAAACAGCCATGACAAAGGGATTGTCTGAAGAGCTTGGGCAGGCAGATGGATGTTCTTGGAATGGAACTGGCAGGCTTCACACTTGGTGACTAGCTCGACCGCATCTTGGAGGGCTGTGGGTCAATAGAATCCTTGCCGGAATGCTTTCACAACTAAAGCCCTTGATCCAATGTGGGAGCCGTACATGCCTTTGTGTATTTCCGCCAGCAGTTCCTTTCCTCCTTCCCGGCAAATGCACTTCAATTTCACACCGTTGGGCCTTCTTCTGTATAGTGTGTCATCGACAAACTGATACATACTGGCCCTCCGGGCTACTCTTTCAGCTTCTTCTTGCTCTTCGGGAAGTTCTCTGGTTTGGAGGAAATGGACTATGTGCCTTGCCCAAGTTGGAGCCTAGGGCTCGGCAACAAGGACTAGCAGCACCTCCTCATCTGCGGGAGCGCGTTCCTCGACCGCGGGGACTAGTGACCCGGCAAGAGGGCGCAGCCCGGCAATCGAAGGGGAGTTGTTTCCGGCAAGGTCCCGAGAGAGGCTTACCGAAGTCCAATTTCCTCCTCTTTTGGGCCATTGTTGTCGGGGATACGGAGGGCTGAGTAAGATGGAGAACAAAAGTTCCGAGTTCCACACGAAGCTTTTGTGCAGCACACTTTGACAGATGATCAGCGATGCTGTTTTTCGCACGGGGTACGTGCTCTGTTTGCAATCCGTCAAAGTGCTCCTCTAATCTTCTCACTTCCTCAATGTATGCCTCCATCAATGGGCTTTGGTAATCCTTGTTGACTTGTCTCACCATAAGTTGCGAGTCTCCTCGAATGATCAGCTTCTTGATTCCCAATTCGGTGGCAATCCTGAGCCCGACACAGAGCCCTTCATACTCTATTGTATTGTTGGTCGCCTCCTCCCGGGGAATATGCATCTGGACGACGTACTTCAAGTGCTCTCCAGTGGGAGCAACGAGAATCACACCAGCCCCCGCACCTCCTTGTAGGGAGAAGGCACCATCAAAATACATGATCCATTCTTGGGGCGCTTCCTTGCTGGGGATAACTGTTTCAAGCACTTCTTCATCAGGGGTTGGCGTCCATTCTGCAATAAACTCTACCAATGCCCTACTCTGAATCGCTGATGTGCTTTCAAACTTCAGGCCAAAGCTAGATAACTCCAATGCCCATTCCACTATTCTGCCGGTAGCCTCTGGGTTTCGGATTATCCTTTGGAATGGGAAGCGAGTGACAACTGTGATCTCATGGGCTTGGAAGTAGTGGCATAGTTTCCTTGAGGCCATGATAAGGCCAAAAATCAACTTTTGCACACCAGAGTACCTTGATCTAGCCCACTGTAATAGGGAGCTGACGAAGTACACTGGGCGCTGCACTACTTTCTTCCTTGTTGCGTCCTTGGGGTTGCCTTCGCTGTCGTGCTCTTCTTTATCCTGATCCATATCTGACCTTGCCAGGCTGCTTTCTCTCTCTTTCCTTTGATTTCCTTGGCTGGAACTGTGGCTTCCGCGGCCTCTGCCGCGACTGCGTCCCGGTACATCTTATCCACGCAAATAATTGCGTCCTTCTTGTCTGATGGGATGGAAATGACACCCACTAGCCCTGGCATCTTCAAAGTGTTGTAGGCATAGTGGGATGCCGCCATGAATTTTGCCAAAGCTGGGCGTCCAAGGATTCCATTATATGGCAGGGGGAGGTCGACCACATCAAACACAACCTTCTCAGTCCGGTAGTTCAAATCCCCTCCAAATGTCACTGGCAACATGATCTTTCCCTTAGGATGACTCCTGTCGGGATTGACTCCTTGAAATGTGCCAATAACCTTAAGCTCTTCCTCCGCTATCTGGAGTTTGCTGATAATCTTTGGGGAAATCAGATTCAACCCGGCCCCGCCGTCAACCAACATCTTTGTCACTTTGAGGTTGCGAATCGTTGGTGAGACCAACAACGGCAAGCACCCTACCGCAGTGGTGCGGTCAGGATGGTCCTCTTCATCAAAGATGATGGGCGTGCGTGACCACTTGAGCAGCTTTCGAGAATCTGCCACTGGCTCCACGGCATTGACATCACGCGCCCACTATTTAAGTTGGCAGTGAGAGGAGTGCAAAGATGCACCCCCGTCAATACACAGGGCGTCAGTTGCCTTTTGGAATTCTTGCTCGCTGGTTTCCTCTTCATTCCCTCCATCACTCTCAACATTGCAATCCTCCTTCTCTTGGCCCCTGGCGGCTTTTCCTTGGTTCCGAGGAGCCTTGCCGGGGCGATTTGCTTCACCACCCCGGTCGTTCCTGCCAGTACCATTCTGACCTTTTTCCTTATCACGCTTCTCATATTCAGCCCTCTGCTTCTTGACTTGCTGCTCAACCTGGTGACACTCTTGGAGATCGTGGCCCTTGGTCCGATGAATCTTGCAATACGGCCCATCGCCTTACCCAGCCTTCTCGGCAGCCGCAGCCTCCCGGCAGTCAGTGCACGAGGCAACTTCCTTGCCGAAGGCTTCGGTCTTAACCTTCTTGCCGGTACTAGGCATGCCGGATCTTTCAACGGTCATCACTGCCTTATCCTTGTGCTTCTTGTTGCGCTTCTTGTTCTTCTTCTTCTGACTGGTGGACTCGCCGTCCTCCTCTGAGTCGATGTCGACGCAATCTTCCTCTCCAGGGAGTTTCCTCCCTTCCTCCACCCGAGCACATTTGTCCACCAAGGTGTAAAGCTCCTTCACAGTCTTGGGCAGCCGAATGTTCATCTTGGAGTGTATCCTGCGGTTGCGCACGTTGGATTGGAAAGCAACTATCACAACTGCCGGGTGGATATTTGGGATACTTCTGTGTACTCGGCTGAATCTTTGCAAGTACTTTTGAAGAGTCTCTCCTTCTTTCTACAGGAGAAGCTACAAATCGCTGGGCCACCCTGGTTCTTGATGGCCACCCATGAAGGCGCCAATGAACTCATGGCACAGGTCAGCCCAGGTCGAAATGGAGTTCTCTGACAGGTGCATCAGCCAAGACCTCACATTTGACTTGAGTGCCAAAGGGAAGTAATTGGCGAATACCTTCTCATCTCTTCCCCCGGCAGCTTGAACAGCGATGGTGTAGATGCTCAAGAACTCTGCCGGGTTCAGCCTCCCATCATACTTCTATGGAATGTCTGGCTTGAACGTGCGAGCGGATGGCCAACGGACTTGCCGTAGCTCACGGGTGAAAGCAGGGCACCTAACCTCCAAAGGCAGGCACCCGCCGTCTCCGAGTGCGGGTTCGTCGACGTCGAGGCCATCACACCCATTGGACCGGCGGTGGTTGTCGCGGTGTCCCTCGACGACGACGCGCGCGCCTTCCCTCTGCCCGTCCTCCGGGGCTCGTCGTTGGCCTGGACGCACTTGAGGGTCAGAAGAGGCCATCGAGACGTCATCTGGTTCTTGGTTTTGCGGCTCCCGCACTGGCTGCCGTGGTGGGGATTGCACCGTGGCGGTGGCCCCTTTCGTACGGAAAGCAGCACGGGCCGTTGTCGCTGCATAGGGAGGCCGTGGCAGGCCAGCTTGCTGTGATCCTCCCACCTCGGCGAAGCCAATCAGGCTTTGGATGGTGGCTCGCCACTCATCCATCTGATCGGCTGCCGGCAGGAATCTCAATAGTAGTTGAGCCCGTGCAATGGCCTCTGAGGCAATGCTCGGCATAGGTGATGATGATGTAGATCGCGGTGTCGCTCGACTTCTGACGGTGCCAGTAGCGACCGTGCCGCGCCCTCGTTGTTGTGAACCAGCCGCTTGGATGCCATGGTGATGCGGGGGAGGTGCTTGAAGGCCAGCGGCTCCACTGGGCATAGTAACTGGTCAGCTCGTTCCGAAGGGGGCGCATCCCCTGCGGTCGCGCCAGCGGCGTGGGCGGCCGGAGGGTTGCGATTCGCCCCAGAACGAGCACCACCACTACGGCTATGCCCTTCGACGAGGGGAAGAGGTGCACGCGGAATAAGCGCTCCACTCGTACCTCGTGGAGCATGGCCGCTGAGATGTTGCTGATGCTGTCCTTCCCCGGTGCCTCCCGTTCCTGCTTCGGCCGTGGGGGAGGTGGTAACAACGCCGCCTGCGCCGACCACATCCCCCGCAGTGTCCACATCCTCGCGCATCCCCGCACTCCCCGCGACGTCGGCGGTCGCGGGTGGCGTAGCCTTTGAGGTAGACGGGTGATTTGTGGCTCCGGACTTCTTGGGCGCCATAGTTGATGACGCCGTCAATGACGAGAATGGCGATGAAGATGACACGCTATTGACGCTCTCGGGTTCGCGCAAGTGATCCCCCTACCTGGCGCGCCAAAGATGTCGTGGGAAACCATGGCCACCTATGGGGCCATGAGCCCCTTTTGGTTCGGCGGGGGGATGGGCACGTTGCACAAAGAGCGGAGAAGTGTCACACAGCGCAGCAGAGATCACACGGGCAGTTATTACCTAGGTTCGGGCCGCCATGAGGCGTAAAACCCTACTCCTGCTTTGGTGGATTGATGGTGAAAAAATGGTGGATGAACGCAGCGCTCTTACCCGACCAGGTCGCCTCGGGGCGAGAGCAGCTACGCGCGTATGAGTGTGTAAGGGTCCGGATCAGCCAATCCTTTCTACGGTCGCCATGGGCCTCCATTTATAGATCAAGGGGTCACCACAGTGGCAAATCAGTCATTACATACTGATTAGATAGCAAACAGTGCTATCATACCTAACTCTGCAGGCTGATAGAGCGCATTAAATGCGCCGCTCAACGTCACATCTCAGCTTGCTCGGCAGGCCCTGCCGGGCTGTTTTGCCAGCTTTGCGCCTGCTTGCTTGACACGTCTCAGGACGGGTGTCGCCTGGGGGTATTTTCTGTAGGAAGCGGCTGCCATGTGGCAAATAGCAGCCACTTAGTCACTTTGGAGCTTGACACCGCACTGATCGACGACGTGCGTCATGATGAGGTGGTGCGGTGGAGTGGTTTGCCTCTGTAAGCCCCGGCAGGCCTGCCGGGACGATCTAGAGACTTGCTTCCGAGGCAAACCCAACCTTGCCAGGCTTGCCTGTCTGGCAAGGGAGGTTCTTTCCTTAGCGATATCTTGCTTCTCTGGCTCATCTTGGTCTTCTTGATCTGCACTTTGGTCCTGCCAAATAATTGATCCCTCATGCTTTGATCTGACCTTGGTGTTGTAATCTTGTCCTTGGACCTGTGCACAGTCTGGGCAACGGACCCAGGGTTTCTTGCACCCACAGGAGGGTAGTGGGTTGGTCCAGGTGGGCTCTAGGAGGGAGAGAGTGTGAGGGAGCCGCCGAGAGGGACCTGGGGTGGCTTAAATAGGATGGGGTGAGGTGCACCATGGACAAGGCGCTCGACCTCCGCTGTAATGGCGCTGGCGACCGTTAGAGGAGGGGCGAGCATGTACGTGGTGTACGTGGGATTTGTCTAGGTCGTGGGGGAGAGAGAGGGGAGCAGCGGTAGGGGGACGACGGGGCTGCCGTGTTGCGGATGTCGAGGACCTCGACTAGCACGCGGGGGAGGCCCAAGGTGGTCGGGAGACGCAGTGTTAACGATCGTCCTACATGGGCGTGACATTTGCTGAGTGGGCGTGGCTACATGTGTCTGGGAGCTTTAGGGCGGAGTAAAGAATAGGAATGTGGCCTTGGATGCCCTGGAAAGCTTCTGGAGCAAGGGAGGGGTTGAAAAAGAGGGGGAATGCTGTTGTCCATAGAGGAGAAAAGGGCTTTTCACCCCCTTCATCATGGCCCCTCGGGCAGGGAAAGATGCAGGAGGTAGACAAGTACTAGATGAGGCTGTGGTAAAAATCTTAGGTCAAGGAGATTAGTGGAAATGGCCAAAACATGGATTTTCAAATTCTGCCAAAAGGTGTTTGATGTATGTTTGGGGCATTTATACTCATCAGATACTTATGCGACAGGGGTGATACCCATGGTCATGTGACATTGTGGTCCAAATTTCAGCTCATTTGGAGAAACTTGCCAATGTAACTTTTTCAAACCCTAGAAATGGGCAGAAACAGTTTTGGCTAGATTAGATCATGCTAACTTGTTCTCCTTGATGCACCACTTGGCCTAGGTGAATGATTAGGCCAATTGAGCAAGTGTACCAAGTTTGAGCACATTTGGACATGTTTGGCAGTGCAAATTTGATCAAACTTGGAAATGAATAGGAGGGGTTTTGAGAGGGTTTGGTGGGGTTATCTTGTTCTCCATGTCATGAGATTTGCCAAGATCATCCAATATGGCATTTGTGACATGCTAGAATTTTCTTGGAATTTATGGAGAATATTTCCTTTGTAAATATTCCAAAAGCTGGAAATATCCAGAAAGTGCTTTTGAAGGGTTTGACCAATATTTGGTCATGACCATGTGTTAAAACTCATGTATATGGACAATATATGTCCACTGAGCTTCCATAAATTTTCTCAAATATTTTTGAGACATTAAAATAATTTTAGCCTATTAAAGACCATTTCTGGCCTAAAGAAAAAACCTTTAAATAAAATATCAAAATAACTTTTAAAATAATAATTTTGTGGTTTTTAGAAGTCCTATATCTAATAGGTGTCAAATATAATTTTTGAGATATTTTTCACAACCTAAATTAAATACTTGTAGTTCAAGCCTTAACTCTGGGTTTTTTCGAAAACCTAATTTAGAAAATACTTCTTGGCCAAATTATTTTTTTCAAGAAAATACTTTTATGTCCTATACAAATGGCATGGTCATTGGGCAAAGTTTCAGATCAATGGTAATAAGTATAAGAGTTGGAGAATTTGTTTGATTTTTAGAGCACTTGCAAACAACAAACAAAATCCAAATCAAAGCAAAGACCAAATCTACACAAAAGTTTTTGTTGGATCAAACTCTTATGCCTAATTAATCCTAACTGTTGTGGCATGAAAATCAGGGTGTGATAGCCTTGAGGAAGGCGACCTTGTCCTTTGGCGAGTTCAGTCCACCAAGAATTCAAACAAGTTGATGCCGAAGTGGGAAGGCCCTTACCGGGTGATACGAGTCACTAGGCCTGGCGCACTCCGCCTAGAGACCGAAGATGGCACTCCAGTGCATAACTCATGGAATATTGAGCATCTTCACAAGTTTTACCCATAAGGCGCGGGTTGCCGGGCTACACGGCAACCACCTTTTGTACAAGTTTGTTGGCAAAGCATCTAATCCTTTGTACAAAGTCAGGCGCAGACCCTATGGATAAGTGAAATAAAGCGAAGTGTTTCACATCTCTTGTCAATTCACATGTTTAATTATATGTGTTTTTCTGTGATGTTGTGATATGCTTGCCTTGTATGGATGATTAATGAACCGTCAAGGTACCATATCATTATTTTCTCTTATTTTTTTCTCAAAAGACAGAAGGTTGCCTCGCTCGTAAGTTTGCCAGGGGGGGTGATGGTATGGACACCAGCAAGTGATGTTCAAGTTAATATTCCACGACAAGAAGTAGAACAAAGAAAAGCTATGTTGAAATACATTCAAACAAATTTCTTTGTGTAGAGCTATATTCCTTGAACGTTTTTGGCTTTTGTGTGGAAAACCTGCACGGGAGGGAACCTTGTCACGATTAGCTGCACTCTTATTTTGTTTCGAGTCCGCTTGACAATCTAAGCAGCTGCGCTGAGACCGCCAAGGGGCCTTGCCGGCAGCGGCATTTCCAGCAGGCTGCTAAGGATTTGTTCCTCAAGCGCTCGCGACAAGTGTGCACACCAGTAAGTTTCCAAACCGCATAGGGAATAAAACCATGCAAAAGTAGAATCAAACAAGGGAAACATAATCAAACGATAGATCTTCATCCAGAAGTGCTCAATAACATTTCTTAACATTTCCTAATAGGGTTACATTGGGCACAGTACAAGAGCAAAAGAAAATAACTTGATCGAGACAGGATTCAAGATTTGACCAAAGTACCATCCGTACTTAGTCAGAATCGTTGTCCTTGATCTTGACGCTTGGGTAGCCCTCATCATCGCCGTCGTCGCTCTCGCTGGAGGGATCGGAGATGCTAATGATCGAGCTCTCCACATAGCACTCCAGGCGAGCGCTGGAAGCACCAAAGAACCTGACAAAGAGCGTGTCGGATCCAACCAGCCTCAAGTGGAGGAGGTGCCCCTGTGCCAAGCTGCAGGCGCGGACGAAGGACTTCCATCTGCGCGTAAGGTACATGATACCGTCGGAAGAGACCTCGACGGCCACCCAGACGGGACCGTTGTAGAAGCCGTCCACTCGGAGCCACAGGCCGGACAGATGGTTGTCCTCCATCGCCCTGGCAAAGGGACGAGGGAGATGCAACCAGCTGCGTGGCCGATGGCGCAGTTCCACAATGAACTCATGCGTCGTGTCCTCCGTGTGGCTCTCCGCTTGGGGTCGAATGGCCTGGGACGAAATGGCGAGTGCTCCACCATGAATGCACCGACCTCGAATGTCATGCCTTCCGCGACTGCCGGCCGCTGCCCTTCCATGAGCACTGGAACCGACCTCTGCAGTCGTGGCTAGGATGCGAGCGTGGTGCCGGGGAGAAGCCCTCGCAGCGACGCCGGATGCGCGAGCTCGACCCTTTCCCCTCGCCATTGAAGTGTTGCTTCTCAGAGGAACAGTGAAGGAGAGGGAAGACGAAGAAAGAAGACGGAGGTGGTTTGTCTGGAATGGGAAGAGGCAAATTAGCAGCATCCTCCGTGGTCCTCTCTTTATGGGGAAGGCATGGGGGGATGGCTCTTTACTATGCGTTTGAAGTGACCACCTCTGGTTAGGCGCACTACTCTAGCGGCCGCCCAGTTTCGCCAATCCCATGCCTGCATGCAGTACGTGTGGTGCAGGGCGTAGTAAAAGAGAAGGTTATGACAGATATTGGCAGTTATCTTCTGCCGCGGGTGGCTGTGCATAGTTTGGGCATAGCCCAAAGACGCCTCGCATGCGTCTGTGGCACAGGCCCGGGGGCTCCTGCTGGTGTATTAAGAATGAGGTCCTTAATACCCCAGACTAATGCACAAGTAGTGGCAGCCTTCTCGACGGCAGGGCTTACCGGAGGATAAGCAAATACAAACACCAGACCATATTATAAGAAGGAAAGAAGATCTCAGGAGACTGAGATCAGAAATGCTAAAGATGCAACTCCAGAGCCCAGCAAGACCCTTGCCGGGGAAAGCTGCCAAGATCCAAGCCCGGCAAGCTCCGGGCCCGACAAGAATCCCACTACCTTGCCACCGCTCTACCTCATCGATCAGGTTGTCACTCATCTGTGAGGTGTCGAGCGGGGCAGGTAGTTAGGTGAGCCTTGCCCAGGCACGTGATAGCTCACGGCTGAAGATATAGCTTTAATGACACCCGTCCAAATGATGTGTCAAAGGAATAGATGGAAGATGGGCGAATGGCACAAAAGGAGAGATCAACCTTGCCGGAGAGCTCCATCCGCAAGACACCTCACAGTGCATTAAATGTATTTGTCTTAACCCGTCAGAGTTAGGTATTTGGCACTTTAACCGCTATTTACAGTGTAGATTTACCATTTTGCCATTGTGGTGACCCCTCAGTCTATAAAAGGAGGCCCATGGCTACCTTAACAAAAGGAAAAACCCTGTCCATTTGCACGCGTAGCAGCACGCCCGAGCACCTTGTTGGACATGTGCTCCGTGTAAGCTGCACACATAGACACATTAATACACAAAATAGGAGTAGGGTTTTAAGCTTCGCAGCGGCCCGAACCTGGGTAAACACCGTGCATTTTCTGTTGGTTCTACTCTTTGTGTGCGCCGATCCCTCTAGTCAAACTGCAAAGGGATCGCCATGATCCCATAGATGATCGTACACACGACATACACCGAGAAAAAAGAAGCAGATTCCTTGTCCTAAGGGAAAGATAGCAGCATGGTGGTTTATCTAAAATGGTGTGAGGACAAAATTGCATGATGGAAAGTACACCCGCCGAGCTATGTTTTAGGCAAAGAACTAGAGAAGATCCACATGCAGAGACGTGGGAAAATGGCCAGTGGAGCAAGGCAGGAGGAATCTGTACCTGAGTGTCATCGGGATGTAACTCTGATGGCACCGACGGGCGGGATCTGTCCATATTGCGGCACAGAGCACGGGACAAAGGCCCTACCACGCAGGTGCTTGGTCAGAGAGAACGGCAGGTATAGTAGATCAAGATGAGTCGGTAGTGGGTTACCTGCCTCGACTCCGTCGAATGAAGCAGCGTTGCACATCCTCCCTTTCCGCCGGCGGATGGGATTCGCCCGGATCAGTGACCAGCGGTGAGAGAGAGAGAGTAGCCACTGCCGTCTTGTGTGAGAGAGTGTGAAGAGATACCAACATTAGCAAGCAAGCATTGAGGCCCTCCTTCAAGGATGGTTTTCTTTTTTGTGGGTAACAATCATTTTATATTCTGTACGTGCCATTGAGGAATATAACTTTATTTAGAAATAACGTGCCGACGCGTCAAGTAGCACTTTTTTTCGTTCACGCATGGTACATGACCCTTCTTCAAGTGAACAACTACTGCATGCGTCCAATTTATCACGTGGGATGCCTTTCCGTACAGAAATGAGCTCCACCGTGTACCCGCGCGAGTGTGGTTGGGAATGAGACGGGAATACGTGCATCGTGCGTGCACCTCTTCTCTTCATGCACGTACCCCACATACGTGGGTGTGTGTGAGAGGAACAAACCTAGATAGAGATAGTGTGTGCATTCGTGAGAGTTTTTTTGTGTGTGTGGGGGGGGGGGTTGATTTTGTAAGTCAATTTGTGTGCGTGAGAGATAGACTGGGAATATGTGACGATGATATCTCAAACAAAAAATGCAACATATGTAATGTGTGTGAAATAGAGGCCTAGATATATCATATATAGAGGGGGCGATACACGAGAAAATAGTGGAGGGATCATCAGCATGATATATCGATAGAATCGAAGAGATGGATGAAGTGTATGGGTGCGAGATCGATAAAGAGAGCCAGCGAAATTCTGTGTGTGCACGTCAAAGATATAGGGCGGCTGGGCTAGTAGAACATGAGAGGGGAGAGGCGCAGTTTGTGTGTGGCAAGAGACCCAACTAGAGCGTTCAACTAACGGTGTGTCTATGTGTGTGGGGGGGCTGAGACCTAAGTAGGGTGGTAGATCAAATGGTATATGTGTGGAGAAGGAGCGATCGAGCTATGTATTGAGGTAGATCGATCAAAATCCATGCATATGTGTAGGAGAGGAATAAGATTGGGAGAGAGACAGAGCAAGATTGCTCTAGGGTTGGTGGTGGAGTTGCTTCTCGGAGATGGTGGGATAGGCCTACTAGACAAACGGAGGGTATGACTGCAATATACATAAGAGAGGGGATGCATGTCTGTGTGTGCACGTGCGTGTGAGAGATGGGTCAGGAGGCATGCATGGATGATGAGGGGGGACGATATGTGTGGGAAGCAGATTTAAATAGATATGTAGATCAATCGTCATCTATCATAGAAAGGGATGGACATAACTAGTGAGGTACATCAATCAGTATGTGGAGAAAAAGAGTTATAGTCGACCTAGTGATATGCCGATATGTAGGGAGATCGATATGTATACATGCATGTTTTAGAGTCAAATAAGGCCCGGAGAGAGGGCTATAGTGAGAGGGATGCGGCTAGGGGGTGGTGCGAGAGGCCTACAATATAGAGAGGTGGAGTAGTGTGCAAGTGCGAGATCAATGAAAAGAGGGGGTGAGAGTGTGCATGTGTGTGGGAACGTATGAGACATAGGGGCATGGACGGTGAGAAGAGAAGAGGGAAAGCATGTATATGTGGTAGGCAGACCTAGCTAGAGATGTATATCGATCGGTGTGTGCTAGAAAGAAGGAGTTGTGGAGACCTATACACACCGTGGGAGAACGACCTAAAGAAAAATAGCGAACGTGCACGATGGAGAGAATGCTCAGGGAGGGTGAGGGCTAGGCGGGCATGTGCATGGATGAGAGAAAGTTAGTTCTAGCTACAAAGAGAAAAGGATTGTGTGGGTGTACAGTGGTACCATTACGTGCTATACAAACGGTTTTTACCCCCTTTCTGCGATGTGGTTTTAAACCATCGCCTCGTCAGTGTGTGCGATATGGGGGGGGGTCCTTCTCACACGACCCAGAAACCGTCGGGGATAGGCGAGTGACTACTGATGATTTCCATAGAATAAACGTATGAGAAGTCGCGCCTGTCCCACATGTTACGTCTCGACATTACGTTTCTGATCCGAGAGACATCCGAAACAATTACGCCGCTATAGTCATGTGGAAAAGGTGAATATCACAAACATTTGATCTACTGATGTGTTTGCGATAGGTACATTATCGCACACATTTTAAAAATGAAAAATTTGTGCGGTGCCTCTACTATCGCCAACGTGTACATTTTCATAACTCTGTGCGATAGGTATTCCTATCACACACGGTCTCCATATAGGCACCGTCTTCTTTTTGTCCAATATTACACACGCATACAGGTTTGAAATGTTTGTCGTATTACCATGAATCGCACATGCATATGAGATGAAAAGATAATAGGAGTTAGCTAGGCAAGCGGTGCAGCATCCTTGCCGGGGCTTCTCTTCCTCACGACACCTAGCGATGCATTTAATACTCCTTGTCCTAACTAGCAGAGTTAGGTATGATAGCACTGTTTGCTATCTAATCAACATGTAATTACCTTTTTGCCACTAAGGTTACCCCTTGAGTTTTAAAAGGAGGCCCATGGCAACCTTTACAAGGTTTTGAACCCATTGAAACCCCACGCACACTTGCATGTGTAGCTACCTCCTCCTTGCGCCTTGCAGGGGGAGCGCTCCTTGTACTTGTGCATCCACACTTCTAATACACCAAGGCAAGAGTAGAGTATTACACCTCAAAGGTGGACTGGACCTGGGTAAAAGATTGTTGCGCGCTCTATTAATCCTGCTCTTTGCGCTCTGTGCATTCCCCTCACCAAACCACAAAGGGGCTAGATCAACCCATAGATAGTCATTCGACACCGACATCTTTGGTGCACCATGTAGGGGATCACTGGTGTGAACCTGGCTTAGCAGACGGCGCGCGATTTCATCGAACTCCATTATCATCTTCATCATGCATGGTGAAGAAGAAGAAGGCCTCCATGGCGACGAAACCTTCCACGTTCAAGATTCCTTCACACGCGTCCGTGGGCGGCGTAGGCGACGCCATCGCCGCGGATGGCGCGAACGTTATGGTAGGCATGACCAGCGCAGGAGGCGCAGTCGCCGTGCCCACTACGGCAGGAAAGGGCGGTGGAGGCGGTGGAGGCGGTCACCTTCCATGACCCTCTAGCGGAGACAACAACAATGGCACGGGTAGCGTGGGCACGCAACTCCCGCCTCCTTGATGCACCGGCGAGCACAGCCACCGGAGCAATACTGTCCGGTCGGGCGCTAGCCGAGATCCTCCCACTGCAATGACTATGGCGGCGGCGAGGGAGACAACATCGAAGCACACGACGCATTTGTCGCGAGATGGAAGTGACGTGACCCCAAGCGACGTTGTCGATCACGCACAGCAACGCCCGCATGGCAAGACGCTTGTTGATCAAGCTCAAGATCTTCAGATGCCACCTCCGCCACGCCAACCTGCTGTCACCCCCATGGTAAGGCGGCAAGACCGCAATGATGATCCTGCTAGCTCTGCGAGGAGTCGAGCGATGCCATGGTCTTCGCTTTCCAACATGTCTTCGATGGCAACGAAGGCGATGGCACGAGCCCAAATGCTATTGAACTTTCCTCCAGCAGCAAATAAGATGGATGAGTGGGTGACCACCATTCAGAGTTTGATTGGGTTTGCGGAGGCTAACAAACCCCAGCTGGAGGAGCCCCCGCGACGCCCACAAATAGCACCAGTAGATCAGACTGATGGCCATGTTGTAGGTGGTGTGCCAACGGTGCAGTCACCTCCACGGCATCAACCACGACATTAGCATCAGCAGTCACAGCGAACCCAATGAGCTGTCGTGCCTGATGATGTGTCGATGGCCTCCTCAGATCCGCAGACGCAGCAAGATCAGCGGTAGGTGCTGCTGGATAGGCAAGCAGAAGATGCTTGTACCACCATTCAAGAGCGCCGGGAGGCGCGCCGTCAATCTGATGAGCGCACCGGTCTAGCCGTCGACATGCCAGCGCCTATTGTTGGCCGGTATCTACCTTACGAGTTTGGGTGCCCTGCTTTCACACGTGAGCTGCGGCAAGTCTGCTCGCTGTCCATCCGAGCGTTCAAGACAGAAGTTCCAGAGAAGTACGATGGCAAGTTCAACCTAGTAGAATTCCTGGGCATATACACAATTGTTGTGCAAGCTGCCGGAGGAAGGGATGAAAAGATCGTCGCCAACTATTTCCCATTGGTAATCAAACCCAATGTGAGATCTTGCTTGATGAACTTGCCAGAGAATTCCATTTCTTCATGGTCAGATCTATGCAACAAGTTCATTGGTGCCTTCACCGGGGGCCAGAAAGGCCCTGGACAACCCAGCGACTTGCTAGCAATCCTGCAAAGAGAAGGAGAAGATCTACGCAAGTATATTCAAAGATTCAGCCGTGTGCACCGCAGCATACCAGATGTGTACCTTGCAACTGGATTGCCGAGTTCCATATGAACGTGCGCAATAACAATATGCGGGAGAAGATGAACATACGGCTACCAAAGACCGTCAATGAGCTCTACACATTGGCAGACAAATGTGCATGTGCTGAGGAGGGGAGAAGGCTCCCAGGGGAAGACGCTGGCGCTGAAGTCGATTCCGAGGACGAGGACGCCGCCATCCCGAAGAAGAAAGGCCGAAAGCACAATAGAAAGCGCAAGGGCAAGTCAGTTATGGCCGTGGAAGGGTTCGGAAACTCTAGTTCTGCCAAGAAAACCAAGGCAGAGAGCTCCAGCAAGGAAGCTGATAACCCACAAGTATAGGGGATCGCAACAGTTTTCGAGGGTAGAGTATTCAACCCAAAATTATTGATTAGACACACGGGGAGACAAAGAATATTTGTAAGTATTAGTAGTTGAGTTGTCAATTCAACCACACCTGGAGACTAAATATCTACAACAACATGATCAGTAGTTCAGTAGTATGGTAATTTGATAGTGATAGTAGCAATAGCAATAGCAATAGTAATGGTAACAGTAGTAGCAGTAATTTTGTAGCAGTTGTAACAGTAGCAGCAACAGTAGTAACTTAGCAAGGAACAATATGTAAGAAGCTCTTAGGCATTGGATCGGTGATAACGTTGGATAATATTCATCATGTAAAAGTCATAACCTAGGGCGACATAGAACTAGCTCCAATTCATCAATGTAATGTAGGCATGTATTCCGTATATAGTCATACGTGCTTACGGAAAAGAACTTCCATGGCATCTTTTGTCCTACCCTCCTGTGGCAGCAGGGTCCATAAGGAAACTAAGGGATATTAAGGCCTCCTTTTAATAGAGAGCCGGAACAAAGCATTAACACATAGTGAATACATGAAATCCTCAAATTACGATAATCACCGGAAAGAATCCCAATTATTGTCACCTTGGGGTTTGCGGATCATAACACGTAATAGGTGCGTATAACTTGCATAGTAGGATCAAGAACAGAAATATATTGGTGAAAACATAAATGGTTCAGATCTGAAATCATGGCACTCGGGCCCTAGTGACAAGTATTAAGCATAGCAAAGTCATAGCAACATCAATCTCATAACATAATGGATACTAGGGATCAAGCCCTAACAAAACTAACTCGATTACATGATAAATCTCATCCAACCCATCACCGTCCAGCAAACCTACGAAGGAATTACTCACTCCCGGTGGTGAGCATCATGAAATTGGTGATGGGGGATGGTTGATGATGACGAAGACGGAAGATCCCCCTCTCCAAAGCCCCGAACGGAATCCAGATCTGCCCGCCGATGAAGAACATGAGGTGGCGGTGCCTCCGTATCGTAAAACGTGATGAAACTTCCTCTCATATTTTTTTCTCGGGAAATCTGAATTTATAGCATCAGAATTAGGGTCAGCGAGCCTCATGGGCCCCACTACCCACCAAGGCGCGCCAAAGGAGGGTGGCGCGCCCTGGTTCCTAGTGGGCAGTAGGGCCCCCCCTCCAGTGGGTCTTTGCTCCAGTATTTTTCTTTTATTCAAAAATAATTCTCCAAAAAGTTTCGTACAATTTTGAGAACTTGTATTTCTACACAAAAACAACACCATGGTAGTTCTACTGAAAATAGAGTCAGTACGGGTTATTTTCATTCAAATCATGCAAAATAGAGTCCAAAAGAAGAGCAAAAGTGTTTGGAAAAGTAGATACGATGGAGACGTATCAACTCCCCCAAGCTTAACTCATTGCTTGTCCTCAAGCAATTCAGTTGACAAACTGAAAGTGACAAAGAAAAACTTTTACGAACTCTTTTGTTCTTGTGTCCATATATATGTTTAAATAACACCCAGGTTTTCAGCAAAGATCATGACTAACCATGCAAACGATAACTCTTAGAAATTATATCCACTCATATCACTGGCATAATCAACTAGCGAGCAATAATAAAATATCTCAAATGCCAACACTTTGTCAAAATAATCATGATATAATATGACAATAATGGTATGTCGCTAGCCCTTTCTGAGACCGCAAAACATAAATGTAGAGCACCTCCAAAGTTCAAGCAGCGACTAAACATTGCAACTCATGGTAGAAGAGATCCAGTCATGATGCACCCAACATTAACTATACACAATGCATGTGGATGACAATAGTGCTCTCAAGGATGGTGCTTGTTTGAGAAGGTGATGACTCAATAATAAAAGTAAAATAACATAAAAGTAAATAGATGGGCCCTTCGTAGAGGGAAGCAGGGATTTGCAGAGGTGTGAGAGCTCAAAGCTTAAATCAGAGATAAATATAATTTTGGGAGGTATACCTTTTCTGTCAATGTTAATACCAAGAGTTTTCAATATCTTCCATGCTAAACACATTAGCGACGGTTCTGAAGCGGTAAAAACAAAATTTACTCACCCTCCACCAACAAACACAAGCCATGGCTAGCCGAATCCTCGGGTGCCCTCCATACCAACAACTTTTCGGGGGAGTTTTGTTTAATTATTTGCAATTTTAATCATGGGACTGGGCATCCCGATTACTGGCCCCTCTCGTGTAATGACGAGTGAATAAACACTCATCATGAGAATAACCCGCTTAGCATGGAAGATACTGAGCACTCACTGTCGCTCCATGAGCGGTACGGGCACACAAAACAGATGTTCATTTGAATTTTTAGAGGTGTCACATGCAAATTTACTTGGAACGGTAGAGTAATACCGCATATAGGTAGATATAGTGGACTCATCTGGAATAACTTTGGTTTAAAGATTTGGATGCACAAGCAGTGTTCCCGCTTAGTACAGGCGAAGGCTAGAAAATAGGTTAAGAAGCGACCAGCTAGAGAGCGAAAATGGTCATGAACATGCGTTGTGAATAATTAACATTGAATACTAGCATTAGTAGGATATAAACAGCATGAACATAAATATCGTGGAGGCTATGCTAGTTTTGAATCAACTACATGTGTGAACATGTGCCAAGTCAAGCCACTCGAAACATTCAGAGGAGGATACCATATCATTGTACCACATCACAACCATTTTAATGCGTGTTGATATCTAAAATAAATCATAATCCACTCCTAGCTACTTAAGCATAACATGAGCAACTATAATCTCTAAGTGTCATCATAAACATGTTTAATCATAATAAGCTAAATCATGGATACTAAGTAAAACATATTTATAAAAACAAAAACAAATTGAGTTCATAACCGCCTTTCCTTGCCTCAGTCACTTCATCATATATCGTCATTATTTCCTTTCACTTGCATGACCGAATGATATGAAAATAATAATAGTGCAAGAGTGCCATGGACTAAGCTGGAATCTGCAAACATTTTATTCAAAGGAGAAGACAAAATAATATGGCCTCCTTGTTAGATCAACAATAATGCAAATGAAAGCCACTCAACATTTTCATCGTGATCTTCTCCTTAGTACGACTCAACAAAGAAAAGAATTTCAGAGAAACACATTGAAATATTTTTGCAGTTTTTGGTTTTTCTTGAAAAAAGCAAATTAATAAAGGAAAAAAAAAGAAAAACTATTTACATGGGAAAGCTCCCAACAAGCAAAAGAAGAACGACAAATCTTTTTGAGGTTTCTTTTAATACTACAGCTAATTTAAACTAGAAAGAAAAACCGAAAAGAAGCGAAAAATATTTTTGGATTTTCTCAAAGTTTTTCAAACACACAAGAAGAAAGCGAGAAAATAAATCTAATCATGGATAATATAATGAAAGACGATGAACACCGACAACTAAAGTGAAATGTGTGAACATGAATGTAATGTCGGTGAGAAATATATACTCCCCCAAGATTAGGCTTTTGCCTAGATTGATAATCACCATCCTTGGCTTGGGTAATAGTCAAAATGATAGCTTGTGGACGCTCTAGGTGTGGCCTCCTCAGCCAGACGGGAAGCTTCCACTGCTGCGTTGTAATCACGTGCCTCTCTCTCATAAATGTAATACCTTCCTTTACACTGTAATCAAACAGAGCAGGTGCGGGCAAAATAACAGGTGCAATAGGTTTTTTATTGAACATCAAGTTATAATTGTAATTTGTCGCTCCATACTTAATGAACTTACGACGCTGCATTGCATCAAAGCCTAAATATCTATTAGGTAAAATAGGATCATTTGGCAAAGGTGAAACTCTTAGCCTTGCAGCTACGCGGGAGGCATAAATTCCTCCATATAAATGACCACTATCAGCATTCCGTTGTAGCCTCCATGCAACAATTACTCCAAGATTATATCGTTTAATGCCTGTTAAAGTAGTATGTAAAAGGCTCAAATCTGGGGCATAGAGTGTACTGCAGTCTTTTTTACCCACGACGCATTTTCCATTAAATAGTGCAAAGTAACGGATGGAGGGAAATTTTATACTTTTTATTCTAGCTTGTGTAACTCCTCTATCCTCACCACAGCAGAGGCTTCTCAAGAACATTTCATAATCAGATTTTGGTGGTTCATCTAACGAACCCCAATATGGAATTTTGCTTACATCACAGAATTCTTCTAAAGGAATACTATAGGTTCTATCATAAAGGCAAAATGAGACCCTAGAATCATGAGAATGATACTTAAACTTTTTGGTCACGATTCAGCAAGGTTGTAATGCAGAGTACACTTATTTGGGATGAAGGGAGCGAGCTCAGTGTTGTGAACATACTGATCAAATTCTTCTTTAATACCCTCACCTATCATAAACTCGTCACACGGCCATAGGCACGATCTGGTGTCGGTATCCCGCACCAAGCTTGCCATTGATTCAACATAGGCTTGTCGTATCAAGCTTTCACTCGATGATGCCTCCGAGGATCTCCGCCTCGAAGAAATCTTCCTAATGAGGTGCATTTTATCTGCGAATAATTTCTGAAAATTTTGGGTCAGAAAATGATATCAATAAAAGTTCACAAGATTGATAGCAACTACCCATAAGGATGTCTAGAGGCTATATCAAGCACTCAAACTACTTGGAACTCAAAGAATCTAACATGCAAGCTCATTTTCAGTAGCGCGAAGAGTAACTAATTACTCAAAATATAAACCACTAAAGAAAAAACTAATTGGAGCAATGGAGGAGTCACATACCATGTAGCAATCCCCCAAAACAGTTTAAAAAATGGAGCTCTGAGCAAAGAGATCGAAAATCTCAGGTTTGGGAGCAAGAACACGAGAGAGAGAGAGAGCTACAGGGATTTTTTTTCTGGAGGTGAGTGATAGTGTGAGCTAATGGAGTAAGTGAGGGGGTCCTTGTGGGGCCCACTACCCACCAGGGCACGCCAGAAGGGTGTGGCGCGCCCTGGTGCCTAGTGGGCACCTGGGGCACCCCCTGTGGTGTTTTCAGTGCCAGAAACTCTCAAATATTCAGAAAAAATTGTGTTAAAATTTCATGTCATTCTGAGCACTTTTATTTTTGTGCTATTTTTATTGCACGGATAATTCAAAAAATAGGATAATCATCGCATTTTATTGCATTTAACTAAAAATAACAGAAGACAAAAGGTGTGTACAGAGGGTTGTGCTTACTAAATTCATCGACCACATGTCTCAAAAATAATCCATCAATAAGGTTGATCAAGTCTTATTTATAACCTACTTTCGATTAACATGAAACCGAAGAATCTTTGTATAACACTAGGTTACCTCAACGGGGATATGCATCTCCCCAACAATAAGTATTTCATATTTCTTTTGACAGTAGGAAGAGGAAGTTGAAAGCTTCCAATAGTAATTGTCAGAGTCTTTTCAATAACATTAATACCATTCATTTGAAATTGTTTCTTCGGAAAGTGCAGTGTATGCTCATTACCATTGATATGAAAAGTGACCTTTCTTTTGTTGCAATCCATAACAGCCCCTACAGTATTTAGAAAGGGTCTACCAAGGATAATCGACATGTTGTCATCCTCGGGCATATCAAGTATAACAACATATGTCAAGATAGTAACATTTGCAACTACAACGGGCACATCCTCACAAATACCGATAGGTATGGTAGTTGATTTGTCAGCCATTTGAAAACATATTTCAGTAGGTGTGAGTTTATTCAAATCAAGTCTTTGCATAAAGAGAAATGTATAACTCTAACACCGGCTCCCAAATCACATAAGGCGGTTTGGACATAACTTCTTTTAAGGGAGCATGGTATAGTTGGTATTCCTGGATCTCCTAGTTTGTCCGGTACTCCATCCTTAAAAGAATAATTAGCAAGCATGGTGGATATTTCAGCTTCAGGTATTTTTATTTTATTGGTGACAATATCTTTCATATATTTATCATAAGGGGCCATCTTCAAAATATAAGTCAAACGAGTACGCAAAAAGACTGGCCTAATCATTTCAGCATAGCGTTCAAATTCTTCCTCGTCCTTATTCTTAGATGGTTTAGGTGGAAAGGCATGGGTTTCTGAACCTATGGTTCTCTTTCTTTACCATGTTTTCTAGCAACAAAACCTTTTTTTATCATAACGTTTATTTTTAGAAGGTGAGTTATCAAGATCAAGAGTAGGTTCTATTTCAACATCATTATCAGGTTCTTTATCATTTTCTAGTTGTGCGTCAACATGAGCATCATCATTGTCATTTTTATTATCACTAGGTGAATGTTCATTACCATATTGTGTTTCGGCATCAGAAATAGAGACATCATTATTATCTTCGGAAGGTTTTTCTACCTTAGGTTCACTAGAAGTATGCAAAGTCCTATCATTCTTCTTTTTCTTTTTCCTTCTCTTTTTAGAAGGATTAGGTGCATCAACATTAATTCTTTGGGAGTCTTGTTCAATTCTTTTAGGGTGTCCCTTTGGATAAAGTGGCTCCTGAGTCATTGTACCTCCTCTAGTCATTACTCTAACAGCATGATCATTCATATTATTATTCATTTCATTGAGCAATTCACTTTGAGATTTAGCGACTTGTTAGAGATTTTTTTGAACCATAGATGCATGTTTACTAACACCTTAACATCATTAAAAATTCTAAATAACATGTCACTCAAGAGATCAATCATGTAAGCATTTTGTTTCAATTGTATCATAACATTTGCATTAAAATGATCTTGCTCAATAATATAGTTGTCAAATTCATACAAACATTGACTAGGATATTTATTATAAGAAATATCACCTTCATCAAACTTTATAAGAGAATTTACCTCTACCACCTGTGGTCGTGTGTCAAGACCATGTATTTCTTCAATAGGTGGTAAATTCTTAACATCTTCAACTTTAATACCTTTTTCCTTCATGCATTTCTTTGCTTCTTGCATATCTTTAGGAATGAGAAATAAAATACCCCTCTTCTTCGGAATAGGTTTAGGCGGTGGTTTAGGAAGTGTCCAATCATTATCATTCTTCAATATGTTATTCAATAATTCTTCCACTTGTTCAATAGTTCGTTCCCTGAAAACACAACCAGCACAACTATCTAGGTAGTCCCTAGAAGCATCGGTTAGTCCATTATAGAAGATATCAAGTATTTCATTTTTCTTAAGAGGATGATCAGGCAAAGCATTGAGTAATTGGAGAAGCCTCCCCCAAGATTGTGGGAGACTCTCCTCTTCAATTTGCACAAAGTTAAATATTTCCTATAAGGCAGCTTGTTTCTTATGTGCAGGAAAATATTTTTCAGAGTAGTAGTAAATCATATCCTGGGGACTACACACAGAACCACGAGCAAGAGTATTATACCATATCTTAGCATCACCCTTTAACAAAAAAGGAAATAACTTAAGAATATAGTAATAGCGAATTTTCTCCTCATGAGCAAATAGGGTGGCTATATCATTTAATATAGTAATATGCGCCACAACAGTTTTAGTTTCATAGCCATGGAAAGGATCAGATTCAACCAAGGTAATTAACTCAGGATCAACAGAGAGTTCATAATCTTTATTAGTAATAAAGATAGGAGAAGTAGCAAACTTAGGATCATATTTCATTCTAGCATTCAAAGATTTTTCTTTCAACTTGCATAGTTATTTCTTAAGATCATCTCGATCCTTACAAGCAAGAAAGTCCCTAGCAACCTCTCCCTCCATAACATAACCTTCAGGTATGTCAGGCAATTCATATCTAGGGGCACTAGTTCCAATAGGTGGATCATAATTTTCAGTATCACTAATTTCATCAGTTTCAGTAATTTCATTGGTTTCAGCATTCTCAATTTCCTTAGCTCTAGCAAGTTGTTCATCAAGAAATTCACCAAGAGGCACAGTCTTATCAAGCAAAGTACGACATCATCATAAGCATCATTCATAACAGAAGTAGCATCATCAATGACTTGCGACATATTAGAATTAATAGCAAGTGGTGGTATTGCAAGCTTACTCAAAACATAAGGTGAATCAAGTGCAGAGCTAGATGGGAGTTCCTTACCTCCCCTCGTCTTAGAGGGAACGATCTTGGTTCTACCATCCTTAAGATTCTTCATAGTGATCAATAGATATAAATCCCAAGTGACTGAACAAATATAGCTATGCTCCCCGCAACGGCGCCAGAAAAAGGTCTTGATAACCCACAAGTATAGGGGATCGCAACAGTTTTCGAAGGTAGAGTATTCAACCCAAATTTATTGATTCGACACAAGGGGAGCCAAAGAATATTTGTAATTATTAGCACTTGAGTTGTCAATTCAACCACACTTGGAGACTAAATATCTGCAGCAATGTGATTAGTAGCATAGTAGTATGGTAATTTGATAGTGATAGCAGCAATAGTAACGATAACAGTAGTAGCAGTTGTAATGGTAGCAGCAACAGTAGTAACTTAGCAAGGAACAATATGTGAAAAGCTCATAGGCATTGGATCGGTGATAATGTTGGATAATATTCATCATGTAAAAGTCATAACCTAGGGCGACATAGAACTAGCTCCAATTCATCAATGTAATGTAGGCATGTATTCTGTATATAGTCATACGTGCTTATGGAAAAGAACTTCCATGGTATCTTTTGCCTACCCTCCTGCGGCAGCAAGGTCCATAAGGAAACTAAGGGATATTAAGGCCTCCTTTTAATAGAGAAACGGAACAAAGCATTAACACATAGTGAATACATGAACTCCTCACATTACGGTAATCACCGAAAAGAATCCCAATTATTCTCACCTTGGGGTATGCGGATCATAACACGTAATAGGTGCGTATAACTTGCTTGGTAGGATCAAGAACACAAATATATTAGTGAAAACATAAACGGTTCATATCTAAAATCATGGCACTCGGGCCCTAGTGACAAGCATTAAGCATAGCAAAGTCATAGCAACATCAATCTCAGAACATAATGGATAATAGGGATCAAGCCCTAACAAAACTAACTCGATTACATGATAAATCTCATTCAACCCATCACCGCCCAGCAAGCCTACGAAGGAATTACTCACTGCCGGTGGTGAGCATCATGAAATTGGTGATGGAGGATGGTTGATGATGACGAAGACGGAAGACCCCCCTCTCTGAAGCCTCGAACGGACTCCTGATCTGGCCTCCCGATAAAGAACATGCAGAAGCGGCGGCTCCGTATCGTAAAACGTGATGAAACTTCCTCTCTTATTTTTTTCTTGAGAAATCTGAATTTATAGCATCGGAATTAGGGTCAGCGGAGCCTCATGGGCCCCACTACCCACCAGGGCGTGCCAGAGGGGGATGGTGCGCCCTAGTGCTTAGTGGGCAGCAGGGCGCCCCCTTCAGTGGGTCTTTGATCCAGTATTTTTCTTTTATACCAAAATAATTCTCCAAAAAGTTTTGTGCAATTCCGAGAACTTTTATTTTTGCACAAAAACAACATCATGGTAATTCTGCTAAAAACAGCGTCAGTCCGGGTTAGTTTCATTCAAATCATGCAAATTAGAGTCCAAAACAAGAGCAAAAGCGTTTGGAAAAGTAGATATGACGGAGATGTATCAGAAGCTGCCACGTGCGCTGATTGCCAGGTAGTTGTGGCGGGCAAGAAGGCCGGCAAGTCTGAAGGGCCAAACTGTAAGATTCACCGTACCAAGGGGCATGATCTCCAGGAGTGCTGATAAGTCGAGCAGCTGGTTGAGAAGCAAAAGGCTGAGTACGAGAAGAATGAGAAGTTGAAGGGCCAGGATGGTATGGGTAGGTCCGGCATGAAAGGTTGCGGTGGCCGAGGAGGGTGCCGCGGCAAGGTTAACCAGCAGAAAGAGAAGCCTGCCAGGGGCAAGGAAAGGAAATAAGAAGATGATGAGAGTGAAGAGGAAGATGAGGACGAGTCCAGTGAGCAAGAATTCCAGAAGGCAACAGAAGCCATGTGCATTGACAGGGGTGCATCCTTGCATTCCTCTCACCGCCAGCTTAAACACTAGGCACACGAAGTCAATGCAGCGGAGCCGACAGCAGATGCTCAGAGGCCCCTCAAGTGGTCCTACACGCCTATCATTTTCGATGCCAAGGATCACCCTGATCGCACAACTGTGGTCGGGTGCCTGGCATTTTTGGTTTCACCAACAATACGGAACCTCAAGGTCACAAAAGTGTTAGTTGACAGTGGGGCAGCCTTGAACTTGATCTCTCCTGAAGTGATTGAGAGGCTGCAAATCCCTGATGAAGAGCTTGAGAAAATGGGGACATTCCAAGGAATTAACCCGGGAAGGAGCCAACCTAAGGGAAAGATCATGCTGCCGGTGACATTTGGCGGGGAACTTAACTACAGGACACAGAAGATAGTATTTCATGTGGTTAAGATCCCGTTGCCGTTTAATGGGATCCTTGGTCGTCCGGCATTGGCTAAGTTCATGGTAGCATCCCATTATGCCTATAACACAATGAAGATGTCGGGGCCAATGGGTGTCATTTCCATTCACTCTGAAAAAAAGGATGCATCCATATGTGTTGACAAGCTTTACACAGATGCGGTTGCAGCAGAGACTATCGAGGGCGCAACTCCCACCAAGAAAAAGAAGGGCAAGAAGCTTGGCAAGACATCTAGCAAGAATTCTAGGAAGCGCGCCTCTTCGGAGTGCCAGGCATCCGTCGATGACTTGCCGGAGAGCTCTGCCGGCAAGAGATCCAAGTCCACTCCACCTGCGACAAAGAAGGTGCCAGCGAAGGAGGACGGCACTGGCGGTAGTTTCACCATCAGTGCCACTCTTGATAGTAAATAGGAAAGCGCGCCCGTTGCATTCCTGCGGGCGAATGTAAATGTGTTTGCATGGCAACCATCTGATGTCCCCGGTGTTCCCAGGGAGCTAATTGAGCACCACCTTGTTGTCTGTCCCCACGCTCGGCCCGTCAAGCAGAAGGTCAGGAAACAAGCTTTGGAATGACAACAATTTATCGTAGAAGAAATCAAGAAACTTGAAGCAGCAGGTCTGGTTAGGGGAGTGCTGCATCCAACTTGGTTGGCAAATCCAGTTGTTGTGTGCAAAGCAAACGGGAAGTGGAGACTTTGTATTGACTACATTGATCTCAATAAAGCATGTCCAAAGGATCCTTTCCCCTTGCCGTGCATTGATCAGATTGTGGACTCCACTCCTGGGTGTGAATTGCTCTCATTCCTTTATCCATATTCTGGAAATCATCAGATATTCATCGCCAAGGAAGATGAGAAAATCGCGTTCATTACTCTATGTGGCACGCATTGTTTTGTATGTATGCCTTTCGGACTAAAGAGCACTGGTTCAATGTTTGCGAGAGCAGTCCAAATTGGTTTTGAGCCACAGTTACACAGGATTATAGAAGCTTATATGGATGATATAGTGGTTAAGACCAAGGACAAATCGACCCTCATTCAAGACATGGAAGAAACATTCACAAATTTGCGCAGAACCAACATGAAGCTCAACCCTGAGAAGTGCGTGTTTGGCATTCCGTCTGGTAAACTCCTTGGGTTCTTTGTGTCTCAGCGGGGAATAGAAGGAAATCCCGACAAGATCAAGGCCATCGAGCAGATTCAAGCACCCAAGACAGTCAAATATGTGCGGCGTCTTGCTGGCTCTGTTGCTGCTTTGAGTAGGTTCATTTCAAGATCTGCTGAGCGCACCCTGCCATTTTTCAAGATATTGAAAAAGGCAGGTCCAGTAAAATGGACTCTGGAAGCGGAGGCTGCGCTGCAAGATCTAAAATGGTACCTATCCTCTGCGCCAACCTTAGTTGCACCTAGGCCACATGAGCCGTTGTTGGTATATCTAGCGGCAAGGAATCAGGTGGTCAGTGTCACGCTAGTTGCACAGAGAGAAGCTGGTGATGAAGAAACAACAGCGGCAAGTTGGTCCTACGACAAGGCAGAGTCCAATGTCGGCAAGACAAAAATGGTACAAGTAGAAGTAGTTAGACAGTAGATAATGCCAAAGAAGAAAGTGGTGCAGCGACCAGTATACTTTGTTAGTTCTCTCTTGCAGGGGCTAGATCAAGGTTCTCTGGTGTGCAGAAGCTGCTTTCAGTCTCGTCATAGCCTCGAGAAAGCCCCATTGCAGTGTATTCTGAGGAATCCAGAAGCAGCCGGCAGTATAGTGGAGTGGGCACTGGAGTTGTCAAGTTTTGCACTTTGGTTTGAGAGAACTTCAACTATTCAGAGCAGAGCCTTGGAGGAATTCATTGCAGAATGGCCGCCAACACAAGATGAAGAAATTCCGGAATCAACTCTCCCCGGTAAAGAGATTGAGAAATAATGGGTCATGTACTTTTACGATGCCTTCTCGCTACAAGGAACCGGTGCTGGAGTATTGCTTGTCGCACCGACCGGAGAATACCTCAAGTACGTGGTTCAAATGCACTTTCCCAAGGAGAAGGCAACCAACAACACCATAGAATATGAGGGGATCCTTGCCGGTCCCAAAATTGCGGTGGAGTTGGGTATCAGAAAGTTGATTGTTCACAGAGATTCGCAACTTGTTGTGAAACAGGTAAACAAGGATTATCAAAGCCCTTGATGGAAGCATACGTGGAAGAAGTGAGAAAATTGGAGGAACACTTTGGCAGGTTGCAAACAGAGTATATCACCTGTGAGGAGAACATCATTGATGATCATGTATCAAAGTGTGCTACCCAAAAGCTGCCTCTGGAACCAGGGACTTTTGTACTCCATTTGACTTAACCATCAGTTACTCCATCAACACAAGCTAATAAGAGAAGAAAGTTGAACACTAGAAAATATTTTCCGGCAGAGCTTCCTAAGACCGCCAGTGAGAATGTTGCCGGGAGTAGCAACGCACTTGCTGGTGAGCTGCAGCCTCGCATAGAACCTCAGGTTCTTGTCGTTGAGGATAGCGCTACCACAGCCACAGAGATGCCTTATGCCTTGTCGTTGAGCCGCAAGCTCCAGCATGGGCACAACATATAGTTCAATTTCTCCAAATAGGAGAGCTTCCCGATGAGCAAGAGCAAGCTGAGAAAGTAGCCAATCCATCAGGTATGTATCAGTTTGTGGATAACACTCTGTGTAGAAAGAGACCGAATGGGGTGAAATTGAAGTGCATTTGCCGGGAAGACGGACTCAGGTTGTTGGCAGAGATACATGGAGGCATATGTGGCTCTCACGTAGGATCAAGAGGCCTTGTTGGAAAAGCTTTCCGACAAGGTTTTTATTGGCCCACTGCCCTCCAAGATGCACTGAGCTAGTAACAAGATGTGAAGCATGCCAGTTCCATTCAAAGAACATACATCAGCTAGCACAAGCTCTCCAAACGATTCCTCTTTCCTGGACCTTTTCGGTCTGGTGGCTCGATATCTTGGGCCCTTCCCCTGTGCTACCGGGGGCTTTAAGTTCTTGTACGTCGCCATCGACAAGTTCACAAAGTGGCCTGAAGTAGAGCCAGTGATGAAGGTGAATGCACAATCAGACGTCAAGTTCCTTAAGTGACTAGTTTGCCATTTTGCAGAGTCATTACCGACAACAGCATACAGTTCACGAGCCGCACCTTCATGCAGTACATCCAAGGATTGATTTGCCTTTGTTGCTCATCCGAGAAGCAATGGGCAAGCAAAACAGACAAATGCTGAAGTGTTGCATGGCCTCAATACAAGAACCTTTGACAGGCTGCACAAGTGTGGAAGGCACTGGATTGATGAGCTGCCGGCAGTTCTTTGGTCACTCAGAACGACACCAAATCGAGATACTGGCCAAACACCCTTCTCCCTAGTTTATGGTCTAGAAGCAGTGCTCCCCACGGAACTCACATACGGGTCGCCTCGAGTGCTTGCCTATGATGAGGTAGAGCAAGAGCAGTTGCGGCAAGATGATGCTATGCTCCTCAAGGAAGATCGTCTTCGGGAGGTTGTGCGAGCTGCATGCTACCAGCAAGCCTTGTGCCGCTATCACAGCCACAAGGATCATGCCCGAAGTTTTGAGGAAGGCGACCTTGTTCTTTGGCGCGCTCAATTCGCCAAAGGATCAAACAAGTTGATGCCCAAGTGGGAAGGCCCTTATCGGGTAGCACGAGTCACCAGACCAGCCGCAGTCCGTCTGGAGACCGAAGATGGCATTCGTGTGCTAAACTCGTGGAATATCAAGCATCTTCGCAAATTCTACCCATGAGGCACAGTTGCCCGGGCCTTGCCCCAGCAACCCCTTTTGTACAACCTTTGTCTCCAAGACTTGTAACCCTTTGTACAAAGCCAGGCACAGACACTGTGCATATGTGCATAAAACTAAGTGCTTCACAACCTGTTATGCATCTTTACTTATGTATCGATACACATAGCACTGTGATTATATTCTTGCTTGAATGAAATGGCTAACATACCGCCAAGGTCCCACGTAACACTCCTTTCTCTCCTTTCTTTTTCTCAAAGTCAGGAGGGACTCCTCGCATGCAAGTTTCCCGGTGGAAGTGATGATGGAGTACCGTTATGAAAATGGCATTGTTACACGTTTCGTACAACAAGAAGTACAGCAAAGAAAGACAAGTTGAAAGACAAAATTTTCTTTGTTACATTTACAGTTCTCCCTTTGCACGATTTTGTGCTGTATGAGAAACCTGAACACGAGGAAATCTTGTTGTGTTTATTCGCGCTATTATCTTGCCTCGAGTCCGCTCGGCAAGATCTTTGTAGCAACATTGAGACCGGCAAGTTACCTTCTCGGTGACAGAACTACCAGTAGGCTGCTAAGGACCAATTCCTTGAAGCGCTCGTGGCAAGTATGTGTGCCGACAAGCTTCCAAACTGCGTAGGGTGTCGGATCTAAATAATACAAGAACAAAGAAAAATGAGGGAAACTATACACGTTTATTTGAGCATGACAAATATCATATATTTATTGAGAAGTGCTCGATAAACTATTTCTTAGCCCTTTCTTCCCAGGGTTTACATCGAGTACAAGGAGGGCAAAAGGGGTGCATAGGCGAAACTCTCCCGGCTGGCTAGATGACGGTCATGTCGATGCTCAGCTACAGATGATGGTGCTGCCGGCCTTCAGCTGGAGTCCTAGTCGCCGTCTTCGGACTTGACGCTTGGGGACTCGCCATCGTTGTCTTCACCATCATCCTCCTCGTCGTTATCGCTCGAAGAGGCGCTTTCGCTACTGCGCGAGCTCTCCATGCAGCACTCCATGCGAGCGCTTGAAGCCCCGAAGAACTTCACAGAGAGCGTTGATACGTCTCCAATGTATCTATAATTTTTGAAAGTTCCATGCTATTATATTATCTGTTTTGGATGTTTTATATGCATTAATATTCTATTTTATATTATTTTTGGGACTAACCTATTAAACTAGAGCCCAGTGCTAGTTTCTGTTTTTTCCTTGTTTTTGAGTTTTACAGAAAAGGAATATCAAACGGCGTCCAAACAAAATAAAACTTTATGATGATTTTTCTTGGACCAGAAGACACCTACGTGACTTGGAGAGAGGGCAAGAAGAGTCCCGAGGAGGCCACAAGCCTCTAGGGAACGCCAGGGGGCGCCCTGAGGGCTTGTGGGGCCATCGGGTGTCCTCCAACCCTAATTCCACCTCTATAAATTCAGAAATATTCCCCAAACATAAGAAGCATCCACCAAAATACTTTTCCGCTGCCGCAAGTCTCTGTTCCCATGAGATCCCATCTTGGGGCCTTTTCCGTCACCCTGCCGAAGGGGGATTCGATCACGGAGGACCTCTACATCAACCTTGCTGCCCTTCCGATGATGCGTATATAGTTTACCATAGACCTACGGGGCCATAGCTAGTAGCTAGATGGCTTCATCTCTCTCTTTGATCTTCAATACCATGTTCTCCTCGATGTTCTTGGAGTTCTATTCGATGTAATCTTATTTTACGGTGTGGTTGTTGAGATCCGATGAATTGTGGATTTATGATCAGATTATCTATGAATATTATTTGAGTCTTCTCTGAAATCTTTTATGAATTATTAAGATATCTTTGTATTTCTCTTCAAACTATCAGTTTGGTTTGGCCAACTAGATTGGTTTTTCTTGCAATGGGAGAGGTGCTTAGTTTTGGGTTCAATCTTGCGGTGTCCTCATCCAGTGACAGAAGGGATAGCGAGGCACGTATTGTATTGTTGCCATCGAGGATAAAAAGATACGTTTATATCATATTGCCTGAGTTTATCCCTCTACATCATGTCATCTTACTTAAAGCGTTGCTCTATTCTTATGAACTTAATACTCTAGATGTAGGCAGGAGTCGGTCGATATGTGGAGTAATAGTAGTAGATGCAGAATCATTTCGGTCTACTTGTCACGGACGTGATGCCTATATTCATGATCATTGCCTTAGATATCGTCATAACTTTGCGCTTTTCTAGCAATTGCACAACAGTAATTTGTTTACCCACCGTATGTTTTCTCTCAAGAGAGAAGCCTCTAGTGAAACCTATGGCCCCCTGGTCTATTTTCCATCATATATTTTCAGATCTATAAACCAAAAAACACAAAAATACCTTGCTGCAATTTATTTATATTTACTTTAGTTTGCTCTTTTATTTATCTTTTATACCCATCTCTATTAGATCTCACTCTTGGTCATGACCATGAAGGGATTGGCAACCCCTTTTTCGCATTGTGTGCATGTGTTTGTTAGTTTGTGCAGGTGCATAGATTGGAGACTTGCTTGTGCCTCCTACTGGATTGATACCTTGGTTCTTAACTGAGGGAAATACTTATCTCTACTTTACTGCATCACCCTTTCCTCTTCAAGGGAAAAATCAACGCAAGCTCAAGAAGTAGCAGGAAGAATTTCTAGCGCCATTGCCGGGGAGGTTCTACATCAAGCCTACCAAGTACCCATCACAAGCACTCATCTCTTGCACTTACATTATTTGCCATTTGCCTCTCGTTTTCCTCTCCCCCACTTCTAAAACGTTCTCAGAAAAATACAAAAATATTTGCCTTTTTATTCGCCTTCTTTCCGTTTGTCTTTTCATTTGGTTTTATGTCTTGGTTTGTTTGCTCATTCGCTTGGTATAATTGTGTGTTTATTGAAAATCAGGAAGCAAAAAGTTTATGGATCCTAATCCACTTGCTAATCTTTTTAAAAGATCCAACTTTGATGAACTAATTGCTAGTGAGTTGAGTGCACTAGATTATCTTTATGAAGTTTTGCTTGAAATTCATGAATCTGAAAATTGTGATGAAATTTATGAAGTGATTCATGATAGCTCCTTGAATGAAAAGCATGATTGCAATGATATTATTATAAATTCTATGAATGTCAATTGTGCTAATAATATGCAAAACCATAAGCTTGGGGATCCTAGTTTTGCTATGTCCACTACTTATTGCAATGATCATGATTGGGATGATAATACCTCTTATGATCTTGAAAATTTATGTAAGCCTCGTGATAATAATGTTTGCAATAATATTGAAAGTGGGTTTGGAAGAGTGTCAACTTTAGGTAATAATCATCCCACTACTTTGGAGTATGATCAATCTTATGAAATTTTTGATAAAAGTCGGCTTGGAGAAGTCATGACTTTATTTGATGATAAACCCACTATGTTGGAAGAGTGTCAACTTTGCATGCATGTGGATCATGAAGAGAATATTTTATGTGATAGCTATATTGTTGAATTTGATTATGATCCTACATGTAATTATTACGAGAGAGGAAAATATGGTTGTAGAAATTTTCATGTTACTAAATTACCTCTCGTTATGTTGAGATTGCTATTGTTTCTTTCTTCTTCCTTGCATATGCTGGTTTTTGCTTGTCTTGATAAATATTTTCCCTATAAAATGCCTATGCATAGGAAGTATGTTAGACTTAAACTTGTTTTTCACATGCTACATGATGCTCTCTTCGTGTTTCAATTTCTATTTTTCATGTGAGCATCATTAAAAATATCTACGCCAAGCTAAAAGGATTTAAAGAAAAGCGCTTGTTGGGAGACAACCCAATATTTTAATTTTCTGTTTTATGAGTATATACATTATTACCTCTGTATTAATTGTGTTTTGGTGTTTTAATTAGTGTTTGAGCCAAGCTAGACCTTTGGGATACATTGGAATATCGTTGATTTAGTTTTGCTAAAAAACAGAAACTTCTGTGTCCAGTAACAGAATTGTTTAAATTCACTGCAGCGTGGAAACATGTTGAATTTTTTAAAAAATATTCATATATGAATTTCCTTTGTTTTCCTAATTTTTCAGAATTTTTGGAGTTTCAGAAGTATGATTAATATTCTGGTTACTACAGACTATTCTGTTTTTGACAGATTTTGTTTTCTATGTGTTGTTTGCTTATTTTGATGAATCTCTGGGTAGTATCGGGGGGTATGTGATGTTTGCTTGAACTACGTCGGTATTTCCCCAAAGAGGAAGGGATGATGTAGCACAGCAACGGTAGGTATTTCCCTCAGTGATGAGACCAAGGTTATCGAACCAGTAGGAGAACCAAGCAACACTACGTAAGTAGCACCTACACACAAAGAACAAATACTTGCAACTCGACATGTTAAAGGGGTTGTCAATCCCTTTCGGGTAACGGCGCCAGAAATTGGCAAACGGACATGAGAAAGTTGTAATAGATTGATAGATGCAAATAAAAACAAATAAAATTCAGCGAGGTATTTTTGGGTTTTATATAATATAGATCTAAAAATAAAAGTGGCAAATAAATAAAAAAGTCAAATAGCAATATAGATCTGAAAGTATATGATGAGAAATAGACCCGGGGGCCGTAGATTTCAGTAGTGGCTTCTCTCGAGAAAAATAGCATATGGTGGTAAACAAATTACTGTTGGGTAATTGATAGAACTTTAAATAATTATGACGATATCCAGGCAATGATCATTATATAGGCATCACGTCTAAGATTAGTAGACCGACTCCTGCCTGCATCTACTACTATTACTCCACACATCGACCGCTATCCAGCATGCATATAGTGTATTAATTTCATGGAGAAACGGAGTAATGCAATAAGAACGATGACATGATGTAGACAAGATCTATTTATGTAGAAATAGACCCCATCTTATTATCCTTAATAGCAACGATACATACGTGTTGGTTCCCCTTCTATCACTGGGATCAAGCACCGTAAGATCAAACCCATCACAAAGCACCTCTTCCCATGGCAAGAAAAATCGATCTAGTTGGCCTAACTAAACCAAAGATTCGAAGAAGAAATACGAGGCTATAAGTAATCATGCATATAAGAGATCAAAAGACTCAAATAACTTTCATGGATAAAAACATAGATCTGATCATAAACTCAAAGTTCATCGGATCCCAACAAACACACCGCAAAAAGAGTTACATCAAATAGATCTCCAAGAGACCATTGTATTGAGAATCAAAAGAGAGATAGGAAGCCATCTAGCTACTAACTACGGACCCGTAGGTCTACAATGAACTACTCACGCATCATCGGAGAGGCACCAATGAGGATGATGAACCCCTCCGTGATGGTGTCTAGATTCGATCTGGGGTTTCTAGAACTTGCGGCAGCTGGAATTGATTTTCGTCGACTCCCCTAGGGTTTCTGGAATATTGGGGTATTTATAGAGTAAAGATGCGGTGCGGGAGGTGGCCGAGGTGGGCGCAACCCACCTGGGCGCGCCTTGGTGGGTTGTGCTCCCCTCGGAGCCCCCCTTAGGTACTTTCTTGGCCCAACTTGTGTCTTCTGGTCTAGAAAAAATCACCAAAAAGTTTCGCTGCATTTGGACTCCGTTTGGTATTGATTTCCTGCGAAGTAAAAAACAAGCAAAAAATAGCAACTGGCACTGGGCACTATGTCAATAGGTTAGTCCCAAAAAATGATATAAAGTTGCTATAAAATGATTGTAAAACATCCAAGAATGATAATATAATAGCGTGGAACAATCAAAAATTATAGATACGTTGGAGACGTATCAGCATCCCCACGCTTAATTCCTGCTCGTCCTCGAGTAGGTAAATGATAAAAACAGAATTTTTGATGTGGAATGCTGCCTAACATGTTCATCACATATTCTTTTCTTTGTGGCATGGACATTTGGACTTTTATATGATTCAAAGCAATAGTCTATTTTTGACATGAAGATTTCAATACTCAAGCATATCAACAAGCAACCATGTCTTTCAAAATATCAACACTAAAGCAAGTTATCCCTAGCCCATTATGCTCAATCATTGATCCATTCATGAAACACACTCGCATATTAGCTACACCCAATGCTCAAGTACGATCATAGTGCCCCTTAGTTGGTGCTTTATAAGAGAAGATGGAGACTCATAATAAAAATTGCATAAAGTAAAGGAAAGGCCCTTCGTAAAGGGAAGTAGGGATTTGTAGAGGTGCCAGAGCTCAAAGTGAAAAAACTAGAGATAACATAGGCGGTTCCCAATACTTTCCATGCTAGATATATCATAGGCGGTTCCCAAACAGAAAATAAATTTTATTCCTTTTTCCACCATACTTTCACTTTTCATGGCTAGCCATATCCACGGGTGCCTTCCATACCAACACTTTCCAAGCAATTTATTATTTGACAACATAAATTAAATTCATTTTTCATTTCGGGACTGGGCATCCCTAATACCTTTGTCGTACTCTCGTGCAATGACAAGTGAATAAACACTCATCTTGAGAATAACAGATCTAGCATGGAAATATATTAGCCAACCCCTATCGTTTCATGAGCGGTACAAGCACACAAAAGAAAAAATTATTTTGAAATTAGAGATGGCACATACAAATTTACTTAGAACAGCACGGAAATACCGCATATAGGTAGGTATAGTGGACTCATATGGCAAAACTGATTTAAGGATTTTGGATGCACAAGTAGTGATCATACTTAGTGCAAATGAAGGCTAGCAAAAGATTGAGAAGCATCCAACCAAGAAACGAAAAATCTCATAAGCAAGCATTAAGCATAACTAACACCGAATAATGCACCACAAGTAGGATGTAATTTCATTGCATAACTATTGACTTTCATGCTTGCATAGGGAATCACAAACCTTAACACCAATATTCTTACTAAAGCATAATTACTCATCAACATGACTCACATATTATATCAACATATCACAAAACTATTACAAGGAATCAAGTTTATTTTGTCCAATGATCTTCATGAAAGTTTTTATTATATCCTTCTTGAATATCTATCACTTTGGGACTAATTTCATAAGTTCCTTTTGATAGCTCAAACAAATCTAAGTGAAGAACATGAGCATAAAATTTTCTTCTCTCAAAATAATTTAAGTGAAGCAAGAGAGAATTTCTAAAAAAAATACTAACTCTCAAAGAAATCTAAGTGAAGCATGAGAGCATTTCTTCAAAAATACTAAGCACACCGTGCTAAAAAAGATATAAGTGAAGCACTAGAGCAATTCCATAGCTCATAAAGATTTAAGTGAAGCATAGAGAGCAATTCTAACAAGTCATAGCATAATTTTGGCTCCCTCAAATAGTGTGTCCAGCAAGGATTCATGACTTAAAATAAAAAGCAAAACAAGCAAAGACTCATATCATACAAGACGCTCCAAGCAAAACTCATGATATGTGACGAATAAAAATATAGCTCCAAGTAAAATACTGATGGTCGTTAGAAGAAAGAGGGGATGCCACTCGGGCATCCCCAAGCTTAGTTGTTTGCTTCTCTTTGGATAATGGCTTGGGGTGCCATGGGGCATCCCCAATCTTAGGCTCTTCTTACTCCTTATTCCTTCATCCATCGTAATCTCACACAAAACTTGAAAACTTCAATCACACAAAACTCAACAAAACCTTCGTGAGATCCGTTAGTATAAGAAAACTAATCTTTACTTTAAGTACTGTAGAAACCTCATTAAAAATTTGTTATTGCATTATATATACTGTATTCTAACTTTACCATGGCTTATAACCTTTAATACAAACCATAGATTCATCAAAATAAGCACACAATGCAAAGAAAACAGAATCTGTCAAAAACAGAACAGACTGTAAAGATGCGAATTGTTATCATACTTATTTAACTCCAAATATTCTTAAAAACTAGTACAACATATACAATTTGTTTATAAAGCTTGTGTAAAAAATTCAGAATTTTTCGTCGCTTCTGTGATTTTAAACAATTATTTTACTGGACGCAAAAGTTTCTGTTTTTCAACAAGATCAAATCAACTATCACCCAACATGATCCCAAAGGCTTTTCTTGGCACAAACTCTAATTAAAACACAAAAAACACAATCATATCAGTAGCATAATTGTTCAAACACTCAATAACAGAAAGAAAAAGACAAAAATAAATTTTATTCATTGGGTTGCCTCCCAACAAGCGCTATCGTTTTATGCCCCTAGCAAGGCATTGATAATTTTAATGATGCTCACATGAAAGGCAAAAAAAATGAAGCACAAAGAGAACATCGTAAAACATGCGACAAACAAACTTAAGTCTAACATACTTCCTATGCACAGGAATTTTATAAGCAAACAAATTATCAAGACAAGAAATAGCCAGCAAATGCAAGGAAGAAGAATAAAACATAGACAATCTCAACATGAAGAGAGGTAATTTAGTAACATGAAAATTTCTACAACCATATTTTCCTCTCTCGTAATAATTACGTGTGGGATCATATTCAAATTCAACAATATAGCTATCACATAACATATTCTCTACATGATCCACATGCATGCAAAGTTGACACTCTTCCAAAATAGTGGGATCATCAAATAAAGTCATGACCTCTCCAAGCCCACTTTTATCAAAATTTTCATAAGATTGATCATGCTCCAAAGTAGTGGGATCATTTTTACCTAGAGTTGACACTCTTCCAAACCCACTTTCAATATTATCACAAACATATTCATCATGAGGCTTAAATAAATTTTCAAGATCATAAGAAGAATCACCCCAATCATGATCATTGCAATAAGTAGTGGACATATCAAAATTAGCATCCCCAAGCTTGGGGTTTTGCATATTATTAGCACAATTGATATTAATAGAATTTATAATAACATCATTGCAATCATGCTTTTCATTCAAGGAGCTATCATGAATCACTTTATAAATTCCTTCGTTTAACACTTCATCACAATTTTCAGATTCATAAATCTCAAGCAAAACTTCATAAAGATAATCTAGTGAACTCAATTCACTAGAAATTGGTTCATCATAATTGGGTTTGTGAAAAGATTAGCAAGTGGATGAGGATCCATAACAATAGATTTTTAGCAAGCGAAGATGCAAGCAAATAGAAGGCACATGGCAACACAAGCAAACATGAGATCTGACGAGAAAAAGGCGAACGAAAAAGAAGGCGAATAAAACGGCAAATTTTTGTGAAGTGGTGGAGATGAAAACGAGAGGCAAATGGCAAATAATGGAAATTGCAAGGAGATGAGATTTGTGATTAGGAACCTGGTAGATGTTGATAATGTCTCCCCGGCAACGGCGCCAAAAATTCCTTTTGATGTTTGCTTGAACTACGTCGGTATTTCCCCAAAGAGGAAGGGATGATGCAGCACAGCAACGGTAGGTATTGCCCTCAGTGATGAAACCAAGGTTATCGAACCAGTAGGAGAACCAAGCAACACTACGTAAACAGCACCTGCACACAAAGAACAAATACTTGCAACCCAACGTGTTAAAGGGGTTGTCAATCCCTTTCGGCTAACGGCGCCAGAAATTGGCAAACGGACATGAGAAAGTTGAATAGATTGATAGACGCAAATAAAAACAAATAAAATTCAGCGAGGTATTTTTGGGTTTTTGATAATATAGACCTGAAAATAAAAGTGGCAAATAAATAAAAAAGACAAATAGCAATATAGATCTGAAAGTATATGATGAGAAAATAGACCCGGGGGCCGTAGATTTCACTAGTGGCTTCTCTCGAGGAAAATAGCATACGGTGGGTAAACAAATTACTGTTGGGCAATTGATAGAACTTCAAATAATTATGACGATATACAGGCAATGATCATTATATAGGCATCACATCCAAGATTAGTAGACCGACTCCTGCTTGCATCTACTACTATTACTCCACACATCGACCGCTATCCAGCATGCATCTAGTGTATTAAGTTCCTCGAGAAACAGAGTAATGCAATAAGAACGATGACATGATCTAGACAATATCTATTGATGTAGAAATAGACCCCATCTTGTTAACCTTAATAGCAACGATACATACATGTTGGTTCCCCTTCTATCACTTAGATCAAGCACCGTAAGATCGAACCCATCACAAAGCACCTCTTCCCATGGCAAGAAAAATCGATCTAGTTGGCCTAACTAAACCAAAGATTCGAAGAAGAAATATGAGGCTATAAGTAATCATGCATATAAGAGATCAAAAGACTCAAATAATTTCATGGATAAAAACATAGATCTAATCATAAACTCAAAGTTCATCGGATCCCAACAAACACACCGCAAAAAGAGTTACATCAAATAGATCTCCAAGAGACCATTGTATTGAGAATCAAAAGAGAGATAGGAAGCCGTCTAGCTACTAACTACAAACCCGTAGGTCTACAATGAACTACTCATGCATCATCGGAGAGGCACCAATGAGGATGATGAACCCCTACGTGATGGTGTCTAGATTGGATCTATGGTTTCTGGAACTTGCGGTGGCTGGAATTGATTTTCATCGACTCCCCTAGGATTTCTGGAATATTGGGGTATTTATAGAGCAATGATGCGGTGCGAGAGGTGGCCGAGGTGGGCACAACCCACCTGGGCGCGCCTGGGCCCCCAGGCGCGCCCTAGTGGCTTGTGCTTCCCTCGGAGCCCCCCTCAAGTACTTTCTTGGCCCAACTTGTGTCTTCTCGTCCAGAAAAAATCACCAAAAAGTTTCGCTGTGTTTGGACTCTGTTTGGTATTGATTTCCTGTGAAGTAAAAAACAAGCAAAAAACATCAACTAGCACTGGGCACTATGTCAACAGGTTAGTCCCAAAAAATGATATAAAATTGCTATAAAATGATTGTAAAACATCCAAGAATAATAATATAACAGCATGGAACAATCAAAAATTATAGATACGTTGGAGACGTATCAGTATGAACCATGGAGAAGTTGGAATAAAGTAGATATAACACCAATATAAATTTAGAATGAGTTCACAACAGTACCTAAAGTGGTGATTTATTTTATTATACTAACGGATCTGATGTGTTTTCTGTTGAGTTTTGTGTTGTGAAATTTTCAAGTTTTGGGTAAAGATTTGATGGACTATGGAATAAGGAGTAGCAATAACCTAATCTTGGGGATACCCAAGGCACGCCAAGGTAATATTCAAGGACAACCAAGCATCTAAGCTTGGGTATGCCTCGGATGGCATCCCCTCTTTTGTCTTCAATCCATTGGTAAATTTACTTGAGGCTATATTTTTATTCACCACATGATATGTGTTTTGCTTGGAGCGTCTTGTATGATATGAGTCTTTGCTTTTTAGTTTTCCACAATCATCCTTGATGTACACACCTTTTGATAGGGACACAGATTAATCATGAATTTATTGGAATACTCTATGTGCTTCACTTATATCTTTTGAGCTAGGCAGTTTTGCTCTAGTGCTTCACTTATATCTTTTTGAGCACGGCGGTGGCTTTATTTTATAGAAATTGATGAACTCTCATGCTTCACTTATATTATTTTGAGAGTCTTAAACAGCATGGTAATTTTCTTAGGTTATGAATTTAGTCCTAATATGATAGGCATCCAAGAGGGATATAATAAAAACTTTCATATAAAGAGCATTGAATAAGATGAGAAGTTTGATTCCTTGCATTTGTTTTGAGATATGAAGATGGTGATATTAGAGTCATGCAAGTGAGTAATTGTGGATTGGTAGAAACACTTGTGTTAAAGTTTGTGATTCCCGTAGCATGCACGTATGGTAAACCGTTATGTGATGAAGTCGGAGCATGATTTATTTTTTGATTGTCTTCCTTATGAGTGGCGGTCGGGGACGAGCGATGGTCTTTTCCTACCAATCTATCCCCCTAGGAGCATGCGTGTAGTACTTTGTTTCGATGGCTAATAAATTTTTGCAATAAGTATGTGAGTTCTTTATGACTAATGTTGAGTCCATGGATTATACGCACTCTCACCCTTCCACCATTGCTAGCCTCTCTAGTACCGCGCAACTTTCGCCGGTGCATTAAACCCACCATATATCCTTCCTAAAAACAGCCACCATACCTACCTATTATGGCATTTCCATAGCCATTCCGAGATATATTGCCATGCAACTTCCACCATTCCGTTTTATTATGACACGCACCATCATTGTCATATTGCTTTACATGATCATGTAGTTGGCATAGTATTTGTGGAAAGGCCACCATTCATATTTTTTATACATGTCACTCTTGATCATTGCACATCCCGGTACACCGCCGGAGGCATTCATATAGAGTCATATTTTGTTCTAGTATCGAGTTGTAATTCTTGAGTTGTAAGTAAATAAAAGGGTGATGATTATCATTATTAGAGAATTGTCCCATGTGGGGAAAGGATGATGGAAGCTACGATTCCCTCACAAGTTGGCATGAGTCCCCAAACTTTATAAAAAAATAAAAGAGGCCAAAGAAGCCCAAACAAAAAAAAAGAGAAAATAAAAAAATGAGAGAAGGGACAATGTTAATATCCTTTTTCCACACTTGTGCTTCAAAGTAGCACCATGATCTTCATGATAGAGAGTCTCCTATTTTGTCACATTCATATACTAGTGGGAATTTTTCATTATGAGAACTTGGCTTGTATATTCCAATGATGGGCTTCCTCAAATTGCCCTAGATCTTCGTGAGCAAGCAAGTTGATATGAGACTTTCTCCTTCTTTTTGTCTTCTCCACAACCACCATATTCTATTCCACCTATAGTGTTATATCCATGGCTTACGCTCATGTATTGCGTGAAAGTTGAAAAAGTTTGAGAACACCAAAAGTATGAAACAATTGCTTAGCTTGTCATCGGGGTTGTGCATGATGAAATACTTTGTGTGATGAAGATGGAGCATAGCCAGACTATATGATTTTGTAGGGATAACTTTCTTTGGACATGTTATTTTGAGAAGACATGATTGCTTTATTAGTATGCTTGTAGTATTATTGTTTTTATGTCAATATTAAACTTTTGTTTTCAATCTTATGGATCTGAATATTCTTGCCACAATAAAGAAGATTGCATTGATAAATATGTTAGGTAGCATTCCACATAAAAAATTTGTTTTTATCATTTACCTACTCGAGGACGAGCAGGAATTAAGCTTGGGGATGCTTGATATGTCTCCAACGTATCTATAATTTTTTATAGTTCCATGCTATTATATTATATGTTTTGGATGTTTTATATGCATTAATATGCTATTTTATATTATTTCTGGGACTAACCTATTAACCTAGAGCCCAGTGCCAGTTTCTGTTTTTTCCTTGTTTTTGACTTTTATAGAAAAGGAATATTAAACGGAATCCAAACGGAATAAAACTTTACGGTGATTTTTCTTGGACCAAAAGACACCTACGTGACTTGGAGAGAGGGCCAGAAGAGTCCCGAGGAGGCCACAAGCCTCTAGGGCGCGCCAAGGGGGGCTCCCTGAGGGCTTGTGGGCCCCTCGGGTGTCCTCCAACCCTAATTCCACCTCTATAAATTCAGAAATATTTCCCAAACATCAGAAGCGTCCACCAAAATACTTTTGTGCCGCCGCAAGCCTTTGTTCCTATGAGATCCCATCTTGGGGCCTTTTTCGGCACCCTGCCGGAGAGGGATTCGATCACGGGGCCTCTACATCAACCTTGCTGCCCTTTCGATGATGCGTGAGTAGTTTACCACAAACCTACGGGTCCATAGCTAGTAGCTAGATGGCTTCTTCTCTCTCTTTGATCTTCAATACCATGATCTCCTAGATGTTCTTGGAGTTCTATCCGATGTAATCTTATTTTGCGGTATTATCTATGAATATTATTTGAGTCTTCTCTGAACTCTTTTATGCATGATTAAGATATCTTTGTATTTCTCTTCGAACTATTGGTTTGATTTGGCCAACTAGATTAGTTTTTCTTGCAATGGGAGAGGTGCTTAGTTTTGGGTTCAATCTTGAGGTGTCCTCACCTAGTGGCAGAAGTGGTAGCGAGGTACATATGGTATTGTTGCCATCGAGGATAAAAAGATGGGGTTTATATCATATTGCTTGAGTTTATCCCTCTACATCATGTCATCTTACTTAAAGCGTTTCTTTGTTCTTATGAACTTAATACTCTAGATGTAGGCAGGAGTCGGTCGATGTGCGGAGTAATAGTTGTAGATGCAGAATCGTTTTGGTCTACTTGTCACGGACGTGATGCCTATATTCATGATCATTGCCTTAGATATCGTAATTACTTTGCGCTTTTCTATCAATTGCTCAACAGTAATTTGTTTACCCACTGTATGTTTTCTTTCAAGAGAGAAGCCACTAGTGAACCCTATGGCCCCCGGGTCTATTTTCCATCATATATTTTCAGATCTATAAACCAAAAAACACAAAAATACCTTGCTGCAATTTATTTATAGTTACTTTAGTTTGCTCTTTTATTTATCTTTTATACCCATCTCTATTAGATCTCACTCTTGTTCATGACCGTGAAGGGATTGACAACCCCTTTTTCGCGTTGTGTGCAAGTGTTTGTTAGTTTTTGCAGGTGCATATATTGGAGAATTGCTTGTGCCTCCTACTGGATTGATACCTTGGTTCTTAACTGAGGGAAATACTTATCTCTACTTTACTGCATCACCCTTTCCTCTTTAAGGGAAAAATCAACGCAAGCTCAAGAAGTAGCAAGCATGTCAGACTCCACTAACTTGAAGTGGAGGAGATGCCCTTGCTCCAGATAATGAGCACGAGCGAAGGATTTCGACCCACGCGTGAGGTACATGACGCCATTGGCGTGGAACTCGACGTTCACCCAAACGGAGCCGTTGCAGCAGCCGTTCACACGCAGCCACAGGCCGAGCGGTTGGTCGACCTCCATCACCCTGGCAAAGGGAAGGCGGAGCCGCAGCCGGCGTTGCAGTGGGTCGCGCAACTCGACGACAAACTCGAGCACCGTGTCTTCCGTATGGACTTCTACCGGAGGAGGAGCGGTTGGGGGCGGAACAACAAGCGTCCTACTCTGGCCACATCGGCCCTGAGCGCCACGTCTTCCACGAGCCTGACCTGCGGTCCCGCCCCGAGCACCGGTGCCGACCTCCACGGCCATAACCGAAGCAGGAGTACACTGCGGAGGGGAAGCTCTCACTACAATAGCAGAGGCGCGAGCTCGGCCTTTTCCCCTCGCCATGGTGGTGGCAGATGCAAGAGGAATAGAGAAGGGAATGGTGGATGAGAATCGCCTCATGCGGCCCCTCTTTTATAGGGGGAGGCCCGGGGGCTGGCTCTCCACCATTTTAGGGCAACCACCCCATTCCACCAGTCATACGCCCTGCATTTCTGGCCGGCATGTTACTTCATCGACCGCCCTGCCTCACCAATCCGATGCCCTGCCTACCCTGTTCAGCGCACTACTTCCACAACCGCCTCTCTCCACCAATCCCACGTTCCACGTATGACGCGCACCATGGGGAGGGATGCAGTAAAGGAGGAAGTGATGACAGGCATGGTAGTTACCTTTGGACACCCGTGACCATGGTTGTCTGAGCCACGCCCAGTAGCAACCAGTGTGTGTGCTTGCCCCTGGTCTCTCCACACGCGGTAAGCACCCGCCCGATGATTTGGTTTGCTGGAAGGAGGCCAAAGGTGGACACAAGTCCAAGTTAATGAAGAAGCAAGAAGATCTCAAGATACATAAATTGTTTCAAAAACTCCGAGGTCGATCCACACTGCATGTCTGTGCATTTTTTGGGCCTAGCCCAATGATGCCCGGCAGCACGTGTGGCCTAGGCCCGGGGGCTCCTATTGGTGTATTAAACACGGGTGTTTAATACCATGACCTATCCACAGATGAGTAGCAGCTCCCTTGCCAAACTAAAGTTATGAAGAATACCAAGGTTCAAAACAAGCCTCAAGATCAACTACAGAAGCAGCCCCTACCGGCAAGGCCGACCGGCAAGGTAAAGGCCCGACAAGCTCCTTGGCTGGCAAAACCCTACCAGCTGCCAGCGCTGCACCTCAATGAGCAGCTAGTCGCTGATGAGTGAGGTGTTGAGCCCGCAAGCGGTTACGTAAGGCTTGCCGGACACGTGTCAGCTCATCGGAAGGATTTTTTACCTTTATCGACACCCGTCCAGATAGCGTGTCAAGATAATAGGTGTTCGCTAGGCAAGCGGTGCAGCATCCTTGCCGGGGCTTCTCCTCCTCACGACACATAGCGATGCATTTAATACTTCTTGTCCTAACTAGCAGAGTTAGGTATAATAACACTGTTTGCTATCTAATCAACATGTAATTACCTTTTTGCCACTATGGTTACCCCTTGAGCTATAAAAGGAGGGCCATGGCAACCTTTACAAGGGTTTGAACACCAAAGCCCACGCACACTCGCACGTGTAGCTGCCTCCTCCTTGTGCCTTGCCGGAGGGGAAGCGCTCCTTGTACTTGTGCGTCCACACTTCTAGTACACCAAGGCAGGATAGGGTATTACACCTCAAAGGTGGCCCAAACCTGGGTAAAAGATCGTTGCGCCCTCTGTTAATCTTGCTCTTTGCGCTTTATGTATTCCCCTCGCTGAACCAAAAATGGGCTAGATCACCCCATAGATAGTGGTTCTACACCGACATATACAGACATAGTTTAGATTCGAATGCATGTTCACTCACTTTGCTTCGTATGTAGCCAATATTGGAATCTCTAAAAATACTTATATTTAGGAACAGATGGTGTATAAGACATGGGATGCAGCTAACCTCGACGGCAAACAACAGCATTGCACATTGTAGCCCTGTGTAAGTACATGGAAAGGCAATGTTAACTACAACAGGGTTAACATCCACCAAAAATAGCAAATGGTAATAAAACGACAGCATCTATAGTGATATCTTCATTGCAAAAGAGTAACACGGTAGCAAAGGGACGGATAAAAAATGGATAGAATTGTTTACGACAACAGGCACGTTTAACTACAAACAACCTAGTATAGCCATTGAAACTAGTACTGATAGAAATGAAATTGACAGAGTTAAATATCGCAAGGCAGGTGCTGCTAGAGTAGAGAATGGCCTTGTTGTCCATAAAAAGTTAAGGAAAATAGATAAGACGGGTTAGGCGTGTTTACTACAACATGCTTAATACATCAACCATACAAGACATAGCCATTGAAACTGGTATTGGTAAGATTGAACTGGTTAGTTCATACTTGGTAAGTCCTGAGGTGTAGTTCCTGGGGCACTTCATATGGGCAAGAGCCTGCCCCAAGTCGGCGGCAGCGGAGGCGAGGTGTTCCTCCGGGTCAAAGCATGGATCAATGCCGCTAACATGTGTACCTACAAGAAGCAAGTAGATGTTAGAAGCTAAACTGCAATTGCGCAAATGGTGTAAAATATTGTAAGACATGGGATGCAGCTAACCTCGACGGCAAACAACAACATCGCCCATTATGGCCCTGCGTAAGTACATGGAAAGGCATGTTAACTACAACAGGGTTAGCATCCACCAAAAATAGAAAATGGAAATAAAATGACAACATCTCTAGTGTTATCTTCATTGCGGAGAGTAGCACGGTAGCAAAGGGACACATTAAAAATGGATACAATTGTTCATTGTAATAGGCTTAACAACATCCTAAGTCATGTATTGTAAGTTTTGTCGCTGGTACTGGTGAAATTGAGCTAGACAGTTCATACTTGAACATCACATAGTGTGGAGTACTGAAAATAACAAGGCAGTTTAACTACAGGCAACCTAGTATAGCCATTGAAACTGCTACTGATAAAAATGCAATTGACAGAGTTAAACATCACAAGGCAAGTGCTACCAGAGCACATAATGGCCCAGTTGTCTATAACAAGGTAGGGAAAATAGCTAAGACGTGTTAGGTCTGTTTACTACAACATGCTTAATGCATCAACCATACAAAACATAGCCATTGCAACTGGCATTGGTAAGATTGAACTGGTCATTTCATACTTGGTAAGTCTCGAGCGGTAGTTGCTGGGGCACTTCATCTTGGCCAGAGCCCGCCCCAAGTCAGCGGCGGCGGAGGTGAGGTGTTCCTCCGGGTTGAAGTGTGGATCAGTGTCGTTGACATGTGTACCTACCGAAAACCAGTAAATGTTAGAAGCTAAACTGCAATTGCACCTGCCCGTTATGGCCCTGCATAAGTACATGGAAAGGCATATTAAGTACAACACAATTAGCATCCACCAAAAATAGCAAATGCAAATAAAATGACAACATCTCTAGTGATATCTTCATTGCGGAGAGTAGCACGGTAGCAAAGGGACAGATTGGAAAATGGATACAACTGTTAATTACAACAGGCTTAACAGCATCCTCAGTCATGTATTGTAAGTTTGTTGCCGGTATTTGTGAAATTGAGCTGGATGGTTCGTACTTGAACATCACACAGTGTGCATTACTGAAATAAACAAAGGCACCAACATGCTTAATACATGAACCATACAAAACATAGCCATTGCAACTGGTATTGGTAAGATTGAGCTGGTCAGATCATAGTTGGTAAGTCCTGGGGGGTAGTCGCAGGCACTTCATCTGTGTCAGAGCCCGCACCAACTCGGCGGAGACAGAGGCGAGGTGTTCCTCCGGGTCGACACGCACATTGGCCATCGCGCCATCGACCGCCATCAGCTCCACGACCTCCATGTGATATGTGGTTGGGCTTGTGCGGTGATACTCTCGAGTAGGGGCGGTGGGGATTTGGAGGCATGAGGATGTTTCATAGGCGCCATTTAAGCAATTAGGCCGAGGCTGTGAAAGAGATCGGTGGGTTACCTGACTGGATCGACGATGCTCGGGCAGAACATAGATGTGGTTGAAGCTGTGGCTGCAGCGGCGGCGGTTTGAGCTGCCGAGAGGGGGGCAGAGTGGGGAGATACTACGGAAATGTGATGTATGGGGATGTGTTGGGAGGAATAAATTCTGAAATCACGCACCTAATGAAAATTTTGCAGCGAAACTTGAAACTTGGGCGGGGGAAACACACAACACAGACGAAGTGCGTAAAATACTCGTGTGTGAGAAAAGAGAAAATTGGCAGATCCCGTCTCCAAAAAATTCTACACATGTTGTTGATTAAATCGGTAAATGGTACGCTCGCTTTATTAGAAAACATCACACAGGTAACTGACTTATGGATCATTCACGCAAATAAACGCACACGGGTACGCCATAGAAATCGTGTGTTTTGTGATCTTCTAATAATTCTTATATCTATTAGCATCTACAACCGCAACTACAAATTTAAAAATCTCTTTCATTGTAGCCAGGTTATTCAATGTACATGAACGAGGCAAAGGTGACACTCAATGAACAATCAGTAGTTTATGAAATGCAATCAAGTGTCAACCGGCCTCGATCACATAGCCAGAATTGATCCTATGCAACAAAAGAGAAGCTTGCTGCCATTCGTCGGCGCGGCTACTTAAGCCGGTGTGCGGCCAACTCGTGCGGTGAGGTGGGACTAAAAACCAGCTACGGCCAGCTCGTCTCCGGTGGCTTCGGATGGCTGCGGGCGGATGTTTCGGGAGGATTTAGGGCCAGGGTACGGCTACAAAACTTCAGTGAACACATCCTAAGCAACGCTCAAAGCCCTCGAAGGATGCGCTTATCGACATTGTACGTTAATTATAGATAGTACCAACTTAAAGTACTAGTAATTTTTCTCTAAAACTAGAAAGTAGTACTGGTAGATGCTCATAATTAATTATACAAACTTACAGCAACACACGCACTAACAACTTCTCACATGCTGGCCAGGTGTAACCGTTCTCCTTCCCGGCCTTTTCGGCGGCGGCCCACCATGCTTGGATCTCTGCACGGCTCTCATCAGCGTCGCGGTAGCTACCGCCATGTTCCTGGCAGGTGGAGGCATCAGGGCATGCTGGCTAGACGTCGTCATTCTCCTTCCCAGCCTTGTCGGTGGCAGCCTACCGTGCTTGGATCTCCGTCGAGCTCTCCTAAACACGGCGTGCGGCATCTTCTTTCTTGCGGCGATGGGACTCTCTTTTCTTCACTGCTTTCTACCTTTTCCGCTCCTTCTGTGCGGCTTTGGCTGCCTGTTGATCCATCGCCCATTCGGCCATGGCAGCTTCAAAGTCCGCCCATGTAGTTGTGCGGTCACGGGCGGCGATGAACTCGGTGCGCCCGAATGCCATCGCTTCATTACTATGTGTGTGGTCGCGGGCGGCGAGCAACTCGGCGCGGCGGGAAGCCATCACTTCCTTACCAGTTACTGCGTGACGCGATGCCATGAACGATGCTAGGAGAGAGCTCTAGGGCGGAGTGGCCGGACAGTCGTACAGTGCGGTGGTTTTTAAGAGCTCAAGCAGAAACGACAAAGGAAATTTGGCTTCCCCTACAATCTTGGTCATTCACTATCGCACACAGTTCATCTCTGTCGCTTCCGGAAACAGTGTGCGCTCACCCTATTGTGTGTTGCGTTATGATTGGCCGGAACCACAGCCACGCGGATCGCGCGTGTGTACTGTTGGATGCACCGCGATCGAACGGCAGTCCACGTTTCTCTCATCACACCCGTGCAACTGTAGCTGGATTGGATTTATCTGCACTAAATGTCTAGAAAATGCACATAATTGCCTAAATATGGTAAATGAGCCCGGAAAAGTGCCAAATTTGAACACAGTGATTTGCAGGGTCTATGTTCATCATAGAGAAAAACTCAAGGACAAAGGATGAAGAAATTTGGATTCCCCTTCAATCTTGGTGATTTCCCTCTCGAAACCATGAAACTTCCTCGGTGATGGTTCGATTTATGAAGGGCGTGCATGACAACATAAGCCAAACCTTCTCAATTTTTTACCACGGCATGGTGAGGCCATACCATGGCACCATGCCAGGTGTCATGTTTTTCAAGCATGTATTTCATTTTTCTAGAGTTGAAAAACCAATAAACGACACGTTTGTGGTTGACTCTTGCCACACATATCCTTGAGATCTCTGCCCGTTCCTTGTAAAAGGAATGAGAATTTACTAAATAGTGCGAGCATGGTTTTCCAGACCATTTTTGTGCACCTTTTCATGCACCGATTGTTTGAATTTGAATTATGTGCATTAATGCCTAGAAAATGCACATAATCGCCTAAATATGGTAAATGAGCCCGGAAAAGTGCCAAATTTGAACACGGTGATTTGCAGGGTGTATGTTCATTATAGAAAAAAAACTCAAGGACAAAGGATGAAGGAAATTTGGATTGACCTTCAATCTTTGTGATTTCCTCTCGAAACCATGAAACTTCCTCTATGATGGTTCATTTTATGAAGGGCATGCATGACTACATAAGCAAAACCTTCTCAAATTTTACCAGGGCATGGTGAGGCCATACCATGGCACCATGCCGGGCGTCATATTTTTCAAGCATGTATTTCATTCTTCTATAGTTGAAAAACCAATAAGCGACACGTTTGTGGTTGACTCTTGCACACATATCCTTGAGATCTCTGCCTATTCCTCGTAAAAGGCATGAGAATTTACTAAATAGCATGTGCATGGTTTTCCAGACCGTTTTTTGTGCACCTTTTCATGCACCGATTGTTTGAGTTTGAATTATGTGCATTAATTCCTAGAAAATGCATGCCTAAATATGGCAAATGAGCCCAAAAAAGTGCCAAATTTGAACATGGTGATTTGCAGAGTGTATGTTCATCGTAGAAAAAAAACTCAAGGACAAAGGACGAAGGAAATTTGGATTCCCCTTCAATCTTGGCGATTTCCCTCTTGAAACCATGAAACTTCCTCGGTGATGGTTCGATTTATGAAGGGCGTGCATGACGACATAAGCCAAACCTTCTCAAATTTTTACTAGGGCATGGTGAGGCCATACCATGGCACCATGCCAGGCGTCATGTTTTTCAAGCATGTATTTCATTTTTCTATAGTTGAAAAACCAATAAACGACATGTTTGTAGTTGAATCTTGCCACACATATCCTTGAGTTCTCTGCCCGTTCCTTGTAAAAGGCATGAGAATTTACTAAATAGCACGAGCATAGTTTTCCAGACCGTTTTTGTGCACCTTTTCATGCACCGATTGTTTGAATTTGAATTATGTGCATTAATGCCTAGAAAATGCACATAATTGCCTAAATATGGTAAATGAGCCTAGAAAAGTGCCAAATTTGAACACGGTGATTTGCAGGGTGTATGTTCATCATAGAACGAAACTGAAGGACAAAGGACGAAGAAATTTTGGATTCCTCTTCAATCTTCTGATTTCCCTCTCGAAACTATGAAACTTCCTCGGTGATGGTTCGATTTATGAAGAGCGTGCATGATGACATAATCCAAACCTTCTAAAAAATTTACCAGGGCATGGTGATGCCATACCATGGCACCATGCCAGGCGACATGTTTTTCAAGCATGTATTTCATTTTTCTATAGTTCAAAAAACCAATAAACGACACGTTTGTGATTGACTCTTGCCACACATATCCTTGAGATCTCTGCCCATTCCTTGTAAAAGGCATGAGAATTTACTAAATACCATGATCATGGTTTTCCAGACCGTTTTTGTGCACTTTTTCATGCACTGATTGTTTGAATTTGAATTGTGTGCATTAGTGGCTAGAAAAGGCACATAATCGCCTAAATATGGTAAATGAGCCCGAAAAAATGCCAAATTTGAACACGTTGCATTGGAGGGAGTATTTTGATCGTAGAAAAAGTGAATGACAAACGAGGAAGGATATTTGGATTCCCCTTCAATCTTGGTGATTTACTATCACACACGGTTCATCTCCGTCACCTCTGCGAACCATGTGCGTTCACCCACAGATCCAAAAGGAAAAAAGAAAACCCTCAGCCCCCTGCCCAGTTCGTCCCCACCCACTCACCGCACACTCCTCTGCAACTCTGCACCTCATCAACTTCTATCACGGCGTCCACCCTTAAGCTCGATGGCTGTCATCGGCGGGCGAAGGCCGCGCTCCAAATGGGACGGAATTTCGTCCCTACCACTTGTCACCGCCTATCTGCACCGACTTGCACCAAATTTCTACTGATCGATTGGGGTTTTCTGCGGGATTGGGCCGGTGTTTTTTCTCATGGAGAAGGTAATTAATTTAGCAAAATATTCACTCATCTCTAATCAAAGTCTGTCAGTCGTTGTTAATCAACCGACGGGAATCGCCGTGGATTCAATTTTCTTGTAGTTGATTCGAGGGTTTTCAATCAAGTGTGCACGGTGCGAGCACAAATTGGGCAAGTGTGGTCGCGGCCAGTCGAAAACGAAATTCTATCTCACCAGTCCAGATGACTGCAGGGAGCACTTGGTATGTTTAATCTCACCCCACCACGGTCGGCATGGCCTAAATTTATGAACATATACTATATATTGCTACATTTGGATAAAAGGTACAGTGCCACATGCAGCCTAGACGTCGAAGATTTTTTTTTCTAAATTAGGCAAATTAATGATGTATTGTTCATTCAGCTACTCTCATATTTGCATCAAATCTTTGTTACATTATCTATTTTTAATTATATATTTTTTACTTTGCTTCCAGCTATATATTGTTCTGCTCTCTGAATTACTCCCATATTTTCCTGTTGCTCTGTTATTTCAATATATCTAATTTATGATCTTAATTTTCATTTCAAGCAGTACATCCCTTGCTTTGCAAGAACACGAGTAGAAGGAAATCTTGGGCTTTATTTTGTTAATGACTCCATGGATGTCATATTGACAACGCGGCATGGATTTACAATGATAGTTAGTGTAAAACATGATAAAGATGGTCACTCCTATTTTGATGCGCACCTTTGGAGAAAAATTTCTAAGTTTTATGAACTGAAAGCTGGCAATAAAATTCTAATGCGTGCACCACAACCTAGTCTAATTAACAGGGATGTTTACTTCCCCAACATCATCAGCCGATCACAGTCGGATCGAGGTTATTGTTCTTTCAACTTTCTCCATGCTGGCATATTACTTAGCAAAATTGGGATATTTGTTCTGACTAACTGATCACTATTTAAGCAACCAATTGTGATTTCATTTTCTGATGCCATTCCTAGGCACTAACAAATTCTCTTTACCAATTTATGCCCACTATTCTTCTGCCATGTCCTGAACAAATAATACCTTTCCACCTTCTAAGCAGGATATGTTGGATGCATAGTTAACGATCTGTATGTTACTCGGCGTACCAAATTTCACTGGAAACACTTGAAGCATGTCATAAAATTTGCTGCCAATCTGACAGAGATAGCACAACATATGAATGCTGGATTTTGGATGGGATTAATTCTACCTCTGGTGCACACATTGAACAAGACCAATTGTGTGCACAAAATGCTAGTACAAAGTCTTATTTTTATGTTGATCTTCATAAACTATACATACATATATATACATATATATATATATATATATATATCTTCAACGATATGTTACAATTGGTTTTTATTCTACATTGCAACAGAAATTTCCCACTGCAACTATTCCTGAATCGATTTCCCGGCGTGGTCGAATTACACTTGTGCCTGCTAATAATGCCAAAGTGATTGCAAGGTACTGCATTTCCAGCAGAAATGGAACCATTCAAATTAACAAGTTCTTGCTTGTCGTGACGATGCATCCACATTGGAAAATTGGAGACATTGTTCTACTCATGCTCTACCAAGGCACAGGAGGGTTCTTCCTTTTCATTGATGAGATGCCAAGTAGCCATGATCAAGCTGCTTCCAGCGGATAGTTGTGGTTGTTGGCCCTCAACCTCATAAATTGTGCTAGCTGTTACTATGTTAAGTATGTAGATATGGACCATATGGTTGTCAAAATTGTTAAGTTCAGAATCGTTAAGTACCGTGTTACCAAGATCCGCCTATTGTCAAACAGTGTCACCACTATATATATGTTACTCAAATGTTGTAAGCCAAGTTCTTCAATTTTCATGGAAAGTATTAGTATCATACACAGTTCATTCAGTTAAGCGTGTGCCCGGTAGAGTACAGGATGTCCATGTTTTCGACGTGGCGATCAACACTGATGTCCAGAAGGCATTTGCATATTAATTGTCCATATTGCAAATTCAGATAATATACAGATAGGCCAGCCCATACAGTTGACTTATTTGACATGCATGAACATATCAATCGAGCATATATACATATATATATATATACATGTGTGTGTGTGTATATATATATATATATATATATATATATATATATATATATATACAGCCGGTCTATTATGCTAATATTAGCAGAATTGTTATTCTGCTAACACTTCCGAACTGCACGCTCAACGCAAGCGCACTGCATCTATGTACGGCGAGCACTGCAATGTTTTACGGGAGAACTCCTTCATTTTTTGGCGGTCTGCCCGTGTCTTCTGTGTGGAATCGGGTGTTGCGGGATGATTTAATTTGTTTCTGGACGCCATTTGACATTTATTCTTTGTAATTTACAGAAAAAACGACTAAAATCTGGTCAAATCGAGCGATTTGGCGGACGTGCTTTGCACTGTTCGTTCGTGTTCGCGTCGGATGTGACTTTTTCACACTTGGATGTTGATTGTTAGTAGGAATTCTTTGATTGCGTTCGTTTAATTGCTCCCTCTACTCTGCAATTTGTTTAATTTTTAGGACTTAGTTTTCAATTTATGCGAAATCGATTGTGTGGGCCTGTGAGCTTCGTTCGCTCCTCTGTTCTTGTTGTTTTTTTTTGGATTCTGTGCGTCGATACATTTTTGAATCTTGTAATTAGTGTCTCTGTTTGGTTTGAATTCATTTTATTGCGGCTGTAATCTTCATATTTTGGTTTTGCAATTTTAAAGAAGAGCTCAAGCTGTTCATCCAGTGGTCGTGTGTTGGATGTAATTTTTTGAGGGGTATTATTCCAAAATTGAGTGATTGCGCAATGTTTTATTGAGTTATCGAAGTGCGAGTGAATTGTCAGCTCTATTAGTTTCCCACATGTTTGTATTTGTACTGCTTTAATTTTATTGTTGCAGTTCTGGCATACGTTATAGTGCACTGCATTTTCGTTAGTAGTGGACTTCGTTGTATCTTTATTATAGTGGTCATGACAACTTATGAGATTTCTCTTTTTTCTTAACCTGCATTCTATGTTTTAGAGAACTGCGTAACCTGCACTTTTGTACTGCATTAGCATTATGGTTAATCTGCTATTCTGCTATTAGAATAGATGGTCTATTTTGTGCTGATGTTAGCTGAATACTTGATACGTCTCCAACGTATCTATAATTTTTTATTGTTCCATGCTATTATATTATCTGTTTTGGATGTTTTCTATGCATTAATATGCTATTTTATATTATTTTTGGGACTAACCTATTAACCCAGAGCCCAGTGCCAGTTTCTGTTTTTTCCTTGTTTTTGAGTTTCGCAGAAAAGGAATATCAAACGGAGTCCAAACGGAATAAAACTTTACGATGATTTTTCTTGGACCAGAAGACACACGTAGGACTTGGAGACCAAGGAAAAGGAGTCCCGAGGCGATGACAAGGGTGTAGGGCGTGCCCTAGGGGTGGCGCACCCCCTGCCTTGTGGGTCCCTCGGAGCTCCTCTAACCCTAATCTTTGGCCTATAAATTCCCAAATATTCCCAAACCATCAGAAGCATCCACCAAAATACTTTTCCGCCGCCGCAAACCTCTGTTCCCGTGAGATCCCAACTTGGGGCCTTTTCCGGTGATCTGCCGGAGGGGGATTCGATCACAGAGGGCATCTACATCAACCCTATTGCCCTTCCAATGAAGCGTGAGTAGTTTACCTCAGACCTACGGGTCCATAGCTAGTAGCTAGATGGCTTCTTCTCTCTCTATGATCTTCAATACCATGTTCTCCTCGATGTTCTTGGAGTTTTATCCGATGTAATATTCTTTTGTGGTGTGTTTGTCGAGATCCGATGAATTGTGGATTTATGATCAGATTATCTATGAATATTATTTGAATCTTCTCTGAATTCTTATATGAATGATTTGATATCTTTGTATTTCTCTTTGAATTATCGGTTTGGTTTGGCCAACTAGATTGGTATTTCTTGCAATGGGAGAGGTGCTTAGTTTTGGGTTCAATCTTGCGGTGTCCTCACCCAGTGACAAAGTAGGGGTAGTGAGGCACATATTGTATTGTTGCCATCAAGGATAAAAAGATGGGGTTTTCATCATATTGCCTAAGTTTATCCCTCTACAGCATGTCATCTTACTTAATGCGTTACTTTTTTCTCTTGAACTTAATACTCTAGATGTAGGCAGGAGTCAGTCGATGTGTGGAGTAATAGTAGTAGATGCATAATCATTTCGGTCTACTTGACACGGACGTGATGCCTATATGCATAATCATTGCCTTGGATATCATCATAACTTTGCGCTTTTCTATCAATTGCTCGACAGTAATTTGTTCACCCACCGTATTATTTTCCTTCAAGAGAGAAGTCTCTAGTGAAACCTATGGCCCCCGGGTCTATTTTCCATCATATATTTTCAGATCTATAAACCAAAAATACCAAAAATACCTTGCTGCAATTTATTTACTTTTATTTTATTTTATGTTTTAGTAATCTTTTATATCTATCTCTATTAGATCTCACCATTGCAATTGACCTTGATGGGATTGACAACCCCTGTATCGCGTTGGGTGCAAGTGTTTGATTGTTTGTGTAGGTGCATAGATTGGAGACTTGCTTGTGCCTCCTACTGGATTGATACCTTGGTTCCCTAACTGAGGGAAATACTTATCTCTACTTTGTTGCATCACCCTTTCCTCTTCAAGGGAAAAACCAACGCAAGCTCAACAAGTAGCAATAGTTATTATGACAATTATTTTTGAACTTCATACTATGACAATTCTTTTGAACATCATATGTTAACTGCAAAGTTTTGACCATTCGCATAGCATTGTTAATGTTCAGAGGACTGCATTTTTTTATATTTAGGACCACACTACGTGTATTAGAGAACTGCATTTCTGTTACCAGCAACTTGTCTAAAAGGGTGATAAAATGATGGAGATGAGGTCGCATACATTAAAAAGGCACCGTTCAAAGTGTCTGATGGACATAATTTTAAAAGCATACAACATAAGCAAAGCATTATAAATATGCCACAAATGGCTTGCTTTATCTTAGACAACCTACAGTGCAAATATTGTAAACTTCAGGGAGTCTTCTTCTTTGTATAAAAACACCATGGCCACTTCTCCGGCCACAAACCCATTCTGGGAGACAAAATCTTTCCAGCCAGTAGTTATGTTGATGCAGTCTTCAGAGTCAATGTGGTAGTCAGCTTGCATGTCGGCATACCCATTCTTGTGTTCTGTCTCCAAAGTAACCTTCCCTGAACTCAGAGCAGGAAACCTTATTGTGGATGCCAGTTTCTGCATTTTGACATGCATGGAAAAAGATTTTTTATAAGTAAACACCAAATGTTTTTCTTTATATTAGGATGATCTGTTTATGTTGACTTAAATATGTACATATATATGTCTACTATTTAAGATAGTAGTTGCAATGTATGAACAATATTATATACGGACTTGACCTGTAGTTTTAGTAGAATATATATTATATTGTAACATGTTTGCACTGCAAGATCATTTGTAGTGTACTTTGTTAGCATGTTAAGAGAACTGCAACACTGATCTATGGAACCTCTTTTTTGTTTGTGTGTTGGGGTTATGATCTAACTAGTGTTGACACCTGGTGTGGTACTGAAGAAAAATAGGTAGAACTATCTAGTCTTAATAGCTGACAAATCTAAAAAACAACACAGATCTTTGTATTTGTTGATACTACTGAACAAATTGATGGTAATATACATTCAGATGTGGATTTGCAGCCTAGATTGGTCAAAAAATATTAGGGGAAAAACATACCGATCTTTCCTGTAGGTCTGCGGATGTGAGGCGATGAAGAAATGGTGCCCGAAACCCTCTGTTGGGTATCATGGCTAGCAGGGAAAAAAATTGCAGTCATTATAAATCTGAACTTTCTAGTATTCACATGTGTACTTCTTTCCCTTTTTATCTTTTTTGCTGCGGAAGGCGTCAGGCAATATTGTGTACAACCGTCCTGCTGCAGTGATGTGTGGTAGTTCTGATGTGGCGCCTAGCACTCATGCTAGGTTCTATGAGCCTATCTGTAGCCAGCTTCCTGCCTGTGATGATGAGCCGCCGCCTACTCGTGGTTTCACGGCTCGTCGGATGTTTGATAATAGAAGCTCATCTGAACAAACATTTGTTGGCGGCAAAAAACACGAGGAGATTGATGAGCTTCTTCTAAAGGTTTTGAAGTTAACTGAAGATTTGCCAACCTCCGGAGACAGGTTGAGGACAGTTGCTGGTTTTTTCCCTGCTGGCCATGGCTCCTGAGAAGAAGATATTGCTGCTGCTCACAATTTTGATTGTGGCGTGCTTGAAAGCTTGAAGATTCCAGTGACGAATATTCAGTCTTCGTATGCTTAGTTGAAACATTCACAGGAAGAAAAATGTGCTCGGTATGAGAAGCATGCTGAGCACATTTTGGATGAAATGAACTGACAGGACGCTGGCGTCGGCACTGATGATGTACGTTGTCCGTTTTTTGTCCTTTTGAACCTCTTTCATGTATTATGTGGACGGCTCCTCACTCTTTGTTTTTTGTCATAGGCTGGAGTGGAATCTTCTAGTGTTCATGGATCTAGGGAAGATGGAATTGGTCAGGTATAAGTACTTCTCCCATGCCTGTTCTGGCATGTGCCTCTCTTCTTGAAGCTGTATTTTTTGCTTTCCATTTTATTATATTTTTTGTGTACCTCACGATTGTAAAATATGTACTGCTTGTGCATAGTTGAAGTTTTTCCTTTTTTGTTCGTTACCATCTTATTTCGTTTTGGTTTGTTCTATGCCTGTAGAGTGGAGTTGCTGCTTGTGATGTGCACAAAGATTCCTACGACGGCTCTCAGAAGGATGAGGACTTGGCTGATGCGTCGTCCCCTCCGGATGTTGTAGCTGAAAAGGTTTAGTGGAATTACTTTTTCCGTTAGTTCTTGTAATCTAATTTTTTGTTCATCGGAGATCACCAGCTTGAGGATGCGATGGCCATGTTCCTCTACTGCGCCCAGGTGGACACCTGGGCCAAGGAGGCGGTCGAGCCTAGCGACCAGCGCGTTGGCATCGAGCGGGCCGCAGATAAGGCTAATGGTGCAACCCATGTGAACGGTGCGGTGGGCGTCCGGTGCAATTACGGCGTGGCCAGCCTCTGGTGCAAGTATGGCGCAGACGGTCTCTGCCCACTCCTGGCGAGGAATGGGGGTACTGACGGGACATGTACCCAGCTGCGATGCCATGTCGACAACAGGCAAGCGCCGATGGACCCGCTCTTGCTGTGTGGCGTGCCGCACCTCTCGCTCTACAGCATTCCAACGGTCTCGCTGTGCGGCGAGCCGTAGCCTATCGGTGCGGATGCGCCTAGCTTGCTCTGCGGTGCACCATCGATCATGTTGTGCGGTGAGTTGCAGCCTCTCAGCGCTGACATGCCTATCTTGATCCGCGGCGCTGAAGAGCCATGCACCAAGGGTCTGCTCAACCCTAGCGATGAGGCGCATCACGGCATAGTCCATCGCGTTGCCGGGGAGCGCCTCAGCATAGGCGGGCCATGGCGCCTTCTTGTTTTCCTTGTGGAGGAGGTTGATGGCAGAGGCGAAGCTTTGGTGGGTTGGCATGCTTGGAAAAGGTGGATGTGCTACAGGCTACGCTTGTTGCCTCCGTGCATCACGCGCCGCCTAGGTTTATGCGCAATATCGCTCGGTGGCGGCGGGAAACCAGTGAGGAAACAGTGGCATGTTCATAAAATGCCATCAATTAATGGAAACTTAGCATAGAAGGAACATCGAGCTAGCATGACACGTGCGGGCACATTGCTCGCCCAAGGCTATGATCCATATACTTGTGTGCCCAACAGAGCACACTATTCACAGTAAAGAACATTGTTCTGTTTATCCTAGTAGAGAAGTGGCGACAAGCGTCACAAGAAGTAGATGATGATCAGATGATCGTTTATCCTAGTTAATTATGCATGTAATAGTTTACTTTGGTGTGTGGAAATGTCATGTGTGTACTAGCCACCTATGTAATTGGATGTTTGCCGCGTATCACACACATCTTGTTTACACGAAACGTTTCTGTTCTCTTGGCTCAACACAAACAGTTTATCGGAATGAACTGTATGCCATCCATTACACACACCTTGATCTGGCTAAACCGTTTCTGTTGCGTTGCCTAATAAAAAACAGTTCAACCGAGTGAACTGTATGTCGTATATCGCACACACACCTTGATCGGTTTGACCATTTCTTTTGTGTTGCCTAATCACAAACAGTTCATCCAAGTGAACTATATGCCGTATATCGCACACACCTTTATCTGGCTGCCCGTTTCTATTGTTCCGCCTCATCACAAACAGTTCATTGAACTGAACTGTATGCCATGCATCGCACACCCAACTAAAATCTGAACCGTGTTTGATGTATCCACCATCGCAAATGTTTTGAATCTTTTTTGACGGTTTTTTTACATCACTGTTTGCGATTAATGCATCCCACGCAGTTTCGTTGAAGGGTCTCTGATTGTAGTGTCGCGTTAGCAGCATCCTACAGTAGTGATACCATGTGTATAGGATATAAAAGTATTTTATTACAAAAACAAATTGGCAAAACGTATTTTCTAAATTAGGTTTTCCAAAACCCCCTGAGTTAAGACTTGAACTACAAGTACTTAATTTAGGTTGAGAAAAATCTTTCAAAAAATTATATTTGAATCCTATTAGCCATATCACTCCCTGAAACCACAAAAATATTATTCTAAAAGTTATTTTGCTATTTTATTTAAAGGCATTTTCTTAAGGCCAGAAATGGTCTTTAATAGGTTACAATTATTTTAATGTTTCAGAAATATTTGAGAAAAATTAGGGAGACTCAGTGGACATATATTGTCCATATATAAGAGTTTCAACACATGGTCATGTTCAAAATATTGGTCAAATCCCTCAAAAACCCTTTCTGGAGATTTCAAGCTTTTGAAATATTTACAAAGGAAATATTCTCCATAAATTCCAAGAAAATTCTAGCATGTAACAAATGACATATTTGATGATCTTGCCAAGCCTCGCGTCTTGGAGAACAAGATAACCTCATCAAAACCCCTCAAAACCCCTTCTGTCCATTTCCAAATTTGAACAACTTTGCACTATCAAGTTTCTCCAAATTTGCTCACACTTGGTACAGATTCTCAAATGGCTTAATAATTCATCTAGGACAAGTGGTGCATCCAGGAGAACAAGTTAACTTGATCAAAGCTTGTCAAAACCATTTCTGCCCATTTCTAGGGTTTGAAAAAGTTACATTGGAAACTTTATCCAAATGAGCTCAAATTTTTACCACATTGTCAAATGATCATGGCCATCACCTCTATCAAGTGGCACAAGAAGGAGATTAGTGCAACTAGCCCAAATCACCATCAAACACCTTCTGCCATTTTTCCAAAATCACCATTTTTACTACTTACACTATTCTCCATGAGGTCAACTTTTTACTAGAGCTTCTCCTAGTCCTATTCTACCTCCAGTAGATTTCACTCATCCATAGCTCAATAATTGAAGGGTGAAAACTCTAATTTTCATCTCTGGATAGTGCATTTCACCCTCTCCCTCTACCTCACCACTCCTCCAGGGGCATCCTTGAGCATCCAATGCTACCCACACTTTCTTTACTCCCCTCCAGAGCGCCTAGCCACTAGAGGCCAAGCCCAGGGCGCCTAAAAAATGTCCATGCTGGCCAAGGGCATGCTCTAAAGTGTGCTAAAGTGCACCCTTGCACTCTAGCCGCCCTCTGCCCGAGCCGCCCGACCACCTCGACTGTCCCTCGCACGCCTGCCGACGCGCCTCAGCGTCCGGGACATGCCACGCGGTCGGCCCCTCCTCCCTCTCTCTTCGATGGCCGTCCTACGCGTGGACAGAGTGCCGCCCGAGCCCGCCATTGTCTGCTCGAGCACGGGCCCCGCCCCTACATCGCTCCGCTCCTTCTCTCCCTCCCAGAACCTTGCACCAGCCCCACGAACATCGCAGAGCAGCCCCAGCTCCTCCCCATGGCCACCAGAGCTGATTCCACGAGTGCCCATGGGCACCGTCCACGGTGAGCCCCGGGCCGGCTATATAAGGCCTCCTGAGCTCTTCCTCTCTTCCAACCACCCTCAGCCACTCCCAATCGACCCCCAGAACCACCCACCCCTCCTTAGAGCAGCCCAAGCTCGAGATCGAGCTCGAGCCCCATCGCGTCGGCCATCCGGTGTACACATGGTGCAGGCCTCCTCCACCCCTATTCTTCCCCGATCTGGAGCCGCCTCACCTCAATGATTCTTCCTCTACCATTTTCTCCTTCGCTTACAGCTGGAGGCGACCGAAGCAAGCGACTCCCGACGCGTCGCCGCCCTGCCTCCTCGTCGCCGGCGAACTGGGCCACCCCGACGACCAACTCCGGCACCCACCGAACGGCGACACCACTCCGAGTTCAACGGGGCCTGATAACCCATAAGTATAGGGGATCGTTTGTAGCATTTTTCAATAAATAAGAGTGTCGAATCCAACGAGGAGCTAAAGGTAGAACAAATATTCCCTCAAGTTCTATCGACCACCGATACAACTCTACGAGCACTTAACGTTTGCTTTACCTAGAACAAGAATAAAACTAGAAGTACTTTGCAAGAATAAATCTACGAATAAACTACAAGATAATAAAAGTTAGTCGTTTAGTAGAAAGCTTTTGTCACACAAGAAAGTTATTTGTCCCTAGGCAATTGATAACTAGACCGGTAATCATTATTGCAATTTTATATGAGGGAGAGGCATGAGCTAACATACCTCCCGTACTTCGATCATATGCACTTATGATTGCAACTCTAGCAAGCTTCCGCAACTACCAAAGATCATTAAGGTAAAACCCAACCATAGCATTAAGTATCAAGTCCTCTTTACTCCCATACGCAACTATCCACCTACTCAGGTATGTGTTTCAGTCACTCACGCCACCCACCATAAGCAAATCATGAATGTACTGCAACACCCTGTAGTGGGGATCCCTCATGTTTGAGCGACATGGAGGGCACCATAGGACAGCACCAAAATAAAATATACAACTCAAACCAATCATGATCATCAATCAAACCGTAGGCAAAACTGATCTACTCAAACATCATAGGATAACCACATGTCATTGGATAATAATATATACTGTTGAGCACCATGTTTAAGTGGAGAATTACAGTGGGAATAGAGAGGTTACACCGCTGCATAGAGGGGGAGAAAGTTGGTGTTGACGGTAGCAAGGTTACTGATGTACATTGTCGTCACGATGATTGCCCCGGCGGCGCTTCGGCGCCACCGGGAGAGAGGGCGAGAGAGCCCTCCTCCGTCTTCTTCCTTGCCCCCTCCTAGATGGGAGGAGGTTTCCCCTCTGGTCCATGGCCTCCATGGCAGTGGAGGGGCAGAAGCCCCTCCTAGATTGGACCTCCCTCTTTGTTCTCTTCTGTTTCGCGTTCCTGTTTTTCAGCCCTTCACCGTTTCTTAAATATCCGGAGATCTCTAACTCCGATTGCGCTGAAACTTTAACACAATTTTTTTCCGGATATAAGCTTCCTTGTGGCTGAAGAAGAACCCCAACCGACTTATGGTGTGTCCACTAAGCACCACCACGCGCCAGGGGGTAGGTCGCGCCCTGGTGGGTAGTGGGGGCCGTGGGCCTCCGTTTGAGTTGATTCCAACTCCCAAAAATCACATATATTCAAAAATAATTCTCCGTAAATTTTTATCGTGTTTGGACTTTGTTTGATATGGATATTCTGCAAAACAAAAAACATGCAACAAACAGGAACTGGCACTGGGCACTGGATCAATATGTTAGTCCAATAAATCATATAAATTGTTGCTAAAAGTATGTGAAAGTTGTATAATACTGGCATGGAACAATCCAAAACTATAGATACGACAGAGACATATCAGCATCCCCAAGCTTAATTCCTGCTCGTACTCGAGTAGGTAAGTGATAAAAAGATTATTTTTTGTGTGGAATGCTACCTAGCATAATCTTGATCATATAATCTAATCATGGCATGAATATTAAGACACGAGTGATTCAAAGCAATAGTCGATAATTTAACATAAAGACACCAATACTCAGGCATCCCAACAAACAATCACGTCTTTCAAAATATCAATGCTAAAGAACGTTATCCCTACAAAATCATATAGTCTTGTCATGCTCCATCTTCTTAACACAAAGTATTTATCATGCACAACCCCGATGACAAGCCGAGCAATTGGTTCATTCTTTTTAATGCGCTTCAGCCTTTTCAACCCCCACGTAATACATGAGCACTGTACATAGCACTATGGGTGGAATAGAGTATGATGATAGGGGTAAACATAGAGAAGACAAAAATGTAAGAAAGTCTCACATTGACGTGGCTAATCAACGGGCTATGGAGATGCACATCAATTGTTATCAATGCGAGGAGTAGGGATTGCCATGCAACGGATGCACTAAGAGCTATAAGTGTATGAAAGCTCAACATGAAAACTAAGTGGGTGCGCATCCAACTTTCTTGGTCAAGACCTCGGGCAATTGAGAAAGCCCATCATTGGAATATACAAGCTAAGTTCTATAATAAAAATTCCCACTAGTTATATGAAAGTAAAAGCATAGGAGACTCTCGATATGAAAAACATGGTGCTACTCTAAAGCACAAGTGTGGTAAATGATAGTAACATTGCCCCTTCTCTCTTTTTCTCTCATTTTTCTTTTTTTTCTTTTTTCTTGTGCTCTTTTTTGCCTCACTTTTTTCTTCTTTCTTTCTTCTTTTTTTGTCTTTTTGTCCGGAGTCTCATCCCGACTTGTGGGGGAATCATAGTCTCCATCATCCTTTCCTCACTGGGACATGTTCTAATAATGAATAATGATGATCATCACACTTCTATTTACTTACAACTCAAAAGAAATAAAAATTACAACTCGATACCTAGAACAATATGACTCTATATCAATGCCTCTGGTAGTGTACCAGGATGTGTAATGATCTAGCATAGCAAGGATATCAAAAAATGGACAAACCATGAAAATATCATGCAAGCTATCTTACGATCATGCAAATCAATATGACAATGGATGCTCAAGTCATGTATATGATGACGATGGAAGTTGCATGGCAATATATCTCGGAATGGCTATGGAAATGCCATAATAGGTAGGTATGGTGGCTGTTTTGAGGAAGATATAATGAAGCTTATGTGTGATAGAGCATATCATATCACAGGGTTTGGATGCACCTGCGAAGTTTGCACCACATCTCGAGGTGAGAAAGGGCAATGCACGGTACCGTAGAGGCTAGCAAATTGTGGAAAGGTAAGAGTGCATATAATCCATGGACTCACATTAGTCATAAAGAACTCACATACTTATTGCAAAAGTTTATTAGCTCTTGAAGCAAAGTACTACTACGCATGCCCCTAGAGGGATAGATTGGTAGGAAAAGGCCATCGGTCATCCCCAACCGCCACCCATAAGGAAGACAATCAATAATAAATCATGCTCCAACTTCCTAGCATAATGAGAGACTATACATGCATGCTTCGGGAATCACAAACCTTAACACCAATATTCTTACTAACCACAATCATTCACCAGTACCTCCCACATATTATCATCTCTATATCGCAAAACTATTGCAATGAATCAAAATATCATATTCAGTGATCCACAAGTTTTACGTAGGATTTTATGACCAACCATGTGAATGACCAATTCCTGTTGACTCTCTAAATAGATATATGTGAAGCATGAGAGTTTAATTATTTATACAAAAGACCATTCTCTAATAAATATATAAATATACGTGAAGCAAAAGAGCATTCTACAAATAACGATTTTCTATATGTAGAGAAACAAGCAATCCAAACTTCAAATGATATAAGTGAAGCACATGAAGCATTCTATAAAGCCTTACTCAAAAGATATAAGTTAAGTGCAAAGAGCACTCTATAAATCAACCAAGGACTATCTTATACCAGCATGGTGCACTATTAAAAGAAAAATAAAAAGCACACGACGCTTCAAGATTTTCACATATCACGTAAACAAAACAAAAACCGAAACATACTCATACTTGTTGAAGAAAGATGGGATGCCTCCCGGGGCATCCCCAAGCTTCGACGCTTGAGTATCCTTGAATATTTACTTGGCGTGCATTGGGCATCCCCAAGATTGAACTCTTGCCTCTCCTCCTTCTCCTCGTATTGAGACCTCCTCGATCCTCGAACACTTCATCCACACAAAACTTAACAAAACCGTCATGAGATCCGTTAGTATAATAAAGCAAATCACTACTTTAAGTACTATTGAAAACCCATTCATATTTTATTTTTGCATTGTCCCTACTATATTCTAACTTCTCCATGGCTTATACCACCGATAGAATCCATAGTTCCATCAAAACATGCAAAACAATGCATCAAAAACAGAATCTATCAAAAACAGGACAGTTTGTAGCAATCTGAACTTTGACAATACTTCTGTCACTCGAAAAATTCTGAAAAATTAGGACAAAATAAAAAAATCCTATCAGTATTGTCTAAAAATTTCAGAAACTTTTGAAGTTCCAGTAAAAAATGTAAATTCACGCACTACAGCCAAAGTTTCTGTTTTTGCACCGCACATACCAAACAAGCAATTTAAACATCCTAAAGGCAAATCTTGGCACATTATTTTTATAATACTATGGATTTTTACAAGGGGATAATTATTTTTGTTAAAAAGATTCTGTAATTCAAGATTCACAAAGTTTCCATGGGCATGAACAAAGTTCAAGGCATGCTCCCGCCTCCACGGTGCTCGTCTTTCTCACTTTCACTTTTCTTTTTGTAAAGTTTTAGGTTCCCCTCTATATTTTTTTGTTTTTAAACTTTTTTAAAAGCATACAACAGAATAAAATGACACTCTAAAACTTCCGGGTTGTCTCCCTGGCAGCGCTTTCTTTAAAGCCATTAAGCTAGGCATAAAGTGCTCAAGTAATGGATCCACCCGGATCCCAAGGTATATCAATTCCAATTTTAATTAGCAATGATTTATAATTTAGTAGTGAGCACAAAGCAACATATATCATGCAATGATGAAGTCTAACTCTCTTTCTATACATCGGCATGTCATAAAGGAACAATTCATGCACATCAAGTAAAGGCCAATACATAGCATAAATAGTTTCTAGCAATTTTATTATGTTGGAAACATAGAGAGGTGGAGATGTAGTTCCTCTCTCATAATAATTGCAAGTAGGAGCAGCAAGAGCATGCATATCATATTCAACAAAATCATCATGTGTAATGGTAGAACGCAACTGTCGGGGTTCTGGGACCGGGGGTACCCAGACCCGTCTGCCTACGGCCCAGCGCGCGGCTTCACCAGCGGCCCGGCACGGCCCAGCATTAGGACTTCACGAGAAAGACCCTCGCGAGGGCCCCCGCCTCGTGAGGCGAGCTACATCAAGCCTTCCCAAGGAGCGGTCTCCCGAGGAGCGGACATCTCTAGGCTCGCACCCCGCCTCATGAGGCGCGTGGTGACGTGAGCCATGACGACTGGAGCCAGGAGGGCGCCAGCGGGCGCAGTCCAGGACAGTTTCCTCTTTGGTGCTAGAGGGACCAAGCCAGCATGCGGGTTCCCAAGGAATCCCCAAAGCTTACCTCTTCGATGCAACAAGACCAAGATCACAGGCTCGGCAGGACGGAGGTCATCACCGCGCCCACCAGCACGTCACGACCAGAAGCTTTGCAGGTGAAGACCACCTAGTCAGGATAGGGTGTACTCCTGTCCCTCTTCAAATCTGGCCGTTGTGGCATCCCTTCCCGCCTAGATCTTTTTGGGGAAGATGACCGGGCCAGTATAAATATAGGTTAGCCTCCACCGTAGAAAGGAATCGGTTCCATTCATCCATCGAGCCCTCTCGAGGCAGCTAACCCTTGTACTAGTTCATACTCATCCTGCTCGCGATGCAATCCACCACAAAGCAGCAGTAGGGTTTTACACCGCAAGGTGGCCCGAACCTGGGTAAATCTCGCGTCCATCTCTTCTTCCCTCTCGCTCAAGCATGACGGAGCAAGGCCGTGGGTCGTGAGTAGCAAGCGGTAGCCTGAGTGGAGTTCTTCGCGCATGCCCCAGAGTTTGAACCTTGTTTGGGTCTACGGAGCCCCGATTTTGACATTTAGCGTGCCAGGTAGGGGCGTGCCAAAGTTCTTCCTCTTCGTTCTGCCTCGCTCCATCTTCGCTTCACCACCCCCATGACCGATGCTCGTCGTGTTCGCGCTGAGCGTCGGGCCACCCGTGTCGCCCAGACGGCATCGGCAGGCCGCGGCGCCCCTCGCCACTCCGCTTCTCCCGCAGCCAATGCCGCCACCAACCCTGTCGCCCATGAGCAGCAGGACTCTTTGCTGCCACCCTCCGTGCAGCGTCATGGATGCACTGCCACGCCTTCCCTCATTCCGGCCACGACCTCGTCCTCCCATACTCGTCGCGGGCCGGCGAACGCGCAGGCTGCGCTGCTCATGGCGCGCGAGCTGCTGTGCTACCGCCCCGCCAACGAAGGCTATGACGCCTAGTTGGGCCATAACACCGAGCTCGTCAACGCCGCTGGCGAGGCCCTGGCGCCCTCCCACTCACTCCTTCCCCCGCCACGTCATGTGGGCAGCATGGCCCATGGCGTGCCTCCGCCTCCTCCCCTGCACAATGACGACGCCGAGCCAAGGCGCGACACGCGTCTGCGCGACCCGCTACATGGAGCGTCGGCGCCGGCCCGTGACGAGGCCAGCCGCCAAGTTGTGCAGCAGCCATAGTACGACGCGCGCGCTGCTGGCATCGCCACGCCAGCACCAAGATCGGGCTGTCCTGGAGGCTGCGGCGTGTGGGCGCCAAGACCGTGCCCCTCTCACGCGGGCCACACCCATGAGCGCGGCGGGCTGCCACGCCTTCAATCGCGAGCTGCGCCGTGTTGTCTGGCCGGTCAAGTTCAAGCCAGATCTACCCCCGCGCTACGACGGCATCCCCGACCGTACGGAGTTCCTCCAGCTCTACGCGCTAAGCATCAAGGCGGTGAACAGCGACAACAAAGTCATGGTGAACTGGTTCCCCATGGCCCTCAAGGACGGCGCGCGCTCCTTGCTCATGCACCTCCCGGCGGGGTCGATCTCCTCATGGGATGAGCTCTGTGAGCAGTTCATCGCCAACTTCCAAGGAACCCGTGACCGCGCCCTCTGTCGGTGTCAAAACCGGCAGATATCGGGTAGGGGGTCCCGAACTGTGCGTCTAAGGTCGATGGTAGCAGGAGACGGGGGACACGATGTTTACCCAGGTTTGGGCCCTCTCTATGGAGGTAATACCCTACTTCCTGCTTGATTGATCTTGATGAATATGATTATTACAAGAGTTGATCTACCACGAGATCGTAATGGCTAAAACCCTAGAAGTCTAGCCTGTCTGATTATGATTGCCTCTACGGACTAAACCCTCTGGTTTATATAGACACCAGAGGGGACTAGGGTTGTACAAAGTCGATTACAGAGAAAGGAATCTTCATATCCGAACGCCAAGCTTGCCGTCCACGCCAAGGAGAGTCCCATCCGGACACGGGAGAGTGTCTTCTGTCTTATATCTTCATGGCCCATCAGTCCGGCCCATGTTACGTAGCCTAGACGCCCGAGGACCCCTTAATCCAGAACTCCCTCAGTAGCCCCTGAACCAGGCTTCAATGACGATGTGTCCGGCGCGCAGATTGTCTTCGGCATTACAAGGCGGGTTCCTCCTCCGAATACTCCAAAACAGACTTCGAGCACAGAAAACATGTCCGGCTCTGCAAAACAAGTACCACACACAACCGCAGAGAGTATAATATTTCACGAGTCCAATCTGCTGACAACTTTTTGTGACGCGGCACCACGTTCCTGCACGGTCATTATTTCGAACCATTTTTTTTAGCCTCCCGCTCCACGTTTTGAGAAGCGGTTTTATTGGCACATCTTGTCGAAGCAGAGATCATGTCCCCTTATTACGGGATTCTCATCAATACGGGCGTGGGCAACCCAACCGTCCCGTTGGTATGATTCCTTGGGAATAGGCAGGTTTTGAGGCCTAGGAGGAGGCGTTTTGATATTCATCGCCTTTATAAAGGGGCACAGACCCGTCTTTCTCCTCTACGCTTTCCCTTTCCTCATCCTTTCCAACCTCGAGTTCTAGCACCCAAGGTTCAATTTATTTGTTCCGAGCCTCCTAGTCATGTCCGGACCCAACCCTCGGTGGGTGGCCTCCTTCGTCATAGAGGAGGATATCGCGAAGCTCCGGGCGGTAAAATACCTGACCGCGGAAATCCCCCACAGGCTCCCTGCTCAAGGGCAGGTCATTCCTACTCCCAGATCCGGCGAGAGGGTCGTATTCATCTCTCACTTCCTCCGAGGGCTAGGGTTCGCTCTCCATCCCTTCGTTCGCGGACTCATGTTCTATTACGGGCTAGATTTTCATGATCTAGCTCTGGATTCCTTTCTTCACATCTCGGCGTTCATCGTCATGTGCGAGGCCTTTCTCCGTATTCCCCCACACTTCGGCTTATGGTTCAAGACCTTTAATATGAAGCCGAAGGTAGTCGATGGGAAGCAAGCGGAGTGTGGCGGTGCTACGGTGAGCAAACTCGCCCATACACCTTGGCCAAAAGGCTCTTTCACGGAAACCTCCAACCTATGGAAACGGGAGTGGTTTTACATCACTGAACCCCGTGGTACCAAGTGGGCAGCTACACCTGCGTTCCGGTCTGGCCCTCCATTACGGCTCGCATCATGGATTAATAAGGGGCTGGACTGGGGATCAACGGACAAAGTGCAGATGCTACAAAGCCGCATCCGGAGCCTCCTCGAGAAGGACACCGGCCTCATCAACGTAATCCAGGTAATGCTAGTCCGCCGGGTCCTGTCGTGCCAGCGATGGCCCCTCCGCATGTGGGAGTTCAATCCGGAAGGACCAAGGACTCTTCAGCACTTCTTTGGCATGACGCACAAAGAAATGTGGAAGTTATTCTTCGGGACACGAAAACAGTGGCCGGATACTATCGAGAAAGTCGGCCTCGACTACAACCATACGGATACCTCGGTAGGCCCTCGACTCCTGAACACAGCTTAGTTAAATATCTCGTAACAATATATTGAGAAAGCCATCTTCGACCAGGGCTGGATCAAGAAGGCGGAAAGAATTAGGTGTTCGGCCCCTCTTCCCGAAGACTCAGCAGATCCTGTGTTAACAAGGATGCTGGCTCTGGCGCCATACCAAGTGTCGGTGAAGGGGGACAAAGAGGAGAACAAGAAGGCCAAAGGTGGCCTCTATTCTAAAGGTACACCAGACACTATGTCCGGGGAGATTGGAACTCCCTCTTTCGAAGACAAAAGAGAAGGAGAAACTGACATCCCCTCTCCCAATGGGAAGAAGAGCGCCGCCTCCGAAGATTTGGAAGCAAAGGCTCCTAAGTGAGGGAAGATGTCCCTGTCAGGTGGCTCGGGTTCAGAAGACGACGTTGTCCCGTAGTTCCTCCGTAAGGACAAGCCCTTAGCCGAATCGTAAGTGAACAGGGGCGTCCGAAACATATCCCATTGCTTTTCGGTTACCAGGGTAACATTTAAAATATATGTTTGCAATCCGGCACGCAGTCTTCCTCAACAGTCCTCCTCCTCAGGGGATCTTCTTCCGGAGATGATGGAAAGCGAGACGCCTCCACAGACCTTCTCGCCCGACAGGGCAGACGACTCCGAGGTGTCGTCCTGGAGGATCTCTCCCGATCAACAAGCGGTGCGAGGGATAATGAAAACTACGCCCTAAGGTGATACTTCGGCCGTCCAGAGTTCGGGGCATGCGGACCCTATGGGGACCAACAATAAAGGGCCCGGACTATCCGGTTTACAGCCGAGGACGACTCTAGAGTCGGGTAAACATATTCTTTCGAAGGGAGTCCGTACTCCCGCGGCCGCTCCCAGGGATCCGGGGGCGCCGAATACAATGACGGGCATGCTGCAACTTGCGTCCGTTTCAGAGGAACATCGTACCTTAATGGGTAAGGTAGTTGAGAGGATTCTCTCCGCGAGAAGCGGATTGAATGAATCCTTCATGAGCCTGCTAAGAGGCTTCGAGGTATGCAATGTAATATCTTCAATTGCACTTCTACGTGCAAAATGCACCTGTGTATAGATAGTAGCCCCTGAGACTCTGGTTGGTGTCCGAAGGGAGGCGATCAGAGGATCAAAAAAGATATTCCCAGGAAATAATCTAATGAATTGGAACACAGGCTATTTCATTCATGACGACTGCCCAAGCTAGGGAGGTTGCAAGGCTGAAGCAGAAACTTGATGTGGCGGATGATGACCTCACACTTATTAACAGGCGGCTCGACGAGGCGCAAGGTATGTTTTTGGGGCAGTCAGTATATGTAAGTATGATAATATGAGCATGACGCTGAAAATTGTATACTGAGATATGCATAACTGCAGATAATGCTGCCGCAGTTGAGGCCCTACGGGCTGAGCTTGCCCGGGCCAAGGAGCAAGCCAGGATGAGTGAGGCGGCTGCCAAGAAGGCAGCTGCTGAGTTAAAGGCCGAACAGGCTGCTCGGCGCCAGTGCGAGGAGAGAATATCTACCATGACGCGCGAGCTAAAGGATGCCAATGTTCGATGCGAATTCCTCGAGAAGGATAACAAAGCCAGAATGGTCAATCTCGGCAAGGCCGTACAAGAGGCGAAAGAAGCACGGTCCGAGTCTAGAGCAGCTCGGGAAGAGATCCGGCAAGCTGGGGAGATAGCGGCCGGTAAGCCTTTCTTATTACAGACTAAATTTGGCGATCCGAAGTATGCCCCCCTTAATCAAATGTGGAGTTCTCCAGACACATTCTTGGACTTGTCGAAGAGTGTCTCCGATGCAACGCAGTTTTTCCAAGCGCAAGAAGGACGTGCAACGAAGAAGCTTTTCTGGTCGCAATTCAGCATGCCGAAGCGTCCGCTGTTGCTGAACAAACAGATGGCCCAGTTGGCCGAGCTCCACAAGATATCCGGATCTGCCATGAAGGACGTCGTGGTCTGGCTGTGGCCGACCGAGCCAATTTTGAATAGTTATTTCGGTTTGGTGCAGCGACTTGTTGATGCAGTGCCGCGTATCGACGCTGTTAAGCGGTCAATGTGCATTGAGGGTGCACGGATGGCCTTTGCCCGCATCAAGACGTACTGGGCGAAGATGAAGGCCACCGATATTGCAGCGAAGAGTCCACCCGAGGGCAAGGACCATCACACGCCAGAGCATTATTTTGAGGATGTCCTAGAGGGTGCCCGCTTGATAGAGGGTCAGTGCTCGAAAGATATGATGTTCGAGTGAATATACCAAATTTGTAAAAACAATATTATGATATATTAAGGCCATATTTTTTATACTTTTGCCTGAAAGTTTTGGTTCCTCCTGTGCGGCCGTTCTTCGTACAATCTGAAAGTTTGCCAGTCATCGGCTTCAGCCCCCTCGCATATAATACGGGGGTGTTCGGAAAAGCACTTGATCACTCTTGACCCAACGTCTTGGTCCATGAAGGAGGTGTCAATGCGGCGAACTAGGCAATCGGACTATAGGGCTTTAACACTTTCACTTAGCCATAGGAGTTTGACAGCGGGTCTACGATATAGCCCCTGGTATGTACGCGTTTACCTGAATATGGTGCATTACATAGGTGACCAGAAGAACGGTCCTTCGTGTAATACGGAAAGAATCGCGAAGGATTCGGATGAGTCATCGAGTGGTTGACCAGCTCTCGCCGCATCATGACAGTCAGTTTTCGGCTTTCTCTACTGAGGTGCTCATCCGGATAAACCAGGACACAATCGCAGTAGTTCTCCCTTTACTACCCTAGCCGATATAGCGGAACGTAAGGTAGTAAGCACAGGAGCCGGGCAACCCAACTATTGACCAAAGACATGATTCGGAGCTGATGCATATAAGGCCAAACTCGTGATGCCAAAGTGTGCTAAAAAGCTGTTCGGACTTGTCGGCAACTCATGTGTTGCCGTATCGAGCCCCTGGCAATTTGTGCCGAGGTGCGTTCGTCAAACAACCGAAGAAGCAAAATTCAGTACGTAGAAAAAGCGAATACTGAATACGGGTTATGTTCACTAGAATCTGATTAACACGTCAAACGCAATTTTACAGATTATAATGCCCCTACTCGGGCTATTAACATGCCGGGGGCCGAGGGCTGAGGAAAAAGGCACTTTACAGGTTCAAAATAAAGAGTGTGGTCTTACAAAAATCATTAGGACCTCCTGTCGCACGTCTGCGCTGCCTTGCCTCGGTTAAAGGACTCCTTAGTAGGAATAGCCTTTGGTTATTTATACGAAGCCGAACTTTAGAAAGAGTCCGTAAGATGACCCGGCTTTGAATCACCTGTTGTAAAAGATAAAAAATAGTTAGAAAAAGTAAAAAGACTATGAGGGTGCGGACCGCATTGTAGGCCTGTCCGTACTGTGCCTCCGCCGATGACCATGGTATTTTAAGTGCGTAATTATGTATGCGCAGTATAAACTTCGTGGCTATATGGGGCGGGCGACGGAGGCCGAACTGCTAATCCAGCTCTGAGATTGATTGGTCCTGTTTAGTAGAGACCGGCGGCTTGACGGCCGATGAGATACGCGGCTTGATAAGGCCGCTTTGTACTTCGGCTGCAGTAGCCATAGTATGCTCCCCTGTACGGAGGGAGCATTCCGTATTTCTGTTTATCATGATGATGCCGCGTGGACCGGGCATCTTAAGATTGAAATAGGCGTAATGTGGGACCGCATTAAAATGAGTAAAAGCGGTACGCCCGAGTAGTGCATGGTAGCTGCTGCGGAACGGGACAATATCGAAGGTCAAGCCTTCGCTTCTAAAGTTGTTCGGCGAGCTGAAAACGACTTCCAATGTAATTGAGCCCGTGCAGCGAGCTTCTATGCTGGACACTGCTCCCTTGAAGGTAGCTGTGGTGGGCTTGATTCGTGAAGGATCAATGCCCATTTTGCGGACAGTGTCTTGGTAGAGTAGATTAAGACTACTGCCGCTGTCCATAAGGACTTTCGTGAGATGGAACCCATCGATAATTGGATCGAGGATCAGAGCTGCCGAACTTTCATGACGGATACTGGCTGGGTGGTCCTTGCGATCAAAAGTGATCGGGTAGGCCGCCCATTGACTTAATTTTGGGGTGCCTGGCTCTATGGCATTGGCGTCCTGTAGTGCGCGCTTGCGATCCTCTGTAGGGATGTGCGTCACGTATACCATGTTGACTGTTTTTACTTCGGGGGGAAATTGCTTCTGACCCCCAGTGTTCGGTTGGCGAGTCAGTTCGTCATCGCTGTCACTGCGCGGCCCTTTCCCCTTGTGTTCGGCATTAAGCTTGCCGGCTTGTTTGAAGACCCAACAGCTTCTGTTGGTGTGATTGGCTGGTTGATCGGGGGTGCCATGAATCTGGCAGGGCCGATCCAGTATCTTGTCTAAATTGGATGGTCCATCTCTGTTTGCCTTGAATGGCTTTTTCCGTTGACCGGTTTTGGAGCCGCTGAATCTGGCGTTTACCGCCGTGTCTTGCGTTCCTTCATTATTATTTCGATGCTTGTGTTTATTGCGTCGTGGCTTGCCATTGCCGTCTCGAACTTCGGAAGTGCCCGGGTCACTGGTGCTGCTGCTTCTACGAGCGAGCCAGCTATCTTCTCCCGCGCAAAAGCGGGTTATCAGAGCGGTAAGGGCTGCCATGGATTTTGGTTTTTCTTGACCGAGGTGGCAGGCAAGCCATTCATCTCGGACGCTATGTTTAAAGGCCGCGAGGGCTTCGACGTCGGGATAATCAATAATTTGGTTCTTTTTAATTAGGAACCTAGTCCAGAGCTTCCTGGCTGACTCCCCAGGCTGCTGGATGATGTGACTTAGGTCGTCGGCATCCGGAGGCCGGACATATGTACCTTGAAAGTTATCGCGGAAGGCGTCTTCCAAGTCTTCCCAGCTGCCAATGGAGTTCTCTGGGAGGCTGTTCAGCCAGTGCCGCACTGGTCCCTTTAATTTTAGTGGGCGGTATTTGATGGCGTGGAGGTCATCACCACGGGCCATGTGGATATTCATGTGGAGAAGGAAATCTTCAATCCATACTGCGGGATATGTTTGTTCCATCATATGATTCGATATTCATGGGTTTAAACCATTCCGGGAATTCGTGTTCCATTACTTCATCAGTGAAGCAAAGGGGGTGTGCGGCGCCTCTATATCGGGCCAAGTCGCGGCGTAGCTCAGATGGAGTTCGTCGGAAGTTTTCGGCCCGGGCGTGGTTATGTTTGTCATGTCCGGCTAGATGGTCGTCGTCGCGCATCAGGGCGCGCCCCTGTGATCTGTAGATTGATCTGGTCTGACCTGCTCTATTGTCCAGGTCCTGCCGCAGGTCATATGTATGACCCCGGGCTGTTATGTCTCTGCTTTTGCGGTGAGGTAGTATGGGCTGGTGTTCGGCTTGAGTTGCTGCTTTGTTCCGGCCACATGGTGGTCCGTCTGCCGCATTGCGCACTGATGGTACGGGCTCCAACGCCTCGTCATTGAATTGGGGTAGCAGTTTACACTTCGGGTAACTTTTAATGGGGCGCTCGAGTCCGTATTCCTCGGCTGCCAGGACATCAGTCCATCTGTCATTGAGTAGATCTTGATCATCTTGAAGCTGCTACTGTTTCTTTTTTAGGCTCCTCGCAGTGGCTATTAGCCGGCGCTTAAAGCGCTCCTGCTCGACGGGTTCCTCAGGCACGATAAAGTCTTCGTCACCGAGGCTCAACTCATCTTCGGAGAGTGGAAGATAGTTGCTGTCCTCCAAGTCTTCATTTATGGCCTGTTCGTCAGGGCTGACTTGCCCATCTTCCCTATCGTCCTGTTCAGAAGTCGGCTCGACGGGATCTTCTTTGTCTTCGGCATCATCCGGAGTATTGTTTTCTCTTGTGCCGGTATTGCTGTCTTTTCCATGGCATGATTTAGAGCGGTGCCGCTGACGTCGGCGCTTTGGCTGTGTCTCAGGAGGTTTATCCTCGACTGGATATTTCTTGTTATCGCCGTTATTCTCTTTGGGAGTATCCACCATGTACATGTCATACGACGAGGTGGCTGTCCAGCGCCCAGTAAACGGCGGGTTTTGGGCCTGCTCCTCTCCGGCATCGTCGTCCATACCGTCGATGTCTTCGGAGTCGTAATCGAGCATGTCGATTAAGTCTTCGACAGTGGCAATGAAGTGGGCAGTGGGTGGGAAGCAAAATTCTCCATCATCAGCCTCCAGTTCAAACCAGATATAATTCGGCTGTGAGTCCCCCGCTATGGAGAGGGTTTTTAATGAGTTTAGCACATCACCCAAAGGTGAGTGCCGGAAGATGTCCGCGGAGCTGAACTCGACGATCGGCGCCCGATCGAGCTCGATGGGCGCGGACGCACGCGGTTCGGAACCTGTGGCCGGATACGAATCCGAGGTTCCGGTGACACAGATCCTGTTCGAAGTTGGGTCTGTGTGCGGCTCCAACACCGCTGAGTATGTGGCTTCCGTGGCGGGGTTGAGCTTCCCGTCCTCGGATGGCGCAATCTGCTCCGGATCTAGGGCCAGAGCAGTTACAGGCGCTATCTCCCAGGTATGGTCCGATGACAGATTTAGGTCATGTTCATTGCGGTGGCACGGAGCGGCTGCCATGGGCTCGAATCCGTCGAAGATCAAGTCTCCGCGGATATTAGCAACGTAGTTCAAGCTTCCAAACCTGACCTGATGGCCAGGGGCGTAGCTATTGATCTGCTCTAGATGGCCAAGCGAGTTGGCCCGTAGTATGAAGCCGCCGAATACGAAGATCTGGCCGGGGAGAAAGACCTCCCTCAAGGCATCATCGTTGTGGATGATTGATGGAGCCATCAAGTCTTCTAGCGACGACACAGCGGAACTCTCAATGAAAGCACCAATGTCGGTGTCAAAACCGGCAGATCTCGGGTAGGGGGTCCCGAACTGTGCGTCTAAGGTCGATGGTAGTAGGAGACGGGGGACACGATGTTTACCCAGGTTCGGGCCCTCTCTATGGAGGTAATACCCTACTTCCTACTTGATTGATCTTGATGAATATGAGTATTACAAGAGTTGATCTACCACGAGATCGTAATGGCTAAAACCCTAGAAGTCTAGCATGTCTGATTATGATTGCCTCTACGGACTAAACCCTCCGGTTTATATAGACACCGGAGGGGACTAGGGTTGTACAAAGTCGGTTACAGAGAAAGGAATCTTCATATCCGAACGCCAAGCTTGCCGTCCACGCCAAGGAGAGTCCCATCCAGACACGGGTGAGTGCCTTCTGTCTTGTATCTTCATGGCCCATCAGTCCGGCCCACGTTACGTAGCCTGGACGCCTGAGGACCCCTTAATCCAGGACTCCCTCACCCTCACTGTCAATGACCTGCGACATGTGAAGTAGCATCCGGGCAAGACCCTCCGCAAGTGCATTCAACGCTTCACCCAAATTCGCCTCAAGATCACGAAGGCCTCGGACGAAGCCATCATCTGCGCGTTCACCAAAGGTGTCACGGACGTCAGGATGAGCGAGGAACTCGCCATCAACGATGACCTGTGCTTGACGTTGGAGCTATTCAATCTGGCCGACAAGTGCTCCAAGGCCAAAGAAGGCCACCTCTCCCTCCTCAAGCACCCAGACGTTGATCCCGAAGACAAGAAGACCAAGGCCAAGGAAGCAAAGTGCAAGGGCCCCACCGTACTGGTAGCAGAGCCTGAACTGAAGCGCGGCCATGACTGTGACGAACCCTCAAACAATGTTCGCCCATTCTGCGTCTTCCACAACGTGCACAACCACAACACTGATGACTGTTAGCAGCTCAGGGCGCTTTGGGACGAGTGCCTGGGCCGCGCCCCATGCACAGCGACCGTGGCTTCGGCCATGGAGGAGGCCGCTGCGAAGGCTGCTGGGACAACCACAACCCTCGCCAGGGCTGGCATGACTAGCATCGCAAAGGTGGTTAGCGTGACCAGCCTCGCGAGGATGGCTGGCGTGACCAACCTCGTGATGGCGCCTGGCGCGATCAGCCTCGCGAGGCATCGCACTGGTCAGGTCAGACGCTCTCCAGATGGAAGCCCCCAAGCCCGTTCTGAGGGATGCGCCGGGCGTGCCTTCCTATGCGGGAGGGAGAGGCGCCCCGACGGTGGGCGCGGAGCCTGAGGCGTCGCCGGCGGGTTTCTTTGCCTCCGGACGGCTCTTGGGGAGGCGCTGCTTCTTCTTCACGGGGGTAGCCTCAGGAGGCGCGGCATCACCTTCACCATCTGAGTTCTCAGCCGCCGCGACCCGGTAGGTGTGCTCGAGGGAGTAGACCGCATCCTTCTCATCACAGGTGATAGTGATGACACCGCTGCACCCTGGCATCTTGAGGACGTTGTAGCCATGGTGGGTAGCCGCCATGAACTTGGCAAGGGCAGGGTATCCCAGGATGGCGTTGTACGGGGGGCCGATGTGGGCCACGTCGAAGTCGATGAGCTGAATGTGGTAGTTGTCGCGCTTGCCGAAGGTGACAGGGAGGCGCACTTGCCCTAGGGGAGTGGTGGAGATGTCAGTCACTCCAGAGAATGGCTTGGTGTGCATGATCTGGTCATAAGGCACTTGAAGTGTCTCAAAGGTCTCCACGGAGAGGATGTTGAGGTCGGCGCCTCCATCGATGAGGGTCTTGGTGACTGAGACGTTTCTGATGGTGGGCATGCACAGCATGGGGAGCGCGCCAGCAGTGGTTGAACACCTGAGGTGGTCCTTGGAGTCGAAAGTGATGGCGTACTGTGACCACTTGAGGGCACGCACGGCTTCAAGCCTCGGAAGGGCTGCATTCACCCCACGACAGAACTGCTTGAAGATGCGGTTCAAGGCGGGTGCCTGAGCACTGCCGAGGATGTAGGCAATCGCGCGAGGCTCCTGATAGCCCCCAGCCCCTTCGTCTTACTGGTTGTCGTCATTTCTCCTAGGTGGCAGTGGCAGAGGTGGAAGGCTAGCATTGGCCTAAGGACGGAGGGAGGTGCTTGGGCACCACTTGGAGGCATGCTTTGATGCATGCCCCCGCGAGCAAGGGACACGGTGCAAGGCGCCAGGAGCACGAGAGTTCATCACCAAGGCGATCAAGGAACTTCAAGAAGCGCAAAGCCATGCGCGGCGAGCGCCGCCCCGCGCATCCCGCCAGTGCAGCTGCCGCCCCCAACGCGGGTGGTGGCCTGCACGTCTGCGTCAACATTCTGGGCCTCAACTAGGCCACTTCTCAAGACCTCTTCAGGTCGTCACGTGTCGGCTGGAGTGGGGGCTTCCCCTACAACTACATCCGCATGCCCTTCGCCTGGTGAATGCGGGCGCCACATACCAGCGGCTCGCACAGCTTGCGTTGGCGTCTCACGAGGCCAGGCACTCAGTGTTAGTGCCTCGTGATGCCTCGACCCTTCGTGCACCACCTGAGCCTCAGGAGCCACCCGGTTCATGAGGAGCGAACCTCCACAGCATGCTTCATCGGCTTCCTCGACGCTTCTGCAGCATCATTGCGAGGTGACTTTTTGTTTTGTTCAATTGAGGGCGCCCCCCTGGGTTCCATTATCCTCAGGCTATTAGGGCCCGCCCCTGCAGCTGCATCGTTTTGCTCATGTACCGGGACCAGCTATGCTTTCATACGTTGCTATGATCGTTAACCTTGTGTTCCGACATCATATCATGTCCCGAGGTCTCGCCCCTTGAAGCCTCACGCGCCAGCTGCTCTCATCCCGAACGTCCCATGAGGGGGCTGGTGGCACGGCATCTGTGCTTCGGTTTGTCCCTGCAGTGCTGAAAAACCTAAGTGACCGAGCTCTAGCTCACGGGCCGGCCCCGTGCACGTCACCTCATCGGGTCCTTAGTGCCTTGTGTCCTGACGGAACTAGCATGAGCAGACCAGCAAGCACGCGTCACCTTCGTACCTCGTAACTTATCGGTGTGCAGGAGTTTTTAGGTGATATACATCTATTCGGTGCCTAGGGAACACCTTGCCGGTTCAGGAGGATTGACCTCGATCAGGCAATGGCCTGTTTGCAGAAAGCTAAGTACACGCACCTCATACACCGCAACTATCGCTGATCGAGGCCCCTTACCCCGCAGCTCTCGTGAGGCGAGTCATTCCTTTTTCATGCAAGTCACTTGCACGTCCAAGGGGAACTCTTGAGCATCGTGCCTGAGGAGCCCATACTGGCTCTTGGGCCCTCACCCCCTGGCCTTGTCCCAAGGCATCGCGACCTGACATACCAGCGATGGCTGAGCACCGCTCGAGGGCCGGGTCCTGAGGACGTAGAGCACTATGGCAAGCATGGGATGGAGGAGCTAACCTCGCTGGGGGACATGGGAAGAGGGGCGCGGTCTGGCCGCACTAGCATCACCCGAAATGCAAAGGACTTTGATTTTTCTCGCATGCCTCGCAGGAATTATGCTGACTCATCACAGGAGCAAAAAGCGCGCCCTTTCGATGCAGGGGTCCTCCGTGAGCCGCGAGCGCCTCGTGTGGCACCTTGAGCTAAGTCGTCCCCTCAGCGCATCGCGCAAAAAATTGGCTTCTACACTACTTTTGCAATCTCGTCTAGGTGAAAGTCCCTTTTTCTATCATGAGTAGCTTGCGCGTCAAGGGGGACCTCTTGAGCATCGCGCCTCAAGAGCTCTTACCGGACCTCGAGCCCCTCACCTCCTAGCCTTGCCCTAGGCATCGTGACCTGGCATACCATCGACGACTAAGGCTTGCTTGGGTACTGGGTCCCCGAGACGTAGAGCAGTAAGCGGTCGCAAAGAAAAAGGGGTCGAGCCCAAACAAGAGATGCCACGATGATTTAAATGCAGGACATAAGCATTAAAATAAAGGCGCAAGTGCCACGGTTTCTTACACACCCCCATGGGGCCCTTGATTGTCTGATGGATGAAATAAGAAAGAACAAAAGGAACTGCCTCCCGGAGGCAACCGCTTCTGAAGCGCCGACTCCAACGTCACGGGCGCCTAGTCAGAGTCGTCCTCCACCTTGACGCGGTGGCGTCGTGGCTCGTCGTAGTCGTTGTCGCTCTCGCTTCTCCCGGAGAAGGTGCCATCACCGCTGGAGGCACCGTGGCCATCGCCAAGGGCAAGTTCACCGCCGAGGATGTCATCATCGCCGGAGGAAAGGTGGTTGCTGCCACTGCTGTCGCCCTCCGGGCAGCATCCGAGGCGTCAGCCGGTCTCCCCGAAGATCTTCACGAAGAGCGTTGTCGCCCCGTCAAACTTGAAGTGGAGGGTGTGCCTCCCCTTCAGGCCGCGGGTGCGGGCGAACGACATCCACCCTCGGGTCAAGCACATGAATCTGGAGGGGGTGACTTCGACCTCCGCTCGGGAGGATTTGCTGCAGCAGCCGTCAGGTTGCAGCCACAGCCCGACGGGGCCGTCCGCCGCTGGTTCCCCCGCGAAGGAGCCTGGGAGCTACAGCCAGGTGCGTGGCCCCTGGCAGGCTCTCCATCCACACAAAAAATTCATGGGCCGACTTAGCAGAGTGCACCCACGCCCGAGGCGGCCGAGCGCCGACAACGTTCCGCCCCCATGTCCGCCGGCGTGCCATTTTCTGTGGCCCCATCTGCAGGTGGGGTTCTTCCCGCGGCTGCCGGAGTCGGTGCGGAGTGCCAATGGAGGGCATCCGTGTCCTCGGGGAGGCGCCGCAGGCGTAGCGACGGACTTGCGGGGGCGGCCGCGCCCCCTCTTGGGCTGCGGCGGCTTCGGCCCCTCCTGCACCGCCTTGCCCTTCTCGATAGCGGAGAACCTCCTCACGGGCGCCATGGCAGCAGTGGCAAGGGTTGAGTGAGGAAGGGCAAGAAGTAGAGATGGGCCGAGGGTTCCGTCCCTTCGCCCTCTTATAAGAAATCGGAGAATGCCAACCGGTGCCCCTTCACCTTCAAAGGAATGATGGCCCCACGGCGCGCGCTAGGCTTTTTGTCAGCCCGGGTTGTTGCCGAGGCGACATGGAGAAGTGGGGCCGTCCGTGCCCCGTCGTGCGCCACGCGTCGAGCCTGACCCGTAGGCGATTAGGGCCCGCGTTGCTTCACCTCTCCACTTCGTTTCTACCTCCATACAAGGACGAGCGCATCATGGGCCCGGGGGCTACTGTCGGGGTTCTGGGACCGGGGGTACCCAGACCCGTCTGCCTACGGCCCAGCGCGTGGCTTCACCAGCGGCCCGGTGCAGCCCAGCATCAGGACTTCACGAGAAAGACCCTCGCGAGGGCCCCCTCCTCGCGAGGCGAGCTACATCAAGGCCTCCTGAGGAGCGGTCTCCCGAGGCTGCCTCTCGAGGAGCGGACATCTCTAGGCTCGCACCCTGCCTCACGAAGCGCGTGGTGACATGAGCCATGACGACCGGAGCCAGGAGGGCGCCAGCGGGCACAGTCCAGGATAGTTTCCTCTTTGGTGCTAGAGGGACCAAGCCAGCACACGGGTTCCCAAGGAATCCCCAAAGCTCACCTCTTCGATGCAACAAGACCAAGACCACAGGCTCGGCAGGACGGAGATCATCACCGAGCCCACCAGCGCGTCACGACTAGAAGCTTTGCAGGCAAACACCACCTTTAGTCAGGATAGGGTGAACTCCTGTCCCCCTTCAAATCTGGCCATTGTGGCATCCCTTCCCACCTAGTGCTTTTGGGGGAAGAGGACCGGGCCAGTATAAATATAGGTTATCCTCCACCGTAGAGAGGGGTCGGTTCCATTCACCCATCGAGCCCTCGCGAGGCAGCTCACCCTTGTACTCGTTCATACTCATCCTCCTCACAAGGCAATCCAACACAAAGTAGGAGTAGGGTTTCACACAGCAAGGTGGCCTGAACCTAGGTAAATCTTGCTTCCATCTCTTCTTCCCTCTTGCTCGAGCACGACAGAGCACGGCCGTGGGCGGTGAGTAGCAAGCGGTAGCCTGAGCGGAGTTCTTCCGCATGCCCCAGAGTTCAAACCTTGTTTGGGTTTGCGGAGCCCCGATTCCGACAGTAACCCATCAATATAATCCTTAATAAGAGCAAACTTCTCCGATATAGTGTAGTTGGGAGAATTCAAAAAGATAATAGGACTATCATGTTTGGGTGCAATAGCAATAATTTCATTCTTAATATAAGGAACTATAGCAAGTTCATCTCCATAAGCATAATTCAAATTGGCATCATGGCCGCAAGCATAGCAAGCATCAATTTCATAAAAAAGGGATATTTCAAATGAATCAATGGGGTCATAGCAATTATCATAGCATTCATCCTTTGGTAAGAACGAACGGACATTAAACAATGTATGAGTTGAAGAGTTACTCTCATTAAAAGGTGGGCATGGGTGATCAATCCGGTCTTCCTCCTTCTGTTCTCGCTTTCCTCCTCATCTTTTTCATCTAATGAGCTCACAACTTCGTCAATTTCTTCTTCCATAGTTTCCTGCAAATTATTAGTCTCTTCTTGGATAGCGGAGGAGTACTCAATATATGGTTTAACATAAGCATTAGAAGCATAGTTTTCATAGCAATATTTAAGTATGGCAAAATTTTCAGATTTGTAAAGAGTAACATCATACTTTTCAATCAAAGAAGAAATTTCATAAGCACCCTTAAAAGCAACAAATTCTTCAATTTGTTCAACATCATAGTAATTATAAACACCCTTGGCATAAGAAGATAAGATTCCATTATCCTTAAACTCACATTGGAAAGAAAGGTGTTTTTAGGCTCTTTAGAACAACAAGTAAAATCATATATGTCGCATAAATTCAAAGCATAGCAATACAAATTATTAATATGATGCCGTAAGAGTTTCCCTTTTTGAGATAAGCGGTGTCACACAAAATAAGCAGGCTCATTTAATGATTTTCCCTCAACTAAGCTAGTTGGGGTTTCAGCACGAGCACATATGGATTAAAGATGATCCAAGTAGAAAGCTTCAGCAGTATGATAGATTTTGGGTGGTTCTTTAACCATTGGTTTAGTAGGTACAACTATTTTTTTGGTATTTTATGTTTCCTACCCATAACTAAAGATAGAACACAAGAGCATAAAATTAAATCTACTTAGTGATAAAGCAAACAAGCACACATGAGATTATTCACCCCACACTATTCCTGCCCGGTAACGGTGCCAGAAAAAAGGTCTTGATAACCCACAAGTATAGGGGATCGTTTATAGACATTTTCGATAAATAAGAGTGTCGAACCCAATGAGGAGCTAAAGGTAGAACAAATATTCCCTCAAGTTCTATCGACCACCGATACAACTCTACGCACTCTTAACGTTTGCCTTACCTAGAACAAGAATAAAACTATGAATAAATTGCACGATAATAAAAGTTACTTGTTTAGTAGAAAGCTTTTGTCACACAAGAAAGTTATTTGTCCCTAGGCAATTGATAACTAGACCGGTATTCATTATTGCAATTTTATATGAGGGAGAGGCATGAGCTAACATACTTTCCGTACTTGGATCATATGCACTTATGATTGGAACTCTAGCAAGCATCCGCAACTACCAAAGATCATTAATGTAAAACCCAACCATAGCATTAAGTATCAAGTCCTCTTTACTCCCATACGCAACAACCCACCTACTCGGGTATGTGTTTCAGTGACTCACGCCACCCACCATAAGAAAATCATGAATGTATTGCAACACCCTACAGCGGGGATCGCTCATGTTTGCACGACATGGAGGGCACGATAGGACAGCACCAAAATAAAATATACAACTCAAACCAATAATGATCATCCATCAACCCGTAGGACAAAACAGATCTACTCAAACATCATAGGATTACTACATATCATTGGCTAATAATATATAGTGTTGAGTACCATGTTTAAGTAGAGAATTACAGCGGGAATAGAAAGGTTACACCGCTGCATAGAGGGGGAGAAAGTTGGTGTTGACGGTAGCAAGGTTGTTGATGTAGATTGTCGTCATGATGATTGCCCCGGCGGCGCTTCGACGCCACCGGGATAGAGGGGGTGAGAGCCCCCCTCCTTCTTCTTCTTTCTTGCCCCCCCCCCTAGATGGTAGGAGGGTTTCCCCTCTGGTCCATGGCCTCCATGGCGGCGGAGGGGCAGGAGCTCCTCCTAGATTGGATCTCCCTCTCTGTTCTCTTCTGTTTTGTGTTCCTATATTTCAGCCCTTCAACGTTTCTTAAATATCCAGAGATCCGTAACTCCGATGGCCCTAAAATTTTAACATGATTTTTTTCTAGATATAAGCTTCCTTGCGGCCAAAGACGAGCCCCAACCAACTTAAGGTGTGCCCACTAGGCACCACCGTGCTCTAGGGGGCAGGTCGTGCCTTGGTGGGTAGTGGCGGTCGTGGGCCTCCGTTTGCGTTGATTCCATCTCCCAAAAATCACATATATTCCAAAATAATTCTCAGTAAATTTTTATCGCGTTTGGACTTTGTTTGATATGGATATTCTGCGAAACAAAAAATATGCAGCAAACAGGAACTGGCACTGGGCACTGGATCAATATGTTAGTCCAATAAATCATGTAAATTATTACCAAAAGTATGTGAAAATTGTATAATATTGGCATAGAACAATAAAAAATTATAGATACGACGGAAACGTATCAGTGCTCGTAGCTCGCCGCGCCATCGACCACAGCTCCGCCGGTGAGCTCGCCGCCCCCTCTGGCCGGAGGTTGACGATGACCCTGGTGGGGCCCGCTCGTCAGCCTCCCACCTCTCTCTCCCCCTCTCTCTACCACTGACACACGGGACCCGCACGTCAGGTTTAAAACCTCGCAGCGCATGCGCCCTGGCTCGTCTTGGCTGGCTCGGCTGCAGGCCGGTCCAGTTGCGGGCTGATACGTCTCCAACGTATCTATAATTTTTTATTATTCCATGCTATTATATTATTTGTTTTGGATGTTTTATATGCATTAATATGTTATTTTATATTATTTTTGGGACTAACCTATTAACCTAGAGCCCAGTGCCAGTTTCTGTTTTTTTCCTTGTTTTTGAGCCTCGTAGAAAAGGAATACCAAACGGAGTCCAAACGGAATAAAACTTCACGATGATTTTTCTTGGACCAGAAGACACCCAGGGGACTTGGAGTCCAAGTCAGAAGAGCCACGAGGCGGCGACAAGGGTGGAGGGCGCGCCCTGGGGGGCGTCCCCTACCTTGTGGGCCCCTCGGGACTCCACTGACCTAGATCTTCCTCCTAGATATTCACAAATATTCCAGAACCACCAGAGGCATCCATGAAAACAATTTTCCACCACCGCAACCTTCTGTTCCCATGAGATCCCATCTTGGGGCCTTTTCTGGCATCCTGCCGGAGGGGGAATCGATCACGGAGGGCTTCTACATCAACTCCATTGCCCTTCCGATGATGCGTGAGTAGTTTACCTCAGACCTACGGGTCCATAGCTAGTAGCTAGATGGCTTCTTCTCTCTCTCTTTGATTCTCAATACAATGTTCTCCTTGATGCTCTTGGAGATCTATCCGATGTAATCTTCTTTTGCGGTGTGTTTTTCGAGATCCGATGAATTGTGGATTTATGATCAGCTTATCTATGAAAATTATTTGAATCTTCTCTGAATTCTTTTATGCATGATTTGATATCTCTGTATTTCTCTTCGAATTATCGGTTTGGTTTGGCCAACTAGATTGGTTTTTCTTGCAATGGGAGAGGTGCTTAGCTTTGTGTTCAATCTTGCGTGATTTCACCTAGTGACAAAGTAGGGGTAGCGAGATACGTATTGCATTGTTGCCATCGAGGATAAAAAGATGGGGTTTTCATCGTATTGCTTGAGTTAATTCCTCTACATCATGTCATCTTACTTAAGGCGTTACTCCCTTCTTTATGAACTTAATACTCTAGATGCATGCTGGATAGCGGTCGATGTGTGGAGTAATAGTAGTAGATGCAGGCAGGAATCGGTCTACTTGACACGGACGTGATGCCTATATGCATAATCATTGCCTTGGATATCGTCATAACTTTGCGCATTTCTATCAATTGCTCGATAGTAATTTGTTCACCCACCGTATTATTTGCCTTCATGAGAGAAGCCTCTAGTGAAGCCTATGGCCCCCGGGTCTATTTTCCATCATATTACTTTCCGATCTACTATTTTGCAATCTTTTATTTTCAAATCTATATACCAAAAATATTTTATCTTTTGTTTATCTATCTCTATTAGATCTCACCTTTGCAAGTGACCGTGAAGGGATTTACAACCCCTTTATCGCGTTGAGTGCAAGTGTTTGATTGTTTGTGCAGGTGTTGGTGATTTGTGCGTTCTTCTCCTACTGGATTGATACCTTGGTTCTTAACTGAGGGAAATACTTACCTCTATTGTGCTGCATCACCCTTTCCTCTTCAAGGGAAAAACTAACGCAAGCTCAAGAAGTAGCAGGAAGAATTTCTGGCGCCGTTGCCCGGGAGATCTACGTTAAGCCTACCAAGTACACATCATCAACTCTCATCTCTTGCATTACATTATTTGCCATTTTCCTCTCCCCCACCTCTAAAATGATTTTCAGAAAAAACACAAAAATATTTGCCTTCTTTTCGTTTGCCTTTTATGTTTTACTTGGTTTGTTCGCCTGTTCGCTTGGAATAATTGTGTATTTATTCAAAATCTGAAAGCAAAAAGTTTATGGATCCTCATCCACTTGCTAATCTTTTTAAGAGATCCAATTATGCTGAACCAATTGCTAGTGAGTTGTGTGCACTAGATTATCTTTATGAAGTTTTGCTTGAAAGTCGTGGATCTAAAAATTGTGATGAAATTTATGAAGTGATTCACGATAGCTCCTTGGATGAAAAGCATGATTGCAATGATGATATTATAAATTCTATTAATGTCAATTGTGCCAATGATGTGCAAAACCCTAAGCATGGGGAAGCTGGTTTTGCTATGTCCACTACTTATTGCAATGATCATGATTGGGGTGATAATGTTTCTTATGATCTTGAAAATTTATTTAAGCCTCATGATAATAATGTTTGCAATAATATTGAAAGTGGGTTTTTAAGAGTGTCAACTTTAGGAAATAATAATCCCACTACTTTGGAGTTTGATCAATCTTATGAAATTTTTGATAAAAGTGGGCTTGGAGAAGTAATGACTTTATTATATGTTAATCCCACTATTTTGGAAGAGTGTCAACTTTGCATGCATGTGGATCATGAAGAGAAAATTTTATGTGATAGTTATATTGTTGAATTTGATTATGATCCTACATGTAATTATTATGAGAGAGGAAAATATGGTTGTAGAAATTTTCATGTTACTAAATTACCTCTCGTTATGTTGAGATTGCTATTGTTTCTTTCTTCTTCCTTGCATATGCTAGTTTTTGCTTGCCTTGATAATTTGTTTGCTTATAAAATTTCTATGCATAGGAAACATGTTAGACTTAAATTTGCTTGTCATATGTTTTATGATGCTCTCTTTGTGTTCCAATTATTATCTTTTATGTGAGCATCATTTGAATTATCAATGCCTAGCTAAAAGGCTTTAAAGAAAAGCGCTTGTTGGGAGACAACCCAATATTCTTATTTTCTGTTTTTATGAATAAATTTTTCATCTAGCCTCTGGTTAGATGTGTTTTGGTGTTTTAATTAGTGTTTGTGCCAAGTAAGACCTTTGGGATGGCTTACGGTGATAGTTGATTTGATCTTGCTGAAAAACAGAAAATTTTGCGTCCAGTCACAGAATTTTAGTAATTCACTGGAGCATGTAAAAACCCTGAATTTTTTACACAGGATTTATATACAAATTTCCTCTGTTATCCAAGGTTTTCAGAATTTTTGGAGTTACACAAGTATTATAACAACTCATATCTTTGCAGACTGTTCTATTTTTGACAGATTCTGTTTTTCTTTGTGTTGTTTGCTTATTTTGATGAATCTATGGGTAGTATCGGGGGGTATGAACCATGGAGAAGTTGGAATACAGTATATATTACACCAATATAAATAAAGAATGAGTTCACAACAGTACTAAAAGTGGTGATTTTATTTTCTTTTACTAATGGATCTCACGAGTTTTCTGTTGAGTTTTGTGTTGTGAAGTTTTCAAGTTTTGGGTAAAGATTTGATGGACTATGGAATAAGAAGTGGCAAGAGCCTAAGCTTGGGGATGCCCGAGGCACCCCAAGGTGATATTCAAGGACAACCAAGAGCCTAAGCTTGGGGATGCCCCGGAAGGCATCCCCTCTTTCGTCTTCTTCTATTGGTAAATTTACTTGAGGCTATATTTTTATTCACCACATGATATGTGTTTTGCTTGGAGCGTCTTGTATGATATGAGTCTTTGCTTTTTAGTTTGCCACAATCATCCTTGCTGTACACACCTTTTAAGAGGGACACACATGAATCGTGATTTATTAGAATACTCTATGTGCTTCACTTATATCTTTTGAGCTAGGCAATTTTGCTCTAGTGCTTCACTTATATCTTTTTAGAGCATGGCGGTGGTTTTATTTTATAGAAATTATTGAACTCTCATGCTTCACTTATATTATTTTGAGAGTCTTTCTAAACAACATGGTAATTTACTTTGGTTATAAATTTAGTCCTAATATGATAGGCATCCAAGAGGGATATAATAAAAACTTTCTTATAAAGTGCATTGAATACTATGTGAAGTTTGATTCCTTATGATTGTTTTGAGATATAAAGATGGTGTTATTAGAGTCATGCTAGTGAGTAATTATGGATTGTAGAAATACTTGTGTTAAAGTTTGTGATTCCCGTAGCATGCACGTATGGTGAACCGTTATGTAACGAAGTTGGAGCATGAGGTATTTATAGATTGTCTTCCTTGTGAGTGGCGGTCGGGGATGAGCGATGGTCTTTTCCTACCAATCTATCCCCCTAGGAGCATGCGTGTAGTACTTCGTTTTGATGACTAATAGATTTTTGAAATAAGTATGTGAGTTCTTTATGACTAATGTTGAGTCCATGGATTATACGCACTCTCACCCTTCCACCTTTGCTAGCCTCTCTAGTACCGCGCAACTTTCGCCGGTGCCATACACCTACCTTTTACCTTCCTCAAAAAAGCCACCATACCTACCTATTATGGCATTTCCATAGCCATTCTGAGATATATTGCCATGCAACTTTCCACCGTTCTGTTTTATTATGACACGCTCCATCATTGTCATATTGCTTTGCATGATCATGTAGTTGACATAGTATTTGTGGCAAAGCCACCATTCATAATTTTTATACATGTCACTCTTGAGTCCTTGCACATCTCGGTACACCGCCGGAGGCATTCATATAGAGTCATGTTTTGTTCTAAGTATCGAGTTGTAAGTAAATAAAAGTGTGATGATATTTATTATTAGAGCATTGTCCCGTGTGAAAAAAAGAGGCCAATGAAGCCCACAAATAAAAAAAAAGAGGCCAAAGAAGCCCACCAAAATAAAAAATAAAAAATAATGAGAGAAAAGAGAGAAGGGGCAATGTTACTATCCTTTTTCCACACTTGTGCTTCAAAGTAGCAACATGGTATTCATGATAGAGAGCCTCCAATGTTGTCACTTTCATATACTAGTGGGAATTTTTCATTATAGAACTTGGCTTGTATATTCCAATGATGGGCTTCCTCAAATTGCCCTAGGTCTTCTTGAGTAAGCGAGTTGGATGCACACCCACCTAGTTTCTTTTTGAGCTTTCATAAACTTATAGCTCTAGTGCATCCGTTGCATGGCAATCCCTACTCACTTACATTGATATCTATTGATGGGAATCCCCATAGCCCATCAATACACCTAGTTGATGTGAGACTATCTCCTTCTTTTTGTCTTCTCCACAACCACCATATTCTATTCCACCTATAGTGCTATGTCCATGGCTCATGCTCATGTATTGCATGAAAGTTGAAAAGGTTTGAGAACATCAAAAGTATGAAACAATTGCTTGGCTTGTCATCGGGGTTGTGCATGATTTGAATACTTTATGTGATGAAGATGGAGCATAGCCAGACTATATGATTTTGTAGGGATAGCTTTCTTTGGCCATGTTATTTTGAGAAGACCAGATTGCTTTATTAGTATGCTTGAAGTATTATTGTTTTTATGTCAATATTAAACATTTGTTTTGAATCTTATGGATCTGAACATTCATGCCACAATAAAGAAAATTACATGGATAAGTATGTTAGGTAGCATTCCACATCAAAAATTCTGTTTTTATCATTTACCTACTCGAGGACGAGCAGGAATTAAGCTTGGGGATGCTTGATACGTCTCCAACATATCTATAATTTTTTATTGTTCCATGCTATTATATTATCTGTTTTGGATGTTTTACATGCATTAATATGATATTTTATATTATTTTTAGGACTATCCTATTAACCTAGAGCCCAGTGCCAGTTTCTGTTTTTTTTCCTTGTTTTTGAGCCTCGCAAAAAAGGAATACCAAACAGAATAAAACTTCACGATGATTTTTCTTGGACCAGAAGACACCCAGGGGACTTGGAGTCCTAGTCAGAAGAGCCACGAGGCGGCGACAAGGGTGGAGGGCGCGCCCTAGGGGGTGCGCCCCCTACCTTGTGGGCCCCTTGGGACTCCCCTGACCTAGATCTTCCTCCTATATATTCACAAATATTCCAGAACAAGCAGAGGCATCCACGAAAAAACTTTTCCACCGCCGCAACCTTCTGTTCCCGTGAGATCCCATCTTGGGGCCTTTTCCGGCATCCTGTCGGAGGGGGAATCGATCACGGAGGGCTTCTACATCAACTCCATTGCCCTTCCGATGATGCGTGAGTAGTTTACCTCAGACCTACGGGTCCATAGCTAGTAGCTAGATGGCTTCTTCTCTCTCTTTGATTCTCAATACAACGTTCTCCTTGATGCTCTTGGAGATCTATCCGATGTAATCTTCTTTTGCGGTGTTTTTGTCGAGATCCGATGAATTGTGGATTTATGATCAGCTTATCTATGAATATTATTTGAATCTTCTCTGAATTCTTTTATGCATGATTTGATATCTTTGTATTTATCTTCGAATTATCGGTTTGGTTTGGCCAACTAGATTGGTTTTTCTTGCAATGGAAGAGGTGCTTAGCTTTAGGTTCAATCTTGCGTGATTTCACCCAGTGACAAAGTAGGGGTAGCGAGACACGTATTGCATTGTTGCCATTGAGGATAAAAAGATGGGGTTTTCATCATATTGCTTGAGTTAATTCCTATACATCATGTCACCTTACTTAAGGCGTTACTCCGTTCTTTATGAACTTGATACTCTAGATGCATGCTGGATAGCGGTCGATGTGTGGAGTAATAGTAGTAGATGCAGGCAGGAGTCGGTCTACTTGACATGGACATGATGCCTATATGCATAATCATTGCCTTGGATATCGTCATAACTTTGCGCTTTTCTATCAATTGCTCGACAGTAATTTGTTCACCCATCGTATTATTTGCCTTCATGAGAGAAGCCTCTAGTGAAACCTATGGCCCCCGGGTCTATTTTCCATCATATTACTTTCCGATCTACTATTTTGCAATCTTTTATTTTTAGATCTATATACCAAAAAAACCAAAAATATTTTATCTTTTGTTTATCTATCTCTATTAGATCTGACCTTTGCAAGTGACCGTGAAGGGATTGACAACCCCTTTATCGTGTTGGGTGCAAGTGTTTGATTGTTTGTGCAGGTGTTGGTGATTTGTGCGTTCTTCTCCTGCTAGATTGATACCTTGGTTCTTAACTGAGGAAAATACTTACCTCTACTGTGTTGCATCACCCTTTCCTCTTCAAGGGAAAAACCAACGCATGCTCAAGAAGTAGCACGGGCCGATTTGGCCTGGCCAGTGTGGCCATTTTTCTTTTTTCTTTTATCTATGTTTTCCAAAAATTCCACAGATCAAAATAATTATCCAAATGAAATAATTCCAACTCCTAAATTCTTATAAAAATCCCACCTATTTAATGGTATAACATTCATGCATGTCCAAAAATGTTTTCTATACTGTTTTTATTTAAAACCCTGTTTAAAGCATTTAAAACCGTTGCTAAAATGCTTTTCATTGTTTTTGGTACTCCAAATCCAAAAACTAATCATTTTCGTATTTTAAGTTTTAACTCTGGTATTTTACAAAAATGAGTTGACATTTTTCTGAGTGTTTTTATATTCCTGTTTTGTGCTATTGTCTTATTGTGTGCCCGTTAATTTGCAACTTTAGATTACGAAGTTGACAAAGAAGTTGGACCAGAGACATTTGAAGACCCTGATGACTTTGTTGAGCCAGCTCAAGCAGCCCCTTCACCATGTCTATGAAACCCTTTTTATGCATGTCGTATAGCACTTTATTATTGTTGCATCAGAATCATGATGAGGTGGTAACCACTTTGGTGGGTTGCCTTCGTTACTTCCTTGTTGATACTTGCATTGTGCATAACCCTACCTTCCTATGAGGGTTATGCGGGTGGGAGTAGATAGGATGCTAAAGTAGATTCTACGCAAATGGGACAGGTATATGCATGGCGGTGGAGACAAAAGTATTTTCAAAGACTTTTCGAAACCCCGTCGGGTGACACTAATGCCCGAGGGAGATGTTGAGCTAGGTAACCACTTGATAAAGAAGTGGTGTACTGAGGCAAGTGAGTGTGCTGTTTTCGAAAACGGATTGGTTTAAGTTGCGACCGTTACTCCAACCTTGCATGTATGACCACAATACCCCTTATGGGACGGGGCTTGGTTGATTACCTTGGTCGATGCTAGCAGAGAGTCTGCATTACTAGTGGTGGGAGAGTATGAGTTACACTCTCGATACGGGGTCGTGCCAGGTAGGGCGAGCATGGCTATTTTTACACACACCGGGCACACCATTGTGTCCCCTCTTGGATGGTATGATCTTGAGCGAGTCTCGTGTGATGCACATCATGAGGACGTGGGCCAGCCAGAGGACTCTTTGTTTAGTATTGTCAAGGGAAAGATATTTTTTGGGTGCCTACCCTAGGTACTTGATGTGTCGCGAACCGTGGATTGACACGAAGGTTCCCCGAGTCTTGTGGGTAAAGTGTGCAACCTCTGCAGAGTGTAAAACTATTGAAATAGTCGTGTCCACGGTAAAGGACAGTTGGATGACCGCTCTTGGGCTACGTCCATTGTTTACAAAAACCTGTTGTGTGTGTGTGTGGGAGAGAACTACTTGTGTCGAGTTGAGTGACTTGCCATGTTGATTAAGCTGGAGTTGATCTAAACTCTGTTTATGTTGATATATGTAACCTGTTCACATGGATATCTCAATTCTTATGATGCATGCTCTACAAGTTGTTAGGACATGTCATTGCACACAAAACTAGCATTCTGCAAAATTACCTACTTAGTGCTATATCATGCATTGTTGTACCTTGTTCCAAAACATGGGTTGCTTGCGAGTACATTCAAAGTACTCATTGGCTTGCCACCGGTTATTTAATTGGCCAGGCATGGAAGAGCGGGATTATGGTGAAGAATTCCCCGATGATGAACATGCGAATTAGGACGCTTCCCAGTCAGAATGCCTGTAGGTTTTAGGCAGATGGCATGGGCCTCCTTTATCGTTCAGGATTTCCGCTGCAAGTTCGTGTTTGATGTTTGGCCTACATGGTCCTATCTATGTAAGACTTGACCATAATGGTCATAATTTGTGTAAGACGGTATGTATGGATGTTAGACTCTTGTTATTCAGCTTCTGTGTGTTCAGTGAGCATGGATCTCTGGGATCACTCTACACGTCCATTCGGTGATCACGACTTATGAGTCAGGTCCCCACAGAGCTGGTACCAGAGCCATCATGACTGTAGGAAGCCTTAGTTAGCATGGACGTTAGTTAGGACAAGAACTAGTCCCCAGACCCCCCCCCCCCAAATAACTTGCCAACCAATTACACTTCTCTCCTCTTCTAATCTAGCAAACTATAGAAACCTTTCATACTTGCCTTATCCTCTCTTGTCATATTAACCCTTCTCTAGCCATCTTGTAGATGGTCGTCGCCCCCATGAGACTCCTCATGACCGGATTTCCACCACTCCTAAGGGACAGCCTCCAACAATGCCACTATCCTTCAGAGCCGATGTACACCCTGCACGAACTAGCCAGTGGCGAGTTCGAAATGGAGTTCTATGCCAAGGTGGTTGTACCTGCCAAGACCTCACGCCAGAGTTGGTTCTTTGTTGTACCACCTATGCCAACAAGGGACATGGCCATTCAGCAGGCAAGCCCTCCTTCGTCTTCGAGACCTCCACCCGGAAATGAAGGAAGGACAAGCTACCCGCTACCTACCCAGCAAGAGTGGATCCGGAGCCTCTGCTCAAGCAATGATCTCCACAAGAGACGAAGACCCAACCCTCAAGCTCCAGATCCGCTTCGCCCACAAGGTCGATTACCTTCTACATTACCTTACTGAAGAATTCCTCAAGTCCAGCCAGGATTTCCCTTCACTTCTACACCTCCACTGCCTCGAGAAGAAGAAGGTGGTCGAGCAAGAACACCAAATCACTGCCCTACAAGTCTACATCGCCAATCAAAAGCAGCAAATTGAGGAACTTCAGGAAGCCCACAACTGAACCACACACAGAAGGCATAGGAATGGATTTCCATATCCACCTCGTAGAGGACCATCGTCAGGCCACCGACGTCATAACCCAGGGCTGAATAACAACCTTTATGCTCCTGTCACATGGCATGGGTGTGGTGAATTTGGGCATATTGCCAGAAGGTTTCCCGACAAGCAGCCGACTGTCACATACCCACTGGCACCACAGGAAAACCTAGAAGCTGAAGACTGAACACCCTTCTCTCCGAGTAATGAAGCAAGCACGACTACTGAGTCAGAGAACCCCTATGATAGGATGAGTCGTGTACCCCTATGCGAAGTCGAGTCCATATGATGGTTCAAATGAAACCATGTTGTGTGTTGCTTGTTCTTATCTGTTTGTGTTTCGATATAAGTCGCACTTTTGCCCTAGGCAACTGTACGTGACTATATCACCTATCTTATCTTAATGAATGTGTGTGTGGCTTTTACGGCACTTTTTTATTACACTTGCACTATACAACCCCCTATAGGCACTCCCCTTATGATGCTTATCCCCTCTCACCTATCTTGTCAACTGAAGACCAGCAAGACAAGATGCGCCAAGGATTCCACCTCGACCAACAACTGGCATTGAAGAATTTTGCAACAATCTATCAAACTAAGTGCAACACCGTAGAATTGTGCCTCCCCTCAATATTGGAAACCCTTCCCTAGCCTACTCTAGACCACACAAGTTACCCTAGCTCGAACCCCTAACGATGTTCTTAACCCGTAGATTTGCAAGAGAACTAGTTGAGCTCCGACAACCCTTGCTTAGCAGTGGGCTCATTATGGAACTAGTGATCATGGTGAACAAACACATTACATTCTTGGGCCAGCAATTGAACTGACAATGCCATACGAAAGGTCATTTTGAGGATACATGATTAGTAGACAAATGATTTGATGTAGCTATAATAGATATCTTGAAGACATATCTAAGACCATTCGGTGGATTACGAGATTTTTATGATGGTTGTTAAACTTGGTGGGTCTAGTTAATAGACTAGCATAACTTACTTCTCCCTTGAGTAATTTGGATCTAGTAGGACGACTATGATCTCAAGCTAAGGTCCTTGGAGTAAGGAATTGAATTGATCAGGTGATATTGATGGTAGATTGGTGATGTTATGATGATAACTTGGAAGGACAAGTAGGGAATTCTCGTTGGACATGAGATTTGGATTTAAATAGTTGATCCTAATAGGGTGTTGATGATAAATGAGACTACATGGTTCGGAGTAATTTGGATTTAGTCCGATGATCTCGATCGGGATACCATGTTTCTCGGTGAATGATAAGCTAGGAAAACTGGATTATTGTTAGAGTTGATTTGGGGATCTGTATAAGCTTAGCCTTGGAGTTTACGTGACCATGATAATGGAATTTGTGGATATATATTGATAAGATAGTCCTTTCAAGGATTTGGGGATTTTAGGAACTCTAGAAGATTAGGTGGGACAACATCAATATTGCATTTATAGGAGTAGTGGATCATGCCATGGTTGATGGCATTTGAGGACCACTTGGTTGGATTAGTAGGAAGGAAACAAGATCTTGGATTGGTATAATACGTATTTTCTTGGCATAGAGATGCAATACCTTAGACCTTGGATCGATTAACCGAGCACTCAGATTTGTTGTGTTTCATTCAAGCTTAGTAGCTTGTATGCTCCCCCCGAGGATTTTTACATAGGGATACTAGCGAGATGGTTATCGATGACACATGTGATTTTGTTTAGTCCTTCTCTCAAGAATAAGGGAGCTATGAATAGCATGAATGAGGTTTGGAGATGAATTATATGAGACAATACTTTCAGTGGTATAAGATGATTTTGTTTGGAGGTTTAGACACGACAATTGGCATCTAAGGACTGTGCTCAAGAATAAGGTGATAAACGTTCGCTCCCATCCTAAGATTCCTGAAACCTTTAAGCCTTACCCAGCCACAACATGAACGGAATATGACCATAGGCTTTGGCTCTAAGTCAAAAGACTTTGGCCAATACTCCGCCTTGACTACCACCAGCCCTGTCCATAAGGAAGGTGGACACAAAGAGCTAGTCCACTAAGGACCACAAACCTCTGGACTAGTGACCACCCAGAACAAGTGCCCTCTTCTCTCACACGTCCCATAAGCGAAGCGTTTATGTGGTACTCGGACAAATACGTTGTTGTCCCCATGGATGACATACTTATTTACCCAATGAGAAAGGAACACCTTAGTCCTATTTGGATAAGCCCCAGAAGCACCGATTGCCAAGTTTCTCAAGTGTAAAGTTTTACCTTGAAGAAGTAGGACTCCTTGAAGTACTCTCCCTATAGTAGAAAACATTCTTACCCAAGCAAGATTGAGAACCATTATGGTTGGGAAACCATGACGAAGAAGAAGGAGCATGAGAAGACAACCGTCACTCCCTTATCGGCTACCCATCCAAGACTATGACAGGCAGCACTGATGATCAAGCAAGATGAAACCCTCGGACATCAAGTGAAATCAGAGAGATCCTTGTTTTAAAGGTCACCTTTCAGTTCCCAACTAGAAAGGAACTGGGGAGTTGATAACACCCCTCACTTCACCACCTGGGTAGAGTAAGATAAGCATGACTTCCCTACTCCCTCCACAACCTGGAGCGGAGTGGGACGATCGTCATAACTTTGTTACTAGCCTCCTTGGATCCAATCATGGGCGTAACCCTAACTGCACCATGGCGACCCACCTGCCAGAGGTAGTCCTCCCCACTTAACCAAACCTCAAACCTTGGGGACCATATGACTATTCTATGCTTTTGGAAAGTTAGCTTATTTAGAACCCCTCAAAAACCTTCCCAGATGGAAGAACCTATTTTTCCACCATGTCTCTAAGTTAGCCTTAAGGGCGAGACTCAACCCAAATCCTTGCCATTATGGATGTGAAGAGATGAGTGAACCAAACGCTTCAGGACACGCTATAGACATGCGTTCGTGATTACGAAGACAAATGGCCAAAGTTGACTGAAGGACGTACCTGGACAGCTTAGATAAGCGGAAGAACTCGACGAGAAGCCTACATTAACACACTTCAACACTCTCAAAGATGAGGGCCACATGCAATTGGAGATCACCTGCCTTAAGGAAGTCAATGACTTCCCCATCAGCGGAAGGCTACACTAAGACTCTAACCCTTCTAAACTAACACGAGACATTATGATGCCACTAACCAACACGGGTAAACCCCAGGCCAAGCACACAGGCACACTACCTTGACACATATTATGATTATGCAATACATAGCCAAGCCAGACCCCTTACCTGAACCTCGTTCATCAAGACCTTGACCCTTAGTTAGGACTAACACATTGATAGGACCACGTTCGCATCGCGGACGAAGCCAAAACGATGCCCTCAAGGCCGTATCATCAGGCACTTCAAGATCCAGTGGAGCAACCACATTGAAGAAGGAGCAACACGGGAACGTGAAGACTACCATAGACCCGAATTTCCGTACATCTTCAACGCCTAGCCTAGGAATCTCGGGGACGAGATTCTTGTAAGGGGGGTAGGTCTGTCACACCCTGATTTTCATACCACATCATTTAAGTTAATTAAGCATGAAATTTGGGCCAAGAAAAACTTTTGTGTGATTTGGCTTTATTTTGATTTGGGTTTCTATTGCGATTTTCTAAGTGCTCTTAAATCAAATAAATTCCCAAAGCCTTATACTTCATCTCCTTGCTCCAAAACTTTGTCCAATGATCATACCATGTGTATAGGACATAAAAGTATTTTCTTACAAAAAGTATTTGGACAAAAAGTATTTTTTAAATTAGGTTTTCCAAAAACCCTTGAGTTAAGGCTTGAACTACAAGTACTTAATTTAGGTTGAGAAAAATCTTTCAAAAAATTATATTTGAATCCTATTAGCCATAGGACTCCCTGAAACCACAAAAATATTATTTTAAAAGTTATTTTGCTATTTTATTTAAAGGCATTTTCTTAAGGCCAGAAACGGTCTTTAATAGGTTACAATTATTTTAATGTTTCAGAAATATTTGAGAAACTTTAGTGACTAGTGGACATATATTGTCCATATATAAGAGTTTCAACACATGGTAATGTTCAAAATATTGGTCAAATCCCTAAAAAAAAACCTTTCTGGATAATTTAAGCTTTTGAAATATTTACAAAGGAAATATGCTCCATAAATTCCAAGAAAATTCCAGCATGTCAAAAATGACATATTTGATGATCTTGCCAAACCTCATGTCTTGGAGAACAAGATAACCTCATCAAAACCCCTCAATACCCCTTCAGTCCATTTCCAAATTTGAAATACTTTGCACTATCAAGTTTCTCCAAACTTGCTCACACTTGATACACATGCTCAAATGGTCTAATAATTCATCTAGGACAGGTGGTGCATCAAGGAGAACAAGTTAACTTGATCAAAGCTTGCCAAAACCATTTCTGCCCATTTCTAGGGTTTGAAAAAGTTACATTGGCAACTTTATATAAATGAGCTCAAATTTTTACCACATTGTCAAATGATCATGACCATCACCTCTATCAAGTGGCACAAGAAGGAGATTAGTGCAACTATCCCAAATCACCATCAAACACCTTCTGCCATTTTTCCAAAATCACCATTTTTACTACTTACACTATTCTCCTTGAGGTCAACTTTTTACTAGAGCTTCTCCTAGTACTATTCTACCTCCAGTAGCTTTCACTCATCCATAGATCAATAACTGAGGTCGAAAACTCTAATTTTCATCTCTGGACAGTGCATTTCACCCTCTCCCTCTACCTCACCACTCCTCCAGGGGCAACCTTGAGCATCCAATGTTACCCCCACTTTCTTTACTCCCTTCCAGAGCCCCTAGATGCTAGAGGCCAAGCCTAGGGTGCCTAATAAAATGGCCATGCCGGCCAAGGGCATGCTCTGGAGCGCACGATAGTGCACCCTTGCACTGTATCCACCCTCTGCCTGAGCCGCACGACCACCTAGAATGTCTCCCCCATGACTGCCGACGCACGTCGGCATCCAGGACACCCCACATGGTCGGCCCCTTCCTCCCTCTCTCTTCCCTTGTCGTCCCGCACATGGACAGAGCGCCGCCCAAGCCTGCCATTGTCTACTCAACCACGGGCCCCACCTCTGCCCCGCTCCACTCTTCCTCTCCCTTCCCAGCACCTTGCACCAGCCCCACGAACACCACAGAGAAGCCCCAGCTCCTCCCCATGGCCACCAGAGCCGATTCCGCGGGTGCCCGTGGGCGCCGTCCACGGTGAGCCCAGGGCCGGCTATATAAGGCCTCCCGAGCTCTTCTCTCGCTTCCAACCACCCTCTACCATTCCCAATCTACCCTTAGAACCACCCACTCCTCCTCAGAGGAGCCCGAGCTCGAAATTGAGCTCGAGCCCCACCGCCTCGGTCATCCGGCGTACGCACGGTGCAGGCCTCCTCCGCCCCTGTTCTTCCCTGATCTAGAGACGCCTCAACTCACTGACCCTTCCCCTACCCATTTCCCCTTCGCTTGCAGCCGGAGGCGACCGAAGCAAGCGCCTCCCGATGCGCCGCCGCCCTGCCTCCTTGTCGCCGGCGAACTGGGCCATCCCGGCGACCAACTTCGGCACCCACCAAACGGCGACACCACGCCAAGTTCAATGGTGCCTGTATCTCTCCAAGTCATCGACCATAGCGTTGCCGGTGAGCTCATCGCCCCCTCTTACTGGAGGTTGACGATGACCCTGGCAGGGCCCGCTTGTCAGCCTCCCACCTCTCTCCCCCTCTCTCTGCCGCTGACACCCGAGACCCGCACGTCAGGTTTCGAACCTGGTGGTGCGCGCGTCCTGGCTCATCTAGGCTGGCTCGGCTGCAGGCCGGCCCAGTTGCGGGCCGATTTGGCCTGGCCAGTCTGGCCATTTTTCTTTTTTATTTTATCTTTGTTTTCCAAAAATTCCACAGATCAAAATAATTGTTTAAATGAAATAATTCCAACTCCTAAATTCTTAAAAAAATCCCACCTATTTAATGGAATAACTTTCATGCATGTCCCAAAATGTTTTCTGTACTGTTTATTTAAAACCCTATTTAAAGCATTTAAAACCGCTACTAAAATATTTTTCATCATTTTTGGCACTCCAAATCCAAAACTAATAATTTTTTATATTTTTTAGTTTTAACTCTGGTATTTTACAAAAATGAGTTGACATTTTTCTGAGTGTTTTATCTTCCTGTTTTGTGCTATTGTCTTATTGTGTGCCTATTACTTTGCGACGTTAGATTATGAAGTTGACAAAGAAGTTGGACCAGAGACATTTGCAGACCCCGAGGACTTTGTTGAGCCAGGAAAGCAGCCCCTTGACCATGTCTATGAAACCCTTTTTATGCATGTCTTATAGCACTTTATTGTTGTTGCATCAGAATCATGATGAGGTGGTAACCACTTTGGTGGGCTGCCTTCGTTACTTCATTGTTGATACTTGCATTGTGCATGACCCTACCTTACTATGAGGGTTATGCGGGTGGGAGTAGATAGGATGCAAAGTAGATGCTATGCAAATGGGACGGGTATTTTCAAAGACTTTTCGAAAACCCCGTCGGGTGCCACTAATGCCCGAGGGAGATGTTGAGCTAGGTAACCACTTGATAAAGAGGTGGTGTACCGAGGCAAGTGAGTGTGCTGTTTTCGATAATGGATTGGTTTAAGTTGTGACCGTTACTCCAACCTTACATGTACAACCACAATAGTCCTTATGGGATGGGGCTTTGTTGATTAGCTTGGTCGATGCTAGCAGAGAGCCCGCATTAGTAGTGGTGGGAGAGTATGAGTTACTCTCTCGATATGGGGTCGTGCCTTGTAGGGCGACTATGGCTGTTTTTACAGAAACCGGGCACACCGTTGTGTCCCCTCTTGGATGGTACGATCTTGAACGAGTCTCGTGTGATGTACATCATGAGGACATGGGCCAACGAGTGGACTCTTTGTTTAGTATTGTCAAGGGAAAGATATTGTTCGGGTGCGTACCATGGGTACTTGATGTACCGTGAGCCGTGGATTGTCACGAAGGTTCCCCGAGTCTTGTGGATAAATTGTGCAACCTCTGCAGAGTGTAAAACTATTCGAATAGCCGTGTCCACAGTCAAGGACAGTTGAATGACCGCTCTTGGGCTACGTCCATTGTTTACAAAAACATGGTGTTTGTGTGTGTGTTGGAGAGAACTACTTGAGTCGAGTTGAATGACCTGACATGTTGATTAAGCTGGAGTTGATCTAAACTCTTTTTTTGTTGATATGTGTAACCTGTTCACATGGATATCTCAATTCTTATGATGCATGCTCTACAAGTTGTTAGGACATGTCATTGCACTCAAAACTAGCTTTCTGCAAAATTACCTACTTAGTGCTATATCATGCATTGTTGTACCTTGTTCCAAAACATGGGTTGCTTGCGAGTACATTCAAAGTACTCACTGGCTTGCCACTGGTTATTTCATTGGCCAGGCATGGAAGACCAGGATTATGGTGAAGAATTTCTCGATGATGAACATGTGAATTAGGACGCTTCCCAGTCAGAATGCCTATAGGATTAAGGCAGGTGGCATGGGCCTCCGTTATCGTTCTGGATTTCCACTGCAAGTTTGTGTTTGATGTTTGGCCTACATGGCCCTATCTATGTAAGACTTGACCATAATGGTCATAATTTATGTAAGATGGTATGTATGGATGTAAGACTCTTGTTATTCATCTTCTGTGTGTTCAGTGAGCATGGATCTCTAGGATCACTGTACACATGCATTCGTTGATCACGACTTATGAGTCGGGTTCCCCACATTACCACCAACCGTTTGCCCACAACACACAACTTATTTGGATCAATCGTCTGTGTTATTATGGGTCTTCCCACACAATTTTGATTACTGACCTATTTGTCGGTATCACACACATCTTGTTAGGCCAAATCATTTCTGTTATTTTGGCTCATCGCAAACAATTCATCTGAGTGAACTGTATTTCGTCTATCGCACACATGTTGATCTGGCTGACCGTTTTTGTTGTTTTAGCTTATCGCAAAAAGTTCATCTGAGTGAACTGTATGCCGTCTATCGCACACACTTGATCTGGCTGATCGTTTATGTTCTTTTCACTTATCGCAAACAGTTCATCCGAGTGAACAGTATGTCGTATATCGCGCACACCTTCATCCGGCTGACCATTTCTATTATTTTGGCTCATCGCAAACAGTTCGTATGGAACAATTGTATGCCACGTATCGCGCACGTGACTCTAATCTGAATCATGCTTGATGACTCTGCTATCGCACATAGTTCATTTTATTGGTGATAGTTTTTTTATGATACCATTTGTGATTCATGCATCACACACAGTTTTGTCGAAGGGTCTCTGATACATGTTTTGCATTAGGACCATCCTGCAGTAGTGCCCCGTGTGAATAGGGGTCTAGGAGCCCATGTGACTGTGTCCTGGATTGGGGGTGCTAACCTAGTCGGCCCATGATCCTCGGGTTGGGCCGACGGGCCCTCATTCGTGATCAAGATGGACTCCGGAGGCTGTACGCAGCACGCATGATCAAGACTACCTCCACCAAAGACTTGATGTATACTCCAAGATCTCTGCCGCCTTGCTCCTAGATACCGACCTTGTAACCCTAGATACCCTCCCGGGCGTGTATATAAGCCATAGGGTTTAGCCCGTAGAGGGGACATCAACGCAAAACCATTTACCTAGCCCTAGAGTTAGACCACACATTACGATCTCGAGGTAGATCAACTATGTACTCGATACATCTTCATCAATATAAACAAGAGTAGGACGTATTACCCTTGATCTTGGGTAAACATCGTCTCCTTCGTTCCTATTACCCTTGAGCTGAGATCCACAGCTCGGGACCCCGTACCCTGAGGTCTGCCAGTTTTGACAGCAACACTGGTGCTTTCATTGAGAGTTCCGTTGTGCGATCGACGGAAGGATCGATAGGATCGCCAGTTAACGGCCTCGACCTTATAGGGATCATCTCCATGCCCGGAGCTTCGGTCACAAAGACGCCTTCATGTAAAGTTGAGGCGAGCCATGATCCTTCTCTGGTTCCTGCGGGGAATTCCCCCAAAGATGAGGGGCTGAGATACTTATTGGAAAGCGAGTCAGACAGTGGCCCACCAAAGGCGGCCCAGGAAGCTGCCTCCATATTAGTTCGGCCAATCCGATGGCCATGGATCCTACATCGAATGAGAATAACAGGGTTTCGAACCCATGATCTTTAGAGATCAGAACTCATCCGCTCACCTCCGGTTGACACCAGATTTTGGCATGGAATGAAATGCAATTAAGATGGTCTCAAATGGAGAAGTGATCTACATGAAAAAGTTCCGTATTGTCGACATGAACATCTTTGAAGTTTGGGCCATCGCCATCTGATCTCATCTCGAAGGCTGAAATTGTGTTTGAAATACTGAGATTTTGTATCCAGAGGACTCTTCGGCCAATTACGCCTCAAGGGAGGCCTCAAATGAGAAAACATTCTACATGAATTGTCTTCGTCTCGTCGAAACGGTCGATTTTGATATAAAATTGGTATCAATCCGTGAGCGTATGTAAAAGATACAGACACCTGAGTGCGGCCCTGTCACGGGGTAAAAGTGGCGCGCCCCATCAGACACGGTGTCTGATGGGTAGCGCGAGTAACAGTCTGTTTTGCACGAGCGATTCGGCCCTGAAGATGGCCTCGAATCGAAAAACATTCAACACAAAAGTTGTTCGTCTTGTTGAAACGGTCAAAATTTCCTTTGGGCTCATCTTCATCCGAGGTCGTTTGTGTCCTGTGGGACCTAAAAACTGAACTGATGTCCCAGACTTATCTAAACCCGAGTTCGGTTAATTTTGGAAAGATTTGGACGTGATTTGGAGTCCTTTTCTTGTACGGGAAGTCCATCCGCCTCTTATATACCTAAGGGGTGACGACCGATTGAACAACACACAACCGCAAAACCCATCTACTTTTTACCCTAGTTTTACATCTCTCCCTGGTTCTTTCTCTCTCGTTCTTCGTTCGTTCTTCGTGTTGAAGGGCAGCGATCCTCAAGGGTCTAGGGGCAGGCGAACCAACCTAGGGCAGCCCATAGCCGCCGCGTGTCCAGACGGGGTCCCTCCCAGGCGCGTGGGATTTCGGGTCCTGAAAAGCACCCGCCGGATTGCTTGTGTACCGCGCTTCCAGACGGGTCTCCTTCGACATGAGCTGCGGTGCATCATCCTCGGCGTTGGAGGTACACGGTGACGTGTTCATGTGCGAACACACTTTTTGGCGACTCCGTTGGGGACGAAAGATCAAGAATCATCATCAACCATGTCGAATCTCCCCAAGCCCTCAGAAGTTAATGCCGATAACATCATTAAGCCCAGTCTTGATGAACTATCGGATGAACATTGCCAGGCCTATGAAGCGCTCAACAAACAGCGTGAAGAGGCTTTTGAGGCGCTCAAGAAGAAGCGCAAGGAGCAGGATTTGGAGGTGTTTCTTTCAAGTTTCAAGAAGGACCGTCAAGGCAACATCACCCCGGTTGGAAACATCAATTTCCCTCCTTTCATTGACGAACAAGATGTAATCATTGTGAGTAAAGTTTTTTCTCCAGAGCAAGTGGCTGTGATTGAAAGTCTTGTTAGTAAGGGTAATGTGATGACATACAATTCTTTCGTAGCAAGTACTAATGCTCAGAAAAATATGCCTCCGTCATCTAGTGGTACTGTTGGTTTATCTGAAAACCCTAATCCAACTTTACCTATTTCATCGGCACCTCCTATGCAACAACAATATAGTATGCCGTTGAATTTTTACCCTAGTCAAACCAACCAGCTTGTGGCTGCACCTACATATCCTAATCCTATTATGAGTGTGCCCAATTGGGCGTCAACGCTGAATCACTTTATCACACCACCCATAGGCGCAAGCATGTTTGGTCTTCCGCCGAATTATGTTTCGGCGCCCATCCCACAAGTTGCACAACTAGCTAGTACTCAGGTTGCTCCTATGTCATTACCACAAACATCTTCATCTACCTCAGATCCAATTTTAGCTAAATTAAGGGAGGATTTGCATAAGATGTTTCTAGAAACTTTCAGAAACGAGCCGAAAGTAAAGAGTCGTGTGTACCAAAAACCTTATCCCGAACACTTTGATGCAGTTTTGTACCCTCAAGGTTATAAGGTTCCTAATTTTGTCAAATTCAGTGGAGAGGGCATGAAAACAACATAGGAGCATGTTAGTCAGTATCTAACGCAGTTGGGTGAAGCTGGTTCCATAGAAGAATTGAAAGTGCATTTATTTCCATTATCTTTAACTGGTACCGCATTTTCATGGTTTGCTGCTTTACCACATGATTCAATTCTCTTATGGTTGCAATTAGAGCAAAAGTTTCATGATCACTTTTGTAGCGACGATAATGAGCTTAAGTTGTCACATCTTACATCGGTTAGGCAAAAACATGATGAATCGGTCACCGATTATGTCAAGAGATTTAGAGATATAAAAAACCGATGTTATAGCTTGGTGATAACTGAGAGAGACTTGGCGGATCTTGTTCTTAATGGTTTAAAAACTCACATTAAAGATAGGCTAGAAATTTATGAGTTTTTTATATTAACCAAGTCTTACAAAAAGCTTTGGCTCGAGAGAGTCGAAGTAAAGAGGTTCATAGGTCTACAACCGATCATCCTAGAGTGCATATGGTTGAATACAATGATGATAATTCGGACGATGAGGTTGATGTCTATACTACTGAGTTTGTTTGGTCCTCAAAGGCCAAACCCTATACATGCAATGCTCTTAAGCCGATTCGCAAGAATCATGATGATGAGATGAAGTTTACTTTTGATATATCTAAGTGTGATAAAATATTTGATGCTCTCTTGCAAGATAAGATGATTAGAATATCACACACCATACCGCCGTTTAAGGAGCTAAAACGGTGTGCTTATTGCAAGTATCATAATTTATTTTCTCATGCTACTAATGATTGCAATGTTTTTTGACGACAGATTAATGACAGACGATTGAATTTTGCTGAGATGCAAGTTGATAAAAAGCCCTTCCCGATAAACACCATGGACTTGGAGGGAAAGAAAATGTTAATTCAGCCTAACATAGCCGAATCTGCTAATAAGGATATTGTTGTTATTGGTGAACCCAGGAAAGGCAAGGAGGGCGACAAAGTCTTGGGAAGAGAGGTTGTGCTTGATAAGCAACCCGATGGCAAGGAAGTATTGAAGATCACCATAAAAAAATCCCGCACTCGGGGGGCAACCACCAGTACAAGAAGATATTCATGTTAAATTTATCAAGCCCAAGAATTCAGAAGTTGGCAAGCGAGAAAAGAGTGAAGCTAAGCGCAAGCGAATCAATCCAACTTTCGATATGTTGCTATCCAAATATGCAAGTCAAGCGGCCGATTCTAGCTCTAATCGGCCATCACATTCAAAACGTTCAAGATCGCCTCCGAAGCAAGAATTTCGACGCTATGGAAGGCCATATGGGTCATGGACACCAACACCATGGATGTCACAAACCCCGTATGCGCCATATTACATGAGAGACTTCAATGGAGGATGGGGTAGCCCCCAATGGCTCCTTATGTTTTTATATGGGGTGGACAGCACCTAGAAGGCCTGCTCGTGAGAGGCTTTATTATCCCACACAAGGCCGTTTGTGCTATGGTGCTAATCGGCCAACAAAAATTTCTCCAAGCAAGGCCAATAAAAAAGTGTGGCGTATTAAGTCACCTAATGCGGAAATTTCAGAATGCGACAAGCAAAAGGAGATCAAAAAGCCGATTGTTGGTAATCTGGCTAACTCTAATGGTGATATTGTTATTGTTCAGCAGGGTTCCATGGTTAATGATCATGAGGCTAGCACAAGCAAGGCCAAACCTAGGGATCCCAAATATACCCAACCTAAGTGGTGTCCTCTCGGTTTAACTAAGACCATGAAAAGGAGATTACAACGCACGAGGAACCACAAGAAGGTAGAGCGCAAAGAAGAGAAGCAAAGGGACGAATTGTTTAATGAAGTTCAGCCCATGGCACTCACAAAACAAGTGTGGAGGCCTAAACAAAAATAAAATGCAGATGCTTGTACATTAGCTACAGCAACACCTTCACCACCAAAAGAGGATGATGCGACCCCTATTACATCGTCTACACCACCTGAAACAACCCCTTCAATTGAGGAAACTTTAAACCCAATATACACATTGGGAGATGAAGATGAGATGGTGGATTACGAATCTACGCCAGTTCGGGAAGGTATGGATATTAATATGGTGTATTACTTACCTGCCGAGTTCCGTGCTATAGGTGAAGAAGGGGATGTGGCCCAGCTGGATTTTGGTCCTAAGAACGCTATCTTCGAGAAGCCAAAAGAATCGGTGAAACACTTGAAGCCATTGTACCTCAAAGGTCATATTAACGGATCGCCGGTTGCTAGGATGCTCGTTGATGGTGGTGCTGTAGTAAATCTTATGCCCTATTTGGTCTTCAAGAAGTTGGGGTTAGATGATGATGCATTGATGAAGACCAATATGGTACTTAATGGATTTGAGGGTAAAGAAAAGACAGAGGCCAAAGGTGTGATGTGCATGGAACTCACTATGGGAAGCAATACTGTGGCCACATCATTCTTCATCGTCGAGGTGCAAGGTAACTATAATGTTATATTAGGATGCGATTGGGTACATGCTAACCAATGTGTGCCATCTACCATGCATCAATTCTTAATACAATGGGTCAATGAGGAGGTAGAAGTCATTCAAGCGGATAATTCGGCCTGTGTTGATTTGGCCGATGCATAGGTGGATTGGAATCATCCCGATGTTACTTGCTTAACAGGGCGTGACCTCTCAGAGTTTGATTTCCATACTTCTACAAGGAATGGGTTCATTCCCATCTCTTTAAAGCCGATTGGTGGTAATCGGTTCCAAGGTATGATGTAAACAAGAAGTTAAAATCAATGGCTGATACATAATTATCGCTGTGAGAAATATAAATGTCCTATGGAGTGTTGACATCGTCCTTAGAGCAAACACGGTGTAAATTATTTTTCGGCATTCAAGATTTGCTGAAAAACAGGGGGGCATGTGTTGACACCAGATTTTGGCATGGAATGAAATGCAATTAAGATGGTCTCAAATGGAGAAGTGATCTACATGAAAAAGTTCCGTATTGTCAACATGAACATCTTTGAAGTTTGGGCCGTCGCCATCCGATCTCATCTCGAAGGCCGAAGTTGTGTTTGAAATACCGAGATTTTGTATCCAGAGCACTGTTCGACCAATTACACCTCAAGGGAGGCCTCAAATGAGAAAACATTCTACATGAATTGTCTTCGTCTCGTGTCGATTTTGATATAAAAATCGTATCAATCCGAGATCGTATGTAAAAGTTACAGCCACCTGAGTGCGGCCCTGTCAAGGGACAAAAGTGGCGCGCCCCATCAGACACGGTGTCTGATGGGTAGCGCGAGTAACAGTCTATTTTGTGCGAGCGATTTTGCCCTGAAGATGGCCTTGAATCGAAAAATGTTCAACATGAAAGTTGTTCGTCTCGTCGAAGCGGTCAATATAGCTTTTGGGATCATCTTCATCCGAGGTCGTTTGTGGCCTGTTGTACCTAAAAAACGAACTGATGTTGTAGACTTACCTAAATCCGAGTTCGGTTAATTTTGGAAAGATTTGGACGTGATTTGGAGTCCTTTTCTTGTACGGGAAGTCCATCCGCCTCTTATATACCTAAGGGGTGATGGCCGATTGAACAACACACAATCGCAAAACCCATCTACTTTTTACCCTAGTTTTACATCTCTCCCTGGTTCTTTCTCTCTCGTTCTTCGTTCGTTCTTCGTATTGAAGGGCAGCGATCCTCGAGGCTCTAGGGGCGGGCAAACCGACCTTGGGTAGTCCATAGCCATCGTGCGTCCAGACAGGGTCCCTCCCAGGTGCGTGGGGTTTCGGGTCCTGAAAAACACCCGCCGGATTGCTTGCGTACCGCGCTTCCGGACGTGTCTCCTTCGACGTGAGCTGCGGTGCCTCACCCTCGGCATTGGAGGTACACGGTGACGTGTTCGTGTGCGAACACCTCCCACATAGAATATCGCCCCGATAACTCCGGCCCTCCCAACATCTGGGATCTGGCCTACTTGCAACAACTCCTCGATGAACCAATCCGGCAGTACTGGGCTAGATTCTTGTCTATCAAAAACAAGATACCAGATTACCAGGACTCTGACATAATTACTGCTTTCCAGCGTGGATGCAAGGATAAAGGCATCTCGAATGCCCTTGCTCGTTGCTGCATTCAAACACTCCCGGAATTATCCAAACTAGTGTCCCGATTCTGTGCCATTGATGACGCCTAGCTCGCTGAGGAAAACACAGATTCGATCTATGAAGATTATCTGAGACAGTATGAATCGGCACCTCAGTGTGAACCTCGGAAATGGAACATCCTGGGCGAACTACCTCAAAAGAACAAGAAACCCTCCGGTCACCGCGGGACAACCCTGGACGGCTTTCTGGATAAGCCATGTCCGATCCATGCTATTCTTATCAACTCTTGCCCAAGTCACAGCCTTCACGACTGTTGGGTGTTGAGGCAGGTAGCCAAAGTGGGACCCGCCATCCTGGAAAGTACCCACCACCACGCTGAACAAACCTCGAACGAAGACGAGGTCTTGATGATCTACGAGACCTTCGCGTCCAACAACCAGCGTAAAAGGGCCATGAGAGAAATCAATTCTGTTCGGCAGGTGTCGACCTAGGGTGCGTGGATATACATGCCAATCACCATTGATCACAATGATCAGCCGAAGTCAACCCCAAATAGGTGCCCTGCCGCTCTGGTCATTAACCCAATTGTGGGCAGCTGCCGACTTCAGAAGATCCTTATGGACAGAGGCAGCAACCTAAATTTAATATACACAGATACTCTAAATAAGATGTGCGTCGACAAATCGCGCATAGAATAGAGCTGCACCACCTTTAAAGGTATAGTCCCCGGACGAGAAGCATGCTGCAGTGGAAAAATAACCGTGGACATGGTTTTTGGAACACCTGATAATTACCGCTCCGAAGAGGTCATGTTTTGCATCGCTCGTTTCAAGAGTGGATATCACGCCCTTCTCGGTCGGGTCACCTTCTCCAAACTCCAAGTAGTATCGCACTACGGCTACATGAAGCTCAAGATGCCAGGCCCAAAATGAATCATCACCATCTCGAGCGACCCTGATAGGGTGCTTAAAGCAGAGAACAAGACGGCATCGCTTGCCCTCGAGACTTTGTCTAAAGCCCTCGCGACCGAGGATCTAACTGCGCTATGCGCCGAAGTGGACTGAGACGACCTCATTCTTGACAAACGACCAAAGTCCACTTATACAGACCAGCCGACAAAATAGTTAAATTTCAAGTACACCCAACAGACCCCGCCAAAACGATGTCCATAGGGGCAAACCTGGATCCAGAAATTGCTGAGGCCTTGCCACTTTCCTCAGGGAGAATTGGGACATATTTGCCTGGCACCCTTCCGACATGCCAGGGATACCCCGCAGGCTCACAGAACACAGCTTGAACATACTAATGGAATACAAGCCTGTCAAGCAAACACTTCGACGTTTTTCTGAGCCCAAGCGGCAAGCAATGGGCGAGGAGCTGGCTAAGCTACTGGAGGACGGGTTCATCCAAGATATAAAACACCCCGATTGTGTGGCCAACTTGGTCATTGTACCAAAGAAGGATAGGTCCTGGCAGTTATGTGTCAATTGTAAATACCTCAATAAAGCCTGCCCCAAAGACCCCTTCCCCCTGCCCCATATTGACCAAATTGTATGCCACAATGGGTCACAATGCATTGTGCTTCCTGGACGCCAACTCGAGATACCATCAAATAAAGATGCAGGAATCTGGCCAGGCAGCTACAACATTCATCACACCATATGGGCCATTCTACTTCAACACAATCCCTTCGGACTAAAGAACGTTGGCGCCATGTAGCAATGCATGATTCAAACATGCCTGGAAAAACACGCCGGGAAGACCGTCGAGGCCTACGTTGACGATGTGGTTGTCAAAACCAAACACGTCGGACAATTGGTGGACAACCTCTGGGATACATTTGCCAGCTTACGGGAATATCAAATTAAACTCAATCCAGAGAAATGTGTCTTCGGGGTCCCAGCTGGCAAACTCCTCGGCTTCATCATGTCCAGCCGAGGAATCGAAGCCAATCCAGCCAAAATTCGAGCCTTGGACAGTTTGGAGGTACCAACAGAGCTCAAACACGTACAAAAATTAGTAGACTGTGTGGCGACCTTGAGTCGCTTCATATCACGACTCAGAGAGAAGGCCCTACCCTTGTACAGGCTATTAAAGCAAACCAAAACATTTAAATGGACTGAGGAGCCACGGCGGCCCTGGAAGACATAAAGGCTGTCCTCGCCACCAATCCTCACTACAAAAAAAGACACATCCGTGACATTATGGCCTGAACAAAAAAAAACTCTATCATAGTTATGACACTTCTATGACGATAATTATGACACAAACACATATCATCATTGATGTGGTGGGCTCCTACTTCTATGACAGAAAATCATGACAGAAAGTGGTCTTTTCGCCCTAGGCCGGCCGGAGACGCACCTACATGACATTCTTTGGGCCGTCCATGACGTAAAAAATTGTGGTAGAAGCAAGGGCAAGGAAAATTTCGGGGAGTTCCCGATTACGGTGGGTGGTCGGGGCCGAGCAATGTAGTGTGGTTTGTGGGTTTCTCTCGTACGCGCATGTGTGCAAGGTGCTCGCTAACTGAACCCTTGCGTGGTGTTCGCTTATTGAACCTGAGCGATTGCACTAGCTAGCTACGTACTGAACATGAGGGATTGATCCCACTACGTACTGAAGCCGATCGATCCATCCCTTCCCTGCTAACTAAACCCGAGCGATTCCTTGGCTGTTAACTAAAGTCGGCATTTCCTTCGCTGCTAACTGAATCCGATCGATCCTTCTCGCTATTCAGTGAAGCCGATCGAGCCCCCATTGCGAGATGTAGCCAGCCGGTGTGTTGGGATGCCTCTGGATGAATAGTGCATGTTGCTGCCACACGCGCGATACGTAGAAACGAGGCGAGACGTCTGGTGAGTCCAGCCAGTTGGTTGGCTGTGGATTAATAGTTCCTGTTGCTGCTGCCCACTCGTACGTACAGGTATGCCCCACCCCAGCCAGTGGGGGTTGGATGACCAGGACCCCGAGGAGGCCGCCACACTCCAGCCGGTTGGGGGTGGATGAACAGGACCCCGTGGAGTCTTTATGAACTGTTGATGGCGGAGCCTGGAGGACGACGGTGGATGAACAGTACCTCATGGAGGCTGGAGCGAGAGGCAGTAGACGGTGGAGGAACAGTATCCCGTGGAGTCCCATTTTGCGATACGCCACACCCCTCCTGATGAACAGGACCCCGTTTCGATCGTACGCACTCGAACATAAGTCCGTTTCCTCCGTTTTACGGTACGCCAGACCCCTCCCGATCAATACGACCCCGTTTCAACCATAGGCGCTCGAACAGAAGTCCATTTCCTCTGTTTTGCGGTATGCCAGACCCCTCCCAATCAACAGGGCCACTTTCGACTGCACGTGGTCGAATAAAAGGTCATTTCCTCTGTTTTACGGTACGCCAGACCCCGTTTTGGCTGTTCCGTCCAAGCCAGTTGGCTCCCGATGAACAAGACGCATTCTGACCTAGTCGCTTCGCTCCTGATGAACAGGACGCGTTCTGACCCAGTCGCTTGGCTCCCGGTGAACACAACGTTGTTTCGTCCATTCTGACCCAGCCGGTTGGCTGCCGATGAATAGGAGGCTGTTACTATCGTCTGTTGCCTATCCATGTACATAAGCCCTGGCCGTACGTAGGCGCGAGTACGTGTTCGAGACCCCGGCCGTATGTACGTATGTGCTCGTATTTTTTGCAGCATGGCTATACATATGTACTCCATTTAGACGGGACTGCGTGGACTGCTACGTAGGAGGCAGACTGTACTACGACATGTGCCGCTGCTTGCTCGGCCATGATTCATCCTTGTAGAGACACCAATCAACCAGTATGTACATACACGTTCGCAACCAAACAGACAACGCTACCTAAGCTTCGATCGGGTGAGTCCCAGCTGTCAGGGAGGATAAGGAGGCACTTCTTTGTGTGTGAAGATATACCTAGTGGGTCCCAGCTGTTTGGGGGAGGAATCATTTTTTTGCAAGTAATATGGAGGCACTTCCTTGCGTCCGAAGATGTAGCTGGTGGGTCCAGCTATCAGCATCACCAGTACAGTCGTCTTCCGATGGGTATCATTCATTGACCACCTTGACCACGACGCGCCGAGAGCAGCGAGGCGGCGGACGACGACGAGGCTGGGAAGGGAATGACGTGGAGCCGGGGAACACACGACAGCGGATGCCAACGCGGAGGGGAGTATGAGGGTTGACTGGTTCGGTTGTGATATGAGGCTGCCGTCACCGGAGAATAACAGGAGGTGTGGGTGAGTAGAGGGATGGCATGGCCAGCGGTGGTAGCATAACAGACCACGAGAGGCAGGAGCAGGCAGTCCTGTCAGCACTCGTTTGGGTGGCTGGAGCAAGAAGATCAGAGGTTGAAGAAGCAGCATGGCTGTTGGATTAACATCCAACAGTCATTGCTGCTAGAATCCTTGAAAGTGCGTTATATCGACTAGAGGGGGGGTGAATACGTGATTTTTACAAATTCGTCACTGAGGAATTTCAAGGTGAGGAAATTCCTAAGCGACAAACTACATAGCAGCGGAATAAGTACTCAGATGAAAGCATAACAGAGCAGTAGCACAGTCATCATGATGAAATGAAAACAAGCACAGAGTACGAGAAGCGTAAACACAGGATAAGCAGGCTGAAGACAAAGTGACTGAAGAAATTGAACTAAGGAAATTGAGAAAGTCTTCAGACAAAGTCTTCAAACAGTAATGATCAAATACATAGCAAGTATGCGAGGAAATGAAAGGGTTGAGGAAATAGAACCAGTAGCTCGGTGAAGACAATGATTTGGTAGACCAGTTCCAACTGCTGTGATAGTTGTACGTCTGGTTAGAGCGGCTAGGTATTTAAACCTGAGGACACACAGTCCCGGACACACAGTCCTCACCGTATTCTCCTTGAGCTAAGGTCACACAGACCTCGCCCAATCACTCGTGGTAAGTCTTCAGGTGACTTCCAAACCTTCACATACTCGGTCACTCGGCAATCCACAATTTCCTCTTGGATGCTCTAGACCATGACGCCTAACCGTCTGGAGGATGCACAGTCCTCAAAGGTAACAAGCGTCGGTTCCACACAGGAACAATCTCTTCAGTGATGCTCAATCACTTTGGGTTTGTAGGTGTTTGGGTTTTTGGGTTTTTCCTCACTTGATGATTTTCGCTCAAAGTCCTCGGAGGATGGGATGCTCTAAATGACAAGTGTCAATCTATCTCTCGGAGCAGCCAACCAGCTAGTGGTTGAGGGGGGTGGCTATTTATAGCCTAGGGAGCAGCCCGACATGATAAGACATAAATGCCCTTCAATGATATGACCGTTAGGTAGGTAGGATATTTGGACAGCTGGCGCGCAGCATAGCAACGGTCGGATATTTGAGTATCAAATTCCTCAGGGCTATCATGTTCCTCACTTGTAGGCAATCCGCACTGGCGAATTCCTAACTCCTCAGTCAGAACAAATTCCTTAGAGAACAGAAGAACTTCGTCTCTGTCACTGAAGAACTTGACTAAACTGTATGAGATTTCCAATGGCTTCACTCGAAAGGATTGGGTAGGTGTAGGATTTTGAGTTGAGCATCACTTGGAAACTTTTCCTTAGTTTTACCTCGACCCCCTTTTACAGTACGGTGTTTCCTATGACTCAAGAAGAAGAAAATGAAACTATGAAAACAGAAGTCTTCATGCTTCATAATCCTCGCATGAATATCAAGTCTTCAGGGTCACACCAATTTCTTCACTTTCAAAGTCTTCAAGAAAACCAAAGTCTTCAGTTGAAGACATTCATTTTTAGGGGTCGATATTCATCGTAAATAACAAACTCCTCATAGACTTATAGACCTGTGTACACTCACAAACGCATTAGTCCCTTAACCTATAAGTCTTCAATACACCAAAATCACTAAGGGGCACTAGATGCACTTACAATCCTTTATTGAGTAACTTAACAAAACCCTACCTACGCGTCAACTTAGTAGGCCCACAAGTGGCCACCAAATCTGGTGGGTCCCAACTAGCAGCGGGTGGAATCATTTTTCTTGCGTGGAATAAGGAGGCACTTCCTTGCATGTGAAGATGTAGCTGGTGGGTCTCAGCTGTCAGGTGGAGGAAACTTTTTTCCCGCGTAATAAGGATGCACTTCCTTGCGTGCGAAGATGTAGCTGGCAGTCCCATCTATGAGGAGGTGCAATCATTTTTGTTCGCGTAATAAGGAGGCACTTGCTTGCGTGCGGCCATGAACCATGTGGGCCCCGACAGTCACCCTCTCCACTTACATCCCTCTTTGATAATTTATAATACTTTACAGCCCATTTGCTAATTCTTAAGGATTTGTTTGGAGCCCATATTCTTTTTGTAGCATTACAGCCCATATTCGAGCCACGGTTAAAAAATACAACGAAATTTTGCATATTTCGATGCGGTCCGAACTGTTTTTAATCCCAATATTTCGAGTCACATTCAAACTAATTTGAAAAATAAATTTATATCAATTTAAAATCCAACTTAATTTTCCCCGCAAAAAATCAATGAAATTTAAAATCTCGAAATCCTAAAAAAAACTTTGAAACTAATTGCCGGTTTGTTGTGTTTTTAAAATTTACAGCCCATTTGTTACTACTTATAGCCCATTTTCAGGGCAAGCGAATACATCCCTCATCGTCTTGAAAGATTTGCAACCCGGCAGGGCTGAGAAAAGCAAGTAGGCCTCGGTTGGGTATTCTGTAAAAAAACTAGAACTGGGCTAGCCATTTTCATAAAGAAAATAAAAACATTGGACTCGTCATGTGGTAAACATAAAATAAAACCCTGGGCTAGATGGGCCACAGCCCCCGCACAGCCCCGTTGATACCGTGCTCCGTTTCTAAAACTAAATAACAACTGCGCCACTGTTGGGTCCCTGGTGTCAGCCGCTCGTTGTGTAATTCTCTCGTTTATTGAATATATGTTGACAATGGCGTGGGACCCAGATGTCAAACCATTAGGAGGAAGCATTTTTTTGGCTTGTAATAACGAGGCACTTGCTTGCGTACTGCCATGACCCTACTGGGTCCCTACTATCATCCTCTTCACGTATAGTCATCTATTGATTCCTCTCGGTTATTGGCCATGTTGACTATGCTAGACCGTGGTGCACCACGCACGGCGAGCGAACCAAGGTGGAGAACAACGGCGAGGCCTCGTACAGGAAAGAACAGGAGCCATGGAAGATGCGGCAGTGTAGTCACGGGCGGAGGGGAGTATGAGGGTTGACTGGTTCGGGTGCAGGTGCGGGTTGGGGATGACATTGCCGGAGAATAACAAGATGTGTGGGGGAATAGAGGGGATGGACTGGCCAACATTTGAGTGTACGGTTGGGCGGTGGAGGCGCAGCCAGCCGTGTGAGCTGGGAGCAGGCGGGACCGACAGCATGGTTTAATTTGGGCGGCTGGAGGAAGAAGACAAGAGATAGAAGAAACACGACAAATGTTGGATGTCAATCCAACAACTGGTAGGCAGAATCGTTTGTTGACTAAGTCGACACCACCTTGGATAGGCTTTTTCCCCATGGGTCTGATACGTCTCCAACGTATCCATAATTTTTGCTTGTTCCATGCTGTTATATTATCATTCTTGGATGTTTTACAATCATTTTATAGCAACTTTATATCATTTTTTGGGACTAACCTATTGACATAGTGCCCAGTCCCAATCCCAGTTGCTGTTTTTTGCTTGTTTTTTTACTTCGCAGAATATCAGTACCAAATGGAGTCCAAACGTAGTGAAACTTTTTGGAGAATTTTTTTGGACCAGAAGACACAACATGGGCTAAAGAAGTACCAGAGGGGAGGCCCGAGGTGGGCACAACCCACCTGGGCGCGCCCAGGGGTTGTGCCCCCTCGGTGGCCTCCCGCACCACCTCTTCGCCCTATAAATCCCCAAATATTCCAGAAACCCTAGGGGAGTCGACGAAACACAATTCCAGCCGCCGCAAGTTCCAGAACCACGAGATCCAATCTACACACCATCACGGAGGGGTTCATCATCCTCATTGGTGCCTCTCCGATGATGCGTGAGTAGTTCATCATAGACCTACGGGTCCGTAGGCAGTAGCTAGATGGCTTCCTCTCTCTCTTTTGATTATCAATACAATGGTCTCTTGGAGATCTATTTGATGTAACTCTTCTTTGCGGTATGTTTGTTGGGATCCGATGAACTTTGAGTTTATGATCAGATCTATATCCATGAATATTATTTGAGTCTTCTTTTGATCTCTTATATGCATGATTATTTATAGCCTCGTATTTCTTCTTCGAATCTTTGGTTTAGTTAGGCCAACTAGATCAATTTTTCTTGCCATGGGAAGAGGTGCTTTGTGATGGGTTCGATCGTGTGGTGTTTTTTCCTAGTGACAGAAGGGGCAGCAAGACACGCATGTATTGTTGCTATTAAGGATAACAAGATGGGGGCTATTCCTACATGAATACATCTCTTCTACATCATGTCATCGTTCTTATTGCATTACTCCGTTTCTCCATGAACTTAATACACTAGATGCATGCTGGATAGTGGTCGATGTGTGGAGTAATAGTAGTAGATGCAGGCAGGAGTCGGTCTACTGATCTTGGACGTGATGCCTATATATTGATCTTTGCCTTGGATATCGTCATAATTATTCGATCTTCTATCAATTGCCAAACAGTAATTTGTTTACCCATCGTGTGCTATTTTATTGAGAGAAGCCACTAGTGAAATCTACGGCCCCCGGGTCTATTCTTTATCATATTTGCTTTGAGATCTATTTTTATTCGCTTTTATTTTCAGATCTATTATTCCAAAAACCCAAAAATACCTTGCTGCACCTTTTTGCTATTTATTTTATTTCGTGTTTTATCGAGATCTATTTATCCAATCTACACAAATTTTATCCCGTCAACTTGACAATTTCTGGCGCCGTTACCCATAGAGGGATTGACAACCCCTCATAAGCGTCGGGTTGCAAGTATTTGTTCTTTGTGTGCAGGTACCGTTTACATAGTGTTGCTTAGTTCTCCTACTGGATTGATACCTTGGTTTCATAACTGAGGGAAATACCTACCATAGCTGTGCTGCATCATCCCTTCCTCTTTGGGGAAATACCGACGTAGTTCAAGCGACATCAAAAGGAATTTGTGGCGCCGTTGCCGGGGAGACATCATCAACATCTATCAGGTTCCTAATCACAAATCTCATCTCCTTGCAATTTACATTATTTGCCATTTGCCTCTCATTTTCATCTCCCCCACTTCACAAAAATTTGTTGTTTTATTCGCCCCGCTTTTTTGTTCACCGTTTTTTCATCAGATTTCTTTTTGTTTGCAATCTTCTTTGCGTAGTGACGATGACTCAAGAAAAAACCAAGTTGTGTGATTTTTCCAATACCAACAACAATGATTTTATTAGCACTCCGATTGCTCCTCCTGCCAATAGTGCGGAATCTTGTGATATTAGTGCCGCTTTCTTGAATCTTGTTATGAAAGATCAGTTTTCCGGTACTCCTAATGAGGATGCCGCGTCCCATCTAAACACATTCATAGAATTATGTGATATGCAAAAGAAAAAATATGTGGACAATGATATTGTGAAGTTGAATTATTTCCTTTCTCTTTGAGGGATCGTGCAAAAATTTGGTTTTCTTCTTTGCCTCACAATAGTATTGATTCTTGGGATAAGTGCAAAGATGCTTTTATTACTAAGTATTTTCCGCTCACGAAAATTATTTCCCTTAGAACTCAAATCATGAATTTTAAGCAACTTGAGCATGAACATGTTGCACAATCTTGGGAAAGAATGAAGTTGATGCTAAGAAATTATCCTACTCATGGTTTAAATCTTTGGATGATCATACAAAAAATTTATGCGGGATTGAACTTTTTTCCTAGAAATCTTTTAGATTCCACCGCGGGTGGTACTTTTATGGAAATTACTTTGGGTGAAGCTACTAAAATGCTTGATAATATTATGGTAAATTGTTCACAATGGTACATTGAGTGAAAAAGTTGATGCTCTTATGAAATTGGTTGCTAATAAAAGTGCTCCTATTGATCTTAATGATGTGCCTTTGTCTACTTTGATAGAGCATAATAGTGATCCCGTAGATGTGCATTTTGTCTCGCGAAATAATTTTAATAACAATGCTTATAGAGGTAATTTTAATCCTAGGCCTTTTCCTGGAAATTCCTCTAATAATTATGGTAATTCCTATTGTAATTCTTCTTACAATAATAATAGGAACACCTCTGATCTGGAGAATAATATTAAATAATTTATCAATGCACAAAAAGTTTTCAATACTACGATATAAGAAAAGTTGAATAAGATTGATGATATGTGTAGAAGCATTGATAGAATTTCTCATGATGTAGAAAACCTCAAGTTGAAAATTTTTGTACCCAAGGTTGATGAATCAATTAAAGCTTTATATGTTTCTATGGATGAAAGTAAGAAAAGAACCGCTATGCTTAGAGCTAAAAGAGAAATTTTAGAAAGAGCGTTTTCTAGTGATTGATTTCATCAAAATGATGAAGATCTTAAAGTGATTGATGTTTCTTCTATTTATTCCTTGTTTAGTAAAATTAAAATTGATGATAAAGTGACTGAAGAAGAGTCAACTTTAGTCAGAAGGCGTCCCGATAATTTGGAGGGTGAAAATCTTGATGAAAAAATTGATAAAAGTGGGTTTGGAGAGGTCAAAACTTTAACTAGTGATGTGCCCACTTGTTTGAATTACAAAGACTTTAATTATGATAATTGGTCTTTGATTGATTGTATTTCTTTGTTGCAATCCATGATAAATTCACCCCATGCTTATGAACAAAATAAAGCTTTTACTAAACATATTGTTGATGCCATGATGAAAGCTTTGGAAGAAAAGTTGGACTTAGAGATTTCAATTCCTAGAAAATTGCATAATGAATGGGAACCTACTATCAAAGTCAAAATTAATAATTATGAGTGTTTTGCTTTATGTGATTTGGGTGCTAGTGTTTTCACAATTCCGAAATCTCTATGTGATGTGCTTGGTCTTACCGATATTGAAGAATGTTCTCTTAATTTGCACTTGGAGGATTCTACTATTAAAAAGCCTTTGGGAAGAATTAATGATGTTCTTATTCTTGCAAATAGAAATTATGTGCCCATAGATTTTATTGTTCTTGATATTAATTGCAATCCATTTTGTCCATTTATACTTGGTAGACCGTTTATGTACTATTGGTGCCGTGATTGATATGAAAGAAGGCAATATTAAATTTCAATTTCCACTAAGAAAGGGTATGGAACACTTCCGTAGAACAAGAATTAAGCCACCATATGAATCAATCATGAGGACATCCTATGGATCTAAAACTAAAGATGAAAATACTTGAATCTATGCATTATGCCTAGCTAGGGGCATAAAACGATAGCGCTTGTTGGGAGGCAACCCAATGAATAAAATTTATTTTTACCTTTTTGTTTTTGTTCTTGAGAGTTTGCATAATTATTCCTCTGTTATGATTGTGTTTTTTATGTTTTAGTTAATGTTTGTGCCAAGTAAAGCCTTTGGGATAGCTTTGGTGATAGTTGATTTGATCCTGTTGAAAAACAGAAACTTTTGCGGCTAGTAACAGAATTGTTTAAACTGACAGAAGTGACGAAAAATTCTGAATTTTTTTAAAAATATTGATACACAAATTTTCTCTGTTTTCCGAATTTTTCACAGGTTTTGGAGTTACAAAAGTATGAGAACAATTCGCATCTTTACAGACTGTTCTGTTTTTGACAGATTCTGTTTCCTTTGCATTGTGTGCTTATTTTGATGAATCTATGGATTGTATCAGGTGGTATAAGACATGGTTAAATTGGAATACAGTAGATATAATGCAATAATAAAATTGGTACAAAAGTAAAGATTGGTTTTCTTATACTAACGGATCTCACGAAGGTTTTGTTAAGTTTTGTGTGATTGAAGTTTTCAAGTTTTGGGTGAGATCACGATGGATAAAGGAATAAGGAGTGAAAAGAGCCTAAGCTTGGGGATGCCCCATGGCACCCCAATTTAATATTCATGTAGAACCAAGCAACTAAGCTTGGGAATGCCCCGGAAGGCATCCCCTCTTTCTTCTAACGACCATCGGTATTTTACTTGGAGCTATATTTTTATTCGTCACATATCATGAGTTTTGCTTGGAGTGTCTTGTATTATACGAGTCTTTGCTTGTTTTGATTTTTAATTTATCACAAGTATCCTTGCTGGATACACCTATTTGAGAGAGCCAAAATTATGCTATGATTTGTTAGAATTGCTCTATATGCTTCACTTAATTTTTTTTGAGCTATGGAATTGCTCTAGTGCTTCACCTATATCTTTCTTAGCACGGTGTGCTTTAATATTTTTGAAGAAATGCTCTCATGCTTCAATTAGATTTATTTGAGAGTTTTTTAAAGAAATTCTCTCTCATGCTTCACTTATATTATTTTGAGAGACGAAAAATTTTATGCTCATGTTCTTCACTTAGATTTGTTTGAGCTTGTCAAAAGCAATTGCAATATATGAAACTAGTCCCAAAGTGATAGATATTGAAGAGGGATATAATAAAAACATTCATTAAGATCATTGGACAAAATAAATTTGATTCTTTGTAATAGTTTTGAGATATGATGATAGTGATATGTGAGTCATGTTGGTGAGTAATTATGCTTTAGTAAGAATATTGGTGTTAAGGTTTGTGATTCCCTATGCAAGCACGAAAATCAATAGTTGTGCAATGAAATTACATCCTACTTGTGGTGCGTTATTCGGTGTTAGTTATGCTTAAGCTTAATGCTCGCTTATGTGATTTTTCGTTTCTTGGTTGGTTGCTTCCCAATCTTTTTGCTAGCCTCCACTTGTACTAAGTAGAAATACTACTTGTGCATCCAAAATCCTTAAACCCAGTTTTGCCATATGAGTACACCATACCTACCTATATGCGGTATTTCCATGCCGTTCTAAGCAAATTTGTATGTGCCATCTCTAATTTTCAAAACAAATTTCCTATTCGTGTGCCCGTACCACTCATGAAGCGGTAGGGGGTGGCCAATATTTTTCATGCTAGATGTGTTATTCTCAAGATGAGTGTTTATTCATTTGTCATTGCACGAGAGTACGGCGGTAATAGGGATGCCCAGTCCTGAAATGAAAAAGAAATTTACTTTATGTTGTCAAATAATAAATTCCTTGGAAAGTGTTGGTATGGATGGTACCCGTGGATACGGCTAGCCGTGGAATGTGAAAGAATGGTGGAAAAAGGAATAAACTTTATTTTCTGTTTGGGAACCGTCTATGATAATACTAGCATGGAAAGTGTTGGGAATTACTCAGTCGTTTTCGTTGACGGGAAAAGTATGCCTCTCAAAAAAAATTATCTCTGAATTAAAGCTTTGAGCTCTGGCACCTCTACAAATCCCTACTTCCCTCTGCGAAGGGCCTATCTATTTACTTTATGCAATTTTATTTTTATTTGAGTCTCCATCTTCTCTTATAAAGCACGAACTAAGGGGCACTATGATCATACTTGAGCATTGGATGTAGCTAATATCTGAGTGTGTTTCATGAATGGATCAATGATTGAGCATGATGGGCTAGGGATAACTTTCTTTAGTGTTGATATTTTGAAAGACATGGTTGCTTATTGATATGCTTGAGTATTGAAATCTTCATGTCAAAACTAGACTATTGCTTTGAACCATATAAAAGTCCAAATGTCCATGCTACAAAAGAAAAGAATATGTGATGAACATGTTAGGCAGCATTCCACATCAAAAATTCTATTTTTATCATTTACCTACTCGAGGACAAGTAGGAATTAAGCCTGGGGATGCTGATACGTCTCCAACGTATCTATAATTTTTGTTTGTTCCATGCTATTATATTATCATTCTTGGATGTTTTACAATCATTTTATAGCAACTTTATATCATTTTTTTGGGACTAACCTATTGACATAGTGCCCGGTGCTAGTTGTTGTTTTTTGCTTGTTTCTTTACTTCGCAGAATATCAGTACCAAACGGAGTCAAAACGCAACGAAACTTTTTGTAGAATTTTTTTGGACCAGAGGACACAACATGGGCCAAAGAAGTACCAGAGGGGAGGCCCGAGGTGGGCACAACCCACCTGGGCACGCCCAGGGGGTTGTGCCCCCCTCGGTGGCCTCCCGCACCGCCTCTTCGCCCTATAAATCCACAAATATTCCAGAAACCCTAGGGGAGTCAACGAAACACAATTCCAGCCGCCCCAAGTTCCAAAACCATGAGATCCAATCTAGACACCATCACGGAGTGGTTCATCATCCTCATTGGTGCCTCTCTGATGATGCGTGGGTAGTTCATCATAGACCTACGGGTCCGTAGGCGGTAGCTAGATGGCTTCCTCTCTCTCTCTCTTTTGATTCTCAATACAATGGTCTCTTGGAGATCTATTTGATGTAACTCTTTTTTGCGGTGTGTTTGTTGGGATTCGATGAACTTTGAGTTTATGATCAGATCTATATCCATGAATATTATTTGAGTCTTCTTTTGATCTCTTATATGCATGATTATTTATAGCCTCGTATTTCTTCTTTGAATCTTTGGTTTAGTTAGGCCAACTAGACCGATTTTTCTTGCCATGGGTAGAGGTGCTTTGTGATGGGTTCGATCGTGCGGTGTTCTTTCCCAGTGACAGAAGGGGCAGCAAGACATGCATGTATCGTTGCTATTAAGGATAACAAGATGGGGGCTATTCCTACATGAATAGATCTCGTCTACATCATGTCATCGTTCTTATTGCATTACTCCATTTCTCCATGAACTTAATACACTAGATGCATGATGGATAGCAGTCGATGTGTGGAGTAATAGTAGTAGATGCAGGTAGGAGTCGGTCTACTAATCTTGGATGTGATGCCTATATATTGATCATTGCCTTGGATATCGTCATAATTATTCGATCTTCTATCAATTGCCCAACAGTAATTTGTTTACCCACCATGTGCTATTTTCTTGAGAGAAGCCACTAGTGAAATCTACGGCCCCCGGGTCTATTTTTTATCATATTTGCTTTGACATCTATTTTTATTCGCTTTTATTTTCAGATCTATTATTCCATAAACCCAAAAATACCTTACTGCACCTTTTTGCTATTTATTTTATTTCACGTTTTATCAAGATCTATTTATCCAATCTACCCAAATTTTATCCCATCAACTTGACAATTTATGGCGACGTTACCCGTAGAGGGATTGAAAACCCCTCATATGCATCGGGTTGCAAGTATTTGTTCTTTGTGTGTAGGTACCGTTTACATAGTGTTGCTTGGTTCTCCTACTGGATTGATACCTTGGTTTCATAACTGAGGGAAATACCTACCGTAGTTGTGCTGCATCATCCCTTTCTCTTTGGGGAAATACCGACGTAGTTCAAGCGACATCAGGGTCCCAAATGTCAGAATCCAAATCTGTCACGGCCATGCAAACTTTCTTATGAAGAATTACACCCTATTTGGTGTGCTAGCTCAAAATAAGTTTGTGGCTGCTGGCGGGCGCTAAGCACTTAGGTTCTGTAATGCACAATGAGCTCAAGCAGCCGGTGAGAGTGATGTTATTTCCCTTGGTTGGGATTTGTTACAATATTTCTCTCTCAATTAAGGAAATGGCAAGCCATTTGCCTTGTTTCAAATAAAATATGACACTCACAGCCGAGTTGAAAAGGGCTACAACATCTAACTCAAGCTTACAAACGGTACAAAAGCACAAGGATTAATTGTTCATTAGGTTTAAACAAAACCAAGATTGAACATTGCAATAACATCTAACCCAAGCACTATTTTTTGCAGTCATAAACAAATGAATCTGCCTGATCCATAAAATGAACATCATGTGCCAAAAAGTTTACTAGAATATGACGACAAGTTGTTGTAAATAGAAGTTGAGCACGTTTAGAAGCCCATTTGTCTACCTGATACTTCTTTTTTTTGTTCAACATATCCATCCGTGAGAAATTTCTTGTTGAAAAACTTAAGCCTCATGGATAATAGTAACCTCGCATTCAACAGGAAGAATGTGACGAAGTTTCTGTTTGCCTGATTGGATGCATAACCTTCCATCGTTATTGTCCTCAAACGAATGTCATGAGAACTGCGAAAATCCTGGTGCTTATTACGCCACCGATTGGTTATATGTTTTCCTCCATGTGTTAGTGCCTATGTAGACATGAAGATTGAAAACACTTAAGGTCAAAAAAGAGTATGTCGATAGAGCGACAGCTGAACGGTAATTCTAGTACAATATATATGGGTTTTCAAAGTGCATGAAATAATCACCTCTATATAAAAATTCTCCAAACATGGAAAGTATAGCAGCAAGCCAATAATTGTGTTCAGATCAATACTAAACATTACGATATATAAGATTTTGGTAGAATCCAGCACCATTGATAGGCTATCCATGGACGAACTCTTCATTGAGCATATAACATAATATTAGTATCCAAAGTGTACTCCAAGATGATATAAAACTTATGCGCACAAATGAAAAATGCATCTTATGATTACAAAAGTGTAGATGATAATATACAGTACCCGAATAAGTCTAGAGCCAAACACCATGTTGTGATGTTTAAACGGATCACGAATTACACCCAAGGTCTCAAGTTTAGGCGCAAAGACGACAGTTATTTGCGAAGGTTTATAACAATAATCAAGGAGCAACCTTTGAAGTGAAGGGGCATCTTCGATGATGAGCTGATGTCCTTCAAAAAAATTCCAATTGTTTTAAGGTGAGCCGACTTTATTTGGAGATAATGGATACGGATTTCTAATTCAAAAACAAGTAGCAAGCATTCCAGGGCAGGGCAACTGGAGTGGATGATGCTGTGCAGTGAGGCCTCCGACAGATCAACAACCACAAGCGAAAGTTTTTTAGCAGTGGGAGTCGAATCATTTGTACCAGATTGTCTGGTAGATGGCACCAGAATATGGTGAGGGTGTGGAGAGAGGAGGAAAACCACGAGATGGACAACGGTGGTGCGGGCAGAAATACATGGCGTTCGGTTCATGGTATGTATTTTTCATAGTAATGGTAGAACTCAAGCTGCTGGAGTTTTTCGAATTTAGGTGATGTCAGCCAGGCGTCCACTGTGCAGGGTATGGACAGCAGGTAGTGTGTCGGGATACAGAGGCTTTGAACGGAGCCCTGGTGGGAGGAGATGATGGCTCTGAGGAGTTCAAATTCATGAACGACAAATAGCCACCGACAGCCGAAATTAAGAGGCGCGGTGGCCAGAGAGTGCGCCATCGAGTTGCGATGACTTATGTGTGGCAGCCATCCTTGGTGGGGAGAAGGGAGGTGATCTCCCCAAGGATGGCGGCCGGGAGATCGCTGATGCGGTCAACCCGAGATTCTATGGGTTCCTCGGATCTGGGGGGGGGCTCCCCGCTTCTCCCCGCTCTGCCGGGTGCGGGATCTACAACCGGTGTTGCCGCTGGAGGGAGCCTCATCTTCTTAGCGCTGGGACCAACCAACTCCATTTTCCTTATCCGCGTCGCGTCGAGCTCATGGGTTTGAGAAGAGTAGCGAGAGATGAGCCTAGTGGCAGTGCGAGTGGGGAAGAAGGAGCCTGGGGTTTTCTATAGGAGCGCGCAAGAAGGAGGGCTGGGGTTTTCTGTATGAGTGAGGGAGAAGGGTAGCGGGGGTTTTCTATATGAGTGAGGAAGAAGGGGAGCGCGGGGAATTGGGGGGCAATGGAAGGGGGAGAGTCCAGCGAGCTGCGTTAAGTGGAGGCGAGGAGCCGAGGAGGAAGGAGTTTTTTTCGGGAGCACCCCTCTTCAAGAAATATGCGTGCTCATAAGCAAATGCAATAAATATGAAGAAAGAGATAAAAAGAAGGTGAAAAAAAGTAGTACTCTTATAGTTAACCTTATTGTATAAGTGACTATAACTGATGACTATATATGACATGGCAACATCATATAGCCAGTAGTTAGCTATACTATTAACCATGCTCTAAAGGTTCACGCGCTAGTTAACATTCACATTAAACTAAGCTTCACAAAATATGGTATGCATACTAGCTAACAATGATATCGGCCCTGTTTGTTTGAGTTTAAGGAACCAGATTCAGCTTTGTCGGTGAACCTGAATCTGCAATCTGAAACAAACAGTTATTTCAAATCAGCTTTACTAATGAAGCCAACTTTGCCAGTGAAACTGAATCTGGAATTTGAAACAAACAGTCATGTCGAATCAACTTTACTAGTGAAGCCAGCTTTGCTAGTGAAACTGAATCCTAAATCTAAAACTATTTCAAATTAGCTTTACCACTAAAGTGAATCTACGGTATGCCAGGCTCAATCTGGTATGCATACTAGCTAACAATGTGAAGCTCAATCTAGATTTGGGTCATTTTTAGTGCAATTTGTTGAAGCACCTCAAAGTGTACTTCGGTGGCGAAGCTGATTTTGCGAATCAGCTTTACCACTAAAGTGAATCTATAGGTGATTCGAATCCAATTAAAGCTGAAACAAACATGACTTTATATAACTATGGATCAGCTTTTCCACTAAATTGAATACCTAGGTGATTCGAATCAGATCAAAGCTAAAACAAACAAGGCCAAGCACTTAAGTTCAGCATGTTTATGCATCTCAATGATAAAACCAAGACAAAGCTATGAGAAGGTGTATAAATAAAGAAAAAACGATTGATGCTTCTCTGAGCAAAGGGCCTACCTAGGCACGCATTAATTTCCTTGGGCATGCTTCTTTCTGCTCAATGTTGCGTGCACTTTGAGCATCTTGGCAACTCCACAGCTAGCTAGCTGGCTCATCTTGCAATTGATGCTGACACATTGCAGCAAACAGAGGAGGCAATAGAGATCACTCAACATCAAACCATTTTGTGCAGTTCCACTAAAATCATCTTCATTGTCCTGAATGTGATAAGATAGGCAAACAATAGTTGTACTTAAACGGTGTTGCAAAACAGTAGAACATATCAATAGCTCTACATGACAAAACATGATCATCTGGACAAAGGGGATACTAACCTGCATGAGGAAGATTATCAATAATTTTATAAGTGGTTAGTTGATTTCCACCTTGGGGTCTCATCGCATGCCATGGAGGAAATTTGATCAAATCGATGAGTGCAATTCCTTCCGTGTGGCTGTGGAAAATTTGTCTGACTCACCCCAATATCTTTTTTGTGCAGTTCCACTGGAATAATGCACTACTGTTTGCACAACCCCTACTCGCTGGCCAGGCCATCTATGACTCGGTCTCTTTTATCTTGCGTTGATGGCGCAGCAACAGTGCTTGTTTGCTCCTCCACATATGACAGGCTCGCTCCATACCGCAACCAGCAATTCAATGTATGACTAAGCTTATTTCATCTTGCATTGGTCATTGTACCTACTTACGGAGGTAGGAATACCTGGAGCATCATGAGGTTAGCTGACAGCAGAAAGATGCAGCCATCTAATTTTGTGCAGTTCCACTAAAATTGAGTTTTGTGATTTTCTTTGCACAAATAGATACCATATGGAGATAGACAACCCTGTTTGCATGAATATGTAATAGGGTTATTTAAATAGTGTCATTTTTTTTGCAGTGCCATATGATTAAAAGCAGCATGTCATATGTTATCAATGGCATTACATTGACAGTATGAAAAAGTGCCATTAACTAAGAAGTGCCATCACATCAAATGAACACTTGCACTAGACTAAAGGGAGCTTAGATTAACATGCATAACAATTGCATTATTACTCTGTGATGACAGTAGCACATGATCAGTAGCTACATGCACGGTTAACAAGAACGATCATTCTAACAAAGGGTGATACGGAAAGGAGAAATACATCATCGTGTAAACCAAATGTGTAATTAAATTTGTGCAGTTCCACTGAGATGTAGGTATGTTACCGATGTGAGATTTATGTGTAACAGCCCAAAACACTCCTCATGGGAAATAAAGCAAGACAGAAGCATTTCATAAAATGGTGGTGGCATTGATTTAGTTTATCAATGGCAATAGATTGACAGCAGCATTACTTAACAGTGACATCACAATAACAGTGGCATTGTTTCATTTTACCTGTGATGTTAGATTAACAACAGCAGTAAGGGCATAGGGACAGAGGAGGCACAAGCATGTTTTACCTCCACTGAGGCATAAAGTGGTGAGGCGGAGGTGGTTGTCGAGAGCGGCAAAACATGCAAGAATGTCTGGATTTGTGCCATTTTTGTTCTCGTGAGTGACCTTTTCCTATGTGACCATAGGAAATCTAGACGTGCTCATTCTCAGTTGCATTGTCGACCCAACACCCCCTCACTTTCTTTCCTTTTTTGACCAAGAGACCAGTCAGGCCAGCATCTTACTATAGTATCTTACTAGTACTTCGCCCCAACCCCACTTTATTTCCCTTTTCAACGAAGAGATGGGTTCGTTAGCTAGTCTCTGCAGTTCCTTTATTCCTCTAATAGTAAAATTTTAGGTGGTGTTCAAGTGTTCGACAAGCCGACGGAGCTAGCTACAAGGAGTAGAAGAATATCCACATGCAGGATGCAGCGATGTGGGGAGCAATCCTAACTTGATAAAAAAAGGATGGAGCGACGTGGGGAGCTGTGCCATTAGAAAAAGGCTGGTTCTAAAAGAAGTTATAACTCCGGTCGGCGTGATGTGGCGAGGCAGGCGGTGGGATGTGCCAACACGACGGTAGCGAGAAAGGGTGCGAAAGGACCTCCCACGCCGGTGCCAGGTCAGAGAACATGATGTGCGTCGGCTTCCTCCCTCACCAATGGAGACCGCATCAATGTTGCACCTTCTCCCCTACCCAGCGGAAGGGATCTGGCTTGATCTTTGACCACCAGTGAGAAGAGAGAGTGGGGGGAGAGAGACAGAGAGAGTGGACACCGACAGAGAGGGTGAGAGAGTGAGAAGAATAGAGAAACCCTAGCAAGCAAGTCCCGAAGTGGAGTAATTGTGTTTCTCTCCCTAGCGATCATTTTATTTTGAATACGCGCGGAGCCATCTTCTCATTTAACGTACCAGTAAAAAGAAACTCGATCAATAACCACGCCACCACGTTTAGGTCGCACTTTGTATGGCTCACACGTGGTACCAGACCCTACATTAAGTGGACAACTAGATGTGTCAAATTATCACATTGCCTGCCTCTTCGTGTGCAAATGCGCTCCACCGTGAGTGTACCCGCGCGTGTGTGTGAGGGGCAAGTGAAGTCCAATATATAAGCCTTCAGGTTGTAGAGCTAGTCATAAACAAACCCGCACCTTTAAATCCTTGGGGTTTGTACCCTGTCCTCTGTAAGCCTGGTCATTTTTAACCTTAAGGGCCTGTGCGGTTCAAGGGGTTTTAACAGGGATTAACATGGATTTTGGGGGATTAAATCCCCTACAAGCCAAATTCCCCTCCAATCCTCTCCAAACCTTTTGGGAGCAGGTTGAACCAAACAAGGCCTAAGACTAACCACAGTGAGAGTAACTTCAAGATTAACATCAGGTCCAACTCAGCAAATTTGCCTATGTGGCAATTAGTTAATGAGGAGAGAGGTAAATTGAGTAACTTAGCTAGTTACTCATTCTATGTAACATCACACATACCAATACAAAATGATCTATAACCTAATAAATGAAGCTTTGCCTAACACTACATGGAGTATGTTACTTAGTGGATTCGGTGACATGGCACCGGAAAGCTGTGATCGCTGACTCTGACCAAATAATTGACTGCCACATTGATATACATGAGAATGGGTCCCACTTGTCAGCATGCTTGATGAAGAAATATTAACGCAAGATAAAATGGTGCGCGGAAGGGTGCGATATCAACAACTAAAGATGTATGCGTAAAACAAAAACAAAAAAGACTGGCTCACTTGTGATGACCACTGGAGCAGTCCACTTAGATTGTACGTAAACATGTTTATACTCTTCATGATTTTTAGTACAAATAGGATGCACATGGCGAAGTCATCCTCATACCAGCCACTCTTGATCGATGCCCATGCAGCATCATCATGCTCACCTACAACTGCAACCTGAGCTGTGCATGCAACAACTACGACTGCAATGGAGGACTAGACACACAACCAGGCATGTTGCTGCTACTTCTTGAGCTACCAAGCCTTCTAGACAAGCGCGCAGTAATGGCTATCAAGTTGAAAATGAATAAAATCGTTCTTTCACCGTGTCTTGGCCATCACAACGATGGTTACGCACTTTGCGGTGTTGTCACAGACAGAGTCCATCGTCCCACTCCAGTGATAGTGGTCACCACAAGAGCGAGGTTGCATACCACGGTGGCGATGCCGAGGACCACCTACGGAGAGCGCTTGCCTGCGCTCTCCCTACTCGTGCATCTATGTTCTACTACTAGTATCTTCCATGCTGAGGCCCACCTACGCCGTCTTCGAGGCACTAACCTAGAAAATGATGGTGTGTACAAAAACTCGTGAATGTGTGTGTGTGCGTGTGTGTGTGTGTGTGTGTGTGTGTGTGCGTGCGTGCCTGAGAGCGGACACGGATGTGGGAGGACGCCATCCAACCGTAACCGCATATATTTTGTCAATAGTTCGAACCTACTGGATGAAATTCATGCAAACACGATCGAATTTCATATAAACATGATGGATTTCATTACATTTTACACCAGATAAGTTGTGCTAGTCCAGAGCTAAAGGTAGAATTAATATACCTAATCTAAATGGTCGCCGGTGGATCTCTTTGTCTTCCTCATGTTCGGCAGCCTGATCATCAGACTGTCGGGAGCCCCAGAGGTATATGCTTTAGTGCAAAGGGCAGCCCGCTTCCCCGCTGCTCATTGGAGTGGAACCACCGACTGATGCTTCAGACGGAGAGGAAGAGGGTGGCTCCGCTTCCATGGAGCCCATGCGGCGTAGATGATGGTATGCGTTGAAGAAGAATTATGAAAGACACCGTCTGTTTATGCCGGCATCGGCTCGGCAATGGCCTTCATGGGATACAAGCAGCGGCGGCCTCCCGTGTTCTACTTCTCCTCGATGATGGCGGCAGGCACAGACGTGTTGGTCGTCACCTCGTTGACATCCGCGTAGCTGGCTTCTTTCTCTGCATGCATGGCGTGGCTTCCCACGTGTCGATGACGGATGGCGCAGTCGCAGGCACTGGAGGTGCGGCACGACGCGGTGTTATCGACGGTAGTGATAATGCCCGTACTGTCGTGCTCCCCGCCTTGCCGGCGTGGAGCAACTCGCCACTTCTCCTCAAGCTAGACTGGAGCGGCCAGTTGCGGAACCACGCGCTGGCTTAGGGCGGTAACTGGCTCCATTGGGGTTGGTGAGGGAGGTGGAGTAGCGAGCTGCCTCGGTCGTAACCGCCGGCTTCCATAGAGAAAATGGTGAAGGAAGGAGGACTGCTTTTATGCCGGAGAACTTCTCTTCCTGCTCGTTGGATGCCCATCGCACGAGTGGAGAAAATGGTGAAGGAAGGAGGAGCTTGGCCGGCGTCCCACTCCTGAATGGACGTGTGGCCAGAGTAGGTTTCTCGAATTCCATGCGGGTTAAATGTACGTGTTTGAATGCGGCGAGGAGGCTCGTTAAGCCGGGCGTGCAGCGGGCGGCGCCCTACCACCCTCGGCCAGCGCGCCACTTTAATGGAGGACGTAGTGAGAGGTCGCGTCCGCCCTGTGCCGCCTTGACCGTGGACCTTCATCGTGTACGTCAACTTGTGTCCAGATCTGAGATGGCACGTGTGCTAGATGAATGACTCCGAGTTCGACCCGATGCTAGGTGTGAGCCGAGGAACACTGTCGGAGAGACCCCGATGATATTATTTCTACAAAGTTAGTCAAACTTTACAAAACTTGACTTTGACACAATTTTATATGCAGACCTTAGGGCTCCTTTGATTCGAAGGAATTTCATTGGATTTTATGAAGGTTAGATTCCTTGGTACATTGGTCGTTTGATTCATATGATTGAATCCTATAGGATTTTTTACTAGTATGGAATCACGTGTACTACTACATTTTGTTGGAAATCTAGAATCTACTCCAACTTTTTTCACTTCCTTTTTTCTCTCGTGGCATCAAACACTCAGTGCTAATCCTATGGTATTCAAGTGGAGATGCCACTCGAATCCTTTGTTTTTCTTATTCCTGCATTTTAAGAATCCTAGTATATTAAGAGTGCAGACGCTCCACCGCGAGGTTCCTTGCTCCTTATCGGTCTTCGGAAAGCATTTTTCTTTGTTTTGCCAACACGTGGGACATCCAGCATCTAGGTCCACGTGTCATGCAAGAAAATGGAGTAAGTAGTAGGAGAGACTCACCAACGGTCACGAACATAGGTGGAGTACTTGCACGAATCACCCAATAAAGGAGTACATGCACGAAGAGGAGAGGTGCATGCACCAACGCAGGTACTCTTTGCTTCTCTCCCTAACACTCACATGCGGGAACACAGTGTGCTCATTTCTGTATGAAGAGGTAGCTCACGTGTTAATTTGGCGAGTGTAGTAGTTGTTCACTTAGTGGAGGGTTGGGAACCACGCATGAACGGATCAAAGTTTGACCATGATGCGATGTCGCGTTATTTATAAATTAAGTTATTCTCTTCGATGTCTCGTACGCAATATTATTTTCTTCAATGGAACATGATCAAGTAGATATACCTAAGAAGGGTAAGGATCCAACAACCTCATGAGTCATGCCAAATGAAGATAAGCAGAGATACATCTCAAGTAATGCAAGGATTGACAAGTTCTGGAGTTGACAACACAGAATCAAGAGTCTTGACAATGGTCGCCAAGGCCATTAGTCCCGCACCCGACAAGCTACAAGCCCGGATTATATGTCATATAAGTGCGGACCCAGGTCAGAAAATAAGCACAAGGAATGAGGCCAAAATATTGCACTAACCACATACATGGCCGTACGAAGAATCAAGGGCATATGTGGCCAAGCTATTCCAGCAAGGTATCCTGACAAAGAAAATCATGACCGTCAAAGGATGAGACTGACAGCAAAGGTATGATGATTTTTGCACAACCATCAGGGTCCGGATACCCAAGTCAGTTGAAGACCATAATTCCATATGGATCCACAAAGGCATACCCTCAAAGGCCTACACTGTTCTACAAGGACTTCATATCCCGCTGACCCGCTTAAAATGGTTAGTGTGGAATATCCAAGTCTGTTCTGTCAGATCAAAGATTTCCTTTGCAAACTCCGCAGTTTGACTTCAATGGCAGTGTTAAAGCATCTCACAGCCCATTACCATAGATGGGTATACCGACAACATGAGAAAGTCAAAAGCCGAACAATCAGCTCAGACCAGGTCTACTAACTGGTGGAACCAAGTACACGGACAGCCTATCATGAAAAAAGTATCTTCCCACCAGCACCCCTGTCAGGCCAGTCTCAAGATGTTAATATTTGAGGTATGATACAGCTATAAATCCATACCCCTTTATATTGCTCACGACAGAAGGCAGTCGAATCTTTGGTACATATCTCATGTTCGAGCCAAAGAAATAAATCAAGATAAATCAGTACCACCTGTGAGCAGTCAGATCCCGTCAGGAGAATGGCCATGATTCTCAGCATTAATTGAACCCGGAAGACAAGCATTTGTTTGAGCAAAGACCTATCAGAATTTAGGAAAGGTGAAGCAAACCACCCCAGAGCAAGGTAATCAGATCATGTGAAAATCATGGGAAACAATATATAAAGGAAAAGGATACCCGAGTTGGAAACGGTATTCCTTAAGATATACTTGTTCCCTGAGTAACCAAATCTCGAGGATGAGATTTCTTTAAGGGGGTAAGGTTTGTAACACCCTGGTTTTTGGCCCTTTCTTTTTCTTTTTGATTTATTTGGTTTTTGCTTTGATTTTCTTTTTGGAGTGGATCTGTGGACTTGAAACCTGGGAGACCCTCATTTCTTCTCCTCCCAAGTGGTTCATCATTCTCAAATCTATCCCAAGATCATGTCATCTCCATTCTAGCTCAACATCAAAATTCTTTTTCTCAGGAATATTCCTTGTTCTATTAAAGGAATAACCCTATTTGCCCTAGGTTATGAAGCAACCTATATTTCTGTCACTCCCAAAATTACCAAATAATTCTCATAATTTATTTGGATCATATAAGTCCCAAATATGTCCAAACTTTCCTTGTCCAGCTCAAAAATAATTCCCCAATATTATTTCTTCATTTCTGTCCAAGGTGGCCTTCTGTGAAGGAAGTGCCACCTATCTTTCTTTGTTTGCTCCCAAACTTTTTGGGCATGCTTTTACATCCAAATCATTGCCTCATGCCAAAATTCAACTCCATTTGCCTAGTGAATCTTCCTCAGCAATTTTTCAAAGTTTCTGTCTGACAGAAGCCAATGTGAAGGAAGTACTAGCTAGGTGTATCCAAATGAGTTGACATTTTGCACACTTTTTCACGTGATCATATTATCACACTCCTATAATTTTCAACTCCATCCAATCATCTATGTGAGCACAACATAAAATCTTTGATTCTGTTAATATTTTCATGTTGTGAAGCAAGTATATTTTATATTGCTCCATTAATCCTGAGAAATTACCAGATCATGCTCCTACCAATATAACTTCTCTCCACCAAATTTGGGATCATTTCAACAATCCATTTTCTCTCCAAAATTATTCCAATATTCTGGACAGAGAGGATGTCTGTGAAACAAGTATCATTTCGGCAAGTCCATTTGGTATGAAATTTTTACAACATATCCATATCCTTAGGACTTGCCAAATTTCAGCTCAATTGGCTACTCTATGTGAGTGCACCATCCTAATCTTGATTCTGGACCATAATGGCAGCTGCAAAGCAACTATGCTTAATTTTGGTCCATTTCCTTCCAAAACCCCCAGGATGATAGTCCTTCTTAATCTAAACCTCCCCGACATCATATTTGGCCTATAGCCCCTCTCTGTTGAGCACAGCATTGCAGACAAGTTTGCTACAACAAACTTTAGGTGATCACTCCCATCTAACCACAGTACCCCTGATCCATCCATAACATCATAAATGATCTATCTTGGAAGTACTATCAGCTAGACAACATTTTGGGTGCCAAAGAGTACTGGATGCCCCACGCGGTGACCGCGCTGTTGGCGCGACGGGGCACGCGCTCTGCATCGTTTGGCCGCGTCCAGGACGTCGCCTAGCTCCGGCCCCTCTCCCTCTCGTCGTTCTTTCACGCCCGTGCATGTCTAGGAGGTTCCCCTCGTCGTCGCCTTCACCCCGGACCCCTCTCCCCCTCCTGTAGCTCGCTCCTCGGCGCTCGCCGCCGCATGCCCACAAGAGAACAGTGGCCGTTCGGCTCCGTTCGCGCTTTGGCTTCTTCCTCCCCGTGCCCCTTGGCCTCCTCTGCCCCGTGAGCCCCCCTGTTCCTCTCCCGTCGCCTACCGCTAAGCTTTCTTGCGTGCCCACGCGTCCGTGGTTCCGGCCACGCGTCGGCGGCGGCCGCCAGCTCAACACCTCGTCCCCTCGCCTATGTAAGCTTCCTCGAGGCTTTCCGACCGCACCATGAGCTCCACCGCACTCCTCTATCCATCCCCATCCACTTCCCCGAGCCCCGGAGCTCCTCCTCACTGAGATTGGCCGCCCTGTCCACCGTCGACCTTGAACTAAATTGCAACGACCCTGAGCTCCTCTCTCCGTTACACCACCACCAGTAGACCACCCGGGCACCGGCTCATCTCCCCCACCTCTCCGTTCGTCGCCGGATCCACCATAGCCTCGACTCCATCCTCACCCGACCACCACCGTCCTCCGGCGTCAAGGCCATCTTCGTCTCGGTCCACCCCGCCGGCCGTGGATGAGATCAGTGTGTGCGCCATGCCGCGCTGAACTCATCCATGTGCTGAGGGCCGCGGGGGACGGCCGGATTCGCCGGCAAGCCTCGTCGGGGCTGGCCGGTCCTCTGTCTAGTGCGGGAGCAGGCGAGGTTGAAGAAGAAGCCGGCCAGGCAGGCCCCGCCTCCCCACGGGCCCCACATGTCGGCCTCTGGCCGTTGACCCCGTCGCCGCCACATCATTTAAGTGGACGCAGGTTTTGCCGAATACGGTTTCAATCACCGTAAGCGTACTTTGGCTCTGCTTCGACCAAGTTTACGTTTTCTCTGTTAGAAAGCGTATTCTCCCAAAGGCGCGTTCTTTTTTTCAAGCCGAGGGCCTGTTTATGAGGATTTTATTTCAGATAAGTCCCTGGCAGAAAAACAATCATATCTTTTCACTCCCTACTCCAAATGAGGTGATTCCGAAGCCCAGTTCTTCGTCTCGTCGAGCTTGTTCTGTTGGTATCATTTTCATGATGTTGTCACATTGTAAAAATGGCCATTATGCCCTTGCCCATATTCAGCCCCCTCCGAGAGAGAATGTTTTCTGGCGATTCTTTCCGCGAACTTCTCGCAATTCTTCCCGGTGATTCCATTTGCAATGCAATGCCATGGTTTAAATTATTTAAACTTATTTAAAATATTGCATTAGCTATGTATGATTTGTTCGTGGCATTTCTTGGAGTTGTGTTGATCTTGCTATTGCCATGATGTTGATTGGATTCCTAGGACTAATATTTTGCAGATGATGAGGATGACATGTTGCCATTGGATTATTAGTGGCTATTATGATTATTTTCATGATGGTATTTGATATTATGCTTTGGAGTATTACTTTGGATATGATGTCATCATGTTGGTTTATGTTTAGCTATCTTGCTTTTGTTATTGGATTAGTAGTATCATGTTTCTTGGATTCATTATGATCTTAGTTGATATGCTACCCTCGGAGTATTAGGTTATGACTATATTATTCTCTGGATTATGTGTTGGATATTGCTATGACTTGGATTACAGGTGGATATATGATATCGGAGTATCAGTTATACTTTGGGGATAAATTCCGTCATTTCGTTGGTCAGGTGCCACCGAACTGGGCTTTTCCAGTGCAACCACATTTGCCTTTATGGGAAGGCCCTAATGCGGTCTATTGTCATGCCTCTCGCCGGTGCCTCCAACTAGGGAAGGTTATGCATGCGCGCTGCCCTGGCCCGGTAGGCGGTGATAGCCTTGTGTGCCCATTGTTGTTGTACCCGGGTTGTCCCCGTATGGGACTGTTTTGTTTTGCCATGACGGTGGCCGTTGGATGTCACGAGGTGACATCGGGGCCACCCATGACTTAGCCCATAGGGGAGTTGGTCAGAGTGGCCGGGAGAGTGTCATGGCAGTAGACTGGTTTTGTCGGAACGCCGTTGGTCCACCCGAATGGGAGCAAGAGGCCATGGGTTCTGTGATGTGGGTACAGTGTGCTAACCTCTGCAGAGTGTTTGTTTAATCTATCGATAGCCGCGTCCTCGGTCATGGGCACAAGTTCGTACTAGGTCACACCGTTCGATCAACACTCACATGACGGAATGACTTATAGGTGATTTATATGTTGATATATTTGAGCAGTACAGTTTGGCAGGATGATGATGAGGATACTGGAATGATCTTGAGGATGGTCATTCAGTTTGTGATGTGATCACGCAGTGATCACGAGGAGGTATTGATCACGAGGTGATCGAGGTGATTTATTGCTTGGCCAAATAGCCAACAGTGAGATGGTTCTTGACATGGTGGTTCAGCAGTAATTCTAGTAGTATCATATCATGATTGGTAGTTGCTTCCTCATAATATTTGTTAATAAGTTAACCTGTTAATGCTATGTTATTGTCTTGCCTTGATGCTTTTCGTTGATGTGAGCTTGCAAGTACATTCAATGTACTAACCTGGCGTGTCATGACAGATTGCAGGTGATGCCGTGATTGATTGCTTGTCGAGGTTACTGTTCGTGCGAGCTAGATCTTGTCCCAGCCAGAGTCCCTGCAGAGTGGAGTCCACCACCATCATCGTTGTTCCACTGCTAGAAGTATTTCGCTGCCATGAGTTGTTCCAGTGCTAGCATAGAGCTACCTTAGCTGGCGTAGTGTCGTCGTGCTAATGTGATCTTTTGTCACATCAGACCCTTGTACCCTTATCCTTTGTAATAAGAGCTGATTTTTTCTATGCCGACCAGTGCCGTATTCCAGAAGACTTACCTCGATCTCTGGGCTGGAATACGGGGTGTTCCGGTCTCTCTGAGCCGGGGTGCCACAGAGCTTGGTATCGGAGCAGGTCTAGCTGTAGGACGCCCTAGTCAGCGCGAGCGGTAGAAATCGGTAGTATAGAGTCTGGCTTGTTTGTTGCATTGGTTGCTGCATTTGATTGTTGCATAGCATGCATATAGCCTTGCTATTTGTTGCTAACGATTTATCTTGTGAGTGTAGCTGGCATCGGTTCGGATCCACTACAGCTCAGCCCCTGCATTTCTCTAGTTTTCTTTTCTTGCATGTTCTTCGGTGTTTGGTGTCATTTCTGTCCCAGCAGAGTGATGCCAAGTGATCCCAACACTGTTTACAGAAATGGTGCTCAGGTATCGCGCCGGTATCGTCCTTTCAGCCTCGCCTATCATTTCGGTGGTAAGCATGCTTCTACCCCGGATCGTGCTTTTCTCTTGTCATGTTGGCAACCCTTAATGATCTTAGTCATCAAGAAAGGGCAATGTCAGCAGACTCAGTTTTCCCCGCTATCCTATTCCTTGGACGAGTACGGATTCCTTCCGTCCGCTTGATAATAATGTGGTCGTAACATTCGTGTTTTGCTACATGGTTACCAAGTACGTCCTCGCTTCCGAGCTAGTCAAGGATGCTACCTTGATAAGCCAGCACTTGGTGTAGCTATGTTTACACCAACCCCTCCACACGCTGATCCATTCTCGTGCACATCGTCACAGCATGTTGGATCGTAGTACCGGAGCTCTCGCGAGATTTGTGTGCTTAAGTAGGCATGCATATTGTGTGAATAGCAGTTATATGTGACTTTGTTTGTGTGTGATAGTTTTTGTGTGTTTTTGTTTAGTTGAGTTGTCTTTTTGCTCCTTGCTTTTTGGGCCCTCGGTGTTACCTTATTTCCCCTTATGGAAGTTTCTCATCAACCGACACCGGACTCAAAGAAGCAATAAGGATTTCAAATATTTAGAAGAAGCTCAACTAAACACATCAAGTCTGCATCAGTACTTAATCCTCACACAGTAATGGTCAAGCCAGCAGGAAAGCAAGTCAGGTGCAAGAGCAACGATATATTGTCAGTCAAATGTATGTATCATATACAAAGTTTTGGCTCAGCAATGGATGATGCTTGAAATATGTTATACTCCAAAAGCAAGCCAAAATGTGCTATGATCAAGGAAGACAGTCAAACAATTTTTCTCATGCAAGTAACCAGCCGCAAATTTTATGGGTGTGTGTATGGCTTTCAGTCTGCATACCACAGTATGAAGCTTTGGATATGAGAAACTCAATCTTCATCCACATGCTATTGGAAGAAGCTTATGGTGCAAGGCTCCTCAGTTTTCCCTCAGTACAATATATGGACAGATTCCGATCCAAGATACCCGGTCTTTCACAGCAAGATACCTCGATAAAGGTTTCTGACATAAGGAATTGAATCTTTCTCAACAAACAACCAGGGGAGAAGCTTCTCAGGTACGGAACCCAGACTTCTCCAGCATGCCACTGCGACAAAAGCTTCGAGTATAAGCTATCAAGCCTTCTTCAGCAAGCTACTCGGATGGCTTCCCACATAAGACACCCTACCCGCGGCAGTACAACACTACGCACCGTTGTCAGGTATTCCAATATGAATTGGCAGTATGTGACAGTATAGCTCAAGAATCAGATCCGCAACATTTTTGTCAGAAGTACAATTCAGTCAAGACATATGCTGTCGCAAAGATTGAGTGTTCGGTTGCATATTCTTTTTATATGTATGGTGAGCACGCATCCCCGGTCATCCCAGTCCCTCATGCGAGATGCGACAGTGCTCAAGCAGATATACCTAAGAAGGGTAAGGATCCAAAAACCTCATGAGTCATGCCAAATGAAGATAAGCAGAGATACATCTCATGTAATGCAAGGATCGACAAGTTCTAGAGCTGACAACACGGAATCAACAGTCTTGACAATGGTCGCCAAGGCCACTAGTCCCGCACCCGACAAGCTACAAGCCCGGAGTATATGTCATATATGTGTGGACCCAGGTCACAAAAGAAGCACAAGGAATGATGCCAATATATTGCACTAACCACATCCATGGTCGTACGAAGAATCAAGGGCATATGTGGCCAAGCTATTCCAGCAAGGTATCCTGACAAAGAAAATCATGACCGTCAAAGGATGAGACTGACAGCAAAGGTATGATGATTTTTGCACGACCATCAGGGTCCGGATACCCAAGTCAGTTGAAGGCCATAATTCCATATGGATCCACAAAGGCATACCCTCAAAGGCCTACACTGTTCTACAAGGACTTCATATCCCGCTGACCCGCTTAAAATGGTTAGTGTGGAATATCCAAGTCTGTTCTGTCAGATCCAAGATTTCCTTTGCAAACTCCGCAGTTTGACTTCAATGGCAGTGTTAAAGCATCTCACAGCCCATTACCATAGATGGGTATACCGACAACATGAGAAAGTCAAAAGCCGAACAATCAGCTCAGACCAGGTCTACTCACTGGTGGAACCAAGTACACGGACAACCTGTCATGAAAAGTATCTTCCCACCAACACCCCTGTCAGGCCAGTTGCAAGATGTTAATATTTGAGGTATGATACAGCTATACATCCATACCCCTTTATATTGCTCACGACAGAAGGCAGTCGAATCTTTGGTACATATCTCATGCTCGAGCCAAAGAAATAAATCAAGATAAATCAGTACCACCTGTGAGCAGTCAGATCCCATCAGGAGAATGGCCATGATTCTCAGAATTAATTGAACCGGGAAGACAAGCATTTGTTTGAGCAAAGACCTGTCAGAATTTTGGAAAGGTGAAGCAAACCACCCCAGAGCAAGGTAACCAGATCATGTGAAAATCAAGGGGAACAATATATAAAGGAAAAGGATACCCGAGTTGGAAACGGTATTCCTTAAGATATACTTGTTCCCTGAGCAACCAAATCTCGAGGAAGAGATTTATTTAAGGGGGGAAGGTTTGTAATACCCTGGTTTTTGGCCCTTTCTTTTTCTTTTGGATTTATTTGGTTTTTGCTCTGATTTTCTTTTTGGAGTGGATCTGTGGACTTGAAACCTGGGAGACCCTCATTTCTTCTCCTCCCAAATGGTTCATCATTCTCAAATCTATCCCAAGATCAAGTCATCTCCATTCTAGCTCAACCTCAAAATTCTTTTTCTCAGGAATATTCCTTTTCTATTAAAGGAATAACCCTATTTACCCGAGGTTGTGAAGCAACCTATATTTCTGTCACTCCCAAAATTCCCAAATAATTCTCATAATTTATTTGGATCATATAAGTCCCAAATATGACCAAACTTTCCTTGTCCAGCTCAAAAATAATTCCCCAATATTATTTCTTCATTTCTGTCCAGGGTGGCCTTCTGTGAAGGAAGTGCCACCTATGTTTCCTTGTTTGCTCCCAAACTTTTTGGGCAAGCTTTTAAATCCAAATCATTGCCTCATGCCAAAATTCAACTCTATTTGCCTCGTGAATCTTCCTCAGCAAATTTTCAAAGTTTCTGTCTGACAAAAGCCATTGTGAAGGAAGTACTAGCTAGGAGTATCCAAATGAGTTGAAATTTTGCACACTCTTTCATGTTATCATATTATCGCACTCCTACAATTTTCAGCTCTATCCAATCATCTATGTGAGCACAGCATCAAATCTATGATTCTTTTAATATTTTCAGGTTGTGAAGCAAGTATATTTTATAATGCTCCATTAATCCTGAGAAATTACTAGGTCATGATCCTACCAATATAACTTCTATACACCAAATTTGGCATCATTTCAAAAATCCATTTTCTCTCCAAAATTATTCCAATATTCTGGACAGAGAGGATGTCTGTGAAACAAGTATCATTTTGGCAATTCCATTTGGTATGAAATTTTTACAGCATATCCATATGTCCATATCCTTAGGCCTTGCCAAATTTCAGCTCAATTGGCTACTCTATGTGAGTGCACCATCCTAGTATTGATTCTGGACCATACTGGCAGCTGCAAAGCAACTGTGCTTAATTTTGGTCAATTTCCTTCCAAAAACCCCAGGATGATAGTCCTTCTTAATCTAAACCTCCCCGACATCATATTTGGCCTATAGACCCTCTCTGTTGAGCACAGCATTGCAGACAAGTTTGCTACAGCAAACTTCAGGTGATCACTCCCATCTAAACACATTACCCCTGATCGATCCATAACCTCATAAATGATCTATCTTGGAAGTACTATTAGCTAGACAACGTTTTGGGTGCCAAAGAGTACAGGATGCCCCGGTTCATGCGGTGACCGCGTTGTTGGCGCGATGGGGCATGCGCTCTGCAGCGTTTGGCCGCTTCCAGGACATCGCCTAGCTCCGGCCCCTCTCCCTCTCGTCATTCTTTCGCGCCCGTGCATGTCTAGGAGGTTCCCCTCGTCGTCGCTTTCACCCTGGACCCCGCTCCCCCTCCTGTAGCTCACTCCTCGGTGCTCGCCGCGGCATGCCCACGGGAGAAGAGTGGTCGTTCAGCTCCGTTCGCGCCTCGGCTTCTTCCTCCCCGTGCCCCTTGGCCTCCTCTGCCCTGTGAGCCCCCTTGTTCCTCTCCCATCACCTACCACTGAGCTTTCTTGCGTGCCCATGCGTCCGTGGCTACGGCCACGCGTCCGCGGCGGCCGCCAGTGCAGCACCTCGCCCCCTCGCCTATATAAGCTTCCTCGAGGCTTTCTGACCGCACCAGGAGCTCCACCGCACTCCTCTATCCATCCCCATCCACTTCCCCGAGCCTCGGAGCCCCTCCTCACTGAGATTGGCCGCCGTGTCCGCCGTCGACCTCGGCCTAAATTCCAGCGACCCTGAGCTCCTCTCTTCGTTACACCACCACCAGTCGACCACCCGGGCACCGGCTCATCTCCCCCACCTCTCCGTTCGTCGCCGGATCCACCATAGCCTCGACTCCATCCTCGCCCGACCACCACCGTCCTCCGGCGTCAAGGCCATCTTCATCTCGGTCCACCCCGCCGGCCGTGGATGGGATCAGTGTGTGCGCCTTGCCGCGCTGAACTCATCCATGTGCTGAGGGCCGCGGGGGACGGCCGGAGTCACCGGCAAGCCTCGTCGGGGCTGGCCGATCCTCTGTCCAGTGTGGGAGCAGGCGAGGTTGAAGAAGAAGCTGGCCAGGCAGGCCCTGCCTCCCCACGGGCCCCACATGTCAGCCTCTGGCCGTTGACCCCGTCGCCGCCACGTCATTTAAGTGGACGCGGGTTTTACCGAATACGGTTTCAATCGCCGTAAGCGTACTTTGGCTCTGCTTTGACCAAGTTTACGTTTTCTCTGTTAGAAAGCGTATTCTCCCAAAGGCGCATTCTTTTTTCCAGCCGAGGGCCTGTTTGTGAGGATTTTATTTCAGATAAGTCCCTGGCAGAAAAACAATCATATCTTTTCACTCCCTACTCCAAATGAGGTGATTCCAAAGCCCGGTTCTTCGTCTCGTCGAGCCTGTTCTGTTGGTATCATTTTCATGATGTTGTCACATTCTGAAAATGACCATTATGCCCTTGCCCTTATTCAGCCCCCTCTGAGAGAGAACATTTTCCGGTGATTCTTTCCGCGAACTTCTCGCAATTCTTCCCGGTGATTCCATTCACCCCAGGCAAGCCACACCCTCCATTTGCATGATTGCAATGCAATGCCATGGTTTAAATTATTTAAACTTATTTAAAATATTGCATTAGCTATGTATGATTTGTTCGTGGCATTTCTTGGAGTTGTGTTGATCTTGCTACTGCCATGATGTTGATTGGATTCCTAGGACTAATATTTTGCAGATGATGAGAATGACATGTTGCCATTGGATTATTAGTGGCTATTATGATTATTTTCATGATGGTATTTGATATTATGCTTTGAAGTATTACTTTGGATATGATGTCATCATGTTGGTTTATGGTTAGCTATCTTGCTTTTGTTATTGGATTAGTAGTATCATGTTTCTTGGATTCATTATGATCTTAGTTGATATGCTACCCTCAGAGTATTAGGTTATGGCTATATTATTCTCTAGATTATGTGTTGGATATTGCTATGACTTGGATTACAGGTGGATATATGATATCGGAGTATTAGTTATACTTTGGGGATAAATTCCGTCATTTCGTTGGTCAGGTGCCACCGAACCGGGCTTTTCCAGTGCAACCACATTTGCCTTTATTGGAAGGCCCTAATGCGGTCTATTGTCATGCCTCTCGCCAGTGCCTCCAACTAGGGAAGGTTATGCATGCGCGCTGCCCTGGCTCGGTAGGCGGTGATAGCCTTGTGTGCCTGTTGTTGTTGTTCCCGGGTTGTCCCCGTTTGGGAATGTTTTGTTTTGCCACGACGGTGGCCGTTGGATGTCACGAGGTGACATCGGGGCCACCCATGACTTAGCCCAAAGGGGAGTTGGTCGGAGTGGCCGGGAGAGTGTCATGGCAGTAGATTGGTTTTGTCGGAACGCCGTTGGTCCACCCGAGTGGGAGCAAGAGGCCATGGGTTCTGTGATGTGGGTACAGTGTGCTAACCTCTATAGAGTGTTTGTTTAATCTATCGATAGCCGCGTCCTCGGTCATGGGCACAAGTTCGTACTAGGTCACACCGTTCGATCAACACTCACATGACGGAATGACTTATAGGTGATTTATATGTTGATATATTTGAGCAGTACAGTTTGGCAGGATGATGATGAGTATATTGGGATGATCTTGAGGATGGTCATTCAGTTTGTGATGTGATCACACGGTGATCACGAGGAGGTATTGATCACAAGGTGATCGAGGTGATTTATTGCTCGACTGGATAGCCAAGAGTGAGATGGTTCTTGAGATGGTGGTTCAGCAGTAATTCTAGTAGTATCATATCATGATTGGTAGTTGCTTCCTCATAATAGTTGTTAATAAGTTAACCTGTTAATGCTATGTTATTGTCTTGCCTTGATGCTTTTGGTTGATGTGAGCTTGCAAGTGCATTCAATGTCCTGACCTGGCGTGTCATGCCAGATTGCATGTGATGCCGTGATTGATTGTTTGTCGAGGTTACTGTTCGTGCGAGCTAGATCGTGTCCCAGCCAGTCCCTGCGGAGTGGAGTCCACCACCGTCGTCGTTGTTCCGCTGCTAGAAGTATTCCGCTGCCACGAGTTGTTCCACTGCTAGCATAGAGCTACCTTAGAAGGCGTAGTGTCGCCGTACTGATGTGATCTTTTGTAACATCAGACCCTTGTACCCTTATCCTTTGTAATAAGAGCTGATTTGTTCTATGCCGAGCAGTGCCGTATTCCAGAAGACTTACCTCGATCTCTGGGCTGGAATACGGGGTGTTCCGGTCTCTCTGAGCCGGGGTGCCACAACCTTCTTGTTTGTCCATCGGTCAAAGGGCTTCCTCTTGGCATATCACTAGAGTATTTTTTTAGAATGCCCTTAGAACAAGTACAATAGGATGACGTAGGCGGGATGTAAGCCTTTAAATATTATATTTTGGATGAATTGGAGGAGAGAGAGGAGCAGAGAGAAGGGAAGCATGCTACTGATTAACAGCCGGCTGCAACACGCGCTCCTAGGCATGTTATGAGAGAGTGAGGTGGGCCATGTATCAAAAAAGTAGTACATATTTATATGCAACTATTGTACTTGCTGGCTATAAGCTTGGCTATAGATGATGTGGCAAGACCATATAGCCAGCAGCTGGCTATACTATTAACCATTCTCTTAAAATGTGGGAGGGAGTGTGAGTAAACCAACCTCAATAGACGGCAAAATCGCCAGCTCGCCACACTTTGAGAGAGACAAGGAGCGAGAAGCAATACGCGCTGGTGGATAGGTGTCACACGGAGGCCAAGAAATATGGTGATAGCATGAGGTGGGCCATGTATGATGTAACTACACTGGGCTGCCGTGTTTTGGACTCATCTGGTCTACTAGATGTGGACAAGATTGGGTTGATTTTATATCGTTGGATATAAAATACTACTACTAGTAACGCTCACCATCTAGTAGTTCATTGGTTGGTTTTGGTTTTTGAATTGAGTCCCATACACTTGATGTTGTGCTGCTACCGTCCAATATTCGCGTGTGGTGGTTTCTAGAATAAAAAAAAAGAGGTGCTTACTGTGGGAAAGGTGAAGTGATGGTTGCTTCGTCCGAGCAACTTACTCTGGGAATATTGGAGTACGAGCGGATTCAGCGAAGAGTGAAATGATGGTTGGTTCGTCCGAGCAACTTACTGTAACAAAGCTGGGGCTCTATGATTTGAATACTCACTAGTCATTATTACTGCAGTGCAACGACCAGGGAGAATCTCCCCTGCAGTTGTGCACTCAATATTGGTGCATGGCAGGTGGACCTGGATGCAGGATGTCCCACATGTCGGCGAAACGTAGTTCAATGGTTTCTGGCTTTGCTATCAAGCTTTCATGATTTGTTTATATGCACGCATAATTTTCCAGTATAATGAAATTGTATTGTAATGCTATGAATGTTTCAACTTTGGTTCCCGCAAAAAAAGGTTTCAACTTTGGATTCATGTGTCCTCTTGCCTCAAGGTTGTGTCGTTACAACATTCCATCAAATACAAATGAAGCTACCATGGCTGCTAATGCACCTCAATGATTCGCAGATCAGCGCCAATATTTGCATCACAACTGAAGACAAAGTTGTGAGAGGGTGTACAAAAAAAGAAAAATATACAATTGATCGATGTTGTCCGTAGGCATGGTTACATTTCCTTGTCACAGTGTTCATTGGTTGGCAGCTAGTTTCACGCAGCTCTATAGCCAAGAAAGAGGTGTGTGGAGGACATCACAATCTGATCATTTTGTGCAGTTCCACTAAAATCTAGTTGATCATCCCTGTTTGCAAAGATATTGAATAAGTGTGATTACAATAATAGTGGCACTAGATGACGTTAGTATTTTCTTGGCATGGTTACATTTCCTGGCCATAGTGTTCATTGGTTGGCAGCTAGTTTCACACAGCTCTATAGCCAAGAAAGAGGTGTGTGGAGGACATCACAATCTGATCATTTTGTGCAGTTCCACTAAAATCGAGCTGATCATCCCTGTTTGCAAAGATATTGAATAAGTGTGATTACAATAATAGTGGCACTGGAAGATGAAACAACAGTCATCCAGATCCCAAACAGCAACCGACGGTGCTTTATCTATAAAGCAGGGCAAAAGCCTATTTCAAGAGATGATGAAACATACACACACAAATAGAAGCCGATCACCTTTGCAATCTCTCTTAATACTAACTACTTGTTGGAGTATTTTTAAAAACTACTTGTTGGAGAAGATTAGCCTCGGAGTTGGATGAGGAGGATAGAGCAAAACCAATCTCCCTTTGTGCAGTCCCACTGAAATGTAGAAACGTTGCCCGTGTGACATTTTAGCAAAACTGCACAAAACACTCAAGAAAATAGTGATTTGTGTAGTTCACCAAAAGGTCGCAATAGCAACAAGCTGAAATGGATAGCCCTGTTTGCAAAGAGAGATAGAAAGGAAACAATTACTGGCCAATAACAGTTGATGACACATACGCCGACAAAAAAGAAGCATATTCCTTGTCCTAAGGGAAGATAGCAGCACGGTTGTTCATCTGAAATGGTGTGAGGATGAGATTGCAACATGGAAAGTATGCCGACCGAGCTACGTTTTGGCCAAAGAACTAGGGAAGATCCACATGCAGCGACATGGGAAGATGGGCAGTGGAGCAAGGCCGGAGGAGAGGAAGCTGTACCTGGGGGTCGTCGGTATGTAACTAGGAGGGCGCCGGCGGGCGGGATCTGCCCTACCGCGCCGGAGCTTGGTCAGAGAGAACGGCGGGTACCGTAGATCGGGACGTGCTGCCTCAATGCCGTCAAACGGAGCAATGATGCACGGCCTCCCTTTCCGCCGGCGGACGGGATCGGGCCGGATCAATGACCAGTGGTGAGAGAGAGAGAGAGAGAGGCCACCGCCGTCTTGTGTGAGAGAGTGTGAAGACAGACCAACCCCGGCAGGCAAGCTCCATTGTATATAGTGGAGCGAATTACTTTTTTCTCGATAACAATCATTTTATATTCTGTACGTGCCATTGAGCAATATAACTTTATTTAAAAATAACGCGCCAACGCATCAAGTCGAACTTTGTTTCGTGCACGCGTGGTACACGACCCTCCGTCAAATAAACAACCGCTACACGCTCACAAATTAGCGTGTGGGCTGCCTTTTCGTACATAAATGAGCTCCACCGTGTACCCACGCGGGTGTGGCTGGGAACGAGATGTGAGTATGTGCGTCGTGCGTGCACCTATTCTCTTCGTGTACGTACACCACCTACGCGGGTGTGTGTGAGAGAGATACAAACCTAGAGAGAGATGGTGTGTGGGTTCGTGAGTGTTTTTTTGGGGGGTGCGTGAGAGATAGACAGGGAATATGTGTCGATGATATGTCAAACAAAAAATGTAACATATGCAGTGTGTGAAATAGAGGCCTGGATATATCATATATAGTGGGGGCGATCCACGAGAAGAGAGTGGAGCGATCATCAGTGTGAGATATCGATAGAATCAAAGAGAGGGATGAAGTGTATGGGTGTGTGATCAATAAAGAGAGCCATCGAAATTGTGTGTGCCCACCTCAAAGATATAGGGTGGCTGGCCTGATGGAACATGAGAGGGGAGATCTGCAGTTTGTCTGTGTGGCATGGGTACCTACCTACAACGTTCGACTGTCGGTCTGTGTGTCTGGGGGAGGGGGAGGGGGAAGAGACCTAACTATAGAGAGGTAGATTGACTGGTATATGTGTGGAGAAGGAAAGAGACCTAGCTATATATTGAGGGAGATCGGTCAGCATCCATGCATATGTGTAGGAGAGGAACAAGGTTGAGAGAGAGACAAAGCTAGAGTGTCAGGGGGTTGGTGGTGGAGTTGCTTCTCATAGATGGTGAGAGAGGCCTACTAGACAAACGTTGGGTACGGCTGCAATAACAATAAGAGAGGGGATGCGTGTCTGTGTGTGCACGTGCATGTGAGAGACGGGTCGGGAGGCATGCATGGATGATGAGGGGGGACGATATGTCTGTGGTAAGCAGATCTAACTACATAGGTAAATCAATCATCGTGTGTCGGAGAAAGTGAGAGACATAACTAGTGAGGTACATCGATCGGTGCATGGGGAAAGAGAGTTATAGTCGACCTAGCTATATGTAGGGAGATCAATCGGTATACATGCATGTGTTAGAGGCAAATAAGGCCCGAAGAGACGGATAGAGAGAGAGAGGTATCCGTCTAGGAGGTGGTGCGAGAGGCATACTATGTCAAGATGGGAAGGAGTGTGCGAGTGCGAGATCGATGAAAAGAGGGGCGAGAGTGTGCATGTGTGTGGGGCCGTATTAGACACAGGGAGTCATGGACGGTGAGAAGAGACGAGGGAAAGCGTGTGTTTGTGGTAGGCAGACCTGACTAGAGAGGTATAACGATCGGTGTGTGCCGGAAAGAAGGGGCCGGGGAGACGTGCAAACACCATTGGAGAATGACCTAAAGAAAAATAACGAATTTGCGCGATGGAGAGAATGCTAAGGGAGGGTGACGGCGAGGCGGGCGTGTACATGCAGGAGAGAAAATTAGTGCTAGCTACAAAGAGAAGAGGATTGTGTCACGCCCAATATGCGATAGCTCGAAGGTCCCACCAAGGATAGAGCCGCATATTGAAGATGCTTTTGCAAGGTGGATATCATTACATCGTACCATATACAACACAAATGGGATACATACAAAGGCACACAAATGCCACATGAATACATCAAACATCATACAGAAGAGCGGCATCCGACTACGGATGAAAACAAACGGAAAACAAGAATGACATCCACCCTGCTAGCCCAGGTTGCCGACCAGGAACCTATCCCTTGATCGAAGAAGAAAACGCAGAAGAAGAACGCCAAAACAAGAAAGCATCGCTCTCACGTCATATCATCGCATTACCTATACCTGCATCTGTTGTTGTAGTAATTTCTGAGCCACGAGGACTCAGCAATCCCATTACCATGGGTATCAAGACTAGCAAAGCTTAATGGGTATGGAATGGATAAGTGTTGAGGTTGCAGCAGCACTAAGCATTGTATGGTGGCTAACTTACGAGTCCAAGAGTAAGAAGAGTAACTATGCATGACGGTCGCAAACTAGTAATGATCAAGAAGTGATCCTGAACTACTTATGAGTCAAACATAACCCCACAGTGTTCTCTTCCTGAACTCCCTCGAAAAGAGACGGTCACGGTTATGCATGTAGTTGGTGTATTTTATTTCGGATCTGGTGTCAAGTTCTCTACAACCGGATATTATAAATTTCCAAGTCGCCACATAACCGCGGGCACGGCTTCCAAAAAGATTTAACCCTGCAGGGGTACTCCAAGTGGTCCATTATCAATTACCATGCGCATCCGATGGAACATCCTCACACCATGATAACACGATGCTTACGATAAGGAATCCCGGTGGACAAGCCACTCAAGCAAAGGTAAAACTAATCCAGCAAGACCTCCCGACGTGTCGACGATCCCTATAGGAGCCGCGTATCTCATTCTCAGGACACGGCGGATGAGCATAGCGTACAGCAACTGAGACCCGAGTTGCCTCGGGGGAAGCCACAAATGACTCTGTTTTGGACCAACACTCATGAGGAGCACTGGCCCGGGTTGTAGATTAATTATCCTCGGGTGCTAGCCGGTCCTTATGCAAGTTTTAGTTGTTATTAGGCAAATGGTAAAACCAAGTTGGGCCTTGCTGGAGGAGTTTTAGCCTAAGTGAATGGTCCGGGGTCCCCATATACCCACACATGTTAGGAGTGCTCATCAAGGAACATAACACCGGTATGACGGAAACTAGGGCGGCAAGAGTGGAACAAAACACCAGGAAAAAGGCCGAGCCTTCCACCCTTTACCAAGTATATAGATGCATTAATTAAATAAGAGATATTATGATATCACATGATATCCATGTCCCAACATGGAACAACCTGAAAACTGCACCTACAACTAGCAACGCTATAAGAGGGGTTGAGCAAAGCGGTAACATAGCCAAACAACGGTTTGCTGGGATGGTGGAAAGGTTAGAGGTTGTATCATGGCAATTTGAGAGGCTTGACAAACAAATGGTAGGTAGCGCGACATAGCGATAGCATCGAGGCAACTAGCATAGCAAAGATAGTAGTGGTATCCAAGGTAATGGTCATCTTGCCTGAAATCCCGCTCGGAAGAAGATCGAGTCCATGAAGTAGACGAACCAACATAGTCAAACGCATCCTCACAATCGCAACGAAACCGGAACTATCGAGAAGAAGCACAACCGGAAAGAAGCAAACGACACGGTAAACAAACAAGCATAATCATGGCATGATGAACATCCAAGTATAATGCATGATAAGGTTAAACCATCTTAACATGCCATTCATGCAAATTAATTCAAACAACATGTTTAAACATTTTAAACATGAATGAAAGTTGGATATTGCAAAACTACACAAAAGTCTAAGCATTTTACATATATAGGTTGTTTAATTCCGATGCACAGTTATTTAGTTATTAACAATTTAAAACAGGGGCATTTATGAAATTATGCAAAATAAAATAAACAACAGGGGAACACGGGCTGGGCCAGTCACTGTCGGGTTCGTTTGGTTGCTGGGCTATCCCTCTGTGGGACAGGGATAGCCTGTTTTTGGATGGCTATCACTCGTTTGGTTCGTGGGCGAGCAGGGATGAGGCCAGCCAGATATTTCAAATATTCCTTTGAAATCGGGCTCCGCACGTCCGCCAGGAAGTGACGGATATGGGCATCCCTCGCGCGCGCGTTGCGAAACGTTTTTTTACCACACCGAACCTTATCTCTTTCTCCCCTTTCCATCTCCTTGCTTCTCTCTCCTGTGGCAGCGGCCGCTGCAGATCGAAGTGCGGCAGCAGAATTGAGTGCGCGGCGGCCTGGCTTTCTCCTTCCTTATCTTCCTTCTTGTCATGCCCTCTCTCCTCGCTTCTCTCTCCCGCTCGAGCTTGACAACAGAGGTAATGGCGGGGACGGCTAGGGGCGCCTTGGCGGTGGGATTTGGGCTGCAGTGGCCTGCCGTTTTGACAGGGATCCCCCCCAGCCGAGGCTCCCGGATCACTGGTCCGGCGGATTGACAGGGACCTGCTCTCGGGAAAATGGGGAAGGGACACAAGCCCACACTGCTGGTTGTTGCTGGCTGGGCCTCGATGTTTGCTGGCTTGTGCTCTGCTCCGGCGAGTTGTGTGTGTGTGTTCTGCCTCAGGTGGGTTGTGAATTTGTGATGTGTGTGCATTTTGTGTTAATTTTATCTCTCTATGTTGCAAGTGAAGTGCTAATTTTATCTCTCTTGTGCTAATTTTATCTCTCAGGTAGGTTAGAAATTAGCCCTGAATGCACCACTGTACCTCAACACGGTCACGTTTTAAAACTACAGTGAACGAGTCCTCCCAACCCCTTTTTATCCTTCCAACCAAACAAATCTATGGCTCCACACATCCATGCAAACCAAACAGAAAAAATGGCTATCCCTAGCCGGTTGGATGGGGATACCCACAACCACAAAAAGTATCCCTAGTACCAAACACATCCGTCAATGATGAGGGGCCCCGGGGAGCTGAGGTGGCAGGAGTGTGGGTGTGGAGAGGGGTGTGTGTGTGGACAGAGAGGATGACAAGTGGGGCCTAATGTCATAGAGAGGGGAAAACAGGAAAATGGTTGGTTTTATGTGTGCGCCCGGGCGATAAAGGCTTTTCCATTTGCGTTCTGTTCACAGACCCAATCGCGTCCGCTCGCGCATGCGTATGGATTCGAGCCAGCTGGTCCACCAGGCCTCACACATGCTCGTCATTTATCAAAGAGTAAAGTCTGTTTTAAACCTTAAACTCGTAGAGGTGGTCGGAATCGGACCTCAACCTTTGAATCCCTGAAATCGGTACCCTCACCTCTCTGATCCCGATCAAAATTAACCCTACACCGATCCTAGACCTTTTTGTCGCACTGGAAAACTGCAATCCCGGGCGGGAAGCGGGATTATAGGTTCTCTCGCTGCAAGTCATATCCATCTTCTTCCCCTCGACTGTCGCGTCGAGCGATGCTGCAACAGCCAGCACTGCGATGCATGGCAAACTCCACAGCATGCCCCGACACCCGCCGAGATGCCGAAGCCGAGTAAGAGGCCGTGCTCTCGGGCGTACTCGCGAGTCCATTGAACGGCAGCTAGCTGAGTTCCGCCGGTACAGATCGATCAAGCTAGCCGGCGTGTAAGTCACTACGTACGTTAGCTAGCTCATGGAAAATCCATCCACATGTCCACCTGCTTCAAAGTCAGCTTCTACGTGAATACACTAGAATACCAAAATCGTGTGAGTCAGCTTTGCACAATAGTGTTCGCCGCAGAGTACTCGGCGACGACTCGACGTCTTGAGGCTGTGCGTAATTGCCCATGGTGGCATGCGCTGACACGGTCATCGTCTCCTACGGCGGAACCAGCTCCGAGCTTTGTTCCTCACAATCAAGATGCAGTTCGCGCACGTGCATGTACAAGTGCACAAGGTCCCTCGTGAGCTCTGCCCTGGTGAGATGGAACCGCACCCTCATCTTGTCGTGATCCGCCGGCATGCCGCCGCCGGGAGCATGCTAGACACGTCTCGAGGAAGAACCCGAGCACCTTGGTCACCAGGTTCATGGCGCGCCGCAGCACGTAGTCGCCAACTGATGTGATTACCAAGGACTCGATCACGAAGTCGAGCAGGCCCGTGCAGCCGATGTACGCGCGCGTCGTGCACCTCTCTGGTTCGGCAACGTCGAGGCACCGTTGGCGGCCGGCAGTGGCGCAGTTGAGGAGGAAGTGGATGAGGCAGAGGCTGGACCAGCGCTGATTTTCAGATGCAGCGGAGGGGACTGAGGATGTATATGACATGTGGAGCATGGACGTCAGCGAGACTAGACTTTGATCCTGGGTGGGATTGATCTTTTCCCGGTGCGCCAAACAGATTCAAGGTTGATATTAACCGGGATAAAAAAGGTGAGGGTACCGATTTCAGGGAATCAGACGTCAATGTTCATTTCGGACATGCTCTACGAGTTTAAGGTTTAAAATAGACTTTGCTCTTTATCAAAATTGCGGCTGCGTATACCGTGCCAATACAGTCAAATCGTTTCCGACACTGGAGCCTCACAGGGAAGATTCTTTACCACGCTCCACATCCTTTTCACCAGAAGAAATTAGTCCTCCCACGTCTCCCCCTCTCCCTCCCAATCCACTCCTCTCAGATCCAGCCGCCGGAGATTCTGCCTGAGGCAAGCGAGCTCCCTCCTAGGCCGCTGCCCTTCTTACCGTCGACGAGGCCCAACACCAGCATGTCGTCGATTCCTCTCCTCCGAGGATGCTGCCCTGCTCATCATTGATGAAGCCCAACACGGTGACGACCACTACCGTCTTCCGGCCAGATCCACCCGTCCCCTCCGATGACCATGAAGGCCACATCCACCCTAAGCAAGCGTTGAGGACTTCCTCGATGGTCTTCCTTTTATTCTTTATCCTTCGTTGTTTACTGAATCATTCAAAGTTCCAAAGGGAAATCAGATCTGAAGCATGCACTGCTCTCCTCAAAGCCTAAGTCTGTAATAAGGACTAATTTTTGTGCACTTCTGTGATGGATTTGCCCATTTTAATGAATCCAAGATCTGGGCAGAGGCTCCATTAATAGGCTTGATTTCGTATTGTTTTCTTGATAGCCTTCCTTCTCTTTTTCTCTTTGAAGCCGGTGATTTAGGGCCTGTTTGGCTTTCCACCGGCTCCGTGGAATTACAGAATCTGCAGAGCACCTAATTTCCAGCTCCACTATTTTAGCCTGCCAGCTCCGCGAAACCATTGTTTAATAATGTGACGGATTTTGCATCATGCACGCATATGCACATAATGAGATTTTGTTTTCTCCATCTTGTGTGGATTTAATTATTTTTTTAATTGCATAACACCACTAGCCGCCTGGTGTTGGTCCTGAAATTGAAACTGAATAACCTGTACTGTTGTTGTAGTTTTGGAGTTGATGTGAGGTGGGATTTGGAATACGGCTGGATCTCTCTCTTGATTTATTATTTTGTACTGAGTATGGTTCCCAGAGCTTGTGATTGTTTTGTTGCTCTGTGATTTTTCCTGTTGTTTCACTCAAGTATTTTATGTGTGAGGCTGCACTGTCACTTATTAGAAAGTGATTGATTTTGTTGTTGTATTTGCTTCATCCTGGTACACTAGACAAAGCAGGTAATGCGTAGCGTGACAATCCGCTGCTTTAGAAGTTATTCCGGATATTACACACTCAAAAACTATATTTATCGGTACTCTGCTAACCTTGTTGTGCTCTATTTTTTTACCTTCTTCTTCTTCTTCTAATATGTGAGCTTGGTATCTTCTTGTCCGTGGCTACATATTAATTAGTTCAGGATCTAAATCCATTGTTCTATTAAGATTCTTATACAAGGACTTACTTTTGATAAATAATTTCGCCATGCAACTATGTAATTTCTCTAGGACTTTACTAAACCATTGTACGCACATGTCACAATATGAATTACTTTATGTTCTCTGGTACTTTTTTTGTTGTGTGGCCAAAGAATTTGAATTACATTATGTGCATACATGAAGGACTTCAAGTTCGTCTGGGTGGTACTTTTTTGGTTCCCAGCGGAATGTATCATGCTCAACCTTGAGCAGGACTTTTTCGTGCATGTCAAACTGTGTCTAAATTTTTTAGGAATTTTTACTTGTAAATTATATGATCGAAACAGTACATAACTTTTTGCTACCTTGATCGAACGTGTCGTAATACTGCAGGATTTCCTACAACGTCATAACGACTTTGTGGCCAATTTTTATATTAGTTTACAAACAAGCAAGAACAAGCACTTCAATTTTACATAAGCTTGTTTGTTTGCTCCCTCACGGCATCTTCAACACCGACCCCAAGCACACAATTCATGCAAACACGACGGAATTTATGCAAAGGGACATAAGTTTGATATAATTTTCATACACCAAATGATATTCCGTGCATTCAAGTAAAACTTGAAAAAAATAAACTAATTTGTAGTGGATGTTGACCTCGTATACATGACAGGGCTAGCCGGCGACTCCTCTGTTGTTGTTCGTGCTATCATTGACGTCGTCCTTCCAGCAGCAAAGGAGCGCGACAGCCCTGCCTGGCGCTCTCGAGGATCTGCTAGGAGGAGAGGATGATCTCCTTTCGGGAGGTGCCGGGCCCTATGGAGGACGATGGACCCGGAGAGCTAGCGCCAAGCGGCACCATGAACCGAACCCGAAAGGAGGTACGGAGTCGCCACCTACCGTCATGGAGAACCACAACTTTGGCAACATCGGTGACGGTCAGCATAAACGAAGAGTAGCGAATTGGCGTGAGTCGAGAGGAGAAGATATGGATGATATCCCTACTTCGATCTCCCCTAGGGCCTCTTGAATGGTAAGATTACTGTGAGCGGAGAGGAGAAAATATGCGGACCTCTTGCATGAGAGCACAATGAACTTTAATGACATCGATTGGTAAGATTTTTCACTGGGATATTAGGAAACCAACCTATGATTATTGTGATATTGTCATCACTAGACACCACGTTTCATATAACATCGATGTGCGCTTTATCTCCTCGGTTGCAATCTTTTCCGTGCGCTTTATCTCCTTGGTTGTAGTCTCTTATGGTCCACTGTGGAGAACTTTGGAGATAATAGTCATAGGTACCCAAAGGCGGGCCTTTTGCACTCGACCACGAAGAACTTTAATGTTATACTAGATCATCGAAGGCGCGCGTTGCAGCGCCCGTCCATTTTTACAATGGATTGGCAGGAATTTTTTAAAATATATAGACACAATACATGTAGCCAAATTTGTAAAAATGATCCATGTATTGAACAGTTTTACAAGAGAACATTTTAATTAGTGGCAGCGAAGGAGTGCAATAGTTAAGTAGGAGGTCATAAGGAAGAAAGCCCATACAATATCACATTATGAAGAACAATCTGCCAAAAGATCAAAATAGCGTACCACCACTTCTCCACAGACCAAGCATACAATATCAATACTTAGCGATTATTTTGATCAGGCAATATCATTTATATTGAAAAAATGAATACATATACTGAATTACTACAAAATCAGCCTCTACAAGTCAAGATCCCAACATATACTGTGTTACTCTTATCTGTATGAACTCGCAACCATCTGATTCATAGGTAGGCACATCAACCATCTGGTCCGCATGGCCGCACCTATGGGCAAACTTTGTTGACTGTCACCCAATAGTTTAACATATACTCCCTCCGTTCCTAAATATTTGTTTTTTTAGAGATTTCAAATGAACTACCACATACGAATGTATATAGACATAATTTAGAGTGTAGATTCACTCATTTTGCTCCGTATGTACTCACTTGTTGAAATCTCTAGAAACACAAATATTTAGGAACGGAGGGAGTATATGCCAATGGTATACTGCTAACATGCCATAACTGCTTCCATTACCTCGAATAAAAATAAATACTCCCTCCGTTCCTAAATATAAGTCTTTTTAGACATTTCAAATGGACTACAACATACGGATGTATGCAGACATATTTTAGAGTGTAGATTCACTCATTTTGCTTCGTATGTAGTCACTTATTGTAATCTCTAAAAAGACTTATATTTGGGAACGGAGGGAGTAGAAAGCACCGGTCCTCAAACTAGAAACTTACATAACATCAGTTATGGAAATGAAGCCCGGACACTCAATGTTGTGATGGAAGGAAACGTTGTATCAAGGACTATAGTGTAAGATATGTGTACCTCTTCTAATTTCCGCACATACATGAGAGCATAAACCAGAAAATATGTGATGATGGGAGGAAGTTCCACATTCAGTAACATTCGCAAAAGAAGGTCATTGGACATTTGCAGAAGTGCACCCTTCAATCGTGGAGTGAATAACAAGGCTCCGACCATGACGGCATGCATTGCCGGGAAATGAACTATAGAGAAATATAAAATAGAGTGAAATAAGTTGTTTCATAGAAGTTTTCATTTTCCTTTTGAAGAGGTACACCAATAAGTAGTAAGTAATAATCCAAAAATAATTACTAATGTGGTAGGTCTATTTGGTTTATTACCATTGCACGTCCAACTCTAGCTCGATTTCATATATATTTTAAAGTTGCCACTGGACTATAAACATACTCCAAAACTCATTTGAAAATTAAGCCTTAATCATGGAGCAACAGCTAGCCTTCACTGAGTGGATAAATGGGAGTGACCTAAAACATGAATTTGCAGGGAATGCAAGAATCACAAGTTAAATTGGAGAAACATGATTGAAGGATAAACCCAGGAAAAACAGCTAGATAAAATGCTATATTCTTTATCTAGACTCATAGTACACCACTTCATGACAGGCCAGAGAATTTCCAAATTTGAAATCCAAGCGTATAGACAGCATTATAAGAAAAATCATGTATGCATGTACCTCTAATCAATGATCTTCATATTAACACGTTTTCTCTCCCAGGGACCAACCTCTCCTGTGGAACACCTCTCCTTCCAGTGATTCGCCTCCCCGATAGCAAGGTCAAGACGTTTGAACCAAAGGATAAGGTGGTCATATGCCAATAAAAAGTACTTCAGGCCACTTGAATTTTAAACAGAAAATATTTTGTTCAGAAAATAGCAAGTTCATTATAATTTCAATTACCCTGACTCCCGAAGTATATTGAGTAGATTCAGTGGATTTTCCATCAAAGTATTCACATAATCATTGACAATGCTTCAGCTCAATTGAATTGAAAAGTATTTTTTATGACTTCCACAGAGAACATTAAATTCAACTATCGAAATTAATGGCTACTTCAAATCGGTACAATCATCCATTGGAAAGCACTGAAGGAACCTTGAGGGAAAAACTATGTTATTGGGTTAAAGGAATGGTGGTGTAACACTTTCCAGTACATAAATGAAAATGATTGATTATCTTCGGCTCAAACCTCACATTATCAAGCACTGTTATTAGCCAAAGTTATTTCTAATACAATGGAGAGTCATAACGGTGAGAAAATAGAAACAGTAAAACAACAATCAATCTTCCATCAATTGTACTCTTATAATCTCCTATCAAAATTTAGTGTAATCAACTAATTAGTTGTACTACCTTTTGCGCCGACTGACATGGCACGCTATTCCTCCGTGTGCAATGGGGCACAAGTAGGATAAAATTAATTAACATGGAGCAAGACAGCTCTAGTTTCACCTCCATGAGAAATTGAGCATTGACTTGGATGAAAGCTTTGCAGTGCCAGTAGAAAACCCAAGAAAAGCGTCTAGGACCTGAATTATTGAAAGATCTTGCCTGGGAACAAACCAACCCTTATTATCCCTACCGTTTTGCTCTTTTTACATCTCCTATCAAAATTTAGTGTAATAAACTAATAAGTTGTATTACCTTTTGCGCCGACTGACATGGAACGCTATTCCTCAGTGTGCAATGGGGGACAAGTAGGATAAAATTAACATGGAGCAAGACAACTCTAGTTTCACCTCCATGAGAAATCGAGCATCGATTTGGATGAAAGCTTTGTAGTATCAGTAGAAAACCCAAGAAAAGCATCCATGAACTGAATTATTGAAAGATCTTGCCTGGGAACAAAACAACCCTGATCATCCCTACTATTTTGCTCTTTTTACATTTGGTGTCAAGTAAATTTCTATACAGAGACCAATCCATGTAAAAAGCTAATTGACTTACCTGCCATATCAATTCTAGGTAGGTAACATAAGTGGCGTTGGTGACACGATGGCTCAACCTAATTATCAACAACTGGAGAAGGTGTTTGATTGTTGCGTTAATATTGGACTATCCTTAATATGTATTTGTCCTCGCGTGATGGAATGGTAAATTCAATTTCTGGAACCTCAAATAAAATACATTGTCAGCACTCATGCGCAAAGAAATTTATTGTCATCATATTGAATTCAGATCTTCTAGAAATTAACCCAGTTGCTAAAAGAGGACCACAATCAGCATACATTGGATGCAGCAGACGTTCAATAATCATTTCTTCTTTGGAGGATCAAAAAGTAGATACGTCATATGATCAGATTGGATACAAATTAAGAGTGCTTGGGAAGAGCTACAACAAAATTATGATTACGTTTTGCATATGAAAAATGGATATGCCGTCCTAAACTACCTTGTGCAAATTCATCAACAACCATAGCCAGTAGTAGCATGGAAAAAGTCATTATACAAACACAAAAGCCTGGAAACTAAGCAACCGTATGAAGGTGTACATGGTCACTGGATAAGATATTGCATTCCACTTGAACTAACCTAGCCAGAAGCCATTGGGTATCCTTGGGTGAAGAATTTCACAACCAAAAAACTCAGAACCAGCCTCAAGGAACTCGTTAAACCAATACACCAGAACCAGTCTCGCGCACCTGGAAGAGAGTACCTGCAAAAAATTAAGAGCATAAATAGTATCAGCAGGAGCCCGAACTAAGTACAAACATCCAGTGGGGAAAGGAAAATCTGCAGCAAATGTGATCTGAGTATAATATATTTTGCGGGTTGAGGTGACCAGTGCACCAACGTCCGTCGTCACAGCGAGAGCATGCACATCTCTTTTTGGGATGGAATAATAAGAATTCCAGTTGAAGGTTCAACTATTCATACTGTCTAAATTTTAACAGAACAATATATTCATCTTTGGGACCCTTCAACTGGAATTGTTTTACTACTTGGATATAGCATAATTAGATCTACTTCAGCCAACTAATTTTTGGAGAGGGTCAAAACACTCACTAAATAGCATTGTGCATAGAACTGGAGTAACCATCAAAATTATGATAATATATAACCTGACCAAGGAAACAACAGACCATCAGGAACTAATTAAGCAAAATAAAAAATATATTCAAAGCATCAAGATGGGAATAGGCCATCACTGGAGATGAGAAAAAAACACCATAGCGTTCCTTATCCACTTAATAATCTCTCACCACATAGATGTTCTGAAAAACATGTAACCACAATAGGAGAAAACTTAGAAAGGATAAGGAAAGGATGAGATTACTTTGAGATATGTAGATTCCATCCATGTCTGGCCAATCTTATCGCCGCTGGAGGAGCTGAGGCTGCTTAGCTAGGGTTTCACCACACCGCATCGGTGAAAGATGTGCAGCCTCCATTGTCTTCACCGCCTGGTGCCGCCTGCTGCAGGGAAAGAGGCCACAAGGCCGATGGAGGACCACTGCATAGCATCGGGCGACATCTCCGCCACCAGCGTGGTTTCTCTCTCTCCATCTCCTCATCCTCTCGTCTTCCTGTGAGGCGGTGCCACGCTCAGCTGCGATGGCAGGGTTGCGATTGTACTTATCTTAGGGTTCTCTGGTACAGGCCCATTAAGCCCGTAGGTCCAATTCAATGTCAGATACACAAAAAAGCCACCGGAGCAGCGGCCCGAGAAGGCTAGCGTTACCTGTATGCGTGATTTATCTTGTACGTGTGACTTAGGTGGGATTAAGAGCAAATCGGACGGCTAAAAAAGTCTGTAAGTGATGATCCAATGGTTAAATATGCTAATGGTCTGGGAGGGCAGGAAAAGTGCTCAGTTATAATATATCTAAATGGATCGACAAGTTCTTTCATTAGTGATCCTGGTAAACCAACCCTACAATTATAGCGATATGTTCATCACTAGATACCACGTCCCGTATAAATGTCAATGCACACTTTATATCCCTAGTTGCAGTCCTCTTATAGTCGACCGTGAAGAACTTTAGAGATAGTAGCCATATGTAACCGAATGCTGACGTTTTGCACTCGACCACGAATAACTTCAATTTTATATTGATTCTTAAGTTTTTCCATTCGAGATTTTGGAAAACAAGCCTACAATCCGGAAGGACTTATCAGGTTTTTATCTCTTATGATGAAAACTTTGTTCATGCATGTTTCGCACATAAGAGATCGATCTGAAAGAACTTTACCGTCTTCCATAACAATTTAAGAACTTTGATAAAGCATTTAGAGCACTTAAGGTATAGGGCACAACGGACTTATCAAATTTTTACCTCTTCTGATGAAAATTTTGTTCATGCACATTGCACACTTGAGAGATCGACCTGGAGGAACTTTACCGTCATCCATAACAATTTAGGAACTTTGCACAAGCGTGTGGCACACTGAATATATCGGGCATGAAGGACTCTATCAACTTTTTATCTCTTATGATGAAAACTTTGTTCATGCGTGTAGCGCACTTGAGGAATCGATCCGGAAGAACTTTCCCGCCATCCATAACAATTTAATAACTTTGCTAAAGCGTGTGGCGCACTTAAGGTATAGGGCACGAAGGACTTATCAGCTTTTTATCTCTTATGATGAAAAATTTGTTCATGCACATAGAGCACTTGAGAAATTGATCCGGAAGAACTTTAGCCTCATCCATAACAATTTAAGAACTTTGCTAAAGCGTGTAATGCACTAAAGGTATAGGGCACAAAGGACTTATCAATATTTTATCTCCTATGATGAAAATTTTGTTCATGCACATTGCGCACTTGAGAGATCGATCCTGAAAAACTTTACTATCATCCATAACAATTTAAGAACTTTACTAAAGCGCGTGGCGCACTTAAGGTATAGGGCATGAAGAACTTATCGGCTTTTTATCTCTTATGAGGAGAACTTTGTTCATGCATATACCACACTTGAGAAATCGATACGGAAGAACTTTACCCTCATTTATAACAAACTAAGAACTTTGATCAAGCTTGTGGCGCACTTAATATATCGAGCAACAAGAACTCTACCTTTTTTATCTTTTATGATCAAAATGTTGTTCATGCACGTTGCGCACTTGATAGATCAATCCAGAAGAACTTTACCATCATCCATAACAATTTAGGAACTTTGCTCAAGCATGTGGCGCACTTAATATATCGGGCACGAAGGACTATCAACTTTTTATCTCTTATGATGAAAATTTTGTTCATGTGTGTAGCGCACTTGAGAAATCGAACCGGAAGAACTTTATCGTCATCCATAACAATTTAAGAACTTTGCTGAAGCGTGTGGCGCACTTAAGGTATAGGGTACGAAGGACTTATCCGCCTTTTATCTCATATGATGAAAACTTTGTTCATGCATGTAGCGCACTTGAGAGATTGACTCGAAAGTACTTTATCGTCATCCATAACAATTTAAGAACATTCGTAAAGTGTGTAGCGCACTTAAGGTATAGGGCACAAAGTACTTGTCAAATTTTTATCTCTTATGACAAAAATTGTGTTCATGGATGTTACGCACTTGGGAGACCGATCCCAAGAATTGTACCGCCATCCATAAATATTTAGGAACTTTGCTCAAGCGTGTGGCGTACTTAAGGTATAGGGCATGAAGGACTTATCAACTTTTTATCTCTTATGATTTTTTTAAAGACAATAGGAGATCTGCTGTGATTCCATTAAGTAGAAGGAATGCTGATGGCCAAATACAACGTTAGGTCAAAGTCCAAGAAAAAAAAGGTAAAATACAACTGTTGCAGGCTTTTCCAAGCAACTCTCTGAATGAAGTCTATTGCCGCAGCCTAGATTGAATGGGATTGGTCATCCTGCCTGTTTCCAAGTGGCGGCCTCATCTCGGATTTGATTAATGAGCATTGCTACTGGTAGCTTTTTCTTGTGGAATATCCTTCGATTACGTTCCGGCCATAGTTCCCAACAGATCAACATTGCAAGTGCCTTCGCCCCTTTCCTCCTTGTTGCGTCCATGTCTTGTGTACTGAGCAACTCAAGGTAATCACTGAGAGATCCATCTGTGCTCCAAGATGCTGACCATAAAGAGGGCAGGCCTGCTGTGCCGGCCATGGCATCCCAAACCTTGCGTGGATAAGGGCATTCTGAGAGCAGGTGTGTGGCCATCTCAAGGCAACGAATGCAAACTGGGCAGAAATAATTATTTTCCCAACTTCTCAAAAGGAGCACATCCGCAGTTAGGATCTTGCTTTGCATGGCCATCCATAGAAAAAACTTGCATTTGGCAGGCGCCCAAGTCTACCAAACAGTGGTGTATAATTGAGAGTTAATCATCCCTTCGAATTGGAAGTGGTAGGTTGATTTGGAGGTGTATGAGCCATCGCTTGTCAACTTCCATGTGATGTAGTCGTTCATTGATGTCTACTATGCAACTTGTTCTTGTAGACTCGTGTTGGGCCTCCAAGCACAGAGTTTTGTAGGACAGTAGCAAATTTCTCTCAAGTGGATGACCTAAGGTTTATCAATCCGTGGGAGGCGTAGGATGAATATGGTCTCTCTCAAACAACCCTGCAACCAAATAACAAAGAGTCTCTTGTGTCCCCAACACACCAAATACAATGGTAAATTGTATAGGTGCTCTAGTTCGGCGAAGAAGTGGTGATACAAGTGTAGTAATGATAGTAGATATTAATTTTTGTAATAGTAACAATAAAAAACAGCAAGGTAGCAATTGATAAAACGGAGCACAAACGGTATTGCAATGCTTAAAAATGAGGCCTAGGGTCCATACTTTCGCTAGTGCAATCTCTCAACAATGCTAATATAATTGGATCATATAACCATCCCTCAATGTGCGATGAAGAATCACTCCAAAGTTCCTATCTAGCGGAGAACATAAGAAGAAATTGTTTGTAGGGTACGAAACCACCTCAAAGCTATTCTTTCTGATCAATCTATCCTAGAGTTCGTACTAAAATAACACCAAGCTATTCTTTCTGATCGATCTATCAAGAGTTCATACTAAGATAACACCAAAAAATTTCAGATTCATAATACTAAATCCAACACAAAGAACCTCAAAGAATTCCCCAAGATTTCTACCGGAGAAACAAAGACAAGAACGTGCATCAACCCCTATGTATAGATTACCCCAATGTCACCTCAGGAATCCGCGAGTTAAGTGCCAAAACATATATGAAGTGAATCAATATGATACCTCATTGTCATCATGGGTATTCATAGCAAGACATACATAAAGTGTTCTCAAATCCATAAAAGTATTCAATCCGATAAGAACGAAATCTCAAAGGGAAAACTCAATTCACAACAAGATAGAGAGGGGAAAACGCCATATGATCCAACTATATTAACAAAGCCCGTGATACATCAAGATCGTTACATCTCAAGAACACGAGAGAGAGAGAGAGTGATTAAACACATAGCTACTGGTACAAACCCTCAGCATCGAGGGTGGACTACTCCCTCCTCATCATGGTGGCCGCCGGGATGATGAAGATGGCCACCGGTGATGATTTCCCCCTCCGGCAGGGTGCCGGAACGGGGTCTACATTGGTTTTTCGTGGCTACAGAGGCTTGCGGTGGCGGAACTTCTGATCTAGGGTTATTTTTTATGGTTTCTCTATTTATAGGATTTTTCAGCGTTGGAATCACGCGAAGATAGGCCTCGAGGTGGGCACAACCCACCTGGGCGCGCTTGGGCCTCCTGGCGCGCCCACTCACCTCCTTCACCTTTCGGTCCTCCCATGAAGCTTCTAGTGCCTCTTTTATTCTAAAAAAATCATCAAAAAGTTTTGTTGCATTTGGAGAACTTTTATTTCTGCACAAAAAACAACACCACGGTAGTTCTGCTAAAAACAACATCAGTTCGTGTTAGTTCCATGCAAATCATACCAAAACCATATAAAATTGTTGTAAACATGGCATGAATACTTCATAAATTATAGATACGTTGGAGACATATCATTCATCAGGGGGTTTAGCTATGTTTGCTCTAGTAGGGCAGAGAGCTCAATAAGCTCATCAATCATGTCATCTCTCCATTGGCGTTGAAGATCGTGGAGCCAATTATCCCTTAATAGCGCATCATAAACAGAAGTTCCCTTTCGGGATGATGCCTCGAATAATGTGGGTGCAATGTCCCTTGGTGCCATCCCCTCAAGCCAAGCATCCTTCCAAAACAGCAATGTTTTGCCATCCCCTATAGTTACTTGTGTGGCGCTAGGAAAGACCGCAAAATCTTTATCATCACAGGGCCCATATGCACCAACAATTGGAATCTTTGTCGCGTTCCATCTAAGCCAAACCCACCTCAATCTGAGTGCACGCGCAAATTTTTCAATGCCTTGCAATCCAAGTCCTCCCAAGTGATTGGGGTGGCAAATCACATCACATCTTACTCAGCATTGTTCGGCGTTGCATGTGTCTTCCTCACACCAAAACCAAGCTCGTGTGCGCTGGTCAAACCACTTTAGAAGCCACTTCAGAGGTTTATGGGATGAGAGCATGTAAACCAGTAGAGATTGTAGGACCGCCCTTGCGAGCAAGAGCCTATCTCCTTTGGACATTAGTTTTCCTTCCCAACCTGACATTCAGCTATCAAAATTGGACATGATGTTAAGATAATGAATCTTCTTAAGTTTCCTGATCGAGAGCATCATCCCAATTTAGGTGCAAGGGAAGGTGCTAATGGGAACACCCAACGGCAGCAACACTTGCTGAAGATCAAGCTCATCATAGCATATTGGCAACACGACACTCTTTGCAAAATTAGTCCATAGGCCGGTTACCTTCTGGAAGATGTCTAGGATGTGGCCTATCATTCTCATATCCTCTTGTAAGGGGTTCACAAAAAGCGCTAAGTCATCTTCATATAGGGACGTTCTCATTGTATCCGCCCGTCCTTGAAGTTTTGAGAGCAGGCCATGCTCGATTGCCATGTTGAAGATCCTATGGAGGAGCTCCATAGCGATGATGAATAGGAACGGTGAAAGTAGCTCACCTTGCCTGACCCCACACTTGTGCCAAATCCGGGGAATAGGTATACCATTGACCATAACCATTGATGAGGAGGACAAGATCAGGGTATGGCCATGATTCCATAGCCTTCATGCAATCCAGTATGTATGGCCAGGATATGTAGTCAAAAGCCTTGGCCAAATCAAGTTTGAGCAGGACCGAGGGTAGCCGTGCTCGGTGGTAGTGTTTTGCTAGGCTCTCAACATAGAGGAATTTTTCCTGAATGCAACGCCCGCTAATGAACGCACTCCGACATTTTGATATCAGTGAAGGCAGCCTAGGCGCAAGTCTCCTTGAGAGGTCTTTCATGATGATATTCATAAGACTATGAATTAGACTTATTGGTCTATAATCTGCAATTCCAAGTGGGTCTTTTTTCTTTGTAATCAATACAATCAGCGTATCACTGATTCTGTGAAGTGATCGAGCGTTAAGGTTGAATAGCCATTGGAAGACATTCAATAGGTCATCCTTGATGATATCCCAACATGCGCGATAGAAAGCGTTGGAGAACCCATCCGATCCAGATGCTTTGTCCGTTGGCATGTCCCAAATTGCTTCTTTTAATTCTTCCAGGGAGAAGTTTTGTTCAAGATCTTGAAGGTTTGCCAGATTAATATTGAGGAAGTCCCAACAGAAAGCCAAGGAAGCTTCGCTTGGGGTTCCCAGAACAGGCGAGAAGTGTTCGCCAACTGCATTAAGGATGCCCATCTGATCACTTAACAACATTCCATGGTGGTCCAGCATGGAGTGGATCGCGTTCTTCTTTGCACGCGAGTTAGCTTTGATGAAGAACATCTTGGAGCTAGATAAATTATCCCTCAATCAGGAGACTTTAACTCGTTGGCGCAGTTTAATTCTAAGCAAGACTGCAAGGCCTGGACATCTTGATTTGAGAGTTGATTTGATTGTACTTGGCGCATTCGTCTTGGGCACAGTCAAGCCTGAGGATTAGCTCTTGGGTCAGGCGCATCTGAAGGTTGCCAATTCTATCCTTGCTCTAGACTGATAAGGCACATGCCACTGTCCTTGGCTTCTTATTGAAAGAAGAAATCGGGTGTCCCATTGTTGGCACACTATTCCAGGTCACGACAACCACCTCCTAAAAGCCTTGGACGAACTGCCAATATAACTCAAATTGAATCGCCTCTTCTTTCTTCGCACCCCTTCATTGACAAGGAGCAGGGTGCAGTGATTCGACATGGATGAGGATTGGGGAAGCAACTTTGCAGCTTAAAATTTGAGCTCCCAATCAACCGCACAGAACGCACGGTAGAGCCGCACAAGCATTGGTGGTGATTGTCCATTGAACCAAGTATACCGCCTTCCCACCAAGTCAATCCCCTTCAGGTTCGATGCATTCAAGGCATGCCGAAAGTGAAGCATCTAGCGTCTGTCCAAGTTTGCCTTGTTTTTGTCTACCATGGTGATTGTCAATGGTCATCCATTGAGAGGTGTAATCTTAGACGAGATGGAAAATTCATGTATCGCCACATCCGATATGTTGTACTGGGATGTATCCCATAGTAAGATCAAGCCAGCCCTTGTATCTATTATGATGAAAGCTTTGTTCATGCATGTAGCACACTTGAGAAATCGATCTAGAAGAACTTTACCCTCATCTATAACAAACTACGAACTTGACTCAAGCTCGTGGCGCACTTAATATATCGGGCAAGAAGGGCTCTACCTTTTTTTTATCTCTTATGATAATTTTTTTGTTCATGCATATTGCACATTTGAGAGATTGATCCAGAAGAACTTTACCATCATCCATATGAATTTACGAACTTTGCTCAAGCGTGTGGCACACTTAATATATCAGGAGCGACTAACTCTTATCAACTTTTTTATCTCTTATGATGAAAACTTTGTTCATGCGCGTAGCGCACTTGAGAAATTGACCCGTAAGAACTTTACCATCATCCATAGCAATTTAAGAACTTTGCTAAAGCGTGTGGCGCACTTCTGGTATAGGGCGCGAAGGACTTATCAGCATTTTATCTCTTATGATGAAAACTTTGTTCATGCATGTAGAGCACTTGAGAGATCGATCTGGAAGAACTTTGCCGTCATCCATAACAATTTAAGAACTTTGCTAAAACGTGTAGCACAGTTAAGGTATAGGGCATAAAAGAATTATCAAATTTTTATCTCTTATGATGAAAGTTGTGTTCTTGGACGTTATGCACTCGAGAGATCGATCCGGTAGAACTTTACCGCCATCCATAAAAAAATAGGAACTTTGCTCAAGCATGTGGCACACGTAAGGTATAGGGCATGAAGGACTTATGAACTTTTTATCTCTTGTGATGAAAGCTTTGTTCATGCACGTAGCACAGTTGAGAAATCAATCCGGAAGAACTTTACCCTCATCCATAACAAACTAAGAACTTTGCTCAAGCTTGTGGCACACTTAATATATCGGGCAAGAAGGAGTCTACGTTGTTTTATCTCATATGATGAAAAAATTGTTCATGCATGTTGCACACTTGAGAGATCGATCCAGAAGAATTTTACCATCATCTATAGAATTTAGGAACTTAGCTCAAGCGTGTGACACACTTAATATACCGGGGGGCGAAGGACTCATTCAACTTTTTATCTCTTATGATGAAAACATTGTTCATGCGCGTAGCGCACTCGAGAAATCGATCCAGAAGAACTTTGCCGTCATCCATAACAATTTAAGAACTTTGCTAAATCGTTGGCGCACTTAAGGTATAGGACACGAAGGACTTAGCAACTTTTTATCTCTTATGATGAAAACTTTGTTCATGCACGTAGCACACTTGAGAGATCGATCCAGAAGAATTTACCATCATCCATAACAATTTAAGAACTTTGCTAAAGTGTGTAGTGCACTTAAGGTATATGGCATGAAGGATTTATCAATATTTAATCTCTTATGATGAAAATTGTGTTCATGGATGTTACACACTTGAGAGATCGATCCGAAAGAACTTTATCATCATCCATAACAACTTAGGAACTTTGCTCCAGCGTGTGGTGCACTTAATATATCGTGAACGAAGACGTTATCAACATTTTATTTGTAAGTACACAAGATCCTTGACCATAACACTCAATATTGAAGTTATTACATGAAAGGATTGAGAAGAGGGGTCTAGAGGGGGGGGGGTGATTAGACCCGCAACAAGTAAAAGTGGTAGTTTTTAAGTTCAAGTTAAGGTGGAGTTTTAGCACAAGTTTAAGCATTCACAATACATTTCAAGCAAGCATGGCAAGAGTATATGCAGCGGAAAGAGTAAAGCATGCTAATTGCAAGAAAGTAAAGGGATGGGATTGGAGTGTGTAAACGCAATGAAGACACGGAGATTTTTGGCGTGGTTCCGATAGGTGGTGCTATCGTACATCCACGTTGATGGAGACTTCAACCCACGAAGGGTAACGGTTGCGCGAGTCCACGGAGGGCTCCACCCACGAAGGGTCTACGAAGAAGCAACCTTGTCTATCCCACCATGGACATCGCCCACGAGGGACTTGCCTCACTCGGATAGATCTTCACGAAGTAGGCGATATCCTTGCCCTTGCAAACTTCTTGGTTCAACTCCACAACTTGACAAAGGCTCCCAAGTGACACCTAACCAATCTAGGAGACACCACTCTCCAAAAGGTAATAGATGGTGTGTTGATGATGAACTCCTTGCTCCTGTGCTTCAAATGATAGTCTCCCCAACACTCAACTCTCTCTCACAGATTTGGATATGGTGGAAAGATGATTTGAGTGGAAAGCAACTTGGGGAAGGCTAGAAATCAAGAATCTTGTGGTAGGATTGGAATATCTTGATCTCAACACATGAGTAGGTGGTTCTCTCTCAGAAAATGTATGCTAGAAGTGTAGGCATGTTCTGATGGCTCTCTCACAAATGGAGAAGGGGGTGGAGGGTGTCGTGGTGGATCACGATCACCTATGGGGCCATGAGCCCCTTTGTGGTTCGGCAAGGGGGATCATGTTGCACAAAGAGCAGAAGCCATGAAACAACACGACGACAGTGACACTGGTAGTTTTTACCCAGGTTCGGGCCGCTGGATAGCGTAAAACCCTACTCCTGCTTTTTGGTGGATTGGGCGGAAGAACACAATGAGCACGCAGTGCTCAAGCCCGGCAAGGAGGCCTCGGGGAGTGCAACTACGCGCGTACAAGTGTGCGAGGGTCTGAATCCTTTGCTAGGTCGCATTGGACCTCCTTTTATAGCTTAAGGGGTAACCACAATGGCAAAACAGTGTTTATCTACTGATTAGATAGCCAACTGTGCTATCATACCTAACTCTGGCAGTTAGGACAAAGTGCATTAAATGCACTGCTAGGTGTCAAGCAGAGGACGAAGCCTGGCAGGCCTGCCGAGCCGCTTAACCATCTCTTGCTTATCATCTTGATACGCTTCTGGACAGGTGTCACTTGGATAAATCTTGTCTTCCAATGGGCCGACACGTACCCAGCAGAGGCCACTTAATCGATTGGGGGCTCAACACTGCATTGATAAATGACTTGCGTCACCGTGCGGTGGAGCGGTGGTATCTTTGCGGGGATTCTGCCCTTGGCGGACCCGGCAAGCTTGCCGGGGAAGTCTTGGACTTGCCCCTGGGGCGGTCTCGACCGAGCCAAGCTCTCCTGCCCGGCAAGGGACGTCCTCCCCAAGGTGATATTCTTTTGTTGTGCTTGTTCTTGGTCTTCTTGGTCCGCTCTTTGATCTTAAGAAGAGCTGCTTCTCTGGCTTGGCCTTGATGTTGAATAAATGATGCTAGTGTACCTATGTGTAAGTCTGGGTAACAAATGCAAATGTTTGTTTCACCGACAGGAGCCCCCGGGCCTGGCCCATACGTGCTGCTGAGCACCATTGGGGTAGGCCCCAACAATCACACAGGCAAGCATTTGGGACAAGCCTCTATGGGTTTTATGTCTCATCAGACATTTTCCTTGCTTCTTCATTAACCTTTGATTGAGTCAGTTACCGCTTTCCTCACGAGTCGTGCAGAACAACGTGGGAGTACCCACGTAGTGGCTCACGAGGTACCCACGTTCACGGGGAGGGGTAACTGTCATTTTAGTCACCCACTACGCCTGTCGTTTCCGCCACGTATGATGTATGCATTGTGCAGGGTTGGTGGCGGACGCGGAGGGTGCGGGAATGAGTGCCATGGCTGAAAGCCAGGCGCCGTGGATAGGCGCAGGTGGACGGTTGTTGATTATGGGCGTCGTCAGCAGCACAGGGAGGCAAGATTGGTGGAACGGGGCGGCCCCCTCCCAGGTGGTGAGGAGCCAGCCCCCGGCCATGCTCCCCTATAAAAAGGGACGTGGATGAGGGGCTTACCCACACACTTCTCCTTCCTGCTCGCCTGATACCCTTCTTCCACCATGGTGCGGGGAAGAGGACGTGGCCGACCTCCAACGATGGCGATGAGGGTTTCTTCTCGACAGCGCCTCCCTCCTCCTGCTGGCGACACAAGAGCAGCGTCCAGCGCGCAAGGTGGTGCCGTTGGTCATGGACGCGGCCACCGAGGCGCACGGGGTCGAGGAGGTCGTGGTGGGGCTCTGATAGCCCCTCCTCTAGCCGTCCCTGCCCCGGATGAAGGCCACATTGGAGACCAGCCGTTGGAGTTCATCGTTCAGCTACGCGGGCCTCCGCGCAGTTGTCTTTGGCTCCCAACTCCCTTCACGAGGGCAATGGAGGAGGAACAACCACCCGGACTAAGGCTGCACATGAGGGGCTGCTGCAACGGCAGTATACGGGTGAACGTGGAGTTCCTTGCCCCTCACATCATGCTTCTCCGGCGTGGCTGGAAAACCTTTGCTCATGCCCACAGCTTGGCAGAGGGGCTTGTTCTCCATTTTAAGCTAATGGAGGCTAATTTGCTCTCCATCAAGGTCTTCGGGCGTTTGGGTGCTCGCTTAGGGTGCTGCGCGGAAAGCTCGACCGACGACGAAAGCTCCTCCTCGAGCGACAGCGACGAGGAGGACAGTGTCGGCGAAGGCGACGGCTCCGAGCAGGAGGATGGCGGCTCAAGCTCTAGCTAAGCGTGAGCCGCACCGTCACCGTCTGGAGGGCGGCGGCGGCACCATCATCTGCACCTGGGTCTTCTTCCCTCGGCAGAGTGATTTGCCGGGGATGCTGTGTGTGGATGCCTCCGCCTCCTCCAGCAATCTTCCAGCTGGGTCCTCGGCAGGCCTCCTCGTGGGCTCTGGCTTTGTCCGCCCTGCTGGTGCCCCTCTTGCCGTGTCCTGCTGGCCCTGGTGGCGGTGACTAGGGCATCGCCAAGCCGCTCTCTCCGTCCGTTGTCTTCGCCCCCGCCCCTCTCGATCTTGTCAGGCTGTGTCCCGCGGGCCCTGACGGGGTCAGGCTGGGCTTCTGCCTAGGCACTCCTTTTGCCCTCTTTGTCTCCCACGGCAGCCCCTAAGAGGAGAGGGACAAGAAAGGGATTACGGGGCACTTATCTTTCTTTTTTAATCTAAAATATGTAGGCATTTGCCAATCTTCAAATCTAAAATATGTAGTCCTTTATCCATGCTTGTACTCTGTATGATCTGTACTCGTTTATGAGCATATTAATGAAAAAGAGAGCTTGCCGCGTACTTTTTGTCGGTGTTCTGGGAACCGGGGTACCCAGACTTGCCTGCCTGTTGCCCACGGCATGGCTCCATCAATTGCCTGGTACAGCCCAGTTTCAACACCAACAAGACAAGACCCTCGCGAGGGGCCAAGCCTCGCGAGGCAGACAACGCCAAGACCTCCTGAGGGAGTGGCCTCCCCAGGTTGCCTCCTGAGGAGCAGAGATTTCTATGCAGGTGTCCAACCTCATGAGGTTGTGGCGACACAAGCCATGACGACCAAGGCCAGGCGGGCGCCAGTGGGTGCAGAGAGGAGCAGGTTTCCTCTTTGGTGCTAAGGAGGCAAGCACAGGCATGGGTTCCCGAGGAATCAGGCAAAGGTTTCCATTCCAGTGCAACAAGACCGCCAGGACGGCAGGACGGATGTCATCGCCGATCCCACCGCGACGTCATGACCAGAAGCTTTGTAGGCGAAGACCACCTTTCGTCAGGATAAGACGTACTACTTGTCCCCTTTCAAATTGGCCACTGTGGGATCCCTTCCCGCCTTCGTTTTGGAGGAAGAGGACCGAGGCCGCTATAAGTATAGGTTAGCCACCACCATAGAGGGGGATCAGATCCTTTCCACCCTCACCCCAGAGCAAACCTCGCGAGCTTGGTCATCCCTTTGTACTAGTTCATCCACAGCCCCTCATGAGGCAAATCCACCACAAAGCAGGAGTAGGGTCTTACAGCGCAAGGTGGCCCGAACCTGGGTAAACTGCCGTGTCCGTCTCCTTCCTTGATCCATCCAGCTAGGCTATAGGGTGACGGGTTGGTTGGTTGGATAGGTTGAGTTCTTCACACACGCCCCAGAGTTCGAACCTTCTTTGGGTCTGCGGAGCCCTGAATCCGACATTTGGCGAGCCAGGTAGGGGCGTGTTGAAGCTTCTCTCCCACCACTCGCTCCGCCGCCGTTCCGCCATCCCAATGGCCGATGCTCGCCGTGTTCGAGCCGAGCGCCGGGCCCCTCGTGTCGCCCAGACGGTACCCGCCGGCAACGGCGCCCCTCGCCGCTCTGCCTCCCCGGTGGCTAACGCCGCCACCGACCCTGCTGCCCACGAACAGCAGGACTCGTCGCTGCCACCGTCCGTGTAGCGCGACGGCCGCACCGCGACTCCATCACCCACTCTAGCCACGGCGTCGTCTTCTCATGGCCGTCATGGGCCGGCAAACGCACAGTCTGTGCTGCTCTTGGCGTGCGAGCTTTTGCGCTATCGTCCGACCAATGACCTCTACGACGACTGGCTCGCCCGCATCGCCGAACTCATCAACGCCGCTGGCGAGGCCGCTGCACCGTCTAGTTCGCTTCACCCTCCGCTGTCCCTGGCAGGCGACGTGGCTCATGGCGCGCCTCCTCCACCTTCTCTGCATGGCGTGGGCCCCGAGCCAAGGCATGAGGCTCCCCAGCGCGACCCGTTGTCAGAGTGCCGGCGCGCGATGAAGAAAGCTGCCAGGTGGTGCAGCAGCCCCAAGGAGAAGCGCGTGCGCTTCCAGCACCACCATGTCAAGACAGCGCACCGCTAGAAGCGGCGGCACGCGGGCATCGAGATCAGGCTCCTCTCCTATGGCTGGCCCCTGTGAGTACAGCAGGGTGCCGTGCTTTCACCCCGGAGCTGTGCCGCGTCGTCTGGCCCGGCAAGTTCAAGCTGGATCTGCCTCCACGCTACGACGGCAGCCCTGACCCCGCTGAGTTCCTCCAGCTCTACAAGCTGAGCATCGAGGCGGCGAACGACAATGAGAAGGTCATGGCGAACTGGTTCCCTATGGCCCTTAAGGACGGCGCGCGCTCTTGGCTCCTGAACCTTCCAGTGGGGTCGATCTCCTCCTGGACGAGCTCTGCGAGCGCTTCATCGCCAACTTCCAAGGCACTCGTGACCGCGCTCCAGCGGCAGGCGACCTGCAGTGCATCAAGCAGCAGCCAGGCGAAACCTTGCACAAGTACATACAACGCTTCACCAATGTTCGCCTCAAGATCCCGAAGGTTTCGGACGAGGCCATCATCACGACGTTCTCTGATGGCGTCCGGGATGTCAAGATGAAGGAGGAGCTCACCATCCACGAGGACTTGTGTTTGGCTCTGTAGATGTTCAACATGGCAACCAAATGCGCGAGGGCCGAGGGAGGCCGCCTCTCCCTCCTGGAGCTTATGGAGGTCGATCCTGAAGACAAGAAGGCCAAGGCTAAGGAAGCGAAGCGTAAGGGCCCCGCCGTGCTGGCCACGGAGACTGAAATGAAGCACGTCTGTGACCACGGTGAATCCTCCAGGGGCAGCCGTCCATTCTGTGTCTTCCACAACGTCCACAACCACAACACCAACGACTGCCAGGAGCTCAGGGCTATCCGCGAGGGGCGCCTTGGCCACCGCCCCGAGCGCAACGACCGTGGCTGCGACCACGGAGGAGGTCGCGGTGGTGGCCACTGGGACAACCGAGACCCCCGCCAGGACTGGCGTGATCAGCCTCGTGAGGACCGCTGGTAGGGCCAGCCTCGCGATGGCCCCTGGCATGACCAGCCCCGCGAGGACCGTCCTCAGGGCAATGCCGGCCTTCCTCTACTGCCACCGCCGCCAAGGAGAAACGATGACAATCGCCAGGATGATGGAGCTAGGGGCTTCCAGGAACCGCGTGCGATCGCATGCATCCTGGGCGGTGCTCAGGCTCCCGCCTCTCATCACATCTTCAAGCAGTTCGCTCGTGAGGTGAACACGGCCCTTCCCTCTCGCATAGGAAGGTGCGCCTGGCGCCTCCCTCAGGACGGGCTCGGGGGATCTCGTCTGGAGGGCCTCTGACCTGACCAGCGTGATGAGGGAGGCGTTCGGGCACCACGTGGGGGCGTGCTTCGATGCGCGCCCCAGTGAGCAAGGTGCAAGGCGCGGGGCGCCAGGCGCTCAGGAGTTCATCACCAAGGTAATCGAGGAGCTTTGGGAGGTGTGAGCCATGCGTGGCGAGCGTCGCCCCGTGCCATCCAGTGCAGCTACCGCCCATGACATGGGTAGTGAGCTGCGCGTCTGCGTCAACATCCTAGTGCTACATGCAGGGCGTCCTGGCGGCTCACGAGGCCCGGCGCCAGGCAGTCCTGGCCGAGGAGGTGACGGACCCTCGCGAGCCTCCCGGGGCTCAGGAGCTAGTCGGCTCGTGAGGAGTGATCTCTGCAGTACGTGTCTTCAGCTACTTCAACTCTTCTACAATGATGGTGCCAGGTGACTTTTTGGTTTGTTCAACTAAGGGCGCCCCTCGGGCTGCATCATCCTCAGGCAGAACTAGCTTTGTCTTCATGAGTTTCCTAAGTATCTCGACTGCCTGTCCGGTGCTTCGTCACTATGATGTCGCTGCGCCCTCGCGAATCCGCCCGCGACCGCCTCATGATTAAGGACTGGCACGGCGTCTGTGCTCGGGTTCGTCCTTGCAGCGTCGACAAACCAAAGCGACCGAGCTCTGTCCCGCGGGCCAGCTCCCGTGTGCGTCACCTCCCGTGGTCCTTGGTGCCTTGTTCTCGCATGAGCTAATTGCGTGTGGGAATGTGCGGGCGCACGGCCCGGTTCGTACAACCGCAGTTTGGTGCTTCGCCGCAGCGGGAGCCGTGCAGTGGCTATTTTTTCATGGGATCGTTGCATGAGAAGACTTGGCACGGCGTCTGTGCTCGGGTCCATCCCTGCAGCGTCGATAAAACCAATGGCTGAGCTCTGTCTAGCGGGCCGGCCCCGTTCATGCCACCTCCTGGGGTCATTGGTGTCTGGCCTTCTCATGCGATAACCTCTGGAGGGGCATTCGGCGCAGGACCCCCCATTGCCCTGCAGGTTTCTTACGCGCGCCCCTCGCCGCAAAAATCAAGCGCAACCCTCCTTGAGGTAGGGCCTCGTGAGTCCCGCGCTGGCTCACGAGTGCCCAGATACACCTCCTCCAGTTCTGCCGTGCTAGCCACGCGTACGAACGGGGCTGTACATGCCCTAGAGTCTCCCCCAGCGGGAACTCCCACCCACGTACCAGTGGAAGCCCCATGCTCCACGCTCACGAACGACACGGCCGAGGAGCGGCTATGCCCATGATAAAGTGGAAGCACCATGCTCCGCGCTGGTGAATAAACAACTGAGGGCGCCCTCGCGGCCGCACCAACCTCAGGATAGCCTCTCAGCTCTACGATCAGCAACACCCCACAGCTTCCCCCTCAGGAGGATCGTGCGAGGGGGCTGGACACGAGGGCTGGGCTTAGGCCCCGCCTGGCACACGCTACCCTACCAGGTCCCGGTACCTGGTCTTCTCACGTTCCCCCCTGGTGAAAGCTGGTGGTCAAAGGTATGAGGGCTGCTCACATGTCAAGGGGGACCTCCTGAGCATCCTAACTCAGGGGCCTCACTAGTCACGTAGCCCCTCGCCCCTTGGTGTCGTCCTGGTGATCCGGACGCCCCAATGGCGGTCGAGGTATGCGCGGGGCTGGGCCCTGCCGACGCAGAGCGCGAAGTCTTACACCCCGGCGTCCACGTTTCCTTCATGAGGGCTTCTCGCACGTCAAGGGGGACCTCCTGAGCATCGCGACTCAGGGGCCTCACTAGTCACGTAGCCCCTCGCCCCTTGGTGTTGTCCTGGTGATCCGGATGCCCCAACAGTGTTCGAGGTATGCGCGGGGCTGGGCAATGCTGACGCAGAGCACAAAAGCAAGCACGAAGGAAACTTGGCGCAATAAGGAAACCACGGGGTCCTAATAATTATTACAAGCACATATTGTTCCACAAGCTTAAACAGAAGTCTTACGCCTCCACGAGGCACGGTGAATGTTGCAGGGTAAAACTAAGAAGGAATACCACTGCCGCCACCTGCCCCGCTCATTGGAAGCCCCTCATCGACAAAGCTGCCACCGTCCTCACCGCTTTCGACTTCTGCTGCTGGAGCCTCAGAGATGGGAACCTCCGGAGGCAGGATCATGAGCAGCTTCGCCAACACCTTGCCACCGCGGAAGGATACCGCACTACGTGCCATGGGGCGCAAGCCCTCCTGGGTACCCCCTCGAAGCCAGCCACTCTTTTCTCGCGCAAGTCGCTTGCATGTTAAAGGGGGGGCCCTTGAGCACCGTGCCTTAGGGGCTCCTACCGGCCCTCGAGCCTTCACCGCCTGGCCTTGACCATGGCATCGCGACCTGGCATACTAGTGGCGGCCGAGCCTCGCTCGAGAGCCAGGTCCCGTGGACGTAGAGCACCCTGACGAGCGGGAGAGATGGAGTCGGTAGGAGCCCTACGCGGGGGGGGGGGGGGGGCATCAGGAGAATGCGCAGCTAACGTCACACAAGAAGCTCGCCCTCGCGACAAGGAAACCACCGCAGGCTCGCCAAGAAGTCGCTTCGCACGCCGAGGTGCGAACCCCATAATCAGCGTTTCATCTCTCGTGATTTCGCTCGGGCAAGGGAACTCCCCTTTCAGTCCTTCGTGAGCCGCTTGCGCGCGAAAGGGGACCTCCTGAGCATCGCACCTCGGGGGCTCTTACGGGACCTCGGGCTGCTCACCTCCTGGCCTTGACCACGGCATCGCGACCTGGCATACCAGCGATGGCCGAAGCTTGCCTGGGGACTGGGTCCTGTCGGCGTAGAACACTAAGCTACCGCGAGAATAAAAAGGGGGAACCGTGCCCAAGCGAGAGACGCAGACACAACATAAGTTGGGGACGCTGACATTAGGGCAAAAGTGTCACGGTCTTTACACACCCCCGTGGGGCCCTTCATGATGTTTGCACAGGAATGAAACGAAAGGAAAGGACCTCCTGAGGATCGTGACCCAGGCGGTGTCGCCCATGACGCCTGGCCGGCGCCATTCCTCCCTCAAGCCCGAGCGTGGCGGTGCGGCGGCTCGTAGTTGTCATCACTGCTTAAGCTTGGTTCGGAGGAGGCGTCACTGCTACTGGAGGAATCGCAGACAAGGCCAAGGGCAAGTTCACCACGAGGGGCCTCGCCGATTTGCTAGCCTGTGAGGGGGTTGCCATCTCGATCGCCTCCCCTGGGGCAGCACTCCAGACGTCGGCCATCCTCCCCGAAGACCTTGAAGAATATCATAGACGCCCATGTCCCATCAAGCGCCATGCGTCGGCTCAGTCCGCAGGCAATTGGGGCCCACGGCGCTTCGCCCTTGCCCTTTGGCTTCGCCTCGAAGCCATGTCCGAGCACGCCTTGGGCCCGAGGGCTACTATCAGTGTTCTTGGAACCGGGGTACCCAGACTTGCCTGCTTGCGGCCCACGGCATGGATCCATCGATGGCCTGGTACGACCCAGTTTCAACACCAACAAGACAAGACCTTCGTGAGGGGCCAAGCCTCGCAAGGCAGACAACGCCAAGACCTCCTGAGGGAGCGGCCTCCCCAGGCTGCCTCCTAAGGAGCGGAGATTTCTATGCAGGTGTCCAACCTCATGAGGTTGCGGTGACGCAAGCCATGACGACCAAGGCCAGGCGGGCGCCAGCGGACGCAGAGAGGAGCAGGTTTCCTCATTGGTGCTAAGGAGTCAAGCGCAGGCGTGGGTTCCCGAGGAATCAGGCAAAGGTTTCCATTCCAGTGCAACGAGACCGAGACCGCCAGGACGGTAGGACAGATGTCATCGCCGAGCCCACCGCGGCGTCACGACCAGAAGCTTTGCAGGCGAAGACCACCTTTCGTCAGGATAAGATGTACTACTTGTCCCCTTTCAAATTGGCCACTGTGGGATCCCTTCCCACCTTCGTTTTGGAGGAAGAGGACCGAGGCCGCTATAAGTATAGGTTAGCCACCACCATAGAGGGGGATCGGATCCTTTCCACCCTCACCCCAGAGCAGACCTCGCGAGCTTGTTCATCCCTTTGTACTAGTTCATCCACAGCCCCTCGTGAGGCAAATCCACCACAAAGCAGGAGTAGGGTCTTACACCGCAAGGTGGCCCGAACCCGGGTAAATTGTCGTGTCCATCTCCTTCCTTGATCCATCGAGCTAGGCTGTAGGGCGACGGGTTGGTTGGTTGGATAGGTTGAGTTCTTCACACACGCCCTAGAGTTCGAACCTTCTTTGGGTCTGCAGAGCCCTGAATCCGACACTTTTGTGCATGTGCTATGCCCATGCTGAGGAATGAACCCTCGATACTCCCAAGTAAACAATGTTCCCCGGAAGCACATCTTGCCAAATCCCTCCCTTGCTACTACTACGCCTCAATGTTAGGGTAGGAGCGAGGATAGGAGCATGCCCCTTGCCAGCTCTTCTCAACTTCCACTACAACCAACCCTTGATCAAAGAAACTCCAGATCAAGAGGGATGGGAGCATAGAGGATAGGAGTGACTAGGTTTCCTTTCGCTCAAGTCTTCATACAGAAGTACATGATGGACAGTGGAGTGAACTTAGCTGTGCTTGAGGTTCTTTTTATTATCCCTGGCAATGATAGTTTGTCAGGGGTCAACGCGCTGGTTCTTCCTTTACCTTCCCTTTCGGCAAATTTGTCCATGGTGGGAACTGCAAATCAAAAAAGCATAAGGGACAAAACCGGCAGTGTATAATATCTTTGCAAAGGATTTATCAGCTCATGTTTAAGCATTGTCATAATCCCAACAAAAGTATATGCTTAAACTAGACATGCATGCAAGTTTTTAGGGCGCCAACGCTTAGTTTTATTATCTTTGCACAGGGTCTGCGCCTGGCTTTGTACAAAGGGTTACATGCACATCGGCAAAGCTTGTACAAAAGGTGGCTGCCGGGGCTGAGCCCGGCAACCACGCCTTAGGGTTAGAACTTGCGAAGATGCTCAATATTCCATGAGTTTTGCACCTTGATGCCATCTTCGGTCTCCAGACGGGCTGCGCCAGGTTTGGTGACTCATACTACCCGGTAAGGGCCTTCCCACTTCGGCGTCAACTTGTTGGAACCCTTGGCGGATTGAACACGCCTAAGGACAAGGTCGCCTTCCTCAAGGCTCTGAGCATGGACCCTGCGGCTATGGTAGCGGCGCAGGGCTTGCTGGTAGCGTGCAACACGCACAGCAGCCCGGAGACGATCTTCCTCAAGGAGCGCGGCATCGTCATGCCGGTGCTGCTTTTGTTCTACTTCGTCGTAGGCAAGTACTCAAGGTGACCCATATATGAGTTCCGTGGGGAGCACTGCTTCTGCCCCATATACTAGGGAGAAGGGAGTCTGGCCGGTAGCTCAATTTGGTGTCGTACGGAGGGGCCAAAGAACCACCGGCAGCTCGTCGATCCAGCGTCTGCCGCACTTTTGCAATTTATCAGAAGTCCTTGTCTTGAGCCCACGCAACACTTCAGCATTCATCCTCTCAGCTTGTCCATTTCTCCTAGGATGAGCAACAAAGGCAAATGAAACCTTGCTTCCGAGGGTCTGAACATATTGCATGAAGGAGCGGCTTGTGAATCGAGTGCCGTTGTCAGTGATCACTCTGGCGGGCACTCCGAAATGGCACACCAACCCTTTCAAGAACTTGATAGCTGACTGTGCGGTCACCTTCCTCATAGACTCCTCCTTTGGCCACTTTGTAAACTTGTCGATTGCAACGTACAAGAATTCAAAGCCCCCGGTAGCACGGGGGAAGGGGCCCAAGATGTCGAGCCCCCAGACCGAAAATGGCCATGATAAGGGAATTGTCTGGAGAGCTTGAGCTGGTTGATGGATGTTCTTGGAGTGGAACTAGCAGGCTTGACATCTGGTGACTAGCTTAATTGCATCTTGGAGGGTCGTGGGCTAGTAGAAACCTTGCCGGAAATCTTTCCCGACCAAGGCCCTTGATCCAATATGGGAGCCGCACACGCCTTTGTGTATTTCTGCCAATAGTTCCTGCCCCTCTCCCCGACAAATGCACCTCAATTTCACACCGTTGGGCCTTCTTCTGTATAACGTGTCATCGACAAACTGATACATACTGGACCTCCGGGCTACTCTTTCGGCTTCTTCTTGCTGTTCGGGAAGCTATCCTGTTTGGAGTCATTGGACTATGTGTCGTGCCCAAGTTGGAGCCTGAGGCTCGGCAACAAGGGCAAACAGCACCTCCTTGTTTGTGGGAGCACATATCTCGACCGCAAGAACTTGCTGTTCGGCGGGAGGGTGCTGCTCACCAAGCGAAGTGGAGTTACTCCCGGTAGCTTCTCTACTAGGGACCTCTGAGAGCCCTGCCGGGAAATGCATGCCGGAGCCCAACTTCCTCCTTTTCCTGGCCATCGTCGTCGAGGATACTGAGGGGTTGAGTTAGGTGGAGAACAAAGTCCCTGGTTCCACAGGAAGCTTTTGTGTGGCACACTTTGAAAGATGATTAGCAATGCTGTTTTCCGCACGTGGTACGTGTTCTGTTTGCAATCCATCAAAATGCTCCTCCAGCTTCCTCACTTTCTCAACATACGCTTCCATCAACGGGCTTTGGTAATCTTTGTTTACTTGTCTTACTATGAGCTGCGAGTCTCCGTGGATGATCAACTTCTTGATTCCCAATTCTATTGCAATTCTGAGACCGGCAAGGAGCCCCTCATATTCTGCAGTGTTGTTGGTAGCTTCCTCCCGGGGGAAGTGCATTTGGACCACATACTTGAGGTGTTCTCCAGTGGGCGTAACAAGAAGCACGCCAGTCCCTGCGCCTTGTAATGAGAAGGCACCGTCAAAATACATGATCCACTCCTGAGGCGCCTCCCTGCCGGGGATAACTATTTCTAGTGTCTCTTCATCTGGAGTGGGCGTCCATTCTGCAATGAACTCCGCCAATGCCCTGCTCTGAATGGTTGAGGTACTCTCATACTTCAAACCAAAACTTGATAATTCTAGTGCCCATTCAACTATTCTGCCGGTAGCTTCGGGGTTTCTCAATATGCGCTGGAGTGGAAAACGAGTGACAACTGTGATCTCGTGGGCTTGGAAGTAGTGACGCAACTTTCTTGAGGCCATGATAAGGTCGAAGATTAGCTTTTGCACTCCAGAGTACCTCGACCTAGCCCCCTGCAATAGGGAGCTGACAAAGTACACTGGCCGCTGCACCACTTTCTTCCTTGCCGCAACTCCAGAACTGACTTTGCCAACCTATTCTTCCTCAACTTGGTCTGTGTCCGACCTTGCCGCGACGGGTTCAGCTTCTTTTCCTGGGAGGACCATAGTTGTGGCTGCTTCTTCGTCTACTTCCCACTGCGCCACTAGTGCTGCACTAACCACTTGATTAGTCGCCGCTAGGTATAGCAGCAACGGCTCTTGTGGTTTAGGAGCAACCAGAGTGGGGGCAGAGGAAAGATAGGCTTTCAAGTTCCGCAGCGCTACTTCGGCCTCCAGGGTCCACTTCATTGGCCCTGCCTTCTTCAAGATCTTGAAGAACAGCAGGGCACACTCGACAGACTTGGAAATGAACCTACTCAGTGCGGCAACATATCCAGTTAAACTCCTCACATCCTTGATGGTCTTGGGTGCTTGTATCTGCTCGATTGCTTGGATCTTGTAGGGGTTGGCCTCTATCCCTCGGTGAGACACATAGAAGCCAAGTAGCTTGCCGGAGGGAACACCAAACACACATTTCTCAGGGTTTAACTTCAAATTGATCTTGCGCAGGTTTGCAAAGGTTTCTTCCAAATCCTGAATAAGCGTTGATCTGTCCTTGGTCTTGACCACTATATCATCCATGTAAGCTTCTATATTCCTGTGCAGCTGAGGCTCAAACCCAATTTGCACTACCCTTGCAAAAGTCAATCCAGCGCTCTTTAACCCGAAGGGCATCCATACAAAGCAGTACGTGCCACATGGGGTTATGAACGCGGTCTTCTCCTCGTCTTCCTTGGACATGAAGATCTGATGGTATCCGGAGTATGCGTCCAACAAGGAAAGCAAGTCACACCCAGAAGTGGAGCCCACAATCTGATAGATGTGCGGCAAGGGGAATGGGTCCTTTGGGCATGCCTTGTTTAGATATGTAAAGTCTATGCAAAGCCTCCATTTCCCATATGCCTTGCGTACTACCACTGGGTTGGCTAACCATGTTGGGTGCAAAACTCCCCTGACTAAACCAGCTGCCTCAAGCTTCTTGATCTCCTCGGCAATAAACTGTTGCCGCTCCAATGCTTGCTTTCTGACCATCTGCTTGACGGGCCGAGCATGAGGGCAGACAGCTAGGTGGTGCTCGATTACCTCCCTAGGAACACCGGGGATTTCAGATGGTTGCCAAGCAAACACATCAACATTCGCCCGCAGGAAGGCAACGAGCGCGCTTTCCTATTTGTCATTAAGGGCGGCGCTGATGGTAAACGTACCGTCAGCGCCATCCTACCTTGCTGGGACCTTCTTCACAGCAGGCGTAGCAACCTTGGCTCTCTTACTAGTGGAACTTTCTGGTAAGTCATCAACAGGTGCAGCACACTTCGGAGAGGTGCGCTTCCCGGATTCCTTGCCGACGTCTCTGCTAGCTTTCTTTTCTTTCTTTGTTTCCTTGGCGGGAGCTGCAGCCTCAGCGGCTTCAGCAGCTACTGCGTCATGGTACATTTTATCCACGCATATGATTGCATCTTTCTTGTCTGACAGGATAGAGATGACACCCATTGGCCCTGGCATCTTCAAGGTATTGTAAGCATAGTGAGATGCTGCCATGAATTTTGCCAAAGCTGGCGCCTAAGGATCCCATTGTAGGGGAGAGGAAGATCAACAACGTCAAACACAACCTTCTCAGTCTGGTAATTCAGTTCTTCGCCAAACGTCACTGGCAGTGTAATATTTCCCTTAGGACAACTCCTGCCGGGATTGATTCCTTGGAATGTGCCAGTGACCTTGAGCTCTTCATATGATATTTGTAGCTTGCTGATCACCTTGGGAGATATTAGATTTAGCCTAGCCCCATCGTCAACTAACATCTTTGTGACTTTGAGGTTGCGGATTGTTGGTGAGACCAACAATGGTAAGCACCCTACAGCAGTGGTACAATCAGGGTGGTCCTCTTCATCAAAGATGATAGGCGTGCGGGACCATTTGAGTGGCTTCTAGGAATCTGCAGCCGGCTCCACGACATTGACTTCTCACGCCCACTGCTTGAGTTGGCAGTGAGAGGAGTGCAAGGACGCACCCCCGTCAACGCACAGGGCCTCAGTTGCTTTCTGGAATTCTTGCTCATTGGTTTCCTCTTCATCCCCTTCATCACTTTCGTCATCACCTTCCTTCTTTTCTCGGCCTCTAGCAGGTTTCTCTTTTTGCTGAGGGGTCTTGCAGCGGCCGCCTCCTCTGCCGCCACAGCCCTTCCCAGTAGCACCTTCTTGGTCTCTCTCCTTGTCACGCTTCTCATATTTAGCTTTCTGCTTTTTGACAAGTTGCTCAACTTGATGACACTCTTGGAGATCATGTCCTTTGGTGCGGTGGATTTTGCAGTATGGCCCATCAGATTTCCCAGCTTTCTCTGCTGCCGCAGCCTCCCAGCAATTAGCACACACGGCAGCTTCCTTGCCGGGGGCTTCAGTTTTGGCTTTCTTGCCGGTACTAGGGTTGCCAGAACCCTCAATGGCCAGTACTGTCTTTTCCTTGCGCTTTTTGTTGCGCTTCCGCCCCTTCTTCTTGGAGCCAGTGGGCTCGTCATCGTCATCCGAATCAAGCTCTGCTCCTTCCTCCTCCCCAGGAAGTTGCCTCCCCTCTTCAGCATGAGCGCACTTGTCTGCCAAGGTGTACAACTCATTGACGGTCTTGGGTAGCCGGACATTCATCTTAGAACGTATCCTTCTGTTGCGCATGTTCGAATGGAACGCGGCAATCACTGCTGCCGGGTGCATCTATGGAATATTGCGGTGCACTCGACTGAATCTCTGCATATAATTTCGCAAGCTCTCCCCTTCCTTCTGTGGAAGGACTTGCAAATCACTGGGGCACCCTGTCTCTTGATGGCCGCCCGTGAAGGCGCCAACAAACTCATTGCACAGGTCAGCCCATGATGAGATGGAGTTCTCCGGCAGGTGCATCAGCCATGACCTCACATTTGACTTGAGCGCCAAAGGGAAGTAATTAGCAAACACTGTCTCATCCCTGCCCCCGGCAGCGTGAACAACGATCATGTAGATGCTCAAGAACTCTGCCGGGTTCAGCTTTCCATCATACTTCTCTGGTAGTTCTCGTTTGAAAACGCGGGCAGATGGCCAATGGACTTGCCGCAGCTCGCGAGTAAAGGCAGGGCACCCAACCTCGAAAGGCAAGTACCCGCCCTCACTGGGCACGGGTTCATCGATGTCTGGGCCATTGCGCCTGTCGGATTGGCGGTGGGTCTCCCGGTGCCGCTCTAAAGTGACGCGCACATCTTCCCTCCGCGGATCTTCCAGGACTTGCCGCTGATCTCGATGGGCTCGTGGATCAGACGAGGCCATCGAAGCTTCGTCGGGCTCAGGGTCGTGCTGCCCTGGTTCTGCCTCTGGGTTTGCTATCGCGGAGGAGATTGCACCATTAGTGCGGCCCCCTCGACACGGCCAGCAGCTCGAACTGCTGTTGCCTCCTGCGGGCGCCGTGATGGCTCCGCCCGCCGCGATCCTCCAGCCTCAGCAAAGCCGATCAAGCTCTGGATAGTGGCCCTCCACTCATCCATCTGATCAGCTGCTGCTGGAAATCTTAGTAGAAGTTGGGCCCGTGCCATGGCTTCCGTATCTGTGCTCGACATAGCTGACGAGGCAGATCGTGACGTTGCTCGACTCCTGGTGGTACCAGCAGGGGCATTGCCGCGATCACGCCGCCGTGGATCGGTTGCCAGGGTGGTTTGTTGATGAGTGGGCTGCACTCAGGGATCGGTGACCCCGTTCGGCGCTTCGGCTTGCTCGCATTGTTCCCGGCGAGGTGAGCGCCCAGTGGTCGCGCCTGTAACAGGCGTGGCCAGAAGGGTCACGACTCACACCAGAGCGGGCGTCGTCACCGTGGCTGTGCCCGTTAGTGCGGCGGGGTGGTGGAGACTGGACGCCTTCCCCACCCGCGGCTTGTGTGTCATATCCATCTGAACTTCGCTGATGCCGCCCTCCTCCGGCGCCTCCCGCTCCAGCTTCGTCCATAGGGGACACAATGACAGCGTCGCCTGCGTCGGTCGCGTCTCCCGTGGTACCCTGATCTTCTAATGCCGCTGCAGGGCCAGCGGCATCCGCGGCCACGTGAGAGGGGGCTTTCAAAGTGGAAAGGTGTGCGGTCACGGCAGACTTCTTCTTGGGCGCCGTGCACAAGGGTGATGACGATGATGATCGACGATGGAGATCGACGCGTTGTTTACAACTTCAGGTTCGCACAAGCGACCCCCCTACTTGGCACGCCAAAGATGTCGTGGTGGATCACGGCCACCTATGGGGCCATGAGCCCCTTTGTGGTTCAGCAAGGGGGGTGACGTTGCACAAAGATCAGAAGCCATGAAACAACACGACGACGGTGACGCTGGTGGTTTTTACCCAGGTTTGGGCCGCTGGATAGCGTAAAACCCTACTCCTACTTTTTGGTGGATTGAGCAGAAGAAAACAACGAGCACGCATCGCTCAAGCCCGGCAAGGAGGCCTCGGGGAGTGCAACTACGCGCGTACAAGTGTGCGAGGGTCCGAATCCTTTGCTAGGTTGCCTTGGACCTCCTTGTATAGCTTAAGGGGTAACCACAATGGCAAAACAGTCTTTATCTACTGATTAGATAACCAACAGTGCTATCATACCTAACTCTGGCTGTTTGGACAAAGTGCATTAAATGCATTGCTAGGTGTCAAGCAGAGGACGAAGCCCGGCAGGCCTGTCGAGCCGCTTAACCATCTCTTGCTTATCATCTTGACGTGCTTCTGGACGGGTGTCACTTGGATAAATCTTGTCTTCCAATGGGCCTCCACATACTTAGCAGAGGCCACTTAATCGATTGGGGGCTCGACACCGCATTGATAAATGACTTGCGTCGTCGTGTGGTGGAGCGGTGGTATCTTGGAGGGGATTCTGCCCTTGGCGGACCCGGCAAGCTTGCCGGGGAAGTCTTGGACTTGCCCCTGGGGCGGTCTTGACCAAGCAAGGCTCTCCTGCCCGGCAAGGGAGGTCCTCCCCAAGGTGATATTCTTCTGTTGTGCTTGTTCTTGGTCTTCTTGGTCCGCTCTTTGATCTTAACAAGAGTGGCTTCTCTGGCTTGGCCTTGATGTTGAATAAATGATGCTAGTGTACCCGTGTGTAAGCCCGGGCAACAATTGCAAATGTTTGTTGCCCCGATAGAGGGGTATATATAGCCTCCACACAAAATCCAACCGTTACACACATTTGACCCAACTCGGTTAGACCGAATAGATGAACTCGGTCAGACCGATTTAGTTCAAAAATGTGAACGTTAGGAATCTCAGTGGGACCGACTGGGACAACTCGGTGGGACCGATGTGCTAGGGCTTAGGGAAAACATCATCTTGGTGGCATCGATTGCATCAACTTGGTGAGACCGAAGTGAAGCAATAAGGCAACAGAGAGAATGTCAAGCCAACTCGGTGAGACCGATTGCATAACTCGTGAGACCGAAATAAATGCAACAAGTCACAGAGTGTTGGCAAGGCCATCTAGGTGAGACCGAATCGCTAGGGTTTCTGGCAGTGGGTATGTCACACGAACTCGGTGGCACTGGGTAGAAAGAATCAATGGGGCTGAGTTGAACTTTAGGATTTTGACATATTTGGATGGAGAAAGTGGTTGAGGGTATTTGGAGCAATATCACTAAGCATTTGAGAAAGCAAGCCATTAAGCAACACCTCATCCCCTTTTAATAGTATTGGCTTTCCTATGCACTCAATGTGATCTTAGATCACTAAAATGGAAAATGAAGAGTCTTTGAGCCTTAGCCAATGCATGTCCTTGACATCTTGAAGGGGTTCCACATCCTCTTGTCCCTTCCACGCCATTGTTGAACTTGTCTGAAATACACTAGATAAAGGCATTAGTCCAACAAGAGATATGTTGACATTAATCACCAAAATCACCCAGGGAGCACTTGTGCTTTCAATCTCCCCCTTTTTGGTAATTGATGACAACATACATCAAAGCTTTAGGTAAATGATATGAAGAGTAACAAGTAAAGCTTTGGAGGAACATGTAACATGCATAAGCTCCCCCTACATGTACGCAGTCATGTGGAGATAGAATATACTAACATTTGAATGCATAACATGACAGAGTAAGCAGAGAGTTACATGCATCTTGGCTATATGCATCAGAGTAAATGACATGGTTAAGAAATGTACCTTCATGTTTATGATTTCCTCTTGCAAAAATATGTACAACAGCAAGAGGTCATCATGCACATGAGTGTGATGCATATACTTACCTTGTGGTCTTGAGCTGACTTTGGAAAGAGTGGACTTGAGAAAACAGGGTTAGATAACACAAGATCACTCTAAGTAAAGCAGTTTTAAGGAACCACAAGAGTACCAAGACTGGGATGATATGTAATGGGTGAGTACGAAGTACTTCATTTAGATATTGACATGTCCCCAAAGATTTAAAGATGTGAAATAGGTTCCAAAGATTTTTCTCCCCTTAGGTATATACTCTTTCTCCCCCTGAATCTGATATTGGATAATGGGAGAAGATAGGTTGAGATAAAATCACATCAAAAAAAGAAAGATAAGAGCAATTAAAATCAGAGCAACATAATTTTCAATAGCAAGCAAAAGCTAGGATCAAACATATTGACATGTCTTTCCCCTCTTGAAGACATGTGACTTCTCTCCTCTTTGTTAAAGGGCATCTGTAGAAGAGCTTAGATGTGCTTGATACGTCTCCAACGTATCTATAATTTTTGATTGTTCCATGCTGTTATATTATCATTCTTGGATGTTTTACAATCATTTTATAGCAACTTTATATCATTTTTTGGGACTAACCTATTGACATAGTGCCCAGTGCCAGTTGCTATTTTTTTGCTTGTTTTTTACTTCACAGGAAATCAATACCAAACGGAGTCCAAACATAGCCTTTTTGGTGATTTTTTCTGGACCAGAAGACACAAGTTGGGCCAAGAAAGTACCTGAGGGGGGCTTCGAGGGGAGCACAACCCACCAGGGCACGCCTAGGGGCCCAGGCGCACCTAGGTGGGTTGTGCCCACCTCAGCCACCTCCCACGCCGCCTCTTTGCTCTATAAATACCCCAATATTCTAGAAACCCTAGGGGAGTCGACGAAAATGAATTCCAGCCGCCGCAAGTTCCAGAAACCACAGATCCAATCTAGACACCATCACAGAGGGGTTCATCATCCTCATTGGTGCCTCTCCGATGATGCATGAGTAGTTCATTGTAGACCTACGGGTCCGTAGTTAGTAGCTAGATGGCTTCCTCTCTCTCTTTTGATTCTCAATACAATGGTATCTTGGAGATCTATTTGATGTAACTCTTTTTGCGGTGTGTTTGTTGGGATCTGATGAACTTTGAGTTTATGATCAGATCTATGTTTTTATCCATGAAAGTTATTTGAGTCTTTTGATCTCTTATATGCATGATTACTTATAGCCTCGTATTTCTTCTTTGAATCTTTGGTTTAGTTAGGCCAACTAGATCGATTTTTCTTGCCATGGGAAGAGGTGCTTTGTAATGGGTTCGATGTTACGGTGCTTGATCCCAGTGACAGAAGGGGAACCAACACGTATGTATCATTGCCATTAAGGATAACAAGATGGGGTCTATTTCTACATAAATAGATCTTGGCTACATCATGTCATCGTTCTTATTGCATTACTCCGTTTCTCCATGAACTTAATACACTAGATGCATGCTGGATAGCGGTCGATGTGTGGAGTAATAGTAGTAGATGCAGGCAGGAGTCGGTCTACTAATCTTGGACGTGATGCCTATATAATGATCATTGCCTGGATATCATCATAATTATTTGAAGTTCTATCAATTGCCCAACAGTAATTTGTTTACCCACCGTATGCTATTTTTCTCGAGAGAAGCCACTAGTGAAATCTATGGCCCCCGGGTCTATTTTCTCATCATATATTTTCAGATCTATTTTGCTATTTGCCTTTTTATTTATTTGCCACTTTTATTTTCAGATCTATATTTCTAAAAACCAAAAAATATTTTGCTTCACTTTATTTTATTCGCGATCTATTTATCCAATCTACTACAATTTATCTCTCGTCCGTTTGCCAATTTCTGGCGCCGTTACCCGAAAGGGATTGACAACCCCTTTAACACATCGGGTTGCAAGTATTTGTTCTTTGTGTGCAAGTGCTGTTTACGTAGTGTTGCTTGGTTCTCCTACTGGTTCGATAACCTTGGTCTCATCACTGAGGGAAATACCTACCGTTGCTATGCTGCATCATCCCTTCCTCTTTGGGGAAATACCGACGTAGTTCAAGCAAACATCAGTGCTCATTTGATAAGCTTTGGTGTGCTCTCTCTCCCCCTTTGACATCAATTTCCAAGAAGGGTATTTCTGGACCATGAGCCAAATGTGTGCCATGAGAGTCACTACAAAGTAGTAGGTAGTTCATGATGTTGATAAAGGAAAGAATCATTGAGTGGAGCTGAAGAGAATAGGCTGTAAATAATGGCAAAAGATTTTCTCAGTGTTGAAATCGGTGACGCTGATTCGGTTGCATCGGTGAGTCCGAGATGGCAGAATCACAGATGGTGCTTATCGGTGAGACCGAGCTAGTCCGTGTCGGTTGTACCAATGAACTATATACAACTGAATCTTGTATTTCGGTCGAGCCGACAGGTTTGGATCGGAGGGACCGAGTTTAACAAAGAGTAAAGATTTTGTCAACTCAGCTCACTTGGCAAATGAAATCTCACAAGGATTTGCAAGGAATAAACAGAAAGATTTGCAATGAATTAAACACTGATAAAGAGCAAAAAAAAGATCTAGATGAAGTTTTTTTAGAGGGAGACATAAAGACAAGAAAAACATACGAATGAAAAAGAAATCAACCGAGCAAAAGAACACTAGAGAACTTCATCTAGAAAGGGTCGGTGACAAAGTCACCTATGTTAGAGTATATTGACTGAGGAGTCAAGTGAGAGCACTTGATCGTTGGTCATACTCATCGTTTAAGCTCAAAATGGGGTTACCATTTTTTGTTTAAGCATTTTGATGTATTCACATCTTATTGAGTTGCTTTGGCTCATGACTTGGAGCAAATCTTCTCTAAGGTGGAATAACATACCTTGGGTTGTGGTGTTGATCTTGATCATGTAGTCGAACTTGTTTTGGATGCTCAAGGTTGATGTTGTCCATCAAGAGTTAGGAGCACCACTAGTAGTTTGAGTTCATCTTCCTACATTGGTTAGTCTTGCAAGGAAGAGCACTTGTGTATCCAAATTGACAAACATGAAATTTGACATATGGAAGTAGTCAAAGGATATGTGGAGTGAGTTCATGCTTCCTTGTATTCAACAACCAAATCATAGGAACTTGGTGATGTAGAAATTGCTCAAAAAGTGAGTGACTTGCAATCTCATAGATTTGGGTTCACCCAAGTACCTACAAGGGTTAGATAACATGCAAGGGTACAAGTATAGATCCAAGACATATGGTCATCATCATAAGAGAGATATCAAGGATTAGTCACAAAAGGCTCACGCCTTGCATGTATCTGAATGAAGTTTCTATTCCAAGTTTGAGGCATCAATGATATTCAATTCACCTCTCAAGCGGCAAAATACTTTCTCATCAAACGGTTTGGTGAATATATTCGCCAATTGCTTATCGGTTCGAACATGCTTAAGATTGATGTCTCCTTTAGCAACATGATCTCGAATGAAATGATGACGAACTTCAATATGCTTAGTTCGAGAATGTTGCATGGGATTGTGAGCAATCTTAATAGCACTTTCATTATCACAAAGCAAAGGAACATGTTTCATATGTATCCCATAATCCTTAAGGGTTTGGGTCATCCAAAGTAATTGAGCACAACATGATTCGGCGGCAATGTATTCCGCTTCAGCGGTAGATAAGGATACCGAGTTTTGTTTCTTGGAGGACCAAGATACAAGGGATCTACCAAGAAATTGACAAGTGCCCGAGGTGGACTTTCGATCAACCTTGTCACTGGCATAGTCCGAATCGGAGTAGCCAACAAGATCAAAAGATGCCCTCTTAGGATACCAAATGCCAAAGTTTGGTGTATGAGTTAAGTATCTCACTATCATTTTCATGGCTTTAAGATGACACTCTTTTGGGGCTTCTTGATATCATGCACACATGCAGACACTTAGCATAATATTGAGATGGGAGGCACACAGATATAACAATGAACCAATCATAGGGCGATAAACCTTTTGGTCAACCGGTTTGCCATCCTTAGTCAAGTCAAGATGTCCACTAGTAGGCATGGATGTTTTCATACCTTTGCTTTCTTGCATGTTGAACTTCTTGAAAAGATACTTGGTATACTTTGTTTGAGAGACAAAGGTACCTTCCTTAGTTTGCTTGATTTGCAAACCAAGGAAAATTTTGAGTTCACTCATCATAGACATCTCAAACTTCTCCGACATTAGCCTTCCAAACTTTTCACTAAAATGGGGGTTAGTAGAACCAAATATGATATCATCCACATAAATTTGGCACAAAAATAATTCACCATTAACCCTTTTAATAAAAAGTGTAGAATCAATCTTCCCAATCTCAAAGCCCTTTTCAATAAGAAACTTGGTCAAGCATTTATACCATGCCCTATGAGCTTGTTTAAGACAATAAAGAGCTTTGTGAAGTTTGTAGACATGATTAGGTTTCTTGGGATTGAGAAAGTCAGGAGGTTATTTAACATAGACTTCCTCCTCAATTTCTCCATTTAGAAAAGCACTTTTAATGTCCATTTGATATAAGGTGATATCATGATGATTGGCATAAGCAAGTAAGATGCGTATGGACTCAAGTCTAGCAACGGGGGCATATGTCTCACCATAGTCCATACCTTCGACTTGAGTGACGAGACGGGCCTTGTTGCATACAACTTGTCCATCTTCATCTTGCTTATTCCGAAACACCCATTTGGTTCCAATGACATTGTGCTTGTCGTCAGGCTTTTCAACCAATGTCCACACTTGATTCCTCTCGAATTTGTGTAGCTCTTCATGCATAGCATTCACCCAATCCGTATCCTCAAGAACTTATTCTACCTTCATAGGTTCAACACTAGAAATGAATGAGTAGTGTTCACAAAAGTTAGCCAAACAAGTTTTAGAGCGAGTGATTCTCCCGGTTTGAATATCATCGAAGATTTGTTCGACGGGATGGTCTCTTGTGACTCTTGCTCTAACTCGTGAGAGCTTTTGTTTGGGTTGGGGTGGAACATCCTCTTCATTGTCTTCTTCTCCTTTTTCATTGTTGTTGGCATTGTCGTTCTCTTGTGGAGGTGGAGAGGGAGGTCAAGGTGGTTCGTCTTGTTGTACTTCCTCATTTTCTCCGTCTTGATGTGTTCCACTTGTGGATGCCTCCAAGTCAACTTGTGGTACACCTTGATGTGAAGTTGAGGCTTCCACTTGAACGGAAGAGGTACTCTCCTTCACCTCCGTTGGACGAATCTTGCAAATGGACAAATCTTGGATTGCTTTCGAAGGATATTTGTCTCCTACATCAAGTGGCAATTTCTCTACTTGCGAGCCGTTAGATCCATCAAACTTCACATCTACCGTCTCTTCAACCTTTCGGGTGAAATTGTTGTAGACATGGTAAGTGTGAGAGTTTGAGCCATAACCGAGTAGAAAACCTTCATAAGACTTAGGAGCAAATTTTGAGAGACGATGCTTATCAAGAATGTAACACTTTGAGCCAAATACTCGAAAGTATCCAACTTGGGGTTTGTTACCGGTGAGAAGCTCGTATGCCGTCTTGCCGAGAAGCCTATGAAGATATAGTCGATTCGTAGCATGACAAGCTGTCTCAACCGCTTCCGCCCAAAAATGTCTTGGCGTCTTGTATTCATCAAGCATCGTTCTTGCCATCTCGATAAGTGTCCGGTTCTTCCTCTCAACAACTCCATTTTGTTGAGGCGTGTACGTAGCCGAGAACTCATGTGAAATCCCTTCTTCATCAAGAAAGGTATCCACATTGGTGTTCTTGAACTCCGTTCCGTTGCCGCTGCGAACCTTCTAGATCTTCACTTCAAATTGGTTTGGGCCTTCCTAGCGAAGTTCTTCAAGATCTTTTGGACCTGTGATTTATCATCAAGAAAGACCACCCACGTAAATCTTGAAAAATCGTCAACAATGACCAATCCGAACGAGTTACCACCGAGACTCTTGTAGGCGTTGGGACCAAAAAGATCCATGTGAAGTAGCTCAAGCGGTCTTCTCGTGGTCATGATGTTCTTCACGGGATGACTTCCTCCAACCTGTTTTCCTGCTTGACAAGCACTACAAAGTCTATCCTTGTCAAATATGACATCTTTAACACCAAGGATATGATCACCTTTAATAAGCTTATCAAGATTTTGCATGCCCACATGACCTAATCTTCTATGCCATAACCAACCTTTAGAAGATTTAGCAATCAAGCAAGTACGAGGTTGAGCTTTCTTTGTGAAATCAACAATGTATAGATCACCTCTACGAATACCGGTAAAGACCATATTATGATTATCTCTACGAAACACTTGGCAGTCTACTTCAGTAAATAGAACATTGAAACCGAAGTCAGCTAGTCTAGATACCGAAAGGAGATTGTAACCAAGGGATTCAACGAGCATAACGCTTTTGATAGAGCTATCATTGGAAATGGCCACCTTACCAAGGCCAAGTACCTTACCCTTGGAGTTATCTCAAAAATTTACATACTTCCATGGACCGTCGTTCTTAGCAAGCTCACGGAACATGTCCTTGTCTCCGGTCATATGATCAGTACATCCACTATCGAGAATCCATTCTTTCCCTCCGGCCATGTAGCCACGAAGGTTATCCATAAGACCAAAGTGTCTCATTGACTCTTCAAGGTCAAAGTCACTATCTTCATCCTCATCATAATATCCATGCTCAACATCCTCATGTAAATGATCATCACCTAGAGAGAGTGATTCATTAGATTTATGACCAAGACAATGTGCATGTTTATGAATTCTAATAATTTGTGAGATGATGCTACTAATGACTCCAACATCTCCTTTGGCACGCATAAGATCACGGAGCTCAAATAGACATTCATCAAACTTAGGATCACTAGGATTCATGTTATGAAAAGCAATAGACTTTCGAAGAATCTCATCTAGATTTTTCAAGGAATAGTTTGGAAAGCGCTCCTCAAGATATTTCCATATAGTGTAAGCACATTCAAAGGTAGGCAAGCATACAAGCAAATTTCTAGGCAATCCTCTAATGATAAGATCAATAGTTCTAAGATTGCGAGTCATGTCAAGATACTCATCGGGGGTAGGATGCAAAGGATCAATGGGGGGTACATAAGGGCTAGTAATATACTTGTTCAAATCATATTCATTGAAAATCTCAAGCATCTCATTCTTCCAAGAACTATAGAACTCTTCGTCAAGCATAGGCACTCTACGTCTAATACTCCCAATCATAGACTCATCCATCTTCCTCCAATGGTGATTAAACCAAAGCAATGGAGACCAAAGCTCTGCTACCAATTGAAAGGATCGAAAAGAGGGGTCTACAGGGGGGTGATTAGACCCTCAACAAGAAAAAGTGATAGTTTTTAAGTTCTTCAAGTTAAGGTGGAGTTTTAGCACAAGTTTAAGCATTCACAATACATTTCAGGCAAGCATGGCAAGAGTATATGCAGCGGAAAGAGTAAAGCATGCTAATTGCAAGAAAGTAAAGGGATGGGATTGGAGTGTGCAAACGCAATGAAGACACGAAGATTTTTGGCGTGGTTCCGATAGGTGGTGCTATCGTACATCCACGTTGATGGAGAGTTCAACCCACAAAGGGTAACAGTTGCGCGAGGCCATGGAGGGCTCCACCCACGAAGGGTCCACGAAGAAGCAACCTTGTCTATCCCACCATGGCCATCGCCCATGAAGGACTTGCCTCACTCAGGTAGATCTTCACGAAGTAGGCTATCTCCTTGCCCTTGCAAACTTCTTGGTTCAACTCCACAACTTGACGGAGGCTCCCAAGCGACACCTAACCAATCTAGGAGACACCACTCTCCAATAGGTAATAGATGGTGTGTTGATGATGAACTCCTTGCTCTTGTGCTTCAAATGATAGTCTTCCCAACACTCAACTCTCTCACACAGATTTGGATATGGTGGAAAGATGATTTGAGTGGAAAGCAACTTGGGGAAGGCTAGAAATCAAGAATCTTGTGGTCGGATTGGAATATCTTGATCTCAACACCTGAGTAGGTGGTTCTCTCTCAGAAAATGTATGCTGGAAGTGTAGGCACGTTCTGATGGCTCTCTCACAAATAGAGAAGGGGGTGGAGGGCTATATATAGCCTCCACACAAAATCCCACCGTTACACACATTTGACCCAACTCGGTCAGACCGAATAGATGAACTCGGTGAGACCGATTTAGTTCAAAATGTGAACATTAGGAATCTCGGTGGGACCGACTGGAACAACTCGGTGGGACCGATGTGCTAGGGCTTAGGGCAAACATCATCTCTGTGGCACCGATTGCATCAACTCGGTGAGACCGAAGTGAAGCAATAATGAAACAGAGAGAATGTCAAGCCAACTTGGTGAGACCGATTGCATAACTCGTGAGACCAAAATAAATGCAACAAGTCACAGAGTGCTGGCAAGGCCATCTCGGTGAGACCGAGACCCGTATCGGTGAGACCGAATCGCTAGGGTTTCTGGCAGTGGCTATGTCATACGAACTCGGTGGTGCCGGGTAGAAAGAATCGATGGGGCCGATTTGGAATTTAGGATTTTGACATATTTGGATGGAGAAAGTGTTTGAGGGTATTTGGAGTAATATCACTAAGCATTTGAGCAAGCAAGCCATTAAGCAACACCTCATCCCCTTTTAAGAGTATTGGCTTTCCTATGGACTCAATGTGATCTTAGATCACTAAAATGGAAAATGAAGATTCTTTGAGCCTTAGCCAATGCATGTCCTTGACATCTTGAAGGGGTTCCACATCCTCTTGTCCTTTCCACGCCATTGTTGAACTTGTCTGAAATACACTAGATAAAGGCATTAGTCCAACAAGAGATATGTTGACATTAATTACCAAAATCACCGAGGGAGCACTTGTGCTTTCATTACAGTTTCATTGCAACCTTTGTAGGAATTTAGAATGAGGCCAGACCCTCGATTTAAGCACTTTGATTCAACGCGTCGGGTACTTAAGTCCTCAAACCTGAACAACTGTTGTACTTTTTAAAACTACACAATGATCCCGAACATAGCACTTTATATATATATATATATGTTATTGGTGTTTCATTGGAACCTTTGTAGGACTTCAGTATGGAGCTAGACCACCAAGAAGCATGGTCAACATCGGAAGGAAGCACGACTACCCTGCACGGACATCATTGGAAGGAGGCACACACGCCATTAAATAGTAGCATGGTTACCATCGCAACGATGCATGACCAACATTGAAAGCATGGATGGTTTCCATTGGCTGGGTGGTGTTTGAATTTCCTAGCTAGATGCCATGTTTTGTTTTATAGAAGCAAACAGTGAGTTTTTTGTATGCATATTCTATTTTCTTTGGAAGCAATAGTTCAGTGCATGCATTGTTGCTGGCATAGTGGCATGCAGAAGTAAAATTAGTCTTTTTATTGCAAAAAGAGTTGTAAATTTTTTTGTGTTGAATGAATTTGTATCTTTGCCTGCAAACAAATTGAATATGTATCCGTGTATATTCATGCCATTTATCCACACAATTTCCATTGCGAGGCAAATGTTTCAATCAAACATGAATATAGCTTCTACTTTATAGAAAAACAAATGCTTCCAAATTTTTAGATGATTTGAAAATAATTTGGTTAATGGAAGCATGATTTTAACATTGTGGTTTGATAGAAACGTATTTACCAAATATAAAGTTCTCATTCCATCTTTGCGCTACAAAAAAACATCTACGTAACAATTCATTTCCTTTATTTGTTTGTTGGAAGCAAATCTCTAATTTCCAGGAAGCAACAATTTTTGTATTTTTTTGTTGGAAGCAATCATGACTTACCAAAAGAAGGAAAATGGAGTTTTTAACGTAATTTTTGGCAAGCATTAGTTTCTATTTTTTTAGGGAAGCAAATCTTGGCTTGCCAAAAACAACAGAAAATAGAGTTGTTACCGTTAAATGGGAGCATATCATCATTTCCACCCGGAGTGTTCTTGTTTTCCTTCGATCTAATAAATAAAATTAAAATCCCCAAGAAGAATTCAATTATCCGATTCCGCAATACATGTATTTTCTTTAAATTGACGTGGAGGACTATGTTAGTGTGGTGTCTAGACTTTGTCATAAAGAGCAGAAAAACTTTTGATAAACTTTGGCATATGGATCATATTTGTCTAGACTTTGTCATAAAGAGCAGAAAAATAGCTTCGTAGGTTCAATGTCTTGGTTGGGGCTGTGTGGCGGTGGTGATGTCTCTCAGTAGGAATAATGTCAACCATGTTCGATCCCCGCCCCGATGGTGTGAATATCATGCTCGGAGGACGTGTGGAGGTGTGTCTCCGTCGGGTCTCACGGGATTCGATCGGTGCTGGTATTCAGTGGTTCTATTTAGATTTAGTTTTTTGTTTGTCTTCGTTTGTGTGGTTACAGGTTTGATCTTTCTGATCTACAACTCTCTTCATCGGGGAGTGTTGCTGCTCTAGTGCGCTGGTCCTTTGGGGCCTTAGCACGATGACTTCCCGATTATCTACTACAACAAGGTTTGCCCAGCTCCGGGAGGGAGGGGCGATGATGGCGGCATGTCTTCGGCTCACTCCAGTGCTTGTAGTCGTCGCTAGGTGATCCATGGAGCTGGTTGTAATTTTTATTACCTCTAGTGTTCTGTGTGCTGCGATGATTGATGAATAGATTGGAAATTTCTCTTACAAAAAAATAAAGAGCAGAAAAAACTATTGATAAACTTTGAATACTTATTTTTTTATTAACGTATTCTTGTTCGTTAACAAATCCCAATGTTTTTTTATTTTCACTCCCCTACCCAACAAAATCGTTTAATAATCCAAATATTAGTTTATACCTTTTCCTTTAGTATACAAATTAAAAAAATTGGTGGAGACCATTCGGGTACACATGTCTCGGTATTTTTTTTGCCATGCAGTTGTGTTGATGCAGCAGGAGCATTGGCATTCGACATGCACTGTACTGACACTATACGGCCAAATAATTGCACACGAAGATGGTCGCTAAGAGCAAATGAAATATTAGCACTCTATAAGGGCTAATACAAAGGACTTTATATCTTTCTATAGCTCAAACTCGCACCGTACGCCTCTAGGATAAAAAGTTGGCACGTTAGACTTCTGACCACCTTGCTAATCAAACCTTAATAAGCAAAACTTGATAAAACTTTTGTCTCCTAACCCACCAGCTTAGAAATCAAGGGATATTTGAAGCAGACAGTAGGAGAGCGTGGGGGGGGGGGGGGGGGGGGGGGGGGGGGGGGCGAGGCGAGGCGGCACAGAGGCATGCAGGAATCTTGACAGGAAAGCTGTCCACCAGTGGGCCCCATCAGATGAATACACAGGAGGGAAATGCATGCATTGGATGAAATAGGAGAGCGTGGGGGTGGGGGGACCGAGGGATTTTTTTGGAAATAGTACTTTTTTCTGAACAAATTCGGAAAATAAGATCCAAAAATCAGATATTGCAAAACTAGTACACGGTCATCCTACCGTTGGACGAATCTGGACGTTTCGGTCAACCAGTGACCAAAACATGACGTGTCGTCCACTAGTTGGATGAAACATCTGTTTCGTTCTACCAAAAGCCGAATCATCTATTTTAATCTAACAAAGGCCGAATCATCCATGCATTTGGGTACGAAGATAGTTTCATTTTCCTGAAGACCGAAAACTCTATTTTCTTTCCCCGCCATTTTTTTGCCGCCAAAATTCTTCCTACCATTTTCGTTGCCGCCAATATTGTTTCCGCCATTTTATTTTTCACCTTTTTCTTTGCCGCAAATATTTTTTCGCGCCTTTTTTTCTTGTCGCCAATATTGTTCCCGCCATTTAATTTTCCACATTTTTTCTTTGCCGCCAATATTGTTCCCGCCATTTAATTTTCCACATTTTTCTTTGCCGCCAATATTATTTCGCGCCTTTTTTTGCCACCAAAATTCTTCCCGCCATTTTTGTTGCCGCCAATATTGTTGCCGCCATTTTATTTTCCACTTTTTTCTTTGCCGGCAATATTATTTCACGCCTTTTATTTGCCGCCAAAATTCTTCCCGGCTTTTTCTTTCCCGCCATTTTCGTTGCCGCCTTTTTTTCCCGCCATTTTCGTTACGGCCAATATTGTTCCTGCCTTTTTCTTTCCCGCCATTCTCTCCCGCCATCTTCTTTCCCGCCATCCTCTCTTCTCAACCTATAAAACCCCCTCCACACTAAGGAGGGTAAGCAGGCCAGTGTAGTCTCGTCAAGATGTCCGGTTATACTTTCGATCGTAGTTCTTTTCACCCTAGTATGTCCAAATGTCTTCTGAGCTTAGCCTTTGATTTCAAGATAGACAACAGGATAGTTCCATGGGACGAACTCCTCAGTAGTGACACCTTACTAAATGAGTTGGCTCACACATTAAGTAGGTGTGGGTGGCCTGCAAGGACCTTTGAGGAGATACAAAAAGAACTTCTCAGGTTGCAAGGAAGGTGGAAGAAGCAACAACATAAGGGTGAAGCATTCCTAAATGTTGCAGCAGAACATACTTATTTATGGACCCAAGACAGCGAGGACGAAGACGATATTTTCATGCCGAGCACCAAGAGCAAGAGTACCGCATCGTCGAAGGCCAAGAGTGCCACATCGTCGAAGGCCAAGACTGATGCATCGTCGAAGGCCAAGAGTGCCGCATCGTCGAAGGGCAAGAGTGCTGCATCGACGGAGGATGACGATGATGCCTTCATGTAGTTTGTAAGCTATATTTTTTAATTCAGATGTACTTGTATCTTAATTGTAGGAGCATTATGTTGTATCTTAATTTCCCGTTGTAGTTGTTGCACGACGTTGTAGAATTAGTTTGTAGTGTCTTTTTGTAGAAGCATTATGTTGTATCTTAATTTCCTGTTGTATTTGTTGCACGATGTTGCAGAAATAGTTTGTACTATCAGAATTATCATATGCATTATGTGTCTCATACATAGATAATGGCTCATAGATAGATAAAAGTCAGAAAAAAACATAGATAGAAATATGTCTGATGCATAGATAAAAGTCTGAAACAAACAAAGATTGAAATATGTCTCATGCATAGATAATAGTATCACTCGGCTCTATGAGGATGCGTACGCTGTCTCGGCGGCCGAGGACCGGAAAGCGTGAGTGGGATCCTCGGACGCACATGACGTAAACCTGGGCCGTACAATGGCTCGTCAACCTCTGGTTGTGTCTCCTGCGTGAAAGGTGGTGGCGGAGTCTGATAGGCTTGCGGGTCTCCCAAGACATCTGAATGGACATCTGATGAGCGGTCAGAAAACGCGGCAGTATGTCCCCCAGACGAAGCCTTGTACTATCCCTCAGTAGTGTCTGTGGTATGAACGATGTCATAGTGAGTTGCATATTTATAATCAATTACTAACAAGAATGATGAATTATTACCTTGCCACATATGTTGTTGCGACTCCCACACCTGTTGATGAAGCCAATCCTCTTCCTGTTGCGGCCCCTGTTGCTGCTGCCATGATGAACTTCTGGGCTGGAAAGGAGGTGGTGCCCTGGGAGGAATCCGAGGCAAAACATGTGGTCGCGGACCCTGACGGTGCAAAGAGTGCCGAGGGGCTAATACCTGTGGGCGCGATTCCTGACGCCGCAAAGAGTGACGAGGGGGCGAAACATGTGGCCGCGGATCGTGAATGTCCAATGAGTGATGCGGGGGGCGCTATGCTGCTCGACGAGGCACAATGTTAGACGAGCGCGTACATGAAATAGCCTACTTGATACCTCGAAGATTCTCTTGAAAACGCCTCAACCAGGAGACGTGCTCCTCCTAGGGGAGAAGAGGCCCAGTCTCAACCCGGTGAATAAAAGCAGCAACATCCTCCTGAGCCTGTTCAGTCAACTCACCCTGAAAAGAATAAACACAAAGTTATATACGTATTCAAGATTTGATACGTGCACGCAATTGAGGGACATGATACTTACAGGATGGTGTCTGATCCCCACCATATAAACCGAGGTCCATGTGCATCAGGACGTAAGTTCACCATCCCATCGGCTGGCCAAAGACCTGCGAAACGTGCCTGCATGCCCTCCCGCCAATTATCTGGTAGCTCCAACGGGCCTATGGCCTGGCCCGCTAAAGGTAGTCCCAACAAGTAGGACACATCCTGGAGAGTAGGCGCCATCTCTCCCCAGGGAAAGTGAAACGTGTAAGTCCCAGGCCTCCATCGGTCCACTAAGCATGTGAGCAGTGACCTGTCGTAACCGAAATGTTTGTGCTTCTCTCTGTACTCATTGATGTCCTCATCGCCCACCTCAGATGCTGGGATGTGAACCCACTCCTCTCTAGTGGCCTCAACCATACGTGCCAAAGGTAAAAGTCCAGCCCAAGCCAACGTGCAAAATAAGAATGCAAAATTCAATTAGTGTGTACATATTTTCAGCCCATACTACTGGAATAAGAATGACACATACCTATCAGCCCAATCAGGGTGTATCATCCAGTCAGACTTTGGAGTGCGAGTGACCAACACAGGGAGCTCATGACCAGCCTCCATATGTTTAGCCCGATGTTTTACATCAATCGTAGGATTGAGCAAAGGATACTGAGCCATTTCTGCACAAAGTAAAACATAGTCCGCACATATTACAAAGTTAAACATAGTCCGCACATATTACAAAGTAAAATATAGTCTGCACATATTAAAAATAAAACATAGTTCGCACATATTACAAAGTTAAACATAGTCCGCACATATTACAAAGTAAAACATAGTCCGCACACTTCAAATGCTGGGAGTTCTCTCTCCCTCACCCTCTCCCTCCCTATCGTCCTCGACTGCCTCGGCCACGTCCACGCCTTCCTACTGACGTTGCAGCCACTGGCATTGTAGCCGTCGATGTGGACGCACCAGCAGTATCACCACCAACGGTAAGAGTGGGACAATATTTCATCCTATGGCCATATCCAGCGCATAGCAAACATTGTCTAGTACACCCACCGGCTTCAGATTCGTCCATATCATTACAGATGCGACATACCTTCCTTCTACCTCTACTTGTCCGCATCATATCTGGGTCTGGGATGTATTGCCTGTCATCCAGGTTAACCGTGTTGAAGTTACCCATAACTCTAAATCCATCCATCTCACTGGTCCAAGTATTCTGCACCGACTCTTTTAGATAATATTCAGACACGAAAGAGATCGTGTCCATTTTTAACTGGCCACATGCATCCAACACATGTGAGCAAGGCAAGTGGAGCAGCTTCGGTTTGTTGCATGTGCACTCACATGTTAGCCTGACTCCACTTCCAATTTTCACCTCGTGCATCTTCAACTCATTTGCAGAACCGAATCTATCGGTAGGTAGGCGCACCTCATACCTCCTTTCTTGATTACCAATGGCTGTGACACTGTGCAACTTTGCTTTTTTGAGCTTCTTCGCCATGTACCGCATAATCTTTTCATAGTAAGGTGTTTCAGGTTTCTTCTTAATATGCTTCTTAGATTTCAAGCGCCTATCTCTGAAATACCTCACCGTGCCATGAAAAACACCCTCGACAATTGCTGTTAGTGGCATACACCTATTCCCTCTAAGGACAAAGTTATAAACCTCAGCAAGGTTGGTTGTCATGGTGCCATACCTTGCTCCATGGGTGTCATGAAGCAAAGACCACTTCACGGGAGGCTCTTTCTCTATCCACTGTGAAAAATTCTTTATTGCCCTCCCCTTCTTTCTCTTCGTACGGGGCGGGTCAAATGCTGGCAAGTCACAAAGCTCAATTGGTTCTAGCTCTGTGTTAGTTGGTTGCTTAGCCTGTGCAGCTCTCCTTTCCTTAACCCGTGCCTTCGTGAACTCATCGAGCTTCTTCCACAAAAAATCATACTTTTTTGTTGGTTTTGTGCGCACAGCTTTTTGAACATATTCATGAGGCGCTTATTCTTGAACTAGGAGTAAAAATTAGCCCCAAGATGGCTCATGCACCATCGGCTCTGCATGTCCTGCCATGGTGCTGGTTCGTTCAAACCTAGCGTCTGCAGTGTCTGAATGGCCGCTAGTATACCCGGATGCCTGTCATGAAGGATGCACACATTTGGCCGGTCCTTCACAATTGCAATTTTTAGCTGCCTAAAGAACCATAGCCAACTCTCCAAGTTCTCACCCTCCACGAAGGCTATAGCAAGTGGGAGGATCTGATTGTTGCCATCCACGCCTATAGCGGTGAGGATCTAACCCCTGTACTTACCAGTGAGAAATGTACCATCCACACACAACACAGGCAGGCAATGACTGAAAGCTTGGATGCGTATAGCGAAAGAGAAGAACACTCGATGCAGCACCTTATAATATGGGAATTCGGGCAGCGTAAAGTGTTGGATGTCGACATGTGTGCGAGGATTCCTCGCCTGCAATGTGTGCAGGAGACGGACAACATTATCATACGAGTCGATGAACGTCCCAAACCTCTTCTCCATCGCTCTCTGCTTGGCCCTCCAAGCCTTCCCATATAGAATTTCATAACTATATATGCTCTTAATTGCATTCTGAATGTGTTTCGCTTCCATGTCTTTCTTGGTCACTATCTCACTGAACATGACTTCTGCAATGAGACTTGAAGTAAGGTTTGGATGATCCACCAGCGGATATTTCATGACACAATTGTGGGGAACAACCTTCGTCACGACCCAAGTCATGTTCCACTTTGGAACATGGGCTTGCACCTTAGTGGGACAACTATCCATAATGCATGACAAAGTCAAGTATTTTTTTGTTGATACATCCGTTTGAAAAACCCTTTGCATGGACATTGCCCACTCTGTCACGGCTGCCTTCAGATTTTTCTTTGTGGTATACATACCCCCTATTTCGACTTTGCTCCAATGATACTCCCAGGAAGATTCATGACCATCGTTCATGGTCATGCCGGTCGAGAGGCTCTGATTCCGTGAAGCAGGAATCGGTACCTCCTCGTCGTTCTCTTCACCATCTTATTCATTTGAGTTCTCGGAATCAAGATCCTCCGCCAATCCATCCTCGTCTTCCTCTTCCATCAGATTCTGCATTTCCGATCCTTCCTCATCCCCATCAGCCTCGCCACTATGAGGATCTCCTATGTTCTGACTACTCTCCCCTGCATCGTAGTCCCCTCCAACGTGTGACCCATAATCTGACTGACCCTCGAGTTCAGTACCACCCATATGTTCTGACCCAGCTACATCCATCTCATCAATTGGCTGACTAACCTGGCCATGCTCGTAACCACCGCCGCCTTGTACCAGAGGATCCTCCATGGGGATGGGGAGCACTAAGGCAACGGGGTGAGTCCTCCGGCATTTGCAGGATTCTAACCAGGTCACCCACTTATGTGTCCTATCTATCGGAACCAACTCCCAAAAAATTTTTGTACGGGATTTCGTCCACACGGACTAAATACTGACGGTGCACACATTGGGACCAAGCGAGAAATTTGTTGTCAACCAGTGTTTCAACTGATTAATGTTCACTTTTTTTGGATCGATCAGTTGCAACTCCACATATGCAAACTCAGTCAGATCAACCCCACTCTCGTTTGATCGGACATTACCAGGACCATAGTAAACAACAAATTTGACTGATTCAGACATGTCTCCTGCCATAAAAATTCATACCCATCAACCACTAAGTACCACATAATTTTTTATACAATAATCGGAATGTCTGCCACATATACATGACTACCACTAAGCAAACAATCGATCAAACGAACTGAAATTTCAGACATGTCTCCTGCAATTAAATTTCATATTCCCGTCAACCACTACGTACCCATAATTTTTTTACACTAACACAAACGTCTACCACATATACATGACTACCACAAAGTAAATAACCGATCTAATGAACTAAAATTTCAGACATGTCTCCTGCAATTAAATTTCATATTCCCGTCAACCACTACGTACCCATAATTTTTTTTACACTAGCAGAAATGTCTACCACATATACATGACTACCACAAAGTAAATAACCTATCTAACGAATTAAACAATCATTATTTATATTATGAACTAAACAATTTTTTTACACTAACAAAAAAGTGAAGCTCATTAAACCTAAAATAAAATTGCACTAAACAAAAATGTGAGGTTATACCTTTGACGCGTGCTTCTCCGGTGAGCTCATGTCCTCCGCTCTAATCCGACCGCCGAGTTGACCACGGCCAACCCGCACGAGCACGGCCACCACAGACGGCTACCCCTGCCAAGAGCTCCTCCAATGGCCGCCCCTGCCTCACGCCCGCCCCTGCCTCACGCCCGCCCCTGCCAAGCTCCACCACGGCCGGGACCAAGCTCCAATGGCTGCCTCCACGGCCAGCCTCCCTCCTCTACCCTCTCCCCCACACACGGCTCCCGGCTTCCCTCCTCTACCCCATTGCCGGATCGGGTAACTAGCAACCGGTTTCTAGCTCCATCTACTAAATTTAATGGCTAAATGGCCTGGAATCTGAAGAAATAGGCGAAGGAAAGGAAGAACAGAGAGAGAGCCAAGAGAAAGGGAGGCAGGAGGAAGAAGTTGGCGAGCAGCCTTATCTGTTAGCGATTCGTCTAGTGGTAGGACGATTCGTCCACTAGTAGGACAATTTGTCCAGTGGTAAGACGAAACCAGCCAGGCCGTCGGTGGGGTGGGCCGGGGTGGGCCGTTTCGTTCAACGGGAGGACAAAACCCAGTTTTTGTCTGACAGTACGCCGAATCATCTGTGTTTCGTTCAATGGGAGGACGACACATATGATTCGTCCAACGGTAGGATGACCGTGTACTAGTTTTGCAATATCTAATTTTTGGATCTTATTTTCCGAATTTGTTCAGAAAAAAGTAACATTTCCAAAAAAAATCCCAGGACAGAGGCATGCAGGAATCTTGATAGGAAAGTTGTCCACCAGTAGGCCCCATCAGATGAATACACAGGAGGGAAATGCATTCATTGTATGAAATATAGTGGAATACTACTATTTCAGGTGGGGCCTTTGTCAGCTTTCTGCTAAAAGAGACAGAGGAAAGGGTCTGACCTGCAGCTCAGATTTCCGCTGCATACGGAACTCGAAGGTAATAAACCACGTCCGTGCCCGGGGGAATCGAACCCGGGTCGCTCGGGTAGGAGGGTAGGGGCTCTATCACTGGGCTAGGCTAGGGGTGTTTGACATGGAGGATGGATGGTTCCATTTGAACCAGCACAAAGCAGAAGTTGGCTTCTTCTTCGTTGATAGAGAAGAAGGTGACAACGCTGACGAGCAATGGGGCGACGGCGGGACTCAGGAGGTGGCGGTGGGTGTGCGGGTTTTGGAGTGGGGGGGTCGGCTCGCGCAAGCAGAGGTTGCGGGGAGCTCGAGCTCGAGTGTTGCTCAGCTCGGGGCCATGACATGGCTCGGTGAGGTAGGGAAGATGGGTACGTGAGGCGAGGCAAGCAGCCAGGCAAGGCGCAATGAGGCGACAAAGAGCGTGAGCGTGCACGTGCTGAGGCGTGGGTGTGCATGAACGCAGCGACAACAGAGGCGGCGAGGTGCGGCTGGACTGCGCGCATGTTCAGGAGTGGCCGCACGGGGCTGAGCCTGGCTAGCCATGGCTACAACCATGGTTGCCGAAGACAATGCTCGGAGGTGCGTGGGGCTCAGGTGTTGGGTGTGTGTGCATGTGCAAATGATGCAAGGCATGAGCTTGAACTTGTTCCCCTGGTCGGCCATGGCGGACGGCCTCGGGGTTGCGGGGATCGACGGATATGCGGACAACGAGACGGGAGAGAGAGATGGGGAGGAGCAGAGCTTCACCGTGGGGTGCTTACTGGAGTCGTACGAACTCGACGGTGAACGGAGAAGGCAGAGAAGGCGCTGACAGTGGCGGAGGGTCTCGGCCCGAGAATGAAGACGACGTAGAGGACATCGTGGAAGGAGCTACGGGGACCGTGTGGACGCGTGCGTAGTCGAGTAAGACAACTGACGGTGTCCTAGACTAGGGGGTACTCACCACATCGTCTCCCGACCAGCTGGATCGGGCCGAGGACTCCCATGGCGGTTCTCTCATGGGCCACTTCGGGTAGCCCATGCCGCATACAAGGAAGATTCCACAAGACTTGGTGATCAAGACAAGGACTCCGCTCCACCAACGTAGCCGACTAGGACTCTTGTTATCCTAGGCCTCCGGTACATTATATAAGCCAAGGCCAGGCTAGTTGATAGATTATTATGAAATTACTCATCATACCCCTAGGGTTTAGACCACAACATATGATCTCGAGGTAGATCAACTCTGTACTGGATACGCCATCAATATAAACAAGAGCAGAACATAGGGTTTTACCTCCATCAAGAGGGCCCGAACCTGGGTAAAACACCGTGTTTATCGTCCTGTTACCATTTATCCGAGAATCCACAGCTCGGGACCCCCTACCCCGAGATCTGCCAGTTTTGACACCGACAATGGTGCTTTCATTGAGAGTGCCACTGTGTGGTCGGTAATGGATCAATGGCTCGCCTGCAGATCAACTGCGACATCAGCATATTCGTCGTCGGCTCGACTGGTCACCTTGGCTCGACCTAGGACTGCACTCCGCCTCAGATCATACATCAACTCCGATCTCTATCAAGATCGTGGAGGAATCATCCATATAGCTCGGGGGCTCAACTTCAACATTGTCCTCGGGCGACCATGCTGTTTTTCTATACAGCGGATTTGTATTTGCCGTCGCTGCTTCCTCGGGTGTCTCTTTGACGATTGCTTTGGTGGAATAGTGCGGAATTGTGTATATAACAACCCTGTAAAATTTCATCGCGTTCTGATGGAGGAATCTCCGGCGATCTATGATATACCGGAGCCCTATCAAATCTGGACAAGTTTAGGGCGAGGAGTCCAGTGCCCAGCTCGGACATCATTTGGAAGATCCAACCATTGATCGGCTGCGGAATTACCATATCAATAACCCCTCATAATTTCAGCTCAATCCGACCGTTCAAACTCCGGGAATGGTCCGAGGAGTGCATCGATTTTTGGATCTGTTTTCTGCGCGAAAACGAATCCGACCCGAATTCATCTTTCTTCATGAACGGGATATTGAACATCCTTTTTGGAAGGAAACTTTTTCTAGGGTATTGTGTGTTGTTCTCAAACACGTGCCGACAAATTTTAAAGCCTTTTTCCGAGGCGGTCTTCATCGTCGGGCCAATGTCAAACCGGCCCGAACACATTGCTCCACGGCTGCCGACCTGTGCCAGCATGGACGGCGCCGTCGCTCCATCAAGCCAACGACATATCCTCGGATCATAACCTCGGCGAACCAAGCAAGAGTTCGGCATCGCAAAACACTAACTTGAACAACCCTGAAGCTTTGACTTAGGGATCTATCTCCGACCCGATCCCAGGGTCGGCTTTTATCTCGCATCCAGCTTCAAGGTTGAATGCGACCTCTGCGTCCGAAGATCGGGAGTCAATTCCAGTCGGACTCGCCTCTCTTATCCCGGATCCATCTCCAAGCCTGGACACGACTTCGGCATCCAAACACCATGAGTCAACCCTGGCCGGACTCGCCCCTCGCACCATTGTACCGGAGGACGACCCCGAAGAAATCCCGGATACCAATCCGGCTAATCTCGCCCTGCCAAACGAGATACTACATCGGATCCAGACGATGACCACTCCACCGGACTGACATCGGCATTGAGGCCATATTTCTTTAATTATTTACTTCACTTAAATTAATTAAGTAGAAGATTTTTTAAAAAAAATATATCATTATCTTTATTTGTTATTACTTTTGGTTTGCATTTTTTTATGTGCACAGGTAAATCAACATCGACTGGTCTGCGTCGTCTGCTCCAACATCTCAGCTGGACCGGGGGCTTCGTCATCGCTTTATCGACCTACCCGGAGACTTTGGCGTCACCAGCCGACCAGCTTCGTCACCTCAGCTGGACCAAGGGCTTTGCCTTGCCACATCGACCGAGCGGCGTCGCCACTTCATCAAGCCGAGTTCTTCGCTCGGGCACCTGATAACCGGCTTGGGGGCTGGGATCTCAACCCGCTGCAAGCTCGGCCCACGTCATCAACGCCGAACACATTAACCAGCTAAGTCGCTTTCATGCTCAAAGTTTTTAAATTTTTAATTTGTGTTCGGTTCGACCATGCTCACATACGTTGTTTGTTAAAAGAAACTCCCTCTACCCATGTTAACTGGGGGCTCTTAAAATTTATATGAGCCATTCTATAATAAATATTTTTTCTTTCTTCTAAGTCATTGCAAAGTCTTTTTTCACTACTCCTTTTTCCGACGAGAGTGTGTGGTCAATAGCTGGATAGCCTGTTTTCTCTCTAAAGCCGCTCGCATTTAGTTCTCTAAACTGGCCAGAGAAACACTCCGCATTCGGGATAGGAGGTTGAAGCCGAAGGCTGACCCGCTTGAAATCTGGAGATCGGATGTATCATGTTAAAGCACGACGGAAGCATAAATTAATTTTAAGACCAATTTCGGATTGGCACCAAAAACTTGATTTAGTTCGGGCGTAAAGTTTTTACTGAAGTTTTTTGGTTTTCTAAGCCTATGGCACTTTTAACCTATTTGTGTGTTTCCAGCATAGGTCTCGCAGTGCAATGCCAGACACCTTTACAGATTCGGCAATATCAACAGGGGGCTGCAATTAGAGCCGAACCCCCCAAAAGCCAAGGTAATTCATGGAGTCCTCGGCAAAACATTCTCAGATATTGCTTTATATGCATCGGTTTCGAATTGTGTCTTCGGTCAATAATTGGGTTGCCCGGCTCCTGTGCTTGCCTCCTATGTTCCACTTTGTTCGGCTAGGTGTGCAAAGGGAGAACCAATGCAATTGTGCTTCTAGCTTGAATGGTTAAGCGCCTCAGTGGAGAAAGCCGAAAACTGACTTTCACAATAAGCGTAAACTGGTCAGTGATCCGATGACTATGTCAAACTACAAATCGATAGAGGTCACCCCGTGTTAAACGATGGGCCTTTCATAATTTTGGCTGAAGTGTTACTGGTTTGACCTCGGTTGACGTCGAATACTAACCAGGGGCTAGTAACTGGCCCCGAACTTTAAACTACTATGACTAAGTGAAAGTTATAAAGCCTGCATATCTGATTGCCTCGTTTCCGCCTCCGGGCACCGAGACGTTGGTTAAGGGTTGTATTGTTAGTACGGAAACACCCTGTGTAGTATCTACAAAGGGGTGGAAGCCGACAATGGGCCACTTTCAGGTTATAAACAGTCTCAATGGAGAATTTGCCTTCCGTAATTATCGTAATAAAGCCATAAATATGCATCAATTTGACTTAAGATTTTTGGCCAAGCTGGGTTGCCTGGCTCCTGTGCTTACCCCTACGTTCCCGATTGTTCGGCTAGGTGGTAAAGGGAGCACCTCTGTGATTGTTACTATCGGGTCATCCGGGTTAGTACCTCAGACTGGGTAAAGCCAAAAGCTAGCCATCTTAAAGGATATCATTGGTCGGCAACGATGGAAGTGAAATTTCTGTTCATTATGGACCACAGAGTTCGGGAACTTTCCCTGAACTAAATCCTCAATATTTTCCTCACATTGATCGAAGATGAGGTTTGATGATTATGGTCAGCATGACAACCCAAAGAAATGAACCGATGGTGGAACTATTTTATTTGGAAGATGTTTCTTACGTTAAATAGTAATAACATATCTCTCCGCATACCTTTGTTTATAAAACTGTATGGCCGGATTGCCTCGTTTGCCATAAATCTTTGCCCTTATAAAGGCTTTATAAAGTGGGGCAAACACTCCCCGGCTACTGGCCAAGGAGGTTGAAGCCGATGGTCGGTCAACAAAGTTCTGTACAATGCGGATCCGAGCATTACTGATGTAAAGTACTTGGGTACATAGAATCATTACACATAAATTGCGACCAAAAGTCAATATATTGCAGCCAATCTTTTAAAAAGTCAAGGGCACAATCTCGCTGAGACAACCGAGCAGCTGACGTAATGCTATGATAATTCCCTATTGGCAGTGATTTCCTATCTATTACGGCCCTTGAGGCCAACCTTGGTGAGCTCAGCTTTCGTTAGCTCTAGCTCCTTTAAGAGATCTTTATTCTCTTTCTGAGAAGTTTGTGTTAAACACAACAATTTGTGTTGTCAAACGGATATCGATCCTTAATTCGGCCACCCGTGCCCACATTAAGGCTCGGGGGCTACTGGGCTTCGCATGTATCATTTACAATTATTAAAGGGGAACATCGATCTCCTGATCAGGTGTTGCCACCCGACCAGTGGCTCGGGGGCTACCGCATTGCCTATTCAATGCAGAAAAATTTAAAATGCCCAGTGTTCGGCTTGACAGAGCTATGGGCAAATGCGTCTTCAGACAACAATTGGTACCATCTGGGACCTATCCGGCATCAAGCTAATATATTACGACGACTTCTCAAGACGCTCTCTCAAGGGCCCATCCGTCGATCACTATCTCCTCTAATATATTACACCGCGTTTCTATTTCTACGTATGCTGCCGAGCTAGGAGTTGATCCTCAGGCCGTCTCAGGGGCTACTAGGATCAGTGGTTTCATGTTTTCATTCAGGTGTATCTTGGATTTTAGGCCGACACACACACCTTGAGGGCTACTGGCTATATATCTCGGCAGAGAAGAAATTTCACCAATCATGAAAAATATATCCGCTAAAAATCAGCGCAAGCCTGAGGTGGTGCACCACTTCGGAAGCAGTCCGGCATAAAGCTCGGATGCAAGTGGTTGGCTCCCTAGAGAGCGGATCCGAATTAAGCTCGGCTGAATTCTTTCAACTTTTTCAAGACCGAGGTAGTCTATGACACTTCGGATGCAGACCGGCGTTGGAGCTCGGCTGCAAGAAGATACCTCGGAAGCAGTTCGGCATAAAGCTCGGATACAAATGGTTGGCTCCATAGAGGGCATTTTCGGCATTAAGCTCGGCTAAACTCCTTCGACTTTTTCGAACCAAGGTGATCTACGACACCTCGGATATAGTCCGGCGTTGGATCTTGGATGCAGTTCGGCGTTGGAGCTCAGCTGCAAAATGACACTTCGGATACAGTCCGGCGTTGGAGCTTGGACGTAGTCCGGCGTTGGAGCTCGGCTGCAAAAAGACAACTCTGATCCAGTACGACGTTGGAGCTTGGACGCAGTCTGGCGTTGGAGCTCGGCTGCAAAAAGACAATTCGGATGCAGTCCGGCGTTGGAGCTGGGATGCAGTCCGGTGCTGGAGCTCGGATGCGAGAGGACACCACCGCATGGGAAACACTTCAAACCCAAGGTGTGGTGTAAAAATAACAAGGCATTGATAAAGGCCGAAGACTTAAAGGGCTCCTCGGATGCCCGATGTGTAAACTCTTCGGATTTAGCTCGGCAATCCTCAAGATCGAAGATGGGAAGATTTGTTGAACCAGTTTTCAAGACCGACAACCGAAGATGAAGAACAGTTCGATAGAACCGAGGAGCGACCCCAACTTGAAGACCGGTTCAGGGGGCTACTGACGGTGTCCTAGACTAGGGGGTACTCACCACGTCGTCTCCCGACCAGCTGGATCGGGCCGAGGACCCCCATGGCAGTTCTCTCGTGGGCCAATTCGGGTAGCCCATGCCTCATACAAGGAAGATTCCACAAGACTTGGTGATCAAGACAAGGACTCCGCTCCACCAACGTAGCCGACTAGGACTCTTGTTATCCTAGGCCTCCGGTACATTATATAAGCCAAGGCCAGGCTAGTTGATAGATTATTATGACATCACTCATCATACCCCTAGGGTTTAGACCACAACATATAATCTCAAGGTAGATCAACTCTGTACTGGATACTCCATCAATATAAACAAGAGCAGGATGTAGGGTTTTACCTCCATCAAGAGGGCTCGAACCTGGGTAAAACACCGTGTTCATTGTCCTGTTACCATTGATCCGAGAATCCACAGCTCGGGACCCCCTACCCCGAGATCTGCCGGTTTTGACACCGACAACAATGACAAGGCACGCGAGGCTCCAGACGAAGAAGACGGTGGCTGCTTGTCGGATCATGCCGGAGAGGAGCTCGGGCTCCCTCTCGGCCATGGCGATGGCTTGGCATGGAGAGGCTTACCTAGGTGGCGGCGAGGGCAGGAGAAGGAGGGAATGGAAAGAGGAGGTCTAGGGCAAGGCACAGGACGCGCTAAATAGGGCTCTAGGGCAGTCTCCGGCCATCAAATCATCGGGTGTGCCAACATGGCTCCTCTAGATGGCCTGCCATACATGTTGAAGATGACCCTCTTGTCGCTTGCTGGCTAGGTGGGCTGCGCTGGGAGGAGGAGGCCTAGGGGGAAGCGGCGCTAGGCTGCTGGGTGGCTCGGCTGGGCTGCCTAGAGAAGAAAGGAGAGGCCCAAGCTGTTGGGTGCTGGGTGTGCTGGCCCAAGTGAGGTTTAGGGAAAGATCTCTCCTGTTATTATAATTTGTGTTTACATAGATAAACATAATAGCAAAAGGAAAAGTCAAGGGAGTTTGGGAAAACATGTTGAAGAAGTAAGGATATGGATGGACTCCTGGAACTATGTGCTATGGTATAAAATTGGTCTGGGTATTTTTAGAGACAGGAATAAAAACAAGTTTTAAATTATTTCAAATTTGAATAATTCCAAAGTTCAACCAAACCAATTCCAAAAGAGCTAAAAATGGGCAGAGAGGGTGTAGGCATGGTTTAAGATTAATAGGGAAATAATGAATATTTATGGAGGAGGGGAAAAGGTCACTTGCCAAAAATGAAAGAAAGAAGAAGGAAGGAGGTGATGATGCATGGGACATATGCATAGGGCAAGCAACATTGACAAACATAGTGCAAGTACAACAAGATGAATACCACAATGCATATGAGATGATTTTGGCAACAACATAGGATGGCACAATGCAATACAATGGCAAGAGGCACAATGCAAACACATGGAATAACAAGTGAAATGAGCATGGTGCAAGAAGCAAAGATAAGACAAGGCACTCAACATGATCATGGCATAAACATATAGGAATGAAATATGCAAAAAAATTATGATAATGCAACAAACACAATAAACACATGACAACAACTGCAATAAATGGAAGGCATCTGGAGCATCGGTCTCGGGATGTCACTGATTGTGTGGGTGTAAAAGACTAACAGAGATCATAATTTTTTAAAAAAGTGGATTCGAATATTTGAATAAGAGATCATAGTGTTTCAAACCCATGCATGCATGAATATAATGGTGATACCCGTGGTGTGGTTATGAACATATTATACTATATAACATTTTATTTGAATTTGTGATAATGTGTGGCTTTTGCAGCTCACGGATAAATACTTGTCATAATGTAGGGGGCGGGGCACTATACATTGTGTGATAAACACGGTATACATATGAAACATGGTTTAGATTAGAAACATCTAGCTAGCACTTCAAATGTACTATTATTTGGAATCAACATCAAGTGGATTCAAAATTTTGAATTTGAGTTCATATAGTACACATAGTTCATATCTAACTCTACAGTAATCATGTGGTGTGTTGTTAAGATAATATACAGATGATGGTTTAACTTGGCAACAATCATGATTGTAGATTCTTATTCAAATAGAGAAACGAATTCCAATTTAGTTCGAATTGTAGCAGTAGTATATACATTTGGAATGCACTAAAATGTTCGCATGAGTAGGTTACATGCATTATACAGCTAGCGAAAAATTTAATAGGACATAACATGGATTCATAGTTTTGAATAGCATTTGTACAGTAAAACGGGACAAGACTCTCTTTGTGTGGTGCGAATAGTTTATTTTTTTAATTTTTCGTTGAGGGAAGTGCGAATTGATTTGGTACATTATTACACGTTAGGCTTGTCCTGAAATTTCAACCCGCGCCTTGTTATCCCAAAATTCAGATATCACTTTGTCTCTTTGTGCTCCGAAAACTCACTCCTTCTTAACCCGTGGCATGCTATCCCGAAATTACAACGTGCGTGAAAACTCCCTCCAACTGCCAAATCCCGACATGCGAAATTACCATTCTAACCCCGAGCCGAAAGGGCCGCTAGTTCAAATCAGTGGGGGTACTTTTGTCACACACCCTACATTTTGGACAAGCGTGTCCCTAAGTCATGGTTCCCCCCACCCATCACCTCCTTTTCGCCATTCGAAAATCTAGGCCACCATAACCTCTCTGCTCCAGCCGCGAAACCCCACCCTCCTCCATCCGCCGCCCCACCGCTGCCCAGCTGGAGCCTCTTCCCTGACAATGTCGTCCACCGCAACAACTCGACGTCCCTCATCCACCGCCCCGGATGAGGATGTGTCGTGGGAAACCACGACCACCTATGGGGCCATGAGCCCCTTTTGGTTCGGCGGGGGGATGGTCATGTTGCACAAAGAGCAGAGAAGCGTCGCGCAGCATGGCAGAGATCACACGGGTAGTCTTTACCCAGGTTCGGGCCGCCACGAGGCGTAAAACCCTACTCCTGCTTTGGTGGATTGATGGTGGATAATGGTGGTGAACGTAGCACACTCGCCCGGCAAGGTCGCTCTGGGGGCGAGAGTGGCTACACGCGTATGGATATGCGAGGGTCCAACCCTTTCTACGGTCACCATGGGCCTCCTTTTATAGATTAAGGGGTCAACACAGTGGCAAATTAGACTTTGCGTACTGATTAGATAGCTAACAGTGCTATCATATCTAACTCTGCAGGCTGATAGAGCGCATTAAATGCGCCACTCAGCGTTACATCACAGCTCGCCCGGCAGGCCCTACCAGGCGGTTTTGCCAGCTTCGTGCCTGCTCGCTTGACACGTCTCAGGACGGGTGTTATATGGAGGTGTTTGTTGTAGGAAGTGGCTGCCATGTGGCAGAAAGCAGCCACTTAGTCACCTTGGAGCTCGACACCGCTTTGATTAATGACTTGCGTCGCTTGTGAGGTGGAGCGATGGAGTGGCTTGCTTCCGCCAGCCCCGGCAGGCCTGCCGGGATGATCTGGAGCTTGCTTCCGGGGCAAAACCCAACCCTGCTAGGCTCGCCTGCCCGGCAAGGTAGGTCCTTCCCTTAGTGATGCCTTGTTCCCCTGGCTCACCTTGGCCTTCTCGACTTGCACTTGGATCCTTCAAAGGAATTGATCCTCCTTGTTTGGTCTGATCTTGGTCTTTTAATCTTGTCTCTGGCCTGTGCATAGTCCGTGCAATGGATCCAAGGTCTGTTGCACCAACAGGAGCCCCGGGCCTGGCACGGTCGTGCCACTGGGCGTCATCGGGGTAGGCCCTAGCTATTGCATAGGCAGAAATGTAAGGGCGGCTCCGCCCCTTGAGATCTTCTTTGTTTCTTCATTAACCTGAGCTTGGGTCAGTTTCTGGTTTTCCCCCGCACCGTGCAAAACGTTTAGGGGAGAAACTGAACCATGATCTGTGGGCAGCCCACACCCCATGATCACGGGGTAGGAAACTGCCATCCCACTTCCCTCCTGCCCCGGGGCACCTCCGCCACGTGTACCGCATGCATTGCGTAGGGTAGGTGGTGGATGCAGAGGGCGCAGGAACGGGCGCCATGGCAGAAAGCCAGGCGTCACCGAGTGGTGTAGAGGGGCGGCTCTAATTCCCCAAGCCGTTGGAGGCGCGGGGGAACCGCATTGGAGGAGCAAGGCGGTCGCCTGCTGGATGAGAGGCCAGCCCCCTGCCTTGTTCTCCTATAAAAGGGGGCAGGAGTAGTGTGTCTGCTCACACACCTTCCTTCTCCCTTTCAAAGCTTCCCTTGCTTGCCATTGTGAGGGGGCAAGGGTGTGGTGGTACTCTAGTGGTGGCGACGAGGACTTCTGCTCGACAGCGTCTCCCCCTCCTCTTGATGACGTGGGGGCTGAACCCGCTGTGAGAGGAGGCAGAAGGGGGCGTGGCCAAGGTCGTCACGGTGTGCGCGGCCGAGGGGGCTGGGGCGGCGCCTCAATTGCGCCCACACCGGATGCTCCTCCCCCGATGGAAGGCCACGTCGGAGATCAACCCTTGGAGTTCATCATCAGGTTGTATAAGCCTCCGCACGGCCGCCTCCGCCTCCCTACTCCATTTGCAAGGGTGATGGAGCTCGAACAGCCGCGTGCACTGAGGTTGCACATGAGGGGCTGTGGGAATGGCGGCATGCGGGTGGATGTTGACTTCACTACTGCTCATGTTATGTACGTCCGTCACGGCTGGAAGACCTTTGCTCGAGCGCATAGCTTGTTGGAGGGGCACGTTCTCCAGTTTAAATGAATGGAGAGCGGCCTTCTTTCCGTCAAGGTCTTTGGGCGCTCGGGAGCTCGCTTAGGGTGCTACGCGGAGAGCTCGACTGACGACGAAAGCTCCTCCTCGAGCGAAAGCGACGAGGAGGACAGTGATGGCGATGACGACGGCAGCGACCGAGAGGGCGACAACTCCGACTTCGGCTGAATGTCGCCCGCACCGTTTTCATCAGGCGGTAGCACCGTCATCTGCACCTGCGTTTTCTCCCCGGCAAGGTGCTTTGCCGGGAAGTTGGGTGCAGAGGTGGTGACGGTGCCCCCTGGCTCCTCTAGCAATCCTCCAGCTGGACCCCGGCAGGCTTCCTCTTGGGCTGCAGCTCTGTTAGCCCTGTCATGTTCTGCTGGCCGACAGGTCGCCTCCGCCATGCTCTCCATCGTCGTCTTCGTCCACGCCCTCCCACCCCCGCCGGGCAACCTCTCCTGGAGCCCGACAGGGTCAAGCTGAGCTTTTTCCCAGGCACTCCTCTTGCCCTCTTCGGCTTCTACCGCCATGCCTAGGAGGAGAGGGACAAGAAAGGGCATTACGGGCACTTATCTTTTTTTCAATCTTAAATCTGTAGGCACTTGCCAAATTTTAGTTCAAATAATGTAATCTCTTGTATCCATGTTTATGTTCCGTGAGATTTGTACTTGTTGATCAGCATATTAATGAAAAAGATAAGCTTTGCCGGGCACTTGTGCATGTACTATATCCATGCAGAGGTGAAACGCCTCCATACTTTCATGTAGACAAGTTGGTCCCGGTAAGCTACCTTGCTGGTACCCCATAGGACTGCTGCCGTGAGGCTGAGCCTGCCGGGTGCAGAACCCATTGGGAGAGACTAGCCCCCCGCCAACCCCTTTCAGCCAAAGGCCACTACGACCATCCTGACCAAAGCAGCATTCGTGTCAGTAGATGGGAGCACCTTTGTTTCCGAGGCGGCGAGGTTTTCATATGCACAAGTCCTACTCACGGAACATGTATGGATAAGAGATGGAACTTATCTGTTTGGCTTGCCGGAGACTACAGTGCTGGCTTGTCTTCGCATCCTCTTCCTAGGACTAAGTCCATGGCAGGAGCCTGCAGTTTATGCAAATGAAGATGATCCCAGATGCAATCTATCTACATGATCATGCAACCTATCTACATGAACCATGCGATGCTTATGATATGCTTATGCATGCATGCAACTTGTCGGGGGCCCCCAGTGCTTCATTTATTTCTCTGTTACTCAGGGTCTGCGCCTGGCTTTGTACAAGGGGTTACATGCAGCTGAGGCAAGGCCTCTACAAAAGGGTGGCTGCCGGGCAGGGCCCGACAGCTGCGCCTTACGGGTAGAACTTGCGGAGATGCTCAATATTCCATGAGTTTTGCAATTGAATGCCATCTCCAGTCTCCAGACAGACTGCACTAGGTCTGTTGACTCGTACTACCCGGTAAGGGCCTTCCCACTTTGGCGACAGCTTGTTTGTACCCTTGGTGGACTGAACGTGCCTAAGGACAAGGTCGCCTTCCTCAAAACACCGGGCATGAACCCTGTAGCTATGATAGCGACGCAGGGCTTGCTGATAGCGTGCATCACGCGTAGCAGCCCGGAGACGGTTCTCCTCAAGAAGCACGGCATCGTCACGCATGTGCTGTTCCTGCGCTACTTCATCGTAGGCAAGCACTCGAGGTGACCCGTAAATGAGTTCCGTGGGGATAACTGCTTCTGCCCCATATACTAGGGAGAAGGGAGTCTGCCCGGTAGCTCGGTTTGGTGTCGTTCTGAGGGACAAAAGAAACACCGGCAGCTCATTGATCCATTGCCTGCCGTGCTTCCGCAACTTATCAAACGTTCTTGTCTTGAGTCCCCGCAGCACTTCAGTGTTCGCCCTCTCAGCTTGTCCATTGCTTCTGGGATGTGCGACAGATGCAAATGAGATCTTGCTTCTGAGGGCATGAACATATTGCATGAAGGCGTGTCTCATGAACTGGGTGCCGTTGTCAGTGATGATCCGGGCAGGGACCCCAAAGCGGCACACCAACCCTTTCAAGAACTTGATAGCTGACTAAGCAGTCACCTTTCTCATGGCATCTACTTCCAGCCACTTTGTAAACTTCTCGATTGCAACGAACAAGAATTCAAAGCCCCCGACAGCTCGGGGGAAAGGGCCGAGGATATCGAGCCCCCAGACGGAAAACGACCATGACAAAGGGATTGTCTGGAGTGCTTGGGCAGGCAGATGGATATTTTTGGAATGGAACTGACAGCCTTCACACTTGGTGACGAGCTCAACTGCATCTTCGAGGGCTGTGGGCCAATAGAATCCTTGCCGAAATGCTTTCCCAACCAAAGCCCTTGATCCAATGTGGGAGCCGCACGTGCCTTTGTGCATCTCTGCCAGCAGTTCATTTCCTCCTTCCCCGCAAATGCACTTCAATTTCACACCATTGGGCCTTCTTCTGTATAGTGTGTCATCGACAAACTGATACATACCGGCCCTTCGGGCTACTCTTTCAGCTTCTTCTTGCTCTTCCGGAAGTTCTGCAGTTTGGAGGAAATGGACTATGTGCCTTGCCCAAGTTGGAGCCTGAGGCTCGGCAACGAGGACTAGCGGCACCTCCTCATTCATGGGGGCGCATCCCTTGACTGCGGGGACCAGTGGCCCTACAGGAGGGTGCAGTCCGACAATCGAAGGGGAGTTGTTCCCGGCAGGGTCCCTGTCAGGAGCCCCGAAAGGCTGTACCGGGAGAGGCTTACAGGAGTCCAATTTCTTCCTCTTTCAGGCCATTGTTGTCAGAGATACGGAGGGCTGAGTAAGATGGAGAACAAAAGTCCCTGGTTCCATAGGAATCTTCTACGTAGCGCACTTTGACAGGTGATCAGCAATGCTGTTTTCCGCATGGGTACGTGCTCTATTTGCAACCCGTTGAAGCGCTCCTCCAATCTTCTCACTTCCTCGATGTAAGCCTCCATCAATGGGCTTTGGTAATCCTTGTTGACTTGTCTCACCACCAGTTGTGAATCTCCTCAAATGATCAGCTTCTTGATTCCCAATTCTATAGCAATCCTGGGCCCGGCAAGAAGCCCTTCATACTCTGTTGTATTGTTGGTTGCCTCCTCCCGGGGAAAGTGCATCTGGACGACGTACCTCAGGTGCTCTCCAGTGGGAGCCACGAGAAGCACGCCAGCCCCTACACGTTGTAGGGAGAAGGCACCATCGAAATACATGATCCATTCTTGGGGCGCTTCCTTGCGGGGGATAACTGTTTCATGTACTTCTTCAACAGGGGTTGGCGTCCATTCTGCAATAAACTCTGCCAACTCCCTGCTCTGGATTGTTGATGTGCTTTCAAACTTTAGGCCAAAGTTGGATAACTCCAATGCCCACTCCACTATCCTGCCAGTGGCCTCTGGGTTTCAAAGTATCCTTTGCAACGAGAAGTGGGTGACAACCGTGATCTCATGGGATTGGAAGTAGTGGCGCAGTTTCCTTGAGGGGGCGCTGCACCACCTTCTTCCTTGCCGTGTCCTTGGTGTTGTCTCCGCTGTCGTGCTCTTCTTTGTCCTGATCCGTATCTGGCCTTGCCGGGCCGCTCTCTTCCTCTTCCCCGGGCGGGACACTTGCCGAGGTGGCTGCTTCTTCTACTTCCCGCTGCGCTACTAGGGCCGCACTAACCACTTGATTAGTTGTTGCCAGATATAGCAGCAATGGCTCTTGTGGTTTGGGTGCGACCAAAGTAGGCACAGAAGACAAGTTGGCCTTCAAATCCTACAGTGCTGCATCTGCTTTCGGGGTCCACTTCATGGGTCCTGCCTTCTTCAAAATCTTGAAGAACGGCAAGGCGCGCTCGGCAGACTTGGAGATGAATCTGCTAAGCGCGGCCACGCATCCTGTCAAATTCCTCACATCCTTAACTATCTTGGGTGCCTATATCTGCTCAATAGCCTTGATCTTATCGGGGTTGGCCTCTATCCCACGGTGGGACACAAAGAAACCAAGTAGCATGTCAGAGGGAACGCCAAACACGCACTTCTCCGGATTCAGTTTCAAGTTGATGTCCAATTGGCTCTCCCCTTCTACGGTGGTGGCTAACCTATATATAGTGGCATTGGTCCTCTTCCCCGAAAATGAAGGCGGGAAGGGATTCCACAATGGCCAATTTGAAAGGGGACAAGTAGTACATCTTATCCTGATGAAAGGTGGTCTTCGACTGCAAAGCTTCTGGTCGGGACGCTGCGGTGGGCGCGGCGATGACATCCGTCCTGGCGTCCTGGCGGTCTTGGTGTCATTGCACGGGAATGGAAACCATTGGGTGATTCCTCGGGACCCCGTGCCTGCGCTTGCCTCCTTAGCACCAAAGAGGAAACCTGCTGCTCTGCGCCCGCTGACGCCCGCTTGGCCTTGGTCGTCATGTCTTGCGTCACCTCGACCTCATGAGGTGGGCACCTACATAGAAATCTCCGCTCCTCAGGAGCCAGCCTAAGGAGGCCGCTCCCTCCGGAGGTCTTGATGTCGCCCGTCTCGCGAGGCTTGGCCCCTCGCGAGGGTCTTGTCTTGAAGGTGGTGTAGATGGGCCATACCAGGCCATCGATGCAGCCATGCCGTGGGCTGCAGGCAGGCAAGTCTGGGTACCCTGGTTCCCAGAACGCTGACAGTAGCCCCCAGGCCCAAGGCGCACTCGGACTTGGATTCGAGGCGAAGCCAAAGGGCAAGGGTGAAGCACCGCGGGCCCCAATCACCTGGGGACCGGGTTGACTCGTGGCGCTTGATGGGATGTGGGTGTCTCCACTTCCCGACGCCACCTCGGCAACTGCCCCAGGCTGACAAAAGACTGGCTCTCGCCCCCGAGCCTTCATTGCCCTCTCCTTGTCTTGCTCTATATCCCCTTTCCTCCTACTGAGGATATGTCCAGATCCAGTGGAACTCCTCCACCTTTCCTTGTCTCTTTCCCCAAGTTCTTCGCTAATGGCATCCGGGAAGGCGAAGTTGGCCACGCCAGCCGCGAGCTCCACCTACTCTCCTGCACCGAGGAGAGACACCTCGCTGTTGCGCTCCTGTTGACGGCGGGCGCCAACAACGAGGGGAAGGAAACGATGCTCCGGGCCAGCTCCGCTGAGCAAGGGGCCCTGGCAGGGACATTCTACCCCTTCTTCCTCCACAGCATCTTTGCGGGGCTCATCCCTCCCTTCTCCAAGTTCTTCATCTCTGTCCTGGACCACTACCAGATCCAGGCTCTGCGCCTTCAACCCAACTCCATTCTCCTCCTGTCGATCTTCGCCTTTTACTGCGAGGCGTTTGTGGGCGTGATGCCTTCCGTTGCGCTCCTTCGCCACTTCTTCTACCTTCGGCAGCACGACCCAGCCCAGCGTTCCGGCTGCGTCTCCTTCGCCGCGGTCCACCCCGGCAATGTGCTCATGCGGGCCGGGAAGAAGTTGGAGAGCTTCCTGCGCAAGTGGGTCTTCATGGACGCCGGGGGGCCTCCATGCTCGGCTGGAACTGCCGACCGAGCTGCCGAAGAAGCTCGATTGGTGGGGTCATGAGAAGCTCACCGACACCTGGGTGGCGCCAGTCCTGAAGAAGATGACGGCGGACATGGAGGCCGGGGTGCTGACGGGGGCCATGCTCGTCAAGGAGTTCCTGACGCAACGCCTGGCCCCGCTCCAGGCGCACTCGCGCCCATGTGGGACTTCAAGGGCGCGAAGGACAACATCCGGCTGCGCCCAGGGAGCTTGACGGGCGAGGAGCTGGACAAGGCCATGCATACCCTACTTGAGAAGGATCTGGGCGGCCTCCCGGCGGCCTACATCCCGCTGCACCTTCGGGGCGACGGGGCGGAGCTGGTCGCCGCCATGCCCGTCTTCAACGAGCTGGGGCTCGTGCCGTCGGAACTCCCCAGCTCCCCGGTGATGGTATCTTTCGGCGACGACACCAAGGAGAATGGGGAGGAGGACTCGGACGTGACCGTGGATGATGTAGCGGAGACCTCTCCCCCGCTGCAGAGCGAGCTTCTCCGCGGCCTCTCCGACGACGATGATGCCGCCGAGCCCCTAGACAAGGGATCCCCGCGCTCCACCGGGGTCGTCACGCGGTCCGGGGCCACCCCTTTGCGGAGGCCAGGCCGAACGACTCTGAGGAAGGGCAAGGCGGCATCCCTTCCTCGAGGCGTCTCCTCTGTCTTGCCGTCCATCGCCGCCGCACCGAAACCAGCCGTCGCGCGCCCCGCCGATTCCCAAGGCGCGACAAAGCTCGTGCTCAGGAAGATTGGGGGTGCCCTGGCCTCGGTTAGGAAAAGGGGGTACATTGCTGCTGACGAGTAAGTATCTTACCTTGTTTTTTTTATCGTTCTTGGTGTCGAGCCCGCAGTACTCACTTCCCGGCAACCAGGGCGGAGACCGTGGTGAAGAAAAGGAAGGAGGGAGGCGGAGCCTTGGGGGCACCGCCGTCGGCCGCGGCCACGGTGACCCTGGCGCAGATGGAGGAGATCACCTCGCACCCCCTCGTGACAGAGCGGGCCCCTCAAGGTGCGGTGGCGGAGCCTCAGGAGGAGGCCATCTCCATGGGCCGGCAGGCTCTGGAGCCTCCTGTCCCCATCGCACTTGCGGGGTGTTCGGAGGCTCCAGAGCCCCCAGCCGCCCTTGCTGCTGCGGTGTCGCCAGTCCATGCGCCGGTGCCACCCTCTTCCCAGGCCCTCACGCTGATGGGTTGCAGCCCCCTTGCTAGTCCCGGGGCTCTGGAAGAAGCTTTCTCCATGCTGGACCAGCTACGGACCAATCTCCAGGATGCCGACAGGTGCACGGTGAAGGAGCTGCTGGGGCTAGTTTCGGTGTGGCTCCAAGCCGACGCGTCTGCCAGGACGGCCTGGAGCCGGGCCGAGGCCGTCGCAGCGTGTCAGTGCAACAAACCCTGGGTCTGTTGCCCTGACTATGCACAGGCACGATAACAAGATTACAACACCAAGGCCATGTCAAGATACAAGAGAACAAGATCTTCGAAGAACTAGCATGCTAATTAAGAAGGCCAAGACCAAGACAAAGAAGCGAGACACCACCAGGAGAAAAGCCTCCCTTGCCGGGCAGGCGGACCCGGCAAGGACAAGGGCTCCCCCAGAAGAAAGCATTCAAGACGTCCCGGCAGGGCCTGCCGGGACTCACGAGGGCAAAGACACCTCACCAAGCCATCTCACCATGACCCACGTTGTTGATCAATGCGGTGTCAAGCCGCAAAGTGACTAAGTGGCAGCCATTCGCCACATGGCGGCCTCTTTCTACAGGAAATACCTATAGATGACACCCGTCCTGCGACATGCCAAGCAAGCAGGCATGGAGCTGGCAAGACGAGCCCGGCAAGGCTTGCCGGGCGAGCAATGATGTGACATTCAGCGGTGCATTTAATGCACTCTGTCAGCCTGCAGAATTAGGTATGATAGCACTGTTTGCTATCTTATCATTGCATAATGACTATTTTGCCACTGTGGTGACCCCTTAACCTATAAAAGGAGGCCCATGACATCCATAGCAAGGGTCGGAAAGTTGAACACCCCCACGCTCGTACGCGCGTAGTTACTGCCTCCTCAGGGCGAGCCAGCCGGGCAAGTGTACTATGCTCCACCACCACTTTTCCACCATCAATCCACCAAAGCAGGAGTAGGGTTTTACGCCTTGCGGCGGCCTGAACCTGGGTAAAATTGCCTGTGTGATCTCTGCCGTGCTGCCCCACGTTCTTCTGCTCTTTGTGCAATGCAACATCCCCCCTGCCGAACCAGCAAGGGGCCCCTTGGCCCCATAGGTGGCCGTGGTTTCCCGCGACATCTTTGGCACGCCAGGTAGGGGGATCGCTTGCGCGAACCTGAAAGCGTGTGCAGCGTGTCATCTTCATCACCATCTTTGTCTTTGACGGCGCCGTCGGCAATGGCGCCCAAGAAGAAGCCCGGTGCTACTGCTCACCCATCCACCTCGAAGGCGCCGCCGCCCGCAGCCACCAATGCTGCGGGGGACGCGGAGGTGCACGAGAGTGTGGACGCCGCTGGGGCTGTGGTCGGGGATGGCGGCACCGTCACCACTTCCCCTGCGGTCGAAGCAGGAGGAGGAGACGCCGGAGGAGAGCAACATCAGCAACACTCGATGGCCACGCTCCGCGAGGTACGGGTGAAGGGGCTACTCCATCCACACTCCTTCCCCTCGCCGACGGGCATAGCCACAGCGATGGCGCTCGGTCCGGGGCAAATCGCCGCCCTCCAGCCGCCCCCACCACAGGGGCGGCCGCAGCGCATGCACCTCCCCCGGGATGAATCGACCAGGCTGTTGTGCCTAGTGGAGCTGCTGACCCTCAAGCGCCATCACCGCGCCACCATGCCATCCAGGTGGCCGCCCCGCAATAGCGGGGACGTGATACGGTCGCTGCTGGCCCCGTCAGGAGCCGAGCGACGGCGCGATCTGCGTCATCATTGCCCATACCAAGTACTGCTATGGAGGCCATGGCGCGGGCTCAACTGCTGCTGAGGTTTCTGCTAGCGGCCGAGCAGATGGATGAATGGCGTGCCACCATCCAGAGCCTGCTCGGTGATACGTCTCCAACGTATCAATAATTTTTTATTGTTCCATGTTGTTATATTATCATTCTTGGATGTTTTACAATCATTTTATAGTCATTTTATATCATTTTTGGGTACTAACCTATTGACATAGTGCCAAGTGCCAGTTGCTGTTTTTTGCATGTTTTTTACATCGCAGGAAATCAATACCAAATGGAGTCCAAACGCAGCGAAACTTTTTGTGGATTTTTTTGGACTAGAAGACATCCAGTGGGCCGGAGAAGCACCTGGGGGTGCTCCGAGGGGAGCACAACCAACCAGGGCGTGCCTGGAGGCCCAGGCATGCCCTGGTGGGTTGTGCCCACCTCGGGTGCCCCTCGAACCGCCTCTTTGCTCTATTAATACCCCAATATTCCAGAAACCCTAGGGGAGTAGGCGAAAATCTATTCCTGCCGCCGCAAAGTCCAGAACCACCAGATCCAATCTAGACACCATCATGGAGGGGTTCACCACTTCCATTGGTGCCTCTCCGATGATGCGTGAGTAGTTCTTTGTAGACCTACGGGTCCGTAGTTAGTAGCTAGATGGCTTTCTCTCTCTCGTTTGATTCTCAATACATTGGTCTCTTGGAGATCCATATGATGTAACTCTTTTTGCGGTGTGTTTGTTGGGATCCGATGAACTTTGAATTTATGATAAGATCTATCTTTTTATCCATGAAAGTTATTTGAGTCTTCTTTGATCTCTTATATGCATGATTGCTTATAGCCTCGTATTTCTTCTCCGATATTTGTGTTTTGTTTGGCCAACTTGATCTATTGATCTTGCAATGGGAAGAGGTGCTTTGTAGTGGGTTTGATCTTACGGTGCTTGATCCCAGTGACAGAAGGGGAACTGACACGTATGTATCGTTGCTACTAAGGATAAAACGATGGGGTCTATTTCTACATAAATAGATCTTGTCTACATCATGTCATCGTTCTTATTGCATTACTCCGTTTCTCCATGAACTTAATACACTAGATGCATGCTGGATAGCGGTCGATGTGTGGAGTAATAGTAGTAGATGCAGGCAGGAGCCGGTCTACTAATCTTGGACGTGATGCCTATATAATGATCATTGCCTGGATATCATCATGATTATTTGAAGTTGTATTAATTGCCAAACGGTAATTTCTTCACCCACCATTTGCTATTTTTCTCGAGAGAAGCCACTAGTGAAACTTACGGCCCCCGGGTCTCTTTTCCAATATATTTGCTTTCAAGATCTATTTTGCTATTCGCTCTTTCCTTTATTTGCAACTTTTATTTTCAGATCTATTAAACCAAAAATACAAAAATACCTTGCTGCACTTTATTTTATTTGGCATTCGATCTATCAATATTTATTACTCTCTCATGTCCGTTTCCCAATTTTTGGCGCTGTTGCCCGAAAGGGATTGACAACCCCTTTTACAAGTCGGGTTGCGAGTATTTGTTATTTGTGTGCAGGTGCTATTTACGTAGTGTTGCTTGGTTCTCCTACTGGTTCGATAACCTTGGTTTCATCACTGATGGAAATACCTACCGCCGCTGTGCTGCATCATCCCTTCCTCTTTGGCGAAATACCGACGTAGCTTCAAGCCGCATCAAAAGGAATTTCTGGCGCCGTTGCCGGGGAGGATCTTCAACACATACCAGGTTCCTAATCACAAATCTCATCTCCTCACAATTTACATTATTTGCCATTTGCCTCTCGTTTTCCTCTCCCCCACTTCACAAAAATTTGCCGTTTTATTCGCCCTCTTTTTCGTTCGCCATTTTCTCGTCCGATCTATCTTTTTGCTTGCAATCATGAGTGATTTTGGTATGGCAGAAATAGATAATGGCCTAACTCCTAAAATGGAACGTACGGGTAATCTGGATGCCAAAACTTTTGTTTTGGGGCAGGGAAATGTTATGGGAAAAGAACATATCCAAGAATTTTTCAGTTGTGTTGGAAATTTGAGTCTTGATGATACTCCTATACTTAGAAGGACTAAATCTTATGCGGAAGCTATTTCAGCACTAGTTCTGAAACTATAAAATAGATTTATCCGTACTCATCCTACCTTGCAAAGATTGTTTTATGATTTACCCATTATAAAGAATCCTAAAGCTAAAAAGTTGGCCACTCTTGTTCTTATGAATGAATTTGACTACATAATACGGGAAGCTAGGGAAATCTTTAATTTTTATGGTATGAATCGTGAAAAACCCGTGATAGATGAAATTCTCCATAATAGTGATCATGCTTTAAGACATTTACTTGGGGATAATCAAATCTTTGATGAGACACTTAAAAAGCAAGTCCCTGTTTTAGATATTATCCAACAAGTTTTTAATGATGTTAATCAACATTATTCTTGGATCACTGCCGGAAATCAAAAGGGATATGATGATAAGCAATTTGATTGTACTAAAGTTTCCATGGATAATGTTTTTTATGTTGTTTTTGCAAAGCCTCTTGAGAAAAACACCTCCAAGGAAAACAAGAACAAAGATGACAATACGTAGATCTTTTGCGTTATGCCTAGCTAGGGGCGTGAAACAATAGCGCTTGTTGGGAGGCAACCCAATGAATAAAATTTATTTTTGCTTTTTGCTTTCTGTTCTTGAGTGTTTGCACAATTATGCTACTGCTATAATTGTGTTTTTTGTGTTTTAATTAGTGTTTGTGCCAAGTAAAGCCTTTAGGATAATGTTGGGTGATAGTTGATTTGATCTTGTTGGAAAACAGAAACTTTTGCGTCCAATAAAACAATTTTGAAAATTCACAGCAGAGACAAAAAATTCTGAATTTTTTACAAAAGATTTATATACAAATTTACTCTATTTTCCTAACTTTTGAGAATTTTTGGAGTTTCAGAAGTATTCGAAATATCCAGATTGTTACAGACTGTTCTGTTTTTGACAGATTCTGTTTTCCTTGCATTGTGTGCTTGTTTTGATGATTCTATGGTTTTCTTTGATGAGTTTTTGCCATAGAAAAGTTGGAATACAGTAGATATAATGCAAAAACAAAATATGAATTGATTTGCTACAGTACTTATAGTAGTGATTTGCCTTCTTATACTAACGGATCTGACGGAGGTTTTTTTTTGAGTTTTGTGTGATTGAAGTTTTCAAGTTTTGGGTTATCTTACGATGGATGAAAGAATAAGGAGTAAGAAGAGCCTAAGCTTGGGGATGCCCATGGCATCCCAAGCTATTATCCAAAGAGAAGCAAGCAACTAAGCTTGGGGATGCCCCGAGTGGCATCCCCTCTTTCTTCTAACGACCATCGGTATTTTACTCGAAGCTATATTTTTATTCGTCACATACTATGAGTTTTGCTTGGAGCGTCTTGTATGATATGAGTCTTTGATTGTTTTGCTTTATGTTCTAAGTTACGAATCCTTGCTGGACACACCTATTTGAGAGAGCCAAAATTATGCCATGACTTGTTAGAATTGCTCTCTATGCTTCACTTAAATTTTTATGAGCTATGGATTTGCTCTAGTGCTTCACTTATATCTTTTTGAGCACGGCGTGTTTTAGTATTTTTGAAGAAATTCTCTCATGCTTCACTTAGATTTATTTGGGAGTTAGTAATTTTTTTAAGAAATTCTCTCATGCTTCAATTAAATTAATTTGAGAGAAATAAGTATTATCCTCATGTTCTTCACTTATATTTGTTTGAGCTTATCAAAAGCAACACATGAAAATTAGTTCCAAAGTGATAGATATCCAAGAAGTATATAATAAAAACTTTCATGAAGATCTTTGGACAAAATAAACTTGATTCCTTGTAATAGTTTTGAGATATGATGATGTGATATGTGAGTTATGTTGATGAGTAATTGTGCTTTAGTAAGAATATTGGTGTTAAGGTTTGTGATTCCCTATGCAAGCACAAAAGTCAATAGTTATGCAATGAAATTATATCCTACTTGTGGTGCATTATTCGATGTTAATTATGCTTAATGCTCGCTTATGAGATTATTCGTTTTTTGGTTGGTTACTTGTCAATCTTTTGCTAGCCTTCATTTTGCATGAAGTATGATCACTACTTGTGCATCCAAAACCCTTTAAACCGGTTTTGCCACATGAGTCCACTATATCTACCTATATGCGGTATTCTTTTGCCGTTATAAGCAAATTTGTATGTGCCATCTCTAACTTTCAAAATAAACTTCTCTTTTGTGTGTTCCTACCGCTCGCGAGGCGGTGAGGGGTGGCTAATATTTTCCATGCTAGATGTGTTATTCTCACGATGAGTGTTTATTCACTTGTCATTGCACGAGAGTAAGGCAAAGGTATTAGGGATGCCCAGTCCCGAAATGAAAAATGAATTTACTTTATGTTGTCAAATAATAAATTCCTTGGAAAGTGTTGGTATGGAGGGCACCCGTGGATACGGCTAGCCATGGAAAGTGAAAGAAATGGTGGAAAAAGGAATAAACTTTATTTTCTGTTTGGGAACTGCCTATGATATATCTAGCTTGGAAAGTGTTGGGAACTCTAAGTCATTTCGTTGGTGGGAAAAGCACACCTCCCAAAATGTTTTTATCTCTAAGTTTTTCGCTTTGAGCTCTGGCACCTCTACAAATCCCTACTTCCCTCTGCGAAGGGCCTTTCTTTACTTTATGCAATTTTTATTTTTAATTTGAGTCTCCATCTTCTCTTATAAAGCACCAACTAGGAGGCACTATGATCGTACTTGAGCATTGGGTGTAGTTAATATGCGAGTGTGTTTCATGAATGGATCAATGGTTGAGCATGATGGGCTAGGGATAACTTATTTTAGCGTTGATATTTCGAAAGACATAGTTGCTTGTTGATATGCTTGAGTATTTAAGTCATCATGTCAAAACTAGACTATTGCTTTGAATCATATAAAAGTCCAAATGTCCATGCTATAAAGGAAAGAATATGAGATGATATGTTAGGTAGCATTCCACATCAAAAATTCTATTTTTATCATTTACCTATTCGAGGACGAGCAGGAATTAAGCTTGGGGATGCTGATACGTCTCCAACGTATCTATAATTTTTGATTGTTCCATGCTATTATATTATCATTCTTGGATGTTTTACAATCATTTTATAGTCATTTTATATCATTTTTTGGTACTAACCTATTGACATAGTGCCAAGTGCCAGTTGCTGTTTTTTGCATGTTTTTTACATCGCAAGAAATCAATACCAAACGGAGTCCAAACGCAGCAAAACTTTTTATGGATTTTTTGGACCAGAAGACATCCAGTGGGCCGGAGAAGCGCCTGGGGGTGCTCTGAGGGGAGCACAAACCACCAGTGCGCGCCTGGAGGCCCAGGCGCGCCCTGGTGGGTTGTGCCCACCTCAGGTGCCCCCCGAACCACCTCTTTGCTCTATAAATACCCCAATATTCCAGAAACCCTAGGGGAGTAGACGAAAATCAATTCGAGCTACCGCAGAGTCCAGAACCACCAGATCCAATCTAGACACCATCATGGAGGGGTTCACCACTTCCATTGGTGCCTCTCCGATGATGCGTGAGTAGTTCTTTGTAGACCTACGGGTCCGTAGTTAGTAGCTAGATGGCTTTCTCTCTCTCGTTTGATTCTCAATACAATGGTCTCTTGGAGATCCATATGATGTAACTCTTTTTGCGGTGTGTTTGTTGGGATCCGATGAACTTTGAGTTTATGATCAGATCTATCTTTTTATCCATGAAAGTTATTTGAGTCTTCTTTGATCTCTTATATGCATGATTGCTTATAGCCTTGTATTTCTTCTCTGATATTTGGGTTTTATTTGGCCAACTTGATCTATTTATCTTGCAATGGGAAGAGGTGCTTTGTAGTGGGTTTGATCTTACGGTGCTTGATCCCAGTGACAGAAGGGGAACCGACACGTATGTATCGTTGCTAGTAAGGATAAAACGATGGGGTCTATTTCTACATAAATAGATCTTGTCTACATCATGTCATTGTTCTTATTGCATTACTCCGTTTCTCCATGAACTTAATACACTAGATGCATGCTGGATAGCGGTCGATGTGTGGAGTAATAGTAGTAGATGCAGGCAGGAGTCGGTCTACTAATCTTGGATGTGATGCCTATATAATGATCATTGCCTAGATATCGTCATGATTATTTGAAGTTTTATCAATTGCCCAACAATAATTTGTTCACCCACCATTTGCTATTTTTCTCGAGAGAAGCCACTAGTGAAACCTACGGCCCCCGGGTCTCTTTTCCAATATATTTGCTTTGAAGATCTATTTTGCTATTCGCTCTTTTCTTTATTTGCAACTTTTATTTTCAGATCTATTAAACCAAAAATACAAAAATACCTTGCTGCACTTTATTTTATTTGGCGTTCGATCTATCAATATTTATTACTCTCTCATGTCCATTTGCCAATTTTTGGCGTCGTTGCCCGAAAGGGATTGACAACCCCTTTTACACGTCGGGTTGCGAGTATTTGTTATTTGTGTGCAGGTGATGTTTACGTAGTGTTGCTTGGTTCTCCTACTGGTTCGATAACCTTGGTTTCATCACTGAGGGAAATACCTACCGCCGCTGTGCTGCATCATCCCTTCCTCTTTGGGGAAATACCGACGTAGGTTCAAGCCGCATCACTTGGCTTCGCCGAGGCTGGGGGCACACAGCGAGCTGGCCCGCCACGGCCTCCCCAAGCAACGACAACGGCCCGTGCTGCTGGTCGTATGGAAGGGGCCACCCCCACAGTACAATCCCCGCCACGGCAGCTAGCACGGGCGCAGCGGAATCAAGAGCCTGATGGCGTCTCGACAGCGTCTTCTGACCCTCGAGTGCGTCCAGGCCGGCACCGTGCCCCGGAGGACAGGCGGAGGGGAGGCACGCGCGTTGTCGTTGAGCAACGCCACGACGCCCACCGCCGGGCCAATGGGTGTGACGGTCCTGACATTGACGCGCCTGCACTCGATACTGGCGGGTACCTACCTTTCAAGGTTGGGTGCCCTACCTTTACTCGTGAGCTGCGGCAAGTCCATTGGCCGTCCATCCGCACGTTGAAGCCAGAGATACCTGAGAAGTACGATGGTTGGCTGAACCCGACAGGGTTTCTGAGCATCTACACCATAGCTGTTCAGGCTGCCGGGGGAAGAGATGAGAAGGTATTCACCAACTACTTCCCTTTGGCTCTCAAGTCCAATGTGAGGTCCTGGCTGATGCACCTGCCAGAGAACTCCATTTCGTCATGGGCTGATTTGTGCCATGAGTTCATTCGCGCCTTCACTGGCGGCCATCAAGAACCAGGTCGGCCCAGCGATCTGCAGCTTCTTCAGTAGAATGAGGGAGAGACTCTCTGGAAGTATTTGCAGAGATTTAGCAGAGTCCACAGAAACATCCCAAATATCCATCCAGCAGCTGTGATAGCTGCCTTCCAGTCCAATGTGCGCAACCGGAAGATTCGTTCCAAGATGAATGTACGGTTGCCCAAGACTGTGAAGGAACTTTACACCTTGGTGGATAAGTGTGCTTGGATGGAGGAGGGAAGAAAACTGCCCAGAGAGGAGGATTGCATTAATGTTGATTCAGAGGATGATGACGAGTCCACCAGTCAGAAGAAGAGCAAGAAGCGTAATAAGAAGCGCAAGGATAAGACGGTAATGTCTGTTGAAGGGTCGGGTATCCCTAGTACCGGCAAGAAGGTTAAGGCCGAAACCCCCGACAAGGAAGCTATCGTGTGCTCTGACTGCCGGGAGGCCGCGACCGCCGAAAAGGCCGGGAAAGGTGATGGGCCATACTGCAAGATCCATCGGACCAAGGGCCACGACCTTCAAGAGTGTTATCAGGTTGAGCAGCTTGTCAAGAGACAGAAAGCAGAATATGAGAAGCGTGACAAGGAAAATGGATAGAATGTTGCTAGTGGGAAGGGTCGTGGCGGTGAAGTAAATCACCTTGGTAGACCTCTTAGGAACAAAGGAAAACCCGCCAGGAATCGAGAGAAGGAAGCCTGCGGTGATGAGAGTGATGAAGGGGATGAGGAGGAAACCAGTGAGCAGGAGTTCCAGAAGGCCACTGACGCCCTGTGCATTGACGGGGGTGCGTCCCTACACGCCTCTCACCGCTAACTCAAGCGGTGGGTGCGTGAGGTTAATGCCGTGGATCCAGCACCAGGGGCCCGGGAACCACTCAGATGGTCACACACGCCCATCATTTTTGACGAAGAGGATCATCCTGACCGCACCACCACGGTAGGATGTTTGCCATTGTTGGTCTTCCCAACAATCCGCAACCTTAAGGTCACGAAGATGTTGGTGGACAGCGGGGCCGGGTTGAATCTAATTTCCCCAAAGGTTATTAGCAAGCTTCAGATAGCAGAGGATGAGTTAAAAGTCACCGGCACATTTCAAGGAGTTAATCCCGGCAGGAGTCATCCTAAGGGAAAGATCATGTTGCCTGTGACGTTTGGGGGAGAGCTGAACTACCGGACTGAAAAGATTGTGTTTGATGTGGTTGACCTCCCCTTGCCGTACAATGGAATCCTTGGATGCCCAGCCCTGGCTAAGTTCATGGAGGCATCCCACTATGCCTACAATGTCTTGAAGATGCCAGGGCCAGTTGGAGTCATTTCCGTCCCATCAGATGAGAAAGATGCAATCATTTGTGTGGACAAGATGTACCGGGACGCAGTCGCAGCAGAGGCAGCAGCAGCGGCAGTTCCCGCCAAGGAGAACAGAGGGAAGAAGAAGGATAGTAAGGGCTCCAGCAAGGAATTCGGGAAGCACGCCTCTTCGGAGTGCACTGCACTTGTTGATGACTTGCCGGAGAGTTCCAACAGCAAGAGATCTAAGGTTGCTGCTCCACAAGTGAAGAAGGTCCCGGCAGGGCTTGCTGGCGTTGATGGTACTTTCATCGTCAGCGCCACCCTCGATGACAAATTGGAAAGTGCGCTCTTTGCCTTCCTACGGGCGAATATCGATGTGTTTGCCTGGCAACCATCTGATATCACCGGTGTTCCCAGGGAGGTAATCGAGCACCACCTTGCTGTCAGCCCACATGCCCGACCTGTCAAGCAGAAAGTCCGGAAGTAGGCCCTGGAGAGGCAGCAGTTCATTACAGAGGAGATCAAGAAACTTGAAGCAGCTGGTTTGGTCAGAGGAGTGATGCATCCAACATGGTTAGCAAATCCTATGGTTGTCTGGAAGGCCAATGGGAAATGAAGACTTTGCATAGACTTCATAGATCTCAAGAAGGCTTGCCCGAAAGACCCATTTCCCTTGCCGTGCATCGACCAGATCGTGGACTCCACTTCAGGCTGTGATTTGCTCTCCTTTTTGGATGCATATTCTGGGTATCATCAAATCTTCATGTCCAAGGAAGACGAAGAGAAGACCTCGTTCATCACCCCGTGCGGTATGTACTGTTTTATCCGCATGCCTTTCGAATTAAAGAGTGTTGGGTCTACTTTTGCAAGGGCAGTCCAGGTTGGTTTTGGGCCACAGCTGCACAGAAACATTGAGGCTTATATGGATGATATTGTGGTCAAAACCAAGGACAGATCAACCCTTATCCAGGATTTGGAGGAGACATTTGCCAATTTGCGCAAGATCAACTTGAAGCTCAACCCGGAGAAGTGTGTATTTGGTGTTCCCTCTGGCAAGCTGCTCGGGTACTTTGTATCCCATCGGTTGATCAAAGCCAACCCCGATAAGATCCAAGCCATCGAACAGATCCAAGCACCAAAGACGGTTAAAGATGTAAGGCGTCTGACAGGGTGCGTTGCAGTGCTAAGCAGACTCATTTCCAAGTCTGCCGAGCGTGCCTTGCCATTCTTCAAAATCTTGAAGAAGGCAGGGCCCATGAAGTGGACTCCAGAAGCAGATGCGGCTTTGCAAGAGTTGAAGGCCTACCTATCTTCTGTGCCCACCTAGGTTGCTCCCAAACCGCAAGAGCCGTTACTGTTATACTTGGCGGCAACCAATCAAGTGGTTAGTGCAGCCTTGGTGGCGCAGCGGGAATTGGATGAAACAGAGAGGGAGCAAAGACCGGCAGAGTCAGATAGGGATCAGGACAGAGATAAGCATGGTAGCAAAGACAACCCCAAGGACACGGCAAGGAAGAAAGTGGTGCATCGCCCAGTGTACTTCGTCAGTTCCCTGCTACAGGGGGCTAGATCGAGGTACTCTGGCGTGCAAAAGTTGATCTTTGGCCTCATCATGGCCTCAAGGAAACTGTGCCACTACTTCCAAGCCCATGAGATTATGATTGTCACTCGCTTCCCGTTGCAAAGGATACTCTGGAACCCTGAGGCTACTGGTAGAATAGTGGAGTGGGCTTTGGAGTTATCCAGTTTTGGTTTGAAGTTTCAGAGCACATCAACAATCCAGAGCAGGGCATTGGCAGAGTTTATTGCAGAATGGACGCCAACCCCTGATGAGGAAGTGCCAGAAACAGTTATCCCCAGCAAGGAGGCGCCCCAAGAATGGATTATGTATTTTTGTCAGGGACGAATCCGCGATCACCTACGGGACCCAGAGAAGGACCCCTTTACGTTCGGCAGGGAGAGACGGTCGCGCGAAGAGCAAATCTAGCGAAGAACACGACAGTGCACGAGAGAGATTTACCCAGGTTCGGGCCGCACGGATGCGTAAAACCCTACTCCTGCTTTTTGGTTATTATCTGTATGATTGTTCTAGCTCCAGGAGCGCTACAGTACCGAGTAGCTGCGTACAATACTGGAGTTCTCCCTTTTCCAGTTCCTCCCCTTTCACGTTGCCCATGGGCCTCCTTTTATACGCACAAAGGGGTCTCCAACAGGTGGCAAACAGTAAAGGTAGAGGTGGAAAGTTGCTACAGTAAGGCCACTATTACCAGGATGACATGTCCTACCTACCACTGACGGCAGGGGACAAGGGCATTAAATGCCCATGCCTTTGCTGTCCAGATACATGTATCCGGACGTCGTGGACGTGGGAAAAGCCTATCCTACCTGCTGCTGCACCGCTATCTACAGTGCACCGCCGTCTACACAGTGCCCTGCCACGCACGCTTGGAAGGACCCAGAGCGCCACGCTGGCAGAGGCACCGGAGCAGCACAGTAGCACAGTGGTACAATAACGCTTGCCGCGGCAAGACCTTGCCGCACCTGACAGCTTGGCGCAGCCCATAGTTGGCGTGCAAGGTAACTTGCCGGGGCAAGTACCTTGCCGCAGCCGCTATCTTGCCGCAGCCAATACCTTGCCGCAGCCAATACCTTGCCGCAGCCAATGACTTGCCGGGGCAAGTACCTTGCCGCGGAAAGTACTCTGCATCAGCAATGCCCAGGCTGGGCCTCAGCTGTCCCTCCCGGCAAGCTCCTCTTGCCGGGGCCTTAACTCTTGCTTTGTATACTTTGTTCTTGAATGGCTTAATAATCTTGAGCTTCTCTCTGGCTGTCCTCCCGCAAGCCTGGCCGCGGGATGCTACTACTGCCCGTGCACAAGTACGGGGTACTAGGGTACCCCTATTCTAGTACCCCGACAGGAGCCCCTGGGCCTGGGCCACACACGGTGCCGGGCGTTGTTGGGCCAGGCCCAAAAAGTGCATGGGCACGCATGGCTGGGATAAGCCGAAACCTCTCTATGCTGTTTAATTGCACGCTCTCCCACGTGTCGCGCGTTGAATGCGGAGCGTGGGAAGCGTGCGCAGTTATCTCGAATGACGAAGGGGCGGATGGTTCCGCATCTTTCCCCATAAAAGGAGGGACCTGCAGAAGCACTCGCACACCCCTCTCACCATTCTCGATCTTCAAATCTCCGCCTTCTTCTTCCTCCGCTCTAAAACAAAGGCGGTTTCCCAATCCTCCGCCACCGCGCGCGTCCGCATCTCCCTCGGTCCTCAGCTCCGCCTTCGCCATGCCTCCCAAAGGAGAAAAGGGGAAGACGGGGAAGTCCTCAAGGACGGAGACCCAGGCGCAGATGAAGAGGCAGAAGTACGCGCTCTTCGCTCCGACGCTCACGGGGGCGGATCTGAAGGCCAAGTTCCAAGGCATGTGGGCCGCGAGGACCAAGGCGCATCCGGCCACCCGCGTCCGCCCAGCCACCGACGAGAGCGAAGTGAGCAAGTACCCCTTCTTCGCTTGCTACTTTTGGTGCGGGCTCTGCCCACCGTATTCGGATTTCTTCAGCGACGTCATGTACACCTTCAACCTCCGTCTGCTGGATCTCACACCGAATGCCGTATCCACCATGGCAATATTTGCGCATCTGTGCGAGAACTTCGTCGGCGTCGCACCCAACACCGCGCTGTTCAAGCATTACTTCACTCCCCGTGCTGAAAAGGGGGAGCCTCTCACTATTGGCGTCTCGTTCGTTTCAAGATTGGGCGCCAAGGAGCATTATCTGAAGGGGGATCTCCGCCCAAGATGGGGAGAAATCCGGTCTGAATGGTGTTGGATCATTGACGACGATCCGCCACCATACTGTGAGCTTCGCAAGACCCCAGCGGCGCGTGGCACAGACTGGAGCGATCTGGATCCCGAGGACAAAAAGCTGGAGATTGCTGCTGCCAGGATCATACGGCTCAGGGAGGCCGGGCTCACCATAGGGATGGTTGGCGCAGACTTCCTCCGCCGCCGCATTGCTCCTCTGCAGCAGAGAGGAAGGCCGGCCTCTGATTGGAAGAACCCAGCCGATATCATGCGGCTGCGCCCTGGACTGATCAACAACTTCACAGTTCTGCAGCACGACTTTTTCATGCGAGAACTGTTCAAGCAAGAGACAGATCCAGAAAAGCGCGACAAGGCGTTCACGCTGCCGAAGCACATCGTGCCTCTTTGCAACAACTCCGCATTGAGTGCAATCATCGCTATGATGCCGCTCTGCAATGCGCACAGCATTGAAGCAACTTGGGACGTGCCGCTCGAAGAAGACGTGCGGCGATTCTTTGACTCCACGGTCGAAAAGCAGGTCCGGGTGGAAGAGTGGCTCGTCCGCAACACCACTGAGCAAGAAATAGAATTCATTGCTCGAAGAGTGGAGGAGGACAGGCTCGCCAGAGAAGCTGGCTATTTTGGTTATACTTTGGCGGAGCTCGACGAGGCACAAAAGGAGAGCCTTGCCGAGCAGGGGATGCTTGCCGGGAAGGGCGAGCTCGCCGCACCCGGCAAGGATGTCGGGCCAAGCCAGCCTGCCGACGAGTCAGGCAGCTCGGAGGATGAGGGCTCCTTTTCCAAGGAGGGCACCGAAAGCCCACCGCAGTCAGAGTCCCCAGCCCCTCTGAGGAGGAAACGCCTTCGCAGGCTTGGCAAAGTGGCTGAGCGGCAAGAAGTTCAACAACCGCCGGAGCGCCGTTCGACGCGCTCAACCGCGGCAAGGGCTGGTGCTGCGGGAGTGTCTCACGCGGCCCCGGCAACTGGAGCAGGGTCATCAAAGACCGCTGCTACTACCCCCGCCAAGCGGCCAAGGAGCCCAGCTCCCCCTCCTCCCCCTCCTCACACGAAGGCGGACTTTGATTTTTCCGCCCTCAGCGAAGAGGACGACGAGGAAGAGTAAGTTCCCTTGCCGCGACCCTCAATCTTTGTAAGGTTTTGTTTCTGTCCTCACTTGTCGCGCTCCGGCCTTGCTTCCGCAGGGAGGAAACTTTGGCGGAGAGGACAAGGAAGAGAGCTAAGGTCTCGACGAGCAAGACCGTGGTGGTCGTCGAAGATGAGCCCACGGCAACCACCGGGAGAGCGTCTGAGACCGTCCCGGCCAGCTCGGAGCCCAGCCCTCGTTGCAGCCCCCAGCGCAGCCCCCAGCGTAAGTATTTCAACTACCTTTTGCTGGCGGTCGCTGAGGAACAAGCATTTTGTTACTGACATCTTTGGGCGTGTAGGAGAGGAGCAGCAAGTGGAGCCATCTGAAGGTGCTCCAGAAGTACCACCCCCCTCGACCACTCCGCCAAGGAGAAGATCTCCGGTAAGGGCTCCCACTAGCGAGCCGAGCCACGAAGAGGAGCCGACAAGCGCCGAAGCGCCAAGCACCAGCGCTGGCGACCCCACCCCAATGACAAACGTTGACGGGGGAGGGGAGCCCACCGCTCCTGAGCTCAACACGGGTAAACCCACTTGCCGCAAAACTCTTTCTGCTTTCTTTCTTTTGGCTTCTTGAATTTCTTCCTGAAGCTCTTTTTGCTTTACTTCTCGGGTTGGCAGAGCCCTCCTCGGTGGAGCCAATGAACATTGACTCTTCTGCCGAGGAGAACACCGCAGGGGCCGTCGACGACGAGGCCGCCAAGGCCGCCGCTGCCAAGGCCGACAAGCTGGCAGCCGACAAGCTTGCCGATGAAGAGGCTGCCAGGGCTACCGAAGAGGCCGGCAAGACCGCCGAGGATAATACCGCCAAGGCGCCCACCGATGAAGCCGCCAAGGCTGCTGAAGCTGAGGCCGCCCAGAAGGCTGCTGAGGAGGCCGGCGAGGGAGCCGGTGGTCGTACTGACGGCCCTGAGGCCACAGGAGCGCCAGGCGCTACTCCGACCACGGGTCCCTCAACCACTGACGAGGCGGCAGGACCCAACTCGCCTCCGCCAAGCAAATACATCCGGGTCGGCGAGAACGTCTACGTCAGCCTCCCCTGGACGGTGGGCTCCAGAGCGTCAACCGAGGAGGATGTTGTGGGCGAGGAGATCCTTGCCGCTGCCGGGCTCCAGCTTGTGGATGCGCCAGGCACCAGCAGCAGCAGCACGTCTGAAGAGGAGCAACTGCTCCAAAAGCTGCTGAATCTTCATCGCGCCCGACGGGAGAAGCTAGCTTCCAGGGAGGCGCTCATCGAGAAGGCCGAAGCTGACATGTTGAGGCGCGCGGAGATCTTGGCGAATGTCCGCGCGTGATCTCTTAATGCGTTAGAGGCCAAGCGGGCACAGCTGGCCGAAGAACGGCAGGCCCTCCTCCTGATGAAGCAAGACATTGAACAAAAAAAGGAGGAGACCGCCAAGGAGTTGTCTGCTCGGGCCGGTGATCTGAACCAGCGGAAGGTGGACCTTGATGCCCACGAAGAAGAACTTGCCGAGCGCAAGAGGAAACTTGCCGAAACCCTCCGACAGAAAGACGAGGAGGTGGTAAGACTTGTCGCAGAGCGGACCCAGGGGCAGGCACAAAAACACCAGAAGGAAATCGAAGCCTTGGCCCAAGAGTACGCCAGCAAGTTGGTGGAGGCCACCAACGCTGTTGCTGCTGCAGAAGTGAACAGGATGGAAACGGAGGAGAAAGTGGCAAGACTAGAGGCCGCCCTCAAGGCAAATGGTGACAAGCTCTCAACGCTCGAAAGTGAGAGGGCAAAGGTGACCCACACTTTGGCGTAGATGCAAGTTACCATAGCCAAGAAGAACAATCTGCTTGCCGCCGCCAATGACTCCAGAGCAGACCTGAAGCTGAAACTGACCACGCTGAAGGAGACGCTCGACACCACCAGAAAGCGCGAAGGGCTTCTAATGGCAGAGCTCCAGAAGGAGAAGGGTCTGCTTCAAGACGCTATTGCAACCCACAAGAAGTTCAGGGATAACGTGGGGATCTTCACAGACAGGCTTGCCAGCGCAGCCGAGGACATCGACAAGGAGCTGACTGCCCTGAAGGTGCCGGACTTCGGGTACTCCACCGACAAGAACACGCAAACTAGCGTCAAGCTAGCCGAGTTCTTCGACGGAGTAGTAGAAGCACTCCAACAGCTCCAAGTCAATCACAAGGCTCAACTGGCCGACGTGTCACGCAGGCTTTGCCTGGGAGTTCTCCGGAGGTTGCTGGTGAAGATAGCATACAGAAACCCGGGCGTCGACTTCAGCAACATCTTCAAAAGCTTGCCGAAGGGATACGACCCCGCACCACTAGAGGCCCTTGTCGCGCCCATCGTGGAGAGGGTGGACCAAATCCAAAGAGTCGAAGGCGAGCACCGCAATTAGAGAGCCCATTCTTCTCCCTCCTTGCCGCCGCTAGACATGTTAAAGAACAATCTGTTTAAGCCGCGGCAACTTATCTTGTAATATAACATGCAATATTTTGAAGTTAATGCATGTCATCTCCCTTGAGCAATTTCTTTCTTTATGTGTACTTGCCCTACGCTTATAGGAAACTTGCCGGTGCGCGCACCATCGCTGCGAGCGCTGGGTACGGGACTCCAGCAGCCTGCTGGCGGTGCCGCTGCCGGCAAGCAACCTTGTCGCGCTCAGTGCGGCCACTTAGGTTGTTGAGCGGACTCGAAACAAGGTAAGGGCGCGACCGATTACGCTTAGGTTCCGTCGCGCACAGGTTTTCCATACAAAGAGTAGTATCGTTCAAGGAAAATAACCTTGAGAATAAAAAAGAATTTGGTTATTCAAACTTTGGCACTTAGCTTTGTCCCTGATCTCTCCGCGGCAAGGTCTTGTCACTGCTTGCCGCTGCCTTCTACCCGGCAAGGCAAAGTTTCTTTGAACGACGCCTGGTCCATATCATTATCCCATCCCCCCCGGCAAACTTGTGCGCGAGGGAAGCTTCTGTCTTTTTGAGAAAAAGAAAGAAGAGAAAATAAAGATATAGGAGCTTGGCGGCTCATTAATGCTTACCGGGGAGGCTGTACTGCACAGTATGTCAGATAATCATGCAAAATAAAAGTAAACATGAAATCGTCAAAAACTGCGAAATACAAAAGCTTTATGTATGCACAGGGTCTGCGCCTGGCTTTGTACAAAGGATTACATGCAACAGCGGCAAGACTTGTACAAAAGGTGGTTGCCGGGGAAGGGCCCGGCAACCGCGCCTTATGGAAAAAACTTACGGAGATGCTCAATGTTCCAGGAATTGATCACCGGAATGCCATCCCCGGTCTCCAGGCGGACAGCGCCGGGCCTGGTGACCCGTTTCACCCGATAAGGGCCTTCCCACTTCGGCGCCAACTTGTTTGAATTCTTGGCCGACTGAACGCGCCGAAGAACAAGGTCGCCTTCCTCGAGACTTCTGGCATTAACTTTGCGGCTATGGTAGCGACGCAAAGCTTGCTGGTAGCGAGCAGCTCTCACAGCAGCCTGAAGACGATCCTCCTCGAGGAGCACAGCGTCATCTTGCCGCAGTTGCTCTTGCTCAAGCTCATCATAAGCGAGCACTCGAGGTGACCCGTATACGAGTTCCGTGGGGAGAACTGCCTCTGCTTCATAAACTAGAGCAAAAGGCGTCTGGCCAGTAGCTCGATTTGGCGTCGTCCTGATCGACCAAAGAACCACTGGCAGCTCCTCGATCCAGTTTTTGCCGCACTTGCGCAGACTGTCGAAAGTTCTCGTCTTGAGCCCACGCAGCACTTCAGCATTTGCCCTTTCAGCTTGACCGTTGCTTCGGGGGTGAGCAACAGAAGCGAAACAGACCTTGGCGCCAAGGTCTTCGATATACTGCATGAAGGCGTGGCTCGTGAACTGGGTACCGTTGTCGGTGATGATCCTGTTAGGAACACCAAAGCGACAAACAATTCCCTTGAAGAACTTGATGGCTGATTGTGCTGTCACCTTCCTCACTGCTTCCACTTCTAGCCACTTCGTAAACTTGTCGATGGCCACATACAAGTACTCGAAGCCCCCGGTGGCACGGGGAAAGGGGCCGAGGATGTCGAGCCCCCAGGCCGAAAATGGCCAGGAGAGAGGGATTGTCTGGAGAGCTTGAGCTGGCTGATGAATCTGCTTGGAATGAAACTGGCACGCTTCACACTTGGTTACTAGTGCAGTTGCATCCTGGAGGGCGGTGGGCCAAAAGAAACCTTGCCGGAAAGCCTTTCCAACAAGGGCTCTTGACCCTATGTGGTGACCACATATGCCTCCATGAATCTCCGCCAACAGCTCCTGTCCTTCTTCCCGGGGAATACACTTCAATTTCACACCGTTTGGTCTTTTTCTGCACAGCATGTCATCGACAAATTGATACATATTGGACCGTCGGGCTACTTTCTCCGCTTCTTCCTGCTCTTCGGGAAGTTCTCCTGTCTGAAGGAAATGGACGATCTGCTGCGCCCACGCTGGAGCCTGTGGCTCGACAACGAGGACTAAAGGCATTTCTTCTGCTGCGGGAACATCAGGCCCTACGGGAAGAGCTCGTCGCTCTACCAGAGCTTGCCGTTCCCCGACGAGCTTGGCGGGAACAGCCGCCTCAACGACAAGAGCCAGGGGCCCTGCTGGAGCGTGCTGTCCTTCAACAAGCTTGTCGGGAGCAGTTGCTTCAACGACGGAAGCCCAAGGCCTCGTCGGAGCATCTTGCTCCTCAGCGCTTCGATCAGGAGCGCCTGCTTCAACGACAAGGACCTGAAGTCTTGTCGGAGCAAGTTGCCCCTTTGCCTCTAGCCTAGGAGCACCCGCTTCAACGACAAGAGCGCGAGGCCGTGTCGGAGCAAGTTGCCCCTCTGAATCTTTGGCGCTGGCTTTGGCAGCCTTCTTGCCGGCGGCTTCGGGGAGCTCTGCCGGGAAGTAGTCGCCAGAAGCCAGCTTCCTCTTCCTGCCGTGCCCTACTGATGGCGTCACGGATGGCTGAGTTAGTTGGAGCACAAAAGTGCCTGGCTCCACAGGCAATTTGAGTGCGGCGCGCTTTGACAAACCATCGGCAATGTCATTCTCAGCACGTGGGACGTGCTCCATTTGTAGGCCGTCAAAGCGTTCTTCCAACTTCCTCACCTCATCTACATAAGCTTCCATCAATGGGCATTGGTAGTTCTTGTTCACTTGCCTGACGACAAGCTGCGAATCTCCCCTGACAATAAGCTTCTTGATCCCAAGGTCTGCCGCGATCCTGAGACCGGCAAGCAACCCCTCATATTCTGCAGTATTGTTCGTCGCCTGTTCCTTGGGAAAGTGCATTTGGACCACGTACTTGAGGTGCTCTCCGGTGGGTGCGACAAGCAGTACGCCAGCACCGGCGCCTTGCAGCGAAAAGGCACCATCAAAGTACATAAGCCACTCTTTGCTTCTCTCCTTGCCGGGGAGAGTCATCTCTGGGATTTCTTCGTCTGGCGTTGGTGTCCATTCTGCGACAAACTCTGCCAAAACTCGGCTCTGTATGGTTGATGTACTCTCAAACTTGAGGCCAAAGCTCGACAACTCCAACGCCCACTCGACAATCCTGCCCGTCGCTTCTGGATTTTGCAAAATCCTTTTCAGCGGGAAGCGAGTGATGACGGTAACTTCATGTGCTTGAAAATAATGGCGCAGCTTTCTCGAGGCCATGAGAAGGCCGAAAAGCAGCTTCTGCACACCAGAATACCTTGACCTAGCTCCCTGCAGAAGAGAGCTCACAAAGTAGACCGGGCGCTGCACCATTTTCTTCTTTTGTATCACTTCACCTGACTGCGCAGACGAATCCTTGTTGGCAGCAAAACTTGTTGCCCCCAGCTTGTCGCTGGTCGTGCTTGCCGCAGTTACTGCCTCCTCATCCACCTCTCTCTCCGCTACCAGCGCAGCACTAACCACTTGATTGGTTGCCGCTAGATACAGCAACAACTTCTCTTGTGGTTTAGGCGCGACAAGTATTGGAGGAGAGGAGAGGTATCTCTTCAAGTCTTGCAGCGCCGCCTCCGTCTCCGGAGTCCATTTCAATGGACCTGCCTTTTTTAAGATTTTGAAAAATGGCAGGGCGCGCTCAGCTGACTTGGAGATAAACCTACTGAGGGCAGCAACACAGCCGGCAAGTCGTCGAACATCCTTGACGCGCTTCGGTGCTTCAATTTGCTCAATGGCTTTGATCTTGTCAGGATTGGCTTCAATTCCACGTTGAGACACAAAGAACCCGAGAAGCTTGCCGGAGGGAACTCGAAACACGCACTTCTCGGGGTTGAGCTTCAGGTTGATCTTGCGCAGATTTACAAAAGTTTCTTCTAGATCTTGAACCAAAGTAGCCCTGTCTTTGCTTTTGACCACTATATCATCCATATAGGCTTCCACATTTCTGTGCAGCTGAGGCTCAAAAGCAATCTGGACGGCTCTTGCAAATGTCGAACCAGCATTTTTCAAACCAAACGGCATACGTACGAAACAGTATGTGCCACAGGGTGTGATAAATGCGGTCTTTTCCTCATCTTCCTCAGCCATGAAGATTTGATGATACCCTGAATATGCGTCAAGAAATGAAAGCAAATCACATCCTGCCGTGGAGTCAACAATCTGGTCTATGCGGGGCAAAGGAAATGGGTCTTTGGGACAAGCTTTATTGACATCAGTGAAATCAATACAAGGCCTCCATTTTCCATTCGCTTTGCGCACGACAACCGGATTGGCCAACCACGTAGGATGGAGCACTCCTCTAACGAGGCCTGCTGCTTCCAACTTCTTGATTTCTTCCGCAATAAACTCTTGCCGCTCCACAGCTTGCTTTCTGGCTTTCTGTTTGACGGGCCTCGCGTGGGGACAAATGGCAAGGTGGTGCTCAATTACTTTCCTGGGAACACCGGGGATGTCGGACGGTTGCCATGCAAATATGTCGACATTCGCCCGCAGGAAAGCAACGAGCGCGTTTTCCTATTTGTTGTCAAGTGTGGCACTGATGGTGAAGGAACCACCAGTGCCACCCTCCTTGGCGGGCACCTTCTTTGTCGCCGGCGGAGCGGCTTTGTTCTTCTTACACTTGCCGGTGGAGCTCTCTGGTGCGTCCTCGACGGTAGCGCAGCACTCCGAAGAGGTGCGCTTGCCGGAGTGGGCACAGGAGCTCTTGCCGGACTTCCTCTTGTTCTCCCACCCAAGAGCTTCAGCGGCAATTGTCTTGGCGGCAGTTGCGGCAGCTGCCTCCTGGTAGATCTTGTCGGCGCAAATAAGCGCATCCTTCTTGTCGCAGGGAACTGTGATAACACCTACTGGACCTGGCATCTTCAACACGTTGTAGGCATAATGAGAGGCTGCCATGAACTTGGCGAGCACTGGACGGCCAAGTATCCCATTATAAGGTAATGGAATATCGGCAACATCGAAGGTGACCTTCTCGGTCCGGTAGTTCAGCTCGCCGCCAAATGTCACTGGCAGCGTGATCTTCCCTTTCGGCTTACTCCTTCCTGGATTGACTCCTTGGAAAGTACCAGTTTCCTCAAGCTCGCCGTCAGAGATTTGAAGTTTCCGGAGCACAGCGGGCGAAATCAGATTCAAGCCGGCCCCACTGTCAACTAACATCTTCGTGACCTTGAGGTTGCGGATCGTTGGTGAAACCAACATCGGCAAGCACCCGACCGCCGTTGTGCGGTCAGGGTGGTCCTCAATGTCAAAGACGATAGGCGTGTCGGACCACTTCAGAAGCTTTCTGGCGTCAACAGATGGTTCCGCCGCATTGATCTCTCGCGCCCACTGTTTAAGTTGGCGGTGAGAAGAATGCAACGAAGCACCACCGTCAACACACAAGACTTCTGCGGCTTTCTGAAATTCGTGCTCACTGGATTCTTCATCATCTAGATCATCATCATCATCATCTTTGTCGCGGCCACGAGGAGGCCTGTCTCTCTGCTGCTGCTTGGCCTTGCCGCGACGCCCTCCTCGGGCAGTGCGCTTCTTGCCAGACCCGCCAGCACCTTCTGGGGCCTTTTCCTTGTCGCGCCTCTCATACTCAGCTTTTTGCTGTTCGACAAGCTGCTCGACTCGTCGACAGTTCTGGAGATCGTGCCCCTTGGTGCGGTGGATCTTGCAATATTGCTTGTCGGAGCCGTCCTGCTTGTCGGCAGCCGCCAAGGCCTGACAGTTGGCGCACGCAGCAATCTCCTTGCCGGAGCCCTCGACTTTGGCCTTGTCGGCGCTGCCGTTGCCGCTGGACTGCTCGACGGCAAGCACAGGTTTGCCCTTTTTCTTCCTGTTGTTCCGCCGCCGGCCCTTCTTTGCCGGGGCGATACCTTCGCTGTCAGAGCTCCCCCCTGCGCCAACACCTTCACCGGGAAGTTTCCTTCCCTCTTCAGCGCGCGCACACTTGTCGGCGAGAGCATATAGCTGGCCAATGTCTCTGACCTTGGTCATTGCCATTTCCTCCCGCATCTTGCGGTTACGCACGTTCTGATGGAACGCGCTAATAACCGCAGCGGGGTGAACATCTGGGATGTTGTACTGTACGCGGCTGAACCTTTGAATGTATTTGCGCAGGGGCTCTCCTTCCTTCTGGGGGATGAGGTGAAGATCACTCTCCTGGCCATGAGGTTAATGACCGCCAGTAAAGGCACCAACAAACTGATGGCACAGGTCCGCCCATGAAGAAATGGAGTTCTCCGGCAAGTGCATGAGCCATGAGACGACGTTGCGCTTTAACACGAGCGGGAAGTAGTTAGCAAGAATCTTGTCGTCTCGTCCCCCGGCAGCTTGCACCGCAATGGTGTAAATGCTGAGGAACTCCGACGGGTGTGTCTTGCCATCATACTTCTCCGGCACGTCAGGCTTGAAAGCCTTGCGATTGGGCCACTGGACCTGCAGCAGCTCACGGGTGAACGCTGGACAACTTACCGCGTACGGCAAGTCGCCAGGATCCCCTGGCGCATGCATGTCAACAGCGGGCCCTGCGCGTCTGTCGGACTGACGATGCGCTTCTCTCCTTCGCTCGATAGTGGTACGAGCGTCTTCTCCTCTGCGTTCCTGAAGAACGAGGCGCTGGTCGCGATGAGCTCGCGGGTCAGACGACGCCGTGGAATCATCGCCACGGGCGTCGTTTCGACGTGTCGGCGATCGAGGCCGTCTAGGTGGGGAGTGTACGGTTGTTGCCCCCTCGCCGTTCTTGTTGGTGACAGCGTCGTCACCAGTTCTCTTGTCGGCCGCGCGCACTGGGTCGGCATCAGCGAAGCTGAGAAGGCTCTGAATGGTTGCCCTCCACTCGTCAAGCTTATCTGCTGGTGGAGGGAAGTTCAGGAGCAGCTGCGCACGCACCAACGCTTCTGCTGGTGAGGGAGGTATCGAGTGGCGTGAGGACTGTGGGATGCTCTTACTCCTAACGGTGTTAGAAGGAGCATCTCCACGCCCAGGCGACCGCGCCTCGACCCCGCCAACGTGTTGTTGCGTATGGTGACCCCGCGCATCTCGAGATTGATGCGCAAGTTCATTATCCAGGGAGCGCCTGGCACCTGGGGCGTCAGGACGCTGCCTGTCACGGGCTTCTTGCGAAGGCCGCAGCGTCTGAACCGGCGCAGGCATTCCAGAACATGCAGCACCGTTTCTGGAGCTTGCAGGGCCAGCAGCAGCGAGCAGCGCTGCGTTCCCAGACCCAGCAGCGCCAAGATTGGCGTTGCTGGCCCGGTTTTGGACAGGTGGAGGTAATAGGAGCTCTCGCTCTCCAGTCCCCCCAGCAGCCGCAATCACGTCGGCACCCTCCTGCACGGGAGCAGGCGGGTTGGATGTGGACGCACCGATGGTTGAAGTCTTCTTTTTTGGAGCCTTAAGACGGAGAATGGCCCAAAAACTAGCGCGCAAATCGCTAGATTAGGTTCACACAACCTCCTTCCCCCTACCTGGCGCGCCAAAGATGTCGGGGACGAATCCGCGATCACCTATGGGACCCAGAGAAGGACCCCTTTACGTTCGGCAGGGAGAGACGGTCGCGCGAAGAGCAAATCTAGCGAAGAACACGACAGTGCACGAGAGAGATTTACCCAGGTTCGGGCCGCACGGATGCGTAAAACCCTACTCCTGCTTTTTGGTTATTATCTGTATGATTGTTCTAGCTCCAGGAGCGCTACAGTACCGAGTAGCTGCGTACAATACTGGAGTTCTCCCTTTTCCAGTTCCTCCCCTTTCACGTTGCCCATGGGCCTCCTTTTATACGCACAAAGGGGTCTCCAACAGGTGGCAAACAGTAAAGGTAGAGGTGGAAAGTTGCTACAGTAAGGCCACTATTACCAGGATGACATGTCCTACCTACCACTGACGGCAGGGGACAAGGGCATTAAATGCCCATGCCTTTGCTGTCCAGATACATGTATCCGGACGTCGTGGACGTGGGAAAAGCCTATCCCACCTGCTGCTGCACCGCTATCTACAGTGCACCGCCGTCTACACAGTGCCCTGCCACGCACGCTTGGAAGGACCCAGAGCGCCACGCTGGCAGAGGCACCGGAGCAGCACAGTAGCACAGTGGTACAGTAACGCTTGCCGCGGCAAGACCTTGCCGCACCTGACGGCTTGGCGCAGCCCATAGTTGGCGTGCAAGGTAACTTGCCGGGGCAAGTACCTTGCCGCAGCCGCTATCTTGCCGCAGCCAATACCTTGCCGCAGCCAATACCTTGCCGCAGCCAATACCTTGCCGCAGCCAATGACTTGCCGGGGCAAGTACCTTGCCGCGGCAAGTACTCTGCTTCAGCAATGCCCAGGCTGGGCCTCAGCTGTCCCTCCCGGCAAGCTCCTCTTGCCGGGGCCTTAACTCTTGCTTTGTATACTTTGTTCTTGAATGGCTTAATAATCTTGAGCTTCTCTCTGGCTGTCCTCCCGCAAGCCTGGCCGCGGGATGCTACTACTGCCCGTGCACAAGTACGGGGTACTAGGGTACCCCTATTCTAGTACACCGACAATTTTGATGGTGCTTTTTCCCTACAAGGTGCAGGGGCTAGCGTGCTTCTCGTCGCTCCCTTCGGGGAACACTTGAAGTACGTCGTCCAGATGCATTTTGCCCGGGAAGAGGCAACCAACAATACAACAGAGTATGAAGGGCTCCTTGCCGGGCTCAGGATTGCCGCAGAATTGGGAATCAAGAAGCTGATCATTCAAGGAGACTCACAGCTTGTGGTGAGACAAGTCAACAAGGATTACCAAAGTCCATTGATGGAGGCATACATTGAGGAAGTGAGAAGATTGGAGGAGCGCTTTGACGGGTTGCAAACAGAGCACATACCTTGTGCCGAAAACAGCATAGTTGATCACCTGTCAAAGTGTGCTGCCTAAAAGCTTCCTGTGGAACCAGGAACTTTTGTTCTCCATCTTACTCAGCCCTCCATATCCCCAGCAACAATGGCCCGGAAAAGGAGAAAGCTGGACTCCGGTAAGCCTCTCTCGGTAGAGCCATCCGCTCCTGACAGGGACCCTGCCGGAAACAACTCCTCACAACCTGCCGGACCGCACCCTCCAGCCGGACCCATGGTCCCTGAGAATGAGGAATGTGCCCCCGTAGTTGAGGAGGTGCCGCTAGTCCTTGTTGCTGAGCCCCAGGCTCCAACTTGGGCAAGGCACATAGTCCACTTTCTCCAAACCGGAGAACTCCCCAATGACCAAGATGAGGCTGAAAGAGTAGCCCGGAGGGCCAGTATGTACTAGTTTGTCGATGACACTCTGTACAGAAGGAGGCCCAATGGTGTGAAATTGAAGTGCATCTGCCGGGAAGAAGGGAAGGAACTACTGTCTGAGATACACAAAGGCATGTGCGGCCCCCACATTGGATCAAGGGCGCTGGTTGGGAAAGCATTCCGGCAAGGATTCTATTGGCCCACAACCCTCCAAGCTGAGGTTGAGCTAGTCACCAAACGTGAAGCATGTTAGTTCCATTCCAAGAAAATCCACCTACCTGCCCAAGCTCTTCAGACAATCCCTTTATCATGGCCATTTTTGGTCAGGTGGCTCGATATCCTCGGCCCTTTCCCCCGATCGATTGGGGCCTTTGAATTCTTGTTCGTTGCTATCGACAAGTTTACAAAGTGGCCGGAAGTTGCTGCCGTGAGAAAGGTGACTGCTCAATCAGCTATCAAGTTCTTGAAAGATTTGGTGTGTCATTTCGGAATCCCGGCAAGGATCATTACCGACAACGGCACCCAATTCATGAGCCTCGCCTTCATGCAATATGTTCATGCCCTCGGAAGCAAGATCTCGTTTGCTTCTGTTGCACATCCCAGAAGCAACGGGCAAGCTGAGAGGGCGAACGCTGAAGTGCTGTAGGGACTCAAAACAAGAACCTTTGATACGCTGCAGAAGCATGGCAGGCGGTGGATCGATGAGCTGCCGGTAGTTCTATGATCCCTCAGAACGACACCAAATCGAGCTACCGGGCAGACTCCTTTTTCCCTGGTCTATGGGGCGGAAGCAGTTATCCCCACGGAACTCATTTACGGGTCGCCTCGAGTACTTGCCTACGATGAAGTAGCGCAAGATCAGCACTGGCGTGACGATGCTGTGCTACTCGAGGAGAACCGTCTCCGGGCTGCTACGCGTGCTGCACGCTATCAGCAAGCCCTGCGTCGCTATCATAGCCGCAGGGTTCATGCCCGATGTTTTGAGGAAGGCGACCTTGTCCTTAGGCGCGTTCAGTTTGCCAAGGGTACAAACAAGTTGACGCCGAAGTGGGAAGGCCTTTACCGGGTAGTACGAGTCACTAGACTTGGCGTAGTCCGTCTGGAGACCAGAGATGGCATTCAATTGCAAAACTCATGGAATATTGAGCATCTCCGCAAGTTCTACCCGTAAGGCGCGGCTGTCGGGCCGTGCCCGGCAGCCACCCTTTTGTACAGGCCTTGCCTCAGTTGCATGTAACCTCTTGTACAAAGCCAGGCGATGACCCTGAGCACCAGAGAAATAAATGAAGCGCTGGGGGGCCCCCCGACCAAGTTGCATGCATGCATAAGCATTCCAAGAGCATTTGCATAAGAATTTCATGAGCATTTGCATATGCATATAGATAGGATCGCATCCTGCATCATTCTCATATGCATAAAGCTGCAGGTTCCTGCCGAGAACTCGGTTTCTACAAGAAGATGGGGAGATGAACCAACACTGCGATCCCCGGTGAACCAAACAGATAAGTTCTACCTCTTGTCCATAAGTGTTTTGTAAGCTAAAACTTGTGCATAAGAAAACCCCGCCACTCTTCGAAACTTAGGTGCTCCCATCCCTGGCTCGAACTTTGCTTCGGCCTAGATGGTTGTAGTGGCCTTTGATGAAAAGAAGTTGGCGGGGGGCTGGTCCCTCTATTTCTGGCCGGTAGGCTCAGTTCCCCAGCAACGAAGGAAGGGTACTAGCAGGATAGCCTGCCGGGGAAAACTCGTTTTTTTAAAATAAAGAGGCATTTCACCTCTGCGTGGACATATACATGCACGAGTTCCCGACAAGGCTCATCTTTTTCATTAATATGCTGGTCATACAAGTACAAACCTTACAGAACACAGACATGGACTCGAGAGATTACATTATTTGAACTAAAATTTTGGCAAATGCCTACAAGTTTAAGATTGAAAAAAGATAAATGCTTCATAAACTCCTCTCCATGTCCCTCTTATCCCAGGTAGTGTGGTGGGAAGAGAAGAGGATAAGCAACGCATCGACACAACGCCACCCCGATCCCCGTCAAGGGCTGCCGAGCACAGCCTGACAAGATCGGGAGTGGCGAGGCTGTGAAGGAGGAAGACATACGGAGCACCTCAGCGGCTCCCTGGTCACCACTTCCAGAACCAGGCAGAAGGCTCCAGCACAGGGGCCGACAGAGAGGCGTGCCGGGGGTCGGCCAGGAGACCACTGGAGGAAGCGAAAGCGCCAACGGAGCAACCCATTCCCCGGCCACCAAGAAAACGGTGATGACGGTGCCGAGGAAGGGGAAGGGAGGACGGGGGGATAAGGCAGCAGGTTGCCAGTATGAGACGAACGCGTTGATGCATTCGTGCTCCTACTGGACGGCCTGCCTCCTGCCTTCTCCATCTTCCCCAGCTTCATCTTCATCAACACCGCTCCGGGGGAGCGCCAGGACTCCAGCCCGACGGCTTCCCCGGAGAGACGACGAGTGACCAAGACGGCCAGGGGGCTCGGGACACGCCCCTCCCCGCCTTGGTGGGCAGGAAGGTGCGCCTCTCATTGACATCATCCCCACGGCTCCCGGATGGGGGCAGTGATGGGTTTACCGACGATTCCCAGCCCTGCCTCCCAGGCACGCCACAGAGACGCCAAGGACCTGATCGCCAAGACCACAAGCGGCGGTGACCCGAGGCTGGACACCGCACTACCCAACGGGCAGACGGCCGTGGCAAAAGGAGCAAGCATTCCCTCACAATGGGAAAGCTTGGTATCTCCCACACTACGAGTAGCCCGTCGACGACGCCTTCTCCAAGCATGGACCAGGCTCACTCCCTGAACGCCAACATTCAACAAATCTAGGCACAAGCTGAAGCCTGGAGCTTGGCCCCGGGCCCTTCTCTTCAACATGACCAACGAAAGGCAGAAATAGGGGAAGAAAGGATCCGGAGATGGACGGCTCGGCTCTCCCTCCGCCCCTCCTTTTATAGGCGGAGCAAGAAAGGGAGCCGCTCCCTCAACAAGCAATCGCCGCCCCTCTCCGCCAATTCAAGAAGACTGGGCCCTCGCCTTGATGCTCTCCCGCACCACGCGCCTCCGTTACCTCCCCCGCGCGATGCATGCCGCATACGTGGCTAAGGATAAGGGCGTGGTGGGAAGAGAGAATTGGCAGTTTCTACCCGGTGCGTTAAAGTCATTCACGGGCCATTGCGAAGGTGGCCCCACCACGATTGGCTTTACACGACGCGCGGGAAAACCGGAAACTGGCCCAGAGTCAAGATTAATGAAGAAGCAAAGAAGACTCCAAAAGATCAGCCTCTTCAGCGCCCCTGCCTGTGCACTTATTAGGACCTACCCCGACAACGCCCGGCAGCACGATCGGGGCAGACCCGAGGGCTTCTGTCGGTGAAACAAACCCTGGGTCTGTTGCCCTGACTGTGCACAGGCATGAGAACAAGATTACAACACCAAGGCCGTGTCAAGATACAAGAGACCAAGATCTTTGAAGAACCAGCATGCTGATTAAGAAGGCCAAGACCAAGACAGAGAAGCGAGACACCACCAGGAGAAAAGCCTCCCTTGCCGGGAAGGCGGACTCGGCAAGGACAAGGGCTCCCCTAGAAGAAAGCATTAAAGACGTCCTGACAAGGCCTGCCGGGACTCACGAGGGCAAAGACACCTCACCAAGCCATCTCACCATGACCCACGTTATTGATCAATGCGGTGTCAAGCCGCAAAGTGACTAAGTGGCGGCCATTCGCCACATGGCGGCCACTTTCTACATGAAATACCTACAGGTGACACCCGTCCTGCGACGTGCCAAGCAAGCAGGCTTGGAGCTAGCAAGATGAGCCTGGCAAGGCTTGCCGGGCGAGCAACAATGTTACGTTGAGCGGTGCATTTAATGCACTCTGTCAGCCTGCAGAATTAGGTATGATAGCACTGTTTGCTATCTTATCAGTGCATAATGACTATTTTGCCACTGTGGTGAACCCTTAACCTATAAAAGGAGGCCCATGACATCTGTAGCAAGGGTTGGAAAGTTGAACACCCCCACGCTCGTACGCGCGTAGTCACTGCCTCCTCAGGGCGAGCCTGCCGGGCAAGTGTACTAAGCTCCACCACCACTTTTCCACCATCAATCCACCAAAGCAGGAGTAGGGTTTTACGCCTCGCGGCGGCCCGAACCTGGGTAAAATTGCCCGTGTGATCTCTGTCGTGCTGCCCCACGTTCTTCTGCTCTTTGTGCAATGCGACATCCCCCCTGCCAAACCAGCAAGGGCCCCTTGGCCCCATAGGTGGCCGTGGTTTCCCGTGACACCACGGAGAGCAGGAGGGAGGCCAATGGAGCCGCCAAGGCCCTCGACGCGGCGCGGGCCGACGTGACGTCCGCCAAGGAGCGTTGTTACAAGGTGGAGACTGAGTTGAAGGCCCTTTGCGAGGAGCAGGCTGCCCACACCCATAGGCTTCAAGAGTAGGAGGAGGGGCTCAAGGCCTAGGAAGCGATGCTCGCCGATCGTGACGCCAAGCTAGCCCAGGCGGCCAAGGACCAAGCCGCAGAACGGGATCGCCTAGGCAAGCTAAAAGGGGAGGTGCAAGGTCCGGGCGTCGCACGCCCAACTCGTCTCTGAAATGACAGCCAGGCTGGAGACCAGGGAGAAGGCCCTCACCGCTACCGAGGAGATGGCGGCCGTGGAACGCGAAGCCTTCGTCTCCCTCGAGCTCCGGTCTCGCGAGGCGCTGTGCTCCCTCTACGGGGGAGGGTACGAGAAGCCGCTGGCGACTCCGGAGGATGGCCCTGCCGGGCTTCTCCCCAAGCTTGCGAAGGCGCTTGAGGGCGTCGCCGCTGGGATGGATTCCGCGGTGGAGGGAGAGTGCCGCACACTCTTTACCTCGGCTGCAACGTGCGTCTTCAGCCACCTCCACCTCCGGGACCCAAGCTTCAACCTCTGGGCACTAATCGAACCGGTAGCTCCTGAATCCCGCACCATTGCTGCCGAAGCCATGAAGAAGCAAGTGGAGGCCCTACTGGGGAAGTTCCTCCGCGTCCCCAACCCTGCAGCTGCAGCGGCAGAAGCCGGTGGTGAAGAGGGTGGCAACGTCATCAACGACGGGCTCCCCAAGGTGGGCGGCATTGACAATCAAGGCGACGGTGGCGCTTCCTCCTAGTTTGTCCCTGCAACATGCATCGTACCTCGTGGAGGCATGAGAACTTCTGTTTGAACTTATGAGACATTATGCTTTGTAATAATTTGCTAGGACTACGCGATTTCTCTTTTGTGCTTGGTTTCCTTCGTGTTTACTAGCATTCTGCATTGGCAGGGCCCAGCCCCGCGCGTACCTCGTCCGCCATTGGGGTGTCCGGATCACCAGGACAAGACCAAGGGGCGAGGGGCTACGTGACTAGTGAGGCCCCTGAGTCGCGATGCTCAGGGGTCCCCCTTGACGTGCGAACGACCCTCATGAAGGAAAAACAAGCAGCCGTACAAGGTAATCCGGAGTCCTTCATACCTTTGCTCGCCAGCCTTTGCCTGGGAGGGACACAGGAAGACCAGATGCTAGAGACCTGGTGAGGTGGCGTATGCCAGGCGGGGCCTGAGCATAGCCCCCCTGCCCAGCCCCCTCGCGCGACCCTCCCATAGGGAAAGCGTCGTGATGGGGCCGGACAGCGAGCCTGTTGGCTCTCCTGAGGTTATTGCAGCCGCTAGGGTGCCCTTAGTTGTTTATTCACCAGCACGGAGCATGGTGCTTCCACTTTAGCGTGGGCATAGCCGCGCCTCGACCGTGTCGTCCGCCAGCGCGGAGCATGGGGCTTCCACTGGTGCGTGGGCATAGTCGCGGCTCGACCGTGTCGTCCGCCTGTGCGGAGCGTGGGGCTTCCACTGGTCCGTGGGTGGGAGTTCCCTCTGAGGGAAGACTCCGGGGTGTGTACAGCCCCGTCCGGACAGGTGGCTTGCACGGCCGGACTGGAGGAGGTGTATATGGGCACCCATGAGCCAGCGCGGGACTCACGGGGCCCTACCTCAAGGTGGGTTGCGCTTGAATTTTGTTACGGGGGGCCTGCAAAAATCGTGAGAGATGTTGGGGTGGCCTACACCGAGTGAATCTTCGGAGGACATCGCATGAGAAGGCCGAGCACCAACGACCCCAGGAGGTGACATGAATGGGACCGACCCGCCAGACAGAGCTCAGCTATTGGGTTTATCGATGCTGCAGGGACGGACCCGAGCACAGACGCCGTGCCCAGTCTTCTCATGCAACAACCCTAAAGAAAGACAACAGGCGCGCGGCTCCCGCGGCGGCGACGCACCGGGTCGCGCGCCCTAACTCATCCGCTCTCGATTAGCTCATGTGAGAACAAGGCACCAAGGACCTTGGGAGGTGACGTGCACGGGAGCTAGCCCACGAGACAGAGCTCATCCACTTGGGTTTATCGACACTGTAGGGATGGACCCGAGCACAGACGCCGTGCCAGTCCTTAATCATGAGGCGGTCGCGGGCGGGCTCGTGAGGGCACACAACATTCATGGTGGCGAAGCACCGAACATGCAGGTGATAATATTAAGCAATTCATGGAAGGGCGAAGCTAGTTCCGATACATGTGCAAAATGATACATGCTGCAGGTGCAGGCCCTGGCAGCTTGAGGATAATGCAGCCCGAGGGGCGCCCTCAATTGAACAAACCAAAAAGTCACCTGGCACCGTCGTTGTAGGAGCATTGGGGTAGCTGAAGATGCACGCTGTAGAGGTCGTTCCTCATGAGCCAGCTGACTCCTGAGGCTCAGGGGACTCTGGAGGCCCGGGAAGCTAGCGAGGGTCCGGCACATCCTCTGTCATGATTGCCTGACGCCGGGCCTCGCGAGCCGCTAGGACGCCCTGCATGTAGCGCTGGTGCGAGGCAGCCATGTTCAACGGGCCGAACGGCATGCGGATGTAGCTACGGGGGAAGCCCCCACTCCGTCCAACGCGGGACGTCCAGTAGAGCTCCTGAGAAGCGGCCATGTTGAGACAAGGGAGGTTGACGCAGACGCGCAGCTCGCCACCCATGTCAGGGGGGCAACTGCACTAGACGATGCGGGGCGACGCTCGCTACACATGGCTCGCGCCTCCTGGAGCCCCTCGATTGCCTTGGTGATGAACTCCTGAGCGCCGGGCGCCTCGCGCCCCGCGCCCTGCTTACGGAAGTGCGCGTTGAAGCACGCCTCCATGTGGTGCCCGAATGCCTCCCTCGTGACGCTGGTCAGGTCAGAGGCCCTCCAGAGGAGAGCCCCCAAGCCCGTCCTGAGAGGGGCGCCGGGCGCGCCTTCCTATGCGAGGGGGAAAGGCGCCCCAGCAGCGGGCGTGGGGCCGGAGGCACGATCATCGGACGCACCAGCCTCCTGGCGGCCCTTGGGGAGGAGCTGCTTCTTCTTCTTGGGGATGACCTCAGGAGGCTGAACTGCACCCTCGTCGTTAGAGTTCTCGACCGCCGCAGCCTAGTAGGCGCGCTCAAGCGAGCACACCACTGCCTTCTCGTCGCAGGCGACCATGATGATACCGCCGCTTCCTGGCATCTTGAGGACATTGTAGCCGTGGTGAGTCGCCGCCATGAACTTGGTGAGGGCTGGATACCCGAGGATGGCATTGTACGGGAGGCGAATGTGGGCAACATCGAAGTCGATGAGCTCGGTGTGGTAGTTGTCTCGCTGACCAAAGGTGACAGGGAGGCGAATCTGCCCTATGGGGGTGGTGGAGCCATCGGTCACTCCTGAGAAAGGCTTGGTAGGGAGGAGCTGGTCCTATGGCACCTGGAGGGTCTTGAACGTCTTGATGGAGAGAACGTTGAGCCCCGCGCCGCCATCGACGAGTGTCTTGGTGATGAGGACGTTGCTGATGGTCGGTGAGCAGAGCATTGGGAGCGCGCCTGTGGCAGCTGAGCACTTGAGCTGGTCTGTAGAGTCAAAGGTGATGGCGTACTTTGACCACTTGAGGGGGCGCGATGCCTCGAGCTTGGGGAGGGCCGCGTTCACCTCATGAGTGAACTACTTGAAGATGCGATGGGAAGCGGGGGCCTGAGCGCCACCCAGGATGCAGGCAATGGCACGAGGCTCCTCGAAGCCCCCGACCCCATTGTCTTGGTGGTGGTCGTCGTTCCTCCTTGGCGGCAGCGACAGCGGTGGGAGACCGGAGTTGCCCTAAGGACGGTCCTCACGAGGCTAGTCCCTTCAAGGGCCATCGCGAGGCTGGCCCTGCCAGCGGTCCTCACGAGGCTGATTGTGCCATTCCTGGAGGGGGTCGCGGTTGTCCCAGCGGCCACCCCCGTGGCCTCCTCCGCGGCCGTAGCCACGGTCGTTGCCCTCGGTACGGCGGCCAAAGTGCCCATCGCGGATTGCCCTGAGCTCTTGGCAGTCGTTGGTGTTGTGGCTATGGACGTTGTGGAAGATGCAAAACGGACTACTGCCCTTGGAGGACTCGGGGTGGTCGCAGCCGCGCTTCATCTCAGGGTCAGCCGCGAGCACAGCTGGGCCATTGCGCTTTGCGTCCTTAGCCTTGGCCTTCTTGTCTTCAGGGTCGACCTCCGGGAGCTCCAGGAGAGAGAGGTGACCTTCCTCCGCCTCGCGCACTTGGTGGCCATGTTAAACATCTCCAGAGCCGAGCACAAATCCTCGTGCATGGCGAGCTCTTCCTTCATCTTGACATCCCGGACACCCATAGAGAACGCTGTAATGATGGCCTCATCCGACACCTTCGGGATCTTGAGGCGAACGTTGGTGAAGTGCTATATGTACTTGTGCAAGGTTTCGCCTGGCTGCTGCTTGATGCATTGCAGGTCGCCAGCCCCGGGAGCGCGGTCGCGAGTGCCCTGGAAGTTGGCGATGAAGCGCTCGCGTAGCTCATTCCAGGAGGAGATCGATCCCACCAGAAGGTTCAGGAGCCAGGAGCGCGCACCGTCCTTGAGGGCCATGGGGAACCAGTTTGCCATGGCCTTCTTGTTGCCGTTCGCTGCCTCGATGCTCAGCTCGTAGAGCTGGAGGAACTCTGCGGGGTCGGGGGTGTCGTCGTAGCGTGGAGGCAGATCCGGCTTGAACTTGCCGGGCCAGACAACGCGGCGCAGCTCCGAGGTGAAAGCACGGCACCCTGCCGCATTCACCAGGGCCATCCGCCGGGGAGGAGCCTGATCTTGATGCCCGCGCGCAGCCGCCTCTAGCGGTACGCGGTCTTGACATGACGGTGCTGGGAGCGCACGCGCTTCTCCTTGGGGCCGCTGCACCACCTGGCAGCTTTCTTCATCACGCGCTAATGCTCTGTGCGGCGGGTCGCGCTGGGGAGCCTCACACCTCGGCTCGGGGGCCTCGCCATGGATAAGAGGGGGAGGAGGTGCGCCATGGGCCACATCGCCCGCCTAGGATGGCGGAGGGCGAAGCGAACGAGACGGTGCGGGGGCTTCACCAGCAGCGTTGATGAGCTCAGCGATGCGGGCGAGCCAGTCGTCGTAGAGGTCGTTGGCCGGACGATAACGCAGAAGCTCATGCTCCATGAGCGGTGTGGACTACGCATTCGCCGGCCCACTACGACCATGAGAAGATGATGCCATGGCTGCAGTGGGTGATGGAGTCGTAGTGCGGCCGTCGTGCTGCACGGACGGCGGCAGCGACGAGTCCTGCTGCCCCTGGGCAACAGGGTCGGCGGCGGCGTTAGCCGCCGGGGAGGCGGAGCGGCGAGGGACGCCGTTGCCCGCGGGTGCCGTCTGGGCGACACAAGCGGCCCGACGCTCGGCATGAACACTGCGAGCGTCAGCCATCGAAACAGCGAAACAGTGGTGGAACGAGAGGTGGGAGAGAGGCTTCGACATGCCCCTACCTGGCGCGCCAAATGTCGGATTCAGGGCTCCGCAGACCCAAAGAAGGTTCGAACTCTGGGGCGTGTGTGAAGAACTCCACCTATCCAGCCAACCGAACGCACCGCCCTACAACCTAGCTCGAAGAACAGGGAAGAAGATGGACACGGCAGTTACCCAGGTTCGGGCCACCTTACGGTGTAATACCCTACTCCTGCTTTGTGGTGGATTTGCCTCATGAGGGGCTGAGGATGAACTAGTACAGAGGATGAACAAGTTTTCGAGGCTTGCTCTGGTGAGGGTGAGTTGTTCTGGGTCCGATCGGCTCTCCCCTTCTACGGTGGTGGCTAACCTATATATAGTGGCCTTGGTCCTCTTCCCCGAAAATGAAGGCGGGAAGGGATTCCACAATGGCCAATTTGAAAGGGGACAAGTAGTACATCTTATCCTGAAGAAAGGTGGTCTTCGCCTGCAAAGCTTCTGGTCGTGACGCCGCGGTGGGCTCGGCGATGACATCCATCCTGCCGTCCTAGCGGTCTTGGTCTCGTTGCACGGGAATGGAAACCTTTGGGTGGTTCCTCGGGACCCCGCGTCTGCGCTTGCCTCCTTAGCACCAAAGAGGAAACCTGCTGCTCTGCGCCCGCTGGCGCCTGCCTGGCGTTGGTTGTCATGGCTTGTGTCACCTCGACCTCATGAGGTGGGCACCTACATAGAAATCTCCAATCCTCAGGAGCCAGCCTAAGGAGGCCGCTCCCTCTGGAGGTCTTGATGTCGCCCGCCTCGCGAGGCTTGGCCCCTCGCGAGGGTCTTGTCTTGAAGGTGGTGTAGATGGGCCGTACTAGGCCATCAATGGAGCCATGCCGTGGGCCACAGGCAGGCATGTCTGGGTACCCTGGTTCCCAGAACGCCGACAAGAAGGAAGACTCCTACTTCAGGAGATACACCCCGACATGAGCGGACCTCACGCCGCTGCCCGGACCCTGGTAAGCAAGGCTCTCCGAGCCGGCTTCTATTGGCCGACTGCTAGCGCCGACGACTCGACGTTGGTACAGTGTTGCCCAGGCTATTAGGTATTTTCCAAGCAAAGCCAGATGCCCCCCAAGGCCATTCGCACCATCCCCATTACCTCGCATTTTGCGGTTTGGGGGCTGTATATGGTCGGGCCCCTCAAGGGCGGCTCCAACAAAAACAAATACCTACTTGTCATGGTGGATAAATTCACCATGTGGATCGAAGCAAAGCCGGTCACCTCAGCCGAAGACGTCCAAGTAGTCGGATTTATCTCCGGGGTGGTACATCGTTACGGTGTCCCCCACAGTCTGATCACAGACAACAGAACAAATTTCACGGCCAAAGAGGTCAAAGCATGGTGTAAAAAAATGGGCATTAAGCTCGACTACGCGTCCGTCTACCACCCGTAGTCCAATGGGCAAGTGGAGCAAGCCAATGGACTCATCCTCAGTGGCATCAAGCCAAGGTTCGTGCGCTTCCTTAAAAAAGCCGATGACAAGTGGGTCAAGGAACTTGATTCCGTCCTACGGGGCTTGCGTACCACACCAAACTGATCCACTGGATACATGTCATTTTTATGGTGTATGGCATTGAGACAGTCCTCCCTTGTGACATCATACACGATGCACCTCGGGTACGCATGTATGAAGAGCTAGAGGCCGAGCTTTATCGGCAAGATGCCCTAAACGCTCTCGAAGAAGAGCGCAATGTCACACGGGAAAGGTCCGCTATCTATCAACAGCAAGCCCGACGCTACCATGGCAGAGAGGTCCGCGCAAAAGATTTCAACGTTGGGGACCTCGTTATGAGGCTACATCTCAAAAAGCAGAAGCACAAACTTTCCCCTAAATGGGATAGGCCATTCATTATTGACCAAGTGCTAATCGGATGGGCCTATCAAATTAGAGATCTAGAGGACGGTCGTCTAGAGCCCAACCCCTGGAATGCGGCACTACTCTGACGCTTCTACGGCTGACACCCTGCACATTGCCGATGTACATAACTTACACCCCTTTTCTTTGTTTTCATTTTGTTTTTACACATGAGAACATTTTGACATGATCTCTGGTCATAATAAAGCATGTTCTTTTCAAAACACGCGTTGTTCCACCGCTTATGCACTATTGTCTTTAAAGCCACGATATGCATCGATTTGATTTAAGATTTGGCCAAGCTAGATTGCCCGGCTCCTATGATTGCCCCTTACATTCCCGATATTTCGGCTAGGGGGCAAAGGGAGCACCGCTGTGATTGTTACTCCCGAGTTAGCCGGTATAGTACCTCAGATGGAAAAAGCCGAAAGCTAGCATTCTTACAATACAAATAGGTCGGCCATGACATAGGGATAACATGGGAGGGTTCTTTTCAAATGTCGACCAGGGGATTTAACACTGAGGTCACCCATCTTCAGACCAATATGTTCAACACAGCCACCCAAGGAAAGGAACTGTTAGAAGAACTATTTTCCTCGAAAGATGTTTCTTACGTTAAATAGTAATATAACATAACTTTCCGTCACCCTCTTGTGTTTCGAGCCGCGTAGCTCGATTGCCTTGTCACCTGAAGCACATGGTCTGATGACTTCGGCCAGTAGTACGGGACACTCCTCGGCCATTGGCTGAGGAGGTAGAAGCCGAAGGCTAGCTGATAGAGTTTGGATGTACGGTCTGAGAATTGACATAAAGTACTTCGATACATAAAGTCATACAAAACAATTATTGTAAGTGCATCAAGAGCCCCCTTAGTGGTTTTGGTGTATTGAAGACAAATAGGTTGAGGAACTAATGTGTTTGTGAGTATACACGGGAGGTAGAGTACCTGAAGATTTGGTTTAACACATGGAAGATGACCCCTAAAAATGGATTTATTCAAGTGAAGAATTTGATGATGAAATTGGTATGGCCTTTGAAGAAATTGATGTGAAGACTTTGAAGCTTGAAGACGTTCATTTTCGTAGTTTCTTTTCTTCTTATTTGAGTCATAGGAAAAACCATACTGTTAAAGGGGGTTTAGGTGAAACATATTTCACATTTCCAAAGTGATGCTCAAACTTACTCAAACCTATACATACACAAGCCGCTTTGAGTGAAGCCTTTGGAAATCTCCGGAACAGCTGACGCATTTGCGAGCGACAGTGACGAAGTTCATCTGGTCACTGACAAATTTGGTCAGGCTGAGGAGTTAGGAGTTCGCCAGTGCGATCTGCCTACCATGAGGAAATTGAGAGCCTCGACGAATTTGAGAGTTCAAATTCCAACCATTTCTAGGTCGCGGGCGAGCTGTCGAGTGGATCCTTATCCTGACAACAGTCGAATCAGAGAAGGGCATGTGTGAAAATTCATGTCGGGTTTCCCCTGGCTATAAATAGCCGCCCCCTTCAACCACTTATTGGTTGGCTACTCCTAGAGAACTTGACACTTTTCATTCGAGAGCAACCCATCCTCTGACAACTTTGAGAGAATCCTAAGTGAGGAAAAACCCAGAGCCAAAGTGATTACGCATCACTAAAGAGATTGATTTGTGTGATCCGACACCTGTTACCTTTGAAGACTGACATTCTTCCAGACAATTAGGCATCAAGTTCTAAGTACACCAAGAGTCATTGTGGTGTGCTGGTGAACAAGTCTGTGAAGGTTTTGGAAGTCTACCTTGAATACTTACCACGAGTTATTGGGCGAGCACTAAGTGACCTTAGCTCAAGAGGAATACGGTGAGGATTGTGTGTCCTCTGACTTGCGAATCAGCCGCCTCAACCATACGTACAGTTGATATAGCAACTGAAATGGGTCTACCAAATTGCATTGTCTTCACCGAGCCAACCTGGTTTCAAATTCCTCACCCTCCCTTACATTATTCCACTACTGAAGAATTTGTGATCTATCCTTTGACGAATCTGAAATGAAGAATTTTATCATGCTATCTTTCATTTCCTTAGTTCATATTCTTCATGCTTGTATGATTGTATGATTGCAAGTTCTTACTATAACATATTGTGGTTGCATGTACTCTGATTCTATGATGACTTAGTTTCCCTTGTGTTTCTATTTCTTCACTCTGATCTTTGTCAAATTCTTCAGAGTTTAACGAATTTCTATAAATCTCCCATCCCCCCCCCTTCTGGGAGATAACCTGCGCTTTCAATTGGTATTAGAGCAAGGTACTCCCTTGTTCTGTGTGATTTTGGTTTAACCACCTGGAGTTTTAGTTATGTCAGCCGCAGGTATGATCAAGGTTTCAGTTGCGTGCCCATTTTCTATGGCACAGACTATGCTTACTGGAAGAACAAGATGCGCATGCATCTTGAGGCAATTGACAATGATCTCTGGTTCGTCGTTGAGAATGGCATTCCCACTATTGCTCCTAGCATCAATATTGATGATGTGAAGAGATTCAAGCAACTCTACTCTCAAGTGAAGAACATCATATGTGGACATCTCAACAAAGGACAGTATGGCAGAGTGAGTGCACTGGAAACATCAAAGCTGATCTGGGATAGGCTCTCCAAGTTAAATGAGGGAGTTTCCACTCAGTGTGACTCTCGAGTAGATGTGCTTCGCAATCTCATCAACCCCTTCAAGAGGCTTGACAATCAAAATGTTCAGGAAACTTTCGATCGCCTCACAAATATCTCCATAGAGCTACAAGCACTAGGTGCCACTGACATCACTGACCATGAGGTGGTGAAGAAATTGCTGAGGTATCTTGGCAGTTCCTTTGACACCTTGGCCCTGATGATTCAAGAGCATCCTGACTACAAGTCACTTGATCCCGCTGATATCCTTGAGAGCCTCAATACTCATGAATTCCAGCAAGCTGAGAAGAGAGATATGTATGGTCCCTGCTATGGACAACCTCGTACTCTCAAGGCAAAGGCTAAAGCCAAGGCAATTTATTCATCTGAAGAGGAAGAAGTGTCTGAATGCAATACTAATGATGCTGAGGAAATTGGCAGAGAACTGGCTATGCTTGTGAGGAAGTTCCAGAAGTTCTCCAAGAGGAACCACTTCGAAAAGTCTTCAAAGTATGATTCGAAGAACACTGAAGCTTCTGCTCGAGACTATGACAAAAGAACTTGCCACAAATGCAAAAAGGCAAGCCATTACATCACTGATTGCCCCCTCTGGAAAAAAGGGCTCAAAGAAGAAAAAGTATAGCAAGGATGACAACTCTGATGACAAGAAGAAGACGTCGTCAAAGTCTTCATCAAATTCCTCATCAAAGAAGAAAAGCACCTCCGGCAGAGCTTGCTCTTTCAAAATGATGAGCAATCTGAGGAGGAGTCCGACTCTGTGGTTGCAAGCTTGGACCTAGCTACTGAGTTCTTCAGCAAGTCCGTCATCGATCATGAAGAAAAAGGTGACTCCACCAACTCCGAAGACTATGCTTATGACTTCACTCCCACCTATTGCTTCATGGCAAGAGGTGCCAAGGTAACCTCACGAGAAGCTTACTTTAATACTTCAAGTGATGATGACTCTGAATGTCAAGCAAAACCTAGCTATAAGAAACTTGCTAAAATTGCAACTGAGCAACAAAATGCTATGGAAAAGATTCAAAAATTGCTAGACAAAAGTGATGATCTGTTAGATGAGGAAATGGATCACATTCAAGGTTTTTCTGAAGACCTTAGACACCTAAAGTCACAATATGACAAACTTGAAAGTAGTCATGTGGCCCTCTCAGCTACACACGAGATGCTGTCCTATGAATTTCTTCAAAGGAAGTAAGAACTCGAGAAGCTGAGAGCGTCTCATGATGATCTTCAAAAAGACAATGATTCATTACTCGCTCAACAAATCAGCACCGCTAAGGAAGAATTTGTTGCTCCATGCTTAAAATGTCTTGAACGTGATAATGCAAATTCTTTAGATGAATGTTCAAATGCTTCAACTGCTGCTATATCTTCAAATGTCTCTGTGGTTTCAATCCCTCATCTAAGGAGACCACAAGTGCTAGTGACGAAAATGCAGGTCTGAAGGAATTGTATGTCACAGGAAAGTACAAAAGCCTCAAAGGGCACCAAACTCTCCGTGATGTGCTCAAGAAGAAGAATCTGAATAGGAACCCTAGAAAAGAGGGTATTGCTTTTGAGAGAAATTTGAGTGTTGATGGATCTTATTGGAAACTTGAGCAGTATCCCAAAACAACATGGGTTGCTGCAAAAGGACCTCCACTTGATACATCCACTCTATCTGGCTACAATTGTGATACTCCACCTTCTTCTGATGAATCATTTGACTCCAACTATAAGCTATTAAAAAATCAGAATGGTGAAGTATTTGCTAGCTTTGTTGGCACTAACTGTAGGAATGGTCCCCCAGTGAAAAAAATCTGGGTGCCCAAAAGTGGTCTTCAAAATCTTCAGGTGAATGTCATCATGACACCACCGAAGAAAAGGAACAACCCCAAGGCAAATTCTTCACCTGGACCAAAGTCGTCAAATGGACGCATGCCAACTCATGCCAGTACTAACACTTCTATGCAGGGAAACAGACAGCAATCTGATGAATACGTGCATTATTCTTCAAATCACTATGTGTACAAAACTGCTAAGAATTACTCTGCATATTCTTATGAGTACTATACTCCTCCTATGAAGAGAAATCCATATTCTTCAATGCCTAAGTTCTCCATCAATGCATTGCATTACATTGCTTCTCAGCCACCCATTCAGATGTGGGTGGTTAAGAAGAAGAACTAATTTCTTCTGCAGGGTCACACTACTAGGGAAAAGCCTAGCAGTAGCGCGGGTTAAATGCTTAGCAGTAGTGTGGGTGGCCGCGCTACTGATACAGCGCCACAGCTAACTCTTATCAGTAGCACGGTTTGACCCGCGCTACTGCTATCGAGGGATAGCAGCAGCGTCGGTCTCCAACATGCGCTGCTGCTAATAGCTGTAGCGCCCTTGAAGAAAAGAGCGCTACTGCTAAGAACTCGCTGGTGCTAAAGCCATACCCCACGCTACTGTTATTAGTTTCTGAAAAAAAAACTGCTCCATATTTTGTGCTGCTGAATTTTGTTTAGGGCTTTATACAATAATCTCTAGCATATCATACACATACAAATGTAATCATAGCATATACATACAAATAGTCTCATCAAATCATGTCATCATCATAATCATCATCCAACACAAAGTGGTCTCTCGTCATCATCTCGAAAATAGCGATACAAGTCTCGAATACTTGCAACTACATCGTCATCCATCTAAACAATGATATACGCGAGAAGAGCTATCACTATGAGTGAGAGCGGAACTATGCAGTACATGAGGCGGCGGTTACGAGTCCTCTCTCGCGCTAGCATGAACCTCAAGTAACTAGCTTCTGCTTCTTGTCTGCTTTTGAAGCCTTTATGGCTGGGGCCAGAGACCCCATCCACTTGCGCCTGACACTCAGGCCACTCGGTGTACACTCCCGGAACCTTCCCTTTGTACACTACATAGCACTTCTTCTTTGCCATCAAGAATCTAGGTACCTGTTAGAGATGCATCTTCATCAAGAGAATGTACAATCATATGCAACAAAATATACTAGAGCAACATGAAAAAGAAAGGGTTAGCAACTAGATGCAACATATAGTACGCAAACTAATTAACTAGAGGTATGCAGGTCATCGTACCCAAACTAACAAAGTAGCGTTACGCAAGTTCGGCAGGGACCGTGGACATCACAAAGTTTCATCGCTACAGAAAGTATACAAATTCAACTGACACATATCATCATCATCGGCATCGTAAATCACTAGAAGTTCCATCCTTCCATATCATCAAGGATGGACCCTAGCTTCTTGAACGGCGTGAGGTCCTGACATTGCATGCCTAGGTGAGTTCGGACGTCAGCTCACGATATAGGGCCGTGGTGGAACATCCCCTTCTAATCGACAACTTCTTTCATGATGATCGTCGCAATGTCCCTCTGGATGCGAAAGAAGTCATCTCTAAGTTTATAATCCGCTTCTCCATGAGATTCTACCTACTTGCGGATATGATCATCGTTTCTGCTTGTCATGCGAAGCTTTTGGTGATCCATTCTGAACTCCATCATGAGATGGAGGAGGTAGAATCCATCGTTCTTGCTTGGTTTTGGGACATGGATGCAGCAGAAGTTAGTTTTATGTGAGAAACCCAACTTCTTGTTCCTTTGTTTCCTGATCTGTAGGTGGCCACCCCTAATGCTGAAGCCTAGGAGAGCATCATCTAGAATATTCATTATGTGGGTGTAGTCCTTCTTCTCGTAGTTTCTGGTAGGGTCGAAATACACAGCGTGGGAGACTCGCGGGTAAAGAATGATAAGGACGACGCGCCCGTTGCTACGGGGAAAAACACCTCAAATTATTCTCCATATGAGCGAGAAGGAATGTTTGAAATGTATGAAAGGGTTGTCCGGCACTGACTTACTTTGGATGATAAGGCAGGAGGACAATTTCCTGGTCCTTATTCTGTACCATGAAGTTTTGGAGGTATTCCCTAGCAGTTTCACGCTCAAAGTTGCCGAGACTCAAGAAGGACTCGTTTATGTAGTATGGATCCACCACACAGATTTGCGAGACTTCTTCTCTCTTCATGACGGAGCTCTTATGTAGCGCAAAAAGGCGAACAATTGTAAAATCGAGCCGCCTTGTCAGAAACATCTCGAAGATATGGTCAAACCGCAGGAAGAACACCTCCGCGGGCCGTGTGTCGACCTAGCACTTCCCCTCAGGCACACGAGCTGCGTATGTCGGATATCTTGGATCCTTTGAGGCTAGTAGGCTTTTCTCAATCGACAGCACATGGTCGTGCAGTCTCGTGAGATCCCCTGATAGTGCCTCTAGCGGTTTCGGCGGTAGCATCGGCTAACCCGTGACATGGAACATGGCCGCACCTTTGACGGGTACACGCTCTTCAAAATCCTCCGTTTGGCTACAATGTGCTCTGGCTTGTTTGTAGGCAGCTGAGCCTATCTTCCCCGGTCTCTTCCTCTCCTTTTTCTTGGGCTGACCTTCCAGACCCTTCCTTAACCCCTGCCCCAGTGTTGCCGGGCTAAGCACTATACGACCCCCGGCTAGTTGAGCCTGTGTTGAGGCGGCATCTTCAGGCGTGTCCTATGAGGATTTCATAAAGAGAGACTTCTTGCAATCCCTGCTAGGACGTTCCTGCCCGGGCAGATCATCCATATCCTCATCAGCATACTGATAGCCCGATTCGTCATATGGCTGACTCATCATATCTAAGTCACCATCATAGGCGCCTGTATTGAGGAAACTCATTGGGTCCTCCACCTCCATCTCATCATCCATTCTTTGTTCTACGGGGGTGATTACATCAGCCACTATTGGACCCCCTTAATCACGTTGTCCGCTGCTCTCACCCGGCACTACAGGCGCTGGTAATTCCGTAGGCGGGGTGGTGGTCTCCATACATGCTTGTTGATGTGTGGTTATTGGTGTGCTCTCGGCTGGCTCCAGACGAAGAAGATTCTTTGGCCATAGCAGCACCCAACCCTTGCAGCTTCCAATCCGCAGCGGGGTCTCATCGTCCTCTCCCCCTAGCCGTACTGGAGGAGGCAAATCCTCGTGCCCCGATTTCACACTCGACAAGGTAACCCTGAAGTGCCCACCGGGCATCGGCTGTTTGTGGAGCGTGAGTTCCAAGGGCTTCGTTATCACCCCCTTTCCCACGTCCACCTTCAGGCCTTTGATCAAGTAGAGTACGGTGCACGGGGTTTCGTCGGCCTGCAAACACATGTCTGCGGCGTAAAACATCTTAAAGGCAACGAAAATGGAATATTCTAGATATATATGTTGGTGCGACATGTAATTACCGCGAGGGCGTCGAGCTCAGCCAAAGACGAAGGCCCGCCTAGCGCGCCAGATACTGAGGATGGGCTGCTATGAGCGGGTGCGGGTGCGAGAGCAGGCCCGGTTGCGTGAGCAGGTGATGGTCGGTGGTGTTGTTCACCGAGTTGCTCGCAACAAAATTGGGCAAGGGGAAATCATGTACCGTCTTGTCTGGATTTTCCTTCGTCCAGTTGATGATAGCCAGGACCAAGTTAGTAGCAAAATCATTTCTGCAGGCATTTACAGCTGCATCGACTACCTGCTGTAGCAACTCATTTTTCTCCTCGGCTGCTATTTTCGCGTCCTCAGCTGCTTTTTTCTCGAACGCAAGCTTCACCTTCTCATCGATGTCCGCCTGACTAAACTTCTTTTTCTACTTCTTGGCCTCCGGGCCCTCATTGTAAAACACCTTCCATGTGGCGCCGTTTCCAGTGCCATGCACACGTCCATATTGCGGCCGCTGGCCCAAAGGGAGTCCCTTAAGTTCGTTCAAGGCCCAGTTGAGAGGGGTGTCTCACTTGGGCCTCATCGGCGAAGTAGGGCTTTCGGCTGCAAGCTGGTGTTGCTTCTCCTGCAGAAGGAAAGTGAACCGTTTACGAATGTGTAGTCGACTGATCAGGAGTTAAATGTAAGGTGGTAAAAGAATAATTACCAGTATTCTAATCAATCTCCTCATGATCTGGTCCATGTAAAAAACCTTCTTTTCCTTGTCCCACTTGTAGCGGGTCCTGATGAAGTCACGCTCCAAGGGGTTGGTGAACTTCATGAAGGGGTCTGGGAGACCCGCAGCTTCACATTCCGCACCCTCCTTATCCCATATGGGCCTTTTGCCAAGGTAGCCACGGCTTCCGAGGTGATGCTTCCCCGTGTTCCTTTGCTAAAGGCTCTTGAATTTCGCAGCCTTAGCCTTGGCTGCCTCGGTAGCGTAAGTGTCCTTGAACTTTTCGAACTCCTCTTCCATAAGTGTCGGATTTTCCTCCAGAATCTTGGACAGGGGTTCCTCAGCATCAATAGCTCATTTCACCCTCCCTTTCCAGGAGGCCAAATCATTGCTGAACATGCCCATGGCATGATTGTTAATCTTTTTCATCTTTGGATCATCCCACGGTTGTTCTATGCTATCATCCCGGTCGGGGAACTTGAATCTCTTGTGCAACTTCATCAGGAGAAACTGCCTCAAATGCTCTTTACTCCTAAAGTCATCATCATTGATTGTCGTGCATTCCTGTAGGATGCATCCTACTTGGTTCCCATAGCACTTGCGAGGTTCTTCTGGCTCTAATGGCTCAAACTTGCCGGGTGCCATCTTTGTGATCACCAGTTGTCCAATGCCGAGTTTGTTAGGTTTTCGTATCCTCTGCTTCTTCTGCTTCTTCTTTTCGGTAGCGGCATCGGCGCTGGTACCTTCCCCGCTGGTATCTTCCCCGCCGGTACCTTCCCTGCCGGTCTCAGGGCCGCCATCGGTGCCGACGCCGTCGGTGTCGATGTCGGCGTCAGTACCATCATTGAGGCCAACCTGCAAACCTTGACTGTGCTTAGCAGAGAAAAAGTCGAGGTACTGTTGTTCACCCTCATAATCCATCTCGTCTGCATCTGGGTCAGAAGGCCCGGTTTCTTCGTTGTTCGACATGTTTCCTATGATTAAGTCTCCTCGTTTAATTCTAAAACTATAAAAAAAAATGAGAAATGACATAAAAAAATCTATGTTTGCCGGAATGCCGTTTCCCAGCAACTCCCGGCACTCGATATGCCTACTTTTTAGCACAAGTCATGCCAAAATGCACGGAAAATTTTGGCATGACCTTTGCTAAAAAGTGGACATATCGAGCGCCTGAAATTCACCGGAATGGAAATGAATTAACATTCCGGCGAAACATAGGCCACTCGGATCATTTACCCTGCACATAATCATCATTTTCCAAATATGACATGTCCAAAACATCACATGTCCAAATTCCAAATATGACATGTCCAAATGACATGTCCACATATCACATGTCCACTTCAAATTTGCAACTAAAAAATAGCAACAATTGCTTTAACTAAAAAAATTAAATAGCAACAGTTGCTTTAACTAATCTGTCCACTTCAAATTCTGTTTTTTTAAATGGCAACAATTGCTTTAACTAATTTTTTTAAATAGCAACAGTTGCTTTAACTAATCTGTCCTAGGTTTCATACTAATTCTAATTAACTAACTAGCACTATAAAATTTAAATAGCAACAATTGCTTTAACTAAAAAATGCAAGAAACCTATATAATAAATTCTGTTTTTTCTTACACTAAAAAATAGCCTAGGGTTCATACTATTTCATACTAACTAGCACTAAATAGCAGATAAGAGGGGAGGGGAGAGGGCTTACAGAGGGCAGAGAGAGAGATGGGGTCGGGGGAGATGGCACGGCACCGAGGCGAGGCAGGGTCGGGGGAGATGGCACGGCACCGAGGTTCGCCGGGGTCAGGGGAGACGGGGGCGAGCGCCGGGGTCGGGGGCAAGCGCCGGGGTCGGGGGCGAGCGTAGGGGCGCGGCGAGGGCAGGGCTCCGGTGGAGACGATGGTGGAAGAGAGAGTGGGGATTTGGGGGGAAAAGCAGAGGCGGGAAGAAGCAGAGAGTGGGGATTTGGGGGGTTAAGTTAAGGTAGCAGTAGCGCGTTCCGGAAGAATGCGCTATAGCTAACTTAGATATAGCGCGTTTAGCCAGAAAACGCTACTGCTATCACAGGTAGCTATAGCGTGTTTATCCGGACAGCACTACTGCTAACTTGACTAGCTATAGCTCTTTTTCAGAAAAGCGCTACTGCTATAACCAGTACCTATAGCAATTTTCCTGTTGTTTCTTCTACTTTCTTTTCCTTTATTTTCTCTCCCTTTTCTTTTCTTTTCTTTTCCTTTTTTCTGAGAGCAGTGAACGAAGGGAAGGTGATACAATGTATATAACTAAGGCGATACATATTGCATCATTTGACGATTAAGTATGTATACAAAATAGGAACATATATATTACATCATTTGACCCATGCATAATGGTTAAGTGTGTACACAAAATAGGAACATATATATTACATCATTTGACCGATAACAGTTCCTCAGCGTTGACGTTTTCGTTTTTGAGTGAGCTTCTTTCACTTCTTGTTCATTGAAGAATAATTGAGCCCCTCATTGTGACTTCTCCTTTTCCATGGAGTAAGATCTTTCTTAGGTAATGTAGTATTGATTCTTCTTTTGACGTATACTTCATCGTCATCGTCATCTTCCCTCATTGGGTTGCCGTACTGGTCGTAGTCTTCCTCGTTGGCGACTCCATCCATTCCAATGATGTTCCTTTTGCCTCTCCTCACGACAACACGGCTCGGATTGCACGGGCCAGTTATGAAGAAGCATTGTGTCACGTGCTTAGCGTGTACCCATGGCTCGTTTCTTGCGATAGCGTTCACGGTAGCGCTCTTGGCGTTGGGTATAGTCATGGTTGTGAAATACTGGTTTTCTCTTTCGACATTCTTAGCCCATCTGACACGGAACATCGTCGCGTTGTGCAGTCCAGAGTAGTCAAGCTCCCAGATCTCCTCGACCCTTCCGTAAAATCTCTCAGTTGCACCGTTGTCGCTGCCGATCATGCATTCCATCGTCACCCCTGAGTTCTGATCATCACTGTCCATATCTTTGGCCTTCGTGTAGAACGTGTATCCGTTGATATCGTATGCCCGATAGGTGACGAGGTTGGGCAAGGGGCCATGTGCTAAGGCGTATATGAGCAATCCGTCCTTAGAGCCCTCTTTCGGGGGATTAGCAATAATATGCTCTTTGAACCAATGCAGGAAAGTGGAGTTATGCTCTCTAGTAACTTCAGCGTCCGTCCTGCATACCCCCCGGTCACGATACTTCTTTGTGATAATTTCTTTGTGCAGTGCCACGAAAGGATCTACCTCGTCTAGGTGTTGTAGCACTACCAAGTTTGCTCTGTCAAAGTCATTGCGTCGATCTGAGTATGCCATGTGCAGTTCCCTGCGACCGTTGGAGTGACCTTCTCCTTCGAGCCTCCCATCATGCTTGTTAACGGGCAAACCAACACCAACACCAAGCGGCTGGTCTGCGCCATATAGAAAATTCTCGCAGAAAGAGATGCACTCTTGTGTCAGATAGCCCTGGACAATGCTTCCATCCGGACAGGACATGTTATGAACGAATCCTGTGATGATCCCATTCATCATCTCAAAAAGCATCATGTAGTGCAGGAATGACGGCCCCAGGTCTATTATGTCGTCCACAATATGGACACACAGATGCACCATGACGTCAAAGAACGCGGGCGGGGGGGGGGGGGGGGGGGTGGGGGGAGTAGGGAGTACAGGGAGGGGGGGGGGGAGTACATCTCAAGCTCATTCAGTATCACAACGATCTCTTCCTGTAGCCTTCGGAGCTGCTTCACACTGATCGACTTTCTAGAGATAACATCGAAAAAGTTGCAGAGACCTATAAGCGTGTCACGGACGTGCTTGTCCATTATCCCTCTAAGGGCAACAGGTAGTATCTGCGTCATCATCACATGACAGTCATGGGACTTCATCCTGCTGAACCTTTTCTTGTTCGTGTCTAGATATCTGCTTATCTTGCCACAGTAACCAGAACTAACTTTGACTCCGGTAAGGCACTTAAAGAATTGATCGATCTCAGCCGGACTTAAGGTGAATCAAGAAGGGGGGCAATAATCCTCTTCCTTTACTTTTTTGCCCTTCTTCTCCCGTGCCTCTGTCTCCGTCTCTGTCTCGTCTGACTTTTTACGGGGCGACATGTGCAGATCTTCCCTGATTTTCAAATCTTGCATGTCTTTTCATGCCTTCGGCCCATCCTTGGTCTTATCCGGCATGTTCATCAGTGTCGCGAGCAAGCTCTCAAGGACATTCTTACAGATATGCATTTGATCAAGGCAATGAGGTGTGTCGAGTTTGTGCCAGTACTCCAAGTCCCAGAACACAGACCTCGTCTTCCATACCTTCAGCAGCGGCTCCGGCGCCTTTTTCATCGTCTTTCCTGGTGCGGGGCACTGTTCCCAGTTTTTCAATAGCTCATCGATTTTGGCACCGCTCCGCTTACGTGGAGGTCCTCGATGCTCAGCGTCACCATTGAATAGATCTCCACGGTTTCTCCACGGGTCATCCTTCTCGAGCCATCTTCGATGCCCCATGTACATGATTTTCCCAGACCCGCCATCTTTCCTTGACGTTAGCTGCTGAGACGTCGTATCATCCATGCACCATGTGCATCCGCAATATCCATGGCACACCTGGCCCGCGACATATCCGTAACCGAGATAGTCGTGCACCGTCGTGATCAGCGAGGCTCTCATATAGAACTACTCGCCTTTGCTGGCATCCCATGTCTTGGCCGGTGTTTTCCATAACGTGTCTAACTCCTCTTGAAGTAGCCCCAGATACAAATTAATATTATTTCCTGGTTGTTTCGGCCCTTGAATCAACATGCTCATGTGAATGTACTTCGACTTCATGCACCACCAGGGGAGAGGTTGTACATCCATACAAACACGGGCCATGTGCTATGCTTGGTGTTCTGGTTGCCAAACGGATTCATGCCATTGGTACACGCGCCGAGCACGATGTTCCTTGCATCACATTCGAAATACCGTTATTCGCCGTTCAACGCTCTCCACTGGCTTCCATCCTTGACGTGTCTCAGCTTCGGATCATCTCCATCGTCGGGCTTCTTCCTCTCCGCATGCCAGCGCATGAGCTTTGCTTCCTTGGGATCTACGAAATACCGCTGGAGACGGGGAGTGATCGGTAAGTACCATACAACTTTCTGGGGAGATTTCTTCCCGGCCTTCTTGTATTGAGAAGCATTGCACACCGGACAGCTTGTTTTTTCTGCGTGCTCCTTCCAATAAATTATGCAATTGTTGATGCATGCATGGTATCTAACGTGCGGCAGATCAAGAGGGCACACGATCTTCTTAGCCTCATCCACACTAGTAGGATAAAGATTCCCCGCGTGAAGAACATCCTTTAGGTACTTGAGATGCTCATCGAGGCTAGTGTCGGTCCATTTGTTTTTAGCTTTCGTCTTCAGGAGTTGGAGCGTGAAACTCAAGCGGGTCACCTCAGGATTGCAACCATGATACAATGGAGTGTTCGAGTCTACCACCAGTTGCTGCAGCTTGGCCTCCTCTCTAGAAGCAGCTCTCTCAGTACTTGTCTCCTTGCGAAGCAGTGCTTGAACATGAGGGTCCCGCACGATTGAACTTAGTACCGACGAACTCTACGGCGTGGAGTCCATGTTCTCTCCGCCGCCATGTCCGGCCCCTTCTCCGCTGCCATGTTCGGCCCTTTCTCCAATGCCATGTCCGGCCCCTTCTCCACCGCCATGTCCGGCCTCTTCCCCGCCGCCATTATCGATCATCTCTTCCTCTTGCCCCGTGTCGTCATTGCCTGCCCCGTCGGCGTCCTCAACATCATCATCCTCATCTTCAATTATCCACCGAGTATGGCCATCCGTGAAACCAATAATGAGCAGGTGCGCTTTGACACGACCATCGTCATTGGGGTCGAGCCAAACTTGTCCTTTGCATCTTCGACACAGACATAAAACCTCTATCAGGTTATTTTCTTTCATGTCCTGCACCACCGACCGCAACCACCTATCCACCATCGTTCCACTGACCATCATGAACGCCTGCACGGTAATAATAAACAAATTGATTATAAAAATTCGTGCATGCATCAAAGTCATACAAAAATTCGGCATGACCTTCCCTAAAAATAGGACATATAGAGTTTGCCCGAAATTCGCCGAAACGGAAATAAATCGACATTTCGGCAAAACATAGGCAACTCACAAGCACAATTCGGCGTCAACTCATGCCACACACACAATTTCCATCATATCGCCTGATTATGTCATATCGCACACACATACACATATTTCCATTCTTGCAAAAGCATAAATTTTTAATCACCTATCTCGAGATTGAGCACACGGTGGAGATGATGATGTAGTAGGGAGATCAAAAGTGGACAAAGCTCTTCTTGACAAGGCTAGATCTAGTTAGGGGGTACATAGGTCACTTCACTAAATGCTACATCTACCTAGCTAGCTAGTTTGGGAGGAGACAACTTCAACTAGTGGAGGGGGAAGGAAAAAGAGAAAGGAGATGCATTAATGGAGGTGGTGTAGTTAGCTAGGAGTAATAAAGAGAGAGAAAGGTAGGTAGAAGAAGGAGAGTAATGGGGGGAGAAGTAGTGAGGAAGAAGCAAAGTGAGGGAGAGAGGAGGTGGGAGGTAGGGGAAAGTGAGAAAGAGAGGATGAGGGAGGGGGAGGGGGGAGGGAAAAGGTGGTATATGCTACGGCTTAGCAGTAGCGCTGGTCGTAAACCGCGTTGCTGCTAATAAGATAGCAGCAGCGCGCTTCTGACACACACGCTACTGCTAAGAGGGGCCCGCCATGTGGCCAGTTTCAAAATTAGCAGTAGCGTCACCCAAAAAAAGTGCGCTGCTACTATTACTTTATCAGTAGCGCGGTTAGCTAGAGCGCGCTGCTGCAAAACCTAGGGTGGCGGGAACGGTCAGTCAATTTTAGTAGCAGTGTGGTTCCCCCGAGCCGCGCTACTGCTAAGTCAGTAACAGTAGCGCCTATTTTTTTTCCTCGCTACTGCTAATTAGCAGTAGCGCCTCTTCCTGTACCGCCTGCTACTAAGATTCTGTGTATAAGGTTTTCCCTAGTAGTGTCAAGTATTCAGACACAATGAATGTCTGATGAATTTGCTGAAGACCTGGCATAATGCTTGATGGTTTGCATGCTAATCATGATGAAATGAAATCCTCATTTCACACATTCCTATGCTGCGTGTTATATGCTTACCGATGAAATTCACTGATCAAATTGATCATCATATTCTTCAACTGAAGTATATGAATTTGTAAATGAGACTAATGGTTCTTCAGGATGATACTCCAAAAGCTACTGATTGGGTTCTAGATAGTGGCTGCACCAATCACATGATTGGTGACAGGAATCTCCTCACCGATGCTCCCCTTACTACGTCTCATCTGAAGCAATCACCTACGCTGACAAAGGAAAAAGCAAGGTATTGGGTCTAGGTAATGTTGCTATCTCAAAGGATCGACACATGGAAAAGGTGATGCTTGTCGACTCCCTAGTATACAGCCTCATGTATGTCTCAATGCTTTGTGATCTTCATATGATTGTCATCTTTGGAAAATATAGATGCATTGTACTAATGGAATCTGACAAGTCCAAAGTCTTTGAAGGCTTTAGGAGAGGTGATCTGTACATTGTAGATTTCTCTCTAGGTTCCTCAACTGGCCACGTGTCTACTAGCAAAAGCCTCAGAGTGTTAGCTATGGCATCGAGGACTTGGATATGCTGGCATGAGGAACTTGAGCACGCTCGTGAAGAAGAAGCACATCATTGGCATCGAGGGTGTGAAATTCGCAAAAGATCACCTTTGCGGTGCTTGTGAGGCTGGAAAGATGACCAGATCCAAGCACTCTTGGAAGACAATCATGACCACTACTCGTCCCTTTGAATTACTTCATATGGATCTCTTTGGTCCCACTCATTATGCCACACTAACCAATGCAACATCCCTCTATGGAATCATCATTGTTGATGACTATTCTCATTACACCTGGGTGCATAACACTACCTTCAAGACTGAAGTGTAGGGTGTCTTTAGACGGTTCACAAATCATGCCATGACAAATTATGTCATCAAGATCAAGCATATCAGAAGCAACAATGACACCGAGTTCAAGAACACATGCCTTAATGACTATCTTGACAAACTTGGTATCACTCATGAGCTATATGGTCCTTATACTCCTCAGCAGAATGGAATTGCTGAACACAAGAACAGGACTCTCATTGAGATGGCTCGCACTATGCTTGATGAATACAAGACTTATCATCGATGGTGGCCTGAAGCAATTGATACTGCTTGTCACATCATCAATCAGGTATATCTTCACAAATTCCTCAAGAAGACCTCATATGAGCTCCACACTGACAAGAAACCCAATGTGAGTTATTTCAAAGTCTTCGGTGCTAAATGCTGGATTAGAGATCCACATCACAATTCCAAATTTGCACCGAAAGCACATGAAGGTTTTATGCTTGGTTACGGAAAGGACTTGCACACTTACAGAGTCTTAAACACCTACCACAACAAGGTTTTTGAAACTATAGATGTGCGGTTCGATGAAACTAACAGCTCGCAAAGAGAGCACCTACCTCTTGTGCTAGATGAAATGCCTCCTGAGGGATCAATCAAGCTAATGGGCACTGGTGAAATTGTGCCCAGTGAAGAAATAGCTGAAGAAGAAGTGATCATTCCCCATCATGAAGAAACTGCTGCTTTTGAAGAAAATGACTATGAGAAAAATGCTCAACCTCAACAAGGCCCTCGTCCAGCTCATCCACGAGTGGCGAATGAAGTGCAGATTGAGAAGATCCTCGACAACATCAATGCACTTGGTCCCCTCACTCGTTCAAGAGCTTCACATTTAGCTAACTTTTGTGGGAATTTTGCATTTGTCTCTATCATAGAGCCTACCAAAGGTGATGAAGCATTTCTAGAGCCTGAGTGGATTCAAGCCAAGCAAGAAGAATTGCAGAAATTTGAGCTCAACAATGTGTGGGAGCTTGAGAATTGTCCTGATCCACGCAAGCACAATATCATCGGTACCAAGTGGATCTACTGCAACGAGCAAGACAAAAATGGCCAAGTGGTGAGGAATAAGGCCCGTCTTGTAGGACAAGGCTACACACAGGTTGAGGGTATTGATTTCGGTGAAACATTTGCACCCATTGCTAGGCTTGAAGCTATTCGTATATTGCTTGCATCTGCTAACCATCACAATATTCTCTTATATAAAATGGATGTGAAAATTGCATTCCTCAATGGTAAGCTTGAGGAAGAAGTATATGTTGCTCAACCCCCAGGTTTTAAGGATCCAAAGCATCCTGACAAAGTATTTAGACTGAACAAGGCTCTCTATGGCCTCAAGCAAGCCCCACGGGCTTGGTATGATACTCTAAAGGAATTCTTTAAGAAAAAGGGTTTTAAACCTAGTTCACTTGATCCTACTCTTTTCACAAAGTCTTATGATGGTGAACTATTCATATTCCAAATATATGTTGATGATATTATCTTTGGTTGCACTAACAAGTGTTTCAGTGACGAATTTGCATATATGATGTGTGAAGAATATCAGATGTCTATGATGGGAGAATTGAAATTCTTCCTTGGTCTTCAAATTCGTTACCAACCAAATGGCATCTTCATTTCTGAAGAGAAATACCTCAAAGATTGCCTGAAGAAATTTGGCATGCAAGATTGCAAAGGCCTCAAAATTGCAATGCCTACCAATGGTCAACTCGGCATTGACAAAAATGGTAAAGATTTCGATCAGAAGGTATATCGCTCCATCATTGGTTCGCTTCTTTACATATGTGCATCTAGGACATATTTTATGCTTTGCGTTTGCATGTGTGCCCGTTTTCAAGCGACACCGAAGGAATCACACCACCAGGCTGTGAAATGAATTCTTCGATATTTAGATCACACACCAATGCTTGGATTATGGTATCCCAAGGGCTCATCTTTTGATCTAGCTGGATTTTCTGATTCTGATTACACTGGAGATCATGTGGATCGAAAGTCTACATCAGGCACATGCCATTTTCTCGGAAAATCTCTTGTCTGTTTGTCCTCAAAGAAGCAGACTAGCGTGGCACTTTCCACAACTGAGGCTGAATATATAGCCGTTGGTGCCTGCTGCTCATAGTTGCTATGGATGAAGCAAACCCTCAAGGACTATGGCGTCAACGTGAAGAAAGTCCCTCTCTTCTGCGACAATGAGAGTGCTATCAAGATCACCCACAACCCAGTGCAACATTCCAAGACAAAGCATATTCAGATTCGTCACCACTTTCTTCGTGATCATGTGCTGAAGGGAGACATTGTCATCGACCACGTGAAGACTGAAGACCAGCTTGCTGATATCTTTACTAAGCCCTTGGATGAAAAGAGGTTCTGCAAGTTGAGGTGTGAGCTAAACATCCTAGAATCTTCGAATGTCATCTGAAGTGGACACACATCCTAACGCTTATGCATTTTTTATGACTTTGATGCACAACACATGAAGTAACATTTTTCTTCAATCAATGAAGACTAACCCTCTAAGTGTGAAGAAATCAATGAAGAACTTTACTTTCAGAATCCTACAATAATTGTACGTGGTGTCTGTAGTCATCACAGTTCTTATACGGTGGGTAATGCCAACACCTCTTTATGACATTCTTCAAAATTGAGTTTTTCGTCATTTGCTATTTCGTCAAACTTTTAAAATTCGTCATTTGAGGTTATCGTTTGCTTCTTATTTGCTATGTTTTTATTTGAACTTTTCAAGTCCTCAACAGCATCCACATATTGCTAATTCTTTAGTTTGATTTCTTCATCTATGTGGATGAGATCGGACCCGCTCCCCTCTATGCTAAGCTCAACCCACTCTGTTCACCAATTTTTCATATGCATTCTACTTGACATTCTTCAAAGTCTTCACTGTGTCCTTGACAGCTGAAGAAATTGTGAACACGTTTTAAAATATCAAAAAGTTTTTTTATGGTTGCCACAGTAACTTCATCCCGTGCTTCACATGCGTGGATAAGTGCGAAAATGCATGTGCGTCGCATGTCACTGAGACGCGAATAGTCAAGGGCTTATCCGTCCAAAATCTTCAGACCCCTCTGTTTTCACTGCGGCTATAAATAGCCTTGACCCCGTCAAAATTATTTCACTTCGCCTCCCAGCTCCTGTCGCTCTCAAACCTCAAACCCTAATGCCGCCGCTAGATTTCATTGCCACCGGAGAAGAAGAGCTTCACTGCCTCGACTTCTTCATCGACGTACTCACGCCGGTTGTGGATTTCTTCACCTCCGCCGCCGTCATAGATGTCTTTCCTCGCCAAGTTAGGGCACGGAAGATCTAAACTGATGATTTCATTCGTCTCGTCGTCCAGTTCTTCTAGTTCATCACTAGGGTAATTAAATGCTAATTTTACCGCCCCATTTGATCTTCACTCTACTCAGAAATCTTCAAGGACTGTTTTTTCACTCTTCCAATTCTTTAGCACTTCGTTTTGGCCAGTCTTGAGTATTTTCATCTAAGTTATACTTAACAACTAAATTCCTCAATTGTGCAATTGCTTCAATCTGTACAACTCTGGAACATAGGTCAAGAACACTTAGTGAATTGCGTCAAGACGATAAGGGTCAATTTCCTCAACTGATTTATTTTTTGAAAAATCTCTGAGAATGCATGTGACTCTTCCCTATTTCCTCGCAACTATACTATATTTATAGGTACAATGTCTGCTGACGAATCTCTAGGTTCTCATCAAATTAATTCATTTGCAGCATTGCTTGAGGAAAACCATCAAACATCTTCAGAGTCCTCACGAGTACAAATTTCTAGAAGCAGTGCAAAATGTGCACACAGAAGATCAAGAGATATTGGACATATGAGTTGAGGGATTAAAGATATGTCACTCCCAAATACATGAAGGATTTTGCTATGAAGCCTCCATGCAAGAGGCCACCGCTTGATGAAGGTCAAGTTGCTCATCCCACAAGTGTCAGAAGGGGTGAAGAATTCCCCAAGGATTGGGCTAAGAGTCAAGCTAAGCTAGCAAAACAAGCCCAGAAAGCAGTTGAAGAATTCAACAGGGCTACAAAAACTTCAAATGAAGCTGGTGCAAGTGGCAGTGGCAGTGCAAGTGCTCCCAAGAAGGCTATGCAGAAGAAGACTGCCAACAAGCCCAAGCCGTCTGTCCAAAGCCCTCAGTGGCCAAGCCGGTAGCTTCAAAGGCTTCAACACCTAAGCTTTGAAAATCTTCAGTGCCTGCTCCTGCTTCAAGTTCATCAATGGCAGTAGCTAGAGCTTCAACACTGATCGTGCTTGCATCTTGCCAGCGAACCGAGGGCTTTTCAAAAGCTACAATTGCTGCATCAAGTGCCTCAACTAGTGGGCAACCATCTTCCTCAACGCCCAAGCTAAAGCAAAAAGTAACTGTTGGCCGTGGAACAGGGCCAAGTCCCAAGAGCAAGGTTGTAGTGCCTCAGGTTGACGAACATGGGCTAGTTGATGAAGATGAGCTCGCGCAGTTCCTCAGAAGGAAGCAAGAGCAAACTGCTATTGCTAAAAATTCCTCAATTCCAATGTTGCTGGACCCCAAGAAGCTCTTGGACTTCATTGACATCTGGTGCACCAAGCCAGATAAGCCTTTTGATGACTTGACCTTGCCTCCTGGCCTAGGACATGTATTTTCTGCTTTCATTTCGGATGAGAAGCACAAGATTGCACAAGCAAAGCTGGTGAGGAAACAGAAACTGCCAAAAGAGAAGGAGTTGAGAAAGAACATGCTCTCTATAACCCCTCAACAGTTTGTGACTTTGCAGTCTGAAATTCAACAGTTGTCTAAAGAGTTTGAAAGACAGTCAAATCACTGTTGTGGTGTGCATGACAGATTCATCACTGCAACCAACAAGGTTGTAGAAGACCACAATCAGCGTGAGGCAGTCAAGTTCAGCTTAGTGCCACCCTCGAGTTCTTCAGCTCCTCCTCCTACTCCACAGGCCAGTGAGAATGCGCCTCCATCTCCTCCTTGTGTGACTGTCGGGCCAACTGAAGAAGTTGCACCTGAAGAAAATGAAAGGGCAACTGAAGAATTTCTTCCTGAAGAAACTGCCAGGGCGACATCATCAGTCATTCCTGAAGTGATTGAACCATCAAATTCCTCAGCAGCAGTGCCACCAATGACTTCATCTTTGAAGATTATCACCCTTCCTTCTGCATCAGAAGAGAGGAAGACAAAGGCTGCTGAGAAAGAAGCTAGAAAGAGAAAAGCTTCAGCTCCTCCCACTGCTCCGAAAATTGTGAAGAAATTTAAGATGGCAACATTGTCTTCAATTGTCATTCCCATTGATTCTCATGGTGGACGACCATCTATTGGGCCATCTAGCCCATTTGTGGTTCAGCTTGGGAGATGCACGAGCACAAAGAGCAGGGGCAACAGAGGGCGCAAGGGTTTTACCCAGGTTTGGGCCACCTTGAGGTGTAAAACCCTACTCATGCTTTGTATATTGGATGTGTGTGAGAGCACAAGTACAAGGAGCGCTTCCCCGGTAAGGTGCGGAGGGAGAGCAGCTACGTGTGTGAGTTGTGCAAAAGGTCGATCCTTACAAACATTGCCCTAGCCCTCCTTTTATAGCTTAAGGGGTTACCATAGTGGCAAAACAGTAATTATGTGTTGATTAGATAGCAAACAGTGCTATCATACCTAACTCTACCAGGCTAGGACAAAAGCATTAAATGCTCTGTTAGGTATTGTGTGGAGGAGGAGCCCAGCAAGGTTGTTGTACCGCTCGCCCAATTACCTCCTATTATCTTAACACACCTTCTGGACGGGTGTCATTAAAGGTAAATCTCCTTCCAGCATGTTGCCACGTGACCGACATATCCCACCTAACCGCCTGCGGGCTCGACACCCCATCGATTGGTGACTAGCTGCTCGATGAGGTGGAGCGTTGGTGGCTAGCGAGAGCTTGCTGGCCATGGAGCTTGCCGGGCCTTCACCTTGCTAGCTCGGCCTTGCCGGCAAGGGTTGCCTTTGGTGCTAATCTTGATTCTTTGTCTCGTTCTCTTTCCCTGTTAAGAGCAACAACTAGGTCTTGAATCTTGGTCTTGGCAATCACTGGCAAGCCTTGGCCAACAGGGAAGCTACTACTTGTCTATGTATAAGTCAGGGTATAAAATACCCATGTTTTATACACCGACAGGAGCCCCCGGGCCTGGGCCATACGTGTTGCCGATGCGTCGTTGGGCTAGGCACAAATAATGCACAGACACGTGGCAGGGAACTGATGCCATAATAATGACTTCTGTCTTCTGAGGCCTTCTTTGCTTCTTCATTAATCTGAATTTATGTCTGTCCTTGGCCATCCTCAGGCAAACCCTGTCGTTCGGCGGGCATCTACTGCCCGTGCACAAACCAAGGGAGAGTACGCATGCGAGGCGCCGTTGGATCTGGCCCGGACAGGCGCATGGTCACGCATGGCAAAGAACAACTGCCATATCTGTCATTACTTCTCCCTTTAGCACAGCCCCCATGACGCGTGTTGCACGCGAAATGTGGGATTGGCAAAGAGAGGCGGTCGTAGGAGTAGTGCACCAGGCAAGGGGTGTAGGGTGCTGGATTGGCAAAACCGGGCGGTCGCTGGAGTAATGTGCCCGGCCAGAAATGCAAGGCATGGGATTGGCGGAATGGGGCAGTCGCCCAAAGATAGTGAAGAGCCAGCCCCCGCGTCCCCCCTATAAAGAGGGGTCTGCGGAGAGCGATGCTCATCCACCTCTCCTCATTCCAATCCCCCAGCCACCATCATCTTCTTCTTCTGTCTTCTCCCTGCGACCACTGCCATTATGGCGAGGGGAAAAGGTGGAGCTCGCGCGTCTGTCCTCGCAGCGAGAGCTTCTCCTCGGCACCACGCCTCCTCTTCGGTCACGGTTGCGGAAGCCGGCTCCAGTGCTCGAGGTGGGTCAGCGGCTTGTGGTCGTGGAAAACGCGGCTGATGTCTACTACACAACTTATTCTTGTAGACTTGTGTTGGGTCTCCAAGCGTAGAGTTTTGTAGGACAGTAGCAATTTTCCCTCAAGTGGATGACCTTAGGTTTATCAATCCGTGGGAGGTGTAAGCTAGAGATGGTCTCTCCCAAACAACCCTGCAACTAAATAACAAAGAGTCTCTTGTGTCCCCAACACACCCAATACAATGGTAAATTGTATAGGTGCACTAGTTCGGCGAAGAGATGGTGATACAAGTGTAATATGGATAGTAGATATAGATTTTTGTAATATGAAAATATAAAAACATCAAGGTAACTAGTAACAAAAGTGAGCAAAAACGTTATTGCAATTCTTGAAAACAAGGCCTAGGGTTCATACTTTCACTAGTGCAAGATCTCTCAACAATGATAACATAATTGGATCATATAACGATCCCTCAACATGCAACAAGGAATCACTCCAAAGTTCCTATCACGGAGAACATAAGATGAAATTGTTTGTAGGGTACGAAACCACCTCAAAGTTACTCTTTCCGATTAATCCATTGAGTTATTCCAATAAGTGTCACAAATAGCCCTAGAGTTCGTACTTAAGTAACAACATATGATACACATCAACCAACTCTAATGTCACCTAGATACTCCAATGTCACCACAAGTATCCGGGAGTTGATTATATGATATGCATCAAACAACTTCAGATTCATAATATTCAATCCAACACAAAGAACTTCAAAGAGTACCCCAAGATTTCAATCGGAGAAAGCAATATGAAAACATGTATCAACCCCAATGTCACTAAGGGAATCCGCAAGTTGATAACCGAAACATATATTAAGTGAATCAATAGAACATCCCATTGTCACCACGGATATCCCATCGCAAGACATACATGAAGTTCCCTCACATTCAGAAGATTCAATCCAACATAATATAACCTCAAAGGAAAAGATTCAATTCATCACAAGAAGGTAGAGGGAAGAACACCATAAGATCCAAATATATTAACAAAGCTCGCGGTACATCAAGATCATGCCAAATCTAGAACACGAGAGAGAGAGAGAGAGAGAGAGATCAAACACATAGCTACTAGTGCATACCCTCATCCCCGAGGGTGAACTTCCTCCTCATCATGGTGGCCGCCGGGATGATGAAGATGGCCTCTAGTGATGATTTCCTCCTCCGGCAGGGTGCCGGAATGGGGTCCCGATTGATTTTTTGTGGATACAGAGGCTTGCGATGGTGGAACTTCACATCTAGGGTTCTATTCGATGTTTGGGGTATTTATAGGAATTTTTGGTGTTGGTCTCACGCCAGGGGGGTGTCCGAGGAGCCCACAAGCTCGGGGGCGCGCCCTAGGGTGGTGGGCGTGCCCCCAGGCTTCTGGCTCCCTCGGCCACTTCCTAGCCCAGCTCTGGTGCTTCAGGGGTCTCTTTTGGTCCATAAAAAATCATCTTCATCCCATTCTGAGAACTTTTATTTCTGCACAAAAAATGATACCATGGTAGTTCTGCTGAAAACAGTGTCAGTCCGGGTTAGTTCTAATCAAATCATACCAAAACCATATAAAATTGTTATAAACATGGCATGAATACTTCATAAACTATAGATACGTTGGAGAAGTATTAGTGGCGCCCAGGGCCGGGGCGGCCACGGCGGAGCGCTCATCGTTTCACCTCCAGCCGATCCGCCCCCGGCAGAAGGCCATACGGAGGACACGATGTGCGAGTTCCTTGTGGAATTGCGTGATCGAACCGCAGAGCTGGCTGTGGCTCCCTCGTTCTCTTGCTAGAGTGATGGAAGATAGTCGTCTGCGCGGCTTGTGGCTGCGCGTGGACGACTGCTGCAACAGCCCTGTCTGGGTGACCATTGAATTCTCTGCCAATGGCATCCTGTACTTCACGCTCGGGTGGAAATCCTTCGTCCGTGCCGGCTGCTTGGGGCAGGGACACCTCCTTCACTTCAGGCCGGTCGGATCCGACACGCTTGCCGTGAAGTTCTTTGGGACTTCAGGGCCTCGTCTGGAGTGCTGCGCGAAAAGCTCAAGCAATAGCGACACCGCTTCCTCCAGCGAAAGCGACAAGGAGGACGATGATGACGACCTTCCAAGCATCAAAACCAAGGACGATGGCTCCGACTCCAACTGAACACCAGCAGCACCCTCATCTGGCTTGTCGGGAGCGAGCCGAGCCTCGACTAGGCGCCCCGTTTGCCCTTGTATTGCACTCGATGTAAACCCTGGGAAAAAGGGCTAAGGAAACGTTATCGAGTGTCGCATAACAAACATCTACTATTTATCATGCTCAAATGAACGTATAATGTCTCCCTTGTTTGTTTTTGTCTTTGCATGATTTCGATCCCACACTCTACATAGTTCAAAAACTTGCCGATGTGCACACTTGCCTCCAGCGCTTTGAGGAGCAGGTCCTTAGCAGCCTGCTGGAAGTGCCGCCATCGGCAAGATAACTTGCCGGTCTCAATGCAGCTACAAAACCTTGCCCAGCGGACTTGAGGCAAAATCAAAGTGCGAATGATCACAACAAGGTTCCTCCACATGCATGTTTCTCATACAAACATTGAATCGTTCTAGGGAAATTGCAGAACGTAACAAAGAGTTTTTTGTTGAAATTTTTCCAACTTAGCTTTTCTTTGTTGTACTGCTTGTCGTATAAAATGATCACTTGAATGCCATTAGATGGTATCCCTACCGCCACCCCCCCCGGAAACTTGTACGTGAGGAGTCCTTCTATCCCATGGAAAAAAGGAAAGAAGAAAAGGAGTGGTTTGGGAACCTTGGTCGTCCGTCAATCATTTTGCACAAGCCAAAGCATAATCTCAACATCGTACATATTTATACATAAATGAATATGCACAAAAAGTTGCAAAACACTTAGCTTTATTCACATATGCACAGGGTATGCCCCTGGCTTTGTACAAAGGGTTACAAGTCTTGCCGACAAAGCTTGTACAAAAGGGGTTGCCGGTGACAAGGCCCGGCAATTGCGCCTTATGGGTAGAACTTGCGATGATGCTCAATATTCCACGAGTTCTGCACTCAGATGCCATCTTCGGTCTCCAGACAAACCGCTCTAGCTCAATTTGGTGTTGTTCTAAGTGACCAAAGAACCACCAGAAACTCATCAATCCAGAGCCTTCCACACTAGTGCAGCTTGTCGAAGGTTCTCGTCTTGAGACCACGCATCACTTTAGCATTAATCAGTTCTGCCTATCCGTTTCTTCTCGGGTGAGCAAGAGAGGCATAAATAATCTTGCTTCCAAGGTCTTGGATGTGCTGCATGAAGGTGCGGCTCATGAACTGGGTGCCGCTATCGGTGATGATTCTGTTAGAAACCCCGAAATGACAAACTAGTCCTTTGAAGAACTTGATGGCTGACTGTGCTGTCACCTTCCTCACTGGCTCCACTTCAAGGCCACTTTGTGAACTTGTCGATGGCAATGTACAAGAGCTCAAAGCCCCCGGTAGCACGGGGGAAGGGGCCCAAGATATTGAGCCCCCAGACCAAAAAAGGCTAGGAGAGAGGGATTGTTTGGAGAGCTTGAGCTGGCTGACGTATATTCTTTGAATGTAACTGGCATGCTTCACACTTGGTTACTAGCTCAGTTGCATCCTGGAGAGCAGTGGGCCACTAGAAGCCTTGCCGGAAAGCCTTGCCGACAAGAGCTCGTGATCCTATGTGAGAGCCACATATGCCTCCATGTATAGCTACCAACAACCTTAGTCCATCTTCCCGACAAATGCACTTCAACTTCACATCGTTCGGCCTCTTTCTATGTAGAATGTTATCCACAAACTGGTACATACCTGATCTATAGGCTACTTTCTCAGCTTCTTCTTGCTCATCAGGAAGTTTTCCTGTTTGAAGGAAATGAACTATGTGTTGTGCCCATGCCGGAGCTCGCGGCTCGACGACAAGAACTAAAGGCATCTCTTCGGCCGTGGGAGCGCTCGCCTTAGTGGCAAGAACATGAGGTTCCGCACAAAGCCGCTGCTCACCAACAGCCACGTGATTGTCCCTGGCAACACTCTTGCCGGTGGCTTCTAGGAGCTCTGTCGAAAAATACTTGCCAGTGTTCAACTTTCTTCTCTTATTAGCGTACATTGATGGAGTGACTGATGGTTGATTCAAATGGAGCACAAAAGTTCCTGGGTTCCACAGGAAGCTTTTGAGCGGCACACTTTGACAAATGGTCAGCAATGCTATTTTTTGCACGAGGGATGTGCACTGTTTGTAATCCGTCAAAGTGTTCCTCCAATTTCCTCACATCTTCCACATATGCTTCCATCAGCGGGCTCTAGTAATCTTTATTTACTTGCTTCACTACAAGTTATGAATATGCATGGATGATCAATTTTCTGATTCCCAACTACACCGCGATCCTAAGACCGGCAAGGAGCCCTTTATACTCTGCAGTGTTGTTGGTTGCTTTCCCCCTGGGAAAGTGTATTTGAATCACATACTTGAGGTGCTCCCCGGTGGGTGCGACAAGTAGCACGACGGCACCGGCGCCTTGCAGCGAGAAGGCACCGTCAAAGTACATGATCCATTCTTAAACTGTTTCTTTGTTGAGGAGAGTTGATTTTTGAATTTCTTCATCTTGCGTCGGCGTCCACTCTGTGATGAACTCCGCCAAGGCTCTGCTTTGAATAGTAGAAGTGCTCTCAAACTTGAGTGAAAGCTTGACAATTCCAACGCCCACTCCACTATCTTGCCAGTTGCTTCTGGATTTCTCAAAATGCGTTCCAACGGGAAGCGAGTGACGATGGTGATTTTGTGTGCCTGAGAGTAGTGGCACAACTTTCTTCAGGCCATGAGAATGCCAAAAAGCAATTTCTGCACCCTAGAGTATCTTGACCTAGCCCCTGTAGAAGGGAACTAACAAACTAAACTAGTCGATGCACCATCTTCTTCTTCAGCACCATCTATTGATTGATTTCATTTGCTTCAGATGTTTCTGATCCGCCGGCATTGGGTCTTGCCAGAGAGGATTCTGGCCTATCATGGGATGGGCTTGCCGTTGTTTCTCTCTCATCATCAGCTTCTCTCTGCGCCACTAGTGCGGCACTGGCCACTTAGATGTCATGGTGGACGACCATCTATAGGGCCATCTAGCCCCTTTGTGGTTCAGCTAGGGAGATGCACAAGCACAAAGAGCAGGGTCAATAGAGAGCGCAAGGGCTTTACCCAGGTTCAGGCCACATTGAGGTGTAAAACCCTACTCGTGCTTTGTATATTGGGTGTGTGTGAGAGCACAATTACAGGGAGCACTTCCCCGGCAAGGTGCGGAGGGAGAGCAGCTATGCGTGTGAGTTGTGCAAAATTCGAACCTTGTAAATGTTGCTTTGGCCCTCCTTTTATAGCTTAAGGGGTTACCACAGTGGCAAAACAGTAATTTTGTGTTGATTAGATAGCAAACAGTGCTATCATACCTAACTCTGTCGGACTAGGACAAAAGCATTAAGTGCTCTGTGTCGGCATGGAGCCGCTGGCGATCTATGGGGCAGGACAGCCCCTTTGCTGGTTCAGCGGGGGGAGTCAGTTGACGTGAAGAGCAAGCACAATAGGAGACGCCATGGTTTTACCCAGGTTCGGGCCGCTGAGAAGCGTAAAACCCTACTCCTGCTTTGGTGTATTGGGTGGATGTGGAAGAAAAGTACACGGAGCGCTCCTCCTCGGCAAGCTGCTAGGAGAGGGCAGCTACACGGATACATATGCTTATGAGTTGCAAATCTTCGAACCCCTATAACGGTTGCCTTGGCCTTCCTTTTATAGCTCAAGGGGTAACCACAGTGGCAAAACAGCCATTACAGGGTGATTAGGTTGATGTAGATCTATCAGACCTAACTCTGCTAGTTAGGACAAAAGTGCATTAAATGCACTGCTAGGTGTCGCGTGGAGGGTGATCCCCAGCAAGGATGGAGCACCTCTTATCCACCTACCTCTTATTAGGTTGACACACCATTAGGACGGGTATCAAAAATGGTAATCATCTTCTCTAGCAAATTGACACGCATGGGTTGCCTCCACCAAAACACTTGCGGGCTCGACACCTCACTGACCTACGACCAGCTGGCTAGAGAGGTGGAGCGCTAGCGTTTGGCAGCAAGTCCATGCTCGAGGGGTTTGCCGAGAGTTGGCTGCTTCTGTTGATAATCTCGTCGCTTGCCCCAAGCTTGGATCTTCTTAATGCACTCCTTGATCTCACGACGAGCAGCTTCTCTTGTCTGGTTGATGTATGAAGCTTGATGTTTTTTCGAAGGAGTTGCAACTTGTCTGTCCATAAGTCAGGGTAGCAAACGCACATGTTTGTTGCACCGACACGAGCCCCCCTGGGTGACACGTGCCGCTGGGCATCGTTGGGCTAGGCCCAATAATGCACAGACTCATGTATTGACCTTGCGGGGGATGGCGTTGTGTCGTTGAGATTTTCTTTGCTTCTTTATTGATCTTGATCTAGGCCAGTCCCCAGTCCCATCCTTTTATCTCCGGTGTCTGGGCGACCCGTGTCGTTGGCGTAAAAAACCAGGGGCGCCGACGTCCATAGGATGCAATTAGGGCATCCGCGCGTGTGTCGGGGTAACTGCCATTTCTGCCATCACTCTCCCCCTTTATCGCAGCCTTCCCCCCTTCCCCATGATGCGGATTAGATGTGAGGCGTGGGATTGGGGCAGGAAGGTGGTCGTGGTGGTAGTGCTTTGATCAGAGGAATCAAATCGCCAGATTGGCGAAACTGGGCGGTCGATGGAACAAGATGCCAGCCAGGGATGCGGAGGATTGGATTGCAGGAGCGGGGCGGTTGCCCCTGGTGAGGGAGTCCTAGATTAAGGGGTCCTCGGGCGTCCGGGTTATGTGACATGGGCCGGACTGATGGGCCGTGAAGATATAAGGTAGAAGGCCTTTCCCCGTGTCTGGATGGGACTCTCCCTTGCGTGGATGGCAAGATTGGCGTTCGGATGTGTAGTTTCCTTCCTCTGTAAACCGACTCTGTACAACCCTAGCCCCCTCCGGTGTCTATATAAACCGGAAAAATTTAGTCCATAGAGGGTATCAGAATTTTCATAGGCTAGACAGCTAGAGTTTAGCCACTATGATCTCGAGGTAGATCAACTCTTGTAACCCCCATACTCATCAAATACAATCAAGCAGGACATAGGGTTTTACCTCCATTAAGAGGGCCCGAACCTGGGTAAACATCGTGTTCCCTTTGTCCCTTGTTACCTTCGATCCTCAGACGCACAGTTCGGGACCCCCTACCCGAGATCGGCCGGTTTTGACACTGACATTGGTGCTTTCATTGAGAGTTCCTTTGTGTCGTCGACGGAAGGATCGATGGCTCACCTTGTCATCAATGACAACATCACCTCTAGAGGAGCCCTAGTCCCGGGACAGATCCTCCAACTCGGCGGTTTTGCCATGGGCGCCCGCTCGGTCGTTAAGCCAAAAGCGGCCCCCAAATCACCAAACATCATCTCCGCATCGGCCTTGATCACTCTGAAAAGATGTATCCGGCAGATGTCTCATCCTTGAATGAACTGCTAGATCGCATCGCCGCCCTGGGGGTCGCAACAAATTATGATCGGATTGGGCTCAAACCCGATCAGAGGGAAATCAAATCCCCGCCGATCACCCATCTGAAAGCGGTCGTGGAGGAACAAGCCGAGAATACTTCTCCACCTAAGTTGTTAACAAGCTATGTTCAGATTTCCGTGCCCTGTGAGCCGGATACCCATATTCGGGAAGAGACCATATGTCCTCCGAACATAGAATCAGGCGTTGAGCCCAAGAACCACCAGGACCCTCCTAATCCTGGACTAGTGACCTCGGGGATTCTTCAAACTCCGAATCCAATAGTGGGTCAGGGCTCGGATTTCAGCCCACCCACCCACCCCAAGCAATTCAGGTCCTCCAGACGTACGTGACCTAATGTATGTACGACAGCAACCTCAGGAAATGGTCCATCACTTCTGGGCCAGATTCCTCCTTGTTAAAAACAAGATTAAAGATTACTGCGACGAGGACGTGGTTTCAGTTTTCTGCCGCAACTGTACGGACGAGGGAATCCTCAATGCCCTCAACTGTCGCCGCATACTGCACTTTGCAGATCTGGCACATATAGTACGGAAGTACTGCGCAATGGAAAGCGCCTGGAAAGCCTAGACAGCCCAGTGGGAACCTCCCGCCTTTAAGAAGCCCACCAGACAGGCAAAAAGGATGCACCCTTACGGGGCACTCGATCATCATCTCATTGATAAGAAAATCAAACCCTTCACGGGACATAGAACCGTCCTGGACGAATTGCTCTACAAGCCCTGTCAGATACACACGACGCCGAATACCGAACCAACACATAGCCTTCGGGCATGTTGGGTACTCCGGCAGGTGGCTAAGAGCGACGAAGCCATCCTCACCAACACCACCCTGGAGAAGCACTCTTCAGAGGATGACGACCTCAATGTCTTTACTGTCTTTGAGACCTTTACTTCAAATAATCGGCGCAAAAGGGCGCTCTGCGACCTCGCCGAAGTTAACCAAGTAGCCACAATAAATCCTTGGAACGATACGGCAATAACTTTTACTACCGACGACGAACCAATGGCCAGATCAGTCCGAGCACCTGCCGCCTTGGTCTTAAACCCAATTGTAGACGGCTTTCGACTCACCAAGGTACTCATGGACGGTGGTAGTGAAATAAACCTCATCTACGAAGACACGCTCAATAAAATGCAAATGGACAAGAGTCGCATCGAGCAAAGCATCACCACCTTTCGAGGGATTATCCCCAGTCGTGAAGCACGATGTTCGGGGGAAATTAAACTTGATGTAGTATTCGGCACGCCGGAGAACTATAGGTTCGAAGAGTTGCTCTTCCACGTGGCACCTTTCAATAGCGGATATCATGCCTTGTTGGGGCGAGACGTCTTCACACGCTTCCAAGCCATACCCCATTACGGGTATATGAAGCTCAAAATGGCAGGGCCCAACGGAGTTATCACCATCACCAGTAATCCAGATATAGCGCTCCGCGCCGAAAACAAAATGGCATCCTTGGCCCTCGAGGCACTATCTGAGGCCCTAGCGGCCGAGGAGCTAACCACTCTGCATTCCACAGTGGACAAAGATGATGTAATCCTCGATAAGAGGCCCAAGTCCACTTCTTTCAAACCAGCAGATGAAATAATAAAATTTCAAGTACACCCAACGGATCCCAACAAGACAGCCTCCATTGGAGCACAGCTGGATCCAATGATAGAGGCCGCACTAAGAGCATTCCTGCGCGAAAATTGGGATATCTTCGCCTGGCACCCTTCGGACATGCCCGAGATCCCACGCAGACTGGCCGAATATAGCCTCAATATTATAAAGGGGTTGAAACCAGTCAAGCAAACATTGCGGCGATTTTCCGAACCCAAATGACAAACTATGGGGGAGGAGCTAGCTAAACTTCTTGAAGCAGGGTTCATCAGGGAGATCAAACACCCGGACTGGCTAGCAAACCTGGTCATGGTACCGAAGAAGGATAAATCCTAGCACCTGTGTGTCGATTTCAAAGACCTCAATAAAGCCTGCCATAAGGACCCCTTCCCGCTGCCCTGCAATGACCAAATCATTGACGTGACTGCAGGACACGATTCACTATGTTTCCTCGACGCATACTCCGGATACCATCAAATTAAAATGAAGGAGTCTGACCAGCCCGCAATGGCATTCATTACCCCATACGGGCCTTTCTGCTTCAACACCATGCCATTCGGACTCAAAACCGCTGGCGCCACTTACCAACGCATGATTCAATCATGCCTGGAGAAACAAATTGGCAAGACAGTGGAGGCATACGTAGATGATGTAGTCATCAAGACTAAGCATGTCGAATCATTGGTGGACGATCTACGCCTCACATTCGACAACCTCCGAACATATGACATACGGCTCAATCCAGAAAAATGTGTCTTCGGCGTTCCAGCCGGAAAACTACTCAGGTTCATTGTTTCCAATAGAGGAATCGAAGCAAACCCAGCCAAAATCCGAGCCCTGTCACAATTGGCAACCCCAACAGACCTAAAGCAGGTCCAAAAACTAGTTGGGTGCGTGGCTTTATCTCCAGATTGGGAGAAAAGGCACTGCCACTTTATCGCCTACTCCGACGAACCGACCACTTCGAGTGGACGGATGCGGCAATAGCCGGATTGGAAGAAATAAAAACTTTGTTAGCGAGCAACCCAATCCTCGCCGCACCAAACGTCGGTGAACCTACGTTGCTTTACATATCTGCAACTCACCAGGTGGTGAGCGCGGTGCTCGTCGTCGAACGAGAGGAAGAGGGACATAAATTTCCACTCCAAAAACCAGTATACTATGTATCAGCGGTCCTTACACCGTGCAAATCTCAATACCCACACTACCAAAAGATAGCGTACGCGGTCTTCATGGCATCCCGGAAGCTGCGGCACTACTTTCAAGAGTGTTCGATCACGGTGGCAACCGAAGTACCACTCAATGATATCATAAATAATCGGAATGCCACTGGCCGCATAGCCAAATGGGCCATCGAGCTCTTACCATTTGAAATAACATACAAACCACGCCGAGCTATTAAATCTCAGGTGTTGGCTGACTTCGTTGCCGAATGGACGGAAGCCAAACTCCCTAAAGAATACAACACATACTCCAACTAGGTAATGTACTTCGACGACTCTAAAATATTAGCCGGGTTGGGAGCCGGTGTCATCTTAACTTCCCCTAATGGGGACACAGTCCGCTATGTATTGCAAATAATGTACACGGACTCCAACAACGCAGCCGAATACGAGGCACTACTACACGGTCTCTGGATAGCTGTTTCTATGGGCATTCAATGCCTAGAGGTGCGTGGGGATTTGAACCTTGCAATATCCCAAATAAATGGAGATTTCGTTGCAAAAGATCCAAAGATGACGGCATACCCCGATGCCTTACTCAAAATATCAGCTCGGTTCGAGGGGCTCGAGTTTCATCACGTTGCTCTAGACAGTAATCAGGCAGCGGACATCCTTGCTTGAATGGGCGCTAAACGTGACCCCGTCCCACCTAACACCTTTGTGGAAAGGCTCTTCAAGCCATCCGTGGTATGGCAGGACAAGAGCGGCAAAACTAGTCTGGAGCCGATCATACCCCTAGATGCCAAACACAATTCTGATATCATCGGGGGCTCAGGCACCGAAATGACACCTTCCGCCCATGTAATCATGGCTGTCATTGCTCCATGGACCGAACCCTTCCTAGCCTACCTTAATAGGTGGGAGCTCCCTGAGGACCAGAATGAGGCCAGTCGCATAGTTCGACGCTCGAAAGCCTACAAGGTTCATGAAGGAGAACTCTACAAGAAAAGTACTACTGGAGTTCTTCAAAGATGTATCTCTGAAGAGGAGGGACGGCAGCTCTTGGCCGAAATACATATTGGTCTCGGTGGCCATCATGCCACCGCTCGGGCCCTCATAAGTAAGGCCTTCCATACAGGTTTCTTTTGGCCTACGGCCCGAGCAGATGCACAGGCTCTTGTACAGCGCTGTGTTGGATGCCAGCTTTTCGCCAATCAAAGTCACATGCCGCCCACCGCCTTAAAAACAATCCCCATCACTTGCCCTTTTGCGGTCTGGGGGCTGGATATGGTCGGACCCCTTAAAGGGGGAAGCCACAATAAGAAATATTTGCTGGTTATGGTGGACAAATTCACTAAGTGGATAGAGGCCAAACCAGTAAAAACGGCTGAAGCTGGACTGGTGATCGACTTTATATCCGGCGTTGTACACCGTTATGGTGTCCCTCACAGTATCATTACTGACAATGGCTCTAACTTCACAGCCGATGAGGTGAAAACTTGGTGTGCTAACTTGGGCATCAAGCTCGATTACGCCTCTGTATATCACCCTCAAACAAACGGTCAGGTCGAACGTGCTAATGGCCTGATAATGAGCGGCATCAAACCCGGACTAGTGCGATCCCTACGGGAGTCAGATAAGCAATGGGTCGAGGAACTCGATTCCGTACTCTGGGGACTGCGGACCACCCCCAATCGCATGACCGGATACACCCCCTTTTTTATGGTGTACGACGCAGAGGCTGTTTTGCCCTGCGATATTATTCATGACTAACCTCGAGTGCGCAAGTATGAAGAGAGAGAAGCCGAGCTCGATCGGCAGGATGACCTAGATGGCCTACAGGAGGAACGCGATGTTGCAAAAGCCCGTTCCGCATTCTATCAACAACAGGCCCGGATATATCAAAGCAGGGAAGTGCGGGCAAAGACTTATAATGTCGGTGGATGACCTTAGGTTTATCAATCCGTGGGAGGCGTAAGCTAGAGATGGTCTCTCCCAAACAACCCTGCAACTAAATAACAAAGAGTCTCTTGTGTCCCCAACACACCCAATACAATGGTAAATTGTATAGGTGCACTAGTTCGGCGAAGAGATGGTGATACAAGTGTAATATGGATAGTAGATATAGATTTTTGTAATATGAAAATATAAAAACATCAAGGTAACTAGTAACAAAAGTGAGCAAAAACGTTATTGCAATTCTTGAAAACAAGGCCTAGGGTTCATACTTTCACTAGTGCAAGATCTCTCAACAATGATAACATAATTGGATCATATAACGATCCCTCAACATGCAACAAGGAATCACTCCAAAGTTCCTATCACGGAGAACATAAGATGAAATTGTTTGTAGGGTACGAAACCACCTCAAAGTTACTCTTTCCGATTAATCCATTGAGTTATTCCAATAAGTGTCACAAATAGCCCTAGAGTTCATACTTAAGTAACAACATATGATACACATCAACCAACTCTAATGTCACCTAGATACTCCAATGTCACCACAAGTATCCGGGAGTTGATTATATGATATGCATCAAACAACTTCAGATTCATAATATTCAATCCAACACAAAGAACTTCAAAGAGTACCCCAAGATTTCAATCGGAGAAAGCAATATGAAAACATGTATCAACCCCAATGTCACTAAGGGAATCCGCAAGTTGATAACCGAAACATATATTAAGTGAATCAATAGAACATCCCATTGTCACCACGGATATCCCATCGCAAGACATACATGAAGTTCCCTCACATTTAGAAGATTCAATCCAACATAATATAACCTCAAAGGAAAAGATTCAATTCATCACAAGAAGGTAGAGGGAAGAACACCATAAGATCCAAATATATTAACAAAGCTCGCGGTACATCAAGATCATGCCAAATCCAGAACACGAGAGAGAGAGAGAGAGAGAGAGAGATCAAACACATAGCTACTAGTGCATACCCTCATCCCCGAGGGTGAACTTCCTCCTCATCATGGTGGCCGCCGGGATGATGAAGATGGCCTCTAGTGATGATTTCCTCCTCCGGCAGGGTGCCGGAATGGGGTCCCGATTGATTTTTTGTGGATACAGAGGCTTGCGATGGTGGAACTTCACATCTAGGGTTCTATTCGATGTTTGGGGTATTTATAGGAATTTTTGGTGTTGGTCTCACGCCAGGGGGGTGTCCGAGGAGCCCACAAGCTCGGGGGCGCGCCCTAGGGTGGTGGGCGTGCCCCCAGGCTTCTGGCTCCCTCGGCCACTTCCTAGCCCAGCTCTGGTGCTTCGGGGGTCTCTTTTGGTCCATAAAAAATCATCTTCATCCCATTCTGAGAACTTTTATTTCTGCACAAAAAATGATAACATGGTAGTTCTGCTGAAAACAGTGTCAGTCCGGGTTAGTTCTAATCAAATCATACCAAAACCATATAAAATTGTTATAAACATGGCATGAATACTTCATAAACTATAGATACGTTGGAGAAGTATTAGTGGCGCCCAGGGCCGGGGCGGCCACGGCGGAGCGCTCATCGTTTCACCTCCAGCCGATCCGCCCCCGGCAGAAGGCCATACGGAGGACACGATGTGCGAGTTCCTTGTGGAATTGCGTGATCGAACCGCAGAGCTGGCTATGGCTCCCTCGTTCTATTGCTAGAGTGATGGAAGATAGTCGTCTGCGCGGCTTGTGGCTGCGCGTGGACGACTGCTGCAACAGCCCTGTCTGGGTGACCATTGAATTCTCTGCCAATGGCATCCTGTACTTCACGCTCGGGTGGAAATCCTTCGTCCGTGCCGGCTGCTTGGGGCAGGGACACCTCCTTCACTTCAGGCCGGTTGGATCCGACACGCTCGCCGTGAAGTTCTTTGGGATTTCAGGGCCTCGTCTGGAGTGCTGCGCGAAAAGCTCAAGCAATAGCGACACCGCTTCCTCCAGCGAAAGCGACAAGGAGGACGATGATGACGACCTTCCAAGCATCAAAACCGAGGACGACGGCTCCGACTCCAACTGAACACCAGCAGCACCCTCATCTGGCTTGTCGGGAGCGAGCCGAGCCTCGACTAGGCGCCCCTTTTGCCCTTGTATTGCACTCGATGTAAACCCTGGGAAAAAGGGCTAAGGAAATGTTATTGAGTGTCGCATAACAAACATCTACTATTTATCATGCTCAAATGAACGTATAATGTCTCCCTTGTTTGTTTTTGTCTTTGCATGATTTCGATCCCACACTCTACATAGTTCAAAAACTTGCCAATGTGCACACTTGCCTCCAGCGCTTTGAGGAGCAGGTCCTTAGCAGCCTGCTGGAAGTGCCGCCATCGGCAAGATAACTTGCCGGTCTCAATGCAGCTACAAAACCTTGCCCAGCGGACTTGAGGCAAAATCAAAGTGCGAATGATCACAACAAGGTTCCTCCACATGCATGTTTCTCATACAAACATAGAATCGTTCTAGGGAAATTGCAGAACGTAACAAAGAGTTTTTTGTTGAAATTTTTCCAACTTAGCTTTTCTTTGTTGTACTGCTTGTCATATAAAATGATCACTTGAATGCCATTAGATGGTATCCCTACCGCCACCCCCCCCGGAAACTTGTACGTGAGGAGTCCTTCTATCCCATGGAAAAAAGGAAAGAAGAAAAGGAGTGGTTTGGGAACCTTGGTCGTCCGTCAATCATTTTGCACAAGCCAAAGCATAATCTCAACATCGTACATATTTATACATAAATGAATATGCACAAAAAGTTGCAAAACACTTAGCTTTATTCACATATGCACAGGGTATGCCCCTGGCTTTGTACAAAGGGTTACAAGTCTTGCCGACAAAGCTTGTACAAAAGGGGTTGCCGGTGACAAGGCCCGGCAATTGCGCCTTATGGGTAGAACTTGCGATGATGCTCAATATTCCACGAGTTCTGCACTCCGATGCCATCTTCGGTCTCCAGACAAACCGCTCTAGCTCAATTTGGTGTTGTTCTAAGTGACCAAAGAACCACCAGAAACTCATCAATCCAGAGCCTTCCACACTAGTGCAGCTTGTCGAAGGTTCTCGTCTTGAGACCACGCATCACTTTAGCATTAATCAGTTCTGCCTGTCCATTTCTTCTCGGGTGAGCAAGAGAGCCATAAATAATCTTGCTTCCAAGGTCTTGGATGTGCTGCATGAAGGTGCGGCTCATGAACTGGGTGCCGCTATCGGTGATGATTCTGTTAGAAACCCCGAAATGACAAACTAGTCCTTTGAAGAACTTGATGGCTGACTGTGCTGTCACCTTCCTCACTGGCTCCACTTCAAGGCCACTTTGTGAACTTGTCGATGGCAATGTACAAGATCTCAAAGCCCCCGGTAGCACGGGGGAAGGGGCCCAAGATATTGAGCCCCCAGACCAAAAAAGGCCAGGAGAGAGGGATTGTTTGGAGAGCTTGAGCTGGCTGACGTATATTCTTTGAATGGAACTGGCATGCTTCACACTTGGTTACTAGCTCAGTTGCATCCTGGAGAGCAGTGGGCCACTAGAAGCCTTGCCAGAAAGCCTTGCCGACAAGAGCTCGTGATCCTATGTGAGAGCCACATATGCCTCCATGTATAGCTACCAACAACCTTAGTCCATCTTCCCGACAAATGCACTTCAACTTCACATCGTTCGGCCTCTTTCTATGTAGAATGTTATCCACAAACTGGTACATACCTGATCTATAGGCTACTTTCTCAGCTTCTTCTTGCTCATCAGGAAGTTTTCCTGTTTGAAGGAAATGAACTATGTGTTGTGCCCATGCCGGAGCTCGCGGCTCGACGACAAGAACTAAAGGCATCTCTTCGGCCGTGGGAGCGCTCGCCTTAGTGGCAAGAACATGAGGTTCCGCACAAAGCCGCTGCTCACCAACAGCCACGTCATTGTCCCTGGCAACACTCTTGCCGGTGGCTTCTGGGAGCTCTGCCGAAAAATACTTGCCAGTGTTCAACTTTCTTCTCTTATTAGCGTACATTGATGGAGTGACTGATGGTTGATTCAAATGGAGCACAAAAGTTCCTGGGTTCCACAGGAAGCTTTTGAGCGGCACACTTTGACAAACGGTCAGGTCGAACGTGCTAATGGCCTGATAATGAGCGGCATCAAACCCAGACTAGTGCGATCCCTACGGGAGTCAGATAAGCAATGGGTCGAGGAACTCGATTCCGTACTCTGGGGACTGCGGACCACCCCCAATCGCATGACCGGATACACCCCCTTTTTTATGGTGTACGGCGCAGAGGCTGTTTTGCCCTGCGATATTATTCATGACTAACCTCGAGTGCGCAAGTATGAAGAGAGAGAAGCCGAGCTCGATCGGCAGGACGACCTAGATGGCCTAGAGGAGGAGCGCGATGTTGCAAAAGCCCGTTCCGCATTCTATCAACAACAGGCCCGGATATATCAAAGCAGGGAAGTGCGGGCAAAGACTTATAATGTCGGTGAACTCGTCTTACGCCTCCCAGAGAAGAAAAAGGACAAGCTCAAACCAAAATGGGAAGGTCCCTTCATTATCGATGAAGTTCTCACTGGAGGAGCGTACTGCCTTCATAATGCATCGGATAACCACTTAGAACCGAATCCATGGAACGCTGCTCAGCTCCAAAGATTCTACGCATAAAGTTCGGCCATACTTCTTTTTCGTTCCCTTTTTCTCCTCTTCATTTTGTTTCTTGTTTCCTTGTTTTTATACGATTTCCAGGAAGTGCTTGGATAAGCCGAACACTTGAGTGGTACACATCCTTAAATGTACATACTCCACCATAACCAGGGGCTTCTTTAACCAAAGCTTATTATTATTTCGGGCCTGGAGCTCAAAATATAAATGTCGTTTGCTCATATACATCCTTTTTGCCATTATATGCACCTCTATGACTTATGTTATTGCGAAGCTGGGTTGCCTTGCTCCTGTGTTTATGCCCTACGTTCCCGATTATTCGGCTAGGGCGTAAAGGGAGCACCTCTGCAATTGTTACAACTGGGTCACCGGACATGTAGCTCAGACGGGTGAAGCCGAAAGCTAGCATTCTTAAGAGAATAGGTGGTCGGCAATCAAACGACAGATTGTTACATTCTTGTAACCACTCCAAATACTGTGGGATAGTTTTTCCGTATAACGGACCAAAGCCCCGGCACGCATACTTACTGCATGCCAACCCAAGGAAAGGAACCCTTAACAGAACTATTCTCGTTGGAAGATGTTTCTTACATATGTAATATAACATACATCCGGAACTACAATTTTTTGTCTGTTCAAGCATAATGACTGGGTTGCCTAGTTTCCGGACATAGTGAATGTTTCTTTTCATTCCCAATAGTATCCGGAAACACTCCACCATTTTGGTCTAGAGGTTAAAGCCAAAAGCCTGCGATCACAAAACTTTTCACATGTTCGGATAAAGGCACAGGTTGATCATAACGTACTCGAACACATTGCATCAAATACCTATTCCTTATCTATTCCATCTATAAGACTGTCTAACCTACAGTCTTCCTGCGAATACTTCGCAGCTATCATTACTTGGTCATACACCAAACTCACTGGAATCTCTTTACCGTCAGGTCCCTGTGGTCCCACTCGGGCCATATGATTTGGATCTAGCTTGGTGAAGCGTGTTTTCACCATGGCCCAGGCTTCTTGTGCGCCTTCACGGCAGGCGGATGTCTTCCATAACTCAAACTGGTGCCGGGCACCTTTGAACAGGTTTGCCAAGCCCTCCATACTCTCTGGAGGGGTATCGGATGGCCATAAAGCCTTCACCATACTCTTCATGGCCTTCCGGGCCCAAGCATGTACCGCAGACAGCTCCTTTAGCACGTCGCCTTGAAATCCGGATACTTCCTCTTCCGGCCTACCAGTTAACAGACCTGCGGCAACAAAGTCATGATATTCCGAATTATGGATTAAGCATGAGCACCTAGGGAGGTTCTTAATAAAAGAGGAAGACATACCGAATATGCCGCCCTTCAGTTTTTCATTTTCTCTCTGAGCAGCCGATAACTGAGCCTTCAAGCTCTCTATCTCTTCGGATTGTTTATCCTTTTCCTCCTTGAGATTTTTCTCCCTGGACGCACTCATTGCGATCTTTTTTAACTCCGCCAGTTCGGCGGTAACAGCATTCAGCTGCATTTGGTTTGTTTTCAGCTCCTGGGCTAGCGCAGTGTTCTTTTCTTGAAGGACCTGCAGGGTATATCGATCCTTAAATCGGTTTGCCTCACCGCTTCAAGTCTCGGAGGCTACTGGCATATGACTATCCAAAATTGCATAAACGCTTACCTGTATGTCTTTTGAGAACAACTGAGTGACTCCGGCAAGTCCGTCTCGAGCAGCTCAGATATGTGCATCCACCGTGCTGAGTGCGGTAAACTCTTGCTCAGAAAAAGCCGGGGCACGCATGGCTTCCTTTAATCGATGGTGATTCATCACGCTCTCCACTTCGGAATTCGTGACAGATATGTCATCCGAATCCTCATGAAGATTCAGATCTGGCATTGCCTCGGTTCTCATCCTAGTTGGCGAGTCCGGCACCGGATTGGCGGACATTCGGCTAGCGGGGCGTTTTCCCACCGTCTGCCGCGTGTTTCTCCTGACATCAAAGATAAGAAGGAGACTTTAAACAATCCGGACTCATGCCCAGGCATGTACTAAGTGGACATACCTCTTGGAAGACTGTGGGATTTCTGTAGCACTCCTGGTCCCCTTTCGTTTTGAATGGCTGCTCTGTGTAGGGGCCGCCCTCGAGGAGGTATGGTCTACCGAACGCCGATCCTGTTAAAATCTAGAAAGGTATAACAAGCAAAAGTACAGATAAGGGTTTCCTTTCAAGAGCCCTCTGAATACTTACGATGCAGAAGGGATAGAGGCGAGGGTAGTCGGCGGTGATAGCCACTTCCAAGCCGTCAGGGCTCGCCTGATAAAATACCCACCATCAAATCCTATGCATATATCCGGATCCTCACGAAAGCCAGGATCCTCATCGCGATTATGGTCCTCTGGCAGTGGGGCAGGGCAGTGAACGTCCACGATCATCTTCCGCCATGACTATTTGAACAGAGAACAAATCAGGTTAGCATACCGTGACAGCAATAAAACAACACGGATAATCGAAGCCTTACCCATTCAATGGGGTTGTACATGGAATAGCATTCCCAGCAGTTCAGGCGGAGGAAATCTTCTTTTTCACCCTTATACAGATCGGCCAAGATTGTGGCTAGTTCGGCAGGGGTATTCGGACCCTTTCGTCTATAACGGGAAGCGTCATCTTCTCCATTATAGCACCATAAAGGAGTTACTCTGGATTGGAGAGGCTGAACACACCTCTTTATTGCAATATCCATGACCTCAACCATCGAGAGCCCGGTATGGGCTAGTAACCTGATCTTGCTAACCAATCTTTTTATTTCCGCACTGTCTTCCTCCTTGGGACTTCGGGGACGCCAGTTGAGACGCTTCTTTAAAGGAGCGCTGGAAAATTCAGGAAGCCCGCGCCGAATGGGGTCTGGCAGTGGGACGTCGTCCAAATAAAACCATTCCGAAGACCACTGTGGGTGTACCTCCTTGGGTGTTCCTATGAGGTATCCGGATCCGACTATATGCCATACTTCGGCACCGCCCACTTCAAATATAGAGCCTCCTCGATGACGGAGAACAAGACAAAATAGCTTCCTCCATAGTTTGAAATGGGCCTCAATGCCTAAGAACAGTTCGCAGAGGGCAACGAAACCCGAGATGTGCAGAATCGAGCCTGGGGTAAGGTTGTGCAGTTGGATGCCGTAAAATTCCAATAGTCCCCTGAGAAAGGGATAGATTGGAAATCCAAGGCCCTGTAGCAGGAATGGGACGAAGCACACCCTCTCCTCCTTATTGGGATTGGGGAAATTCTCGGCCATCACATCGTTATCGATTGAGGCCAAGCCCGCTCGAACGGAGACTAGATCTGCGAGGGGAAGATAACCCTGCGTCTGGAGTCGACTCAGCTGAAGATGAGGCACTGAGCAACTCTGCCAATCACCCTGTTGAGGGCCGTGGGCGCGCGAAGATGAGCCTGGAGCACTGGCCATGTTGGAAAGCTTTGTTCGCGGCTAATCTTGATGGTTTTTCTTTTGCGCGATGTGGGATGGGATTTGGGGATCTAGATCTCCTTATATAGATGCCGTCCAAGCGTGGTGAGGGGCTTATTTGTAAAAACTCACGGGCCATTCGTATTCACCCGACGCGCGGAAATTGAGGCGACCACCGAAAAGAATCATAAAGGCAGCACATTGAGGTCAGAGCCGGACTGTCGTCAATTTGAAGTACAAATAAAGAACCCGCCTTGCAAAGCCGGATACTACGTCATCATTGAAGGCAAGTTCGGGGACTACTGAGGGAGTCCTGGATTAAGGGGTCCTCGGGCGTCCAGGTTATGTGACATGGGCCGGATTGATGGCCCGTGAAGATATAAGGTAGAAGGCCTTTCCCCGTGTTTGGATGGGACTCTCCTTTGCGTGGATGGCAAGATTGGCGTCCGGATGTGTAGTTTCCTTCCTCTGTAAAACGACTCTGTACAACCCTAGCCCCCTTCGGTGTCTATATAAACCGGAGGGTTTAGTCCGTAGAGGCTATCAGAATTTTCATAGGCTAGACAACTAGAGTTTAGCCACTACGATCTCGAGGTAGATCAACTCTCGTAACCCCCATACTCATCAAATACAATCAAGCAGGACGTAGGGTTTTACCTCCATTAAGAGGGCCCGAACCTGGGTAAACATCGTGTTCCCTTTGTCCCTTGTTAACTTCGATCCTCAGACGCACAGTTCGGGACCCCCTACCCGAGATCGGACGGTTTTGACACCGACACCTGGGTACTGGAGAGCCAGCCTCCATGCACCCTGTTATAAAAGGAGGGGTGTGAGGGCAGCGATGCTCACCCACCTTCTCCTTCCTCCCCTTGCCACTTCTTCTACCATGGCGAGAGGAAGAGGTCGGGCTCATGCTTTGCCCACATCGGCGAGAGCTTCTCCTCGGTACCACACTCCGGCTTCAGCCGCATTGATGTAGGCTGGTTCCAGTGCGTGAGGCGGGGCTGCGGGGCAAGGTCGGCGTCGATGCAGCGCCCGCGGTCGAGGCGGATGAAGCATCACGCTGGTTGTTTCCCCCAACTGCTCAGCCCCCGACAGAGGGCCATACGGGGGACATGGCACTCGAGTTCATTGTCAAGCTGCGCAATCCTCCCCGCAGTCGTCTGCGGCTCCCTCGCCCCTTAGCCAGGGTGATGGAGGTTGATCAGCCGCTCGGGTTGTGGCTGCGTGCTAGCGGGTGCTGCAACGGTGCCATGTGGGTGAACGTCGAGTTCCCCATGCCTCGCATCATGCTCCTTAGGTGCGGGTGGAAAACCTTTGCTCACGCTCACTACCTTGGGGAGGGGCACGTCCTCCGCTTCAAGTTAGTGGAGTCGAACACGCTCTCCATCAAGATCTTCGGGCCTTTTGGTGCTCCTCTCGGGTGCTGTGTAGAGAGCTCGAGCAACGACGAAAGCTCCTCCTCGAGCGATAGCGACAAGGAGGACATCGATGGCGAAGATGGCGGCAGTGGGCATCCGTTCGTCAAGTCCGAAGACGGTGACTCGGACTCCAACTAAACGCCGGCAGCATCGTCATCACAAGCTAGGCGCCGGCAGCACCATCATCTGCAGATGGACCCTGGCAGAGCGCTTTGCCGGGGGTGCTTCCCCACCGCCACCTCCAGCTGGACCCCAGCAGGCTCATGGTCTCTGGCTTCATCTTCCCTACCGGGGGTGCTCCGCCTAGCCGCTCCCTCCGTCCTGGCCTCATCCTCCCTGCCGGGGAGGTGCTCGCATGATCTTGTTGGGCTGCGTCCCTCTGGTCCTGGCAGGGGTGACTAGGGCATCGCCTAGGCACTCCTTTTGCCCTTTTTGCACTCGAGATAAACCCTAGGAGGAGAGGGACAAGAAAGGCATTACGGAGTACTTTTCTTTTTTAGTAAAAAAGATGTATGTTGTTGCCGAGTTCGAATCAAATATAAATATTTCCCATCTATATTCCACACTTGTATGATTTGTACTTGTCGTTATGCACAATTTTGAGAAGGAACCTTCCAGAAATGCTAGCTTGCTTTAGACATTTAGAAGGGTTGACCCTCAATAGTCCTTTGCGGGTAGGATATCCAGCAAGACTTCTTGACGGCCTAAAATGCGGCTACTACTAATCTTGGTCGAGTAGACTCGAAGCCAGTATAGGAGCGCGGGTGGAGGCCAGCCCCTTGCCGGCCTTAAACACACCTGCAACTAATCCTGTCAAGCAAACTAGAGGCAAGGATAAGAGCGCGAATGAAAGGCGTGGCAAGGTCTCCTCGTGTGCAAGTTTCTCATACGCAGGCGTAATATAGACGATGGGAAATTTTAAAATGAAACAAACTTTTGACTTATCTTTCTTTGATGTACTTCTTATCGCCTGGATAAGAAGAGGCCACCATCGGCCCAAGTGACCGATCCCATCCTTCCTCCCCGGGAAAGTTGCTCGCGAGGAATTCTTCTGTTTCTGATAGAAAAAGAAAGAAGAGAAAGAATAGCATGGGGCTCTAGGCGGCATGTTAACCATCTTATCCAAACAAGTGTAATCACATGTATATCACGCTATAGCATATAGATAAAACATGCATGCGAGTTTTTTGGAAAACACTTGGTTTTATTCAGATATGCACGGGGCCCGCGCCTGGCTTTGTACAAAGGGTTACAAGCCTCTGAGGCTATGCTTGTACAAAATGGATCGCCGGGGCAAGGCCCGGCAACCGCGCCTTATAGGTAGAACTTGTGAAGATGCTCAATATTCCATGATTTTTGCATGCAGATGCCATCTTTGATCTCCAGATGGAATGCACCAGGTCTGGTGACTCATACTACCTAGTAAGGGCCTTCCCACTTCGGCGTCAACTTGTTTGTACCCTTGGCAGACTGAACACACTGAAGGACAAGGTCGTCGTCCTCAAGGCTCCAGGCATGAACCTTGCAACTATGGTAGTGGTGCAAGGCTTGCTGGTAACATGTAGCACGCACAGCAGCCCGAAGACGATCTTCCTCGAGGAGCACGGCATCATCATGCTGGAGCTGCTGTTGCGCTACTTCATTGTAGGCAAGTACTCGAGGTGACCCGTATATGAGTTCCATGGGGAGCACCACTTCTGCACCATAGACTAGGGAGAAGGGTGTTTGGCTAGTCGCTCGATTTGGTGTCATTCTGAGTGACCAAAGAACCACCGGCAACTCGTCAATCCACCGCCTCCTGCATTTATGCAGCTTGTCAAAAGTTCTTGTCTTGAGCCCGCGCAGTACTTCAGGATTTGTTTTCTCTACTTGCCCATTGCTCTTTGGGTGAGCAACGGATGCAAATCATACCTTGCTTCCAAGGCTTTGAGTGTATTGCATGAGAGCGTGGCTCATGAACTGTGTGTCGTTGTCAGTGATGGCCCTGTTTGGGACTCCGTACCCGCAAACCAATCCCTGGAAGAACTTGATGGCTGACTTTGAAGTTACCTTTCTCACTGGCTCTACCTCTGGCCACTTTGTGAACTTGTCCATGGCAACATACAAGAACTCAAAGCCTCCGGTAGCATGGGGGAAGGGGCCCAAAATATTGAGCCCCCAGACTGAGAAGGGCCAGGATAGAGGAATCGTTTGGAGGGCTTGTGTTGGTTGGTGTATGCGCTTTGAATGGAACTGGCATGTTTCACATCTTGTTACTAGCTCAGTTCCATCCTGGAGGGTAGTGGGCCAATAAAAAGCCTTGCCAGAAAGCCTTCCCGACAAGGGTTCTTGCTTCTATATGAGAACCACATAAGCCTCCATGTATCTCTGCCAACAACTTAAGTCCGTCTTCCTATGAAATGCATTTCAATTTCACCCCGTTTGGCCTTTTTCTGCACAGAGTGTCATCCACAAACTAATACCTACTTGACTGACGGGCTACTTTCTCAGCTTGCTCTTGCTCTTCGGGAAGTTCTCCTATTTGTAGGTATTGGACTATCTGTTGCGCCCATGTTGGAGCTTGGGGCTCGACAACACGGACTAGAGGCATTTCTTCGACTGCGGGAGCGTGATACGTCTCGAATGTATCTATAATTTTTTATTGTTCCATGCTATTATATTATCCATCTTGGATTTTTATATGCAATAATATGCTATTTTATATCATTTTTGGGACTAACCTATTAACCTAGTGCCTAGTGCCAGTTGTTGTTCTTTCCATGTTTTTGTCTTCTACAGAAAATCAATACCAAACGGAGTCCAAACGGAATGAAACTATTTGAGGACTTTCTTGGACCAGAGGACAACCATGAAGCTTTGAGAGGAGGCCAAAGGAGCCATGAGAGGGCCACAAGCCCCAGGGGCGCACCCCCGGGGGGCGCCCCCTAGGCTTGTGGGCCCCTCGGGACTCCCCTAACCCTAATCTCAGCTCCATAAATACCCAAATATTCCTTGTATACCAGGGGGCACACCAAAAATAGTTTTCCGCTAGCGCAAGCTTCTGTTCTTGTGAGATCCCATCTTGGGGCCTTTTCCGGCACTCTGTCGGAGGGGCATTCGATCACGGAGGGCCTCTACACCAACCTAGCTACCCTTTTGATGATGTGTGAGTAGTTTACCACAGACCTACGGGTCCATAGCTAGTAGCTAGATGGCTTCTTCTCTCTCTTTGATCTTCAATACAATGTTCTCCTCGATGTTCTTGGACATCTATTTGATGTAATCTTCTTTTGCGGTGTGTTTGTTGAGATCCGATGAATTGTGGGTTTATGATCAGATTATCAATGAATATTATTTGAGTCTTATCTGAACTCATTTATGCATGATTATGATAGATATGTATTTCTCTCGGATCTACCGATTTGGTTTGGCCAACTAGATTGATCTATCTTCCAATGGGAGAGGTGCTTTGTTTTGGGTTCAATCTTGCGGTGTCCTCACCCAGTGACAGTAGGGGTAGCGAGGCATGTATTTCTATTGTTGCCATTAAGGATAAAAAGATGGGGGTTTTACCATATTGTTTGGATCTATCCCTCTACATCATGTCATCTTGCTTAAGGCGTTACTCCGTTCTTGTTAACTTAATACAATAGATGCATGCTGGATAGCGGTCGATGTGTGGAGTAATAGTAATAGATGCAGGCAGGAGTTGATCTACTTGTCACGGACGTGATGCCTATATTCATGATCATTGCCTTGGATATCGTCATAACTATGGGCTTTACTATCAATTGCTAAACAGTAATTTGTTCAACCACCATATGCTTTCTTCAAAAAAGAAGCCTCTAGTGAAACCTATGGCCCCCGGGTCTCTTTTCCATCATATTTTTTTCAGATCTATAAAATAAAAAATAAAAAAATACCTTGCTGCAATTTATTTATATGTACTTTATTTTACACTTTTACATATCTTTTATACCTATCTCTATTAGATCTCACTCTTGCTAGTGACCATGAAGGGATTGACAACCCCTTTTCGGGTTGAGTGCAAGTGTTCATTAGTTTGTGCAGGTGCATCTATTGGAGACTTGTCTATTCCTCCTACTGGGTTGATACCTTGGTTCTTAACTGAAGGAAATACTTATCTCTACTTTGCTGCATCTCCCTTTCCTCTTCAAGGGAAAAATCAACGCAAGCTCAAGAAGTAGCAGGAAGAATTTCTGGCGCCGTTGCCGGGGAGGTTCTACATCAAGCCTACCAAGTACCTATCATAAACTCTCATCTCTTGCATTACATTATTTGCCATTTTCCTATATTTTTCCTCTCCCCCACTTCTAAAATGTTTTCAGAAAAACACAAATATATTTGCATTTTTTATTCGGCTTCTTTCCGTTCATCTTTTCGTTTGCTTTTTGTTTGCTTGTGTGCTAGATTGCTTGCTTTGTCACTATGTCTCAAGAAAATACCAAGTTGTGTGATTTTTCCAACACCAATAATAATGATTTTATTAGTACTGTGATTGCTCCCTCCACTAGTGCAGAATCTTCTGAAATTAATGCCACTTTGTTGAATCTTCGTATGAAAGAACAATTTTCTGGAAGTCCTAATGAAGATGATGCATCCCATCTAAATACTTTTGTTGAGTTGTGTGATATGCAAAAGAAAAAATATGTGGATAATGATATTGTTAAATTGAAGCTATTTCCGTTCTCAATACGAGATCATGCTAAAACTTGATTTTCATCTGTGCCTAAAAATAGTATTGATTCATTGAATAAGTGTAAAGATGCTTTTATTTCCAAGTATTTTCCTCCCGCTAAAATCATCTCCCTTAGGAACAATATAATTAATTTTAAGCAACTTGATCATGAACATGTTTCACAATCTTGGGAGAGGATGAAATTGATGATAAGAAATTGCCGTACACATGGTTTAAGTTTGTGGATGATCATACAATTTGTTTATGCTGGATTGAATTTTGCATTTAGAAATATTTTAGATTCTGCCATGGGTGGTACTTTTATGGAAATCACATTAGGATAAGCTACTAAACTCCTAGATAATATTATGGCAAATTACTCTCAATGGCATACCAAAAGATCTTCTACTAGTAAAAAAGTGCATGCGATTGAAGAAATTAATACTTTGAGTGGAAAGATGGATGAACTTATGAAATTGATTGCTAGTAAGAGTGCTCCTATTGATCCCAATGATATGCCTTTGTCTACTTTTATTGAGAATAATAATGAATCTATGGATGTGAATTTTGTTGGTAGCAACAATTTTGGTAATAATGCATATAGAGGTAATTTCAACCCTAGGACGTTTCCTAGTAATTCCTCTAATAATTATGGTAATTCCTACAACAATTCTTATGGAAATTATAATAAGACACCCTATGATTTTGAGAACGAGATTAAAGAATTTATTAATTCTCAAAAGACTTTAAATGCGATGGTAGAAGAAAAATTGCTTAAGATTGATGATTTGGCTAGAAACGTTGATAGAATTTCTAAGGAGATTGATTCTTTTAAGATTAGATCTATGCCACCCAAGATTGATATTAATGATTCTCTTAAAGCTATTAAAATTTCTATTAATGAAAGTAGGGAGAGAACCACTAGGATGCGTGCTAAGAGAGAATGGCTAGAAAGAGTATGTTCTTCTAGTTTTTGTGATAATCATGATGAAGATCTTAAAGTGATTGGTGTGACTCCTATTGAATCTTTGTTTAATAATATAAAACTTGATAAATAAGGGACTGGAGATGAATCAAGTTTAGCTACAAGGCGTCCAAATTATTTGGAGAGTGAAGATCTTAATGAAAAATTTGATAAAAGTGGGATTGGCAAGGTCAAAACTTTAACTAGTGATGAGCCCACTCTTTTGGATTTCAAGGACTTAAATTATGATAATTTTTCTTTGATTGATTGTATTTCCTTGTTGCAATCCATGCATAATTCACCTCATGCTTATAATCAAAATAAAGCTTTTACTAAACATATTGTTGATACTATGATGAAATCTTTTGAAGAAAAACTTGAATTGGAAGTTTCAATCCCTAGAAAGCTTTGTGATGAGTGGGAATCTACTATTAAGATTAATATTAAAGATTATGAGTGCTATGCTTTGTGTGATTTGGATGCTAGCGTTTCAACAATTCCAAAAACTTTATGTGATGTGTTAGGTTTCCATAAACTTGACGATTGTTCTTTGAATTTGCATCTAGCGGATTCCACTATTAAGAAACCTATGGGAAGAATTAATGATGTTCTTATTGTTGCAAATATTAAATATGTGCCCGTAAATTTTATTGTGCTTGATATAGATTGCAATCCTACATGCCCTATTATTATTGGTAGACTTTTCCTTAGAACGATAGGTGAAATTGTTGATATGAAAGAAGGAAACATTGGATTTCAATTTCCGTTAAGGAAGGGCATGGAACACTTTCCAAGAAATAAAATTAAGTTGCCATATGAATCTATTATGAGGGCTACTTATGGATTGCATACCAAAGATGACAATACCTAGATCTATACATTATGCCTAGCTAGGGGCGTTAAACAATAGCGCTTGTTGGGAGGCAACCCAATTTTTTTTGTGTTTTGTTTTGTTTTTGCTTCTGTTCTTGAATAAATATGCAATATTACTTCTGTAATAATTGTGTTTTAGTGCTTTAATTAGTGTTTGAGCCAAGCAAGACTTTTGGGATGCTTTGGTATATCGTTGATTTCATTTTGCTGAAAAACAGAAACTTTTGCATCCAGTAGCAGAATGTTAAAATTGACTGGAACTTGGAAAAACGCTGAATGTTTTACATAAGATTTATATATGAATTTCCTATGTTTTCCTAAGTTTTCAGAATTTTTGGGGTTACAGAAGTATGACTAAAATTCGGGTCTTTACAAACTGTTCTGTTTTTGACAGATTCTATTTTCGATGTGTTGTTTGCTTATTTTGATGAATCTATGGGTAGTATCGGGGGGTATGAACCACGGTGAAGTTAGAATATAGTAGATATAACACCAATATAAAATTGTAATGAGTTCACAACAGTACCTAAAAGTCGAGATTTATTTTATCATACTAACGGATCTCACGAGTTTTTTGTTGAGTTTTGTGTTGTGAAGTTTTCAAGTTTTGGGTAAAGTTTTGATGGAATAAGGAATAAGGAGTGGCAAGAGCCTAATCTTGGGGATTCCCAATGCACCCCAAGGTAATATTCAAGGACAACCAAGCATCTAAGCTTGGGGATGCCCCGGATGGCATCCCCTCTTTTGTCTTCAATCCATCGGTAAAATTACTTGAGGCAATATTTTTATTCACCACATGATATGTGTTTTGCTTGGAGCGTCTTGTATTATATGAGTCTTTTATTTTTAGTTTTCCACAATCATCCTTGATGTACACACCTTTTGAGACGGACACACATTAATCGTGAATTTATTAGAATACTCTATGTGCTTCACTTATATCTTTTGAGCTAGGTAGTTGCTCTAGTGCTTCACTTATATCTTTTTAGAGCATGGCGGTGGTTTATTTTGAAGAAATTGATGAACTATCATGATTCACTTATATTATTTTGAGAGTCTTAAAGTAGTATGGCAATTTGCTTAGGTTATGAATTTGGTCCTAATATGATGGGTATTCAATAGGGATATAATAAAAACTTTCATGAAGATCATTGAATATATGAGAAATTTGATTCCTTGCATTTGTTTTGAGATATGAATATGGTGATATTAGAGTGATGCTAGTTAGTAATTGTGGATTAGTAAAAATACTTGTGTTAAGGTTTGTGATTCCCGAAGCATGCACATATGTTCTATCGTTATGTGATGAAGTTGGAGCATGATTTATTTTTTATTGTCTTCCTTATGAGTGGTTGTCGGGGACGAGCGATGGTCTTTTCCTACCAATCTATCCCCCTAGGAGCATGCATATTAGTACTTTGTTTTGAGGGCTAATAAATTTTTGCAATAAGTATGAGAGTTCTTTATGACTAGTGTTGAGTCCATGGATTATACGCACTCTCACCCTTCCACCTTTGCTAGCCTCTCAAGTACCGCGGAACTTTCGCTGGTGCATTAAACCCACCAAATACCTTCCTCAAAACAGCCACCATACCTACCTATTATGGCATTTCCATAGCCATTCTGAGATATAATGCCATGCAACTTCCACCGTTCCGTTTATTATGACACATACCATCATTGTCATATTGCTTTGCATGATCATGTAGTTGGCATAGTATTTGTGGCTTGGCCACCGTTCATATTTTGTATACATGTCACACTAGATCATTGCACATCTCGGTACACTGCCGGAGGCATTCATATAGAGTCATATTTTTGTTCTAGTATCGAGTTGTAATTCTTGAGTTGTAAGTAAATAAAAGTGTGATGATCATCATTATTAGAGCATTGTCCCATGTGAGGAAGGGATGATGGAGACTATGATTCCCCCACAAGTCGGGATGAGACTCCGGACATAAATAAAACAAAGAGGTGAAACAGCCCAAAAAAGAAAAGAAAGAAAAAGAAAGAAAAAAAGGGAAAAAAAGAAAACAAAAAATGATAGAAAAGAGAGAAGGGACAATGTTACTATCCTTTTCCGCACTTGTGCTTCAAAGTAGCACCATGTTCTTCATATAGAGAGTCTCCTATGTTATCACTTTCATATATTATTGGTGGGAAATTTTCATTATAGAACTTGGCTTGTATATTCCAATGATGGGCTTCCTCAAATTGCCCTAGGTCTTCGTGAGCAAGCGAATTGGATGCACACCCGCATAGTTTTCTTTTGAGATTTCATACACTTATAGCTCTAGTGCATCCGTTGCATGGTAATCCCTACTCACTTGCACCAATATCAATTGATGGGCATCTCCACAGCCCATTAATTTGCCTAGTTGGTATGAGAATTTCTTTCTCCTTTTTGTCTACTACCATATTCTATTTCACCATAGTGCTATATCCATGTCTCACGCTCATGTATTGCGTGAAAGTTGAAAAGGCTTTAGAACGTCAAAAGTATGAAACAATTGCTTGGCTTGTCATCGGGGTTGTTCATGATAAATACTTTGTGTGATGATTATATGATTTTGTAGGGATAACTTTCTTTAGCCATGATATTTTGAAAAGACATGATTGCTTTATTAGTATGCTTGAAGTATTATTGTTTTTATGTCAATATTAATTTTTTTGAATATTATGGATCTGAATATTCGTGCCACAATAAGAAAGATTACTTCATAAACATGTTAGCTAGTGTTCCACATCAAAAATTCTGTTTTTATCATTTACCTACTCGAGGACGAGTAGGAATTAAGCTTGGGGATGTTTGATACGTCTCCAACGTATCTATAATTTTTTATTATTCCATGCTATTATATTATCCATCTTGGATGTTTTATATGCATTAATATGCTCTTTTATATCATTTTCTGTGACTAACCCATTAACCTAGTGCCCAGTGCCAGTTATTATTTTTTCCTTGTTTTTGTCTTTTATAGAAAATCAATACCAAATGGATTCCAAGCGGAACAAAACTTTTGGAGGATTTTTCTTGGACCAGAAGACAACCACGAAGCTTCGGGAGGAGGCCAGAGGAGCCACGAGAGGGCCAAAAGTCCTAGGGGCGCGCCCTGGGGGTGCGCGCCCCCTAGACTTGTGGGCCCCTCGGGACTCTCCTAACCCTAATCTCAGCTCCATAAATAGCCAAATATTCCCCGTATACCAGGGGGCACACCAAAAATACTTCTCCGCCACCGCAAGTTTCTGTTCTCGTGAGATCCCGTCTTGGGGCCTTTTCCGGCACTCTGCTGGAGGGGGATTCGATCACGGAGGGCCTCTACACCAACCTTGTTGCCCTTCCGATGATGTGTGAGTAGTTTACCACTGACCTACGGGTCCATAGCTAGTAGCTATATGGCTTCTTCTCTATCTTTGATCTTCAATACAATGTTCTCCTCGATGTTCTTGGAGATCTATTCGATGTAATCTTCTTTTGCGGTGTGTTTGTTGAGATCCGATGAATTGTGGGTTTATGATCATATTATCTATGAATATTATTTGAGTCTTCTCAGAACTCTTTTATGCATGATTAATATAGCTTTGTATTTCTCTCTGATCTATTGATTTGGTTTGGCCAACAAGATTGATCTATCTTGCAATGGGAGAGGTGCTTTATTTTTGGTTCAATCTTGCGGTGTCCTCACCCAGTGACAGTTGGGGTAGCGAGGCACGTATTTGTATTGTTGCCATTAAGAATAAAAAGATGGTGTTTTACCATATTGTTTGGATCTATCCCTCTACATCATGTCATCTTGCTTAAGGTGTTTCTCTGTTCTTGTTAACTTAATACACTAGATGCATGTTGGATAGCAGTCGATGTGTGGAGTAATAGTAATAGATGCAGGAAAGAGTCGGTCTACTTGTCACAGACGTGATGCCTATATTCATGATCATTGCCTTGGATATTGTCATAACTATGCGCTTTTCTATCAATTGCTCAACAGTAATTTGTTCACCCACCATATGCTTTCTTCAAGAGAGAAGCCTCTAGTGAAACCTATGGCCCCTAGGTCTATTTTCCATCATATTATTTTCAGATCTAGAAAATCAAAAATACTAAAATACCTTGCCGCAATTTATTTATATTTACTTTATTTTACACTTTTACTTATCTTTTATACCTATCTCTATTAGATCTCAGTCTTGTTAGTGATCATGAAGGGATTGACAACCCCTTTTTCATGTTGAGTGCAAGTGTTTGTTAGTTTGTGCAGGTGCATCTATTGGAGACTTGTGTATTCCTCCTATGGATTGATACCTTGGTTCTTAACTGAAAAAAATACTTATCTCTACTTTGCGGCATCACCCTTTCCTCTTCAAGGGAAAAATCAACGCAAGCTCAACAAGTAGCAGAGCAATGATCTCAACGGCAAGAATCCGGGATTTTTCCCGAGGCCGTTGCTCGCTGGCAGGCACATCACTTCTTCTGGCAACTGCTTTATCGCCGGCTTCTGGGAGCTCTGCCGGAAAGTATTTGCCGATGCTTGTCTTCGTTCTCTTCATAACTCTTGTTGGTGGGGTGACTGAGGGTTGAGTCAAATGGAGCACAAAAGTCCCTGGTTCCATAGGTAGCTTTTGGGCGGCACACTTTGACAGCTGATGAGCAATGTTGTTTTCCGCATGAGGGATGTGCTATGTTTGTAGACCGTCAAAGTGTTCTTCCATCTTTCTCACTTCATCAACGTATGCCTCCATCAACAGGCTCTGATAATCCTTGTTTACTTGTTTTCCCACCAGCTGCGAATCTCCACCGACGATTAGCTTTTTGATTCCCAACTCTACCGCAATTTTGAGGCTGCAAGCAGTACCTCATACTCAGCAGTATTGTTGGTAGCTTCCTCATGAGGGAAGTGCATCTGAACCACGTACTTGAGATGCTCTCTGGTCGGTGCAATAAGCAACACTCCGGCGCTAGCGCCTTGCAGCGAGAAAGCACCATCGAAGTACATGATCCAGTCCTTCTCAGTTTCCCTGCCGGGGAGTGCTGATTCCTGGATCACGTCATCTGGCATTGGCATCCACTCTGCAATGAATTCAGCCAATGCCCTACTCTGGATAGTTGATGTACTTTCAAACTTGAGCGCAAAGCTCGACAGCTCCAGTGCCCATTCCACTATCCTGCCGGTTGCCTCTGGATTCCTCAGAATACGCTGCAACAGAAAGTGGGTGACCACCATAATCTCATGTGCTTGAAAATAGTGGCGTAGCTTTCTTGAGGCCATGAGTAGGCCGAAAAGCAACTTCTGCACACCTGAATACCTTGACCTAGCCCCCTCTAGAAGGGAACTAACAAAGTACACTGGCCGCTGCACCACTTTCTTCTTTGATGTAATCTGCTCTTCAGTTGTTTCCGCTTGTACTACCTTTTCCTTCTCGGCATCTAGCCTTGCCGGGGGTGTCACTACCTCATCAAAGGGGGGTTCTTCCATTGTTGTTTCCTCACCATCAGCTTCACTCTGCGCAACTAGTGCAGCACTGACCACTTGATTCATCGCCGCCAAATATAACAGCAACGGCTCCTGTGGTTTTGGCGCAACTAGAGTTGGTGCAGAGGACAGGTACCTCTTCAGGTCTTGCAGTGCAGCCTCCGCTTCCGAAGTCCATTTTATCGGACCTGCCTTTTTCAAGATCTTGACAAATGGAAAGGCGCGCTCAGCAGACCTCGAGATAAACCTACTCAGAGCAGCAACACCACCGGCAAGACCCCTCACATCCTTGACGGTCTTGGGTGCTTGGATCTGCTCAATGGCCTTAATCTTGTCGGGGTTCGCCTCGATCACATGCTGAGATATGAAGAAACCAAGGAGCTTGCCGGAGGGGACACCAAACACACACTTCTTGGGGTTGAGCTTCATGTTGATCTTCCGTAAGTTGGAGAAGGTTTCCTCCAAATCTTGGATCAGGGTGGACTTGTCTTTGGTCTTGACCACAATATCATCCATGTAGGCCTCTATGTTCCGATGTAACTGTGGCTCAAACCCGATCTGGACTACCCTTGCAAACGTGGAACCCGCACTCTTTAGTCTGAAAGGCATCCGCACAAAACAGTACGTGCCACATGGATTGATGAATGCGGTTTTCTCTTCATCTTTCCTTGGACATGAATATCTGGTGGTATCCAGAGTAGGCGTCAAGAAACAAGAGCAAGTCACAGCCCGTAGTAGAGTCCACTATCTGGTCGATGCGCGGCAAGGGGAAAGGATCCTTTGGGCATGCTTTGCTGAGGTCAGTGTAATCAATACAAAGCCTCCATTTCCCATTTTCCTTGTGCACAACAACCGGATTTGCCAAACAATTTGGATGTAGCACTCCCCTAACCAGGCCAGCTGCCTCGAGTTTTTTGATCTCTTCTGCTATGAATCATTGCCGTTCCAATGCTTGCTTTCTAACCTTCTGCTTGATAGGCTGAGCATGAGGGCATACAGCAAGGTGGTTCTCAATTACCTCCCTAGAAACACCGGGGATGTCAGATGGTTTCCATGCAAACACATCTACATTCACCCGCAGGAAGGCAATGAGCGCTCTTTCCTATTTGCTGTCTAGGGTGGTACTGATGGTGAAAGTACCATTAGTACCATTCTCCATTGCCGGCACTCTCTTTGTTGCAGGTGGAGTGGCCTTGGATCTCTTGCCAGTAGAGCTTTCTGGCAAGTCCTCGACAGGTGCGCAACACTCCGAGGAGGCGCGCTTCTCGGAGGCTTCACGGGATGTCTTGTCGGGCTTTTTGTTATTCTTCGGGTTGGCGGGAGCTGTTGTCTTATCGGCTTCTGCTGCGATCGCATCTCTATAGAGTTTTTCCATACAAATGATTGCATCTTTCTGGTCTGAGTTGATGGAGATAACACCCATGGGCCCTGGCATCTTTAATGTGATATAGGCATAGTGGGATGCCGCCATGAACTTGGCCAATGCAGGATGACCAAGAATCCCATTGAACAGCAAGAGGATCTTAACCACGTCAAATATGATCCTCTCGGTTCGGTAGTTTAGGACTCCGCCAAATGTCACTAGCAGCATGATCTTTCCCTTAGGTTGGCTCCTTCCCGGGTTGATTTCTTGGAAAGTCCTCGTTTTCTTGAGCTCTTCCTCAGGTATCTGCAACTTGTCGATCACCTCGGTGGAGATCAAGTTCAAGCCAGCCCCACCATCAACTAACATTTTCGCGACCTTGAGGTTATGTATCATTGGTGAGACCAACAACGGCAAACACCCGACCACAGTCGTGTGGTCAGGGTGGTCCTCGGCATCGAAAATGATAGGCGTGTGGGACCACTTGAGAGGCTTTCGTGCATCCGCGCTGGTTCTACTGCATTAACCTCGCGTGCCCACTGCTTGAGATGGCGATGAGAGGAGTGCAAAGATGCACCCCCGTCAATGCACATGGCTACCATTGCCTTCTAGAATTCTTGATCGCTAGACTCATCGACCTCATCTTCACTGTCCTCATCCTCTTCTTTCTTTTCTCTACCCCACGCAGGCTTTTCCTTTTTCTGGTCAGTGTTGCCGCGGCGTCTGCCTCGACCACCTCGGCCCTTCTTGTCGGACCCACCTGTATTGTCATGGCCCCTCTCCTTGTCCCGCTTCTCATACTCTGCCTTATGTTTCTCAACTAGGTGCTTGACTTGGCGGCACCCCTGGAGGTCATGGCCTTTGGTACGGTGGATCTTGCAGTATGGCCCGTCGGACTTGCCGGTTTTTTCTCCTACCGCAGCGACCTGGCAATCAGCGCACATAGTCGCTTCCTTGCCGGTATTTTTTGTTTTGGGTTTCTTTGCGGGGATGGAGTTGCTGGATCCTTCTACAGCCATAACTGACTTGCTTCTGCGCTTCCTGTTACGCCTTCAACCTTTCTTTCCTGGGGGGTCACGTTGTCATCGTCGGAATCGATTTCGGCGGCATCATCCTCCCCGGGAAGCCTCCTCCCTTCTTCAGTGTGCACACACTTGTCTGCCAATGTATAAAGTTCATTGACGGTCTTTGGCACGCGGACATGCATCTTTTCCCACATTTTGTGATTGCACACATTCGTGTGGAATGCGGCAACCACAACGGCGGGGTGGATATCCGGTATGATCTGACCACGAAGAAATGGAGTTTTCTGGCAAGTTCGTTAGCCAGGACCTTACATTGGGTTTGAGCACCAGCGGGAAGTAGTTGGCTAGGATTTTCTCGTCCCTTCCCCCGGCAGCCTGCACGCCAATCGTATAGATGCCCAACAATTCAGCTGGGTTATGATTGCCATCATATTTTTTGGGGACCTCAGGCTTGAACACCTGGTTGGACGGCCAGCGGACTTGCCGTAGCTCATGTGTGAAGGTGGGGCACCCAACCTCGTAAGGTAAGTACCCGCCAACAACGGGCGCTGGTTCATCGATGACTGGGCCATTGCGCTCGTCAGATTGACGGCGCGCCTCCCAACGCCACTGGATGGTGGTGCGAGCGTCTTCTGCTCGTCTATCCAACAACACTTGCCTCTGGTCTCCCAGAGTCTGTGGGTCTGAGGAAGCCATTGATGCGTTGCCAGGCTGTGCATCATGCCGGGCCTACTGAGAGTGCCAATGCTGCCGCTGAGATTGTTGCCGAGGAGGCGATTGCACCGTAGGTGCACTGCCTACCATGCGGCCTTCAGTTTGAGGCGCAGGCGCAGTTGGCGGCCGTCGCGAAGGCTCCGCAAACTAGGACTTGTTCGCATTAGCAAACTCAATCAAACTCTAGATGGTGGCTCTCCACTCATCCATCTTGTGGGCTACGGGAGGAAAATCCAGTAGCATCTGCGCTCGCGCCATCGCCTCCGTCGCCATTGAAGGCATGTTAGAACGTGAAGAGCATGACGTCGCTCGACTCCTGGGGGAGCCAACAGGAGCATCGTTGCATTCTTGTCACTGCGCTGTGCGGGCAACAGCGGGTTGGCATGGTGGAAGTTGTGCTCGTGGATCTTGAACTTGGTCGATGGGTGATTTGCCGTGCTGGCGTTGCTGCAGAGGCACAACAACACCGCTCAGTGTCACATCGTGCTCATCCTGCGACGGGCGTGGCATGCGCCCCGAGGTCGCTCCCCCAGCCGCCAGCCGCGGTTCGCGCCCGATCGAGCGGGGTTGCTCTGGTGGCTGCGTTCGCAGGTGCGAGGAGGAGGCGGAGGCAGAACGCCCGCGTTGCCCGCGCCCTGAATGTCGTATTCGCCTGAACATTGAGGTAAGCGTCCGCCTCCAACATCCCCACCGTTTGCTCCTGCCATGGCGGGCTCGACGACCGTACCGCTTGCGGCGGTCGTGCCCGTCGTGGTATTTGCTCCATCTGCATCGGTGGCGCCACCTGCGCCGCATGCGGACAAGGGCAAGGGGTGCTGGGATGTAGAAGGCTTGGCTGCCGTGGAGCCCTTCTTCTTGGGCGCCATGGGTGGTGATGATGATGGTGAACTTCTTAAGGAATCGACGCGCCGCCTGCTGCCTTGATTCTCGCCAACGCTTAGCCCCTACCTGGCGTGCCAAAGATGTCGGCGTGGAGCCACCGGCGATCTATGGGGCAGGACAACTCCTTTGCTGGTTTGGCGGGGGGAGTCAGTTGACGTGAAGAGCAAGCACAACTGGAGACGCCATGGTTTTACCCAGGTTTGGGCCGCTGAGAAGTGTAAAACCCTACTCCTGCTTTGGTGTATTGAGTGGATGTGGAAGAAAAGTACACGGAGCGCTCCTCCCTAGCAAGCTGGTAGGAGAGGGCGGCTACATGGATACCTATGCGTAAGAGTTGCAAATCTTCAAACCCCTATAACGGTTGCCTTGGCCCTCCTTTTATAGCTCAAGGGGTAACCACAGTGGCAAAACAGTCATTACAGGGTGATTAGATTGATGTAGATCTATCACACCTAACTCTGCTAGTTAGGACAAAAGTGCATTAAATGCACTGCTAGGTGTCGCGTGGATGGTGATCCCTGGCAAGGATGGAGCTCCGCTTATCCACCTACCTCTTATTAGCTTGACATGCCATTAGGACGATATCAAAAAAGGTAATCATCTTCTCTAGCAAGTTGACACGCATGGGCTGCCTCCACCAAAACACTCGCGGGCTCGACACCTCACTGACCTGCGACCAGCTGCCAGAGAAGTGGAGCACTGGCGTTTGGCGGCAAGTCCATGCTCGAGGGGCTTGCTGGGAGTTGGCTACTTCTGCTGATAATCTCGTGGCTTGCCCCAAGCTTGGATCTTCTTAATGCACTCCTTGATCTCACGAAGAGCGGCTTCTCTGGTCTGGTTGATGTATGAAGCTTGATGCTTTTCCGAAGGAGCTACAACTTGTTTGTGCATAAGTCAGGGCACCAAACAGCCATGTTTGTTTCACCGACACTCTGTTAGGTGTCATGTGGAGGAGGAGCCCCGGCAAGGTTGCTGTACCGCTCGCTTAGCTACCTCCGATTATCTTGACACGCCTTCTGGATGGGTGTCACTAAAGGTAAATCTCCTTACAGCATGCTACCACGTGCCCGACAAATCTCACCTAACCGCCTGCCGGCTCGACACCTCATCAATTAGTGACTAGCTGCTCGATGAGGTGGACTGCTGGTGGCTAGCGAGAGCTTGCCGGCCATGGAGCTTGCCGGGCCTTCACCTTGCCGGCTCGGCCTTGCCAACAAGGGGTGCCTTTGGTGCTAATATTGATGCTTCGTCTCGTTCTCTTTCCCAGTTAAGAGCAACAACTAGGTCTTGAATCTTTGTCTTGGCAATCTCTGGCAAGACTTGGCCAGCAGGGAAGCTACTACTTGTCTGTGCATAAGTCAGGGTATAAAATACCCATGTTTTATACACCGACATTGATGCTATTCCCATCTCAACAGCGCCCCCTGCTCCTATGACCACATATGATCGTCAGATTGTTCTGTATGGGTTGGATTATGAAATCCCTCAAGCTGTTGAAGATGATGATGAAAACCACTCTGCTGCTACCACAGAGCAAGTGGATGAAGAAATAGAAGTTGAAGAAGATGCTTCGCTTCACCTTGTCTCATCATGGAATCCGTCACAGGCTCCGTTGACTGAAGAACATGCTGCTACTTCATCTGGAAGTAGTGAAGCATCTGAAGAGGATGTGGACATTAACGTGCTACAACGCCCATTCTTCATGATGAATTTTGGGAAGCAATTCACCCAAATTCACCTGTCACCACTCCCCTCACTCTAGAGCCTCAGTCGCCTGCGCGAACTGAAGAAATACACACCGGCTCTGAGGAAAGACAACCATCACTCCAAAGCATTCCTGAAGAAATTCCAACTGCAGCAGCTCATGAAATTGCTCAAGATGAGCCAATGGTTGATGTCATCAATACATCTTCTTCATGTGCAGACTCAATTCCGTCAGCTGACATTGATACTGTCCCAACTACCATAGCTGAGGAAGTTGCCAAAGCTCTCACTGTGACTGATTCAAACAATTCCAATGGGTCCCCTCGACTAGTGTTTGATGTACGTCCAAAGAAGCACAACTTCCAGCCTGTTCCTGTAATGCCAAAGATTGGAAGAGTCCTCAGGCGGCCTCAGTTCGACAATGCCAAATTCTTTGAAGAGAAGAACTTCTTCGTTGGTGAGTCCCCATATGACTCAGCCAAGATTAGGCGCGTGCGTTTTTGGGCTAATACTCAGATGAACTACTATGCTTCACTTCTGTTTGACAAGAACAAAGTATTCCCGCATCACCATATTCCTCATGTGGATATGGAGTCTATTCCCTACTTCTGGCCAGTTCTGGTTGTTCTTCATGATGCTGGTCTACTCAACTTCTGCACTAACATCTGCAATTGGAATGAAGAACTAATTCTTCAGTTCTATACAACTGTGCACTTTTTTGGCAATGCTGAAGACACTACTACATGAGCTCTAGACAAGATGAGTGAGGACACTCACTACAAAGCACCTATTGATGAACTTCTTCATGCTCTTCTAGTTGATCCACCCCAAGAAGAAGCAAGGAAAATCTATGAAGAGATTGAGCTGCCGAACCACCTGATGCAAGTGCTGATGAAGCCCATGGCCGAAGGAAATGCTCCAAGGACAACCTTCCTAGTGAAGGATGTTCTCTATATGCCAAAGATAGTATACCGCATTCTAGCCAAAACCCTCAGTCCAATCAAAGGACACAATTCCAGTACTGAAGAAGTTGTGGGAGTTATGAAAAATTTGTTGTTTCATATTATTCATGGTACTCCCATCAACATTCATGATTTCTTTCTGAGGACTTTGGTCACTGTGACACAATCGCCTTTTGACTTGAAGCTGTATGCTCCATAGATCATGAGATTCATCAGATCCTGATCTTCAATTCACTATAAGGCTGATCGTCAGAATCATTTGAGCTATTTGCCTGAAGTTGAAATTCTTCAAAGCACTCTGTACACAGTTCCTGGCAAGGGCAAGACCGTAATTGATGAAGTAATTTGTCCCCTCGATGGACAATTCTGTCAGCCTATCTCCAGCTCCAATGCTGATGAATCTGCTATCCAAGATATTGCAGCAAAAGCTTCAAGACCATCTACCTCACCTAAAGCACCACGTGTCATGACTGGCCATGAGTTGCTCATAAGCCTTCATCAGAAGGTTGACAAAAATCACCGATGGGTTAAGAGTCAGTTTGCTACAGTTCAAGAAAATATGACAGTGATGCATAAGGCCATCCGCAAGACAGATATTATGTCCATGAGATATTTGATTGCACTTGGGCCATACTCTCTCACTTCAAAACTGATGAAGAACTTGCTGCTATGGATTTCCAAATGAACTTTGACTGGGCTGAACCACCAAGGAAGAAGTTCAAGAAAACCCAAGTTCCTCCTCTCATACCAAGTTCAGAGTCTTCATCACGCACAACTGACGAAAATGAAGCTGTTGAAGACACTGCGGCTGGTCCTTCTACATCACGTGAGCCCGACATCGCTGGCGCTCCCTCGACCTCTTCATGATATTCTTTAGGGGCGTTAGTCCTCAGCTTTGTCTCCTTTTCATCATTTGATGACAAAGGGGGATAAGTTTGAGTTAGTCTTCAAGCGGGTCGATATATGGGCTGTTTTTGCTTAAGTTGCAACTCTTGAACTTTATTGGATTGCTCTTTGATGAGTTGTAACTTAATAACTGTTGGTCGTCTAACACTTCTGCTACACTTGATACGCATGCTTTGACCTCAAATATATATGCTCATGCATGCACAATTTCGTCAGACACCAATTTTCATCATGCATTCATATTCTTCAAATATCTTATGATCATGCATGATTGGATTCCAAGATATAGGGGGAGATCTCCACAATTTAAACCTGCCATGTGCATTTTCAATCCAAAGCAAATTCCTCATATGCACATCTTCAAGGGGAGTTCCTCAATATCTTATAACCAATTTCTCCAAACTCTGTACTTACACTTCAACTATTTTTACTCCCGTTGAAAGCCTAACCAATTTGTCATCAATCACCAAAAAGGGGAGATTGTAAGTGCATCAAGTGCCCCTTAGTGGTTTTGGTGTATTGAAGACAAATAGGTTGAGGAACTAATGTGTTTGTAAGTATACACATGAGGTAGAGTCCCTGAAGATTTGGTTTAACACATGGAAGATGACCCCTAAAAATGGATTTCTTCAAGTGAAGAATTTGATGATGAAACTGGTATGGCCTTTGAAGAAATTGATGTGAAGACTTTGAAGCTTGAAGACTTTCGTTTTCGCAGTTTCTTTTTTCTTATTTGAGTCATAGGAAAAACCGTGTTGTTAAAGGGGGTCTAGGTGAAACATATTTCACATTTCCAAAGTGATGCTCATACTTACTCAAACCTATACCTACACAAGCCGCTTCGAGTGAAGCCTTTGGAAATCTCCGGAATAGCCGACGCATTTGCTAGTGATAGTGACGAAGTTCATCTGGTTGCTGGCGAATTTGGTCAGCCTAAGGAGTTAGGGTTCACTAATGCGATCTGCCTACCATGAGGAAATTGAGTGCCCCGGTGAATTTGAGAGTTCAAATTCTGACTGTTGCTGTGTCGCGGGCCAGCTGTCGAGTGGATCCTTATCCTGACAACGGTCGAATCAGAGAAGGGTATTTATGACAATTCATGTCTGGTTGCCCCCTGGCTATAAATAGCCGCCCCCTCAACCACTTGTTGGTTGGCTGCTCCAAGAGAACTTGACACTCGTCATTTGAGAGCAACCCATCCTCTGATGACTTTGAGAGAATCCTAAGTGAGGAAAATCCCAGAGCTAAAGTGGCTGAGCATCACTGAAGAGATTGATCTATGTGATCTGACACTGTTACCTTTCAAGACTGTCATTCTTCCAGACGGTTAGGCATCAAGTTCTGAGTACACCAAGAGTCATTGTGGTGTGCTGGTGAGCAAGTCTGTGAAGGTTTTGGAAGTCTACCTTGAAGACTTACAATGAGTGATTGGGCGAGGACTAAGTGACCTTAGCTCAAGAGGAATACGGTGAGGACTGCGTGTCCTCTGAGTTGTGACTCAGCCTCCTCAACCAGACATACAGTTGATACAGCAACTGGAACTGGTCTACCAAATTGCATTGTCTTCACCGAGCCAACCTGGTTTCAAATTCCTCACCCTCCCTTACATTATTCCACTGCTGAAGAATTTATGATCTATCCTCTAACGAATTTGAACTGAAGTATTTTATCATGCTATCTTTCATTTCCTCAGTTCATATTCCTCATGCTTGTATGATTGCATGTTCTTGACTATAACATATCCTGATTGCATGTACTCTAATTCTGTGATGACTTAGTTTCCCTTGTGTTTCTATTTCTTCACTCTAATCTATGTAAAATTCTTCAGAGTTTGACGAATTTCTAAAAATCTCCCATTCACCCCCTGGGAGATAACCTGCGATTTCAATTACACATGGTCCAACTCGTCTATTAAGGTGTCCAGCGCACAGTCCTTCTACGAGAATCACGCCGTTAGCATTACAATTTCGTATGCATTGCTAGTGGGGATTTCCTCCCCGTCAGGCCCCATGGATCCGTCGTCTTTAGACCGGTATAATGGGTCTTTACCATCGCACAGGCCTCCCTTGCACCTTCTCGGCTGACGGATACTTTCCATGCATGGATCCGGCGTCAAGCACTTTTTAGCTATTCGGCTAGAACGACCATGTCTTTGGGGATATGCTCTGCCTCAGGCCATAAAGCCTGGTAGACATCCTTCATCGATTTCCATGCACTTTCATGCACCATGGATAGACGATTTATCATCTCCTCGGGCATTGGACCTCGGGCCTCAGGGGGCAAGCTGGACAAAGAAGCTGCCATAGGAAATGACATCAGTCTATTCCTCACCTCGGTCAAACAACATGGCGGGCACATTCTTCGGAAAAAGTGACTTACCAAAAATCATGTCATCCGTTTGTCGATTCTTTGATTCTACGGCAGCCAATCGAGCTTTCAAGCTCTCAATCTCCTGGGCATGTCGGGTGTTTTCAGCCCTAAGCGCATTAACGCCATCCACCCTTTGGCTAGCCACATGGTGGCTCACTTGACACTGTGACTCTACATACAGCAGATCTTCACGGGCCTGCTTCAGGTCTCTCTCAAGATGATCTATGGCTTCTGCTGCTATAAGGGATTCTGGCATTAGTGCTATCTCATTCCCTCCATATCACAACTAAAAGTCGGTAGGATTGCTTACCGTGCGCCTCCCTGGTGAATTTCTTCACCTGCTCCACCTCGGTCAGAGCAGCATCTAGATTCCCCTTTGTTTGAGACAGTGCCTCGGTCAGCTGATCATTTTTCCATCGAGCCTCCTATTAATAGGCAGCAGATACTGGTTATTATTCAAGCCTTGGAATGATCCTAGGGGCCCATACCAAGCCTTAGGGACTACTACTGTAATGGGCAGTCTTATTTCTCCTTGAACAAATACACAAAATCTCGAAGTACCAAGAATTCGGGTAAATTCTTACCCGCAAGCCCCGAGACAGGACTTCCAGCAATTGATCGAAGGCACCTCGGGCCGCCCCAAGATAAGCATCTACCACGCTTAGGGCATTTAACTCCTGATCCGAGAAGGCCGGATTCCTCAGAGAAGCTTTCTGTCGGTGTTAGTTCGCGGCACATTGGATCTCGGATGGGGTGGCCGAACTGGTCGCCGAGTCCTCGGGTTAAGGGGCCTCGGATGTGATTCCCGCAGAAGCACGAGCTTCTGCCTCCTTGGACAAGACTGCAGCTCCCTCGACTCTTGCACTTGTTGCGGAGGGTTGTCTGCAGGATGGTCGGGTCCGTTAATATTCGAAATGTCTTTGCACTAACAGTAATAAAAAATTACCTGGTAATCCAAGGGGCACTTTCGCCCGCCCCTATGACATCGGCTTGAGTTTCTTGCACCTCTTGTGGGGGCCTTTCTTGCGGAGCCGTTTCTCTGCGTGGGCGTTTGGAGCGCCGCCCCTTTGGAGGAGAAGTCAAATGACTAGGGGCTGGAGGACAAGGGTCTCTCTTTCGATTAGAGGAAGGGAGCATTGCCGATGAAGCTGGCCTCGTCCCCGGCGTGTCAAGGGTAATGGCTACCCTTGAGCCATCAAGGCTCTCCAGGAAAAACTTTCTCCCTTCATAAATAAGGGCTAGATCTTCGTCCTCTTTGAATAGGGGGTCCTCTGCTCGAGAGTGCAGCTCCGGTTCGGGTGCCAGACAGCTTACGACCTCAAGCCAACGCTTCCATTTCTGCTCGAAGAGCCGGGACACGGCGGGTCAGATGCTAAGACAAACTCGAGGAAAATGACGAGGTCGGGAATGAACTTACTATTCAGCGGGATTGTAATAAGATAGGTCTTCGCGAAATTGTCGCCGAGCGAAATCTTCCTCCGTCCCTTGATAGATCCCGGCCAGCGCTGTCCCAAAGGTTGCCTTCCTTGGGGGCATGAAGAATTGTCGGTCCCATTGAGCTCACATAACAAGTGGGGGCGCTGCTGAAGTGGTTGGACTCTTTGGTCTATCATTGTGGCCATTACGTCAATGATGGTTAGGCTCGTGCGCGTCAGCTGTGTCACTTGAGCCACTAGTTGGGTTACCTCGGCACTTTCCTCCGAGGCTGGGCTCTTCAGCCTCCAGCTGTACCGCGTCTTCGAGGACTCCGTAGAGAACATGGGGAGTCCTAGCCGAACTGGCTCCTTGAGAGGGGCATCGTCTATATAAAACCATTCGATCGGCCAGACATTGGCATCCTCCCGAGGAGAGCCGGGCGGGTATTCTGTCCCCTCGATGCGACAGACTTCGGCTGGCCCGACCTCATATAACTTCTCGGCTGGAGAACAGGGCATTATGCAGAAATACCTCCGCCATAGCTCGAAGTGTGCCTCGCATCCGAGGTGCATCTCACGGAGGGCGACGTACCCCCAGTATGTAGAACAACATTGGGGGTGAGGTGATGAAGTTGCAGCCTGTAAAACTCTAGCAGACCTCGGAGGAAGGGGTGAATAGGAAACCCTAATCCACGCAGCAAAAAGGAGAAAAAACATACCCTCTTGCCCTCTCGAGGGGACGGGTGATTCTCTGCGTGTACTTGACCGTTCATGGATGTTAATCCTACGCGGGTCATGGTCAGATCTGAATCTGGCAGGTAACCTTGTTGGGCTAGTCTCTCCAGCTAAAGGCGCGAGACTGCGCAGCTACCCCAATCGCCTCTGACAGGGCTGTGAAGGCGCCGTGAGTAACCTGCATCACCCGCCATGAGAGCTCTAGAGGATGGACTTGAGAGAAGGGGATGCTGGGGCGATTGGTTTGGAATGGAAGGGTTGGGCCGGTGCAGTAAATCGATGCAACGAGCCTATGAATATAAAGGGGAAGAGACTGACTGATATCTACTACACAACTTGTTCTTGTAGACTCGTGTTGGGCCTCCAAGCGCAGAGTTTTGTAGGACAGTAGAATATTTCCCTCAAGTGGATGACATAAGGTTTATCAATCCGTGGGAGGCGTAGGATGAAGATGGTCTCTCTCAAACAACCCTGCAACCAAATAACAATGAGTCTCTTGTGTCCCCAACACACCAAATACAATGGTAAATTGTATATGTGCACTGGTGATACAAGTGTAGTAATGATAGTAGATATTTATTTTTGTAATAGAAACAATAAAAAACAGCAAGGTAGCAAGTAACAAAAGTGAGCACAAACGGTATTGCAATGCTTGAAAATGATGCCTAGGGTCCGTACTTTCACTAGTGCAATCTCTCAACAATGCTAATATAATTGGATCATATAACCAACCCTCAACGTGCGATGAAGAATCACTCCAAAGTTCTTATCTAGCGGAGAACATAAGAAGAAATTGCTTGTAGGGTACGAAACCACCTCAAAGTTATCCTTTCCGATCGATCTATCCAAGAGTTCGTACTAAAATAACACCAAGTTATCCTTTCCAATCGATCTATCTAAGAGTTCGTACTAAAATAACACCATATGATGCACATCAACCAACTCTAATGTCACCTAGATACTCCAATGTCACCACGAGTATCCGTGAGTTGATTATACGATATGCATCAAACAATTTCATATTCATAATACTCAATCCAACACAAAGAACCTCAAAGAGTGCCCCAAGATTTCTAATGGAGAAACAAGGACGAAAACGTGCATCAACCCCTATGCATATATTACCCCAATGTCACCTCGGGAATCCGCGAGTTGAGTGCCAAAACATATATCAAGTGAATCAATATGATACCCCATTGTCACCACGGGTATTCATAGCAAGACATACATCAAGTGCTCTCAAATCCATAAAAGTATTCAATCCGATAATAATGAAATCTCAAAGGGAAAACTCAATTCATCACAACAAGATAGAGAGGGGAAAACACCATATGATCCAGCTATATTAACAAAGCACGCGATACATCAAGATCGTGCCAAATCAAGAACACGAGAGAGAGAGAGAGAGAGAGAGAGAGAGAGAGAGATTAAACACATAGCTACTGGTACAAACCCTCAGCCCCAAGGGTGGACTACTCCCTCCTCATCATGGTAGCCGCCGGGAGGATGAAGATGGCCTTCGGTGATGATTTCCCCCTACGGCAGGGTGCCGGAACAGGGTCCAGATTGGTTTTTCGTGGCTAAAGAGGCTTGCGGCGGCGGAACTTCTGATCTAGGGTTATTTCACTTTCTAAACCCAATGTCAAGCTACTACTAGGTATAATACAAGCATGTGAAGCACATATAATTTCAAAATTATGATATTCAAGTCATTCAACAATATACTCATAGGATATAAGTGAAGCACAAGAGTAGATGACAAGGTACTCCAAAAAGATATAATTGAAGTCCAGGCAAGTAGTTAAGTAAATGGGTAGCTATTTGAGGACTCTCTCAAATTTTAAAACTTCCAGATCTAAGTATCTAATTAAAACAGCAAGCAAAACAAAATAAGATGACAATCCAAGAATAGCACAACTCATGGGAAAACGTAGGAAATTCATAGACCAATCATCTGTAAAACATTCAGAATTTTTGGGCACTCCATTGATTTTTAACAATTCTATTACTCGGTGCAAAAGTTTCTATTTTTGCACAGAATCAAGTCAACTATCATCCACACTATCCCAAAGGCTTTACTTGGCACTTTATTGAAACAAAAGCTATAAAACATGATTACTACAGTAGCCCAATCATGTGAAAACACAAAAACAGTAGAGGTAAATGTTGGGTTGTCTCCCAACAAGCGCTTTTCTTTAATGCCTTTTTAGCTAGGCATGATGATTTCAATGATGCTCACATGGAAGTAAAGAATTAAAACATAAAGAGAGCATCATGAATCACATGTTACTCTCTCATAATAATTTCAAATTTATGATATTCAAGTCATTCAACAATATACTCATAGGATATAAGTGAAGCACAAGAGTAAATGACAAGCTACTTCAAAAAGATATAAGTGAAGTTCAAGCGAGTAGTTAAGTAAATGGGTAGCTATTTGAGGACTCAATCAAATTTAAAAACTTTCGGATCTAAGTATTTTATTTAAAATAGCAAGCAAAAACAAAATAAGATGGCAATCCAAGAATAGCACAACTCATGTGAAGAAGCAAAAACTTAGGCTCAACCAATACTAACCGCTAATTGTTGAAGAAAGGTGGGATGCCTACTGGGGCATCCCCAAGCTTGAGCTTTTGTGTCTCCTTAATTCCTTTTATATCACGGTTTCCCTAAATCTTAAAAACTTCATCCACATAAAACTCAACAAGAACTCGTGAGATAAGTTAGTATAAATCAATGCATAACCTTATCATTCTCTACTATATCAAATCACTAAAATTATTATTTAACATTGCATACTAACTGCCTCTGTGTATTTAATACTCCTATCCTCAAATAGAATCATTGAAAAAGCAAACATATGCAAACAATTCAATCATAACAGCAATCTGTCCAAACAGGACAGTTTGTAAAGAGTGCAATTATACTCATATTTCCCTAACTCCAAAAATTCTGAAAAATTACCACACTGTAGAAACTTTATCATATCTTATTGTGGAAAATGTTTCAACATTTTATCACGTACGTACTTTTCTCAAGAATTCATGCACTAGCGTCCAACTTTCTGTTTTCAAAAGGCAACATATAGACTTGCAAAATAAGCATGGTAAAGGCTATGCTTGACATTTTTTTTGAAATAAAAGATATAAAACATTATTCTAAATAGCACCAAGCAAATCCAACTAAAATAAAATGACACTCCAAGAAAAATACATATCATGTGACGAATAAAAATATAGCTCCAAGTGAGGTTACCGATAATGTTGAAGACGAAAGAGGGGATGCCTTTCGAGGCATCCCCAAGCTTAGTTGCTTGGATCATCCTTGAATATTACCTTGGGGTGCCTTGGGAATCCCCAGGCTTAGGGTCTTGTCACTCCTTATTCTCTTCATATCGATACCTCACCCAAAACTTGAAAACTTCAATCACACAAAACTTAATGGAACTTCGTCACATGGGTTAGTGTGATAAAGACAAATCATTCACTTGGGTACTGTCAAATACAAGATTCATAATTGCTTACACATAATTCCTACTGTACTCTATAATTTTCACAATTTATATTAAGCAATATAAGCCATAGAAACCATAAAACAAGCAAACTATGCATTGCAAACAGAATCTGTCAAAAATAGAACAGTACGTAAAGATCTGAATTATGACTATACTTACGTAACTCCAAACAATTTTGAAAAATTTGGAAAACATAGTTAATTCGTAGACCAATCATATGTAAAACATTCAGAATTTTTTGATGCTCCAGAGATTTTTAACAATTCTGTTACTCGGTGCAAAAGTTTCTGTTTTTGCACAGAATCAAGTCAACTATCATCCACACTATCCCAAAGGCTTTACTTGGCACTTTATTTAAAAAAAAACAGTAGCCTAATCATGTGAACATACAAAAACAGTAGAGGTAAATGTTGGGTTGTCTCCCAACAAGCGCTTTTCTTTAATGCCTTTTTAGCTAGGCATGATGATTTCAATGATGCTCACATAGAAGTAAAGAATTAAAACATAAAGAGAGCAACATGAATCACATGTTACTCTCTCATAATAATTTTCAGTAGCATCATGAATGGATTCATCAATATAGCTATCACATAAAGCATTCTTTTCATGATCCATGAGCATAGAAATTTTATTACTCTCCACATAAGCAAATTTATTCTTAGGAATAGTAGTGGGAGCAAACTCAACAAAATAGCCATCATGTGATACTTGATTGACATAATCAATTTGAGCATTAAAATGATGATGACAAGAATCACGGTGATCATTAGTCTTTATATCATAAGTGTCATCACAATAATCATCATAGATAGCAACTTTGTTATCAAAATCAATTGAAACCTCTTCCAAGATAGTGGAATCATCATTAAATAAAGTCACGACCTATCCAAATCCACTTTTATCATTATAATAAAATTCAACACCCACCAAAATAGCGGGATAATTATTATCTAAAGTTGACACTCTTCCAAACCCACTTTCATAAATATTGCAATCATCATAAATAGGAGGCATGCAATCATCAAAGCAAATTTGATCATTCAAAGTAGGGGGACTAAAAAGATCATCTTCATTAAGCATAGCATCCCCAAGCTTGGGACAAACATTAATTGCAGCAAATAAATTCTCAAACATGTCATTCTCATCAAACATAGCATCCCCAAGCTTGCGGCTTGGCATATCATAAGCATTATCACTCTCATCATTAATAGTATGAATAGCATCAATGGTATAACAATTACTATCATCATAATTTCCCAAGTTGGTGCCAGAAAGATTTTCAAGATTATAAGAAGTATCATTATCTTCCCAATCATAGTCATCACAACAAGGAATAGGCATAACAAAATCATCATCAAGTGTATCATCTTCAACAATTATTTTTGATTCATTCTCGTGAGGCACAACAATAATAGGAACAACATCATTTGGGAGGGATACCTTTTTACCTCTACTCTTTCTTCTTTTCTTCTTCTTCACCACATCATGTGTGGGTTTAATTAATTTTTCCGAGCTTCTTATTGATGAGATTGGTTGAATAGGGAGCTCTTTCTCGTCACCTATTTCATCATTAGAGACAATAGGAGGGAAAGTAGAAATCTTTACCCTTTCATTAGTATTCCTTTTTATATTCTATTAGTTCTCCCGTCTTTCTATAGTTGGCAATATAAGTATTTTCATTGCAATTTACCATGCAAAACATATGGATTTCTTTTAAATTAGTTTTAGCATGGTCTGTGAATATGAATGCTTCAAACCAACCATTTTTATGTGACAATTCTTCACACCCCAAAAATAAACAAAGTTCAATATAAAGTTCAAGGGTGATCAAGTTATTGCAATATTTGGACACGATTCGATCATGAAAAAAGCATGCATTGGAAATTGAGGTGACCAACTTTATTGCAAAGTTCACAAGTAATAGGATAAAGAGAACATAGTTTTCTAGAAAATTCATCTATCACTTTGAGCAAAAAAATGGTTCTATCATGTTTATGCTTCTTACAAAATCTATCATCCCTAGAAGGCATGTCTTCACAAAGTCTTTCCACTCCACAAAAATTGACATGCTTATAAGAAATATTTTTGTCATGACTAGTGCAATCATTATTAGCATTTTGGATATTCATAGAATTCATACTAACAACATTGCAATCATGCTCATCATTTATGCCAAACATTTTATTGAATTCTTCTTCTATCAACTGAGCACAATTTTCCTTTCCATCATTTTCAAGAAAGACATGATAAAGATGAATAATATGAGGCAGCCTCAATTCCATTTTTTTGTAGTTTTCTTTTATAGAACCAAACTAGTGATAAAACAAGAAACTAAAAGATTCAATTGCAAGATCTAAAGATATACCTTCAAGCACTCACCTCCCCGGCGACGGCGCTAGAAAAGAGCGTTATGTCTACTACATAACTTGTTCTTGTAGACTCGTGTTGGGCCTCCAAGTGCAGAGTTTTGTAGGACAGTAGCAAATTTCCCTCAAGTGGATGACCTAAGGTTTATCAATCCGTGGGATGCCTAGGATGAAGATGGTCTCTCTCAAACAACCTTGCAACCAAATAACAAAGAGTCTCTTGTGTCCCCAACACACCAAATACAATGGTAAATTGTATAGGTGCACTAGTTCGGTGAAGAGATGGTGATACAAATGTAGTAATGATAGTAGATATTGATTTTTGTAATAGGAAAAATAAAAAAAGCAAGGTAGCAAGTAACAAAAGTGAGCACAAACGGTATTGCAATTCTTGAAAATGAGTCCTAGGGTCCGTACTTTCGCTAGTGCAATCTCTCAATGGTGCTAATTTAATTGGATCATACAACCATCCCTCAACGTGCGATGAAGAATCACTCCAAAGTTCTTATCTAGCGGAGAACATAAGAAGAAATTGGTTGTAGGGTACGAAACCACCTCAAAGTTATCCTTTCCGATCGATCTATCCAAGAGTTCATACTAAAATAACACCAAGTTATCCTTTCCGATCGATCTATCTAAGAGTTCGTACTAAAATAACACCATATGATGCACATCAACCAACTCTAATGTCACCTAGATACTCCAATGTCACCACGAGTATCCGTGAGTTGATTATACGATATGCATCAAACAATTTCATATTCATAATACTCAATCCAACACAAAGAACCTCAAAGAGTGCCCCAAGATTTCTAATGGAGAAACAAGGACGAAAACATGCATCAACCCCTATGCATAGATTACCCCAATGTCACCTCGGGAATCCGCGAGTTGCGTGCCAAAACATATATCAAGTGAGTTAATTCGATACCCCATTGTCACCATGGGTATTCATAGCAAGACATACATCAAGTGCTCTCAAATCCATAAAAGTATTCAATCCAATAATAACAAAATCTCAAAGGGAAAATTCAATTCATCACAACAAGATAGAGAGGGGAAAACACCATATGATCCAGCTATATTAACAAAGCCCGCGATATATCAAGATCATGCCAAATCAAGAACACAAGAGAGAGAGAGAGAGAGAGAGAGAGATTAAACACATAGCTACTGGTACAAACCCTCAGCCCCGAGGGTGGACTACTCCCTCCTTATCATGGTAGCCGTCGGGATGATGAAGATGGCCTCCGGTGATGATTTCCCCCTCTGGAGGGTGCCGGAACAGGGTCCAGATTGGTTTTTCGTGGCTACAGAGGCTTGCGGCGGCGGAAATTCTGATATAGGGTTATTTCTGGGGGTTTCTGATTATATAGGATTTTTGGCGTCGGTTTCACGCGAAGATGGGCCTCAGGGGGCCCACTACCCACCAGGGCACGCCAGGAGGGTGGCGCGCCCTAGTGCCTTGTGGGCAGCAGGGCTCCCCCTCCAGTTATTATATTATTTTTGGTTGTTCCATGCTATTATATTATCTGTTTTGGATGTTTTATATGCATTAATATTCTATTTTATATTATTTTTGGGACTAACTTATTAACCTAGAGCCCAGTGCCAGTTTATGCTTTTTCCTTGTTTTTCAGCTTTACAGAAAAGGAATATCAAACGGAGTCCAAACGGAATAAAACTTTACGATGATTTTTCTTGGACTAGAAGACACACGTAGGACTTGGAGAGGAAGTCAGAAGAGTCCCGAGGGCTCCACAAGCCCTCAGGGTGCACCCTAGGGGGGCGCCCCCTGGCTTGTGGGCCCCACGGGAGTCCTCCAACCCTAATCTTTGGCCTATAAATTCAGAAATATTCCCAAACGACCAGAAGCGTCCACCAAAATACTTTTCCGCCGCCGTAACCTTCTGTACCCGTGAGATCCCATCTTAGGGTCTTTTCGGACATCCTGCCGGAGGGGGATTCGATCACGGAGGGATTCTACATCAACTCTATTGCCCTTCCGATGAAGCGTGAATAGTTTACCACAGACCTACGGGTCCATAGCTAGTAGCTAGATGGCTTCTTCTCTCTCTTTGATTCTCAATACCATGTTCTCCTCGATGTTCTTGGAGATCTATCCGATGTAATATTCTTTTGCGGTGTGTTTGTCGAGATTCGATGAATTGTGGATTTATGTTCAGTTTATCTATGAATATTATTTGAATCTTCTCTGAATTCTTATATGCATGATTTGATATCTTTGTATTTCTCTTCGAATTATCGGTTTGGTCTGGCCAACTAGATTGGTTCTTCTTGCAATGGGAGAGGTGCTTAGTTTTGGGTTCAATCTTGTGGTGTCCTCACCCAGTGACAAAGTAGGGGTAGCGAGGCACGTATTTGTATTGTTTCCATCAAGGGTAAAAATATAGGGTTTTCATCATATTGCTTGAGTTTATCCCTCTACATCATGTCATCTTACTTAAGGTGTTACTCCGTTCTTTATGAACTTAATACTCTAGATGCATGCTGGATAGCGGTCGATGTGTGGAGTAATAGTAGTAGATGCAGAATCTTTTCGGTCTACTTGACACGGACGTGATGCCTATATGCATAATCATTGCCTTGGATATCATCATAACTTTGCGCTTTTCTATAAATTGCTCGACAGTAATTTTTCACCCACCGTATTATTTGCCTTCAAGAGAGAAGCCTCTAGTGAAACCTATGGCCCCCGGGTCTATTTTCCATCATATATTTTCAGATCTATAAACCAGAAAACCCAAAAATACCTTGCTGTAATTTATTTACTTTTATTTTGTTTTACGTTTTAGTAATCTTTTATATCTATCTCTATCAGATCTCATCCTTGCAAGTGACCATGAAGGGATTGACAACCCTTTTATCGCGTTGGGTGCAAGTGTTTGATTGTTTGTGCAGGTGCATAGATTGGGGACTTGCTTGTATCTCCTACTGGATTTGATACCTTGGTACTTAACTGAGGGAAATACTCATCTCTACTTTGCTGCATCACCCTTTCCTCTTCAAGGGAAAAACCAACGCAAGCTCAAGAAGTAGCAGGAAGAATTTCTGGCTCCATTGCCGGGGAGATCTACATCAAGACTACCAACTACCCACCATAAACTCTCATCTCTTGCATTACATTATTTTCCATTTGCCTCTTGTTTTCCTCTCCCCCACTTCTAAAACGATTTTCAGAAAATACAAAAGTATTTGCCTTTTTATTTGCCCTTTTTTCTTTTGTCTTTTTGCTTGCTTTTTGGTTGCTCGTGTGCTAGATTGCTTGCTTTGTCACGATGTCTCAAGAAAATACCAAGTTGTGTGACTTTTCCAATACTAATAATAATTATTTTATTAGTACTCTGATTGCTCCTGCCACTAGTGTGGAATCTTATGAAATTAATGCTGCTTTGCTGAATCTTGTTATGAAAGATCAATTTTCTGGCCTTCCTAGTGAAGATGCCGCATCCCATCTAAATACTTTCGTTGAATTGTGTGATATGCAAAAGAAGAAAGATGTGGATAATGATATTGTTAAATTGAAGCTATTTCTGTTCTCACTACGAGATCGTGCTAAAACTTGGTTTTCATCTTTGCCTAAAAATAGTATTGATTCATGGAATAAGTGTAAAGATGCTTTTATTTGCAAGTATTTTCCTCCCGCTAAGATCATCTCCCTTAGGAACGACATAATGAATTTTAAGCAACTTGATCATGAACATGTTGCACAATCTTGGGAGAGGATGAAATTGATGATAAGAAATTGCCCTACTCATGGTTTAAGTTTATGGATGATCATACAATTTTTTTATGCCGGATTGAATTTTGCATCTAGAAATCTTTTAGATTCGGCCGCGGGAGGTACTTTTATGGAAATCACATTAGGGGAAGATACTAAACTCCTAGATAATATTATGGCTAATTACTCTCAATGGCATACCGAAAGATCTTCTACTAGTAAAAAAGTGCATGCGATTGAAGAAATTAATACTTTGAGTGGGAAGATGTATGAACATATGAAATTATTTGCTAGTAAGAGTGCTCCTATTGATCCTAATGATATTCCTTTGTCTACTTTGATTGAGAACAATAATGAATCTATGGATGTGAATTTTGTTGGTAGGAACAATTTTGGTAATAACGCGTATAGAGGTAATTTCAACCCTAGGTCGTTTCCTAGTAATTCCTCTAATAATTATGGTAATTCCTACAACAATTCTTATGGAAATTATAATAAGATTCCCTCTAATCTTGAGAAAAATATTAAAGAATTTATTAATTCATAAAAAGTTTTTAATGCTATGGTTGTAGAAAAATTGCTCAAGATTGATGATTTGACTAGGAACGTTGATAGAATTTCTCTTGAGATTGATTCTTTGAAAATAAGATCTATGCCACCCAAGCAATATATTAATGAATCTCTAAAAGCTATTAAAATTTCTATTGATGAGTGCACGGAAAGAACCGCTAGGATGCGTGCTAAGTGAGATTGGTTTGTTAAAGCGTGTTCTTTGATTTCTTGCGATAATAATGATGAAGATCTTATAGTTATTGGTGTGACTACTATTGAATCTTTGTTTTCTAATATAAATATTGATAAATATGGGACTGGAGATGAGTCAACTTTAGCTAGAAGATGTCCCAATGATTCGGAGTTTTTATATCTTAATGCAAAAATTGATAAAAGTGGGACTGGAGAGGTCAAAACTTTAAGTAGCAATGGACCCACTCTTTTGGATTTCAAGGATTTTGATTATTATAATTGTTCTTTGATAGATTGTATTTCCTTGTTGTAATCCATGTTGAATTCTCCTCATGCTTATAATCAAAATAAAGCTTTTACTAAACATATCGTTGATGCTATGATTAAATCTTTTGAAGAAAAACTTGAGTTGGAAGTTTCTATCCCTAGAAAGCTTTACGATGAGTGGGAACCTACTATTAAGATTAAAATTAAATATTATGAGTGCCATGATTTGTGTGATTTGGGTGCTAGCGTTTCCATGATTCCAAAAACTTTATGTGATGTGCTAGGTTTTCGTGAATTTGATGATTGTTCTTTAAATTTGCATCTCGCGGATTCCACTATTAAGAAACCTATGGGATGAATTAATGATGTTCTTATTGTTGCAAATAAGAATTATGTGCCCGTAGATTTCATTGTGCTTGATATAAATTACAATTCTACATGTCCTATTATTCTTGGTAGACGTTTCCTTAGAACGATTTGGTGCAATTATTGATATGAAAGAAGGAAACATTATATTTCAATTTCCGTTAAGGAAGGGAATGGAACACTTTCAAGAAAGAAAATTAAGTTGCCATATGAATCTATTATGAGGGATACTTATGGATTGCATACCAAAGATGACAATACCTAGATCTATGTTTTGTGCCTAGCTAGGGGCGTTAAACAATAGCGCTTGTTGGGAGGCAACCCAATTTTATTTTTATGTTTTTTGTTTTTGGTTCTGTTTTTCAATAAATACACATTATTACCTCTGTCGTAATTGTGTTTTGGTGTTTTAATTAGTGTTTGAGCCAAGTAAGACCTTTGGGATGGCTTACGGTGATAGTTGATTTGATCTTGCTGAAAAATAGAAACTTTTGCGTCCAGTAATAGAATTGTTTAAATTCACTGGAGCGTGGAAAAACCCTGAATTGTTTACACAAGATTGATAATATTGGAGTTACAGAAGTATTAGAACAATTCAGATCTTCGCAGACTGTTCTCTTTTTGACAAATTCTGTTTTCTATGTGTTCTTTGCTTATTTTAATGAATCTATGGGTAGTATCGGGGGGTATGAACCATGGAGAAGTTGGAATACAGTAGATATTACACCAATATAAATAAAGAATGAGTTCACAACAGTACCAAAAAGTGGTGATTTATTTTCTTATACTAACAGATCTCATGAGTTTTCTGTTGAGTTTTGTGTTGTGAAGTTTTCAAGTTTGGGGTAAGATTTGATGGACTATGGAATAAGGAGTGGAAAGATCCTAAGCTTGGGGATGCCCAAGGCACCCCAAGGTAATATTCAAGGACTACCAAGCATCTAAGCTTGGGGATGCCCCGGATGGCATCCCCTCTTTCGTCTTCGTCTATCGGTAAATTTACTTGAGGCTATATTTTTATTCACCACATGATATGTGTTTTGCTTGGAGCATCTTGTATGATTTGAGTCTTTGCTTTTTAGTTTACCACAATCATCCTTGCTGTACACACCTTTTGAGAGGGACATGCATGAATCGTGAATTTGCTAGAATACTCTATGTGCTTCACTTATATCTTTTGAGCTAGGCAATTTTGCTCTAGTGCTTCACTTATATCTTTTTAGAGCACGGCGGTGGCTTTATTTTATAGAAATTGTTGAACTCTCTTGCTTCACTTATATTATTTTAAGAGTCTTTCTAAACAGCATGGGAATTTGCATAGGTTATGAATTTAGTCCTAATATGATGGGCATCCAAGAGGGATATAATAAAAAAATTCATATAAAGAGCATTGAATACTATGAGAAGTTTGATTCCTTATGATTGTTTTAAGATATAAAGATGGTGATATTAGAGTCATGCTAGTGAGTAATTTTGGATTGGTAGAAATACTTGTGTTAAAGTTTGTGATTCCCGTAGCATGCACGTATGGTGAACCGTTATGTGATGAAGTCGGAGCATGATTTATTTATTGATTGTCTTCCTTATGAGTGGCGGTCGGGGAAGAGCGATGGTCTTTTCCTACCAATCTATCCCCCTAGGAGCATGCGTGTAGTACTTTGTTTCGATAGCTAATAGACTTTTGCAATAAGTATGTGAGTTCTTTATGACTAATGTTGAGTCCATGGATTATAAGCACTCTCACCCTTCCACCATTGCTAGCCTCTCTAGTACCGCGCAACTTTCGCCGGTGCACTACACCCACTATATACCCTTCCTCAAAACAGCCACCATACCTACCTATTATGGCATTTCCATAGCCATTCCGAGATATATTGCCATGCAACTTCCACCGTTCCGTTTTATTATGACACGATCCATCATTGTCATATTGCTTTGCATGATCGTAAGATAGCTAGCATGATGTTTTCATGGCTTGTCCTTTTTTATGTCATTGCTATGCTAGATCATTGCACATCCTGGTACACCATCGGAGGCATTCATATAGAGTCATATTTTTGTTCTAAGTATCGAGTTGTAAGTAAATAAAAGTATGATGATCATCATTATTAGAGCATTGTCCCATGTGAGGAAAGGATGACGGAAGCTATGATTCCCTCACAAGTTGGGATGAGTCTCCGGGCTTTACAAAAAATAAAAGAGGCCAAAGAAGCCCACAAAAAAATAAAAGAGGCCAAAGAAGCCCAAATAAAAAAATGAGAGAAAAGAGAGAAGGGGCAATGCTACTATCCTTTTACCACACTTGTGCTTCCAAGTAGCACCATGATCTTCATGATAGAGAGTCTCCTATGTTGTCACTTTCATATACTAGTGGGAATTTTTCATTATAGAACTTGGCGTGTATATTCCAATGATGGGCTTCCTCAAATTGCCCTAGGTCTTCGTGAGCAAGCGAGTTGGATGCACACCCACTTAGTTTCTTTTTGAGCTTTCATAAACTTATAGCTCTAGTACATCCGTTGCATGGCAATCCCTACTCACTCACATTGATATCTATTGATGGGCATCTCCATAGCCCGTTGATACGCCTAGTTGATGTGAGACTATCTCCTTCTTTGTGTCTTCTCCACAACCACCATATTCTATTCCACCTATAGTGCTATGTCCATGGCTCACGCTCATGTATTGCGTGAAAGTTGAAAAAGTTTGAGAACATAAAAAGCATGAAACAATTGCTTGGCTTGTCATCAGGGTTGTGCATGATTTAATACTTTGTGTGATGAAGATGGAGCATAGCCAGACTATATGATCTTGTAGGGATAACTTTCTTTGGCCATGTTATTTTGAGAAGACATGGTTGCTTTATTAGTATGCTTGAAGTATTATTGTTTTTATGTCAATATTAAACTTTTGATTTGAATCTTACAGATCTGAATATTCATGCCACAATAAAGAAAATTACCTGGATAAATATGTTAGGTAGCATTCCACATCAAAAATTCTGTTTTTATCATTTACCTACTCAAGGACGAGCAGGAATTAAGCTTGGGGATGCTTGATACGTCTCCAACGTATATATAATTTTTTATTGTTCCATGCAATTATATTATCTGTTTTGGATGTTTTATATGCATTAATATGCTATTTTATATTATTTTTGGGACTAACTTATTAACCTAGAGCCCAGTGCCAGTTTCTGTTTTTTCCTTGTTTTTGAGTTTTACAGAAAAGGAATATCAAACGAAGTCCAAACGGAATAAAACTTTACGATGATTTTTCTTGGACCAGAAGACACACGTAGGACTTGGAGAGGAAGTCAGAAGAGTCCCGAGGGCTCCACAAGCCCTCAGGGCGCGCCCTAGGGGGGTGGCGCCCCTGGCTTGTGGGCCCCACGGGAGTCCTCCAACCCTAATCTTTGGCCTATAAATTTAGAAATATTCCCAAATGACCAAAAGCGTCCACCAAAATACTTTTCCGCCGCCGTAACCTTCTGTACCCGTGAGATCCCATCTTGGGGCCTTTTCCGGCATCCTGCCGGAGGGGGATTCGATCATGGAGGGCTTCGACATCAACTCTATTACCCTTCCGATGAAGCGTGAGTAGTTTACCACAGACCTACAGGTCCATAGCTAGTAGCTAGATGGCTTTTTCTCTCTCTCTTTGATTCTCAATACCATGTTCTCCTCGATGTTCTTGGAGATCTATCCGATGTAATATTCTTTTGCGGTGTGTTTGTCGAGATCCAATGAATTGTTGATTTATGATCAGTTTATCTATGAATATTAATTGAATCTTCTCTGAATTCTTATATGCATGATTTGATATCTTTGTATTTCTCTTTGAATTATCGGTTTGGTTTGGCCAACTAGATTGGTTCTTCTTGCAATGGGAGAGGTGCTTAGTTTTGGGTTCAATCTTACGGTGTCCTCACCCAGTGACAAAGTAGGGGTAGTGAGGCACGTATTTGTATTGTTGCCATCAAGGGTAAAAAGATGGGGTTTTCATCATATTGCTTGAGTTTATCCATCTACATCATGTCATCTTACTTAAGGCGTTACTCCGTTCTTTATGTACTTAATACTCTAGATGCATGCTGGATAGCGGTCGATGTGTCTAGTAATAATAGTAGATGCAGAATCGTTTCGGTCTACTTGACATGGACATGATGCCTATATGCATAATCATTGCCTTGGATATCGTCATAACTTTGCGCTTTTCTATAAATTGCTCGACAGTAATTTGTTCACCCACCGTTTTATTTGCCTTCAAGAGAGAAGCCTCTAGTGAAACCTATGGCCCCGGGGTCTATTTTCCATCATATATTTTCAGATCTATACACCAAAAAACCCAAAAAATACCTTGCTGCAATTTATTTACTTTTATTTTGTTTTACATTTTAGTAATCTTTTATATCTATCCCTATCAGATCTCATCCTTGTAAGTAACGGTGAAGGGATTGACAACCCCTTTATCGCGTTGGTGCAAGTGTTTGATTGTTTGTGCAGGTGCATAGATTGGGGACTTGCTTGTATCTCCTACTGGATTTGACACCTTGGTTCTTAACTGAGGGAAATACTTATCTCTACTTTGCTGCATCACCTTTTCCTCTTCAAGGGAAAAACAAACGCAAGCTCAAGAAGTAGCAGTTATTTGCTCCGGTATTTTTCTTTTCTTCCAAAAAAAATCATCAAAAAGTTTTTTCCAATTCTGAGTGCTTTTATTTCTGCACAAAAAACAACACCACGGTTGTTCTGCTGAAAACATCGTCAGTCCGGGTTTGTTCCGTGCAAATCATACCAAAACCATATAGAATTGTTGTAAACATGGCATGAATACTTCATAAATTATAGATACATTGGATACGTATCAGCATCCCCAAGCTTAATTCCTACTCGTCCTCGAGGAGGTAAATGATGAAAGAAATAATTTATGAAGTGTGAATGCTAGCATAGTGCATAAGTTTGATCAATGATAATTTCAATCACTTTTCCTAGCATCATAACAACAACTCTTTCTTATAAAACTCATCATGATAAAGTAGCAATCAATTCACATGTTATGGTTCGAACAATGCCTTCTCTTGAAACTTAACAAGCTATGTTCTTAGTCACCAAACAATTGCAATTCAACTTATTCAACAAAGTCTAAGTAAGAGCTCCACATACTCAATCATCATATAGTCTTCTATGATTGCTAGTAGTCAAAGCATATTTTTAGAACAAATAGCATCCATCAAACATAGTGAAAGATAGGGGCTTAATGTTTCGCATCCCAACTCATTGATCATAAAGATAATTGTCAACAATAATAAATCATGATCAAATATATTTGACTGGCCATATGTGCCTAGATCTTTCCCCACCACATGATGCTTGCCAACTAGAGAATAATTGAGGTTGAAATGAGAATGCATACTATTGAATCTTGCATAAAAGTAAATACTGAAAATTAAAAGATAGGCCCTTCGCAGAGGGAAACAGAGGTTGTCATGCGCCTTTTATTTTTGGATGCACAATCTCTTAATGCAAAGGAATGTCACGTTATATTACCCCTTATGATAGCAACCTTTATTATGCAGTCTGTCACTTTTATTACTTTCCCATCCCAAGTTTGTACAACACTTATTTTCCCTTACAATAAAAGATCAAACATATTTAGGAGCAATTTTTATTGCTGTATGCACTGATGACAACTTACTCGAAGGATCTTATTCAATCCATAGGTAGGTATGGTGACACTCATGGCAAGAAACTAGGTTTAAGGGTTTTTGGATGCACAAGTAGTATCTCTACTTAGTACGAATTTTTGGCTAGCAAAAGATCCTAACCAAACACCACATGTTGGAGGATCCGTAACAATATAACTTCTATGCAAATATACACAACCATAACTCATTACGTTATCTCCCTTGTCCAACTTCAACTAATTTGCTCAAGTTTGAAAATAATTAATGGATATTCACAATCATAGAAGATGTCCAGGATAATATATTTGTATGTGAAAGTTCTCTTCCTTATACTAATCATTCATGAATTGCTTGTATGACCAATATTGTGATTTTCAAACTTAAAAATATTTCACTTTCTAAACCCAATGTGAAGCGACTACTAGGTATAATACAAGCATGTGAAGCACATATAATTTCAACTTTATGATATTCAATTCATTCAACAATTTACTCATAGGATATAAGTGAAGCACAAGAGTAAATGACATGTTACTCCAAAAAGATATAAGTGAAGTTCAAGCGAGTAGTTAAGTAAATGGGTAGCTATTTGAGGACTCTCTCAAATTTAAGAACTTTCAGATCTAAGTATTTTATTAAAACAACAAGCAAAACAAAATAAGATGACAATCCAAGAATAGCACAACTCATGTGAAGAAGCAAAAACTTAGGCTCAACCGATACTAACCGATAATTGTTGAAGAAGAAAGGTGGGATGCCTACTGGGGCATCCCCAAGCTTGAGCTTTTGTGTCTCCTTAATTCCTTTTATATCACGGTTTCCCTAAATCTTAAAAACTTCATCCACACAAAACTCAACAAGAACTCGTGAGATAAGTTAGTATAAATCAATGCATAACCTTATAATTCTCTACTGTAGCAAATCACTAAAATTATTATTTAACATTGCATACTAAATGCCTCTGCGTATTTAATACTCCTATCCTCAAATAGAATCGTTAAACAAGGAAACATATGCAAACATAACAGCAATCTGTCTAAACAGGATAGATTGTAAAGAGTACAATTATACTCATACTTCCCTAACTCCAAAAATTCTGAACAATTACCACACTGTAGAAACTTTATCATAACTTATTGTGGAAAGAAATTCAACATTTTACCACATTCTGACTTTTCTCAAGAATTCACGCACTAGCGTGCAACTTTCTGTTTTCAAATAGCAACATATAGACTTGCAAAATAAGCATGGTAAAGGCTATGCTCGACATTTTTTTTTTTGAAATAAAAGATATAAAACATTATTCTGAATAGCACCAAGCAAATCCAACTAAAATAAAATGACGCTCCAAGCAAAAGACCTATCTTGTGACGAATAAAAATATAGCTCCAAGTGAGGTTACCGATAATGTTGAAGACGAAAGAGGGGATGCCTTTCGGGGCATCCCCAAGCTTAGTTGCTTGGATCTTCCTTGAATATTACCTTGGGGTGCCTTGTGAATCCCCAAGATTAGGGTCTTGTCACTCCTTATTCTCCTCATATCGATATATCACCCAAAACTTGAAAACTTCAATCACACAAAACTTAACGGAACTTCGTGAGATGGGTTAGTATGATAAAGACAAATCATTCACTTGGGTACTGTCAAAAATAAGATTCATAATTGCTTCCACATAATTCCTACTATACTCTATAATTTTCACAATTTATATTAAGCAATATAAGCCATAGAAACCATAAAACAAGCAAACTATGCATTGCAAACAGAATCTGTCAAAAACAGAATAGTACGTAAAGATCAGAATTATGACTATACTTATTTAACTCCAAAATATTGAAAAATTGGCAAAACGTAGGAAATTTATAGACCAATCATCTGTAAAAAATTCAGAATTTTTTGACGCTCCAGTGATTTTTAACAATTCTGTTACTAGGTGCAAAAGTTTCTGTTTTTTGCACAGAATCAAGTGAACTATCATCCACACTATCCCAAAGGCTTTACTTGGCACTTTATTGAAACAAAAGCTATAAAACATGATTACTACAGTAGACTAATCATGTGAACACACAAAAACAGTAGAGGTAAATGTTGGGTTGTCTCCCAACAAGCACTTTTCTTTAATGCCTTTTTAGCTAGGCATGATGATTTCAATGATGCTCACAGAAGTAAAGAATTAAAACATAAAGAGAGCATCATGAATCACATGTTACTCTCTCATAATAATTTTCAGTAGCATCATGAATGGATTCATCAATATAGCTATCACATAAAGCATTCTTTTCATGATCCACGAGCATAGAAATTTTATTACTCTCCACATAAGCAAATTTATTCTCATGAATAGTAGTGGGAGCAAACTCAACAAAATAGCTATCATGTGATACTTGATTGACATAATCAATTTGAGCATTTAAATGATGATGATGATAAGATTCATGGTGATCATTATTCTTTATATCATAAGTGTCATCACAATAATCATCATAGGTAGCAACTTTGTTATCAAAATCAATTGAAACCTCTTCCAAGATAGTGGAATCATCATTAAATAAAGTCATGACCTCTTCAAATACACTTTTATCATTATAATAAAATTCAACACCCTCCAAAATAGTGGGATAATTATTATCTAAAGTTGACACTCTTCCAAACCCACTTTCATAAATATTGCAATCATCATAAATAGGAGGCATGCAATCATCATTGTAAATTTGATCATTCAAAGTAGGGGGACTAAAAAGATCGTCTTCATTAAGCATAGCATCCCCAAGCTTGGGATAAACATTAATTGCAGCAAATAAATTCTCAAACATGTCATTCTCATCAAACATAGAATCCCCAAGCTTGTGGGTTGGCATATCATAAGCATAATCACTCTCATCATTAATAGTATGAATAGCATCAATGGTATAACAATTACTATCATCATAATTTCCCAAGTTGGTGCCAAAAAGATTTTCAAGATTATAAGAAGTATCATTATCTTCACAATCATAGTCATCACAACAAGCAATAGGCATAGCAAAATCATCATCAAGTGTATCATCTTCAACAATTATTTTTGATTCATTCTCATGAGGCACAACAATAATAGGAGCAACATCATTTGGGAGGGATACCTTTTTACCTCTACTCTTTCTTCTTTCCTTATTCTTCACCACATCATGTGTGGGTTTAATTAATTTTTCTGATCTTCTTATTGATGAGATTGGTTGAATTGGGAGCTCCTTCTCATCACCTATTTCATCATTAGAGACAATAGGAGGGAAAGTAGAAATCTTTACCCTTTCATTAGTATTCCTTTTATATTCTATTGGTTCTCCCGTCCTTCTATAGTTCACAATATATGTATTTTCATTGCAATTTACCATGCAAAACATATGGATTTCTTTCAAATTAGTTTTAGCATGGTCTGTGAATATGAATGCTTCAAATCAACCATTTTTATGTGACAATTCTTCACACCCCAAAAATAAACAAAGTTCATTATAAAGTTCAAGGGTGATCACACTACTGCAGGATACTGCTAACGCGACACTACATTCAGAGACCCTTTGACGAAACTCTGTGCGATGCAATAATCACAAACGGTGATGTAAAAAACCGTCAAAAAAGATGCAAAATGTTTGCGATGGCAGATACATCAAACACGGTTGAGAATTTAGTTGCGTGTGCGATGCGGGGCATACGGTTCAGTTCAATGAATTGTTTGCGATGAGGCAGAAGAACAGAAACGGGCAGCCATATGAAGGTGTGTGCGATATACGGCATACGGTTCACTCGGATGAACTGTTTGTGATTAGGCGGAACAAAAGAAACGGTCAGCCAGATCAAGGTCTGTGCGATAGAGGGCAAACAGTTCACTCGGATGAACTGTTTGCGTTGAGCCAAGAGAACATAAATGGTTCAATTTAACAAGATGTGTGTGATACATGGCAAACTGGTCTGTAATCAGAAATGTGTGCGAAGACCGATAATAACACAGACGATTGCTGATAATAAGACATGTGTGTTGTGCATTGGGATTGCATACAGAACAACAACATCTATATATACACACTTATAAGGACATGGTTGCATAACCAAATTAAACATCCAATTACATAGGTGGCTACTACACACATGACATTTGCACACACCAAAGTAAACTATTACATGCATAATTACATAGGTGGCTACTACACATATGACATTTCCACACACTGAAGTCAACTATATATTACATGCATAATTAACTAGGATAAACAATCATCTGGTCATCATCTACTTCTTGTGACGCTTGCTGCTACTGCTCTGCTTGTGGCTCAATCCGGCCTCGTCGATTTCGGTAACGAGGCACTTCCTCATGTCAACGATCCGCATGTGCATCTCATAGTATGTGTACATGCTCTTGGCCGCGAACCTAAGGTGAGGTTCATCTAGTTGCCGCATCCAGGCCCCATGCCAGGATACGGGACTTGTTCTCTTGGCATCCTGCTTTATCTTTTCATAGTAGGGGTCGATGATGGCTGAGGCGAGTTCAACCAGGGAGTCCTTCTTCGTGCTGCCCCAGACCCTGTAGTGCTCACGGATTTCAACAAGGTTCTTGCAGGCCAAGCCCGTAACCCTGAGCGCTTTTACATCGTCGGTGGTTTCCACCGTAGCGAACTTGTAGTCGGTGCTGTTGACAAACCTGGCGAAATGGTCGCAAGGCTCTCTGGCCATGTAGTAGTGGTAGATGAGGACATGATGGTGCACGCACAACTGGGCGATGGCAACCTTCTGATCTTTGCTGGGAAGACCGCGGTGTACTGGAGGTCGATGCCGACCACCTTTACTTGTCTCCAGCAAGCAACTGCTCCACGGTGTTGATGTAGTCCTCCACCACGGCCGGGTCGATGGTGTACACCACCGTGAGATCCGTCTCCCTCGCGTGGGTCTTGAATTTATGCTCACCGAACTCCATTGGAGCGCCGCTAGATATCCTCTCTGTATGTGTCGTCGTGGGTGTGCTTGTTGTGTTGCGGGGCGGGATCGAAAGGTTGAAGAGACTAAGGTTATAATGGCCGTGGGAATTAATGGGGAAGCCGGACGGACTGGAATATCCGCATGCCCGGATGGCAGTTCTAATTTGCAATTCGTAACTCCATCGTGCCGCACATAACTGCATCGTGGAGACGCGCATGGCGCAACTGCATGCATATGGGCCCCAACGTGATCGTGCGCAGGCCCCAACCGCTGGCAGAGCGTGCACGCACGGACGCGACCAGAGCGCTCCGCGGTGCCTCAACGGCAAGCAACCATATATGCATATAACAGTTGAACACGCAAGGAAAAGCTGTCCACAAGCCGAGCGCGTGGAGGTACGAGAGCAGAGCGCGCCGGCGGACAGCAGAGCGCGCCGACGGACACGAGCAGAGTGCGCCGCGGCACCTAACGGCGAGCACAGCACGCTGCGGCGCCTAACGACGAGCAGAGCGCGCCGAGGGACGCAAGTAGAGGCCGGCACAGTGATACGTGGCAAATAAGATGAACTGTGCGAGTGATGGCGGAGACATCAAACATGAATCAGATTAGAGTTGTGTGTGCGATAGTAGCATACAGTTGATCCATCCGAGCTATTTGTGATGGAATAAGTCGTGTGTATTGTGGGCAAACGCTTGCTAGTATATAACCATTTGCGATTGATGAATTCATCACCGACGGGTTACCTAGTGTGGTCCGTGTGGGATGTGATATGCTCTATCTGCAGAACATCTATGCTCTGTGTACAGAAGAACAACATATATATACTTGTAACAAGACATGATTGCAAGACCAAATTAAACATCCAATTATGTTATATAACAAATACCATAAATATTGCAAGGTTCAAATTCCAGCATTACAAGGCCCAAATTAAAAGATTACAAGGTTTAAACTATTCAGACACATGAAATTCATCTTCTTCATAATCTTTTTCATGCATTATTTCTGCAAAAGGATCAGCCACCGAGAAGTCATATAGCGGCTCGATACAGTGACTTCCGAATAATCTGTCATATGAAGTTACAAACTGAAATTCAGCTTGTGCAGAGCCTTTTCCATTCAGCTGTAGACGCATGTGCTCTTTAGCAATCCATTCACTTCTGCACAGTAAATATACGGCAAACTTCATTACCTTGAGCAACCTTGCTTTCTTAACAAAGAACCTGGCGAATTTAATTTCTGGTGTGGTGCCTCGGTGCTCGTTACAGGTAATTTCTATGAGATGAAGATCAAGGCATTCAATGGGATTGTTATATTCCCCAACATTTTCTACTTTCGAGCCTGCTACTATCTGCAAACGAAGACAACATATTAGTGCATAGCTGCTGATTTGAACACTTCAGGCCTCTTTGATTTGCAGGATTTCTAAAATACACGAAAAGAGTGAAATGCCACCTTCAATCTTTCATGATAAACTTTTATCACTAAAGCATGTCGGGCGAAGGAATAAAATGCGTTCAACACTAGCATCTCAAAAAATATATGTATTGAAATCCTCCAAATTTCCTTTAGAAATCATTCTACATTTGTCATTGTAATCATGGGTAGAAGTAACAAAAAATTGAGCTCCATTGTGGTTAACAATTAACAGGAAAGGAGCACCACCTCGATGTATAGCTTCTCCGTGCAAGGAAAGCATCTAAGGAATCTAACAACTTCATCCAGATCGGGGCCGACAGATTGTAGTGCCAAGATCTTCACTATGCGCAGAGGCCGGGTCAAGCTTGTGGGAGTCATTTTCTGGATGACAGGCGAACATATAGATCAACAAAAAATAGATAAAATGTGTTGTCCAATAATATATATAATAAGGAGAAGAAGAAGACCGTTGTACCTGAATGGATAATGATCCAGTAACAAGTTCATTGAATTCAGCACACGAATAGCCCAACACTGTCAATTTTGGTGCGTGAATGACCCTGATTCTTGTTGGACCTAATTTATCAAGTACATACAATCTCTAGAGGAAAGGCGCATTCTCAATGACAATATCGTGAAACACCTCAACTGACAGCCTTGGGCGGCGCCAGCAATGCACATAAATCGCACGGGCATTTGTCGAGGTGATGTGGAGGCTACTGAACCCATCCATCGCATGAAGACGAAGGTACTCGAGCGTTGTACAGCCGACAACCAGGCACTCCAAATCCTCCTTCGAGATGCGGATGGCAATGAGCTCGAGGTGCTTAAGTTTAGGGAGATGAAGAGCGCGCGACATCGATCCGGGGGAAAATGCACCGCCTGAATGTAGCGCGACGCAGCATGGGCGCGAGGCAGAGCACGGACGGCGGCATCGAGCAAGGACGTCTAGCATGAAGGCTGAGCTCCTCGAGCCGATCTAGGGCTGGGGATAGGAACCAGTAGTGCAACCTGGGTTCGGTCTTGTTGTGGGGATTGAGCCTGCCGATAGCAAGGCGTCTCACCGGCCCAGGGTGCGTGGCGAGGACGTGGGACAATGCATCTAGGCGTTGCTACTCCCCGCTGCAGAACTCGTGGTCGACGATGATGTCCAGGGGGTGGTGTACCAGAGGGGGCGCCACCACCACGAGAGGACAGTGGTCCGCACGCCATATTTGATGGGGAGGTGGGATATGATGGTTACCAACATCTCATCGGGGAGGCTGCTGATGAAGTCCATGTTCGTCGGAGGCTCTTGCGGTTTTGGCTCGACCTGCCCCCGCTTGTTGGCCGGCTCATCCTCCATCTCGCAGCAGGCGGCGATCCTCGGTGGCAGTGCTTGTAGATGAGAATGGAGGACTGTTCTACGTACCTTCCCGAGGCGGACGAAAAAAAAGTCCAAAACCAGCAATAAATTACAGCGCTCGTGGCATGTGCGGCGGACTGCTCACAGTCGTCCCTTCTAATCAAACAGCTGCCCGCGGTAGTAAATGGTTAGTTGAACGCTGACGGTTGAACTAATACGACCGTTTGCGATAATAACATGGTCGCTATTTGTTAAAAATGCCTAGGAAAATCAATGTATAAAAAGGCGAAACGAACCCTGAATAATTTCATATGTTTAGCACAGTTGCATGTTGCCTCTGTAAAATAAATCAAGGCGGGAAGATACAGCGTATGTCGTTTTGCACACAGATCATGTGACCAAGTTCCCTCTCGGAACCATGAGGCTTCTTGATAGAAGCTCCGGTTTGTATGAAAGAAAATATGGATCAAAGCGTAGTTGAAAAGGGCAGCAATATCTAACCCCAGCTTACAGAAGGTACAAAAGCACGATGATTAATTGTTCATCAGGTTTACACAAATCCATATTAAACAGGACAATAACAACTAACTCAACCAAAGTTTTCGGCAGTCACAATCAAATGGATCGGTCTGATCCATAAAATCAAGATCCTGGACCAGAAAATCTACTGGTACATGAAGACAAGTTGTTGTAAATAGAAGTCGAGCACGTTCAGAAGCCCTTTTGTCCACCTGAAACTTCTTTTTATGATGTTCAACGTGTCCATCCATGAGAAAGTTTTTGTTAAAAAACTTAATCCTCATGGACAATAGTACTCTCGCATTCAACAGGAAGAATGTGATAAAGCTAGTGTTTGCATGGTTGGATTCATATCCTTCCAGCGTTATTGTCCTCAAACGAATGTCATGAGAACTGAGAAAATCTCGGTGCTTCTTATGCCACCGATTAGTTATACCTTTTTGTCCATGTCCTTTAGCCTAAATAGACATGAAGACTGAAAACATTTAATGTCTAAAAAAATAGTACAGCTGAACGGTTAGTTCTAGTAAAGTATATCAATATGCTTGATATCATCACCTCTATATACAAATTCTCCAGACATGGAAAGCATCGCAGCAAGCCGATAATCATGTTCAGATCAAAATACCACGTACTGATATGTAAGGTCTTGACAGAATCCAGCACCATTGATAGGGTACCCATGGACAAACTCTTCATTGAGCATAGAACATAATATTAGTACCAAAAGCGTAGTCCAAGATTATATAAAGATTATGCGCACAAATGAAAAATGCAGCTTATGATTACAAAAGTGTTGATGATATAAAACTTACACACACAAATGAAAAATGCAGCTTATGATTACAAAAGTGTTGATGATAATATACAGTACCTGAATAAGTGTGGAGCCAACCACCATCTTGTAACCTTCAAACGGATCAGGAATTACACCCAAGGTTTCCAGTTTAGGCGCAGAGACCACAATTATTTGCAAAGGTGCATAACGATAATCAAGGAGCAGCCTTTGGAGTGAAGGGGCATCTTTGATGATGAGCTCCTCTCCTTTAAAGCAAATTCCAATGCTTACAAGGTGAGGCGACTTTATTTGGAGACAACGAATATGGATTTCTTTTCCAAAAACAAGCAGCAAGTGCTCCAGGGTAGGGCAGCAGGAGTGGATGATGTTGTGTAGTGAGGCCTCCGACAGATCGACCACCAGAAGTGTGAGTTTTTTTAGCAATGGGAGTCGAAGCATTTGTACCAGATTGTCTGGTAGATGATGAAAACCATGAGATGGACACTGGTGGTGAGGGCACGACTACAACGCTTGGTGGACAGCTATTTGCATAGTAATGGTAGAACTCAAGATGTTGGAGTTTTTCGAATTGACGGGATGTTAGCCAGGCGTTCACCGTGCAGGGTATGTGCAGCAGGCAGCATGCCGGGATGCATAGGCGTTGAATGGAGCCCTGGTGGGAGGAGATGATGGCTCCACGGAGTTCAAAATCATGAATGACAGATAGCCGGCGACAGTCGAGATTAAGAGGTGCGGCGCACCACAGAGTGCGCCACCGAGATGTGAGGACCTGTGTGCGGCAGCCATCCTTGGTGGGGAGAAGGAAGATGGTCTCCCCAAGGATGGCATCCGGGAGATCGCTGATGTGGTCCGCCCGATATTCTACGGGCTCATCAGATCCAGGGGGCATGGCCGCTTCTGCCTGCACTGCTGGGTGTAGGATCTACAGCCAGTGGCGCCGCTGGCCGGAGCCTCATCTATGTACATAGCAATCTGGAAGAAAAAAAAGGCAGAAGCATACATGTAGGACATTCAAAATCAATTCTCAAGATCTGGAAGAAAAAAGGGAACAAACATATATGTAGGACATTCAAAATCAATTCTCAAGATCTGGCGATGAATTATTAGCACGCACGCTAACCCTTGTCGGATTATTAGCAAAAAAATCATTTGTACAGAACAAACAATTAACCACTAACCATAGATACCATTCAAACAATCAATACACTACATGGATCTAACAAATATTACTCTGATTTCATGGACTGGGTGAACATAACCAAGGGTTTCTGTACCCAACAAAGGGGGGGGGACTAACCGGTTTTCCGTCGGAGTCAGAGTCATTGCCGGAGTAGCTGTGGACCTCCGGATCTGGCTGGGGAGGCACGATGACGGCGACGAAGTAAAGGTCGCGCTACTGCCCGCGCAAGACCTTGTCGACAGCGACAGCAACCTCTGCACCCAGCTTTATGCGTTGCGCGGGTGCTTCACCAGCCCCAGCATCGCCACTCCCACCGATGGTGCCATTCGGCAAAATCCTAATACACTCCATGCGGTGGTGACAACTGTGGACGGGGTGTGCGGCCGCTTATTATGACCAGCGGATCGGGCGCGCCATTAATATGGAGAAGTGGGAGCGAGGTGGGCGGTGGTCAAAGGGCTGGCTTGCCTCCCGGTGAGCTTGCGCAATGCACTGCTGGCACGCCTACCGTCATTTCACATAGCTACTAGCACGCCCCACGGTGAGTGCGTAGCGAACACGCGCATGCCTCGGCCTCCTGGTCTGCCTGCTAGCATGCGTCTCGTCAACTCACGCATGCTCGTACGGCACACGGGATGCGTGCACGGCACGTATTATATTGATTTTTCCTTTTTGATGATTAATTCTGCCGCTTTGTTGCTTAACCGAAGCACGGCACTTACATTGATGGTCTGACGCACACGATTCGAATAAAGAGTTCATTTGCGATATTGGTTGATAATTATTTATAATTTCCTGTATGTAAGAAGATTATATCAAAACTTTGTCTCAAATTTGGAAAAAATATAATATCATAGTCTATTGTTGTCCATATGACACCACGATAATTTCATGAATTTCAACTTAGTTTTGGAATTATTTGATTTTAAAATCAAGATTCTCGATGTTATAAATTTCTTGCATGGGGACTAAACATGCACCCAGGGACACGTACACATATGATTTTACAATCCATTTTCATGCAATATCATTGGTCTCATGTAGATCAAATTTGATTTTTGCACATTTAAATCCCTGGGAAATCAATCAATGTATAAAAAACGGACAAATGTTATCTATTTTTTTTCAATTTTCAACACTAAACTCATTTGGTCGCATGTTCGCTGCAGAAAAAGTTTGACATGCATCTTTGGGCCACATGCACACGGTGGTCCTAGGACACTCACACGCGTGGGCCCGCGAGGCCGCCGTCCAGCACTATGACATGCGATGAGAGAGGTTAATTTGACCAACAAGGATGGTCATTTTTTGGTTTTTGTTATACGTATGGTAGGAGTATATATATATAGTACGCGTTGAAGAGGGTGGCCGGGGGCAGTACTACGCGTCATATAGGACACTCACTCGCGTGCAATGCTTCCATCCGTGGGCTTGCAAGGTTGTCCTCCATCACTTTGACCCAGCAAGGAGGTTTCTTTTTGGGTTGTATTGCGGTAGGAGTATATAGTACGCGTCAAAGAGGGGAGGAGGGGGCCGGGGCAGCACATACTACACACACGTCATGAATCGATCTCGCTCCGTGTGGGGACTTTTCGGTTTCCGAGGCAGGTGCCGCAAAGAAGTTGTGCATATTGGGTATTAAAAACATCACCAACACATTGAGCCATGTGTAGACGATGGTTGTCACTCATTCGCCTGCGACTCTTCCCTCCATGGGCCCGCGAGGTCGTCGTCCATCTAATATATGACACAACGAGAAAGGTAATTTGACGAACAAGGAGGATTATTTTCGGGTTGTGTTACGGTACGTAGGAGTATATATTACGCGTCGAAGAGGGGAGGGGGCAACATATACATACTACGTGTCATGAACCTCGGTTCGTGTGGGGGACTTAAAGGTTTCCGAGGCAGGTGCCACATCAAAGTACTACATATATATTAGGTATTCAAACATCACAACCACACATCTCCATACATGTGTTTGGCCCACAAGCAAGCGATGGCGGTTGTCCTCTAGCACTCACTCACGGGGTTATCGGCGTGATGCTTCGTCCATCGTCTCTGTGTGTCCGCTTTATCAATCACTTCGACTGACAGCGATAGAGGTTAATTTGACTTATAATTAGGAGGGGATTAAATTTTGGTTCATCTTATACGGTTCGGTACATGCAACTATACTTCGCGCGCATGTGTACGCACAAATCCCTCCCACCGGGTCGAAGTGGGGGGGGAGCACGCGACGCGTCATGAACCAGATCTGTGTGGGGACTGTGCGATTTTCGACGCATGCATGCGCCACATCAAAATGTTGTGCTTTTGGTATTCAAACATATATGCATGCATCACGCATGTCCATACATATGTTTGGGGCACATACATGCAGTGGTTGTCTTTGGACACTCTCCCTCGCTTGGTTATCATCGACGGCCTATATATTCGTGGGCCCGCGTGGACGTCCATCACTTCGACCAACAACGCGAGAGAGGTTACCAGGGTGGATTCTTCTTCTCTTGGTTCGCGTTACCGTATAGTCATACGTCGATCATGGTGAGATTCGAGACCTAAGTTCAAGGGCTCGCATACACATGAATCCCTATATATATATATAGTATACTACGCGTCGTGAACCCTCGCTTCGTGTGGGTACTTTCCGGTTCCAAAAGCACGCTACCACATCAAAGTTGTGCATTGGGTATATTCAAACACCACATGACACTTCATACATATGTTTGGGCCACATGCACGCAGTGGTTGTCTTCAGGCACTCCCTCGCTTGGTTATCGGCAACAAGCTAGCCTATTTTGCGGGGCCGCGTGTGGAACGTCAATGCATGACTTTGACCCAACAAACAAGAGAGCTTATACGACCAAGGTGGTGATCCTTCTTGGTCAGTCTTACAATACGCCTTGGTGAGATGCCTCTCCCACCAACTCAAAGTGTGTGTGGGGGGGCACAGTACTACTTCATACTAGATGAACCTTCGTGGGGTCGGGGATGTCCGGTTAATTTGCAATGCACATGTGCCACATCAAATTTGTGATTTGGTTATTTAAATATCATACCACATCGTTTTCACACACACACACACACACATCGGGCCACCCGCAGGTGTGGTTCGTATGTGGTCTCACCCATCTAACGCCAGAAGAACACATCTGTGGGCCCGCACATGGTCCACATTTGATCGGAAGCAAAGGGGGGAGGGGGGTTGACCATGATATACTCCTTTCGGTTTTGTGTTATGGTAGGGTGAGATGTCAGACCTTGCTATTTGGGGGCATGCGTTCATAGCTAGGATTCCCCTCCCGGCGGCACATGAAGTGGGTGTGTTGTGTGTGTTTGTGGGGGGGGGGGGGGGGGGGGGGGGTGGGGCTAGCAATAATAACGTGCGCTTTGTGCGACAGGTGCCACATCAAAGTTGTGCATTGGGTATGTGAACATCAAACCCCCCTTTTCATACATATATTTGGTCCACATGCAAGTGTGTTCATGTTCTGACCCTTTCCCGTGTTTTTTTGGCCAAACTTATAAACAGCAGATGAGTCAGACGCAGCAACCATCTGCGATCGGGTACGAAATAGACACGGTTCCCTAGGACTACCCGTGTGCCGCGCCCCTACCCCTGTCACCCACATTATCACAGTAGATTGGGCTCCACGAGGCTTCCCTCCCCCTCTCGAAAATATCTACCCCCTCGCAATCTCAAAAATATCTACCCGCGTAGATGGTTTTTTGTTTGATAGCACACGATTAGTATGTCTGGACCGTGTGCGATGTCTGTTACTCCCGCTCTGCTTCAATCAATAGATCCAAATTTTCAGTAGCCCCGGCATTTTACTCCCGCCTGCATCCCTCGCAATCTCAAAAATATCTGCTCGGCTGGAGTGTTTTTCTGTTTGATAGCACACGATTATTATGTTTTAACCGTGTGTGATGTTCGTTACTCCCGCCCCGCTCTGCTTCAATCCCTTGATCCAAATTATCGGTAGCCCCGCCATTTTACTCCCGCCTAGTAAAATTTTCAGTACCCGCGGCATTTCCTCAAACACCACCTTGGACCCCCTCCACACACACCCCAAATCCTCCGCTCACCCCAAATCCCCCACTCACACACATACACACCACCCCTCCCTTGCTCCAAACATAGCTAGGTCGTCGCCACTACCGCCGCTGCGCCGCCTCCATCGTCAACCTCTGTCGGTCTGCCCGTGCAGTTTACCCACCGATATACATACCCTCGCCGCCCTGCGTTTCTTAGATGATGCCTGTGAAATGCCCCCTTTCCCAGAGATCTCCATCCCCACCCCCCTCCCCCACTCCAGAGCGTCACAGCCTAAGCCTGGCTACGCTTGCCGGGGAGCTCGAGGAGCGAATGGCCCAAAAGAGCTTTACTGCGGCCTCTTCGCCCGACGTCAGCGAGGTGGCCGCCGAGGAAGCTGATGACGATGACTGGACCTGGATTGAACCATTCAATCAGCGGGCTAGAGTATTCTGGCATGTCGTGGATGCCGGCTACGACATCAAGGTTGTTGACACCGACGGCTTGACGCGGGTTATGTCACAGGTTAAGTTGCCCACCCCCAACCCTTTGGGTTCGACAGTCGTCGATCTCATCGATGGCCCTGCCGCTGATCTCCTGCGGCTCGTTATGAAAAATTTGCCATCCTTCATCGCCATGGAGCCCCTTTTGTCATTTTTGAAGGACACTTTCTGCGACGCTGGCTTGGGATCCTCAGCTGGCAACTCAGACCTCATCGACGGCGACCACGAGGAGGAGACAATCTGTGACAAGTGAGGAAACCCATGATTTGTTTTCTCGAACCCCTTTTGTAGTGACAACCTATCCAGTATTTATTGCTATATTTGGTTGTTTGCATTACGCCTTGTTTATTTCAACGGTTTATAGTTGTTCGGTTGTTTGTAGTTAGCATATGTCCAGTTTCAATTGCCATCTTTGGTTGTTCGTAGTATGCCTTGTTTATTTCAGCTATTAACAATGTGATGTTCTATATGTGCTAGTATGAACTGTACAGTTCAATTTCATCAATACCAATTTTAACAATAGCTCTATGAATGACTATATTTGGTTGCTGTTAAGCATGTTGAACTCCCTCCGAATCTTTTTAGTTCGCATATAAGATTTGTCTAAAGTCAATCCTCATAAAGTTTGACCAACTTTGTAGAAAAAAAAAACCAACATTCACAATATGAAATCAATATCAGTACATGTGTCATGACTTAAATTTTCATATTGTATAACTTTGGCATGGTAGATGTTGATATTTTTTTACATAAATAAGGTCAAACTTTATGAAGTTTGACTTCAGACAATTCTTATATGCAGAGTAAAAAGGACTGGAGGGAGTATTTACCACGCCTTTCCATTTGATTTAACAATGGCACTGTTTGGATACTCTAACTTAGCTAGAGGTTAGAGTTAGTTTCTAGCTCATGACAGTTAAAAGGGAGAGAGAGAGAGATTGGTGGAATAGTTGATTGTATTGCTTGAGCCTCATGGGCATATATATAGGAGTACATGGTCATCTTGGAGTACAAGTCAAGGTAGAATAAATCCTACGCTATCCTACGTTTCCTAAATAACAACGATACTCAACAATGACTAACCCTGAACTAACTCTAGCCAAAGAGGTGTTTGGATGACAGTGTTAGATTGACAATAAATGCACTAGGAGAACTAGCCCCAATCAGCACCTCTTGGGTGGGATAGTTGTTTTGGGTGGGTTAGACGCAACTAGCTCAAACTAGCCCTCATGTTTGGATACTTTAGGGCTATTTGAGCCCAAACTAGCTCAAACTAACTCTAACCCATGGATCCAAATAGGGCCAATAACTAGTGTACTTAGACGTGCACAATACAAGTTTGAATGACTATGTTTGCTTGTTTTTAAATATTAGGCCTGTTGCAGTTCATAACACACCTTTCCACTTCTTGTTTTCAAATATTAGGTTTTTAACAATTTGGTCTTGCACATGTAGGTCCTACTATCAGAGGTTTTGACCCACTGTTTGACCCTTTTTGCATATGTGGAAATGACTTGTCCATGAATATTAGTCAAGTTAAGAAACTCAGAAAGATTGTTATGATAAAGAAATTAGCGACAAAAAACAACAAGATCTTTGTCTGCACAATGAAGAAGACTTCAGTTCACTACAGGATGGTACTAACTACTATACCTTGTCTTTTTAATTCCCTTGCACCATTTCAAATCTAGAGAAGATATTTATGCATATCCTTGTTTTCAGGCCTTTCCAAAGCAGTTCACTGATGATTACCTCTCAAACCACCTGCATGGTCAGGAGGCGAGGAAGGTATTCATACAACACCCACGGTTCAATATTGAAGTGTTCCTGAAGAGGACGAAGGATGGACAGGCACTGGCCTAAAGTTGCAAAGACCTTCAACATCAATGATGGCTCAATATTCGCCTTTCGCTTCAGCAGTTTTCCAGATGAGATCCATCTGTCTATGTACCGTCTATGATGCTAATTTCGAAAGGTTATAGATGTTGCATGTGAAGCTTGGTGCTGGTGCAGTTGTGTAATGGGGTAGCTGAGTGCTGAAGCTATATGATGTTGTACTCTGATGTATTTCAATTATGAAATCTTGCTTCCTTAATATGAAAATGAAATATATTGTGTGCTTAATATGAAATGTCAATTAGATTAATAAATGGATTATTAATAATAGGGCAATTGGCTTGCTAATGGCCAATTAGCCTGCTAATTGGGTTTGTCTATTGCAAACGGTTATTGAGAAAACACCGTGGGCGATGACCTCAGGCAACACACACAGTTTCTAGGAATAAACCGTGTTGGATCAATGAACAATCACACATGACATCCTCTTGAAAACTGTTTGCGTTAGGCCACCTTGCGCAAATGTTTACCACCTAAAAAGTGTGTGTGATGGACAACCTTTGCCACATAGTTTCTTCTACGCACCATGTGTGATGCATTCAATAATGCAAACAATAAAATTGTTAATATCGTGTGCAATGGCAATGCTATAACAATTTAATTGGGAAAATTGTGTGTGATGTACCTGCGAATGGAAACGTTTTCCTTGGAGAGACTGTGTGGGGTTTATATATGAACGAAAACGTACTTCTTGGATTAACTGTGTGGGATGTACTGTAACGACCCGAGACCGACGCTCCAGATGCCTTCTAGTTATTTCATTGTCGCCGTGTGTTTTATTTGCTTGTTGCATTTCATCATGGCATCGTGTGCATTGCATCCGCATGTTTTCATAAAACTCGTAGTCATTTGTAGTTTCCGCTTCTCTCTTTGTCTCATTGACCTTTTGTCAGGCCCCATTGTCTTTGTCGGCCTCTCTCAGACCCCCTCTCGTGCGCGTCCGAAACTGCTTCGAACCCGACCTGGGCAGTCGTGACCAATGTGTCTGGATCATCCCCAAACATCCCTAAAATATCTTCGGTTTCTTATTTGGACTTACCAAGCCTATTTTATCTTGACCGTTTGATTTCGATTGGATGCTCCAAACTTCCCTCTTTTCCAAATATATACTCCACTCCTAGTCCATTTTAGACAAACACTAAAATCTAGGACATTTCTCCCTGCCGCCGCCGCTGCACTCATCTCCCACCTCGGGATCCATCCCCATCCAATCAGTGCCTGCGTCCCCGATCCAAAACCCTTCGGCCTCCTCTGCTTCGATCCCTGAGCTCCATAGCCACCTCCACACGCCTCTCGTCCGCGAGCACCCGAGGCCCTGCCTCCTCCTCGTCGCCTCGCACCTCACCCCGGCGTTCCCGACCGCCTCGTCGGCGCCGACGTTGGAGACGGTCACCTCTGTCCCCGTGCTCGCCCCGACGCCCGAGCGAGGAGTTCCCCTCGGCCCTCCTTGACCTGCAGCAGCCAGCGCAGCCCCTCGAGCGGGAGGGCTTCACCTGCCCGAGCCCTGCCTCTTTCCCCATCGTCCTCACTAGTCCTTCACGCGCGGCAAACTGCAGCACCACCGGAGCTCCCTCCGCCGACGAGCATCACCACCAGATGAGCCTCGCGCTCATCTCTTCTCTTCTCCCTCCTTCCATTCTTCTCTCCATCTCTCTCTGACCTCTCTCTCAACTGTGTGTCCTTCGCACAGGAGTCATGGTCGTTTGAAGCTTCAAGCGCTGACCGCCTCGTCTCCATCCGCCGCTGCCGCCCTGGCCTCGGATCCGTCGGGTCCCGGCCATCCCCGTCATTACTGGACCTCCTTAGCTCGCCGGAGCCCCAAGACCCCGCGCCAAGCCCTAGCACCGTCGTCCCTGCCTCGCCATCACCTGCCGCGGCCTCTGCTTCCTCTAAAACAAGCAGGAGCTTGCTCATCCCGCGCCTGCTCGCCCACTCGCGTCGACCGCACGCTCGTCCAGCGCCTCGCTTGGGCCGCCGCCAAGGCCCAGCGCGCCTCCAGATCCAGCCCAGCTCCACCCCAGGCCGATTTGGCCCAAGGTGAGCAGATCCCCATCGCCCCTCCTCTGTTCCTACTTGGGCTTGGCCCGATTCTGCTATTGCTGCTGTCCTGCGCCCAGTAGTCTCGGCCCGAGTTATTTTTTTCTTGGTCTGGACGAATTTGTCTAATTATCCAGAGAAGGTCAGTTTTACAGAAAAGTCCCTTTATTTCATGCATTTAATAACTTCACAACCGTGCATCATATGTAAACACTTAATATATGTAAAATGCTTAGAATTTCATCTAGTTTCATAATATGCCACTTTCATCCATGTTAAAAATGCTTAAACTTGATGTTTGCATTAATTTGCATAAATAACATGTTAAAATGATTTATTTCGTAACTAAATAACCGTAGATCCAAATTAAATAAAATTTATATGTAAATTGACTAGAAAAATTCATAGATTAACATGGTGGCATTACTTTGCATGTTTAACAACTCTAAAATTGTGTATAGTGCAGAACAGTACCAAATTGAAATATGCACATGGGGATTTTCCGGAATTGTTGTTTGTTATTTCCGGCTTCGTTTAAACTTGCCTAAATGTGTAGTTTACTTATGCTTCACCCCTTGCCATGTTTAACAACATTTAATATTGTTGAGTAGCATAAACGAGAGCAAACTAAATAACTGGAATGTGGTGTTCCCTCAATATGCAACTCGTTGCATATTGAGCTCTACTTAACATGTAGTATTGTATGTTGCACTTTGTCATGCCATGCCTCATTCAACCGGACATGCATCATACTTGATTGCGCATCATGTCATGTTTATGTGATGGTTGTTTACCATGTTGTTTGCTTCTTTTCGATTGTGCTTCTTCTCAATAGTTCCAGTTTCGTTGCGATTGTGAGGATTCGTTCGACTTCGTTGGTTCATGTACTTCATGGATTCGGTCTTCTTCCTAGCGGGATTTCAGGCAAGATGATCATTACCCTAGATACCACTACTATCTTTGCTTTGGTAGTTGTCTCGATGCTATCGCTATGTCGCGCTACCTACCACTTATTTATCAAGCCTCCCAATTGCCATGAAACACCCTCTAACCTTTTCACCCTTCCTAACAAACCGTTGTTTGGTTATGTTACCGCTTTGCTCAGCCCCTCTTATAGAGTTGCTAGTTGCAGGTGCAGTTGCAGGTTGTTCCATGTTGGGACATGGATATCATGGGATATCACAATATCTCTTATTTAATTAATGCATCTATATACTTGGTAAAGGGTGGAAGGCTCGGCCTTTTGCGTGGTGTTTTGTTTCACTCTTGCCGCCATAGTTTCCATCATACCGGTGTCATGTTCCTTGATTTTTGTGTTCCTAACACGGTCGGGGTTTATGGGCCCCCCTTGACAGTTCGCTTTGAATAAAACTCTTCCAGCAAGGCCCAACTTTGGTTTTACCATTTGCCTAATAACAACTAAAACTTGCATAGGGACTTTTCGGACCCCGAGGATAATTAATCAACAACCCGGGCCAGTGCTCCTCATGAGTGTTGGTCCAAACCGGGCAACCTGCGGGGCCACCACGGGGAAACTCGAGGTCTGGTTTTACTCATAGCTTGACCCATCCGATCGTGGCCTGAGACGAGATACGCGTGGCTCCTATCAGGGTGTCGGCACGTCGGGAGGTCTTGCTGGTTTTGTTTTACCATTGTCGAAATGTCTTGTGCACTGGGATTCCGAGTTTGATCGGGTTGTCTCCAAGATGGAGATTTGCCTCCGCTGATCATGAGAGTTTGTCATGGACTAAGTTGGGACACCCCTGCAGGGTTTGATCTTTCGAAAGCCGTGCCCACGGTTATGTGGCAGATGGGAATTTTTAATATCCGGTTGTAGAGAACTTGACACCAGATCCGATTTAAAATACACCAACCCCGTGTGTAACCGTGACTGTCTCTTTTTGAGTGAGTCGAGAAGAGAACACGGTGGGGTTATGTTTGAACGTAAGTAGTTCAGGATCACTTCTTGATCATTACTAGTTTGCGACCGTTTGCGTAGTTTCTCATCTTATTCTTGTACTCGTAAGTTAGCCACCATACAACGCTTAGTGCTGCTGCAACCTCATCACTTATCCATTCCATACCCATTAAGCTTTGCTAGTCTTGATACCCATGGTAATGGGATTGTTGAGTCCTCGTGGCTCACAGATTACTACAACAACAGATGTAGGTACAGGTAAAGCGATGCTTTGACGTGAGAGCAATGCATGCTTGCTTTTGGAGTTCTTCTACTTCTTCTTCTTCGATCAAGGGTTAGGTTCCGGGTTGGGAGCCTGGGATTAGCAGGGTGGATGTCGTTCTTCTTTTTTGTTTGATTTCATCCGTAGTCGGATCCTACTCTTCTGTATGATGATTGCTATGTATTGATGAACTGTTGTATTGATGTTGTAGCTTGTGGCGAGTGTAAGCCTGTATCTTGTATTCTCATCTATTCAGTACATGGTATGTTGTAATGATATCCACCTTACTATGCGCTCGAAATGCGATTGTGCCCCAATCATGAGTTCATCACGTGATTGGGATAGAATCGCATCTTGGGCGCCACAAGTTGGTATCAGAGCCTTACCGACCGCAGGAGCCCCCTTGATTGATCGAACCGTTGCCGTTGTTGAGTCTAGAAAAAAAACTATTTTGAGTCTAGTTATATTGGAGAGTAGGAATTCTTTTTACTCCTCATCCCCATCATCACTCTGGTGAGGACTTGTGACGTAGGTGTTTTGGGATCCATCACTCTCCTTTTTTTTACTCAAATTTTTTTAGGATCACGCGGGTATTGTTGGAATTGCTGCGATATCAATGTGACGGGAATTCTGTCTTGGTGCCTCCTGTCTGACTTCACTTCTTCCGGGGAGTTGAGCTCCTAGGGGTTCTTGTCACATTCGCCATCGTTTCAGTTCCGGAATACCAGAGGTCGCCGACATAAAAAACGCCTCTATACTCTTTGTGGTGAGAGTAGTTTGACGCCACCCAGTACTGGGGAGAGTGATCAGATGTATTGCCACAGCTAGTATATCGGATGTTTTTCAAAGGTCTGAGGTACATGATTTCTGAGGTTTTCTTGGTTATGTGTTGACGGATGGATACAGTTGGAGCGTAGGATTTGTTAGTTGTGTGAGATATTTGTGCCTCCCTGTATCCCCAACACCAGATTGCATAACCAGAAAGTTTCGGGAGTTCTTAGGTGGGAATTCAAGTAGTTACCCAGGATTTCCTTCCGACAGATATATGATTTGAGATTGGGGTCCAACGTCTAGTGGTTCATTTTTCATGATCGATTTACAGTGGTCGTGAGGCGTCTTAAAGAATCCTTAGCTTTGCTGATTCGGGAATGTCTCGTTTGTCATTCATGATGTCCGCTGTACGTCGTGCCCGTGGGGCCTCATTGCGAACACTTTGAGGGAAATCTCTATCATATGTTTCCGGCTTATTCTACAAGCCAATCCCTTGTTTTGTTTTGAGTTGTGGTATTCGAGTTGCTTCAATGTCAAGTGTTGATTCCATACCTTTCCTAAGCGGTGTTCCCATATTTCTATGTGAATACTAATCCTTCTTGATCATTGAGGTTGTCATGTTAATTCTTTTCCAACCAGCGTGCTTCTCTTCAAGTGGATCCGATCATTTCAACATCCGCAAGATCAATTCTAAGTTTTCTCAACGGTGTTTGTTTCACCCGTCCCAAATTGTCTTCTTCTTTTCCCACCACCCACCATTTTTCTTCAAGGACTCAGATATCTTAATCAAGTATCCTTTTATTCTGCAAAGTCTCTTCATTTTTTCCTTCAATGTTCTTATCCGGTGATTCCTCATGAAGATGCTCAGGAGCTTCAAGTTTATCATTCTTCATTCTCTCTTCTTCTCCGGTGGACTACATGCAAGCTTTTGGTGTTGATCATATCCCTTTCATCCTTTCATATGCTTTCTCATGCCGGTGTACCTCTTATTTATTCACCTCTCTCTATTCATATCCGGAGTGCTCAAAATATCTCAGAAGATTTGCGTTTCCCTTCTCAATCCGTTCAACTTATTTCGAGATTGTTATCTCATTCAAGCCATTTAATTCAACCAGGGCAATCTATCTTTAAAAATTGTTTCGACGGTGTTTCTTTTGAGTGGGTCCATAACCCACAGGTCTTTTCCCAGGATCTTACCTGACTCTTCTAAATTTATCTGGAGCGATTCTCAAATTCTTTCAAAGTTTGACGTAAGAATGAATTCTCATCAGTCAAATGTCTTCTCTAAGTTTTCCTTCAATTCCTTCCATTTTTTATCCCAATCTTCATCTTTTCATCATTTCGGAGTGTCTCAACAATTTTGGTGGTGTTCTTGTTGTCATTCTCAGCTTTCAAGACCGAAGAAGAATTTCTCCTAAATCTTCTCCATTCTCTCGAAGATTTTCAAGCTTGATGTCATCCTCTCAAATCGTTTTCGATCGTGAGAAATACTTTTCACCCATTCGATGCATTTCAGGAGTTGCTTTCCTTTCTCGATCATCCAAAGATGATCATTTCAGAAGATTTCTTTGTTCTAAGTTTTCAGCTTCGTTCTCCAATTATTCTAAATTAATGCCTCTTCATTCATCTCCATATTCTTTCGGTGCATCGTTCAAGTATTCGTTAGTCATCTCGTGATCTATTCGTTCTCTTGCATATAAATTCCCTCAAGTATCTTCATTCGCTTTCTAATTCTTCCCGGTGATTCATTTGTTCTTTTCAAATTCCTACCGGAGATTCGTTGAAGACTTTATCAAGTTTGGGCTATATCTCTCCTTAATCCTTTTCAACGAGTATAAGTAGTATGCAAAATTCATTGCTTGTCATCAATTCAAATTGATGAAGGATACGCATAACATAATTCTTATTCTTGTTTCATCCAAGTGATTAATTCCTTCCTTTCGAGTTTGGTCTTGAGGTATAAATTCTTGGTTTCAATTATTCATCTTTCTTTTCCGGAGTTCCAAGTTTTCTCGGTTATATCATCGCGAAGCTCCATCTAAATCATTGCAAGGCTCCAATATTCTTCTCTTCAATTTTCACTTCCTTGCTATCATTCTTTTTAACTGGAGTTCATGGTGGTCCATTAAGGACTTAATTCATTCTCGAAGTGTTCATCAAGACTTTTGTTGGGAGCGCTCAAATAGTATTCTTCTTCTTGCATCCAAAGTGCGGTTCTTTCTATCTTATCTTTTGAGGTGGTGTTCTGTCATTCTTGATAATTTCCCTTCGTGTTTCATGAGTCACATGTTGTCAAGAATGAGGTATTTTAAATCCATCAATCTCTTCGTTGGAGTTATCTTGGTAAAGATTTCACCTAAATCCTTCCCTAAGGAATGTTGCTAATTGTGGTGCTTATCAATGATCCAAGTTATCTCTTTATCATCTTGGTGGAAGAAGTTTTTCATCTCTTCTTCGATCTAAAGCAAGCAATTGTTTCCGTTAGTGACAGAATTTCACCTCTAGTTTTGAGATGTTTTCCATAAGCCCACAACAATCTTATTCTTTTCGTTGTTGACTTTCCAACAACTCTGTTCAATCCTTCTTTGCAAGGGTGCTTTCCAAGTTCATTTGTGGCAGAAGATGTCATTTTCTTCTCAATTCTTTTCTTTCCAATGGTCCAACTTCTATTCTTTTGTTCTGGAGGCATTGTGATGTTGCTCTCTTCGACCCATCATCTTGTTTTGTCAAGATCATGTTCTTTTCATCTTATCAAGTCTTGCCTCTCTTTTCAACAGGAGTGCTGCCCGAATTCTCCCTTTCTCATCTTGTTTCAACTAGAGTGGTTTTGAATCCTTACTTCTTCCTCGTGTCGATTTGCATCTCTTTGCAACCTCAAGGTTCTTTGGTTTCACTCATTTGTCATGAAGCAACTTTGTTTTACCTCTTCCTCAACCTCTTCATCCATGGCATTCCTAGATCTCGGGGCGAAATCTCTTGTAAGTGGAGGAGAGTTGTAATGACCCGAGACCGACGCTCCAGATGCCTTCCAGTTATTTCATTGTCGCCGTGTGTTTTATTTGCTTGTTGCATTTCATCATGGCATCGTGTGCATTGCATCCGCATGTTTTCATAAAACTCGTAGTCGTTTGTAGTTGCCGCTTCTCTCTTTGTCTCTGTTGACCTTTTGTCAGGCCCCCTTGTCTTTGTCAACCTCTCTCAGACCCCCTCTCGTGCGCGTCCGAAACTGCTCCGAACCCGACCCGGGCAGTCGTGACCGATGTGTCCAGATCATCCCCAAACATCCCTAAAATATCTTCGGTTTCTTATTTGGACTTATCAAGCCTATTTTATCTCGACCGTCTAATTTCGATCGGATGCTCCAAACTTCCCTCTTTTCCATATATATACTCCACCCCTAGTCCATTTTTGTCGGTGTACTAGAATAGGGGTACCCTAGTACCCCGTACTTGTGCACGGGCAGTAGTAGCATCCCGTGGCCAGGCTTGCGGGAGGACAGCCAGAGAGAAGCTCAAGATTATTAAGCCATTCAAGAACAAAGTATACAAAGCAAGAGTTAAGGCCCCGGCAAGAGGAGCTTGCCGGGAGGGACAGCTGAGGCCCAGCCTGAGGTTTGCTGTAGCAGAGTACTTGCCGCGGCAAGGTACTTGCCCCGGCAAGTCATTGGCTGCGGCAAGGTATTGGCTGCGGCAAGGTACTTGCCCCGGCAAGTTACCTTGCGCGGCAAGCTATGGGTTGCGGCAAGCTGTCAGGTGCGGCAAGGTCTTGTCGCGGCAAGCGTTACTGTACCACTGTGCTACTATGCTGCTCCGGTGCCTCTGCCAGCGTGACGCTCTGGGTCCTTCCAAGCGTGTGTGGCAGGGCACTGTGTAGACGGCGGTACACTGTAGCTAGCGGTGCAGGAGCAGGTGGGATAGGCTTTTCCCACGTCCAAGACGTCCGGGTACATGTATGTGGACAGCAAAGGCATGGGCATTTAATGCCCTTGTCCCTGCCGTCAGTGGTAGGTAGGACATGTCATCCTGGTAATAATGGCCTTACTGTAGCAACTTTCCACCTCTACCTTTACTGTTTGCCACCTGTTGGTGACCCCTTTGTGCATATAAAAGGAGGCCCATAGGCAACGTGGAGGGGGAGAGGAACTGGGAGATGGAGAACTCCAGTATTGTACACAGCTACTCGGTACTGTAGCGCTCCTGGAGCTAGAACAATCATACAGATAATAAACCAAAAAGCAGGAGTAGGGTTTTACGCATCCGTGCGGCCCGAACCTGGGTAAATCTCTTTCGTGCACTGTCGTGCTCTTCGCTAGATTTGCTCTTCGTGCGACCGTCTCTCCCTGCCGAACGTAAAGGGGTCCTTCGGGGGCTGCGCTGGGGGCTGCGACGAGGGCTGGGCTCCGAGCTGGTCGGGATGGTCTTAGACGCTCTCCAGGTGGTTGCCGTGGGCTCATCTTCGACAACCACCACGGTCTTGCTCGTCGAGACCTTAGCTCTCTTCCTTGTCCTCTCCGCCAAGGTTTCCTCCCTGCGGAAGCAAGGCCAGAGCGCGACAAGTGAGGACAGAAACAAAACTTTACAAAGATTGAGGGTCGCGGCAAGGGAACTTACTCTTCCTCGTCGTCCTCTTCGCTGAGAGCGGAAAAATCAAAGTCCGCCTCCGTGTGAGGAGGGGGAGGAGGTGGAGCTGGACTCCTTGGCCGCTTGGCGGGGGTAGTAGCAGCGGTCTTTGATGACCCTGCTCCAGTTGCCGGGGCCGCGTGAGACGCTCCCGCAGCACCAGCCCTTACCGCGGTCGAGCGCGTTGAACGGCGCTCCGGCGGTTGTTGAACTTCTTGCCGCTCAGCCACTTTGCCAAGCCTGCGAAGGCGTTTCCTCCTCAGAGGGGCTGGGGACTCTGACTGCGGTGGGCTTTCGGTGCCCTCCTCGGAAGAAAGAAGACTTCAGCCATCGGTGCGTCTACGTCCAACCTGCCTGCTCCCATGCATGAGGGTGCCGATGTGATTGCGGCTGCTGGGGGGACTGGACAGCGAGAGCTGCTATTACCTCCACCTGTCCAAAACCGGGCCAGCAACGCCAATCTTGGCGCTGCTGGGTCTGGGAACGCAGCGCTGCTCGCTGCTGCTGGCCCTGCAAGCTCCAGAAACGGTGCTGCGCGTTCTGGAACGCCTACGCCGGTTCAGACGCCGCGGCCTTCGCAAGCAGCCCGTGACAGGCAGCGTCCTGACGCCCTAGGTGCCAGGCGCTCCCTGGATAATGAACTTGCGCATCGATCTCGAGATGCGCGGTGTCACCATACGCAACAACACGTTGGCGGGGTCGAGGTGCGGTCGCCTGGGCGTGGAGATGCTCCTTCTAACACTGTTAGGAGTAAGAGCATCCCACAGTCCTCACGCCACTCGATACCTCCCTCACCAGCAGAAGCGTTGGCGCGTGCGCAGCTGCTCCTGAACTTCCCTCCACCAGCAGATAAGCTTGACGAGTGGAGGGCAACCATACAGAGCCGAGTTTTGGCAGAGTTTGTCGCAGAATGGACACCAACGCCAGACGAAGAAATCCCAGAGACGACTCTCCCCGGCAAGGAGACAAGCAAAGAGTGGCTTATGTACTTTGATGGTGCCTTTTCGCTGCAAGGCGCCGGTGCTGGCGTACTGCTTGTCGCACCCACCGGAGAGCACCTCAAGTACGTGGTCCAAATGCACTTTCCCAAGGAACAGGCGACGAACAATACTGCAGAATATGAGGGGTTGCTTGCCGGTCTCAGGATCGCGGCAGACCTTGGGATCAAGAAGCTTATTGTCAGGGGAGATTCGCAGCTTGTCGTCAGGCAAGTGAACAAGAACTACCAATGCCCATTGATGGAAGCTTATGTAGATGAGGTGAGGAAGTTGGAGGAACGCTTTGACGGCCTACAAATGGAGCACGTCCCACGTGCTGAGAATGACATTGCCGATGGTTTGTCAAAGCGCGCCGCACTCAAATTGCCTGTGGAACCAGGCACTTTTGTGCTCCAACTAACTCAGCCATCCGTGACGCCATCAGTAGGGCAAGGCAGGAAGAGGAAGTTGGCTTCTGGCGATTACTTCCCGGCAGAGCTCCCCGAAGCCGCCGGCAAGAAGGCTGCCAAAGCCAGCGCCAAAGATGCAGAGGGGCAACTTGCTCCGACAAGACCTCACGCTCTTGTCGTTGAAGCGGGTGCTCCTAGGCAAGAGGCAAAGGGGCAACTTGCTCCGACAAGACTTCGGGTCCTTGTCGTTGAAGCAGGCGCTCCTGATCGAAGCGCTGAGGAGCAAGATGCTCCGACGAGGCCTTGGGCTTCCGTCATTGAAGCAACTGCTCCCGACGAGCTTGTTGAAGGACAGCACGCTCCAGCAAGGCCCCAGGCTCTTGTCGTTGAAGCGGCTGTTCCCGCCAAGCTCGTCGGGGAACGGCCGGCTCTGGTAGAGCGACAAGCTCTTGCCGTAGGGCCTGATGTCCCCGCAGCAGAAGAAATGCCTTTAGTCCTTGTTGTCGAGCCACAGGCTCCAGCGTGGGCGCAGCAGATCGTCCGTTTCCTTCAGACGGGAGAACTTCCCGAAGAGCAGGAAGAAGCGGAGAAAGTAGCCCGACGGTCCAATATGTATCAATTTGTCGATGACATGCTGTGCAAAAAAAGACCAAACGGTGTGAAATTGAAGTGTATTCCCCAGGAAGAAGGACAGGAGCTGTTGGCGGAGATTCATGGAGGCATATGTGGTCACCACATAGGGTCAAGAGCCCTTGCTGGAAAGGCTTTCCGGCAAGGTTTCTTTTGGCCCACCGCCCTCCAGGATGCAACTGCACTAGTAACCAAGTGTGAAGCGTGCCAGTTTCATTCCAAGCAGATTCATCAGCCAGCTCAAGCTCTCCAGACAATCCCTCTCTCCTGGCCATTTTCGGTCTGGGGGCTCGACATCCTCGGCCCCTTTCCCCGTGCCACCGGGGGCTTCGAGTACTTGTATGTGGCCATCGACAAGTTTACGAAGTGGCCGGAAGTGGAAGCAGTGAGGAAGGTGACAGCACAATCAGCCATCAAGTTCTTCAAGGGAATTGTTTGTCGCTTTGGTGTTCCTAATAGGATCATCACCGACAATGGTACCCAGTTCACGAGCCACGCCTTCATGCAGTATGTCGAAGACCTTGGCGCCAAGGTCTGTTTCGCTTCTGTTGCTCACCCCGAAGCAACGGTCAAGCTGAAAGGGCAAATGCTGAAGTGCTGCGTGGGCTCCAGACGAGAACTTTCGACAGGCTGTGCAAGTGCGGCAAGAACTGGATCGAGGAGTTGCCAGTGGTTCTTTGGTCGATCAGGACGACGCCAAATCGAGCTACTGGCCAGACGCCTTTTGCTCTAGTTTATGGAGCAGAGGCAGTTCTCCCCACGGAACTCATATACGGGTCACGTCGAGTGCTCGCTTACGATGAGCTTGAGCAAGAGCAACTGCGGCAAGATGACGCTGTGCTCCTCTAGGAGGATCGTCTTCAGGCTGCTGTGAGAGCTGCTCGCTACCAGCAAGCTTTGCGTCGCTACCATAGCCGCAAAGTTAATGCCAGAAGTCTCGAGGAAGGCGACCTTGTTCTTCGGCGCGTTCAGTCGGCCAAGAATTCAAACAAGTTGACGCCGAAGTGGGAAGGCCCTTATCGGGTGAAACGAGTCACCAGGCCTGGCGCTGTCCGCCTGGAGACCGAGGATGGCATTCCAGTGATCAATTCCTGGAACATTGAGCATCTTCGTAAGTTTTTTCCATAAGGCGCGGTTGCCGGGCCCTTCCCCGGCAACCACCTTTTGTACAAGTATTGCCGCTGTTGCATGTAATCCTTTGTACAAAGCCAGGCGCAGACCCTTTGCATAAATAAAGCTTTTGTATTTCGCAGTTTTTGACGATTTCATGTTTACTTTTATTTTGCATGATTATCTGACATACTGTGCAGTACAGCCTCCCCGGTAAGCATTAACGAGCCGCTAAGCTCCTATATCTTTATTTTCTCTTCTTTCTTTTTCTCAAAGAGACAGAAGCTTCCCTCGCGCACAAGTTTGCCGGGGGGGATGGGATAATGATATGGACCAGGCGTGGACCAGGCGTCGTTCAAAGAAACTTTGCCTTGCCGGGAAGAAGGCAGTGGCAAGCAGTGACAAGACCTTGCCGCGGAGAGATCAGCGACAAAGCTAAGTGCCAAAGTTTGAACAATCAAATTCTTTTTTATTTTCAAGGTTATTTTCCTTGAACGATACTACTCTTTGTATGGAAAACCTGTGCGCGACGGAACCTAAGCGTAATCGGTCGCGCCCTTACCTTGTTTCGAGTCCGCTCAACAACCTAAGTGGCTGCACTGAGCGCGACAAGGTTGCTTGCCGGCAGCGGCACCGCCAGCAGGCTGCTGAGGTCTCGCACCCAGCGCTCGCGGCAATAGTGCGTGCACCGGCAAGTTCCCTATAAGCGTAGGGCAAGTACACACAAAGAAAGAAATTGCTCAAGGGAGATGACATGCATTAACTCCAAAATATTGCAAGTTATATTACAAGATAAGTTGTCGCGGCTTAAACAGATTGTTCTTTAACATGTCTAGCAGCGGCAAGGAGCGAGAAGAATGGGCTCTCTAATTGCGGTGCTCGCCTTCGACTCTCTGGATTTGGTCCACCCTCTCCACGATGGGCGCGACAAGGGCCTCTAGTGGCGCGGGGTCGTATCCCTTCGGCAAGCTTTTGAAGATGTTGCTGAAGTCGACGCCCGGGTTTCTGTATGCTATCTTCACCAACAACCTCCGGAGAAGTCCCCGGCAAAGCTTGCGGGACTCGTCGGCCAGTTGAGCCTTGTGATTGACTTGGAGCTGTTGGAGTGCTTCTACTACTCCGTCGAAGAACTTGGCTAGCTTGACGCTAGTTTGCGTGTTCTTGTCGGTGGAGTACCCGAAGTCCGGCACCTTCATGGCAGTCAGCTCCTTGTCGATGTCCTCGGCGGCGCTGGCAAGCCTGTCTGTGAAGATCCCCACGTTATCCCTGAACTTCTTGTGGGTTGCAATAGCGTCTTGAAGCAGACCCTTTTCCTTCTGGAGCTCTGTCATTAGAAGCCCTTCGCGCTTTCTGGTGGTGTCGAGCGTCTCCTTCAGCGTGGTCAGCTTCAGCTTCAGGTCTGCTCTGGAGTCGTTGGCGGCGGCAAGCAGATTGTTCTTCTTGGCTATGGTAACTTGCATCTCCGCCAAAGTGTGGGTCACCTTTGCCCTCTCACTTTCAAGCGTTGAGAGCTTGTCACCGTTTGCCTTGAGGGTGGCCTCTAGTCTTGCCACTTTCTCCTCCGTTTCCTTCCTGTTCACTTCTGCAGCAGCGACAGCGTTGGTGGCCTCCACCAACTTGCTGGCGTACTCCTGGGCCAAGGATTCGATTTCCTTCTGGTGTTTTTGTGACTGCCCCTGGGTCCGCTCTGCGACAAGTCTTGCCACCTCCTCGTCTTTCTGCTGGAGGGTTTCGGCAAGTTTCCTCTTGCGCTCGGCAAGTTCTTCTTCGTGGGCATCAAGGTCCACTTTCCGCTGGTTCAGATCACCGGCCTCAGCAGACAACTCCTTGGCGGTCTCCTCCTGTTTTTGTTCAATGTCTTGCTTCATCAGGAGGAGGGCATGCCGTTCTTCGGCCAGCTGTGCACGCTTGACCTCTAACGCATTAAGAGATCGCGCGCGGACGTCCGCCAAGATCTCCGCGCGCCTCAACATGTCAGCTTCGGCCTTCTCGATAAGCGCCTCCCTGGAAGCTAGCTTCTCCCGTCGGGCGCGATGAAGATTCAGCAGCTTTTGAAGCAGTTGCTCCTCTTCAGACGTGCTGCTGCTGCTGGCGCCTGGCGCATCCACAAGCTGGAGCCCGGCAGCGTCAAGGATCTCCTCGTCCACAACATCCTCCTCGGTTGGCGCTCTGGAGCCCACCGTCCAGGGGAGGCTGACGTAGACGTTCTCGCCGACCCGGATGTATTTGCTTGGCGGAGGCGAGTTGGGCGCTGCCGCCTCGTCAGTGGTTGAGGGACCCGTGGTCGGAGTAGCGCCTGGCGCTCCTGTGGCCTCAGGGCCGTCAGTACGACCACCGGCTCCCTCGCCGGCCTCCTCAGCAGCCTTCTGGGCGGCCTCAGCTTCAGCAGCCTTGGCGGCTTCATCGGTGGGCGCCTTGGCGGTATTATCCTCGGCGGCCTTGCCGGCCTCTTCGGCAGCCCTGGCAGTTTCTTCGTCGGCAAGCTTGTCGGCTGCCAGCTTGTTGGCCTTGGCAGCGGTGGCCTTGGCGGCCTCGTCGTCGACGGCCCCTGTGGTGTTCTCCTCGGCAGAAGAGTCAATGTTCATTGGCTCCACCGAGGAGGGCTCTGCCAACCTGAGAAGTAAAGCAAAAAGAGCTTTAGGAAGAAATTCAAGAAGACAAAAGAAAAAAAGCAGAAAGAGTTTTACGGCAAGTGGGTTTACCCGTGTTGAGCTCAGGAGCGGTGGGCTCCCCTCCCCCGTCAATGTTTGTCATTGGGGTGGGGTCGCCAGCGCTGGTGCTTGGCACTTCGGCACTTGCCGGCTCCTCTTCGTGGCTCGGCTCGCTAGTGGGAGCCCTTACCGGAGATCTTCTCCTTGGCGGTGTGGTCGAGGGGGGTGGTACTTCTGGAGCACCTTCAGATGGCTCCACTTGCTGCTCCTCTCCTACACGCCCAAAGATGTCAGTGACAAAATGCTTGTTCCTCAGCGACCGCCAGCGAAAGGTAGTTGAAATACTTACGCTGGGGGCTGCGCTGGGGGCTGCGACGAGGGCTGGGCTCCGAGCTGGTCGGGATGGTCTCAGACGCTCTCCCGGTGGTTGCCGTGGGCTCATCTTCGACGACCACCACGGTCTTGCTCGTCGAGACCTTAGCTCTCTTCCTTGTCCTCTCCGCCAAGGTTTCCTCCCTGCGGAAGCAAGGCCGGAGCGCGACAAGTGAGGACAGAAACAAAACCTTACAAAGATTGAGGGTCGCGGTAAGGGAACTTACTCTTCCTCGTCGTCCTCTTCGCTGAGAGCGGAAAAATCAAAGTCCGCCTCCGTGTGAGGAGGGGGAGGAGGGGGAGCTGGAATCCTTGGCCGCTTGGCGGGGGTAGTAGCAGCGGTCTTTGATGACCCTGCTCCAGTTGCCGGGGCCGCGTGAGACGCTCCCGCAGCACCAGCCCTTGCCGCGGTCGAGCGCGTTGAACGGCGCTCCGGCGGTTGTTGAACTTCTTGCCGCTCAGCCACTTTGCCAAGCCTGCGAAGGCGTTTCCTCCTCAGAGGGGCTGGGGACTCTGACTGCGGTGGGCTTTCGGTGCCCTCCTCGGAAGAGGAGCCCTCATCCTCCGAGCTGCCTGACTCGTCGGCAGGCTGGCTTGGCCCAACATCCTTGCCGGGTGCGGCGAGCTCGCCCTTCCCGGCAAGCATCCCCTGCTCGGCAAGGCTCTCCTTTTGTGCCTCGTCGAGCTCCGCCAAAGTATAACCAAAATCGCCAGCTTCCCTGGCGAGCTTGTCCTCCTCCACTCTTCGAGCAATGAATTCTATTTCTTGCTAAGTGGTGTTGCGGACGAGCCACTCCTCCACCCGGACCTGCTTTTCGACCGTGGAGTCAAAGAATCGCCGCACGTCTTCTTCGAGCGGCACGTCCCAAGTTGCTTCAACGCTGTGCGCATTGCAGAGCGGCATCATAGCGATGATTGCACTCAATGCGGAGTTGTTGCAAAGGGGCACGATGTGCTTCGGCAGCGTGAACGCCTTGTCGCGCTTCTCTGGATCTGTCTCTTGCTTGAACAGTTCTCGCATGAAAAAGTCGTGCTGCAGAACTGTGAAGTTGTTGATCAGTCCAGGGCGCAGCCGCATGATATCGGCTGGGTTCTTCCAATCAGAGGCCGGCCTTCCTCTTTGCTGCAGAGGAGCAATGCGGCGTCGGAGGAAGTCTGCGCCAACCATCCCTATGGTGAGCCCGGCCTCCCTGAGCCGTATGATCCTGGTAGCGGCAATCTCCAGCTTTTTGTCCTGGGGATCCAGATCGCTCCAGTCTGTGCCACGCGCTGCTGGGGTCTTGCGAAGCTCACAGTATGGTGGCGGTTCGTCGTCAATGATCCAACACCATTCAGACCGGATTTCTCCCCATCTTGGGCGGAGATCCCCCTTCAGATAATGCTCCTTGGCGCCCAATCTTGAAACAAACGAGACGCCAACAGTGAGAGGCTCCCCCTTTTCAGCACGGGGAGTGAAGTAATGCCTGAACAGCGCGGTGTTGGGTGCGACGCCGACAAAGTTCTCGCACAGATGCGCAAATATTGCCATGGTGGATACGGCATTCGGTGTGAGATCCAGCAGACGGAGATTGAAGGTGTACATGACGTCGCTGAAGAAATCCGAGTACGGTGGGCAGAGCCCGCACCAAAAGTAGCAAGCGAAGAAGGGGTACTTGCTCACTTCACTCTCGTCGGTGGCTGGGCGAACGCGGGTAGCCGGATGCGCCTTGGTCCTCGCGGCCCACATGCCTTGGAACTTGGCCTTCAGATCCGCCCCCGTGAGCGTCGGAGTGAAGAGCGCGTACTTCTGCCTCTTCATCTGCGCCTGGGTCTCCGTCCTTGAGGACTTCCCCGTCTTCCCCTTTTCTCCTTTGGGAGGCATGGCGAAGGCGGAGCTGAGGACCGAGGGAGATGCGGACGCGCGCGGTGGCGGAGGATTGGGAAACCGTTCTGTTTTGGAGCGGAGGAAGAAGAAGGCGGAGATTTGGAGATCGAGAATGGTGAGAGGGGTGTGTGAGTGCTTCTGCAGGTCCCTTCTTTTATGGGGAAAGATGCGGAACCATCCGCCCCTTCGTCATTCGAGATAACTGCGCACGCTTCCCACGCTCCGCATTCAACGCGCGACGCGTGGGAGAGCGTGCAATTAAACAGCACAGAGACGTTTCGGCTTATCCCAGCCACGCGTGCCCGTGCACTGTTTGGGCCTGGCCCAACAACGCCCGGCACCGTGTGTGGCCCAGGCCCAGGGGCTCCTGTCGGTGTACTAGAATAGGGGTACCCTAGTACCCTGTACTTGTGCACGGGCAGTAGTAGCATCCGGTGGCCAGGCTTGCGGGAGGACAGCCAGAGAGAAGCTCAAGATTATTAAGCCATTCAAGAACAAAGTATACAAAGCAAGAGTTAAGGCCCCGGCAAGAGGAGCTTGCCGGGAGGGACAGCTGAGGCCCAGCCTGAGGTTTGCTGTAGCAGAGTACTTGCCGCGGCAAGGTACTTGCCCCGGCAAGTCTTTGGCTGCGGCAAGGTATTGGCTGCGGCAAGATAGCAGCTACGGCAAGGTACTTGCCCCGGCAAGTTACCTTGCGCGGCAAGCTATGGGTTGCGGCAAGCTGTCAGGTGCGGCAAGGTCTTGCCGCGGCAAGCGTTACTGTACCACTGTGCTACTGTGCTGCTCCGGTGCCTCTGCCAGCGTGACGCTCTGGGTCCTTCCAAGCGTGTGTGGCAGGGCACTGTGTAGACGGCGGTACACTATAGCTAGCGGTGCAGGAGCAGGTGGGATAGGCTTTTCCCACGTCCAAGACGTCCGGGTACATGTATGTGGACAGCAAAGGCATGGGCATTTAATGCCCTTGTCCCCTACCGTCAGTGGTAGGTAGGACATGTCATCCTGGTAATAATGGCCTTACTGTAGCAACTTTCCACCTCTACCTTTACTGTTTGCCACCTGTTGGTGACCCCTTTGTGCATATAAAAGGAGGCCCATAGGCAACGTGGAGGGGGAGAGGAACTGGGAGATGGAGAACTCCAGTATTGTACGCAGCTACTCGGTACTGTAGCGCTCCTGGAGCTAGAACAATCATACAGATAATAAACCAAAAAGCAGGAGTAGGGTTTTACGCATCCGTGCGGCCCGAACCTGGGTAAATCTCTTTCGTGCACTGTCGTGTTCTTCGCTAGATTTGCTCTTCGTGCGACCGTCTCTCCCTGCCGAACGTAAAGGGGTCCTTCCCTGGGTCCCATAGGTGATCGCGGATTCGTCCTCGACAATTTTGGACAAACCCTAAAATCTAGGACATTTGTCCCTGCCGCCGCCGCCGCATTCATCTCCCACCTTGGGATGCATCCCCATCCAATCAGTGCGTGCATCCCCGATCCAAATCCCTTCGGCCTCCTCTGCTTCGATCCCTGAGCTCCATAGCCACCTCCACACGCCCCTCGTCCGCGAGCACCCAAGGCCATGCCTCCTCCTTGTCACCTCGCACCTCACCCCGGCGTTCCCGACCGCCTCGTCAGCGCCGACGTTGGAGATGGTCACCTCCGTCCCCGTGCTCACCCTGATGCCCGAGCAAGGAGTTCCCCTTGGCCCTCCTCAACCTGCAGCAGCCAGCGCAGCCCCTCGAGCGGGAGGGCTTCGCCTGCCTCTTTCCGCATCATCCTCGCCAGTCCTTCGTGTGTGGCAAACCACAGCACCACCGGAGCTCCCTCCGCCTACGAGCTTCACCACCTGTCGGTGTACTAAGTATTGGGCCATTACTACCCCGTACTTGTGCACGGGCAGTTGTAGCCATACTCGCGGCAAGGCTTGTCGGGGAACTGTTCAAGGTTGACTCAGGCCACCAAAGAAATGCTCAAGTCAAAGATCTGAAGATCAGCAGATAAGAAGAGCTGGAATCCACAGGCCAGCTTCCCCGGCAAGATCTTGCCGGGGTGGCCTGCGAAGCCCGGCAAGATTCGAAGCCCGGCAAGGCTCGACGCCCGGCAAGGTTCAGCACCCGGCAAGATTTTGTTGTTGTGCCACCGCTCTGGCACAGCAACAAACCCGACATTCTGGGTCCTTCTTTGGATGCGTGGCGACGCGCCAGTGGAGGAGAGCTTAAGCGGTGCTGATGGGATGGCCCCTTTTTCCATCCACAAGAAAGTGAGGACACCTTGACGGACACCTCACGGTGCATTAAATGCGTTCGTCCTAATCTGTCAGGGGTTAGGTATGATGACCCTGTAGCTACTTTACACCTCAATGTATGTACATTTTGCCACTGTGCTAGCATCGAGCGGCGACGGGAAGTGCGCTAGTAGTCTGATAAGCGCGCAGGGCTGGCTGTCAACGAGCCTGCACCGGGGGACGCAGGAGACTTGCCTTACGAGGTAGGGACTCCATCGTTTACCCGTGAGCTGCGGCAAGTCCAGTGGCCCAATTCCCGAACCTTCAAGCCAGAGGTCCCAGAGAAATATGATGGCAAGACTCATCCCTCGGAGTTCCTGAGCATTTACACCATTGCGGTGCAGGCTGCCGGGGGCCGAGATGACAAGATACTTGCCAACTACTTCCCGTTGGTGCTCAAACCCAACGTTAGGTCGTGCTTGATGCATCTGCCGGAGAATTCTATTTCTTCCTGGTCAGATCTGTGCCATCAGTTTGTTGGCGCCTTTGTTGGAGGCCACCAAGCTCCTGGCCAAGAGAGTGATTTGCATATCATCCCTCAGAAGGAGGGCGAATCCCTGCGCAAGTTTATCCAGAGATTCAGCCGGGTGCAGTACAATATTCCTGACGTTCACCCTGCCGCTGTTGTTAGCGCGTTTCATCAGAACGTGCGTAACCGCAAAATGCGGGAAGAGTTGGCAATGAACAAAGTCAGGAGTATCGCCGAGCTTTACGCTTTGGCCGACAAATGCGCTCGAGCTGAAGAGGGGAGGAAACTCCCTGGCGGGGCTGTTGGCGCGGGGGGTGAATCGGAAGATGAAGACGCTGCGACCCCGTCAAGGAAAGGCCGGCGGCGGAACAAGAAACACAGAGGCAAGGCCGTGCTTGCTGTCGAGGAATCCGGCAACCCCGGCGCCGCCAAGAAGGCCAAGGTTGATGACCCTGGCAAGGAACTTGCCGGGTGCCCTTCCTGTCAGGCCTTGGCGGCAGCCGACAAGTCGGAAAGCTCCGGCAAGCAGTATTGCAAGATCCATCGCACCAAGGGCCACGATCTCCAAAACTGCCGGCAAGTTGAACAGCTTGCCGAGAAAAAGAGGGCTGAGTATGAAAGGCGGGATAAGGAGAAGGCCCATGACAGTGCTGACGGATCCGGTAAGAAGCGTGGTGGCCGAGGGGGTCGCCGCGGCAAGGCCAAGCAACGGAGGGAGAGGCCCGCTCGAGGCCAGGACAAGGAAGAAGATGATGACGAAGAAGACGATGAGTCCAGTGAGCAAGAATTCCAGAAAGCTACAGAGGCTATGTGTATCGATGGGGGCGCCTCACTGCATTCTTCCCACCATCGACTCAAACAGTGGGTGCGAGAAGTCAATGCAACAGAGCCGTCACCAGATGCATGTAAGCCCCTGAAGTGGTCCAACACGCCTATCATTTTCGACGCCGAGGATCACCCTGATCGCACGACCGCGGTCGGGTGCTTGCCATTGTTGGTCTCACCAACAATCCGCAACCTCAGGGTGACGAAAATGCTAGTTGACGGTGGGGCCGGGCTGAACCTAATCTCACCAGATGTGCTCAAGAGGCTCCAAATTCCTGATGAAGATCTCGAAGAAACGGGCACGTTTCAAGGGGTCAATCCAGGAAGAACCCAGCCAAAGGGCAAGATTACGCTACCGGTGACATTTGGTAGCAAGCTCAACTACAGGACCGAGAAGGTAGTGTTTGATGTCACCAAGATCCCTATGTCATACAATGGGATCCTTGGTCGGCCAGCGCTGGCTAAGTTCATGGCGGCATCACACTACGCGTATAATGTTTTGAAGATGCCCGGGCCGTTGAGTGTCATTACTATCCATTCCTATAAGAAGGATGCACTCATCTGTGCCGACCAACTCTACCGGGAAGCAGTTGCAGCACCTGCCATCAAGGCATCTGCTCCTGCCGCTGGAACTCCCGGGGGGAAGAAGAAGACCGGCGAGAATCTTGGCGCGAACTCTGGTAAGCGCGCCTCCTCGGAGTGCTGCGCTTTCGTCGAGGATGCACCAGAGAGTTCCACCGGCAAGAACAAGAAATCCAAGGCTGCTCCACCAGAGACCAAGAAGGTGCCCGTCAGGGAGGACGGAATGGGAGGAACTTTCACTATAAGTTCCACCCTAGATGACAAATAGGAAAGCGCGCTCGTTGCCTTCCTGCGGGCGAATGTCGACGTGTTTGCATGGCAACCGTCTGACATCCCCGGTGTTCCCAGGGAGGTAATTGAGCACCACCTCGCTGTCTGTCCTCACGCGCGGCCGTCAAGCAGAGGGTCAGGAAGCAAGCCTTGGAGCGGCAAGAATTCATTGCCAAGGAAATCAGAAAGCTGGAGGCGGCAGGATTGGTCAGAGGAGTGCTTCATCCAACCTGGTTGGCCAATCCGGTTGTAGTGCGCAAAGCGAATGGGAAATGGAGGCTCTGTATCGATTATACAGATATCAATAAAGCCTGTCCAAAAGAACCCTTTCCCTTGCCGCGCATCGACCAGATTGTGGATTCCACCGCTGGTTGTGATCTCCTGTCCTTCCTTGATGCCTACTCAGGGTATCATCAGATCTTCATGGCGAAAGAAGATGAAGAAAAGACCGCATTTATCACCCCATGTGGTACGTATTGTTTTATACGAATGCCTTTCAGGTTGAAAAGTGCTGGTTCTACATTTGCGAGAGCGGTCCAAATCGGTTTTGAGCCTCAACTCCATAGAAATATGGAGGCATACATGGATGACATAGTGGTCAAAACCAAGGACAAAGCGACGCTCATACAAGATTTAGAAGAAACATTTGCAAATCTGCGCAAGATCAACTTAAAGCTCAATCCTGAGAAGTGCATGTTCGGCGTTCCTTCCGGTAAGCTCCTTGGATTGTTTGTATCTTGTCGGGGAATCGAAGCGAACCCCGACAAGATCAAAGCTATTGAGCAGATTGAAGCGCCAAGACGCGTCAAGGATGTGCGTTGTCTTGCCGGATGTGTTGCTGCTCTAAGCAGGTTTATTTCCAAATCTGCTGAGCGCGCCCTGCCCTTTTTCAAAATTTTGAAGAAGGCAGGTCCAATGAAATGGACTCCGGAGGCGGAGGCTGCGCTGCAAGATTTGAAGAAATACCTTTCTTCTCCGCCGACGCTAGTCGCGCCTAAACCACAAGAGCCGTTGCTGCTGTATCTGGCAGCGACGAATCAAGTGGTTAGTGCTGCGTTAGTGGCGCAGAGAGAAGCTGATGAGGAAGCAACACCAGCGGCAGGACCGTCAGGTGACGTGGCAGGATCTTCCCCGGCAAGGGTTGATCCCGGCAAGACAAGATCTGTGCAGTCAGAAGAATCATTGCAGAAGAAAAAGGTGGTGCAGCGCCTAGTTTGTTATGTTAGCTCTCTTTTACAAGGAGCTAGGTCAAGATATTCTCGCGTGCAGAAGTTGCTTTTTGGCCTCCTTATGGCCTCGAGGAAGCTGCGCCATTATTTACAAGCACATGAAATCACCGTCATCACTCGCTTTCCGTTGCAACGGATTTTGCGAAATCCAGAAGCAACCGGCAGGATTGTGGAGTGGGCGTTGGAGTTGTCGAGCTTTGGTCTCAAGTTTGAAAGCACTTCGACAATTCAAAGCAGGGCCTTGGCGGAGTTCGTTGTGGAATGGACCCCAACGCCAGACGAAGAGGTTCAAGAAACGATTCTCCCCGGCAAGGAAATTGACCAGCAATGGGTTATGTACTTTGACGGGGCTTTTTCGCTGCAAGGCGCCGGTGCGGGCGTGCTGCTTGTCGCACCCACCGGAGAGCACCTCAAGTACGTAGTCCAAATGCATTTTCCCTGGGAGAGTTCGATGAACAACACTGCGGAGTACGAGGGCTTGCTTGCCGGTCTCAGGATCGCGGCAGACCTTGGTATCAAGAAGCTCGCCATCAGAGGCGATTCACAGCTTGTCGTCAGCCAAGTTAATAAGAGTTATCAGAGTCCATTGATGCAAGCCTACATGGATGAAGTGAGAAAAATGGAAGAGCACTTTGATGGTCTGCAAATGGAGCACATACCTCGTGCCGAGAACAGTATTGCTGACGACCTGTCAAAGCGTGCTGCCCTCAAGTTGCCTGTGGAACCAGGAACTTTTGTGCTCCATTTGACTCAACCATCCGTAGCGCCATCAATGCAGCAAGAAAAGAGAAGAAAATTGAATTCTGGACAGTACTTCCCGGCAGAGCTCCCGGAAGCCGCTGGCAAGGAAGTTGCCGGGATCAACGACATGCCTGCCGGGGAACAACAGGCTCCAGCAGGGGCTCAGGCCCTTGCCGTCGAGAAAAACGTTCCCCCAGCAGAGGAGATGCCTTTAGTCCTAGCTATCGAGCCCCAGGCTCCAGCATGGGCACAGCACATTGTCCATTTCCTTCAAACAGGGGAACTCCCGGAGGAACAGGAAGAAGCGGAAAGAGTAGCCCGTCGGTCTGTTATGTACAAATTCGTCGATGATGTCCTACACAGAAAGAGACCAAATGGTGTGAAATTGAAGTGCATTCCTCGGGAGGATGGACTAGAGCTGTTGGCAGAAATACATGGAGGCATATGTGGATCTCACATAGGATCAAGAGAACTTGTCGGGAAAGCATTCCGGCAAGGTTTCTTTTGGCCCACCGCTCTCCAGGATGCAACTACACTAGTAACTAAGTGTGAAGCGTGCCAGTTTCATTCGAAGAAATCGCATCAACCAGCTCAAGCTCTTCAGACAATCCCTCTCTCCTGGCCATTTTCGGTCTGGGGGCTCGACATACTGTGCCCTTTCCCCCGTGCTACCGGGGGCTTTGAGTACTTGTACGTTGCTATCGACAAGTTCACAAAGTGGCCGGAGGTGGAAGCAGTGAGGAAGGTGACAGCATAATCAGCCGTCAAGTTCTTTAAAGGGATAGTTTGCCGTTTCGATATGCCCAACAGGATCATCACCGACAACGGCACGCAATTCACAAGTCGCACCTTCATGCAGTACGTCCAAGACCTTGGCGGCAAAATTTGTTTTGCCTCTGTTGCTCACCCGAGAAGCAACGGCCAAGCGGAGAGGGCCAATGCTGAAGTGCTGCGCGGTCTCAGGACTAGAACCTTTGACAGGCTAAAAAAGTGCAGAAGACGCTGGATTGATGAGTTGCCGGTGGTTCTTTGGTCAATCAGAATGACACCAAATTGAGCCACCGGCCAGACACCCTTCGCTCTGGTCTACGGAGCGGAAGCAGTTCTCCCCACGGAACTCATGTACGGATCACCTCGAGTGCTCGCTTATGATGAGCTTGAGCAAGAGCAACTGCGGCAAGATGACGTTGTGCTCCTTGAGGAGAATCATCTTCAGGCTGCTATGCGAGCTACACGCCACCAGCAAGCTTTGCGCCGCTACCATAGCCGCAAAGTTCATGCCCGAAGCCTTGAGGAAGGCGACCTTGTTCTTCGATGGATTCAGTCCGCCAAGAATTCAAACAAGTTGATGCCGAAGTGGGAAGGCCCTTATCGGGTAGTACGAGTCACCAGGCCTGGCACTGTTTGCCTGGAGACCGAAGATGGCGTTCCAGTGAGTAATTCCTGGAATATCGAACATCTTCGCAAGTTCTACCCATAAGGCGCGGTTGCCGGGGGCCCCCGGCAACCCCCCTTTTGTACAAGTCTTGCCGGCAAGGCATATAATCCTTTGTACAAAGCCAGGCGCAGATCCTGAGCACAAATGAATAAATTTAAGTGTTGTGCATTTCCTTATTGATTTCCATGTTCATATATATACGCATGTGTGTCTAAGATGTTGTATGACACCTACTCCCGGTAAGTTCTAACGAACCGCCAACGTTTCATATCTTTATTTTCTCCTCTTTCTTTTTCTTAAAAGACAAAAGGATTCCTCGCGTGCACATTTGCCGGGGGGGAAGGGAGATATGAGTACCAGTTGGCGACGTTCAGAATCGACACTTGCCGAAGGAAGGACAGCGACAGAAAGCTAAGTTCTAAAACTTAGAACAAGTTTCTTTTATTGCAAAGTTATTTCCTTGGACGATTTCGACTTTTGTATGGAAAATTTGCACGCGAAGGAACCCTTGCTGTAATCGGTTGCGCCCTTATTTTGTTTCGAGTCCACTCAACAATTTAAGTGGCTGCACTAAGAACACCAAGGAGTCTTGCCGGCCGCTGCGCCTCCAGCAGGCTGCTGAAGTCCCGCACCCAGCGCTCGCGGCAGGTTGCGCGCCGGCAAGTTTTTCAGTAAGCGTAGGGTGAACTCCATACATAAAGGAATCAGACAAGGGAGATAGCATGCATGTATCCAAACATAAGCAAGTTATATTACATTAATAAGTTGCCGCAGTTCTAACTTAAGACTTAATTGTCTTTGGCATGGAATGACGACGGCAAGAAGAGGTGGAGCAGTTAATCTCTGCGCTGGCCTTCGATCCTTTTGATTGAATCCACCTTCTCAAGGATAGGCGCGACAAGCTCTTCAAGTGCCTCGAGATTTGCGTCCTTTGGCAGGTGGCCAAGCACGTTGGAGAGGTCGATGCCAGGATTATTATGCACCACCTTGATAAGTACCTTGCGGAGGACGGCCCGGCAAAGCCGGTGGGACTCGTTGGCCAATTGGGTCGCCCGGTTAGACTGAAGCAACTTCAGGGCATCGATGATGCTTTCGAAGAACATCGTCAACCTGGCACTCGAAGATATCCTTTCCTCGGAAGAATACCTGAAGTTTGACAGGCCCATGGTTGACAGTTCTACCGTAAGCTTCTCAGCAGCGTCGATGAGACGTCCAGTCCAGATCTTCACCCCCTTTTCATAATCGACTTGGGCGGCGGCAGCGCTCTTGAGCAGGTTCCTCTCTCCCTGGAGATCTTTGAGCAGGGCCTTCTCGCGGGCCCTGCCGGCCTCGTGAGACTTCTGCAACATGGTCAGCTTCAATTCCAGAACGGCAATGGCATCATTTGCTGAGGAGAGCTACTTGTTCTTGTTAGACATGGCAACTTGCATCTCCTCCAAGGTGTGGAGGGTTTTTTCCCTATCACCTTTGAGCGTCGAGAGCTCCTTGCTGTGTTCTTCGAGATCCACTTCCAGCTTCTTTACTTTGTCGCTCAGCTCATTCTTGGCGGCCTCTGCAGCCTTGGCAGCATCGACGGCCTCCTTGAGCTTGCCGGTGTGATCTACAGTTAGAGCTTCGAGCGCCTCTTTGTGTTTCTGCTCCAGCTCCTGGGTCCGCCGCGCGACAAGCTTCTCAATATCTTCATCTTTGCTGCGAAGCTTGGCGGCAAGCGCCTGCTCACGTGCGGTGAGATCTTCCTCGTGAGCATCAAGCGCAACGCGACGCCCCGTCAAGAGAGCATCTTCAGCAGCAATCCTTTGGGTAGCTTCCTCTTGCGCCTTCTCCATGTCAGATTGTTTCAGGAGGATTTCTGTCCACTGTTGGCTCACTTGTTCCCGGCCGGTAGTCAACTCCTGGAGGGCCTCGGCGTACCAGACTTGCATTTGTTCGACGTTCCTCTGAAAATCTGCTTCGGCCGCCTCGACAAATGCCATTCTGGAATCTGCTTTCTCTTTCTGGGTGCGGTGAAGAGCCTGGAGCTTGCGGAAATTTTCACCCATGGCCTGAAGGAGCTGATCCTCTTCAGATTTGCCGCTGCTAGCGCTTGGATCATCAACAACCTCGAGCCCGGCAGCAGCGATGATTTCTTCATTGAAGACTTCCCCTTTGGTCGGTGCCCCAATGCTTGCCGTCCCCGGCAAGTTGACAAACAGGTTCTCGCCAACTTTGAGATATTTGCTGGATGAGGGGACTTCAGATGTTGACGGTTGATCCTCAACAACCACCTCATCAGTAGCAGGGGCTCCGTGGCCGGCATAGCGCCTGGCGCTCCTGTGGCAGGAATGCCGTCAGTACGGTCACCAGCCTCCTTGCCGCCCTCTTCAGTAGACTCTTTGGCGGGTTCCTCCTGTGTAGTCTTGGCGTCCTCCTCGGCAAAAGCACCGCCGGCTTCTACGGTGGCATCCGTGGCGGCCTCGCTGGCAGCGATCTTGTCGGCTTCGGCGGCAACATCCCTGGCGGTCTCCTCGATGACAGCGTCGATGTCCATGTCTTCCATCTCAGGGAATTCTAAAGGACAAGGGGGAGAAACAGAATGAGATCAAGATCAAAGTTCAAGAAGACAAAAGAAAGAGAGATAAAGGAAAGAATAGCAAACACGCTGAGGCAATTGGTTACCTGCATTGGGCTATTGAGAGGTGGCATCGCCCCTCCCGGCAACCTCGGTTGCCGGGGGTAAGATGCCAGCATCCATGGTTGTTGGCTCCTCCTCAACCAAGACAATCTCGTCGATGTGATCACTTGCCGGGGATGCGCTTGTGGGCAATGTGGTTGACAGAGGTGGCGCGACGAGGGTATCTCCTGATAACTCCCTTTGTTGTCATCCTTCTCCTGCAAGCCCAAAGACATCAGCGCCAAGGATAGGAACCTCAGCATTCCCCAACCGAAAAGAATAATGAACTTACGCTGGGGCTGCGTCGAGGACTAAGATCCGGGCTGATGGTAGTAGTTTCCGGCGCGCTCAGGAAGCCTGCCGGAGGCTCGTTGCCTGTAGAAGTCTTTGTCCTCTTCGCCATCCTCTCCATCAAGGTTTCTGCATTACTGCAGAGACAATACAAGCAAGTCAATAAGATTGATTCAGGATTGGGAGATGAAGGCTATGGCAAGGTACTCACTCTTCCTCTTCTCGCTCCGGACTGAAGCCGGAGATGTCGAAATTGACCTCTGTTGCAGTGTCTGTGTGGGGAGGCGGAGGAGGGGTCCTAGATCGCTTGGCTGTAGCGGGCGCCGGGGGTTGGCGTGTTTCCGTCACCTCAGCTTCCGGTGCGGTAGTGCGAGACACCCCTGCCGCCTCAGCGGTTGCCGCTGATGTGGGTCTCGCACGCCGCACAGGTTGCTGTCGGACTCCTTGCTGCGACGCAGTCTTGCCGGGAGCCTCGCTGCTCGAGGAAGGTTGGTTTGCCGGGATGCCAGATGCGACCTTTTGAAGAACACGCTTTGTCTTCTTTGGGGCTGGGAGCTCTTCTTGCGGTTCTTCTTCAGTCGTGTCTTCATCGAACGAGCTCTTAGCGGCTGCGCTGCTTTGTTCCCCGGCAGCTTTGTCCTTCCCGGCAGGATTTTTCTCCACCACTACCTATGCGTCACTGGTTTCCCATTCTGTGAAGCCGACGCTGCCTGCCTCCGCGGCAAGATTTGCCTCCTCCGCCCTAGTGGCAATGTATGCCACCTCTTCGTCGGTGGTGGCTCGAATGAAGTCTGCTTCTTCCCGGATGGCCCTCTCCGTCAAGTTATCAAAGAACTTTTGTGCCTCTTCCTCGGATGGCTCAACCCATGTCGCGTCGAGACTATGGGCATTGAACAGTGGCATGGTAGCGATAATTGACCCCAGGGCAGAGTTGTTGCACAGAGGGACAATCCTTGCCGGCAACCGATGCTTGTTGTCGCGCTGAAACAGCTTTTGACAGAGAGCGCCAAGTTGCATGGCAGTCAAATTGTTGTTCAACCCGGGGCGCAGTCTCATGATGTCTGCTGCGTTTTGGTATTCCCAAGCTGGTCTTCCTCTATTCTGCAAGGGGGCAATGCGGCAGCGGAGAAAATCGAAGCCAATCATCTCCATTGTCAGCCCGGCAGCTTTCAGGCGAAGAATCCTGGTGGTGGCGATTGTGAGTTTTTCATCTTCAGCAGCAAGATTGCTCCAGCCACTGCCACGGACTGCTTTCTGCTGTCGAGGCAGACAGAACGGATGGGGATCTGTTTCCTTGATCCAGCACCATTCAGCCCGCCATTCATCCCACTTCTCGTGGTAAACCCCTTCTGGTTATATTTCCTTATTCCAAGCCCTTGGAATCCAGGCGATAGAACCAGAGAGGGCCTCTCCTTTTTGGATACGAGGGAAAAAGTAGTGGCGGAAAAGGGCAGTATTGGGAACCACTCCGGCAAAGTTTCACAAAGGTGAGCAAAGATGGACATGCACAATACCGCATTCGGCGTGAAATCGAGAAAATGGAAGCCGTATGTGTACATAATGTCGTTGAAGAAGTCAGAAAATGGAGGACAGAGCCCGCAATAGAAGTATGCGACGAAAAAGGGATATCTGTCTGACCCACTCTTGGAGCAAGAACCTGGAATCACCACCAGATGAGCCTCGCACCCATCTCTTCTCTTCTCCCTCCTTCCATTCTTCTCTCCATCTCTCTTTGACCTCTCTCTCAACTGTGTGTCCTTCGCACATGAGTCATGGTCGTTCGAAGCTTCAAGCACTGACCGCCTCATCTCCATCCGACGCCGCTGCCCTGGCCTCGGATTCGTCGGGTCCCGGCCATCCCCGTCGTTGCCGGACCTCCTCAGCTCGCCAGAGACCCAAGACCCCGCGCCAAGCCCTAGCGCCGCCGTCCCCTGCCTCACCATCGCCTGTCGCAGCCTTTGCTTCCTCTACAACGAGCAGGAGCTCGCTCATCCCGCGCCCGCTCGCCCATTCGCGTTGACTGCGCGCTCATCCAGCGCCTCGCATGGGCCGCCGCCAAGGCCCAGCGCTTCTCCAGATCTAGCCCAGCTCCACCCCAGGCTGATTTGGCCCAAGGTGAGCAGATCCCCATCGCCCCTCCTCTGTTCCTACTTGGGCTTGGACGGATTCTGCTACTGCTGCTGTCCTGCGCCCAGTAGTCTCGGCCCGAGTTGGTTTTTTCTTGGTCTGGACAAATTTGTCTAATTATCCAGAGAACGTCAGTTTTACAGAAAAGTCCCTTTAGTTCATGCATTTAATAACTTCACAACCGTGCATCATATGTAAAAACTTCATATATCTAAAATGCTTAGAATTTCATCTAGTTTCATAATATGCCACTTTCATCCATGTTAAAAATGCTTAAACTTGCTGTTTGCATTAATTTGCATAAATAAAATGTTAAAATGATTTATTTCATAACTAAATAATCGTAGCTCCAAATTAAATAAACTTTATATGTAAATTGTCTATAAAAATGCATAGATTAACATGGTGGCATTACTTTGCATGTTTAACAACTCTAAAATTGTGTATAGTGCAGAACAGTACCAAATTGAAATATGCACATGGGGATTTTCTTGAATTGTTGTTTGTTATTTCCAGCCTCATTTAAACTTGCCTAAATGTGTAGTTTACTTATGCTTCACCCCTTGCCATGTTTAACAACATTTAATATTGTTGGGTAGCATAAACGAGAGCAAACTAAATAACTTGAATGTGGTCTTCCCTCAATATGCAACTCGTTACATATTGAGCTGCACTTAACTTGTAGTATTGTTTGTTGCACTTTGTCATGACATGCCTCATTAAACCGGACATGCATCATACTTGATTGCGCATCATGTCATGTTTATGTGATGGTTGTTTACCATGTTGTTTGCTTATTTTCGGTTGTGCTTCTTCTCAATAGTTCCGGTTTCGTTGCGATTGTGAGGATTCGTTCGACTTCGTTGGTTCATCTACTTCATGGATTCGGTCTTCTTCCTAGCGGGATCTCAGGCAAGATGATCATTACCCTGGATCCCACTACTATCTTTGCTTTGCTAGTTGTCTCGATGCTATCGCTATGTCGTGCTACCTACCACTTGTTTATCAAGTATCCCAACTGCCATGAAACAGCCTCTAACCTTTTCACCCTTCCTAGCAAACCGTTGTTTGGCTATGTTACCACTTTGCTCAGCCCCTCTTAGAGTGTTGCTAGTTGTAGGTGCAGTTGCAGGTTGTTCCATGTTGGGACATGGATATCATGGGATATCACAATATCTCTTATTTAATTAATGCATCTATATACTTGGTAAAGGGAGGAAGGCTCGACCTTTTGCCTGGTGTTTTGTTCCACTCTTGTCGCCATAGTTTCCATCATACCGGTGTTTTGTTCCTTGATTTTTGCGTTCCTAACACGGTCGGGGTTTATTGGCCCCCCTTGATAGTTTGATTTGAATAAAACTCTTCTAGCATAGGGACTTTCCAGACCCCGAGGATAATTAATCAACAACCCGAGCCAATGCTCCTCATGAGTGTTGGTCCAAACCGGGCAACCTACGGGGCCACCACGGGGAAACTCGAGGTCTGGTTTTACTCGTATCTTGACCCATCCGATTGTGGCCTGAGACGAGATACGCGCGGCTCCTATCAGGGTGTCGGCACGTCGGGAGGTCTTGCTAGTTTTGTTTTACCATTGTCGAAATGTCTTGTGCACCGGGATTCCGAGTTTGATCGGGTTGTCCCCAAGATGGAGATTTGCCTCCGCTGATCATGAGAGTTTGTCATGGACTAAGTTGGGACACCCCTGCATGGTTTGAACTTTCAAAAGTCATGCCCACGGTTATGTGGTAGATGGGAATTTTTAATATCCGGTTGTAGAGAACTTGACACCAGATCCGATTTAAAATACACCAACCGCGTGTGTAACCGTGACTGTCTCTTTTCGAGTTATTCGAGAAGAGAACACGGTGGGGTTATGTTTGAACGTAAGTAGTTCAGGATCACTTCTTGATCATTACTAGTTTGCAACAGTTTGCGTAGTTTCTCATCTTACTCTTGTACTCGTAAGTTAGCCACCATACGATGCTTAGTGCTGCTGCAACCTCATCACTTATCCATTCCATACCCATTAAGCTTTGCAAGTCTTGATACCCATGGTAAAGGGATTGCTGAGTCCTCATGGCTCACAAATTACTACAACAACAGTTGCAGGTACAGGTAAAGCGATGCTTTGACATGAGAGTGATGCATGCTTGCTTTAGGAGTTCTTCTGCTTCTTCTTCTTCAATCAAGGGTTAGGTTCCGGGTCGGGAGCCTAGGATTAGCAGGGTGGATGTTGTTCTTCTTTTTCGTTTGATTTCATCCGTAGTCGGATCCTGCTCTTCTGTATGATGATTGCTATGTATTGATGAACTGTTGTATTGATGTTGTAGCTTGTGGCGAGTGTAAGCCTGTATCTTGTATTCTCATCTATTCAGTACATGGTATGTTGTAATGATATCCACCTTGCTATGCGCTCGAAATGCGACTGTGCCCCAATCATGAATTCATCACGTGATTGGGATAGAATTGCATCTTGGGTGCCACATGTACATACTAACGGAAATGTATTCCTTGGATTGACTGTGTGGAATGTATATACGAAGGGAGACGTTTAGCTGGGACTAACTGTGTGGGATGTACTTACGATCGGAAACGATTTGGCCTGTATAATTGTATTTTTTTAGCACAGCCATACGTATAACCGTATTTGATCGCTTGCCCGTCGCACACGACCTCATTTTGCCGAGCGTATGTACCAGGAGGGCCTATCCCCGACGGTTTCTGGGTCGTGGTGGAAGGCCCCCCCTATCGCAGTCACTCACTTGGCGACGGTTCAGAACGCCGTCGCGGAAAGGGGTTAAAAACCGTTTGTATAGCACCTCGCTGTACCAGTGTCAAGTTATTGCAATATTTGGACATGATTCGATCATGAAAAAAGTATGCATTGGAAATTGAGGTGACCAACTTTATTGCAAACTTCACAAGTAATAGGAAAAAGAGAACATAGTTTCGTAGAAAATTCATCTATCACTTTGAGCAAAAAAATGGTTCTATCATGTTTATGCTTCCTACAAAATCTATCATCCCTATAAGGCATGTCTTCACAAAGTCTTTCCACTCCACAAAAATTGACATGCTTATAAGAAATATTTTTTTCATGACTAGTGCAATCATCATTAGCATTTTGGATATTCATAGAATTCATACTAACAACATTGCAATCATGCTCATCATTTATGCCAAACATTTTATTGAATTCTTCTTCTATCAATTGAGCACAATTTTTTCCTTTCCATCATTTTCAAGAAAGACATGATAAAGACGAATAATATGAGGCAACCTCAATTCCATTTTTTTGTAGTTTTCTTTTATAGAACCAAACTAGTGATAAAACAAGAAACTAAAAGATTCAATTGCAAGATCTAAAGATATACCTTCAAGCACTCACCTCCCCGGCAACGGCGCCAGAAAAGAGCTTTATGTCTACTACATAACTTGTTCTTGTAGACTCGTGTTGGGCCTCCAAGTGTAGAGTTTTGTAGGACAGTAGCAAATTTCCCTCAATTGGATGACCTAAGGTTTATCAATCCGTGGGATGCGTAGGATGAAGATGGTCTCTCTCAAACAACCCTGCAATCAAATAACAAAGAGTCTCTTGTGTCCCCAACACACCAAATACAATGGTAAATTGTATAGGTGCACTAGTTCGGTGAAGAGATGGTGATACAAGTGTAGTAATGATAGTATATATTGATTTTTGTAATAGGAACAATAAAAAAAGCAAGGTAGCACGTAACAAAAGTGAGCACAAATGGTATTGCAATGCTTGAAAATGAGGCCTAGGGTCCGTACTTTCGCTAGTGCAATCTCTCAATAGTGCTAATATAATTGGATCATATAACCATCCCTCAACGTGCGATGAAGAATCACTCCAAAGTTCTTATCTAGCGGAGAACATAAGAAGAAATTGTTTGTAGGGTACGAAACCACCTCAAAGTTATCCTTTCCGATCGATCTATCCAAGAGGTCATACTAAAATAACACCAAGTTATCCTTTCCGATCGATCTATCTAAGAGTTCCTACTAAAATAACACCATATGATAGACATCAACCACCTCTAATGTCACCTAGATACTCCAATGTCACCACGAGTATCCGTGATTTGATTATACGATATGCATCGAAAAATTACAGATTCATAATACTCAATGCAACACAAAGAACCTCAAAGAGTTCCCCAAGATTTCTACCAGAGAAACAAGGACGAAAACATGCATCAATCCCTATGCATACATTACCCCAATGTCACCTCAAGGATCCGTGAGTTGAGTGCCAAAACTTATATCAAGTGAATCAATATGATACCCCATTGTCACCACGGGTATTCATAGCAAGACATACATCAAGTGCTCTCAAATCCATAAAAGTATTCAATCCGATAATAACGAAATCTCAAAGGGAAAACAATGCATCAAAACAAGATAGAGAGGGGGAAACACCATATGATTGATCTATATTAACAAAGCCCGCGATACATCAAGATCGTGCCAAATCAAGAACACGAGAGAGAGAGAGAGAGAGAGAGAGAGAGAGAGAGAGAGATTAAACACATAGCTACCAGTACAAACCCTCAGCCCCAACGGTGGACTACTCCCTCCATATCATGGTAGCGGCCGGGATGATGAAGATGGCCTCCGGTGATGATTTCCCCCTCTGGAGGGTGCTGGAACAGGGTCCAGATTGGTTTTTCATGGCTACAGAGGCTTGCGGCGGTGGAACTTCTGATCTAGGGTTATTTCTGGCGGTTTCTGAATATATAGGATTTTTTGGCGTCGGTTTCACGCGAAGATGGGCCTCTGGGGGGCCACTACCCACTAGGGTGCGCTAGGGGGGTGGCGCACCCTGGTGCCTTCTGGGTAGCAGGGGGCCCCCTTCCTGTGGTTATTTGCTCCAATATTTTCCTTTTCTTCAAAAAAAATCGTCAAAAAGTTTCATCCAATTCCGAGAACTTTTATTTCTGGACAAAAAACAACACCATGGTAGTTCTGCTGAAAACATCATTAGTCCAGGTTAGTTCCGTGCAAATCATGCCAAAACCATATAGAATTGTTGTAAACATGGCATGAATACTTCATAAATTATACATACGTTGGAGACATATTAGCATTCCCAAGCTTAATTCCTACTTGTCCTCGAGTAGGTAAATGATAAAAGAAATAATTTATGAAGTGTGAATGCAAGCATAGTGCATAAGTTTGATCAATGATCATTTCAATCACTTTTCCTAGCATCATAATAGCAACTCTTTCTTATAAAACTCATCATGATAAAGTAGCAATCAATTCACATGTTATGGTTCGAACAATGCCTTCTCTTGAAACTTAACAACCTATGTTCTTAGGCACCAAACAATTGCAATTCAATTTATTCAACAAAGTCTAAGTAAGAGCTCCACATACTCAATCATCATATTGTCTTCTATGATTGCTAGTACTCAAAGCATATTTTTAGAACAAATAGCATCCATCGAACACAGAGAAAGATAGGGCCTTAATATTTCGCAACCCAACTCATTTATCATAGAGATAATTGTCAACAATAATAAATCATGATCAAATATGTTTGACTGGCCATATGTGCCTAGATCTTTCCCCACCACATGATGCTTGCCAACTAGAGAATAATTGGGGTTGAAATGAGAATGCATACTATTGACTCTTGCATAATAGTAAATACTGAAAATTAAAAGATAGGCCCTTCGCAGAGGGAAGCAGAGGTTGTCATGCGCTTTTTATTTTTGGATGCACAATCTCTTAATGCAAAGGAATGTCACGTTATATTGCCCCTTATGATAGCAACCTTTATTATGCAGTCCGTCACTTTTATTACTTTGCCATCCCAAGTTTATACAACACTTATTTTCCCTTACAATAAAAGATCAAACATATTTAGAAGCAATTTTTATTGCATTATGCACTGATGACAACTTACTCGAAGGATCTTATTCAATCCGTAGGTAGGTATGGTGGACACTCATGGCAAGAAACTAGGTTTAAGGGTTTTTGGATGCACAAGTAGTATCTCTACTTAGTACGAATTTTTGGCTAGCAAAAGATCCTAAGCAAACACCACATGTTGGAGGATCCGTAACAATATAACTTCTATGCAAATATACACAACCATAACTCATTACGTTGTCTCCCATGTCCAACTTCAACTAATTTGCTCAAGTTTGAAAATAATTAATGGGTATTCACAATCATAGAAGATGCCCAAGATAATATATTTGTATGTGAAAGTTCTCTTCCTTATACTAAACATTCATGAATTGCTTGTATGCCCAATATTGTGATTGTCAAGCATCAAAAGATTTCACTTTCTAAACCCAATGTGAATCTACTACTAGGTATAATACAAGCATGTGAAGCACATATAATTTCAACTTTATGATATTCAATTCATTCAACAATTTACTCATAGGATATAAGTGAAGCACAAGAGTAAATGACAAGCTACTCCAAAAAGATATAAGTGAAGTTCAAGCGAGTAGTTAAGTAAATGGATAGCTATTTAAGGACTCTCTCAAATTTAAAAACTTTCAGATATAAGTATTTTATTAAAACATCAAGCAAAATAAAATAAGATGACAATCCAAGAATAGCACAACTCTTGTGAAGAAGCAAAAACTTAGGCTCAACCGATACTAACCGATAATTGTTGAAGAAGAAAGGTGGGATGCCTACTTGAAAGCACAAGTGCTCCCTGGGTGATTTTGGTAATTAATGTCAACATATCTCTTGTTGGACTAATACTTTTATCTAGTATATTTCAGATGAGTTCAATAGTGGTGTGGCGTGGACAAGAGGATGTGGAACCCCTTCAAGATGCTAAGGACAAAGGATTGGCTCAAGTTCTAAAGCTCAAGACTCTACATTTTAATTTTAGTGATCCAAGATCACATTGAGTCCATAGGAAAAACCAGTACTATTAAAAGGGGATGAGGTGTTGCTTAATGGCTTGCTTGCTCAAAGTGCTTAGTGATATGCTCCAAAGCCCTCAACCACTTTCTCATATCCACATATGTCCCAAACCAAAAGTAAAACTCAGCCCCACCGATTTGATCTATCCGGCGCCACCGAGTTCATTTGACATAGCCATTGCCAGAAACCCTAATCAGTTCGGTCTCACCGATGGGATCTCGGTCTCACCGAGATGGGCTTGCAAACTCTCTGTTTCCTATTGCACTTATTTTGGTCCCACCGAAATATGCAATCGGTCCCACCGAGTTTGCTTGACCAACTCTCTGGTTAGCTTATTACCAAAATCGGTCCCACCGAGTTTGTGTAATCGGTCAAACCGAGATGAGGTTTTACCCTAACCCCAGCACATCGGTCCCACCGAGTTGATCATATCGGTCCCACCAAAAATCCTAACGTTCACATTTTGAACTAAATCAGTCTGACCGAGTTTTATGATTTGGTCCCACCGAGTTTGGTAAATTGTGTGTAACGGTTAGATTTTGTGTGGAGGCTATATATACCCCTCCACCCTCTCTTCATTCATGGAGAAAGCCATCAGAACGTGCCTACACTTCCTGCATACATTTTCTAAGAGAGAACCACCTACTCATGTGTTCAGACCAAGATATTCCATTCCAATCATATGAATCTTGATCTCTAGCCTTCCCCAAGTTGCTTTCCACTCAAATCATCTTTCCACCAAATCCAAATCTGTGAGAGAGAGTTGAGTGTTTGGGAGACTATCATTTGAAGCACAAGAGCAAGGAGTTCATCATCAACACACCATCTATTACCTTTTGGAGAGTGGTGTCTCCTAGATTGGTTAGGTGTCACTTGGGAGCCTCCGTCAAGATTGTGGAGTTGAACCAAGGAGTTTTTCAGGGCAAGGAGATCGCTTACTTCGTGAAGATCTACCCGAGTGAGGCAAGTCCTTCGTGGGCGATGGCCATGGTGGGATAGACAAGGTTGCTTCTTCGTGGACCCTTTGTGGGTGGAGCCCTCCGTGGACTCGCGCAACCGTTACCCTTCGTGGGTTGAAGTCTCCATCAACGTGGATGTACGATAGCACCACCTATCAAAACGACGCCAAAAATCTTCGTGTCTCCAATTGCGTTTGCACACTCCAATCCCATCCCTTTACATTCCCGCAAATTGCATGCTTTACTTTCCGCTGCTCATATACTCTTGCCATGCTTGGTTGAAATGTATTGTGAATGTTTAAACTTGTGCTAAAACTCCACCTTAACTTGAAGAAATTAAAAACTGCTACTTTTCTTTGTTGAGGGTCTAATCACCCCCCCCCCCCTCTAGACACCTCTTCCCGATCCTTTCAATTGGTATCAGAGCTTTGGTTTCCATTGCTTTGGTTTAATCACCATTGGAGGAAGATGGATGAGTCTACGTTGGGGAGTCTTAGACATAGAGTGCCTATACTTGATGGAGAATACTTTCATGAGTGGAAAAATGAGATGCTTGTGATTTTCAATGAATATCATTTGAGCAAGTACATTACTAGCCCCTATGCACCCATTGTTGATCCTTTGCATCCTACCCTTGATGAGTCTATTAACTTGATCCGCAATCTTAGAACTATCAATCTTATCATTAGAGGACTGCCTAGAAATTAGATTGCTTGCTTGCTTGCCTGCTCTTGATTGTGCCTATACCATATGGAGATTTCTTGAGGAACGATTTCCAAACTATTTCTTGCAAAATCTAGATGTGATTCTTCAAAAGTCCATTGCTTTAAATAAGATGAATCCTAAAGACCCTAAGTTTGGTGATTGTTTATTTGAGCTTCATGACCTTATGCGTGCCAAAGGAGATGTTGGAATCATTAGCAATATCATTTCCGAAGTCATTAGAATTCATAAAGATGAACATTGTGATGATCATTTATCTAATGAATCACTCTCTCTAGGAATTGATCCATCACAAGACAATGTTGAACACAGATACTATGGTAAGGATGATGATAGTGACTTCGATCTCGACGAGTCTATGAGACACTTTGGTCTTATGGCTAATCTTCGCGGCTACATGGCTGGAGGAAAGGAATGGGTTCTTGATAGTGGATGTACCGATCACATGACCGGAGACAAGGATATGTTTCGTGAGCTAGCTGAAAACGACGACCCTCGAAAGTATGTCACTTTTGGTGATAACTCAAAGGGTAAGGTGGTTGGCCTTGATAAGGTGGCCATCTCACATGATAGCTCCATACAAATTGTTATGCTCGTTGAATCTCTTGGCTATAATCTACTTTCCGTATCTAGACTTGCTGACTTTGCATTCAATGTCCTATTTACTGAAGTAGATTGCCAAGTGTTTCGTAGAGATAATCACAATATGGTCTTTACCGGTATACATAGAGGTGATCTATACATTGTTGATTTCACTAAAAAGGCTCAACCTAGAACTTGCTTTATTGCTAAATCCTCTAAAGGTTGGTTGTGGCATAGAAGGTTAGGTCATGTGGGCATGCAAAATCTAGATAAGCTTATTAAAGGTGATCATATACTTGGAGTGAAAGATGTTATATTTGACAAGGATAGATTGTGTAGTGCTTGTCAAGCAGGAAAACAAGTTGGAGGGAGTCACCCCGTGAAGAACATCATGACCATGAGAAGACCGCTCGAGCTACTTCATATGGATCTCTTTGGTCCCAATGCCTACAAAAGTCTCGGTGGTAACTCATTCGGTTTAGTCATTGTTGATTACTTTTCAAGATTTACATGGGTGTTCTTTCTTGATGATAAGACGCAGGTCCAAAAGATCTTCAAGAACTTCACTAGGAAGGCCCAAAATCAATTTGAAGTGAATATCAAGAAGGTTCGCAGTGACAACGGAACGGAGTTCAAGAACGCAAATGTGGACACCTTTCTTGACGAAGAAGGGATTTCACACGAGTTCTCAACTACATACACACCTCAACAAAATGGAGTTGTTGAGAGGAAGAACCGGACTCTTATTGAGATGGCAAGAACGATGCTTGATGAGTACAAGACGCCAAAACACTTTTGGGCGGAAGTGGTTGAGACGGCTTGTCATGCAACAAATCGCTTGTATCTCCACAAGCTACTCGGCAAGACGGCTTACGAGCTTCTCACCGGTAACAAACCCCAAGTTGGATACTTTCGAGTATTCGGCTCAAAGTGTTACATTCTTGATGAGCATCGTCGTTCTAAATTTGCTCCTAAATCTCATGAAGGTTTCCTACTTGGTTATGGCTCAAACTCTCACACTTACCGTGTCTACAACAGTTTCACCCGAAAGGTTGAAGAGACGGTAGATGTGAAGTTTGATGAATCTAACGGCTCGCAAGTAGAGCAATTGCCAACTGATGTAGGAGACAAAGACCCTTCGGAAGCAATTCAAGACTTGTCTATTGGCAAGATTCATCCAACGGAGGTGAAGGAGAGTACCTCGTCCGTCCAAGTGGAAGCCTCTACCTCATGACAAGGTGAACCAAGAGTTGACACGGAAGCATCCACAAGTGGGACACACCAAGATGAAGAAAATGAGGAAGTACACCAAGATGAACCTCGTCAACCTCCTTCTCCACCTCGACAAGAGAACGACAACGTCAACAATGAAGAAGGCCAAGAGGAAGAACAAGATGATGAAGAAGATGTTCCACCCCGAACTAAGCAAAAGCTCTCACGAGTTCGAGCAAGAGTCGCAAGAGACCATCCCGTCGAACAAATCTACAATGATATACAAACTGGGAGAATCACTCACTCAAAAACTCGTTTGGCTAATTTTTGTGAACATTATTCATTCATCTCTATCATTGAACCTATGAAGGTTGAAGAAGCTTTGGAAGATCCGGATTGGATAAATGCCATGCACGAAGAGCTACACAACTTTGAGAGAAACCAAGTGTGGACATTGGTCGAGAAGCCCGACAATAACCACAACATCATCGGTACCAAATGGGTGTTTCACAACAAGCAAGACGAAGATGGAAAAGTTGCACGCAACAAGGCCCATCTCGTCGCCCAAGGGTATACACAAGTCGAAGGTATGGACTATGGTGAGACATATGCCCCTGTTGCTAGACTTGAGTCCATTCGCATCTTACTTGCTTATGCCAATCATCATGATATTACTTTATATCAAATGGATGTTAAAAATGCCTTTCTAAATGGAGAAATTGAGGAGGAAGTTTATGTTAAACAACCTCCCAGCTTTGTTAATCCTAAGAAACCTAACCATGTTTACAAACTTCACAAAGCTCTTTATGGTCTTAAACAAGCTCCAAGAGCATGGTATAAATGCTTGACAAAGTTTCTTATTGAAAAAGGATTTGAGATTGGGAAGATTGGTTCCACACTTTTTACTAAAAGGGTTAATGGTGAATTATTTATCTGCCAAATTTATGTGGATGATATCATATTTGGTTCGACTAACCCTCATTTTAGTGAAAAGTTTGGAAGGCTAATGTCGGAGAAGTTTGAGATGTCTATGATGAGTGAACTCAAGTTCTTTCTTGGTTTGCAAATCGAGCAAACTAAGGAGGGTACCTTTGTTTCCCAAACAAAGTATACCAAGGACTTATTCAAGAAGTTCAACATGCAAGAAAGCAAAGGTATGAAAACACCCATGCCTACTAGTGGACATCATGACTTGACAAAGGATGGCAAACCTGTTGACCAAAAGGTTTATCGCTCTATGATTGGTTCATTTTTATATCTATGTGCCTCCCGTCCCGATATTATGCTAAGTGTGTGCATGTGTGCACGATATCAAGCGGCCCCTAAGGAATGTCATCTTAAGGCTGTGAAAAGGATAGTGAGATACTTAATTCATACACCAAACTTTGGCATTTGGTATCCTAAGAGGTCTTCTTTTGATCTTGTTGGCTACTCCGATTCGGACTATGCCGGTGACAAGGTTGATAGAAAGTCCACTTCGGGTACATGTCAATTTCTTGGTAGATCTCTTGTGTCTTGGTCCTCCAAGAAACAAAACTCGGTATCCTTATCCACCCCCGAAGCGGAATACATTGCCGCCGGTTCATGTTGTGCTCAACTACTTTGGATGACCCAAACTCTTAAAGATTATGGGATATATGTGAAGCATGTTCCATTGCTTTGTGATAATGAAAGTGCCATTAAGATTGCTCACAATCCCGTGCAACATTCTCGAACTAAGCATGTTGAAGTTCGTCATCATTTCATTCGAGATCATGTTGCTAAAGGAGGCATCGATCTTAAGCTTGTTCGTACCGATAAGCAATTGGCGGATATATTCACCAAACCGCTTGATGAGAAAGTATTTTGCTGTTTGAGAGGTGAATTGAACATCATTGATGCTTCAAACTTGGAGTAGATACTCCATTTGGATACATGCAAGGCATGAGCCTATGACTAATCCTTGATATTTCTCTTATGATGATATTCATATGTCTTGGATATATTTGCATCCTTGCATGCTATCTAACCCTTGTAGGTACTTGGATGAATCTAAATCAATGAGATTGCAAATCACTCACATCATGAGCAATCTCTACATCACCAAGTCTCTACAATATGGTGGTTGAAGTCAAGGAAGCATGAAACCCTTCAGCATATCCTTTAACAAATTTTACATATCAAATTTCATTTGGTATCAAGTTTCATGATTGTCATTTTGGATACACAAGTGCTCTTCCTTGCAAGACTAACCCATGTAGGTAGATGAACTCAAACTACTAGCGGTGCCCCAAACCATTGATGAGCTACATCAACCTTGAGCATCCCACACAAGTTCAACTACATGATCAAGATCAACACCACCACCCAAGGTATGACATTCCATCTTAGAGAAGCTTTATCCAAATTCATGGGTCAAAGTAGCTCAACAGATGCGAATACATCAAGATGCTTAAACGAAAAATGGTAACCCCATTTTGAGCATTAACGATGAGTATGACTTATGAACAAGTGTTCTCACTTGACTCCTCAGTCAATATACTCTAACATAGGTGACTTTGTCGCCGCCTAATTCTAGATGAAGTTCTCTAGTGTGTTTCTGTGTTCTTGCATTTGTTCCTTGCATATTTGTTCCCCTTCTTTTTCAAAAAAAAACTTCATCTAGATTTCTTTTCTATTCTCTGTTTTGTTCTGCATTCCCTGCATTTAATTCATTGCAAATCCTTCAGTTAATTCTTTGCAAATATTTGTGAGATCTTATTTGCCTAGTGAGCTGAGATGACTATTGTTCTCTCTTTGTGTTTAACTTGGTCACACCGGTTTTGTCTCTTTCGGTCAAACCGAACCATTTCGGTGCAACCGATGAAATAAACTCGGTGTTACCGATTTCAATACTGAGAAGACAAGTTGCCATTTGCAACCTGCATATTTGTTCCAACTCCACTCGATGATTCTTGTCCTCTACTTGCATCACATTCTACATGCTGCTTTGCTATGTGACTCAAGGACCAAACCTATTTTGACTCACACTCCAGAAGATCCCTTCTTGGAAATTGATGTCAAAGGGGGAGAGAGAGCTCACATCAAAGCTTAATCACATCAAAAAGGGGAGAGAGATAATCACATCAAAGACCCCAGATGCTTGGTATTCAAGAGGAGAGAAGTCACATGTCTTTAAGAGGGGAAAGACATGTTAGTCTGTGTTATGATTTATGTGCTCTGATTTTCTTTTCCCTATATTCTCCCATTATTCAACATAAGATTCAGGGGGAGAAAGACATCTAAGGGAAGGAAATCTTCGAATTCATTGCATATCTTTTACCTTTGGGGACATGTCTATATCAAATAGAGTACTTGGTACTCACTCTCTACATGTCATCCCAATCTTGGTACTCTTGTGGTTTGCAGTTTGCTCTGTTCAGTAGATATTCCTGTGTTATCTAACCTTGTTTACTCAGGTTCATCTCTTCCTAAGCTAGCTCAAGACCACAAGGTAAGTATATGCATCACACTCATGTCCATGAAGATATCTTGCTAATGTACATATTGTTTGCAAGAAGGACTCATGAACATGAAGGTACAAATTCATATATTTACATCCTTTGCTCTGATGCATATAGCCAAGATACATGTAACTCGTTGCTTGCTCTATCATGCTCATGCATTCACATGCTCTTACATTCCATATTTACATGATTGCATACATGTAGGGGGAGCCTATGCATGTTACATGTCTTTCCAAAGCTTTACTTGCTATTCTCTATATCTTTATCTAAAGCTTTGATGTATGTTGTCATCAATTACCAAAAAGGGGGAGATTGAAAGCACAAGTGCTCCCTGGGTGGTTTTGGTAATTAATGTCAACATATCTCTTGTTGGACTAATACTTTTATCTAGTATATTTCAGATGAGTTCAACAGTGGTGTGGCGTGGACAAGAGGATGTGGAACCCCTTCAAGATGCTAAGGACAAAGGATTGGCTCAAGCTCTAAAGCTCAAGACTCTACATTTTAATTTTAGTGATCCAAGATCACATTGAGTCCATAGGAAAAGCCAATACTATTAAAAGGGGATGAGGTGTTGCTTAATGGCTTGCTTGCTCAAAGTGCTTAGTGATATGCTCCAAAGCCCTCAACCACTTTCTCATATCCACATATGTCCCAAACCAAAAGTCAAACTCGGCCCCATCGATTTGATCTATCCGACGCCACCGAGTTCATTTGACATAGCCACTGCCAGAAACCCTAATCAGTTTGGTCTCACCGAGATGGGCTTGCAAACTCTCTGTTTCCTATTGCACTTATTTTGGTCCCACCGAAATATGCAATCGGTCCCACCGAGTTTGCTTGACCAACTCTCTGGTTAGCTTATTACCAAAATCGGTCCCATCCAGTTTGTGTAATCGGTCAAACCGAGATGAGGTTTTACCCTAACCCCAGCACATCGGTCCCACCGAGTTGATCATATCGGTCCCACCAAAAATCCTAACGTTCACATTTTGAACTAAATCGGTCTGACCGAGTTTTATGATTCGGTCCCACCGAGTTTGGTAAATTGTGTGTAACGGTTAGATTTTGTGTGGAGGCTATATATACCCCTCCACCCTCTCTTCATTCATGGGGAAAGCCATCAGAATGTGCCTACACTTCCAGCATACATTTTCTGAGAGAGAACCAACTACTCATGTGTTGAGACCAAGATATTCCATTCCAATCATATGAATCTTGATCTCTAGCCTTCCCCAAGTTGCTTTCCACTCAAATCATCTTTCCACCAAATCCAAATCTGTGAGAGAGAGTTGAGTGTTGGGGAGACTATCATTTGAAGCACAAGAGCAAGGAGTTCATCATCAACACACCATCTATTACCTTTTGGAGAGTGGTGTCTGCTAGATTGGTTAGGTGTCACTTGGGAGCCTCCGTCAAGATTGTGGAGTTGAACCAAGGAGTTTGTAAGGGCAAGGAGATCGCCTACTTCGTGAAGATCTACCCGAGTGAGGCAAGTCCTTCATGGGCGATGGCCATGGTGGGATAGACAAGGTTGCTTCTTCGTGGACCCTTCGTGGGTGGAGCCCTCCGTGGACTCGCGCAACCGTTACCCTTCGTGGGTTGAAGTCTCCATCAACGTGGATGTACGATAGCACCACCTATCGGAACCACGCCAAAAATCTTCGTGTCTCCAATTGTGTTTGCACACTCCAATCCCATCCCTTTACATTCCCGCAAATTGCATGCTTTACTTTCCGCTGCTCATATACTCTTGCCTTGCTTGCTTGAAATGTATTGTGAATGTTTAAACTTGTGCTAAAACTCCACCTTAACTTGAAGAAATTAAAAACTGCTACTTTTCTTTGTTGAGGGTCTAATCACCCCCCCCCCCCTCTAGACACCTCTTCCCGATCCTTTCACTACTGGGGCATCCCCAAGCTTGAGCTTTTGTGTCTCCTTAATTCCTTTTATATTACAGTTTCCCTAAATCTTAAAAACTTCATCCACACAAAACTCAACAAGAACTCGTGAGATAAGTTAAATCAATGCATAACCTTATCATTCTCTACTGTGTCAAATCACTAAAATTATTATTTAACATTGCATACTAATTGCCTCTGCATATTTAATACTCCTATCGTCAAATAGAATCATTAAACAAGCAAACATATGCAAGCAATGCAAACATAACAGCAATCTGTTTAGACAGGACAGTTTGTAAATAGTGCAATTATACTCATACTTCCCTAACTCTAAAAATTCCGAAAATTACCACAATTTATAAAATTTATCATAGCTTATTGTGCAAAAAATTTCAACATTTTATCACATTTTGACTTTTCTCAAGAATTCACGCACTAGCGTGCAACTTGCTATTTTCAAACAGCAACATATAGACTTGCAAAATAAGCATGGTAAAGGCTATGCTTGACATTTTTATTTTTGAAATAAGAGATATAAAATATTATTCTAAATAGCAGCAAGAAAATCCAACTAAAATAAAATGACGCTCCAAGCAAAAGACATATCATGTGACGAATAAAAATATAGCTCCAAGTGAGGTTACCGATAATGTTGAAGACGAAAGAGGGGATGCCTTCCGGGGCATCCCCAAGCTTACTTGCTTGGATCATCCTTGAATATTACCTTGGTTTGACTTGGGCATCCCCATGCTTAGGGTCTTGTCACTCCTTATTCCCCTCATATCGATATCTCACCCAAAACTTGAAAACTTCAATCACACAAAACTTAACGGAACTACATGAGATGGGTTAGTATGATAAAGACAAATCATTCACTTGGGTACTGTCAAATACAAGATTCATAATTGATTCCACATAGTTCCTACTGTACTCTATAATTTCCACAATTTATATTAAGCAATATAAGCCATAGAAACCATAAAACAAGCAAACTATTCATTGCAAACAGAATCTATCAATAACAGAGCAGTACGTAAAGATCTGAATTATGACTATACTAATTTAACTCCAAAATTTCTGAAAAACTGGGACAACGTAGGAAATTCGTAGACCAATCATCTGTAGAAAATTCAGAATTTTTTGATGCTCCAGTGATTTCTAACAATTCTGTTACTGGGTGCAAAAGTTTCTGTTTTTGCACAGAATCAAGTCAACTATCATCCACTCTATCCCAAAGGCTTTTCTTGGCACTTTATTGAAACAAAAGCTATAAAACATGATTACTACAGTAGCCTAATCATGTGAACACACAAAAATAGTAGAGGTAAATATTGGGTTGTCTCCCAACAAGCGCTTTTCTTTAATGCCTTTTTAGCTAGGCATGATTATTTCAATGATGCTCACATAGAAGTAAAGAATTAAAACGTAAAGAGAGCATCATGAATCACATGTTACTCTCTCATAATAATTTTCAGTAGCATCATGAATGGATTCATCAAAATAGCTATCACATAAAGCATTATTTCATGATCCACAAGCATAGAAATTTTATTACTCTCCACATAAGCAAATTTATTCTCATGAATAGTAGTGGGAGCAAACTCAACAAAATAACTATCATGTGATACTTGATTGACATAATCAATTTGAGCATTAAAATGATGATGACAAGATTCATGGTGATCATTATTCTTTATATCATAAGTGTCATCACAATAATCATCATAGATAGCAACTTTGTTATCAAAATCAATAGAAACATCTTCCAAGATAGTGGAATCATCATTAAATAAAGTCATGACCTCTCCAAATCCACTTTTATCATTATAATTAAATTCAACACCCTCCAAAATAGTGGGATAATTATTATCTAAAGTTGACACTCTTCCAAACCCACTTTCATAAATATTGCAATCATCATAAATAGGAGGCATGCAATCATCATAGCAAATTTGATCATTCAAAGTAGGGGGACTAAAAAGATCATCTTCATTAAGCATAGCATCCCCAAGCCTGGGACAAACATTAATTGCAGCAAATAAATTCTCAAACATGTCATTCTCATCAAACATAGCATCCCCAAGCTTGTGGCTTGGCATATCATAAGCATAATCACTCTCATCATTAATAGTATGAATAGCATCAATGGTATAACAATTACTATCATCATAATTTCCCAAGTTGGTGCCAAAAAAGATTTTCAAGATTATAAGAAGTATCATTATCTTCCCAATCATAGTCATCACAACAAGCGATAGGCATAACAAAATCATCATCAAGTGTACCATCTTCAGCAATTATTTTTGATTCATTCGTCTTTCTATAGTTGGCAATATAAGTATTTTCATTGCAAATTACCATGCAAAACATATTGATTTCTTTCAAATTAGTTTCAGCATGGTCTATGAATATGAATGCTTCAAACCAACCATTTTTATGTGACAATTCTTCACAGCACAAAAATAAACAAAGTTCATTATAAAGTTCAAGGGTGATCAAGTTATTGCAATATTTGGACACGATTCGATCATGAAAAAGCATGCATTGGAAATTAAGGTGGCCAACTTTATTGCAAAGTTCACAAGTAATAGGATAAAGAGAACATAGTTTTGTAGAAAATTCATCCATCACTTTGAGCAAAAAATTGGTTCTATCATGTTTATGCTTCTTAAAAAATCTATCATCCCTATAAGGCATGTCTTCACAAAGTCTTTCCACTCCACAAAAATTGACATGCTTATAAGAAATATTTTTGTCATGACTAGTGCAATCATCATTAGCATTTTGGATATTCATAGAATTCATACTAACAACATTGCAATCATGCTCATCATTTATGCCAAACATTTTATTGAATTCTTCTTCTATCAATTGAGCACAATTTTGTAGTTTTATTTTATAGAACCAAACTAGTGATAAAACAAGAAACTAAAAGATTCAATTGCAAGATCTAAACATATACCTTCAAGCACTCACCTGCCCGGCAACGGCGCCAGAAAAGAGCTTTATGTCTACTACACAACTTGTTCTTGTAGACTCGTGTTGGGCCTCCAAGCGTAGAGTTTTGTAATACAGTAGCAAATTTTGCTCAAGTGGTTGACCTAAGGTTTATCAATCTGTGGGAGGCATAGGATGAAGATGGTCTCTCTCAAACAACCCTGCAAACAAATAACAAAGAGTCTCTTGTGTCCCCAACACACCAAATACAATGGTAAATTGTATAGGTGCACTAGTTCGGCGAAGAGATGGTGATGCAAGTGTAGTAATGATAGTAGATATTGATTTTTGTAATAGGAACAATAAAAAAGCAAGGTAGCAAGTAACAAAAGTGAGCACAAACGGTATTGCAATGCTTGAAAATGAGGCCTAGGGTCCATACTTTCGCTAGTGCAATCCTCAACAGTGCTAATATAAATGAATCACTCCAAAATTCTTATCTAGCGGAGAACATAAGAAGAAATTGTTTTGTAGGGTACGAAACCACCTCAAAGTTATCCTTTCCGACCGATCTATCCAAGAGTTCGTACTAAAATAACACCAAGTTATCCTTTCTGATCGATCTATCTAAGAGTTCGTACTAAAATAACACCATATGATACACATCAACCAACTCTAATGTCACCTAGATACTCCAATGTCACCACGAGTATCCATGAGTTGATTATACGATATGCATCAAACAACTTCAGATTCATAATACTCAATCCAACACAAAGAACCTCAAAGAGTGCCCCAAGATTTCTAACGGAGAAACATGGACGAGAACGTGCATCAACCCCTATGCATAGATTACCCCAATGTCACCTCAGGAATCCGCGAGTTGAGTGCCAAAACATATATGAAGTAAATCAATATGATACCACATTGTCACCATGGGTATTCATAGCAAGACATACATCAAGTGCTCTCAAATCCATAAAAGTATTCAATCCGATAATAATGAAATCTCAAAGGGAAAACTCAATTCATCACAACAAGATAGAGAGGGGAAAACACCATATGATCCAGTTATATTAACAAAGCCCGCGATACATCAAGATCGTGCCAAATCAAGAACATGAGAGAGAGAGAGAGAGAGATTAAACACATAGCTACTGGTACAAACCCTCAGCCCCGAGGGTGGACTACTCCCTCCTCATCATGGTAGCCGCCGGGATGATGAAGATGGCCTCCGGTGATGATTTCTCCCTCCGGCAGGGTGTCGGAATAGGGCCCGGATTGGTTTTTCGTGGCTACAGAGGCTTGCGGCGGCGGAACTTCTGATCTAGGGTTATTTCTGGGGGTTTGTAAATATATAGGATTTTTTGGCGTCGGTTTCACGTGAAGATGGGCCTCAGGGGGCCCACAACCCACCAGGGCGCGCCAGGGGGGTGACGCGCCCTGGTGCCTTCTGGGCAGTAGGGGCCCCCCTCAAGTGGTTCTTTGCTCCGGTATTTTTCTTTTCTTCCAAAAAATCATCAAAAAGTTTCGTCCAATTTCGAGAACTTTTATTTCTACACAAAAAACAACACCACGGTAGTTCTGCTGAAAACAGCGTCAGTCCGGGTTAGTTCCGTGCAAATCATACCAAAACCATATAGAATTGTTGTAAACATGGCATGAATACTTCATTATAGATACGTTGGAAACGTATCAGCATCCCCAAGCTTAATTCCTACTCGTAACACCACGGCAGTTCTGCTGAAAACAGCGTCAGTCCGGGTTAGTTCCGTGCAAATCATACCAAAACCATATAGAATTGTTGTAAACATGGCATGAATACTTCATTATAGATACGTTGGAAACATATCAGCATCCCCAAGCTTAATTCCTACTCGTCCTCGAGTAGGTAAATGATAAAAGAAATAATTTATGAAGTGTGAATGCTAGCATAGTGCATAAGTTTGATCAATGATAATTTCAATCACTTTTCCTAGCATCATAACAGCAACTCTTTCTTATAAAACTCATCATGATAAAGTAGCAATCAATTCACATGTTATGGTTCGAACAATGCCTTCTCTTGAAACTTAACAACCTATGTTCTTATTCACCAAACAATTGCAATTCAACTTATTCAACAAAGTCTAAGTAAGAGCCACGTGCGGCGAGTCCGGGTCCACTTGGTAGGATTGCTAATGTTTGTAGACTCCGTAAAAGAGAACTCGCCTGTCAAGCCGAAGTCTCCTGATCCGGAGACCAGCAAAGTTGTCTTCGATGTCAAAGACCCGTTCAGTTGCTACTAACGGTGTCCTGGATTGGGGGTGCTAACCTAGTCAGCCCACGATCCTCGGGTTGGGCCGACGGGCCATTATTCGTGATCAAGATGGACTCCGGAGGCCGTACGCAGGAGGCGTGATCAAGACTACCTCCACCGAAGACTTGACATATATTCCAAGATCTCTGCCGCTGCCTTGCTCCTAGATACCAATCTTGTAACCCTAGATACCCTCCCTGGCGTGTATATAAGCCATAGGGTTTAGCCCGTAGATGGGACATCAACGAAAAACCATTCACCTAGCCCTAGAGTTAGACCACACATTACGATCAACTCTGTACTCGATACATCAAGAGGGCCCGAACCTGGGTAAACATCGTCTCCTTCGTTCCTGTTACCCTCTGTCGGTGCAACAAACATTTGTGTTTGCCGCCCAGACTTATGCACAAGCATGAGACGGATCATACATCAAGTATCAAGACTTGACTCAGGATAAGCCAGAGAAACCGCTCTTCGTGAGATCAAGGAGCGCATTAAAAAGGCTAAAGAGACCAGAGAATCCCCCAGGACTCCCTTGTCGGACAGGCGAGCCCAGCGGGTTCGAGACTACGCCTAGGGATAGGGCCAAGCCGCCCCGGCAGGGTTCCCGGGACCCCCAAGATCAGAGCCATGCAGGCTCCATGCCGGCAAGCCTTCGCCAGAACGACATCGCTCCACCTCATCATACGCCGGTCACTAATCAGTATGGTGTCGAGCTCTCAAGTGGCCAGGTGGATCATGTCGGGTACATGGCAACCTGCTGGAGAGGAGATTAACTTTATTGACACCCATCTTGATGGTGTGTCATGCTGATAAGAGGTAGTTGGGTAAGCGGCGCGACAGTCTTGCTGGGCTTCAACCTCCGCATGACACCTAGCAGTGCATTTAATTCACTTTGTGCTAACTGCCAGAGTTGGGTATGATAACACCGTTAGCTATCTAATCATGCTGTAATGACTGTTTTGCCACTATGGTCGCCTCTTAAGCTAAAAAGGGAGGCCCGAGGCTACCTAGCAAAGGGTTCGAACTTTTGATCCCTCAACACTTGTACGCACGTAGCTGCTCTCCCCGAGGCACCCTTGCCGGGCTTGAGCGCTCCGTGTCTTCGTGTTCCTCCAAATCAATCCACCACAGCAGGAGTAGGGTTTTACGCTGCTAAGTGGCCCGATCCTGGGTAAACAAGAGTTGTCATCGCCGCGCTGTCTTGCTGCCTCTGCTCTTTATGTAATACAAGCATCCCCCGCTAAACCACAAACGGGCAACCTTGCCCCATAGATTATCGTGCTCCCCCACAACATATTTGGCATGCTAGGTAGGGGAGATTCGCTTGCGCAAACCTGAAGCAACAATCGGCGTGTCGATCTTCATCGTCTTCTACATCACCAATGGCTCCTAAGAAGAAAAGCAGTGCGGCAGCGAATCCTTCCACTTCAAAGGCTTCTTCGCCTGCAGCCGTGGGTGCCACGGCCACAGCGGGCAGGGCGAGAACCGCGGGATGTGCTACCAACGCCCCCACTACAGTCGGAGCAGGGGCTGGGGCCACTGGGACGGCCCGACTCCTCCAACCTTCTGGCGTGCATGACCACACCGGTGTAGGCCGAGGGGACGTCGAGCTTCCACCTCCCCACCGCACTAGTGAGCGCAACCAGCGCAGTGGTGACGCCCGCTCTGGTGCAAGCCAAGATCCTCTGGTCGAGCCGACCAGAGGGGCGACGTCAATACACGTGCTCCGTCCCACGCAGGGCGAGCGTGACAAGACCCCGAGCGGCGCCGTCAACCCACAACGATCGCGCCCGCATGGAAAGGGCCCAGCTGATCAGGAGCTTGGCCACCATGTACAGCTCCAGCCACACCAGACCGCACTCGTGATTGGCCCAAGGCGGCAGGAGCACAACGACGCTCCTTCTGGCTTGTCCAGGAGTCGAGCGGCATCACGCTCTGCCTCCCACGCCATGCCAGAGACGATAATGGAGGCAATGGCCAGGGCTCAGTTGCTGCTGAACTTTCCTCCACCGGCAGACAAGATGGACGAGTGGAGAGCCACTATCCAAAGCCTTATCAGGTTTGCTGAAGCCAACAAGTCACGGAGTGCGAAACCTTCACGGCGCCCGCAGATGACACCGACAGCCCACATTGGTGGCCAGGTAGAGAGGACTACACCCACGGTGCAGTCCCCTTCGCGGCAACCCACCTAGTGGCAGCCGCGGCGGGCTCAGCAAACCGAAGGTGTCGATGAGCCCGACTCGATATCCATGGCCTCATCTGACCCATGGTCTCAGCAAGATCAACGCCAAGTATTGAAGGACAGGAAGAAGGAAGACGCCCGCGTCACCATCGAGCGGCGCCGCGAGGCACGCCATCAATCAGATAGGTGTAATGGCCCCGACATTGACGAACTCGCACCCAGTGCTGGCGGGTACCTGCCTTACGAGGTAGGGTGCCCCGCCTTCACTCGCGAGCTGTGGCAAGTTCGTTGGACATCGTCTCGCACCTTCAAACCTGACTTGCCGGAGAAATACGACGGAAAATTGATCCCGGCAGAGATCTTGGGCATCTATACGATCGCCGTCCAAGCTGCCAGGGGAAGGGATGAAAAGGTGCTCGCCAATTACTTTCCATTGGCACTCAAACCCAATGTGAGATCTTGGCTGATGCACCTGCCTGATGATTCCATCTCCTCCTGGGCAGACCTATGCAACGAGTTCGTTGGTGCCTTCACAGGCAGCCATCAAGAGCTCGGGCAGCCCAGCGACCTGCAGGCCCTCTTGCAAAAGGAGGGGAAGAGCTTACAGAACTATCTGCAAAGATTCAGACGAGTGCACTATAACATCCTGAAGATACATCCGGCAGTAGTGATTGTCGCATTCCACATGAATGTGCGCAATCGGAGGATGCGTGCCAAGATGAATGTTCGGTTATCGAAGACCATCAACGAGCTTTATACATTGGCGGACAAGTGTGCTCGTGCTGAGGAGGGGAGAAGACTTCTAGGGGAGGAGATTGGTGTTGAAGTCGATTCAAAGGATGACGACGACACCACCGACCCAAGGAAGAAGAATAGAAAGCGCAACAAGAAGCATAAAGGAAAAGCAGTGATGGCCGTTGAGAGTTCCAGCGATCCCAGCACCGGTGAGAAAGCAAAGACCGAGGCACTCGGCAAGGAAGCTTCCACGTGCACTGATTGTCAGGCAGCTGCGGCAGCTGAGAAAACTGGCAAATCCGATGGGCCATACTGCAAGATCCATAGAACCAAGGGCCATGATGTCCAAGAATGCAAACAAGTAGAACAACTTGTTGAAAGAAAGAAAGCTGAATACGAGATGCGTGATAAGGAGAGAGGCCAAGATGGCACTAGCAGGAAAGGCCATGGAGGTCGTGGTGGTCGCCGCGGCAAGACCATTCAACTAAAGGAAAAACCTGCCAGGGGCCGTGACAAAAAAGAAGGTGAAGATGACAGTGAAGAGGAAGATGATGACGAGTCCAGTGAACAGGAATTTCAGAAGGCTACCGAAGCAATGTGCATTGACGGGGGCGCGCCCTTGCACTCCTCTCACCGCCAGCTTAAGCAGTGGGCATGTGAGGTCAATGCGATAGAGCCAGTAGCAAACGCTCGGGAACCACTCAAATGGTCCCGCACGCCCATCGTCTTCGATATTGAGGACCATCCTGATCGCACCACTGCGGTCGGATGCTTGTCGTTGTTGGTTTCACCAACAATCCGCAACCTCAAGGTCATAAAGATGCTGGTTGACGGCAGGGCAGGTTTGAATTTGATTTCCCCTGCGTGATTAAGAAACTCCAAATTCCTGACGAGGACCTCAAGAGGACTGGCACATTCCAAGGGATCAACCAAGGAAGAAGCCAACCTAAGGGAAAGATTACATTGTCGGTGATGTTTGGCAGGGAACTGAACTACAGGACTGAGAAAGTTGTGTTTGATGTTGTCAAGCTTCCCCTGCCATTTAACGAGATCCTTGGTCGTCCAGCTTTGGCCAAGTTCATGGTGGTGTCCCACTACCATATAACACCTTGAAGATGCCGAGGCCAATAGGAGTCATTTCCATCCCGTCAGATAAGAAGGATGCGATTATATGCGTCGACAAGATGTATAGAGATGCGGTAGCAGTGGAGGCCATCGAGGCCTCGGCTCCCGCCAAGGAAGGTAAAGAGAGTAAGAGAGCTAGCAAGGACACCGACAAGGAACCCGAGAAGCGCGCCTCTTCGGAGTGCGCTGCGCCAGGCAGCGACTTGCTGGAGAGTTCGGCTAGCAAGAAACCCAAGGCTACTCCCCCTGCAACAAAGAAGGTTCTGGCGAGGCAGGATGGCACTGATGGTACCTTCACCATTAGTGCCACCCTTGATGACAAATAGGAAATCGTGCTCGTTGCCTTCCCGTGGGCGAATGTCAATGTGTTCGCATGGCAACCATCTGGCATCCCCGATGTTCCCAGGGAGGTAATCGAGCACCACCTTGTTGTCTGCCCTCATGTCCGTCCCGTCAAGCAGAAGGTCAGAAAGCACGCTTTGGAACGGCAGCAGTTCATCGCCGAAGAGATTAAGAAACTTGAAGCAGCAGGTTTGGTCAAGGGAGTGTTGCACCCAACTTGGTTAGCAAATCCAGTGGTGGTACGCAAGGCAAATGGGAAGTGGAGGCTTTGTATTGACTTCACTGACTTGAACAAAGCATGTCCAAAGGATCCTTTCCCTTTGCCATGCATCGATCAGATCATTGATTCCACCTTCAGATGTGACTTTCTCTCCTTCCTGGATGCATACTCCGGCTACCACCAAATCTTCATGGCCAAAGAAGACGAAGAGAAAACCGTGTTTATAACCCCATGTGGCACGTACTGCTTTGTACGTATGCCTTTCGGGCTAAAAAGCGTTGGTTCCATGTTCGCAAGGGCTATGCAGATTGGTTTTGAACCTTAGCTTCATCGGAACATCAAAGCTTAAATAGATGATATAGTGGTGAAGACTAGAGACCAGTCCACACTTATCAAGGATTTGGAAGAAACCTTCACAAACCTACGGAAGATTAACTTGAAACTCTACCCAGAGAACTGCGTGTTTGGCGTTCCGTCCGGCAAGCTACTTGGATTTTTTGTGTCTCAACGAGGGATAGAAGCCAACCCTGACAAGATCAAAGCAATAGAGCAGATCCAAGTCCTGAAAACTATCAAGGATGTGAGGCGTCTAGCTAGCTATGTTGCTACACTGAGCAAATTTATTTTGAAGTCCACTGAGCGCGCCTTGTTGTTCTTCCAAATTTTGAAGAAAGCAGGCCCAATGAGATGGACCCGGAAGCAAAGACTGCACTACAGGATTTAAAAACCAACCTTTCCTCTACACCAACCTTGGTCACGCCTAGACCACAAGAGCCGCTGCTGCTGTATCTGGCGGCAACGAATCAAGTGGTTAGTGTTGCGTTGGTGGCGCAAAGGGAAGTGGGTAGCGAAGAAGCCGAAACAGCAGAGTCGCCCAGCGAGAAGCCAAACTTATCCCCGGCAAGGCCTGACATTAACAAGGAAAGGGGGACACAATCAAATGCTGATGATCAGAAGACGTTGGCAAGGAAGAAAATGGTGCAGCAACCAGTTTACTTTGTTAGCTCCCTCCTACAGGGGGCTAGATCAAGGTACTCTGGGGTGCAAAAATTGATTTTTGGCCTCCACATGGTCTCAAGAAAACGGTGCCACTACTTCCAAGCTCACGAGATGATAGTTGTCTCAAGGCTACCAGCAGGATAGTTGAATGGGCACTGGAACTATCAAGTTTTGCTTTGAAGTTTGAAAGCACGGCAACTATCCAAAGCAGAGCACTGGCAGAATTCATCGCAGAATGGACGCCAATGCTTGATGAAGAGGCACTGGAAACAGCTCTCCCCGGCAGAGAGACCCCCAAGGAGTGGATCATGTACTTTGACGGTGCTTTCTTGCTGCAAGGCGCTGGGGCTGGAGTGCTGCTTATCGCACCCATCGGAGAGCACCTCAAATATGTCATCCAGATGCACTTCCCGAGGGAGGATGCAACAAACAACATGGTAGAGTATGAGGGGCTCCTTGCTGGGCTCAGGATTGCAATAGAGTTAGGGATAAAGAAGCTAATCATTCGGGGTGATTCTCAACTCATTTTAAAACAGGTGAATAAGGATTACCAGAGCCCATTGATGGAGGCATATGTGGAAGAAGTGAGAAAGTTGGAAGAGCACTTTGACGGGCTGCAAACAGAGCATGTGCCCCGTGCAGAGAACAGCATTGCTGACCACCTGTCAAAGTGCACTTCTCAGAAGCTCCCTGTGGAACCAGGAACTTTTGTGCTCCACCTGACTCAACCATCAGTCTCTCCATCAGCATTGGCCAGAAAGAGAAGAAAACTAAACACCGTCAAGCATTTTGAGGCAGAACTCCCTGGAGCCGCTGGTGAGAAGGCTGCCAAAAGGGACCCTATGTTGGTTGGTGAGCTGCATCCTCCAGCAGAATCCCAAGTTCTTGCTGTTGAGGCCAGTGCTCGCACGGCAGAGGAAATGCCTTTGGTCCTTATCGTCAAGCCGCAGGCTCCGACATGGGCACAGCATATAGTTCAATTCCTGCAAACAGGAGTGAGGGAGTCCTGGATTAAGGGGTCCTCGGGCGTCCGGGCTATGTGACATGGGCCGGACTGATGGGCCGTGAAGATATAAGGTAGAAGGCCTTTCCCCGTGTCTGGATGGGACTCTCCTTTGCGTGGATGGCAAGATTGGCGTCTGGATGTGTAATTTCCTTCCTCTGTAAACCGACTCTGTACAACCCTAGCCCCCTCCGGTGTCTATATAAACCGGAGGGTTTAGTCCATAGAGGCTATCATAAATCTCATAGGCTAGACATCTAGGGTTTAGCCATTACAATCCCGAGGTAGATCAACTCTTGTAACCCCTATACTCATCAAATACAATCAAGCAGGACGTAGGGTTTTACCTCCATTAAGAGGGCCCAAACCTGGGTAAACATCATGTTCCCTTTGTCCCTTGTTACCTTCGATCCTCAGACGCACAGTTCGGGACCCCCTACCCGAGATCGGCCGGTTTTGACACCGACATTGGTGCTTTCATTGAGAGTTCCTCTGTGTCGTCGATGGAAGGATCGATGGCTCGCCTTGTCATCAACGACAACATCACCTCTGGAGGAGCCCTAGTTCTGGGGCAGATCCTCCAACTCGGCAGTTTTACCATGGGCGCCCGCTTGGCCGTTAAGCCAAAGTCGGCCCCCCAAATCGCCAAACATCATCTCCGCATCAGCCTCGAACACTCTGAAAAGATGGATCCGGCAGATGTCTCATCCTTGAACGAACTGCTAGATCGCATCGCCGCCCTGGGGGTCGCAACAGACTATGATCGGATTGTGCTTAAACCCGATCAGAGGGAAATCAAGTCCCCGCCGATCACCCATCTGGTAGCGGTCGTGGAGGAACAAGCCGAGAATACTTCTCCGCCTAAGTTGATAACAAGCTATGTTCGGATTTCTGAGCCCTTCGAGCCGGACACCCGTCTTCGGGAAGAGACCACAGGTCCTCCGAACATAGAATCAGGCGTTGAGCCCGAAAGTCACCAGGACCCTCCTAATCCTGGACTAGTGACCTCGGAGATTCTTCAAACTCCGGATCCAATAGCGGGTCGGGGTTCGGATTTTAGCCCACCCTTTCTGCTTCAACACCATGCCGTTCGGACTCAAAAACACTAGCGCCACTTACCAACGCATGATTCAAACATGTCTGGAGAAACAAATTGGCAAGACAGTGGAGGCATACGTAGATGATGTAGTCATCAAGACTAAACATGTCGAATCATTGGTGGACGATCTATGCCTCACATTCGACAACCTCCGAACATATGACATACGGCTCAATCCGGAAAAATGTGTCTTCGACGTTCCAGCCGGAAAACTACTCGGGTTCATTGTTTCCAATAGAGGAATCGAAGCAAACCCAGCCAAAATCCAAGCCCTGTCACAATTGGCAACCCCAACAGACCTAAAGCAGGTCCAAAAACTAGCTGGGTGTGTGGCAGCTTTGAGCCACTTTATCTCCTGATTGGGAGAAAAGGCACTGCCACTTTATCGCCTACTCCGACGAACCAACCACTTCGAGTGGACGGATGCGGCAACAGCCGGATTGGAAGAAATCAAAGCTTTGTTAGCGAGTAACCCAATCCTCGCCACACCAAATGTCGGCGAACCTATGTTGCTCTACATATCTGCAACCCACCAGGTGGTGAGCGCGGTGCTCGTCGTCGAACGAGAGGAAGAGGGACATAAATTCCCACTCCAAAAACCAGTATACTATGTATCGGCGGTCCTTACACCGTGCAAATCTCGATACCCACACTACCAAAAGATAGCGTATGCGGTCTTCATGGCATCCCGGAAGCTGCGGCACTACTTTCAAGAGTGTTTGATCATGGTGGCATCCGAAGTAGCACTCAATGATATCATAAATAATCGGGACGCCACTGGCCGCATAGCCAAATGGGCCATCGAGCTCTTACCGTTTGAAATAACATACAAACCACGCCAAGCTATTAAATCTCAGGTGTTGGCCGACTTCATCGCCGAATGGACGGAAGCCGAACTCCCTAAAGAATACAGCACATACTCCAACTGGGTAATGTACTTCGACGGCTCTAAAATGTTAGCCAGGTTGGGAGCCGGTGTCATCTTAACTTCCCCTACGGGGGACACAGTCCGCTATGCATTGCAAATAATGTACACAGACTCCAACAACGCAGCCGAATACGAGGCACTACTACACGGTCTCCGGATAGCTGTTTCTATGGGCATTCAACGCCTAGAGGTTCATGGGAATTCGAACCTTGCAATATCCCAAATAAATGGAGATTTTGATGCAAAAGATCCAAAGATGACGGCATACCGCGACGCCGTAATCAAAATATCAGCTCGGTTTGAGGGGATCGAGTTTCATCACGTCGCTCAAGACAGTAATCAGGCAGCGGACATCCTTGCTCGAATGGGCGCTAAACGCGACCCCGTCCCACCTAACACCTTTGTGGAAAGGCTCTTCAAGCCATCTGTGGTATGGCAGGATGAGAGCGGCAACACTAGTCCGAAGCCGATCATACCCTCAGATGCCGAAAGCAATTCCGATATCATCGGGGGCTCGGGCACCGAAATGACACCTTCTGCCCATGTAATCATGGCTGTCATTGCTCCATGGACCGAACCCTTCCTAGCCTACCTTAATAGGCGGGAGCTCCCTAAGGACCAGAATGAGGCCCATCGCATAGTTCGACGCTCGAAAGCCTACAAGGTTCATGAAGGAGAACTCTACAAGAAAAGTACTACTGGAGTTCTTCAAAGATGTATCTCCGAAGAGGAGGGACGGCAGCTCTTGGCCGAAATACATGTTGGTCTCGGTGGCCATCACGCCACCGCTCGGGCCCTCATAAGTAAGGCCTTCCGTACAGGTTTCTTTTGGCCTACGGCCTGAGCAGATGCACAGGCTCTTGTACAGCGTTGTGTCGGATGCCAGCTTTTCGCCAATCAAAGTCACATGCCGCCCACCGCCTTAAAAACAATCCCCATTACTTGGCCTTTCGCGGTCTGGGGGCTGGATATGGTCGGACCCCTTAAAGGGCGAAGCCACAAGAAGAAATATTTGCTGGTTATGGTGGACAAATTCACTAAGTGGATAGAAGCCAACCAGTAAAAACGGCTGAAGTTGGACCGGTGATCGACTTTATATCCGGCGTTGTACACCGTTATGGTGTCCCTCACAGTATCATTACTGACAATGGCTCTAACTTCACAGCCGATGAGGTGAAAACTTGGTGTGCTAACTTGGGCATCAAGCTCGATTACGCCTCCGTATATCACCCTCAAACAAACGGTCAGGTCGAACGGGCTAATGGCCTGATAATGAGCGGCATCAAACCCTGACTAGTGTGATCCCTACGGGAGTCAGAAAAGCACTGGGTCAAGGAACTCAATTCCGTACTCTGGGGGCTGCGGACCACGCCCAATCGCACGACCGGATACACCCCCTTTTTTATGGTGTATGGCGTAGAGGCTATTTTTCCCTGCAATATTATTCATGACTCACCTCGAGTGCGCATGTATGAAGAGAGAGAAGCCGAGCTCGATCGGCAGGACGACCTAGACGGCCTGGAGGAGGAGCGCGATGTTGCAAAAGCCCGTTCCGCATTCTATCAGTAGCAGGCTCAGAGGTACCAAAGCAGAGAAGTGTGGGCCAAGACTTATAATGTCGGCGAACTCGTTTTACGCCTCCAAGAGAAGAAGGCCAAGCTCAAACCAAAATGGGAGGGTCCCTTCATTATAGATGAAGTTCTCACAGGAGGAGCCTATCACCTTCGTAACGCATCGGATAATCGCCTAGAGCCGAATCCATGGAACGCTGCTCAGCTCCGAAGATTCTACGCATGAGTTCGGTCATACTTTTTTCGTCCCTTTTTTTCTCTCTCCTCTTCATTTTGTTTTCGTTTCCTCGTTTTTATACGATTCCCAGGATGTGTTCGGATCAGCCGAACACTTGGGGGGTCAAACATCCTAAAATGTATACACCCCACCACGACTGGGGGCTTCTTTAACCGAAGCTTATTATTATTTCAAGCCTGGAGCTCATAATATAAAATGTTGTTTGCTCATATACATCCTTTTTGCCATTATATGCACCTCTATGACTTAAGTTTTTGCCAAGCTGGGTTGCCTTGCTCCTGTGTTTATGCCCTACGTTCCCGATTGTTCGGCAAGGGCGTAAAGGGAGCACCTCTGTGATTGTTACAACTGGGTCACCGGGCATGTACCTCAGACGGGTGAAGCCGAAAGCTAGCGTTCTTAAGAGAATAAGTGGTCGGCAATCAAACAACAGATTGTTACATTCTTGTAACCACTCCAAATACTGTGGGATAGTTTTTCCGTATAACAGACCAAAGCCACGGCACGCATAATTACTGCCTACCAACCCAAGGAAAGGAACCCTTAACGGAACTATTTTCCTTGGAAGATGTTTCTTACATATGTAATATAACATACATCCTGAACTACAATTTTTTGTCTGTTCGAGCACAATGACTGGGTTGCCTGGTTCCCGGACATAGTGAATGTTTCTTTTCATTCCCGATAGTATCCGGAAACACTCCACCATTTTGGTCCGGAGGTTAAAGCCGAAAGCCTGCGATGACAAAACTTTTCACCTGTTCGGATAAAGGCACAGGTTGATCATAACGTACTCTAATACATTGCATCAAATACCTATTCCTTATCTATTCCATCCATAAGACTGTCTAACCTACAGTCTTCCTGCGAATACTTCGCAGCTATCATTACTTGGTCATACACCAAACTCACTGGAATCTCTTTCCCGTCTGGTCCCTGTGGTCCCACTCGGGCCATATGATTTGGATCTAGCTTGGTGAAGCGTGATTTCACCATGGCCCAGGCTTCTCATGCGCCTTCACGGCAGGCGGATGTCTTCCATAGCTCAAACTGGCGCCGGGCACCTTTGAACAGGTTTGCCAAGCCCTCCATACACTCTGGAGGGGTATCGGATGGCCATAAAGCCTTCACCATACTCTTCATGGCCTTCCGGGCCCGAGCATGTACCGCGGACAGCTCCTTTAGCACGTTGCCTTGAAATCTGGATACTTCCTCTTCCGGCCTACCAGTTAACAGACCTGCAGCAATAGAGTCATGACATTCCGAATTATGGATTAAACATGAGCACCTAGGGAGGTTCTGAATAAAAGAGGAAGACATACCGAATATGCCGCCCTTCAGTTTTTCATTTTCTCTCTGAGCGGCCGATAACTGAGCCTTCAAGCTCTCTATCTCTTCGGATTGTTTGTCCTTTTCCTCCTTGAGATCTCTCTCCCTGGACGCACTCATTGCGATCTTTTCCATCTCCGCCAGTTCGGCGTTAACAGCATTCAGCTGCATTTGGTTTGTTTTCAGCTCCTGGGCTAGCGCAGTGTTCTTTTCTTTAAGAACCTGCAGGGTATATCGATCCTTAAATTGGTTTGCCTCACCGCTTCAAGTCTCGGGGGCTACTGGCATATGACTATCAAAAATTGCATACATGCTTACCTGTATGTCCTTTGAGAACAACTGAGTGACTCCGGCAAGTCCGTCTCGAGCGGCTCGGATATATGCATCCACCGTGCTGAGTGAGGTAAACTCTTGCTCGGAAAAAGCCAGGCACACATGGCTTCCTTTAATCGACGGTGATTCATCACGCTCTCCACTTCGGAATTCGTGACAGATACGTCATCTGAATCCTCATGAGGATTCGGATTTGGCATTGCCTCGGTTCTTGTCCTAGTTGGCGAGTCCGGCACCGGATTGGCGGACATTCGGCTAGCAGGGCGTTTTCCCACCATCTGCCGCGTGTTTCTCCTGACATCAAAGATAAGAAGGGGACCTTAAGCAATCTGGACTCATGCCTAGGCATGTATTAAGCGGACATACCTCTTGGAAGATTGTGGGGTTTCTGCAGCACTCCCGGTCCCCTTTCGTTTTAAACGGCTGTCCTGTGTAGGGGCCGCCCTCGAGAAGGTACGGTCTGCCGAACGCCGATCCTGTTAAAAGTTCGGAACGGTATAGTAAGCAAAAGTGCAGATAAGGGTTTCCTTTCAAGATCCCTCCGAATACTTACGATGCAGAAGGGATAGAGGCGGGGGTAGTCGGCGGTGATAGCCACTCTTAAGCCGTCAAGGCTCGCTTGATAGAATACCCCATCATCGAACTCTATGTATATGTCCGGATCCTCGTGAAAGCCAGGGTCTCCATCGCGGCTATGATCCTCTGGCTATGGAGCGGGACAGCGGACGTCCTCAATCATCTTCCTCCATGACTGTTTTTGGTAACAAAGGGCAAAGTTGATTAGTATCTGTGACAGCAATAAGGCAGCGCAGACAATCGAAATCTTACCCATTCTACGGGGTTGTACATGGAATAGCCATCCCAGCAGTTTAAGCGGAGGAAGTCTTCTTTCTCACCCTTATACAGATCGGCCAGTATTGTGGCCAGTTCGGCAGGGGTATCCGGACCCTTCCATCTATAACGGGAAGCGTCATCTTCTCCATTATAACACCATAAGGTAGTTACTCTGGATTGGAGAGGCTGGACGCACCTTTTTATTGCAATAGCCATGACCTCGACTATCGAGAGCTTGGTATGGGCTAGTAACCTGATCTTGTTAACCAACCTTTTTATTTCCACATTGTCTTCCTCCTTGGGACTTCGGGGACGCCAGTTGAGACGCTTCTTTAAAGGAGCACTGGAAAATTCGGGAAGGCCGCGCCGAACTGGGTCCGGCAGTGGGACGTCGTCCATATAAAACCATTCTGAAGACCACTGTGGGTATACCTCCTTGGGAGTTCCTATGAGGTATCCGGATCCGGCTATACGCCATACTTCGGCACCACCCACCTCAAAAATAGAGCCTCCCCGATGGCGGGGAATAAGGCAAAAGAACTTCCTCCATAGTTCAAAATGGGCCTCGATGCCTAAGAACAGTTCGCAGAGGGCAACAAAACCTGAGATGTGCAGAATCAAACTTGGGGTAAGGTTGTGCAGTTGGATGCCGTAAAATTCCAATAGGCCCCTGAGAAAGGGATGGATTGGAAATCCTAGGGCCCACAGCAGAAAGGGGATGAAGCACACCCTCTCCTCCTTGTTGGGGTTAGGGAAATTCTCAGCCATCACATCATTGCCAATTGAAGCCAATCCCACTCGAACGGGGACTAGATCCGCGAGGGGAAGGTAGCCCTGTGTCTAGAGTCGACTCAGCTGAAGATGAGGCACGAAACAACTCTGCCAATCACCCTCTTGAGGGCCATGAGGGTGCAAAGATGAACCTGGAGCACTGGCCATGCTGGAAAGCTTTGTTCGCAGCTAATCTTGACGGTCTTTCTTTTGCGCTATATGAGATGGCACTTGGGGATCTAGCTCTCCTTATATAGATTCCGTCCGAGCATGGTGAGGGGCTTATTTGCAAAAAATCATAGACCATTCGTATTCGCCCAGTGCGCGGAAATCGAGGCAACCACAGAAAAGGATCATAAAGGCAGCACATCAAGGTCAGAGCCGGACTGTCATCAATCCGAAGTACAAATGAAGAACCCACCTTGCAAAGCCGAAGACATAAGCCGGATACTACATCGGCATTGAAGGCAAGTTCGGGGGCTACTGAGGGAGTCCTGGATGAAGGGGTCCTCGGGCGTCCGGGCTATGTGACATGGGCCGGACTGATGGGCCGTGAAGATATAAGGTAGAAGTCCTTTCTCCGTGTCTGGATGGGACTCTCCTTTGCGTGGATGGCAAGATTGGCGTCCGGATGTGTAATTTCCTTCCTCTCTAAACCGACTCTATACAACCATAGCTCCCTCCGGTGTCTATATAAACCGAAGGGTTTAGTCCATAGAGGCTATCATAAATCTCATAGGCTAGACATCTAGGGTTTAGCCATTACGATCTCGAGGTAGATCAACTCTTGTAACCCCTATACTCATCAAATACAATCAAGCAGGACGTAGGGTTTTACCTCCATTAAGAGGGCCCGAACCTGGGTAAACATCGTGTTCCCTTTGTCCCTTGTTACCTTCGATCCTTAGATGCACAGTTCGAGACCCCCTACCCGAGATCGGCCATTTTTGACACCGACAAGGAGAACTTCCCGATAACCCAGAGGAATCTGAAAAGGTGGCCCGGCAATCGAGTATGTATCAGTTTGTGGATGACACTCTGTATAGAAAGAGGCCGGACAGCGTGAAGTTGAAATGCATTAGCCGGGAAGATGGACTAGCGCTATTGGCAGAGATACACAGGGGGTGTGGCTCACACCTAGGATCAAGAGCACTTGTCGGGAAAGCTTTCTGACAAGGATTCTATTGGCCTACCGCCCTCCGGGTTGCAACTGAGCTCATCACTAAACGTGAAGCATGCCAGTTCCATTCCAAGAACATTCATCAACCTGCTTAGGCCCTTCAAACAATCCCTTTATCCTGGCCTTTCGCAGTCTAGGGGCTCGACATCTTGGGCCCCTTTCCCCGTGCTGTCGGGGGCTTGAATTCTTGTACGTAGAAATTGACAGGTTTACAAAGTGGCCCGAAGTGGAGCCAGTGAGGAAGGTGACTGCGCAATCAGCTGTCAAGTTCTTTAAAGGATTGTCGTGTCATCTTGGAGTACCCAACAGGGTGATCACCGACAATGTCTCCCAGTTCACGAGTCGTGCCTTCATGAGGTACATCCGGAGCCTTGGAAGCAAGGTCTCTTTCGCCTCCGTCGCCCTTCCAAGGAGCAACACACAGGCTGAAAGGATGAACGCTGAAGTGCTACATCGGCTCAAGACGAGAACCTTTGACAAGTTGCGAAAATGCGGCAGGCGCTGGTGATATGTCTCCAACGTATCTATAATTTTTGATTGTTCATTGCAATTGTATTATCTGTTTTGGATGTTTTACATGCATTAATATGCTATTTTATATTATTTTTGGGACTAACCTATTAACCTAGAGCCAGTTTCTGTTTTTCCTTGTTTTTGAGTTTCGCAGAAAAGGAATATCAAATGGAGTCCAAACGGAATAAAACTTAATGATGATTTTTCTTGGACCAGAAGACACACGTAGGACTTGGAGACCAAGGAAAAGGAGTACCGAGGCGACGGCAAGGGTGCAGGGCGCACCCCAGGGGGGCCCTGCCTAGTGGGTCCCTCAGAGCTCCTCTAACCCTAATCTTCGGCCTATAAATTCCCAAATATTCCCAAACCATCATAGGCATCCACGAAAATACTTTTCCGCCGCCGCAAGCCTCTGTTCCCGTGAGATCCCATCTTGGGGCCTTTTTCGGCGATCTGCCGGAGGGGGATTTGATCACGGAGGGCATCTACATCAACCCTATTGCCCTTCCGATGAAGCGTGAGTAGTTTACCTCAGACCTACGGGTCCATAGCTAGTAGCTAGATGGCTTCTTATCTCTCTATGATCTTCAATACCATGTTCTCCTCGATGTTCTTGGAGTTCTATCCGATGTAATATTCTTTAGCGGTGTGTTTGTCGAGATCCGATGAATTGTGGATTTATGATCAGATTATCTATGAATATTATTTGAATCTTCTCTGAATTCTTATATGCATGATTTGATATCTTTGTATTTCTCTTTGAATTAGCGGTTTGGTTTGGCCAACTAGATTGGTTCTTCTTGCAATGGGAGAGGTGCTTAGTTTTGGGTTCAATCTTGCAGTGTCCTTACCCAGTGACATAGTAGGGGTAGCGAGGAACGTATTGTATTGTTGCCATCAAGGATAAAAAGATGGGGGTTTCATCATATTGCTTGAGTTTATCCCTCTACATCATGTCATCTTACTTAATGCGTTACTCTGTTCTCTTGAACTTAATACTCTAGATGCAGGCAGGAGTCGGTCGATGTGTGGAGTAATAGTAGTAGATGCAGAATCGTTTCGGTCTACTTGACACGGACGTGATGCCTATATGCATAATCATTGCCTTGGATATCGTCATAACTTTGCGCTTTTCTATCAATTGCTTGATAGTAATTTGTTCACCCACCGTATTATTTTCCTTCAAGAGAGAAGCCTCTAGTGAAACCTATGGCCCCCGGGTCTATTTTCCCTTATATATTTTCAGATCTATAAACCAAAATACCAAAAATATCTTGCTGCAATTTATTTACTTTTATTTTATTTTACATTTTAGTAATCTTGTATATCTATCTCTATCAGATCTCACCATTGCAATTGACCGTGAAGGGATTGACAACCCCTTTATCGCGTTGGGTGCAAGTGTTTGATTGTTTGTGTAGGTGCATAGATTGGAGACTTGCTTGTGCCTCCTACTGGATTGATACCTTGGTTCTCTAACTGGGGGAAATACTTATCTCTACTTTGCTGCATCACCCTTTCCTCTTCAAGGGAAAAAACAACGCAAGCTCAAGAAGTAGCAGCTGGCTTGATGAGCTGCCGGTGGTTCTTTGGTCAATCAGAACGACACCAAATTGAGCTACTGGACAAACCCCCTTCTCCCTGATATATGGTGCAGAAGCAGTACTCCCCATGGAACTCACATATGGGTCACCTCGAGTACTTGCCTATGATGAAGTAGCGCAAGAGCAGCTGCGGCATGACGATGCCACGCTCCTTGAGGAAGATCATCTCCGGGCAATTGTGCGTGATGCACGCTACCAGCAAGCCCTGCGCCGCATCACAGCCGCAGGGTTCATGCCCGGAGCCTTGAGGAAGGCGACCTTGTCCTTAGGAACATTCAATCCGCCAAGGGTGCAAACAAGTTGACACCGAAGTGAGAAGGCCCTTACCGGATAGTACGTGTCACCAGACCTGGCGCAGTCCATTTGGAGACCGAGGATGGCATCACAATGCAAAACTCAAGGAATATTGAGCATCTTCGCAAGTTCTACCTGTAAGGCGCGGTTGCCGGGCCTTGCCCCGGCAGCTTGTTTTGTACGAGCATAGTCCCCAAGACTTTTAGCCCTTTGTACAAAGCCAGGCGCAGGCCCTGTGCATAGCTGAATGAAAATAAAGTGTTTTCACAAAAACCTGCATGCATGATTACTTGTTTGCTTAAGCATGATCTTATTGTGATTACACTAGTTTTTAGATAAGATAACTGACATGCCGTAAAGGGCATTGTGCTATCCTTCTTTTCTCTCTCTTAATAAATGCAGAAAGGTTCCTCACGAGCAATTTCCCCGGGAAGAGGATAGAAGCAAACTAGCCCATGTGTTTAGTCCCCAGCGACTCTTTCTTATCTAGAATGATAAGAAGCACAGCAAAGAAAGATAAGTTTACTCTGCACACACCATCCCATCACTCCATGTAATACTTGTATATGAGAAACTTGCACGCAAGGAAACCTTGTCACATCTACCACTTGCGCTTGTGTCCTTGATTTGAGTTCACTCGACAAGGTTGGTCGTAGCTGCGTTTGGAGAGAATGGCAAGGGACCAGCCCTTATTTGCGCTCTTGACCCGTTTTTGAGCTCACTAAGCGAGGTTTGATAGCAGCGGCGTTAAAGGCCGGCAAGTGGCTTCACCGAAAACTTTGCTCACAAAAGCATATTGAGGGCTCACCCCTCAGTATCTCTAAGTATATGTACAAGTATTCGGCAAGCTCTTTTTTCAAAATTGCGTGGACAAACAAGTACAAATCATACGAGTATCAGTATGGGTGAAGGATTACATAGATTTGATTCAAATTTGGCAAGCGCCTACATTTTTTGACTTAAAAAGATAAGTGCTCCATAATGCCTTTCTTGTCCCTCTCTTCCTAGGGATTACATTGAGAAGAAAGGAGGGCAAAAGGAGCGCCTAGGCAGAAGCCCAGCCTGACCCCGTGAGGACGAGCGGGACGCAGCATGACAATATCAGGAGGGCACCTCCCCAGCAAGGAAGAAGAGGCCAGAGATGGAGGTAGCGGCTACGCGATGCCCTGGTCACCCCTGCCAGGACCAGAGGGATGCAGCCTGGATGGGACACTAGCAGGGAAGACAAAGCCGGAGTCCACGAGCCTACTAGGGTCCAGCTGGAGGTGGCGGTGACGTCCAGGCCAAGCACCCCCGGCAAATCGCTCTGCCGGGGTCCAGCTGTAGATGATGGTGCCGCCGGCGCCTAGCTGACGGTGATGGTGAGGCTGGTGTTCAGCTGGAGTCCAAGTCATTGGTTTCATGTTTGACGACCGGCGGCTCGCTGTCGCTATCCTCTCCATCGATGTCCTCCTTATCGCTGTCGCTCGAGGAGGAGCTTTCGTCATCACTCGAGCTTCCTGCGCAGCACCCAAGATGAGCGCCTGAGCGCCCAAAGACCTTGATGGAGAACATATCAGACTCCACTAACTTGAAGCGGAGGACATGGCCTTCCGCCAGATAATGGGCACGGGCGAAGGTTTTCCAACCACACCTAAGGAGCATGACGCGAGGTGCGGGGAACTCGACGTTCGCCCACACGGCGCCAGTGCAGCAACCCCTCATGCGCAGCCGCAGCCTGAGCGGCTGGTCGACCTCCATCACCCTGGCAAAGGGGTGAGGGAGCCGCAGGTGGCTGCGGGGAGGATCGTGCAACTTGACGATGAAAGTCCCCCGTGTGGCCTTCTGTCGGTGTTGGAGCAGTTGGAGGAGGAACGGCGAGTACGCCGCCCCGTCCGCCTCGACCGCTAGCGCTGCATTGACCTCGCCCACACCCCGCAGCTCCACCTTGTGCATTGGATCCAGCCTCCATAGCTACAGTGGAGGTAGGAGCAAGGTGCCGGGAAGAAGCTCTCATCACTACCATCGGAGCACGAGCTCGGCCCCTTCCCCTTGTCATGGTAGAAGCAAGACAAAAGAAGGAGAAGGAAGACATGGTGGATGAGCATCGCCACCCTCTCACGCTTCTTTTTATAGCAAAGTAAAGGGGGAGCCTGGCTCTCCACTACACTGGGGCAACCGCCCCGCTCCTCCAATCCATCCCTATGCATCCCTGATGGCGTCCTGGTTCATTGGCTGCCCCACTACGCCAATCCGAGGCGCCGCATATTCAGCCAAGGCACATGTTCCCGCGCACTGCGCGTCCACCACCAACCCCGCGCAATGCATGCAGCGCGCGTGGCAAAAATGGCAGACGTAGTGGATGAGCTAAAGGTAAAAATGGCAGTTACCCCAATTCACGCACGGGCGCTCTAATGGGCTCCCGTGGACGTGGGCGCCCCCGGATCATGACATGAACGACGCACATTGTCTGAGTGTTGAAGATACCATGGGGGGCGGGGGCTAACCCAGACATAGTTTAATGAAGAAGCAAAGAAGATATCAAAACAGAAACGTAACGCCAGCTCCCGGTAAGGCCAACGCGAGCGCCTGTGCATTCGATGGGCCTTCCCCAACATTGCCTGGCAGCATGTATGGGCCAGGCCCGGGGGCTCCTTTCAGTGCAACAAACATTTGTGTTTGCCGCCCAGACTTATGCACATGCATGCGACGGATCATACAACAAGTATCAAGATTTGACTCAGGATAAGCCAGAGAAACCGCTCTTCGTGAGATCAAGGAGCGCATTAAAAAGGCTAAAGAGACCAGAGAATTCCCCAGGAAGGTCTCCCTTCCTGGGCAGGCAAGCCCAGCAAGGTTGAGACTACACCTGTGGACAGGGCCAAGCCACCCCGGCAGGGTTCCCGGGGCCACCAAGATCAGAGCCCGGCAGGCTCCATGCCAGCAAGCCTTCGCCAGAACGCCACCGCTCCACCTCATCATACACCGGTCACTAATCAGTATGGTGTTGAGCTCTCAAGTGGCTAGGTGGATCATATCAGGTACATGGCAACCTGCTCGAGAGGAAATTAACTTTATTAACACCCGTCTTGATGGCGTGTCACACTGATGATAAGAGGTAGTTGGGTAAGCGGCGCGGCAGTCTTCCCGGGCTTCAACCTCCGCATGACACCTAGCAGTGCATTTAATGCACTTTGTCCTAACTTCCAGAGTTAGTTATGATAACACTGTTTGCTATCTAATAATGCTGTAATGAATGTTTTGCCACTATGGTCGCCCCTTAAGCTATAAAAGGAGGTCCGAGGCAACCTAGCAAAGGGTTTGAACTTTTGATCCCTCAACAATTGTACGCGCGTAGCTGCTCTACCCGAGGCACCCTGATACGTCTCCAATGTATATATAATCTATGAAGTATTCATGCCATGTTTAAAACAATTTTATATGGTTTTGCTATGATTTGAATGGAACTAACCCGGACTGACGCTGTTTTTAGCAGAACTGCCGTGGTGTTGTTTTTTGTGCAGAAATAAAAGTTCTCCAAATGCAACGAAACTTTTTGATGATTTTTTTAAAACAAAAGAGGCACTAAAAGATTCGTGGAAGGACCAGAAGGTGAAGGAGGTGAGCACAACCCACCAGGGCACGCCAGGTGCCTTGCCCGTGTGGTGGTGTCTTGTGGTCCCCTTAAAGCCCATCTTCGCGTGAAACCAACGCCAAAAAATCCTATAAATACATAAACCAAGCCGGTCGCCAAGAGGAGGCCCCACGCCATCCCGGCAGCACCGGCAAGGCAGGTCATCCCGACAGTGATCAGGTAAGTTTCTCTTGCTGGCTCCGGTATGCTGTCGAGCCGTACTTTTCTCATGCTTTTCTTTGTCGTGGTCCAGGTCGCCCTTGGAGCTGGCGCTGGCAGCAACAGACGCCGCGTCTAGGGGCGGCTTCATGTTCCAGAAGACCCGGACCAGCACCATCGACTTGCCCGAGGGGTCAGCCGAGGAGGATCTTGGCCTCGACCCGGAGGACGCTGAGGGCATGGCCTGGCGAGACCGGAATAGGGCCGTGGAGGAGATGGAGGTGGCGTCGACCCAGGCCTGGGCTAGGGCCACGGAGGTGAGGGAGCGGGCCGTCAGGGAGCCGACTTGGCCGGAGATGCCGGCGGGCTTGGAGCCAGCGGGGACGGTTTTTGTGCCGCCGACGGAGGAGGGGCGCAACCTGGATGGCTAGGTGGAGGTGGCGGTGGGCGACCGGGAGGTCGTGGAGATCGGCGATGACACCCCGCTGTCGGTGTCAAAACCGGTGGATCTCGGGTAGGGGGTCCCGAACTGTGCGTCTAAGGTCGATGGTAATAGGAGACGGGGGACATGATGTTTACCCAGGTTCGGGCCCTCTCTATGGAGGTAATACCCTACATCCTGCTTGAATGATCTTGATGAATATGAGTATTACAAGAGTTGATCTACCACGAGATCGTAATGGCTAAAACCCTAGAAGTCTAGCCTGTCTGATTATGATTATGATTATCTCTACGGACTAAACCCTCCGGTTTATATAGACACTGGAGGGGACTAGGGTTGTACAAAGTCGGTTACAGAGAAAGGAATCTTCATATCCGAACGCCAAGCTTGCCGTCCATGCCAAGGAGAGTCCCATCCGGACATGGGAGAGAGTCTTCTGTCTTGTATCTTCATGGCCCATCAGTCTGGCCCACATTACGTAGCCCGGACGCCCGAGGACCCCTTAATCTAGGACTCCCTCAGTAGCCCCTGAACCAGGCTTCAATGACGATGTGTCCGGCGCACAGATTGTCTCCGGCATTGCAAGGCGGGTTCCTCCTCCGAATACTCCAAAACGGACTTCGAGCACAAAAAACGTGTCCGGCTCTGCAAAACAAGTACCACACACAACCGTAGAGAGTATAATATTTCATGAGTCCAATCCGCTGACAACTTTTTGCAATGCGACACCACGTTCCTGCACGGTCATTATTTCGAACCGTTTTTTAGCCTCCCGCTCCACGCTTTAAGATGCGGTTTCCAGTGGCACGCCTTGTCACAGCAGAGATCGTGTTCCTTTATTACGGGATTCTCATCAATACGGGCGTGGGTAATCCAACCGTGTTGTCTACACGGCCCTTGGGAATAGGCGAGTTTTAAGGCGAGTGGGGAGGCGCTTGATATTCATTGCCTTTATAAGGAGATAAGGATTCACCCCTTTCATCCACGCCTTCTCTTTCTCTGCCTCTCCAATCTCGAGCTCCAGCGCCCAAGTTTTCATCTTTTCCACCTCAAAGAAGCACTCCGACCATGTCCGGATCCGGAGCGCAAGGCAAGTGGATGGCCTCCTCTGTTAAGGAGAAGGACATCATGAAGCTTCGGGAGGCGGGGTATTTGGCCAAGGAAATCGCCCATCGGCTTCCGGCCAAGGGACAGATCATCCCCACCCCCAAGCCTCATGAGAGGGTGGTGTTCATCCCCCACTTTGTCCGCGGGTTAGGGTTTCCTCTCCACCCTTTCATCCGTGGACTCATGTTCTAGTACGGGCTAGATTTCCATGATCTAGCCCCAAATTCTTTCCTCAACATCTCGGCATTTATTGTTGTGTGCGAGGCCTTCCTCCGCATCCCACCCCACTTCGGACTGTGGCTCAAGATTTTCAATGTGAAGCCGAAGGTGGTGGATGGCCTACACGCAGAGTGCGGAGGCGCCATGGTGAGCAAGATGCCCAACGTCACATGGCCCAAAGGTACCTTTGTGGAGACCGTCAAAGGGTGCCAGCAACTATGGTTCTATATCACAGAGCCCCGCGACGCCACCTGGGCCGCGGCTCCTGAATTCAAGTCCGGAGCCCCAATGCGGCTCACCTCCTGGCTAGAGAAGGGCCTGAATTGGACGTCATCGGACGAGCTGACAGCGCTGTAGGCGCGTATCCAGAGCATGGTGGATAAGAACATCAAGCTTGTCAACGTGATCCAGGTGATGCTAGTTTGCCGGATCCTTCCATGCCAAAGCCGGACTTGCCATCTGTGGGAGTTCGATCCGGCTGAGCACCAGACCTTGCAATAGTTCTCCAGAACTACGCACGAAGACATCTGGAAGGTGCTTTTTAAGGCCAACGAGAAATGGCCGGAGACGACCGAGGACCGCAGGCACGACCTGGCCCATCCCGCCAGTCCGGTAAGTCTTTCGCGCTTTCAAGGTGTATCCTTTACTTGCTTACTCAGGGAAAATGCCTAAGCCTCCCTATTTATTTTTTCAGGGCTGGACGAAGAAGGCAGAGCGGATTAAGTGTTCGGCTCCGCTGCCCGAGGAACCAGCCACCCCGTTTCTGACGAAGATGCTGGTTCCGGCGCCCTACCAGGCGCCGGAGAAGAAGGCCAAGAAAAAGGCCAAGGAGACCAGAAGTGGCCTCCGTCGCAAGGGAACTTTGGACACGACGTCCGAAGACGCCGAGACTCACTCCTCCGCCGCAGAGGACGACAAGGAGGAGGAGGAAAGCAACTCTCCCCCTGAGGGGGGAAGGAAGAAAAGGGCGGCCTCCATAAATCTGGAGGCAGAGGCGTCCAAGAAGGGGAAGGTCTCCCTCGCGGATAACTCCGCGTGGGACGTTGATAGCAGCCCAGAGCGGCGCCCCCGAGATAAGCCCCTGGCTGGATCATGAGTACTCAAAGACCCTGACGCATTCATATATCCAGCCTCTTTTCTCCATAGTTTAAACATGTTGAATCATGTACTTGCAGTCCGGTTCATTCCTACCTCGAGCGATCCTCATCTTCGGGGAATTCGCTGGACCCGAAGGTGATGGACAGCAGGTCCCTTCCGGCGGCTTCCTCTCCCAAGGCCATGGATGACACCGAGGCGTTGTCCCAAAGGATCCCAGGCCAGGGAGAGACGCAGGAGGCCGTCAGCGCGGCGCCAGAGGGTGAAACCTCGGCCGCCGGACACATGGGGGAGAAAATCACCATGGAGCCTGACAATGGGGGCCAGGTCCAATTCGGCCCCCAGCCGAATACGGTCCCGGAGACCTATACGGCTCTGGAATCCGGCAAGCAGCCTCCTTCGGAAGAAGGGGGTGTGCCCATTTTGCCGGTGACCTCTATCCAACCAGAGGCACCGAACACCCTACTGGAAGCGCTGCGAAGTGCTTCCATTGTAGAGGAACACCGTGCCCTCATGGGTACGGTGATTGAGAAGATTCAGTCTGCGAAGAGCGGACTGACCGAAGCCTGCACAAGCCTTCTAACAGGTTTTGAGGTATGAAACGCAATTATGTAAAAAGAATGTCACAGTATAGACAGTAGCCCCTGAGACACTGTTCGGTGGTCAAAAAGAAAAACCAGACAGAGGATCAAACAATTTTCGCAGGAGACTAACCATACATGTCTATGTGAAAAAGCAGGTGTCGCTGCTGGCTGCGACCTCCCATGCTGCCAAAGTCTCCGGACTGAAGCAGAGTCTGGAGCGGGCCGAGGAAGAACTCGGCCGTGTGAAAAGTAGCTAGAGGATAAGCAAGGTATGCCATGACCTTCTGTATATCAGAAAGGATAGATGATTTGCATTGACCATAGTGCCATGATATTTGTAGGAACGGCGACTAAGGTGGAGGCCCTTAAAAAGGCGCTGGCCGAGGCCTAGAAGAGAGCGGCGGAGGAACAATCCGTCCGCGAAAAGCACGAGGCCAGGGTCAGTGAGGTCCAACAAGAGCTCCAGGACGCTATAAAGAAATGCGAGTCCTTGGAGCGCAAGATTACGGATCAAGAGTCCGAGCTTGCTAAGGCCCACCAAAGCACACAAGAAGCCCGGGTTGAAGCCCAGGGCGCCCTCCAGGAAATCCAAGAGGCCAGGAAAATCGCGGCGGGTAAGGCCTTTATAATGCAAAGCAAATTTGTGAAGAAAAGGTACCTCTTACTGACCCGGATTTGGAGTTCTCTAGGAGCGTTTGCGGATCTGCCGCGCAGCATTGCAGATGCTGTGGATTTCTTCCGAGACGAGGAGGGGATCTCAACGGAGAAGCTGTTCTGGTCGCAATACCTTGCGCCAGAGCATCCGGTGCCCCTCAGTGATCAGCTGAAACAGCTGACCGAACTGCATAGGGCGGCCGAATTGGCCATGAAGGATTTGATAATCTGTTTATGGCCTGCTGAAGCCATACCCAACAGCTACTTCGGGCTCGTGAAGCGACTGGTTGCTGCCTGCCCTCGGCTTGATGCCATCAAGCGGTCGGTCTGCATCGAAGGTGCGTGAATGGCCTTCGCCCGTGTGAAGATACAATGGGCGAAGATGAATGCCGTCAAGCTCGCGACCGAGGGACCGCCTGCGGGCAAGGAGCACCGCACGCCCGAGTGATATTTTGACGATGTCCTGGAGGGATCCCGCATTGTAGCGGAGCAGTGTGCAAAAGACATTATCTTTGGATGAATATGTTATCCTGTCCTGCATAATGAAACAAAACTAATATGTAATATAATGTTAGTTGTTTATATCAAGATTTTTCCTCCTGTGCGGCCGTTTTATTAAATCTGAGAGTTGGCCAGTCGTCGGCTTCAGCCCCCATGTAGGTAGTACGGGGGTGTTCGGGATAAAATCTAAACACTCTTTATCCAAAGTTTGGTCCTTGAAGGAGGTGTTTAGCGCAACGAACCAGGCAACCGGACTATGTGGCTTTATCGCCCTCACTTAGCCATAGGAGTTTTATAATAGAAATTTAGGCGCAGACCCTAGTATTCGTGAATCCGAACTAGGGTGTTGTAAACACCGGATCGGGTAGAGACCGATTCGTCGCATAATGCGGAAAAAATCGCAAAAGATTTGTAACCTCCGAAGAGCTGACTGGCTCACGCCGCATCATGACAGTCAGTTTTTGTCTTTCTCTACTGAGGTGCTCATCCGGATGAACCAGGGCACAATCGCAGTAGTTCTCCCTTTACTAACCTAGCCGATATAGCGGAACGTAAGGTAGTAAGCACAGGAGCCGGGCAACCCAACTATTGACCAAAGACATGATTCGGAGCCAATGCATATAATTCTAAATTCGGGGTGCCGAACTATACTGTAAAAAGTGTTCGGACTTTGTTGCCGTAATATGGGGCGTAATAAAGCCCCTGGCAAATTTAGGCCGTACCAAAGTGTATGGGTGCAATGGATAAGATTATCAAGAAAAAATGAAGTAGTAAGCTAGTGCCACAGAAGTTGGGTCGCGAACTGTTTTCATTACAAATTTATGGATATGTCAAAGCGTATAAGTAGTACAATAAGCAACAGGGAAATTTTACATGCCATGACCAAGGGAGAGCTGCGTGAGTGTCCTGGGGACAGGTAGAGTGATCGTCAAAAAGACTTCCTAGAGATTCCCGTATACCGCAATGCTTCTTGCTGTCTTGGTGTATCTATCCTTCGAAAGGACCGATGATCAGGCCATCTAGAGGGGCCTGTGGAAAAGAAACCTGAAAAGGATGAAAAAGAAAAAGTGAGAGTACGTGTGTCCAGGGGAGGTCGAGCCGTATTATGGACAACAATATAGTTATGCATCCGTCTATGCCCATGGTATTTTAAGTGCGTAGTTATGTACACGTGGTACATATGCTGCCATTTGGTCGGGACAGAGACGGAGGCCGGATTGCTAGTCGAACTCCTGACGAGCCGGACTGTTATGCTGCGGAGTAGTCCGGATCCGCTTGACAGTGTCCGGGAGCTTGCCACTGAATTAAGATTCTGTTTGGCAAGGCCGCTCTGTACTTCCGCTGCCAAGGCCGTGGTGTGCTCCTCGGTACGGAGGGAGCGCTCCGTGTTTCCATTAACTGTTATGACACCGCGTGGACCCGGCATCTTGAGCTTGAGATAAGCATAATGTGGCACCGCATTGAATTGAGCAAATGCGGTTCGTCCGAGCAGTGCATGATAGCCGCTGCGGAAGGGGACGATATCGAAGATCAACTCTTCGCTTCTGAAGTTGTCCGGAGATCCGAAGACAACCTCCAGTGTGATTGAGCCCGTACAGCGGGCCTCTACACCTGGTATGACTCCTTTAAAGGTAGTTTTTGTGGGTTTGATCCTTGATGGATCGATGCCCATTTTGCGCACTGTTTCCTGATAGAGCAGGTTCAGGCTGCTGCCGCCGTCCATGAGGACGCGCGTGAGATGGAATCCATCAACAATTGGATCGAGGACCAGTGCGGCTGAACCGCCATGACGAATACTGGTCGGATGGTCCCTGCGATCGAAGGTGATCGGGCAGGAAGACCATGGGTTGAACTTTGGGGCGACTTGCTCCATCGCGTAGACGTCCCTGAGCGCTAGTTTGCTCTCCCTTTTGAGGATATGAGTGGCGTATATCATGTTCACCGTTTTAACATGGGGAGGGAACTCCTTCTGTCCTCCTGTGTTCGGCGGACGGGACTCCTCGTCATCGTCCTCGCTCTGCGACCCCTTCTCCTTGTTTTCGGCATTTAACTTGCTGGCCTATTTAAAAACCCAACAGTCTCTGTTGGTATGATTGGTTGGTTTATCAGGGGTGTCGTGGATCTGACATGGACAATCGAGTATGCAGTCCATGCTGGATGAGCCCGGATTGTTTCTTTTATATGGCTTCTTCCGCTGGCCGAACTTGGAGCCACTGAAACCGGCGTTGACTGCCGTGTCATCGGCAGTGCCACCATTGCTTCGGCGCTTGTGCCTGTTGCGTTGGGGCTTTCCATTGCTATTCTTGGCTTCAGAGGTACCGGCATCGCTTGTAGTGTTATTGCTACGGGCTAGCCAACTATCCTCGCCCGCACAAAAGTGGGTCATGAGTGCCGTGAGGGCTGCCATGGACTTCGGCTTTTCTTGGCCGAGGTGACGAGCGAGCCATTCATCGCGGATGCTATGCTTAAAGGCCGCTAAGGCTTCGGCATCCGGGCAATCGATGATCTAGTTCTTTTTAGTTAGGAACCTCGTCCAGAATTTCCTGGCCGACTCTCCAGGCTGTTGAACTATGTGACTTAAGTCATCGGCATCCAGAGGTCGTACATATGTGCCTTGGAAGTTGTCGCGGAAGGCGTCTTCCAAGTCCTCCCAGCTGCCAATAGAGTTTTCAGGCAGACTGTTTAACCAGTGCCGAGCTGGCCCCTTGAGTTTTAATGGGAGGTATTTGATGGCGTGAAGGTCATCACCGTAGGCCATATGAATATGGAGAAGAAAATCCTCAATCCATACCGCGGGATCTGTTGTTCCATCATATGATTCGATATTTACGGGTTTAAACCCTTCTGGGAATTCGTGCTCCATTACTTCATCAGTGAAGCAGAGGGGATGTGCGGCGCCCCTATATCGGGCCAAGTCGCGACGTAGCTCGGATGGAGTTCGTCGGCAGTCTTCGGCCCGGGCGTCGATATGTTTGTCACGTCTGGCTTGATAGCCGTTATCGCGTGCCAGGGCATGCCCCCGCGATCCGTAGATCGATCTGGACTGACCTGCTCTATTGTCCAGGTCTTGCCGTAGGTCATATGTATGACCCCGGGCTGTTATGTCTCTGCTTTTGCGGCGAGGTAGTATGGGCTGGTGTTCGGCTTGAGTTGCCGCTTTGTCCCGGCCACGTGGTGGTCGGTCAGCCGCATTACGTGTTGATGGCATGGGCTTAAGTGCCTCGTCGTTGAATTGGGGTAGCAGTTTACGCCTCGGGTAACTTTTTAATGGGGCGCTCGAGTCCGTATTCCTCGGCTGCCAGGACATCTGTCCATCTGTCGTTGAGTAGATCTTGATCAGCTTGAAGCTGCTGCTGTTTCTTTTTCAGGCTCCTCGCAGTGGCTATTAGCCGGCGCTTAAAGCGCTCCTGCTCGACAGGTTCCTCAGGCACGATAAAGTCTTCGTCGCCGAGGCTCACCTCATCTTCGGAGGGTGGAAGATAGTTGCTGTCCTCCGAGTCTTCGTTTATGGCCTATTCGTCAGGGCTGGCCTGCCCATCTTCCCTATCGTCTTGTCCGGAAGTCGGCTTGATGGGATCTTCTTTGTCTTCGGCATCGTCCGGAGTATTGTTTTCTCTCGTGCCAGTATTGTTGTCTTTTCCACGGCGTGATTTAGAGCGGTGCCGCTGACATTGGCGCTTTGGCTGTGTCTCAAGAGGTTTATCCTCGACTGGATCTTTCTTGTTATCGCCGTTGTTCTCTTTGGGAGTATCCACCATGTACACGTCATACGAGGAGGTGGCTCTCTAGTGCCCGGTAAACGGCGGGTTTTGGGCCTGCTCTTCTCTGGCATTGTCGTCCATACCGTCGATGTCTTTAGAGTCGTAATCGAGCATGTCGGTTAAGTCTTCGACAGTGGCAATGAAGTGGGCGGTGGGTGGGAAGCGAAATTCTCCATCATCAGCCTCCTATTCAAACCGGATATAGTTCGGCTGTGAGTCCCCCGCTAAGGAGAGGGTTTTTAATGAGTTTAGCACATCACCCAAAGGTGAGTGCCGGAAGATGTCCGCGGAGCTGAACTCGACGATCGGCGCCTGATCGAGCTCGATGGGCGCGGACGCACGCGGTTCGGAACCTCTGGCCGGAGACGAATCCGAGGTTTCGGTGACACAGATCCCGTTTGAAGTTGGATCTGTGTGCGGCTCCAACGCCACTGAATCTGCGGCTTCCGTGGCGGGGTTGAGCTTCCCGTCCTCGGATGGCGCAATCTGCTCCGGATCTAGGGCCAGGGCAGTTACAGGAGCTATCTCCCGGGTATGGTCTGATGACAGATTTAGGTCATGTTCATTGCGGTGGCAGGGAGTGGCTGCCATGGGCTCGAATCCGTCGAAGATCAAGTCTCCGCGGATATCAGCAACATAGTTCAAGCTTCCAAACCTGACCTGATGGCCAGGGGCGTAGCTATCGATCTGCTCTAGATGGCCAAGCGAATTGGCCCGCAGTATGAAGCCGCCGAATACGAAGATCTGGCCGGGGAGAAAGACCTCCCTCAAGGCAGCATCGTTGTGGATGATTGATGGAGCCATCGAGTCTTCTAGCGACGACACAGCGGAACTCTCAATGAAAACACCAATGTCGGTGTCAAAACCGGTGGATCTCGGGTAGAGGGTCCCGAACTGTGCGTCTAAGGTCGATGGTAACAGGAGACGGGGGACACGATGTGTACCCAGGTTCGGGCCCTCTCTATGGAGGTAATACCCTACATCCTGCTTGATTGATCTTGATGAATATGAGTATTACAAGAGTTGATCTACCACGAGATCGTAATGGCTAAAACCCTAGAAGTCTAGCCTGTCTGATTATGATTATGATTATCTCTACGGACTAAACCCTCCGGTTTATATAGACACCGGAGGGGACTAGGGTTGTACAAAGTCGGTTACAGAGAAAGGAATCTTCATATCCGGACGCCAAGCTTGCCGTCGACGCCAAGGAGAGTCCCATCCGGACACGGGAGAGAGTCTTCTGTCTTGTATCTTCATGGCCCATCAGTCCGGCCCACATTACGTAGCCCGGACGCCCGAGGACCCCTTAATCCAAGACTCCCTCACCCGCCCCGGGATGACGTGGTCGAGCGGGTGGCTGTCGGATAAGGCGGCAGGGGGTGCGCCCCAGAAGGGGCGCCACAGGTGATGCCGGTCATGATGCCGCGGGCGATGCCAGACGTGGCGCCGGAGGTGATGCCGGCCGGCGCACCAGAATCGGGGCCCGCCGCGAAGGAGACGGTGAGGGCGAGCATGCCTTGGCGATCAGGCAGCCGCCAGTGGCGCCGGGAAGTTGTCCTGCCGCCGGGCCTAGGTGAGCCGTCTTCGGGCCGCTAACATAGGAGGAGGCATCGATGGATGCTGTGCGCTGGGATCTCCGCGGGCGCGTGGACCGGGTTCAAGCCTTCGCCCAATCCGAGATGGAGCGGGCGCGGGAGCTGGAGCACCCCGTCTTCGTAAGGCTTCTTTCTTTAATTTTTTCCTCTGTAGCTCTTAGTGGGGGCGCGCCAGTGCACCCACTGGGTGTAGCCCCCGAGATTCGAGCCAACTACGTAGTAGTTGGGTCGAATCTTAAAGAGCTTCTTGTGCTAACTCTTGTTTCTCCGCAACACCTCGATGCCCTCCGAGTCGGCATCTACAACCAGCTTCTGGAGAAGCATCAGCAGATCCTGGCGCAGCTTGCCGCCAAGGAGGAGGCGCTCCGCCTTGCCGAAGGTATGCTTCACGTACTCTTAGTGGGGGCGCGCTATCGCACTCACTGGGTGTAACCCCCGAGATTCGGGCCAACAACGTAGTATTTGGGTCGAATCTCAAAGTGTTCTTGTCCTTTCTTTCATGGTCTTGACTTCGAGTCTTTGCCGTGCAGCCGCCGCGGCTGAGGTGCTGAACCTGCGAACCCGGCTGGTCGAAGCCAGTCGACAACATGACCAGGCGGCTGCCGATGCCGGCCCGCTCCAGGTCGAGGTGGAGCAGTTGAGGGCGGAAGCCGCCAAGGAGGCGGAGGCCCGGCGGGCACTTGCCGAAGCCGGCGAACAGCGCGAGCAGCTGGCTAGCAACAAGAGCCGGCTGTAGGCCGAAGTAGAGCGCCTCGAGGCAGAGGCGGCCAACGTGGCGGAGGCCCAGCAGGTGCTCGCTAAAGCCGGCCAGCAGCGCGATCAGCTGGCCGACGACAAGGGCCAGCTCTAGGCCGAGGTGGAGCGACTGAAGCCAGAGGCCGTCAAGGCAGCGGACGCCCACCACATGGAGCTCCTTCGCCTCAAGGAGGAGCCCGCGAAGGCGGCCGCTGCTAAGGACGCTGGGCTGAAGGTGGCCATCGACAAGGGCGCCGAGCTGGAGAAGGCGCTCGAGGCGCAACCGTGCCGGGGACTTGGAGCGGCACAATACGTTGCTCGAAGCGCAGCATCTGAACGAGGCCTTCGCTAGTAAATACTTTTTTGTTGACTTCGCCGGGTTGTGAAGCCGGCTTTGCTTTTCCGTTGCTAACTGTCTTGCATTTCTGTTCGACAGAATGCTTTCCGGAAACGCAGGGGACGACGGAGGAGGCCGTTCGAGCTCAACGGTCGCCTCAGGGGAACCCGGGCACTGGGCTTGACCCGAACACCGCCTGGAGCTTCTCGAAGATCATGCAGGCCGCCGAGGCCCGCGTGTAGGTCTTGGGTGAGCAAATGGCGTGGGTAACCGGAGCCGGCATGGGGATGACGACGGCCCTTTGGCTTGGCGTCGTTGTGCCCAGTTGCTTCACGCGGCTGGCGCGGTGGCTGGAAGCAGGGCTGGCACGGCTTCACGCGTGGCACGCTTCTGCTGCCCGTGCCGGCGCCAATGTGGCGCTGAGGTTCGTCATGTCCTGGTACCCGGACCTGGCGCTGGACCGGCTGGCAGCTTAGTGAGCCGGCACGGAGCCCCAGCTGCAGGCGAAGGAGGGCCGGATCACCGCCCGGGCCAGCTACCTGGCCTCGTTTGCTTTGCATGACGAGTTCCAGGTAGAGCGGACCGAAGACGGCGAGGTGGTGCCGCCTGACAACTTCGGCTTGCTGCTTGATGATCCGTCGGGCAGCTCCGAGGAGTCAGGCCCCTATGCGGATGATGACGCCGGGTTGGCCGATACCGGCGCCTCGATGGACACGGAAGCCACGGAGGAGGAGCCGGCGGTTGCGCAACCCGACGCGGGAGCCGTCTGAAGCCGAGGCTGTCCTGCTTATCTTTTTCATACTTTTGTTAGGTAGCAGGTCCACCCAACCACTGGGGTGTGTTGGTGAAATGTAATGAACTCTGGCCTTGGGCCCATATTGCTGTAATGTAAATATTTTCGCGAATGTTTGCACTTTTGCTCTTTGTTTTCTAAGCCTTTTCCCTTTCTTGCTCCTTCTTTGGGCCTCCCCCCCGCGAGTCGAACAGCCGGGTTCCGGTCTGTGACAAGGAGTTCGGTCCTTGGAAAGAGCACGCAGAACTTAGGCCCTTCGAACATTGAGCGTGAGCAAAACACCCACTAGGCCAGCTGGCGGCAGCCGGCGAAGCCGCCTGGCGAGCAGCCGGTCGTGCAGCAACTTAGTGCGGTGAGGCCGGGTTGGCCAATCTGGCAGACCCAACTTAGTGTTTCACGGTGTGTAGGTGCTTTGGCCCATAGTTCTTGCCGGCCAACAGCCGAAGCTGGACTGTGGCGTAGGGCGAAGTGGAGGGCCTTGGCTACCCAAACATGCCGAGATGTGCTAAGGAGGATGGTGGGTTGTGGCCAACCCAGCCAGCCCCGAGCCCCCGGGTTGGTCGTACCAACCCGGCGGTGGAGGTTTAAGAAAATTTACAAGCATGTGTGAAACACAATAACTTGCAGGAAAAGGTAGCCCCCAAGTATCGTTCGGGGTCCCATTGTCTTTCATAAGATTACAAAAGGTAGCGATACATACGTGCATACAGCTAACTGTAAAACGGGCGAAGGAGCTCTACATTCCAGGGCCGGCTTGTTTCTTTGCCGGTGCTATCTCTCTTGCACTTGTTCGGCTTGCGGGCGTCCATGAGGTAGTAGGCATTGCAGTCACACAGGGCTTTGCTGATGATGAAGGGGCCCTCCCATGGGGAGGCCAACTTGTGCTGGTCGGCTTGCCGCTGGACAAGTCGGAGGACGAGGTCTCCCTCACGGAACGCGAGGGGCTTGATCTTTTTGTTGTGGTAATGCCTCAAGCCTTGCTGGTAGATGGGGGATCGGCTAAGGGCCAGGAGGCCTGCTTCTTCGAGTAAGTCGACGCCGTCTTCACGGGCTTCCTTGGCTTGGGCTTCTGTGTACATCACGACTCGCGGCGAGTCGAACTCGATGTCGGTCGGGATGACGGCTTCTGCTTTGTAGATGAGGAAGAACGGGGTGAACCCGGTCGACCGGTTTGGCGTTGTTCGGAGACTCCAAAGGACGGCCGGCAACTCGTCAAGCCACCTGCCGGGTGAACGGATGAGGGGCTCGATGAGCCGCGGCTTGATGCCAGATAGGATGAGACCGTTGGCCCGCTCGACCTGGCCGTTGGATTGAGGATGAGCCACGGAGGCCAGGTCAAGCCGGATGCCGGAGACGGAGCAATATTGCGCCAGGGCGCCCTTGGCAAAGTTGGTGCCGTTGTCCGTGATGATGCTGTGCGGGACGCCATAGCGCACCGTGATATCTTTGATGAACCGGACGGCCGTCGGCCCGTCCAGCTTATTGATCGGCCGTGCCTTGATCCACTTGGTGAACTTGTCGACCGCCACCAGCAGATGCGTCATGCCGCCCCGAGCTGTCTTGAAGGGGCCCACCATGTCGAGCCCCCACACCGTGAAGGCCAGGTGATTGGTATGGTTTGTAGGGCCGAAGCCGGCTGGTGGCTGTGCTTGCTGAAGCGTTGGCAACCCTCGCACTTGGGGATGAGCGACTCAGCGTCTTTGAGGGCCGTGGGCTAGTAGAAGCCATGGCGAAAAGCCTTGGCCACCACGGACCTGGAGGCGGCGTGGTGCCTGCACTCGCCCTGATGTATGTCGAGGAGGATCGCTATGCCCTTGTCTTGCTCGACGCAGCGCTGGAACACGCCTGTCGCGCTGCGCTTGACGAGCTCATTGTTGATGATGTTGTAGGCAGATGCCCGGCGTTGCACTTGCCAGGCCTCAGTCTCGTCCATGGGGAGTACTCCATTCTCCAGGAACGCTAAGATTGGCTGGGCCCAAGACGAAGCCGTTACCACGGTGAGGATGGCCACCAAGACGGGTTCTGGGGTGGCAGCCCCCGAGCCAGGTTGAGCAGCGTCCGGGTCGGAGACAGCGGCGGCCGGATTGGCGGCGGCAGCCCCCGGGTTGGATTCGTTGGCCGTCGGGTTGGAGAAGGCAGCCCCTGGGCCGGGATGAGCAGCCCCCGGGTCGGGGTCCGTAGCCCCCGAGACTGGTTTGTGGGTGGCAGCCCCCGAGCTTGGAGTGGCAGCCCCCGGGTCCGGGTTGGGGAGGGGCACTGCGAGGTTGTCCGAGATGGAGATGGACTCAGAATCCGGAGATGGCTTGACAGACGGCTTGCACAAGTGCTCGAGGGAGATGCCGGATGGTATGGCCTGCCGGGATGAGCCAATCTTGGCTAACGTGTCGGCGGCTTCATTTTCCGCACGTGGGACGTGGAGGAACTCCCAGCCGTCGAAGTTGTCGCAGAGCTGTTGGACCAGGAAACGGTAGCTGGCCATGTTGGCATCCCTGGCGTCCCACTCGCCAGAACACTGCTGCACCACCAGATCCGAGTCGTCGTAGAATAAGATGCACCGGATGCCAAGTTCCCTGGCAAGCCAGACGCCGTGCACAAGGGCTTTGTACTCGGCGACGTTGTTGGAGGTGGCGAAGTGGATCTGGAGCGCGTACCGCAGCCGATCGCCCTTTGGGGAAGATAACACGATGCCGGCTCGCAAGCCGAAGCGCATCTTGGAACCGTCAAAGTGCATGCGCCAATGCGTTGAATCCGGCGGCGATGGCTGGTACTGGGTCTCTATCCAGTCGACGAGGAAGTCGGCCAGGGCCTGTGACTTGATCGTGGTGCGGGGCTCGTAGAGGATGGTGTGGCTGGCCAGCTCGATGGCCCATTTGGCAAACCGGCCAGCGGCATCCCGGCAGCCCATGATCTCGCCGATGGGAGCCGTGCTGACCACGGTGATGACATGTTCTTGGAAATACAGCTTCAGCTTCTTGGCGGTGAAGTACACGCCATAGCACATCTTCTGGTAGTGCGGGTAGTTCTGCTTGGAGGCGGAGAGTACCTAACTCAGGTAGTAGACCGGGCGCTGGACAGACTGGATCTTGCCCTTCTCTGGTCGCTCGACCACTAGCACCGTGCTGACCGACCGTGAGGTGGCGGCAATGTATAGCAATAGCGGCTCCTTGTCAGTCGGCGCAGCTAGGACAAGTGCGGTGGAGAGCATGCGCTTGAGATCCCGGAACGCCTCATCCGCCTGGCCGTTCCACTTGAACGGCGACGTCTTCTTCATCAGCTGATATAGGGGCAAGGCCCTCTCGCCCAGCCGGCTGAGAAACCGGCTGACCAAGGCCAAGCAGCTGGTGAACTTCTGGACATCTTGCAGCCGGGTTGGCTTGCGCGTGCGCTCGATGGCCTTGATCTTCTCCGGTCCGCCTCAATGCCGCGCTCCTAGACGAGGAAGCCGAGCAGCTTCCCGGCCGGCATGCCGAAGACGCACTTCTCCGGGTTGAGCTTGATCTGGTACTTGTGCAGATTGGCAAAGGTCTCCTTCAGGTCGTCAAGGAGCGTGAGGTGCTGCTTGGTCTTCACCACGATGTCGTCCACATAGACGTGGATGTTGCGACCGAGTTGCACTAGCAAGCATTTCTGCATGCAGCGCTGGAAGGTGGCGACGGCGTTCTTCAAGCCGAACGACATGGTGATGTAGCAATACGCCCTGAAAAGCGTGATGAAGGACGTCTTCAGGGTGTCTACTGGGTCCAGCTTGATCTGATGATAGCCGGAGTAAGCATCCAGGAAGGACAGGAGCTCGCAACCGGTGGTGGAGTCGATGACTTGATCTATCCGCGGGAGAGCGAAAGGATCCTTGGGGCAGGCCTTGTTCAGGCTCGTGTAGTCTATGCACATGCGCCAGGTGTTGTTCTTCTTCAGGATGAGGACCGGGTTGGCCAGCTGAGGGAGTCCTGGATTAAGGGGTCCTCGGGCGTTCGGGCTACGTAATGTGGGCCGGACTGATGGGCCATGAAGATACAAGACAGAAGACTCTCTCCCGTGTCCGGATGGGACTCTCCTTGGCGTGGAGGGCAAGCTTGGCGTTTAGATATGAAGATTCCTTTCTCTGTAACCGACTTTGTATAACCCTAGTCCCCTCCGGTGTCTATATAAACTGGAGGGTTTAGTCCGTAGAGGCAATCATAGTCACAATCATAATCTGATAGGCTAGACTTCTAGGGTTTTAGCCATTACGATCTCGTGGTAGATCAACTCTTGTAATACTCATATTCATCAAGATCAATCAAGAAGGACGTAGGGTATTACCTCCATAGAGAGGGCCCGAACCTGGGTAAACATCGTGTCCCCCGTCTCCTGTTACCATCGACCTTAGACGCACAGTTCGGGACCCCCTACCCGAGATCCGCCGGTTTTGACACCGACACCAGCCACTCAGGGTGAAACACTTCCATGATGAAGCCGGCCACCAGCAGCTTGGCGACCACTTCACCGATGGTTCTTCTCTTCTCTTCTGAGAAGTGACGTAAGGGTTGACTGACGGGCTTGGCACCCTTGCGGGCGTGTAGTTTGTGCTCGGCGTACCTCCTCGGAATTCCCGGCATGTCCTGTGGGGTCCATGCAAAGATATCCCAATTCTCACGGAGGAAGTCGACGAGCTCGCCTTCCTATTTGCTGTCGAGGCGGGTGCCTACGACGACGTACTTGCTGCAGCTGGGGTCTTTCGGGTTCAGCTTGACCCTCTTGGTCTACTTGGACGGTTGGAACGAGGCCTTGCCAGCCGACTCCTTGGCTGAAGCCGGCACGGTCGGCGTCTCATTGGCTAGCGCAACGATCCGGTCGAGCTGGCGCCGCTCCTCGGCTATGACCAGCGACTCGGCCAATCTGGCGCCGGCTTGAGCGCATTCTAGGGACTTTCGGTAATCGCCGACGATGGTGATGAGGCCCTTGGGGCCCGGAATCTTCATCTTCAGGTGGCGTAGTGGGGGACCGCCATGAATTTGGCGAGCGCAGGCCGGCCCAGCAATGCGTGACACGCGCTGGACAGGTCCACCACCTCGAACCAGATCGGCTCGCACCGGAAATGATTGCTTGTGCCGAAGAGGATGTCGAGCCGAATCTTGCCGATGGGGGAGCAGGAGAGACCCTGCACGATGCCGTGGAACACCATCCGGGACGGCTCCAAGTCCTTGGCGTCGAGGCCGAGCTTGGACATGGTGTCGCGGTAGAGGATGTTGATGCTGCTGCCGCCATCAATGAGGACCCGCGAGAACTTGCAGGTGCGCCTGGCAGCGATTATGGTGGTGTCGAGGATGAGAGCGTAGTCACCCGGGTTGGGCATGACGGCCGGGTGGTCCTCCCGGGTCCAGCTGATCGGGTGCTCCGACCAGTGCATATACTCTGGCACGGCTGGGACGATGGTGTTCACCTCCTGCCAGAGCAGGCGCTCGCTACGCTTGTCGTCGCTGAGGCTGGTGAAGACGACGTAGCTCGCATTCTGGTTGGGGAAAACATCATCGCGCATTGCGCCGTTTGGCGGGGGCGGGGGTGGAGGAGGCGAAGCCGGCTGCCCCGCGCCCGGAGCTAGAGGCGGCGGGATGTCTTCCCTCATGATGCGCCTGGTGATGGCGCACTGCCGGAGCGTGTGCGTGGATGGCCTTGCGCCACTATGGTGCTTGCAGGGAGCGTCGAGCATCTCCTCAAAACTCATGGCGGGCTGCCACGCCGTCTTGCCGGTTTGCCCACGCTTGCCGGCCGGCTCGGCCGTGGGCGCCTGCTCGGCGGCCGCGACGAGGCGGGTGTCGTAGCGTGGGGCCTGCTGATCGGCCTTGCGCTTATTGTTCTGCTGGTTGTTCTGCTGGCGGCTGCTCTCGCCAGCCGGCTTGGGGGGTGGTGCCGGTGTTGCCTTGCCGGCTTCATCCAGCACCACCTGGATCTTCATGGCGGAGTCGGCATTGGCGTACTTGTCCGCGATGACCATGAGCATGGCCATGGTGGTTGGCTCAGAGCGCAGGAGCTTGTAATTGAGGAGGGTGCCATCCCGGCAGCCGCTCACGAAGTACTGAATGGCCTGGACCTCATGGATGCCCTCGCAGCTGTTCCGGAGCTCGGTCCAGCGGGCGAGGTACTCGCGGCCGGTTTCAGCTAGCCCCTGCACGCACATGGCAAGCTGGCTGGGATGTCCGGGACGCTTGTAGTTGCCGGTGAAGTTGCGCACGAAGGCCTGCTCGAAATCGACCCACGCGTTGATGCTGCCGGCTGGCAGACTGTTGAGCCATGTCCGGGCCGAACCCAGGAGCATGAGCGGGGCGTAGCGCACGGCAAGGCGGCGGTTGCCGCCCGCGATGCCGACGGCGGTGGTGTAGTTGATGAGCCAGTCCTCCGGCTTGACGGTGCCGTTGTACTTGGGGGTGTCGCGGGGCAGCGTCGACCCTTTGTGGAAGGGCTCATCCCGGATGCGCGGACCGAAGCAAGCCGGCCTGACGGCGTTGTCCTCCTCCAGCTCAAAGGAGAGGGCAAGCTGGTCGAGGCGATGGCGAGCGTCGGTGTCGTCGATGGCGCGCGGGCCCAGCCGGCTTGCGACGGGACCGCAAGGCGCCGGGTTGGCTGAGGCCGGGTTGCCACGCCGGCCGGGTGGCGGAGCAGGGTCTTGCTGATGCCAGTCCCCGGCAGCCGGCTCGTTGCCCAAGCCGTCTCCAGCCGCGCGGGCATGCCGGGCTCGCGTCTGGTCGGACTGAGCTTCATTTGGGCGCGGGGAAGACGCCGTGTTCTGCCATTCGGGATCCCCGGTGCGGCGCGAGTCGGACGGAGCGGGATTGTCGAGGCGGTCTTGCTGCGCGTTCGCGGCGCCGAGAAGCTCGTTCAGGCACCGCAGGCGGTCCTGCAGCTCCTCGTCCTGCAGCTGCTCCAGGCCAATAGCGGCCGCCTCCGCGGCGCGCATGTTCTTGACCAGGGTGTCGTAGACGGGCGGGTCTGCGCCCAGTGCGCGGCCGATGGCAGTGCCACAGGCCCGCACCTCAGCAACCCAGCTGGGCTCGGCAGCGGTTGGAGTGAGGCTGTACGCGGCATCGCGCTCCCGCTGGGCGGACTCCAGCCAGTGCTGCGTGATAGCGAGCGTCTCGGCCCTGTCCAGCAGGCGCTTGTGCTCCTCCTCGAGCTGGGCCCGGGCCTCCGCGGTGTTGGTTGCGTCGATGTCGGTGGCGATGGGGATGCTGAGGTTCTGCATCATGGCACGCAGTGGGTTGGCCACGCTTGTGCGCTCCGCTGCGGCCCTGGCAGCGGCGGCCTTCTTGCTAGACGAAGAGGAGCCGGAGCCGATGGCGAATACCTCCACCCGAACGCAGAGATCCGCCGCCCCCGGAGATGTCATCGCCAAGGGGGATGGGCGAGTCGGAGACGTCGAGCACCCCGCTGGGTACTCATCGGCCGCCGATGCGTCGGAGATGCGCAATGCGGCAAAGGAGGCGGTGAGCGCATCGATGATGTCGGCCGCTAGCGCGACGGGCTTGGGGGACGCGCAATGCGCGATGCGCTCACCAGAATCGATGAAGGGCCTCGTCTGGAACATGTCTCCGGCCGGGACCTCGAGCTGCCCCACGGTGGGCGCCAACTGTCGTGGTGGGCGCACGGTAGATGCCAAAGGATGGCTAAAGAGAGGGACAGGCTCGAGGGCACCGGTGGGCTCCAGAGGCGAGGTCGGTATGAGCAAGCGAGGGACGCAAGACATACCCAGGTTCAGGGCTCTCCGGAGAGATAACACCCCTAGTCCTGCCGAGTGTGGTTTATATGTGGATGTTACAAGCTTGCTCCTAGAGCTATTTGGAGGGGGAAGGAAAGCTGGCCAGGGCTCAGGCTGCTCCTTCTCCTTACGTATGTGTGTATCCTACTGATGGTCGACCCTTTGCACGGAAGCCTCTGGGGGGTTTTATAGGTCAACCCCCTAGGGCTACAATGGTAAAGTTACACGGGCGCGGGGCCGGGATGTCAGCGTCTGGGAAGCCGGTGTTGGGGCCCGCCGGGTACCAGGATACACCGAGTGCTCCGGGCGCGGGCCCCGTGCGCTAGAGGGGCACTGTTCTCCATCTTGTCGTGCGTCACGGAGTGGTTGAGCTGGCTCGGCTACAGTGATGCATTGCCTGGTCGCCATCGGCTTGCGTTAGCGGGACGAGGGATGCACTGTAGCCATGCCGGCCCTGGCCAGCGGAGTAGGTGGGCCAGTGTTGCCACGTTCCTGCCGGTCAGCGGGATTGGTGGGCCATTGTGGCCATGCTCGTCTTCTTACGGGGACTTGATCCGTCGTACGCCCCCGATGGGACTGGAGCTGACCCATGGTCGGGTTGAGGTGTGCGTCGTGGTGGCGCTTGCTTGTTGGAGAGGTCTTGGCTTTGGCGGGGTCGGCCGACATGCGCCAGCGGGCCTGGCCGGGTTGCGGGACTTGGCCGGGTTGAGGGACCCGGCCAGGGGCAAGCCGGATTGAGGGGCGGAGCTGGCCCCGATGTTTTTGAAAAGGATCCGGGTTCCGTTGCCTGCCCGGGGTTCATCCCCCCGACAGTCTCTCTATTGGAATCGGCGGCTGAAGGAGGTGGTGGTGTGGTAGGACGTGTGGAAGTAGAAGACGCATGCGGTGTCCATGATGAAGTAAATCCTATAGAAAATTAAGTGCCATGGCATGTCGATCCCGCATTTCTCATTCAGCTCCAAGCAAGATGGAATAAATGAGTGACATTGTTATACTCCTTATGCTCTAATATGGTTTTAGTGTCTGTTTGACCCACCCATGAAACATGCAAACATAGCTTCATTGTCCTTAACAATACCACATCTAATCAACCCAGTTTGTAATTCCTGATAATATTCGTCTACAAAAAAAATTATTTGTCTTAAACATTGTAGATTTTGAAGTAATTCACATTGATAGCATGGTGGAACCCAACAAGTACACATATCATTTTTCAAACAAGCCCATGTAGTTGGAATATTATTATGATACAATCTACAATGTTCAGGCCACCAAATGGAAGCAAAACCAGTGAATTCACAACCAACAGCTTGAACATGTCTATTCTTAGGATCATTTAAGCATGTGAAACATTGTTCAGTTTCTAACTCCCATGTAAGATATGCATCCGAAATATACCTAACCTCGAATGGTGGAATATTTAATTTTAGCTTAGGCATGTATTCATCAGTTCATACCTGATGGTGTGGTCCTGGCATACCATATCGAATGTAGGCATGTGGGAGACCTGGTGGATATGCGTTGTTCCGCTCTTGTACAACCTTAGCCTCGAACTCGCCCTCACCCTCGTAGACCTCCTGCTGCTTCTCAGCAACAAAAACAACAATAGTAGATCCTTGTCCCTGCTTAGTGGGAATACGATTTACATGTCCAAGTTGATCTGGGAGGCGACATGCAGGAAGACATGGTGGTTGTTGCTGTGGTGCATCAGGTGGTGGCAGAGACGCAATCACTTCATTGAACTTGACATCAAGCTTGGTGTTGAAAGTTTGCTCAAAACCATCTATACTTTCCATGGCCTTTCCAATCTGTTCTCAATGTCATGCACCTATTCAGTCACCATTTGTGCAAATTTATTGTGTAGCTCCTTGTTTGTTATGTTCCCCCAGTCGATATCATCAGCTTCTGATCCTGACATGGTTAGTAGAAACAGAAACACACAAGAATATGGTCCTACAAACTACTAGAAAGGTGGTGTAGTGGAATGTCACAAATCCACAAGCTAATCACAAATTCTTATCAGTTCTTATCAAGCATCAGGTGGCAATCGGAAACCATTGCAGTCAAAACTTTCAAACCTTGAGTAGAGCAATTGCTAGGTGATGTCAAACACACAACGTCGATGCATGTGGAGGTTGGAAGGCTTAAGTATGGTAGAAAAAATGTCAGCAATAATCAATTTAGAGATACAAAGTTGAATAAAAACTCAATGATGGTACTGTGTTGGTCCTAGACTAGACCATACTTGAGACGCGAGCCTAGAACACTAACAAAATCACAACACAACACATAATTAAGAAAGAAGCACACTGCTTTATTTTTTCGGCACTCTTTTTTTGTTTGCGTTCTTTTTTTTACCAAAACACACTATGACGATCGGTATCTCAAAAAGCTTCCCAGGGGATAAAATCAATATAGGCATGAATTTTTTCAGACATTTTCGGAACCTTTTTTGGAAATAAACGACTATTTTCCTAGGTTTTTGAAGGAACTGTTTGGCACACTAGAATGGAACTTTCTCTGGCTTTTTTAAATCACCCTGTTCTATGAAAGGAATAAGATAGATGAATTCTAAAACCTACCCGACAAAGCAATACTAATCTATCTACAAATTGATCTCAAAATCAAACTGAAGACTTGATGGAACTAGACTCAGATTGATGGCCGATACTGATGGAGGTAAAACCCGGACTGATGGTGGATACATTTTGGATGTATATGGACTCATATTGGTGGCGGGTATGTGCTGGATGATATTGCAACGGCGGATATGTGGTGGCGTGACGAGTGTGAACATAACTCAAAACTCAGAGGGACTAGACAACTAAGACCAGCAATTTTTCACAATGATATAACCACAAATTTAGCAAAGCAAAGCACTAAAAGAAAATTGCAAAAGGGTCAAACTGTCTTGGACGTGAGGATCTAGCCTACTTTTTTGTGGCTTTTCGTGGACTAATGGTATGATAAAAATAATGTAATCGAGACTATGAAAAACTAATAAAACTCACCGAGCAATCTGAAAATTTGATACAACTTGATAGGGGAGAAAGTGTCTGAAACTTTCAATGAGGGGTAACTATCATTTTTGTGGAGTAGACTTTGACGATCCGGCTACGAATCTACGATGATGTCGCACCTCAGCAATCGTTAAACCAACTTCAAGAGAATATTGACCACACCGAACCATGATCTACCTAACCACGAAGGTCTAATCTTCAAGAAAACAAAAAATAAGTAACAACCAAGATTTGCAATCTGTATGTTGCAAATTAAGATGAAAGCTTATTGCTGAAAATGGGGTTTTGAGAAGCGGCTATACTGAACAGATTTGCTAATTCACATCTAGATGATTTTCAACTATGTCACATTTAAGTTGTCCACCATAGGATTATAAGTTGTAAGATTTGTGCAAATTTGGTTTTCTATTAGTTATCATTGTGTCTCGCACGGTGTGGTGTCACTTTTTTGTGTCGCATGAGAGTTGTTTTGTGCGTGACCACTAGTATTTTTGTTGTATTGGGCTATATCTTTTTCAAATTTTTTCCTTGTGGACTACAGTATTCATTTTAATTTTTTTTCTATTATCGATGGTATACACATACAAACTCCGCCTATGTTGTCTCAACATAGCCGGTCCCAAGCCCGGGTAAAGGAGGAGGGTTGTGATAGGCTTGGCGAGCCAACGTAAAAATTCAGCCACTCTTATGGAGATGAAACCCAAAAGATTTTTGTTGGGGTGTAACCCTCTAAGCGACGCGCCATATCAGAACCCGGGTGTCGTGTCAAATGGGCAAGGGCCGGGCCATCACCCCCCTAGTGGCGCGCCGTATCTCGATCTGGATACGATGGCAAGTGAGCGAGGATCGGGTCATCGCATCCTTAGTGGCGCGCTACATCGGCGCCCAGATGTAGTGGAAAATGAGCAAGGGTCTTTGCATTTGACTCGACGAGTGTGAAGGGTAAGGAAGCTAGCCGAGCCTAGGAGGATTCGCTTAGGTAGCTGGAACGTAGGGTCTCTGACAGGGAAGCTTCAGGAGCTAGTTGATGCAGTGGTGGGGAGAGGTGTTCATATCTTTTGCGTCCAAGAAACCAAATGGAGGTGTCAGAAGGCGAAGGAGGTGGAGGCTACCAGCTTCAAGCTATGGTACAAGGGGATGGCTGCAAACAGAAATGGCGTAGGCATCTTGATCATCAAGAGCCTCAAGTATGGAGTGGTAGACGTCAAGAGACGTGGGGACCGGATTATCCTGGTCAAGCTGGTAGTTGGGGACTTAGAGCATCTCTAGCAGACCCCGTATAATGCCCCCGACCCGCAAAATAATTGCCAAAATACGGGTCTGCGCGAAAAAGGCCGCCCGATCAGACACTGTAACCGCGTCGGACCCGTAAATTTGTTTGAGGGGCACGGTAAAATCCCACCTCCAACCAGCGAAAACAAAGGTTTCCCCCTCGACCCGACGGTGCCCTGTATCTCAGAAAAGCGGTTGGCTGGAAGGACATTTCAGCCTACGCGCGTTCCCCACCCCCTTCCATAGCCGCCCGCCATCAGTTCCGCCCGTCTGCCGCCGGCGATTCCGGCCATATCTGCGGACAGAATCACGCCGCCGGGCGCCCCTCGCCCGGTTCCACCTAGCCGCTTCACTGGCTCCCCGGGTCCGCCGAGCCGAGCCGCCCCGAGTCGCCGTCGTCGCACCGGGATCGACCGCCGCAGAGCCACCGCCCCGAGCCGCCGGTGAGTACTTGTTCTTGTGCTTTCGGATGCTTCATGTGTGATTTGTATTCGGGACAAGTTTTGTATTGAATTTTTTAGTTTGCTTCGGTGATTTCAATAATTATTGCAATTTGGATGATTGCTCTATTGTAATATTGACATTTTATCTTATATTGAATTAATAATTCTGAATATGTGGCATATGTTTCAAATTCAGATAAAACCCCATCGGATTTGCGGGTTGGCGCGGGCTACGGCCGAGCAGACCCCGCATAGCGGAACTGTAAAACAGAATATCCGCAAATATTCCGTTTTATAGATCCGCTATGCGGGGTCTGCTCGGCCGCTGCCCGCGCTGGCACACAAAGTCAGTTTTTCGCGAACTGTAAACGAGTTTTGCGGGTCGGCGATATACGGGGTCTACTAGAGATGCTCTTAGTTCTCAATGTTATCAGCGCGTATGCCCCGCAAGTAGGCCACAGTGAGAATACCAAGAGGGAGTTTTGGGCAGGCCTGGAAGACATGGTTAGGAGTGTACCGATTGGCGAGAAGCTCTTCATAGGAGGAGACCTCAATGGCCACGTGGGTACATCTAACATGGGTTTTGAAGGGGTGCATGGAGGCTTTGGCTATGGCATCAGGAATCAAGAAGGAGAAGATGTCTTAAGCTTTGCTCTAGCCTACGACATGACTGTAGCTAACACCCTCTTTAGAAAGAGAGAATCACATCTGGTGACTTTTAGTAGTGGCCAACACTCTAGCTAGATTGATTTCATCCTCTTGGGAAGAGAAGATAGGCGTGCGTGCCTAGATTGTAAGGTGATACCTGGACAGAGTGTTGTACCTCAGCATAAGCTGGTGATTGCTGACTTCCGCTTTCAGATTCGTGTCCAGCGGGATAAGCGTGCCAAAGTCGCTAGAACGAAGTGGTGGAAGCTCAAGGGGGAGGTAGCTCAGGCGTTCAACGAGAGGGTCATTAAGGAGGGCCCTTGGGAGGAAGGAGGGGATGCGGACAATGTGTGGATGAAGATGGTGACTTGCATCCATAAGGTGGCCTCAATGGAGTTTCGAGTGTCCAGAGGAAGGAGAAGTGAGGATAAGGATACATGGTGGTGGAATGATGATGTCCGGAAGGCGATTAAAGAGAAGAAAGATTGTTTCAGACGCATATAACTAGATAGGAGTGCAGACAACATAGAGAAGTACAAGATGGCGAAGAAGGCCACAAAGCGAGCTGTCAGTGAAGCAAGGGGTCGGGCATATGAGGACCTCTACCAACGGTTTGGCACGAAGGAAGGCGAAAGGGACACCTATAAGATGGCCAAGATCTGAGAAAGGAAGATGAGGGATATTGGCCAAGTCAAATGCATCAAGGACGGAGCGAACCAACTCCTAGTGAAGGACGAGGAGATTAAGCATAGATGGTGGGAGTACTTCGACAAGCTGTTCAACGGGGAGAATGAGATTTCTACTATTGAACTGGACGACTCCTTTGATGAGACCAGCACGCGTTTTGTGCGGCGAATCCAGGAGTCTGAGGTCAAGGAGGTTTAAAAAGGATGAAAGGAGGCAAGGCGATGGGCCTTGATTGTATCCCCATTGAGGTGTGGAAAGGCCTCGGGGACATAGCGATAGTATGGCTAACCAAGCTTTTCAACCTCATTTTCCGGGCAAACAAGATGCCAGAAGAATGGACACGGAGTATATTAGTACCAATCTTCAAGAACAAGGGGGATGTTTAGAGTTGTACAAATTACCGTGGAATTAAGCTGATGAGCCATACAATGAAGCTATGGGAGAGAGTCATTGAGCACAGCTTAAGAAGAATGACAAGCGTGACCAAAAATCAGTTTGGTTTCATGCCTGGGACGTCGACCATGGAAGCCATTCTTGGTACGACAACTTATGGAGAGATACAGGGAGCAAAAGAAGGACTTGCATATGGTGTTCATTGACCTGGAGAAGGCCTATGATAAGATACCACGGAATGTCATGTGGTGGGCCTTGGAGAAACAACAAGTCCTAGCAAAGTACATTACCCTCATCAAGGACATGTACGATAATGTTGTGACAAGTGTTCGAACAATTGATGTCGACACTGATGACTTTCCGATTAAGATAGGACTGCATCAGGGGTCAGCTTTGAGCCCTTATCTTTTTGCCTTTGTGATGGATGAGGTCACAAGGGATATACAAGGGGATATCCCATGGTGTATGCTCTTTGCGGATGATGTAGTGCTAGTTGACGATAGTCGGACAGGGGTAAATAGGAAGTTAGAGTTATGGAGATAAACCTTGGAATCAAAAGGGTTTAGGCTTAGTAGAACTAAAACTGAGTACATGATGTGCGGTTTCAGTACTACTAGGTGTGAGGAGGAGGAGGTTAGCCTTGATGGGCAGGTGGTGCCTCAGAAGGACACCTTTCGATATTTGGGGTCAATGTTGCAGGAGGATGGGGGTATTGATGAAGATGTGAACCAGCGAATCAAAGCCGGATGGATAATGTGGGACCAAGCTTCTGGCATTCTCTGTGACAAGAGAGTGCCACAAAAGCTTAAAGGCAAGTTCTACACGGCGATGGTTCGACCCACAATGTTGTATGGCGCTAAGTGTTGGCCGACTAAAAGGCGACATGTTCAACAGTTAGGTGTGGCAGCGATGCATATGTTGAGATGGATGTGTGGCCACACGAGAAAGCATCGAGTCCAGAATGATGATATACGATATAGAGTTGGGGTAGCACCAATTGAAGAGAAGCTTGTCCAACATCGTCTGAGATGGTTTGCGCATATTCAGCGCAGGCCTCCAGGAGCTCCAGTGCATAGCGGACGGCTAAAGCATGCAGAGAATGTCAAGAGACGTCGGGGTAGACCGAATTTGACATGGGAGGGGTCCATTAAGAAAGACCTGAAGGATTGGAGTATCACCAAAGAACAAGCTATGGACAGGGGTGCATGGAAGCTTGCTATCCATGTGCCAGAGCCATGAGTTAGTCGCGAGATCTTATGGGTTTCACCTCTAGCCTACCCCAACTTGTTTGGGACTAAAGGCTTTGTTGTTGTTGTTGATGATGGTATACGCATACAACGAAATGTTGTTTTTTCCTTTTTGCATTGTAATGTTGGAAATATGCCCTAGAGGCAATAATAAATGCATTATTATATTTCCATGTTCATTATTAAGTTTATGTTTCTAAGCTACAATTGTATTGGTTCTTCACCATGAGATTCAGAGGAAAACCCAACTACATATGTGGAAATATAAACACCAAGTGATCCCTAGTCATGCCTCTAGGACTAGCTCATGTATTGATGATGATCTTGTTTTCCTGATCATGAGCTTTGTTATTGTAACAAGGATGCTATAAAAAATGAGAACACATTGTTACTAGAACAATTGTGTTGGATAGACCCAACTTATGAATCACTGAGGGATGTCGTCGTTGCTATGTTATCGGTACTTCATGTAATTTGTTCATGTTTGCATTGTTCCTTAGACCATGAGAATAGAGGTAATAACACCAATGGTGCTTAAACTTGCCATTGATGTTCACTTTGGTGCCTGAACTTGAAAAATACACCGAACTGGTTCTAAAACTTGTCAGTATGGTTCAAATCACATCAACATTGGGGGAGAGGAAAATTTGGGACGTCATCTGGAAGGCCAATGTTCCTCAGAAGATCCGTATTTTTGCGTGGCGGGCCGCTACCAATAGTTTGGCTGTCCAAGTAAACAGAGTGGCGCACCACCAAGCGACTCTCAGTACGTGCTCGATATGTGGAGTGGAGGACGAGAATACGTTTCATGCGCTTGTTACGTGCCCCAAGGCTCGTGCGTTGCGTATGGCCATGAGAGATATTTGGGATTTACCGACGGAGGATGCATTCAGGTATACTGGGTCGGAATGGTTTCTTGTTCTTCTAAGTCAAGTGGGATAGTCTATGCGGGACAAAATTATTTTCATTTTCTGGAGAGCCTGGCACTTGAGAAATGATTTGATTTTTGGCAAGGGCACGGAGTCAGTCACAAATTCGACCAATTTTATTGATAATTATTGGACGTCCTTTGGCGCAAGTCAATCAAGGCCATTGGAGGATTCAAAGAATAAAGGGAAAATTTCAATGAGTGGTCTGCAAAGTGCTCCAAATACTTTGGAAGTTCAGATGGGTTGGAAGCCCCCACCTTCAGGTTATATCAAAATTAATGTCGACGCAAGCTTTGTGGAAAGTATTAGCGCGGCAAGTGTGGGTGTGGTGGCTAGGGATTTTGCTGGCAAAGTCATGATCTCTTCGTGGGACTACATTGGGAGGTGTAATAGCGAGGAGGAAGCGGAACTCCGAGCTTGCATTGCTGGTCTCTATATAGGTATAACACTTCATTCTCCTATAATTTTAGAGACTGACTGCGCTTTTGTTGCGGCGATTTTTGCAAACGAATTTGATGATAGATCAGCTCTGCACGATCTGAAGAAGGAAGCATGGAGTATTTCTAAGCTAATGGATAGCTTCAGAGTTTCAAAGATTAGGCGTTCGGCTAATGAGGTGGCCCATCTAATAGCTAAGTTTAATTTTGATAATAGAGTGGATGGGATTCTTGTTAATGATGTACCGCCCTGTGTGGTGAACTCTGTAATGAACGATTGTAACACGTCCTTTGGTTAATTAATATATGAGGTGGTGTTAAAAAAAATACGTATGTATTGCTGACTAGACATGCCAGTGTGGCGTGTGGCCCACATGCAGTGTAGGGACAGATTGATTTGCAGTGCCAGCGTGGCGTGTGGCCACATGCAGTGCAAGGATAGACTGATTTGCAGCGTATATGTCTCAATGACCATCGGGTCCCACCTGTCGGTGTACAGGAGAAATAAACAAAAAAGAAGGGTGCAGCTGCGATTTGAACCGGCGACCTGGCAGAGCAGATGACCTGCGCTAACCACTTGGGCTAGGTAAGATTGCTCACATTAAGCGTTGTTGCTTTTTATCAACCCAACACGCCCGTGGACTTAAATGGGCTGCAGTCAGGGCAGCCCATTTTCCAAAAGTTAGTTGTTTCCTTATTTTAGAAATTACAATAAATATTCAAGTAGTATATAAACTGTTCGGCTTTTAGGAAATGTATTTCTAGTTTATAAAAGTGTTTACATGTTTAATAAAGTATATGTGTTTGTCCAAAGATATATTTTACAATAAAAATAAATTTAAAAATATTAATAGCCTAGTGTGCCCCTAGTATTATAGATACTCAAATGAACACATTTTAAACTTTACATACACTTTTAGAGTTAATAATTATTTGTATTACATGATTTCTAAAATAATACATAAATATTTTCAAAAATTACATTAACATGTTTTAAAAGTAAGTTGTTTTTGCAAGCGGATTATTTTTAAGACAAGAACATTCTAACTTTATTTTTATTACTAAATAATAATTTACATAAATTTAAAAATTTCTAAAAACAAAAAAAATCCATGTGTAAGGTCCATGTAAAGAGAAAAAAACTAACATTCTAAAAAAGGATCACGTGAATATTATTTACAAACATGAATATTTTGAAAATTAGATTAAAATTTCGAAAATATAAACTTTTCAATATTTCAAAATTATTTTATTAAATATGTGAATGCTTTTAAAAATTATGAAAACATTTAATATGTTTAAGTATTATTTTAATTATGTTAATATTTAAAACTACATGTACATTTATTTATTATTGTGATTATAGTTTAGTGTATATATTTTTGTAATATCTAAAAAGGGAAAACAACTAACCATTGAAAAATGGGCCGCACTGCCAGCGGCCCATTTAACTCCACGGGCGCCTAACTAAATAAACAATTGTGTTCCATTGTTGATAGGAAACTTATCTGGCTGAGGAGGTTAGCGCAGGCAATCCTCTACGCGAGGTAGCCGATTCGAATTTTTGTTGCGCCCTATTTTTGTTTATTTCTCAAGTAACACTCACAGGTGGAACCGGATGATCATTGAGACATATACACTACATGTCAGTCTGTCCCGACACTGCATGTGGGTCTCGCGCCACGCTGGCATGTCTACTCAGCAATACATACGTCGTACTGCCAAGTTTTAGAACATATTCGATGTATTTTTCAAGTTCAGGCACCAAAGTGAACATCGATGGCAAGTTTAAGCACCACTGGTATTATTACCTCATGAGAATACTGCATATCAACATGCCGGATGGATACTTTGGGGTTTACCACATGTCACTCCATAGATGGATGTGAATACTCGTGACTTACGGGTATACCGGAAACGTATGTCTCGGTAGCGATAGTTCAAGACTGGGATTTGCTCCTCTCACGATATATACTCTCCGGGCTCATTCGGTGTTACAATATCATTATCATCTGGCCAGACACTTGTGATTATGATCAAGGGATACCGGAACACGAGTAAAGAGAATAAAATCGGTAACAAAGATAACCAATATAGTGATCAATGAGTTGATCACGGGGATATCGATAAGCTCTCCTCGGGTTTTCATAAACGTGTCGCGAAGCAAAGTGAATGTTATTCGTAAACAAAGGTTCGCTCGAGAACTTCGTGAATATGCGGGAGTTAATAAGGGTGTCCAAATCCCGATGTTAACTATTGACCGGAAGGGGTTCCGGGGTCACGTCCGCTTATTTTCAAACTTGTAGGGTCACACGCTTAACGGGTTCTAGTCCTGATTACTCGAGAAATGAGAAATGAGTTAAAAGAGCACAAAAGAGTTTTAGATAGTTTTGAAAGTGTTTCGGATGGTTCTGGGAATTCCTGAAAGGTATAACATGATTTCAGACAGTCAAGATCTATATATGGAAAGTTTTCAGGGTCATCGGAATGGGTTCCGGAGACATCCGGAAAATCCCAGATTTTATTTGTGGAAGAAAGTTGTGAACGACCGTCATGAGATGACGACCATAGTGGACTCCGAGGGGCCCGCAGGGGGTGCCATAGGGCAAAGGTGGGCCCTAGGCTAAATCGGATAGGGAGGGAAACCTTCCCTCTTCCACCAAGTGGAAGAGGAGAAGGATTCGCCCTCCTTGGTTGCGCCTCTCCTCCTCTCCCACCTATATATATGTGGGGAGGCCTCCCTCTTGAGATATATCAAATCAGAGGGCCTCTCTCCTGCATAGCTTCACGCTCTCCCGGTCTAATTGGCATAAGTGTTTAGGTTCCTAGTTAGACGGGCTCTAATCTCGGTCCAATTGGTCTAAGTGAATTAGAATTCTAATTAGACGAGAAGCGCCACTAGGCTTTATCTCTCTCTAGTTTTCTCGCGGTTCTTCTTCCTGGACATCGAAGCTCTGTCGGACTACTACCATGGAACATGTGGATACCTCGGAGGGGTCGTCTACTTCGACTCTCGTCTTGGAGAAACCTTCTAGCGGCTAGGAGGTGTAACCTAGCTGCGAGAATCGGCGGGATCATTATGCTGCACCGACTCATCACTACTTCCGCTACTCTGCACCGTCGGTGAGTTTGATTGTTACCGCCGTCTTCATAGTGATCCTGGTTGTGACCGTGTAGCATACAATTTTTGTTGCGTAGCACGTTTCACTACACGTAATGCGTGTCTCATTTATACATCATAAGGATCATAGTACAAGCCACATACATACCGATCTAGTAAAACTGAATAGATATTAGAACGCTAGCCTTTGCACAAAGGAACACCAGTCATAAGTCAGACCGAAGAATCCTCAGAGCTTGACTCTAATGCCCGTCACCTACCTTTGGCACCACCACAGCGACCACCAAAGGAAAAACTCATGGATCACCTCTACAGCCGAGCTCGACGTGGCTCCATCCATGATATGCAGCTTTGCGGACCTCCATTACTGTTGAATGAATCAAACCAATGCAATACCCCGAACATGCCATGGAACTTTAGATCTGACACCCCCACATGACTAAGACATCGGAGGAGGAAACAATACCTGCCATCCACGAACCACGAACCCAAAACACGATCCATCATCTTCCAGATGCCGTCAATGCATACCACAATATACATCCACTGCTGGACTACTTCTCGTGCTCCGTGCCGGTGCTGGAGAAAATGCCATCGTAATGGTGGAGATCGACGACACAGGTCGACCACAAGGATTCTGCTGCCAAAGCACCATCCTTACTTGAACAGACTGATTTCCAAATCCATCTTCAACCAAAGGACCGATCGCCTCATCGGAGTAGGATCTGAAGAAACTTTATTCAGTGCCGCCATCGCCGCCGCCAAAGTAAATACGATGATCAACCTAAAAACCTAGACTACGAGAGACTAAAAATGATCCGACGACCCTCCTTACCACGGACCACCGAAGTCATCGGCGTAGGGGAGCCGTCGGAGGCCAGCGACGGAGGCGGGTCTCTGTCCATCACCTGACATGCAACTACATGTATTGTAACTGTATTTATTATCTTTTTTTTTACCTTTTTTGTCCCTATGGGGGCTAATTTTTTTAGTTGCAAGTCCACCCTCAGTACGCAACTGGGGCCCAATCAATTTTGTGTTTGTAGAGACTTTATTGTCGATATGCAACTTGGGCCCGACCCATTTTTTGTCCTAGTTGCAAGTCCTCCCTCGATATGCAATTGGGTGGTCGACCATTTTTTCTCCATTTGTAACGCCACCCTCGACATGCAATTGGGGGTTTCGTGTTTTTTCTTGTCCTGGTTGCAAGTCCACCATCAACACGCAACTGCGGACCAACCCATTCTTGTGGTTGTTACAAGTGCAACTACACCCCTGACATGCAATTGGGTGGCCCACATTTTTTTGTCCTGGTTGCAAGTCCACCCTCCGTACGCAACCGAGGCCTGACCAAATGTCCCAGTTGCAACTCCACCATTGATGCGCAACTCATCCATTACAAGTCCACTATCGACTCGCAAATCGGCTTGAGCTTTTTTTATCCCAGTTCCAAATCCATCATCGACTCATAACTGGGCTGACATTTTTTTCCTAGTTGCAACTCCACCGTTAACATCCAACTTGGCTATTTGATTATTTTTTTTCTTTTTATTTTTCAAAAAGTCAAAAGTTTGGAGAACAAAATGTACAATGTTTTTTAAAATTTGTTCAAATTTTTCAAAAAAAAAATCAAAATTTCAAAAATTGTTCACGTTTACTAAATAATGTTCGGAAATAAGACTTTCAAATAGACTAAAAAATTTAAACAATTGTTCACTTTTCAAAAAAATTCATGTTTCTCAAAAAAAAATGTTTAGAATAAAAAAATTGTTCAAAAATTTTAAAAATTAATTTTCAAAAAGTTCAGAATTTCAAAAAAATCAAAAACCTAAAAATATTCAAATTTTCAAATTTTGTTCCCTTTTTTGGGAAAATTCAAAATTTATTCACAATTTAATAATTTCAAAATTTGGTCACATTTTTGTAAATAAAATTGAATTTCTAAACGTCTCCACACAAGCTGGCCTCGTCTCGGTGTGTTATGATCCATGTCGTTCGCTCGTACACCACACAAACATGCACCTTAGTTGATCTAGCAGGACGTCCGTGTGTAGCTTTTTTAAGCAGCAACGACCAAACTTTTTTTAGTGTGTAGCTGTACACGAACGTGGTAGCTTTCTTGTTTATATAATGTTTTGTGAATATGTCACCCAGGGGAGAAATCCCCGACTGAATATGATCTCTATTCATAGAAAATGGTCTAGTTTATGAGGGAAGTCAGGTCAAAAACTGTTATCCGGTTTATGAGGAATACCGGATCACAAACCTTGATCCAGTTTATAAGGAAAGCCGAACCCAAAAACAATACAGCCCGAGGGGCAAAGAAACAGAAAAGTATAAAAACATCCCTTACATGGTTACAACACAATGCAAAGGCCAACCACCTAGAGAAGTAGATGATTGGATGGAGCAGCACAGGTTATGCTGAACCATCTACAAGGCATCACTAGCAAGAGAACAAGGTGGCAACCTCAGAGGTCATTGTGAGAGCACATAGGCAGCAACAACATCGAAGCCACATACATAGGATGATGCAGAGTTCCACCACCAGGGGGCTGCATCATTGCCAACCCTAGTCATCGCACACCCAACATTAGGATGGTTGCCCATGGCGAGGTGAGGATCATGAAGGTGTTGGAAATATGCCCTAGAGGCAATAATATTTGCATTATTTATTTCCACATTTATAATTAAGAGTTTATATTCTATGCTATAATTGCTATGATTCTTGAATATGTGATTCGAAGAAAAACTCATAAGCACGTGTGGAATGATAAACCGTAAAACCTAATTCATAATCTTGCCTCTAGGACTAGCTCAAGTGTTGTATGATGATCGTGCTTTCCTGGTCATGGGTGTTTGGTTAAGTGTAACAATAATCTCAAATAACATTGAGAGTATGATGTTAGAAGAACGATCATATTGAATTGACCCAACTTGTTTGTTATACTTTGAGATGTTATCGTCACAAGTCTAATAGATATAACACGGAGAGTTAATGTATGCTTTAGTTCCTTAGACCATGAGAGTATCATAGTCACTTCATACCAGGCGATAAACTTTGGGGTTGCTCAAATGCCACGGTGATCATAACGACAACTTTCAGGTTCATCAGGAAGTGTGACAAGGGACTAGATAGCTCAAGAGTGGGATTTGCTCCTCCGATGATGGAGAGATATTCTTAGTGCCCTCTCGGTGTGATAGCATCCATTGACCATCATCGTTTTTCCAGACACAAGTGACCAAGTCACAGGGATGCCAGAACATGTCAATGAGAAAGAAGAACAAAACCGGTAACGAGTAGACATAATGAGCATGAGAATGAATCAAGTGGATATCCATATATCTCGCATCGGGTTTTGTAAAGTATCATGAAATAAAGGGAACAACACGTGATAACTACATGTTCACTCAAATATCATTCGTGTATTCATAGGGGCCAATATGGATGTCCATGGTTCCTCTATGGATCATTGAACGAAAGGCAATTCTGTTCATGTCTATATTTTACCGAACCTACAACGTCACACGCTTAAGGGAATCATGATATGTTGAGTGTTAGTGGAGTGAGACTTATGAGAAAATATTCTTGGAATGGTTTCCAGAATATAAGAAATAGTTTTGAGAGATACAGAAAGTGTTTCGGAGCTGCCGGAAGAGTTTCATGGTTTTCCGGGTAATACCAAGAATTGATACATAGGTGGAAACATTTCTGGAGACATTAAATAAATGATAAAAGGTTATAATATTTATTAGGAGGCTTTTAGAATTTATTTAATATCAACGGGCTATAGAAAATACTAAAAGGGCTAGTAGTGGAGAGTTATTGGGCCTTAGAGGCCCAATAAGGTGTGGCGACCTCCTTAGCCTTTTGGGAAGCCGAATTGGAGTGGGGGAGGGGCTCCTCCTCCCCCTAGGCCGACGCACCAAGGAGGATTCCTTCTCTCCTTGTGGTGGCGCCCCCTCCTCTCCCCTACATCTATATATACTAGAGGTTTTGGCCCTTGGAGATGCACAAGTTTTGGAGCCTACTCTAGTTCTAGTTTTAATTTAGAGTTGATCTAGATTAGAGCTAGACTTAGTTCCCTCTAATCCTCGTAATGGAGAAGCCCCGTGTGGTTCTCTTCTTCTCCCTCTAATTCTCCGGCAACGATTAGATCTGGATGGCGAAGCGCTGTCGGATCGTGAAGCTTGTACGCCTGCAATTCATAGGGAGGTCGTGCTTTCGGTCTTCGGTCCGAGGGATCGTTCATGAACGGCTCGAGGTACTTCATCAACGATCTACACCAACTCTTCTTTCGCTGCAACTCAAAGTTGGTAACGATATGATCTAAACCTCTAATGCATCTTCATAGTGTTCCAGGAATCATGATCATAAGGCAATTTTTTTTGTTTTCTACTACGTTTTCCAATAGGAGGGAGACGTCGGCTCAACGAGCTTGCACAAAGAGAATGTCAATTCACCACCGGAAGGGATTGTTACTTTGTGGGAAGTAACATAGGAGTGACAAGCTCACAGAGATGCCTTAGAAGAAATTATCTCAACCAAGGACGACGGAGTGTAAATGGAGGACACATACTACCACCAGGTAGCGAGAACAAAGGATCCATGCAATAGGCAAGACATAGTTTAGCAGGGAGCTCAAAAGGCAAGAAAGAGGAGATTACCGGGTTGCCGAGAATGAAAACAAGAACACTGGAGAGCAGAAAGCATGTCGAGTGGAGGCAAAGCAGGGGAATCGACATGGGGAGGGCAGGACAACGCCACCAAGGTGGATGCGGCGCCCACAGATGACATCTTTGTCCGCCGGCAAGGATTTCTCCGGCCTCCACACCAACCAAACGACCCCACCCCACCGAGCAACACGCAAAGAAGCAGCGCCCACAGCAGGAAACAATGGACAGACGGATCAGGAGCAGAGCGTTTGGCAAATTGAATCATGCGTGTGTGGGGGAGGGGGTCCCGTTGCTGGACACGAGGTAAGCATTGGTCAGTAGCAGGAAGTTGCAAGAGGGCGATGGGGGGTCGACGTTGGCGCACCTGGCGCCGCCACAGTCAACAAGATGACGAGGTGGATGGGTGCCCGAGGATGGACGATGGAGAGGTGGGGGCAGAGCTGCATAACAATGCATCAGGCACCGAGAGGTGCATCTTGCGCAGGCACGCAGAGAAACGACGGTTGGCCAAGAGGTGCCGAAGGAGGGCGTCGATGGGAGGAGGAAGCAGGAGGCTGACGAGATGAGAACAACCAGCCAGAGCGGCGCGACGGAGGGGTTGACGCGATCACCGCTTTGGGGGAGCCGCTTCTCCGCTGGCTTGTGGTGGCGGACCTCTGGTAGCTAGGGTTGCGTGCCCCGGTGTCGCCCTATGAGCGACATGGGAGCGAATGAGTCTCCCTGTTTTGTTCTAACTTGTTTATATACTGTGAAAAAAAAACAAAGAAAGCAAGTGGCGGGGGCCATAAACAGGTGATGAATTCAACTTTCTATGTCACATCTGAATGAGCCCTAGACACACCCTATAATGAATAGTTATACTGAATCTTTGGATACTAATTGGAGCATGTCGTATAAAGATCATCCCAACGGTTACTGCATATGCTTGTTAAAATCATCACATCAATCAACGGGCGCAACAAAGCTCGCCTATCACTCTAGTATATAGAGATATGGCGTATTTGGTTTGTTTTAGCCCCCATTGTCATTATGAAACTAAGTTTACATTACAACAACGGCAAATATACGACGATGCAATTCAGTATAACTATGCAGCAACTAATAAAGAAACATCATGAGACAAATATTTCAATTTACATGGCAGAAACTATCACCCATGAAACACGCATCAACGGCTATTTCGACTGCCGCCCGTCCGACTTGCCAGACGGCATGCTGCGGACGTTCTTCAGCAGGTCCTGGATCTTGGACAGCATCATCATCTGCGATGGGTCGCCAGGGGTGGGGGCCGCGGTGGCGGCACTACTGCTCGCCTGGGGAGGCACCGTTGCCAGCGGCCTCGGGTTCTCCTGCAGCTTGATCTTCTCAAAGATGTACTGCTTCTCTGCCTCGGCCTCCTCCAGGCGGCGCCTGAGGTACATGCTTGCATAGTCCTGCTCCGCCTTCTCTGACTTGGCCAGCGCAATGCTCTGTAGCTGCTCTGCCTCCTGCCGGGCCTCGTTGGCCTTCAGCTGGAACATCTCGGCCTCAGCACTCTTCAGCCGGATCATGCTCTCCAGCTCCTCCACCTGCTGCTGCTTACGCAGCTGCTCCGCCTTGAGCTCCCGCGCCTCCCGTGTCTTCTCCTCCAGCTCACGCTCGCAGGAATCCACCGCGAGGCGAGCCTTCTTGAACATCTGCATCTTCTCTTCAGCCACGGTTTCCATCTTTCTGACAGCCTCTTGGACAACCTCAGCAATTCGATTGCAGGCCTCGTGCGGAGTGATCAGGCGCCCCCATTCTTCATTTTCGGACATCTTTGGAAAATCCATCTCAAGCTCTGCCAAATAAGTAATAGTTAATACAAAAGGTCTGAATTACAGCTTAGGCAGATACAAGCCGATGGCATGCAGACGTAAATAAACCCACAAAGCTGATCACACCAAAAATACTGGAACAAAATCCAGTAATAAACACACTCACCTTTTGGGCTCTTTGGTACACTGCAAGACTATAATATGGAGGGCCTTTAGCCATTGATCAGTATATGATCAAAAGATTATAAAATCACAGTTACATATTAACAGAAAAACTGACACCAAACCTGTAGATAATCTGACTAACAAAACAATATGCTAGAAAAAGAACCACAGAAGATAACCAATTCAGCTGCATGACAGAGCACTCAAATATCTTTTACTTGGGAATGATAATGAATGCACCAACTGTAGACAAAGTATGTTCATCTTAGATTCATAAACAATATTACTGCCGCAGATAACAAACGAGTAGATCACGATTCTTTTGGCAGGGTGATGAACTAAAACGAAAATACCGTCTAGCCAAATGGGATATCATATGTAGACCGAAAGACCAAGGGGGTCTTGGTATCGAGAATCTTGAAGTTAAGAACAGATGTCTTCTCAGTAAGTGGCTGTGGAAGTTATCAAGTGAGACTGATGCCACTTGGGCGCAAATTCTCCGTAGCAAGTATCTTCAAACCAAAACTTTGTCTCAGGTGACAGTAAGGCCGACTGACTCACCTTTTTGGAAAGGGCTTATGAAAGTCAAATTATCCCTGTTTAATAGGACAAAGTTTATTATTGGTAACGGTGCTAGTACGCGATTCTGGGAGGATACTTGGCTCGGAGAGACACCCCTAGCCATTCAATACCCGTCTTTGTATCGTATTGTTCAACGACGTGAGGTGTTCGTTGCAACGGTATTTCAATCTATCCCCCTTAATATTCAGTTCAGAAGGGCGCTAGTGGGTAATCGTTGGGAAGAATGGCTCCGTCTAGTAAGTAGACTGATGGAGGTTCAGCTTTCTCAACAACCCGACGAATTACGCTGGAAGCTTACTAGGTCTGGAGTATTTTTAGTTAAATCAATGTATGTTGATGTTATCAATTCAAGCTTGATTCCTAGTTCCAAACATGTTTGGGCTGTCAAAGTTCCTTTGAAAATCAAAGTGTTTATGTGGTTTGTCCATAAACAAGTTATTTTAACCAAGGACAACTTGACAAAGCGTAATTGGACAGGACCTACTAGGTGTAGTTTCTGTGATCGGGATGAGACGATCAAACACCTTTTTCTTGTTTGCCCGCTAGCCAAAGTTTTATGGCGGACGGTCCATATTGCTTTTAATATCACTCCACCGAATTCTGCCAACATGTTATTTGGAACGTGGCTTAACGGGATAGAGCCCGCTTTAGCGAGACATATTCGAGTTGGAGTCTGCGCCTTGTTGTGGGCTCTCTGGAATTGCAGAAATGATTTGGTTTTTAACAGGACAACACGCATTCATTTTTTGCAGGTTATTTTCCGAGCCACGGCGTTGATCCGTTCGTGGTCGCTACTCACTCCGACGGAGGCCAGGGAGCGTTTGGTTACTGGATCTATCTGCTGGGAGATGGTAGCTCGGGATATCTACAACCGGTTTGGATGGCGGTCATGTAATAGGATAGGCAATTAGTTTACCTATCTCTCTTTTTGCCAGCCGGTTGTGGCGTCCTTTATTTGGCTAGTCTGTCTTCTAGCCTTTTTGGCTCTGTGTGAGCTCTTTTTTATTTTTAGTTGGAGACTTTAAGACCTTGTTGGAACCTATTTATTTGTTTAATAAGAGGACCGTATGCATCGTTCTGATGCAGAGGCCGGGGAGCCCCCCTTTTCGAAAAAAAAAAACAAACGAGTAGATCTGCGTTGAATGGCAGAGGCACCGTCACCCAACCAGTAGTACTTCTTGCCCCGTTAAATAACAGGGAAAAAAGTACTAGGTGCATTAGAATACACTTAATACTGCTGATATGCCTGGAGAGTTCATGGTGGTGGGATACCTCAGCTTTCACTATTTCGATAGTTCTAAGAACATGGTTTTACTACAATTTTGTGGAGGACAGTAATATTGTTTCAGTGCAGAAGCATTCCGGAATTGTTCAGAGAATGCCTATTGATCTACAGAATTCGTATAACTCTGATTTAGAATGCATACTGATCTACCGAATTCGTATAACTGTCATTTATGGTATTGTCAGAGAATGCCTGTTGATCTACCAAATTTGTATAACTGTCAGCGATGTGTAGGAGGAGGCTTGCAATGTACAGAGTTACAGCAGAAGATCCCAAGCCCAACCAGAAATGCTAAAAAAAGAGTTATGTTTTATATGAGAAAATTATGAATTCAGAAAATATATTCAAACAATAGTTTTGACTATCCAGCTAGAAAGCAAGAAGTATAGCATAGTCAAAGATGAAACCAAATAGCAAGAGAAGCATGACTTAACTGGAACACGTAAAAGCATGGTTTAGTTAACGAAGTGCATTTACCTTGGGAGTGCCTGCAGCAGCGCTCTAGGACTCATGGATTGAGCAGTACCACTTCTTAGTCTTTCAATCAGATCATCACATCTCCTGAACAAGTTCCTCCCTTTTGAGTCCTCACTTAGACGGAAAATCTTACAAACATACTCAAGTTCTCGTAACAACGCATCCCTGTCCCAGCCAGGAGCACACTGTTGGAATACATCCCTAACCCACCCCAACAGCTCAGATGTCCTTTGGCAGGCTTGGCACCGAAAAAGCATCTCTGGATGGGCAATTCCATTATTAATTTTCTGTCCGGACCCAACCTGCTCATCACGGATTGCACAATCAGTGTGAGTCCAGTGAGAGCAGACATCACACCCAATCCAGCGGCATGTATTGACTTCAAAATCAAACTTATTGCAGATCACACACATGCAGAGGTTGCAAAAGCCATTCCTGTTGCTACATATATTGCACCTACACTCTTCGGCAGGGAGAGCACTCTTACAGGCGATGTTCCGGCACCTCTTGTACAAGTAAACCTCAGCGAGATGACTCAGGGGTAGGTTAACACTTGGATGCAAAAATGCCTGGATTCCAGTCCTGATGGCAACAAGAATCTCCAGCTGAACATGGTGTGCCATCAAAAGTGTAGTTGGTGTCAAATCCACCCTATTCTGGACGAGCTTCTGCAGGTACAAGAACTCCTCAACATGATGAGAACCCCCAGTTCCTTCAAGAATTGACCGAAGTTCACTCTTGATTTCATCCAACACCTCATCTGGCATAACCTTCATTTTCTCAGCAACTAGATCAACCCTATCCCGAGCAACCTCCCGGAGAGTCACTCTACCGGTACTTGGGATCCTACGAATGACTTGCCATTCAGCAACACCTTTGGTGGCTACCTCCTTATCTTTATCCACTATTCTAATAGTGGTCGCAGCACCACCACCACTGCTTTTGTTTGGCTCTACAGGCCAGGTCTCCCTTGAACTGGCACTCTCAGTGGCAGAGTCATGACCCGGGTCAGAATTTGACGCACGCTCCTGCATATCTGGCGAACCAACTTGGTCTGACGAGGCCAGAGAGAGGGAAGTCTGCAGGTTTGGGGTGCCCCCGTTGTGCCATGGGGGCGGCATCCCCTGTGGAAGCTGTTGATGGAAATTTGCGCCTGATGAGGTTCCCATCCAAAATCAAAACCTAGCAAAGCATGTAGGCAATAATAACTGACATCAATCACCAGGTTAACACTTGGCACTTTAAGCATCACTTTGTATACCAATATAATACAAGAACATATCTTGTGTTATGAAGCAAATCATTAATGAGTTTGCACATTTATTTCCAGAATTGCACCCGTAATCTTACTCATCGAATAATATTTCCACAGAGCAGCCACAAAATTTATCCCCTAAATTCCCAGGTCAAAAACAAGTGGGACAATTATCTACATTTATTTCTAGTACTCCAGTAATCTTAGTCACCAAACAACATATCTAGACAGAGCAGCCACATAACTTATCCGATAAGCTCCCCAATTCAAAACCAAGCGGTATGGCTATCTGCTTATATTTCCAAAACTGTTCAAGTTATCTTAAGTTACTAAGAAACAAAAACCTAGCCAAATCTGCACGTGAAAATGATCGTCATCAGCCACTTGCTCAAGACTTGCATTTCAAGCATCAGTTCACATACCAAAAGAACAGCAAAACCTATCATATGTCACCAAGCAAATTATTAGTGCTCAAAAACAAGTAGAACAATTTTCTGCTTTTATTTCCAAAATCAACCCAGTAATCCTAATGATCAAAAAACACCTTAATTACCAAACAACAACTCCCCAACTTAAATGGTTTTGGAACAGGTGCTGGCTGGAGGGGACAAGAGGCGGAGTGGTGTCTCATCTTCAGCATTGCCGGCAGCGGGTCTCGGCGGCATGGTGCAGTAGGGTATCGGTGCTGGAAGCGTGTTGATAGGCACGCGCAGGAGGGCGGCGCGGTGTGGCGTCGTGGTGGAGTCGACGGCAGAAGGGCCTGGCAAGGTCTATGCATGGATTACTCCTAAAGATGAGATGGCAGAAGATGGCGGGGGCGGATTGCTGAGCGTGCACATGCGGTGTGCACTCAGGATCTGCTAGACCGGTTGGTGATCCTGGCTAGCCGGCGGGCAGCTTGGTGAGGCCACCGGGATACTCGGTGTGGCACGACGTCAGGACACATCATCAAGCTCGTAGGTAGGGCGACTCTGTGCGCCAGGATGGTGGCTTTGGGTTGACTAGTGTATGTATTTTGTAAGGCTATGTTGAATAATATAATAAAGATGGTTGTGTGCATCGTTTGATGCAGAGGCCGTGGGTTATCCTCCTTTTCAAAAAAAAAAAATCCCCAACTTAAAAAAGAAACAAGGGGTACAACTTTCTGTGTACATATTTCAGAATTTCCACAGTGATCTTAATACACAAACGCCATCTCTACACAGAGCATCCACATATATTCTCCTCCAAGCTCCCAAAATCAATCAGGACGAATTTCTGCGTACTCCCTCCATTTTTATATACAAGGCCACAAACTCATATTACAGGACGAATTTCTGAGTATATTTCCAAAATTGCTCTAGTAATCTTAAGGTTTTAATAACCAAAACATCTATGCACATATCAGTATCACAATTTTCTCCCCTAATGTCCTCAATTCAAGTTTCAAACCCAAAATCTAGCAACAAATTCTCCTATTTCATCTGCCGAAACCTCAGTTCGACTAACAAATCGTCTCCTCCTCGCAAATGAGACGAAATCGACAAAATAAAAGGAGGGGGAGGGAGCAACCCAGAGGCCTAGACGCAGGAACCCATCCTCCACACCCAGACCCGCCACCAAACCGTCCCGGGGTATATTCCACTCCCACCGGACGGGAAGCACGAGCCAAACTAGATCCCACAAACCTCAGCGCTCCACGGGGCAAACCTGGGTTCAGAGAGCTCACCTCGGCGCGACGGAGTGATCTACACGAACGGGGAGACGGCCCGAGTAACGAATCTCTGGTGCCGGGTAAGGCTCCGGCTCCGCCGACGACGTTGACGAGGAGGAACTCGGGAAGCAGATGAAGAAAGATTATCTCTATTCCGTTTTCAGTAGGAAAAAAAAAGCGACGAAATGGTGGGAGTCCAACCAGAAAGACCATGGAGGGTGGTGACCATTTAGCCGGGTAGGCGGCTAGGATGTGACCGGCTACTATGGGTAAGCGGCTAGGATGTAACCGGGTTGACTTTTGCAAGAGTGGTTGTCATTTAGCCGTGAGTCAAATACACTTGCGCATGGAAGTTTTCTCGCAATTTTTTTTACAGAGAATAGGGCCATTAAATAGTTTTTAAATGCCATGAGCAAAGATCAGAAAAATGTAAAAAAAAAAAGTTGTCGTGTTCTTAGTCATCACCCAAAAAACTTGTGTGCAAAAAAAAGTGGCAGTAATAAAAATGCACCTCCGAAATTAAAAGTGACACCCGATCCTCAAAAAAAAATTAAAAGTGACATCCTCTTAAAATAGTAAAAATTTCATCCTCACAATAACAAAAATATATATTCTATTATAAAATAAGAAATGACATGCTCTTACAAATAAAATTGTCATCCTCTTGTCTTATAAACAAAAAATGCCATCCTCTTATATATAATAGAAAACTAGAAGAATTCGGCGCGCCTCGCTGCACGGTTGGTGTTGGGATTTCATAAATATTTTTTTTTGGTTTGGTGGGGGGGGGGGGGAGTATGATGATGAAGTTTGTTTTCTTTTTTTGTTAATGCGGTATTTTGATGGCCTCTCTCCGAGAGTATAATTATGTGTTATCTGTAAATTAACCCACACCTATGCAGGGAAGTTACTTGCAAAGGTGGTCACATGTATTCTATTGATATTATAGTGTTGCATGTTGAAATTTATTTTCGGCAAGTGACAAAAGGGTGCGAGACTGATGTATTTTTATAAGTTGGTTGTTGCGAATTGAATTGAGAAATCATTGACCAGTCAAAATCGTGAACAAAATTCAAAATTGAACACCTCACCTGAATGAGAGAGCTTCTTGAGAAAATGTTGACCAAGTCAAAAATTAAAAATTAAGAACTCAATCAAAATCATATTTATGCTAAAAGTGTAGCATGTTGGCATTTATTTTCTCACATGATGAGAGAGTGTGCAAGACTGATATATTTTTATAAACTGGTTGTTGTCGATTGATATGAGAAATAATTGACCAGTCAAAATCATAAACCAAATTTAAAATTGAACACCTCACTTGGATGAGAAAGTTTCTTAAAAATTTATTGACCAAGTCAAAATTGGGAAGCCAATCCAAAACCAATGTCCTCAATTGAATGAGAGGCCTTCAACCCCTAGGGAGCTTAGTGATATAGGAGATGCCATCCTCTGTAAGAAAATTGCCATTCTCACAGTAATAAAAAATGTCACCCTATTATAAAAATGAAAAATGCCACCGCTCACATAAATAAAAATGTCATCCTCTTATAATAAAAATGATATCCTTTTATAATTAAAAAAATATCATACTCTTATAATAAAACTGCCCTGTGACAAGTAAAAAAACCAGGATTTTGGACAAATTAAAAAACAAAAAGCTTCAAAAATGCCAAAATTATTTATAAATATCAGCTTTACCATGAATGTTCACAAAACCCCCCTCCAGCCTATCGGCAAAAAGCCCAGTGCTCTTGTAAAGAGGTCGCGGATAATCACTTTGGTCCCTAAAGTTAAAAAATAGGGTGAACCAGTGCTCAAGCTTGTGTTCTTTTAGAGAAGCTACGGGACTCTGCTACATATTTATATTATTTTTTGTAAAAGTAGGTTACAAGAAATGTCTTTGCATAGAAAAATAAAATAGGGAGCTATACAAAAACAAAACAAACCTATAGTAAACCTATGGCAAACAAGGCAAACAAACAAAACAAATACAACAAGTAAATACATGAAGGACAACTATTTGAAAGCATTATCCCAAGCTTCAAAGTGCACATTGTCCTTTTGAGTTGCTCTGTGAGTGAGCTAATGAAGTTCCATTTTAAATTTTTTTCCTCCAGCTATAAAGGTTTTGTTGCAATATGCCCTAGAGGCAATAATATTGTATTGCTATATTTCCATGTTTATAATTAAGAGTTTATATTCTATGCTATAACTGCTATGATCCTAGAATATGCGATTTAGTGGAAAACTCATATGCACGTGTGGAATGATAAACGGTAAAACCTTATCGCTAGACTCGCCTCTAAGAGTAGCTCAATTGTTGTTAGTGATCATGTTTTCTGGATCTTAGGATATCGTTAGGTGTAACGATAGTCCTATTCATTTATTTTTGAGAATATGACGTTGCAAGAACTATCATATTGAATTAACCCAAACTTGTTTGTTATACTTTGAGGTACTATTGTCACAAGTCAATCGTTATATCACGGAGAGCTAATGTATGCTTTAGTTCCTTAGACCATGAGAGTACCGTAGTCACTTCTTACCGTACGATGGACTTTGGGATTGCCCAAATGTCATCTGTAACACGGTGATAATAGCGACAACTTACGGGTTCATCAAAAAGTTTCAAAAGGGGCTAGATAGCTCAAGAGTGGGATTTGCTCCTCCAACGATGGAGAGATATGCTTAGGGCCCTCTCGGTGGGACGGTATCTCTAACGTCCCAATAATTAAGCTATAGTGATCTCTGACTAATGATGTCATGTCATCACCTTTTGCTAAGCTTAATTTTCAATTACTCGAAACCCAAGTCAAATTCAAATTCAAATGCAAGTCAAATTATTATTTCTTCAAACTGTAAAAAAAATTGTTTGTTGTGCAAATATTCACTAACTAATTTTCAAGAATAAAACAACATCATGTGAATTATTAAAATGTCCTTAACCTAATTAAAACAGTACCAGCAGCATTTAAATTGGCTATTTAAGATAAAACAAATATTTAAACCTTTCCAAATGGCCTGAAACTTTTTGAGCAACTCTGGTATATTACCAGGTATTTATGTACATAGTTTGACCTAAAACAAAAATCAATTGCTAGCCAAAGAAAATGCAAAACAGAGAAGAAATAAAAGACAGAAAAGGAAAGGAAAAATAGAGAAGTGCTACTGTTCACTTGGCCCGACCGAAGCCATAGTGCGTCTTGGCCCAAATTCCACGGCCTTTCTTCAATCTCTCGCTCGGGAAGCCGAACGAGTGCCCGCGCCTGTCCCCGCCTAGCCACCTCGCCACCCGCATCGCTACAGGCGATCAGGGATGGATAAGGGCGCCAGCATCGACCCCTTGGACAGCGCGAAGATCTTTCCCCCCTCCCTGTGCACTGCCGCATCCTCCTCCGCCACGGCGGCCTGGGCCGTCGCCATTGCCTGCTTGCCCGCGTAGCAACCGACCTCCTCTCGCCGCGCCGATGTGTACAGGAGCTCTGCCTTCGTCTGCTTCGTCTTTCCCGCCCGCGAGATCAAGCCCGGAGCCATCACATTGAACGAATCAACAACGTCTTCTTCCTCTGCCCCGTCGGTGATCTCCCTCAACTCCGGCACCTCTGCTGCTCCTAGCCACTCACTGAGCCTCCACGAGCTCCCCGGTGAGCCTCCACCTGTCTCCCCTCTGCTATCGCCTCAATATGGTGCATGCAACTGCTGCCACCATTGCCGTAGCTCTGCTACCGCCGCTGCGCATCTTGCCATCGGCCTAGCTCTACTCTGGTTTAACCGAGCACGCTATCGAGCTCGAGGCATCCCCCTGATGTTGTCCATGGCCTTGGGTCTCACGAACATGAGATGTGTGATACATCTCCATCGTATCTACTTTTTCAAACACTTTTGCTCTTGTTTTGGACTCTAATTTGCATGATTCGAATGAAACTGACCCGGACTGACGCTGTTTTCAGCAGAATTGCCATGGTGTTGTTTTTGTGCAGAAATCAAAGTTCCCGGATTGACCTAAAAATTTACGGAGAATATTTGTGGAATATATAAAAAATACTGGCGGAAGAATATACCAGAGGGGGCCACCCAGGACCCACAAGCTCAGGGGCGCGCCCCCCCCCCCCCCCCAGGGCACGCCCTGCGAGCCTATGGGCCCCCTGGACCTCCGGTAACCCTAACTCCAACTCCATATATATCTATTCGCCAAGAAAAAAATTAGAGAGAAGGATTTATCACGTTTTACGATACGGAGCCGCCACCACCTCCTGTTCTTCATCAGGAGGGCTGATCTGGAGTCCGTTCGGGGCTCTGGAGGGTGGAATCCGTCGCCATCGTCATCATCAACCTTCCTTCACCGCCAATTCCATGATGCTCACCGCCGGGAGTGAGTAATTCCTTCATAGGCTTGCTGGAGGGTGATGGGTTGGATGAGATTTATCATGTAATAGAGTTAGTTTTGTTAGGCTTGATCCCTAGTATCCACTATGTTCTGAGATTGATGTTCCTATGATTTGCTATGCTTAATGCTTGTCACTAGGGCCCGAGTGCCATGATTTCATATCTGAACCTATTATGTTTTCATGAATATATGTGTGTTCTTGATCCTATCTTGCAAGTTATATGCACCTATTACGAGTTATGATCCGCATACCCCAAAGTGACAATAATTGGGATTCTTTCCAGTGATTACCGTAGTTTGAGGAGTTCATGTATTCACTAAGTGCTAATGCTTTGTTCCGGTTCTCTATTAAAAGGAGGCCTTAATATCCCTTAGTTTACTTATGCACCCCGCTGCCACGGGAGGGTAGGACAAAAGATGTCATGCAAGTTCTTTTCCATAAGCATGTAGGACTATATACGGAATACATGCCTACATTACATTGTTGAATTTGAGCTAGTTCTATGTCGCTCTAGGTTATAACTGCTACATGATGAATATTATCCAACACAATTATCCATCGCTGATCCAATGCCTACGCTTTTCATATATTGATCTTTGCTAAGTTACTTTTGTCGTTCCTGTTGTTACAATCACTATAGAATTGCTACTGTTTCTACTACTACTGTTACTGTTGCTATCAAACTATCATACTACTTTGCTACTGATCACCTTGCTGCAGATATTAAGTCTTTCAGGTATGGTTGAATTGACAACTCAACTGCTAATACTTGCGAATATTCTTTGGCTCCCCTTTTGTCGAATCAATAAATTTGGGATGAATACTCTACCCTCGAAAATTTTTGCGATCCCCTATACTTGTGGGTTATCAAGACCTTTTTCTGGCGCCGTTGCCGGGGACCATAGCTCTATTTGCTGAGTCACTTGGGATTTATATATGTTGATCACTATGAATAATCTGAAAGATACCAGAACCAATATCGTTCCCTCTAAGACGAGGGGAGGTAAGGATGTGACGCCCCCGACTCAATCATGAACTAATCATACACGCAAACATGCACGATCAAGCACAGGGACTCACGGGAAGATATCACAACACAACTCTAACACAAATAAACGGAGATCCACAATATTACAGACCCGGGATCCGAAGATCCGAATACATAAGTCAGTCATACAAATATTATCTTAGTACAGACATAGTTAGACAAGTTTTGCCTTAAGAAGGCTAGCACAAACAACGACTCTAGATCGAAAGGCGTAGGCCTCCTGCCTGGTAGCCTCCGATCCTACTCCTGGTCGACTGGCTCGATCCAGTAGTAAGTGCCGTCTGGACCCTCCTGATAGTAAGCTCCTGTGGTGGCATCGGCTCCGGGGCTCCATCGTCTGATGTATCATCAAGTAGGGGAATATGGGGAAAAAGAAGTAACAAAGCAACCGTGAGTACTCATCCAAAGTACTCAGCAAGCAAGGATCTACACTACATATGCAACATTATCAATGGAGAAATGTTGTATATGTGGACTGGGTTGCAGAAATGCCAGAATAGAGAGAAGGCCTAGTCCTATCGAAGACTAGCATCTTCAAACATCTTCACGAAGCCATCATCTTGCAGCAATAGAAGAGAGTAGAATAGCATTTTATTTAGCAAACATGTTGAAGCAAGCTTAGAGATCCTTCCTCGACTCCCTGCGAGAAAGCGATCCCGAAGCTTCAATTAAGTATCAAGTATCCAGTTCAAGTAGTAGATCGGGATACACAAACTGAGCGTCCTTTACCCTAGGACCGGCTATCGATAGATTATTCATCCCTGCAGGGGTGCACTACTGTTACCCAACACGCTCGATCACCTCTGGCCGGACACACTTGTTGGGTAATGCCCGGCCTCGGGAGATCAACACGAAGCAGCGCCCTACCTAGGCTCAGCAGAGAGGTCAGCACGTCGGACTAACCTATGCACCCAGAGGTCTTAGGCCATCGCCCTGGGCACCCTGCGCGTTGCGTGGCTGGCCGGGGTGCAGGCGTGACACTGAACTCGTCAGTGAAGTATCCAGCCCATTCCCGGCGATCAGCCCGCACGGTGAATCGTGACGTCTGATGAGCTTTCGGGAGAAACGTACATTGCAGAGGGCCCCATAACCATTATCCCGCGTGGTGTTAGTGCGTATAGGGCACGTCGACCCACTCAGATCACAAACCCAAATCCAATAGGCTCATTAGTATCACGCGGAGACAATCAGAGTTTCTGAAGCTCCGCCACAATAGCACACTCGAGTGCCCTTCCGGCACACCCGACATCATAGATCACCTGCGGGTACCCACCAGGGTCGACCCGCCTGTAACAAAGGTCAAAGTAACCGTGTGGTCATAGCATCAAGGGGGAAACCCCGAGGAATCACCCTCGGTGAATTCCACTCGACGAAATCATCAGGGTGAATGTAGGAGGCATCACCCTCAAGGTTCACACTAAGGGGTTGCACGATAGAGTCGTATCGGAAGTGGAGAAGGAGGAATCACCCTCGGTGACCACGACCGAACAGCTACACTGCAGAGTATTCATCAGGAGTGCGTTACGAGGTATCACCCTCGGCACTCGAGAGTAACTATGCAGAGTCGTACAACTAAGGGGGGGTGAGGTGATGTGTCGGTCTCTGGTCGACGATCACATTGATCGAGTCGTCGATGATCAAGCAGGGGCAACAAGGGAAGGTGGCGGGGGTCACTGATGGTTCACTACCAACCTATACTAAGCATTTTAACATAGGCAAGTAAGGTAACATTAAACAGGTTACAAAAGCAGGCTATGCATCAGAATAGGAGGAAACAATAACAGCAGCAAAATCTAATGCAAGCAGGAGAAATGGAATGGGCGATATCTGGATGCTCAAGGGGGGGGGGTTGCCTGGTTGCTCTGGCAAGAGAGAGGGGTCGTCAACGGGCTGCTCGTCTGTAGTGTAGTCATACCCGGCTGCAACGTCATCGGTCTCGGCGTCTATCGAGAGAGAAGGAGGGGGAGAGAAACAATAAATTTCATGGCAATAATGCAAACAAGATGCATGACATGACTAAATGATATGCCGGGGTGTTCTACTGCCTAACTAAATGATTTAGTTAATTTAGGAATTTATTCGGATTTATTTAATCAAAGTTGGGCACTACTCATTTATCGAAATCGGTCTAAAAGTTCAATGTTCATCTAGCTAGGGGCATCTGACAAGAATACGACGAGCGTATTCAGATTCGTATCAAAATTCTGAGCGACTTTCATATATAAATTATTTTCATCGGAGTTACGGATTATTTTATATGATTTTCTAAAGTTTTAATCATTTTCTGAATTTAATTATTTATTTAAATTCGAATTATCCAGAATAGTGAATGATGACGTCAGCATGACATCACCATGACATCAGCAGGACAAACCCAGCTGACCATGGTCAAACCTGACATGTGGGGCCCACATGTCATACACAGTGGCCTTAACAGAGGGGTTAAAATTAACTAATTGGGTTAATTAGTGGGTGGGCCCCAGTAGTCAGTGACTAATTAGTGAGTTAATTAACTAATTATTTAATTAATAGTTTTAATTATTTTTTAAAAACGTTTAACGGGGCGGGGCCCATATGTCAGTGGCTGAGCCTGCCCAGTCAGCAGGGTTGACCCAGTCAATGGGTCAAAGTGGGGCCAGGGGGCCCACTGGTCAGTGGCACGGGGCGGGGCCCCAGGCGCCACGTCGGACGCCGGCCGGAGAGCGCTCTGACGAGCTCCAACGCGGCGGAGCGCGCCGGGGAGGCTCGGGATTCGCCCACAGGGCATCTCAGGGGCTGGGGTTGGGCGCGTTCGACGCGGCTCGACATCGCGCGTCGAACGGCGGCGGTGCGGGGTTCTGGGGAGGCCGGAGTCGAGCGGCACGAGCTCGTCGGCGGCGAGGCTCTTTGGGCGAGGCACAGGAACAGCAAAACGGTGCGCGTTCGAGCGATCTGAAGGACGAAGCGCGGCCTACGCGGTGCGGTGAGTGCGTTGGTCACGCGCGGGTGACGAAATGGTCACCGGAGAAGCGCCGGCGAGCAAACGAGGCGGCGGTGGGTTCGGGCTTTGTCGGAGCAGTGGCTACGGGCGGGTAGAGGGGGCAGGGGAGGGCGCATCACGCGCAGGAGCTCACCGGGGAGGCGTGGGGACTGGGCAGTGGGCTCGGGGTGGACCTGTGGCGTAGATCGACGGCGAGGTCGTGCGGTGGCCGAGACGAAGGCGGGGTCGAATGCGGCGTCGACATTGCTTCCCGGTCCCAATCCGGTGTCGAGGAAGAAGAGGGGGACCGCGCCGGAGCTCCTGGACTTGACGGGGCGTCGAACAGGTGCCGGTGGCCACGGCTAGGCCGAGCCATGGCGGCGACGGCGTTTAGCTGCGACGGGGGAGCGAGGGAGAGGGCGAATGGAGCGGCTAGGGTTCGTCCGCGGGGTCGAGGGGCGGCCCTTGTAGGCGTCCGCGACGTGCGGCGTGCGCTCTCGAGCGAAGGCGAGGGGGGTCCAGGTGCGCGCGCGTGTGCGCGTTCGACAGCGAGGGCGCGGGTGAGCAGTGAGGTAGGGGATGGCGCCAGGTGGGCTGGGCCGCGCTATAGCAGTAGGCCTAAGTGCACAGTAGAGCTTTAGGCCTTTTTTTATTTTCCTTTTTCTGTTTCTTTTCTTTTCTGTTTTGCTAAATGTTTGGGCCCTAAATGAATTTTGCAAAAAGTGTGACCTAGTCCATAAATCACAGTGCATTGTATCCTACCACCAAAAACTAGTTTGGGCAAAACTTAATTTCATATTTAATTTAGATTAAATAAAAGGCTATTAAATATTGTTTTCAGCCACTGTTAGAGGATGTTTGAGTTACTTAATTAATTTATTAAATGTTGGTTACAATTTTAGAATAGTCTCTGGAATATTTGTTATTTACTGAACATTTTAGTTTCTATGTTTGAACAAATTTTATTTTCCACTTTAATTTAAATTTGAATTTGAGTTAGGAGTTGAAATGCAATATGATGCAAATGATGATTTGGCACTGTTAATCATGCTGAAGTATCATTATCAAAAGTGATTACTGTGGCTAATGACATGGGGTGTTACAATTCTCCTCATCTATCAAGAATTCTCGTCCTGAGAATTAAGAGGAAGACTGAAAGAAAGCGGGGTTTTCTTCGCGAAGACGATCCTCGCGTTCCCAAGTGGCTTCATCTTCAGAATGATTCGACCATTGAACCTTGAGGAATTTGATTGACTTTTGACGAGTCCGACGTTCAGCTTGATCAAGAATACGAACGGGATATTCTGGATAAGACAGATCTTCCCGCAATTCAAGCATTTCATGATCCATAGCTCGAATAGGATCCTTGAAGCAGCGACGGAGTTGGTATACATGAAAGACGTCATGCACTTGAGAAAGATTTGGCGGCAATTACAACTGATATGCCACTTCTCCTCGACGGGCTAGAATACGGAACGGGCCAATGTAGCGAGGAGCTAACTTGCCTTTGATTCCGAACCGATGAGTGCCTTTCAACGGAGTGACGCGAAGGTAAGCTTGCTCGCCAGGCTGATAGACTATTTCCTGGTGCTTTCGGTCATAGTTGCTCTTCTGACGAGACTGAGCAGTTTTCAGATGTTCACGGACAATGCGGACTTGTTCTTCAGCTTGCTGAACAATGTCTGGTCCGACGAGTGAGCGTTCCCCAGTTTCTGACCAATTCAGAGGGGTTCAACACTTATGTCCATAAAGAACTTCAAATGGTGCCATCTTCAGACTAGCTTGGTAGCTATTGTTGTAAGAGAATTCGGCATACGGGAGAGATTCCTCCCACTTCTTACCGAAGGAGATGATGCAAGCTCGAAGCATATCTTCGAGCACTTGATTAACTCATTCGACTTGACCCTGTGACTGAGGGTGAAAGGCGGTACTGAAGGACAGGTGAGTTCCCATAGCTTCTTGGAAACTATTCCAAAATCTGGAGGTGAAGAGGCTGCCACGATCAGAACTGATCTCCAAGGGAACACCGTGGAGTGACACAATTCGAGAAACATACAAGTCTGCTAACTGACTAGCAGTGATTGTCTCCTTAACAGGCAGAAAGTGAGCAACCTTTGAGAACCGGTCAATGATGACAAAAATAGCATCATGACCCTTCTAAGATCTGGGAAAACCAGTAATGAAATCCATTTGGACTTTGTCCCATTTCCATTCAGGAATTGCAAGGGGTTGCAGAGTTCCAGCAGGCCTTTGATGTTCTGCTTTAATGCGGCGACAGACGTCACACTCAGAAACATAACGAGCAATGTCTCGCTTCATATAGGCCACCAGTATCTCTGACAAATGTCACGGTACATCTTTGTGCTACCAGGATGAATTGACAGAGGAGTGTCATGAGCTTCTTTCATAACGTGTTCCCTCTCATCCTTGAATTTGGGTACGAAGAGACGGCGTTGGAAGAATAGGATCCCATCATCATCAAGATGGAATTCTAACGGCTTTCCTTTTTCGAGGTATCGCTTGATCCTTTCAACTTCAGAGTCATACCGTTGCATAGTCTTAATGTTGTGCTCTAAATCTAGTTCAACAACCAGGATATTGAGATAACCCTGTGGAACAATATGGAGGTTCAATTTGCAAAGCTCTTCATGGAGAAGAGGTTGCGTTTCCTGAACCATATGGTTGCTGCAATAAGCCTTGCGACTTAAAGCATTGGCCATTACATTAGCCTTGCCAGGGGTGTATGAGATATTCATATCATAATCGGCAATTGTCTTGAGCCACCTTTGTTGATGAAGGTTCAGATCTGGTTGAGTATATAGATACTTCAAACTTTGATGATCCATGTATATCTCACAACGGTTACCGAGAAGGTAATGTTGCCATAGCTTCAGGGCATAAATAACCGCAGAAAGTTCAAGATCATGCACTGGATAATTTTCTTCATGAGGACGCAATTGTCGAGAGGCATAAGCAATCACTTTGCGCTCTTGCATTAGGACACAGCCTAATCCTTGACGAGATGCATCACAGTATATCACAAAATCCTTTTGGGAATCCGGGGGCGCTAGCACTGGGGCAGATGTTAACTTGTCTTTTAGTGTCTGAAAGCTTTCTTGACATTTTTCTGTCCACTCAAATTTAACACCTTTGTGGAGCAGATTCGTTAATGGTTTTGCAATTTTGGAAAAATTCTCAACGAATCGACGACAATAACTAGCGAGTCCGAGAAAACTTCTGACTTGGTTGACATTCTTCGGGGGAGTCCAATCAAGAATAGTCTGAACTCGCTCAGGGTTAACAGCAATACCATTCTTGGAAATCACATGACCAAGATAGGTTACTTCAGATAACCAGAACTCACACTTGGAGAATTTAGCATACAACTGATGTTCTCGTAGCTTCTCCAATACAAGTCGAAGATGTTCAGCATGTTCTTCTTCATTCTTGGAATATATAAGGATATCATCCAAATAAACCACGACGAATTTGTCGAGGTAATCCATGAAGATATAGTTCATCAACCGGGAGAAGGTTGCTGGAGCATTTGTTAAGCCAAATGACATGACGGTGTACTCATAAGAGCCATATCGAGTAACAAAGGCAGTCTTTGGGATATCCTCTTCGCGAACACGGATCTGATGATAACCCAACCTCAAGTCGAGTTTCGAGAAGACAGAGGATCCAGCAAGCTGATCATAAAGATCATTGATCTGGGGCAGTGGGTATTTATTCTGGATTGTGTCCTGGTTAATGGGCCGGTAATCCTGAACCAATCGGTTAGTTCCATCCTTCTTCCTAACGAAGAGTGAAGGTGCTCCCCAAGCAGAGGAACTGGGGCGGATGAAACCTTTCTTAAGTGATTTGTCGATTTCTTCCTTAAGCTCGAGAAGGTGGTGCGGGGGCATCTTATAAGGACGCTTCGCAATAGGGACAGTGCCAGGCTTCAAGTCAATGACAAGCTCGACAGCTCTAGCCGGGGGTATTCCTGGAAGTTCTTCGGGAAAGATGTCCGAAAAATCTCGAATGACAAGAACGTTCTTGATTCCTTCCAGAGGTGAGGCGTTCAAAGCATTCAGAACATATATCTGAGCTTCAGCGTCCCGTGTAATGCGGGCGGTATAGTTCACTATCTCATCGGAGGGGTGAAGAAGTTGGATAGCTTTAGTGGCACAATTGATCGAAGCAATGTGATCTTTCAACCAATCCATTCCGAGTATGAGGTCTATGGTGGAAGACTTCAGGATAATGGGCGAAACAAGGAATTCCAATCCCTTAGTTTCAACGGGAACATTGTGTGCCATCATAGTGGTTTGACACTGGCCTCTAGGGGTGCGGATAACTACTGGCAGGTTCATCTTTTGAAATGCAATGTCATGCGATAATGCAAATGCTTCTGACATGAAAAAATGCGATGCTCCTGAATCAAATAATACAGAAGCGGGTACTCGATAGGTGTAAGAAATTATCCGTAGGGGTATTCAGGTGGCTTAGAACTGCAAGGCAGTAGGCACAAAGTATTGTCGAAACAACGAAGAGCCGTTCGGGGCATCTTGTAATAACAAGACCAATGGGATTGAATGCAAGAGTGACTAGTGTATGTAGTTATCCATAAGGATATAACAGCGGTAGGGAATTTGCAAAGGCGGTGTACACAGATGTCTCGGGAAAACATCGAATAGCATCTTCGGAACCTTCTGGTGAAGCAGTCGATCATCTGGAATGAAGGGGCTCTCCGGCAGGAAATGGTATCGAGAACCTAGAGTTATAATTAGTAAAATCATTTAACCCGAACAGAAGAGAGATCAGAGTCCCAGAGTATAGACGAGGAATAAAAGATCCTAATACCACCCAGTTGGCGACGTGGGCCCGTAAGCCACACAACCAAATTAGTAAATTAGTTTTTTGGTTTCTAGACTCAACTTCGACCAAGGAATTTGGAAGGGGGCTTCCTACAGGCAGTCGGCTTTGATACCATCTTGTGATGCCCCCGACTCAATCGTGCACTAATCATACATGCAAACATGCACGATCAAGCACAGGGACTCACGGGAAGATATCACAACACAACTCTAACACAAATAAACGGAGATCCACAATATTACAGACCCGGGATCCGAAGATCCGAATACATAAGTCAGTCATACAAATATTATCTGAGTACAGACATAGTTAGACAAGTTTTACCTTAAGAAGGCTAGCACAAACAACGACTCTAGATCGAAAGGCGTAGGCCTCCTGCCTGGGAGCCTCCGATCGTACTCCTGGTCGGCTGGCTCGATCTAGTAGTAAGTGCCGTCTGGACCCTCCTGGTAGTAAGCTCCTGTGGTGGCATCTGGCTCCGGGGCTCCATCGTCTAATGTATCATCAAGTAGGGGAATATGGGGAAAAGAAGTAACAAAGCAACCGTGACTACTCATCCGAAGTACTCAGCAAGCAAGGATCTACACTACATATGCAACATTATCAATGGAGAAAGGCTGTATATGTGGACTGGGTTGCAGAAATGCCAGAATAGAGAGAAGGCCTAGTCCTATCAAAGACTAGCATCTTCAAACATCTTCACGAAGCCATCATCTTGCAGCAATAGAAGAGAGTAGAATAGCATTTTATTTAGCAAACATGTTGAAGCAAGCCTAGAGATCCTTCCTCGACTCCCTGCGAGAAAGCGATCCCGAAGCTTCAATGAAGTATCAAGTATCCAGTTCAAGTAGTAGATCGGGATACACAAACTAAGCGTCCTTTACCGTAGGACCAGCTATCGATAGATTATTCATCCCTGCAGGGGTGCACTACTGTTACCCAACACACTCGATCACCTCTGGCCGGACACACATGCTGGGTAATGCCAAGCCTCGGGAGATCAACACGAAGCAGCGCCCTACCTAGGCTCAGCAGAGAGGTCAGCACGCCGGACTAACCTATGCACCTAGAGGTCTTGGGCCATCGCCCTGGGCACCCTGCGTGTTGCGTGGCTGGCCGGGGTGCAGGCGCGACACTGAACTCATCAGTGAAGTATCCAGCCCATTCCCGGCGATCAGCCCGCACGGTGAATCGTGATGTATGATGAGCTTTCGGGAGAAATGTACATCGCAGAGGGCCCCATAACCATTATCCCGCTTGGTGGTAGTGCGTATAAGGCACGTCGACCCACTCAGATCACAAACCCAAATCCAATAGGCTCATTAGTATCACGCGGAGACAATCAGAGTTTCTGAAGCTTCGCCACAATATCACACTCGAGTGCCCTTCCGGCACACCCGACATCATAGATCCCCTGCGGGTACCCACCAGGGTCGACCCGCCTGTAACAAAGGTCAAAGTAACCGTGTGGTCATAGCATCAAGGGGGAAACCCCGAGGAATCACCCTCGGTGAATTCCACTCGATGAAATCATCAGGGTGAACGTAGGAGGCATCACCCTCAAGGTTCACACTGAGGGGTTGCGCGACAGAGTCGTATCAGAAGTGGAGAAGGAGGAATCACCCTTGGTGACCACGACCGAACAGCTACACTGCAGAGTATTCATCAGGAGTGCGTTACGAGGTATCACCCTCGGCACTCGAGAGGAACTATGCAGAGTCGTACAACTAAGGGGGGGGGGGTGAGGTGATGTGTCGGTCTCTGGTCGACGATAACATTGATCGAGTCATCGATGATCAAGCAGGGGCAACAAGGGTAAGCTGGCGAGGGTCACTGATGGTTCACTACCAACCTATACTAAGCATTTTAACATAGGCAGGTAAGGTAACATTAAACAGGTTACAAAAGCAGGCTATGCATCAGAATAGAAGGAAACAATAACAGCAGCAAAATCTAATGCAAGCAGGAGAAATGGAATGGGCGATATCTGGATGCTCAAGGGGGGGGGGGGGGCTTGCCTAGTTGCTCTGGCAAGAGAGAGGGGTCGTCAACGGGCTGCTTGTTTGTAGTGTAGTCATACCCGGCTGCAACATCGTCGGTCTCGGCGTCTATCGAGAGAGAAGGATGGGGAGAGAAATAATAAATTTCATGGCAATAATGCAAACAAGATGCATGACATGACTAAATGATATGCCGGGGTGTTCTACTGCCTAACTAAATGATTTAGTTAATTTAGGAATTTATTCAGATTTATTTAATTAAAGTTGGGCACTATTCATTTATCGAAATCGGTCTAAAAGTTCAATGTTCATCTAGCTAGGTGCATTTTACAGGAATACGGTGGGCGTATTCAGATTCGTATCAAAATTCTGAGCGACTTTCATATATAAATTATTTTCATCGGAGTTACGGATTATTTTACATGATTTTCTAAAGTTTTAATCATTTTCTGAATTTAATTATTTATTTAAATTCGAATTATCCAGAATAGTGAATGATGACAGCAGCATGACATCACCATGATGTCAGCAGGTCAAACCCAGCTGACCAGGGTCAAACCTGACATGTGGGGCCCACATGTCATACAAAGTGGCCTTAACAAAGGGGTTAAAATTAACTAATTGGGTTAATTAGTGGGTGGGCCCCAGTAGTCAGTGACTAATTAGTGAGTTAATTAACTAATTATTTAATTAATAGTTTTAATTATTTTTTAAAAACGTTTAATGTTCTGGGGCCCATATGTCAGTGACTGGGCCTGCCCAGTCAGCAGGGTTGACCCAGTCAACGGGTCAAAGTGGGGCCAGGGGGCCCACTGGTCAGTGGCACGGGGCAGGGCCCCAGGCGCCACGTCGGACGCCGGCCGGAGAGCGCTCCGGCGAGCTCCAACGCTGCGGAGCGCGCCGGCGAGGCTCGGGATTCGCCCACAGGGCATCTCAGGGGTTGGGGTTGGGCGCGTTCGACGCGGCTGGACGTCGCGCATCGAATGGCGGCGGTGCGGGGTGCTGGGGAGGCCGGAGTCGAGCGGCACGAGCTCGTCGGTGGCGAGGCTCTTCGGGCGAGGCACAGGAACGGCAAAACGACGCGCGTTCGAGCGATCTGAAGGGCGAAGCGCGGCCTACGCGGTGCGGTGAGTGCGTTGGTCACGCGCGGGTGACCAAATGGTCACCGGAGAAGCGCCGGTGAGCAAACGAGGCGGCGGTGGGTTCGGGCTTCATTGGAGCAGTGGCTACGAGCGGCTAGAGGGGGCAGGGGAGGGCGCGTCACACGCAGGAGTTCACCGGGGAGGTGTGGGGACTAGGCAGTGGGCTCGGGGTGGACCGGTGGCGTAGATCGATGGCGAGGTCGTGCGGTGGCCGAGACAAAGGCGGGGTGGAATGCGGCGTCGGTGTTGCTTCCCAATCCCAATCTGGTGTTGAGGAAGAAGAGGGGGACCGCGCCGGAGCTCCTGGACTTGACGGGGCGTCGAACGGGTGCCGGTGGCCACGGCTAGGCCGGAGCCATGGCGGCGGCGGCGTTCGGTTGCGACGGGGGAGCGAGGGAGAGGGCGAATGGAGCGGTTAGGGTTCGTCCGCGGGGTCCAGGGGCGGCCCTTGTAGGCGTCCGCGGCGTGCGGCGTGCGCTGTCGAGCGTAGGCGAGGGGGGTCCGGGTGCGCGCGCGCGTGCGCGTTCGACAGCGAGGGCCCGGGTGAGCAGTGAGGTAGGGGACGGCGCCAGGTGGGCTGGGCCGCACTGTAGCAGTAGGCCTAAGTGCACAGTATAGCTTTAGGCCTTTTTCTATTTTCCTTTTTCTGTTTCTTTTCTTTTCTGTTTTGCTATATGTTTGGGCCCTAAATGAATTTTGCAAAAAGTGTGACCTAGTCCATAAATCACAGTGCATTGTATCCTACCACCAAAAACTAGTTTGGGCAAAACATAATTTCATATTTAATTTAGATTAAATAAAAGGCTATTAAATATTGTTTTCAGCCACTGTTAGAGGATGTTTGAGTTACTTAATTAATTTATTAAATGTTGGTTACAATTTTAGAATAGTCTCTGGAATATTTGTTATTTACTGAACATTTTAGTTTCTATGTTTGAACAACTTTTATTTTCCACTTTAATTTAAATTTGAATTTGAGTTAGGAGTTGAAATGCAATATGATGCAAATGATGATTTGGCACTGTTAATCATGCTGACTTGTCATTATCAAAAGTGATTACTGTGGCTAATGACATGGGGTGTTACAAAGGAACTGCCATCTAGCTCTGCACTTGATTCACCTTCTGTTTTGAGTAAACTTGTAACAACACCAGCTTCTATTAATCCTGATATGTCGCAAGTAATTGATGATGCTACTTCTGCTATGAATGATGCTTATGATGATACTAGTACTTTGCTTGATAAGACGGTGCCACTGGGTGAATTTCTTGATGAACAACTTGCTAGAGCTAAAGAAATTGAGAATGCTGAAACTGATGAAATTATTGAAACTGAAACTTTTGAAACATCTATTAGACCTAGCTCTCCCAGATATGAATTGCCTGATATACCTGAGGGTTATGTTATGGATGGAGAGGTAGCTAGGGATTTTCTTGCTTGTAAGGATAAAGATGACCTTAAGAAATTACTAGTCAAGTTGAAAGAAAAATCTTTGAATGCTACAATGAAATATCCTAAGTTTGCTAATTCACCTATCTTTGTTACTAATAAGGATTATGAATTCTCTGTCGATCCTGAGTTAATTACTTTGGTTGAATCTAATCCTTTCCATGGTTATGAATCTAAAACTGTTGTGACACATCTTACTAAACTAAATGATATAGCCACCCTATTTGCTCATGAGGAAAAATTCGCTACTACTATATTCTTAAGTTGTTTCCTTTCTCATTAAAGGGTGATTTTAAGATATGGTTTAATTCTCTTGCGCCTGGTTGTGTGCGTAGTCCCCAGGATATGATATATTACTTCTCTGAAAAATATTTTCCTAATCACAAGAAACAAGCTACTTTACAGGAAATATTTAACTTTGTGCAAATTAAAGAAGAGAATCTCCCTCAAGCTTGGGGGAGGCTTCTCCAATTACTTAATGCTTTGCCTGATCATCCTCTCAAGAAAAATGAAATACTTGATATCTTTTATCATGGACTAACTGATGCTTCTAGGGACCACCTAGATAGTTGTGCTGGTTGTGTTTTCAGGGAACGAACTATTGAACAAGCTGAAGAACTACTGAATAATACATTGAGGAATGATAATGATTGGACTCTTCTAGAACCACCACCTAATCCAACTCTGAAGAAGAGGGGTATTCTATTTCTCAGTCCTGAAGATATGCAAGAGGCAAAGAAATCTATGAAAGAAAAAGGTATTAAAGCTGAAGATGTCAAGAATTTACCACCTATTGAAGAAATACATGGTCTTGATACCCCGACACAGGTAGTAGAGGTAAATTATCTCTATAGATTTGATGAAGGTGATATTCCTTATACTAAATCTGCTAGTCAATGCTTGGATGAATTGGATAACTTTATTGTTAAACAAGGAAATTTTAATGCATATGTTAGTAGACAATAAACGAAATGCTTATATGATTGAACACTTGAGTGACTTTATGTTTAGAATTGTTAATGACGTTAGGGGTGTGAGTAAACATGCATCTATGATAAAAACTCAAGTAGAACAATTCCTCAAGTCACAAAATGATTTGCTTAATGAGATGACCAATAAGATGAATGATCATGCTGTTAGAGTTGTGACTAGGGGTGGTAGAATGACTCAGGAACCATTGTATCCTAAAGGTCACCCTAAGAGAATTGAGCAAGATTCTCAAAGAATTAATACTGATGCACCTAGTCCATCTAAAAAGAAAAAGAAAGATGATATGACTTTGCATGCCTCTAGTGAACCTACTGTAGACACACCTGATAATCCAAATGATATTTTTATTTCTAATGCTGAAACACAATCTGGTGATGAGCATGAACCTAGTAACAATGATAATGATGATGTTCATGAAGACGCTCAACCTAATAATGATAAAGATGTAGAAATAGAACCTGCTGTTGATCTTGATAACCCACAACCTAAGAATAAAAGATATGATAAGAGAGGCTTCATTGCTAGGAAACATGGTAAAGAAAGAGAACCATGGGTTCAGAAACCCATGCCCTTTCCTCCTAAAGCTTCAAAGAATAAAGATGAAGAAGAATGTGAGCGCTTTGTTGAAATGCTTAGACCTTTATTTTTGCGTCTTCATTTGACTGATATTCTGAAAATGTCTCCTTATGCTAAGTATATGAAAGATATTGTCACAAATAAAAGAAAGATACCGGAAGCTAAAATTTCCACCATTCTTGCAAATTATTCATTTAAGGGTGGAATACCAAAGAAACTAGGAGACCCAGGAATACTAACTATACCATGCTCCATTAAAAGAAACTATGTTAAAACTGCTTTATGTGATCTCGGAGCCGGCGTTAGTGTTATGCCTTTTTCTTTATATCGAAGACTTGAGTTGAATAAGTTGACACCCATTGAAATCTCTTTGCAAATGGCTGATAAATCAACCACTATACCCATCGGTATTTGTGAGGATGTGCCTATCGTAGTTGCAAATGTTACTATCTTAAAGGACTTTGTTATTCTTGATATACCCGAGGACGACAGTATGGTGATCATCCTTGGTAGACCCTTTTTGAATACTGCAGGGGCTGTTATTGATTGCAATAACGGCAATGTCACTTTTCATGTCAATGGTAATGAGCATACGGTGCACTTCCGGAAGAAACAACCTCAAGTGAATAGTATTAATTCTATTGGAAAAATTTCAACAATTACTATTGGAGGTTTTGAATTCCCTATTCCTACTGTCAAAAACAAAATATGAAATTCTTATTGTTGGGAACATGCATATCCCTGTTGAGTTAAACTAGTGTCATACGAAGATTCTCCGATTTCATGTCATTCGAAAGAAGTTTGTTAATAAGACTTGATCAACCTTATTAATGGATTCCTTTTGACGGGCATGTGGTCGATGAATTTAGTAAACAAAACTTTTTGTACCCACTTTTTACTTTCTGTTAATTAGAATTAATAAAGTAGAAATGCCATGATTATGCAGTTTTCTGAATTACCCGTGCAATAAAAAGTGACCCAAAAAAAAATTCTCAGAATGCCCTGAAAATTTAATATGATTTTTTCCTACAAAATATAAAAAATAGTGGCACTCAACACACCCCAGGGGGGTTCACCTATGAGCCACAAGCTCGCAGGTCACGCCCACCCCCTAGGTGCGCCCAACAAGCTTGTGGGGCCCATGTAGGCCCCCTCACTTATTGCTGCCAACCATGCTCTTCTTTTTCCTCCAGAAAAAATCACTTGCTTTCTCAAACCCGTGTTCTTGCTCATCTTGCTGCCATTTTTGATCTCCTTGCTCGGAACTCTGTTTCCGAAACTGTTTTGGGGGATTGTTCATCGGTATGTCACTCCTCCAATGGTCCAATTAGTTTTTGTTCTAGTGGTTTATTATTTGCACATTTAGCTACTGTTGGTGACCATGTTCTTGAGCTTGCATGTGAAATTTATATGGTTCAAACTAGTTTTGGTGCATATCATGGCCTCTAGACACTTGTAGGAGTAGTTGCTATCAATTTTGTGGTTTACTTTATTTTGAGTTACTAAATTTTTTAGAAAATTTCAGAGAAAGGGAGAACCATGAGAAGGTAGTTAAGGGGCTCAGCGAGCCGAGATTCGGAGGAAACTTCAAAGGAAAAGCCCAAGTACCACCTCCCGCGTGCAGCGGAGGTTCGACCATGTGAGTGACCGAGTGACATATCTTTAAGGAAGCGGGAATTTATGAAGATTTCTATTACTTGGCGAACAATGCCGACATCATTCCCTTCCTCAAAGATAAGTGTGAGCAACATCTCCTACTCACTAATACCTTCATGCAAAGTTTTCACTTTTATCCTAGGAAGGAACCACCCACTGTAGAATTTAACCTTTATGTTGCGCCTAAGGAAACAACACTATATGATTTTTTGCAATGTTTGCAAAATACCTTATGGGGGCAGTCACAGGGATCCACGCCCTAGAGACATGGAAGATTTCATCTCTGAAACTACTATGGGAGAGACAAGGGGAGTGTCAGAAGCGAGAGTGGCTACTTTACATTTTTCCCGTTTTACGTTACTATGCATTATTTGCCAGGAGATGTTTGACTGGTCGGTGGGAAAGTGGATCGCTCAGTTCACCTGACCTTGCTATCTTCCGCCATGCTTTATATGCTCATAGAACTTTTAGTTTGGGCGCCATGGTTGCTCGACGGTTACACACAAACCGTTCGAAGGGCGTTATTTATGGTGGCATTTATGCCTCCCGCCTCGCTACACATTTTGAGATTCCTATTAGACATGAGGAGGCGGAGGAGAGGCTGCTACTCACTAAATATTTGGACTATGCTAGTATGGTGGTGCATCATTTTATTGACGAAGATAAGCACATGCGACTTTGTTATAACTTAGTATTTAGCTAGGGGACTCGTGAGATTATTACTTTGCCTGGACCTTCTTTGTTCGATCTTTATTCAGACGGGTACACTATTATGCCCGAGGACATCTATGCACACTGGGGTCTGACACAACCCCCAGTACCTGAGCCAGCACCAGTACCTGAGCCATATCAGGAGCCTGTTTATCAGTGGGAGCCATAGGAGCTCATTGGCTAGTGGAGCCCTCAGGAGCCTCCGCAGTACCTAGCGGAGGGCTATTTCGAGCCGTGGCCATAGAACAACTTAGGCCAAAAGCCTAAGCTTGGGGGAGTACGTATTTCTCACCGACATTACATTCATGCATCACACATTCATTCCAGTTGTCGGTGTTCATCCCTTTTCATTGTATAATCCATGCTAGTTTTATTTTGCCTTCTTTTTGTGTGTTTGAAAAACTTCAAAAACCCAAAATATTTCTCATTCTTCTTTGGCTTGTTGGGAGCTTTCCATGTATGTAGTTTTTCTCATTTTCATTTTTCTTTCATTTTGCTTGCTTCAGAAAAACAAAAACTCAAAAAATATTTCAGTGTGTTTCTTTGAAATTCTTTTCTTTTCTTGGAGTCGTCGTAAGGACAAGACCACGATGAAAATGTTGAGTGGCTCTCATATGCGTTATTGTTGATCTAACAAAGAGCCCATATTACCTTGTCTTCTCCTTTGAATAAATATTTGCAGATTCCAGCTTAGTCCACGACACGTGCACTCTTATTATTCACACCGTTCGGTCGTGCAAGTGAAAGGCAATAATGACGAAATTTGATGAATTGATTGAGGTGAAGAAAAGCTGGTATGAACTCAACCTGTTTTGTTTTTGTAAATATAATTAGCTCATTGTTCTTGATTCGGCCCATTATGAATAAACATGTTTGCAATGACAATTAGAGATCATAGTTGCTCATTCCATGCTTAAATAGCTAGGAGTGGATAATGGTTTATCTTGTGTGTCAACATGCATTAAAAATGGTTATGATGCAGTATGATAGGATGGTATCCTCCTCTGAATGATTCAAGTGGCTTGACTTTGCACATGTTCACACATGTAGTTGAATCAAAACCAACAAAGCCTCCATGATATTTATGTTCATGGTGATTTATATCCTACTCATGCTTGTATTCAATGTTGATTAATCTCAATGCATGTTTATGACCATTGTCGCTCTCTGGTTGGTCGCTCCTCAATCTATTTGCTAGCCTTCACTTGTACTAAGTGGGAATACTGCTTGTGCATCCAATTCCGTAAAACCCAAAGTTATTCCATATGAGCCCACCATACCTACCTATATGCGGTATTTACCTGCCGTTCCAAGTAAATTTTCATGTGCCAAACTCTAAATCTTCAAATAATAATCCATTTTGTATGCCCGAATCGCTCATGAAGCAACACGGGGCTGTCAGTATCTTCCATGCTAGGTGGGTTATTCTCACGATGAGTGTTTATTTGCTTGTCATTCATGAGAAAGTGGCTGGTAATTGGGATGCCCAGTCCTATGATCAAAATCAAAATATAATAGTGAAACAAAACTCCCCCGGATTGTTGTTGGTATGGAGGGTACCCGAGGATTCGGCTAGCCATGGCTTGTGTTTGCTAGTGGAGGGGGAGTAAAACTTTACCTTTCTATTTGGGAACCGCCTATAATGTGTCTAGCATGGAAGATGTTGAAAACTCTCGGTCGCTACGTTGACAATGAAAGCATATCTCCCAAAATTATATTCATCTCTGTTTTAAAAGCTTCGAGCTCTGGCACCTCTGCAAATCCCTGCTTCCCTGTGCAAAGGGTCTATCTATTTACTTTTATTGCAGGGTCATCATCTTCTTATTAAAGCACCAGCTGGAGAGCAATATTGTCATTTATATGCTTTGTGTTTAGTTGATGTTGAGTATGACTGTGACTGGATCTCTTTTACCATGAAGTACAATGTTTAGTCAGTGCTTGAACTTCAGAGGTGCTCTGCATTTATATTTTGCGGTCTCAGAAAGGGCTAGCGAGATACCATTATGTCATATTATATCATGATTGTTTTGAAAAAGTGTTGTCATCCGAGATACTTTATTATTTCTCCTAGTTAGTTATGCCATTGATGTGAGTAAATGTGATATCTAAGTGTTATTGTGAATATGGTTAATTCATAATATTTGCTAAAAACCTGAACATTGGCTAGACATATTTGCAATAACAAGATCAAACAGAGTTTGTAAAAGTTTTTCTTTGTCACTTTCAGTTTGTCAACTAAATTGCTTGAGGACAAGCAATGAGTTCAGCTTGAGGGAGTTGATACGTCTCCGTCGTATCTACTTTTCCAAACACTTTTGCTCTTGTTTTGGACTCTAATTTGCATGATTTGAATGGAACTAACCCGAACTGACGCTATTTTCAGCAGAATTGCCATGGTGTTGTTTTTGTGCAGAAATCAAAGTTCTCGGATTGACCTAAAAATTTACGAAGAATATTTGTGGAATATATAAAAAATATTGGCGGAAGAATATACCAGAGGGGGGCCACCCAGGAGCCACAAGCTCAGGGGGGCGCCCTGCAAGCTTGTGGCCCCCTTGGATCTCCGGCAACCCTAACTCCAACTCCATATATACCTATTTGCCAAGAAAAAAATCAGAGAGGAGGATTCATCGCGTTTTACGATACGGAGCCGCCACCACCTCCTGTTCTTCATCGAGAGGGGTGATCTGGAGTCCGTTCGGGGCTCCGGAGGGTGGAATCTGTCGCCATTGTCATCATCAACCTTCCTTCACCGCCAATTCCATGATGCTCACTGTCGGGAGTGAGTAATTCCTTCATAGGCTTACTGGACGGTGATTGGTTGGATGAGATTTATCATGTAATAGAGTTAGTATTGTTAGGGCATGATCCCTAGTATCCACTATGTTCTAAGATTGATGTTGCTATGACTTTGCTATGCTTAATGCTTGTCACTAGGGCCCGAGTGCCATTATGTTTTCATGAATATGTGTGTGTTCTTGATCCTACCTTGCAAGTTATATGCACCTATTACGAGTTATGATCCGCATACCTCAAAGTGACAATAATTGGGATTCTTTCCGGTGATTACCGTAGTTTGAGGAGTTCATGTATTCACTAAGTGCTAATGCTTTGTTCCGGTTATCTATTAAAAGGAGGTCTTAATATCCCTTAGTTTCCTTATGGACCCCGCTGCCACGGGAGGGTAGGACAAAAGATGTCATGCAGGTTCTTTTCCATAAGCACGTATGACTATATACGGAATACATGCCAACATTACATTGATGAATTGGAGCTAGTTCTGTGTCGCTCTAGGTTATATCTGCTACATGATGAACATTATCCAATGCAAGTATCCATCGCTGATCCAATGCCTACGCTTTTCATATATTGATCTTTGCTAAGTTACTTTTGCCGTTGCTGCTGTTACAATCACTACAGAATTACTACTATTTCTACTACTACTGTTACCGCTACTATCAAACTATCATACTACTTTGCTACTGATCACCTTGCTGCAGATATTAAGTCTTTCAGGTGTGGTTGAATTGACAACTGAACTTCTAATACTTGTGAATATTCTTTGGCTCCCCTTGTATCAAATCAATAAATTTGGGTTTAATACTCTACCCTCGAAAACTGTTGCGATCCCCTATACTTGTGGGTTATGACCGTGCCATCGAGCTCGACCAGCCCCACCTTCTGTTGCCGCGGTCGTCGTCGTTGCGGTCATCTTCGACTACCACCACGCCTTTCCATACCCCGCACGCGCCCGCCGCGCGTTCACGCATCCACGCCGCACCTTTGGCCTCGCCTCCGGCCGCGCCCGTCCACGTGCGCACCCGCAACCACCTGCTACCGCTGCCGCCCGCCCTGCTACTGTTGTTCGTCTGCTGCTACTACCGCTGCGTGCTGCCGCAGCTGCCTGCAGCTCGCTGCGCCCACCTCCGCCCAGCCGCGCCCACCTCTGTGTGGCCCCGCCTGCTGCCACTGCCGGCCACACCCGTTGCTACCTCCTCCTCCTGCTACCACTCCCTTGTCGCTACACGCTGCGCACCGCTGCTGGTCGTGCGCATGGCCACCCGCCCGCACGCCCCGGTCGGGTCACACCGCCGCTCACGCGCCGCCCAGCCCGCGGCCGCTGGTCACCCCACTGGCGCCCTGTGCTACCGCGCGTGCAACCCCTCCTGGTGACTGGCTTGTGCCACTGACCTATGGGCCCGATCTAATTAGGATTACGGTTAAATTAGTTAACTGATAGTTAGTTACAATAACATGTGGACCCGTGATGTTAATTAAACGTATATATAAATCTGTGGCATTGACATACGGGCCCACCCGCCCTGTTCATCTTTGACCAGTCAAAGTTGGCTGGGCTGACTCAGCGTTGACTGGGGACCACCGGCCCCACATGTCGGCCCCTGTAGCACATTGTTGTGTACACATTGTGTGTGCGCCTAGCAATTTCCATTTAAATTTCAAATTAATAATATTCTAGAAAATCATTTAAACTATGTAAATTCATATAAAATAAACCGTAACTCGGATGAAAATAGTTTATATACGAAAGCTGCTCAGAAAAATATAATGAATTCGATTATGCCATCCACATACCTGCAACACCCATCTAACATAGTGAACATCGACATTTTGCCTCTGGATCAATATACCAAAAATACCTAGAGCTGGGAAAACATTCCCAGATGTTATCCCTCTTCTTTTAAATTTTTTAGTATTGCATTAGGACATATCAACACCACATTTTGACATGGCATGCATTGTGTTGCATTTGTTTGCTCTGTTATTTATCTGTTCCCCCCTCTCCTCTATTCTTTCGATAGACCCTGAGACTGCCGCTGCCCCCATGTACGACCTGTCCTTCTCGGCAGAGCTTCCAGGAAAGCAAAACCCCCTTGACCATTCCAGATATCGCCCATTCCTTCTCTCTTATTCTTGCATTAGATTTTGCTACTGTTGTTGTTCTGGTAGCTCTTATTCTGATGCATAGCCTATTTTTGATAACCTTCTATTGATACTTTATCTATTATCCTATCTGCTTAGAATAGGTAAGTTAGTGTACCATTAGTGGCCCTACACCCTTGTCCATGTCGCCATGCCATTCTATCTGGGTTGACCGAGATGATGGGTCACTATACTGAGACCAGAACACACCTAAAGGCCCTTACAATTGTACGACTCTATCGAGCCATATCAAGTGTGATCTACCGAGGTTGATTCCTTGTATTTCACTCTCGATGACGACTCTGTACTGTAGCACATCTAGTGTGATCTACTCAGGGTGATTTCTCATACTTCACTCTAGGTTATGACTCTGTCATGCAGTATATCAAGGTAAACCTATCGAGGGTGATTCCTCCAGTTTCACCTTGATGGTATGGACCTGAACCCCGACAATTACAATGATAAAGATGGTCGGCCCCAAGGGTACCCGTGAGAGATAATGTGGTAGAACGACAGGGCAGGTGGAGTCCACCTAGGAGAAAGGTGGGCCTGGTCATGGTCCGTGAGTTACCTAGTCGGAGCGACAGCCCTAGTCGTCTCCGCGAGATGCTAATAATACACTAACAGATTTGGGTATTTGACCTGAGTTGGCCGCTGGCCTGTACGCACTAACCACCACGCAGGATAATGGTATATGGGACCCTCGGCGTTGTACGTTCCTTCTGAAAGTCATCCAGATGTCATAGTTCAGAGATGCGGGCTGATTGTTGGGGTGGGCGGGCATGCCTGACCCTAAGGTGGGCCTGGTCCCCGGCCAGTCACGCAACATGCAAGAGTACTTAGGGTGATGGGCCCATGACCCCTTCGTACTTAGGATTTAGACCGGTGTGTTGACCTCTCTAGAGAGTCTAGGTTGGTCTACGGCGTGTTGATCATCCGAGGCCGGGCATTACCTGTCAGTGTACTAAGTATTGGGACTTTAGTACCCCATACTTGTGCACGGGCAGTCGTAGCCAAGCCCGCAGCAAGGCTTGCCGGGGGAATAATTGGAGATTAGTGCAAGATTGTCAAGGGGACACTCAGACCAAGAATCAAAGGATCAGGAGTTAATAAGAGCTGAAGACCGAAGACCAGGCCCCGGCAAGATCTTGCTGGGATGGCTCACAAAACCCGACAAGATTTGGGCCCGGCAAGATTCTATCACTGTGCCACCGCTTCAGCACAGCAACTAGCCTGGCATCCTGGGCCCATTCCTGGATGCGTGGCAGGATACCAGTGGAGGAGAGCTTAAGCGGTGCTGATGGGATGGCCCCTTTTTCCATCCCCAAGGAATGAGGACACCAAAACGGACACCTCACGGTGCATTAATGGCATTTGTCCTAAACCGTCAGTGGTTAGGTATGATTACCCTGTAGCTATTTTACACCTCAATGTATGTACATTTTGCCACTGTGGTGACCCCTTTGGATGTATAAAAGGAGGCCCAAGGCAACTGCTACAGGGGGGAGGATCTTCGGGCCCATTCTGCATGCGTAGCTGCTCTTTGAACGTAATGTTCATCGCTAGCGCTCCTGGAGTTTGAGCTCAAGAACACCCTTAATAAAACAAAGCAGGAGTAGGGTTTTACGCGGATTAGCGGCCCGAACCTGGGTAAAACCACCTTGCGTCGATCATTGGTTCTGCTCTTTGTGCATACCTCTTTCCCTGCCGAATCGTAGAAGGGATCCCCGCAGTCCCATAGGTGTCGTACGCCGACATTACCCATAAAAGTGTGTTCGGCCAGAGGTAATCAAGCGTGTTGGGTAATGTGGTGCACCCCTGCAGGGAAGTAATCTATTCGAATAGTCGTGTCCACGATAATGGGACGCTTGGAGTTGTATCCTGATCTATTACAACTAGAACTGGATACTATATTGAAACTTAAATGATGTTCTGCTCCGGGACCGCTTTCTCGCAAGATAGTCGAGGAAGGATCTTAGAGCATTATTGATGTAAACATGTTACTATATGTTATTATATGCTCCTCTCTTCTACTGCTGCAAGATGATGGCTGCGAGAAGATGTAGCCTTCGATAGGATGAGCTTCTTCCCCTTATTATGGCATTTCTGCAGTATAGTTCAAAGATATAGCCCCATTCCTTTAACACCGATGCATACTTAGTTTAGATCTGATGTAAGTCTTGCGAGTACTTTGGATGAGTACTCACGGTTGCTTTGCTACCTCTTTTCTTCTTCCCGAATGTTGTGATCAGATGATGGAGCCCAGGAGCCAGAGGATCCCGAGCTCAGATACTACATGGAGATCTAGGACCAGGAGTAGTTCGGAGGTCCCAGGCAGGAGGCCTGCGCCTTTTCGATCTAGAGTCGTTGTTTGTTTTTGCCTTCTTAAGGCACCTTCGTATTTGTCTGTAGTCAGACCTAACTCTTGATGTAATATCGGGTCTTACGACCCTGGCTTGTAATATTTTGTTTCTTTGTTTACTTTGAGTCATAGAGTTGTGTTGTGATATTATACCGCGAGTCACTGATCTTGATCGTGCATGTTGCGTGGATGTTTAGTGCACGATTAATTTTGGGGGCGTTACAGTATCCATCATCGTCTGGCCAGACACAGGTGACTAGGTCACAAGGATGCCGAAACATGTCAACGAGAAAGAAGAACAAAACCAGTAATGGGGGTACAGGTATAGTGAGCATGAGAATTACTCAAGAGGATACCGATATATCTCACCTTGGATTTTGTAAAGTATCACGAAGCAAAGGGAATAGCACATGATCACCAAAGGTTCACTCGAATGTCATTCATGTATTCATAGGGATCAATATGGATGTCTGATACGTCTCCAACGTATCTATAATTTTTTATTATTCCATGCTATTATATTATCTATTTTGGATGTTTTATATGCATTAATATGCTATTTTATATTATTTTTGGGACTAACCTATTAACCTAGAGCCCAGTGCCAGTTTATGTTTTTTCCTTGTTTTTGAGTTTCGTAGAAAAGGAATATCAAACGGAGTCCAAACGGAATAAAACTTTTGCGATGATTTTTCTTGGACCAGAAGACACCTACGAGACTTGGAGATGAAGTCAGAAGACCCACGAGGCGACGACAAGCCGTAGGGGCGCGCCCTAGGGGGGGGGGCGCCCCCCTGGATTGTGGTCCCCCCGGGAGTCCATCGACCTACTTCTTCGTCCTATAAATTCAGATATATTCCAAAACCCTCAGAGGCATCCACGAAAACACTTTTCCACTGCCGCAACCTTCTGTTCCCGTGAGACCCATCTTGGGGCCTTTTCCGGCATCCTACCGGAGGGGGATTCAATCACGGAGGGCATCTACATCAACTCTATTGCCCTTCCGATGAAGCATGAGTAGTCTACCTCAGACCTACGAGTCCATAGCTAGTAGCTAGATGGCTTTTTCTCTCTCTTTGATTCTCAATACCATGTTCTCCTTTATGTTCTTGGAGATCTATCCGATGTAATCTTCTTTTGCGGTGTGTTTGTCGAGATCCGATCAATTGTGGATTTATGATCAACTTATCTATGAATATTATTTGAATCTTCTCTGAATTCTTATATGCATGATTTGATATCTTTGTATTTCTGTTCGAATTATCGGTTTGGTTTGGCCAACTAGATTGGTTTTTCTTGGAATGGGAGAGGTGCTTAGCTTTAGGTTCAATCTTGAATGATTTCACCCAGTGACAAAGTAGGGGTAGCGAGACGCGTATTGAATTGTTGCCATCGAGGATAAAAAGATGGGGTTTTTATCATATTGCTTGAGTTAATTCCTCTACATCATGTCATCTTACTTAAGGCGTTACTCCGTTCTTTATGAACTTAATACTCTAGATGCATGCTGGATAGCGGTCGATGTGTGGAGTAATAGTAGTAGATGCAGGCAGGAGTCGGTCTACTTGACACGGACGTGATGCCTATATTGCATAATCATTGCCTTGGATATCGTCATAACTTTGTGCTTTTCTATCAATTGCTCGACAGTAATTTGTTCACCCACCGTATTATTTGCCTTCATGAGAGAAGCCTCTAGTGAAACCTATGGCCCCCGGGTCTATTTTCCATCATATTAGTTTCCGATCTACTATTTTGCAATTTTTTATTTTCAGATCTATAAACCAAAAAACCCAAAAGTATTTTGTCTTTTGTTTAGTTTTATCTATCTCTATCAGATCTCACCTTTGCAAGTGACCGTGAAGGGATTGACAACCCCTCTATTGCGTTGGGTGAAAGTGTTTGATTGTTTGTGTAGGTGCATCTATTGGGGACTTGCGCGTTTCTCCTACTGGATTGATACCTTGGTTCTTAACTGAGGTAAATACTTATCTCTACTGTGTTGCATCACCCTTTCCTCTTCATGGAAAAACCAACGCAAGCTCAAGAAGTAGCAGGTAGAATTTCTGGCACCGTTGCCGGGGAGATCTACGTCAAGCCTACCAAGTACCCATCATAAACTCTCATCTCTTGCATTACATTATTCGCCATTTGCCTCTCGTTTTCCTCTCCCCACTTCTAAAATGATTTTCAAAAAGATTTGCCTTTTTATTCGCCCTTCTTCCGTTCGTCTTTTTGTTTGCTTATGTGTTAGATTGCTTGCTTTGTCACGATGAATCAAGAGAATACCAAATTGTGTGACTTTTCCAATACTAATAACAATGATTTTATTAGTACTTCGATTGCTCCCGCCACTAGTGTGGAATCTTATGAAATTAATGCCGCTTTGCTGAATATTGTTATGAAAGATCAATTTTCCGGCCTTCCTAGTGAAGATGCCGCATCCCATCTAAATAATTTCGTTGAGTTGTGTGATATGCAAAAAAAGAAAGATGTGGATAGTGATATTGTTAAATTGAAGCTATTTCCGTTCTCCCTACGAGATCGTGCTAAAACTTGGTTTTCATCTTTGCCTAAAAATAGTATTGATTCATGGAATAAGTGTAAAGATGCTTTTATTTCCAAGTATTTTACTCCCGCTAAAATTATCTCCCTTAGAAACGATATTATGAATTTTAAGCAACTTGATCATGAACATGTTGCACAATCTTGGGAGAGGATGAAATTGATGATACAAAATTGCCCTACTCATGGTTTAAATTTGTGGATGATCATACAAAATTTTCATGCCGGATTAAATTTTGCTTCTAGAAATCTTTTAGATTCGGCCGCGGGGGGTACTTTTATGGAAATTACTTTAGGAGAAGCTACTAAACTCCTAGATAATATTATGGTTAATTATTCTCAATGGCATACTGAAAGCACAAGTGCTCCTTGTAAAAACACAAGTGCTCCCTAGGTGATTTTGGTAATTAATGTCAACATATCTCTTGTTGGACTAATATTTTCATCTAGTATATTTCAGATAGTTCAGCAAAGGCGTGCAATGGACAAGAGGATGTGGAACCCCTTCTAGATGCTAAGGACAGAAGATTGGCAAAGGCTCAAGACTCTTCATTTCTATTTCAGTGATCCAAGATCACATTGAGTCCATAGGAAAAGCCAATACTATTAAAAGGGGATGAGGTGTTGCTTAATGGTCTACTTGCTCAAAGTGCTTAGTGATATGCTCCAAATCCCTCAGCCACTTTCTCAAATCCAAATATGTCCTAAACCTAAAGTCAAACTCGGCCCCACCGATTTGATCTATCTGGCGCCACCGAGTTCACCTGACATAGCCACTGCCAGAAACCCTAATCGGTTCGGCCTCACCGATGGGATCTCGGTCTCACCGAGATGGGCTTGCAAACTCTCTGTTGCCTATTGCAACTATTTCGGTCTCACCGAAATATGCATTCGGCCCCACCGAGTTTGCTTGACCAACTTTCTGTTTGCTTATTACTAAAATCGGTCACACCGAGTTTGTGTAATCGGTCAAACCAAGATGAGGTTTTACCCTAACCCTAGCACATCGGTCCCACCGAGTTGATTATATCGGTTCCACCGAAAAGCCTAACATTCACATTTTTGACTAGATCGGTCTCACCGAGTTTACCTGTTCGGTCTGACCGAGTTGGCTCATTTGTGTGTAACGGTTAGATTTTGTGTGGAGGCTATATATACCCCTCCACCCTCCTCTCCATCAGAGAGAGAGCCATCAGAACATGCCTACACTTCCACTACTCATTTTCTGAGAGAGAACCACCTACTCATGTGTTGAGACCAAGACATTCCAATCCAACCACAAGAATCTTGATCTCTAGCCTTCCCCAAGTTGCTTTCCACTCAAATCATCTTTCCACCATAGCCAAATCTGTGAGAGAGAGTTGAGTGTTGGGGAGACTATCATTTGAAGCACAAGAGCAAGGAGTTCATCATCAACACACCATCTATTACCTTTTGGAGAGTGGTGTCTCCTAGATTGGTTAGGTGTCACTTGGGAGCCTCCGTCAAGATTGTGGAGTTGAACCAAGGAGTTTGTAAGGGCAAGGAGATCGCCTACTTCGTTAAGATCTACCCGAGTGAGGCAAGTCCTTCATGGGCGATGGCCATGGTGGGATAGACAAGGTTGCTTCTTCGTGGACCCTTCGTGGGTGGAGCCCTCCGTGGACTCGCGCAACCGTTACCCTTTGTGGGTTGAAGTCTCCATCAACGTGGATGTACGATAGCACCACCTATCGGAACCCCGCCAAAAATCTCCGTGTCTCCAATTGCGTTTGCACACTCCAATCCCATCCCTTTACTTTCTTGCAAATTGCATGCTTTACTTTCTGCTGCTCATATACTCTTGCCATGCTTGCTTGAAATGTATTGTGAATGCTTAAACTTGTGCTAAAACTCCACCTCAACTTGAAGAACTTAAAAACTACTACTTTTGCTTGTTGAGGGTCTAATCACCCCCCCTCTAGACCCCTCTTCTCGATCCTTTCAATTGGTATCAGAGCATTGGTCTCCATTGCTTTGGTTTAATCACCATTTGAGGAAGATGGATGAGTCTACGATTGGGAGTATTAGACGTAGAATACCTTTACTTGATGGAGAGTTCTATCATGATTGGAAAAACGAGATGCTTGTGATTTTCAATGAATATCACTTGAGCAAGTACATTACTACCCCTTGCGCCTCCTATTGATCCTTTGCATCCTACCCCCGATGTGTCTCTTGACATGATCCGCAATCTTAGAACTGTTAATCTTATCATTAGAAGATTGCCTAAAAACTTGATTGTGTGTTTGCCTACACTTGAATGTGCTTACACTATATGGAGATATCTCGAGAAATGCTTTCCAAACTATTCCTTGAAAAATCTAGATGAGATTCTTCGAAAGTCCATTTCTTTAAATAAGATGAATTCTAGTGATCCTAAGTTTGGTGATTGTCTATTTGAGCTTCGTGATCTCATGAGTGCCAAAGGAGATGTTGGAATCATTAGTGACATTATCTCTCAAGTTATTAGAATTCATAAATATGAACATTGTCATGGTCATAAATCTAATGAATTGCCTTCTCTAGGTAATGATCATTCATATGATGATGATGTTGAACATGGATATTATGATGAGGATGATGATAGTGACTTTGATCTTGATGAGTCTATGAGACACTTTGGTCTTATAGCTAACCTTCACGGCTACACAGCCGGAGGAAAGGAATGTGTTCTTGATAGTGGATGTACCGATCACATGACTGGAGACAAGGATATGTTTCGTGAGATTGCTGAAAATGACGGCCCTCGAAATGCTTGTCAAGCAGGAAAACAAGTTGGAGGAAGTCATCCCGTAAAGAACATTATGACCACGAGAAGACCGCTTGAGCTACTTCATATGGATCTTTTTGGTCCCAATGCCTACAAGAGTCTCGGTGGTAACTCATTTGGTTTGGTCATTGTTGACGATTTTTCACGATTTACGTGGGTGTTCTTTCTTGATGATAAATCGCAGGTCCAAAAGATCTTCAAAAACTTAGCTAGGAAGGCCCAAAATCAATTTGAAGTGAAGATCAAGAAGGTTCGCAGCGACAACGGAACGGAGTTCAAGAACGCAAATGTGGATACCTTTCTTGACGAAGAAGGGATTTCACATGAGTTCTCGGCTACGTACACACCTCAACAAAATGGAGTTGTTGAGAGGAAGAACTGGACACTCATTGAGATGGTGTAGGATCGAAAGTAGGTCTATAGGGGGGGGGGTGATTAGACTACTTGACCAAATAAAAATGTAGACTTTTCCCAATTTTAAGTCTTGGCAGATTTTAGCAACTTAGCACAAGTCAAGCAATCAACCTACATATGCAATTCTAAGAGTATAGCAGCGGAATGTAAATCATTGCATACGAAGGTAAAGGGAGGGGTTTGGAGAGGCAAACGCAATGTAGACACAGAGATTTTTGGCGTGGTTCCGATAGGTGGTGCTATCGTACATCCACGTTGATGGAGACTTCAACCCATGAAGGGTAACGGTTGCGCGAGTCCACAGAGGGCTCCACCCACGAAGGGTCCACGAAGAAGCAACCTTGTCTATCCCACCATGGCCATCGCCCACGAAGGACTTGCCTCACTCAGGTAGATCTTCACGAAGTAGGCGATCTCCTTGCCCTTACAAACTCCTTGGTTCAACTGCACAATATTGACGGAGGCTCCCAAGTGACACCTAACCAATCTAGGAGACACCACTCTCCAAAAGGTAATAGATGGTGTGTTGGTGATGAACTCCTTGCTCTTGTGCTTCAAATGATAGTCTCCCCGATGATATGTTGATAGTCATCATCTCCCTCCTCCCAATCAAATATGGGGCGCAGACAACCGTCCTTTCCCGGCGGTGGCGCCCCCTATGGCACTCCACCCCTCTCGACCTCATTGACACCCACGAGCTCTGCCATGGCAATCGCAAAAGCTTGGATGCATTCTCCTAGATCCTTGGCAGTCACCATGGCCCAACCAGAGGCCTTAGAATCGGCAAGTTCCATTCCAACGGCAAGGACCGAGCCAAGCTTGATGAGTGGTTCCGATCCCCCTCCCTAGATCAGCTCGAGGAGCTCACGTTTGATGATGGGCATATGCGCTCGCTGCTAACGTCCGTGCTCCGCCTCGCGCCCACGCTGCGCGTCGCCAAGTTCATGAACTGCCATCCCCTCTTAATGACGCGCCCGCTCTTATTCTACCATGACTGAAGCACCTCGAGCTCATCGCTGTCTGCCTCCCAAATGGTGACATGGAGCGCCTGCTCCGTGGCTGTACTACACTCGAGTACCTTCATCTTCAGGCGATCAATGGGTTGAGTAGCTTCCACATCACCTCCATGACTCTCCGGACTATTTATGTGTGTTGCTGGTGCTGCAAGAAGACATCACAAAATGTGTACCATGGTATGGTCATTGAGGACAGACCTTCACTTGAGCGATTACTTTTAGTTGATCAAGAAGCTCCAACAAGAATCGATGTCATTTCTGCGCCGAAATTGACAGTGGTGGGCTACTCGTCTGACAAATACTCCGAACTTGTTATTGGATCCACACCCGTTCAGTTACAACTGCCGCCTTCTACCTCTCCTTCTAGAAATTAACATTATTTCTAATTTTGAAGATGTATGTTCGTCTGTCATCCAAAAAATGATTCCGACAAGCTTGACCCCGAAACTACGCACAATGAAGGTCTTGGCACTAGAACCTATCGGCCCCAACCTGGACAAAGTTGTCAGTTTCCTGACATGCTTTTCTTGCCTGGAGAAGCTATATATCGAGGTGATGTTCCTTTCATGTTAAATGTGAACCATAAGGGAGTTCAATTTTTGAAACCTTTTCCCAAGTTTACAATGACAATGTACTACGATTTCTGAAGGATTTTTGGAGGATTTCAATAGATACATGTCCCCCCCCCATATTGGTTGCTTGATCTATATGGTTACAATCCATAAGCATTTCTCCTTTGGATTCATCTGTACTAGTTTTCTTAGGGAATTTTTCATCCACTCCAACCTCTTGTGAAGAAGGCTACATTTTTCTAGATTGTAATCAAATGCCCATGTTAATCATGTCAGACCGAAGATGGCACGTTAGTGCATTTTACAAATCCTGCAAACCAAATAGGCCCATAGTAGTGTTCAAAACTGCATGTAGGCACTAACACGTTTTCTTCTTTTGCAGATAAGATTAGGCCAGGTGGTGGATAATGTGATACAATATAACAATCACATCGAATGCCTAGATCTGCATCTCTCAGAAATTACTTTGAACTCATACCGAGGGACCTTACCGGAGATTATATTCGCCAGGTTCTTTGTTGTCAGAGCAAGGGTGCTGAAGGTAATGAGGTTTGCCCTACATTTATTTCGCAAAAATGAATGGTTTGTTGATCAGCATCGACGGCTGCAGTAGAATGGAATAGGCTCTGAAAAAGCTGAATTTCATTTTGGAACTTCAGATGACAGAGTAATCGGAAGTCATCGTGTCAACCCCATACATGACTTCTCAATGGCTGACCCCTTTGCAAAAATTATGAGGTTTCGAATCCAGCCTTACAAGTGGTAATATTAGTTTGAACCTCTCTTATATCCATGTTCAGTGGATTAGCGTGGGCCTTTGCAGCCGATGAGCTGAATTTCATTTCTAATATCAGTTTGAACCTTGTAATCTTTGAATTTGAGCCATATAACTCTGGAATTTGAACCTTGTAATATTTCGAGCTTTTGTGGTACAATCGTTGAAATGGCATCGTATGAGACTCATATTGGTAGCACTATTTTGACCTTAATATGCAATGGACTTAGATTTTATTAACTATTCTCGAATGTGTTTACCTTGTCGATCTCATAGCACACGATCTATATAGCTAACTCGACTGCGATCTTCGACATTATTGCACATAGTTGGTTTCTTCAACCATGTGCCCTGTAGAGTGCAAAATTAATTATCGCACTCGAGTGTCCATCATCACCCTTCTGTGTAACTTTGACCTTATCACCCACAGGTAAACTTATGACCGAAGTCATTCCACACACTTCGTTTTTACAAAGATTTTTGCCAATAAATGCCCACGATTTGTCCCACTTTTAGCCGACGCGTGGCCAAACTAGCCGGGCGGGAAGCTTGCACGGTAAACTGCGCGGTTACGCGGGAACAGGCTCACCAACGATACATTTGGCGCCTCTTTGAGCCCACGTGTGGTCAAACGAAATGTGTGTGGTGTTTTCAAGTGTGCACTGGAATCCTCCGCTATGAACGCGGTGACAAGACTTGATGATTACAGGCCGGCCGGCCCCCATTTATTACAGCGGCCATTTAACCCTTGTGGCTCTTCAACCTTTCGATCGCGCCCCACTATTGCAAGGGGCACACCCACCACGACAAATTCTTAGAGGGTATCCTGCGCGGCTCCAATGGCGCTCCGAGCGGCTGCTGACAATGAGTAGCAGTTCACCATGCATGCCGTGGTGGACACCCACAGAAGGTTCACGGAGCTCTTGGTGGTGTACACCAACAACCTGGTCTGGGTGGAGCACTCCATCCACATCATGGAGCTTTTGCTTGCTGAGGAGAAGTACAAGGTGGTCGGGTTCGACCTCGAGTACACCCGCGCTCATGCCGGGTCTCGTCCCAAGGTCGCCGTCGCCCAGATGTGCGTGCGCAATCACGTCCTCGTCTACCACTACTGCCTGGCCACAAGGCCTTGCGAGCATTTTGCCAGGTTTGTCAATAGCCCCCACTACATGTTCCCTACGGTGGACATCACCAACGATGTAAAGGTGCTCAAGAATTCGGGCATCGCCTGCCAGAATCTTGTCGACATCCAGGGCCAATACAACATCTGGGGCAGCAACGAGCATGAGAAGGACTCACTGGTTCACCTCGCCGAGGCCATCATCGACCCCTACTACAGAGACATGAAGTATTCCTGCAACAAGGACAAGCGTGCCTGGCACTCGGCCTGGATGGATAAACTTGACAAAGCTCACGTCGTGTATGCGGCCAAGGAGGCATACACGAGCTACGAGATGTACAGGCGGATCGTTGACATGAGGAAGTGCCTCCTTCCCCAAAACGGCCAGGGATCTAGCCAAAAGCAGAGCAATGGCAAGCGTTGTCGCAACAAGTAGAAGATGATTAGATCCTCATTTCTCCTAGTTTAGTATGCATGTAATTTCTTACTTTGGTGTGTGGAAATGTTATGTGTGTAGTCACTTGTGTAATTGTATGCTTAATTTGGTTATGCAATGTTGTCTTTTTAAGTATATATCTTGATGCTCTGTAGACAGAGCGTAGATGTTGTGCGGACAGAGCAAATCACATCGCACATGGACTAAACAATGGAACTCGTTGGTGATGTTTTCATCAATCACTCACAATTGTATACCAGCAATCATTTGCTCACAACACACACGGCTTGTTAACAGGAATCGTCTGTGTTGTTATCCATCTTCCCACACATTTCCGACTGCAGACCTATTTGCCGCGTATCACACACATCTTGTTAAGTTGAACCATTTCTGTTCCCTTGGCTCAATGCAAACAGTTCATCCGAGTGAACTGTATGCCGTATATCGCACACGCCTTCACCTGGCTGGCCATTTCTTTTGTGTTGCCTAATCACAAACAGTTCATCTGAGTGAACTGTATGCCGTATATCGCACACACACCTTGATATGTCTGCCTGTTTCTGTTGTTCTATCTCATCACAAACGGTTCATGGGAGCGAACTGTATGTCGTATATCGCACACACCTTGATATGGCTGCCCGTTTCTGTTGTTCTGTCTCATCGCAAACAGTTCGTATGGATCCACCGTATGCCCCGCATCGCACACGCACCTAAACTCTGAACCATGTTTGATGTATCCACCATCGCAAATGTTTTGCATCTTTTTTGACGGTTTTTTTACATCACCGTTTGTGATTAATGCATTGCACACAGTTTCGTTGAAGGGTCTCTGATTGTAGTGTCGCGTTAGTAGCATCCTGCAGTAGTGGTAGCACAATAAGTATTGTTGCAAGTAGTGGATTTATCTATCTTCAAGGATGACTCAAGTAGAGTTACCTATTGAGACATAAATCAGGTTATTTTGAAATGTTTCAAAATGTTTTTGGAATGAAGTAGAAATTATTGTAACAAGAAAAAAAATATGTTTCTGCAATTAGATTACATAAAATAATATTTTGAGTTACAAGTTTAGCAATTGCCTGATGAGTTATGAAAAGATTTTCTTAACTTGCACTTCTCGGACACCACTGTGAGTGGTGTCACTAAAAAAACACTTCTGTGATGATACGTCTTTGTCACAGTAGGTCATGATTTCTGTCGTGCATGTACATCCATGACAATTTTATGACAGAATCAAGATAGTCATACATGTGATGTCGTAGAAGTGTTCCATGACAATACTCAAATTATCATCACGGAAGTGTCCACTTCCATGACACACAACGTCATGGAAGTACTTTCGTCAAGGGTAACCGAGACGTGGCATCCACCATAATGGGTCACCGTTAAGCTATCAGGTCCGGTTTTGGATCTGATAACCCGTTAACAGCCACGACTAATGGCGAGTTTCCATGTGTAAAATTCTCATTGGCCGAAGGAACCACGTGTTAACTCCGCGTTGGAACAGATGTCAATCGTCCAATGGACATGAGTCGCCAATGAAACATCAACACATGGCACGGCCCAATAGAGGCCCAGATAGGTTAAAAAGCCGGCCCAGCAAAAGGCCCACAAGATTTTGTCATATACTAATGGGCCGGCCCATTAACAGCCTACCATGTTTTGCGCCAAATTATGGCCCATATCAGATACGGCCCATTAAAAGCATGTGTAGAATCAAAAGTATCTCTATAGGGGGTTGATTAGACTACTTGACCAAATAAAACCTAACCTTTTCCCAGTTTTAGTTGTAGGTAGATTTTAGCAATTATGACAAGTCAAGCAACAACCTACACATGCAATTCTAAGAGTATAGTAGCGGAAAGTAAAACATTGCACATGTAAGCAAAGGGAGGGGGTTTGGAGAAGGCAAACGCAATGGGGACACGAAGATATTTAGCGTGGTTTTGATAGGTGGTGCTATCGTACATCCACGTTGATGGATACTTCAACCCACCAAGGGTAACGGCTGCGCGAGTCCACGGAGGGCTCCACCCACGAAGGGTCAATGAAGAAGAAACCTTGTCTATCCCACCATGGCCATCACCCACGAAGGACTTGCCTCACTCGGGTAGATCTTCAAGAAGTAGGTGATCTCCTTGCCCTTACAAACTTCTTGGTTCAACTCCACATCATGTTGGAGGCTCCCAAGCGACACCTAACCAATCTAGGAGACACCACTCTCCAAAAGGTAATAGACGGTGTGTTGATGATGAACTCCTTGCTCTTGTGCTTCAAATGATAGTCTCCCCAACACTCAACTCTCTCTCTCTCTCTCAGGTTTGGCTATGGTGGAAGAAGGATTTGACTGGAAAGCAACTTGGGGAAGGCTAGAAATCAAGATTCAAATGGTAGGAATGGAATCTCTTGATCTCAACACATGAGTAGGTGGTTCTCTCTCAAAAAATGAGTAGTGGAAGTGTAGGCACATTCTGATGGCTCTCTTACTGAGCAAGAGGGGGTGGAGGGGTATAAATAGCCTCCACACGAACTAAAACCGTTACACACTTTTGACCCAACTCGGTGGCACTAATCAGAAATCTCGGTGGCACCGACCTGTGTAAAAGATATGAACGTTGGAGGCCTCGGTGGGACTGACTGGAACAACTCGGATGAACCGATGTGCAATGGTTAGGGCAAGCCTCGTTTCGGTGGAACCAATTGCATCAACTCAGTAGGACCAAAGTGAAGCAATAAGGCAACAGAAAGGTTGGCATGCCATCTCAGTGGGGTAGATTGCAAAACTCGGTGCACTCGCTGGTACAACGAGCTATACAAACGGGTTTTAACCCCTTTCCGTGACGACATTTTAAACCGTCGCCTTGCTAGTGTGGGCAATAGGGGGGGTCCTTCCCACATGACCCAGAAACCATCGGGGATAGGCCCTCTTGTCACACACGCTTCACAAAATGAGCTCATGTGCGATCGGGCTAGCCATCGCATACAATTATACATGCCCAATTGTTTCCGTTCATAAGTACATCCCACACAGTGAATCCCAGAGAAATGTTTCCCTTCGTATGTACATCCCACACAGTCAATCCAAGGAATATGTTTTCGTTTGTATGTACATCCCACACAGTCAATCCAAGAATAACATTTTCGTTCTTATGTACATCCCACACGATGAATCCCAGACAAACGTTTCCGTTCGCACGTACATCACACACAATTTTCCCCATCAAATCGTCTATGATAGCGTTGCCATTGCAGACGATATTAACAATTTTATCATTTGTATTATTGAGTGCATCATGCATGGTGCGTGAAGAAACTGGGTGGCATAGGTTGTCCATCACACACACTTTTTATGTGGAAAATGTTTGCGCAGGGTGGCCTAACGCAAACAGTTTTCAAGAGGAAGTCATGTGTGATTGTTCATTGATCCAACACGTTTTCTTCCTAGAAACTGTGTGCGTTGTCTGAGGTCATCGCCCACGGTGTTTTCTCAATAACTGTTTGCAATAGAAAATGCTAATTGGCCTATTATTAATAATCCATTTATTAATCAAATTGACATTTCATATTAAGCACACAACATATTTCATTTTCGTATTACAGAACCAGGATTTCATAATTGAAATACATCAGAGTACAACATCATATAACTTCAACACTCAGTTACACCATATAGGCATATAGCTAGCTACCCCGTTACACAACGGCACCAACACCAAGTTTCACATGCAACATCTATAACCTTTGGAAATTAGCATAAAAACGGAAGATAGACAGATGAATCTCATCTAGAAAACTGGTGAAGCGGAAGGCAAATATTGAGCCTTCATTGATGTTGAAGGTCTTTGCAACTTTAGGCCAGTGCCTGTGGATGATTGACCGTCCATCCTTCGTCCTATTTAGGAAGACTTCAATATTGTACCATGGGTGTTGTATGAATACCTTCCTCGCCTCCTGACCATACAGGTGGTTTGAGAGGTAATCATCAATGAACTGCTTTGGAAAGGCCTGAAAACAAGGATATGCATAAATATCTTCTCTAGATTTGAAATGGCACAAAGGAATAAGAAAGACAAGGTATAATAGTTAGTACCATCCTGCAGTGCACTGACGTCTTCTTCATTGTGCAGACAAAGGTCTTGTTGTTTTTTCTCGCTAGTTTCTTTATCCTAACAATCTTTCTGAGTTTCTTGACTTGACTAATATTCATGGACAACTCATTTCCCCATATGCAAAAAGGGTCGAACAGTGGGTCAAAACCTCTGATAGCAGGACCTACATGTGCAAGACCACATTGTTAAAAACCAAAATATTGGAATGGTTCCTAAAATTGCACAATAATGTGCTATTGGACAAAGGACCATGCATGTGCAAACCTCGATTGTAAACCTCAGTGCTTCCCATTGTTTCCCTGCAACACATATAAGGTAGTTATTGATCAGGTTAAGTGAGGGTTGGCATGCTATTAGTAAAATATGTTGATGAAAAATAAACACATTGCAGATTCAGCAGATTAATTGGACCCACATGGAAAAGCCATTTATCCAAACCAAGCATGATTAAGAACTAGGAAATATAGCAAATGTATATGTTTCTCATGTATTTAGTACAACCAAATTCAATTTATTCCTCACATGCATAACAATACAAAATTGTACCCACACAATTGGACATCGCATTGCAGAATTGAACCAAGCAGTTAACTAAACACCACAACAAATGAAGCAGACATTAACTGAGCACCACATTGCACAATATAACATACTCCTAATAGAAGAGCAGACAGTTAACCAAACCAAGCATGCTTAACAACTTGGAAATATATCAATTGTATTTGTTTCTCATGTATTTAGTGCAGCCAAATTCGATTTATTTCTCACATGGCAGACAATAAAAAAAATTCACCCACAACAATTGAACATCGCACTGCAGAATTGAACAAGACAGTGAACTAAACACCACAACAAATGAACCGAACATTAACTGAGCACCACATTGCATAATATATGACATACTAGAAGATCAGACAGTTAACCAAACCAAGCATGCTTGACAACTTGAAATATAGCAATTGTATTTGTTTCTCATGTATTTTGTACAGCCAATTTCAATTTATTTCTCACATGGAGGACAATACAAAATTGCATCCAGAAGAATTGAACATCACATTGCAGAATTGAACCAAACAGTTAACTGAACATGACAACAAATGAACCAAACAGTTAATAAGTGAGCACCACATTGCACGACATATAGAACATATACACTAGAGGATCAGATTGCATGGTAAAAGTACATAGGACAATTCACTAGAATTTTTTAAGGAAAGGCAGGAGCAGCATATGCAACAGGTAAATCGAACATGCTTAACCGGCGTAGCTAGCTAACTGAACATAGGTCCTTATAGTGAGCGAATAAGATAAGCTACTCCTCATCGTCGGAGATATCGATGAAGATTGGCTCCTTGGACTTGGAAGAAGGTGAGGCCTCCACATCTTGGGTGCCCTCCTCGTAGTGGTGAGTTGCATGAGCCGCTCCGGGCACCAACCTGCTGGCTCTCGAGTTGAGGTAAGCACGGGCATGCTGAGAAAACACCTCGTAGTCTTCATGAAAGGCACCGACAGTGGCCTCGAGAAAATGCCATGAACTGTCATTTAAAGCAGCCAACCGCATCGCGGCATCTGTGCGCGAGGCATCGATGCTGGCCTTGACAGCGAGGTGCTCCTCCAAGATCTGGGGCTCCGCACGAATGTAAGCCATCGCGACCTCATCTGTGCGTGCGGCCGTGGTTTGCTTCTCCGCTGCCAAATGCTCCTTGAGCTCCTGGCTATTCTGCATGCACCATGGCTTAGGGCGGCGCTTATTTGGAGTAGGGGTCGGTGATTTAGGTGGAAGGTGTCGCGCCGGCGGTCTGGGCATGTGGGACATAGAAGGAGGAGGATGGAGGTCGAGTGTGGATTACCTGCCTAGATCGATGAGGCCGAGCAGCGTGAAGGAGGGTCGCCGGCGAGGAGGCGGCGCAGCAAGCAAGGAGTGAAGGTTTGAACTTGGAAAGGAAGGCGGAAACAGGGGAAATGTGGCTTCTGGTAAGGAGGGGCGGGGAGGTAGATATTTCCACGGAAGCTGAAAATTTTGGCTCGGTGCAACGAAAATCTGACACGCAAAGTGTCATCAAACACGGTCCCTTATTCAGCACTGTGTACAAAATGTGAACATCACAAATGATTCATATAGCTTACCCCATGTGTGATGAGTTTGAACGTACAAATTTTGGTCCGAATTTCCCTGGTTATAGTGGTCATCCATGTCGTTGCATAATTTGGATACACAAAAGAGCCTACAGCACACCCACACTTCCTAATCGAGCAAGTTCAGCAATTAAATAGAGCTAGCTAACTTAAAAATTACTCTAACAAATTAAAGACCGGCGCTCTAAATTAAACAAAGAGTACTACTCCGGCTGGCGCTCGTCGATCTCCATTGCCTCCTCCATGTCCAGCTCACGCCCGACGATCTCCTGGGGAAGGGGCTCCATGGCATCCATCGCACCATACTCGACAAGCATCTCGCCATCCGCGTACCCCATCTCTTTGGAAAGGCCTCCACGAGCTGGGCGTGGGCGGCCGCGATCTGGGCTTGGACGGGCTCCATCATGGCATGGTATGCCGCGAAGGAACGGACGGTTGCTCCAACGCTCTCGGTGATTGCCAACTCTTCGTTCGTGGGTTGCCGACCGTTGTCAGAGAAGCTTCGTTCAATTTGTGCTATGACCGCCAGGAGCTGGGCGTGGGCAGCCTCGACATGGTCGTGGGCGAACTCCATCAAGGCTAAGACCACCGCTGTGGAACGGACAGCTGCTGTGTTGCTCTCGCCAGTTGCTATCCCCGTCACAGATGTTGCTGCCGTCACCTGAGTAGCAACAACGGCCGTTTGGGCTGCCTTGGCCGCCCGGTCGCAAATTGCGGTCGCTCTCATGTAGCTTGTTAGCACATGCATGGTGGCTGCGGCCGTGCTCTCGCTGGAGTGGGCCGCCGAAGTTGCCCTCACGACGCGGGTCCATGTCCCCATCTTTCACCGGCGATGATTGAACAGTGAAATGATATTTGGGGAGCGAGCTAGTGTGCTTGACGCGCCGGCAGTGGACTATAGCAGACGCACCTTCTCGCATAAGCCATATACTCCGACGGTGCTCCAAGATATTTTGTACTGGATCTCACACGGTTGGTGATAATAAACTATGTGCGATCTACTTGATTTTTCTTCTTGATTTGAAATACATAATGGGGTCACAGCGACAAAGGAGGGTGTTTGAATTGCTAGAACTTTTATCTGCAGTGAACATGCAATTAAAGGTGTGTCGTCAAAAAATTGGAATTATTCAGGGTTCGTTTGGACATTTTTATACATTAACTTGGTTTTCTAGGCATTTCAGGTGCACAATTCAAATTAAACTACATGCACATGCTCTGTTGCACCAAAATGGGCTGTAAAATCATATATGTGTCCATGGGTTGATGCTTATGTCCCATGCAAGAATTGGGGATGAATTTCAAACACCTCGGCACTGTGGCTCACCGGCAAATGTTGAGATACTTGTATTTGAAATTCTAGTAAATCCAAAACTCGTCTGAAATTCATGAACCTTGGCATGCTATCATGGAACGGCATCAACATGTTGTGGTAAATTTTTTAGTCCCATTTGGGGCAGGTTTTGGTATAAGCTTCTCACAAACCAGAGCTTCTCAGAAGAAGCCTCATGGTTCCGGTAGAGAACGTGTCACCTTTGTGGACGAAACGATATTCGTTGCCTCTTCTTGCTTTCAAATTTTTTTCGTTGTCAACATAGAACAAGAGGAGTGTCGTGTTAAATTTTTTAATTTTTCGGGGTTCATTTGGACATTTTTATACATTAACTGAGTTTTCTAGGCATTTATGTGCATAATTCAAATTTGAACTATAGGCACATGCTCCAGTGCATAAAAATGGGTTGAAAAATCAAGTGTGTGTCCTTGGTTCAATGCTTAGGTCCCATGCAAGAAATGGGAATGAATGTCAAACACCTCGGCACCGTCCCTTGGCCGCAAACATTGAGATACATGGTTTTGAAATTCTAGTAAATCCAAAACTCGTCTGAAATTCATGAAACTTGGCATCCTATCATGGAACAGCATCAACATGCTGTGATAAAAAATTGTTCCATTTGTGGCAGGTTTGGGTATAAGCTTCTCACAAACCAGAGCTTCTCACAACAAGCCTCATGGTTCCGGTAGGGAACGCGTCACCTTTGTGGACGAAACGAATTTCATTGCCTCTTCTTGCTTTCAAATTTTTTCTAGTGTCAACATAGAACAACAAGAGTGTTGTGTTATATTTTGGAAATTTTTGGGGCTCGTTTGGATATTTTTATACATTAACTGAATTTTCTATGCATTTATGTGCATAATTCAAATTTGAACTACAGGCACATGCTCCAGTGCATATAAATGGGTTGAAAAATCAAATGTGTGTCCTTGGTTGCATGCTTAGGTCCCATGCAAGAAATGGGAATGAATGTCAAACACCTTGCCACCGTCGCTCGACCGCAAACATTGAGACACATGGTTTTTAAATTCTAATAAATCCAAAACTCGTATGAAATTCATGAAACTTGGCATGCTATCATGAAATGGCATCAACATGATGTGGTAAAAAAATCGTCCCATTTGGGGCAGTTTTGGGTATAAGCTTCTCACAACAAGACTCACGGTTCCGGTAGGGAATGTGCCTCCTTCGTGGATGAAACGAGATTCGTTCCCCCTTCTTGCTTTCATTTTTTTCCTAGTGGCAACATAGAGCAACAGGAGTGTCGTGTTAAAATTTGGAATTTTTCTTGGTTCGTTTGGACATTTTTATACATTAACTAAGTTTTCTAGGTATTTTATGTGCATAATTCAAATTTGAACTACATGCACATGCTCCAGTGCAAAAAATGGGTTGAAAAATCAAATGTATGTCCTTGGGTGCATGCTTAGGTCCCATGCAAGAAATGGGAATGAATTTCAAACACCAGTGCACCGTTGCTTTCCGGCAAAATGTTGAGATGCTTTATTTCTAAATTCTAGTAAATCCAAAACTCGTCTGAATTTCATGAAACTTGGCATGCTACCATGGAATGGCACCAACATGCTGTGGTAAAAAAAGTCACATTTGGGGCAGGTTTTGGTATACGCTCCTCACAAACCAGAGCTTCTCCCAAGAAGCCTCGTGGTTCCGGTAGGGAACGTGTGTCACCTTTCTGGACGAAACGACATTCATTGCCTCTTCTCGCCTTGATTTTTTTCTAGATACAACATAGAGCAACAGGAGTGTTATGTTAAAGTTTGGAATTATTCGGGGTTCATTTGAACATTTTTATGCATTAGCTGAGTTTTCTAGGCATTTTATGTGCAAAATTCAAATTTGAACTACAGGCACATGCTCCGCTATAGCAAATTGGGTTAAAAAATCATATGTGTGCCCTTGCGTCAATGCTTAGGTCCCATGCAAGAAATGGGAATGAACTTCAAACACCTCAGCATCATGCCTCGGCCGCAAACATTGAGATACTTGGTTTTAAAATTCTAGTAAATCCAAAACTCGTCTGAAATTCATGAAACTTGGCATGCTATCATGGAATGGCACCCGACATGCTATGGTATTTTTTGTGTCCAATTTGAGAGAAGGCGCAGTCGAATCAACAGCCAACAAAGGCATTTTGAAACAAATAGCTGCCACCTTATCATCTCAAACATTTGTATAATTTAAATCATGGGTGTTCTGTTAACCATTCACGTGACGCCACGTGTCTCACTTTTAATGGCTAGGAGGTGCCATGTGGACAGCTGCTTGAGTAGACGGGAGGCGTACGAGCGCAGTCCGCTGTGCAGGCTGACCAGGAGGCATGCAAGCTATCCTCCAATGCGCAGGCTCACCGGGAAGTGTGCGAGCTATGACGACCCTGGCTTAATCGTGCAGTAACCATACACGCAAATGCACACGATCAAGCCTAAGGACTCACTTGAAGATATCACAACACAACTCTAAAACATAAATAAAGTCATACAAGCTTTATATTACAAGCCAGGGCCTCGAGGGCTCGAATACTTAGCTCGATGGCATACAAGTGTCAGCGGAAGCATCAGATATCTGGGTACAGATATATTACAGAAATGAAGATAAGCCTTTTAGGAAGGCGGGGCAAAATAAAATACTAAGATCGAAAGGCGTAGGCCTCCTGCCTAGGACCCTCCGAATCCTACTCCTGGTCGTCAGTCGGCTCCTCGTAGTAGTACTCGCCGGGAGGGTAGTAGTAGTAGCCGTAGTCGTCGACGGGGGCAGCTATCTCAGGGGCTCCGTCATCTGGTGGCGACATATGGATAAGGGGAAAAAAGAAAGTAAAGCAAACGTGAGTACTCATCCGAAGTACTCAGCATGCAAGGATCTACACTACATATGCAACATTTTCAAAGGAGGGCTGTTTATGTGGACTGGGCTCCAGAAATGCCAGAATAGAGGGGAAAGCCTAGTCCTATCGAAGAATAGCATCTTCAAGCATCTTCATCGGTCTTGCAGCATTAGAAGAGTGCAGATTAACATAATGAAAAGTAGTAGTAATATCATCAACCTCGCCCAGAGATTCTTCCTCGACTCCCTGCGAGAAAGCCATCCCAGAGCCATACTATCCATTTAATCTCAAGTCATCAGTTCTAGTTGCACCGATCGGGATACAACTCCGAGTGTCCGTTACCGTAGGACAGGCTATCGATAGATTGTTTCTTCCCTGCAAGGGTGCACCAACTTACCCACCACGCTCGATTAACTCCGGCCGGACACACTTTACTGGGTCATGCCCGGCCTCGGCCAAACGATACGCCGCAACCCGACCAAATACTTAACAAAGAGGTCAGCACGCCGGACTAACCTATGCCCCCAGGGGTCTTGGGCCTTCGCCCCTGGAACTCCTGCATGTTACGTTCGCAGCCGAGAGCAGACCTAGCAACCCCTTAATACAAGCGCAGTTGCGTAACCAGTCCAACTCGGCGCGCGCCGCTCAATCGCTGACATCCATTAAGCTTTGGATGAAGTATACGACGCAGAACGCCCATACTATGCCCACGTGATGGTTAGTGCTATCAGGCCAGAGGCCCCTCGGGTCAAATATCCAAACCGTTAGTGGATTAGGAGCACGCGGTAACGAGCAGAGACTCACGATCGATGTGACCCCGTTGCCCCGTCTCGAGGACTTGCGGCAAGGGCGAGGAATGCCCGGCCATGCCTCGTGTTCAACTCTCGAGCACCATCCAGGTCCACCCGAGCCCACATCACTGGCTATTAAGCTCGCGTGGGTACCCCTCAGGGCCGACCCGTCTTTAGTTTCATGTTTCAGTGTAAAGTCATAGTATCAACGGTATCCGTGTGTCTAACACCAAGGGGGAACCAAGGAATCACCCTCGATGGAGTCCCACCTGATATTAACGTCAAGGTGAACGAAGGAGGAATCACCCTCGAGGTCCACACTTGAAGTGTTGCACGACGACATCGTTATCGGGGGTGGTGTAGGAGGAATCACCCTCGCTTACCATGATCGATTAACTAACCTACAAGGTTATCATCAAAAGTGCTGACGAGGTATCACCCTCGGCACTCGATAGTAACCCAGTAGTGTCGGCAACTAAGGGGGAAGTGACGTGCGATGTCGGGGCCTGGTCTTCAATCCCGTTGTTCGGGTCTTTTGATAATCCAGCGGGGCAGTCGGGATATAGTGGGGTCTCTGCTGGTCTCTACCCAAACTATACTAACAGTTTAGGATAAGCAGGCAGGTAACAATAGCAGGTTACAATAAACAGGCTATGCAGCAGATATAGGATAACAGTAGTAGCAGTAACTTCTAATGCAAGCATAAGAGAGAAGAGAGTGGGTGATATCGGAATGATCAAAATGGGGAAGCTTGCCTGGAAGCTCGGTGGCAAGGGTCTGATCGTTAGGAGCGTAGTCGACCTCCAGAGCTACATCAGTCTCGGGAGCTATGTCGACGTTGGGGTCTATCGAGAGAGAAGAGGGGGAAGAAACATATAAATGCACAGCAAACGATGCAATACAGGCATGCTATGCTAGGATGCAGTGCAGGGTTGCCTAAGGTATGTCTAAGTCATTTTTAGTTTCTTTAGGATTTAAGTTGGATTTATTATCTGGTGATTATGCACTATTCATCTACTGGATTCGGCCTCAATGTTGCGGGTTCACCTACGTAGGGGGTTCCGGCATTGAAATAGATGACACGATCAGATTCGTCTCGTCGTTCTGATCAACTTTCATGTTTTAAGTTTTTCGATCCGAGCTACGGTTTAAAAGTTATTAATTTTCAAAGATTTAAATGATTTTATGTCAAAATTATCAGAAATAACCAGAAAAGGAAATATATGATGTCAGCAGGGCATCAAGTTGACGTCATCAGTCAACTACGGTTGACCAGAGTCAAACCTGACCAGTGGGACCCACTGGTCAGTGACACAGTGGACAATCAGAGATTTAAAATTAACTGTTTGGGTTAATTAGTACACGGGCCCCACATGTTAGTGTCTACTAGTTATTCTAATTAATTTTAATTATTAAAAACATGGATTAAGCAAGTGGGGCCCGCCTGGCAGTGGCTGTGGTTGCCACGTCAGCGTGGTTGACCTGGTCAACTGGTCAACTGGACCCGTGGGACCCAGTGGCCAGTGACCCACGCACGGCCACGTCGTCGCCACATCAGCGTCGGCGCCGGAATGGCTCCGGCGAGCCCCTCGCAGCGGCTACCTCGCCGGAGAGGTTCGGATTTCCTCTAGGGGCACCAAATCACGCGCCGTTTGCTGCATTCAAACGGCTGATCGATGCCGCGGCCGTTGGCATTGCTGGTTGGGGTCGGGGTAGTCCTACGCGATGGCGGCGAGCACGAACGCGGCGGCCGGAATCGGGCTTCTCCGGAAACGCGGCTACGTGGCGCGCTCGGGCGAACTAGCTTCGCGGGCGAGCTCTACGTGACCCTAGAATCTCATCGGTGCCAAGCATTTGGGCAAAACGGCACGTGAGCGAGGGAATCGCCGGCGATGGCGGCAACGAGCTACGGGTCCAAGCGGCGCCGTCGATCTAGCACACGCGTGAGCAAACAAAGGGGTCAGGGAAGAGGGCAGATGCTCACTGAGAGGCACACGGAGGCCGGTGGTCAGCTTAGTAGCAGCATCGATCGGCGGAGGGTCACCGGAGCTCCGCGGCGGTCGGAGAAGAGGAAGAGGGAGTTGCGGCAGCTGCAGCAGGGCCGGGCTCGAGCTGAGGTTGTCAGTCGAAGGAGACGAGGCCGGCTGAGCTTGCAGACACAGCTAGCGGTCGCAGGGTCGCCGGTGGCCGAGGAATTGACGGAGGGGCGGCGGCCGTTCCGCTCGGTGATGGTGGAATCGAGCGAGAGGAGGGAGGTGAGCGAGCGGAGCGAGGGGGAAGTGGAAGAGGATGGCCAGGGGGAAGGAACAGAGCGATCCTTATCTCCTCGCGGCGCCCGCTGCGTCGCGGTGTCGAGCGATGGCCGGCACGAGTTTGGTCGACCATGGGGAGGATGACACCGAGGCGAGGTAGGTGGGGGAGGCCTGCTGGGCTGCCTAGGCCGCACTGTGGCTTTGGCCCAGTGCCAGGTAAGCCTATGCCCTTTTCTATTTTTCTGCTTTTCTTTTTATTTATTAACAGAAGTTGTATAGAAATAATTAGGGCTGCCAAATCACTTTTGATAAATGTGGGACTAGGCCACATAAATACTTTGTGAATTTCGTCACTGCCACAAAATGTATCAAGGTATTTGGAGGTGGCTAGGTATTTTTTTGAAATTGAATAAGGCAGGATAAATGCTGCTGGACCACAAAAATAAAATCCAGGGGCATTATGGGAATTTCGGTAAGGTTGGTTCCAATTGTATAATTGACTTGAGATTATTTACAACATTATGAACATTTTTGTTTTGATGTTTGATGAAATAATTTTTTGACTTGCATTTTGAATTTTGAATTAAGGTTGAATTATTTCCTAATGCAATTTTCGAAGATGATCATGATGACATGGCAGCCTAATGAGCTTATCAACAGGGTGAGGATCTGGGGATGTTACACGAGCTGTACGCTGCGCAGGCTCACTGGGAAGCGAGCCCTTTGACTTCCATGGCCACCCGCCCCGCTCGCATCCTCTCCATTAATGGCGCCCGAGCCGCTGTTTAATACGGGCGGCCTTACTGTTCGCCTCCCATTCCCCTCCTGTGGACCTCCACCAACGCCATGGCGCAGAAGGACCATCTGCCACTAGTCTTCCAGTTTGGTGAAGTCGACTCTGAGCCGAACGAGATAGAAAATAAGGAGGAATGGGGCCTCATGGACATGGTCCTGAACGAGCTGGTCGCGGTGGTTGCTACCCCTGCGCCCGTCCCACCCCCCATCCCCGCGCCCGTGCCAGCGACCATCCCGGTACCATTGATGGGCTGGTCGCCGAGCACTATCGCAGCGCTGGAAGCCGCGAGCATCAGTGAGGTCCCCGCGGACCCACGCGAGCTCGTGTACATGCCAGCGCCCATGCCCGTGCCCGTGAACGCCCCTGCACCCAGCGGGACATCGGTCCCCGTGCATTTGCTTGCACCCGCCGCGCCCCCCTCAGCGTCATGGGACACCGCCGTCAACCGCTACGTCGTAGCGCCGCGAGTTGCCATCCTCCCGCGCCCCACCCGTCGATCGCGCGATGACAGGATGTTTTATTTCCATGTGAAGAACATTTTGTGCTACCTTGAAGACTTCAACAACGGCGTCTCGGAGGACGACAACGACAACACCGGCGCAGCATGCCGCCTCCGCCGCCGCCGGAATTATTTTTTTGGGTTTAATACTGTATCTCGATCATATGAATATAAAGTCGCAGTGTGACTGAATGAAACCCATGGTTTGAACAAACTTGCGTTTTCTCTCTGAATGTACTGACTTATCAAACAATTTAAAAAAAACATCAATGGTTTTTAAATTTAAAACACTCATTGCAAACTGTTTAGATAGAACACCCGTATGCAAACCGACAGCTTCCCCAGTAAGCCAAGGAAAAATGTGCAGCGTAGGATTTGTGCAGCTCTTTATCGCAATCATTTTAGATAGAACACCCGTATGCAAAACGAGAGCTATGGTACCTTCCCCAGTAAGCCAAGGGAAAATTTGCCGCACAGGATTTGTGCATCTCTTCATCGCAAACAGTTCAGATTGAAGACGATATGCAAAGCAAGAGCTATGGTTCCTTCGCCACTAAGCCAAGAGAAAATCTAGCGCGCAGGATTTGTACATCCATTTAACGCAAACGATTTTTTCTCATGACCCGTGTGCAACCACGTACATACAATTTGGTAAGATGTGCATCTGTCATATTGGGTATATTGCCATTTGTCAAACTGGAAAGATTGACATTTGTCGATCTAGTAACATTGCCCTTTGTCAACCTTGTAACACTGCCATTTGTCAAAATTTGCAGCTAAAAAACACTAGCACTATCTAATTTTTGCAACTAAAATTCAGTAAGCATAGATTTCATTAATAGATTAAGCAGTTGTTCTTTATACAAACAGTTCAACTCGACAGCTGAACCGACCAAACTTTTCCCCAATTGTTGCCAACCATATAGTTAAATAGCTAGTTCAACTACATATACTAACTAATTTTAAGTACGTTGTACAGTTCAACCACATCTATAGTCAGATGAACTGAACAAAATAGCCCCTAAATACTACTACTACAGAGGGGCTTTGTACTACATCTAGCAGTCTCTCCTCTGTCGAGCGCGCTCAGTAAGAGGTAGAGGAGGAGCCTACCGATGATCTAGACAACTGGAATCTGGTGCGAGCCGCTGCTGCACCTTTAGCGACGCTCACCTCGAATGCCCTCTGCTGCTCCAGATGACCCATCTCGAAGTGGCGGGACTCCTCGTAGATCTCCTCATTCTGCGCCTCTGCGGTGGCGTGTGCTGCGGCCACGGCGGCGGAAAGACTCTTTGTGTGCTCGACCAGGCTCTCCTCTTCCTCCCGTAGGAACTAGATGTAGCGCGCAAGGTTGCTGACGCACATGCGGGGCTCCACCTCCACCTCCCGCCTTCGGGTGGCGGTGGCAGAGCGGGTGATGACCCCGGCGGTCAAAGGTGGGGTGGCGGCCACGGCGGCCGACGGTGGGGTGGCAGCCATGACCACAACCTCCTACCTTCGGGCCACGGTGGAGGAGCAGGTGATGGCCACGATGGCCGACAGTGGGGTGGCGGTCACGACGGCCACCTCCCGCATTCGGGCTGCGGTGGCGGAGCGGGCGATGGCCCTGGCTTTTGACGGTGGTGTAGCAGCCACGGCAGTAGATGGTGGGGTGGCAGCAACGGCAGCCGGCAACAGCTACCGATGGGCAGCAGCGGCGGAGCGTGTGGTGGGTGTTCCACGCATACCCAACAGGGACGCCACGCGCACTACACTATGCCGGGGACTGCGCTGCTGCAGCGGTGTAGCCTCCTAGCTAGAGCTGTCCTCTGATGACGGTGGAGTGGCTGAGCGATGACGACGAACTGGTGCCATTGGCGATTGTGGGAGAAGCAGACGAGATAAGCTACAGGGATGGAGGGGAAAATGAGATGCAAGACTCACCAGTCGTGAGGGTTTATATAGCAGGCCAGTACTACTAGGGAAAACCTTATAAACAGAGGTATAGCAGTAGCGCTAGTTAGAACAGAGCGCTACTGCTACTTAGTAGTAGCTCGTGTCAATAAAGCGCGCTACAGCTATGGTTGTAGCAGTAGCGCGTCTGCACGTAAAAGCGCTACTACTATAATTCCCACACTGTTGCTGGTAGGCTAGGAATAGTACTAGCGAGGCTGCAAAAAGCACGCTACCGCTAAGTGCCTTGTAGTAGCGCGTTTCCTGTATAGAGGGCTACTGCTAAAAAAAGAAAATAAAATGGAAAAGAAGTAGAAAAGTAAATGAAAATGAAAGAAGTAGAAAAAAGGAGAAATGAAAAAAAAGAAAATATAAAGATAAACAAAAGAAAAATAAAACTAAAGGAGAAAGGCATAGCAGTAGCGCTTGTTGCCGCAAAGCGCTGTAGTTACTATAGCAGTCGCGCGTTTTATAAGCCCGCGCTATAGCTACATTCCTTAGATAAAAAGAAAAGAAAAGAAAAAGGAAAATAAATAACTACTTCCTATAGCAGTAGCGCGTTTTGGTAGAAAGCGCTATAGCTAACTTAGCTATAGCGCTTTTTGCCTACAAGCTCTACTGCTATTTTGGCTTAACCCCGCGCGGGCTCAAAATTTTGCTAAGTCCTTTCCCCCAATTCCCCATCGATCTCCTCCATCGCCGCCTCTCCCTCGCTGCCGTCGTTCCCTCGCCGGCCCTGCCCCATCGGAGCCGCGCATCGTCGCCGCCACCGGAGCCGTGCGCCCTCGACACCCCTACCTCCCTCGCTGCCACTGCTTTCCTCATCCGCTCCTCGCCGCCCCTGCCTCCCTTGCCGCCACTGCCTCCCTTGCCGCCAACGGAGCCGCGCGCCCTCGCCGCCCCTGCCTCTGTCGCCGAGCACCTCCCCGCCACCGTCTCTCCCCTCTCTGTAAGCCCCCCACCCCTCCTCTCTCTCTGCCTGTTCTTCCTGCCATGTTTTTTAGTAGTAGTAGATGTTAATTAGTAGTAGGGTTCATAGATAATGTAGTAGTAGTAGTAGATGTTAATTAGTAGTAGTGGTGGTACTAGTTAACTAGGGCAGTAGGGTTAATAGTAGAAGTTTTTTAGTTAGGGTAATAATAGATGTTAAGTAGTAGATAATGTAGATGTTAATTAGTTTAGTAGGATTTAGTTTTTGAATTGAGTTTGTTTAACTAGATGTTAATTAGGGCAGTAGGGTTTAGTTTAGAGTAAAATTTAGTTCAGTAGTTAACTAAATATAATTTTTAGAAAAATTTGTATATGCTTAACTAGGGCTGTAGGGTTTAATTACAAATGTTAGGAAAGTAAGGTTTAACTAGATGTTAACTAGGGTAGTAGGATTTATTTTAGGACATAATTTGAGTTCTAGGGTTCATAATTTTTATTAGGACAGAAATTGAGTTCTAGGGTTCATAATTTTTATTAGGACAAAAATATGTAAAGGTTCTAGGTTTGTAGGGTTCATCCATCTATATTTGGTTTTTGAATTGAGTTTGAGAGAGCATGAGATTTGTGTAGATTTTCTTGAAGTGTCAAACACTAGGAGATGCAAATTTGAAGTGGTCATGTTATATGCAAATTCCTCAATAGTGTTTGCTCATGTTTATCTGCTGTTGTAGTTGCTCATGTACATGTTCTTAAGTGGTCCTGTTATATGCAACATTGAAGTGGTTCGATTGTGCCCAAGTGGCCTTTTGTTGTTTCCAGGGAATGAAGCTGAGTGGCCTATGTTTTGCCGGAATGTTGATTCATTTCCGTTCCGGCAAATTTTAGGTGCTCGATTTGTCCACTTTTTAGCAAAGGTCATGCCGAAATTTTCCATGAATTTCAGCATGACTTGTGCTACAAACTAGGATATATCGAGTGCCCGGGATTTGCCGCACCGGGAAGGAATCAACGTTCCTGCAAAACATAGGCCTTTTTTATGTCATTATTCATTTTATTAGGTCTAGAATTAATTGACTAGATTTAATCATAGGAAACATGGCTAGCAACGATGAAGGATAGGGTTCTGGTGATTGCAACGTCTACGAGGCGGCATATTCTTATTTGAACCTTCTCAACGAGCAACGGTTGTTGCAGGGCCCACCTGTCACATCCAAGACCGACATCGAGACCGGTGCCGAGACTGGCGTTGAGACCGAGACCGGCACCGAGACTGGAGTTGAGACCCAGACCGCCACCGAGACTGGCGAAGCCGGTATAGAACCGAAACCGAAGAGGAGACGTCGATGCCCAAACCAGCTCATCACTCGGCCAACTATGGGGCCATCGGCCCCTTGTGGTTCGGCAAGGGGGACAAGCACATTGCACGAAGAGCGGAAAGCATAGAGCAGCATGGAAGCAATGACACGGGCAGTTTTACCTAGGTTAGGGCAGCCGCAAGGCGTAAAACCCTACTCCTGCTTTGGTGGATTGATGAATGGATGGTGGTGGAGGTGCAGCGCTCTAGCCCGACAGGGTCACCTCGGGGCGGGAGCAGCTACGTGCGTACGAGAGTACGGGGGTCCGAATCCTTTCTAAGGTTGCCATGGCCCTCCTTTTATAGATCAAGGGGTCACCACAATGGCAAATCAGTCATTGCATAGTGATTAGATAGCAAACAGTGCTATCATACCTAACTCTACAGACAGGACAGAGTGCATTAAATGCACCACTTAGTGTCACATCGTAGTGTAGCCCGGCAAGCCTTGCCGTGCCGTTCGGCCACCTTCTCGCCTGCCTGCGTGACACGTCCCTGGACGGGTGTCATTTGGAGGTGATTTCCTATAGAAGTGGCTGCCACGTGCCAAATAACGGCCACTTAGCCAGTTGGGGGCTCGACACCACACCGATCGATGACTTGTGTTGCTGTGAGGTGGAGCGGTAGAGCCTTGGCGGGGTAATCCGCCCTCGGCGTCCCCGGCAAGCCTACCGGGGTAATCTTGAGACTTATTTTTGGGGCAACCTCGTCCCCACCAGGCTCGCCTGCCCGGCAAGGGAGATTTTTCCTTAGTGCTATCTTGCTCCTTTGGTTGGTCTTGGTCTTCTTGATCCGCCCTTTGATTTCTCAAAGAGCTAATCTCTTCTGCTTAGTCCTGTCTTGGATGCTACAACCTTGTTCTCGAGCCTGTGTACAGTCTGGGCAACACACCTGGGGTTTGTTGCACCGACACTTTGATAATTTGATATGTGGGTAGACCGGTGCTTGGGTGCTATTCTTACTTGAACAAACCTCCCACTTATGGTTAACCCCCTCGCAAGCATCCGCAACTACGACAAAAGTATTAAGATAAAATCTAACCATAACATTAAACATTTGGATCCAAATCGGTCCCTTACGAAGTAGCGCATAAACTAGGGTTTAAGCTTCTGTCACTCTAGAAACCCATCATCTAATAACTACTCCACAACGCATTCCCTTAGGCGCACATATGGTTACGTGCCATGTAGTCGATGTTCACATGACAACACTAAGGGAATCACAACATACATATCATCAAAATATCGAACACAAATCAAGTTCACATGATTATTTGCAACATGACTTCTCCCGTGACCTCAAGAACTAAATTAACTACTAACAAATGATATTCATGCTCAAGATCAGAGGGGTATTAAATAGCATAATGGATCTGAACATATAATCTTCCACCAAATAAACCATATAGTAATCAACTACAAGATGTAATCAACAGTACTAGTTACCCACAGGTACCAATCTGAGGTTCCGGTACAAAGATTGAACACAAGAGATGAACTAGGGTTTGAGAGGAGATGGTGCAGTTGAAGATGTTGATGAAGATTGGCCTCCCAAAGATGAGAGGGTTGTTGGTGATGACGATGGCTTTGATTTTCCCCTCCGGGAGGGAAGTTCCCCCGGCGGAATTGCTCCGCCGGAGCGCAAAAATGCTCCTACCCAAGTTCCGCCTCGAGAAGGCGGCGCTCCGTCCCGAAAGTCCTCCCCTTATTTTTTCTAGTTCAAAATGACTTATATACCAGAAGATGGGCACCATTGGTGGGCCGGGCTGGCCACAACCCACCAGGGCGCGCCTGGGGGGCCTGGCGCACCCTGGTGTCTTGTGGTCACCAGGTGGCCCCCCTCCGGTAGTTATTTGCTCCAGTATTTTTCATATATTTCGAAATAATTCTCCGTGAAGTTTCAGCTTATTTGGAGATGTGCAGAATAGGTATCTCTGACATAGCTTTTTCAGGTCCAAAATTCCAGCTGCTGGCATTCTCCCTCTCTGTGTAAACCTTGCATTTTATGAGAGAAAAGGCATTAGAATTGCTCCATAAAGCATTATTATGCATAAAAACATTATAAACAACAGTAGGATATCTTGATGCAAAATGGACGATTCAGGAAACAGGCGGGACCGGAAGCAAACAACATCACACATGGTCCGAACGTAATAACTGTGTGCTATCACACAGAAAACCCCTCTAGGCGGGTAAATATTTTTGAGCGGTTTACACAGGAGCGGGGACAACAAACATCGCACACAGTCAAAACATAACAATCGTATCGAACAGAAAAACCCTCCAGGTGGGTAGATATTTTTGAGATTGGGGGGACAGCCTCGTGGAGCCCAATGTACTGTGGTGATGTCAGTGACAGGGGCACGGGCGTGGCACACGGGTAGTGAAAGGCCTGAGTGAACCGTGTCTGTTGCGTCATCTGACTTGTCTACTGTTTATAAATTTGGCAAAAATAACGCGGGAAAGGGTCAGAACATGAACACACTTGCATGTGGACCAAAAAATATGTATGAAAAGGGTGGTTTGATGTTCAAATACCCAGCGCACACCTTTGATGTGGCACCTGTCTCACAAAGCGCACAGTATTGCTAGCCTCCCCCCCCACTTCGAGTTGGCGGGAGGGGAATCCTAGCTATAAACACATGCCCCCAAATAGCTAGGTCTAACATCTCACCCTACCGTAATGGTACTAAACCTATAGGAGTACATCATGGTCAAACCCCGGCCCCCTTTTGCTTCTAGGCAAAGTGGACCATGTGTGGGCCCATAAAAGTGTGCTTGTGGCACAAGATGGGTCGAACCACATACGAACCACATACGGGTAGCCCAACTATATGTATGAAAAGGGTGGTGTGATATTTAAATACCCAATCCACAACTTTGATGTGGCACATGTGTCTCACAAATTAAGCGGACATCCCCGACCCCACGGAGGTTCAAGAAGTGCGAAGTAGCCCCACCCCCCACAAACACACTTTGAGTCGGCGGGAGAGGGCATCTCACCAATACGTACCATAACACGGACCAAGAAGAATCCACCTTGGTCGTATAACCTCTCTCTTGTTTATGGTCAAAATGATGGACGTCCACGCGACCCCACAGATGGGCTAGCTCGCAGATAACCACGCAATGGAGTAGAGGTTGAAGACAACCACTCCTTGCATGTGGCCCAAACATATGTATGGAGTATTGTTGTGTGGTGTTTATTAGAATACCCAATGCACAACTTTGATGTGGCACCATGCTTTGGAACCGGAAATTCCCCACCGGGAGCGAGGGTTCACGATGCGTAGTATGTATGTCACCCCACTTCGAGCCAGTGATGGGGATTAATTCATGTGTATGTACGTATGTGCTCAAACTTAGGTCTGGAATCTCGCCATGACCTACTACGGTAACACGAACCATGCAAAGAAGAAGAATCCACCATGGTAACCTCTCTCGTCATCAGTCAAAGTGATCATGGACGTCCATGCGGGCCCACAAATATATAGGCTTGCCGCTGATAACCACGTGAGGGAGAGTATTATCCGAAGACAACCACTGCATGCATGTGTCCCAAACATATATGTGTATGGAGGTGATGCATATGCATGTTTGAATACCATGCACAACATTGATATGGCGCCTGCGTCGAAAATCGTACAATCCCCACACAGGGCGAGATCGGTTCATGATGCGTCATGTGCTGTCCCCCCCCCTTTGATCCAGTGGGAGGGATTCATGTGTACACATGCATGCGCTCAAACTATATTATGTAATCTCATATCATGACCTATATACCATAATACAAAATAATTAATCACCTCCTAAGTCAAATTAACCTGTCTCGTTGTCGATCAAAGTGATTGACCAAGCGAGCCCGTAGATGGAAAGCATCGATATCGCCGATAACCGCGTGAGTGAGTGCCAGAGGACAACAACCATATCTTGCATGTGGGCCAAACATATGTATATATATATATAGAGAGAGAGGTGTGTGTGGTTGTGATGTTTGAATACGTACCCAAAGTGCATAATTTTGATGTGGCACATGTCTTGAAAACCATAGAGTCCCCGCACGGAGTGAGGTTCATGAGGCACAGTATATATGCTGGTCCCATGCCCCCTCTTTGACGCATACTATATACTCCTACCGTAACACAAACTAAAAATAATTCTCCTTGATGGTCAAATTAGCCGCTCTCGATGTAGGTCAAAGTGATGCATGCATCGACGATGATCTTGCGGGCCCACAAATGGAAGCATCACACATGAGTGAGTGTCCTAGAAGGATAACCACCGCATGCATGCATGTGGCCTAAAGAGGAGTTGTGTGATGTTTGAATTGCCAATGCACAACTTTTATATGTGGCACCTACCTCAGAAACTAGGAAGTCCCCACACGGAGTGAGGTGTTCATGACGCGTACGTAGTATATGCTGGTCCCCTCCCACCTCTTCAATGCGTACTATATACTCCTATCGTGACACAAACAGAAAAGAATCATCCTTATTGGTCAAATTAATCTACCTCGTTGTAGGTCAAAGTGATGGACGGCGACCTTGCGGCCCCACAGAAAGCGTCACACGCCAGTGAGTGTTCTAGACAACCACCAACGGCATGTGGCCCAAACATGTATGTATGAAAGGGTTGTGTAATGGTTTAAATAACCAATTCATGACTTTGATGTGGCACCTACCTCACAAACGGTCAATCCTACACGGTGGCTCACGACTAGTAGTGTACTACCAGACACACCCCCAGACGCGCGCGCGCGCACACACACACACACAAACACACACACACATCCACCGCCACTACGAGGCATGTTAATATTTTCCGCGGTTAACATATATCTGACAAAAGGAGTGTCATTTAAAATTTAAAAAAAATCAGAGATCATTTAGAAGTTTTTGTACATTGATTGATTTCCTAGGGATATAATGTGCAAAAATCAAATTTTAGCTACATGCACACGTTATAGTACACCAAAATGGATTGCAAAATCATATGTGTGTCCCTGGGTGCATGTTTAGTCCCCATGAAAGAAATTTAAAACATTGAGAATCATATGGACACCAATAGACAGTGATATTGCATTTTTTGTCAAATTTGAGACAAGTTTTGATAATTGGCAACCAATATCGGAAATGAGAGATTATTAATAATTGGCAACCAATATCGGAAATGGATTATTTATTCGAACTGTGGGCATTAGAACAACAATGTACGTGCATGCTTCGGTTAAGTAATATAAAGCAGCATAATTAATCATCAAAAAAGAAAAACAATATACATGCCGCAACACATCCCGTGTGCCGTGCGAGCAGGCATGAGTTGCGGGGATGCATGCGAGCAGTCCGCCGCGCAGGCAGACCGGGAGGCGTGTGTGTGTAGGTGTGTGAATTAACGGGAGGCGTGTTCGCTGCGCAGTGTCACCAGGAGGCATGCGAGTAGCTGTGTGAAATGATGGTAGGCATGCCAAAAGTCCGCTGTACAGGTAGACCGGGAGGCGTGCCAGCCTTTGATCGCCACCCGCCTCGCTCCCACTGCTCCATATTAATGGCACGCCCGAGCCGCTGGTCATAATAGGCGGCCTCACCCCCATTCTCGTCACACACACAATCCTTTCTCTCCGCCTGCATCATCGACGCCGCTACACCGCTCTCAGTCCTCACCGCCGTAAGTGTATGAGGATGCCGCCGAAGCGCCCCATCGGAGGGAGTGGCGACGCTAGAGTTGCTGAAGAACCTGAGCACGACGTGATAATGGAGACAGAGGTTGCCGTCGCTGCCGACGAGGTCTCACTCGACCTTGACATCGTCGACGGCGTCGTGCTTCCACAACCGGAGACGGAGGACGACAACGACTCTGGAGACGACTCCGACGACCACTCCGGCGATGACTCTGACGACGACGGAGAACCGGTTAGTTATATATACCCATTTATGTATCAAATATATCCTAGGGTTTCTCTGGTTACTCTTACCTCCCCCTTTTTGGAATAGAAATCCTATGGTTAAGTTCTCTCAATCCATGAAATCTGAGTAAGGTTCGTTAGATCCATGTAGTCTATTGATTGTTTGAATGGTACAAATGGTAAGTGATTAATTGTTTGATCTGTATACATGATTTCTGCTAATAATTCGACTAGGGTTATTAGTGTTCGTGCTAATAATTCCTAGACAGATCTTGAAAATTGATTTTAAATGTCCTACATATATGTTTGTGCCATTGTTTTTAAAGATTTGTGTGTACATAGATGATTGTGCTTAAAAATCGAACCATAATCTTTGGATATGTCTTAAAAAATAGCCATAAAATCCATAAATTCCTAATCCTACTTTACGACATGTGTCGGTGTATCAAACATGCGTGTTTCATACCCTGATCTATGCACAGAAGGGTAGCAGCTCCCCTGCCGAAGTGATGTTATAATGAAGTTTACAAAACCAAGACAAGCTGCTCTTTGAGAAATCAAGGAGCGCATCAAGAAGACCAAGGTACAAGACAAGCCTCAAGATCAACTACAGAAGAAGTCCCTGCCGGCAAGGTGAACGCCCGACAAGGTCCTTGGTCAGTAAAACCCCGCCAGCTGCCAGTGCTTCACCTCACCGAGCGGCTAGTCGCTGATCAATGAGGTGTTGAGCCCGCAGGTAGTTAGTTAAGTCTTGCTGGACACGTGTAAGCTCATCAGAAGGATTTTTACCTTTATCGACACCCGTCCAAACGACGTGTCAAGATAATCGGAGTTAGCTAGGCAAGTGGTGCAGCATCCTTGCTGGGGCTTCTCCTCCTCACGACACCTAGCGATGCATTCAATGCTTCTTTCCTAACTAGCAGAGTTAGGTATGATAGCACTGTTTGCTATCTAATCAGCATGTAGTTACCTTTTTGCCCCCATGGTTACCCCTTGAGCTATAAAAGGAGGGCCATGGCAACCTTTACAAGGGTTGGAACCCATTCAAACCCCACAGACACTTGCATGTGTAGCTGCCTCCTCCTTGCGTCTTGCCCGGGGGGGGGGGGAAGCTCTCCTTGTACTTGTGCATCCACACTTCTAATACATCAAAGCAGTACAAGGGTATTACACATCAAAGGTGGCCCAAACCTGGGTAATAGATCGTTGCACCCTCTGGTAATCCTGCTCTTTGCATTCTATGCATTCCCCTCGCCGAACCACCACTAGAAAAAAAAGACACATCCGTGACATTATGGGCCGAACGAATTTTTTTCTATCATGCTTATGACACTTCTATGACGATAATTGTGAAAAAACCATGTATCATCATAGATGTGGTGGGCTCCTACTTCTATGACAAAAAATCATGACAGAAAATGGGTTTTCATCCTAGGCGGGCCGGGGACGCACCTGCATGACATTCTTTGGGCCATCCATGACGGAAAAAACCGTGGTAGAAGCGAGGGAGAGGAAAATTTCGGGGAGTTCCTGGTTACGGTGGGTGGTCGGGGCCGAGCGATGCACTGTGGTTTGCGCGTTTCTCTTGTGTACGCGCATGTGTGCGAGGCGTTGGCTAACTGAACCCGAGCGATCACATGTTACTAAACCTAAGCGATCGATCCCTTGGCTGTTAACTGAGCCCAAGCGATTCATTTGTTGCTGACTGAACCCGAGCGATTCCTTCACTGTAGCTGCTAACTAAACCCGAGCGATCGATCACTGTTGCTGCTTACTGAAGCCGATCGAGCCCCCATGCGAGAGGTAGCCAGCCGGTGTTTGGTTGCCTCTTGATGAACAGTGACCGTTGCTACTGCGCGCGTGGTACGTAGAACCAGTCGAGACGTGGTGAGTCGAGCCGGTTGGTTGGCTGTGGATGAACAGTTCCCGGTGGGGGTTGGATGAACAGGACCCCGTGGTGGTAGGCCGTTGCCGCTGGATGAACAGGACCCCGACGAGGCCGCCGCACCCCAGCTGGTTGGGGGTGGATGAACAGGACCCCGTGGAGGCTTTATGAACAGTAGCTAGTGGAGGCTGAATGAACAGTAGCCCCGTGGATGAAGAGTAGGTGGTGGACGCTGGAGGAAGTCGACAGTGGATGAACAGTAGTAGATGGAGGCTGGAAGAAGTCGATGGTGGATGAATAGTAGCCTGTGGAGGCTGGAGCGAGGCACTAGACGGTGGATGAACAGTAGCCCATGGAGTCCCGTTTTGCGGTACGCCACAGCCCTCCCGATGAACAGGACCCCGTTTCGACCATAGGCGCTCCAACACAAGTCCGTTTCCTCTGTTTTACGGTACGCCACACCCCTCCCGATCAACAGCAACCCGTTTGGACCGTAGGCACTCGAATAGAAGTCTGTTTCCTCCGTTCTGCGGTACGCCAGACCTCGTTTCGGCTGTTCCGTCCAAGCAGTTAGGCTCCCGATGAACATGACGCATTCCGTTGCCTCCCGATGAACACGACACAGTTTCTCCATTCCGACCCAGTCAGTTGGCTACCGATGAACAGGGCGCCATTGCTGCCGTCCGTTGCCTCTCCATGTACACGTGCCCTGGTCGTATGTATGCGCAACTAGGCGTTCGAGACCCTGCCCGTATGTACGTACATGGCCATATTTTTTGGCATGTGGCTTTATGTACGTGTACACGATTTAGAAGGGACTGCCTCAACTGCTACGTCAGGGGCTCTACTACTGCATGTGCTGTTGCTTGCTCGGCCACGGTTCATCATTGCAGAGAGACCGATCGACCAGTATGTACGTACACATTCGTGACCAGACATACAATGCTACATACGCTTCGACCGGGTAGGTCCCAGCCGTTAGGGAGGATATGGAGGCACTCCCTTGAGTGCGAAGATATATGTGGTGGGTCCCAGCTGTCAGGGGGAGGAATCATTTTTTTTCTTGTAATAAGGAGGCACTTCCTTGCGTGCGAAGATGTAGCTGGTGGGTCCAGCTGTCAGCCTCACCGTGTAAAGTCGTCTTCCGATGGCTGTCGTTCGTTGACAATGTTGACCACGCCGCGTCGAGAGCACCAAGGCGGTGGACGACGGCGAGGCCTGGTAAGGGAATGATGCAGAGCCGAGGAAGACGAGGCAGTCGATGCCCACGCGGAGGGGAGTACGAGGGTTCACTGGTTCCGCTGCGGCGTGAGGCTGCCGTTGCCGGAGAATAACATGGGGTGTGGGTGAAAAGAGGGAAGGCCTAGCCGGCAGTGGGATTAGGGTGGGGTGGTGAGGCCTGCGCGGCAGCACTGCCGCCCATGGGAGGTAGGAGCAGGCGGTCCCGCCGACGCTGGTTTGGGCGGCTGGACCAAGAAGATCAGAGGTTGAAGAAGCAGCACGGCTATTGGATTAACATCCAACGGTCCAGCTGCTAGAATCATTTGTTGACTAAGTTGACAAAGCCCTACGTACGCATCAGCTTAGTAGGCCCACAAGTCAGCGTACTAAGGAGGCACTTGCTTGTGTGGGTCCCTACTGTCAGCCTCTCCACTTACATCCCTCTTCTGATGGCTGTCGTTTGTTGACCATGTTGACCATGCTGCGCCGAGAGCACCAACGCGATGGACGACGGCGAGGCCCAGGAAGGGAATGACCCGGAGCCAGTGAAGCCATAGTAGTGGATGCCCACGCTGAGGGGAGTACGAGGGATGACTGGTCGGTTGCGGGGTGAGGCTGCCATCACCGGAAAATAACAGGAGGTGCGGGTGGGTAGAGGGATGGCCTGGCCAAAGGTGGGAGTAGGGTGGGCCAGTGAGGCCTGCGCGGCAGCACAGCTGGCTACGGAAGGAGGGAGCAGGCAGTCCCGCCGGTGCTGGTTTGAGCGGTTGGAGCAGGTAGAGCAGAGATTCAAGAATCACGACGGCGGTTGGATGGACATCCAACAGTCACTGCTCTGTGTTGACTAAGTTGACAAAGCCTTGCGTATGCGTAAAAAAAAATTAGGACAACGTCATCGTCAACCTAGTAGGCCCACAAGTCAGCATCCAAATCTGTGGAAAACAGCATACGACCCATTTGCCATTATTATTAATAATTTACAACCCATTTTCTAATTCTTAAGGATATTTTGAAGCCCATATTCTTTTTGTTAGCATTACAGACCATAGTCTGGCCACTGCTAAAAAATTCAACAAAATTTTGCATATTTCGGTGGGGTCCAAACTCTTTTAATCACGAAATTTTGAGTCACATTAAAAATAATTATAAAAATAATTTTATTTCAAATTAAAATACAATGAAATTTTCCCCGCAAAAAAACCAATGAAATTTAAAATCTTGAAATCCTGAAAAAACGAAATTTGAATCTAGTTGCCGGTTTTCTATGTTTCTAAAATTTACAGCCCATTTGTTACTACTTATAGCCCATTTTTTGGTGAAGCCGAATACATACCTCCTTGTCTTTACAGATTTGCAGCCCAGCAGGGCTGAGAAAAGCATGTAGGCCTGGGTTGGGTATTGTCCAAAACAAAATAGAACTAGGCTAGCCATTTTCAGAAAGAAAATTAATATCAACTAGGCTCGTCGTGTGCTTAAATAAAAGCCTGGGCTCCGTCTCTACAACTGGGCGAGCAGCTGGGTCCCTGTTGTTACGATATTTCTCTCTTTAATAAAGGAAATGGCAAGCCATTTGCCTTATTTCAAAGAAAATATGACAGTCACAGCCGAGTTGAAAAGGGCAACAACATCCAACTCAAGCTTACAAACGGTACGAAAGGCCAAGGATTAATTGTTCATGAAATTTAGACAAAACCCATATTGAACATGGCAATAACATCTAATCCAACCACTGTTTTTGGCAGTCACAAACAAATGGATCGATCTGATCCATAAAATCAACATCCTGTGCGAATTTTTTTACTGGAACATGACCACAAGTTGTAAATAGAAGCCGAGCATGTTCAGAAGCCCATTTGTCCACCTGAAACTTATTTTTTTGCTGTTCAACCTATCCGTCCATGAGAAATTTCTTGTTGAAAAACTTAAGCCTCATGGACAGTAGTAACCTCGCATTCAACAGGAAGAATGTGACAAAACTTTTGTTTGCCTGGTTGGACGCATATCCTTCCATTGTTATTGTTCTCAAACGAATGTCATGAGAACTAAGAAAATCCTAGTGCTTATTATGCCACTGATTGGTTATATGTTTTTCTCCATGTGTTAGTGCCTAAGTAGACATGAAGATTGAAAATAGTTAAGGTCTAAAAAAAGAGTATGTCGAATGAGCGACAGCTTAACAGTTAATTCTAGTACAATATATACGGGGCTTTCGATGGCTGAATTCAATGTGCATGAAATCATCACCTTTATATACAAATTCCCCAGACATGGAAAGCATCGCAGTAAGCCAATAATTGTGTTTAGATCATAACTAAACAGTCCGATGTATAAGATCTTGACAGAATCTAGCACCATTGATAGGCTATCCATGGATGAACTCTTCATTGAGCATATAACATAATATTAGTACCCAAAGTCTACTCCAAGATGATATAAAACTTATGCGCACAAATGAAAAATTCAGCTTATGATTACAAATGTGTAGCTGATAATATAAGGTACCTGAATAAGTGTGAAGCTAAACACCAACTTCTGATAATTAAACGGACCAGGAATTACACCCAAGGTCTCCAGTTTAGGGGTAGAGACAATAGTTATTTGGGAAGGTATATAACAATAATGAAGGAGCAACCTTTGTAGTGAAGGGGCATCTTCGATGATGAGATGCTGTCCTTCAAAACAAATTCCAATGATTTTAAGGTGAGGCGACTTTATTTGGAGACAACTGATAGGGATTTCTATTCCCAAAACAATCAGCAAGCGCTCCAGGGCAGGGCAACTGGAGTGGATGATGTTGTGCAGTGAGGCCTCCGACAGATAAACCACCACAAGCGAAAGTTTTTTTAGCAGTGGGAGTCAAAGCATTTGTACCAAATTGTCTGGTCGATGGCACCAGGCGAAGGTGGCGGTGTGGAGAGAGGAGGAAAACCACGAGATGGACAACGGTGGTGTGGGCACAAATTCTGGGCCTTCAGTTCGTGGTATGTAATTTTTGTGGTAATGGTAGAACTCAAACTGTTGGAGATTTTTGAATTCAGGGGATGTCAGCCAGGTGTTCACCGTGCAGGGTATGGACAGCAGGTAGCTTGTCGGGATGCAGAGGCGTTGAACGGAGCCCTGGTGGGAGGAGATGATGGCTCTGAGGAGTTCAAAATCATGAACGACAGAAAGCTGACGACAGTCAAGATTAAGGGGCGTGGCGCGCCATAGAGGGCGCCACCGAATTGAGAGGACTTGGGTGCGGCAGCAATCCTTGGTGTTGAGAAGCGAGATGATCTCCCCAACGATGTCGTCCGGGAGATCGCTAATGAGGTTCACCCAAGATTCTATGGGTTCCTCAGATCCGGGGGGGGGGGGCTCACTGCCTCTCCCCGCGCTGCTGGGTGCGGGATCTACAACCGGCGTCGCCGCTGGCGGGATCCTCATCTTCTTGGCGCTAGGGCCAGCCAACTCCATTTTCCTTGCGGGCGTCGCGCCGAGCTCACGGGTTTGAGCAGAGTAGCAAGAGACGAGCCTAGTGGCAGTGCGAGTGGGGAAGAAGGAGGGTTGGGGTTTTCTGTAGGAGCGAGGAAGAAGAGGAGCATGCATTTTCTGTACGAGTGAGGAAGAAGGTGAGCGAGGGTTTTCTATACGAGTGAGGAAGATGGGGAGTGGGGGGAATTAGGGGGAGACGGAAGCGGGAGAGTCCAGCGAGCTACAGTAAGTGGAGGTGAGGAGGAAGGAGGGTTTTTCTGGCAAAAAATATGGCTTTTCCTCGCAAAAAACAAAAACAAATGGGCTTTAAGATCTACAGGCTTTTGTATCGACCTAGTCGGCTGCCCGTGTTTCGTACTGGATGGCCTTGTACTAGAGGCAGCCCATTAGAGACACCCTCTAGCTCTCCATATTATTGCCCATTTGAAAGAAAAAAAGAGATGTGTCAGGGTACGACACCTATGGGATCCCGAGAGACCCCTTTACGATTCGGCGGGGGGAGAGGTATACGCAAAGAGCAGAACCAACGATCGACGCAGGAAGTTTTTACCCAGGTTCGGGCCGCTGATCAGCATAAAACCCTACTCCTGCTTTGTGTTCTTATTAATGTTTTTGACCCCAACCTTCAGGAGCGCTCGCTATGAACAGTACGTTCAAAGAGCAGCTACGCATGCAGAATGGGCCAGAAGTTCTCCTCCTCTGTAGCAGTTGCCTTGGGCCTCCTTTTATATGCTGAAAGGGGTCACCACAGTGGCAAAATGTACATACATTGAGGTCTAAAGTAGCTATAGGGTATCATACCTAACCCCTGACGGACTAGGACAAACGCATTTAATGCACCGTGAGGTGTCCGTTTAGGTGTCCTCACTTTCTTGGGGATGGAAAAAGGGGCCATCCCATCAGCACCGCTTAAGCTCTCCTCCACTGGCGCGTTGCCACGCATCCAGAGAAGGACCCAGAATGTCAGGCTTGTTACTGTGCCGAAGCGGTGGCACAGTGGCAGAATCTTGCCGGGCGCCGAAGCTTGCCGGGCACCAAGCCTTGCCAGGCGCCGCGGGGCCACCCCGGCAAGATCTTGCCGGGGAAGCTGGCCTTCGGATTCCAGCTCTTCTTATCTGCTGATCCTCAGATCTCTGACTTGCTGATTTCTTTGGTGGCTTGAATCGACCTCGAACTGCTTCCCAGCAAGCCTTGCCGCGAGGATGGCTACAACTGCCCATGCACAAGTACGGGGTACTAGTGGCCCAATACTTAGTACACCGACAGGAGCCCCCGGGCCTAGGCCATACACGAGTGCGAGGCGTTGTTGGGCTAGGCCCAAACAGTGCACGGGCACGCGTGGCAGGGGATTAACTGCTCGTAAATATCTCGTTTTACTGTGCCCCCCACTACACGCACCGAGCGCGCGACGTGTGAAGTGTGCCTCAAAGGCTGCAACTGCCACGCGCCTATAGAGGCGCATTCACATTGGTGAATAAAAGAGGCGGCCCCGCTTCTTCCCCATAAAAAGGAGAAGCCGCAGAGGCACAAGCCTATTTACCCCCCTCTTCTTCTCAATCTGGCCGTCGCCATCGCCTTCCTCCTCTCGAGCTCAGAGCGAAGCTTTTTCCTCTTCCGCCCGCCGCTTCCACGCTCGCTCCACCCCCGGCTTCCGCCCTCACAGCCGCCATGCCGCCCAGGGCCAGCAAAGGCAAGGGCAAGGAAGCGAAAGCTGATGTCCCGGAGAGCGAACTGGTGAAGATGCGGAAGAAATATGTCGTCTTCCCCCCATCGCTCGATGCTGAAGCTCTGAAGGGGCGGTACCAGTGCATGTGGGCGAAGGGGACGCAAGCTCACCCCGCCACACGCGTGATCCCAGGTGCTTGTTCCAAAGGTGGATCGGACAGATACCCTTTCTTCACTGCATATTTTTATTGCGGGCTCTGCCCCCCATTTTCCGACTTCTTCAATGATATCATGTACACATACGGCTTTCATCTTCTCGATTTCACGCCGAATGCGATACTTTGCATGTCCATCTTTGCCCATCTTTGTGAAAACTTTGTCGGCGTGATTCCCAACTCTACTCTTTTTCGCCATTACTTCTTCCCTCGCATCCAAAAAGGAGAGGCCCTCTCTGGTTCTATCGCCTGGATTCCAAGGGCTTGGAATAAGGAAATATACCCAGAAGGAGTTTACCACGAAAAGTGGGACGAGTGGCAGGCTGAATGGTGCTTGATCCAGGAAGCAGATCCCCATCCGTTTTGTGTTCCCCGGCAATAGAAGGTGGTCCGCGGCAAGGACTGGAGCGATCTCGCCGCGGAGGACGAGAGGCTCACAATCGCCACCACCAAGATCCTTCGCCTGAAAGCTGTCGGGCTGACAATGGAGATGATTGGCTTCGACTTTCTCCGCCGCCGCATCGCCCCCTTGCAGAACAGGGGAAGGCCAGCTTGGGAATACATAAACGCGGCAGATATCATGAGATTGCGCCCCGCGCTGAATAATAATCTGACCGCTATGCAGCTCGGCGCTCTCCGTCAAAAATTATTCCAGCGCGAAGACAAGCATCGGCTGCTGGCAAGGATTGTCCCTTTGTGCAACAACTCCGCCATGGGGTCAATCATCGCCTTCATGCCGATGTTCAACGCCCATGGTCTTGACGCGACTTGGGCCGAGCCAACCGAGGAGGAAGCACAGAAGTTTTTTGACAACTTGACGGAGAGACCCGTCCGGCAAGAGGCAGATTTCATCCGAGCCACCACCGACCAAGAAGTAGATTACATTGCTACTAGGGTGGAGGAGGCAAATCTTGCCGCGGAGGCCGGCAGCGTTGGCTTCACAGAATGGGAAGCCAGCGACGCAGAGGTAGTAGTGGAGGTAAAACCTACCGGGAAGGACAAAGCTGCCGGGGAACAGGGCAGCACAGAAGCTGAGAGCTCGTCCGACGAGGACGCGGCCGAAGAAGAACCGCAAGAAGATCTCCCAGCCCCGAAGAAGACGAAGCGTGTTCTTCAGAAGGCTGCATCTGGCATCCCGGCAAGCCAGCCTTCTTCGAGCGGCGAGGATCTCGGCAAGAAAGTGGCCGGCAAGACTGCACCGCGGCAAGGGGCTCGTCAACAACCTGCGCGGCGCGCGAGACCCACACCAGCGGCCACTGCTGGGGCGGCAGGGGTGTCTCGCACTACCGCACCGGAAGCCGCCCCGGCGCCTGCCACAGCCAAGCGGCCTAGGACCCCTCCTCCGCCTCCCCACTCAGACATCGCGGCGGAGGCCGATTTTGACATCTCCGGCTTTAGTCCGGAGCGAGAAGAAGAAGAGTGAGTACCTTGCCACAGCCTTTATATTCCAATCTTGGATCGATCTTACTAACTTGCTCGTATTGTCTCTGAAGTGAAGCAGAAACCTTGCTGGAGAGGATGGCGAAGAGGACAAAGACTTCCACGGGCGACGAGCCCCCGACAGGCTCCACGAGCGTGCCAGAAACTGTCGTCGTTAGCCCGGAGCCCAGTCCTCAACGCAGCCCCCAGCACAGCCCCCAGCGTAAGTTCTCTGCTCTTTTTTTGCTGGCGGGTGCCGAGGCTTCCATTCTTGCCGCTGATATCCTTGGGCTCGCAGGAGAAGAACGGCAACAAGGAGAGTTGTCGGAAGACATCCCCGTCGTGCCACCTTCATCGACCACGCCGCCCACAAGCACGTCCCCCGCAAGAGTTCCTACCGACGAGCCCATCCTAACTGAGGAGGAGCCGGCAAGCACGGACTCCGGCAACCCACCCCCGGCAACCGAAGTTGCCGGGAGGGGCGAGGCCACCTCCCAATAGCTCGACGCAGGTAATCGATTGCCTCAGAGTGCTTGTTACTCTTTCCCTTATCTCTCTGTCTTTAGTCGCTTCAAACTTCAATCTTGATCTTATTCTGTTCTCCTCCTTCGTCCTCCAGAGTTCCCTGTGGTGGAACACATGGATGTCGACGTTGTCATCGAGGAGACCGCCAGGGACGCCGCTGCCAAAGCAGACAGGATTGCCGCCAGCGAGGCCACCAAGGATGACACTGTCGAGGCTGGTCGTGCTCTTGACGGGGAGGCCGCCAAGACTACACAAGAGGAACCCGCCAAGGAACCTGCTGAAGGGGGCGACAGGGAGGCTGATGACCGTACTGACGGCATTCCTGCCGCAGGAGCGCCAGGCGCTGCACCGGCCACGGAGCCCCCTGCCACTAGCGAGGCGGTCGCTGAAGACCAACCGTCAACATCAGAAGGCCCCTCATCCAGCAAATACCTCAAGGTTGGCGAGAACCTATTTGTCAACTTGCCGGGGACGGCAAGCATTGGGGCACCAGCCGAAGGAGAAGTTTTTGACGAAGATATCATCGCTACTGCCGGGCTCGAGGTTGTTGATGATCCTAGCGCTAGCAGCGGCAAATCTGAAGAGGATCAGCTCCTTCAGGCCATGGGCGAGAACTTCCACAAGCTCCAGGCTCTCCATCGCGCCCGGAAAGATAAGGCGGACTCCAGAATGGCAATCGTCGAGGCGGCCGAAGCGGATTTTCAAAGGCGCGTCGAACAAATGCAAGTCTGGCACGCCGAGGCCCTCCAAGAGTTGGTTGCCGGCCGGGAACAAGTGAGCCAGCAGTGGACAGAAATCCTCCTGAAGCAATCTGATATGGAGAAGGCGCATGATGAAGCTACTCAAAGGATTGCTGCTGAAGATGCCCTCCTGACGGGGCGCCGCGTTGCTCTTGATGCTCATGAGGAAGATCTCACCGCACGTGAGCAGGCGCTCGCCGCCAAGCTTCGCAGCAAAGATGAAGATATCGAGAAGCTTGTCGTGCGGCGGACCCAGGAGCTGGAGCAAAAACATAAAGAGGTGCTCGAAGCTCTGACTGCAAGTCACGCCAGCAAGCTCAAGGAGGCCGTCGATGCTGCCGAAGCTACAGAGGCCGCCAAGAATGAGCTGAGCGACAAGGTGAAGAAACTGGAAACAGATCTCGAAGAGCACGACAAGGAGCTCTCGATGTTCAAAGGTGATAGGGAAAAAACCCTCCACTCCTTGGCGGAGATGCAAGTTGCCCTGTCCAATAAAACCAAGCAGCTCTCCTCTACGGCTGATGACATTGCAGTTCTGGAATTGAAGCTGACCATGTTGCAGAAGTCTCTCGAGGCCGGCAGGGCCCGTGAGAAGGCTCTACTCAAGGATCTCCAAGGAGAGAGGAACCTGCTCAAGAGCGCTGCCGCCGCCCAAACCGATTACGAGAAGGGGGTGGAGATCTGGACTGGACGTCTCATCGCCACTGCGGAGAAGCTTATTGCAGAACTGTCAATCATGGGCCTGTCGAACTTCAGGTATTCTTTCGAGGAAAGAATATCTCCAAGTGCCAGGTTGACGATGTTCTTTGAAAGCATCATCAACACCTTGAGGGTGCTCCAGTCTAGCCGGGCAACCCAATTGGCCAACGAGACTCGCCGGCTCTGCCGGGCCGTCCTTCGCAAGGTGCTTATCAATGTGGTGCACAGCAATCCCAGCATCGACCTCTCCAACGCGCTCGACCATCTGCTACGGGACGCAAATGTTGAGGCGCTTGAAGAATGCATCGCGCCTATCCTCGAGAAGGTGGACTCCATCAAAAGGATTGAAGGCCAGCGCAGGGATTAAGTGCTCCCCTTTTTCTTGCCGTCATCATTCCATGCCAAAGACAATTAAGTCTTAAGTTAGAACTGCGGCAACTTATTAATGTAATATAACTCGCCTATGTTTAGGTTCATGCTTGCTATTTTCCTTGTCTGATTCCTTTATGTATGGAGTTCACCCTATGCTTACTGAAAAACTTGCCGGCGCGCAAACCTGCCGCGAGCGCTGGGTGCGGGACTTCAGCAGCCTGCTGGAGGCGCAACGGCCGGCAAGACTCCTTCACGTTCTCAGTGTAGCCACTTAAATCGTTGAGCGGGCTCAAAACAAAATAAGGGCGCAACTGATTACAACAAGGGTTCCTTCGCGTGCAGATTTTCCATACAAGAGTCGGAATCGTCCAAGGAAATAACTTTATAATAAAAGAAACTTGCTCTAAGTTTTTAGAACTTAGCTTTCTGTCGCTATCCTTCCTCCGGCAAGCGTCGATTCCGAACGTCGCCAACCGGTACTCATATCCCCCTTCCCCCCCGGCAAATGTGCACGCGAGGAATCCTTCTGTCTTTTAAAAAGAAAGAAGAGAAAATAAAGACGAAACCTTGGCGGTTCGTTAGAACTTATCGGGAGTAGGTGTTATACAACTTCTTAGACAAACATGCATATATAAATATGAACATGGGAATCAATAAGGGAATGTACAACACTTAAATTTATTCATCTACGCTCAGGGTCTGCGCCTGGCTTTGTACAAAGGATCACATGCCTTGCCGGCAAGACTTGTACAAAAGGGTGGTTGCCGGGGGCCCCTTATGGGTAGAACTTGCGAAGATGTTCGATATTCCAGGAATTGCTCACTGGAACGCCATCTTCGGTCTCCAGGCGGACAGCGCCGGGTCTGGTGACTCGTACTACCCGATAAGGGCCTTCCCACTTTGGCGTCAACTTGTTTGAATTCTTGGCGGACTGAATCCGCCGAAGAACAAGGTCGCCTTCCTCAAGGCTTCGGGCATGAACTTTGCGGCTATGGTAGCGGCGCAAAGCTTGCTGGTAGCGTGCAGCTCGCACAGCAGCCTGATGACTATTCTCCTCAAGGAGCACAGCGTCATCTTGCTGCAGTTGCTCTTGCTCAAGCTCATCATAAGCGAGAACTAGAGGAGATCCGTACGTGAGTTCTGTGGGGAGAATTGCTTCCGCTCCGTAGACCAGAGCGAAGGGCGTCTGGCCGGTGTCTCGATTTGGTATCATTCTGATTGACCAAAGAACCGCCGGCAACTCATCAATCCAGCGTCTTCCACACTTTTTCATCCTGTCAAAGGTTCTGGTCCTGAGACCGCGCAGCACTTCAGCATTGGACCTCTCCGCTTGGTCTTTGCTTCTCGGGTGAGCAACAGAGGCACAAATTTTTTTGCTGCCAAGGTCTTGGACGTACTGCATGAATGTGCGACTTGTGAACTGCGTGCCATTGTCGGTGATGATCCTGTTGGGTACACCAAAACGGCAAACTATCCCTTTAAAGAACTTGACGGCTGATTGTGCTGTCACCTTCCTCACTGCTACCACCTCCGGCCACTTTGTGAACTTGTCGATAGCAACGTACAAGTACTCAAAGCCCCCGGTAGCACGGGGGAAAGGGCCCAGTATGTCGAGCCCCCAGACCGAAAATGGCCAGGAGAGAGGGATTGTCTGAAGAGCTTGAGCTGGTTGATGTGATTTCTTCGAATGAAACTGGCACGCTTCACACTTTGTTACTAGTGCAGTCACATCCTAGAGAGCGGTGGGCCAAAAGAAACCTTGCCGGAATGCTTTCCCGACAAGTGCTCTTGACCCTATGTGAGAGCCACATATGCCTCCATGTATCTCTGCCAACAGCTCTAGTCCATCCTCCCGAGGAATGCATTTCAATTTCACACCGTTTGGTCTCTTTCTGTACAGGACGTCATCGATGAACTTGTACATCACAGACCGACGGGCTACTCTTTCTGCTTCTTCCTGTTCCTCTGGGAGTTCTCCTGTCTGAAGGAAATGGACGATGTGCTGCGCCCATGCTGGAGCCTGAGGCTCGACAGCTAGGACTAAAGGCATCTCCTCCGCCGGGGGAATGTTTGTCTCGACAGCAAGGGCCTGAGGCCCTGCCAGAGCCTGTTGTTCCCCGGCAGGCGTGTCGATCCCGGCAACTTCCTTGCTGGCGGCTCCGGGGAGCTCTGCCGGGAAGTACTGGCCAGAGTTCAACTTTCTTCTCTTTTCTTGCCGCATCGATGGCGCTACGGATGGTTGAGTCAATTGGAGCACAAAAGTTCCTGGTTCCACAGGCAACTTGAGGGCGGCACGCTTTGACAGGTCCTCAGCAACACTATTCTCAGCACGAGGAACATGCTCCATTTGCAGACCGTCAAAGCGCTCCTCCATTTTCCTCACTTCATCTACGTAGGCTTGCATCAATGGACTTTGATAACTCTTGTTAACTTGCCTGACGACAAGTTGTGAATCTCCTTTGATGATGAGCTTCTTGATACCAAGGTCTGCCGCGATCCTGAGACCGGCAAGCAGGCCCTCGTACTCCGCAGTGTTGTTGGTCGAACTCTCCCGGGGAAAATGCATTTGGACTACGTACTTGAGGTGCTCTCCGGTGGGTGTGACAAGCAGCACACCAGCACCGGCGCCTTGCAGCGAGAAAGCCCCGTCAAAGTACATAACCCATTGCTGATCGATTTCCTTGCCGGGAAGAGTTGTTTCCTAAGCCTCTTCGTCTGGCGTTGGGGTCCACTCTGCAATGAACTCCGCCAAGGCCCTGCTCTGAATCGTCAAAGTTCTTTCAAACTTGAGGCCAAAGCTCGACAACTCCAAGGCCCACTCCACGATCCTGCCGGTTGCTTCTGGATTTTGCAAGATCCGTTGCAATGGAAAGCGAGTGACGTCGGTGATTTCATGTGCTTGAAAATAATGGCGCAGCTTCCTCGAGGCCATAAGAAGGCCGAAAAGCAACTTCTGCACACCAGAATATCTTGACCTAGCTCCTTGTAAAAGAGAGCTAACAAAATAGACTGGGCGCTGCACCACCTTCTTCTTCTGCACGGGTTCTTCTGTTTGCGCAGATCCTGTCTTGCCGGGATCAACCCTTGCCGGGGAAGATCTTGCCGCGTCACATGGCGGCCCTGCCGCTGGTGTTGCTTCCTCATCAACATCTATCTGCGCCACTAGTGTAGCACTAACCACTTGATTTGTTGCTGCCAGATATAGCAGCAACGACTCTTGTGGTTTAGGCGCGACTAGCGTCGGCGGAGAGGAAAGATATTTCTTCAAATCCTGCAGCGCAGCCTCCGCCTCCAGAGTCCATTTCATTGGACCTGCCTTCTTCAAAATTTTGAAGAAGGGCAGGGCGCGCTCAGCAGATTTGGAAATAAACCTGCTTAGAGCAGCAACATAGCCGGCAAGACGACGCACATCTTTGACGCATCTCGGCGCTTCAATTTGCTCAATAGCTTTGATCTTGTCGGGGTTCGCTTCGATTCCCCGGCAAGATACAAAGAATCCGAGGAGCTTGCCGGAAGGAACACCGAACACGCACTTCTCAGGATTGAGCTTCAAGTTGATCTTGCGCAGATTTGCAAATGTTTCTTCTAAATCTTGAATGCGTGTCGCTTTGTCTTTGGTTTTGACCACTATATCATCCATATACGCCTCCATATTTCTATGGAGTTGAGGCTCAAAACCAATTTGGATTGCTCTCGCAAATGTCGAACCAACACTTTTCAACCCGAAAGGCATTCGTATAAAACAATACGTACCACATGGGGTGATAAATGCGGTCTTCTCTTCATCTTCTTTTGCCATAAAAATCTGATGATACCCTGAATAGGCATCAAGGAAGGACAGGAGATCACAACCAGCGGTGGAATCTACAATCTGGTCGATGTGCGGCAAGGGAAAGGGATCTTTTGGACAGGCTTTATTGATATCTGTATAATTGATATAAAGCCTCCATTTCCCATTCGCTTTTCGCACTACAACCGGATTGGCCAACCAGGTTGGATGAAGCACTCCTTTGACCAATCCTGCCGCCTCCAGCTTTCTGATTTCTTCGGCAATGAACTCTTGCCGCTCCAAGGCTTGCTTCCTGACCCTTTGCTTGACGGGCCGCGCATGAGAACAGACAGCAGGGTGGTGCTCAATTACCTTCCTGGGAACACCGGGGATGTCAGATGGTTGCCATGCAAACACATCGACATTCGCCCGCAGGAATGCAACGAGCGCGCTTTCCTATTTGTCATCTAGGGTGGAACTTATGGTGAAAGTTCCCCCTGTTCCGTCCTCCCTGACGGGCACCTTCTTGGTCTCCGGCGGAGCAGCCTTGGATTTCTTGTTCTTGCTGGTGGAACTCTCTGGTGCGTCCTCGACGGAAGCGCAGCACTCCGAGGAGGTGCGCTTGCCGGAGTTCGCGCCAAGATTCTTGCCGGTCTTCTTCTTCCCCCCGGGAGTTCGAGCGGCAGGAGCAGGTGCCTTGATGGCAGGTGCTACAACTGCTTCCCGGTAAAGTTGGTCGGCACAGATGAGCGCATCCTTCTTATCGGAATGGATAGTGATGACGCCCAACGGTCTAGGCATCTTCAAAACGTTGTATGCGTAGTGTGATGCCGCCATGAACTTAGCCAGCGCTGGCCGACCAAGGATCCCATTATATGACATGGGGATCTTGGCGACATCAAACACCACCTTCTCGGTCTTGAAGTTGAGCTCGCTACCAAATGTCACCGGCAGCGTAATCTTGCCCTTGGGCTGAGTTCTTCCCGGATTGACCCCTTGAAACATGCCCGTTTCCTCAAGGTCCTCGTCGGGAATTTGAAGCTTTTTGAGCACATCCGGTGAGATTAAGTTTAGGCCGGCCTCACCGTCAACTAGCATTTTCGTCACCTTGAGGTTGCGAATCAATGGGGAGACCAACAATGGCAAGCACCCGACCGCAGTTGTGCGATCAGGGTGATCCTCGGTGTCGAAAATGATAGGCGTGTTGGACCACTTCAGGGGCCTACATGCATCTGGAGATGGCTCTGCTGCATTGACTTCCCGCACCCACTGTTTGAGTTGACGGTGGGAAGAATGCAGCGAGGCACCTCCATCGATACACATAGCCTCTGTGGCTTTTTGGAATTCTTGCTCACTGGACTCATCATCTTCTTCATCATCATCTTCTTCTTTGTCTCGGCCCCGAGCGGGCTTATCCTTTTGTTGCTTGGCCATGCCGCGGCGCCCCCCTCGGCCACCGCGCTTCTTGCCGGATCCGTCAGCACCATCTTGGGCCTTCTCCTTATCTCGCCTCTCGTATTCGGCCCTCTGTTTCTCGGCAAGCTGTTCAACTTGCCGGCAGTTCTGGAGATCGTGGCCTTTGGTGTGATGGATCTTGCAATACTGCTTGCCGGAGTTCTCCGACTTGTCGGCAGCCGCCAAGGCCTGACAGGAAGGGCACCCGGCAAGATCCTTGCCGGGGTCACCAACCTTGGCCTTCTTGGCGGCGCCGGGGTTGTCGGATTCCTCGACAGCAAGCACGGCCTTGCCACCGCATTTCCTGTTCCGTCGCCGGCCTTTCCTTGACGGGGCCGCGGCATCTTGTTCTTCGGATTCGCCCGCCGCGCCAACAGCCTCGCCAGGGAGTTTCCTCCCCTCTTCAGCTCGAGCGCATTTATCGGCTAGAGCGTAAAGCTCGGCAATACTCCTGACTTTGTTCATTGCCAGCTCTTCCCGCATTTTGCGGTTATGCACGTTCTGGTGGAACGCGCTAATGACAGTTGCAGGGTGAACGTCAGGAATATTGTACTGTACCCGGCTAAATCTCTGGATAAACTTGCGCAGGGACTCGCCCTCCTTCTGAGGGATGATATGCAAATCACTCTCTTGGCCAGAAGCTTGGTGGCCTCCGACAAAGGCGCCAACAAACTGATGGCACAGATCTGACCAGGAAGAAATAGAATTCTCCGGCAGATGCATCAACCACGACCTGACGTTGGGTTTGAGCACCAACGGGAAGTAGTTGGCAAGTATCTTGTCATCTCGACCCCCGGCAGCCTGCACCGCAATGGTGTAGATGCTCAGGAATTCCGAGGGATGGGTCTTACCATCATATTTCTCCGGGACCTCCGGCTTGAAGGTTCGGGAACTGGGCCACTGGACTTGCCGCAGCTCGCGGGTAAACGCTGGAGTCCCTACCTCATAAGGCAAGTCTCCTACGTCCCCTAGCGCAGGCTCGTCGACAGCCGGTCCCGCGCGCTTATCAGACTGATAGCGCGCTTCCCGTCGCCGCTCGATGGTAGTTCGAGCGTCCTCCTTGCCTCGTTCCTGGAGAACTTGACGCTGATCGCGGCGCATCCGTGGATCGGATGACGCCGTGGAAACTTCTTCATGGTGGTCGACCTGCTCGGTTGCCGGCCGCCGCTGGTGCCGCGGAGGGGAGTGCACTGTGGTCGCACCACCTCCGGTTTTCTCCACATCGGCTCGCGCCGGACTGATGGGCCTTCGCTGCGAGGGCCCTGCCTCTTGCGGTCCATCTTTGTTGGCGAAGCCGATAAGGCTCTGGATAGTAGCTCGCCACTCCTCCATCTTCTCCGGGGCTGGAGGAAAATCGAGGAGCAGCTGCGCACGTGCCAAGACTTCCGCTGGCGTAGGCGGCGGCGACAGGTGCGAGGTACATGAGGTGCTCTGACTCCTAACCATATTAGAAGGAGCACCACCACGATCACGCGACCGCGCGCCACCCCTGCCAGCAGCTCGGTGTGCATGCTGGTCCCGCGCATCATGGGATCGATGCGTAGAAATTTTTTCCTGGGGATGCCCTGAACCACCAGCGCCATGACGCCGCTCATCAGGCACGACCTGGGTTGGTCGTGAGGCTTGCGCCGGCGCGGGAGCTCCAGCAGGCGCCCTCCGATCTCTGAAGTTCGTTGTGCCACCCGTAAGCAACACAGCGCCGTCTCTAGATCCAGCGGCGTGCAGGTTACCACTGCCACTGCGAACGATGCCGCTCGCCTGGCTCGGATCACCAGAACGCCATGGGGGTCCTAGTCCTCTTCCTTCTGCACCCACGCCGTCGCCCGTACGTGAAGGCGTAGGCAAAACGGACATGGACGGTTGCGCCGTCGCGGTGCTCTTCTTCTTGGGCGACATGATCATGAAGAAACTGGGGCACCGATCACTAGATCAGGTTCACGCAATCTTCAATCCCCCTACCTGGCGCGCCAAAGATGTCGGGGTACGACACCTATGGGATCCCGAGAGACCCCTTTACGATTCGGCGGGGGGAGAGGTATACACAAAGAGCAGAACCAACGATCGACGAGGGAAGTTTTTACCCAGGTCCGGGCCGCTGATCAGCATAAAACCCTACTCCTGCTTTGTGTTCTTATTAATGTTCTTGAGCCCAACCTTCAGGAGCGCTCGCTATGAATAGTACGTTCAAAGAGCAGCTACGCATGCAGAATGGGCCAGAAGTTCTCCTCCTCTGTAGCAGTTGCCTTGGGCCTCCTTTTATATGCTCAAAGGGGTCACCACAGTGGCAAAATGTACATACAATGAGGTGTAAAGTAGCTACAGGGTATCATACCTAACCCCTGACGGATTAGGACAAACGCATATAATGCACCATGAGGTGTCCGTTTAGGTGTCCTCACTTTCTTGGGGATGGAAAAAGGGGCCATCCCATCAGCACCGCTTAAGCTCTCCTCCACTGGCGTGTTGCCACGTATCCAGAGAAGGACCCAGAATGTCAGGCTTGTTACTGTGCCGAAGCGGTGGCACAGTGGCAGAATCTTGCCGGGCACCAAGCCTTGCCAGGCGCCAAGCCTTGCCGGGCTCCGCGGGCCACCTCGGCAAGATCTTGCCGGGGAAGCTGGCCTTCGGATTCCAGCTCTTCTTATCTGCTGATCCTCAGATCTCTGACTTGATGATTTCTTTGGTGGCTTGAATCGACCTCGAACTGCTTCCCGGCAAGCCTTGCCGCGAGGATGGCTACAACTGCCCGTGCATAAGTACGGGGTACTAGTGGCCCAATACTTAGTACACCGACAAGATGCCTCTAGCTTATGGCTCCTCATCGGCAACATTTTTCAACTTGAAAAAAAAAGTTATAGCTCCTTCTTGGGCCGGCTTGGCATCCACCAAATTTGAGGATGCGGTACCGCATGCAGACACTCATACTGGTCGTTGTGCGGCAAAATGAGAGGTCAAATAATAGGCCCACAATATAGATTGTAAAGGTTGACACGCTAGTCAACATTCACACTAAACTAAGTTTCACAACATACGGTATGCATACTAGCTAACATTCACAAGCACTTAAGTGCAGCATGTTTACGCATCTAAATGATTCACAAGACTATAACCAAGACAAAGCTGTGAGAAGGTGTAGAAATAAAGAAAAAATGATCGATGCTTCTCTGAGCAAAGGGCCTCCCTACGCAAGCACATGCTTCTTTCTGCTCAATGTTGCGTGCACTTTGAGCATGTTGGCAACTCCACAGCTAGCTTGATGGCTCATCTTGCAATTTACGCTGACACATTACAGCAAACAGAGGAGGCAATAGAGATCACTCAACATCAGACCATTTTGTGCAGTTCCACTGAAATCATCTTCATTGTCCTGAATGTGAAAAGATAGGAAAGCAATAGGTGTACTTAAATGGTGTCGCAAAATAGTAGCACATATCAATAGCTCGGCATGACAAAACACGATCATTTGGACGAAGGGGATACTGACCTGCGTGAGGAAGATTATGCATAATTTTATAGGTGGTTAGTTGATTTCCACCTTGGGATCTCCTGTGATGGCACGGAGGAAATTCTATGCAATCAATGAGTGCAATTCCATTCGTGTGGCTGTAGAAAATTTGTCCGATTAACACCAGTATATTTTTTGTGCAGTTCCACTAAAATAATGCACCACTGTTTGCATGAGCCCTACTCGCCGACCAGGCCATCAATAACTCGGTCTCTTTTATGTTGTGTTAACGGCGTGGCTGCAGTGCTTGTTTGCTCCTCCACACATGATAGGCTCGTTCCACACTGCAATTAGCAAGTCAACATACGGATAAGCTTATTTCATCTTGCATTGGTCATTCTACCTAGTTATGAATGTAGGAATACCTGGAGCATCGTGAGGTCAGCTGACAACAGGTTACACTAAAATTGACGTTTGTGCTTCCGTTTGCACAAATAAGACACCATATGAAGATAGACAACCCTGTTTGCACAAATATGTAACAGGGTTACTTAACGAGTGTCATTTTTTTGCAGCGGCATATGATTAACAGTAGCATCTCATATGTTATCAATGGCATTACACTCACAGTATGAAAAAGTGACATTAACTAAGAAGTGCCATCACATCAAATTAACACTAGAACTATATTAACGAGGGCTTACATTAACATGCATAACAATAGCATTATTACTCTATGATGACAGATTGACAGTAGCACTTGATCAGTACGTACGTGCACGGTTAACAGGAACGATCGTTCTAACAAAGGGTGATACGGAAAGGAGAAACACATTGTCGTGTTAACCATTGTGCAATTAAATTTTGTGCAGTTTCACGGAGATGCGGCTATGTTACCGGTGTCAGATTTTAGTGTAACGGCCGAAAACACTCTTTATGAGAAATAAAGCAAGACAGAAGCATTTCATAAAACGGCAATGGCAATAGATTGACAACAGATAACTTAACAGTGACATCACATTAACAGTGGCATCGTTTCATTTTACCTGTGATGTTAGATTAACAGCGCAGTAAGGGCATAGGGACAGGGGAGGCACAAGCACGTTTTACATGTACCGAGGCATAAAGTGGTGAGGCAGAGGTGTTGCCGAGTGCGGCAAACATGCAAAGCATGTCTGGATTTGTGCCTTTTTTGTTGTCGTCAGTGACCTTTCCTATGTGACCATAGGAAATCTAGACGTGCTCATTCTCGGTTGCATTGTCGACCCAACCCCCCCCCCCCCAAACTTTATGTCCTTTTTGGCCCAAGAGACCGGTCAGGCCAGCATCTTTATTTCCCTTTCCAACCAAGAGATCGGTTCGTTAGCCAGTATCTGCAGTACCTTTTTCCTCTAATAGTAAAAATTTAGGTGTTGTTCGAGTGTTCGACAAGCCGACGTGGGGAGCAATCCTAACTTGATGAAGAAAAAAGGATGCAACGACGTGGGGAGCTGGGCCATTAGAACAAGGCCGGTTCTAAAAGAAGTTATACCTCCGGTCGGCGGGATGTGGCAAGGCAGTCGGTGGGATCTGCCAACACGACGGCGGTTAGCAAGGGTGCGGAGGACCTCCCACGCAGGCGCCAGGTCAGAGAAGACGGCGCACGACGGCTTCCTCCCTCGCCACCGGCGACCACTAGTGGAAGGGATCCGGCCGGATCTGTGACAACCGGTGAGAAGAGAGAGAGAGAGAGAGAGAGAGAGAGAGAGAGAGAGAGAGAGTGGACACCGCCATCTTGTTTAGATCTAGAGAGGGTGAGAGAGTGAGAAGAAGAGAGCAAGCCTAGCAACCAAGTCCCGAGGTGGAGTAGTAATTGTTTTTCTCTCCGTAGCGATCGTTTTAAATTGAATACGCGGGGAGCCATCTTCTTATTTAACGTACCAGTAAAAAGAAACTCGATCAATAACCGCGCCACCGCGTTCAGGTCGCACTTGGTATGGCTGACATTTGGTCCCAGACCCCACATTAAGTGGACAACTAGATGTGTCAAATTGTCGCGTTACCAATGATAAATCTGCTCTAAAAAATTAGTTGATTTATGTTGTCCCATTATGCATAGAAGAATATTCATGCATGCCTCTAGAGCTACTTCATCGAACAGTAATCTGCAGTCTTCACTAGCATAGAACGAAAAATTCTGTGATGAAGCTTACACAATAGCATAACATTGTATGCAGATGAAAAGTTTGATTTAAAATGGCTTTAGCCACTGCCAATTCCAATATGGTCACTTAAGTTGCTTCTGGCATTGAAAGTTTGACATGAGTCTAACTTCTACAGGTAAGGAATTGATTTGCCTCTTGATAGGTTTCTATCTCTTTGGATTTATCTTTCCACAACAAAATTACATTATTATTTTCTGCAAATCAAAGTTGAAATCCGTGGTTTCTCTATGCAATTAATTTGTATTTTCTTTTTTATTATATATTTCTCCTAAATTCCACTCCCTCCGATCCATATTAATTGGTTGTACCGAGTCAGCGACAATTAATATGGATAAGAGGGAGTACTTGATTCGTGTTTCTTGTTTTTCATTGTTTGTAATATGAACCAAACTCTTTATGTGTTTGTATTGCTTGAATAGTTCAGACCGAGTTTGAAGTAAAACCACATGTCGTTCATAGTACCTCCGGATGGTCCCAGTTAAAATGATAGCTTGGTTGTGTATACTACTTCAAGAATTTTTCTCTAACCGCCCACTATTGTTTATAAACTACAGAGGCTCACTGGCCTGTACACAACTCTTTCAGGTTGTTGAACTCGCCTAACCTAATAGAGAATCTTTTTGAATTATGTTTTGGAAAGAATTACTATATAGCAGTAATGATTTATCTTCGTCTCTTTGTTACACATTCCTTCCGCATGAGAATTGAGGAGGTCAAACACTGACATAAATCAGAACAGTGACATGGTACTTCTTTATAAACAGGGTACAAACTGTAAGAAAGCTCTTAGAAATTTTAAACTAATTAGTCACTGATATCATAATACCTGACAAAGTGGATGCTGAGCTCAGCCATGGGTGGCACTGCCCAGTCTGTATTTTTTCAGTAGTGAAGCTACCAGTATTTTCTGTTTTCAGTTTGAAAACTACAAATTCCCCAGAGTGTATTTATTTATTATTATATTTTTTTTCCTAAATACTACTCCCTCAGATCCAAAAAATGTGTCGTGGTTTTAGTTCAAATTTATACTAATACTACGACACTTATTTTGGATCGAAGGGAGTACTTGGTTTATGTTTGTTCCTTTCCACTGTTTGTAATATGAAGCAAACACCTCACGTGTTTATGTTGCTTGAATATTTCAGACCGAGATAGAAGTAAAATCACATGTGGTTCATAGTACTTCTGGATGGTCACAGCTAAAATGATAGCTTGGATGTGTACACTACATCAAGAATTTCTGACAGCCCAGTGTTGTTTATAAACAACAGAGGCTCAGTGGCCTATACACAACTATTTCAGGTTGTTGAACCTCGCCTAATCTAATAGAATCTTTTTGAATTATGTTTTGGCCAGAATTACTATATAGGAGTATGATTTATCTTTGCCTCTTTCGTACGCATTCCCTCTGCATGAGAATTGAGCAGGTCAAACACTGACATAAATCGGAATGGTGACATGCTACTTCTTTACAAGCAGGGTACAAACTGTAAGAAAGCTCTTAGAAATTGTTAAACTTATTAGTCTGTGATATCGTAATACTTGACAAAGAGGTTGCTGAGCTTAGTCTTAAACATAGAAAGAGCTATGGGTGGTACTGCCCAGTCTCTATTTTGTTTTCAGTAGTGAAGCTACCACTATTTTTTGTTTTCAGTGTGGAAACTCTAATTTTTCCCCAGCACGTACTTTCTTTATTATTATATTTTTCTTTTGTCCTAAATATATTTGATTCATATTTCTTGCTTTCCACTGTTTGCAATATGAACCAAACTCCTCACGTGTTTATGTTGCTTGAATATTTCAGACCGAGTTAGAAGCAAAACCACATGTCGTGCATAGTAATTCTAGATGGTCACAGCTAAAATGATAGCTTGTATGTGTAGACTACTTCAAGAATCTCTCTGACCGCCACTATTGTTTATAAACTTCAGAGCTCACTGGCCTATACCCAACTCTTTCAGGTTGTTGAGCCTCGCCTAATCTAATAGAATCTTTTTATATAATGTTTTGACCAGAATTACTATATAGGAGTATGATTTATCTTCGTCTCTTTCTTACGCATTCCTTCTGCATGACAATTGAAGAGGTGAAACACTGACATAAATGAAACGGTGACACACTTAATTATCAAAGGCAACATGGTACTTCTTTACAAACAGGGTACAAACTGCAAGAAAGCTCTTAGAATTGGTAAACTTATTAGTCTATGATATCGTAATACCTGACAAAGAGGTTGCTGAGCTCAGTCTTAAAAATGGAAAGAGCCAAGGTGGTACTGCCCAGTCTCTGTTTCGGTTTTAGTAGCGAAGCTACCCCTATTTTCTGTTTTCATTGTGAAAACTCCAAATTTTTCACATTGTTAGCCAGATCCCCGAACTATTTTGACGAACCTTTAGTCTCTATTTTGTATGCTCATGGAGATTTTCGCTGGGTACAGTTGCATCACAATATCTTATATATGTTGTGGACTATTGTTACCTGTTGATAATGCTACTGCAGAAAATATGTGAACGCCATCCCAGGACAGAGAAAGAGGCGCTATGGATTAGGGATTACATGCTGGCTACCACCGAGGCACCGACTGAAAATATGAGACATGGATTGATACGGAAACAAGGTATTACAAATTCCGTACTCCCATATAATCTTGAAAAGGATGAGTCAGCCTTTCCTTCATGAGCTTATTTTCTTTATGGTTCATGTACAGAGAAAGAAGAAACAAAAGTAAACATTATAGACCAGATGATGAGAACAATGGTTTCTCTCAGCCCCGCATGCTTAGTTGATGGAGCATGCTCCTGGGACATACCAGGCTAAGTGATGTTCTAGAGTACACATGGAAAGTGACTTGATGGAAGTCAACAACATGGTAACAGGGTGATTGGATTTTGTGTTCTTTTGCACAGTTCATTTATATGTTCATTTCAAATCAGTTAGCAATGACATTCAATGAGGAAAAGAAGGTGAAAAAACTTATGATTTCTAAGTATATATTTCCATGCCTTGGTGTTACTTTTTTGGCTTTAATGGGTCTTACAGTGTGCATTGGGAAAAAATATATTTCAATCTAAGTGGCAACAGGTTCCAACGTGTATAAGTATTATGTGCTAACGCACAAAAGCCCTCAAGTATATCATCCATCATGTCACTAACTTCCTGTCCATGGCACGCCCATGCTGCTGCATGTTGTTAGCACATTGAACAACTTCGGTGACTACCTTAACTCCTGAAGCTAGGGCCTACTCTGTTGCCAGTTTCGTAGAGTATGATCCTTTTTCGCCCTTTTTATGAAGTTCACTATATTATCCTTGAGCTTAGTTTTATTTGGGTGGGAGAGGAAGAAAGGTTGATGACCCACCATCCAACAGCCAACCGTACCAAACTTGGAAATGATAATATTAGGCATTCTGGTGCAAATTAGAAGTATGATAAAACAGCAACATCGTCTATTCATTTGCCTACTTGAATACTGAACAAGATTACTTCCTCAATTTTAACCAGGCATGATGATTCACGAATTTATATATGGGGAAAATATGTTAGCTTCTAGATGTATTGCTATAATTGTTTTTTACGTAACATCTATTAGATATAATCTTCACATTGTATATATACCCGTACTTCAAAAGTACAAAATAAAGGAATTTCCATAGTAGCTTAGTCAAGAGAAAGAACAAGGACGCAGATTTTTGGGACATGGTTCCACGTGAGGAGCATATCTAATCCGTATGTTTGTGCTTTGAGATATGTATTTAATATAGCGTTATTTTCAATATGTGACAGACATGGGCTATACGGCAGTGAATACAAATGTGAATACTAAGTCTCATGGTCCCTGGCTCATCATAGCTAACAAATGCATGCAGTGTGTTCATTGCGTTGCAGACTTGTATCAATGCATGCACACCACCCGTTTTATGGCACTTGTGATTAGGTGGCCAGGCCTTCATTTATATGTCACTCATCAATAGGCAGATGAATAAATGAAATGCTGACACGACAAGCTTTATTCATAATGACCGTTCCAAGACAAACTGAATGGTATACTGTAATTAGCCTTAATTATTGGTACATAGCTAATAACTGGCGCATTGATTAAATAGACCTTTCATACGATTAGCCCTAATTTGTGGACCCGAATTTTCGGGACACACGGCCACGCGATGCCGTAATCGCGAGCGTCCGTGAGCGCTTTGTGATTGCTACCTAATATAGCCCCACGCGCAATACTGCACATCGTAATCTTTTGTGAGTGGGCCACAACGAATTTATGTTTGTAGGAGAATACAGCCTTGTCTGTTATCCGCAGTTCGTTGGGGGGTGGCATAAGTGCTCTTGACGTTGGGTGCGTCATCATTAAGCACGCCCCTTCCCCCGTCCCCTGTTTACTGTATATCTTCCTCGAGCCAGTACGCGCCCAACGTCATGTTTGGTGTATTTACGTTTGTTTCAATGTGTTTTACATTTGTTTCGTGATTAGGGGACGGGTTGATTACAAACTTGCCAAAACGCTGCTGCATGCACACAGCGGTTCCTAGAAAATTTATTGATAGGCCACCTCCCAGCCTGCGTGAGCAAGCATAACGTACTAGCGGGTACATGCAGTTCAAAGAGCACCAAAAAAATATGAAAAAAGAACGGCAGTCCCTACGCAGAGGGAATAAACTTGATAGTTGTGTGGAGGAAGATCATGGCCATGGCCGATACATGCATTGAATAGAGCACAAGAAAAAATAGATATAAAATACTGCGGCACTCCCTACGCACTCCCTACGCTTGTGGAGGAAGATCATGGCCATGACAAGCAGGTCCGCGAGGCCCAGCATGAAAATGTTTTCAGTAATGCCTGGTTCTGCTCGAGAAGTGAGACGTGGCGATGGACCGACCAGTGCGAAATCAGGTGTCGGCAACGCGCGCTCAAGTGCTGTACGTACTTGTTCTCCCACTTTCAGAAACTGCATTCGAGGCAACGGATGAGAGGTAGTGGAGGCATCTGGTTGGCCCATGTGGTGCGATGGAGGTGGTGTTGAACTACTCTGGAACATGGACGAACACATGCTTTGGAACTTCGGCAAGACCGAGAGGGATGCAGAAGGAGAACAAATTAGAATGAACAGCCAAAGCAAGCAAGAGAGGAGTCGTCATGCAGCTAGCCGTTGGCACTGCCGTGTAATCAATTCTAATCAATGCACCCATCGTGCAATGCGTGAGGCTGCCATGTCGGCCATTTACTGGTGGCGCAGATGCAATACGAGAACTATACCAGTTGGTGTATGCATGCAAGAAAACATTATACGACATCAATGTATTAGAGTAGCACGAATCACGTCCGAACAAACGGTGATTATAACGACCTCGCGTGGCTGCATGTCCACACGCAATTTATCGCTAATTTGTCGACTAATACAATACTACTGTAATAGATAGAGCAGATTTGCAATCAACCAAAGCAGTGAAATAAAAACTCATTCACTCATATCGGTGAGGTATCAATATTCTCTATAGGTTGTGTACACATATTTTTACTTTCCAGTAAATTTTTGCCTGATTTTTTTTTATTTAGTGGCGCACTGACTTTTTTCATGATTCGAGTTAACTAGTATGAAGAATGATGTTCAACTGATTATTTTTGGATAAGAAATTCATACATGTAAGGATTTTAGTTGTAAATCAGTAGTCTGAAACATGTGATGAAACTAAAATACTCCAAATTGTACTATGTTGGGTGGAGAGAGTTGGTGTGATTATGGCCAGTGTGCAGGCTTCCAATGTACTTAACACTTAGCAGTCTACTCCTAATACACTGTACCCACAGAAGAAGAAAAAAAACACTATACCCATGTCTTCAACCTGGTGTTGCGAGAAAAGGCTGGCCATGGCATCAAGCTCCAGCGACGGCGAAAGGTTAGATGTTCGTTAATATTCACTACTCTGGAGAGACCTTTCCTAGGCTGGTTGAGATCCTAGTACAAAACAGTAGCTTGCAATGTCCACCACCTAATTATATATGAACATGTTTGTTTAGTTAAGCCAATGCATCATGACCTATTATTAGTTTGGTTGGCAGCTAGGTGCAAATAGCTCTCTCATGCCATGGAGCTACGTCTCACTATCGTGTAATCAATTCTAATCAACACGCCCATCGTTTCACTGCGTGAGCCTGCCATGTCAGCCATTTATTGGGGCGCAGAGGCAATACGAGAACTATACCAATTAGTGTATGCTGGCCAGAAAAAGTTATATGGCATCGATGTATTGGAGTAGCACGAATCACGTGGACAGGAGTGGTGATGATAACGACCTCGCATGGCTGCATGTCCACACGCGATTTATTGAAAGAATAAGAACTAATTAAACAATATATTACTCCCTTCGTCCGGAATTCTTTTTAGTGCTAGATACATCCATTTGAGCGACAACTAATACGGGACCGGGAAGTATTAGAAAAGAGTGACACAAGACCGAACATTACGATAGTATACAAAATGGAAGACCCATGTGCTACAAAATGACATGTCCGCATCAATTATGTAGTAATACCAAATACTCCCTCTGTCTCATAATGTATTGTCAAAAAAACATCTTACATTATGGGACGGAGGGAGTAGATTCTAACAAATCAATTGTCATAGACAAAGTAAGAACCTTCGATGACTAATGCTTACAAAATGATTCTTCTATGCAATATGATGAAGATAGGCCGTTCTTCAACAACTATATCAAAAGAACTACATTCCGATGTGACAGGTAGCAATCCCAAAGAGTCACAACTTAATTGGCAGAGAGGAAGCATAGGCCCTTCTTCAACAACTATATCAAAAGAACTACATTCCGATGTGACAGGTAGCAATCCCAAAGAGTCACAACTTAATTGGCAGAGAGGAAGCGTTAACATTGGTGAGTAATGATGACAAAAAGAATTAGAAGACAAAAAAGAATTAGATTACAAAAAGAATTAGAAGCAGTAAAAAGGGTTAGAAGACAGTGGAGAGATAAGACATCAAAAACATAGTTACACAACAAACATATATCGTCCAATCAAGTATCTATTGAAGGAAATGTGCCCAAAATAATCTAGGAGTATAATTGCGTATTTCGAAGGCATATTTATGAAGTACTTCAACATTTTATACTACATTTGCAGTTTAATAAATGTCACAAAGACCTAATTGATCCATTTTTAAAATTTCTAGCCCGTGCGAATGCACAGGTTGACGACTAGTATAACTAAAAGAGTACTTGCTCTTTGATCAAAGGGCATCCCTAAGTACGCATTAATTTCCTGGGCATGCTTCTTTCTACTCAATGTTGCTTGCACTTTGAGCATGTTAGCAACTTGATGACCCATAAGTATAGGGGATCTATTGTAGTCCTTTCGATAAGTAAGAATGTCTAACCCAACGAGGAGCAGAAGGAAATGACAAGCGGTTTTCAGCAAGGTATTCTCTACAAGCACTGAAATTATCGGTAACAGATAGTTTTGTGATAAGATAATTCGTAACGGGTAACAAGTAACAAGTGTAACTAAAGTGCAGCAAGGTGGCCCAATCCTTTTTGTAGCAAAGGACAAGTCTGGACGAACTCTTATATAAAGCAAAGCGCTCCCGAGGACACATGGGAATTATTGTCAAGCTAGTTTCCATCATGCACATATGATTCGCGTTCGTTAGTTTGATAATTTGATATGTGGGTGGACCGATGCTTGGGTGCTGTCCTTACTTGGACAAGCCTCCCACTTATGATTAACCACTCTCGCAAGCATCCGCAACTACGAAAGAAGAATTAAGATAAATCTAACCATAGCATGAAACATATGGATCCAAATCAGCCCCTTACGAAGCAACGCATAAACTAGGGTTTAAGCTTCTGTCACTCTAGCAACCCATCATCTACTTATTACTTCTCAATGCCTTCTCCTAGGCCCAAATCATGGTGAAGTGTCATATAGTCGACGTTCACATAACACCACTAGAGGAAAGACAACATACATCTTATCGAACGAATACCAAATTCACATGATTACTTATAACAAGACTTCTCCCATGTCCTCAGGAACAAACATAACTACTCACAAAGCATATTCATGTTCATAATCCGAGGAGTAATAAATATCATTAAGGATCTGAACATATGATCTTCCACCGAATAAACCAACTAGCATCAAATACAAGGAGTAATCAACACTACTAGCAACCCACAGGTACCAATCTGAGGTTTTGAGACAAAGATCGGATACAAGAGATGAACTAGGGTTTGAGAGGAGATGGTGCTGGTGAAGATGTGGATGGAGATTGACCCCCTCTTGATGAAAGGATCGTTGGTGATGACGATGGCTTCGATTTCCCCCTCCGAGAGGGAAGTTTCCCTGGCAAAACAGTTCCGCCGGAGCCCTAGATTGCTTCTGCCCGGGTTCCGCCTCGAGACGGCAACGCTTCGTCCCGAAAGCTTCCTTCTAATTTTTTTCCAGGTCAAAACCCTCATATAGCAAAAGATGGGCATCGAAGACCTGCCAGGGGCCCCACAAGCCCTAGGGGCGTGCCCAGGGGGGTAGGGCGCGCCCCCCAGGCTTGTGGCCTTCTGGTGGGTCCCCTCTGGTATTTTCTTTGCCCAATATTTTTTATATATTCCAAAATAATTCTCCGTAAATTTTCAGGACTTTTGGAGTTGTGCAGAATAGGTCTCTCAGATTTGCTCCTTTCCGGTCCAGAATTCCAGCTGCCGGCATTCTCCCTTTTCATGTAAACCTTGTAAGATAAGAGAGAAAAGGCATAAGTATTGTACCATAATGTGTAATAACAACCCATAATGCAATAAATATCAGTATATAAGCATGATGCAAAATGGACATATCAACTCCCCCATTGTCCTCAAGCAGAAGCTGAAATCGATAATCATGTCCACATGTTTAGAGATAGAGGTGTTGATAAAATAAAATACGGACATGACGGCATCATGATCATCTTTAGAACAACAACATATATTGTCATATAATTTCTTATGCTAAAGCAACAATTCATTCACAAGGTAAAGTATGGAACAAGAACTTTATTGAAAACTAACAAACTATTGTTTCAGTCATTGGAGCAATTGCAATTTATCATAACGTAGGAAAGAGTCAATGTAAGAGCTCTTCAGCAAATTCACATACTCAACTATCATTTAGTCTTTCATAATTGCTAACACTCACGCGATACTTATGAGATTAAAGTTTCAACCAGACACAGAGAAAGATAGGGGCTTATGGTTCTGCCTCCCAACCTTTTCCCTCAGGGGTAATGTCAACAATACACTTTGTAAACTTGTCGATTGCAATGTACAAGAATTCAAAGCCCCCGGTAGCACGGGGGAAGGGGCCCAAGATGTTGAGCCCCCAGACTAAAAATGGTTAGGATAAAGGGATCATCTGGAGAGCTTGAGCTGGTTGATGGATGTTCTTGGAGTGGAACTGGCAGGCTTCACATCTAGTGACTAGCTCAACCGCATCTTGGAGGGCCGTGGGCCAGTAGAAACCTTGTCAGAAAGCTTTCCCAACCAAGGCCCTTGATCCAATATGGGAGCCACACACGCCCTTGTGTATCTCCGCTAACAGTTCCTGCCCCTCTTTCCGGCAAATGCACTTCAATTTCACACCGTTTGGCCTCCTTCTGTGCAAAGTGTCATCGATGAACTGGTACATACTGGACCGTCGGGCTACTCTTTCAGCTTCTTCTTGCTCTTCGGGAAGTTCTCCTGTTTGAAGGTAGTGGACTATGTGTCATGCCCAAGTTTGAGCCTGAGGCTCAACAACAACAACTAACGGCACCTCCTCGTTCGTGGGAGCACTCACCTCGACCGCACGAACTTGCGGTTCCGCGGGAGAGTGCTGCTCACCAACCAAAGTGGAGTAGTTCCCGACAGTTTCTCTACCAGCGGCTTCGGGAAGCTCTGCCGGGAGATAATTGACGAAGTCCAACTTCCTCCTTTTCCTGGCCATCATTGAAGGGGATACTGAAGGTTGAGTCAGGTGAAGGACAAAAGTCCCCGGTTCCACAGGGAGATTTTGCGCTGCACACTTTGACAAATGATCAGCAATGCTATTCTCTGCACGTGGCACGTGCTCTGTTTGCAATCCATCAAAGTGTTCCTCCAACTTTCTCACTTCCTCAACGTACGCCTCCATCAATGGACTCTGGTAATCCTTGTTGACCTGTCTCACCACAAGCTGCGAGTCTCCACGAATGATCATCTTCTTGATTCCCAATTCTACTGCAATTCTGAGCCTGGCAAGGAGCCCTTCATACTCAGCAGTGTTGTTGGTGGCCTTCTCCCGGGGAAAGTGCATTTGGACCACATATTTGAGGTGTTCTCCAGTGGGCGCAACAAGGAGGACGCCAGCTCCAGCGCCCTGTAACGAGAAAGCACCGTCAAAATACATGATCCACTCCTGAGCCGCTTCTTTGCCGGGGATAACTGTCTCTGGTATCTCTTCATCTGGAGTGTGCGTCCATTCTGCAATGATTTCTACCAGCGCTCTGCTCTGAATGGTTGAGGTACTTTCATACTTCAAGCCAAAGCTTGACAGCTCAAGTGCCCACTCAACTATCCTGCCGGTAGCCTCAGGGTTCCTTAGTATGCGCTGGAGTGGGAAACGAGTGGCAGCTGTGATATCATGGGCTTGGAAGTAGTGACGCATCTTCCTCGAGGCCATGATAAGGCCGAAGATTAGCTTTTGCACTCCAGAGTACCTTGACCTAGCCCCTTGTAACAGGGAGCTGACAAAGTACACTAGCCGCTGCACCACTTTTTTCTTTGCCGTGACTTCAGAACTGACCTTGCCAGCTTGCTCTTCTTCCCCTTGATCCATGCCCAATCTTGCCACCACCAGTTCAATTTCCTCTCCAGAGAGGATAGTAGCTGCAACTGCTTCTTCGTTTACTTCCCATTGCGCCAGCAGCGCTGCACTAACCACTTGATTAGTTGCCGCTAAGTATAGTAGCAACGGTTCTTGTGGTTTAGGAGCGACCAGGGTGGGAGGAGAGGAAAGATAGGTTTTTAGGTCTCGCAGCGCTGCTTCTGCCTCCGGGGTCCACTTCTTCGGCTCTACCTTCTTCAAAATTTTGAAAAACGGCAAGGCACGTTCGGCAGACTTGGAAATGAACCTACTCAGCGCGGCAACACATCCAGTTAAACGTCTCACATCCTTGACCGTCTTGGGTGCTTGTATCTGCTCGATTGCTCTGATCTTGTCGGGATTGGGCTCTATCCCTCGATGAAACACAAAGAAGCCAAGTAGCTTGCCAGAGGGAACACCGAATACGCATTTCTTGGGGTTTAACTTCAGGTTGATCTTACGTAGGTTTGCAAAGGTTTCTTCCAAGTCTTGAATGAGCGTTGATCTGTCCTTGGTCTTGACCACTATATCATCCATGTAAGCTTCTACATTCCTGTGTAGCTGAGGCTCAAACCCAATTTGTACTGCCCTTGAAAAGGTGGATCCAGCGCTCTTTAACCCGAAAGGCATACGTACAAAGCAGTATGTGCCACATGGTGTTATGAACGCGGTCTTCTCTTCATCTTCCTTGGACATGAATATTTGATGATACCCAAAGTATGCATCCAAAAATGAGAGTAGGTCACACCCGGAAGTGGAATCCACAATCTGATCAATGTGCCACAGGGGAAAAGGGTCCTTTGGGCAGGCCTTGTTCAGGTCTGTGAAGTCTATGCAAAGCCTCCATTTCCCGTTTTCCTTGCGCACTACCACTGGGTTCGCCAACCATGTTGGATGTAGTACCCCTCTGACCAAACTAGCCGCTTCAAGTTTCTTAATCTCCTCGGCAATGAATTGCTGCCGCTCTAAAGCTTGCTTTCTGACCTTCTGCTTGATGGGCCGAGCATGAGGGCATATAGCAAGGTGGTGCTCAATTACCTCCCTAGGAACGCCGGGGATGTCAGATGGTTGCCAAGCAAACACATCGACATTCGCCCGCAGGAAGGCAACGAGCGCGCTTTCCTATTTCTCATCAAGGGTGGCGCTGATGGTGAACATACCGTCAGTGCCATCCTGCCTTGCCAGGACCTTCTTCACAGCAGGCGAAGCAACCTTGGACCTCTTACTAGTGTAACTCTCCGGCAAGTCATCAACAGGTGCAGCATACTCCAGAGAGGCACACTTCCCAGATTCCTTGCCAGCATCTCTGCTAGCCTTCTTTTCCTTCTTTGTTTCCTTGGTGAGAGCTTTGGTTTCTGCAGCCTTAGCTGCTACCGCATCTCGATACATCTTGTCGATGCATATGATTGCATCTTTCTTGTCTGACGAGATTGACATGACGCCCAATGGCCCTGGCATCTTCAAGGTATTGTAGGCATAGTGGGACGCCACCATGAACTTCGCCAGAGCCGTACACCCAAAGATCCCATTGTACGGCAAAGGAAGCTCAACGACGTCAAACACAACCTTTTCAGTCCGGTAGTTCAGTTCCCCGCCAAAGGTTGCCGGTAGTGTAATCTTCCCCTTAGGATGACTCCTGCCGGGGTTGATTCCCTGGAACGTGCCAGTAACCTTGAGTTCTTCGTCAGGGATCTGTAGCTTGCTCACACCTTGGGGGAGATCAGATTCAACCCAGCCCCACCGTCAACTAGCATCTTTGTGACTTTGAGGTTGCGGATTGTTGGGGAGACCAACAACGGCAAGTACCCTACCGCAGTAGTACGATCAGGGTGATCCTCTTCATCAAAGATGATAGGCGTGCGGGACCATTTGAGCGGCTTCTGGGAATCTACAGCTGGTTCCACGGCATTGACCTCTCGTGCCTACTGCTTGAGCTGGCGGTGAGAGGAGTGCAAGGATGCGGCTCCGTCAATGCATAGGGCTTTAGTTGCTTTCTGGAATTCTTGCTCACTAGTCTCTTCTTCATCCCCATCATCACTTTCATCATCTTCCTCTTTCTTCTCACGACCTCTAGCCAGTTTCTCTTTTTGCTGAGGGGTCTTGCCGCGGCGGCCTCCTCTGCCGCCACGGGCCTTCCCACTAGCACCCTCTTGGTCTCTCTCTCTATCACGCTTCTCATACTCCGCCTTCTGCCTCTTAACAAGCTGCACTACTTGGTGGCATTCTTGGAGATCATGACCTTTGGTACGGTGGATTTTGCAATATGGTCCTTCGGTCTTTCCAGCTTTCTCTGCCGCCGCATCCTCCCGGCAACCAGCGCACGCGGTAGCGTCCTTGCCGGGGGCTTTGGTTTTGGCCTTCTTGCCGGTGCCTAGATCGCCAGAACCTTCAAAGGCCAACACTGATTTCTCCTTGCATTTCTTGTTGCACCTCCGACCTTTCTTCTTCGCGCCAGTGGTCTCATCATCGTCATCCGAATCAATCTCTGCTCCTTCCTCCTCTCCAGGAAGGTGCCTTCCTTCCTCAGCTCGAGCACATTTATCCGCCAATGTGTACAATTCATTGAAAGTCTTCGCCAGCCGGACGTTCATCTTGGACCGTATCCTTCTGTTGCACACGTTCGAATGGAACGCGGCAATCACAGCTACTGGGTGTATCTCTGGGATGTTGCAGTGTACACGACTGAACCTCTGCATATGCTTGCATAAGCTTTCCCCTTCCTTCTGCGGAAGGACTTGCAGATCGCTGGGCCGTCCTCGCTCTTCGTGGCTGCCCGTGAAGGCGCCAACAAACTCATTGCACAGGTCAGCCCATGATGAGATGGAGTTCTCCGGCAGGTGCAGCAGCCACGACGTCACATTTGACTTGAGTGCCAAAGGGAAGTAGTTGGCAAACACCTTCTCATCTCTGCCCCAGCGGCTTGAACAACAATCGTGTAAATGCTCAAGAACTCTGCCGGGTTCAACTTTCCATCGTATTTTTCCGGTAATTCTAGCTTGAAGACCCGTGCAGATGGTTGGCGGACCTGCCGCAGCTCATGAGTGAAGGCAGGACACCCAACCTCGAAAGGCAGGTACCCGCCATCACTGGGCGTGGGTTCGTCAATGTCTGGGTCATTGCACCTGTCGGATTGACGGCGGGTCTCCCGGCGTCGTTCTATGGTGACGCGCGCATCTTCCCTCCGCCGATCCTCCAGGACCTGTCGCTGGTCCCGATGGGCTCGCGGATCAGAGGAGGCCATCGATGCTTCGTCATGCTCGGGGACACGCTGTTCTTGCCGCCGCCGCCCCTGGGTCTGCTATCACGGAGAAGACTGCACCGTTGGCGCGGCCTCCTCTATGCAGGCGTCAGCCCCGACCCCTGCTGCAGTTTGTGGGTGTTGTGATGGTTCTGCCTGCTACGACTTTGCAGCTTTAGCGAAACTGATCAAGCTCTGGATGGTGGCCCTCCATTATTCCAATTGATCGGCCACCGGTGGAAATCGTAGTAAGAGTTGGGCTCGTGCCATAGCTTCCGTAGCTGATCTTGGTGCAGCTGTCGAGGCCGCTTGCGACGTCGCTCGACTCCTGGTGGTACCAGCAGGAGTGCCGCCGTGTTCATGCCGCCGCGAATCGGCCGCCAAGGCAGTCTCGTGCTGAGCGGGCTGCGCTCGGGGATCAACACCCCTGTTTGGCGCTCCGTCTTGCCTGCCCTGCTCTGGCCCAGGTGCGCATCCAGTAGCCGCGCCGGTGGTAGGCATGGCTAAAGGGTCACGGCTCACACCAGAGCTGGCGTCGTCGCTGCGGATGCGCCCGCCAGTTCGGTGAGGTGGAGGAGGTTGTACGTCCACTCCATCCGCAGCTTGAGGGTTACGCCCCTCGGGGTGTTGCTGATGCTACCCTCCCTCGGCGCCTCCCACTCCCGCTTCATCCAAGGGGCCACAACGACGGTGCCGCCTGCGCTAGTCGCGTCTCTCGCGACACCCACCTCGCCCAACGCCGTCGTGGTGCCAATGGCGTCCGCGGCCGCGTGCGAGGGGGCCTTGGAAGTGGAGGGTTGTGCTATAGCGCTGGGTTTCTGATGACCCACAAGTATAGGGGATCTATTATAGTCCTTTCGATAAGTAAGAGTGTCGAACCCAACGAGGAGTAGAAGGAAATGACAAGCGGTTTTTAGCAAGGTATTCTCTGCAAGCGCTGAAATTATCGGTAACAGATAGTTTTGTGAGAAGATAATTCGTAATGGGTAACAAGTAACAAGTGTAACTAAGGTGCAGCAAGGTGGCCCAATCCTTTTTGTAGCAAAGGACAAGCCTGGACAAACTCTTATATAAAGCAAAGCGCTCCCAAGGACACACGGGAATTATCGTCAAGCTAGTTTTCATCATGCTCATATGATTCGCGTTCGTTACTTTGATAATTTGATATGTGGGTGGACCGGTGCTTGGGTGCTGTCCTTACTTGGACAAGCCTCCCACTTATGATTAATGACTCTCGCAAGCATCCGCAACTACGAAAGAAGAATTAAGATAAATCTAACCAGAGCATGAAACATATGGATCCAAATCAGCCCCTTACGAAGGAACGCATAAACTAGGGTTTAAGCTTCTGTCTCTCTAGCAACCCATCATCTACTTATTACTTCCCAATGCCTTCCCCTAGGCCCAAATCATGGTGAAGTGTCATGTAGTCGACATTCACATAACACCACTAGAGGAAAGACAACATACATTTTATCAAAATATCAAACGAATACCAAATTCACATGATTACTTATAACAAGACTTCTCCCATGTCCTCAGGAACAAACGTAACTACTCACAAAGCATATTCATGTTCATAATCAGAGGAGTAATGAATATCATTAAGGATTTGAACATATGATCTTCCACCAAATAAACCAACTAGCATCAACTACAAGGAGTAATCAACACTACTAGCAACACACAGGTGACAATCTAAGGTTTTGAGACAAAGATCGGATACAAGAGATGAACTAGGGTTTGAGAGGAGATGGTGCTGGTGAAGATGTTGATGGAGATTGACCCCCTCTCGATGAGATGATCATTGGTGATGATGATGGCTTTGATTTCCCCCTCCTGGAGGGAAGTTTCCCCGACAGAACAGCTCCGCCGGAGCCCTAGATTGCTTCTGCCCATGTTCCGCCTCGAGACGGCGGCGCTTCATCCCGAAAGCTTCCTTCTGATTTTTCCAGGTCAAAACCCTCATATAGCAGAAGATGGGCATCGGAGACCTGCCAGGGGGCCCACAAGCCCTAGGGGCGCGCCCAGGGGGGTAGGACGCGCCCCCCAGGCTTGTGGCCTCCTGGTGGGTCCCTTCTGGTATTTTCTTCGCCCAATATTTTTTATATATTCCAATATAATTCTCCGTAAATTTTCAGGACTTTTGGAGTTGTGCAGAATAGGTCTCTTAGATTTGCTCCTTTCCGGTCCAGAATTCCAGCTACCAGCAGTCTCCCTCTTCATGTAAACCTTGTAAAATAAGAGAGAAAAGGCATAAGTATTGTACCATAATTTGTAATAATAGCCCATAATGCAATAAATATCAATATAAAAGCATGATGCAGAATGGACGTATCAACTCCCCCAAGCTTAGATCTCGCTTGTCCTCAAGCGAAAGCCGAAATCGATAATCATGTCCACATGTTTAGAGATAGAGGTGTGGATAAAATAAAATACGGACAAGAAGGCATCATGATCATCTTTTAGAACAACAACATATTTTGTCATATAATTTCTTATGCCAAAGTAACAATTCATTCACAAGGTAAAGCAAGGAACAAAAACTTTACTGAAAACTAACAAACTATTGTTTCAGTCATTGGAGCAATTGCAATTTATCATAACGCCGGAAAGAGTCAATGTAAGAGCTTTTCAGCAAGTTCACACACTCAACTATCATTTAGTCTTTCATAATTGCTAGCACTCATGCGATACTTATGAGATCAAAGTTTCAATCGGACACAGAGAAAGATAGGGGCTTATGGTTTCGCCTACCAACCTTTTACCTCAATGGTAATGTCAACAATAATAGTTTATAAATATCTACATCCGAGTGGATATATACATCTGGATCTCCCCCCAACATATAGTGCTTGCCAAAAAGAAAAAGTGTAAAAAGAATAGGTGATGATCACCATGACTCTTGCATTAAGGTAGAGGCTAAATAAAAGATAGGCCCTTCACAGAGGGAAGTAGAGGTTGTCATGCGCTTTTATGGTTGGATGTAGAAAGTCTTAATGCGAAAGAACGTCACTTTATATTGCCGCTTGTGATAAAGAACTTTATTATGCAGTCTGTCGCTTTTATTTCTTCCATATCACAAGTTCGTATAAAGCTTATTTTCCTCACACTAATAGATCATACATATTTAGAGAGCAAATTTTATTGCTTGCACCGATGACAACTTACTTGAAGGATCTTACTCAATCCATAGGTAGGTATGGTGGACTCTCATGGCAAAACTGGATTGAGGGATGTTTGGATGCACAAGTAGTATCTCTACTTGGTGCAAAAGATTTGGCTAGCATGGGGTGAGAAGCAAGCTCAACATGTTGGAGGATCCATGACAAAATAACTTCTATTCGGATATAAAGAAACATAGACCATTATGTTGTCTTCCTTGTCCAACATCAACCTTTTAGCATACAATATTTTAATGAGTGCTCACAATCACAAAAGATGTCCAAGATAGTATATATATATGTGAGACATGCTTTCTTTATTACTTCCTATTAATTGCAACAATGAGCAAAACTATTTTTGTCAACTCCGAACAGATTTCATGCAACATACTTCTTATATGTGAAGTCGTCACTTCCCATAAGATCATTATATAATCTTTTTATTTCTTTCATTCTTTATTTCTTTTTCTCATGATCATAGCAAGAAAGCAAAGCCCTCAACTCAAAACTAATCTTTATTATATAACTTTCGGACTCGATTACATAGAGGGAACACAAAGCAAAACTCAAACCTAGATCATACTAAAAACTTTCATCTACTAAACCGAGATATAACCAAAAGGATCGAACTAAGAAAAACGATAAAGGTAAAGATGTGATGGTGATATGATACCGGGGAACCTCCCCCAAGCTTGGCAGTTGCCAAGGGGAGTGCCCATACCTATGTATTTATGTCTCTTTCTTCGGAGGTGATGACGTGATATTCTTGGCGATGATGCCCCTTAATATGCGATTCTCCTCCTCGAGCTTATTATTTTGCTGCTTAAGATCCATTATTTCTTTGCGGAGTTTGCCTGTGACAGCTAGAGCACCGATCACCCATGGATGCTTCCTAGCTGCGGGGGAAAAAGCAACAATCTTTTTCATGTTATCATAAGAAAGAAATCTAGCATTGGGAGGTATGACCGAATCCGGTATTGCTGAGCTCTGGAGTTCCTCAAGCATAGCTCCAGGTTGAAGGCGAGAGGTAGCTTCTTGATCCTCCTCCATAGCATCCACTCTTTTTAGGTCAGCCTCCATCTCTTCCTCCATTGACTGCCCAAAGTGGTGAGCTTCGCTGTATACTCTTGGGCCAGGTATCGGGTGAGAAAGCCGACTCTCCCCGACCGACTCTTGCGAAGACATCTTGCTCCGAATCTGCTGCAGAATTAGCTAAACACAAGAACAGAGGATTTTGTCGTGGTAAGGTGGTCAAAACCTTCGGGAAATTATATAATGAATTTTTACTGACCAAAAGGAGTGTTCCACAAGAAAACGGAGTCCAGAGGGCACACGAGGTGGCCACAAGCCATGGAGGCGCACCTAGGGGGTAGGGCGCGCCCCCAGGGCATGTCGCCTCCTCGTGTACCTTTTGGACTACTTTTAATTTTCTTAATTTTTTAAATATTCCAAAATGGAGTTAATTGCCATTGGAAAAGTTTTGGAGTCGGTTTACTTATCGTACCACATACCTATTCCTTTTCGGAGTCTGAAACGTTCTGGTATGTCTCCCTTATGTACTCCTCCGGTGTTATATTATTAATAATATTTGTCTCAACATTTATGGGAGTACCTGAGATATAATGCTTGATTCTTTGCCCGTTTACCACCTTCGGGTTGGTGCCTTGGGCGTTGTTGATTTTGATTGCACCGGAATGGTAGACCTCCTCGATAATATAAGGACCTTCCCAGTTAGAGAGAAGCTTTCCAGCAAAAAATCTTAAACGAGAATTGTATAGCAAGACATGGTCACCTACATTAAATGCACGCTTTTGTATCCTTTTGTCATGCCATCTTTTAAATTTTTCTTTAAACAATTTAGCATTCTCATAGGCTTGGGTTCTCCATTCATCAAGTGAGCTAATGTCAAATAACCTCTTCTCACCGGCAAGTTTGAAATCATAGTTGAGCTCTTTCATTGCCCAATAAGCTTTATGTTCTTGTTCGAGAGGTAAGTGACATGCCTTTCCATAAACCATTTTATATGGAGACATGCCCATAGGATTTTTATAAGCAGTTCTATAAGCCCATAATGCATCATCAAGTTCTTAGACCAATTCTTTCTGGATCTATTAACAGTGTTTTGTAAAATCAACTTTATTTCTCGGTTACTCAATTCTACTTGACCACTAGACTGAGGATGATAAGGAGATGCAATTCTGTGGTTGACATCATATTTAGCAAGCAATTTACGGAAAGCACCATGGATAAAGTGTGAACCACCATCAGTCATTAAATATCTAGGGACTCCAAACCTCGGGAAAATAACTTCTTTAAGCATTTTAATGGAAGTGTTATGATCAGCACTACTAGTTGGAATAGCTTCTACCCACTTAGTAACATAATCAACAGCAACCAAAATATGTGTATACCCATTAGAGGAAGGAAAAGGTCCCATATAATCAAATCCCCAAACATCAAATGGTTCAATAACAAGTGAATAATTCATAGGCACTTCCTGACATCTACTAATATTACCAATTCTCTGGCATTCATCACAAGACAAGACATACTTACGAGCATCTTTGAAGAGAGTAGGCCAATAAAACCTAGATTGTAATACCTTGTGTGCAGTTCTATCTCCAGCATGGTGTCCTCCATAAGCTTCGGAGTGACACTTGCGTAGGATTTGTTCCTGTTCGTGCTTAGGTACACAACGTCTAATAACATCATCTACTCCTTCTTTATAAAGGTGTGGGTCATCCCAAAAGTAATGTCTTAAATCATAGAAAAACCTTTTCTTTTGCTGCTATGTGAAACTAGGTGGTAAAAATTTAGCAACAATGTAATTAGCATAATTAGCATACCAAGGAGCACTACGAGAAGCATTTATGACAGCTAATTGTTCATCAGGAAAACTATCATCAATAGGTAGTGGGTGATCAAGAATATTTTCTAACCTAGACAAGTTGTCTGCTACGAGCTTCTCAGTTCCCTTTCTATCAATAATATGCAAATCAAATTATTGCAGCAAGAGAACCCATCTAATAAGTCTAGGTTTAGCATCTTTCTTTTTCATAAGGTAATTAATAGCAGCATGATCAGTGTGAACAGTTGCTTTAGAATCAACAATATAAGATCTGAACTTATCACAAGCAAAGACAACTGCTAAAAATTCTTTTTCAGTAGTAGCATAATTTCTTTGAGCACTGTCTAGAGTTTTACTAGCATAATGGATAACATTTAATTTCTTATCAACTCTTTGTCCTAGAACAGCACCAACAGCGTAATCACTAGCATCACACATAATTTCAAAGGGTAGATTCCAATCAGGTTGTTGAACAATAGGTGCAAAAATCAAGGCTTTCTTAAGAATTTCAAATGCTTCTACACAATCATCATAAAAACAAATGGAACATCCTTTTGCAAGAGATTAGTGAGAGGCCTAGAAATTTTAGAGAAGTCTTTAAGAAACCTCCTATAGAAACTAGCATGACCAAGGAAACTTCTTATACCTTTGATATCTTTAGGACACGACATCTTTTCAATAGCATCTACTTTACCTTTATCAACTTCAATTCCTCATTCAGAAATTTTATGCCCCAAGACAATACCTTCATTAACCATAAAGTGGCACTTCTCCCAATTCAAGACAAGATTAGTTTCTTCACATCACTGCAAGACTCGATCAAGTTTGCTTAAGCAATCATCAAAAGATATTCCATAAACGGAGAAATCATCGATGAAAACCTCAACAAACTTTTCACAAAAGTCAAAGAATATAGTAGTCATACATCTTTGAAAGGTAGCAGGAGCATTGCATAAACCAAAAGGCATACGTCTATAAGCAAAGGTACCGAAAGGGCAAGTAAAAGTAGTTTTTTCTTGATCCTCTTTTGACACAGGTATTTGAGAAAAAAACAGAATAACCATCTAGAAAGCAAAAGTGTGTATGTTTTGATGTTCTTTCTAGCATTTGATCAGTAAAAGGTAGAGGATAATGATCATTCCTAGTAGCTTTATTCAACTTTCTAAAATCAATAACCATTCTATAACCTGTAACAATTCTTTGTGGAATCAATTCATTCTTATCATTAGGAACAACAGTAATACCTCCCTTCTTAGGGACAAATGAACATGACTTACCCATCTACTATCAGCAATAGGATAAATTATACCTGCCTCCAGAAGCTTTAGTATTTCATTTCTTACCACTTCTTTCATCTTAGGATTTAACCATCATTGGTGATCAACAACTGGTTTAGCATCAGGCTCCATATTAATTTTCTGCTGACATAAAGTGGGACTAATGCCCTTAAGATCATCAAGAGTATATCCAATAGCGGCACAATGCTTCTTTATAGTTTTTAATAATTTCTTTTCTTCATGCTCTGAAAGGTTAGCACTAATAATAACAGGATATATCTTCTTTTCATCAAGATAAGCATATTTCAGAGTATCAGGTAATTGTTTAAGCTCAAACACGGGATCACCCTTGGGTGGAGGAGGATCCCCAAGAATCTCAACAGGCAAGTTGTGTTTCAAAACAGGCATTTGGTTAAAGAATATTTCATCTAATTCCTTCCTTTCATTCATGAACATACCATTTTCATGGTCTAGCAAATATTGTTCGAAAGGATCAATAGGAGGCACAACAATAGAAGCAAGACCAATAATTTCATATTTATTAGGAAATTCTTTATCGTGGGGTTGTCTACGAAATTTAGAGAAATTAAACTCATGAGACACATCGCTAAAACTAACAGTAATAGTTTCTTTCTCACAATATATTTTGGCATTAACAGTGTTCAAGAAAGGTCTACCAAACATAATGGGACAAAAATCATCTTGTGGGGAACCAAGAACTAGAAAATCAGTAGGGTATTTTATCTTCCCGCACAAGACTTCAACATCTCTAACAATCCCAATTGGTGATATAGTATCTCTATTAGCAAGCTTAATAGTGACATCAATATCTTCTATTTCAGCAGGTGCAATATCATTCATAATTTCTTGATATAAAGTAAAGGGAATTGCACTCACACTAGCACCCACATCACATAAGCCATGATAACAATGATCTCCTATTATAACAGAAACAATAGGCATGCCAACAACAGGTCTATGTTTATCTTTATCATCAGGTCTAGCAATTCTAGCAGCTTCATCACAGAAGTAAATAACATGCCCATCAATATTATCGACCAAGAGATCTTTAACCATTGCAATACTAGATTCAACTTTAATTTGTTCAGGGGGTGTAGGTGTTCTAGTATAACTCTTACGAACCACGGTTGAAGCTTTAGCATGTTCCTTTATTCTAATAGGGAAGGGTGGTTTTTCAATATAAGCAGTAGGAACAATCGGATCAACATTATAAGTAATAGTTTCCTCATCAGCTTTAATAGGTTCTACTACTTTTACTTCAATGGGAGGATTATAAGCAGTAGGATGATATTTAAACCACTTTAGGGAGATCAACATGAGTAGCAAATGATTCACAGAAAGAAGATACTATCTTAGAGTCAAGTCCATATTTAGTGCTAAATTCACGAAAAGCATCGGTATCCATAAAAGATTTAACACAATCAAACTTGAGGTTTATACCTGACTCCTTACCTTCGTCGAGTACCCAATCTTCAGAGTTACATTTAATTCTTTCCAATAAATCCCATTTGAATTCAATAGTCTTTTTCATAAAAGAACCAGTACAAGAAGTATCGAGCATGGATTGATCATTACGAGAAAGCAGAGCATAAAAATTCTGAATAATAATATCTCTTGAGAGCTTATGATTGGGGCATGAATATAACATTGACTTAAGCCTCCTCCAAGCTTGAGCGATACTTTCTCTGTCATGAGGCCAAAAATTATAAATATAATTCCGATCACGATGAACTAGATGCATAGGATAAAACTTCTGATGAAATTCCAATTTCAATCTGTTGTAATTCCAGGTCCCAATATCATCGCACAGCCTATACAATGTCAATGCCTTCTCGTTCAAAGATAAAGGAAAGACCTTCTTCTTGACTTCATCCTCGGGCAAACCTGCAAGCTTAAATAATCCACCAATTTCATCCACACAGATTAGATTCATATCAGGATGTAATGTTAAATCTACTGCATAAGGACTAGCTAGCAGTTTCTCTATCATACCAGTGGGAATTTCATAATAAATATTTTCAGTAGGTTCAGTAGGTTGAGGAGCAACTTCTTGCTCTACTAGTCAGGGTAAAGATACCCCGAACAAGCCCCTCAAAGGATTATTTTCCATAGCAACAAGTGACAGTAAATTTCAGCACACTATATAAATTTTTCCTTACCAAAGGCGCTTCACTCCCCGGCAACAGCACCAGAAAAGAGTCTTGATGACCGACAAGTATAGGTGATCTATCGTAGTCCTTTCGATAAGTAAGAGTGTCAAATCCAACGAGGAGCAGAAGGAAATGACAAGCGGTTTTCAGCAAGGTATTCTCTGCAAGCACTGAAATTATCTGTAGCAGATAGTTTTGTGATAAGATAATTTGTAACGGGTAACAAGTAACAAGTGTAACTAAAGTGCAGCAAGGTGGCCCAATCCTTTTTCTAGAAAAGGACAAGCCTGGACGAACTATTATATAAAGAAAAGCGCTCCCGAGGACACATGTGAATTATTGTCAAGTTAGTTTTCATCATGCTCATATGATTCGTGTTCGTTACTTTGATAATTTGATATGTGGGTGGACCGGTGCTTGGGTGCCGTCCTTGCTTGGACAAGCCTCCCACTTATGATTAACCACTCTCGCAAGCATCCGCAACTACGAAAGAAGAATTAAGATAAATCTAACCATAGCATGAAACATATGGATCCAAATCAGCCCCTTACGAAGCAACGCATAAACTAGGGTTTAAGCTTCTGTCACTCTAGCAACCCATCATCTACTTATTACTTCCCAATGCCTTCCCCTAGGCCCAAACAATGTTGAAGTGTCATGTAGTCGACCTTCACATAACACCACTATAGGAAAGGCAACATACATCTCATCAAAATATCGAACGAATACCAAATTCACATGATTACTTATAACAAGACTTCTCCCATGTCCTCAGGAAGAAACGTAACTACTCACAAAGCATATTCAAGGTCATAATCAGAGGGGTATTGAATATCATTAAGGATCTGAACATATGATCTTCCACCGAATAAACCAACTAGCATCAACTACAAGGAGTAATCAACACTACTAGCAACCCACAGGTACCAATCTGAGGTTTGGAGACAAAGATCGGATACAAGAGATGAACTAGGGTTTGAGAGGAGATGGTGCTGGTGAAGATGTTTATGGAGATTGACCCCCTCTCGATGAGAGGATCGTTGGTGATGACGATGGCTTTGATTTCCCCCTCCAGGAGGGGAGTTTCCCCAGCAGAATAGCTCCGCCGGAGCCCTAGATTGGTTCTGCCACAGTTCCACCTCGAGACGGCGGCGCTTCGTCCCGAAAGCTCTCTCCTGATTTTTTGCAGGTCAAAACCCTCCATATAGCAGAAGATGGGCACCGGAGACCTGACAAGGGGCCCACAAGCCCTAGGGGCGCGCCCAGGGGGGAAGGGCGCGCCCCCCAGGCTTGTGGCCTCCTGGTGGGTCCCTCTGGTATTTTCTTCACCCAATATTTTTTATATATTCCAAAATAATTCTCCGTAAATTTTCAGAACTTTTGAAGTTATGCAGAATAGGTCTCTGAGATTTGCTCCTTTCCGGTCCAGAATTCCAGCTGCCGGCATTCTCCCTCTTCATGTAATCCTCGTAAAATAAGAGAGAAAAGGCATAAGTATTGTACCATAATGTGTAATAACAGCCCATAATGCAATAAATATCAATATAAAAGCATGGTGCACAATGGACATATCACAACTCCACTGTTAGCTTGGTGGCTCATCTTGCAATTGACGCCGACACATTGCAGCACTCCGGCAAGGCCTAGAGGTTAATTTGAGAACAAGTACCTCGAGGTTAATTTCACATACATGACAAAAATTATTAAAAAGTACAGAGATAGACCTTCGATTAACATGTGTTCAAAAAACAAAAAATGTCGAAAATTACAAAACAAAGACCTCGAGGTTCAACTTATTTAATGGGTCACTGTAAAGGTTATTTTAAACCTTTACAGTGACCCATCAAATTAGTTAATATCGAGTACACTTCCCATCCTGTCACCCATCTCACGACTACTACAGCCTCAGCACAGTTAACTTGGGAGTTCTGTTAGATGAGCTATCGATAGGGAAGCTGGTCCTTGCTGATATAGGATGCCTCTTCGTATCCTTTATTGTGTACACGGATGACCGCCTGTTGCCGCCCATTGGTCAATGCCATGTCCCTTGGGAATGTAGAAGCTTCCTTCCCTCGTCTAGCTGCTTCCCGCATTTTCCCCTGTTTTTTTCCGCCAACCCACCTATAGAACCGCCTAGTGCCGGCCAATTCCTCTCCAAACACCTAGCGAGTCGGTTGAACTGAACAAGTCTAGACTTGTTTCTAGTGGATTCATTGATGTGGCACCAAAAGGGTGTGATAGCTGACTCTGACAAAATAATTTACTACCACGTTGGCATAAATGAGCATGGGGTCCACTTGTCAGCGTGCTGGACGGAGGAAGTAACGCAAGACAAAAATGGAGCGTGGAAGAGCATGTACAATAAGGTGATGTAGGCCAGCTGTAAGGCTTTAAATAATATATTTTTTCTTAGTTGGATGAGAGAGAAGAGGTGAGAGAAGAGAAGCGGGCTACAAACTTACAGCCGGCTATAGCACGAGCTCCAACACCTTTTTTGAGAGAAACATGTGGGCCATATATTAATGATGTACTAGTAGTATACTAGTATGACTAACTATTGTATGAGTGGGCTATAAGATTGGATATAAGTGTTGGGAAACGTAGCATGCAATTTCAAAAAAATTCCTACGCTTACGCAAGATCTATCTAGGAGATGTATAGCAACGAGAGGGGAGAGTATGTCTACGTACCCTCGTAGACCGAAAGCGGAAGCGTTTGACAACGCGGTTGATGTAGTCAAACTTCTTCTCGTTCCGACCGATCAAGCACCGATCGTACGGCACCTCCGAGTTCTGCACACGTTCAGCTCGATGACATCCTTCGGACTCTTGATCCAGCAAAGTGTCAAGGAAGTAGATGAGTTTCGTCAGCACAACGGCGTGGTGACGCTGATGGTGAAGTGATGCGCACAGGGTTTCGCCTAAGCACTACGAAGATATGACCGAGGGTGTAATCTGTGGAGGGGGGCGCCGCACATGGCTAACAGTTATTGGTGTGTCTTCTAGGCGCCCCCTCCCCATGTATATATAGGTGGGAGGGGGAGGGGAGCTGCCATGGGGCGTCCCAAGTAGCAGGATCCTACTTGGGGGCCTAGTCCAATTCACCCCCCCATTCCTTATTACCGGAAGGGGAAAAAGGGAAGAGAGGGGGGTGGAAGGAAAGGGGGGCCGAACCCCTCCTCCTTCTCCTATTCGGCCTCCTTCCTTAGGAAGGTGGGACGCGCTACCCCTTGTGGGCTGGTGTGCTCCCCTCCTATATCCCATAAGGCCCATTATTCCCCCGGGGGGTTCCGGTAACACCCCCTGGTACTCCAATAATTACCCGATACAATCCGAAATACTTCCGGTGTCCGAATACTATCATCCTATATATCAATCTTTACCTCTTGACCATTTCGAGACTGCTCGTCATGTCGATGATCTCATCCGGGACTCTGAACAACATTCGGTCACCAAAACACATAACTCATATAATACTAAATTATCATGGAACGTTAAACGTGCGGACCCTACGGGTTCGAGAACTATGTAGACATGACCGAGACATCTCTCCGGTCAATAACCAATAGCGGAACCTAGATGCTCATATTGGCTCCTACATATTCTACAATGGTCTTTATCGGTCGAACCATAATGATAACATACGTTATTCCCTTTGTCATCAGTATGTTACTTGCCCGAGATTCGATCGTCGGTATCTTCATACCTAGTTCAATCTCTCTACCGGCAAGTCTCTTTACTCGTTCTGTAATAACTCATCCCGCAACTAACTCATTAGTCATTTGCTTGCAAGGCTTCTTATGATGTGTATTAACAAGAGGGTACAGAGATACCTCTCCGATACTCGAAGTGACAAATCCTAATCTCGATCTATGCCAACCCAAGAAACACCTTCGGAGATACCTGTAGAGCATCTTCATAATCACCCAGTTATGTTGTGATGTTTGAAAGCACACAAGGTACTCCTCCGGTATCTGGGAGTTGCATAATCTCATAGTCAAAGGAATATGTATATGACATGTAGAAAGCAATATCAATAAAACTAAATGATCAATATGCTAAGCTAACGGATGGGTCTTGTCCATCACATCATTCGCCTAATGATGTGATCCCATTCATCAAATGACAACACATGTCTATGGTTTGGAAACTTAACCATCTTTGATTAACGAGCTAGTCTAGTAGAGGCTTACTAGGGACACAGTGTTTTGTCTATGTATCCACACATGTATCAAGTTTTCGGTTAATACAATTCTAGCATGAATAATAAACATTTATCATGTATAAGGAAATATAAAATAACATCTTTATTATTGCCTCTAGGGCTTATTTCCTTCAGTCTCCCACTTGCACTAGAGTCAATAATCTAGGTTACATTGTAATGATTCTAACACCCATGGAGTCTTGGTGCTGATCATGTTTTGCTCGTGGAAGAGGCTTAGTCAATGGGTCTGCCACATTTAGATCCGTATGTATTTTGCAAATCTCTATGTCTCCCTCCTTGACTTGATCACGGATGGAGTTGATGCGTCTCTTGATGTGTTTGGTTCTTTTGTGAAATCTGGATTCCTTTCCCAAGGTAATAGCTCCAGTATTGTCACAAAAGATTTTCATTGGACCCGATGCACTAGGTATTACACCTAGATCGGATATGAACTCCTTCGTCCAGACTCCTTCATTTGCTGCTTCTGAAGCATCTATGTACTCCGCTTCACACGTAGATCCCGCCATGATGCTCTGCTTGGAACTGCACCAACTGACAGCTCCACCATTCAAAATAAATACGTATCCGGTTTGTGACTTAGAGTCATCCGGATCAGTGTCAAAGCTAGCATCGACGTAACCATTTACGATGAGCTCTTTGTCACCTCCATAAACGAGAAACATATCCTTGGTCCTTTTCAGGTACTTCAGGATGTTCTTGACCACTGTCCAGTGATCCAATCCTGGATTACTTTGGTACCTCCCTGCTAGACTTATAGCAAGGCACACATCAGGTCTGGTACACAGCATAGCATACATGATAGAACCTATGGCTGAGGCATAGGGAATGACTTTCATTTTCTCTCTATCTTCTGCAGTGATCGGGCATTGAGTCTGACTCAACTTCACACCTTGTAATACAGGCAAGAACCCTTTCTTTGACTAATCCATTTTGAACTTCTTCAAAACTTTATCAAGGCATGTGCTTTATGAAAGTCCAATTAAGCGTCTTGATCTATCTCTATAGATCTTGATGCCCAATATATAAGCAGCTTCACCGAGGTGTTTCATTAAAAAACTCTTATTCAAGTATCCTTTTATGCTATCCAGAAATTCTTCATCATTTCCAATCAACATATAATATTAGAAATGCTATAGAGCTCCCACTCACTTTCTTGTAAATACAGGCTTCTCCAAAAGTCTGTATAAAACCATATGCTTTGATCACCTCATCAAAGCGTATATTCCAAACTCCGAGATGCTTGCACCAGTCCATAAATGGATCGCTGGAGTTTGCACACTTTGTTAGCACCTTTAGGATCGACAAAACCTTCTGGTTGCATCATATACAACTCTTCTTTAAGAAATCCATTAAGGAATGCAGTTTTGACGTCCATTTGCCAGATTTCATAATCATAAAATGCGGCAATTGCTAACATGATTCAGACGGACTTAAGCATCGCTACGGGTGAGAAAGTCTCATCGTAGTCAACTCCTTGAACTTGTCGAAAACCTTTTGTGACAAGTTGAGCTTTGTAGATAGTAACATTACCATCGGCGTCAGTCTTCTTCTTGAAGATCCATTTATTCTCTATGGCTCACCGATCATCGAGCAAGTCCACCAAAGTCCACACTTTGTTCTCATACATGGATCCTATCTCAGATTTCATGGCCTCAAGCCATCTGTCGGAATCTGGGCTCATCATAGCTTCTTCATAGTTCGTAGGTTCGCCTTGGTCTAGTAACATGACTTCTAGTACAGGATTCTCGTACCACTCTGGTGCGGTTCGTGTTCTGGTTGACCTACGAAGTTCTGTAGTAACTGGATCTGAAGTTTCATGATCATCATCATTAACTTCCTCTCTAGTTGGTGTAGGCATCACGGGAACGGTTTTCTGTGATGAGCTACTTTCTGATTCGAGAGAAGGTACAATTACCTCATCAAGTTCTACTTTCCTCCCACTCACTTCTTTCGAGAGAAACTCCTTCTCTAGAAAGGTTCCATTCTTGGCAACAAAGATCTTGCCTTCCGATCTGTGGTAGAAGGTGTACCCAATTGTTTCCTTAGGGTATCCTATGAAGACGCACTTCTCCGATTTGGGTTCGAGCTTATCAGGCTGAAGCGTTTTGACATAAGTGTCGCAACCCCAAACTTTAAGAAACGACAGCTTAGGTTTCTTGCCAAACCATAGTTCATACGGTGTCCTCTCAACGGATTTAGACGGTGCCCTATTTAACATGAATGCAGCTGTCTCTAATGCATAACCCCAAAACGATAATGGTAAATTGGTAAGAGACATCATAGATCATACCATATCTAATAAAGTACGGTTACGACATTCGGACACACCATTACGCTATGGTGTTTTGGAACACCCCCAGTGGTTAGCCACAGTAATCCCATTTTGATAATGCCATGTCATCATGATCAACAGTGCTTAAACATCATTTGGATCCTATCTCTTTTCAAATTCAAATTCAAAAGGAAATTCAAACTTAAAGTGAAAATAAAAGTTGCTCAAAACCTAGAACTAAAATGTGCATCATGTTGCAAATATTCCCAAAGCATTTATAAAAATGATTGCAACATTTAATGGAGTTGAAAAAGGACTCAAACATCAAGGAACAGCAGCAAAACAACACTATTTAATCCTTTTTAAATTAAATAAAATCCAAATAAAAAGATATGGACACCAAACCAATTTCTAGCAGTGGCTAATAATGCACTGATATTATATGGGCTATTTCCATATTTTACAAAAGTGTTTTGAACTAAAAAACAAAAGCCAAAACAGAAACTAAAAAGAGAAAACAGAAAAAACAGAAAAGAAAGAAAAAGGAAAAGGGGCCCGAGTGGCTGGGCTCTAGTCAAACAGAGCTGGCCCAGCCCATTCCTCGCGCCTGTCCCCTCCTTCCTCCTCTGTTCACCACCCCTGCTCGCTGTTGCCGCGTGCATGCTGGCCGCGCCAGGCCCCCCCTCTCCTTTGCTCGACACCGTGCTCGTCGTAGAGGGGATAAGAGCCCCCTCGCTTGTCCCCGCGAACCCTAGCCCCCTCAGACGCTCGCCCGCGCCTCTCCTCTCTCTTTTTCCCCACTAACCCGAAAGCCGCCGTCGCCGCGCCGCTCGATTCCGCGGCCATCGCCACCGCGTCGCCTCGCCGCCGTGCCAGAACGGATCGCCGTCGACCACTACACCGTCCGGTGCAAACCAGGGGAGCTGGGAGCCCCCACAGCGAGCGCCTCGACCTCTTCTTCCCCGGCGCCGTCTGCCACTGCCGTCGTTGATTTGGTCATCGCCGACCCCACCGGCTTCCTCTAGTGCTTCCCGTCAACACTGTGAGCACCGCCATCAGCTCCTCTTCCTCTCTGCGCTCCCCGTGGCCCTCTAGCTAGCTGTTGCGGCTGCCGAACTCCGACCACCGCCATTGCCGCCGCCCGCGAGCCGTACGTGCTCCCGAGCCCCCGCGTGAGCCACTGGCGCGCTCCAGGGCACGCGCGACACCGCGCCGAGCCCCTAGTTCGCCCTCCAGCCCGCTCTAGCCTCGCCCCTGTCCACACCCGATCCTCGCCGCCACCACGGCTCGTCGCCGGCGCCCCTGCCGACCACCACTTCACCTGCAACCACCACCACTAGATGCGCATGAGCGCCAGGGTCCCATAGAGCTACTCCGCGCGCGATTTGGCGGACCGTAGCGAGATTCCGGCCGGTTCCGGCGTAGGACCGCCGCGGGAGACTCACCGGAGCTCTCCCCGGCGTCGCCGCCGACGTGGCCCTCCGGCCCCACCCCTGTGCCGCTGACCGCGGGCCCCACGGGCCCCAGTTAACCCCGCTGACAAGGTCAACTGCCGACGTGGCATCGTGGCCCGCTGACACGCGGGCCCCACCCCTTAAAACGATTTAAAATAAATAAAAACCCTAATTAAAATGCTAATTAACCTAATTAGTTAATTGATTAAGTTAACAGACACTGACAGTAGGCCCCACCCCCCCCAAATTAACCTAACTTAGTTAAATTAACACTAATTATGCCTCTGTCTCAATGACATATGGGCCCCACATGTCAGGTTTGACTCTGGTCAGCCAGAGTTGTCTGCTGGCATCACCTCTACGTCATGATGATGTCATCTTTTACTGTTTTGGATAATTTGAATTTAAATAATTAAATAAATTCCAGAAAATCAATAAAACTTTAGAAAATCACATCTTTTGAACCGTAACTCCGATGAAAATAATTTATATATGAAAAATGACCAGAAAAATGAGACGAATCCGAATATGCTACCCATATACCTGTTAGATGCCTCTAACTATCTGAACATGCAACTTTTTGCCTATTTCAGATAAATGAATAGTAACTGGCTTTTATAAAATAATTCCAAACAAATTCCTAAAATAACTAAATGACTTAGACATGTCTTCAGGCAACCATGCACTACACGCTAGCATAGCCTGCTCCGTGTTGCTTATGTTTGTCATGTATTTATTTGTTTCCTCCCCCTCTTCTCTCTCGGTAGACCCCGACACCGACGTCGTCCCCGAGACCGACGCAGCTCAGGAGCCCGACGCCACCGTTGACGACCTTACCCTTGCCGCCGAGCAACCAGGCAAGCACCCCCCTTTTGAGCATTCCGATATCGCCTATTCTTTCTCTCTCATGCTTGCATTAGAATTGCTGCTGCTGCTGCTTTACCTATTCTGATGCATAGCCTGTCTATTGTAACCTGCTATTGAAACCTTACCTGCTTAACCTAAACTGTTTAGTCTAGGCTAGGTAGAGACCTATCAGTGACCCCCACTTGTCCTGACTGCCCCGCTGGATTATTAGAAGACCCGATCAACGGGATTGAAGACCAGGCCCCGGCACAGCACATCACCCCCCTTAGTTGTAACGACACTGCAGCGTTACTATCGAGTGCCGAGGGTGAAACCTCTTGTAGCACTTCGAATGTTAACTCTGTAGAGTAGCTTATCGGTCGTGGTCGTCGAGGGTGATTCCTCTTTCTCCACTTCCGATACGACCCTGTCGTGCAACACATCAAGTGTGAACCCATCGAGGTTGATTCCTCCTAAGTTCACCTTAACGGTTACATCGAGTAGGAATCCAACGAGGGTGATACCTCGGATTCCCCCTGATGTTATGGACACACGGATATTTGGACTGTACTATTGTTACTTGGAAAGGTCGGTCGACCCTGAGGGGTACCCGCATGTGATGTGAAGACGGGTTACCTGTATGGTGCCCGAGTGATGAATACGAGGCGTGGCCGGGCATTCTTGGTCTTTGTCGCAAGTCCTCGAGACGGGGCGACGGGGTCACATCGATCGTGAGTCTCTGCTCGTTGCCGCAACCCCAAGGTACTGACGGTTTGGATATTTGATTCGAGTGGGCCTCTAGCCCGATAGCACTAACCATCACGCGGGAATGATTATGGGTACTCTGCATCGTGGCATCAGCCGAAAGCTCTGTCAGACATCTAGTTCAGCATTGCGGCTGGGACGGACCGGCGCCCCCCTGGTGCCTGGCTTCCCCCTGCACGCAACAACTCAGAGTGCACAGGGCGATGGCCCAATACCTCTGAGCGCTTAGGATGTAGACCGACGGGGACCTCTCTGCTGAGCTTTAGGTAGGGCTGCGGTGTGTCATTTGGCCGAGGCCGGGCATGACGCAGAAAGTGTGTCTGGCCGGAGTTAAGCGAGTGTGGTGGGTAAGTTGGTGCACCCCTGCAGGGAAGAACTAATCTATGCATAGCCGGATCCTCGGTAACGGACACTCGAAGTTGTATCCCGATCGATACAGCTAGAAATGGATACTATGGCTCTGGGATTGCTTCTTGCAGGGAGTCGAGAAGGGATCTCCGGATGAGGTTTATGACTGTATGGTCTGGCATTGCTTTCTCGCAGGGAGTCGAGAAAGGATCTCTGTGTGAGGATGAGACTTAATGATACTACTATTTATATGGTACTAATCTACACTCTTCTAATGTACAAGACAGCTGAAGATGCTAGTCTTCGATAGGACTAGGCCTTCTCTCTATTCTGGCATTTCTGCAGCCTAGTCCACATATACAGCCTCCCCTTGATAATGTTGCATATGTAGTGTAGATCCTTGCTTGCTGAGTACTTCGGATGAGTACTCACGGTTGCTTTGTTTTCTTTTTCCCCCATATCCCTTTTTGATGCAACCAGTTGACGGAGCCCCTGAGACAGCTGCTCCAGCTGACGATCGCTACTACTACCCCGAGGGTGGATATTACTACGAGCTGGCCGACGACCAGGAGTAGGATCGGAGGGTCCCAGGCAGGAGGCTTGCGCCTTTTGATCGTAGTGTTTTCCTTTGCCCAGCTTTCTAAGGGCCTTTTTGTGTTTTCTTTTATATCTGTACTCAGATATCTGATGCTTCCGCTGACGCTTGTACACAAGCTTATGTATTCGAGTCCTCGAGGCCCCTGGCTTGTAATATAAAGCTTGTATGACTTTATTTATGTTTTAGAGTTGTGTTGTGATATCTTCCCGTGAGTCCTTAGGCTTGATCGTGTGCATTTGCGTGTATGATTAGTGCATGATTAGGCCGGGGGCATCACATGTTCCAGGTGGCATGAGTTGTGATACTATTCCACATTGTTTTAAATGAAGGCCAAACTTGTAACTCAAATATTCGCCTCCGCGATCAGATCCTAGAAACTTTATTTTCTTGTTACGATGATTCTCTACTTCACTCTGAAATTCTTTGAACTTTTCAAATGTTTCAGACTTGTGTTTCATCAAGTAGATATACCCATATCTGCTCAAATCATCTGTGAAGGTCAGAAAATAACGATACCCGCCATGTGCTTCAACACTCATCGGACCGCATACATAGGTATGTATTATTTCCAATAAGTCATTAGCTCGCTCCATTGTTCCGGAGAACGGAGTTTTAGTCATCTTGCCCATGAGGCATGGTTCACAAGTATCAAATGATTCATAATCAAGTGATTCTAAAAGCCCATCTGCATGGAGTTTCTTCATGCGCTTTACACCAATACGACCTAAACGGCAGTGCCACATATATGTTGCACTATCATTATCAACTTTGCATCTTTTGGCATCAATATTATGAATATGTGTATCACGACGATCGAGATTCAACAAAAATAGACCACTCTTCAAGGGTGCATGACCATAAAAGATATTACTCATATAAATAGAACAACCATTATTCTCTTATTTAAATGAATAACCGTCTCGCACTAAACAAGATCCAGATATAATGTTCATGCTCAACGCTGGCACCAAATAACAATTATTCAGGTCTACAACTAATCCTAAAGGTAGATGTAGAGGTAGCGTGCCGATGGCGATCACATCGACCTTGGAACCATTCCCGACGCGCATCATCACCTCGTCCTTAGCCAATCTTCGTTTAATACGTAGCTCTTGTTTCGAGTTACAAATATGAGCAACCGAACCAGTATCAAATACCCAGGTGCTACTACGAGCATTAGTAAGGTACACATCAATAACATGTATATCAAGTATACCTTTGTTCACTTTGCCATTCTTCTTATCCGCCAAATACTTGGGGCAGTTCCGCTTCCAGTGACCAGTCCCTTTGTAGTAGAAGCACTCAGTTTCAGGCTTGGGTCCAGCTTTGGGCTTCTTCCCGGGAGTGGCAACTTCCTTGCCATTCTTCTTGAAGTTCCCCTTCTTTCCCTTGCCCTTTTTCTTGAAACAAGTGGTCTTGTTAACCATCAACACTTGATGCTCCTTCTTGATTTCTACCTCCGCAGCTTTGAGCATTGCGAAGAGCTCGGGAATTGTCTTCTCCATCCCTTGCATATTATAGTTCAGCATGAAGCCTTTGTAGCTTGGTGGCAGTGATTGAAGAACTCTGTCCATAACACTATCATCCGGAAGATTAACTCCCAGCTGAGTCAAGTGATTATGATATCCAGAGATTCTGAGTATATGTTCAAGGACAGAACTGTTCTCCTCATCTTGCAGCTATAGAACTTGTTGGAGACTTCATATCTCTCAACTTGGGCATTTGCTTGAAATATTAACTTCAACTCTTGGAACATCTCATATGCTCCATGATGTTCAAAACATCTTTGAAGTCCCGATTCTAAGCCGTAAAGCATGCCACACTGAACTATCGAGTAGTCATCAGATCGAGCTTGCCAGATGTTCATAACATCAACATCTGCTCCTGCAGCAGGCCTTTCACCTAGCGGTGCATCAAGGGCATAATTCTTCTATGCAGCAATGAGGATAATCCTCAAGTTACGGACCCAGTCCGTGTAGTTGCTACCATCATCTTTCAACTTAGCTTTCTCTAGGAACGCATTAAAATTCAAGGGAACGGTAGCACGGGCCATTGATCTACAACATAGATATGCAAAAACTATCAGGACTAAGTTCATGATAAATTAAGTTCAATTAATCAAATTACTTAAGAACTCCCACTTAGATAGACATCCCTCAAGTCATCTAAATGATACGTGATCCAAATCAACTAAACCATGTCTGATCATCACGTGAGATGGAGTAGTCATCAATGGTGAACATCTCTATGTTGATCATATCTACTATATGATTCACGTTCGACCTTTCGGTCTCCAGTGTTCCAAGGCCATGTATGTACATGCTAGGCTCGTCAAGTTTAACCTGAGTATTCCACATGTGCAAAACTCTCTTGCACCAGTTGTATTTGAACGTAGAGTCTATCACACCCGATCATCACGTGGTGTCTCAACACGACAAACTGTTGCAACGGTGCATACTCAGGGAGAACACTTATACCTTGAAATTTAGTGAAGGGATCATCTTATAATGCTACCGTCGTACTAAGCAAAATAAGATGCATAAAAGATAAACATCAAATGCAATCAAAATATGTGACATGATATGGCCATCATCATCTTGTGCTTTTGATCTCCATCTCCAAAGCATCATCATGATCTCCATCGTCACCGGCTCGACACCTTGATCTCCATCATTGCGTCGTGGTCGTCTTGCGAACTATTGCTTCTACAACTATCGCTAACGCATAGTGATAAAGTAAAGCAATTACATGGCGTTTGCATTTCATACAATAAAAGCGACAACCATAAGGCTCCTGCCAGTTGCCGATAACTTTTACAAAACATGATCATCTCATACAACAACGTATATCACATCATGTCTTGACCATATCACATCACAACATGCCCTGCAAAAACAAGTTAGACGTCCTCTACTTTGTTGTTGCAAGTTTTACGTGGCTGCTACGGGCTTTTAGCAAGAACCGTTCTTACCTACGCATCAAAACCACAATGGTGATTTATCAAGTTTGCTGTTTTAACCTTCAACAAGGACCGGCCGTAGTCAAATTCGATTCAACTAAAGTAGGAGAAACAGACACTCGCCAGCCACCTTTATGCAAAACTAGTTGCATGTCTATCGGTGGAACCGGTCTCATGAACGCGGTCATGTAAGGTTGGTCCAGGCCGCCTCATCCAACAATACCGCCGAATCAAGATAAGGCATTGGTGGTAAGCAGTATGACGATCACCGCCATCAACTCTTTGTGTACTACTCGTGCATATCATCTACGCATAGACCTGGCTCAGATGCCACTGTTGGGAAATGTAGCATGCAATTTCAAAAAAAATCCTACGCTCACGCAAGATCTATATAGGAGATGTATAGAAATGAGAGGGGGAGAGTATGTCTACGTACCCTCGTAGACCGAAAGCGGAAGCGTTTGACAACACAGTTGATGTAGTCGAACTTCTTCTTGTTCCAACCGATCAAGCACCAAACGTACGGCACCTCCGAGATCTGCACACGTTCAGCTCGATGATGTCTCTCAAACTCTTGATCCAACAAAGTGTCGAGGAAGTAGATGAGTTCCGTCAGCACAACGACATGGTGACGGTGGTGGGGAAGTGATCCGCGCAGGGCTTCGCCTAAGCTCTACGAAGATATGACCGAGTGTGTAATTTGTGGAGGGGGACGCCGCACACGGCTAACAGTTATTGGTGTGTGTTCTAGGTGCCCCCTCCCCATGTATATATAGGTGGGAGGGGGAGGGGAGCTGCCATGGGGCGCCCCAAGTAGGAGGAATCCTACTTGGGGCCCTAGTCCAATTCGGCCCCCCTTTCCTTATTACCGGAAGGGGAAAAAGGGAAGAGAGGGGGGAGGAAGGAAAGGGGGGCTGAACCCCCTCCTCCTTCTCCTATTCGGCCTCCTTCCTTAGGGGGGGGGCACCCCTTGTGGGCTGGTGTGCTCCCCTCCTATGGACCATAATTACCCGATATAATCTGAAACACTTCCGGTGTCCGAATACTATCATCCTATATATCAATCTTTACCTCTCGACCATTTCGAGACTCCTCATCATGTCCGTGATCTCATCCGGGACTCTGAACAACATTCGGTCACCAAAACACATAACTCATATAATACTAAATTGTCATCGAACGTTAAGCGTGCGGACCCTACGGGTTTGAGAACTATGTAGACATGACCGAGACACCTCTCCGGTCAATAACCAATAGCAGAACCTGGATCCTCATATTGGATCCTACATATTCTACGATGATCTTTATCGGTCGAACCGTAATGGTAACATACGTTATTCCCTTTGTCATCGGTATGTTACTTGCCCGAGATTCGATCGTCGTTATCTTCATACCTAGTTCAATCTCTCTACCGGCAAGTATCTTTACTCGTTCTGTAATACATCATCCCGCAACTAACTCATTAGTCACTTTGCTTGCAAGGCTTCTTATGATGTGTATTATCGAGAGGGCCCAGAGATACCTCTCCGATACTCGGAGTGACAAATCCTAATCTCGATCTATGCCAACCCAACAAACACCTTCAGAGATACCTGTAGAGCATCTTTATAATTACCCAGTTATGTTGTGACCTTTGATAGCACACAAGGTACTCCTCCGGTATCCGGGAGTTGCATAATCTCATAGTCAAAGGAATATGTATATGACATGAAGAAAGCAATAGAAATAAAACTGAACGATCAATATGCTAACCTAACGGATGGGTCTTGTCCATCACATCATTCTCCTTATGATGTGATCCCGTTCATCACATGACAACACATGTCTATGGTTAGGTAACCATCTTTGATTAACAAGCTAGTTTGGTAGAGGCTTACCAGGGACACAGTGTTTTGTCTATGTATCCACACATGTATCAAGTTTTCGGTTAATACAATTCTAGCATGAATAATAAACATTTATCATGAATAAGGAAATATAAAATAACAACTTTATTATTGCCTCTAGGGCATATTTCCTTCAATAAGTGACATGGCAAATTTATTTAGCCGGCTGTTGGCTATACTATTAACCATGCTTGAAGGGTGCGAATTGATTGGCTCACGTGTGATGACCACTGGGGCAATCCACCCAGATTGTACGTAATAAACAAATTCATGCAAACACGGCCGGATTTCATTACATTTACATAAAATAACCGGTTTCCATGTGGAGTAGGTTTTCAGATTCCACTCGGGTTTAATGTAGGTGTTTAAATGCGGTGAGGAGGCTCGTTCTGCCGGGCGTGCAGCGGGCAGCACCCTCGGCCAGGAGGGCGGCAGGCGGGATCAGCCCATACTGCGGGATGGAGCAAGTGGCGTAGGCCCTATCGCGTCGGAGCTTGGTCAGAGAGAACGGCGGGTACCGCAGATCGGGACGTGCTGCCTCGTCGCCGTCGAACGGAGAGACGATGCACATCCTCCCTTTCCGCCGGTGATGGGATGTAGCCGGATCAGTGACCAATGGTGAGAGAGAGAGAGAGGCCACCGCCGCCTTGTGTGAGATACTGTGAAGAGAGACAAACCCCGGCATGCAGGCTCCATTGTATATAGTGGAGCGGACTATTTATTTCTCCATAACAATCATTTTATATTCTATGTATGTGTCACTGAGCAATATAACTTTATTTAAAAATAACGTGCCAACGCATCAAGTCGAACTTTGTTTCGTGCACGCATGGTACACGACCTCCGTAAGTAAACAACCGCCACACGCTCTCAAATTAGCACGTGGGCTGCCATTTCGTACTTGAGCTCCACCGTGTACCCACGCGGGTGTGGCTGGGCACGAAGCGTGAGTACGTGCACCTATTCTCTTCGTGTACGTACACCACCTACGTGTGTGTGTGAGAGAGAGATACAAACCTAGAGAAAGACGGTGTGTGGGTTCGTGAGTGTTTTTTTTGGGGGGGGGGGGTGCGTGAGAGATAGACAGGTAATATGTGTCGATGATATCTCAAACAAAAAATGTAACTTATGCAATGTGTGTGAAACAGAGGCCTGGATATATCATATATAGAGGGGGCGATCCATGAGAAGAGAGTGGAGGTATCATCGGCATGAGATATCCATAGAATTGAAGAGAGGGATGAAGTGCTCACGTCAAAGATATAGGGTGGCTGGCCTACTGGAACGTGAGAGGGGACAGGTGTAGTTTGTCTCTGTGGCATGTATACCTACCTACCGCATTCGACTATCGGTGTGTGTGTGTGTGGGGGGGGGGGGGGGGCAAAAAAAGGGGAGGGGAACAATCTAACTATAGAGGTAAAACGACAGGTATATGTGTGGAGAAGGAGAGAGGCCTACCTATGTATTGAGGGAGATCGATCGACATCCATGCATATGTGTAGGAGAGGAATAAGGTTGGGAGAGAGACAAAGCTAGAGTGTCGGAGGGTTGCTGGTGGAGTTGCTTCTCACAAATGGTGGGAGAGGCCTGCTAGACAAATGGAGGGCACAACTGCAATATCAATACGAGAGGGGATGCCTGCCTGTCTGTGCACGTGCGTATGAGAGACGGGTCAGGAGGCATGCATGAATGATGAGGGGGATGATATGGCTGTGGTAAGCAGACATAATGACATAGGAAGATCAATCATCCTGTGTCGGAGAAAGGGAGAGACATAACTTGTGAGGTACGTCGATCGGTGCGTGGGGAAAAAGAGTTATAGTCGACCTAGGTATATGTAGGGAGATCGATCGGTATACATGCATGTGTTAGAAGCAAATAAGGCCCAAAGAGAAGGATAGAGAGAGAGGGATGCGGCTAGGAGGTGGTGCGAGAGGCCTACTATATCGAGGGGGAAGGAGTGTGCGAGTATGAGATCGATGAAAAGAGGGGCGGCAGTGTGCACGTGCATGCAATCGTATTAGAAAGAGGGGGGCATGCATGGACGGTGAGAAGAGAAGAGGGAAAGCTTGTGTTTGTGGTATTCACACTTGGCTAGAGAGGTATATCGATCAGTGTGTGCCAGAAAGAAGGAGCTGGGGGGCGTACACACACCGTGGGTGAATGACCTAAAGAGAAATGACGAATGTGCGCGATGGAGCTAGATAATGCTAAGGGAGGGTGAGAGGGAGGCGGGTGTGTGCATGCACGAGAGAAAGTTAGAGCTAGCTACAGAGATAAGAGGATTGTGTGGGTATAAAAGACGAATAGGGATCATAATTCATTATAAAAGTGGATTCAGATATTTGAACAACAGATCATAGTTTTTTAAACCGACGCATGCATGAATATATATAATGGCGATACGCATGGTGTGGTTATGAACATGTTATACTACATATAATATATAGAACATTTATTTGAATTTGTGATAATGTGTGGCTTTTGCAACTCAGGGCCAAATACTTGTCATAATGTTGGGGCGGGGCACTATACTTTCTGTGATAAACACAGTGTACGTATGAAACATGGTTTAGATTATGAAGATCTTGCTAGTACATCAAATGTACTATTATTTGGAATCAACATCAAGTGTATTCAAAATTTTGAATTCGAGTTCATATATATAGTACACATAGTTCATATCTAACTCTATAGTAATCATGTGGTGTGTTGTTAAGATAATATACAAATGATGGTTTAACTTGGCAACAATCATGATTGTAGATTCTTATTCAAATAGAGAAACAAATTCAAATTTAGTTCGAATTACAGTGGTAGTATAGACATTTGGAATGCACTAAAATGTTCGCATGAGTAGGTTACATGCATTATACAGCCAGCGAAAAAACTTAAATGGACATACCATGGATTCATTGCTTTGAATAGCATTTGTACAGTAAAACGGGACAAGACTCTCTCTTTGTGTGGTACGAATAGTTTTTTTTGTTTTTTTCATTAAGGGAAGTGCGAATTGATTTGGTACGTACATTATTACACGTTAGGCTTGTCCCTAAATTTCAACCCGCGCCTTGTTATCCCGAAAATTCAGATATCGTGCTCCCAAAACTCGGGCCTTCACAACCCGTGCCTTGCTATCCTGAAATTACAACGCGTGCGAAAACTCCCTCCAGCTGCCAAATCCCGACACGCGAAATCCCCCTTCTAACCCTGAGCCGAAAGGGCCGCTAGTTCAAATCGGTGGGGGTACTTTTGTAGCACACCCTACATTTTGGACAAGCGCGTCCCTAAGTCATGGTTCCCCCCTCCCATCACATCCTTTTCGCCATTTAAAATCCCAGGCCGCCATAACCTCTCTGTTCCAGCTGCGAAACCCCACCCTCCTCCGTCCGCCAACCCATCGCTGCCTAGTCGGAGCCTTTTCCCCGACGACGTCGTCCACTGCAACAGCTCGACATCCCTCATCCACCTCCCCGGTTGTGGATCCATCGTCGATCTTGTCGTCCCGCTAGTTCAGCCGCCCCGTCCTCCACCTCCAAGGAGCTGCTCTGACGATCGCCTCGTCTATCGCGGCTGCTCCATCCCCACAGCGCCGCCTTAACCTGCTCCACCGGAACCGCAGCATCCTCACCGACTCCTCGGACGAAGCCGAGGCCTAGTCGGCACCACCAAAGAGGTTGTACACTCATCGCATCACACCTTCTCCTTAACTCGACCTCCCAGTGTCGACGGTGCTATATCTTGCACCCCTTGGTGCGGCTACCTCGAAGCCAGCGCCACCGGAGACATATCCACGGCGGCTCTCCCCCATTGCGAGGCTCCGTCGGCGGTGGCGTCCATACCAGTCAGATCTATTGCTGCTGCTGCTTCGGCTCTTGCTTGCTCGCTCACGCTGCTGCTGCTGCTCTGGCTCTCGCTCGCTCGCTCGCGCTGCTGCTGCTGCTGCTGCTGCTGCTCCGTCTCTCACTCGGTCGCGCTGCTGCTCTGCTCTTCCTCTTGCTCGTGCTGCTGCTCTGCTCTTGCTCTTGCTCACGCTGCTGATGCTGGTACACGGGCTGCTACAGCTACACGAGTTGCTGCTCTGGCTCTAGTTCGCGCTACTCCTCTAGGCGCTGCTGCTTCGGCTGCTATCTGCTACTGTGTTCCCTGAAAATCGCCTACTGATTTAGATCAATGTTTCTCTACTACTAGTGCTCGAGCGGCCTAAACTACATGTGAAGTGCCTCTCTGCTACCAGTGCATTCAGTTTAGACAGTAACATTCAGATTCCACAGTAAATTTCAGTTTTGACAGTTAAGTTCAGAGTCAACAGTTTTTACCTCATCTGTTGTAGTCAGGTGTTTTTTGGTGATGTAAATTTTACATCTATCACTTTTTGGTAATGTATTTTACATCATCTATTGGAGATGCTATTAGAATCCCACTTGAGATTAATGATGTCTGTCTTGTACTGCTTCAGCCTCGATGTCTTACGGCTCGCCAGAGCTGCTCCAACGACAGAACCATCGATCACAATAGAGCAGTACCCTGGACACCGTCTATAGACACCTCAGATCTTCCTCCACACCTCCGACAGCCACCTCTACCGCAACTTCTTCGGTGACCAACCCAATGATGCTGAGGTCGACACGGCTACGCCAAAGAGGTTGTACACTTTGTCGCATCACTTATTAGTCTACATTCATGTTGATCCATTAGGGCTATTTTGGTTCAAAGGAAAAAGTGAAGGAAAAACATAGCAATAGGTAATTTTCCTATGGTACTCTACTATTCAATTATTCATGCATTTCGTTGAAAGGAATGAAGCAAAACATCCACCTGGACCTACTTTTCAAAATCCTATGCATGAAAACAAGACTAAGTGCATTAGTGGCAGAATAACATTCTAACTGTACACACTTTCATATGGTTTCACTTTAATTTGGCCATTTTTCTTTGCATTCCTCTGCTCTTCCAATTCTTGTGAACCAAACACCCAAGTTGACAGAAATCCTGTGTTTACAAATGCTCTGTGTCCCACGTGCATTCCTATCCTATTCTGGTGTTTTTCCTATCCCTGCATTTTTAGAACCCTACAAGCCAAATGAGCCCTTACAGAATCACTTCAGTTAAAGATAGGTGTCAAAGAAAACTTTGTGTGGTTTCTCCTGCTCCTTCCGCGATATCGTCCACTTCACCTGAGCTGCTCCATCGACAGAAGCATCCACCATACAAGACATCATGACTCCTGACCGTCTTTCGCCGCCTCAGATCTCCTTCACTGCCGCCGTCACCCACCGCAACTGCATCACCATCATTAACTCAGCAGATGAGCCTGAGGAGTACATGGGTCCACAAGAGAGGTCACACTCTCTTTGTTTCTGCTTATGTTATGCATTGCTTAATATTACCTGCTACTTTATCGTCCTGTTCACCTCTTAGACTCCAAGTCAAGTCCAAATTAATATTCAAACTTGAGTTTTAAAATGCTTGTAAGGCACATATCGAGGCAGCAATGAATAGTATTCTGTCTATGTCGGTGTACGACACCTATGGGATCAAGTGGATCCCTTTACGGTTCGGCAGGGAGAGAGGTATGCACAAAGAGCAGATCCAACGATCAACACAAGGGGATTTTTACCCAGGTTCGGGCCGCTGAGAAGCGTAATACCCTACTCCTGCTTTAGTTTATTATGGATGATTTAGCCCAAGCTTCAAGAGCGCTTGCGATGAACAGTATGTTCGAGCAGCAGCTACGCATGCAGAATGGGCCAAAGGGTCCTCCTCCCCTGTAGCTACGTCTTGGGCCTCCTTTTATACATCCAAGGGGTCACCAATAGTGGTGTTCAGTACATACATGAGGTGTAAAGTAGCTACAATGTTTACATACTTATCACAAACGATTTAGGACAAACGCATTAAATGCTCCATTTAGGTGTCCTTACTTTCTTGGGGACGGAAAAAGGGGCCGTCCCATCAGCATAGCTTAAGCCCATTCGCCACTAGAACCATGCCACGCATCCCGGAGGACAAAACCCAAATGACAGGCTGGTCACTGCGCTGGAGCGGTGGCAGGGTGGCGAAACCTTGCCGGGTGCAGATCTTGTCGGGTCTTCGCGAGCCCCCCCCGGCAAGCATCTTGCCAGGAGCCATGCCCTCGGTCTTCTGTCTTCTGATCATTGGCCTGAATACTTCCTTGATGATCTTGCACTTGCTTCCAGCTGTCCTCCGGCAGGCCTTGCCGCTGGTACGGCTACAACTGCCCGTGCACAAGTATGGGGTACTAAAGGACCCAAGCTTTAGTACACCGACAGGAGCCCCCGGGCCTAGGCCATACACGGATGCGAGGCGTTGTTGGGCTAGGCCCAAACAGTGCACGGGCACGCTTGGTAGGAGTTAGCTGTTATTATCTTGTTTACCGTGCTTCCCCAGGGCGCGTAATAAACATGCGGCGTGGGAACGTGTGGAACGACCGCAGTAACAGTGCGCTCGCGAAAGTGCATTTACATTGATTAGAAAGGAGGCAGCCCCTCGCCTTCCCCATAAAAAGGAATCCGCAGAGGCGCCGCTCATTTACCTCCCATCCTTTCCAATCTGGAAACTGCCGCCGTCTTCTTCCTCAAACTCAAAGCAGAACCTCTCTCATCTATCCGCCGCCTCCATGCCCTCATTGTCCTCAGTCTCTGCTTCCACAGCCACCATGCCGCCCAAAGCGAGCAAGGGTAAAGAGGTGAAAGCCATTGAGGAGAGCGAGCTGGTGAAGATGCAGAACGAACATGTCATCTTCGCTCTAATGCTTGATGCGAGCGCTCTGAAGGACCGGTACCTGTGCATGTGGGCGAGGGAGACAAAAGCTCACCCCACCACTCGCGTGAATCCTGCTTCCTCCAAGGGCGGCCAGGATAAACTTCATTTCTTTGTCGCATACTTCTATTGCGGGCTCTGCCCTCCATTTTCTGATTTCTTCAACGACATCATGTACACATATGGCTTCCGTCTCTTGGATTTCATGCTGAATGCCGTGACATGTATGCCAGTCTTTGCCATCTCTGTGAAAACTTTGCCGGAATAATCCCTAGCACAACCCTCTTTCGCCACTATTTCGTTCCACAGATCGAGAAAGGAGAGGCCCTTTCCGATTCTGTCAGCTGGATTCTAAGGACCTGGAATAAGGAGATATATTCAGAAGGGCTCTACCGTAGCAAGTGGGAAGAATGGCGGGGCAAATGGTGCTGGATTAAGGAGGAGGATTTCCAGCCTTTCTGTCTGCCCCGACGAATGAAAGTGGTCCGCGGCAATAACTGGAGTTCCCTCCATCCTCAAGATGAGAAGCTCACAATTGCGATTACCATAATCCATCGTCTCAAGGCTGCCGGGCTGACAATAGAAATGGTTGGCACTGATTTCCTTCGCTGCCGCATCACCCCTCTGCATAACAAAGGGAAACCAGCCTGGGAGTTTCGGAATGCGGCAGATATCATGAGGCTGCTCCCAGGTTTGAACAACAACTTGAAAGTTATGCAGCACACAACACTCTGCCACAAACTGTTTAGGCCCGACTGGAAATATAAGTTGCCGGCGAACATAATTCCTCTGTGCAACAACTCTGCTCTGACCTCAATCATCACCATGATGCCGGCGTGCAATGCTCACAGCATTGAGGGAACTTGGGTCGAGCCATCTGCAGAGCGTGCACAGGAGTTCTTCGACAATCTGTCGGAGAGAGCCATCCGAGAAGAGACAAACCTTATCTGCCCCACACTGATGAAGAGGTGGCGTACATCGCCAGCAGGGCGGAAGAGGCAAATCTTGCCGCGGAGGCCGGCAGCGTTGGCTTCACGGAAGAAGAAAACAGTGAAGCAGAAATAATGTCCGAAGAAGACCTTGCCGGGTAGGATGAGACTGCCAGGGAACAGAGCGACACGGCTGCCGAGGGCCCTTCTGTCGAGGACACAGCTGAGGAACAGCTGCACGAGGAGCCCCCAGCTCCAGAGAAGAAGAAACGCGTTCTTCAGAAAGCCGCCTCTGGGGTCCCAGCAAATCAACCCTCCTCGAGCGGTGAGGTTCCCGACAAGAAGGCGGCTGGCAAGGCTGCACAGCGGCAAGAAGCTCAACAGCAACCAGAGCGGCGCATGAGACGCACGGCCGCGACAACAACTGGAGTGGTGGGGGCGTCTCATACGATGGCACCGGCGGCTGGGGCATCAGAACCACATCAACCTACCATTTCTGCCGCAGCCAAGTGACCCAGGACCCCTTCTCCACCTCCTTGCATGGACACTGTAGAGGAGGTCGACTTCGACCTTTCCGCTTTTAGCCCGGAGAGAGAAGAGTAAGGGTCCCATCGTATCTTTTAATTTCTGACTTTCTGATTTTACTTAACTCATCTATCTTGCTTTGACCTATCTCCGCAGTGATACAGAAACTTTAGCGCAAAGGATGGCGAAGAGGGCAAAGACTTCAATGAGTGATGAGCCTCCGACAAGCACCGTGGATGCACCAGAGCTCATCGTCATCAGCCCGGAGCTCAGTCCTCCTCACAGCCCCCAACCCAGCCCCCAGCATGAGTCCACCACTTATTTTTCGCTTGCTGGCGTTGAGGTGTTAATCTTTGCTACTGACATCACCGGGTTTGTAGGAGAAGAACAACAACAAGGAGAGCCACCGGAGGCCATCCCTGATGTGCCGTCCCCGTCAACCACGCCGTCCAGAGGTGAATCCGTGGCAAGGGCTTCCACTGGCGAGCCCATCCGTGTTGAAGAGGAGCTGGCAAGTACAGGCACCGGCAGTCCTACGTCGGCAACCAATGTTGCCGGGAAAGGAGAATCTACCTCTCAACAGCCCGACATAGGTAAACCACTTGCCTCTGAATATTCGTCATTCTTTACGTATCTTTGTCTTCTTGAACTTCAACCTTGGTCTCATCTTGTTTCTTTCCCTGGTCTTCAGATCTTCCCTCGATGGAACAAATGGATGTTGACATCGTCATCGAGGAGACTGCCAGGGATGCTGCCACCGAGGCTGACAAGATCGCTGTTGACGAAGCCGCCAAGGACGCACAGGAAGAAACCGCCAAAAGGTCTGCTGAGAGGACCGGCAAGGAGACCAGCGACCATACTGATGTCATTCCCGCCACAGGAGCGCCTGGCGCTACACTGGTCATGGAGTCCCCACTTGCCAGCGAGACGGTTGTCGAGGATCAACCGTCAACATCCGAGGCCCCCCCGTCAAGCAGATACCTCAAAGTTGGCGACAACCTGTTCGTCAGTATACCAGGGACGGCAAGCACTAGGGTCTCAACTGAAGGGGAAATTTTTGATGAAGATGTCATCACCGCTGCCGGGCTTAAAATTAATGACGAGCCACGCGCCAACAACAGCGGGTCCGAGGAAGAACAGCTCCTCCAAGCCATGAGCAACGACTTTTAGAAGCTCCAGGCCCTCATCGTGCCCAGAAAGAGAAGCTGGACTCCAGGGCGGCAGTTAGTGAAGCAGCAGAGGCAGATTTCCAGAAGCGCGTCGAGCAAATGCAAGTCTGGTACGCTGAGGCTTTCCAGGAACTGATGACTGGCCGGGAACAACTGAGCCAGAGTTGGAACGAGTTCCTCTTGAAGCAGTCTGACGCCGAGAAGGCACAAGAAGAGGCTGCGCAACAGGCCACTGTAGAGGAAGCTCGCTTCACACAACTCTGTGTCGGGCTTGACGCTCAAGAAGAAGACCTTGCCGCTCGCGAGAAGGCACTTGCCGCCAAGCTCCGTAGCAAGGATGAGGAGATCAAAAAACTTGTCGCACAGCGGACCCAGGAGCTGGAGCAGAAACACAAGGAGACGCTCGAAGCTTTGACTGTAGATCACGCCGGCAAGTTAAAGGAAGCCATCGATGCTACTGAAGCTGCAGAGGCTGCCAAGAACGAGCTGGGTCATAGAGTAAAAGGGCTAGATGCGGATCTCGAGGAACATGGCAAGGAGCTCTCGATGCTCAAAGCCGAGAGAGAGAAGATTCCCTACAGCTTGGCGGAGATGCAAACCTCCATGTCCGACAAGATCAAAGAGCTCACCTCAGCCAAAGAATCCATCACTGATCTGACTCTGAAGCTGACCACGCTGGAGAAGTCCCTGGAGGACGGCAAGACTAGCGAGAAGGCTCTGATCAAAGACCTTCAGAATGAGAAGGACCTGCTCAATAGCGCCGCCGTCTCTTACAATGTGTTTGAGAAAGGCGTGAAGATCTGGACTGAGCGCCTTGTTAACGTCGCGGAGAGGCTTGAAGCAGAGCTGTCCAGCATGGGCCTGCGAAACTTTAACTACTCCTCCGACGATAGGGTGTCTCCGAGTGCCAAGTTGACCATGTTCTTCGAGGGCGTCATCGATGCCTTGAAGCTGCTCCATTCTGAGCGAGCAACCCATCTAGCCAACGAATCCCGCAAACTCTATAGGGCTGTCCTCCTCAACGTGCTCGTCAAGGTGGTGCACAGGAACCCCAGCATCAACCTTACCAACGTCCTTGATCGCTTGCCGAAGAACGTCGACCTCAAGGCACTCGAAGAACTTGTCGCGCCCATCGTCGACAAGGTGGATCAAGTCAAGAGGGTCGAGTGACAGCGCAGGGACTAGCCACTTCGCTTCCCCTCGTCACCACCATTCCATGTAAAAGACAGTTTCATCTTAAGTTAGGATCACGGCAACTATTAATGTAATATAATCTACTGTGTTTGGGTGAATGCACGCTATTTCCCTTGTCTGATTTCTTTCTGTATGGAACATGCCCTACGCTTATTGGAAACTTGTCGGCGCGTGCGTCCTACCGCGAGCGCTAGATGCGGGTCTTTAGCAGCCTGCTGGAGGTGTCGCTACCGGCAAGGTATCTTGATGTTTTCAGTGCAGCCACCTAAACTATTGAGCGGACTCGAAACAAAGTAAGGGCGCAACTGATCACGACAAGGTTCCTTCGCGTGCAGTTTTTCCATACAAAGGCAAAAACCATTCAAGGAAAATAACCTTAAAGTAAAAGAAATTTAATCAAAGTCCTGCAACTTAGCTTTTTGTTGTTGTATTCCTTCCGGCAAGATGTCAACCTTGAACGTTGCCTATTGGTATCCATACCATCACTCCCCCCGGCAAAGTTGCAGGCGAAGGAGCCTTCTATCCTTTGAGAAAAAGAAAGAAGAGAAAACAAGGATATGGAACCTTGGCAGTTCGTTAACGCTTACTGGAAGCAAATGTAATACAATATCTCAGACAAACATGCATATAGAATAACATGAAAATCGACAGGAATTGTAAAACACTTAAGTTTATTTAACTATGCACAGGGTTTGCGCCTGGCTTTGTACAAAGGATTACATGCCTTGCTGGCAAGACTTGCACAAAAGGTGGTTGCCGGGAGACCCGACAACCGCGCCTTATGGATAGAACTTACGAAGATGTTCGATATTCCAGGAATTGCTCACTAGAATGCCATCCTCGGTCTCCAGGCGGACAGCACCAGGCCTGGTGACTCGTACTACCCGATAAGGGCCTTCCCACTTCAGCGTCAACTTGTTGGAATTCTTGGCTGACTGAACGCACCGAAGAACAAGGTCGCCTTCCTCAAGACTTCGGGCATGAACCTTGTGGCTATGGTAGCGGCGCAAGGCTTGCTGGTAGCATGCAGCTCGCACAGCAGCCTGAAGACGATCTTCCTCAAGGAGCGTAGCGTCATCTTGCCGCAACTGCTCTTGCTCAAGCTCATCATAAGCGAGCACTCGAGGTGACCCTTATATTAGTTCCGTGGGGAGAACTACTTCTGCCCCGTACACTAGGGAGAAGGGTGTCTGGCCAGTGGCTCGATTTGGTGTCATTCTGATTGACCAAAGAACTGCCGGCAACTCTTCAATCCAGTGTCTTCCGCACTTTTTCAGCTTGTAAAAAGTCCTTGTCTTGAGCCCTCGCAACACTTCAGCATTTGCCCTTTCTACTTGGCCGTTGCTTCTCGGATGAGCAACAGAAGCAAAAAAAAATTTGCTGCCAAGGTCTTGGACGTATTTCATGAAGGTGTGGCTCGTGAACTGTGTGCCGTTGTCGGTGATAATCCTGTTTGGTACACCAAAACGGCAAACTAGTCCCTTGAAGAACTTGACAACTGATTGTGCTGTCACCTTTCTCACTGCTTCCACTTTCGGCCACTTTGTGAACTTGTCGACTGTGACATACAAGTACTCAAAGCCCCCGGTAGCACGGGGAAAAGGGCCCAATATGTCGAGCCCCCAGACCGAAAATGGCCAGGAAAGAGGGATTGTCTGAAGAGCCTGATCTGGCTGATGCAATTTCTTCGAATGGAACTGGCACGCTTCACACTTGGTTACTAGTGCAGCTGCATACTGGAGGCCAGTGGGCCAAAAGAAACCTTGCCGGAATGCCTTACCGACAAGAACCCTTGAACCTATGTGGGAGCCACATATGCCTCCATGTATCTCCACAAACAGCTCCAGTCCATCTTCCAAGGAATACACTTCAATTTCACGCCGTTCGGTCTTTTCTGTACATGACATCATCCTCGAACTGGTACATACTAGACCGACGGGCTACTTTCTCCGCTTCTTCCTACTCTTTGGGGAGTTCCCCTGTTTGGAGGAACTAGACGATGTGTTGCGCCCATGCCGGGACCTGAGGCTCGACAGCAAGGACTAAAGGCATATCTTCTGCCGCGGGAGCGTTTGTCTCGACAGCAAGGACCCGAGGCCTCGCCGGAGCCTGTTGCATATGTTGCCTTGCTGATGGTGTTACGGATGGCTGAGTCAATTGGAGCACAAAAGTACCTAGTTCCACAGGTAACTTAGGGGCAGCACGCTTTGATAGGTCATCAGCAATGCCGTTCTCTGCTCGAGGAACATGCTCTGTCTGCAGACCATCAAAGCGCTCCTCCAATTTCCTCACTTCATCTACATATGCTTCCATCAACGGGCTCTGATAATCTTTGTTCACCTGCTTGACGACAAGCTATGTATCACCTCTAACGATGAGCTTCTTAATTCCAAGATCCGCCGCGATCCTGAGACCGGCAAGCAGCCCTTCGTATTCTGTAGTATTGTTTGTTGATCTCTCTTGGGGAAAGTGCATCTAAATTACATATTTGAGGAGCTCTCCGGTGCGTGCGACAAGCAGCATGCCAGCACCGGCGCCTTGCAGCGAGAAAGCCGCATTAAAATACATAATCAATTCTTGATCTATTTCCTTGCCGGGAAGAGTTGTCTCTTGACTTTCTTCGTCTGGCATTGGGGTCCATTCTGCAATGAACTCCACCAAGGCTCTGCTCTGAATTGTTGAAGTGCTTTGAAACTTGAGATCAAAGATTGACAACTCCAACGCCCACTCCACAATCCTGCCGGTCGCATCAGGATTTCGTAAAATCTGCTGCAACGGGAAGCAAGTGACGACGGTAATCTCATGCGCTTGAAAATAATGGCGCAGCTTCCTCGAGGCCATAAGGAGGCCAAAGAGCAATTTTTGCACGCCAGAATATCTTGACCTAGCCCCCTGCAAAAGGGAACTGACAAAATAAACTGGGCACTGCACCATCCTCTTCCTCTATGCTGCTTCATTCAACTCTGCAAATCCTGCCTTTTCGGCACTAGACCTTGCCGGAGAAGACCCCAGCTCGTCACTTGGTGGGCTTGCCATTGCCGCTGCTTCTTCATGAGCTTCTCTCTGCGCTACCAATGCAACACTAACCACTTGATTTGTTGCCGCTGGGTATAGCAGCAATGGCTCTCGTGGTTTAGGTGCGACTAGTATCGGCGGAGAGGAGAGGTACTTCTTCAAATCCTGCAGCGCTGCCTTCGCTTCCGGAGTCCATTTCATTGGACCTGCCTTCTGCAAGATTTTGAAAAAGGGCAGGGTGCGCTCAGCAGATTTGGAGATGAACCTGCTCAGAGCAGCAATGCAGCCAGCAAGTCGACACACATCTTTGACGCGTCTCGGTGCTTCAATCTGCTCAATCGCCTTGATCTTGTCAGGATTTGCTTCCATCCCACGCTGAGATACAAAGAACCCAAGAAGCATGCCGAATGGAACGCCAAACACACACTTCTTGGGATTGAGCTTCAGATTGATCTTGCGCAGATTTGCAAATGTCTCTTCCAAATCTTGTATGAGCATTGCTTTGTCCTTGGTTTTAACCACTATGTCATCCATATAAGCTTCCATATTTCTACGTAGCTGGGGCTCAAAACCAATCTGGACCGCTCTTGCAAACATTGAACCAGCACTTTTCAACCCGAAAGGCATACGTAAGAAACAGTACGCACCACACGGGGTGATAAATGCGGTTTTCTCTTCATCTTCCTTTGCCATGAAAATCTGCTGGTACCCTGGATAGGCGTCGAGAAAAGATAGCAGATCACAGCCAGCAGTGGAGTCCACAATCTGGTCGATGCACGGCAAGGGGAAAGGATCTTTTGGATAGGCTTTATTGATATCTGTATAGTCAATACACAGCCTCCATTTTCCATTCGCCTTGCGCACTACAACTGGATTGGCTAACCACGTCGGATGGAGCACTCCTCTGACCAAACCTGTCGCTTCCAACTTCCTGATTTCTTCGGCAATAAATTCTTGCCATTCCAAAGACTGCTTCCTAACCTTTTGCTTGATGGGCCGTGCATGAGGACAGACAACAAGATGGTGCTCAATTACTTCCCTGGGAACACCGGGGATATCAGATGGCTGCCATGCAAACACATCGATATTCGCCCACAGGAAAGCAACGAGCGCACTTTCCTATTTGTCATTGAGGGTGGAACTTATGGTGAAAGTTCCTCCCATACTATCCTCCTTGACGGGCACCTTATTGGTTTCTGGTGGTGCTGCCTTGGATTTCTTGCTCTTGTCGGTGCAGCTCTTTGGCACATCCTCGATGGGAGTGCAGCTCTCCGAGGAGGTGCGCTTGCCGGAGTGTGTGCTAGAGGTCTTGCCAGTCTTCTTCTTCCCCACAGGTGCATCAGTGGCAGGAGCAAGTGCCTTGGCGGCAGATGCTGCAACTGCCTCCCGGTAGAGTTGGTCAGTGCAGATAAGCGCATCCTTCTTGTCGGAGTTGATAGTGATGACGCTCATCGGCCCGGGCATCTTAAATACGTTGTAAGCGTAGTGCTAGGCCGCCATGAACTTGGCCAGTGCTGGATGGCCGAGAATCCCGTTATATGGCAACGAAATCTTGTCGACGTCAAAAACGATCTTTTCTGTTCAATAGTTCAGCTCACTACCAAATGTCACCGGCAATGTGATCTTGCCCTTTGGTTGGCTCCTTCCTGGATTAATCCCTTGAAATGTGCCCATTTCCTTAAGATTTTCGTCAGGAATTTGCAACCTCTTGATCACGCTAGGTGAGATCAGATTCAATCCGGCCCCACCGTCAACTAGCATTTTGGTCACCTTGAGGTTGCGAATCGTTGGTGAAACCAACAATGGCAAACACCTGACCACGGTTGTGCGATCAGGGTGATCCTCAACGTCAAAAATGATAGGCGTGTTGGACCATTTCAGAGGCTTCCGAGCATCGACCGACGGCTCCGCCGCATTAATCTCTCACACACACTGTTTAAGTTGGCGGTTAGAAGAATGCAGTGAGGCGCCTCCGTTAACGCACATTGCTTCTGTATCCTTTTGAAACTCATGCTCACTGGACTCGTCGTCCTCTTGATTGTCATCTTCATCCCCCTCTTCCTTGTCACGGCCTCGAGCGGGCCTCTCCTTCTGTTGCTTGGCCTTGTCGTGGGGACCTCCTTGGCCATCGCGCTTCTTGCCAGACCCCTCAGCACCATCCTGGGCCCTCTCCTTGTCTCGCCTTTCATATTCAGCTTTCTGCCTCTCGACAAGCTATTCAACTTGTCGGCAGTTCTGGAGATCATGGCCCTTAGTGCGATGGATCTTGCAGTATTGCTTGTCGGAGCCCTCTGGCTTGTCGGTAGCCGCGAAGGCCTGGTAGGAGGGACACCCGGCAACATCCTTGCCGGGGCCATCAACCTTGATCTTCTTGGCGGTGCCGGGGTTGCCGGATTCCTCAACGGCAAGCATAACCTTGCCCATGCGCTTCCTATTACGCCATCGACCTTTTCTTGCCGGGGCGGCGGCATCTTCATCTTCAGAGTCGACTCCTGCGCCGGCATCCTCGCTGGGGAGTCTCCTTCCCTCTTCAGCCCGAGCACATTTGTCCGCCAGAGCATAGAGCTCAGCAATATCCCTGACCTTGTTCATCGCCAGCTCTTCCCGCATCTTGCGATTGCGCACGTTCTGATGGAACGCGCTAATGACATCGGCAGGATGAACGTCTGGGATATTGTGCTGCATGCGGCTGAATCTCTGTATATACTTGCGCAAAGGCTCACCTTCCTTCTGGGGGATGAGATGCAAATCGCTTTCCTGGCCAGGAGCTTGGTGGCCTCCAGTAAAACCACCAACAAACTGATGACACAGGTCTGCCCAAGAAGAAATGGAATTCTCTGGCAGATGCATCAACCACAACCTGACATTGGGCTTGAGCACCAATAGGAAGTAGTTGGCGAGTACCTTGTCGTCTCGAGCCCCGGCAGCCTGCACCCACTACTAGAAAAAAGGCTGTTAGTGGCGCACCTGTTTTTGCTATTAATGGCGCACTATAGGTGCGCCACTATTAACACGCCACTAGTAACAAATAGTAATGGCGCACCTCTGGTGCGCCATTAGTATCCCAGATAATAGTGGCGCACCACATAGTGCGCCCTTACTATGTCCAACAGTGCGCCATTACTATGCCTCCTAGGGGGCCATATTTACCTTCACGTATGCCCCCAAGTGCGCCATTACTATGCCCCATAATGCGCCACTGGTATTTAGCCTCGGTGCGCCACTAATGCTCAATATGGTGCGCCACTACTATGAATATTAGGAATTATTATTTTTTGCTTTTCTGGTATTTGCGCAGGTTACAAAATATCTGGTACTTGCACAGGTTACAAAATACGTTACACAGCACAGAATATAAACATCACACAATAGAATTCATCATATTAGTCTCCAAATTCGAAATTGCGAACAAAGTTCAAACATTAGACAAGTTTAGGTCTCGAGACATTAGCAAAGTTCATCATATATATTAGCCGAGTTTGTCATCACATTACAAAGTCGACATCGATCATCTAAACTACCATCACATAGAAGAGAGCTGCGGTCATGATGAGCATCATCGCGATGAAACTGGTCTTCATCCGGTTCCTCCTCCGCTCCCTCCTCTCTCCCGCTAGATAGCGCGCGTATCTAGCTTCCGCCTCCGCCCTAGTGGTGTACCCTTTGTAACTGTTACCGCTAAAACGGTGAACCTGTCTCCGACACTCCTCCCAGTCATCGTAGACTCCGGGAACCTTACCCTTGTACACGACATACGATGGCATCTCTATGCACTAGACAAACAAAACGTTAGTAGCAATTCACAGACAATATATAAGCAATATATAAGTATGCAACAAAAGGATCGGAAGAGAAAAGCAACACATTAATAGCATGATTCATGGTCCTACTAATAAATAGCATCGATTACATATAAGTTGAACGACTGTCCAAACTAAAGAGACATACAAGTTCATTAAAGTTTAATTACAACATGAGCTAATCGATATTTCAGAACTACATAGCATCATTACTTTCGACTTGACTCAGGGACCGGAGCGTGGATGAAGCCGCCGTCTTTCGTGATGGTCATGAAATCGTGATCGTTGTCAGCCTGCATTTGTACTGTTGTTTCTATTTCACTGTTGGACGGTTGATATTTGAGGTAGAACTGCCCCGAGGTATGAAGGACATCTTGATAGATGATTTCCGCAAACTCCGATTGGATGCGAAAGAATTCTTGTCTGATGTCCGCGTCCTGGATTGCCGACAAGCGTGCGGCCCAATCTTTGAGATTAGTTGGTAGCAGAAGGTGATTATGGTCCCGTACGATCGCCCGCATGTGATGGAGGGCGTAGTAGGCATCCTTCTGACCGCCAGGCGGCTGCTTGACGCAGGGGAACGTCGTTACGTGGGTGAACACGTGCTTGCCGTACCTACAAATTGGCCTCCTGAAGGTGCCTCCAGATTTGGCGTAGCCGGGGAGAGCATCATCAAGAACTTTCTTGATATTTGTGTAGTCTTTCTTTGACTGATGGTCCGAGTCGAAATGCGTGGCCATGGAATATTTCGGGCTTAAGAGGATGAGTGTGCAATGTGTGTCACTGCACAAAACACGGAATGTTAGAAAAAAAAAGAACAATCGAAATCTAAGAAATCATATGTTACGGGGCGGTGAGGGGATGACTTACTCGGGAAAGTAAGGCACGAGGAAGTTATCCTTATCTGGGTTCGCCAGAATGACGCCTTCGAGGTATGAACTCGCGACTTGCCGGTCCCCAGCGCTGCCCAAGATCTTGGCACGCATGTAGAAGGGGTCGACTATCACGATGTCCGGGGTCTTTTCTCTAATGATCCGCATCTCCATACTGAGCGAAAATAGCCGAATGAAGGTGTAGTGCAGCGGATGAAGGTTAAACATAGCGAAGATGTCATCAAACCGCAGGACGATCATACCCCCGATGGTGCTATCGACAAAGCCCTTGCCCTCTGGCACCTTGGCCACGAAAACCGGGTATGCCCCATCATTCTCAGAGAGACGCCGCTTCTCCATAGAAAGAACACTGTCATGCAGACTCCGCATAGCACCGGTTGCAGCATTGAGCAGATTAGTCGGTAGCATCGGCCTACCCGCCACATGCTCCTCGAGATATCCTTAGGTGAAGGTGGCCCATCCTGAGCACGGATCGTACTCGGTGCTGGCTTGCTTGCACCCTTGTTATTTTTTCTTTTCCGTCCCTTCTGCTTCTTCTGCTGCAATGGGATCGAGTTCTGCTCAGAGACCACCTTCTTGAGTGTGTTGGGGCTGATAATATTTCGCACCTCGGCTATCTGAGGCTCGGTGAAGGCGCCAGCTGGAGGCGTCTCCTGAGAACTGGACGCACCTGGTGTATGGTGCGCCATTACTAGTTTTGAAAAAAAAATTGTTAGTAGTGGCGCACCGTGGGTGTGGTGCGCCATTACTTGTTAAAACTACTAATGGCGCACTATCCCCAGGTGTGCCATTACTAGTTTTGAAAAAAAATAAAAACAAATTTGTTAGTAGTGGCGCACAGAGGGTGTGGTGCGCCATTACTAGTTAAAACTAGTAATGGCGCACTTTCCCCTGGTGCGCCATTACTAGTTTTGAAAAAATAAATAAATAAAAAATTGTTAGTAGTGGCGCACCGTGGGTGTGGTGCGCCATTAGTAATATGGCCATTAATGGCGTACCTATATCTGGTGCGCCACTGCTATATAGCAGTGGCGCACCACATACATGGTGCGCCATTAATGTCCATATTAGCTATAGCCGTTTTTCTAGTAGTGACCGCAATGGTGTAGATGCTCAAGAACTCCGACGGATGAGTCTTGCCGTTGTATTTCTCCGGGACCTCTGGTTTGAACGTTCGGGAATTGGGCCACTGGACTCGCCGCAGCTCGCGGGTAAACGCCGGACAACCCACCTCATAGGGTAAGTCATCGGGGAACCCCGGCACAGGCTTATCTACAGTAGGCCCCACATGTCTTTCAGATTGATAGCGCGCTTCCCTTCGCCGCTCGATGGTAGTTCGAGCGTCTTCTTTGCTTCACTCCTGAAGAACTTGACGTTGATCGTGGCGTGTTCGCGGATCAGACGACGCCGTGGAATTGCCATCACAGACGTCGGTCCGCCGAGCAAGCGACCACTGTTGCTGTTGTGGAGAAGAGTGCACTGTAGTTGCTCTTCCTCCAGTCTTTTCGCCATCGGCACGCGTCAGCTCGATGGACCGCCGTCGCGAAGGCTCCGCCTATTGCGGCCCATCTCCGTTGGCGAAGCTGATGAGGCTCTAAATAGCAGCTCTCCATTCTTCAAGCTTCTCCGGAGCAGGAGGGAAATCCAGAACCAGCTGCACTCGCGCCAACGCTTCTGCTGGTATAGGCGGCGGCGAGATGTGCGAGGTACGTGAGGTGCTCTGACTTCTAACCGTGTTAGAAGGAGCTCCATCACGATCCCGCGACTGCGTCGCGCTTCCACCAGCATCTTGGCATGCATGTTGGTCACGCGCATCTCGGGAATGATGCGCAGGGGCCTTTCCTTGAGGACGCCTAGAACCACCGATGTCACGGTGCTGTTCGTCATGCGCGACCTGAGAAGGCCGTAGTGCATGCGCCGGCGCGGGTGTCTTGGAAGGTGCCGTCCCTTCGTTGGAGTTTGCCGTGCCACCCATAGGCAGCACAACTCCGTCCTTGGATCTGGTGGCTCGCGGGTCATTGTTGCCGCTGCGAACAACGCTGCTCGCCTGGCTTTGTCTGCCAGAACGCCGTGGAGGCTCAAGACCTCCACCTCCTCCACCTGCATCCATGTCGTTGCTTGTCCGTGAAGGCACAGGTAAACCAGACGCAGATGGACCAGCCGCCGCCAAACCCTTCTTCCTGGGGGCCATGGCGACGAAAATGATCAAGAAACTGATGCGCTGATCACTAGATTAGGTTTGCGCAACCTCTTCCCCTACCTGGCGCGCCAAAGATGTCGGCGTATGACACCTATGGGATCGCATGGATCCCTTTACGGTTCGGCAGGGAGAGAGGTATGCACAATGAGCAGATCCAACAATCAACGCAACGGGATTTTTACCCAGGTTCGGGCCGCTGAGAAGCGTAATACCCTACTCCTGCTTTAGTTTATTATGGATGATTCAGCCCAAGCTTCAGGAGCTCTTGCAATGAACAGTATGTTCGAGCAGCAGCTACGCATGCAGAATGGGCCAAAGGGTCCTCCTCCCTTGTAGCTATGCCTTGGGCCTCCTTTTATAGGTCCAAGGGGTCACCAACAGTGGCGTTCAGTACATACATGAGGTGTACAGTAGCTACAGTGTTTACATACTACTTATCACAAACGATTTAGGACAAACGCATTAAATGCTCCGTTTAGGTGTCCTTACAGGGACGGAAAAAGGGGTCGTCCATCAGCACCGCTTAAGCCCGTTTGCCACTAGAACCATGCCATGCATCCAGGAGGACAAAACCCAAATGACAGGCTGGTCACTGCGCTGGAGCGGTTGCAGGGTGGCGGAACCTTGCCGGGTCTTCGCGAGCCCCCCCCCGGCAAGCATCTTGCCAGAAGCCAAGCCCTCGGTCTTCTGTCTTCTGATCATTGGCCTGAATACTTCCTTGATGATCTTGCACTTGCTTCCAGCTGTCCTCCGGCAGGCCTTGCCGCTGGTACGACTACAACTGCCCATGCACAAGTATGGGGTACTAAAGGACCCAAGCTTTTGTACACCGACAGTCTATTATCTGGTTCACCTAGGGTATGCCTATGTTTTTCATCTTGGGTGGGAAACAAACAGTAAAGCAATCATCATATGTCTTTTTATTAAATTAAAGCTATCATTAGCCTGCTATCATTATTTTTTGATCTATCCACTGGTTGTTTCCATCACTCTAGATTTCTGCATGCTCTCCTTACATAATCTCACTATATTTTTTTTCGTATGCATGTCAGATATTGTACAAAGTGATGCTAAACATGCAGAGAAAAAGAGAAGAGTTTTACGCGGCAATACAATGTCATGCAGACATCGCTCCATGGTGGGTGCAATGGCAAACCCCCCCTTCCAGATTGTAATTCAGAGGAAGATATCTGTTCTGAGGCAGATCAGACAGAGCTGACCACTCCTATTTACCCCCCGAGGTGTTTTTTCTAACTTGGCATGATGATGTTGGTCATATCATGCATATGTTGCCTTGCAGTGCCTACTTTCGACATCATATATGTCATCTGCTTAATTTAGACATGTTCTGTAATGCCACCTGTTTAGTTTCTATATCATATATGTGAATTATGCAATCTTATCTCTTTTAGCTAGCCATAATATATGTGAAATATGCAATGCCATCCTGTATAACCAGGCATCATATATTTGAATGATATCTGGCCAATCCTTTTCTTTATTACATTTCCATTTGTCGACAATGTTTGTACATTCAACTACTCTTCCTGTGAATCAGCCATTTGAGTGGGTGATGGAAAAGTCTGGAGTGAAAACAAGGTCTTCAGAGCAGAATGTGCTACTTATCGAAGTAGATCTCTTGCTAGGCCCCGATAGCTCTTCAGAGATGGATTCAGAGACAGATGACCAGTCCTATTCCCCCACCGAGGTGTATGCTCTAACTTGGCATGGTTATACTGCCCATATCATGCATATGGTGTCTTGCATTGCATAGTTTAGACATCATATACACAATATTCAACACCATGTTCTTAGTTCAAACATCATATATGCGAATGCCCTCTGCTTAGTAAGTAAATCACATATGTGAATTATATCATGCGATCTTGATTACTTAGATAACATGTATGTGAATTATGTCATGTGAACCTGTTTACTAAAGACATCATATAATTATCTCATGCCATCCAGTTTAGTTACTCATCATATCTTTGAATTATGTCATGCTATGCTATCCAGTTTAGATAGACATCATATATGTGAAATTATGTCATGCTATCCTTTTTAGTTAAACAATATACATGTGAACTATTTCATGCCCTCTTTTTTCCACACTATCTATTGCATCTGTCTCTCATACAAGGTCTGTACATTCAACTACGTTTGTTGTTTATCAGTCATTTGAATTGGAGCGCGTGATGGCAGTATCTAGCAGAGTAAAAACACGGTCTTCAAATAAAACAGTGCTACCTCTTGGTGGAGATAGAACCCCGGTTGTACATGCACGAGAACCAGCCCTACCACACATAACCCAGACTCTCGTAGATTTTACCCCTGGTGCAATGGAGAGAGAACTAGCTTCACCCAATCTAACCCCAACCCCATCAGATAGTAACCTAGTTCCAGTTGACACAGCACCATCTCCACCATAGAGCTCCCAAACAAGAGCAGTTAGTAAGGCAGCTCTAGTGCCCAAAGCGCCAGTACTACCACGGCGAACCCCAACTCCACCAATTAGTACACCTATTCCTGTGGACGAAGCACAACCAGCCATTCGTAGTTTAGCATCTAACGCATTTGATGTTGTTAAATCCTATGTGCGTATCTTCCCATCATGGAAATATTATACTAAAGATGAAGGAAAATGCTAGTTGCAGGTGTTCGTCCAGGAGTTATGTGTAAGTAATGTTATTCATGTCAATTACTTTGCTTTGTCCCATACATTCTACCTCCATGCTAGTTATAATACAGCAAATGTTCCCATTTTTCTCTATAGAGAAGGACCGATTTGGAAACTCAGGATGAGGTAACCTATGCTAATACCTCTGCTATCTTTAAGAATGCTTGGTGGTAGTATCAGAATTACCTGAAGAAAACGTACTTCACTGGCAAAGAAACTCATCAAATTCCCTTACGTTCTCCTGAGACCCATTTACAGGACGATGACTGGGAATGCCTTGTTCTGTACTGGTCCCAAACCAAGAATGTGGTAAGGTCTATGAGCTCATTTTTTATTTTTAAGTACTATATGCATGCATCTTACTGTACTCTGTTCATGTAGAACAAGTGCTTAAACCTGAAGAACAACTATTCTCATTTAAGATTCCATTGCTATGGTGCATACTAATTTGCTCTTGTATCACTGTATTTACTCATACAAAATTATTTTTAAATTTAAGGATCCGATCGAAACTCCAATGGCACAACAGGTATGTTTAAGCATGTTTCTTTAACAGGTTTGCTCTTCTAAATTGCTCTATTGATTTCAATTTCAATTGTGTATACAGTTGACTTCTCATATCATGCATATTACAAGCATCACAACAGAGCCAATAGGGTTGTTGTACATGTATACCTGTGGCACCCATCTGAAATTTTGTTGTGCCGTGTAGTTTCCCACACTTGTATTCTTTCAATGCTGCTTTGTCTTGAACTGATATGATTTGAACCGTGTCTCTATTTTGATTTGGCAAGACAATGCAGTGACCATAGGACATAGATATATGTTTGTTTGATGCTTTTATTATGTACTACTTGGCAATAGAAGACTTGGTAGTTTAATCATGTCCACCTTACTACTGAACTGGTTCACCAAAATGAGTTTCATATACTACATGCTAAACCTGTTATGTGTCTGCTTGTTTCTTCTTTTAGAATGCTGACCAAATATTGGGGAAGAGTACCTTATTAAGCAATGGTAAAGGAAGTAATGCAGATAAGGTTCAGGATAATGAGACATCCTTGTTGGTCTCCAACAAAGCTGATAAAATGGCTAAGGAAAACTATCTTGAAGACAGTGGGACAACCCCAAAGTCCTGTGTTGGTGTAGTGTTTGAGTTACTGGCCACTACCGCTAGCACAAGCTCTTCGAACTCACTGTCTGAATCAGTTCGGTTTCTTGAGTCTCAACTACAAGCTGAAAGACATCGATCAGCTGTGCTACGACAAGAAGCCGAAGGACTGCGGAAGTCACTTGAGAATTCAGATGCATACTTTCTGGTGCAATAGCAAGCATTGGAGGATTTTAGCGCCAAACAGGAGAAAGCTAATAAGCTTGCTAAGCTTATTGCCAGCATGGTGGATACCCAGGATAATGTTTCTTGAGCTCTTCTAAAGTTGTTTCAGTTATGGACATGTTTTGCTGCCGCGTGTATTTGCACTGGTGGCCAATTTAGACGGCCAATGTATGTAATATGCTGCTTTGTTCCCTATATTTGCACTGGTGGTGAACTTTGATGCCCAGTGGATGTAATATGTGTAATAGCCGTAATAGCCTAGCGTTAGTTGCTTGCTTATTTATTCCCTTATTGTCTTGTTTAGTTGTTTGCTTGTAGTCACTGCAGTTCTTTTTCCACGTTTTTCTAGTGGCCACAATAACCTTTTTTTTAAGTAGGCCACAATAACCATGGGCAACATACGAACCATTGTAACCATGGTCCTGCTACCTGCTGTAGTGACCATGGGCCTCCTACGGGCCGTAGGATCAATGGGCCTTCTACGTACGGGCCATATAGTCAATGGGCCTTCCATGGGCCGTATGATCGATTGGCCAAACATGGGCCATACTATTCGTGTCAAATAACGGTCCGCAAAATGGGCCGTAAACGGGCTAGAGTGGAAATCGTCTGTTTATGGCCCGACCATAATGGGCCGTTAATAGGCCGAAATGTATAACGGGCTTAATTCTATCGACAGGCATCACGGGTCGTTAATGGGCCGTATTTGATGACGCTATGAAAACAGCCCAACAAGTTAACAGGCCACAAACGGGCTGACTGTAACCACGGGCTAAATTTGGCCCACAAGCAAAATAGGCTAGTAATTGACCGTAAGTAACCGAATGCCGGAAACGAGCCCAAGGATAAATGGGCCCTTTGAAGGCCGAAAGGTAACACGGACTGGAAACGGCCCAACGGATTAATGGGCCGCTAATGGGTGTAAAGCGATACACTATTCATTATGGGCCAGTTTCACCACGTGCATTTAATGGGCCCAGAGTTACAAACGGCCTCGTATGGGCTGAAAGACGTCATGGGCCATACATGGGCCGGAAGTTACAACGGGATGGAATCATATTGGACGGCCCAGATGACGCTACTGGCCCCAATTCGGATAAGCCATAACGGGCCGTGAGTTAGCAGGCTGTAAATGGGCTATATGCGAACAGGCCCTTAACAGGCTTTCCGTGGGTCGGCCCGATACCTTTTGACTAGGTCAAACGGGCCAGCCTTTTCACCTGAATGGGCCTCTGTTGGGCCATGCCACGTGTCGACGTATCATAGGTACCTCCCGTCAAATGAGTGGATGAGATATGTCCCAACGCTGAGCTGACACGTGGTTCCTCTGGCCATTGAGAATTTTACACGTGGAAAATCACCATTGGTCTGGGCTGTTAACGGGTTATCGGATCCAAACCGTAACCTGATAGCTTAACGGCAACCCGTTATGGTGGATGTCACGTGTCGGTTACCTTTGACGAAAGCACTTCCACGACGCGCCATTTATCGTCATCGAAGTGGACACTTCCGTGATGATAATTTTGGTATTGTCATGGAACACTTCTACGATAGCACAGGTATGACTATCTTGCTTCTGTCATAAAATCATCATGGATGAACATGCAGGACAGAAAACGTGACCTACTATGACAAACATGTATCATCACGGAAGTGGTTTTTTTTGTAGTGCGCAAAGGGGCTACATCACCCCATAGATAGTTGTTCCACACTGACGTTTACGAAAATGGCGTTGGTATACGTTTCATACAACAAGAAGTACAACAAAGAAAGATAAGTTGAAAGACAAAATTTTCTTTGTTACATTTACAGTTCTCCCTCTGCATGATTTTTTGTTGTATGAGAAACCTGCACACAAGGGAATCTTGTCGTGTTTATTCGCGCTCTTATCTTGCCTCAAGTCCGCTCGGCAAGATCTTTGCAGAAACATTGAGACCGGCAAGTTACCTTGCCGGTGACAGTAGTACCAGCAGGCTGCTAAGGACCAGTTCCTCGAAGCGCTCGCGGAAAGTATGTGTGTCGGCAAGCTCCCAAACCGTGTAGGGTGTCAGATTGAAATCATACAAGAACAAAGACAAACAAGGGAAACTATACACGTTTATTTGAGCATGACATATATCAAATATTATTGAAAAGTGATAGATAATGCTTTTCTTAGCCATTCCTTCCTAGGGTTTACATCGAGTGCAAGGAGGGCAAAAGGGGCACCTAGGCGAAGCGCTCTCGGCAGGCCAAATGGTGGTGCTGTCGGTGCTCTGCTACAGATAATGGCACTGCCAGTGCTCAGCTGGAGATGATGGTGCTGCCGGCATTCAGCTGGAGTTCGAGTTGCCATCTTCGGACTTGACACTCGAGACTCGCTGTCGTTGTCTGCACCATCATCCTCCTCATCGCTGTTGCTCGAGGAGGCGCTTCCACTACTGCTCGAGCTCTCCACACAGCACTCCATGCGAGCGCCTGAAGCCCCAAAGAACTTCATGGAGAGCATGTGTCGTGGGAGAACACGATCACCTATGGGGCCATGAGCCCCTTGTGGTTTGGCAGGGGGAAGATCACTTTGCACAAAGAGCAGAAGCCATAGAAACAACACGACGGTGGTGACGCTAGTAGATTTTACCCAGGTTCGGGCCGCTGGATAGCGTAAAACCCTACTCCTGCTGTGGTGGATTGAGTGGAAGAACACCATGAACACGCAGCGCCCAAGCCTGGCAAGATCGCCTCAGGGAGAGCAGCTACACGCGTACAAATCCGTGAGGTTCCGACCCCTTTGCTAGGTCGCCTTGGACCTCCTTTTATAGCTTAAGGGGTAACCACAATGGCAAAACAGTCTTTATCTACTGATTAGATAGCTAACAGTGCTATCATACCTAACTCTGGCAGTTAGGACAAAGTGCATTAAATGCACTTCTAGGTGTCATGCTGAGGGCGAAACCCGGCAGGCCTGCCGAGCCACTTAATCATCACTTGCTTATCATCTTGACATGCCTCTGTACAGGTGTCACTTGGATAAATCTTGTCTTCCAACGGGCCGCCACGTGCTTAGCAGAGGCCACTTAATCACATTGGGGCTCGACACCGCACAGATAAGTGACTTGCGTCGCTGTGCAGTGGAGTGGTGGTGCCTTGGCGGGGAGCCCCGCTGTCGGTGTAAAAACCGATAGACCTCGGGGTAGGGGGTCCCGAGCTTTGGATCTAGGATCGATGGGGAACAAGGGATGACGAACACAATGTTTACCCAGGTTTAGGCCCTCTCGAAGAGGTAATACCCTATGTCCTGCTTGATTGTATTGGATGTATAATGTGGTTTACAGAGTAGATCTACCTCGAGGTCAGCATGAGCTAAACCCTAAGGAGATGCGGTGATGAATGTAGCTCTAGCCCTAAAGACTAAAAACCCTCGGTTTATATAGACACCGGTAGGGTTAGGGTTACCGAAGATAGATTACAACAAGGAATTTAAAGAGATCCTGCGCCTTCTTGACTTGGAGGGTACACCACGGCTTCGTAGATCTCCTATCATTATACGGCTCCACCAGTCCAGACCATGTACACTGGGCCATCACCCCGAGGACCCCTTAGTCCATGACTCCCTCAGTAGTCCCCGAACTTGCCTCCAACTCCGAGAATTATCCTCTGGAATCTTCAGATCATCGGCTTGCGAGATGAGTTCTTCCATTCCTCTATTCGGTTGGGAGCGAGATTACTTTCGCCGAATCCTATCCGGAACCCGGACTAATGTGCTTCAGGCCCGGACAGTTTTACGACTCCGGGCTCCGAAGACATCTCGAGGCCAAGGTGGGTCCATCAGAGTTTAATGCCGTTCCTCGGGCAAGGGCTTCGCACACTTTTTCAGAGGGCGTGCGGCCCAATGCCGTCTTTTGACGAACCCGTCCTTCCGGCTTCACGCTGGGACGCTTATTTATAGATCCAAAAGTACTGGGAATAGTTACCTCCTCTCTCGCAGAAAACAACACCAAAAAAAATTCTCCAACGCCATGGCTGACCTTCCAGGTTCATCCTCGCGCCCTCACGGCCCACTCCCAAGCGATTGGTTGAGCTGCTCAGTTTCGCACCTCCATCTGAGGTGCTTGTAGATGCAGTGCTTCCTCCCTCCGGCTGATTTGGTCTCCGTCCGTGCTGGACTCATCTGCGTCGACGGCTGCACCCTTGCTGAGAACTCTCCCGGCCCAAGTAAGAAGGAGAGGGTATGTCTTGTGCCCTTCCTTCTAAGAGGCTTGGGCTTCCCTATTCATCCCTTTCTGCGGGGTCTGTTGTATGTCAAGCTCAGGCGTAAAAACACCGCAGCCGGGCTGCGTTCCACGGGTTCGGCTCGAGGCAGTCATCGGACGGGCGGCGAAGACGATATGCTCCTCCAATGAGTACTTCATCGATGATATACGGTCCCTCCCATTTGGGTGATAGTTTATTCTTCTGTTTCTCGGGGAGTTGGAGGACGAGGTCTCCCACATTATATGTCTTCGCCTGGACTTCACAGTTGTGGTAATGTCGCACTTGCTGCTGATAGAACACGGACCGAGCTCGAGCTATGTCCCGTTCTTCTTCCAGAGCATCTAGATCATCCTGCCACTCGAACTTGGCTTACTTTTCTTCGTACATGCACACTCTAGGCACGTCATGGATAAGGTCGCATGGGAGAACTGCTTCCACACCGTATACCATCAAAAATGGTGTGTATCTGGTTGACTGGTTAGGAGTAGTGCGTAGCCCCCATAGTACGGAATCGAGTTCCTCGACCCAATGGCAGTCTGATTGTTCAACGGATCGAACTAGGCGAGGCTTAATGCCGCTCATAATGAGTCCGTTGGATCGTTCGACTTGTCCGTTGGTCTGTGGGTGGTACACCGAGGCGTAATCGAGCTTAATGCCCATTTTACCGCACCAGTGTTTAACTTCCTGGGCAGTGAAGTTGGTACCATTATCGGTAATTATGCTGTGGGGGACACCATAACGGTGTATTACATCGGGTAAGAAGTCGACGACTGGTCCGGATACTGCCAAAGTGACGGGTCTTGCTTCGATCCACAGAATTTGTCGACCATGACCAATAGGTACTTCTTTTTGTTTGTCCCCCCTTTGAGTGGCCCGACCATGTCGAGACCCCAGACCGCAAAAGGCCTTGTGATCGGTATCGTCCGAAGAGCTGTGGAGGGCATGTGGCTTTGATTTGTGAACAGCTGGCATCCAACGCAATGTTGGACTAATGTCCGGGCATCTTCACGGGCGGTAGGCCAGTAAAAACCTCCTCGGAAAGACTTACTGACCAAAGCCCGAGCTACCGCGTGGTGTCCGCCCATGCCCGCGTGCATCTCTGCCAAGAGCTGCTGTCCCTCTTCTTCGGGGATGCACCTTTGTAAAACTCCTGTGGTACTCTTCTTTTAGAGTTCACCCTCATGGACCTTGTATGCTTTAGAGCGCCGAACTATGCGTCGTGCTTCAGTTTGATCCTCTGGAAGCTGATGTTGTGTGACGTAGGCTAGCAGGGGCTCTGTCCAGGGTGGGATTACGGCCATTACTTCGTGTGCAGAAGGTGTTTCCTTGAGTGCGGAGCTGCCGATGATGTGATCGTCTTGTTCATTTTCTGGCGAGCATTGTGGGCGGGCCCATTGGATAGTGCACCGGTAAAGTCATCCTGTCACACCACGGAGGGCTTAAAGAGCCGCTCGAGGAAGGTGTTTTTGGGAACCGGATCGCGCTTGGTGCCCATGCGGGCGAGGACGTCGGCTGCTTGATTGTTGTCTCTAGCGACATGGTGAAATTCTAGGCCCTCAAATCAGGCTGATATCCGGAGGACCGCATGTCTATACGCCACCATCTTGGGGTCTTTGCCGTCGAATTTGCCGTTGACTTGAGAGATCGCCAAGTTTGAATCTCCCCTTACCTCGAGGCGCTGCACGCCCATTGATGTGCAATACGAAGACCATGTAGTAGTGCTTCGTACTCGGCTGCGTTGTTGGAGTCCGTGTACATTATTTGGAGGACATACCCAATAGTGTCGACTGTGGGGGAGATTAGGATGACCCCAGCACCCAGTCCGACTAACATCTTTGAGCCGTCGAAGTACATTGTCCAGTGCGAGTATGTAGAATACTCCCGGGGTAGTTCGGCCTTGGTCCACTTGGCTATGAAATCGGCCAGCACCTGGGATTTAATGGCTCAGCATGGCTTGTATGTTATCTCGATGGGGAGAAGCTCGATGGCCCATTTGGCGATGCAGCCTATGGTGTCCCTGTTATTGATTATGTCATTCAAGGGGACCTCTGATGCCACTGTGACCGAACGTTCTTGAAAGTAGTGATGTAGCTTTCGAGATGCCATGAAAACCGTGTAGGCTATCTTTTCATAGTGCGGGTATCGTGATTTGCATGGCGTAAGCACCTCGGACATGTAGTAGACCGGCTTCTGGACTTGGAACTTGTGGCCCTCGGATTCCCGCTCCACGACGAGCACCGCGCTGCCCACCTGATTGGTGGCTGAAATGTATTGTAGCATGGGTTCGCCGACGCCGGGTGCGGCCAAGATAGGGTTGCCGGCGAGGAGTGTTTTAATCACCTCGAGTGCCATGGTTGCTTCATCTGTCCACTGGAAGTTCTTGGTCTTTTTGAGCAGTTTGTACAGTGGCAATGCCTTTTCTTCGAGGCGAGATATGAAGCGGCTCAAGGCGGCTACGCATCGGGCTAGCTTCTGGACATGCTTGAGCTCTGTTGGTATTGTGAGCTAAGACATCGCTCTAATTTTGGCCGGATTGGCTTCAATTCCTCTATGGGAAACTATGAATCCGAGTAGCTTTTCGGCTGGGACCCCGAAGACGCATTTCTCCGGGTTGAGCCGTATGTCGTAGGCCCGCAGGTTGTCAAAGGTTTGGCGTAGGTCGTCTATCAGTTGGTCGATATGTTTGGTTTTGACAACCACATCATCCACGTATGCCTCGACTGTTCTGCCAATTTGGTTTTCGAGGCATGTTTGAATCATGCGCTGGTATGTGGCTCTCACGTTTTTTAGTCCGAACGGCATGGTATTGAAGCAGAAAGGCCCGTAAGGGGTGATGAATGCAGTTGCTGCCTGATCGGACTCCTTCATCTTAATATGATGGTATCCGGAGTATGCGTTGAGGAAGCATAACGAGTCATGTCCGGCGGTGGCATCGATGATCTAGTCCATCCTTGGCAGGGGGAATGGATCCGTAGGGCAGGCCTTGTTGAGGTCCTTAAAGTCGACACAGAGCCGCCAGGACTTATCCTTCTTGGGTACCATAACCAGATTTCTTAACCACTCGGGGTGCTTGATCTCGCGGATGAATCCGGCCTCTAGCAGTTTTGCAAGTTCTTTGCCCATGGCGTACCATTTGGGTTTGGAAAATCGGCGCAGGGTTTCTTTCACTAGCTTGAAGCCTTTTAAAATGTTGAGGTTGTGCTCTGCTACCCTGCGTGGGATTCCTGGCATATCTGATGGATGCCAGGCAGATATTTCCCAGTTTTCACGCAGGAATGTCCTTAGCGCCTCATCGACTACGGGGTCCAGCTGTGCTCCTATGGATCCCATTTTGGTGGGATCTGTTGGGTGCACTTGAAATTTTACTATTTCGTCTGCTTGCTTGAATGATGTGGGTTTTTGTCTTTTACTGAGAACCACATCATCCCTGTCGACCGTAGTGCGTAGCGCTGTCAACTCTTTGGCCGTGAGGGCTTCGGATAGTGCCTCTAGGGCGAGGGATGCTGTCTTGTTTTTGGCTCGCAAGGCTTTGCTCAGGTCGCTTAAGAGAGATCACCCCGTTGGGCCCTAGCATATTGAGTTTCATATACCCGTAACACTACTGGAATAAGAAAATTTTCCATCAGCCAGTTCCAGACGGCAAAGAACTGGCTGATGGCAAAGATATTATTTGCCATCAGCCTGTTCTTTGCCGTCTGCTAGCGGACGGCAAAGATTCTTTGCCGTCAGCTAGCGGATGGCAAAGAGGTGGGGTGGGGTCCACTGGAGGCCGGCGCGTGGGGCCTGGCCCATCCCCCCTTTTTGCCATCGGCTAGCTGACGGCAAAGTTTCTTTGCCGTCCACTAGCTGATGGCAAAGTAGCCACTACCTAACGGGTCATTACCCACCTGGCCCCCTCCTCTCTCTCTCTCTTCTCTCTCTCTCCCCCTCTCCCCGACCGCACCCCGCCGCCGCCCCTGCCCGCACCCCGCCACCCCCGCCCCCGACCGCACCCCGCCGCCCCCCGACCCCGACCGCATGCTGCCCCCGACCCCACGCCGCTCCCACCCCGACCGCACCCCGCTGCTGCCCCCGATGCCTCGCCGCTCCGGCACGCTGCCCCGGCCCTCCGACGACCTGACACTCCGGCCCGCTGCCGCCACACCCCAGACCAACGATGCACCGCCACGCCCCGCCCCGGCCCACCGGTGTCGGCCTCGTCTACCTCCACCAACGCCGGCCTCCACCTCCCTCACTTCGGTGAGCCCCCTCCCCCTATCTTTTTTTTTCAAATTTTTTCTCTATTAATTGTAGTTAGTTTACTTAGTGTAGTTAGAGTAGTTTAGTTAGTGTAGTTTAGTTAGTGTAGTTTAGTTAGTGTAGTTTGGTTGGTTAGTGTAGTTTAGTTAGTGTAGTGTAGTTTAGTTAGTTTAGTATAGTTTAGTTAATCTAGTTTAGTTGTAGTTAGTTAGTGTTCTATTCTTAGTATAGTTTAGTTAGTGTTTGAGGGTCGCCGAGGGGTCAAGGGTCGCCGAGGGGTCGAGGGTCGAGGGTCGCCGAGTGGTCGAGGGTCGGGGCAGAGGGTCGAGGATCGCCGGTCACCGAGGGGATAGATTGTGGAGCCAGTGGGTCCCGCCGGTCCCGGTGCCAGCGACCCGCGAGCAGAGGTGGCTGATTTTCCCTGATGGGGAGAGGTAAGTGCATTTACTATTTTTGTACCATTTGCCTTCATGTTTCTTCAAATATCTAATGCGTTGGCCTTGTCATACTGCAGGGGTTGGCACCACGCTAATGATGTCTGCAGGCCCAACACCGTCCTTGGTGTGCTTTGCCGGCAAAAGTTCCCGGGGTTTGTCACATTGCCCGGTGAGGGTCAGCTTCCACAACTAGGATTGAGCTGGGAGCACTACTTGGATGCCCCGGCCCCACCGAAGGACATGATCGACGGTGTGTTGTGCCACACGAGGGCAGAGATGGTGATCAGAATGTTTTGGGTAATTTCTCCTTTACGCAATTAAAAATCTTCAAATAGCTAGTTATTGTACTAATCAATGTTGTCTTGTTTGATTGCAGACCTTCTACAGGTGTGAGGAGGGATACGAGGAGGCCGCGGCACAGGTTATTGATGCCGAGTGCAGGCGCCTACTACAAAACATACGGCATGAGGCTCGGGTGCAGGCTGTTCGAGACTACTACGCCTCGCGTGGTATTAAGAAGCCCAAGCCGGCATGCCGCGAAAAGTTTCTGAAGAAGGAGCTGTACATGACTGTAATTACCTATTCTTAAGGCCTTGTACTTAGTTTCCTTGATTTGATTCATAGGCGTAGCGCTCAAGTTTCTGTTTACTAACTTAGGTGCCCCCGAGATGGTGTGCGGATCAGATGGATTGTTGGGAGGTCTTGGTGGATGAGTGGTGCTCAGACCAATGGCTAGCCGTCCACAACAATGCCAATGACCGACATGCCCAAATGGAAGGTGTGCCACACCATCAAGGCAGCGCCAACTTATTTCAGTTCGGGCGGAACAGGGTATGTGGTTTTCTTCATGATTCATGCAATTCATTCTTCATGCTAGCTTGAGCCCTTTAATTACTAATTTACTCTATTCCTCTCTTTCAGGTGAAACACAATAAGGCGGAGGTGCCAGAGGTGTACGACCTCTATGCCATGGCCCATACTGCCTCGTATAAGAAGGTCAAGGCATTCTCTGTGTCTGACCTCCATCATCCAGAGAACTTCACCAACATCTCCCACAACAAGCTCGTGAGGTACAGAGATGAGGGGAAGACAAGGAAAGGGGAGGACTTTAACCCGAGCTAGGGTCCCATTGATCTAGAGCTGGTGATGATATCTGGTGGCGGGAGCTCCCATGGCTCGATAGCCATTGGAGATGAACTTATACGTTGTCCTAGCACTCTTCCGGAGATCAAGGCGCGCCAGTCGAGCTCCGCTCATGAGATGAGGCCTCGGTAACGGCTAGTCGAGCTCGCCTTCAAGGTTAGTTATACGAACTCAGCTATCTTTCCTCCATTACATTGTGTGTGCAGCCATCGATGATTACAATGCTAATGAGGAGTGGTGTTGCAGGCTGCTCTTCAGAGTGAGAGATATAGAACCCAGGCACTTCTGGCGGCGAGGGACCGGCAGGCGCAGGAGAAGCAGCGGGAGTTGGAGGAGAAGACGACAAAGATGTTGGAGGAGGAGAGGGATGGAATGACATGCAGAACCGGGCCATGTACGAGCTCCTCGTGGTAAGTTTCTTCTACATATTAGCCAAATCATTCACGTAATGTTTGTTTCATTACTAACTAGTATGACTGACTCATCAAAACCAAATGTGCAGTCTGTGTGCGAGAAGGCCGGTCAGACCCCTCCGCCGATGCCAGAGATTGCTCCGGGGACGACGGTGAGTTTAATTTGAATGGTCATTAATTACTAGTCTTAACATTTCAGTGTCATCATGCTAACGAGACATTGCAAATGATCTTTGGTGCAGCGTAACTCCGGACAAGCATCGCACGATCCTTCTCTAGGAGGTACCGGCACGAGCCACCATGGTGCTTCACCTCCGTGATGTCGGTAAGTTTTCTATAGTGTTTTGCTTAACAAATGCATAATGACCTAGACTTAGCTTTATTTTCTCCAATATGCTTACCATAATGACCTAGACTTAGCTTACTTAGCTCCAAAATGATCCATTTTACCTAAGTTAGCTCTAAAATGATCTACACTTAGCTTTGTTTCCTCCAAAATGACCTTAGTTAGCTCTAATATGCTTAGTTACCTAGGTTTGCTCGATAATGACATACACTTAGGTTACTTATGTCAAAAATGGCATAATTAGCTTACTTAGGTCAAAAATGGCATAACAACCTTGGTAACCTCATAAATGTCATATACTTAGCTTTTTTTTCCTCCAAAATGACATAACAAGCTTAATTAGCTCCAAAATGATCAATTTTACCTAAGTTAGCTGCAAAATGACCTCAGTTAGCTCTAATATGCTTACTTACCTAGGTTAGCTCAATAAACACCTATACTTAGCTTATGTCAAAAATGGCATAATATGCTTAGTTAACTAAAAAATGGCATAATTAGCTAGGTTAGCTCCAAAATGATCCATTTTACCTAGGTTAGCTCCAAAATGATCCACTTTACCTAGGTTAGCTCCAAAATGATCCACTTTACCTAGGTTAGCTCCAAAACGATCCATTTTACCTAACTTAGCTCCAAAATGATCCATTTTACCTAGGTTAGGTCCAAAATGATCCATTTTAGCTAAGTTAGCTCATAAATGATCCATTTTACCTAAGTTAGCTCATAAATGATCCATTTTACCTAGGTTAGCTCATAAATGTCATTTTTACCTAAGTTAGCTCCAAAATGATCCATTTTAGCTAAGTTAGCTCATAAATGATCCATCTTACCTAAGTTAGCTCATAAATGTCTTTTTTTACCTAAGTTAGCTCATAAATGTCATATACTTCTTATTCTTATTGTTCTTCTTCTTCATTTTATTCTCCTAGTCTTCTTCTAACTTTCTTATTTCTCATTTTGCATATATCATTCACTTCACAGAAGCTTGCATTGATGGAGTGCTTGTTTTCCCTTTCTGTTTTCATTTTGGAACAATGTGGAACTTGTAATATGTATGGATGAACTATGTATGTGGAACTTGCTATGTATTGGATATCTCATATGTATGTGGAACTTGCTATGTATGTGTTGGATATCTCATATGTTTGCTGTGAAATTGCCCTGTGTGAAATATATATATATATATCATATATTTGCTGTGAAAATGCTTGGATATAAGAAAAGACAGAAAAAAAGAGGTAATGCAGGCTCTTTGCCGTCTACCACTCACGGCAAAGGATCTTTGCCGTCTGCCGCAGACGGCAAAGAGGCCACGTGGCAGCAACCTGTGCAACCTGGGAGCTGACCCATTTGGTCACTTTGCCGTCTGTGGCAGACGGCAAAGGCTTGGGCAGTTTGCCGTCTGTGGCAGACGGCAAAGAGCGGGAGGGCATGATGCGTCTGCTGACATCACAAGACATACGACAAAGGGGAGGGCATGTTTGCCATTAGCTGGCAGACGGCAAAGCCTCCCGTTAGCCACCTAACGTGGCTAACTCCTGTTCTTTGCCGTCTGCCACCAACGGCAAAGGGTCTTTGCCGTCAGCTGTGGGAAAGCTGACGACAAAGAAGCTGTTTACCGTAGCTTACTTTGCCGGACAACTTTGCCGTTAGCGGCTAATGGCAAAGAGGTTTGCCGTCCGCTTTCCATTCCTTTGCCGTCTGCCATGGCAGACGGCAAAGTAGCTGATTCCTATAGTGTAATGTGGTATGGCCTGAAATCTTGAGAATGCCTCATGTCCTAGAAGGGCGTGGTATCCGCTACAGAAGGGCACAATGTGAAATAGTAAGGGGTCGGATCTGTAGTTGTCGGGTGCGCCGAACACAACATCCAAGGTTACGCGACCCGAGAAGTGTGCCTCCTTACCAGGTATTATACCTCGGAATGTGGTATGACTATGTTCAATGCGAGACCTATTGAACTGCATCTTGTCTAGAGTATCCTCATAAATGAGGTTGAGGCCGCTGCCTCCATCCATCAGCACTTTAGTTAGCCGGAAACCATCGACGATGGGGTCGAGGACCAGTGTGGCCGATGCGTGGCTGTTACGGGGGCTTGGCTTGTCCTTCTTGTTGAAGGTGATAGGCGTGGTAGCCCATGGCTGTGCGGCCATCACTTGATATATTTGATTGAGCTCTCGAAGAGCCTGTTTCCTTTTATTGTTTGAGGTGAACGTCTCGTATACCGTAAGGACATTGTGGTCCTGTGGTGAAGCCGAGGACTATTTATCTGGGGGTGTAAGGCCCAAGATTGGCTCGCCATATTTGGCCACTTGTCTTACCACCCAACAGGCCCGAAGTCTGTGGGTTGGGTTTGCGTCTAGCAAGACCGAGTGTATTGGGCATGGTTTATCCAGCAACTCGTCTAACACCGATCTGGGCCTAGTTTTCTTTTCATTAGGCTCGCACTCCGGCGACCGATTTGTGTAAGCTCATTTAAAGTGAGGCTTTCCGTCATGTGCGTCGGGCTATGGCCCCTTGTTCATCTGTTGCGCCCTCCATGTGTCCTCCATGGCGCAATATTTGCGTACCATGTCTGATAGTTCGGTGAAGTTTTGAATTCGGCGACACGCGAGGGCATTTAAGAGGCCCTCGTTCCTGCAGTTAAACTGGAAGACTTTAATTATTTCTTTGTCACAACAAGGTGCCATCCTGTTCTTTACAAGGAGAAATCTAGCCCAATAATGGTGGACTGTCTCGTTTGGCAACTATTTGACATACATGAGGTCCCATATGTCTGGTTTCCTGAATCCGAAGAGTATTCCATGTGGTGGGTGGGTGGGAAAATTTCGAGAATTCCCTCCTGTCGCGGACCCGGACTATCCTTGATGGGTTGTTCAGTCATGTCCAGTTCTGGTCGTGCAGGGCTCGGATCCGGACTAGTGTGTGGCTGGATCGGCTCGAGGCCAGATCTAGCGTTGGGGCTCGAGTCCGGATGTACATATGAGCTGGTGTCTGACTCCGAGCTGCAGATTCGAGTGTATACCGTTCTTAGCTTGCAGGGCTGTGGCCCCTCCTGGGCCTCTTCGACCGTTGCGACGAGGTGCGTGACCGGAGGGGTGTTGATTTCTCGGTGGTCGAGTTTAAGCCCGATCTGATCGTAGGTCGTAGGCCTGATAACAGAGATTCCCATTGCATGGAAAAGACTTGCCAAGTGGTCTACCGGCTGGCCACATTGGGGTGCTGGACACTCCGGTGATTCGGCGAGAGATCTTGTGGGCGGTCTGTCGGGGTCGGGCTTCAGGGCCAAACTCTGAGAGATACTAGATTTTTGTGACTCTGCCGGTCCTGGGGTCGATGCCCCCGAACCAATGAACCTTCACCTGGGGTGAAGCCTTCGATCTGGTAGAGGCGACTAGTGGGATCGGTGCCCACTAATATGCCGCCGAAGATGAAGAGATGACCAGGGACGGGGATGCCCTCGGCGCGGGTGTGGTCTCCAATGACCAGTTGAGCCATCGATTCCTATGGCGATCCCACAACGGAACTCTCAATGAAAGCACCAATGTCGGTGTCAAAACCGACAGACTTCGGGGTAGGGGGTCCCGAGCTGTGGATCTAGGATTGATGGGGAACAAGGAATGACGAACACAGTGCTTACCCAGGTTTAGGCCCTCTCGAAGAGGTAATACCCTACATCCTGCTTGATTGTATTGGATGTATAATGTGGTTTACAAAGTAGATCTACCTCGAGATCAGCATGAGCTAAACCCTAAGGAGATGAGGAGATGAATGTAGCTCTAGCCCTAAAGACCAAAAACCCTCGGTTTATATAGACACCGGTAGGGTTAGGGTTACCGAAGATAGATTACAATAAGGAATTTAAAGAGATCCTGCTCCTTCTTGACTTGGAGGGTACACCACGGCTTTGTAGATCTCCTATCATTATACGGCTCCACCAGTCCGGCCCATGTACAATGAGCCATCGCCCCGAGGACTCCTTAGTCCATGACTCCCTCACCCGCCCCTGGCGGACCCGGCAAGCTTGCTGGGGAAATCTTGGACTTGCCCCTGGGGCGGCCTTGACCCGGCCAGGCTCTCCTGGCCGGCAAGGGAGGCCTTCCCAAGGTGATATTCTTTTGTCTTGCTTACTCTTGGTCTTCTTGATCCGCTCTTTGATCTCACAAAGAGCTGCTTCTCTGGCTTGGCCTTGGTTCGTAGTGTTGATGATGAATAGACGACGCCAGCGCGCCTATGTGCAAGTCTGGGCAACGAACATGAGTGTTTGTTGCACTGACAGGAGCCCCCGGGCCTGGCCCACACATGCTGCTGAGCATCATTGGGGTAGGCCCCAACAATCACACAAGCGAGCACTTGAGCCATGCCACTACGGGTTTGAAGTCTTTCCTGACATTCTCCTTGCTTCTTCATTAACTTGTGATTGAGTCAGTTCCCAGTTTTTCCGTGAGTTGTGCGGAACAGTGTGGGTAATTCACGTCGTGGCCCGTGGGTTGCCCACATTCACGGGGAGGTAACTGCCATTTTTACTCATCCCACTACCCCTGCCGTTTCCGCCACGTACGCTGCATGCATTGCGCAGGGTTGGTGGCAGATGCATAGGGCGCGGGAACCAGCCTTTGGAAGGTCACGCCGGGGACCAGCCTTTGGAGTTCATTGTCAAGCTGTGCAGGCCGCTGCGTAGCCGTCTTCGGCTCCCCACCCCGTTTGCAAGCGTGATGGAGGAAGAACAGCCACCCGGATTAAGGCTGCACATCAGGGGCTGCTGTAACGGCAGCATGCGGGCGGACATAGAGTTCCCTGCACCTCATGTCATGCTTCTCCGGCGTGGCTAGAAAACCTTTGCTTGTGCCCACAGCTTGGAGGTGGGGCACATTCTCCATTTCAAGCTAATGGATGCCACCTTGCTCTCCGTCAAGGTTTTCGAGCGTTCGGGTGCTCGCTTAGGGTGCTGCGCAGAAAGCTCGACCAACGACGAAAGCTCCTCCTCGAGCGACAGCGACGAGGAGGACAGTGTCGGTGAAGATGACAACGCCGAGCGGGAGGACGGCGGCTCGAGCTCCAGCTAAGCGTAGGCCGCACCATCACCGTCAGGAGGGCGGCGGCGGCACCATCATCTGCACCTGGGTCTTCTTCCCCCCGGCAGAGTGATTTGCCAGGGTGTTGGGTGTGGATGCCTCTGCCTCCTCCAGCAGTCTTCCAGTTGGGCCCCGACAGGCTTCCACGTGGGCTCCGGCTTCGTCCGCCCTGCCGGTGTTCCTCCTGCTGCGTCCCGCTGGTCCTGGCGGTGGGGACCAGGGCATCGCCTAGCCACTCTCTCCGTCCGTCGTCTTCGCCCCCGCCCCTCTCTACTTTGTCATACTACATCCCGTGGGCCTTGACGGGGTCAGACTGGGCTTCTGCCCAGGCACTCTTTTTGCCCTCTTCGCCTCCCACTGTAGCCCCTAGGAGGAGAGGGACAAGAAAGGCATTACGGGGCACTTATTGTTTTTCAATCTAAAATATGTACCCATTTGCCAATCTTTAATCTAAAATATGTAGTCCTCTACCCATGCTTTTACTCTGTATGATCTGTATTTGTTTATCAGCATATTAATGAAAAAGAGAGCTTGTCGGGTACTTTTGTGCATGTGTAATGTTGATGCTGAGGAATAAATTCTCAGTACTTTCAAGTAAACAACATTCCCCGGCAGCACATCTTGTCTGTTCCTTCCCCTGCTAAAACTACCACCTCAAGGTAGGGTAGGAGCAGGGATAGGAGCAGGCCCATTGCCCGCTCTTCTCAACTATTACTATGATCAACTTCTTATCGAGGGAACTTCCGACCAAGAACGATTGGAGCACAGAGGATAGGAGCGATTAGGTTTTCTCACGCTCAAGTTTTTCATACAGAGACACACGATGGATAGTGGAGTGAACTTAGCTGTGTCTGCCATTCTTCTTATTATCCCCGATAGCAATAGGCCGTCAGGGGTCGACGCGCCGGCCTCCCCTTTACTTTTCCTTTCGAGAAGTTCACCCGCGGCGGAAGCTGTGAACCAAAGAAGCACAAGGGAGAAACCAGCTGTATACGATCCCTTTGTAAAGGATTTTAATCAGTTTATGCTAAGCATTGTCATAATCTCAACGAAGATATATGCTCAAATTAAACATGCATGCAAGTTTTTAGGGCGCCAACACTTTGTTTTATTATCTTTGCACAGGGTCTACGCCTGGCTTTGTACAAAGGATTACATGCACATCGGCAAGGCTTGTACAAAAGGTGGGTGCCGGGGCTGAGCCCTGCAGCCGCGCCTTACGGGTAGAACTTGCGAAGATGCTCAATGTTCCATGATTTTTGCACTTTAATGCCATCTTCGGTCTCCAGACGGACTGCGCCAGGTCTGGTGACTCGTACTACCCGGTAACGGCCTTCCCACTTTGGTGTCAACTTGTTGGAACCCTTGGCGGACTGAACACACCTAAGGACAAGGTCGCCTTCCTCAAGACTCCGGGCATGGATCCTACTATGATAGCGGTGCAAGCCTTGCTAGTAACGTGCAGCACGCACTGCGGCCCGGAGACGATCCTCCTCGAGGAGCACGGCATCGTCATGCCGGTGCTGCTCCTGCTGTACTTCATCGTATGCAAGCACTTGAGGTGACCCATATATGAGTTCTGTGGGGAGCACTGCTTCTGCCCCATAAACTAGGGAGAAGGGAGTCTGTCCGGTGGCTCGATTTGGTGTTGTACGGAGGGACCAAAGAACCACCGGCAGCTCGTCGATCCAGCGTCTACCGCATTTCTTCAACTTGTAAAAAGTTCTTGTCTTGATCCCACGTAGCACTTCAGCATTCATCCTTTCGGCTTGACCGTTGCTCCGAGGATGAGCAACAGAAGCAAAAGAGACCTTCCTCCCAAGGTTTTGGACGTGTTGCATGAAGGCAGGCACTTGAATTGGGTGCCGTTGTCAGTGATCACCATGGCGGGTACTCCAAAACGGCACACCAATCCTTTCAAGAACTTGATAGCTGATTGTGCGGTCACCTTTCTCACTGGCTCCACTTCCGACCACTTTGTAAACTTGTCGATTGCAATGTACAAGAATTCAAAGCCCCAGGTAGCACGGGGGAAGGGGCTCAAGATGTGGAGCCCCCGGACCGAAAATGGCCAGGATAAAGGGATCGTTTGGAGAGCTTGAGCTGGGTGATGGATGTTCTTGGAGTGGAACTGGCAGGCTTCACATCTGGTCACTACCTCAACCACATCTTGGAGGGCCGTGGGCCAGTAGAAACCTTGTCGGAAAGCTTTCCCAACCAAGGCCCTTGATCCAATATGGGAGCCACACACGCCCTTGTGTATCTCCGCTAACAGTTCCTGCCCCTCTTCCCGGTAAATGCACTTCAATTTCACACCGTTTGGCCTCCTTCTGTACAAAGTGTCATCGATGAACTGGTACATACTGGACCGTCAGGCTACACTTTTAGCTTCTTCTTGCTCTTGGGAAGTTCTACTATTTGAAGGTAGTGGACTATGTGTCATGCCCAAGATTCAGCCTGAGGCTCAACAACAAGGACTAACGGCACCTCCTCTTTCGTGGGAGCGCTCACCTTGACCGCAAGAACTTGCGGTTCCGCGGGAGAGTGATGCTCACCAAGCAAAGTGGAGTAGTTCCCGATAGTTTCTCTACCAGCGGCTTCGGGAAGCTCTGCCGAGAGATACTTGACGGAGTCCAACTTCCTCCTTTTCCTGGCCATCATTGAAGGGGATACTGAAGGTTGAGTCAGGTGAAGGACAAAAGTTCCCGGTTCCACAGGGAGCTTTTGCGCTGCACACTTTAACAAATGATCAGCAATGCTATTCTCCGCACATGGCACGTGCTCTGTTTTCAATCCATCAAAGTGTTCCTCCAACTTTTTCGCTTCCTCAACGTACGCCTCCATCAATGGACTCTGGTAATCCTTGTTGACCTATCTCACCACAAGCTGCGAGTCTCCACGAATGATCAACTTCTTGATTCCCAATTCTACTGCAATTCTGAGCCCGGCAAGGAGCCCTTCATACTCAGTAGTGTTGTTGGTGGCCTTATCCCGGGGAAAGTGCATTTGGACCACATATTTGAGGTGTTCTTCAGTGGGCGCAACAAGGAGCATGCCAGCTCCAGCGCCCTCTAACGAGAAAGCACCGTCAAAATACATGATCCACTCCTGAGGCGCTTCTTTGTCGGGGATAACTATCTCTGGTATCTCTTCATCTGGAGTGGGCATCCATTCTGCAATGAATTCTACCAGCGCTCTGCTTTGAATGGTTGAGGTACTTTCATACTTCAGGCCAAAGCTTGACTACTCTAGTGCCCACTCAACTATCCTACCGGTAGCCTCAGGGTTCCTTAGTATGCGCTGGAGTGGGAAACGAGTGACAACTGTGATATCGTGGGCTTGGAAGTAGTGACACATCTTCCTCGAGGCCATGATAAGGGTGAACATTATCTTTTGCACTCCAGAGTACCTTGACCTAGCCCCTTGTAACAGGGAGCTGACAAAGTATACTGGCCGCTGCACCACTTTTTTCTTTGCCACGACTTCAGAACTGACCTTGCCAGCTTGCTCTTCTCCCCCTTGATCCGTGCCTAATCTTGCCGCAACCGGTTCAGTTTCATCTCCGAAGAGGATAGTAGCTATAGTTGCTTCTTCGTCTACTTCCCATTGCACCAGCAGCGCTGCACTGACCACTTGATTAGTTGCCGCTAAGTATAGCAGCAATGGTTCTTGTGGTTTAGGAGCGACCAGGGTGGGAGGAGAGGAAAGATAGGTTTTTAGGTCTTTGCAGCGCTGCTTCTGCCTCCGGGGTCCACTTCATCAGCCCTGCCTTCTTCAAAATTTTGAAAAACGGCAAGGCACATTCGGCAGACTTGAAAATGAACCTACTCAGTGCGGCAAAGTATCCAGTTAAACATCTCACATCCTTGACCGTCTTGGGTGCTTGTATCTGCTCGATTGCTCTGACTTGTCGGGATTGGCCTCTATCCCTCGATGAGACACAAAGAAGCCAAGTAGCTTGCCAGAGGGAACATCGAATACGCATTTCTCGGGGTTTAACTTTAGGTTGATCTTGCGCAGGTTTGCAAAGGTTTGTTCCAAATCTTGAATGAGCGTTGATCTGTCCTTGGTCTTGACCACTATATCATCCATGTAAGCTTCTACATTCCTGTGTAGCTGAGGCTCAAACCCAATTTGTACTGCCCTTGCAAAGGTGGATCCAGTGCTCTTTAACCCAAAAGGCATACGTACAAAGCAGTACGTGCCACATGGAGTTATGAACGCGGTCTTCTCTTCATGTTCCTTGGACATGAATATTTGATGATACGCAAAGTATGCATCCAAAAATGAGAGCAGGTCACACCCGAAAGTGGAATCCACAATCTGATCATTGCGCCGCAGGGGAAAGGGTCCTTCGGGCAGGCCTTGTTCAGGTCTGTGAAGTCTATGCAAAGCCTCCATTTCCCGTTTGACTTGCGCACTAACACTGGGTTCGCCAACCATGTTGGATGCAGTACCCCTCTGACCAAACTAGCCACTTCAAGTTTCTTAATCTCCTCGGCAATGAATTGTTGCTGCTCTAAAGCTTGCTTTCTGACCTTCTATTTGACGGGCCGAGCATGAGGGCATACAGCAAGGTGGTGCTCGATTACCTCCCAAGGAACGCCAGGGATGTCAGATGGTTGCCAAGCAAACACATCGACATTCGCCCGCAGGAAGGCAATGAGCGTGCTTTCCTATTTGTCATCAAGGGTGGCGCTAATGGCGAACATACCATCAGCGCCATCCTGCCTCGCCGGGACCTTCTTCACAGCAGGCGAAGCAACCTTGGACCTCTTACTAGTGGAACTCTCCGGCAAGTCATCAACAGGTGCAACATACTCCACAGAGGAGCGCTTCCCAGATTCCTTGACAGCATCTCTGCTAGCCTTATTTTCCTTCTTTGTTTCCTTAGCAAGAGCATTGGTTTCTACAGCCTCAGCTGCTACCGCATCTTGATACATCTTGTCGACGCATATGATTGCATCTTTCTTGTCTGACGGGATTGACATGACGCCCAATGGCCCTGGCATCTTCAAGGTATTGTGGGCATAGTGGGACGCCACGATGAACTTCGCCAGAGTCGGACGCCCCAGGATCCCATTGTACGGCAAAGGAAGCTCAACGACGTCAAACACAACCTTTTTAGTCCGGTAGTTTAGTCCTCCGCTAAACGTTACCGGTAGTGTAATCTTCCCCTTAGGATGACTCCTGCCGGGGTTGATTCCCTAGAACATGCCAGTAACCTTGAGTTCTTCGTCAGGGATCTGTAGCTTCCTGACACCTCGGGGGAGATTAGATTCAACCTAGCCCCACCATCAACTAGCATCTTTGTGACTTCGAGGTTGCAGATTGTTGGGGAGACTAACAATGGCAAGCACCCAACCGCAGTAGTACGATTAGGGTGATCCTTTTCATCAAAGATGATAGGCATGCAGGACCATTTGAGGGGCTTCTGGGAATCTGCAGCTAGTTCCACGGCATTGACCTCTCGTGCCCACTGCTTGAGCTGGCGGTGAGAGGAGTGCAAGGATGCGCCTCCGTCAATGCATAGGGCTTCAGTTGCTTTCTGGAATTCTTGCTCACTAGTCTCTTCTTCATCCCCATCATCACTTTCATCATCTCCCTCTTTCTTCTCATGGCCTCTAGCCGGTTTCTCTTTTTGCTGAGGGGTCTTGCCGCGGTGGCCTCCTCTGCCGCCACGGCCCTTCCCACCAGCACCCTCTTGGTCTCTCTCTCTATCATGCTTCTCATACTCCGCCTTCTGCCTCTTAACAAGCTGCTCAACTTGGTGGCATTCTCGGAGATCATGACCTTTGGTACGATGGATTTTGCAGTATCGTCCATCGGTCTTTCCAGCTTTCTCTGCCACCGCAGCCTCCCAGAAATCAGCGCACGCAGTAGCTTCCTTGCTGGGGGCTTTGATTTTGGCCTTCTTGCCGGTGCCCAGATCGCCAGAACCTTCAATGGCCAACACTGATTTCTCCTTGCCTTTCTTGTTGCACCTCTGACCTTTCTTCTTTGGGCCAGTGGTCTCGTCATCGTCGTCCAAATCAATCTTTGCTCCTTCCTCCTCTCCAGGGAGGCGCCTTCCTTCCTCAGCTCAAGCACATTTATTCGCCAATGTGTACAATTCATTGAAAGTCTTGGGCAGCCGGACGTTCATCTTGGACTGTATCCTTCGGTTGCACATGTTCGAATGGAATGCGGCAATCACAGTTGCTGGGTGTATCTCTGGAATGGAACGATTGAAGACCCATGCAGATGGCCAGGGGACCTGCCACAGCTCGCGAGTAAAGGCAGGACACCCAACCTCGAAAGGCAGGTACCCGCCGTCACTGGGCGCGGGTTTGTCAACGTCTGTGTCATTGCGCCTGTCGGATTGACGGCGGGTCTCCCGGCGTCGTTCTATGGTGACGGGCATATCTTCCCTCCACCGATCCTCCAGGACCTATCGCTGGTCCCGATGGGCTCGCGGATCAGAGGAGGCCATCGATGCTTTGTCAGGCTAGCAGACACGCTATTGTTGCTGCCGCCGACCCTGGGTCTGCTGTCGCGGAGGAGACTGCACCGTTGGCGTGGCCTCCTCTACATGGGCGTCAGTCCCGGCCGCTGCTACAGTTTGCGGGTGCCGCGATGGCTGTGCCTGCTATGACTTTGTAGCTTCAGCGAAACTGATCAAGCTCTGGATGGTGGCCCTCCATTATTCCAATTGATCGGCCGCCGGCGGAAATATCAGTAAGAGTTGGGCTCGTGCCATAGCTTCCGTAGTTGAGCTTGTTGCAGCTATCAAGGCCGCTCGTAACGTCGCTCGACTCCTGCTGGTACCAGTAGGAGCGCCACCGCGTTCATGCCACCGCGAACCGGCCGCCAAGGCAGTCTCGTCCTGAGCGGGCTGCGCTCGGGGATCAACACCCCCATTCGGTGCTCCGTCTTGCCTGCCCTGCTCCGGCCCAGGTGCGCGTCCAGTAGCCGCGCCGGTGGTAGGCACGGCTAAAGGATCGCGGCTCACACCAGAGCGGGCGTCGTCGCTGCGGCTGCGCCCGCCAGTTCGGGGAGGTGGAGGAGGTTGTACGTCCACTCCATCCGCAGCTTGAGGGTTACGCCCCTCGGGGTGTTGCTGATGCTGCCCTCCCCCGGCGTCTCCCACTCCTGCTTCATCCACGGGGGCCACAATGATGGTGCCGCCTGCGCTGGTCGTGTCTCCCGCGGCACCCACCTCGCCCAACGCCGTCGTGGCGCCAATGGCATCCGCGGCCGTGTGCTAGGGGGCCTTAGAAGTGGAGCGGTGCATGGTAACGCCGAGTTTCTGATGACCCAAAAGTATAGGGGATCTATCATAGTCCTTTTGATAAGTAAGAGTGTCTAACCCAGTGAGGAGTAGAAGAAAATGACAAGCGGTTTTCAGCAAGGTATTCTTTGCAAGCACTGAAATTATCGGTAATAGATAGTTTTGTGATAAGATAATTCATAACGGGTAACAAGTAACAAGTGTAACTAAGGTGCAGCAAGGTGACCCAATCCTTTTTGTAGCAAAGGACAAGCCTAGACAAACTCTTATATAAAGCAAAGTGCTCCTGAGGACAGATGGGATTTATCGTCAAGCTAGTTTTCATCATGCTCATATGATTCGCGTTCGTTACTTTGATAATTTGATATGTGGGTGGACCGGTGCTTGGGTGCTGTCCTTACTTGGACAAGCCTCCCACTTATGATTAACCACTCTCGCAAGCATCCACAACTACGAAAGAAGAATTACGTTAAATCTAACCATAGAATGAAACATATGGATCCAAACCAGCCCCTTACGAAGCAACACACAAACTAGGGTTTAAGCTTCTGTCACTCTAGCAACCCATCATCTACTTATTACTTTCTAATGCCTTCCCCTAGGCCCAAATCATGGTGAAGTTTCATGTAGTCGACGTTCACATAACACCACTTGAGGAAAGACAACATACATCTTATCAAAATATCGAACGAATACCAAATTCACATGATTACTTATAACAAGACTTCTCCCATGTCCTCAGGAACAAATGTAACTACTCACAAAGCATATTCATGTTCATAATCAGAGGTGTAATAAATATCATTAAGGATCTGAACATATGATCTTCCACTGAATAAACAAACTAGCATCAACTACAAGGAGTAATCTATACTACTAGCAACCCACAGGTACCAATCTGAGGTTTTGAGGCAAAGATCGGATACAAGAGATGAACTAGGGTTTGAGAGGAGATGGTGCTGGTGAAGATGTTGATGGAGATTGACCCCCTCTCGATGTGAGGATTGTTGGTGATGACGATGGCTTCGATTTCCCCCTCCGGGAGGGAAGTTTCCCCGGCAGAACAGCTCCGCCAGAGCCCTAGATTGCTTCTGCCCAGGTTCCGTCTCGAGACGGCGGCGCTTTGTCCCGAAAGCTTCCTTCTGATTTTTTCCAGGTCAAAACCCTCATATAGCAGAAAATGGGCATCGGAGACCTGCCAGGGGGCCCACAAGCCCTAGGGGTGCGCCCAGGGGGGTAGGGCATACCCCCATGCTTGTGGCCTACTGGTGGGTCCCCTATGGTATTTTCTTCGCCCAATATTTTTTATATATTCCAAAATAATTCTCTGTAAATTTTCAGGACTTTTGGAGCTGTGAAGAATATGTCTCTCAGATTTTCTCCTTTCCAGTCCAGAATTCCAGCTGCCGGCATTCTCCCTTTTCATGTAAACCTTGTAAGATAAGAGAGATAAGGCATAAGTATTGTACCAACTCCACCATAATGCAATAAGAGAGAAAAGGCATGTGTAATAACAGCCCGTAATGCAATAAATATCAATATGTAAGCATGATGCAAAATGGACATATCAACTCCACCAAGCTTAGACCTCGCTTGTCCTCAAGCGGAAGCCGAAATCAATAATCATGTCCACATGTTTAGAGATAGAGGTGTCGATAAAATAAAATACGGACATAAAGGCATCATGATCATCTTTAGAATAGTAACATATATTGTCATATAATTTCTTATGCTAAAGTAACAATTCATTCACAAGGTAAAGTATGGAACAAGAACTTTATTGAAAACTAACAAACTATTGTTTCAGTCATTGGAGCAATTGCAATGTAGGAAAGAGTCAATGTAAGAGCTTTTCAGCAAGTTCACATACTCAACTATCATTTAGTCTTTCATAATTGCTAACACTCACATGATACTTATGAGATCAAAGTTTCAATCGGACACAGAGAAAGATAGGGGCTTATGGTTCCGCCTCCTAACCTTTTACCTCAGGGGTAATGTCAAAAATAATAGTTTATGAATATCTACATCCGAGTGGATATATATATATCTGGAACTGCCCCCAACATATAGTGCTTGCCAAAAAGAAAAAGTGTAAAAAGAATAGGTGGTGATCACCATGACTCTTGCATTAAGGGTAGTAGATAAAAAGTAAAAGATAGGCCCTTCGCAGAGGGAAGCAGAGGTTGTCATGCGCTTTTATGGTTGAATGCACAAAATCTTAATGCGAAAGAACGTCACTTTATATTGCCGCTTGTGATAAAGAACTTTATTATGCGGTCCGTCGCTTTTATTTCTTCGATATCACAAGTTCGTATAAAGCTTATTTTCCTCACACTAATAGATCATACATTTTTAGAGAGAAATTTTTATTGCTTGCACCAATGACAACTTACTTGAAGGATCTTACTCAATCCATAGGTTGGTATGGTGGACTCTCATGGCAAAAACTGGGTTAAGGGATTTTGGATGCACAAGTAGTATCTCTACTTGGTGCAAAAGATTTGGCTGGCATGGGGTGAGAGGCAAGCTCAATATGTTGGAAGATCCATGACAATATAACTTCTATTCGGATATAAAGAAACATAACCCATTACATTGTCTTCCTTGTCCAACATCAACCTTTTAGCATATAATATTTTAATGAGTGCTCACAATCACAAAAGAAGTCCAAGATAGTATATTTATATGTGAGACCTCTCTTTCTTTATTACTTCCTATTAATTGCAACAATGACCAAAACTATGTTTGTCAACTCCCAAAAAATTTCATGCGACATACTTCTTATATCTGAAGTCGTCACTTCCCATAAGATCATTATATAATCTTTTTATTTCTTTTATTCTTTATTTCTTTTTCTCATGATCATAGCAAGAAAGCAAAGCCGTCAACTCAAAACTAATCTTTATTATATAACTCTCGGACTCGATTACATAGAGGGAACACAAAGCTAGATCATACTAAAACTTTATTCTACTAAACCGAGATATAACCAAAAGGATCGGACTAAGAAAAACCATAAAGGTAAAGATGTGATGGTGATACGATACCGGGGCAGCTTCCCCAAACTTGGCAGTTGCCAAGGGGAGTGCCCATACCCATGTATTTAGATCTCTTTCCTCGGAGGTGGTGATGATGGAGTTGTTGATGATGAAAGAATCTTATCCTCTGTCTTCCAAGGCATAGGTTCACCATTGTAAAAAGATGAACGAGTCTCCGGGATCCTCAAATCTGCAGCCAAACTCATCCTCTTAAATTTGTATTCATACTCACAGTTTTGGTTTTACAGGTCATAGATCTGGGCTTGGAGATGCTCGATTTTATCATGAAGCTTGAAGATGGCATATCCGATGTTCTTGGCGTCCAGCTTGTGGTCACAGGTAAATTCCATGATCATGGAGTGATTGGAGTTGAGTCCATGTTCCACCATCCCTTGGCACTTGAAGACTTGCTGCTCCATTGTTTCGAGCCTTGTCTCCACGCTTTCGGTCCCCTTTGGTCCTTGAACATCGCGGATGTGCAGCACCCCCTCATGCATCTCAATGATTTGAGGGTGTTGCAGCACCTCCGCGAGGTAGGGGTTCATGACCTTCTCGAAGAACTTGTCCTTCGGAGCGCTTGGGGATGTCATCGAGATCTAGATTTGTCAGAAAAATAGCTCGAAAACATGAACAGAGGATTTTGTCGTGGTACGGTGGTCGAAATCTTCGGGAGATTATATAATGAATTTTTACCGACCAAAAGAAGTGTACTACAAGAAAACAGAGTCCGGAAGGCACACAAGGCTGGCCACAAGCCAGGGAGGCGCGCCCAGGGGGTAGGGCGTGCCCCCAGGGCTTGTCGCCTCCTCGTGTACCTTTCAGACTACTTTTTATTTTCCTAATTTTTTAAATATTCCAAAACGGAGTAAAATTGCCATTGGAAAAGTTTTGGAGTCGGTTTACTTACCGTACCACATACCTATTCCTTTTCGGAGTCTGAAACGTTTTGGTAGGTCTCTCTTATGTACTCCTCCGGTGTTATGGTGTTAGTAATATTGGTCTCAACATTTATGGGAGTACCTGAGATATATTGTTTGATTCTTTGCCCGTTTACCACCTTCGGGTTGATGCCTTCGGCATTGTTGATTTTGATGGCACCGAAACGGTAGACCTCCTCGATAATATAAGGACCTTCCCATTTAGAGAGAAGCTTTCCTGCAAAAAATCTTAAACGAGAGTTGTATAGCAAGACGTAGTCACCCACATTAAATTCAAGCTTTTGTATCCTTTTGTCATGCCATCTTTTAACTTTTTCTTTAAACAACTTGGCATTCTCATAGGCTTGGGTTCTCCATTCATAAAGTGAGCTAATGTCAAATAACCTCTTCTCACCAGCAAGTTTGAAATCATAGTTGAGCTCTTTAATTGCCCAATAAGCTATATGTTCTAGTTCAAGAGGTAAGTGACATGCTTTTCCATAAACCAATTTATATGGAGGCATAACCATAGGGTTTTTATAAGCAGTTCTATAAGCCCATAATGCATCATCAAGTTTCTTAGACCAATTCTTTCTGGATCTATTAACAGTCTTTTGCAAAATCAACTTTATTTCTCGATTACTCAATTCTACTTGACCACTAGACTGAGGATGATATGGAGATGCAATTCTATGGTTGACATCATATTTAGCAGGCAATTTACGGAAAGCACCATGAATAAAGTGTGAACCACCATCAGTCATTAAATATCTAGGGAGTCAAAACCTCAGGAAAATAACTTCTTTAAGCATTTTAATGGAAGTGTTATGATTAGCACTACTAGTTGGAATATCTTCTACCCACTTAGTAACATAATCAACAGCAACCAAAATATGTGTATACCCATTAGAGGAAGGAAAAGGTCCCATATAATCAAAGCCCCAAACATCAAATGGTTCAATAACAAGTGAATAAATCATAGGCATTTCCTGACGTCGACTAATATTACCAATTCTCTGGCATTCATCACAAGACAAGACATACTTACGAGCATCTTTGAAGAGAGTAGGCCAAATTAAAACCGGATTGTAATACCTTGTGTGCAGTTCTATCTCCAGTATGGTGTCCTCCATAGGCCTTGGAGTGACACTTGTGTAAGATTTGCTCCTGTTCATGCTCAGGTACACATCGTCTAATAACACCATCTACTCCTTTATAAAGGTGTGGGTCATCCCAAAAGTAATGTCTTAAATCATAGAAAAACTTTTTCTTTTGCTGATATGTGAAATAGGTGGTATAAATTTAGCAATAATGTAATTAGCATAATCAACATACCAAGGAGAACTACGAGAAGCATTTATGACAGCTAATTGTTCATCAGGAAAACTATCATCAATAGGTAGTGGGTCATCAAGAATATTTTCTAACCTAGACAAGTTGTCTGCTACGGGGTTCTCAGCTCGCTTACTATCAATAATATGCAAATCAAATTCTTGCAGCAAGAGAACCCATCTAATAAGTCTAGGTTTAGCATCTTCTTTTCCATAAGGTATTTAATAGCAGCATGATCGGTGTGAACAGTTACTTTGGAATCAACAATATAAGATCCGAACTTATCACAAGCAAATACAACTGCTAGAAATTCTTTTTCAGTAGTAGCATAATTTCTTTGAGTACTCTCTAGAGTTTTACTAGCAGAATGGATAACATTTAATTTCTTATCAACTCTTTGTCCTAGAACAGCACCAATAGCATAATCACTAGCATCCCACATAATTTCAAAGGGTAGGTTCCAATCAGGTGGTTGAACAATAGGTGCAGAAATCAAGGCTTTCTTAAGAATTGCAAATGCTTCTACACAATCATCATAAAAAACAAATGGAACATCTTTTGGCAAAAGATTAGTAAGAGGCCTAGAAATTTTAGAGAAATCTTTAATAAACCTCCTATAGAAACCAGCATGACCGAGGAAACTTTTTATACCTTTGATATCTTTAGGACACGACATCTTTTCAATAGCATCTACTTTAGCTTTATCAACTTCAATACCTCTTTCTGAAATTTTATGCCCCAAGACAATACCTTCATTAACCATAAAGTGGCACTTCTCCCAATTCAAGATAAGATTAGTTTCTTCACATCTCTGCAAAACTCGATCAAGGCTGCTTAAGCAATCATCAAAAGAAGTTCCGTAAACGGAGAAATCTTCCATGAAAACCTCAACAATCTTTTTACAGAAGTCAGAGAATATAGCAGTCATACATCTTTGAAAGGTAGCAGGTGCATTGCATAAACCAAAAGGCATACGTCTATAAGCAAAGGTACCTAAAGGGCAAGTAAAAGTAGTTTTTTCGTGATCCTCTTGTGACACAGGTATTTGAGAAAAACCAGAATAACCATCTAGAAAGCAAAAGTGTGTATGTTTAGATAGTCTTTCTAGCATTTGATCAATAAAAGGTAGAGGTTAATGATCTTTCCTAGTAGCGTTGTTTAATTTTCTAAAATCAATTACCATTCTATAACCTGTGACAATTCTTTGTGGAATCAATTCATTCTTATCGTTAGGAACAACAGTAATACCTCCCTTCTTATGGACACGATGGACAGGACTTACCCATCTACTATCAGTAATAGGATAAATTATACCTGCTTCCGGAAGCTTTAGTATTTCATTTCTTACCACTTCTTTCATTTTAGGATTCAACCGTCGTTGGTTATCAACAAATGGTTTAGCATCAGGCTCCATATTAATTTTGTGCGGACATAAAGTGGGACTAATGCCCTTAAGATCATCAAGAGTATATCCAATAGCGGCACGGTGCTTCCTTAGAGTTTTCAATAATTTCTTTTCTTCATGCTCTGAAAGGTTAGAACTAATAATAACATGATATATCTTTTTCTCATCAAGATAAGCATATTTCAACATATCAGGTAATTGTTTAAGATCGAACACAGGATCACTCTTGGGTGGTAGAGGATCTCCAAGAGTTTCAACAGGCAAATTATGTTTCAAAACAGGCATCTGTTTAAAGAAAATCTCATCTAGTTCCCTTCTTTCATTCATAAACTTATCATTTTCATGGTCTAGGAAATATTGTTCTAAAGGATCAGTAGGAGGCACAGCAATAGAAGCAAGACCAATAATTTCATCTTTACTAGGCAATTCTTTATCATGGGGTTGTCTACAAAATTTGGAGAAATTAAACTCATGAGACACATCCCCAAAACTTACAGTAACAGTTTCTTTCTCACAATCTATTTTGGCATTAACAGTGTTCATGAAAGGTCTACCAAATATAATGGGACAAAAATCATCTTGCGGGAACCAAGAACTAGAAAATCAGTAGGGTATTTTATTTTCCCACGCAAGACTTCAACATCTCTAACAATCCCAATTGGTGATATAGTATCTCTATTGGCAAGCTTAATAGTAACATCAATATCTTCTATTTCAGCAGGTGCAATATCATTCATAATTTCTTGATATAAAGTAGAGGGAATAGCACTCACACTAGCACCCAAATCACATAAGCCATGATAACAATGATCTCCTATTTTAACAGAAACAACAGGCATGCCAACAACAGGTCTATGTTTATCTTTATCATCGGGTCTACCAATTCTAGCAGCTTCATCACAGAAATAAATAACATTCCCATCAATATTATTGACCAAGAGATCTTTAACCATATCAATACTAGATTCAACTTTAATTTGTTCAGGGGGTGTAGGTGTTCTAGTATAACTCTTACGAACCACAGTTGAAGCTTTTGCATGTTCCTTTATTCTAACAGGGAAAGGTGGTTTCTCAATATAAGTAGTAGGAACAATAGGATCAACATTATAAGTAATAGTTTCTTCTTCAACTTGAATAGGTTCTACTACTTTCACTTCAATGGAAGGATGATATTTAAACCACTTATCCTTAGGGAGATCAACATGAGTAGCAAATGATTCACAGAAAGAAGCTACTATCTCAGAGACAAGTCCATATTTAGTGCTAAATTCACGAAAAGCATCGGTATCCATAAAAGATTTAACACAATCAAACTTGAGGTTTATACCTAAATCCTTACCTTAGTCAAGTTCCCAATCTTCAGAGTTACATTTAATTCTTTCCAATAAATCCCATTTGAATTCAATAGTCTTCTTCATAAAATAACCAGTACAAGAAGTATCGAGCATGGATTGATCATTACGACAAAGCCGAGCATAAAAATTATGAATAATAATTTCTCTTGAGAGCTCATGATTGGGGCATGAATATAACATTGACTTAAGCCTCCCCAAGCTTGAGCAATAATTTCTCCTACCCGAGGCCAAAAATTATAAATATAATTCCGATCACGATGAACTAGATGCATAGGATAAAACTTCTGATGAAATTCCAATTTCAATCGGTTGTAGTTCCAAGTCCCAATATCATCGCATAGACTATACCAAGTTAATGCCTTCTCCTTCAAAGATAAAGGGACAACCTTCTTATTGACTTCATCCTCGGGAAAACCTGGAAGATTAAATAATCCACAGACTTCATCCACATAGATTAGATGCATATCGGGATGTAATGTTCCATCTCTTGCATAAGGATTAGCTAGCAGTTTCTCTATCATACCCGAAGGAATTTCATAATAAATATTTTTAGTAGGTTTGGTAGGTTGAGGAGCAACTTATTGCTCTACTGGTCAGGGTGAAGATAACCCGAACAAGCCCCTCAAAGGATTATTTTCCATAGCAACAAGTGACATCAAATTTCAGCACACTATATAATTGTTTCCTTACAAAAGGAGCTTCACTCCCCGGCAACGGCACCAGAAAAGAGTCTTGATGACCCACCAGTATAGGGGATCTATCGTAGTCCTTTCGATAAGTAAGAGTGTCGAACCCAACGAGGAGTAGAAGGAAATGACAAGCGGTTTTCAGCAAGATATTCTCTGCAAGCGCTGAAATTATCGGTTACAGATAGTTTTGTGATAAGATAATTCATAACGGGTAACATGTAACAAGTGTAACTAAGGTGCAGCAAGGTGGCCCAATCCTTTTTGTAGCAAAGGACAAGCCTGGACAAACTCTTATATAAAGCAAAGCGCTCCCGAGGACACATGGGAATTATCGTCAAGCTAGTTTTCATCATGCTCATATGATTCGCGTTCGTTACTTTGATAATTTGATATGTGGGTGGACCGGTGCTTGGGTGCTGTCCTTACTTGGACAAGCCTCCCACTTATGATTAACCACTCTCGCAAGCATCCGCAACTATGAAAGAAGAATTAAGATAAATCTAACCATAGCATGAAACATATGGGTCCAAATCAGCCCCTTACGAAGCAACGCATAAACTAGGGTTTAAGCTTCTATCACTCTAGCAACCCATCATTTACTTATTACTTCCCAATGCCTTCCCCTAGGACCAAATCACGGTGAAGTGTCATGTAGTCGACATTCACATAACACCACTAGAGGAAAGACAACATACATCTTATCAAAAATATTGAACGAATACCAAATTCACATGATTACTTATATCAAGACTTCTCCCATGTCCTCAGGAAAAACGTAACTACTCACAAAGCTGTGGCGCCCCCGGCTCGATCGTACACTAATCATGCACGCAAACGTGTACGATCAAGATCAGGGACTCACGGGAAGATATCACAACACAACTCTAAAACATAAATAAGTCATACAAGCATCATAATACAAGCCAGGGGCCACGAGGGCTCGAATAAAAATGCTCGATCATAGACGAGTCAGCGGAAGCAACAATATCTGAGTACAGACATAGGTTAAACAAGGTGCCATAAGATGGCTAGCACAAACAGGGATACAACAGATCGAACAGGCGCAGGGCCTCCTGCCTGGGATCCTCCTAACTACTCCTGGTCGTCGGCGTCCTGGACGTAGTAGTAGGCTCCGTCCTGGTGGTAGTAGTCGTCGAAGGTGGCGTCTGGCTCCTGGGCTCCAGCATCTGGTTGCGACAACCAGCAAGAAGGGAAAGGGGGGGGAAAAGGAGGGGGAAAGCAACCGTGAGTACTCATCCAAAGTACTCGCAAGCAAGGATCTATACTACATATGCATGGTATATGTGTAAAGAGGCAATATCGGTGGACTGAACTGCAGAATGCCAGAATAAGAGGGGGATAGCTAGTCCTGTCGAAGACTACGCTTCTGGCAGCCTCCATCTTGAAGCAATAGAAGAGAGTAGTTGGAAGTAACCAAGCAACAACGTATAGCATAATCCTACCCGTCGATCCTCTCGTCGCCACCATGCGAGAGAGCGACCACCGGGTTATATCTGTCACTTGTAAGGGTGTGTTTTATTAAGTATCCATTTCTAGTTGTCATGAGGTCGGAATACAACTCCGGGTCGTCCTTTTACCGAGGGACACGGCTATTCGAATAGATAAACTTCCCTGCAGGGGTGCACCACATATTCCCCAACACGCTCGATCCCCTTTGGCCGGACACACTTTCCTGGGACATGCCCGGCCTCGGAAGATCCACACGTCGCAGCCCCACCTAGGCTCAACAGAGAGGTCAGCACGCCGGACTAATCCTAGGCACTCTGGGGTCTGGGCCCATCGCCCAGTGCGCTCCTGCACGTTGCGTACGCGGCCGCGAGCAGACCTAGCAACCCACACGATCACGGCGGTTACGTTAGCGCGGTCCAACACGGCGCGCGCCGCTCAGTCGCTGACGTCAAGAAGGCTTCAGCTGATACCACGACGCCGGGATACCCATAACTACTCCCGCGTAGGTGGTTAGTGCGTATAGGCCAGTGGCCAGACTCAGATCAAATATCCAATCTCGTTAAGCGTGTTATTATGAAGTAAACGCGAACGCCGACCAGGGCCTGGCCCACCTGTCTCCTAGGTGGTCTCAACCTGCCCTGTCGCTCCGCCACAAAGATCCACACAAAGGGCCGTGGGGACAAAGGTCCTTTCAGCCCCCAATCCGTGAATCACTCGCGGGTACTCTTCGAGCCGACCCGACTTTAGTCACCATTTGTATAGTATGTAAATAGGTATAGTATAACCCGTGATCACCTCCCGAGTGATCACGGCCCGATAGTATAGCAAGGCAGACTGACAAGAATGCAGGGCCAATGATGATAAACTAGCATCCTACACTAGGCATTTAGGATTGCAGGTAAGGTATCAACAGATGTAGCAACAGTGACAGGCTATGCAGCAGAATAGGATTAACCGAAAGCAGTAACATGCTACACTACTCTAATGCAAGCAGTATAGAGGAGAATAGGCGATATCTGGTGATCAAGGGGGGGGCTTGCCTGGTTGCTCTGGCAAGTAGGGGTCGTCAACAACGTAGTCGGTCGAGGCACCAGCAGCTGCGTCGGTCTCGTAGTCTACCGAAGAGAAGAGGGGGAAGAAACAGTAAACACACGGCAATAATGCAACAGGGATGCATGACATGTCTAAACGCAGGGCCAGGGTGAAATACAGCCTAACTAAGCGATTTAGTTAATTTAGGAATTTATTCGGATTTATTTAATTAGGGTTGGACACTATTCATTTATCGAAATCGGTCTAATTGTTCAACGTTCTCATAGCTGCGGGCGTCTGACGGAGATACCGAGGGCGTATCCGGGTTCGTATCGTCGTTCTGAGCAAGTTTCATGTATAAAATATTTTCATCGGAGTTACGGTTTAAAAGATATGATTTTCTAAAGTTTTTATTAATTTCTGAAATTTTAATTAATTATTTAATTCAACATTATCCGAAACAGTAATTGATGACGTCAGCATGACATCATGTTGACGTCAGCAGTTAATTAAGTTAATTTCTAATTACTGTTTAATTAACACTAATTAGTTAATTAGATTAACCTAATCAGGATTAATTAACTAATTAATTAATTAATTAATTAATTAATTTAATTATTTTAATTATTTATTTTTATTTCTATTTTCTTAAAACTGTTTCTGGGCCGTGGGCCCCATTCGTCAGCGTCACAGGGGTTCGGGCCCCACTGGGCAGTGGCCCAGGGGCGGACACGTCCGGGGCGTGCCCCTTTCGGGACCGGACATGTCCGGTGCCCAAAAGGGGACGCACGGGCGGGCGCGGGCGCGGGCGCCGGCGAGGCCACGGCAGGGCCGGAGGCGGGGCGGCGGCGCGGTGGCCGGAGCGGCCGCGGGCGGCAGCGCGGTGGCTGGAGCGGCAGCGGGCGGCGGTCGCGCGGAGGCGAAGCGGGGGGGGCCGGAGCGGGCGGTTGGCGGCGAGGAGCGACGCGGGCGCGCGAGCGACGGCAGTGGGCGGCGCGCGCGCGCGTGCGGCAGAGCGCGGCGAGGCTGCGGTGCGCGGGGGGGGTCGCTGGCTCGTGTTCGCAGGCAGATAAGGAGGGGGGGGGAGCCCGAGGCTCACCGGATCCGTAGGGACGGGGCAGCGGGGGTCGGTGGTCGACGGGGACGACGCGACGGGAGGCAGGCCGGCGGGGACAAGGCGGCGACGTAGACGAGGCAGACCGGCGAGGGAGAGCTCCGGGCGGTGGCGTCGTGCGCGAGGACAGGCGCCGGTCGTGGCGCGGTCGTGGGCGAGCGGCGTCGAGGAGAGGCCTGCGAGGGAGAGCGGGATCCGGGCGGCGGCGTCCAACGGCGACCGGCGAGGCACGCGGGTCGTCGCCGCGACCGAGGGACGGGGTCGTTCCCGCGATCCCGATCCCGATCCGGATCGGAGGTGGGGGCTGACGAGGGGGAGGCGGCGACGGGGCGGCGTCGGCGAGCGGCGTCGGCGACGAGGCGGACGGGATCGGGCCTGCGCCGATCCAGATGGGGGGGGGGAGGAGAAAGAGGGGGAGGGGGGATCGGGGTAGGGTTAGGGTTTGGCCGGGGGGGCCGGCTAAATAGCGCCGGCTGGGCCGGCCCTGGCGTCCGGTGGCTTGCTGGCCGAGGCCCAGTCGGGGGGGGGGGGGTGTTGCTCATTTTTTTCCTTTTCTTTTTCGTTTCTTTTTTCCTTTTCTTTATCTCTTTTCTCTACTGTTAAATGTTTAGGCCCCAAATGGTTTTTGTAAAAAGTGTGACCTATTTCATAATACCAGTGCATTATTCCTTAACACCTAAAATTAGTTTGGACAAAACTAATTCCATATTTTATTTCAGATTTAATAAATGGTTATATATTATCTTTATCCACTGTTTGAGGTTGTTCGAGTCACCTATACAATTCCAATGATGTGGGTTTCAATTTTAAATAGCCTCTGGAATTTGTTATTTATCTGACATTTTAGTTTCTATGTTGGACAACTTTTATTTCCACTTTCATTTAAATTTGAATTTGACTTAGGAGTTGAAATGCAATATGATGCTTATGATGATTGTGCACATTAATCATGATGACATGGCCTCATCAAAATGGTGATCTCTGTAGCTTAAAGGGGGTGTTACAAATCTCCTCCTACAAGAAATCTCGTCCCGAGATTTAGGAGGTAGAAAGAAAAAGCGGGGTATTCATCGCGAAGACATCTCGGCGTTCCCAGTGGCTTCATCCTCAAGAATGGTTTGACCGCTGAACCTTGAGGAACTTGATAACCTTCTGGCGTGTGCGACGCTCGGCTTTGATCGAGAATGCGGACCGGATGCTCTTTATAAGAGAGGTCTTGTTGCAATCAAGCAATTTCGTGATCTACTCCTCCGCGGATAGGGTCTTTGAAGCAGCGGCGGAGTTGTGATACGTGGACACATCGTGAACCTGAGAAAGGTTCGGTGAAGTTCCAACTGATATCCACTCTACCACCCCTTTCAAGAACGTGAAAGGACCAATATAGCGAGAGCTAGCTTGCCCTTGATCCCGAATCGGTGTGTACCTTTCATCGGTGTGACTTCGAAGATAAGCCTTTTCGCCAGGTTGATAGACCATATCTTTGTGTTTGCGGTCATACTGACTCTTTTGACGTGACTGACAGTCTTCAAATGCTCGCGGACAATGCAACTTGATCTTCGGCAAGTTGGATAATATCCGGCCCGCAGAGTGGACGTTCCCCATTTTTCTGCCCAATTTAGAGGGGTTCGGCACTTTCGTCCGTACAATACTTCAAAGGGGGCCATCTTCAGACTGGCTTGATAGCTGTTATTGTAAGAGAATTCGGCATATGGGAGAGATTCTTCCCATTTCCTTCCGAAGGATATGACACAAGCTCGAAGCATGTCTTCGAGAACTTGGTTGACTCGTTCAACTTGTCCTTGAGACTGAGGGTGAAAAGCGGTGCTGAAGGACAGATGAGTTCCCATAGCTTCTTGGAAACTTGCCCAGAATCTTGAAGTGAATAAGCTGCCACGGTCTGAACTGATAACCAGTGGAATACCGTGAAGTGAAACAATTCTGGACATGTAGAGAGTTGCGAGCTGACTAGCAGTGATCGTCTCTTTGACGGCTAGAAAATGTGCAACTTTGGAAAGTCGGTCAATGACGACAAGAATAGCATCATTACCTTTCTGTGATTTGGGAAACCCAGTGATAAAGTCCATTTCGACATGGTCCCACTTCCATTCAGGAACAGCAATTGGTTGCAGAGTTCCGGCGGGCCTTTGATGTTTTGCTTTGACGCGACGGCAAACATCACATTCAGCAACATAGCGAGCAATGTCTTGCTTCATGTTTGACCACCAGAATCTTTGACGGATGTCTTGGTACATCTTGGTACTACCGGGATGAATAGACAACGGAGTGTCGTGAGCTTCTTGCATGACCTCCTGAGTCATACCCAGGTTACCTTTAGAGGGGACCACTAGACGACTTTTAAAGAACAATGTGCCAGTATCATCAATAGTGAAGAACGAAGGCCTTCCTTCAGCGAGATAGCGCTTAATCTTGTGGGCTTGAGAGTCATAACCCTGCAGTGTCTTGATGCTCTCCACGAGATCTGGTTTAGCAACCAGGGTATTAAGAGAACCCTGGGAAACAACGTGGAGGTTCATTTTGTAGGAACCTTCGGGAGGGGGAGCGAGTGCTCCAGGAGGAACAATGTGGAGATTCAGCTTTCTGAATTCTTCAATAAGCGAAGGTTGAACTTCGTGAAACTGGAGGTGACTGCAATAAGACTTGCGGCTCAAGGCATCGGCCATTACATTAGCCTTGCCAGGGGTATAAGAAATACCCAAGTTAAAATCCGCTACGGTCTCCATCCATCTCTGTTGACGGAGGTTCAGGTCTGGCTGAGTGAACAGATACTTCAGACTTTGATGATCGGTGTAGATCTCGCAACGATTGTATAAGAAGTCAAGGCATTCTCTGTGTCTACCTCCATCATCCAGAGAACTTCACCCACAGCTCCCACACAAGCTGCGTGATGTACAGAGATGATGGGAAGACAAGAAAGGGTAGGACTTTAACCGGCTAGGGTCCCCATTGCTCTAGGAGCTGGTGATGATATCGGTGGCGGAGCTCCCATGGCTCGACGATAGCCATTGTAGATTTAACTTATAAACGTTTTTCCAAGCACTCTTCCTTATATCAAGTTCTCGGCCAGTCGAGCTCCGCTCATGGTATGAGGCCTCGGTAACGGCTAGTCGAGCTCGCTTCTCAGGTTATTCTACGAACTCAGCTATCTTTTCCCTCCATACATTGTGTGTGCAAGCCATCGATGATACAATGCTATGAGAGGAGTGGTGTTGCAAAGAGGCTGCTCTTCAGAGTGAGATATATAGAACCCAGGCACTTCTGGCGGCGAGGGACCGGCAGGACGCATGAGAAGCGCGGAGTTGGCGGAGAGACGACAAAGATGTTGGAGGAGGAAGGGATGGAATGACATGCAACGGGCCATGTACGACTCCTCGTGGTAAGTTTCTTCCTACATATTAGCCAAATCTTCCACGTAATGTTTTTTTTCATCATTACTAACTAGTATGACTGACTCATCAAAACCAATGTGGCAGTCGGTGTGCGGAGAAGGCCGGTCAACCCCTCCGCCGATGCCATGAGATTGCTCCGGGGACGACGGTGCTTGTTTATTTGAATGGTCATTATGACTGTCTTAACATTTCAGTGTCATCATGCTAACCGAGACATTGCAAATGATCTTTGGTCAATCGTACTCCGGACAACCAATCGCACGATCCTTCTTAGGAGGTAACCGGCAGAACCACCATGGTGCTTCACCTCCGTGATGTCCCGGTAAGTTTTCTTTTTCTATAGTGTTTTGCTTACACAAAATGCATACTGACCTAGAACATTTAGCTTTAATTTTCTTTTCCCAATATGCTTACCATAAGGACCTAGACTTAGCTACTTAGCTCCCAAATGATCCATTTTTACCTAAGTTAGCTCTAAATGATCTACAACTTCGCTTTGTTTCCTCCAAAATGACCTTAGTTAGCTCTAATATGCTTAGTTACCTAGGTTTTGCTCGTAATGACCTACACTTAGGTACTTATGTCAAAAATGGGATATTAGCTTACTACTTAGGTCAAAATGGCATAACAACCTTGTAACCTCATAAATGTCATTACTTATTCTTTTTTTTTCCTCCAAAATGAATAACAAGCTTAATTAGCTCCAAAATGATCAATTTTACCTAATGAAGCCAAACTACCTCAGTTATCTCTAATATGCCTTACTTACCTAGGTTTAGCTCATAACCCTATACTTGCTATGTCAAAAATGCATAATATGCTTAGTTACACGAAAAATGGCATAATTAGCAGGTTAGCTCCAAAATGACTCCATTTACCTAGTTAGCCTCCAAAATGATCCACTTTACACCTAGGGTTATACTCCAAAATGATCCAATTTTCACCTAGGTTAAAGCTCCAAACTATCCATTTTATAACCTAACTTAGCTCCAAAATGCATCCCTTTTACCTAGGTTAGAGTCCAAAATGGACCATTTTAGCTACGTTTTAGCTCAGAAATGATTCCATTTTACCTAAGTTAGCTCATAATGATCCATTTATACCTAGGTTTTAGCTCATAAAATGTCATTTTACCTAAGTTAGCTCCAAATGATCCATTTTAGCTAAGTTGCTCATAAATGATCCCTCTTACCTAAGTTTAGCCTCATAAATTTCTTTTTTTTAACCGAAGTTAGAGCTCATAAATGTCATACTTCTTATTCTTATGGTTTTCTTCTTCATTTTATTCCCTCCTAGTCTTCTTCTAAATTTCTTATTTCCTCATTTTATGGGGGGGGGGGGGGGGGGGCATATATATTCACTTCACGAAGCTTGCATTGATGGAGTGCTTGTTTTCCCTTTCTTTTTTTTCATTTTTGGAACAATGTGGACTTGAATTGTATTTCTGAACTATGATGTTGAACTTGCTATGTATTGGATCTCTCATATGTATGTGGCTTGCTATGTATGTGTTTTGGCTATCTCATATGTGTTTCTGTGAAATTGCCCTGTGTGAACTATATATATATATATCAGTATTTGCTGGAAAATCTTGGAATATAACAAGACAAACAAACGAGGTGAATCAGGCTCTTTGCCGTCTACCACTCACGCAAAGATCTTTGCCGCTGCCGCAGACGGCAAGAGGCCACGTGGCCGCAACCTGTGCACCTGGGAGCTGACCCCATTTGGTCACTTTGACTTTGCCGTCTGTGGCAGACGCAAGGCTTGGCATTGCCGTCGTTGCAGACGGCAAAGAGCGGGAGGGCATGATGCGTCTGGCTGAACATCACAAGCATACGACAAAGGGAGGGCATGTTTGCCATTAGCTGGCAGACGGCAAAGCCTCCGTTAGCCACTAACGTGGCTAAATCCTTTTCTTTGCCGTCTGCCACCAACGGCAAAGGGTTTTGCCCGTCAGCTGTGGGAAAGCTGACGACAAAGCTGTTTACCGTAACTTCCTTACTTTGCCGACAACTTTTGTCGTTAGCGGCTAAGGCAACGAGGTTTGCCGTCCGCTTCGCTTGTCCATTCCTTTGCCGTCTGCCATGGCAGACGGCAAAGTGCTGATTCCTATAGTGTAATGTGGTAGGCCTGAAATCTTGAGAATCCTCATGTCCTAGAAGGGCGTGGTATCCGCTACAGAGGGCACAATGTGATAGTTAAGGGGTCGGATTGTTTGTTCGGGTTGCGCCGAACAAACATTCCAAAGGTTACGCTACCCGAGAAGTGTGCCTCCTACCAGGTATGATACCTCGGCATGTGGTATGACTAGTTCATGCGAGACCTATTGAACTGCATCTTGCTAGAGTATCCTAATAATGAGGTTGAGGCCGCTGCCCCATCCCATCAGCACTTTAGTTTAGCGGCGGAAACCATCGCCTATGGGGTCGAGGACCCAGTGTGCCGTGCGTTGGCTGTTTCGGGGGCTTGGCTTGTCTTCTTGTTGAAGTATAGGCGTGTAGCCCATGGCTGTGCGGCCATCACTTGTATATTTGATTAGCTCTCAAGAGCCTAGTTTCCTTTTAATTGTTGAGTGAACGTCCTCGTATACCGTAAGGACATTTGGTCCTGTGGGTGGAAGCCGAGGACATTATCTGGGGTAAGGCCCAAGATTGGCTCGCCAATATTTGGCCCTTGCTTACCACCCAACAGGCCCCAAGTCTTGGGGGTTTGGTTTCGTTAGCAAGACGAGTGTATTGGGCATGGTTGAATCCGCAACTCGTCTACTCACCGATCTGGGCCTATTTTTCTTTTTCTTATTATGCCTCGCCCTCCGTCTACGATTTGGTGTAAGCGCATTTAAAGTAGGCTTTCCGCATGTGCGTCGGGCTATGGTCCCTTGTTCATCCTGTTTGCCCCCCATGTGTCCGCCATGTCGGCAATATTTGGCGTACCCATGTCTGTAGTTCGGTGAAGTTTTGAATTCGGCGACACGAGGGCTTTAAGGAAGAAGAGGCCCCGTCGTTCCTGCAGTTCCACTGGAAGACTTTAAATTATTTCTTTGTCCCAACAATGTGCCATCCTGTTCTTTACAAGGAGAAATCTAAGCCCAATAATGGTGGCCTGTCTCGTTGGCACTATTTGACATAACTGAGGTCCCCCTATGTCTGGTTTCCTGAATCCGAAGAGTATGCTGTGTTGGGTGTTTGGGAAAAATTTGCGAGAATTCCCTCCTGTCCGCGGACCCCGGACTAATCTTGAGGGTTGTTCAGTCATGTCCAGTCTGGTCGTGCATGGCTCTGGACCGGACTAGTGTGTGCTGGATCGGCTCGAGCCAGATCTAGCGTTGGGCTCCGTCCTGATGTTACATTGAGCTTGGTGTCTGAATCCCGAGCTGCGATTCGTGTTTATACCGTCTTTAGCTTCCGGGCTTTGCCCCTCCTGGGCCCGCTCGACCGTTGCGACGAGTTCCGTTACCGGAGGGTGTTGAATTTCTCGGTGGTTCGAGTTTAATCCCGATCGATCGTAGGTTCGTAGGCCTGATTAACAAGATTCCCATTGCATGGCAAAGACTTTGCCAAGTGGGCTAACCGTCTTGGCCCCAATTGTAGTATGCTGGACATCCGGTGATTCGGCGAGAGATCTTTTGGGGTCCTGTCGGGGTCTGGCTTCAGGGCCAACTCGAGGATACTAATTTTTTGTGACTCTGTCTGCCGGTCTGGGGTCGATGCCCCCCGAACCAATGAACCTCCCTGGGGTGAGCCTTCGATCTGGTGAGCGACTCGTGGGATCGGTGCCCACTAATATGGCCGCCGAAGATGAAGAGATTGACCAGGGACGGGGAGCCCTCGCGCGGGTGTGGTCTCCAATGAACCAGTGAGCCATCGATTCCGATGGCGATCCCACAACGGAACTCTCAATGAAAGCACCAATGGTCGGGGTCAAAAAACCGACAGACTTCGGGGTAGGGGTCCCGATCTGTGGATCTAGGATTATGGGACAGTATGACCGAACACAGTCCTTACCCAGGTTTTTAGGCTCTCGAAGAGTTAATACCCTACATCCTGCTTGATTGTATTGCTGTATAATGTGGTTTACAAAGTAGATCTACCTCGAGATCAGCATGAAGCTAAACCCTAGTAGATGAGGAGATGAATGTAGCCTAGCCCTAAAGACCAAAAAACCCTCGGTTTAATATAGACAACCGTAGGGTTAGGGTACCGAAGATAGATGACAAAAGGAATTTAAAGAGACCTTCTCCTTCTTGACTTGGAGGGTACACAGACCACTGCTTTGTAGATCTCACTATCATTATACGGCTCCACCAGTCCGGCCCATGTACCATGAGCCAGCCGCCCCGGGACCTCCTTAGTCCATGACTCCCTCACCCCCCCTGGCGACCCGGAAAGCTTGCTGGGGAATCTTGGACTTGCCCCTGGGGCGCCTTGACCGCCAGGCTCTCCTGTCCGCAAGGGAGGCCTTCCAAGGTGATCTTCTTTTGGTCTTGCTTAATCTTGGTCTTCTTGATCCGCGCTTTTGATCTCACCAAGAGCTGCTTCTCTGGCTTGGCCCTTGTTCGTAGTGTTGATGATGACTTAGACGGACGCCCAGCAGCGCCTATGTGCAAGTCTGGGCAACGAACTGAGTGTTTGTTGTGCACTGACAGGAGCCCCCCGGGCCTGGCCCACACATGCCGTGTCATCATTTGGGGTAGGCCCCAACAATCACAACACACACGCGAGCACTTGAGCCATGCCCCACCTACTGGTTGAAGTCTTTCCTGACATTCTCCTTGCTCTTCATTAACCTTGTGATTGAGTCAGTTCCCCGTGTTTCCGTGAGTTGTGCGGAACAAGGTGGGGTAATGCACGTCGTGGCCCGTGGGTTGCCCCATTCACGGGGAGGTACTGGCCATTTTTACTTACTCATCCCACTACCCCTGCCGTTTCCGCCACGTACGCTTGCATGCATTGCGCAGGGGTTGGTGTCAGATGCATTATGGCGCGGGAACCAGCCTTTGGAAGGTCCACGCCGGGGACCAGCCTTTGAGTCATTGTCAAGCTGTGCGGCCGCTGCGTAGCCGTCTTCGCTCCCCACCCCGTTTGCAAGCAGCGTGATGGAGGAATAACAGCAAACCCGGATTAAGGCTGCACCTCAGGGGCTGCTGTAACTCAGCATGCGGCGGACATAGATTTCCCTGCACCTCATGTCATATGCTTCTCTTCCTCCATGCTCGGCGTGGCTCAAGAAAACCCCCTTTTTTTGCTTGTGCCCCAAGCTTGGAGGTGGGGCACATTTCTCCATTTCAAGCTAATGTGCCACCTTTTTGCTCTCCGTCAAGGTTTTCCGAAGCGTTCGGGTGCCGCTTAGGGGCTTGCGCAGAAACTCGACCAAACGCGAAAGCTCCTCCTCGCGCGACAGCGCGAGGAGTACAGTGTCGGTGAAGATGACAACGCCGGACGGGAGACTGCGGCTCGACTCCATCTAAGCCGTAGCCGCAACCATCACCGTCAGGAGGGCGGCGGCGGCACCATCATCGCACCTGGGTCTTTCTTCCCCCGGCATAGCGTGTTAATTTGCCAGGTGTTGGTGGGGGAGCCTCTGCTCCGCCAGCATCTTCCAGTTGGGCCCCGCCATGGCTTCCACGTGGCTCCGGCTTCGTTCCGCCCGCCGGTGTTCCTCCTGCTGCGTCCCGCCTGTTCCTGTCGGTGGGGACCAGGGCAATCGCCTAGCCACTTCTCTCCGCCGTCGTCTTCGCCCCCGCCCCCTCTACTTTGTCATACTAACATCCCGTGGGGCCTTTACGGTTCGACTGGGCTCCTGCCCAGGCACTCTTTTTGCCCTCGTCGCCTCCACTGTACCCCTAGAGGAGAGGGACAGAAAGGCATTACGGGGCACTTATTGTTTTTCACTCTAAAATATGTACCCGTACCCATTCCAATCTTTAATCTAAAATATGTATTTCCTCTACCCATGCTTTAACTCTTATGATCTGTATTTGTTTATCACATTTAAAATGAAAAAAGAGATCTTGTCGGGTAACTTTTGTGCATGTGTAAGTTGATGCTGAGGAATAAATTCTCAGTAACTTTCAAGTAATACAACATTCCTCCCCGTCAAAGCACAACATCTTAGTCTGTTCCTTCCCCCTGCTAAAACTAACCCACCTCAAGGTAGTGTAGGAGCAGGATCGGAGCATAGCCCATTGCCCGCTCTTCTCAACTATTACTATGATCACTCTTATCGAGGGAACTTCCGACAAGAACGATTGGAGCACAGAGGATAGGAGCGTTAGGTTTTCGTTCGTCACTCACGCTCTAAGTTTTTCATACAGAGACACACGATGGATAGTGGAGTGACTTAGCTTGTCCCTGCCATTCTTCTCATTATCCCCATAGCAATAGGCCGCAGGGGTCGACGCGCCGGCCTCCCCTTTATACTTTTCCTTTCGAGAAGTTCACGCCGCGGCGAAGCTGTGACCAAAGAAGCACAATGCAGAAACCACTGTATACGATCCCTGTTGAAGGATTTACAATCAGTTTAGGCTAAAAGCATTGTCACATCTCAACGAAGATATATGCTCCAATTAAACAATGCATGCAAGTTTTTAGGGCGCCAACACTTTTGTTTTATTATCTTTGCACGGGTCCTACGCCTTGCTTTGTAACAAAGGATTAATGCACATCGGCAAGCTTGTACAAAAGGGGGGTGCCGGTGCTGAGCCCCTGCAGCCGCGCCTTACGGTAAACTTTCGAAGATGCTCAATGTTCCATGATTTTTTGCACTTTAATAATGCCATCTCTTCGGTCTCCCAGACGGGAACTGCTCCATGTCCTTGTGACTGTACTAGTCCTACCCTGTAACGGTCGCCTCCCACTTTGTGTCCAACTTGTTGGACCCTTGGCGGACTGAACACACCTAAGGACAAGGTCGCCTTCCCTCAGACTCCCGCCGTGCATGGATCCTACTATGATTAGCGGCAGCCTTGCTAGTAACGTGCAGCAATCACTTCTGGCCCGGAGCGATCCTCCTCGAGGAGCAACGGCACTCGTCATGCCGGTGCTGCTCCTTCGTAACTTCAATCGTATGCAAGCACTGAGTGACCCCATATTGAGTTCTGTGGGGAGCATCTGCTTCTTCGCCCCCATAACTAGGGAGAAGGGAGTCTGTCCGTGCTCGATTTTGGGTTGACGGAGGGAACCAAGACCACCGGCGCTCGTCGATCCCGCGTCTAAACGCATTTCTTCTTCAACTTGTAAAAGTTCTTGTCTTGATCCCACGTAGCACTTCAGCATTCATCCTTTCGCTTGACCGTTGGATCCCGATGATGAGCACAGAAGCAAAAGAGACCTTCCTCCCAATTTGACGTGTTGCATTTAAGGCCGGCACTTGAATTGGGTGGCCGTTGTCAGTGGATTCACCATGGCGGTTACTCCCAAACTGCACCCCTCCTTTCAAGAACTTGATACTGGATTGTGCGGTCACCTTTCTCACTGGCGCCACTTCCGACCACTTTTGTAACTTGTCGATTTGCAATGTACAAGAATTCAAGCCCCCAGGTAGCACGGGGGAAGGGGCTCAAGATGTGGGCCCCCGTACCGAATGGCCAGGATAAAGGGATCGTTTTGGATCGCTTGAGCTGGGTGATGATGTTCTTGAGTGTGAACTGGCCGGCTCACATCTGGTCACTAACCTCAAAACCACATCTTGGAGGGCCGTGGGGGCCAGTAGAACCTTGTCCGGAAAGCTTTCCCAACCACGCCCTTTGATCCAATATGGGGAGCCACACACGCCCTTGTGTATCTCCGCTAACAGTTTCCTTTTTCCTGCCCCTCTTTCCCGTAAATGCCTTCAATTTCACACACGCCCGTTTGGCCTCCTTCTGTCAAGTGTCATCGATGGAACTGTACATCTGGAACCGAGGCTAACAACACTTTTACTTCTTTCTCCTTGCTCTTGGGAAGTTCGACTATTTGCAGGTAGTGGCTATTGTCATGCCCAAGATTCGCGCTGAGGCCAACAACAAGGACTAACGCACCTCCTCTTTCGTGGTAGCGCTCACCTTACCGCAAGAAACTGCGGTTCCGCGGGAGAGTGATGCTCACCAGCAAAAGTGGAGTATTTCCCGATAGTTTCTCTAATACCAGCGGCTTCGGGAAGCCTGCCGAGAGATACTTGACGGAGTCCAACTTCCTCCTTATTCCTTGCCACATTGAAGGGGATACGAAGGTTGAGTCAGTGAAGGACAAAAGTTCCCGTTCCACATGGGGGGGGGGGGGCTTTGTTGCGCTGCAGCGTGTCACTGAACAATATCACAGCATGCTTTCTCCGCCACATGGGCACGTTCTCTGTTTTCAATCCATAAGTGTTTTTCCCTCCAAACTTTTTCGCTTCTCAACGTACGCCTCCATCAATGGACTCTGGTAAATCCTTTGAACCTATCTCACACAAGCTGCGAGTCTCCCACGAATGATCACTTCTTGATTCCCAATTCTATCTACTGCCATGCTGAGCCCGGCAAGGAGCCCTTCATACTCAGTAGTGTTGTTGTGGCCTTACCCGGAAAAGTGGCAATTTGGCACCACATATTTGAAGGTGTTCTTCTTTCCAATGGGCGCAACAAGGAGGACGCATGCCTAGCTCCACCACGCCCTCTAACGAGAAATCACCGTCAAAATACAATGATCCACTCTGAGCGCTTCTTTGGTCGGGGATAACGATCTCTGGTATCTCTTCATTGGAGTGGGCATCCCATTTCTGCATGAATTCTACCACCTCTGCTTTGAATGGTTGAGGTACCTTTCCCCCATACTTCAGTGTCAGGCCAAAGCTTTGACTGCTCCTAGTGCCACTCAACTATCCTACCGGATCCTCTGGTTCCTTATTATTCGCTGGAGGTGGAAACGAGTGACACTCTGTGATATCGTGGGCTTGGAGTAGTGACACATCTTCCCTCGAGGCCATGATAAGGGTGAACATATCTTTGCACTCCAGAAGTACCTTGACCTAGCCCCTTTGTAACAGGGAGCTACAAATTATACTGGCCGCTCCCACTTTTTTTCTTTGCCACGACTTCATAACTGACCTTGCCATCTTGCTCGTCTCCTTCCCCCTTGATCCGTGCCTAATCCTTGCCGCAACCGGGTTCAGTTTCAGCTCCCGATAGGATAGTCGCTTAGTTCTCTTCGTCTACTCCCATGGCATTTCCCATTGCGCACCAGCCAGCGCTGCCTACCCTTGATTAGTTGCCGCTAAGTATAGCAGCAATGGTTCTTGGGGTTTTTAGGATCGCCCAGGGTGGGAGAGGGAAAGATATGTTTTTTAGGTCTTTGCAGCGCGCTTCTGCCTCCGGGGTCCACTTCATCATCCCTGCCTTCTGCAAATTTTGAAAAATACGGCAAGCACCTTCGGTAAATCGGCAGACTTTGAAAATGACCTACTCAGTGCGGCCAAAGTATCCAGTAAACATCCACATCCTTGACCGGCTTGGGTGCTTGATCTGCTCGCTTGCTCTGCTTGTCGGGATTGGCCTCTATCCCTCGATGAGACCCAAGAAGCCAGTAACTTGTGCAGAGGGCACATCAATACGTACGCATTTCCCTCGGGGTTTTACTTAGGTTGATCTTGCGCAGGTTTGCAAAGGTTTTTTCCAAATCTTGAATGAGCTTTGATCTCTGTCCCCTTGGTCTTGAACACTATATTCCATGTAAGTCTTCTACATTCCTGTGTAGCTGAGGCTCAAAAACCCATTTGTACTCTGCCCTTGCCAAGGTGGATCCAGTGCTCCTTTAACCCAAAAGGCATACGTACAAAGCAGTACGTTGCCACATGGGTTATGAAACGCGGTCTTCTCATCATGTTCCTTGACATGAATATTTGATGATACGCAAAGTATGCATCCAAAACTGATAGCAGGTCACACCCGAAAGTGGATCAAAATCCTGATCATGCGCCGCAGGGAAAGGGTCCTTCGGGCAGGCCTTGTTCAGGTCTGTGAAGTCTATGCAAAGCTCCATTTCCCGTTTGACTTGCGCACTAACACCTGGGTTCGCCCCATGTTGGATGCAGTACCCCTCTGACCAAACTAGCCCCCTTCAGTTTTCTTAATCTCCCTCTCCTCGGCAATGAATTGTTGCTGCTCTAAGCTTGCTTTCCCGACCTTATATTATTTTGACGGGCCGGCTGAGGGCATACGCAAGGTGGTTCTCGATTCCCTCCCAAGGAACGCCAGGGATGTCAGATGGTTTGCCAAGCAAACACTCGACATTCGCCCGCGGAATTGCAAATGTCGTGCTTTCCTATTTTGTCATAAGGGTGGCGCTAATGGCGAACTACCATCATCAGCGCCATCCTGCCATCGCCGGCACCATTCTGCACAGCAGGCGAAGCAACCTTGGACCTCTTCTAGTGAACTCTCCGGCAGTCATCAACAGGTTCAACTACTCCACAGAGGAGCGCTTCCCAGTTCCTTGACAGCATCTCTGCTACCTTTTTTCCTTCTTTGTTTCCTTAAGCAAGAGCATTGGTTTCTAACTACAGCCTCAGCTGCTTAACGCATCTTGATACATCTTGTCGACGCATATGATTCATCTTCTTTGTCGGACGGGATTGACATGACTCCCAATGGCCCCTGGCATCTTCAAGGTATTGTTGGCATAGTGGGACTCCACGATGAACTTCGCCAGAGTCCGACGCCCCAGGATCCCTTTTGTACGGCAGGAAGCTTCAACGACGTCACACACAACCTTTTTAGTACCGTTAGTTTAGTCCTACTCCGCTAACGTTACCGGTAGTGTAATCTTCCCCTTAAGGATGAACCCTGCCGGGGTTGATTCCCTAGAACCTCCAGTAACCTTGAGTTCTTTCGTCAGGATCTGTAGCTTCCTACACCTCGGGGAAGAATTAGATGTCAACACCCAGCCCCACCACAACTAAATAGCATCTTGTGACTTCGAGGTTGCAGATTGTTTTGGGGGAGACTACCAATGGCAAGCACCCAACCGCAGTAGTACGATTAGGGTGATCCTTTTCATCAAAGATGATAGGCATGCAGACCAATTGAGGGGGGCTTCCTGGGATCTCAAGCTATTTTTCCACCACACGCATTGACTCTCGTGCCCACTGCTTGACGCGGCGGTGAGAGAGTGCAAGGATGCGCCTCCTCAATGCCATAGGGGCTTCAGTTGCTTTCTGGAAATGTCTTGCTCACTAGTCTCTTCTTCATGCCCCATCATCACTTTCATCATCTCCCTTTCTTCTCCATGGCGCTAGCCTTTCTCTTTTTGGCTGAGGGTCCTTGCCGCGGTGGCCCCTCCTCTTCCGCCACGGCCCTTCCCCAGCACCCTCTTGGTCTCTCTCTCTATCATGCTTCTCATACTCCGCCTTCTGCCTCTTTACAAGCTGCTCACCTTGTGGCATTCTTCGTAGAGCATGACATTTGGTACGATTGATTTTGCAGTATCTCCAATCGGTCTTTCCTCCAGCTTTCCTCTGCCACGCACCTCCCAGAATCAGCGCACGCAGTAGCTTCCGGCTGGGGCCTTTTGTGTTGGCCCTTCTTGCCGTGCCCAGATGCCAGAAACCTTTCATGGCCAACACTGATTTCTCCCTTGCCTTTCCTTGTTGCATGCACCTCTGACCTTGCCTGTCTCTGACCTTTCTTCTTTGGGCCAGGGTCGCTCATCGTCCGTCTCCAAATCATCTTTGCCTCCTTCCTCCTCTCGCCAGGGAGGCGCCTTCCTTCCTCAGCTCAAGCACATTTATTCAGCCAATGTGTCCAATTCCATTGAAAGTCTTGGGCAGCCGGACGTTCATCTTGGAACTGTATCCTTCGGTTGCACAATGTTCGAAATGGAATTCGGCAATCCACAGTTGCTCTGGGTGCTCTCTGGAATGGGAACATTGAAGACCCATGCAGATGGGACATGGACCTGCCACACAGCTCGCGAGTAAGGCAGGACACCCAACCTCGAAAGGCAGGTACCCGCGTCACTGGGCGCGGGTTTGTCAACGTCTGTGTCATGTGCGCCTGTCGGATGACGGCGGGTCTCCCGGCGTCGTTCTAATGGTGGACGGGCATATCTTCCCTCCCCGCTCCTCCAGACTATCGCTGGTCCCGATGGGCTCGCGATCAGAGGATGCCATCGATCTTTGTCAGGCTAGCAGACACGCTATTGTTGCCTGCCTTGCCGACCCTGGGTCTGCTGTCGCGGAGAGACTGCACACCGTTGGCGTTGCCTCCTCTCATGGGCGTCCAGTCCCGGCCGCTGCTACAGTTTGCGGGTGCCGCTATGGCCTGTGCCTGCTATGACCTTTGTAGCTTCATATCATCGAAACCTGATAAGCCTGGATGGTGCCCTCCATTATTCCAATTGATCGGGCCGCGGCGAAATTCAGTAAGAGTTGGGCTCGTGTCCATAGCTTCCGTAGTTGAGCTTGTTTTGCAGCTATCAAGGCCGCTCGTAACGTCGCTCGACTCCTGCTGGTAACCAGTATGAGCGCCACCGCGTTCATGCCACACCGCCGCGAACCGGCCGCCAAGCTCTCGTCCTGGCGGGACTGCGCTCGGGGATCAACACCCCATTCGGTGCTCCGTCCTTGCCTGCCCTGCTCCGGCCCAGTGCGCGTCCAGTAGCCTCGCCGGTGGTAGGCACGGCTAAAGGATCGCGGCTCACACCATGAGCGTGCGTCGTCGCTGCGGCTGCGGCCCAGCCGTTCGGGAGGTGAGGAGGTTGTAACGTCCACCTCCATCCGCAGCTTGAGGTTTACGCCCCTCGTGGTGTTGCTGATGCTGCCCTCCCCCGGCCCTTCTCCCACTCCTGTTTCACCACGGGGGCCACAATGATGGGTGCCGCCTGCGGCTGGTCCGTGTCTCCCGCGGACCCACCTCGCCCAAAATCGGCCGTCGTGGCCGCCAATGGGCCATCCTCGGCCGTGTGCTTAGGGGGGGGGGCCTTGAAGTGGAGCGGTGGCATGTAACGCCGAGTTTCTGATGGACCCAAAAGTATAGGGGATCTATTCATATTCCGTTTGGATAGTAAGAGTGTCTACCCGTGAGGAGTAGAAAAAAAATGACACGCGGTTTTCACAGCCAAGGTAATTCATTTGCAAGCACTGACATTATCGGTAATAGATAGTTTTGTGATAGATAATTCATAACGGGTAACAAGTACATGTACTAAGGTGCAGCAAGGTTGACCCATCCTTTTTGTAGGCAAAGGCAAAGCCTAGAACAAACTCTTATATAAAGCAAGTGCTCCTGAGGACAGATGGGATTTAATCGTCAAGCTAGTTTTCCATCATGCTCATATGATTCCGCGTCGTTACTTTGATAATTGATATGTGGGTGGACCGGTTCTGGGTTGCTGTCCTCCTTACTTGGACAAGGCCTCCCACTTATGATTAACCACTCCGCAGCATCCACACTACGAAGAAGAATTACGTTAAATCTAACCATAGAATGAAACATATGATCCAAACCAGCCCCTTACTAAGCAACACCAAAACTAGGGTTTCACTTCTGTCACTCTAGCAACCCATCATCTACTTCTTACTTTCTAACTGCCTTCCTAGGCCCAAATCTGGTGAATTTTCATGTAGTCGACGTTCACATAACACACTTGAGAAAGACAACATACATCTATCAAAATATCTGAACGAATACCAAATTCCCATGATTTACTTATAACAAGACTTCTCCCATGTCCTCAGGAATCAAAATGTAACTACTCCACAAGCATTTGCATGTTCATAATCAGAGGTGTACCTAAATCTCATTAAGGAATCTGACATTGATCATTCCACGAATAAACAAACTGCATCAACTACAAGGAGTCATCTATACTAACTAGCACCCACAGGTACCCATCTGAGGTTTTTGAGGCAAAGATCGATACAGAGATGAACTCAGGAGGGTTGGAGGAGATGGTGCTGGTGAAGATGTTTTGATGGAGATTGACCCCTCTCGATGTGAGGATTGTTTTTGGTGATGACGAGGGCTTCGATTTCCCCCTCCGGAGGGAAAGTTTCCCCGGCAGAACAGCTCGCCAGAGCCCTAGATTGCTTCTTCTTCTGCCCACTGTTCCGTCCTCGATACGGCGGCGGCTTTGTCCCGAAAGCTTCCTTCTGAGTTTTTCGGTCCCAAAACCCCTCATATAGAGCCGAAAATGGGCATCGGAGACCTGCCAGGGGGGCCCACAAGCCCTAGGGGTGCCCCGGGGGGTAGGGCATAATACCCCCATCTTTGTGGCCTACTGGTGGTCCCCTATGGTATTTTCTTCGCCCAATATTTTATATATTCCAAAATTCATTCTCTGTAAATTTTCAAGTTCGGACTTTGTGGAGCTGGAAGAATATGTCTCTCAGATTTTCTCCTTTCCAGTCCAAATTCCAGTCTGCCGGCATTCTCCCTTTTCCCTTGTAAACCTTGTAAGATACGAGGAATAGGTCATACTTATTGTACCAACTCACCATAATGCAATAAGAGAGAAAGGCATGTGTAATAACAGCCCGTATGCAATAAATATCAATTGTAAGCATGATCAAAATGGACAATCACCCACCAAGCTTAGACCTCGCTTGTCCTCAAGGGCGGAAGCCGAATCATAATCATGTCCACATGTTTTGAGATAGAGGTGCGATAAAATAAAATACGGACATAAAGGCTCAGGATCATCCTTTAGCAATAGTACATATATTGTCAATATAATTTTCTTATGCTAAAGTACAATTCAATTCACAAGGTAACGTATGGAACAATAACTTTATTGAAAATAACAACTATTGTCTTTCAGTCCATTGGAGCAATTCATGTAGAAAGAAGGCATGTAAGAGCTTTTCATCAAGTTCACATCTCAACTATCATTTAGTCTTTCATAATTGCTAACACTCTCACTGATACTTATGAGATCACAGTTTCAATCGACACAGAGAAAGATAGGGGCTTATGGGTTCCGCCTCCTAAACCTTTTACCTCAGGGGTATTTGTCAAATAATAGTTTATGAATATCGACACCTCCTAGTGGATATATATATATCTGGAATGCCCCCAACATATTAGTGCTTTTGTCCAAAAAGAAAAATTGTAAAAGAATAGGTGGTGATCACCATGACGCTTTCATTAAGGGTATAGATAAAGTAAATAGGCCTTCGCAGAGGGAAAGCAGAGGTTTGTCATGGCGCTTTTTGGTTGAAATGCCACAAATCTTAATGCGAAGAACTCACTTTATATTGCCGCTTGTGATGAAAGAACTTTATTATGCGGTCCGTCGCTTTTTTTTTCTTCGATATCACAAGTTCGATAAAGCCTTATTTTTCCTCACACTAATAATCATACATTTTTAGAGGAATTTTTATTGCTTGCACCAATGACAACTTACTTGAAGATCTTACTCATCATAGGTTGTTGGTGGGACTCTCATGGCAAAAACTGGGTTAAGGGTTTGGGATGCACAGTAGTATCTCTACTTGGTGCAAAAGATTTGGCGGCATGGGGTGAGAGGCAATCTCAATATGTTGGAAGATCCATACATATAACTTCATTACTTCTATTCGATATAAAGAAACAATAACCCATTACATTGTCTTTCCTGTCCAACATCAAACCTTTTAGCATATAATATTTTAATGAGTGCTCCAATACAAAAGATAAAGATAGTATATTGTATATGTGAGACCTCTCTTTCTTTATTCTTTCCTATTACTGCACACTGACCAAACTATTTTGTCAACTCCCAAAAATTTTCATGCGAATACTCTATATCTGAGTCGTCACTTCCCATAAATCATTATCTAATCCTTTTTATTTCTTTTAAATTCTTTATTTCTTGCTCATAATCATAGCAAGAAAGCAAAGCCGGCAACTCAAAAACTAATCTTTATATAATAACCTCTCGGACTCGATACATAAGGGAACACAAGCGAGATCATACTAAAACTTATTCTAACTAACCGAGATATAACAAAGGAATCGGACTAAGAAAAACCATAAAGTAAATATGTGATGGTGATACATACCGACGGGGCAGCTTCCCCAAACTTGGCAGTTGCCCAGGGGAGTGCCCCTCCCATGTATTTATAGCTCTTTCCTCTTTCCTCAGGTGGTGATGATGGAGTTGTTGATGATGAAAGAATCTGTATCCTCTGTCTTCCAAGGCATAGGTCACCATTGTACAAAGATGAACGGTCCTCCGGGATCCTCCAACCTCAAAATCTGCAGCCAAACTATCCTCTTAAATTTGTATTCATACTCACAGTTTTTTGTTGTTACAGGTCATAGTCTGGGCCTTGGATGCTCGATTTTATCAATGAAGCTTGAAGATGGCCATATCCCGATGTTTCTTGGCGTCCAGCTTGTTTGGTCACAGGAAATTCCTGATCATGGAGTGATTGGATTGAGTCCCATGGTTCCACCCTCACCTTTGGCACTTGAAGACTTTGCTGCTCCATTGTTTCGAGCCTTGTCTCCACGCTTTCGGTCCCCGTTGGTCCTTGAACATCGCGGATGTGTCAGTCACCCCCTCATGCATCTCAATGATTTGGAGGGTGTTTGCACAACCTCCTCGAGGTAGGGGTTTCATGACCTTCTCGAAGAACTTTCCTTCGGAGCGCTTGGGGATGTCATCGAGATCTAGATTTGTCAGAGCCTAAAAAATAAGCTCGAAACCTGAACAGAGGATTTTTTCGGGGTACGGTGGCGAACCTTCGGGAGATTATAGCAGAATTTTTTTTACCGACCAAAAGAAGTGTCTACAGAAAACAGAGTCCGGAAGGCACCCAAAGGGGGACCCCCCTTTGGCCACAGCCAGGGAGGCGCGCCCATGGGGTAGGGCGTGCCCCCAGGGCTTGTCGCCTCCTCGTGTACCTTTCAACTACTTTTATTTTCCTAATTTTGTAATATTCCAAAACGGAGTAAATTGCATTGGAAAGTTTTTGAGTCCGGTTTACTTACCGTAACCACATACCTATTCCTTTTCGGAGTCTGAACTTTTTGGTAGGTCCTCTCTTATGTCTCCTCCGGTGTTATGGTGTTAGTAATCTTGGGTCTCCAACATTTAATGGTAGTACCTGAGATATATTGTTTTGATTCTTTGCCCGTTTACCACCTTCGGGTTTGATGCCTTCGGCAATTGTTTTGGATTTTGAGGCACCGAAACGGTAGCCTCCTCGATAATATAAGGACCTTCCAGTTGGAGAAAGGCTTTCCTGCAAAAAATCTTAAACGAGAGTTGTAAGCAAGACTAGTCACCCAGCATTAAATCAAGCTTTTGTATCCTTTTGTCATGCCTCTTTAACTTTTTCTGTAAACAACTTGGCATTCTCATAGGCTTGGGTTTCTCTCCATTCATAAAGTGGCTAATTCAAATAACCCTCTTCTCAACCACAAGTTTGAAATCTGTTGAGCTCTTTAATTGTGCCCAATAAGCTATATGTTCAGTTCAGAGGTAAGTGACATGCTTTTCCATAAACCAATTTTTATATGAGGCATAACATAGGGTTTTATAAGCAGTTCTATAAGCCCAAATTTCTAGTTTCTTTAGACCAATTCTTTCTGGATCTTTAACATCTTTTGCAAATCAACTTTATTTCTCGATTATCAATTCTACTTGACCCTAGACTTGAGGATTGAATTATGAGATGCATTCTATGGTTTGACATCAATTTTAGGCAGGCAATTTACGGAAAGCACCACGTGAATAAAGTGTGAACCCACCATCAGTCTTAATATCTAGGGAGTCAAACCGCAGGAAAATAACTTCTTAAGCATTTTTTAATGGAATTGTTATGAATTACACACTAGTTGGAATATCTTCCTACCCCTTAGTACATATCACACAACCAAAATATGGTGTATACCCATTATAGAAGAAAAAGTCCCATATACAAAAGCCCCAAACTCAATGTTTCAATAAAGTGAATAAATCATAGGCATTTCTACGTCGACTAATATTACCAATTCTCGGCATTCACTTCATCACAGACAAGACATACTTACGAGCATCTTTGAAGAGAGTAGGCCAAATTAAAACCGGAATTGTAATACCTTTGTGCATTCATCTCCAGTATGGTGTCCCTCCTAGGCCTTGGAGTGACAGTTCTTGTGTATATTTGGCTTCCTTCCTGGTTCATGCTCAGGTACACATCGTCTAATAACACCCTACTCCTTTAGAATAAGGTGTGGGTCCTCCCAAAAGTAATGTCTTAACATCATAGAAAACTTTTTCTTTTGCTGATATGTTGGAAATTAGTGTGGTATAAATTTAGCAATATGTATTAGCATAATCAACATACCAAGGAGAACGTACGAGAAGCATTTCTGACAGCTAATTGTTTCATCAGGAACCTATCATCAATCGGTAGTGGGTTCAGAATATTTCTACCTAGACAAGTTGGTCTGCTACGGGGTTCTCAGCTCGCTTACTATCATAATATGCAAATCAAATTCCTTGCAGCAAGAGAACCCATCTAATAGTCTAGGTTTAGCCATCTTCTTTTCCATAAGGTATTTAATAGCACATGATCGGTGTGAACAGTTACTTTGGAATCAACAATATAAAGATCCAACTTCTCAAAGCAAATACAACTTCTTAGAATTTCTTTTCAGTAATGTATCATAATTTCTTTGAGTAACTCTCTAGAAGTTTATAGCAAAGGGATAACATTTAATTTCCTTACAACTCTTTGTTCCTAGAACACGCACAATAAGCACGATAATCACTAGCATCCCACATAATTTCAAAGGTGGTTCTCAATCAGGTGGTTGAACAATAGGTGCAGAAATCAAGGCTTTCTTAAGCATTGCAAATGCTTCTCACATCATCATAAAAACAAATGGAAACAATCTTTTTGGCAAAATATTAGTAGCAGGCCTAGAAATTTTAGATAAATCTTTAATAACCTCCTATAGAAAACCAGCATGACGAGGAAACTTTTTATACTTTGATATCTTTAGGCACGACTCTTTTCATAGCATCTACTTTAGCTTATCAACGTCAATACCTCTTTTCTCTGAAATTTTAATGCCCCAAGAACAATACCTTCATAAACCATAAAGTGGCACTTCTCCCAATCAAGATATATTAGTTTCTTCACATCTCTGCAAAACTCGATCAAGGCTGCTTAAGCAATCATCAACAAGAGTTCCGTAAACGGAGAATCTTCCATTAAACCTCAACAATCTTTTTACAGAAGTCAGAGAAATAGCAGTCCATACATTTGAAAGGAGCAGGTGCATTGCATCACCAAAGCATACGCTATAAGCAAAGGTACCTAAAGGGGGCACAGTAAAAGTATTTTTTTCCGTGATCCTCTTGTGACACAGGTATTTGAGAAAAACCAGAATAACATCTATAAAGCAAAAGTTGTGTATTGTTTAGATAGTCTTTCTAGCATTTGATTCATAAAAGGTATAGTTAATGATCTTGTTCCTAGTAGTCGTTGTTTAATTTTCTATAAATCATACCATTCTAAATAACCTTGACAATTCTTGTGGAATCATTCATTCTTCATCGTAGGAACACACAGTAATACCTCCCTCTATGACCCGATGGACATGATTACCCCTACTATCATAATAGGATAAATTATACCTGCTTCCGGAAGCTTTAGTATTTCATTCTTACCAACTTCCTTTCATTTTTAGATTCAACCAGTCCGTGGTTAATCAACAATGGTTTAGCATCAGGCTTCCATATTAATTTTTTTTTGTGCGGACTAAGTGGACTAATGCCCCTTAGTCCTCACAGAGTATATCCAATAGCGGCACGTTCCTTCCTTAGGTTTTCAATAATTTCTTTTCTTCTGCTCTGAAAGGTTTAGAACAATATAAATGATATATCTTTTTCTCATCAAGATTAAGCATATTTCAAACATATCAGGTATTGTTTTTAAGATCGAACACAGGACACTCTTGGTGGTAGAGAATCTCCAATAGTTTCAACAGGCCCATTATGTTTCAAACAGGCATCTGTTTAAAGAATCTCAATCTAGTTCCCTTCTTTTCATTCATAAACTTATCATTTTCATGGTCTAGGAAATATTGTTTCGAAAGGATCAGTAGAGGCACAGCAAATAGAAGCAAGACCAATAATTCCATCTTTACAGGCAATTCTTTATCATGGGGTTGTCCTACAAAATTTGGATAATAACTCTGAGACACATCCCCAAAACTTACAGTAAAGTTCTTTCTCACATCTATTTTGCATTAACAGTGTTCCTGAAAGGTCTACCCAAATATAAGGGTACAAAAATCATCTTGCGGGAACCAAGAACTAAAATCAGTAGGGTATTTTATTTGTCCCACGCACGACTTCAACATCTCTTAACAATCCCCAGTGGTGATATTAGTATCATCTATTGGCAAGCTTAAATAGTAACATCAATATCTTCTATTTCAGCAGGTGCAATTCATTCATAATTTTCTTGATATAAAGTAGAGAATACACTCACACTATCACCCATCACATAAGCCCTGCTAACAATGATCTCCTATTTTAACAGAACACGGCATGCCACAACAGGTCTATGGTTGCTTTATCACGGGTCTACCAATTCTATCAGCTCTCACAGCACTAAATAACATTCCCAGCAATATTATGGACCAGAGATCTTTCAACGCCTATCAATAACTAGATTCCAACTTTTTAATTTGTTCATGGGGTGTAGGTGTTTCTATTATAACTCTTAGACCACAGTTGAAAGCTTTTGCAGTTTTTCCTTTATCTAACAGGGAAAGTGGTTTCTCAATAAAGTTAGTATGAACATTGGCAATAGGACAACATATAAGTAATAGTTTTCGTCTTCACACTTGAATAGGTTCTAACTACTTTTTTTCCACTTCATCAATGGAATGATGATATTTAAACCATTATCCTTAGGGAGATCAACATGAGGTAGCAAATGATTCACAACATGAAAGACGCTACATCTCAGGCAATCCAATTTAGTGCTAAATTCACGAAAACATCGGTATCCATAAAAGATTTAACACAATCCAAACGTGAAGGTTTATACCTAATATCTTACCTTAGTCAAGTCCCCCAATCTCAGAGTACATTTAATTTCTTTCCAATAAATCCATTTGAATTCAATTTCTTCTTCATAAAATCCCAGTACAAGAGTATCGAGCATGATTGATCATTCGACAAAGCCGAGCATAAAATGATGAATAATAATTTCTCTGAAGCTCATGATTGGGGCATGAATATAACATTGACTTAAGCCTCCCCAAGCTTGAGCAATAAATTTCTTTCTCCTACCCAAGCCAAAAATTTTAATATAATTCCCGATCACGCTGAACTAAATTCATAGGATAAAACTTCTGATGAAATTCCAATTTTCAATCGGGTTGTAGTTTTCCCAAGTCCAATATCATCGCATAACATACCAAGTTTCTAATGCCTTCTCGTTCAAGATACGGGACAACCTTCTTATTGACTTCATCCTCGGGAAAACTGGAAGATTAAATAATCCACAGACTTCAATCCACATAGGATTAGATGGATCTCGGGAATGTAATGTTCCATCTCGTGCCTAAGATTAGCTAAGCAGTTTCTCTTCATACCCGAAGAATTTCATAATAAATATTTTTAGTAGGTTTTGGTATGTTGAGGGAGCAACTTATTGCTCTACTGGTCAGTGTTTGAAGATACCCGAACAAGCCCCTCAGGATTTTTTTCCATATCAAATAGTGACATCAATTTCAGCACACTATATATTGTTTCCCTTACAAATGAGCTTCACTCCCCGCAACGGCACCAGAAAAGAGTCTTTATTACCCCGTATAGGGATCTATCGTAGGCCTTTTCGATAAGTAAGAGTGTCCGCACCCAACGAGTGAGTAGAAAGAAATGCAGCGTTTTCAATCACAAGATATCGCTGCAAGCGCTGAAATTAATCGGTTACAGATAGTTTTTGTGGATAATAATTCAATCGGGTACCTTAACAAGGTAACTAAGGTGCAGCAAGGTGGCCCAATCCTTTTTGTAGCAAGGACAACCTGGACAAACTCTTATATAAAAGCAAAGGCGCTCCCGGGACACATGGGACTTTATCGTCAAGCTGTTTTCATCATGCTCATATGATCGCGTTCGTTACTTTTGATATTTGATATGTGGGTGGACGGTGCTTGGGTGCTTCTTACTTGGCAAGCCTCCCACTTAGATTAACCCTCTCGCAAGCATCTCGCAACTATGACGAATCATTAATATAAATCTAACCATAGCATGAAACAATGGGGTCCCATCAGCCCTACAAGCAACGCATAAACTAGGGTTTAAGCGCTTCTATCAACTCTAGCAACCCTCATTTTACTATACTTCCAAGCCTTCCCCTATGACCAAATCACGGTGAAGTGTCATGTATTCGACATTCACATACACCCCTAAGGAAAGACAACATACATCTTTCAAAATATTGAACGAATACCAATTCACATGATGACTTATATCCAGACTTCTCCCATGTCCTCAGGAAAAACGTCTAACTACTACTCACAAAGCTGTGGCGCCCCTCTTCGATCGTACACTACTCAATGCACGCAACGTGTACGATCAAGATCAGGGACTCACGGGAAGATATCACAACACACTCTAAAACATAAATCAGTCATACAGCATCATAATACAGCCCGGGTCCACGAGGCTCGAATAAAAATGCTCGTCATAGCCGAGTCCACGGAAGCAACAATATCTGAGTACAGACAAGGTTTAAACAAGTGCCATAAGATGCTACACAACATGGAACAACGATCGACAGGCGCAGGGCCTCCTGCTGGGATCCTCCTAACTCCTCCTGGGTGGGTCCCCCGTTCGGCGTCCTGGACGTAGTATAGGCTCCTTCCTGTGGTATAGTCGTCGAAGGTGGCTCTGGCTCCTGGGCTCCATCACTGGTTTGCGACAACCACAAGAAGGTAAGGGTGGGGGCACAAAAGAGGGGGAAAGCAAAACCGTGAGTACTCATCATCCAAATTACTCGCAAGCAAGGATCTATAACTACATATGGCATGGTATAATGTGTAAAGAGGCATATCGGTGGACTGAACTGCAGAATGCCATAATAAGAGGGGGATAGCTAGTCCTGTCGAAGACTACGCTTCTTGGCAGCCTCCATCTTGAAGCACTAGAAGAGATTATTTGTAAGTTTACCCAAACAACAACGTATAGCATGAATCCTCCCTCGATCCTCTCGTCGCCCACCATTGCGCGAGGCGACCACCGGGTATATCTGTCACTTGTAAGGGTGTTTTTTATAATATCCATTTCTAGTTGTCATGAGGTCGGAATACACTCCGGGTCCGTCCTTACCGAGGGACACGGTATTCGAATAGATAAAACTTCCCTGCAGGGTGCACCACCATATTCCCCAACACGCTCGTCCCCTTTGGCCGGACAACTTTTCCTGGGTCATGCCCGGCCCTCGGAAATCCCCAACTCGCAAGCCCCCCTAGGCTCAACAAGAGTCAGCACGCCGACTAATCCTAGGCCACTCTGGGGTTCTGGGCCCATCGCCCAGTGCGCCCTAGCCACGTTGCCCGTCGCGGGGGGCCGCGAGCAGACCTAGCAAACCCACAACATCACGGCGTTACGTTAGCGCGGTCCAACACGGCGCGCGCCGCTCAGGGTCGCTGACGTCAAGAAGCTTCAGCGATACCGTAGGGAGGAGGGCTAGGCGCCTAGGCCTCCTTGACTCCCCCTCACCCTCCTTCCCGGTGGCGTAGTTGGTTTAGTGCGTATAGGCCATTGTCAAGACTCGAATCAATATCCAATCTCGTTAAACGTGTTTATTATGAAGTAAAACGCGAACGCCGACCAGGGCTGGCCACCTGTCTCCTAGGTGGGTCTCACCTGCCCTGTCGCTCCCCCACAAAGATCCACTCAAAGGCCGTTGGGACAAAGGTCCCTTTCAGCCCCCAACCGTGAATCACTCGCGGTACTCTTCGAGCCGACCCACTTTAGTCAACCATTTGTTAGTAAATGTATATATGTATAGTATACCCGTGATCACCGTCCCGAGTGATCACGGCCCGATAGTATAGCACGGTCATAGACAAGAATGCATGGCCAATGATGATTAACGAGCATCCTACCCTAGCAATTAGGATTGCCTTTAATGTCAACAGATGTACAGCACGAGTGTCAGCTATGCATCAGACTAGATTACCCGGAAAGCAGTAACTGCACACTACGCTAATGCAAGCATTATAGAGGCGAATAGGCGATAATCTGTGATCATGGGGGGGCTTGCCTGGTTGCCTTGGCAAGTAGGGGTCGTCCACCAACTTAGTCGGTCGAGCACCAGCAAGCTGCGTCGGTCTCGTAGTCTACCGAAGAGAGAGGGGAAAGAACATAAACACCGGCAATAATGCAACAGGATGCTGACAATGTCTAAACCGCAGGGCCAGGTGAAATACAGCCTCACTAAGCGATTTAAGTTATTTAGAATTTATTCGGATTTATTTTATTAATGGTTGTGGACACTATTCATTTATCGAAATCGGTCAATTGTTCAACTTCTCATAGCTGCGGGCGTCTGACGGAGATACCGAGGCGTACCGGGTCGTACGTCGTTCTGAGCAAGTTTCAATGTATAAATATTTTCATCGTAGTTACGGTTTAAAAGATATATTTTCTAAAGTTTTTATTAATTTCTGCAATTGAATTAATTATTTCATTCAACATTATCCGAAACAGTAATTGATGACGTCACATGACATCATGGTTGACGTCAGCAGTTAAATTTAAGTTAATTTCTAATACTGTTAATTAACATTCTAATTAGTTAAAAACAAAAAAAATTAATTAACCTATCAGGATTAATTAACTAATTATTTATTAATTAATTAATTAATTTAATTATTTTAATGATTTATTTTTATTTCTATTTTTCTTAAAACTGTTTCTACTGTTTTCTGGGCGTGGGCCCCATTCGCAGCGTCAAACAGGGGTTCGGGCCCCACGTGCAGTGGCCCAGGGGCGACACGTCCGTGGCGTGCCCCTTTCTGACCGACATGTCCCGGTGCCCAAAAGGGGCCGCCACGGGCGGCGCGGGCGCGGGCGCCGGCGAGGCCACGGCAGGGCCGTAGGCGGGGCGGCGGCGTCGTGTGTCCTTATCCGGCCCTCTTTCGTCAGCGCGTTGTTGCTGAGCTGCATCGTGTCTTCGGTGCGCGTAGACTCATCGGGGGGGGCCGGAGCGGGCGTTTGCGCGAGGAGCGACGCGGCGCGCGAGCGACGGCAGTGGGCGGCGCGCGCGCTCGTGCGGTAACAGAGCGCGCGAGTCTGCTGTGCGCGCGTGCCGCGTTCGCGAATGCGAGAGGGGGGGGGGAGCCGAGCATCACCGGAAATTCGTAGGGACGGGGCAAAAGCGGGGGTCCGGTGTGGTCCGACGGGGACGACGGCGACGGAAGGCCTCCGTCCGGCGGGGACCAAGGCGGCGACGTAACGAGGCAGCCAGGCGAGGGAGAGCTCCGGGCGGTGGTCGTCGTTGCGCAGGACGGGCCGGCCGGTCCGGGCCGCGTTCGGGGCGAGCGGCGTCGAGGGAAGCCGCCGCGAGGGAGAGCGGGATCCGGGCGGCGGCGTCCACGGCGACGGCGAGGGCAGGCGCGGTCGTCGCCGCGACCGAGGGACGGTGTCGTTCCCGCGGTCGTCCCGCGATCCCGCTCCCGATCCGAATCGGTAGGTGGGGGCTGACGAGGGGGAGCGGCGATTCCTCCCAGTTTTCATCACGCCAGGATGTCCTTGCGCCTCTCGACTCCGGGGTCCTCTGCCTCCTATGGATCCGCATTTTGGTTATCGTGGTGCCCTTGAAATTTAACTATTTCGTCTGCTTGCTTGATGAGTGGGTTTTTGGTCTTTTGACTGAGAACCACATCATCCTGTCGACCTACGTGCGTAGCGCGTCAACTCTTGGCCGATGAGGGCTTCGGATAGTGCCTCTAGGGCGAGGGAGCTGTCTGTGTTTTGGGTTGGCCGCAAGGCTCTTGCTCATCGCTAAGAGAGATCCCACCCAACCCGTTGGGCCCTAGCATATGAGTTTCATATACCCGTAACACTACTGGACGAAAGAAATTTTCCATCAGCCAGTTCCAACGGCAAAGAACTGGCTGATGGGGCACAGATAATTATTTGCCATCATAGCCGTTCTTTGCCGTCTCAGCGGACGGCAAAGATTCTTTGCCGTCACTAGCGGATCAAGAGGTGGGTGGGGTCCACGGGAGGCCGGCTGCGTGGTGCATGGCCCATCCCCCCTTTTTGCATCGGCTAGCGTACGGGCAAGTTTCTTTGCCGTCCACTATCTGATGGTCAAAGTAGCCACTACCTAACGGGTCCTTACCCACCTGGCCCCCTCCTCTCCTCTCTCTCTTCTCTCTCACTCGTCCTCCCCTCCTCTCCCCGACCTCACCCCCCCTCCTCCCCTCCTTCCCCTTCCCTCACCACCCCTCCAACCATCCCCCTCCTCCCTCAACCTCACTCCCTCCTCCTCTACCCCTACCCCTACCTGCTGCTGCCCCCTAACCCCACTCCTCTCCCACCCCTCCTCGACCCCTCTTTTTTCCCGGCCTTCCCCCCGATGCCTCGCCGCTCCGCACGCTGCCCGGCCCTCCGACTACCTGACCCTTCCGTACCCTCTGCCCTCCCCACCCCCTCCCCCCCTATTGCCCCTGCCGCCCCGCCCCGGCCGCACCGGTGTCGCCTCGTCTACCTCCACCAACGCCGGCCTCCACCCTCCCTCACTTCGGTGATCCCCCTCCCCCTATCTTTTTTTTTCAAATTTTTTCTCTATTAAGTGTGTAGTTAGTTTACTTAGTGTAGTTAGAGTAGTTTCCGTTGTGGATTAGTTAGTGTAGTTTAGTTAGTGAGTTTGGGTTGGTTCTGAGTTTTTTAGTTTAGTGTAGTGATATTTAGTTAGTTTTAGTTAGTTTAGTTTAATCTAGTTTTTAGTTGTAGCTTACGTTAGTGTTCTATCTTAGTATAGTTTAGTTTAGTGTTTGAGGGTCGCCGAGGGGTCAAGGGTCGCCGAGGGGCGAGGTCGAGGGTCGCCGAGTGGTCGAGGGTCGGGGCAGAGGGTCGCGATCGCCGCGTCACCGAGGGGATAGATTGTGGAGCCAAGTGGGTCCCCCGGTTTCCGGTGCCAGCGACCCGCTAGCCTAGGTGGCTGATTTTCCTGATGGGGAGAGGTACAGTGCATTTACTTTTTTGTACAGTTGCCTTCATGTTTCTTCAAATATCTAATGGTTGGCCCTTGTCATACTGCAGGGGTTGGCACCACGCTAAGATGTCTCAGTGCCCAACACGTCCTTGGTGTGCTTTGCCGCAAAGTTTCCCGGGGTTGTCACCTTGCCCCGGTGATGGTCAAGCTTCCACAACTAGGTTGAGCTGGGAAGCACCACTACTGGATGTCCCCGGCCCAACCGAAGGACAATTATCGACGGTGTGTTTTGGCCACAGAGGGGCCAGAGATGGGATTCAGAATTTTTGGGTATTTCTCCTTTACGCAATTAAAAATCTTCAAATAGCTAGTTATTGTATTAACTAATCAATGATTGTCTTGTTGATTGCAGACCTTCTTTCTACAGGTGTGAGGAGGGATATCGAGGAGGCCGCGGCAACAGGTTATTGATGCCGAGTGCAGGCCGCCTACTATACAAAACATACGGCTGAGGCTTCCACGGGTGGCAGGCTGTTCGAGACTACTACGCCTCGCGTGGTATTAAGAAGCCCAAGGCCGGCATGCCGCGAAAGTGTTCTGAAGATGCGCTGTACATGACTGTAATTACCTATTCTTAAGAAGGCCCTTGTACTTAGTTTCCTTGATTTTGATTCATAGGCGTAGCGCTCAAGTTTCCTGTTTACTAACTTAGGTGCCCCAGAATGGGTGTGCGATCAGATGGATTGTTGGGAGGTCCTTGGTGGATGAGTGGTGCTCAGACCAATGGCTAGCCGTCCACACAATGCCAATCAATGACCGACAATGCCCAAATGGAAGGTGTGCACACCATCAAGGCAGGCGCCAACTTATTTCAAGTTCGGGTGGGGCGGAACAGGTGTATGTGGTTTTTCTTTTCTTTCATGCCTTCATGCAATTCATTCTCATGCTAGCGTTTAGCCTTTAATTAACTATTTACTCTATCCTCTCTTTTCAGGTGAAACCAATAAGGCGGAGGTCCCGAAGGTGTACGACCCTCTATGCCAGGCCCATACTCCTCGTATAAGAAGTCAAGGCATTCTCTGTGTCTACCTCCATCATCCAGAGAACTTCACCCACAGCTCCCACACAAGCTGCGTGATGTACAGAGATGATGGGAAGACAAGAAAGGGTAGGACTTTAACCGGCTAGGGTCCCCATTGCTCTAGGAGCTGGTGATGATATCGGTGGCGGAGCTCCCATGGCTCGACGATAGCCATTGTAGATTTAACTTATAAACGTTTTTCCAAGCACTCTTCCTTATATCAAGTTCTCGGCCAGTCGAGCTCCGCTCATGGTATGAGGCCTCGGTAACGGCTAGTCGAGCTCGCTTCTCAGGTTATTCTACGAACTCAGCTATCTTTTCCCTCCATACATTGTGTGTGCAAGCCATCGATGATACAATGCTATGAGAGGAGTGGTGTTGCAAAGAGGCTGCTCTTCAGAGTGAGATATATAGAACCCAGGCACTTCTGGCGGCGAGGGACCGGCAGGACGCATGAGAAGCGCGGAGTTGGCGGAGAGACGACAAAGATGTTGGAGGAGGAAGGGATGGAATGACATGCAACGGGCCATGTACGACTCCTCGTGGTAAGTTTCTTCCTACATATTAGCCAAATCTTCCACGTAATGTTTTTTTTCATCATTACTAACTAGTATGACTGACTCATCAAAACCAATGTGGCAGTCGGTGTGCGGAGAAGGCCGGTCAACCCCTCCGCCGATGCCATGAGATTGCTCCGGGGACGACGGTGCTTGTTTATTTGAATGGTCATTATGACTGTCTTAACATTTCAGTGTCATCATGCTAACCGAGACATTGCAAATGATCTTTGGTCAATCGTACTCCGGACAACCAATCGCACGATCCTTCTTAGGAGGTAACCGGCAGAACCACCATGGTGCTTCACCTCCGTGATGTCCCGGTAAGTTTTCTTTTTCTATAGTGTTTTGCTTACACAAAATGCATACTGACCTAGAACATTTAGCTTTAATTTTCTTTTCCCAATATGCTTACCATAAGGACCTAGACTTAGCTACTTAGCTCCCAAATGATCCATTTTTACCTAAGTTAGCTCTAAATGATCTACAACTTCGCTTTGTTTCCTCCAAAATGACCTTAGTTAGCTCTAATATGCTTAGTTACCTAGGTTTTGCTCGTAATGACCTACACTTAGGTACTTATGTCAAAAATGGGATATTAGCTTACTACTTAGGTCAAAATGGCATAACAACCTTGTAACCTCATAAATGTCATTACTTATTCTTTTTTTTTCCTCCAAAATGAATAACAAGCTTAATTAGCTCCAAAATGATCAATTTTACCTAATGAAGCCAAACTACCTCAGTTATCTCTAATATGCCTTACTTACCTAGGTTTAGCTCATAACCCTATACTTGCTATGTCAAAAATGCATAATATGCTTAGTTACACGAAAAATGGCATAATTAGCAGGTTAGCTCCAAAATGACTCCATTTACCTAGTTAGCCTCCAAAATGATCCACTTTACACCTAGGGTTATACTCCAAAATGATCCAATTTTCACCTAGGTTAAAGCTCCAAACTATCCATTTTATAACCTAACTTAGCTCCAAAATGCATCCCTTTTACCTAGGTTAGAGTCCAAAATGGACCATTTTAGCTACGTTTTAGCTCAGAAATGATTCCATTTTACCTAAGTTAGCTCATAATGATCCATTTATACCTAGGTTTTAGCTCATAAAATGTCATTTTACCTAAGTTAGCTCCAAATGATCCATTTTAGCTAAGTTGCTCATAAATGATCCCTCTTACCTAAGTTTAGCCTCATAAATTTCTTTTTTTTAACCGAAGTTAGAGCTCATAAATGTCATACTTCTTATTCTTATGGTTTTCTTCTTCATTTTATTCCCTCCTAGTCTTCTTCTAAATTTCTTATTTCCTCATTTTATGGGGGGGGGGGGGGGGGGGCATATATATTCACTTCACGAAGCTTGCATTGATGGAGTGCTTGTTTTCCCTTTCTTTTTTTTCATTTTTGGAACAATGTGGACTTGAATTGTATTTCTGAACTATGATGTTGAACTTGCTATGTATTGGATCTCTCATATGTATGTGGCTTGCTATGTATGTGTTTTGGCTATCTCATATGTGTTTCTGTGAAATTGCCCTGTGTGAACTATATATATATATATCAGTATTTGCTGGAAAATGCTGGATATAAGTAACAAGACAGAAACAAAGAGGTGAATCAGGCTCTTTGCCGTCTACCACTACACGGGGGCAAAAGATCTTTGCCGCTGCCGCAGACGGCCAAGAGGCCACGTGGGGAAACTGTGCACTGGGAGCTGACCCCATTGGTCACTTTGCTTGCCGTCTGTGGCAGCACGCCAAGGCTTGGCAGTTTGCCGTCTGTGCAGACGGCAAAGAGCGGGAGGGCATGATGCGTCTGCTGACATCACAAGCATACGGACAAAGGGGAGGGCAGGTTGTGCCATTAGACTGGCAGACGGCAAAGGCCTCCAGTTAGCCACTAACGTGGCTAAATCCTTTCTTGCCGTCTGCCACCAACGCCAAAGGTCTTTGCCGTCAGCTGGGGAAAGCTGACGACAAAGAAGCTGTTTACCGTAATTGCCTTACTTTGCAGACAACTTGCGTTTAGCGGCTAAGGCAAACGAGGTTTGCCGTCCGTTCGCTGCCATGCCTTTGCCGTCTGCCATGGCAGACGGAAAGTAGCTGATTCCTATAGTGTAAATGTGGTAGGCCTGATCTTGAGAATGCCTCATGTCCTAGAAGGGACGTGGTATCCGCTACAGAAGCGGCACAAGTGTGAAATAGTAGGGGTGGATCTGTGTTGTCGGGTTGCAGCCGAACAAACATTCCAAGGTATACGTACCCGAGAGACGTGTGACCTCCTTACCAGGGTATATACCTCGGCATGTGGTATGGACTAGTTCAATGCGAGACCTATGAACTGCATTGTCTAGAGTATCATCATAAATGAGGGAGGCCGTGCCCCAGCATCAGCACTTTAGTTTAGCGGCGGAAACCATCGGACGTATGGGAGTCAGAGGAACAGTGTGCCGATGCGTGGCTGTTTCGGGGGCTTGGCTTGTCTTCTTGTTGAGTATAGGCGTGTAGCCCATGGCGGTGCGGCCATCACTGTAGTATTTGATTAGCTCTCCAAGAGCCTGTTTCCTTTAATTGTTGAGGTGAACGTCTCTCGTATACCGAAGGACATTTGGTCCTGGGGTGTGAAGCCGAGGACTATTTATCTGGGGCCGTAAGGCCCAAGATTGGCTCGCCATATTGGCCACTTGCTTACCACCCAACAGGCCCCAAGTCTTGGGGTTTGGTTTCGTCTAGCAAGGACCGAGTGATGGGCATGGTTGATCCAGCAACTCGTCTAACTCACCGATCTGGGCCTATTTTCTTTTCTATTAGCCTCGCACTCGGCGACGATTTGTGTAAGCTCATTTAAAGTAGGCTTTCCGTCATGTGCGTCGGGCTATGGTCCCTTGTTCATCCTGTTTGACCCCCCATGTGTCTCCATGCGGCAATATTTGCGTACCATGTCTGATAGTTCGTGAAGTTTTGAATTCGGCGACAGAGGGCTTTAAGGAAGAGGCCCGTCGTTCCTGCAGTTTACACTGGAAGATTTAAATTATTTCTTTGTCACCAACAAGGTGCATCCTGTTCTTTACAAGGAGAAATCTAAGCCCAATAATGGTGGACTGTCTTTGGCACTATTGACATACATGAGGTACAACTATGTCTGGTTTCCTGGAATCCGCAAAAGGAAGTATCATGGGGTTGGGTGTTTGGGAAAAATTTGCGAGAATTCCCTCTGTCCGCGGACCCGGACTAATCTTGAGGGGTTGTTCAGTCAGGTACAGTCTGGTCGTGCCAGGGCTCTGGATCCGGACTAGTGTGGGCTGGATCGGCTCGAGCCAGATCTACGTTGGGGCTCGAGTCACGTGATGTAACATCGAGCTGGTGTCTGACTCCCGAGCTGCAGATTCGGTCTAACCGTTTTGAGATTGCGGGCTTTGCCCTCCTGGGCCCCTCGACCGTTGCGACGAGTCACGTACCGGAGGGGTGTTGATATTTCTCGGTGGTTCGAGTTTACCCGATCGATCGTAGGTTCGTAGCCTGATAAAAGATCCCATTGCTGGAAACAAAGGACTTTGCCAAGTTGGCTAACGTCTTGGCACCCAATTGGGTAGTAGCTGGACATCCGGTGATTCGGCCGAAGATCTTTGCGGGCTGTCGGGTCTGGCTTCAGGGCAAACTACGAGGATACTAATTTTGTGACTCTGGTCTGCGGTCTGGGGTCGATGCCCCCGAACCATGAAACTCACCTGGGGTGAAGCCTTCGATCTGGTGAGGCGACTCGTGGGGATCGGTGCCCACTAATATGCCGCCGAGATGAAGAGATGACCAGGGACGGGGAGCCCTCGGCGCGGGTTGGTGAGTGTCTTCCAATGAACCAGGTGAGCCATCGATTTCCGATGGCGATCCCACAACGAAACTTCAATGGAAAGCACCATGTCGGTTGGTCAAAAACCGACAGACTTGCGGGGTAGGGGGGTCCCGATCTGTGGATCTAGGATTGATGGGACAGATGACCGAACACATGCTCCTTACCAGGTTTTAGGCCTCTCGAAGAGTGTAATACCTACATCATGCTGATGTATTGCTGTATAATGTGGTTATTACAAAGTAGATCTACCTCGAGACAGCATGAAGCTAAACCCTAGGTGATGAGGAGTATGCAATGTAGCCTAGCCCTAAAGACCAAAAAACCCTCGGTTTATATAGACACCGGTAGGGTAGGGTACCGAAGATAGATTGACAAAAGGAATTTTCAAAGAGATCCTTCTCTTCTTGACTTGGAGGGTACACCACCGGGACGCTTTGTAGCTCTCATATCATTATACGGCTCCACCAGTTCCGGCCCATGTACATGAGCACAGCCCCCCGAGGACTCCTTAGTCCATGACTCCCTCACCCGCCCTGGCGGACCGGAAGCTTGCTGGGGAATCTTGGACTTGCCCCCTACCCCTCGCCTGCTTCGGGCGGCCTGGAACCGCCAGCTCTCCTGGTCCGCAAGGGAGGCCTTCACAAGGTGAATTCTTTTGGTCTTGCTTTATCTTGGTCTCTTGATCCGCTCTTTGATCTCACAAAAGAGCTGCTTCTCTGGCTGGCCCTTGTTGAGCGTAGTGTTGGATGATGACTAGACGGACGCCAGCAGCGCCTAGGCAAGTCTGGGCAACGAACATAGTGTTTTTGTGCACGACAGGAGCCCCCCGGGCCTGGACCACACACATGCTGCGAGTCATCATTTGGGGTAGGCCCCAACAATCACAACACAACCGAGCACTTGAGCCATTGCCACTACGTGGTTGAAGTCTTTCCTGACATTATCACTTGACTTCTTCATTAACTGTGATGAGTAGTTCCCAGTGTTTGCCGTGAGTTGTGCGGAACAAGTGTGGGTAATTGACGTCGGGCCCGTGGGTTGCCCCATTCACGGGGGAGGTAACTGCCATTTTACTACCATCCCATACCCTGCCGTTTCCGCCAGTACGCTGCATGCATTGCGCAGGGGTTGGGTGCAAGAGATGCATTAGGCGCGGGAACCAGCCTTTGGAAGGTCCACGCCGGGGACAAGCCTTTGGTTCTGTCAAGCTGTGGCGGCCGCTGCGTAGCCGTCTCGGCTCCCCACCCGTTTGCCAAGCGCGTGATGGAGGGAAAACAGCCAAACCCGGATTAAGGCTGCACACTCAGGGGGCTGTGTTGTAAACGTCAGCATGGCGGCGGAACATAGATTTCCCTGCAACTCATGTCATGCTTCTCCTCCACTGGAGTGGCTCAGAAAACCCTTTGCTTGTGCCCCAGCTTGGAGGGTGCGGGCACATTTCTCCATTTCAAGCTAATGATGCACACCTTTGCTCTCCGTTTCACAGGTTTTCCGAAGCGTTCGGGTGCTCGTTAGGGTGCTGCGCAGAAAGCTCGACCAAACGACGAAAGCTCCTCCTCGCGCGACAGCGCGAGGAGACAGTGTCGGTGAAGATGACAAGCCCGGACGGGGAGGACGTGCGGCTCAGCCACATCTAAGCCGAGCCGCAACCATCACCGTCAGGAGGGCGCGGCGGACCATCATCTGCACCTGGGTCTTTCTTCCCCCGGCATAGCGTGTTAATTTGCCAGGGTGTTGGGGGTGGATGCCTCTGACTCCTCCGCAGTCTCCAGTTGGGCCCCGCAGTGGCTTTCCACGTGGCTCGGCTTCGTCCGCCCTGCGTGTTCCTCCTGCTGCGTCCCGCTCTGTCCTGGTCGGTGGGGACCAGGGCATCGGCCTAGCCACTTCTCTCGTCCGTGTCTTCGCCCCGCCCCTCTACTTTGTCATACTAACATCCCGTGGGGACACTTTACGGGTTCAGACTGGGCTCCTGCCCAGGCCACTCTTTTTGCCCTCTCGCCTCCAACTGTAGGCCCCTAGGAGGAGAGGGACAGAAAGGCATTACGGGGCACTTATTGTTTTTCAATCTAAAATAGACCGTACCCAGGGCCAATCTTAATCTAAAATATGTTTAGTCCTCTACCCATGCTTTAATCTTATGACTGTTTTGTTTATCAGCATATTAAATGAAAAAAGAGAGTTTGTCGGGTCACTTTTGTGACATGTGTAAGTTGATGCTGCAGAAAAATTACTCAGTAACTTTCAAGTAAACAACATTCCCCGTCAAAGACATCTTATTGTTCTTCCCCTGCTAAAACTAACCCCCTCAAGGTAGTGTAGGAGCCGGATAGGAGCAGGCCCATTGCCCGCTCTTCTCAACTATTACTATGATCACTTCTTATCGAGGGAACTTCCGACCAAGAACGATTGGAGCACAGAGGATAGGAGCGATTAGGTTTTCTTCTCACACGCTCTAAGTTTTTCATACAGAGACACACGATGGATAGTGGAGTGACTTAGCTGTGTCTGCCATTCTTCTTATTATCCCCGATAGCAATAGGCCGCAGGGGTCGACGCGCCGGCCTCCCCTTTACTTTTCCTTTCGAGAAGTTCACCCGCGGCGAAGCTGTGAACCAAAGAAGCACAAGGGAAGAAACCAGCTGTATACGATCCCTTTTGTAAAGGATTTAAATTCAGTTTATGCTAAAAGCATTGTAAAATCTCAACGAAGATATATGCTCACAATTAAACAATGCATGCAAGTTTTTAGGGCGCCAACACTTTTGTTTTATTATCTTTGCACGGGTCCTACGCCGGCTTTGTAACAAAGGATTACATGCACATCGGCAAGGCTTGTACAAAAGGGGGGTGCCGGGCTGAGCCCTGCAGCCGCGCCTTACGGTAGAACTTCGAAGATGCTCAATGTTCATGATTTTTGCACTTTAATGCCATCTCTTCGGTCTCCAGACGGGACTGCGCCAGGTCTGTGACTCGTACTACCACCCGTAACGGCCTTCCCACTTTGTGTCAACTTGTTGGAACCCTGGCGGACTGAACACACCTAAGGACAAGGTCGCCTTCCCCAGACTCCGGGCATGGATCCTACTATGATAGCGGTGCAGCCTTGCTAGTAACGTGCAGCACGCACTGCGGCCCGGAGCGATCCTCCTCGAGGAGCACGGCATCGTCATGCCGGTGCTGCTCCTGTGGTACTTCAATCGTATGCAAGCACTTGAGGTGACCCATATATGAGTTCTGTGGGGAGCATCTGCTTCTGCCCCATAAACTAGGGAGAAGGGAGTCTGTCCGTGGCTCGATTTTGGGTTGACGGAGGGACCAAAGAACCACCGGCCGTCGTCGATCCAGCGTCTAACGCATTTCTTCTTCAACTTGTAAAAGTTCTTGTCTTGATCCCACGTAGCACTTCAGCATTCATCCTTTCGCTTGACCGTTGCATCGAGGATGAGCACAGAAGCAAAAAGAGACCTTCCTCCCAAGGTTTGGACGTGTTGCATAAGGCAGGCACTTGAATTGGGTGCCGTTGTCAGTGATCACCATGGCGGGTACTCCCAAACGTGCACCCACTCCTTTCAAGAATGATACTGATTGTGCGGTCACCTTTCTCACTGGCTCCACTTCCGACCACTTTGTAAACTTGTCGATTGCAATGTACAAGAATTCAAAGCCCCAGGTAGCACGGGGGAAGGGGCTCAAGATGTGGAGCCCCCGGACCGAAAATGGCCAGGATAAAGGGATCGTTTGGAGCTGAGCTGGGTGATGATGTTCTTGGAGTGGAACTGGCGGCTTCACATCTGGTCACTACCTCAACCACATCTTGGAGGGCCGTGGGCCAGTAGAAACCTTGTCGGAAAGCTTTCCCAACCAGGCCTTGATCCAATATGGGAGCCACACACGCCCTTGTGTATCTCCGCTAACAGTTCCTTTGCCCCTCTTCCCGGTAAATGCCTTCAATTTCACACCGTTTGGCCTCCTTCTGTACAAAGTGTCATCGATGGAACTGGTACATACTGGACCGCAGGCTACACTTTTAGCTTCTTTCTGCTCTTGGGAAGTTCACTATTTGAAGGTAGGTGGACTATGGTCATGCCCAAGATTCAGCCTGAGGCTCAAACAACAAGGACTAACGGCACCTCCTCTTTCGTGGAGCGCTCACCTTACCGCAAGAACTTGCGGTTCCGCGGGAGAGTGATGCTCACCAAGCAAAGTGGAGTTTCCCGATAGTTTCTCTAACCAGCGGCTTCGGGAAGCTCTGCCGAGAGATACTTGAGGAGTCCAACTCCTCCTTTTCCTGGCCATCATTGAAGGGGATACTGAAGGTTGAGTCAGGTGAAGGACAAAAGTTCCCGGTTCCACAGGGAGCTTTGTGCGCTGCAAACTTATAACAAATATCAGCAATGCTATTCTCCGCACATGGCACGTGCTCTGTTTTCAATCCATAAGTGTTCCTCCAACTTTTTCGCTTCCTCAACGTACGCCTCCATCAATGGACTCTGGTAAATCTGTTGAACCTATCTCACACAAGTGCGAGTCTCCACGAATGATCAACTTCTTGATTCCAATTCTATCTACGCAATCTTGAGCCCGGCAAGGAGCCCTTCATACTCAGTAGTGTTGTTGTGGCCTTCACCGGAAAAGTGCATTTGGACCACATATTTGAGGTGTTCTTCTTCAGTGGGCGCAACAAGGAGCATGCCAGCTCCAGCGCCCTCTAACGAGGAAAGCACCGTCAAAATACATGATCCACTCCTGAGGCGCTTCTTTGTCGGGGATAACATCTCTGGTATCTCTTCATTGGAGTGGGCATCCATTCTGCAATGAATTCTACCAGCGCTCTGCTTTGAATGGTTGAGGTACTTTCATACTTCAGGCCAAAGCTTTGACTCTCTAGTGCCACTCAACTATACCTACCGGTAGGCCTCAGGGTTCTTAGTATCGCTGGAGGGGAAACGAGTGACAACTGTGATATCGTGGGCTTGGAGTAGTGACACATCTTCCTCGAGGCCATGATAAGGGTGAACATTATCTTTGCACTCCAGAGTACCTTGACCTAGCCCTTGTAACAGGGAGCTGACAAATTATACTGGCCGCTGCACCACTTTTTTCTTTGCCACGACTTCAGAACTGACCTTGCCAGCTTGCTCTTCTCCCCCTTGATCCGTGCCTAATCTTGCCGCAAACCGGTTCGTTTCACTCCCGAAAGGATAGTACGCTTAGTTCTACTTCGTCTACTTCCCATTGCACCAGCAGCGCTGCACTACCCTTGATTAGTTGCCGCTAAGTATAGCAGCAATGGTTCTTGGGGTTTAGGATCGACCAGGGTGGGAGGAGAGGAAAGATATGTTTTTTAGGTCTTTGCAGCGCTGCTTCTGCCTCCGGGGTCCACTTCATCAGACCCTGCTTCTTCAAAATTTTGAAAAACGGCAAGCACTGAAATCGGCAGACTTGAAAATGAACCTACTCAGTGCGGCCAAAGTATCCAGTTAAACATCTCACATCCTTGACCGCTTGGGTGCTTGTTATCTGCTCGATTGCTTGACTTGTCGGGATTGGCCTCTATCCCTCGATGAGACCCAAGAAGCCAAGTAGACTTGCAGAGGGAACATCAATACGTACGCATTTATCGGGGTTTACTTTAGGTTGATCTTGCGCAGGTTTGCAAAGGTTTTTCCAAATCTTGAATGAGCGTTGATCTGTCCTTGGTCTTGACACACTATCATCCATGTAAGTCTTCTACATTCCTGTGTAGCTGAGGCTCAAACCCAATTTGTACTGCCCTTGCAAAGGTGGATCCAGTGCTCTTTAACCCAAAAGGCATAGTACAAAGCAGTACGGCCACATGGAGTTATGAACGCGGGTCTTCTCTTCATGTTCCTTGGACATGAATATTTGATGATACGCAAAGTATGCATCCAAAATGAGAGCAGGTCACACCCGAAAGTGGATCCACAATCTGATCATGCGACCGCAGGGAAAGGGTCCTTCGGGCAGGCCTTGTTCAGGTCTGTGAAGTCTATGCAAAGCCTCCATTTCCCGTTTGACTTGCGCACTAACACTGGGTTCGCCCACATGTTGGATGCAGTACCCTCTGACCAAACTAGCCCTTCAGTTTCTTAATCTCCTCCCTCGGCAATGAATTGTTGCTGCTCTAAAGCTTGCTTTCGACCTTTATTATTTGACGGGGCCGAGCATGAGGGCATACAGCAAGGTGGTGTCTCGATCCTCCCAAGGAACGCCAGGGATGTCAGATGGTTTGCCAAGCAAACACATCGACATTCGCCCGCGGAAGTTGCAAATGCGTGCTTTCCTATTTGTCATCAAGGGTGGCGCTAATGGCGAACTACCATCACGCGCCATCCTGCCTCGCCGGGACCTTCTTCACAGCAGGCGAAGCAACCTTGGACCTCTTACTAGTGAACTCTCCGGCAAGTCATCAACAGGTTCAACTACTCCACAGAGGAGCGCTTCCCAGATTCCTTGACAGCATCTCTGCTAGCCTTTTTTCCTTCTTTGTTTCCTTAAGCAAGAGCATGGTTTTACTACAGCCTCAGCTGCTACCGCATCTTGATACATCTTGTCGACGCATATGATTGCATCTTCTTTGTCGACGGGATTGACATGACCCAATGGCCCTGGCATCTTCAAGGTATTGTGGCATAGTGGGACGCCACGATGAACTTCGCCAGAGTCGACGCCCCAGGATCCCCTTGTACGGCAAAGGAAGTCAACGACGTTCAAACACAACCTTTTTAGTACGCGTTAGTTTAGTCCTCCGCTAAACGTTACCGGTAGTGTAATCTTCCCCTTAGGATGACTCCTGCCGGGGTTGATTCCCTAGAACATCTCCAGTAACCTTGAGTTCTTCGTCAGGATCTGTAGCTTCCTGACACCTCGGGGGAGATAGATTCAACCTAGCCCCACCACAACTAGCATCTTGTGACTTCGAGGTGCAGATTGTTGGGGAGACTAACAATGGCAAGCACCCAACCGCAGTAGTACGATTAGGGTGATCCTTTTCATCAAAGATGATAGGCATGCAGACCATTGAGGGGCTTCTGGGAATCTGCAGCTAGTTCCACGGCATGACTCTCGTGCACCACTGCTTGAGCTGGCGGGTGAGAGGAGTGCAAGGATGCGCCTCCTCAATGCATAGGGCTTCAGTGCTTTCTGGAATTCTTGCTCACTAGTCTCTTCTTCATCCCCATCATCACTTTCATCATCTCCCTTTTCTTCTCATGGCCTGCTAGCTTTCTCTTTTTGCTGAGGGGTCTTGCCGCGGTGGCCCTCCTCTGCCGCCACGGCCCTTCCCCAGCACCCTCTTGGTCTCTCTCTCTATCATGCTTCTCATACTCCGCCTTCTGCCTCTTAACAAGCTGCTCACTTGTGGCATTCTATCGAGATGCAGACCTTTGGTACGATGTGATTTTGCAGTATCGTCCAATCGGTCTTTCCAGCTTTCCTCTGCCACGCAGCCTCCCAGAAATCAGCGCACGCAGTAGCTTCCGGCTGGGGCTTTTGTTTGGCCTTCTTGCCGGTGCCCAGATCGCCAGAAACCTTCAATGGCCAACACTGATTTCTCCTTGCCTTTCTTGTTGCATGCACTCTGACCTTGTGCTGACCTTTCTTCTTTGGGCCAGTGGTCGTCATCGTCGTCCAAATCATCTTTGCCTCCTTCCTCCTCTCCAGGGAGGCGCCTTCCTTCCTCAGCTCAAGCACATTTATTCGCCAATGTGTACAATTCATTGAAAGTCTTGGGCAGCCGGACGTTCATCTTGGACTGTATCCTTCGGTTGCACATGTTCGAATGGAATGCGGCAATCACAGTTGCTGGGTGTATCTCTGGAATGGAACGATTGAAGACCCATGCAGATGGACAGGGGACCTGCCACAGCTCGCGAGTAAAGGCAGGACACCCAACCTCGAAAGGCAGGTACCCGCGTCACTGGGCGCGGGTTTGTCAACGTCTGTGTCATTGCGCCTGTAGGATTGACGGCGGGTCTCCCGGAGTCGTTCTATGGTGACGGGCATATCTTCCCTCCACCGATCCTCCAGACCTATCGATGGTCCGATGGGCTCGAGGATCAGAGGAGGCCATCGATCTTTGTCAGGCTAGCAGACACGCTATTGTTGCTGCCGCCGACCCTGGGTCTGCTGTCGCGGAGAGACTGCACCGTGGCGTGCCTCCTCATGGGCGTCAGTCCGGCCGCTGTACAGTTTGCGGGTGCCGCATGGCGTGCCTGCTATGACCTTTGTAGCTTCATATCACGAAACTGATCAAGTCTGGATGGTGTCCCTCCATTATTCCAATTGATCGGGCCGCGGCGAAATATCAGTAAGAGTTGGGCTCGTGCCATAGCTTCCGTAGTTGAGCTTGTTGCAGCTATCAAGGCCGCTCGTAACGTCGCTCGACTCCTGCTGGTACCAGTAGGAGCGCCACCGCGTTCATGCCACACCGCGCGAACGGCCGCCAAGGCTCTCGTCCTGGGGGCTGCGTCGGGGATCAACACCCCCATTCGGTGCTCCGTCTTGCCTGCCCTGCTCCGGCCCAGTGCGCGTCCAGTAGCCGCGCCGGTGGTAGGCACGGCTAAAGGATCGCGGCTCACACCAGAGCGGGCGTCGTCGCTGCGGCTGCGCCCAGCCAGTTCGGGGAGGTGAGGAGGTTGTACGTCCACCTCCATCCGCAGCTTGAGGTTACGCCCTCGGGTGTTGCTGATGCTGCCCTCCCCCGGCTCTCCCACTCCTGTCTCACCACGGGGGCCACAATGATGGTGCCGCCTGCGCTGGTCGTGTCTCCCGCGGACCCACCTCGCCCAACGCCGTCGTGGCGCCAATGCCATCCGGCCGTGTGCTAGGGGGCCTGAAGTGGAGCGGTGGCATGGTAACGCCGAGTTTCTGATGGACCCAAAAGTATAGGGGATCTATCATATCCTTTGGATAGTAAGAGTGTCTACCGTGAGGAGTAGAGAAAATGACAAGCGGTTTTCAAGCAAGGTATCTTTGCAAGCACTGAATTATCGGTAATAGATAGTTTTGTGATAAGATAATTCATAACGGGTAACAAGTAACAGTGACTAAGGTGCAGCAAGGTTGACCCATCCTTTTTGTAGCAAAGGCAAAGCCTAGAACAAACTCTTATATAAAGCAAAGTGCTCCTGAGGACAGATGGGATTTATCGTCAAGCTAGGTTCATCATGCTCATATGATTCGCGTTCGTTACTTTGATAATTGATATGTGGGTGGACCGGTGTCTGGGTTGCTGTCCTTACTTGGACAAGCCTCCCACTTATGATTAACCACTCACGCAGCATCCACAACTCGAAAGAAGAATTACGTTAATATCTAACCATAAATGAAACATATGGATCCAAACCAGCCCCTTACAAGCAACACCAAACTAGGGTTTAGCTTCTGTACTCTAGCAACCCATCATCTACTTTACTTTCTAATGCCTTCCTAGGCCCCAAATCATGGTGATTTTCATGTAGTCGACGTTCACATAACACCACTTGAGAAAGACAACATACATCTTATCAAAATATCTGAACGAATACCAAATTCACATGATTACTTATAACAAGACTTCTCCCATGTCCTCAGGAACAAATGTAACTACTCACACAAGCATATTCATGTTCATAATCAGAGGTGTAATAAATCTCATTAAGGATCTGAACATTGATCTTCCACTGAATAAACAAACTGCATCAACTACAAGGAGTAATCTATACTACTAGCAACCCACAGGTACCAATCTGAGGTTTTGAGGCAAAGATCGGATACAGAGATGAACTAGGGTTGAGAGGAGATGGTGCTGGTGAAGATGTTGATGGAGATTGACCCCCTCTCGATGTGAGGATTGTTTGTGATGACGAGGGCTTCGATTTCCCCCTCCGGGAGGGAAGTTCCCCGGCAGAACAGCTCCGCCGAGCCCTAGATTGCTTCTGCCCAGGTTCCGTCTCGAGACGGCGGCGCTTTGTCCCGAAAGCTTCCTTCTGATTTTTCAGCAGTCAAAACCCTCATATAGCAGCAAAATGGGCATCGGAGACCTGCCAGGGGGCCCACAAGCCCTAGGGGTGCGCCCGGGGGGTAGGGCATACCCCCATTTTGTGGCCTACTGGTGGGTCCCCTATGGTATTTTCTTCGCCCAATATTTTTATATATTCCAAAATATTCTCTGTAAATTTTAGGACTTTGTGGAGTGAAGAATAGTCTCTCAGATTTCTCCTTTCCAGTCCAAATTCAGTCTGCCGGGCATTCTCCCTTTCTGTAAACCTTGGTAAGATAGAGAGAATAGGCATAAGCTTATTGTACAACTCCACCATAATGCAATAAGAGAGAAAGGCATGTGTAATAACAGCCCGTAATGCAATAATATCAATTGTAAGCATGATCAAAATGGACATATCAACCCACCAAGCTTAGACCTCGCTTGTCCTCAAGCGGAAGCCGAAATCATAATCATGTCCACATGTTTTGAGATAGAGGTGTCGATAAAATAAAATACGGACATAAAGGCATCATGGATCATCTTTAGAATAGTAACATATATTGTCATATAATTTCTTATGCTAAAGTAACAATTCAATTCACAAGGTAAGTATGGAACAAAACTTTATTGAAAATAACAAACTATTGTTTTCAGTCATTGGAGCAATTGCAATGTAGAAAGAGGCATGTAAGAGCTTTTCAGTCAAGTTCACATCTCAACTATCATTTAGTCTTTCATAATTGCTAACACTCACACTGATACTTATGAGATCAAGTTTCAATCGGACACAGAGAAAGATAGGGGCTTATGGGTTCCGCCTCCTAACCTTTTACCTCAGGGGTAATTGTCAAATAATAGTTTATGAATATCTACATCCAGTGGATATATATATATCTGGAACTGCCCCCAACATATAGTGCTTGCCAAAAAGAAAAATTGTAAAAGAATAGGTGGTGATCACCATGACTGCTTCATTAAGGGTAGTAGATAAAAGTAAAAATAGGCCCTTCGCAGAGGGAAGCAGGGTTGTCATGCGCTTTTATGGTTGAATGCACACAAATCTTAATGCGAAGAACGTCACTTTATATTGCCGCTTGTGATAAAGAACTTTATTATGCGGTCCGTCGCTTTTTTTTTCTTCGATATCACAAGTTCGTATAAAGCGTATTTCCTCACACTAATAGATCATACATTTTTAGAGAGAATTTTTATTGCTTGCACCAATGACAACTTACTTGAAGGATCTACTCAATCATAGGTTGTATGGTGGACTCTCATGGCAAAAACTGGGTTAAGGATTTGGATGCACAAGTAGTATCTCTACTTGGGCAAAAGATTTGGCTGGCATGGGGTGAGAGGCAATCTCAATATGTTGGAAGATCCATGACATATAACATACTTCATGATATAAAGAAACAATAACCCATTACATTGTCTTTCCTTGTCCAACATCACCTTTTAGCATATAATATTTTAATGAGTGCTCACAATCACAAAAGATACAAGATAGTATATTTATATGTGAGACCTCTCTTTCTTTATTCTTTCCTATTATGCAACATGACCAAACTATGTTTGTCAACTCCAAAAATTTAGGCGACATACTCTTATATCTGAGTCGTCACTTCCCATAAGATCATTTATATAATCTTTTTATTTCTTTATTCTTTATTTCTTCTCATAATCATAGCAAGAAGCAAAGCCGTGCAACTCAAAAACTAATCTTTATATATAACTCTCGGACTCGATTACATAGAGGGAACACAAGCGAGATCATACTAAAACTTATTCTAACTAACCGAGATATAACAAAGGATCGGACTAAGAAAAACCATAAAGTAAAGTATGTGATGGTGATACGATACCGCGGGGCAGCTTCCCCAAACTTGGCAGTTGCCAGGGGAGTGCCCATACCCATGTATTATGTCTTTCTTCCTCGAGGTGGTGATGATGGAGTTGTTGATGATGAAAGAATCTTATCCTCTGTCTTCCAAGGCATAGGTCACCATTGTACAAAGATGAACGAGTCCTCCGGGATCCTCAATATCTGCAGCCAAACTCATCCTCTTAAATTTGTATTCATACTCACAGTTTTGTGTTGTTACAGGTCATAGATCTGGGCTTGGAGTGCTCGATTTTATCATGAAGCTTGAAGATGGCCTATCCGATGTTTCTTGGCGTCCAGCTTGTTGGTCACAGGAAATTCCATGATCATGGAGTTGATTGGAGTTGAGTCCATGTTCCACCTCCCTTGGCACTTGAAGACTTGCTGCTCCATTGTTTCGAGCCTTGTCTCCACGCTTTCGGTCCCCTTGGTCCTTGAACATCGCGGATGTGCAGCACCCCTCATGCATCTCAATGATTTGAGGGTGTTGCAGCACCTCCCGAGGTAGGGGTTTCATGACCTTCTCGAAGAAACTTTCCTTCGGAGCGCTTGGGGATGTCATCGAGATCTAGATTTGTCAGAAAAAATAGCTCGAAACATGAACAGAGGATTTTTTCGGGGTACGGTGGTCGAAATCTTCGGGAGATTATAATGAATTTTTACCGACCAAAAGAAGTGTACTACAAGAAAACAGAGTCCGGAAGGCACAAAGGCTGGCCACAAGCCAGGGAGGCGCGCCCAGGGGTAGGGCGTGCCCCAGGGCTTGTCGCCTCCTCGTGTACCTTTCAGACTACTTTTATTTTCCTAATTTTTAATATTCCAAAACGGAGTAAATTGCATTGGAAAAGTTTTGAGTCGGTTTACTTACCGTACCACATACCTATTCCTTTTCGGAGTCTGAACTTTTTGGTAGGTCCTCTCTTATGTACTCCTCCGGTGTTATGGTGTTAGTAATTTGGTCTCCAACATTTATGGAGTACCTGAGATATATTGTTTGATTCTTTGCCCGTTTACCACCTTCGGGTTGATGCCTTCGGCATTGTTGATTTTGAGGCACCGAAACGGTAGAACCTCCTCGATAATATAAGGACCTTCCATTAGAGAGAAGGCTTTCCTGCAAAAAATCTTAAACGAGAGTTGTATAGCAAGACGTAGTCACCACATTAAATTCAAGCTTTTGTATCCTTTTGTCATGCCATCTTTAACTTTTTCTTAAACAACTTGGCATTCTCATAGGCTTGGGTTCTCCCATCATAAAGTGAGCTAATGTCAAATAACCTCTTCTCACCAGCAAGTTGAAATCATAGTTGAGCTCTTTAATTGCCCAATAAGCTATATGTTCAGTTCAAGAGGTAAGTGACATGCTTTCCATAAACCAATTTTATATGGAGGCATACACCATAGGGTTTTATAAGCAGTTCTATAAGCCCAAATTCAAGTTTCTAGACCAATTCTTTCTGGATCTATTAACAGTCTTTTGCAAATCAACTTTATTTCTCGATTACTCAATTCTACTTGACCCTAGACTGAGGATGATGAGATGCAATTCTATGGTTGACATCAATATTAGCAGGCAATTTACGGAAGCACCATGAATAAAGTGTGAACCACCATCAGTCATTAATATCTAGGGAGTCAAACCCAGGAAAATAACTTCTTAAGCATTTAATGGAATTGTTATGATTACACACTAGTTGGAATATCTTCCTACCCCTTAGTACATATCACACAACCAACAATATGTGTATACCCATTAAGAAGAAAAAGTCCCATATACAAAAGCCCCAAACTCAAATGTTTCAATAAAGTGAATAAATCATAGGCATTTCTGACGTCGACTAATATTACCAATTCTCGGCATTCATCACAAGACAAGACATACTTACGAGCATCTTTGAAGAGAGTAGGCCAAATTAAAACCGGATTGTAATACCTTTGTGCATTCATCTCCAGTATGGTGTCCTCCATAGGCCTTGGAGTGACACTTGTGTAATTTGCTCCTTGTTCATCGCTCAGGTACACATCGTCTAATAACACCATCTACTCCTTTAAATAAGGTGTGGGTCTCCCAAAAGTAATGTCTTAAATCATAGAAAACTTTTTCTTTTGCTGATATGTGAAATAGTGTGGTATAAATTTAGCAATAATGTAATTAGCATAATCAACATACCAAGAGAACTACGAGAAGCATTTGACAGCTAATTGTTTCATCAGGAAAACCTATCATCAATGGTAGTGGGTCATCAGAATATTTTCTAACCTAGACAAGTTGGTCTGCTACGGGGTTCTCAGCTCGCTTACTATCAATAATATGCAAATCAAATTCTTGCAGCAAGAGAACCCATCTAATAGTCTAGGTTTAGCATCTTCTTTTCCATAAGGTATTTATATAGCATCATGATCGTGTGAACAGTTACTTGGAATCAACAATATAAGATCCAACTTTCACAAGCAAATACAACTGCTAGAATTTCTTTGTCAGTAGTACATAATTTCTTTGAGTACTCTCTAGAGTTTACTAGCAAATGGATAACATTTAATTTCTTATCAACTCTTTGTCCTAGAACAGCACCAATAGCATAATCACTAGCATCCCACATAATTTCAAAGGGTGGTTCCAATCAGGTGGTTGAACAATAGGTGCAGAAATCAAGGCTTTCTTAAGATTGCAAATGCTTCTCACATCATCATAAAAACAAATGGAACATCTTTTTGGCAAAAATTAGTAAGAGGCCTAGAAATTTTAGAAAATCTTTAATAACCTCCTATAGAAACCGCATGACGAGGAAACTTTTTATACCTTTGATATCTTTAGGACACGACATCTTTTCAATAGCATCTACTTTAGCTTATCACTCAATACCTCTTTCTGAAATTTTATGCCCCAAGACAATACCTTCATAACCATAAAGTGGCACTTCTCCCAATTCAAGATAATTAGTTTCTTCACATCTCTGCAAAACTCGATCAAGGGCTGCTTAGCAATCATCAACAAGAGTTCCGTAAACGGAGAAATCTTCATTAAACCTCAACAATCTTTTTACAGAAGTCAGAGAATATAGCAGTCATACATCTTTGAAGGTAGCAGGTGCATTGCATACCAAAAGGCATACGTCTATAAGCAAAGGTACCTAAAGGGCAAGTAAAAGTAGTTTTTTTCCGTGATCCTCTTGTGACACAGGTATTTGAGAAAAACCAGAATAACCATCTAAAAGCAAAAGTGTGTATGTTTAGATAGTCTTTCTAGCATTTGATCAATAAAGGTAAGTTAATGATCTTTCCTAGTAGCGTTGTTTAATTTTCTAAAATCAATTACCATTCTATAACCTGTGACAATTCTTTGTGGAATCAATTCATTCTTATCGTTAGGAACAACAGTAATACCTCCCTCTATGACACCGATGGACAGACTTACCCCTACTATCAGTAATAGGATAAATTATACCTGCTTCCGGAAGCTTTAGTATTTCATTCTTACCACTTCTTTCATTTTAGGATTCAACCGTCGTGGTTATCAACAAATGGTTTAGCATCAGGCTCCATATTAATTTTGTGTCGGACATAAAGTGGACTAATGCCCCTTAGTCTCATCAGAGTATATCCAATAGCGGCACGTCCTTCCTTAGAGTTTTCAATAATTTCTTTTCTTCATGCTCTGAAAGGTTTAGAAAATATAACATGATATATCTTTTTCTCATCAAGATAAGCATATTTCAACATATCAGGTATTGTTTTTAAGATCGAACACAGGATCACTCTTGGTGGTAGAGAATCTCCAAAGTTTCAACAGGCATTATGTTTCAAAACAGGCATCTGTTTAAAGAATCTCATCTAGTTCCCTTCTTTTCATTCATAAACTTATCATTTTCATGGTCTAGGAAATATTGTTTCAAAGGATCAGTAGGAGGCACAGCAATAGAAGCAAGACCAATAATTCCATCTTTACAGGCAATTCTTTATCATGGGGTTGTCTACAAAATTTGGAAAATAACTCATGAGACACATCCCCAAAACTTACAGTAACAGTTTCTTTCTCACAATCTATTTTGGCATTAACAGTGTTCATGAAAGGTCTACCCAAATATAATGGGACAAAAATCATCTTGCGGGAACCAAGAACTAAAATCAGTAGGGTATTTTTATTTGTCCCACGCAGACTTCAACATCTCTAACAATCCCATGGTGATATAGTATCTCTATTGGCAAGCTTAATAGTAACATCAATATCTTCTATTTCAGCAGGTGCAATATCATTCATAATTTTCTTGATATAAAGTAGAGGGAATAGCACTCACACTACACCCAAATCACATAAGCCTGTAACAATGATCTCCTATTTTAACAGAAACACGGCATGCCACAACAGGTCTATGTTCTTTATCATCGGGTCTACCAATTCTACAGCTCTCATCAGCACTAAATAACATTCCCACAATATTATGACCAGAGATCTTTAACCATATCAATACTAGATTCAACTTTAATTTGTTCAGGGGTGTAGGTGTTTCTATATATAACTCTTACGAACCACAGTTGAAGCTTTTGCAGTTCCTTTATTCTAACAGGGAAAGGTGGTTTCTCAATATAAGTAGTAGAACAGAATAGGATCAACATTATAAGTAATAGTTTTTCTTCACACTTGAATAGGTTCTACTACTTTCACTTCATATGGAAGATGATATTTAAACCACTTATCCTTAGGGAGATCAACATGAGTAGCAAATGATTCACAAAGAAGAGCTACATCTCAGAGACAAGTCCATATTTAGTGCTAAATTCACGAAAAGCATCGGTATCCATAAAAGATTTAACACAATCAAACTGAGGTTTATACCTAAATCCTTACCTTAGTCAAGTCCCCCAATCTTCAGAGTTACATTTAATTCTTTCCAATAAATCCATTTGAATTCAATTTCTTCTTCATAAAATCCCAGTACAAGAGTATCGAGCATGGATTGATCATTACGACAAAGCCGAGCATAAAATATGAATAATAATTTCTCTGAGAGCTCATGATTGGGGCATGAATATAACATTGACTTAAGCCTCCCCAAGCTTGAGCAATAATTTCTCTCTACCCAAGGCCAAAAATTTATAAATATAATTCCGATCACGTGAACTAATGCATAGGATTAAAACTTCTGATGAAATTCCAATTTCAATCGGTTGTAGTTCCAAGTCCCAATATCATCGCATAGACTATACCAAGTAATGCCTTCTCTTCAAAGATAGGGACAACCTTCTTATTGACTTCATCCTCGGGAAAACCTGGAAGATTAAATAATCCACAGACTTCATCCACATAGATTAGATGATCTCGGGATGTAATGTTCCATCTCTGCATAAGATTAGCTAGCAGTTTCTCTATCATACCCGAAGGAATTTCATAATAAATATTTTTAGTAGGTTTGGTAGTTGAGGAGCAACTTATTGCTCTACTGGTCAGGTGAAGATACCCGAACAAGCCCCTCAAGGATTTTTTTCCATACAACAAGTGACATCAAATTTCAGCACACTATATAATTGTTTCCTTACAAAGAGCTTCACTCCCCGGCAACGGCACCAGAAAAGAGTCTTATACCCCCGTATAGGGGATCTATCGTAGCCTTTCGATAAGTAAGAGTGTCGACCCAACGAGGAGTAGAAGAAATGACAAGCGTTTTCATCAGCAAGATATTCCTGCAAGCGCTGAAATTATCGGTTACAGATAGTTTTTGTGGATAAGTAATTCAACGGGTACATGTAACAAGTGTAACTAAGGTGCAGCAAGGTGGCCCAATCCTTTTTGTAGCAAAGGACAAGCCTGGACAAACTCTTATATAAAGCAAAGCGCTCCCGGGACACATGGGATTTATCGTCAGCTAGTTTTCATCATGCTCATATGATTCGCGTTCGTTACTTGTTGATATTTGATATGTGGGTGGACGGTGCTTGGGTGCTGTCCTTACTTGGACAAGCCTCCCACTTATGATTAACCACTCTCGCAAGCATCCGCAACTATGAGAAATTAAATAAATCTAACCATAGCATGAAACAATGGGGTCCCATCAGCCCCTACGAAGCAACGCATAAACTAGGGTTTAAGCTTCTATCACTCTAGCAACCCTCATTTACTTATTACTTCCAATGCCTTCCCCTAGACCAAATCACGGTGAAGTGTCATGTATTCGACATTCACATACACCCACTAGAGGAAAGACAACATACATCTTATCAAAATATTGAACGAATACCAAATTCACATGATACTTATATCAGACTTCTCCCATGTCCTCAGGAAAACGTAACTACTCTCACAAAGCTGTGGCGCCCCCTCTCGATCGTACACTATCATGCACGCAAACGTGTACGATCAAGATCAGGGACTCACGGGAAGATATCACAACACAACTCTAAAACATAAATAGTCATACAAGCATCATAATACAAGCCGGGCCACGAGGGCTCGAATAAAAATGCTCGATCATAGACGAGTCAGCGGAAGCAACAATATCTGAGTACAGACATAGGTTAAACAAGGTGCCATAAGATGGCTAGCACAAACAGGATACAACGATCGAACAGGCGCAGGGCCTCCTGCCTGGGATCCTCCTAACTCCTCCTGGTTCGTTCGGCGTCCTGGACGTAGTAGTAGGCTCCTCCTGGTGGTAGTAGTCGTCGAAGGTGGCTCTGGCTCCTGGGCTCCACATCTGGTTGCGACAACCAGCAAGAAGGAAGGGGGGGGAAAAAGGAGGGGGAAAGCAACCGTGAGTACTCATCCAAATTACTCGCAAGCAAGGATCTATACTACATATGGCATGGTATATGTGTAAAGAGGCAATATCGGTGGACTGAACTGCAGAATGCCAGAATAAGAGGGGGATAGCTAGTCCTGTCGAAGACTACGCTTCTGGCAGCCTCCATCTTGAAGCATAGAAGAGATTATTGGAAGTTACCCAAACAACAACGTATAGCATAATCCTACCCGTCGATCCTCTCGTCGCCACCATGCGGAGAGCGACCACCGGGTATATCTGTCACTTGTAAGGGTGTTTTTTATTAAGTATCCATTTCTAGTTGTCATGAGGTCGGAATACAACTCCGGGTCGTCCTTACCGAGGGACACGGCTATTCGAATAGATAAAACTTCCCTGCAGGGTGCACCACATATTCCCCAACACGCTCGATCCCCTTTGGCCGGACACACTTTCCTGGGTCATGCCCGGCCTCGGAAGATCCACACGTCGCAGCCCCCCTAGGCTCAACAAGAGGTCAGCACGCCGTACTAATCCTAGGCACTCTGGGGTCTGGGCCCATCGCCCAGTGCGCTCCTGCACGTTGCGTACGCGGCCGCGAGCAGACCTAGCAACCCACACGATCACGGCGTTACGTTAGCGCGGTCCAACACGGCGCGCGCCGCTCAGTCGCTGACGTCAAGAAGGCTTCAGCTGATACCGAGCTACCCTACTTACTCCCTACCCTCCTCCCGCGTAGTTGGTTAGTGCGTATAGGCCATGTGGCCAGACTCAATCAATATCCAATCTCGTTAAACGTGTTTATTATGAAGTAAACGCGAACGCCGACCAGGGCCTGGCCCACCTGTCTCCTAGGTGGTCTCAACCTGCCCTGTCGCTCCGCCCACAAAGATCCACTCAAAGGGCCGTTGGGACAAAGGTCCTTTCAGCCCCCAATCCGTGAATCACTCGCGGGTACTCTTCGAGCCGACCCGACTTTAGTCACCATTTGTTAGTATGTATATATGTATAGTATAACCCGTGATCACCTCCCGAGTGATCACGGCCCGATAGTATAGCAGGCATACTGACAAGAATGCAGGGCCAATGATGATAACAGCATCCTACCTAGGCATTTAGGATTGCAGTAATGTCAACAGATGTAAGCACAGTGTCAGGCTATGCATCAGACTAGGATACCGGAAAGCAGTAACATGCTACACTACTCTAATGCAAGCATTATAGAGGGAATAGGCGATATCTGGTGATCAGGGGGGGCTTGCCTGGTTGCTCTGGCAAGTAGGGGTCGTCACAACTAGTCGGTCGAGCACCAGCAGCTGCGTCGGTCTCGTAGTCTACCGAAGAGAGAGGGGAAAGAACAGTAAACACACGGCAATAATGCAACAGGGATGCTGACATGTCTAAACCGCAGGGCCAGGGTGAAATACAGCCTACTAAGCGATTTAGTTAATTTAGGAATTTATTCGGATTTATTTATTAGGTTGTGGACACTATTCATTTATCGAAATCGGTCTAATTGTTCAACGTTCTCATAGCTGCGGGCGTCTGACGGAGATACCGAGGCGTATCCGGGTTCGTATCGTCGTTCTGAGCAAGTTTCAATGTATAAATATTTTCATCGGAGTTACGGTTTAAAAGATATGATTTTCTAAAGTTTTTATTAATTTCTGAATTTAATTAATTATTTATTCAACATTATCCGAAACAGTAATTGATGACGTCAGCATGACATCATGTTGACGTCAGCAGTTAATTAAGTTAATTTCTAATTACTGTTAATTAACACTAATTAGTTAATTAGATTAACCTAATCAGGATTAATTAACTAATTAATTAATTAATTAATTATTTAATTATTTTAATATTTATTTTTATTTCTATTTTCTTAAAACTGTTTCTTGTCTGGGCCGTGGGCCCCATTCGTCAGCGTCACAGGGGTTCGGGCCCCACGTGCAGTGGCCCAGGGGCGGACACGTCCGGGCGTGCCCCTTTCGTGACCGACATGTCCGGTGCCCAAAAGGGGCCGCACGGGCGGCGCGGGCGCGGGCGCCGGCGAGGCCACGGCAGGGCCGAGGCGGGGCGGCGGCGTCGTGTGCCTACCGGCCTCTTTCGCGCGCGTTGTTGCTGAGCGCATCGTGTCTTCGGTGCGCGAGACTCATCGGGGGGGGCCGGAGCGGGCGTTTGCGGCGAGGAGCGACGCGGCGCGCGAGCGACGGCAGTGGGCGGCGCGCTGCGCTCGTGCGGTCAGAGCGCGGCGAGCTGCGGTGCGCGCGTGCCGCGTTCGCGAATCGAGAGGGGGGGGGGAGCCGAGGCTCACCGGATCCGTAGGGACGGGGCAAGCGGGGGTCGGGTGGTCGACGGGGACGACGGCGACGGAGGTCGCCGGCGGGGACAAGGCGGCGACGTAGACGAGGCAGCCGGCGAGGGAGAGCTCCGGGCGGTGGCGTCGTGCGCAGGACGGGCGGCCGGTCGGGCGCGTCGGGGCGAGCGGCGTCGAGGGAAGCGCCGCGAGGGAGAGCGGGATCCGGGCGGCGGCGTCCAACGGCGACGGCGAGGCAGGCGCGGTCGTCGCCGCGACCGAGGGACGGGTCGTCCCGTTCCCGCGATCCCGTCCGATCCGATCGGGGTGGGGGCTGACGAGGGGGAGGCGGCGACGGGGCGGCGTCGGCGAGCGGCGTCGGCGACGAGGCGGACGGGATCGGGCCTGCGCCCGATCCGATGGGGGGGGAGGAGAAAACGAGGGGGAGGGGGGATCGGGGTAGGTTAGGGTTTGGGCCCGGGGGGGGCCGGCTAAATAGGCGCCGGCTGGGCCGGCCTGGCGGCCGGTGGCTTGCTGGGCCGAGGCCCAGTCGGGGGGGGGGGGTGTTGCTCATTTTTTTCCTTTTCTTTTTCTTTTTCCTTTTCTTTATCTCTTTTCTCTACTGTTAATGTTTAGGCCCCAATATGGTTTTTGTAAAAAGTGTGACCTATTTCATAAATCCAGTGCATTATTCCTTAACACCTAAAATTAGTTTGGACAAAACATAATTCCATATTTATTTCAGATTTAATAAATGGTTATTAAATATTATCTTTATCCACTGTTTGAGGTTGTTCGAGTCACCTATACAATTCCAATGATGTGGGTTTCAATTTTAGAATAGCCTCTGGAATATTTGTTATTTATCTGACATTTTAGTTTCTATGTTGGACAACTTTTATATTCCACTTTCATTTAAATTTGAATTTGACTTAGGAGTTGAAATGCAATATGATGCTAATGATGATTGTGCACTATTAATCATGATGACATGGCCTCATCAAAAGGGTGATCTCTGTAGCTTAATACAGGGGGTGTTACAAATCTCCTCCACTACAAGAAATCTCGTCCCGAGATTTAGGAGGTAGAAAGAAACAAAGCGGGGTATTCATCGCGAAGACGATCCTCGCGTTCCCAAGTGGCTTCATCCTCAGAATGGTTTGACCGCTGAACCTTGAGGAACTTGATAACCTTCTGGCGTGTGCGACGCTCGGCTTGATCGAGAATGCGGACCGGATGCTCTTTATAAGAGAGGTCTTGTTGCAGATCAAGCAATTCGTGATCTACTCCGCGGATAGGGTCTTTGAAGCAGCGGCGGAGTTGTGATACGTGGAACACATCGTGAACCTGAGAAAGGTTCGGTGGAAGTTCCAACTGATATGCCACTCTACCACGCCTTTCAAGAACAGTGAAAGGACCAATATAGCGAGGAGCTAGCTTGCCCTTGATCCCGAATCGGTGTGTACCTTTCATCGGTGTGACTCGAAGATAAGCCTTTTCGCCAGGTTGATAGACCATATCTTTGTGTTTGCGGTCATACTGACTCTTTTGACGTGACTGAGCAGTCTTCAAATGCTCGCGGACAACGCGAACTTGATCTTCGGCAAGTTGGATAATATCCGGACCGAAGAGTGGACGTTCCCCAGTTTCTGACCAATTTAGAGGGGTTCGGCACTTTCGTCCGGACAATACTTCGAAGGGGGCCATCTTCAGACTGGCTTGATAGCTGTTATTGTAAGAGAATTCGGCATATGGGAGAGATTCTTCCCATTTCCTTCCGAAGGATATGACACAAGCTCGAAGCATATCTTCGAGAACTTGGTTCACTCGTTCAACTTGTCCTTGAGACCGAGGGTGAAAAGCGGTGCTGAAGGACAGATGAGTTCCCATAGCTTCTTGGAAACTTGCCCAGAATCTTGAAGTGAATAAGCTGCCACGGTCTGAACTGATAACCAGTGGAATACCGTGAAGTGAAACAATTCTGGACATGTAGAGAGTTGCGAGCTGACTAGCAGTGATCGTCTCTTTGACGGCTAGAAAATGTGCAACTTTGGAAAGTCGGTCAATGACGACAAGAATAGCATCATTACCTTTCTGTGATTTGGGAAATCCAGTGATAAAGTCCATTTCAACATGGTCCCATTTCCATTCAGGAACAGCAATTGGTTGCAGAGTTCCGGCGGGCCTTTGATGTTCTGCTTTGACGCGACGGCAAACATCACATTCAGCAACATAGCGAGCAATGTCTTGCTTCATGTTTGACCACCAGAATCTTTGACGGATGTCTTGGTACTGCCGGGATGAATAGACAACGGAGTGTCGTGAGCTTCTTGCATGACCTCCTGAGTCATACCCAGGTTACCTTTAGAGGGGACCACTAGACGACTTTTAAAGAACAATGTGCCAGTATCATCAATAGTGAAGAACGAAGGCCTTCCTTCAGCGAGATAGCGCTTAATCTTGTGGGCTTGAGAGTCATAGCCCTGCAGCGTCTTGATGCTGTCCACGAGATCTGGTTTAGCAACCAGGGTATTAAGAGAACCCTGGGAAACAACGTGGAGGTTCATTTTGTAGGATCCTTCAGGAGGGGGAGCGAGTGCTCCAGGAGGAACAATGTGGAGATTCAGCTTTCTGAATTCTTCAATAAGCGAAGGTTGAACTTCGTGAAACTGGAGGTGACTGCAATAAGACTTACGGCTCAAGGCATCGGCCATTACATTAGCCTTGCCAGGGGTATAAGAAATACCCAAGTTAAAATCCGCTACGGTCTCCATCCATCTCTGTTGACGGAGGTTCAGGTCTGGCTGAGTGAACAGATACTTCAGACTTTGATGATCGGTGTAGATCTCGCAACGATTTCCGAGAAGGTAATGTCACCACTGTTTTAGTGCATGGATGACGGCAGCAAGCTCGAGGTCATGTACTGGGTAATTCTCTTCGTGCGGACGCAATTGACGCGAAGCATAAGCAATTACTCTGCGGTCTTGCATTAGGACACCGCCTAATCCTTGACGGGATGCATCACAATAGATGACAAAATCCTTCTGGGAATCAGGAGGGGCAAGCACTGGGGCAGAAGTCAGCTTGTCTTTGAGCGTCTGGAAACTTTCCTGACACTTTTCCGTCCAATCGAACTTGACGCCTTTATGAAGCAGGTTAGTCAGGGGCTTGGCGATCTTGGAGAAGTTCTCGACAAATCGACGGCAATAGCTGGCGAGTCCGAGAAAACTTCGAACTTGCCTGACGTTCTTTGGAGGAGCCCAATCAAGAATAGCCTGAACTCGCTCGGGGTTGACGGCAATACCATCCTTGGAGATGACATGCCCAAGGTATGTTACTTCGGGAAGCCAGAATTCACACTTGGAAAACTTAGCATATAGTTGATGCTCTCAAAGTTTTTCCAGAACAAGTCGAAGATGTTCAGCATGTTCCTCTTTGTTCTTGGAGTATACTAGGATATCATCCAAGTAAACCACGACGAACTTGTCAAGGTATTCCATGAATATATAATTCATCAGGCGGGAGAATGTGGCGGGAGCATTGGTTAAACCGAATGACATGACAGTGTACTCGTATGAGCCACATCGAGTAACGAAGGCGGTCTTTGGGATATCCTCTTCACGAACACGGATCTGGTGGTAACCCAACCTTAAGTCGAGTTTAGAGAACACTGATGAACCCGCCAGTTGATCATACAGATCGTTTATCCGAGGAAGGGGATATTTGTTCTGGATAGTTGCTTGGTTAATAGGACGGTAATCTTGGACCAATCGGTTTGATCCATCCTTCTTCCTGACAAAGAGAGAAGGTGCTCCCCAAGCAGAGGAACTTGGGCGAATGAAACCCTTACGAAGTGAAGCGTCGATTTCCTCCTTAAGTTCAAGGAGTTCATGCGGCGGCATCTTGTAGGGTCGCTTGGCGATAGGAGTGGTGCCTGGTTTCAAGTCGATGACAAATTCGACAGCTCGAGCAGGGGGTATCCCTGGGAGTTCTTCTGGGAAAACACCTTGGAATTCGCGAACAACTGGAATGTTCTCGATGCCTTCAAGTGGTGATGCGTTTAACGCATTCAAGGCATAAAGCCTCGCCTCGGCATTTTGGATGATTTGAGCCTGGTAGCTTATTATTTCATCAGAAGGGTGTAGAAGATGGACGATCTTCGTGGCGCAAACTATAGAAGTAGTATGCGCTTTCAACCAATCCATTCCGAGAATGAGGTCGATACTACAAGACTTTAGTATGAAAGGGGAGGCGTGAAACTCCAGCCCTTCAATTTCAACGGTGACGTCGTTGCTACCCATGGAGGTTTGACATTGACCCGCGGGGGTGTGTATTACTATTGCAGTGTTCATGACCTCACATTTAATGTCGTGTTTGTATGCAAATTCTTCGGACATGAATGAATGCGATGCTCCTGAATCAAATAAAACAGAAGCTGGTACTGAATTAACAAGGAGAGTACCCATCACGGTGGCAGGCTGGTCCTGAGCTTCTTTGAAATCGGTGTGGTTGGCCTGAATACGCCCATAAGTCTTGGCATTGTTGTTGCGAGGCTGATTGTTCCTACGGCCAGTTGCAGGAAGTGCCAGTTGGTTCTGGTTCTGAATGCAGTTCCTGGAAAAATGACCTGGCTGCCCACACTTGTAGCACAGACTATCATTGGGATTAGGAGCAGGAGCTCGGGGTGGTGGAGCTGGAAGTCCTGGCTGCCTAGGTGGTGGAGGCAGGCGTGGTGCAGTATAGGACCGTCTTGGAGCAGGTGCAGCCGGACGGTACACGCTGTTTGGAATCCAGATCCGACGCTTCTGTGCAGGCTGGCTCGAAGATGAACCAGTGTCACGGTTGCGCCTAAGAGATCCCTGGTGTGCCTGCAGACCAGTCTCGACCTGGATAGCCTTGTTCACCAAGATGGAGAAATTATCAAATTCATGCACAAGGAGCGCTAGCTTGATGTCAGCTTGAAGTCCTTCGCGAAACCTTTCCTGACGGCGAGCATCAGTGGGAATGTCTTCTTCAGCATAGCGGGATAATTCCAGAAACTCCCGCTGATAAGCTTCCACTGTCTTGTTGCCCTGGGTGAGGTTGCGGAACTCTTGCTTCTTCCGGTCCATGATTCCCTGGGGAATGAAACGGGCACGGAAGGCAGCTTGGAAATCCGGCCAAGTGATGACTGTGCCAGCTGGTTGAGTGCGTCTGTGGCTGTCCCACCATTGAGCAGCGGGGCCCTTGAGAAAGAAGGAGGCGAAGGTGACATAGTTTGCAGGGGCAACGCCACCAGATTCCAACTCATAGGTGATGTCGCGAAGCCAGTCATCCGCATCCAGGGGCTGAGTTGATCCGCGGTAGACGGTTGGGTTGAGGCGCATAAAGTCCTGCAAGGTCCCTGGGCCCGGATACTGGTTCATATTGGGACGAGGAAACTGATCCATGATCCCTTGCATGAACTGACGTTGCAGTTCAAATTGCTGCATCATTCCAGCCATATAGTTCGGCGGTGGTGGATCGTTGGCACCACGGCCACGACCACGACCAGCGGGTCTAACCATCCTGCTAATTTACAACAGGGGGTAGTTTAGTAAAAGCAAGCGCGAGTGCTTAGTGACAAGCATGATGTAACACGACAATACTCCAAGCAGTGTTATAGATACATAACAGTAGTCGATTAAGACATACAGATCCATACACAACGTCGGGTACAAGCGGACAGCATAACGGCGCAAATCAAAAGCTAGACATACTAGGCGGCGCGCAGGCACGCGGTAAGGAAGTACACAACGAGAGATAGCAAAGACTACATCAACGTCAGAGAGAACCACTGTAACGGGGTAGCTGCGAGTGCGGACGACGAATGTTCGTCGCGGAAAGATCCTGTGCTCCATGTGCACTCTGATGCAGAACCCGGTCTCGAGCTGTAAGAAGAGGTCCACGTGTCGGTGTGTGACCCCCAACAATAGGCCAGTCAATACCAGCATACATCTGAGTCCTGCGCGGATAAAGGATGTGCTCCGGATGTATCCCTGCACGAACAGCGGGCAGCAACTGCGTCATAGCATCGTAGAGACGTGCTCGAGTGGCAACCAACTCGACGGCAAGAGCCCGAACAGTGCGATCCAGAGCCTGAGTGCACTGAATCAGAACGCGCGGGTCGTAGCGACGAGGCTCGTACGGGGCACAGATAGCCGTGTAGTATCCGGTAGCATCTCCAGCAGGGGCATACGGAATGTATCGGAACTCGGAGTCATCCAAGATAGCATTGTGCTCCCCTCGTAGACGTACGACAGCGGAGTAGGCGGCATCATGGACTGCCATCTCAATCGTCACGCCTAATCCGTGAAAAAGGTGTAGCTCGGTGTCTGAGTTGTTCTGCTGATCATAAATCCGAACTTCAGCATAGTACTGTTCCTGGTTGAACTCGCGGTAAACCTCATAAACCAAGTACTCAGGGTACCAACGGTAGCCAAGTCTGGTCATGAGAGCGATCAGGACAGCTGGAAACCCAGGGGTAATACGAGCCCAAGTGCGAAGCACAAGCTGTGTCGTAGGACGCAGTGGAAACAAACGGTCCATCTGAAACAGAGGAAATTCAGGTTTGTCAAACGACAATAAGAGGTTTAACACAACTCGGAGAGAAAGGTTAAACAAAACAATGGAAAGGAAAATGATTATCAGACTAATCAGATCATCGACAGGGAAATCGCACAGATATCCAGCTCTCCGGGTAGACAGAATTTACGAGATCCTAAGTGTCGGCATTAGTAAACTTCATTTAACCCGAGTAGAAGAGAGATCAGAGTCCCAGAGTATAGACGAGGAATAAAAGATCCTAATACCACCCAGTTGGCAATGTGGGCCCGTAAGCCACACAGCCAAGTTAGTAAAACGGTTTTCTTTGTCTAGACTCAACTTCGGCCAAGGAATTGGAAAGGGGGATTCCTACAGGCAGTCGGCTCTGATACCAACTTGTGGCGCCCCCGGCTCGATCGTACACTAATCATGCACGCAAACGTGTACGATCAAGATCAGGGACTCACGGGAAGATATCACAACACAACTCTAAAACATAAGTAAGTCATACAAGCATCATAATACAAGCCAGGGGCCACGAGGGCTCGAATACAAATGCTCGATCATAGACGAGTCAGCGGAAGCAACAATATCTGAGTACAGACATAGGTTAAACAAGGTGCCATAAGATGGCTAGCACAAACAGGGATACAACAGATCGAACAGGCGCAGGGCCTCCTGCCTGGGATCCTCCTAACTACTCCTGGTCGTCGGCGTCCTGGACGTAGTAGTAGGCTCCGTCCTGGTGGTAGTAGTCGTCGAAGGTGGCGTCTGGCTCCTGGGCTCCAGCATCTGGTTGCGACAACCAGCAAGAAGGGAAAGGGGGGGGGGAAAAGGAGGGGGAAAGCAACCGTGAGTACTCATCCAAAGTACTCGCAAGCAAGGATCTATACTACATATGCATGGTATATGTGTAAAGAGGCAATATCGGTGGACTGAACTGCAGAATGCCAGAATAAGAGGGGGATAGCTAGTCCTGTCGAAGACTACGCTTCTGGCAGCCTCCATCTTGAAGCAATAGAAGAGATTAGTTGGAAGTTAACCAAACAACAACGTATAGCATAATCCTACCCGTCGATCCTCTCGTCGCCACCATGCGAGAGAGCGACCACCGAGTTATATCTGTCACTTGTAAGGGTGTGTTTTATTAAGTATCCATTTCTAGTTGTCATGAGGTCGGAATACAACTCCGGGTCGTCCTTTTACCGAGGGACACGGCTATTCGAATAGATAAACTTCCCTGCAGGGGTGCACCACATATTCCCCAACACGCTCGATCCCCTTTGGCCGGACACACTTTCCTGGGTCATGCCCGGCCTCGGAAGATCCACACGTCGCAGCCCCACCTAGGCTCAACAGAGAGGTCAGCACGCCGGACTAATCCTAGGCACTCTGGGGTCTGGGCCCATCGCCCAGTGCGCTCCTGCACGTTGCGTACGCGGCCGCGAGCAGACCTAGCAACCCACACGATCACGGCGGTTACGTTAGCGCGGTCCAACACGGCGCGCGCCGCTCAGTCGCTGACGTCAAGAAGGCTTCAGCTGATACCACGACGCCGGGATACCCATAACTACTCCCAAGTAGTTGGTTAGTGCGTATAGGCCAGTGGCCAGACTCAGATCAAATATCCAATCTCGTTAAGCGGGTTATTATGAAGTAAACGCGAACGCCGACCAGGGCCTGGCCCACCTGTCTCCTAGGTGGTCACAACCTGCCCTGTCGCTCCGCCACAAAGATCCACTCAAAGGGCCGTTGGGACAAAGGTCCTTTCAGCCCCCAATCCGTGAATCACTCGCGGGTACTCTTCGAGCCGACCCGACTTTAGTCACCATCTGTATAGTATGCATATATGTATAGTATACACCCGTGATCACCTCCCGAGTGATCACGGCCCGATAGTATAGCAAGGCAGACTGACAAGAATGCAGGGCCAATGATGATAAACTAGCATCCTACACTAGGCATTTAGGATTGCAGGTAAGGTATCAACAACAGTAGCAACAATGACAGGCTATGCAGCAGAATAGGATTAACCGAAAGCAGTATCATGCTACACTACTCTAATGCAAGCAGTATAGAGGAGAATAGGCAATATCTGGTGATCAAGGGGGGGGCTTGCCTGGTTGCTCTGGCAAGTAGGGGTCGTCAACAACGTAGTCGGTCGAGGCACCAGCAGCTGCGTCGGTCTCGTAGTCTACCGAAGAGAAGAGGGGGAAGAAACAGTAAACACACGGCAATAATGCAACAGGGATGCATGACATGTCTAAACGCAGGGCCAGGGTGATATACAGCCTAACTAAGCGATTTAGTTAATTTAGGAATTTATTCGGATTTATTTAATTAAAGTTGGACACTATTCATTTATCGAAATCGGTCTAATTGTTCAACGTTCTCATAGCTGCGGGCGTCTGACGGAGATACCGAGGGCGTATCCGGGTTCGTATCGTCGTTCTGAGCAAGTTTCATGTATAAAATATTTTCATCGGAGTTACGGTTTAAAAGATATGATTTTCTAAAGTTTTTATTAATTTCTGAAATTTTAATTAATTATTTAATTCAACATTATCCGAAACAGTGCTGCGATGATGTCAGCATGACATCATGCTGATGTCAGCAGGCGCCCTGACAGGGTGGGTCCCACCTGTCATAGACTGTTAAATTAATTAGGGTTAACTAATTATATTACTGTTTAATTAACACTAATTAGTTAATTAAATTAACCTAATCAGGATTAATTAACTAATTAATTAATTATTTTTATTATTTTTATTTTTATTTTTATTTCCTTTTTATTAAAACGTTCTGGGGCTGGGCCCCACATGTCAATGGGCCAGGGGGACTTAACGGGCGCTGGGTACGGGTAACGGGCGGGCGAACCCGCTCGAACGGGCACGGGCGATGGGGCGCGCCAGGGCGCCATCGCCGGTCGCGGGAGATGGCCGCGAGGGTGCGCGGCCGGCGGCCACGGCGCGGCTGGAGCCGCGGGGGGGGGGAGGACCGGTGGCCGGAGGCGGCGTAGAGGGGCGAGGTGGGACTGGCGGCAGAGGTAGGCGAGGGTGAGGCGCAGGCAGCGCGCGGGGTAGTGAGTAGGGGCCGGCGAGGCAGAGAGGCCTCAGCGGGGCGAGGCGCTGGGCGCGGTGACCGCTGGGCGACGGGCACGGCCGGACGGCGCGGCGCATGGCCAGGGCACGGCCCGACCGCGGTGAGCGCGGGGCCGGAGCGCGCGAGGCGTGGTCACGGCCGGAGCGGAGCAACGGTGGGCGCGGCGGGAGCGCGGCAGGCGAGCGAGAGAGGAGGACCGGGGGCCTCACCGAGGGAGCGTAGGGACGGGGCAGTGGAGCGCGAGGAGGAAGACGGGGACGACGGCGGAGAGGAGAAGCAGGCCGGCGGGGGAGCGCTCCGGCGACGGCGTCCAACGGCAATGGCAACGGGGCGGCGTCGGGCGGCAGGGTCGGGGCGTCGCGGCGACCTCCACCTCTCGATCCCGATCCAATCGGGGGAGAGGGGGGGATATATCGGGAGAGGGGGGAAGTGGGGGGGGGTGGCTGGTTAGGGTTTCCCCCCCCCATGGGGATAAGGCAGGGGATGGGGCTGGGCCGGCCAGTTGGGCCAGGTGGGTCGGCCAGCTGGGCCGCCTGGCCCAGTTGGCCAGGGGGGCCTTTTCTTTTCTTTTGTTTTTCTGTTTCTTTTCCCTTTTCTTTATTCTCTTTTCTCTACTGTTAAATGTTTAGGCCCCAAATGGTTTTTGTAAAAAGTGTGACCTATTTCATAAATACCAGTGCATTATTCCTTAACACCTAAAATTAGTTTGGACAAAACATAATTCCATATTTATTTCAGATTTAATAAATGGTTATTAAATATTATCTTTATCCACTGTTTGAGGTTGTTCGAGTCACCTATACAATTCCAATGATGTGGGTTTCAATTTTAGAATAGCCTCTGGAATATTTGTTATTTATCTGACATTTTAGTTTCTATGTTGGACAACTTTTATATTCCACTTTCATTTAAATTTGAATTTGACTTAGGAGTTGAAATGCAATATGATGCTAATGATGATTGTGCACTATTAATCATGATGACATGGCCTCATCAAAAGGGTGATCTCTGTAGCTTAATACAGGGGGTGTTACAAAAGAAAATTCATGTTCATAATCAGAGGAGTAATAAATATCATTAAGGATTTGAACATATGATCTTCCACCGAATAAACCAACTAGCATCAACTACAAGGAGTAATCAACACTACTAGCAACCCACAGGTACCAATCTGAGGTTTTGAAACAAAGATCGGATACAAGAGATGAACTAGGGTTTGAGACAAGATGCTGCTGGTGAAGATGTTGATGGAGATTGACCCCCTCACGATGAGAGGATCGTTGGTGATGACGATGGCTGTGATTTCCCCCTCCGGGAGGGAAGTTTCCCTGGCAGAATAGCTCCGCCAGAGCCCTAGATTGCTTCTGCCCAGGTTTCGCCTCGAGACGGCGGCGCTTCATCCCGAAAGCTTCCTTCTAATTTTTTTGCATGTCAAAACCCTCCATATAGCAGAAGATGGGCACCGGAGACCTGCCAGGGGGCCCACAAGCCCTAGGGGCACGCCTAGGGGGTAGGGCGTGGCCCCCATTCTTGTGGCCTCCTAGTGGGTCCCATCTGGTATTTTCTTCGCCCAATATTTTTTATATATTCTGAAATAATTCTCCGTAAATTTTCAGGACTTTTGGAGTTGTGCAGAATAGGTTTATCAGATTTGCTCCTTTTTGGTCCAGAATTCGAGCTACCGGCATTCTCCCTTTTCATGTAAACCTTGTAAAATAAGAGAGAAAAGGCATAAGTATTGTACCATAATGTGTAATAACAACCCATAAATATCAATATAAAAGCATGATGCAAAATGGACGTATCAGTTTCTTCTTGGGCACCATGGATGAAGACGATGACGATGATGATGGAACTCGACGCGCTGCCTTACAGCTTCAGGTTCGCACAAGCGATTCCCCTACCTGGCGCGCCAAAGATGTCGTGGGAGAACACGATCACCTATGGGTCCATGAGCCCCTTGTGGTTCGGCAAGGGGAAGATCACGTTGCACAAAGAGTAGAAGCCATAGAAACAACACGACGGTGGTGACTTAGGTGGATTTTACCCAGGTTCGGGCCGCTGGGTAGCGTAAAACCCTACTCCTTCTTTGGTGGATTGAGTGGAAGAACACCACGAGCATGCAGCGCCCAAGCCTGGCAAGATCGCCTCGGGGAGAGCAGCTACGCGCGTACAAATGCGTGAGGGTCCGCCCCCTTTGCTAGGTCGCCTTGGACCTCCTTTTATAGCTTAAGGGGTAACCACAATGGCAAAATTGTGTTCATCTACTGATTAGATAGCTAACAGTGCCATCATACCTAACTCTGGTAGTTAGGACAAAGAGCATTAAATGCACTACTAGGTGTCATGCTGAGGGCGAAACCCGGTAGGCCTGCTGAGCCGCTTAATCTTCTCTTGCTTATCATCTTGACAAGCCTTTGGACGGGTGTCACTTGGATAAATCTTGTCTTCCAACGGGCCGCCACGTGCTTAGCAGTGGTCACTTAATCACTTCGGGGCTCGACACCGCACTGATAAGTGACTTGCATCATTGTGCGGTGGAGCGGTGGTGCCTTGGTGGGGAGCCCCGCCCCTGGCGGACCCGGCAAGCTTGCCGGGGAAATCTTGGACTTGCCCCTGAGGCGGCCTCGACCCGGCCAGGCTCTCCTGCCCGACAAGGGAGACCTTCCCAAGGTGATATTCTTCTATCTTGCTTATTCTTGGTCTTCTTGATCCGGTCTTTGATCTCACAAAGAGCTGCTTCTCTGGCTTGGCCCTGGTTCGTAGTGTTGATGTTGAGTAGACGATGCCAGCGTGCCTGTGTGCAAGTCTGGGCAACGAACATGAGTGTTTGTTGCACCGACAGCGTGTCGGACTCCACTAGCTTGGAGTGGAGGAGATGCCCTTGCCCCAAATAATGAGCACGAGTGAACGATTTCAACCCACGAGTGAGGTACAGGACGCAGTTGGCGGGGAACTTGGCATTCACCCAAACGCAGCCGTTGCAGCAGTCGTTCACATGCAGCCATAGGCCAAGTGGTTGGTCGACCTCCATCACCCAGGCAAAGGGATGGGGGAGCTCCAGCCAACGTCGCGGCGGGTCGAGCAGCTCAACAACGAACTCGAGCATCGTGTCTTCCGTATGGCCGTCTATCAGAGTGTCGGTGCAACAAACATTCGCGTTTGTCGACCGAGCTCATGCACAGGCATGCTGACTATCATACATCCAGCACCAATGCACGACACAAGGACAAGTTAGAAAAGCCGCTATTCGTGAGATCAAGGAGAGCATTAAGAAGAACAGGGTGGCAGAAGGCCACCTTGGGAAAACCCTCCTTCCAGGCAGGAGAGCCTGGCCAGGTCGAGGCCGCCCCAGGGGCAAGTCCGGATTCGCCCCGGCAGGCCTGCCGGGGCTGCCAAGATCAAACCCCGCCAAGCTCCTTCAACAAGGAACCTCCACCAAGACGCCACTGCTCCACCTCACCGCACCCAATTCACTAATCTGTGTGGTGTCAAGGTGGTAAGAAACCAGGTGGATCCTCTCAAGCACGTGGCAGCATCAAGGAGAAAAGATTAGCTTTATTGACACCCGTCTAGGAGGCATGTCAAGACGATAAGAAGAGGCAGATGAGCGGCGCGACAGGCTTGCTGCGATTCGCCCTCGGCGCGACACCTAGCAGTGCATTTAATGCACTTTGTCCTAACTACCAGAGTTAGGTATGATGCATTGTTCGCTATCTAATCACACCCAAAATGATTGTTTTGCCACTTTGGTCACCCCTTAGCCTATAAAAGGAGGCCCGAGGCAACCTAGCAAAGGGTTCAAACACTTCGACCCCCTGCATTTGTAAGCTCATGTTGCTCTCCCCGAGGCACCCTTGCCGGGCCAGAGCGCGTCGAGCCTTCGTCCACGTCCAGATTAATCCACCAAAGTAGGAGTAGGGTTTTACACTACAAAGCGGCCCGAACCTGGGTAAAAGAGAGAGACTCCATCGCCGTTCCATCCCCCACTGCTTCTGCTCTTTGTACAACACGGCCGTCCCCATGCCGAACCACAAAGGGGCACCCCTGCCCCATAGGTGATCGTGCTTCCATGCATACATCTTTGGCGCGCCAGGTAGGGGGCGTCTCTTTTGTGAACCTGAAGCAGTGGCTAGCGTGTCAATCTTCGTTGACCTTCGTCATCCATGGTTCCCAAGAAGAAGAGTGGAGCTGGAGTGCATCCTTCCTCCTCTAAAGCTTGGTTACCCATGGCTGTGGGCGCCACGGCCGCCGTGGCCGCCGCAGATGGAGCCGGTGAGGCAGGCGGTGCTACTAACACCCCTGTTGTGGTTGGGGCAGGGGGGCTGCGTGCACGACTCAGCCTCTTCAGCATGCCGTCGATCAATCTCCCGCCGGTACGGGTCACAGAGACACACAACTTCCTCCTGCTCATACCACCAGCACATTCAACCAACGCGACATCGATGCCCGCTCTGGTGTGGGCCGAGATCCATTAACAGCGCCACCCGAGGGGGCAGAGACAGGGTGTGCGCTCCGTCCCGCGTCGGGTGAGCGCAACAACACCCCGAGCGGCACCATCGACCCCCAGCGACCGCGCCCACACGGGAAGGGCCTGGCTGACCAAGAGCCTAGTTAACAAGAACAACTTTGGCCACGACAAGTCCCTTTGGCAACTGGTCCGAGGCGGCGAGAGCCCGACGGCGCTCCTTCTGGTTCATCCAAAAGTCGAGCGGTGTCGCGCTCTGCCTCCCACGCCATGCCAAAAACAGCTGCTGAAGCAGTAGCAAGAGCTCAGCTGCTGTTGGACTTCCCTCTAGCAGCAGACCGGATGGATGAATGGAGAGCTACCATTCAAAGTCTCCTTGGGTTCGCTGAGGGTAACAAGCTACCATGCGCGGAACCATCGCGATGCTCGCAGGCAACACCGGCGACTCCCACTGGTGGCCAAGACGGGAGGACCGCACCCATTATGCAGTCCCCACCACGGCAACTCTCCCAAGGGCCACCACAGCGAACTCAGCGATCACCTGACGATGATGAACGCGATGAGGCATCAATGGCCTCGTCTGATCCGCAGCTCCGGCGTGATCAACGTGAAGTGTTGACGAAAAGGAAGAAGGAAGACGCTTGCGTCACCATCGAGCGGCATCGCGAGACATGCCGTCAATCCGACAGGCGCAATGGGGTTGTTGTCGACGAACCCGCGCCCAGTGCTGGCAGTTAACTACCTTACGAGGTTGGGTGCCCGGCCTTCTAACATGAGATGCGGCAAGTCCAGTGGCCATCATCTCGCACCTTCAGGCCTGACCTGCCGGAGAAGTACGATGGAAAATTGAACCTGGCAGAGTTTTTGGGTATCTACATGATTGCCGTGCAAGCCGCCGGGGAAAGGAGGAAAATGTGCTCGCCAACTACTTCCCACTGGCCCTCAAGCCAAACGTGAGTTCCTGGCTGATGCACCTGCCGGAGGATTCCATTTCCTCTTGGGCCGACCTGTGCAACTAGTTTGTAGGCGCCTTCACGGGTGGCCATCAAGAACCAGGGCAGCCTAGTGACTTGAAAACCCTTCTGCAGAAAGAGGGGGAGAGTTTGCGCAAGTATCTACAGAGGTTCAGCCAAGTGCACCGCAACATTCCTAAGATACACCCGGCAGCTGTGATTGCCGCATTTCATACGAATGTGGGCAACCGCAGAATGCGGGCAAAGATGAATGTTCATTTGCCCAAGACCGTCAATGAACTCTACACGCTGGCAGATAAATGTGCTCGTGCTAAAGAAGGGAGAAGACTTCCCGGGGAAGAAGTTGGCGTCGAAGTCGATTCAGAGGATGACGACGACACTGCCGCCCCCAGGAAGAAGAACAAGAAGCGCCACAAGAAGCGGAAGGACAAGGCAGTGATGGTCGTTGAGAGTGCTGGTGATCTCAGCACCGGCAAGAAGGCAAAATGTGAGACGGCCGGCAAGGAAGTCACCACAGTTGCACCTCCAGTATCAACTCCTCCAGCTCCACAAACTTCTGCCGAGGCATTTGCAGATGCCCTCCTCTCCACATCGTCTACGCACACCAGAGCAACAAGCCAGAAGACCACTTCAGGAGCTCCCAGAGATCATGCTTAGAGTGCCGTATAGCACTATACGTTTTCAAACTTTTTGGTAACTTGTTGCCAAAGGGGGAGAAAGTGTATAGATCATAGGCTTCTAGAGAGAGTGCCTCTTGCTTTTTGTTGGTTTCATTTGCTACTCTTGCTACTTTGGTTGTTTGGTTGTTTCTATGCTACAATTTGTGTTATGCTCGTGAGATACTTATGTGATCATGTGTTTGATCATATTATGCTTAATGTGTACTTGCATGATTATATCCATGAATGTTTGTGTATGATCAATCACTTGTATCCTTGGTGATGAGTGCATGTTATTCAATTCTTATCATTTTGAGCGCTCCACCAAGATGTATGTGACATGGAAGAGTGACCCATGATCCTAATCGATTGTGCATTTGCATTCAAAAGCAAATTTTAAATAATGCACAAATTTAGGGGGGATCTCTTGCTTATCACATACTTCTCAAAGCGACGATGTATTTCATTCATATTATCATTTGTCGAAGCTTTGATCTATATGTTGTCATCAATTACCAAAAAGTGGGAGATTGAAAGTGCAACTAATCCCCGGGTGGTTTTGGTAATTCATAACAACATATAGCTCATTGAACTAATATCCATTCGAGTCTAATGTTTCAGAAAGTTCAATGGATGGCATGGCATGGACTAGAGATGTGGACCCCTCGAAATGCTAAGGACACATATTGGCAAAAGCTCAAGACTCTTCATTTCTATTTTAGTGATCCAAGATCACATTGAGTCCATAGGAAAGCCAATACTATTAAAAGGGGATGAGGTGTTGCTTAATGGTCTACTTGCTCAAAATGCTTAGTGATATTGCTCCAAAGCCCTCAACCACTTTCTCACTTCCAAATATGTCCAAAACCCAAAGTCAAACTCGGCCCCACCAAAATCTTCCATCCGGAGCCACCGAGTTCATATGACATAGCCACTGCCAGAAACCCTAACAACTTGGTCACACCAATACGGATCTCGGTCTCAGCGAGATGGCCCTGCAAACTCTCTGTTTTCCTTTTGTAACATTTTGGTCTCACCAAAGTGAGCGATCGGTCACACCGAGTTTGCTTGACCAACTCTCTGTTTGCTCTTTGCTGAAATCGGTCTCGCCGAGTTCAAGCAATCGGCTTCACCGAGATGAGGTCTTGCCCTAGCCCTACCACATCGGTCCCACCGAGTTGTTCCAGTCGGTCCCACCGAGATTCCTAACGTCCACATTTTGAACTGAATCGGTCTCACCGAGTTCTTCTATTCGGTCTGACCGAGTTTGGTCAAATGTGTGTAAAGGTTGGATTTTGTGTGGAGGCTATATATACCACTCCACCCCCTTCTCAATATGTGAGAGAGCCATCAGAACATGCCTACACTTCCAGCTTACATTTTCTGAGAGAGAACTGCCTACTCAAGTGTTGAGATCAAGATATTCCAATCCTACCACAAGAATCTTGATTTCTAGCCTTCCCGAAGTTGCTTTCCACTCAAATCATCTTTCCACCATATCCAAATCTGTGAGAGAGAGTTGAGTGTTGGGGAGACTATCATTTTAAGCACAAGAGCAAGGAGTTCATCATCAACACAACATCTATTACCTTTTGGAGAGTGGTGTCTCCTAGATTGGTTAGGTGTCGCTTGGGAGCCTCCGACAAGATTGTGGAGTTGAACCAAGAAGTTTGTAAGGCCAAGGAGATCGCCTACTTCATGAAGATCTACCCGAGTAAGGCAAGTCCTTCATGGGCGATGGCCATGGTGGGATAGACAAGGTTGCTTCTTCATGGACCCTTCGTGCGTGGAGCCCTCCGTGGACTCGCGCAACCGTTACCCGTCGTGGGTTGAAGTCTGCATCAACGTGGATGTACGATAGCACCACCTATCGGAACCACGCCAAAAATCTTTGTGTCATCACTGCGTTTGCATACTCCAAACTCTTCCCTTTACCTTCATATGCAATGCTTTACTTTCTACTGCTACACTCTTAGAATTGCATGTGTAGGTTGATTGCTTGACTTGTGCTAAGTTGCTAAAATCTGCCCATAACTAAAATTGGGAAAAGGTTAGATTTTTATTTGGTCAAGTAGTCTAATCCCCCCCTCTAGACCTACTTTTGATCCTACAAGTGGTATAAGATCTTTGGTCTCCATTTGCCTTGATTTCCATAGGTTTGGTGATCATAGCCTTGGTTTCACAACCTAGGAGAGTATGGCGTCAAGCGAGGGAAATTATCACCGTAGAGGTCCTTACTTTGATGGTACTAATTTTGCTAGTTGGAAGCATAAGATGAAAATGCATATTCTTGGTCATTACCCCGCCGTTTGTGCTATTGTGCGCACTGGCTTGCAAGGTGATTTCTTCAAGGATGGAAAAGAACCGGATCGTGAAGCGTCCGCGGAAGAAATGAAGATGTTGCAATACAATGCTCAAGCTTGCGATATTCTCTTCAATGGATTGTGCCCCGAAGAATTCAGCAAAAGCAGCCACCTTGAGAACGCAAAGGAAATTTGGGATACTTTGGTTGATATGCACGAATGTACCGAGTCCATCAAGGAATCCAAATTGGATGTGCTTCAAAGTCAACTTGACAAGTTCAAGATGAAGGATGGTGAAGGAGTTGCTGAGATGTACTCTAGGCTTGCTCTCATCACAAATGAGATTGCCAGCTTAGGAAGCGAAGAAATGACCGACAAATTCATCATCAAGATCAAGAAGATCATAAGAGCCTTGGATGGAAAATATGATACCGTGTGCACCTTGATCCAAATGATGCCCAATTACAAAGATCTTAAGCCCACGGAAGTCATTGGTAGAATTGTTGCTCATGAGATGTCACTCAAGGATAAGGAAGAGCTCCACAACAAGTCTAGTGGTGCTTGCAAAGCTTCAAGTGATACTCCCACAACATCAAGTGAGAAACAAGTCTTCAATGAAGAATTGAGCTTAATGGTGAAGAACTTCAACAAGTTCTACAAGAATAGAAGCAAAGAGAGAAGCTCCAAGTCAAGTTCTTACAATGACAAAAGATCTTCTAGTCATGATTGTAATTGCTACAATTGTGGAAGACCCGGGCACTAGTCCAATGAGTGTAGGACTTCCTACAAGAAAAGAGAAGATTCACCAAGAACGAGAAGTAAAAGAGATGAATCACCACCAAGAGAGAGGAGTAGAGATGATCATTATGAACGAAGACCCTCTCATAGAAGCAATGATTCGGAAAGGAAGGACATGTCATCAAAGAGCTTCACAAGACGAAGATATCAAGCTCACATTGGTGAATGGGTATCCGGTTCCGACTCCGACAACTACTCCGAGAGAAGTTATCACCCCGACTCCGAATATACTCAATATGAAGGTGTTGCCGGTCTTGCACTTGTGTCATCCAACTCCTATGACATATTTGACTCACCAAATGAAGGAATTGGAAGATGCTTCATGGCTAAAGGCCCTAAGGTATCACACCCCAAGTATGTTGATTTCAATAGTGATGAAGATGATTTGCTAGGTGATGATGATTTACTTGTTGTCAACAATAGTGATGAAAACTATGATGAAATTGCTAATATTCATGCTAATCAAGATGAAACGAATGAGAATGATAAGAAGGAGATTGAGCATCTAACTAAAGAACTAAACACTCTTAAGTTAGCTCATGAAACAACTCTAGAGGATCATAGAGAGCTCTTAAAGACTCATGAGAAGCTACGCTTCGCGAAGCTAAATTTAGAGCAAGAGCATGAGTTCTTAAAAGCTATCAATGATGATCTTCAAAAGAAGAGTTCTTCTTATCTTGCCAAACATCTCCTCTTGTCTACTTATATGCCACAAGTAAAATGTAGCAATAAGAACAAGAAGGATTCTTCCACTAGTAGTAACAATAATCATGTTAAATCCAACATTGTTGCTTCTAGTAGTTCTCTTGATTCCACTAATGATTCTCTTAGCCAAGTTACACTTGAGCAAGAAAATATCTTATTAAGGGAATTATAGAGAAAGGTGTTTACAAGAGCCTTGCCGGAAGTAAGCAATTTGAGGAAATTGTATGCAAGCAAGGAAGGCACCGGAAGAATCAAGGTGTTCGTTTTGAACGAAAGTTCAATGCCTTTGGAGTTGAGTGGGAAGAAGATCAATACCCCAAGACGAAGTTTGTTCCTCAACAAGAGAAGTATGACCCCACTTCTTTCAAAGGAACACAAGTTCAAGATGATCTTCGGCCACTAGACCACAAGCTAAAAGGCAAGGACAAGCTTCAAGAAGAGATTGATTCATTTGAAGGAGCTCCTATGGCCATGGTCAAGTGGGTTCCCAAGACTACATCAAGTTCTACTTCATCAAGTACTACTACAACTCCAAGGATTCCCATCAAGTTGATGTGGATCCCAAAGAAGAAGAACTAGAGAGTTCTTGAGGGTGACTCCGCCAACATACTTCACTCACATTCATTTTGGCAAGGAAAAGTGCAATCAACTCCCATATCTTGCACTAGTTCATGGAGTCACAAACCCTCTTGTTGGTAAGACAAGGGACAAGGTAACCTAATGCTTTCATGGACATCATCATATGTGTGTTTCACTCTATGTTTATGGATATCCTTCTATGTTCCTTGTGGGACTAACCCATGTAGGTATTGAAAGTGCAACACTCCAATGGATTGCTCCAAATGATCTACATCAACATTGAGCATCCACATATTCAACATCTACATGAAGTCATCATCGACAAAGCTCAAGGTTAGTTCATCCCTCTTAGCGGGGATATCACATCTAGGGGGAGCTTTGCTCTAAAAATTGAGCTAAAGCAACTCTAACGGTGTGAACACAACAATGCTTTATGTAAAAGTGGTAACCCCACTTGTGCTTAAACGATGAGTATGACCTATGATCAAATGTTCTCATTTGACTCCTAAGTCAATATACTCATATATAGATGACCTAGTCATCGCCAATTGCTTGATAGATGCTAGAGTGTATGTGCATGCTTTGCCACATGTTTTATTTGCTATCTTATTGTGTGAGCATGTTTTGTTTTCTTTTGCCAAATGGATGGACAAGAATGCCTAAGTACTTACTCTAGCTATCTATGCTTTTTCTCGTCTCAAACTCTATTCATGCTACATCACAAAGTTTGAACAAGTCACATTCGGACCCTCCGGGTGAGGAGCACTCGGAGCCACCGATCCGTCAAGGGCTTAACTTCCAAAACCTCTTAACGATTTTCGGTCAGTCCAACTTATCCAACCCGGTCTCACCAAAATCAGTAAGTTGATCTAGGTTTTCATCTCGGTGCCACTGATTAGAACGATTCAGTCTCACCGTGTTGCAGCAACTGCTAGCAGTTTTGCATCTCGGTGCCACCGAGACGTTCCACTCGGCGCCACCGATAGCGCCTGGGTATACATATCTCGCGTACCCGTACGGTTGAAAATTACTTCAAACCGCACGAGCTCGCGCCCCAGCACTGCCGCCCCCTTGGTCTCCAGATCATCGCCATCTTCGCCAGTAACCCTCCGCTGCTGGCCTCCGCCGCCGTCAACGGGTTTCTTCACCGCCGTTTCCGCCGTAGCGATCCATCACCGAGTTAGGGTACGGATTCGACCCTTTATGCTATCCATTACTCCGATTCTTGCACAAAGTATAATGCCTTTGTTCTTATCACGTATGAGATCAATCTATCCAGCGAATAAATTCCTTAGAATGGATTTGATGCAAAAACTTAGGGTTAGGTTTCCGCCGAACCCATCTCGGACCGACCGATCTGAGGATTTCGGTCACACCGATTGGCCCTAGCCATTGCATAAGTACAACTCGGTCTGACCGATGTGTACTGATCGGTGAGACTGAAATCACTTTCTCTGTGAAACCCTAGCATCTCAGAGTCACCGAAGTGCATATCAGTCTGACCGAAACTGCATGTTTAGACTCTGTTAGTGCTTCGGTGTCACCGAGTTTGTCAAATCAGTAGCTCCGAAATGCTTTCTGCAGAAAACTAAAGTTAAGTTTTTGTCTCAATTTTTGCAAAAACAAGTTGTATTTTGTGATGCTCATCTACTCTATCCACACCCAACTATTCACAGGGTCAGTTGCAGCAATGTCAGAAGGCAGTGACAGTCAGAACAAGTCTAAAGCGCAGCTCAACCTTAGTGAGGGCTCTAGTCCCAATAGCAGCTATGATGAGGGGAGCAGAAGCACTCCTAGAAACTTGCCTAAGGCAGCTACTAGGCAAAGGAAGAAAAGAACTTCTGAAAGTGAAGATGAAGATTTTGTGATTGAGGAGGAAGTGACCTCCAAGAAGAAGGTGCACAAGAAAGAGTATGATGTTGCTGCTGCCACAAAGCTAGGCCTTTCCAAGAAGGCTCCTGCAAAGAGGACTCCAATGTCCAAGGCCAGAGCCTCAACTCAAGAAACAATGCAGTTTACACTTGAGCCCAGAGAGGAAGAAGAGAATGATATTGATGTGTATGGTAAGCATAGGAAGGATCACAACTCCATGGCTAATATGTACAAGCCAATCCCTGACAAAGCATTGGAGACACACAAGCTTGGTTCTTTATACTATCTGCTTGCTGGTCTGACCACCATGAACGCTATCTTGAGGCACACTCTATTGCCCAAGTCAGGAGATCACAGGATGATAGGTAGTCATTCCATCAATTTGCTCCATTTCTTTGATGTCCCAAAAAAATTGAAGGTCACGAGCTTGATTATAGAGACAGTGAAGAGGACAGCAGCAGACTAGAAGAGGTCTTGTGGATATGCCCCACACATTCAGACATTGATCAATTCCAAGGTGGGAACTGGGACATATCTACTAGACAGAGAGCATCTTCCCCTGAGGCCAGACTTTGAGGACAATGAGGTTGTCATGGATGCTTCACATCCTACTTGTGCAGATGCCCAGGAGAAGATAGAGAGAGCTAAGGCTACAAAAGCATCAAAGGCAGCAAGTGGCCCAGATGCTTCCGTTGCGAATCTCAAGACCAAGCAAGATCAACTCAGTTATCTGCTTGAGGCTACCATGAGAATTGAGAAGAGCTTGTCTACCTTGTCTCAAAATCAGGAAAGTCTTGAGAGGATTATTGAGAGAAAGTTCCATGACCTAGATGTGAAGGTCTCTGAGATTCAGACCATTGTGGAGAAGCTCCAAGAGGATGCTGAGGACAGGGATGATGGACCGACAACAGACACATTTGAGAGAGTGCCAAGGGCACAAAGATCTTCAGCTGTGCCAGTTGCCAGAGACTCGAGGACTACCACTTCAGCACCTGCAGCTACTGCCACAGTTGCACCTCTAGTATCAACTCCTCCAGCTCCACAAACTTCTGACGAGGCATTTGCAGATGCCCTCCTCTCCACATCATCTACGCACACCAGAGAAACAAGCCAGAAGACCACTTCAGGAGCTCCCAGAGATCGTGCTTAGAGTGTCGTATAGCACTATACGTTTTCAAACTTTTTGGTAACTTGTTGCCAAAGGGGGAGAAAGTGTATAGATCATAGGCTTCTAGAGAGAGTGCCTCTTGCTTTTTGTTGGTTTCATTTGCTACTCTTGCTACTTTGGTCGTTTGGTTGTTTCTATGCTACAATTTGTGTTATGCTCGTGAGATACTTATGTGATCATGTGTTTGATCATATTATGCTTAATGTGTACTTGCATGATTATATCCATGAATGTTTGTGTATGATCAATCACTTGTATCCTTGGTGATGAGTGCATGTTATTCAATTCTTATCATTTTGAGCGCTCCACCAAGATGTATGTGACATGGAAGAGTGACCCATGATCTTAATCGATTGTGCATTTGCATTCAAAAGCAAATTTTAAATAATGCACAAATTTAGGGGGGATCTCTTGCTTATCACATACTTCTCAAAGCGACGATGTATTTCATTCATATTATCATTTGTCGAAGCTTTGATCTATATGTTGTCATCAATTACCAAAAAGTGGGAGATTGAAAGTGCAACTAATCCCCGGGTGGTTTTGGTAATTCATAACAACATATAGCTCATTGAACTAATATCCATTCGAGTCTAATATTTCAGGAAGTTCAATGGATGGCATGGCATGGACTAGAGATGTGGACCCCTCAAAATGCTAAGGACACATATTGGCAAAAGCTCAAGACTCTTCATTTCTATTTTAGTGATCCAAGATCACATTGAGTCCATAGGCAAGCCAATACTATTAAAAGGGGATGAGGTGTTGCTTAATGGTCTACTTGCTCAAAATGCTTAGTGATATTGCTCCAAAGCCCTCAACCACTTTCTCATTTCCAAATATGTCCAAAACCCAAAGTCAAACTCGGCCCCACCAAAATCTTCCATCCGGAGCCACCGACTTCATATGACATAGCCACTGCTAGAAACCCTAACACCTCGGTCACACTGATACGGATCTCGGTCTCACCATGATGGCCCTGCAAACTCTCTGTTTCCCTTTTCTAACATTTCGGTCTCACCGAAGTGAGCGATCGGTCACACCGAGTTTGGTTGACCAACTCTCTATTTGCTCTTTGCTGAAATCGGTCTCACCGAGTTCACGCAATCGACTTCACCGAGATGAGGTTTTTCCCTAGCCCTAGCACATCGGTCCTACCGAGTTGTTCCAGTCGGTCCCACCGAGATTCCTAACGTTCACATTTTGAACTAAATCGGTCCCACCGAGTTCTTTTATTCGGTCTGACCGAGTTGGGTCAAATGTGTGTAACGGTTGGATTTTGTGTGGAGGCAATATACCCCTCCAGCCCCTTCTCAATATGTGAGAGAGCCATCAAAACGTGCCTACACTTCCAGCTTACATTTTCTGAGAGAGAACCACCTACTCATGTGTTGAGATCAAGATATTCCAATCCTACCACAAGAATCTTGATTTCTAGCCTTCCCCAAGTTGCTTTCCACTCAAATCGTCTTTCCACCATATTCAAATATGTGAGAGAGAGTTGAGTGTTGGGGAGACTATCATTTGAAGCACAAGAGCAAGGAGTTCATCATCAACACAACATCTATTACCTTTTGGAGAGTGGTGTCTCCTAGATTGGTTATGTGTCGCTTGGGAGCCTCCAACAAGATTGTGGAGTTGAACCAAGAAGTTTGTAAGGGCAAGGAGATCGCCTACTTCGTGAAGATCTACCGGATTGAGGCAAGTCCTTCGTGGGCGATGGCCATGGTGGGATAGACAAAGTTGCTTCTTCGTGGACCCTTCATGGGTGGAGCCCTCTGTGGACTCACGCAACCGTTACCCGTCGTGGGTTGAAATCTCCATCAACGTGGATGTACGATAGCACCACCTATCGAAACCACGCCAAAAATCTCCATGTCATCATTGCGTTTGCACTCTCCAAACCCTTCCCTTTACCTTCATATGCAATGTTTTACTTTTCGCTGCTATACTCTTAGTATTACATGTGTAGGTTGATTGCTTGACTTATGCTAAGTTCCTAAATTCTACCCACAACTAAAATTGGGAAAATGTTAGATTTTTATTTGGTCAAGTAGTCTAATCACCCCCCTCTAGACCTACTTTTGATCCTACATCGCCGCTTGCACTGATTGCCGGGCGGCAGCGACTACTGAGAAAACCGACAAGTCAGACGGGCCATACTACAAGATCCATAGGACTAAGGGTCATGATCTCTAAGACTGCAAGCAAGTCAAGCAGTTGGTGGAGAAACAGAAAGCTGAGTATGAAAGGTGCGACAAGGAGAGAAACCAGAATGGTACTGGCGGGAAGGGCCGTGGTGGTCGTAACGGATACCGTGGCAAGTCTGATCAATAGAAAGAAAAACCCACCAGAGGCCATGAAAGGAAAGAAAATGGAGATGACAGCGAAGAGGAAGATGATGAAACCAGTGATCAGGAGTTCCAGAAGGCTACCGAGGTGATGTGCATTGATGGAGGTGCATCTTTGCACTCCCCTCACCGCCAGCTCAAGCAGTGGGCACGTGAGGTTAGTGCAGCTGAACCAGTAGCAGGCGCTTGAGAACCACTCAAGTGGCCCCGCACGCCCATCATTTTTGACATAGAGGATCATCCAGACCGCACCACTATAGTAGGTTGTTTGCCATTGTTGGTCTCACCAACAATCCGCAATCTCAAGGTCACTAAGATGTTGGTTGACGTTGGGGCAGGCTTGAATTTGATTTCTCTGGGTGTGCTAAAGAAACTCCAAATTCCAGATGAGGATTCGAAGAAGACTAACACTTTCCAAGGAATCAACCAAGGAAGGAGCCAGCCGAAGGGAAAGATTACCTTGCCGGTAACATTTGGCAGGGAAATAAACTTCAGGACAGAGAAGATTCTGTTCGATGTTGTTGAAATTCCCCTACCATTCAACGGGATTCTTGGCCGGCCAGCTCTGGCCAAGTTCATGGTGGCGTCCCACTACGCCTACAAAACTTTAAAGATGCCTGGTCCTATGGGAGTCATCACCATCCTGTCGGACAAGAGAGATGCAGTTATCTGCGTGGGTAAAATGTATATAGATGCGGTTGCAGCAGAGGCCGTCAGGGCCCCAGCTCCCGCCAAGAAGGAGAAGAAAGTCAAGGAAAACGGCAAGGACTCCGTTAAGGACACTGGGAAGTGCATCTCTTCGGAGTATGCTGCACCCGGCAGCGGCTTGCCGAAAAGTTCAACAAGCAAGAGATCCAAGGCTGGTCCCCTGGCAACGAAGAAAGTTCCAGCTTGGTAGGATGGCACTGATGGTACCTTCACCATTAGTGCTACCCTTGGCGACAAATAGGAAAGCGTGCTTGTTACCGTCCTATGGGCGAATGTCGATGTGTTTGGCTGGCAACCATCTGATATCCTCGGTGTTCCCAGGGAGGTAATCGAGCACCACCTTGCTGTCTGTCCTCATGCCCGCCCCGTCAAGCAAAAAGTTAGGAAGCAGGCCCTGGAGAGACAATAGTTCATTGCTGAGGAGATCAAGAAGCTAGAAGTAGTAGGTTTGGTCCGAGCAGTACTGCATCCAACATGGTAGCTAATCGAGTGGTGGCGCGCAAGGCTAATGGGAAGTGGAGGCTTTGCATCGACTTCACTGACCTAACACAAGGCCTGTCCGAAGGATCCCTTCCCCTTGCCGCGCATCGATCAAATCGTTCATTCCACCTCTGGATGTTGTTTGCATTCCTTTTTGGACGCATACTCTAGGTACCACCAAATCGTCATGGCCAAAGAAGATGAAGAAAAGACTGCCTTCATCACCCCATGTGGCATGTACTGCTTTGTGCGTATGCCCTTCGAGCTAAAAAATGCTGGTTCTACATTCGCAAGGGCCGTGCAGATTGGGTTTGAGCCATAGCTGCACAAGAATATTGAAGCCCACATGGATGATATCATGGTCAAAACCAAAAACAAATCTTCACTCATAGAGGATTTAGAAGAAACCTTTGCAAATTTGCGGAAGATGAACATGAAGCTTTATCCAAAGAATTACGTGTTCGGCATTCCATCCAGCAAGCTTCTCTGGTTCTTTGTGTCCCGACGAGGGATAGAAGCCAACCCTGACAAGATCAAAGCAATAGAGCAAATCCAAGCCCCGAAGACAGTTAAGGATGTGAGACGCTTGACTGGCTGTGTAGCTGCACTGAGCAGGTTCATCTCTAAATCCGCTGAGCGCGCCCTGCCATTCTTCAAAATCTTGAAGAAGGCTGGTCCAGTAAAATGGGCTCCAGAGGCCGAGGCTGGGATGCAGGATTTGAAAGCTTACCTTTCCTCCACTCGAACCTTGGTCACACCCAAGCCACAAGAGTCGTTGCTGCTATACCTGGGAGCAACAAATCAAGTGGTTAGTGCAGCCTTGGTAGCACAGAGGGAAGCGGATAGTGGAGAAGCTACTGCAATGGAATCAGCCGGTGTTGGGCCAGCTTTACCCCCCGCAAGGCCTGCCGGCGGCAACGGGGGTGGGCTACAGATCAGCACTGACGAACAAGAGGGGGTGGCGAGGAAAAAAATGGTGCAATGACCAGTTTACTTTGTCAGCTCCCTCTTGCAGGGGGCTAGATCAAAGTACTCTGGGGTCCAAAAGCTGATCTTTGGCCTTCTCATGGCCTCGAGGAAGCTGCGCCATTACTTTCAAGCACACGAGATCACTGTTGTGACTCGCCTCCCACTACAGCGTATCTTGAGGAACCTCGAGGCCACCACCAAGGATAGTAGAATGGGCCCTAGAGCTATCGAGTTTTGCCTTGGAGTTTGAAAGCACAGCAACTATCCAAAGTAGAGCATTAGCAGAATTCATAGCAGAATGGATGCCAACTCTAGATGAAGAACTTTTGGAAACTGTCCTCCCCGGCAAGGAGGCCCCGTAGGAATGGATCATGCACTTTGATGGTGCTTTCTCGCTCCAAGCTGCTGGCGCAGGAGTGTTACTTGTTGTGCCCACCGGAGAACACCTGAAGTACGTCGGCCAAATGCATTTCCCTAGGGAAGATGCCACCAACAAGACAACAGAATATGAAGGGCTCCTTGCCGGGCTCTGGATTGCTGTCGAGTTGGGAAACAAGAAGTTAATCATACACGGTGACTCCCAGCTTGTTGTGAAGTAGGTGAACAAAGATTATTAGAGCCCGCTGATGGAAGCCTACGTGGAAGAGGTGAGAAAGATGGAAGAGCACTTCAATGGGTTGCAAACAGAGCATGTAACCCGTGTGGAAAACAGCATCGCTGATCACCTGTCGAAGTGCGCTACATAGAAGCTTCCTGTGGAACAAGTCACTTTTGTGCTTCACCTCATCCAACCAACAGTTTCTCCATCAGCCTTGGCCAGAAAAAGAAGGAAGCTCAACACCGACAAGCATTTCCTAGCAGAGCTCCCTGGAGCCACTGGTGAAAAGGCTGCCGGAGGAGATTCTGCGCTGGATGGGGAGCCACACCCTCAAGCAGGCTCCCAGGTTCTTGCCGTTGAAGAGAACGCTCCCACAACTGAAGAGATTCCTTTGGTCCTTTTCATCGAGCCTTAGGCTCCGGTATGGGCACAACACATAGTCCAATTCTTGCAAACTGGAGAACTTCCTGACGATCCAGAGCAATCTGAGAAAGTAGCCCAACAGTCAAGTATGTACCAGTTTGTGGACAACATTCTATACAGAAAGAGGCCAAACGGCGAGAAGTTGAAGTGCATCAGTCGAGAGGATGGACTAGAGTTGTTGGCAGTGATACATGGAGGCACGTGTGGCTTGATACATCTCCGTCGTATCTATAATTTTTGATTGTTTCATGCCAATATTCTACAACTTTCATATACTTTTGGCAACTTTTTATATTATTTTTGGTACTAACATATTGATCCAGTGCCTAGTGTCAGTTCCTGTTTGTTGCATGTTTTTTGTTTCATAGAATATCCATACCAAACGAAGTCCAAATGCGATAAAAACTTACGGAGATTTTTTTGAAATATATGTGATTTTTGGGATTGGAATCAACGCGAGACGATGCTCGAGGGGGCCACAAGCCCTTGAGGCGCGCCCCCTACCTAGGGCGCGGCCAGGGGGCTTGTGGCCACCCTGTAAGGCGGTTGGTGCCCTTCTTTTGCAGCAAGAAAGCTAATATATAGACAAAAATCGTGTTAAAATTGCAGCCAAATCGGAGTTACGGATCTGCAGGAATTTAAGAAACGGTGAAAGGCCAGAATCTAAGAATGCAGAAACAGAAGGAAACAGAGAGAGACATCCAATCTCGGAGGGGCTCTCGCCCCTCCGGCGCCATGGAGGCCAAGGACAAGAGGGGAAACCCTCCTCCCATCTACGGGGGAGGCCAAGGAAGAAGAATAAGTAGGGGGCTCTCTTCCCCTCTCACCCGGTGGCGCCAGAACACCGCCGGGGCCATCATCATGACAGCGAGCTACACCAACAACTTCGCCGCCGTCATCACCAACTCTCTCGCCCTCTATGCAGTGGTGTAACACCCCTTCTCCCCGCTATAATCTCTACTTAAACATGGTGCTCAATGCTATATATTATTTCCCAATGATGTATGGCTATCCTATGATGTTTCAGTAGATCCGTTTTGTCCTATGGGTTGATTGATGATCATGATTGGTTTGAGATGTATGTTTTATTATTGGTGTTGTCCTATTGTGATCTTCGTGTCACATAAGCATGAGGGATCCCCGCTGTAGGGTTTGCAATATGTTCATTATTCGCTTATGGTGGGTGGCGTGAGTGACAGAAGCACAGACCCGAGTAAGTCGGTTGTTTGCGTATGGGAGTAAAGAGGACTTGATACTTTAATGCTATGGTTGGGTTTTACCTTAATGATCTTTAGTAGTTGCAGATGCTTGCTAGAGTTCCAATCATAAGTGCATATGATCCAAGTAGAGAAAGTATGTTAGCTTATGCCTCTGCCTCATATAAAATTGCAATAATGATTACCGGTCTAGTTATTGATTGCCTAGGGACAAATAACTTTCTTGTGACAAAAAGCTCTCTACTAAAACTAACTTAGTTGTTTCTTTATCGAAACAGCCCCTAGTTTTTATTTACATGCTCTTTATTATCTTGCAAATCTATCCTACAACACCTACAAAGTACTTCTAGTTTCATACTTGTTCTAGGTAAAGCGAACGTTAAGCGTGCGTAGAGTTGTATCGGTGGTCGATAGAACTTGACGGAATATTTGTTCTACATTTAGCTCCTCGTTGGGTTCGACACTCTTACTTATCGAAAGAGGCTAAAACTGATCCCCTATACTTGTGGGTTATCAAGACGTTTTTCTGGCGCCGTTGCCGGGGAGTAATAGCGTGGGGTGAATATTCTCGTGTGTGCTTGTTTGCTTTATCACTAAGTAGATTTTATTTTCTGTTCTAAGTTGTTTTATATCTTTAGGTATGGATATGGAACACGAAATACCAAAAAAATTAGGTGCACATGCTACTCATGGAGATGGGAAACCTCCTAAAACCCTCGATGCTCGTTACGTGCAAAATATTAAACACTACTTTGATAATCATGAGAAAACCCCATTCAACTTGATAATGGGAGACACGTTGGATTAACGTGAATACTTTAGGGATTATCGCTTGAGTCAAAAAGGGAAACTATTATGGGATCAAATTCATATGTTGCATTGGTACGCTCAGAATTTATGCTTGAGATATGATAATACTTGTTGCTCTAGGATGAAGGCTCCACACCTTCCCTTTTCCTGTAAATTTAATGATAATGAAACCTTGGCTTCTTATGCTAATGGTATATATGATTACTATGATGTGGAACAAATAGAAGAATTTGTTGCTTTTAAGGGTGCTTATGAAATTGAATCTTTGTTTGAAAAGTGTGAAAATTATGATGATGCTATTTACAGACCTGAAAATTTTGCTATACTCAAATATTGCTATGAGAATTATGAATATAATGTCGATATTAATGAGTTTATTGAGAAAGTCTCCGCTGTCCAAAAAGAGACTAATATTTTTATTTACGTGTTCTTTATTATCTTGTAAACCTATCCTACAACACATACAAAGTACTTCTAGTTTCATACTTGTTCTAGGTAAAGCGAACATTAATCGTGCGTAGAGTTGTATCGGTGGTCGATAGAACTTGAGGGAACATTTGTTCTACCTTTAGCTCCTTATTGGGTTCGACACTCTTACTTATCGAAAGAGGCAACAACTGATCCCCTATACTTGTGGGTTATCATGGCTCACATCTGGGATCAAGAACACTTGTCGGGAAAGCTTTCCGGCAAGGATTCTACTGGCCCACCGACATCCGGGATGCAACTGAGCTCGTCACCAAGTGTGAGGGCTGCCAGTTCCACTCCAAGAATATCCATCAGCCAGCTCAAGCCTTGGAGACCATCCCTTTGTGCTGGCCTTTTGCGGTCTCGGGGCTCGACATCCTGGGCCCCTTTCCCCATGCTACCGGGTGCTTTGAATTCTTGTATGTTACAATCGACAAGTTTACAAAGTGGCCCGAAGTGGAACCGAGAAAGGTGACGGCGCAGTCAGCTATCAAGTTCTTCAAGGGACTGGTGTGTAGTTTTGGAGTGCCCAACGGGGTAATCACCGACAACGACACCCAATTTACAAGCCATGCCTTCATGTAGTACATCCAGAGCCTTGGGAGCAAGGTCTCTTTCGCCACTATTGCCCATCCAAGGAGCAACGGGCTGGCTGAGACACTGAAGTGTTGCAAGGGCTGAAGACAAGAACCTTTGATAGACTGCAAAAATGCGGCAGGTGCTGGTTTAATGAGTTGTTGGTGGTTCTTTGGTCAATCAGAACGACACCAAATCGAGCTACTAGCCAGACTCCCTTCTCCCTAGTGTACGGGGCAGAAGCAGTGCTCCCCATGGAACTCATATACGGGTCGCCTCGGGTACATGCCTACGGTGAAGTAGTGCAAGGGCAGCTACGGCATGACGATGCCATGCTCCTCGAGGAGGACCGTTTCCGGGCGGCTGTACGTGCTGCACGATACCAGCAATCCCTGCGCTGCTACCATAGCCGCAGGGTTCAAGCCCGAGGCCTTGAGGAAGGTGACCTTGTCCATAGGCGCGTTCAGTCCGCCAAGGGTTCAAACAAGTTGACACCGAAGTGGGAAGGCCCTTACCGGGTCGTACGTGTCACCAGACCTGGCGCAATCCGTTTGGAGACCAAAGATGGCATCCCAATGCAAAACTCATGGAATATTGAGCATCTTCGTAAGTTCAACCTGTAAGGCGTGGTTGTTGGGCCTTGCCCCGGTAGCCTGTTTTGTACAAGCATAGTCCCCTAGACATGTAACCCTTTGTACAAAGCCAGGCAAAGACCCTGTGCAAAGATAATAAAACGAAGCGCTGGCACAAAACTTGCATGCATGTTTACTTAAGTATGATTTTGCTATAATGACTAATCCTTTAAGGAGGATCATATGCTTTTGTTTTCTCCCCCACACTAACAGCATGGCCCCCGCCGCGGATGAACTCCCCGAAAGGAAGAAGTGAGAATGAGCTAGCATATTGATCCCTGACAACTCCCTCCTTATCGGGAGCGATAAGAAGGACAGCCAACGCAGATAAGTTCCCCTTGCCATCCACAATGCGTTCCTGTATGAAAAGCTTGTGCGTAGGAAAACCTTGTCGCCCCCAACATCTATGCTCCCATCCTTTGATTTGAAAATTTCTTCAGTCAGGGTGGTCGCAGTAGCATTTGGGGGGGGGGGGGACGCACGAGGGGCCGGTTTCCATCGATGCTCCTAACCCATCAGGCAGGGTTCAGTAGCAGTAATGGAAGGGGCCGGCAAGGTGTCTTGCCAGGGAACCTTGTTTACTTGAAAGTATTGAGGGACCATGCCTCAGCATGGATATGATACGTGCACAAGTGCTTGGCAGACATTCCTTTTTTCATTAATACGCGGATAAACAAGTAGGAATCATACGGGATACAAGCATGGATAGAGGATTACATAATTTGAACTAAAATTTGGCAAATTCCTACATCTTTTGATTTAAAAAAAGATAAGTGCCCCGTAATGCCTTTCTTGTCCCTCTCCTCCTAGGAGTTGCGTCGAGAAGGAAAGAGGGCAAAAGGAGCGCCTGGGCAGAAGCCCAGCCCGACCCCGTCAGGACCAGCGGGATGCCTCCTGACAAGATCAGGAGGGTGTCTCCCCGGCAAGAAGAACAGGCCAGGGACAGAGGGAGCGGCTAGGAGATGCCCTGGTCACCACCGCCTGGACCAGAGGAACATGACAAAAGGGACACCGGCAGGGAAGATGAAGCCAGAGTCCACGAGGAAGCTTGCCAAGGTCCAGCTGGTGGAAGCAAAGTCGACCAGGCCAAGCCCCCCCCGGCAAATCACTCTGCCGGGGGTCCGGCTGCAGATGGCGGTGCTGTCAGTGCCTAGCTGAGGGTGACAGTGCGACCGACGCTCAGCTGGAGTCTGAGCCGCTGTCCTCCCCCTCGGTGCTGCCATCTTCGTCGTCAGTGTCCTCTTCGTCGCTGTTGCTCGAGGAGGAGCTTTCGTCATCGTTCGAGCTCTTGGTGCAGCACCCTAAGCGAGCACCCGAACACCCAAAGACCTTGATGGAGAGTAGATCAGCCTCCATTAACTTAAAATGAAGAACGTGTCCCTCCGCCAAGCTGTGGGCACGTGCAAAAGTTTTCCAGCCACGCCGGAGAAGCATGACATGAGCTGTGGGGAATTCGGAGTCCACCAGCATATTGCCATTATAGCAATCTCTCATGTTCAGCTTCAACCCATGCGGCTTCTCAACCTCCATCACCCTTGCAAAAGGGCCAGGAAGCCGAAGACGATTGCGTGGGGGCTCGTGCACCCTGACGATGAACTCCAGTGGCGTATCTCCAACATGCCCTCCATTGAGGCCAGAGCCGCTGGGGGAGGAGCGGCAAGAGCACCACCACATCCTCCTCGGCCCCGAGCACCGCGCCGGCCATGACCACGTCCCACAGCTCTGCCTCGCGCACTAAATCCTGCTCCTGTGTCCTTGGCTAGGGGAGAGATGCGGTGCCGAGAGGAGGCCCTTGTCGCCGCCGCCGAAGCTCGAGCGCGCCCTCTTCCCCTCACCATAGTGGGAGAAGGGCACGAGAAGAAGAAGACACTACAAAAAAATACACTTCCGTGATGATATGTGTTTGTCACAGTAGGTCACGTTTTCTGTCATGCATGTACATCCATGACAATTTTATGACAGAATCAAGATAGTCATACCTGTGCTGTCGTAGAAGTGTTCCATGACAATAACAAAATTATCATCACGGAAGTGTCCACTTCCATGATGATAAATGGCGCGTCATGGAAGTCCTTTCGTCAAGGGTAACCAACATGTGGCATCCACCGTAACGGGTCACCGTTAAGCTATCGGGTTCCGGTTTGGATCCGATAACCCGTTAACAACCAGGACCAATGGGGATTTTCCATGTGTAAAATCATCATTGGCCGGAGGAAACATGTGTCGGCTCCTCGGTGGGCCAGATGTTGTCCATCCAATGGAGGAGATGTGCCTATGATACGTCGACACATGGCAGGGCCCAATAGAGGCCCATATAGGTTAAAAAGGCCAGCCCTGTCAAAGGCCCATAGAATTTACTTAGGTACTAGTGGGCCAGCCCACTAACGTCCTTCTTAAACATGGCCCATTTAAGGCCCAAAGCCAGATCTGGCCCTTTATTTGTTCGCCGAGTATTTGGGCCCAATTACGGCCTAGTGACATTTTGGCCTGTTAGAGGCCCGATGTAGACATGGGCCCATTTCAGCCCGGTGTGTCTTTCGTCCTGGGAATGGCCCGTGCTGCCCATGGGCCATATATGGTCCGACGCGACATCTGACCCACTAACAGCCCGTGATCAAGGTGGCAACAGTTCAGCCCAACGTGACTTTGGGCCTGTTAAAGGCCTGTCGTATAATTCGGCCCGTTGATGCATCTACTAAGCTTTCGGCCTCTTAAAGGCCCATGATATCAGTGGGCCAACTAAGGCCCAAGATATGTTTCGGCCTGGTAATGGCTTGTCATATAATTGGGCCAATAATGGCCCGACCTATATTTCAGCCTGCTAAAGGCCCATGGAAGACTATTAAAAATTGAGGCCCAACATGCATTTCGGCCTGCTAAAGGCCCATGGTATCTTCTGGGCCGTAATAGGCCAGAAGAATACTCAGCCTGTTAATGGCCCGAAGCTACATGGGCCCAACTAAGAGCTGGGTTCACTAAAGGCCCAACTAAACATTGGGCCGAATGGAGGCCCATGTAAGTTGTGGGCATGGCGTAAAGTGTGAAGGCCCCAATGGCCTTTCAGGCCCAAGAAAGTTGTAGGCCGGCCAAATTGTGGCCCGCTAAAATGCAGGCCTGTTAGAGGCGAATGTTTTGGCCCGGTCGCCTACATCAGATTTTTGCCTTTTTTCCAGATAGCGAATGATGGCATATATGGTAACTAGTAGGAATTAAGAACAAACCTACTCTATACAATAAAGAAATTATGGCATAGTAACTTAGAATAAACCTACACTATACAATAAAGGATTTATGGTATATTACATCCACTGGGCATCGAAGTTCGCCACCAGTGATCATAAAGCGCAACGAAGAAGCAGATTACAAAAATTGGGCGCCATTGCAGCGTAACAAAATAATAGTGAACCAAGACCACTTCCAGGACAGTTCAAGAAAGGTTAGCCTTGCGCGAGAGCTGCTACGCAAGCTGCTGAGCAAGGCTGTGAGACTGGCCTAGCATGTCGGTCATAGCTTCCAGCTGTAGCTGTTTAGCAATGAGGTTCTCATTAGAGTTCTTCGCGATCTTCCTTAGAGATAGGACTTCAAGTCAAAGTTGAGTTGCAGAATGCCTTTCTGCTTGAACTTGGGACTGAAGAAGTCGAACTGATTCAGATAGCGAATTCTGTGAGCTTGTTAGACTGCTAGTCTCAAGTAACTTGAACACTGCATCAAGACATGACTTTGGGGTTGTCTCACTATCTTCAAGATGTTTTGCCTTCTTTGCTGCAATATATGTCGGGTTTGTCTCACAGCCTTCAGCAGACTTGTGCATGCCATCAGGCATATCACCCTGAAACAAGCAGAGAGATGAAAGGTTTTGCACGTGTATAAACAAAGATGGTAACTGTGCTGTCAATTCCATCCAATATCAAATTAGAAAATAAAGAGTCAGTTCAACATATCAATAGCATAATTTGGCATTGTTCATAATGCAGGCAGCTTCACCACACTACTGGATTACCATGTCAGCAAAACAAGCATAGATGGAGGGCAAAGACAATCATTGTATCTATTTTGCTTAATATGCATGGCATGTTGTTCATATCATCAGCCACATCAATAAGATAAAACAGGAGATGACAAGGTGCAAACGTGGGCGGCTTCACCACACACTGGATTATAGATCCACAAAAACAAGCATACATATAGGCAGTATTGAGTAATGTGCATGGTATGAATAAGGAATTTGGTTTTACAACTAAAACTTGGAACTTACAAGTGTTGCGAACATGCATTTTGATAGAAACAGGAAACTAAATAGCAGTTGACGATAGGGAGTATGAGCAAATTAAATAGCTGTTGAGGATAAAGACTTTAGAAGGACTGACTTACATTAACAGTTAACACCGGCTCTATAATGCCCTTCTCCATGTCAAGGGAAGGATAACTCAAGAATTTCAGCACAGAAACTTCTTCATAAGCATTGCATGTACTCTGCATTTTGTAGAGAGTAATTATAGATATGATAATACTGGAAGGGATAGAGGACAATGAAGATAAGATGCAGATTGATGCTACATAATCAACTACCAATCCATGTAAGTACAATTGTTACAGGACAAAATGTACTGACAAGAGCAATGGGCTACACTTCTGCACTGGCATTGTCTGTGTATTCAATTTTTGGTAAGATTAAATATAGATCTGATATTTTTTAGTAAATGGTGGATGAGGGAGATAAGATGCATAATGCTACACAATGAACCAATCCCTCCTTCCCATAATATAAGAGTGTTTTGTACACTGTTGTACTGTACATATTATGGGACAGAGGGAGTAGCTGTTAATGTAAGTACAGTGATAGACGACGTTCAGTCCTTACAAGAGGACTGCAGAGCTAAACCTCTTCAAAAGCATTGGGTTGATTCTAAATTTATGTAAGAGTCGATACAGATCTTATAGTGTCCACCAAATGGAGGATAATGAGGCTAACATGTGCAGTGATGCTACATAATCAACCAGCTATGAAAGTAAGTATGGTCATACAGGGCAAGAGGTACTCACAAGAGCAATGCAGTGTGCAGTATAGTTGCGAGATTCTGTGGTCCCTTGAGAATAAATGTTCTTCTGCAAACAGTTTTCATACAATTGAGATGGTAAGGCACATGCAGAAATGTAGTTCAAATTGTGATGTGATATCATAGACAGTACCTTACGCTGCAGACGATATCAATGTGTAACAAGATTATTCCAGTCACTGTCTGATAAATGTAGCATCGAAGACTTTACAGAAATTTCATTTAGAGGCTTGCCATCAAAGTGTGCTCGCCTCAGGTAGGAACGATACTTCATCAACGAGTGCTTGAAAAGCGCAACCAACCCTTGCTCGTCTTGACTATCCAGTTTGGTCCTCGCCAATTTAAAAGAATGAAATCTTGTGTCTTCTGTCAGCAGAAACATATGCACTAATTACCATGAATAACATTAGTACATTACTTACACGTAAGTTGCGGAGGAAGATTGGAAATTGTTCTGTGTCTGTGGTATAATCTTTTCCATGAAGGAAATATGCGCACAAAGTTCTTGACAACAATATAAGCTTCGTCTTCTAAACTGGGAAGAAGTGGAACAAGGGTCCTATTTGCTGCAATTGGGGCTTGCTCTCGTTCGAAAAGGGATTTGGCAATTGGATTTGGTGTATTCTTTGCTGGAATGGGGGTTTTGCGTCATAGAGCTAGTGCTATGTCAACTGGCATCATCATACTGTTTGCTGCAGTTGGGGTCTGCTGAGTTGGGGCATCAAAGATGACCAGTGTAGTAAGGCTAGAGTCTGCTAGAGTTGGGGCCGTGTTTTGAGGGTCTGGTCATATTGCAACTACACCTAATGGGCTATTTGATTTATCAGGTGTCACTACCTTTTCCAAATACTTTGTTCGTGCTCCTCCGCGATTAGCAATCACCCTATTCCTTTTAAACATCTGATACACAAGAACAACATCTGAATGGATAAATATGGTATGATGACAGATGGAATATGTACTGAAAATGGATAGGCAGGGCGTATTCACATACACGATGTGTAAACTAAGCTAATGGTAGTGAAACAAAGTAGAAGCAATGCAAAGCATCAGTTGCAAGATATGTGCGACCAATATAACCTTGGAAAGTTAGAGCAAGCACCTTGATGTGTGAATAAGATAGGGCATCTACCTCTGACTCCTCCACTAGGGAGCTACATTGACTTAGGTCTCCCTCTAGCTCAGAATCATTGTTAGGATCATATTCTGAGCACGAATCTATAGGTGGAGAGCGTTTGCATTGCATTGCATCCAGACTTGATTCCAGTCCCTAAATGCCAAGTTTGACAGCCATGGCATTGTTCTGCTTTATTATTTTCATGCGCGCAAGCTCATAATCATGATGATGCTGTTCAGTATCTGAGATTCATGAAAACATAAAGAGTAGTCAGATTATCTATGGAATGCATTGTGGATTCAACTCGGAGAGTGTCTCCCTACAAACCCCTGCGTATACAAAGTTCATCCCCCAACCGTGCTGACCAGACCACACAGAAATACAAACCTCTTATGTCTCTATAATAGGCGGACACACATTTCAAAACTGAAGTAGGAACATTAGAATCATATCAAATTCATATTTGAACAAATAAACTAAGGAATTATGAGTGGCATAATGTTTAGCTTCAAGGCTGGAGTGCTGGTAGTGCGACAAAAAGCAAGTAGGCAGATTGTATTCCATGTAAAAGATCGTAGTCTATGTAAATGGTGGATATGACACTTTCTTTCTATACAATGCAGTGTTCGTTGCCCACACATGATGGAAGAGATCACACAGAGAAATACTATTCACTCATGTCTGCGGTTCCAGTATTTTGAAACAGGGTGGTCCACCCTAAAAGAATATTGACAACAAATATGACAAGGCAAGCATAGAGGTATTGAATTAATCATTACTTGTGAGCTTACTACGACAAGTATGCAGAATTGTAACTGCAGTAAGAGACCGTCCAAAATCCGAATCAAGAAGTTGGTCTAGCACATATTGTTTGCAACTAATCGACGTGAATAATTGGATATCATATCCAATGAGTAAGAAAGACAAGTAAAATTGTCAACAAACCTGGCCTGTAGTAGTAATCTGTGTCAATGTCACTATGACCAACAATCCAACATGACTAGTGTCTGTTCCTAGGGCCGGAATTTTGAAACCCTATGAACTTTACAGGTACTAAAGATTAATGAAATATCTGAACCATTAAGTGTAGGTAGCACTCAGTACACAACAAACCCTAATGACAATCCTGCCTAATAAGTAATGAATCAGTTAGAAAATGGGTGATGAGGAGTGGCTGCTGAGTGTTGAGGACGTATCTCAGGATAAATCAGGTTGGCTTAGTGGGTGCTGCACGCTTGAGCCCTCAATGGACTGGGAAGGTAGGCACGGCGGTGCGCCCGGGCAGCGGTGACGCTGTTGGGCGAGCGTCTCCTGACCTCCTGTTAGTCCGGCGTCACCTCCTAGAGTCATGTCGTCCGAGGACAGCAAGTCGCCGGCGAGGCAGGCGGCTGGGGGCAAGTAGAGATCGGAAGCACAACAAAACAAAGGGGAATCAGGGTCTGGGCTGACCCAAAATCCCAGGGTGGGCCGCGGCCCACCGTGGGCACCCTATAGATCCACACCCCAGCGGCATACATCCATTTTCGAAACTAAATTAGGAACATTTAGCTGACCAATTAAACAACTCTATTTTAATAATATCAGATTCGTATTTGAACAACTAAGCTTGTTTAGCTTGATGGGTGGAGTAGTGCTATTATGACACGAAGCACGTAGGCTGATCGTATAGTGATCATAAAAGGGGGTAAACCCTAAGCATGATCAATTAAACCCTATTATGACTATGCCATGGCAGATTTGAAGCTGCAAACCGCAAAAATGCTATTTAGCAACCATTGTTTGCTTCGAACTAAGAACTAAATTTTAAGAGCTGAAAAGAAAGTACAGTAACCAAGTTACGATCTATTTTCTGGTTGAGATCAAAAAGTTGAGCAGATATGAAGTAGTACCACCTCTCTTGCGGCGGCGTGTAGGCATTGGGGGTGCGATGGTTGTCGGTGGCGTTGAAGCAAATCTACGACGGTAGACAGGTGCATCGGGGGATAAGTCCTGTGGTGGTGGACGAGAAGGTCATGGGAGTGGCCCCGGCAAGGAGGACGACGGCGCCGATGAAGCGAGAGGACGCGATGCAAGGCTCCTGGTTCATCGTCGTGGATGAGAAACATCCATCTCTAGCAGTGGATGACGTGGTCTTGGTAGGTGCTCCGGCATGGTGGAGGATGGCGGCGCTGGATGGGGTGGAGGACGGTGGCGATGGATGGGGTGGCGGACGGAGGAGGCTGGTGTGGGGATGGTGTTCTAGCGCGAACGTTGTATGAATGGGAAAATGGAGGGAGAGGTACGGGGAACCATGTTTTTGGGACGCGCCTGTCTGAAATATGGGAAAGTTATGAACTTAGCCCCCATTTAAAATTTGGAGGTTTCGTCAGTTGGGGATAGGACGGTAATCTCGCATCTCCCCCAATATTTTCCCAGAGCGATTTTGTGTGAGGAGATGGTGTTTTGGCGCCCACAGTGTATGGACGGGGCTGATAAGTAGGGCGGTTGTGTCATGTCTGAGTGAAGTTACAAACCTGCCCCTATTAAAAATATTTGCCTGCATCGATTTCTGTCGAGTCGAGTTTGTTTTGCCGCCCACCGTGTATGAATGGGGAAATGGAGGGAGAGACAAAGGTCTTTCGGACGAGCTTCAATCAAATGTGTTTTGCCGCCCATGTTTGGCACCCACCGTGTCTGAATGGGCTCAGAGGCGGTCGTGTCATGTCTAATTGAAGTTACTAACCTACACCTATTGAGAGCAGTGGACATCAGGCCGATGGATTGTCCGTATAAGCGGTAGACAGTAATTTCCATCTCGCAAACACTGGCTTCGGGCAACCGACGTGGGAGTGGATATTTTGCCGCTTCTTTCAAATTTTGGGACAATAAGCATTCACGTTTACCCAGGCAACTAAATTCGAATCCATTTTGTATTCTTATACGAATCTTTATAAATCAATCTATGTTTTTTTATATATCTTCAAAAGCACAACAAAGATGTATTCCACTATCATATTTGAATATGATTTACAAATGCTGATACTCGAATTCAGAAGGTAGAATCCAGTTTAAGGTGAATTCGAATATTTGAAACCACTTTATGTCCAACTCAAGTGTAACATGTATGACACCCGCAACATATAGTGTATTACCATTTAGATATGTACACAAGCGATGTCTCAAGATTCAAAATACTGAGTCAATCAACCAATAATGTACAAAACTGACAGACATATAAACACTTATAGAGTATATGGATCAATAATATCAACTAACATACATAAGTCAGGCCGCTGTACTTTTTTTGCTAGAAGAGCATCATTTTTTTAGCAAAGCTAGTACAACATCTTGGCCCTTTCAGATGCGTGCCACTTAAGGACCATCTATATTACTATTATTGTTGAATGCACATTTAACCCGATTGGCATATTTGTAGTAATGGCATAGCAATCAAAATGAAATGTCTCAGAGTCTTATCAATTAATACAGACTCGTGCTCAAAAAAAATATTACAAACCAAAAACCAAAAAAAAATTATTACATGATCTCTAGAACAAATGGTTTGATCGATTACATGTGCAAACAACACAAAGGTTATTCAACAATGGAAAAAACATTGCACCTATGATTTACCAAGTGGGAATTTAATTTCCTTTTTTCCTTCAGGACCTTAACAATGCGGTCTGTCTCAGCTTGCTTTGTTTTGAAATCCACCAAATATTTAATGGTTTTCTTGAGTACTGCTTGTGATTGTGTTGTTTGCTTCCTCAACATGTCAACTTCATCTCTAAGTGCAGTAGCAGAATCTCTTTCTACCAATAGCTTAGCCTCTAGAGCATCAGCAGTTGGCAATTCATGATGCATGATTGCGCCGGTGCCACTGCTGTGGGATGATACAACGTCCATGGGGCTAACCTATTTTGCCATTAAAGTTCCGATTGGATTCCAAAAAGTTGAAGTTAGCAAAACATCTCAACTGGGAGTTAGAACAGCAAACCAGTTAAACAAACAAGGAATTAAAGAGTTTCGATTGGATGCTAAAAAGTAGTTATTAACATCATTGTAACCGGTTGCAGCAGCAAAGCAGTTAAACAAACAAGTTTTGCAAAAGGTACCTGTTGTGGCATTGGAGTTTCTCTTGGATCCTGAAAAGTTGAGTAGTCAGTAACTTGATTAGAGCAACAAGTTACAGCAGCAAACCTGTTACACAAATATATGTTTGAAAATGTACCTGCTGTGCAATTGGACTTCCAATTGGATCCTGAAAACTTGAAGTTGGTAAGATGATTACAGCAACAAGTTACAGTAGCAAACCAGGTAAAGAAGGAAGTTTTTGAAAACATACCTGTTGTGCTAATGGAGTTTCAGTTGGATCCTGCAAGCTTGAATGTTAGCAATCATAAATAAAGTGTTGCAAGAGCCATAAGAAACTAACATCAAACTAGTAAAACTAACCAGTTTTGGCAACGTATTTAATTACACATGAACTAGTAAAACTAACAAGTTCTTGGCGACGTATTAAAGTGACAAGTCGGTACCGTTTACAAGCAACACAGACATCTGTAAATATCTTTGATGTAAGCAAAATGATCCGACACACATATATATATAAGTTAAAAAGTCGTTGTCCCTGATATAAACCTGAAAGTTGTCTGTCTATGAATGTGCAAACATTACTAGTGCTACAAGTGATAAAGCGAACCATTTAAACAAACAGGGTATCAGAACATAAATTACACACGAATTTTGCTGAACCCTAGAAGTACATATGACCAGTTATCTACGTGCTTAAGTAGCTATTTAAGTTCAGACAAAGAGGTAATTCTTAACAGTAAGTATCAAACACATAGATAGGTGCAGTCTATAATAGGATTAATAGGCTATGACATTATGTCATCAGTAGCAAACTAAATTAAGCCAAGCAACGTAATTGAACAATTTTACAATCAGTGGCTAACTAAAATTCCGAGAAGTAGGTAACTGAACTTATGCTAGCTCTTTGTACAAGCACACTGCAACTTCTTTTTCGCTTACATGGTTCTACGAAGGAGTCCATCACATCAATTGCTTGGATACGCAGTCCCAATACTTCTTTCTTCCCACACTGCATTGGTAAGTCGAATGGTTAATCTGATAAGATGGTGCGTCCTTGATATGTTATATGAGGACGGGTTGTCAGACTAGTTGTAGCAAAACACATCACACTGGCTTTTACTTTATATTTCATGTGATTACATTTGGCATATCGAGATCTAAGCAATCTACAATAGGATGAAAAGACTGGCATCCTTCACATTATTGGCGAACTCAGTTCATAGAAACAACCAATTCAACCATTCTGTGGGTAAATCAAAAGCGCCACTTGAATATATTTTACTACCCCAATCATACACGCAAAAAGGGGCGACGCCACCATAGGGGCTGGTATGGGCGGCCGCCTCGGGTGGCTAGAAAGTGTGCACCTAGTTTGAGTCATCCAGGTTGGCCCAGGCTAGTTTTGTTCGTCCCAGCGCACGAGTAGGCAATGTAAAAAATTAAGAAAACCATTTCAATTTGGATGGGCCAATAACATAAGTGCAAGGCAGGCCCTATAGCAGGCTCGCGGCCCAAACGAGCGCCTCCCATATCGATCAACAGCAGGAAAAATCCCCAATTCGTTCGCTCCAGCCTCCAGTCTGGTTCGCTCCTAACCTAGCTGCCGCTGGACAGACCGACACAGCACTTCCTCGCTCCCTCGTTGGACGCTGGTCGCCGGGCTTCAAGCGAATGGAAGGACAAGAAGATGAAATCCAACCCTGGGTGTAGCCTGCGTGGGACGCAGCGGCGACAACACGGGCATGGCATCGAGCTTGCGCAAATGGACAGTCGCAGCTTGCAAGAGCAGCACGCGCAACGAGAAGGTACATCACATGCCTGATTATATCTAATTCAACTGTTCAATTTCTGGCCAATAGTTAAACCTGACGATGTTGTAAAACTGCTTTTATGTAGGGAATCTATGAGAAAATGAAACCAATTTCTGCTTATTATGTAACTCCCCCAATCAATACTGAATTGACTGAACCTGATGTGCCTAATCAAGTTTCCGGTGCAAACATACAAGCTCATGTTGTTCTTGAGCCTGAAGTGTCTAATGAACATACTGCTAATGAAGGATTTGATGCAAACATTTTACATGCTCCTGGTGATGAACATATAGTGTCTAATGAGGGATCTAATGCAAGCATTTTGCAAGCTCCCATTGAAGGATTTAGTGTCTAATGATGATGTGCTATGTTGAGAGAGAGAGAGATTTGCAGGAATTGACGACAAGCAAATTATAGTACATTTTCATGGCTTGAGGAAATGTCGAGGCCATCTACCCGAAAGTCCCCGTATCATGACAACCTAGCATAAATACTTTTCTAATATATTGTTTGAAACTATTGGCATACTTGTGCAGGATAGATATATTGATATGCAGTTTGTGCATTGGTTATAGGCGCAATTACACTTGGATATTTTCGGCCAGAGAATGAATAATTCAAGCAGGTACAGTCCATGTTAGTAGTCCTTGTACACCATGTGGCATTTTGTGTTTTTTGGTGCTTACATCATTTTGTGTTTTATAATCCGGAACTACTTTGGATCATTAGCTGGTTTTCAAAGTGGATGTAGCTTCACATTTCTCAAGTTATGTTGATTTCCAGAGTGCAAGTGCCTTCGTATTTTTTAAGTTAAATTTTCGCCCCTGGTAACTTGAATTCGTGGATCCACCACTGCACACAAATCATACACACAGGTCACTATGAATTAAATGAAATGCAGGGACTTACGCTGTGATGCCCCCGGCCCAATCATGCACTAATCATACACGCAAATGCACACGATCAAGCCTAAGGACTCACGGGAAGATATCACAACACAACTCTAAAACATAAATAAAGTCATACTAGCTTTATATTACAAGCCAGGGGCCTCGAGGGCTCGAATACATAAGCTTGCAAACAAGCGTCAGCGGAAGCATCAGATATCTGAGTACAGATATTAAACAGAAACAGAAAGGCCTTTAGAAAGGCGGGGCAAAATAAAACACTATGATCGAAAGGCGTAGGCCTCCTGCCTGGGACCCTCCGATCCTACTCCTGGTCGTCAGTCAACTCGTAGTAGTATCCATCCTCTGGGTAGTAGTAGTAGTCGAACGACGGGGCATCTGTCTCATGGGCGCCGTCCTCTGGTCACGACAAACTGATATGGGGAGAAAAGGAAAACAAAGCAACCGTGAGTACTCAGAAGTACTCAGCAAGCAAGGATCTACACTACATATGCAACATTTTCAAGGGGAGGCGGTATATGTGGACTGGGCTGCAGAAATGCCAGAATAGAGAGAAGGCCTAGTCCTATCGAAGACTAGCATCTTCAGCGGTCTTGCAGAAATAGAAGAGAGTAGAACAGTACAATATAATGTAGCAGTATCATTAAGTCTCAACCTCACCCAGAGATCCTTTCTCGACTCCCTGCGAGAAAGCAATCCCAGAGCCATACAGTCATCAACCTCGTCCTGAGATCCCTTCTCGACTCCCTGCGAGAAGCAATCCCAGAGCCTCATATCCAAGTATCCAGTTCTAAATTGTATCAATCAGGATACAACTCCGAGTGTCCTTTACCGTAGGACCGGCTATCGATAGAAGTTTTCTTCCCTGTAGGGGTGCACCAACTTACCCAACACGCTCGATTAACTCCGGCCGGACACACTTTCCTGGGTTATGCCCGGCCTCGGCCAAACGACACACCGCAGCCCTACCTAGAGCTCAGCAGAGAGGTCCCCGCCGGTCTACATCCTAAGCGCTCAGGGGTCTTGGGCCGTCGCCCTGTGCACTCCGGGTCGTTGTGAGCAGGGTGGATACCAGCACCAACGGAATGATCCGACCCGGCCACAATGCTGAACTGGACGTCTGACAAAGCTTTCGGCTGATGCTACGATGCAGAACGCCCATACTATGCCCACGTGATGGTTACTGCTATCAGACTAGAGGCCTGCTCGGATCAAATATCCAAATCGCTAGTACCTTGGGCTTGCGGTAACGAGCAGAGACTCACGAAAGATGTGACCCCATCGCCCCGTCTCGAGGACTTGCTGCAAGGGTTAAGAATGCCTGGCCGCGCCTCTTATTCAGCACTCGGGCACCATACAGGCACCCGTCTTCACAACACTCGCCTCTCAGGCGCACGCGGGTACCCCTCAGGGTTGACCCGCCTATCCAAGTAATAGTGTAAAGTCCAAGTATCCGTGTGTCCATAACATCAGGGGAATCCGAGGTATCACCCTCGTTGGCTTCCTACTCGATGTATCCATCAAGGTGAACTCAGAGGAATCACCCTCACTGGGTTCACACTTGAGGTGTTGTATGACGGCGTCGTTATCGGAAGCGGTGAAGGAGGAATCACCCTCGATGACCACGACCGAATAGCTACTCTATAGAGTTAACATCAGAAGTGCTACAAGAGGTTTCACCCTCGGCACTCGATAGTAATGCTGCAGTGTCGTTACAACTAAGGGGGGGGGGGGTGATGTGCGGTGTCGGGGCCTGGTCTTCAATCCCGTTGATCGGGTCTTCGGATAATCCAGCGGGGTGGTCGGGACTAGCGGGGTCACTGATAGGTCTCTACCCAGCCTATACTAAGCAATTTAGGATATGCAGGTAATTATCAACAGCAGGTTACAATAAACAGGCTATGCATCAGAATAGGTAAAGTAGTAGCAGCAGCAATTCTAATGCAAGCATGAGAAATTAGAATGGGCGATATCGGGATGATCAAAGGGGGGGCTTGCCTGGTTGCTCGGCGGCAAGGGCAAGGTTGTCAATAGTGTCTTCGGGCTCCGGAGCTACGTCGGCCTCGGGGATGATGTCGGTGTCGGGGGCTATCGAGAGAGAAGAGGGGGAGGAAACAGTAAATACTAAGCAAACAAGTGCATGACATGTCAATAAGCAGAGCTAGCAGTGTTCTATCGTAGGGCTAGGTAATACCGGCGAAAGAGAAAAACATCCGGGAAAGTATTCCCGGTGTCCGGCTTTTCGGACAGATGAAAAGAGGGGAACGGTTGCAAGTTCGGATAGTTAGGGACGTGTGGGGGACGAACGGACCGCATATTCGGATTCGTCTCGTCGTTCTGAGCGACTTTCATGTACAAAGTTTTTCGATCTGAGTTACGGATTATTTTATATGATTTTCTAAAGTTTTTATTAATTTCTGGAATTTATTTAATTATATAAAATAAACATTATCCGAAACAGTGTTGATGACGTCAGCATGACATCATGCTGACGTCAGCACAATCTGACAGGTGGGGCCCACCTGTCATTGACTGGTTAGTTAATTAGGGATTAACTAACTAATTAATGTTTAATTAAACTAATTAACTAAATTAGATTAACCTAATCAGGATTAATTAAATTAATTAAGTCACTAATTAATTATTTTTATTAATTATTTTTAAAAACGTTTCGGGGCCGTGGGCCCCATGTGTCATTGGGCCAGGGGGGTCGGGCCCAGCAGTCAGTGGCACAGGGGCCGACCGGGGCGGGTTTGCGGGCGCGCGGGCGCGGGCACGTGGACGCCCGATGGGCTCGTGCGGGGCGATGCCCGCCCGGGCGCAGGGGATGGCCGCGGGGCGAGGGCGGTCGCCAGCGGGGCACAGGACGGTGGCGAGCCAGGCGGCGCGATGGGGTGGTGCGGGGAAGCGGCGCGGGGCGGCGGTGGAGCAGCAGTACAGGGGCAGCGGCGTACGCCGTTCGGCGCGGGAGAGTGGCTGTGCGCGTCGGAGCTCAGCGCGGGAGAGGGGCGAGCGGAGGGGTCGCGGGCGGTGAGCGCGGCCGCGGAGCTAGCGGGCGTGGGCGACGGCGGCTAGGAGGGGGGAAGCCGAGCGCGGGGATGGGGAGCTCACAGCGAGGGGGTTCGGGGAGGCGTTTGGGGAGGGTGAGGCGACGGAGAGGCGAGCGGCTCCAGCGAGAGGCGGCTCCGGTGTGGCGGCAGGGTGAGGAGGCGACAGCGAGGTCGATCCGGCGCGGGGCGGCGGCGGTGGGGCAGCGCAGGCGAGGCGGCTGCAACGGCGCGGCGACGGGGTCGGGGTCATCGCCCCGATCCAGATCCAGGGGGAATGAGAGGAGGGGGGGAACGTGTGGGGTGGGGGAAGCGGTTTAGGGTTCGACCGGGGTGGGGGTTAGTAAGGAGCGCCGGCTGGGCCGGCCTGGTGGCCTGCTGGGCCGAGGCCAAGTCGGGGGGGGGGGGGCTTTTCCCTTTTTATTTTTTTCTGTTTTGTTTTCTTTTGCCTTTTTCTTTTTATTCATTCTCATTTCTGTGTTTTGTAAATAGTTAGGCCACGAAATTATTTTTATAAAACATGGCAATTGCTCCAATAAATACTAGGCATCCTCTACCACTACCAAAAATTAGTTTGGAGTCAACTGGAGTTCACACAATTTTTATAATAATTAAAATGCATTAATCCTAGCTGTTTTGGAAATGTTAGTGCCACCTAATTTATTTATTATTTGTTGGTTTCAATTTTAGAATGGTCTCTGCAATATTTGCTATTTACTGAACACTTTAGTTTCTATGTTGGATAACTTTTATTTTCCACTTTCATTTAAATTTGGATTTTGACTTAGGAGTTGAAATGCAATATAATGCTAATGATGGTCATGCACTGTTAAACATGATGACATGGCATAATCAAAAGGGTGATTACTGTGGTTAACCACCGGGGGTGTTACAAATCTCCTCTTCTAACAAGAATTCTCGTCCCGAGAATTAAGAGGTAGAAGGAAAAAGTTCGGGGTATTCCGCACGAAGATTATGCTCGCGTTCCCAAGTGGCTTCATCTTCAGTATGATTTGACCACTGCACTTTGAGGAACTTGGTAACCTTCTGACGGGTCCGACGTTCAGCTTCATCTAGAATGAGGATCGGATGCTCCTTGTAAGAAAGATCATCATGCAATTCGAGCATTTCGTGATCCACAGCTCGGTGCGGAGATTCCTTGAAGCATTGACGAAGTTGCGACCCATGGAAGACGTCGTGGATATGAGAGAATTGCGGCGGCAACTCCAATTTATATGCCACCTGACCACGGCTAGCAATTATGCGGAAAGGACCAATGTAGCGCGGAGCTAACTTGCCCTTGATTCCAAAACGGTGAGTGCCCTTCATAGGGGTGACACATAGATAAGCTTGATCACCAGGTTGATAAGTCAAACCCCATCGTTTGCGATCATAGTTGCTCTTCTAGCGGTCCTATGCCGCCTTGAGATTTTCCCGGACAATACGAACTTGTTCTTCGGCGTGTTGAATAATATCCGGACCCACGAGCGGTCGTTCACCAGTTTCTGACCAATTCAGAGGGGTTCGACACTTACGTCCATAGAGTACTTCGAAGGGGGCCACCTTCAAACTGGCTTGATAGCTGTTGTTATAAGAGAACTCGGCATACGGAAGAGATTCTTCCCACTTCTTGCCGAATGAAATAAAACAAGCTCGAAGCATGTCTTCAAGCACTTGATTGACTCGCCCAACTTGGCCTTGGGATTGGGGGTGATAAGCTGAACTCCAGGTAATATGAGTTCCCATAGCTGTTTGGAAACTTTCCCAGAATTTGGAAGTGAAAAGGCCGCCACGGTCCGAACTGATCTCCTTCGGAATACCATGGAGTGAAACAATTCTGGAGATATACAACTCTGCTAACTGACTAGCAGTGATAGTCTCTTTGATAGGCAGAAAGTGTGCAACTTTAGAGAGTTGGTCGACGACGACAAGAATAGCATCGTGACCCTTCTGTGACCTGGGATGTCCTGTAACGAAATCCATCTGAACCTTATCCCATTTCCATAGAGGAATAGGAAGTGGTTGCAGAATTCCAGCAGGCTTATGATGTTCTGCTTTAACGCGACGACACACATCACATTCAGCTACATATCGAGCAATATCCTGCTTCATTTTAGACCACCAGTACCTTTGACGGAGATCACGATACATCTTGGTGCTACCCGGATGAATAGACAGCGGGGTATCCTGTGCCTCCTTCATGACTTTGTCAGTCATGAGTTCGAAGTGAGGTACCACAATGCGGTTTCTGAAATACAAGGTTCCATCTTCAGACAGCGAGAAATCCCTGTACTTTACAAGGTGAAGGTCTTTCTTCTTGAGATCAATTTCAGCATCTTTAGCTTGCGCATTCTTAATAGCTTTCTCAAGATCTGGTTGTATCACAAGGTTATTAAGAGAACCCTGTGGAACAACCCACAGATTCAGCTTGCGCAGTTCTTCAAAAAGACGAGGTTGAGCTCACCTAACCATGGGGTTGTCGCAATAGGACTTGCGGCTTAAGGCATCAGCCATCACGTTAGCCTTGCCAGGGGTATAGGAAATACCCAAATCATAGTCTCCAATGGCGTCCATCCATCTTTGCTGACGGAGGTTTAGAGATGGTTGAGTGAACAAGTACTTCAGACTTTTATGATCCGTGTAGATCTCGCAACGATTACCGAGAAGGTAATGTCGCCACAATTGTAGTGCATAGATGACAGTAGCTAATTCTAGATCATGTACCGGATAATTCTCTTCATGTGGGCGCAACTGACGAGAGCCATAGGCAATCACTTTACGCTCTTGCATTAGGACACAGCCTAATCCTTCACGGGATGCGTCACAATAAATCACAAAGTCTTTGTGGGTATCTGGAGGAGATAGTACTGGGGCAGATTTCAGCTTGTTTTTTGAGTGTTTGGAAACTTTCCTAACATTTTTCTGTCCATTCAAATTTAACGCCCTTGTGAAGCAGATCAGTCAGGGGCTTAGCAATCTTAGAAAAATTCTCAACAAATCGACGGCAATAGCTTGCAAGGCCAAGAAGACTTCTAACTTGCTTGACGTTCTTTGGAGGAGTCCAGTCTAGAATAGCCTGAACTCGTTCTGGGTTAACAGCAATTCCATCCTTGGAAATCACATGACCAAGGTAGGTTACTTTAGAAAGCCAGAATTCACATTTGGAGTATTTGGCATACAGCTGGTGTTCTCGGAGTCTTTCCAGTACAAGACGGAGGTGTTCAGCATGTTCTTCCTCATTCTTTGAATAAACCAGAATATCATCTACATATGCCACGATGAACTTGTCGAGGTAATCCATGACTATATTATTCATCAGACGGGAGAATGTTGCTGGAGCATTTGTTAAGCCAAATGACATGACAGTGTACTCGTAGGAGCCATAACGAGTAACAAATGCTGTCTTGGGAATATCCTCTTCACGAACACGGATCTGATGGTAACCCAACCTCAAATCAAAGTTTAGAGAATACCGATGATCCAGCAAGTTGATCATACAACTCATTGATCCGAGGAAGCGGATATTTGTTCTAGATTGTGGCTTGGTTAATGGGCCGATAATCCTGAACCAATCGGTTAGTTCCATCCTTCTTCTTAACGAAGAGTGAAGGTGCTCCCCAAGCGGAGGAACTGGGGCGGATGAAGCCCTTCTTAAGTGACGTGTCGATTTCCTCCTTAAGTTCAAGAAGGTGGTGCGGAGGCATTTTATAAGGACGCTTCGCAATACGGGTAGTGCCAGGCTTCAAGTCGACGACAAACTCGACAGCTCTAGCAGGGGGTATTCCTGGAAGTTCTTCTGGAAAGACATCTTGAAAATCACGAACAACTGGAACGTTCTCGATGCCTTCAAGAGGTGAAGCGTTCAATGCATTCAGAACATATATCTGGCTCTCAGCATCTTGAGCTATTCGGGCTGAGTATCTGACTGTCTGGCCCAAAGAATGGGTAAGTTGGACTTTCTTAGCGGCACAGTCAATCAAAGCATTATGGGCGGTCAACCAGTCCATACCGAGAATGATGTCTATGTCGGAAGGTCCAAGAGCAATAAGGGAAGCAGAGAACATCAACCCTTCAATTCTGATCTGATTGTTGTGACTTACCATTTTGGTTTGCCACCGGGAACGGGGAGTGATGATTTATAAAGGAGTGGGTAAGGAGCTCATAGCTAACCCATGCAGTTGTGCAAATTGCTGGGACACGAAGGAATGTGATGCACCTGAATCAAAAAGAACAGAAGCTGGCACTGAATTCACAGAGAGTGTTCCCAGGACGATAGTCGGTTCCTTCTGAGCCTTTTCAGCATTGACGTGATTGGCATAGCCAAGTACAACAGCAGACGGTATGGTATTATGGTTTCTGAATCGGCAGTTTCGACAATTCTTCTTACGACCATTAGGAGGACGTGGCGCAACTTGATGAAAAGCCATAGCATCAGGCGGTCCATTATGAACCGTAAGCTATCTCGGCGGTGAAGGCAGACGAGGTGCAACAAATGATGGCCTTGGTGTTGGAGCAGGTCGGTGGTAAACATTGTGGGGAATCCAGACTCGACGCTTCTGAACAGGTCGACCCGAGGATGAGCCAGCTTCATGAGTGCGCTTGAGCGACTCCTGGTACTCAGTCAGAGCTGTTTCAACTTGGAAAGATTTGCTGACAAGTGTTGCGAATTCTGTGCAATCATGGGCAGCAAGTGCAAGTTTTATATCAGTACGTAGTCCTTCATGGAATTTCTCCTGCTTGCGAGTGTCAGTGTCGACGTCATCTTCAGCATAGCGGGACAATTCAAGAAATTTCCTCTGATATTCATCCACAGTCATTTTGCGCTGAGAGAGTTTACGGAACTCCTGCTTCTTCTGGTCCATCAGACCTTGAGGAATGTAACATGCATGAAAAGCTGACTGGAATTCCTGCCAAGTGGTTACAGTTTCAGCAGGCAACATACCCTTGTGGCTTTCCAACCATTGAGCAGCGGGACCCTTCAAGTGGAATGTCGCAAAGGTGATGTAACTGTCAGGGGCAACATTAGCTCACTCCATTTCAAACAGGATGTCACGAAGCCAATCATCAGCATCCATAGGATTGGTGGAGTTGCGGAAAACGGACGGATTGAGGCGCACAAATTCTGGCAGCGAGATCGGTCCAGGCTCCTGGCGAGCCTCGTTGCGTTCCAAACGTCTTACTAGACTCTCGTTGAGCTGACGGTTCAATTCAAACTGCTGGTTCATTGCGGCAATATAGGGTGGAGGTGGAGGATCGTCAGCCATCCTGCCAAATCAACAGGGGCAGTTTAGCAAGAAAAACTGCAGGTGTATGGAATGATTCACGAAGTAACAACCACAATAGAAGGAAGTGCAATAGATACTTCATCATATTCGCACTAGACATTCGAATCCGCACATAGCCTCGATTACAATCCGGCAATACGACAGCTGAAAGGGGAGGGCTAGACATCTAGGCGGCGCGCAGGCACGGGGTAGGGAAGTACACAACGAGACATAGCAAAGGCTACATCAACGTTGGAGAAAACTATTGGAGCGAGGAATCTGCAAGTGACAACACAGGGTGCCCTCGATAAGAGGATCCTGCAAGCAGAACCTAGCCCGCAATCTTGGAACAAGGGGGGATATTTCAGAACACCGGGCGGATGTGATTACGAGAACCTAATGTTGGGGTTAGTAAAAAATTTAACCCGAATAGAAGAGAGATCAGAGTCCCAGAGTAAAGGTCGAGGAGTAAAAGATACTAATACCACCCATTTGGTGAGGTGGGCCCGTAACCCACACAGCCAAGTTAGTAAAGTAGTTTTCGGTTACTAGACTCAACTTCGGCCAAGGAGTTAGAAAGGGGGGTTCCTACAGTCAGTCAGCTCTGATACCAACTTGTGACACACCCGGCCTAATCATGCACTAATCATACACGCAAATGCACATGATCAAGCCTAAGGACTCACGGGAAGATATCACAACACAACTCCAAAACTTAAATAAAGCCATACAAGCTTTATATTACAAGCCAGGGGCCTCGAGGGCTCGAATACATAAGCTTGCAAACAAGCGTCAGCGGAAGCATCAGATATCTGAGTACAGATATTAAACAGAAACAGAAAGGCCTTTAGAAAGGCAGGGCAAAATAAAAACACTACGATCGAAAGGCGTAGGCCTCCTGCCTGGGACCCTCCGATCCTACTCCTGGTCGTCAGTCAACTCATAGTAGTATCCATCCTCTGGGTAGTAGTAGTATTCGAACGACGGGGCATCTGTCTCAAGGGTGCCGTCCTCTGGTCATGACAAACTGATATGGGGAGAAAAGGAAAACAAAGCAACCGTGAGTACTCAGAAGTACTCAGCAAGCAAGGATCTACACTACATATGCAAAATTTTCAAGGGGAGGCGGCATACATGGACTGGGCTGCAGAAATGCCCGAATAGAGAGAAGGCCTAGTCCTATCGAAGACTAGCATCTTCAGCGGTCTTGCAGAAATAGAAGAGAGTAGAACAGTACAAGATAATGTAGCAGTATCATTAAGTCTCAACCTCACCCAGAGATCCTTTCTCGACTCCTTGCGAGAAAGCAATCCCAGAGCCATACAGTCATCAACCTCGTCCTGAGATCCCTTCTCAACTCCCTGCAAGAAGCAATCCCAGAGCCTCATATCCAAGTATCTAGTTCTAAATTGTAACAATCAGGATACAACTCCGAGTGTCCTTTACCGTAGGACCGGCTATCGATAGAAGTTTTCTTCCCTGCAGGGGTGCACCAACTTACCCAACACGCTCGATTAACTCCGGCCGGACACACTTTCCTGGGTCATGCCCGGCCTCGGCCAAACGACACACCGCAGCCCTACCTAGAGCTCAGCAGAGAGGTCCCCGCCGGTCTACATCCTAAGCGCTCAGGGGTCTTGGGCCGTCGCCCTGTGCACTTCGGGTCGTTGTGAGCAGGGTGGATACCAGCACCAACGGCACGATCCGACCCGGCCACAATGCTGAACTGGACGTCTGACAAAGCTTTCGGCTGATGCTACGATGCAGAACGCCCATACTATGCCCACGTGATGGTTAGTGCTATCAGACCAGAGGCCTGCTCGGATCAAATATCCAAATCACTAGTACCTTGGGCTTGCGGTAACGAGCAGAGACTCACGAAAGATGTGACCCCGTCGCCCCGTCTCGAGGACTTGCTGCAAGGGTTAAGAATGCCCGGCCGCGCCTCGTATTCAGAATTCGGGCACCATACAGGCACCCGTCTTCACAACACTCGCCTCTCAGGCGCACGCGGGTACCCCTCTGGGTCGACCCGCCTATCCAAGTAACAGTGTAAAGTCCAAGTATCCGTGTGTCCATAACATCAGGGGAATCCGAGGTATCACCCTCGTTGGATTCCTACTCGATGTACCGTCAAGGTGAACTCGGAGGAATCACCCTCACTGGGTTCACACTTAAGGTGTTGTACGACGGCGTCGTTATCGGAAGTGGTGAAGGAGGAATCACCCTCGATGACCACGACCGAATAGCTACTCTACAGAGTTAATATCAGAAGTGCTACAAGAGATTTCACCCTCGGCACTCGATAGTAACGCTGCAGTGTCGTTACAACTAAGAGGGGGGGGGTGATGTGCGGTGTCGGGGCCTGGTCTTCAATCCGGTTGATCGGGTCTTCGGATAATCCAGCGGGGCGGTCGGGACTAGTGGGGTCACTGATAGGTCTCTACCCAGCCTATATTAAGCAATTTAGGATATGCAGGTAATTATCAATAGCAGGTTACAATAAACAGGCTATGCATCAGAATAGGTAAAGCAGTAGTAGCAGCAATTCAAATGCAAGCATGAGAAATTAGAATGGGCGATATCGGGATGATCAAAGGGGGGGCTTGCCTGGTTGCTCGGCGGCAAGGGCAAGGTTGTCAATGGTGTCTTCGGGCTCCGGAGCTGCGTCGGCCTCGGGGACGATGTCGGTGTTGGGGGCTATCGAGAGAGAAGAGGGGGAGGAAACAGTAAATACTAAGCAAACAAGTGCATGACATGTCAATAAGCAGAGCTAGCGTTGTTCTATCGTAGGGCTAGGTAATACCGGTGAAAGAGAAAAACATCCGGGAAAGTATTCCTGGTGTCCGACTTTTCGGACAGACGAAAAGAGGGGAACGGTTGCACGTTCGGATAGTTAGGGATGTGTGGCGGACGAACAGACCGAGTATTCGGATTCGTCTCGTCGTTCTGAGCGACTTTCATGTACAAAGTTTTTCGATCTGAGTTACGGATTATTTTATATGATTTTCTAAAGTTTTTATTAATTTCTAGAATTTATTTAATTATATAAAATAAACATTATCCGAAACAGTGTTGATGACGTCAGCATGACATCATGCTGACGTCAGCACAATCTGACAGGTGGGGCCCACCTGTCATTGACTGATTAGTTAATTAAGGATTAACTAACTAATTAATGTTTAATTGAACTAATTAACTAAATTAGATTAACCTAATCAGGATTAATTAAATTAATTAACTCACTAATTAATTATTTAATTAACTAATTATTTTTATTTTAAATTTTAAAAATGTTTCGGGGCCGTGGGCCCCATGTGTCATTGGGCCAGGGTGGTCGGGCCCAGCGGTCAGTGGCACAGGGGCCGACCGGGGTGGGTTTGCGGGCGCGCGGGCGCGGGCGCGTGGACGCCCGACGGGCTCGTGCGGGGCGATGCCCGCCCGGGCGCAGGGGATGGCCGCGGGGCTAGGGCGGTCGCCGGCGGGGCGCAGGGCGGTGGCGAGCCAGGCGGCGCGATGGGGTGGTGCGGGGAAGCGGCGTGGGGCGGCGGTGGAGCAGCAGCACAGGGGCAGTGTTGTACGTCGTTCGGCGTGGGAGCGCGGCTGTGCGCGTCGGAGCTCAGCGCGGGAGAGGGGCGAGCGGAGGGGTCGCGGGCGGTGAGCGCGACCGCGGAGCTAGCGGGCGTGGGCGACGGCGGCTAGGAGGGTGGAAGCCGAGCGCGGGGATGGGGAGCTCACAGCGAGGGGGTTTGGGGAGGCGTTTGGGGAGGGCGAGGCGACGGAGAGGCGAGCGGCTCCAGCGAGAGGCGGCTCCGGCGTGGCGGCAGGGTGAGGAGGCGACGGTGAGGTCGATCCGGCGTGGGGCGGTGGCGGTGGGGCAGCGCTGGCGAGGCGGCTGCAACGGCGCGGCGACGGGGTCGGGGTCGTCGCCCGTCTCCATCTCCCCAGTTGTAATGAGAGGAGGGGAAACGGTGGGGGGGGGTAGCGGTTAGGGTTCGACCGGGGTAGGGTTAGTAAGGGCGCCGGCTGGGCCGGCCTGGTGGCATGCTGGGCGAGGCCCAGTCGGGGGGGGGGGGGGGGGGGCTTTTCCCTTTTTATTTTTTTATTTTTTGTTTTCTTTTGCCTTTTTCTTTTTATTCATTCTCATTTGTCTGTTTTTTAAATAGTTAGGCCACCAAATGATTTTTATAAAACATGGCAATTGCTCCAATAAATACTAGGCATCCTCTACCACTACCAAAAATTAGTTTGGAGTCAACTGGAGTTCACACAATTTTTATAATAATTAAAATGCATTAATCATAGCTGTTTTGGAAATGTTAGTGCCACCTAATTAATTTATTATTTGTTGGTTTCAATTTTAGAATGGTCTCTGCGATATTTGCTATTTACTGAACACTTTAGTTTCTATGTTGGATAACTTTTATTTTCCACTTTCATTTAAATTTGGATTTTGACTTAGGAGTTGAAATGCAATATAATGCTAATGATGGTCATGCACTGTTAAACATGATGACATGGCATAATCTAAAGGGTGATTATTGTAGTTAACCACCGGGGGCGTTACATACGCTAGCTCGTTATATAGGCTCACTGCAGCTCTGCTTGCGCTTGGGATATATGTTCCATGTACAAGTCCAGGTTACCACTTGCTTGGATGTGCAGGCCTTGTGCTCCTTGCATCCCCCTCTACATTTTTGACACGGCAAATGGTTGATCAAATGAGAGGAATCAACCTTGCGGTTGTACCGGAGGATAGGTACTTACAAGGTTATACAGGCGTGCAGGATGTGTACCAGATCCCGTAGCGCCGTCATGCTTCGCTAAAAAATGGTTTTGCTTGTTTCAGATGATATCTCGAGAAGAAATAAGAGTTAAAGTCAGAGTTTCATATGTGTGTAAGCTAAGAGAGTAGTAAAAGGATATCCAAATATCGTCGGAACAGTGCACAAGGGAGTGATATGTGGATACCTAGTTCTGGCCGGCGTTTGGGCATGCTCGCCTAGCTAGAGTGCGGGTCACTTCAGACCCGTTGAGGGTGATGCGCTGGTGTTGGCTGGCCGCATACGGATGCAGATCTCGAGCGGCAGCGGAGCGCTATGATGCGGTGGACGAGGCCGTTGGTGAAGCACCAACGACATTGGGGGGGTGGAGGTGCGACGATGTTCTCAGTGAAGTAGCCCCGGTGAGGTGGGAGACGGCGTCAGTGAAGCGCACCTGATGCGGTGGAAGTCGGTGTCTGAGGCACGTTGGCTGCGGCGGCCGACGTTGTGGGTGGACCACCCGGTGGGGTGGACGAGGGGGTAGATGAGGTAGCTCTGGTGCAGTGGTGAAGCGCGACCGTCGTCTTCGTCGTCGTCCAGCACAGAGGCGGGGAAAGAGACGAGAAAAAGGGCAATTTGAATTTTGCTTGGGTTGGCGGCGAATTAGGGATTTGAGAGCTCTGGGCATGGAAGGGGATGGGGGAGAAGGGAGATTTTGCAGGGCTGGAATTGGGGCCGCCAGATATTTCAATCCGAAACATGGAAGCGCGAACTTTTTTTGTCGTTGTTCTTTTTTGGGGGGGAGGAGGGAGGGGGGTGCTAGCGTCCATATGACACACGCGACCACCACGACACGACCCTGGTCTGCCTACATTTGAGAATGCAAACGAATCTTCTTTCATTGGCAAACTAATCTTGTACTATGTATTACCATGCCAGTGTTTTCCTTGCAAATAATTAGTCCTTCGAAACGAGGTACTATGAATTAATTAATGAGTTCTTTGAATTAGAGTGTGTTTGTCACATAGCGATCTCCAATTCTAACGTGGATTTCGCATTTCAGGGTATCCATGCTACTTTTTTAATACAAAATCATATATGTATAATATGAACACCATGGTAGTGAGAAAACTTTGGATGGATTCAAGCATATGACCACACACATACAAAATACCACAACAATCGAGTCAAAATCAACATTTCCAAACATAGTATGGCACGAATTCGAAATAAATACGAAAGCCATATGCATAGTCCTCAATTCAAATCTTACAATGTACACTAAATTAAAACGTTAATATTAAGTCTAGTACTATCTACATTCAAATGTTGTCTCGGCACACATGCTACATACTTCCTCTATTGATCAATCTTCCTCTCCTAACCACCTTACAAAGCTATTGGTTTCCGCACGTTCATTCTTTCTCTCCATGTTTTGCTCTCTAACTCTCACACACCCGCCATTGCACTCCATGCTGAGCTCTCTCTCCCCCCCTCCCACCCTCTCTTGGTAGATACGTGCATTGCCTATCTAGACCCCCCTCCCTCCCTCTTGTGCGCACGCACGCACATTGTCTATCTAGGTCACTCTCGAGAGACCGTCTCACTCTTTCTTCCGCATAGCGGCCCACACTCACTTAATCTCTCTCTCTCTCTCTTTATCTAAGTCTTGATTAACCTCGCTTTCTCTCACACACAAACGATATATCTCCCTGTTCGGGCCTCGATTGACACACTCTATACTCTCTCACGCAGATTGTCTATCTAGATCAGTTTCTCCAAGCCGATCCACTCATTCAACCTCATGGCGGCCCACGCTCGCTCAATCTCTCTCTCTCTCTATGCATGTCTCGATTGACCTCGCTCTTTCTCACACATAAACGATATATCTCCATGTTTGGGCCTAATTCGACATATTCATAGTGTATACTCTCACACGCACATTGTCTATCTAGGTCACTCTCTCCAACCTGTCTCACTCTTTCGATCGCATGACGACCCACACTAACTCAATCTCTCTCTCTCTTTATCTATGTATCGATTGACCTTGCTTCCTCACACGCACAAACAATATGTGTACCTATCTGTGACTGGATCATCTCTCAAGCTCTCTCTTACAACCCTCACCCTTCCCAAAAGCTCAATCGGACAATATCATTCCGCAGCATATATATCTTTTCAACGAATGTCGGGGCACACTCACTTTGTTTCTCTATCTATGTCTCGATTGACCTCACTTTCTCACGCCGTCTCTTCCACACATTGAAGCTACCTCTCCATCCCTCAGAGAACCAGAGCTATTTACATTGCGAGGGGGACTCCAACCTTCGATTAATTTGTGAAGGCATTTATTCTGGTGGGTTTAGATCATATTTTTGTAGCATTCGCCCCACAACTACTCCAAACACCGTTGTAACCCCCGCCCCTCCCCCAATTGTTCTCCCTCTGGATCGGTCACTGCTCTCTCGCGCGCGCTTTCTAACCTTCCATGTCGCACCATGGTATTTTTTCAAAAAAACTCTAGTGTTCTCTTTAATTATTACAAATAAGCTACAAACTACACACCCGGAGTCCACCTGTAATGGAACAAATTTCGACCCAGAAATTAAAGTGCTACAAATTACACACCGGGGGGCCCAACTGTCATGGAGCAAATTTGGAACCATATCTACAGCCCTATATAGTGTGCGAATAAATTTGAAAGATGGTCATTGGATGAAGCCAATCCGACTGTGCAGAGATGGCAAATCCGAGCACCACTGGTCGTTGCATATCTTCTACATTCCACCACATTCTGCCACATGTACAATCTAGAAGACTGCATGGTTGAACTTAAGCATAATGCACAAACCTCAAAACACAAGCACTTCTCCTTTGTTCTAGAATCTTCTGTATCATAATTGCCCAATTTTGTTTTTTAAATGAATTGCCATTATTTGTTTTTACTTTATGCTCTACAATGCACAATTCCATGAAACATAAAATAGACTATCTTTTTTATAAAACTTATTGATTTTGAATGACATGAACTATGAGAATTAAACGAACATCTACATCATGCATATATGAATCAAAGCTTACATGCTATGGAGTGGTATTTATTCATAATTTGGTTGCCAAATCTCATGTGTGTAATGCACGTGTACCTTACTAGTATAAATTAAAAATGAAAAAGGATGAGGATCGGACATGCGACAAGGGCCTTCAAGCCGCACGTCAATAGGCAACATAGTAGCAACGTTTGTTGTACTCCCCTTTGTCGATCTAATGTTTTTATATTACCATAGCGTATTTAATGGACAACATGTTTTTATATTAACTTTAGTACATTAGTGTGACCGGCTCGTGAGCACGTACTATTCCACTTCACTTACTGGTGGGTTCCATGTCTGCTCTCTCTCCTCCACTTCTACATTTAGACGGACGAGCAAACACGAAGAACGCGCGGGCGGTGTGGCCGTTGACCGAATCGGGACGCGTTCACAAGTTACGGCACCAGTTTCACGTAATCCCTACTCTTATAAAAAACAGATTTGATGATGATGGTGTGCCTGCCATCCTGCAATATAGGCCGTCCGATCTATATCTGACGGATAGGAAGGAAACTATGGCAATTTTGCAAAAAGATACCTACACCCCTCTCCACATTTGCAAATAAGGCCTTCCCTCGTTCATCCTTTTCTCCCACAAGATAAACTACTCATACAAATGCATCTTGATGTTTCGTGCAATGCACGGGCATCTTGCTAGTACTAGTACTAGTATTGGAGTATGTAACAAGTTCAGGAACAAAAGTGACCGTGATGGACAAGTTAGGTTAGTAGTATCTACTAACAATTAAATGCGTGTATAAATAGATGTATCGCCTATAGTGCTCGAACAAGGGGACTGCTCGCGCCCTACAAGTATTTGGAACTGGCTTCCCTAAAAAATATTTGGAATTGACGTGGTATTTAATATGAAATGTTTGCGATGAGAAGGAGTAGATGTCGCTTGATGATGTTTTATATTTAATTTGATACGGCTCTAGCAGAACATTCAATCGATCAAACCATAGATTTCATTCAGTATGACTGCGACTTTACATTCATACCACGATCGAACTAAAATAAATGCAAATGATAAATCCAAAATGTTCGGATTTTAAGCATGGCAATATGAACATTTTTCATGGCATATTTAGATCACGTGGCGGCGGCGGAGGTGTCTTGCGGCGGGAAGCAGCTCCTCTGCCGTGCTCTATGTGTCATCGGGCCACTGACCAACGACGACAGCGACGTCTTGCGCCGTTGTTGGCGTACTCCTGGACGTTGGCCCTAGCTTCAAGGAAGGCCAGAATGTTCTGGACTTCGGTCTCCAGAAGCCAATCAACTGGCGGGAGGAGGCGACTTGCGTTGGTGCAAGGAAGCTGTCGACAGCGGCGATCCATGCCGCTGAGGGGGGCACTGGCACCAGCGCGGGGACAGTCTCTGGCAACGGCGCGGCGGAGAAATTCGTGTGCACGGGCATCGGCACGGGCGCGTGCGTCAGCACGGGCGCATGAAAGTCGTCGGGGACCTCATGGAACCCCATGGCTTCAAGCTCAGCGACAATGTGCGGCTCCCAGGCCATCAATGCCACGGGGATGGGCGCTGGCGTAGTCATGGCGACGGGAGCTGGAACGGGAGTGGGGATAGGCGCGGCGTCTTTCCGCAAGGCCAGTTCAAGCTTGTCCCAAAGCACCTTATGTTCTTGAGACTCCGGCTGGGTGTCTTCCTCAGGAAACTGGATGACTAAGGGCAGACCATCGTGATGCAACATGGTGTACGGTGAGGTCAGGCTGGTTGGAGGTATACGACAGGAGAATCCGAGAGGAAGAGAGAAGATTGTAGTGGGACCGGGGAGTGCGTGGGTCATTTAAACTGCGGCGCCGACGCCATTAAAAGTGGGGGCAGTTGGGAGGAAGGTGGGCGAAGGAGCCTGGTCAAAGGTCTCACCTCCTGGTGAGCCTGCGCAGCGGCCTGCTCGCACGCGTCCTCGTCAGCCGGCGCAGCGGTCTGCTCGCACGCCTCCCATCGACTCACACGCTTGCTCGGACGGCACCTGCCGATGAGAAGCGGGACTCGTGGAGGCACGTAGGTCTAACGCCCACGGTTTGAAAAGTGAAACCATTTGCATTAACGTGACATGTCTTTGTTCTAAAAAACCTTGGCTCTTCACTTGTGCAACTTTTCATAAGCAGCTTGCCTCTTGAACAAAAAAAATACGACAGCCTATTTGTGCCATATCACGTGACCATGCTCAGTTTCATGAATTTCAGGTCAGTTTTGGATTATCTGGAATATAAAATCCAGGATTCGAAACAATATCATAACCTGCATCATGAAATAAATTTTCAAGCCATACATCTTTACTGTTGTAGATGTTAATATTTCTTAAGAAAGGATTTTGTCAAATGTTTTGCTTAGTTAGACTTCAAACAAGTTATATATGCAGAGTAAAAAGATAATCCCTCCGTACCAGTGCATTGCCTGATATAGTAACTCTAGTAGGCACGAACAACGCACGAACAAAATGAACAAACGGAGCTCCATTTTATGCTCATCCTGGTGTAGTACTATTAGTACTAGGCAATGGAGTTGACGGGTGACCTTGGCTAGTGGCGACCAAGGGAATTGAACCGTTCTCGGCACGGTAGGTAACATGGGCTAGTTACTAAAGCATCCCTCCATTGTTCATTGGTTGTCATTATGGACAGGGGACATGAGGGGAATTTCCTAGGGCTAGAATTCTGACCGCCAAATATTTCGACTAGAAACGTGGAGGCTCGAGTGGAGGCGTGAAGTTTAGTATCGTGGTTCTTTTGGTTGGGGTTGGCTAATGTGCGTACCATGCACGCCACCACCAGAACACGAGCCTAGGTCTGGCTAGTACGCCGTCGGGTGCTACCATTCGAGAATGCAAAAGGAATCTTTTTTTTAAATTATCGAACGAATCTATATGTATTACAATGCCCGTATTTTCCTTGCAAATAACTGGTCATTCCAAAAGGCACGGTAATTGATTTATGATGAGTTCTTGAATTAGAGTGAGTTTGTGATATAGTGATCTCAACGTGGATGTATGACCATGCATGTATGATAGGAATTCAAAACTAAAATGTAAGCCATACATGGTCCTCAATTCAATATTTAAAATGCACAATCAATTGAAACATGAATATTAAGTCTAGTACTATGTACATGCAAATGTTGTGTTTATGTCTATCCATCGACAAGCCCCCCCCCCAACCACCATACATACTCCATGTATCGATCGATCTTCATTTCTTTGTTAATAGAGCTATTGGTATAGGACACACGCCCGCTCATTATTTCACTACACATTTCGATCTCCATTTATGTCACACCCGCCCACACACTCTCAACAAATGTATTTCTCACACACAACCTAGTCGTGCCCTCCATGACAAACCCTCCCTCTCTCTCTGAAGACACGTACGTTGCCTTTGTAAAACACCTTCACCGTCCGCGCACACTCAAAGTCTATCTAGGCCACTCTCGGTAACTATCTCCCTCTAGCCCTCACTGCAGCTTCGCCGAACGATATCTCGGTGTATCGTCTTTAACATTCGAGTGTACGCTAGGCCACACTCACTCGATCTCTCCCTCTATAAATGACTCGATTAACCTCGCTTTCTCACGTCGTCTCTCTCACACCTAGACGTTCCCACTACACCTCTTGCATAGGCGGAGCTATGTAGATTGTCGGGGGGTAACCCCTCGACCTTAGATAAAATTGTCAAGCTCTGTTTAGGATTTTTTGGATTATATTTTTTGAACATTATATTTGTCCCCACCCTCCCAAACACAGATGGGTTGTGCACCCCCCCCCCCCCGAGAGAATATCATGTGCCCCCACACCTTAGATGCTATATGGTGATACAAGTTCCTTGGAGCGTGTAGATCTAAGATATAGCGGCTCACAGATGTCTTAATATTTTTACAAGAAACCTTAATGAGTTTGGGATTGCACACAATTAGTACCAAAACTACTCAGATGCCCTTGGATCCCATATCCAACGGTCTCGAAGCTCATATCATCGTAGCATCTAAGATGAGGTAAGACCTCATATTCTCTTGTGTTTAAGATTATCACATGCTACCACACCTTAGATGCTGTGGTGATACAAGCTCCTCAGAGCCGTTGGATCTGAGATCCAACGACTCCTTGGAGGTTCAAATGTTTTTGCAGAAAAGCCCCCAAAGAGTTTCGGCGCAGCCCACAAGCACAAAGACTACTCAGATGCCATTGGATCTCAGATCGAACGACCTCGAAGCTCGTATCACCGTAGCATCCAAGCTGCGAGAACACCTGATGTTTTCTCGCACGGGGGAATATGAGGTGCTCCCACACCATAGATTCTATGGTGATACGAGTTCTCGGGAGATCTAACGGCTCGCAGTAGGAGATTTGAATGTTTTTGCAATATAGGCCTCAAAAAGTTTGGGAATTGCGCAGAAAGTACAAATACTACGCATATGGCATTGGATCTCAGATCCAATGACCTAGATGCTCGTATCATCGTAGCGGCTAATTAAGCTGCGGGAAGCACCTAATATGAGCTACTGGAAGTCGTTGGATCCAAGATCCTGCAGCTCACACGAGGCCTGAATGATTTTTGTTTGCAAAAAAACCCTAGGAGAGTTTGGAAATTGCGCATAATTACAAAGACTACTGCCAAGCCATTGGATCTCAGATCCAATGACGTAAAATCTCGTACCACCATAGCATCTAAGCTGCGGGGAGCATGTGATATTCTATTTCGCTATCATTTTTGTTCCTAAACTTGCAAAATACATGTAACTGGTGCCGTAACTTGTCTAACCGCGTGAAGTGTTTGTGCAAAAAAACAATCCTACACTGAAATATAGGAACAACACACGGGGGGACCACTTGTCATTGATCAAATTTGGACCTAAAACTAGCAAATCTGAAGGACAAGATTCGAACCAGCAACCTGGAGTACAAAGCATACGTCGATTGCGTGAAACCGCAACGGTTGTTGGCTTTGTCGCATAACTTGATTTTATACAGTATTACGTTGAGTAGTAGAGGGAGTGGCTCATCAACAGGTGCATTAACGTTGACTGACTTACTGGTGGGTCCCATGTCTGCCATCTCTCTCTCTCCTCTCCATCTAGTAGTACAACCTTTAGACGCACGGGCACACACGAAGAGCGGCGCGAGCTTGACGTGGTCTAATTATAACTAAAAAATGCTAGGAAAATAGATGAATCATCTAGAACAAGAGACATTGTGGCTGGTCGAGATGGAGCTAACCACACCTATCCTCTGTGCCACATTAGCATGATGAAGCTGTGTGGCTAGTGGGGTGTTTTCGATCGACTGGCTGGGTCCCGAGGTCAAGCCATAGGTAGTTTGATGCAGTTTATTTTTACACGCACATTTTTCCTCCGTGCCGAGACATGGCACACACTATCGCGTGGTTTCTGGGTCCTCCCGGGTGGTGCACGCATATTTTCTTCCTTGTCGAGAGGTGGGACACCCTACCGCCCGTTTTATGGGTCCTCCTCGGTCATAGCACCGAAGCAAGTAAATGAGTCGTCAAATCACAAAAGCCCACCTTTCCCGCCGAGTACATCAGTGAAGCATGGTGGCTAGCTAGTTGGGCTAGTGTGACCGAGTAGCTAGGCCGCCACCACATTTGTTTTTTCACACCTTTTTTTCTCTCCTTGCCGGTAGGTAATTTTTAATATCCACCGCTGCGTTGCACTAGCCTTTGGGTGCGGCAGGTGCGGCAGGATTTTTATATTTTTGATTGACGGGAGCAGGCGCGACATCAATTAGTCATGATGACTCTGCCTTTAAAACCCACTGCTCCGTGAAGTGAAAAGTCGTCGACTGGTGGTTTCCCATGGTGAAAACCAAAAGATTCACCCTGCTCCTCGGCTGCCTCCCTCCGCCTTCTCGTAGATTGCATTGCCTTTCAGCCGTTTCGCCCCCTTTGCTTCCTCTCCCCATTGCTTCTACCTAGTTCCATGGCAGTGCACCAGATGATAGACTCTGAGGTGAGACGCCTGACACAGGAGCTCCATGCCATGGATGTGGAGCTCAGGGCAAGGACGTGGAGCTCCGTGAGCTCAAGGAGGAGAGGAGTGCCATGCTACTCCTTTATGTGCGGGAGTTCATGGAGCTTCAAAAGCGACAGGCGTCCACCACAAAGATGCTCGAGGCGTAGGTGGCATTGCTGCAGAAAGCAGGAGATACACTAGGTGGTCAGGCGAGCCGGCTGGAGCGCGAGCGGGCCGATCGTGACGAGGTCCAGGATCACCTCAACCACTTGGTGGACCATGTTGCCATGCATGTGTTGCGGATGCGCGATGCCTACCGTCGTGCCAGCGCGACCTTGCCGGCCGTCGGGCTAAACCCGTTCGATCACCCCGTCGACTTCAATGAGCTGCAGCGCCCTGACCTAGTCTCCTTCTTCACCTATATCTCTGAGGAGCTGAGCCGTCTCCGTGCGATGGTGGGGGTAGAGCTGGACAAGGAGGGGTAGCGGGCGGTAGTCGTCGTGGCCGGGCGAATCCTCTCAGGGCTTCGTCACTGGAATCCATTCGTGCCATTGGACGCCGTCTTTCACGAGCTGGCTCCTGTCGACCGGGAGTGGGCTTTGCGAGCGGTGGCACCCTGCATCACCAACACCGTGCGCCTCGAGAAACAGAGGGACTTCGGTGGTGTTTAGGTGTCCTCTGCATGGGCATGTGCATGTCTCGGCGCAACATAACCGTTGGATCAAACTCAGACGGTGCAGATCAGTCACTGTAGCACAAAGCGTGTGGGTGTGTTTGGTTGCATTCTCATCTCAATATAGTTGTTCCCTCTTCATGCATGCTCATCTCAGCACCCCTCTTCATGCATGCTCCTAGTGTATTTGTTTTAACCTACTACTGTGGACTCATGCACCCTTCATGCACTCTTCCAAACACCCAAAAGTGGGTCGAGAAGGGAACTTTTTCTCCCATGCACCCTTCATACACCCTGCCTAACACTAATTTGTGCTTCATATGGTTCATGTTCCGTGGAGTACTGTAGCACCGTACTCTCCGTGCGCTGTAGACCTAATTCTGTTAACATTGATCTCACCATTCATTCTCGACCGGACAGTGAGAAAAGGGGTATGTTACATTACTGTTCATATAGTTGACATGCACACAACATCATTTGTTATCGTCATATCTTACTACACTAGCAACAAGATTATATAGTACTGACATATGAACCACTTCACATGCCTAGTAGTAGGAGTACTGTGTAATTTCAAGTGGCTGCCGAGTTTCGCTCTCCTCCGTCGTAAGAGTGGAAACGCTTGCTGTAATCATTTTTTTCTTCATAAACAGTGGACACGCTCTACCATGCGGATCCTCCTCGACGGTCGTCAGGAACCTTGCTACTCAGTTTCGCCGACGTGTGGGACAGCCAGCATCGGGGTCCACTTGCCATGCACTAAATTACTCCGTACTAGAGTGCACAACTGCACGGTAGACTACACCGGTCGAAGTGCCGCAGTAATGCCCAATGAGCCGTCAAATCACAAAACCCCCACCTTTCCAGCAGTAAGTTCGACGGATGAAGCAACCATTATTTCACTCTTTTCCCTGATCTTCCTCTCTTGAAGAAAACCCCAACTCGCTTCTCAATCATGTTGTTCCTCATTTCTTCAAGAAAACCCCGACGCGCTTCTGCCATTGTTCTTCTCTCCCCAAAAAGGAAAGGTGAGCGCATCAATGGTGTTGCTTCTGGCCAAGGCCCGGTCTTGCAACCCCGAGACTGATCCTATAACTCCCTCTCTATTCTTCTTTTGGGTTTGTGATCATAGTTTCTTTTCTTTTATTTCTATTTGACAGTTTCTTGATGGACCCTAGAGCACCGGCCGAAGTGATGTCTATGGCTCTGGCCAAAACCGTTGAGGCTCAAGGTACGAAGAAGCGCAAGCACCCCGCCGAGACTACCGCAGACAAGCTCAAGGCCATTGCCCTGTCCAAGCCCCCCTCTCCGGGATCCCTCGTTAAGCAAGTCTAGGTAATATCTCTTCTTGACGATCTTTTTGGCGATCTTGATCGTGTTTTTTCATCTAACATGCAGTACTAGTACTAGTAGTACAACTTTCTGGGTGATCTTGCATGTGATTTTTGTGTGGAAAATGACGGTTCTAAATTGCTCTTTTGACCAAAACATGAGCTTGACATACAAATGATTATTGCACATAACACTGATTTCTTATAGATTACTTTCAACTACTTTATGAACATTAACGCTAGCTGTAGGAAATGCAAGATTTTAGCTCTCATGCCTTAAAGAGAGTATAGTAGCCTCAGTAACTTGTGTTATGGATATTGCAAGTAATCCCTCTACTCTCATGCTTTGAAGACATGTTCTAGTGTCTTTGATCACTCATTTATGTGCATATATGTAGTCTTATATGGAGTAAAATATCGAAAATCATCTTATATTTTTGAACGGAGGTAGTAATAAAATATTTGGTTTCTGTTTTAACTAGAACTAGGTCCGCGGTGGAGATGAGTTCTCAAAGTCATGTCGTGTGAACTAGAAGACATGAGGATGAGTTCTACTACTAAACTATCCAGCTGTTGTGTCCTTGTAGCCACTAGTCGTGAACAAGTGTTTCCGGTAGCATTGTTGTTAGGCGTGTTCTCGAGGGTGTACTTCACCACAACAATTTCCTAGCTGTGCCTTCGATTATGAACGGTGTGGTTCTTGTAAAGCTTGCCGAAAAATCTGATGCGGACTATCTTCATCGTCATGTTTACGAGTGGAAAGACCAGTCTATTAGGTTTTCCATTGTTGACGAGATGGCGGTGGTGCCAATAGACATCTCTCACAAAGTCCATGGCCTAGTCAGTTATGTGGGGTACATCCCGTAGGTCGGTGGCAAGAAATAGTCTGCAGAGTTTAATTAGTGCAACTTTGCTTGTCTGTAGTAAGTACTATTGTTCAGAACTTGATTTGTGTGTGTGGACCCTGTATTGTTTAGTACTGCCGCTTTTGTTGTGTGGTGAGTCTTGAGAACTATCTATGTTAATTTCTGTCCACTCAATTCAGTCTGTATATTTTGAAGTATCCAGATCATCTTTTTTGTGAGGACGGTTTATCAATTATGGTTACACTCCAATATCTGTATGCATTAAAGGGTTTATCGTACCCACCCGGATTTCCAGTCCCATGGATGTTCAGTCCATACGATTTGTCACGACCTTTGGACTGTCCTGCTTGTGGGAGTAAGCGGGGGCCCTGCATGCCAACCGTAATTGGACGATCAACCTTCAATTTAGAACTTGAACATAGTGATTTCCTCGTAAGGATTCACTCGTGTCACATCAAGTAAATCTTATTGATTTACTGTCTAAATCTTATTGCTTTACTGTCATGATTTCTTACTTTTGCTGCAGTTTTATGATGCATGTTTTGCCATGTGACATTCGTTACAGAATAAACCGTTTGGTTTGCTCTATGATGTTTTTTTGCAGGTTTCACTTCTTATGTCGTGTCAGTAACGAAGGCACTGTCCATCACTTATATTACTGGACACAATTGGATCAGTCTGTTGTCTGACTACAACCTGAAGCCCTATGATGAACTGCAGTTTGGTTCAACAAACATGCCACAATTAGTCCTTCTCGTGTTTAAAAGAATTGAAGAAAAAGACTGGATCAAGGTCACGGAGCCTAGTGAAGTTAGAAAGCTAAAGTATGAAATCATAGCAGACCAGAGACGATCGCTGCTGTCTCGCACATCGGTACCACCTTCAGCATCTGATCGAGCACCGGCACCTTCTCCGACAGCACTGGCTCTAGCACTGATAGCGGCAGCAACTCCGTCTGATCCACCAGAGGAGTGGGCACCGACCGCGTCAGCGGATCAAGCTAATCTACCAGAGGATAGGGCACCGACACTGGCACCAGCTCCACAAGGAGCACCATCTCTAGTAGCAGCAGTGGCACTACCAGTCACACCGGCATGGGCACCAGCAACAGCTCCGGCACCTGCACCAACTCTTGAAGTTGCACTTGCATCTGCTTCGGCCCGTGCAATGGCAACGGAACCAACACTTGCACAGGCAATAGACTGGGCTGCAGTTCGCACTGCATATACCAAAGTCCTTACAAAAACCTACATCTCCACCTTCTTGGTAAGCATTGGCAGCCCATGTGCTTCATTCTTTTTTCTTTCCATGTTGTTTCACATGATTCACTGTGTTGATCTAACTGTTTGTGTATGTCTTCTTGTTTGCAAACAGAGAATTCCTAGAGCAACGAGGGAGTCGTTTAATAATTCGGGCGACCGTGGCCAAGTTTCTCTTACCATGCGCAACCTTGGTGTGAATGAACCTGCTCAATATACGGTAAGTACAAAGGATGGTCACATGATGATTGATGCTAAAGGATGGTCAAGGTTCAAAACTCTATCAAATCTTGTGGTAGGGGATGATGTCAAAATCGAACTTTCTCGGCAAGGAGAGCTGGTCCAAATCAACTTTGAAATTCTTCAGTAGCAGCACGCAACTGCCGAACGGATCTATCCTCGGAGAGCTTTTGATGTAATAATATGGCATGGTGAAACAAGTGTCCTGTGTGTATAAGTAGTACGATAGTATTATTTATCATGTAGGATATCGTGAAAGAATTGGAACTCTGATTGCTGGTTAGGAACTGTCGTTCGATTTCATTCTAACAGCTGCCATGCTTTATTTAATTTTCTGTATTCGCCTTGTGACAGCTTCTAAAACCAGTGATGTACCAATCGCTTGCGATATGAAATGCGCTGAGTTAGAACACATGGGCCCCAAAACATGCAGGCCCACCGGCCTGTGGCCCAAAGTCCAGAACCGTCAGCCTTCTGAGAATTATATTCTCATCTGAACCCCCATATTATGTTATATATATTCCCCTTGATTTTTCTTATGTATAAAGTTATGTGATTCTAGTTACTCCTGCCTTTCTACCTCCTTTCACTGATATGTGGGGCATCCAGTTACTCTTGCGGTACGGGATATAAAAGATTTTTATATTGCTTTACAGAGGGAGTATCTATCTATCAAAAATATATTTATGTGTAACTAGTTACTCCTGCCTTTCTACTTCCTTTCGCTGATATGTGGGGCATCCGGCTACGGGGTCCACGTGCCATGCACCAAATTAGAGTGCCCAACTGCACGGTAGACTCACCCCGGTCGTAGCGCCGCAGTAATGCCCAATGAGCCGTCAAATCACAAAAACCCCCACCTTTCCAGCAGTATTAGTAAGCTAGACGGACGAAGCAACAATATTTCACTGGGCCTGAGTCCCCTTCTCCCTCATCTGCTTGTTCAGAGAAAACCTCCTCTCGACGATTGCGTAGGGTTTTCTCATGGAGAACCAGGTACAAATTCTTCATCCATCCCCGATAAATCCTAGTCCCTTGGTCACGATAATCCTAGGATGGCAGCCGCCGCTGTTGATGCATTTTTCTTCCTACTGAATCTAGTGTGTGTCATTTGCAGTGACCGAAGAGCGAGGACCCTACATGTTTCTGCGCCCTCGGCGAGACACCACAATTGTTCCTTCTCATCCTAACACAGGATTTTAAACGTGCACGGTATGTTCCTAGAATCCTCTTTTCTATCAGGGAGGGTGGGGGGTTTTGAACATGCTGTCGACTAATTTGGATCTTTGAATTGCTATATATGGATAAAAGGTACTAGTACCATGGTCAACACTGACTTGAAATAGGAAATTATTTCTAGATTTGGATAGCGAATACATTGTGTTCTCATATTATTTTTCCTGCAGTGCATACCTTGCTCTGCCAGAACACATGTACTCAAGATGGTTGGCCTTGCCATAACTGAATACACCATTTTAATGGTCACATTGAAGACAAGCCATGGATATAAGTTCCGAGTTGGGTTCATGAACCAAGAAGATCGCTGCTTTTTTTATGGCCGAACATGGATAAACTTTCTCAAGTGTTACGGACTGAAAGTTGGCGCACGAATGTTGATGGAAATAGCAGAACCTTGTCTCATCTTCACTGTGATCTTCCACCCCGACGTTGTTCTAGTAGTTCATCCATGTTAGTTTTGTATCTGGTTCTTGGATGTTGCCTCGATTACTTCTTAATCCACCTATTTTGTCTAACTAATCACAATTTGACTTTAGAAGTAGCAACGATTTGTGATTCCCTTCTCTCACGAAGATGCTACTTCTAACTAATATTTCTTATAATTGGTGGCACGTGTAGGTTATTTGAAAGTTCAGCACACTACTCGTTTGTTATTCTATAAGAACTCGACTGTTACTGATGGCTCTGAAGTTGACTGGGACGACATCCACCAGTACCTACACTTTATTCATCGTCTTGAGGTCCTTGTGGGACGTTTCAATGGTGGAAGGCCACGTGGGATATCTGTGCCACTAGTGCACACGTTGAACAGGTCCAACTGTGTCAAGAAAGTTATGGTACGAGCTGTTTTCTGTTATATATGCTGTTCATAAACTCTTGCTTATACATAGTTTTACAGTTGTGATCTTCTTGAAACAGAAACTGCCCAGTTCTATTGTTCCTATACAGATGTCTGACCATGGTCGGGTCAGACTTGTGCTTGGTCACAACAGGATGTTTATGTCGACCCACTCCATTTCCCTTGGAGGTGAAAAGATACTTATTCATGGGTGGTCTCAAATAATGAAGGCCCATCCATCTTGGAGAATAGGACAGAAGGTTATGCTCATGCTTTTCCATGGCTCTAAAGCGAATATCCTGTTTATTGACCACATTGCGAGATGAAGCCACTTTCTGAAGGTTGTGGATGCGCGGGGTGGTGCCTGGGCCTTGTCCTGGTGCTTGGTGGGCTCACCCTTGGTTAAGTGTAGGCAAAGTAGCAATGTTCGAGCCGTGCTTTGTATGGTTGAACCTGTATAAGTACTCATATTTTTTTCAGCTATGGTTGTTAAGTGCCCCTGCTGGTTTTAGTTAAGGTTGTTAAGTACTGCTGCTACTTTTACAGTCTGTCGTGTTTCTTCAGTCTCGTCTTCCTCCGGCTGCCAAAACCAAACCAGCGCCGGTGGGGCCGCCTGCTTCTGCCTCCAACGGCTGGCTGCGCCTCAGCCACGCATCGCAGCCCCACTGTCTCCTAAATCGTTAAGGCCATCGTCCGAGGCCTCGCCGTCGTCCTCCACACGCTTTGGTGCGCACCCCCTCTCGCGTTGTCAACATGGTCAACAAACAAGAGGAATCGGGAGAGGACTATACATCGAGAGGATGACAGTAGGGACCTACCATGTCCATGGTCGTACGCAAGCAAGTTCCTCACTTTTTATTATATACTCCATTGTCAGCGTATAGAAAAAGAAAATACTTCCTCCTAGTGGTTTGCTGACATCTGGGACCCATGACATTGTCAGCGTATAGTCAATAGACAAGAGAACAGCACAAGATCGATTGACACCTGGGATGTAGCTGCTCGAGCAATATTTTTTTTGTTATTGTTGAGACGGAGCAGGGTTTCAACTGGGTTGTGGCCCGTCTAGCCCAGGCTTCTATTTTTCATTCACCACATGACCAGCCCACCTATTTTTTCTTTGTGAAAATGGCTAGCCCAGTTTATTTTTTCTGAAGAATACCCAATCCAGGCCTACTTATTTTTCTCCGCCCTGCTGGGCTGCAACTCTTTCAAGACGGCTGCAAATCTTAAGAGTAATATGAAATGGGCTGTAAATATAAAAAACACACGACAAATTGTCAATTACTTTCAAATTTCTCAATTTTTTCACAATTTTAGATTCCAATTTCACTGGGCTTTAACGTAAATTAAATATATCTTCAAAGTACTTTAAATCTGGCTCGACATTTTGGTATTAAAAATAGTTTGAACCCAACCAAAATATGCGAAATTTAGTTTAAATTTTTAACCCTAGCCCTGGCAAACAAAAAAATGGACTGCAATAAATTGCATAAGAAGTTGCAATGAGCTGTAAATTATTTAAAAAAATAGGGAATGGTCTGACTTGTGGGCCTATTAAGTTGACGCGTATGCAAGATTTTTTTACTTATTATATACGTCAAGAAACGATTCTAGCAGACGTGACCATTGGATGTCAATCCAATGGCCATCGTGCTTCTTCAATCTCTGATCTTCTTGCTCCTGTCGCCAAATCCAGCGCCGGCGAGACCGCCTGCTCCCACCTCCCATGGCTGGCTGTGCTGCCGCGCAGGCCTCACCGCCCCCTACTACTCCCACCGCTGGCCAGGCCATCCCTCTACTCACCCACATCCCTCCACTGATGTGGCTTCGCCGCCTCTGGGTCATTCCCTTCCTGGGTCTCGCCATCGTACATCATGTTGGTGTTCTCGGCATGGCATGGTCAACATTGTCAACAAACGACAACATCAGAAGAGGGATGTACATGGAGAGGCTGATAGTGGGGACCCACATGGTCCATGGCCGCACGCAAGCAAGTACCTCGTTATTACGCCATAAAGAATGAATCCTCCACATGACAGCTAGGACCCACCAGCTATATCTTGGCATGGAAGGAAGTGCCTCCTTATTAAGGAAAAAATAACGAGTGCTCCCCATGATAGCTGGGGCCCACCAGATTTGGAGGCTGACTTGTGGCCCTACTAAGTTGACGCGTACGTTGGGCTTTGTCAACTTAGTCAACAAACAATTCTATCACCAGTGACCATTGGATTGTTAACATCCAACAGTCGTCCTACTTCTTCAACCTCTGATTTTCTTGCTCCAGCCGTCCAAACCACCGTGTGTTCCTACCTCCCATGGCCGACTGTGCTCCCGCGCAGGCCTCACCGCCCCCTACTACTCCCACCACTAGCCAGGCCATCCCTCTACTCACCCACACCCACTATTATTCTGCAGCGATGTCAGCCTCACACCGCAGCCGAACTAGTTAACCCTCTTACTACCCTCCGCCTGTTCCCCGGCTCCGGGTCGTTCCCTTCCTAGGTCGCGCCATAGTACACCACCTTGGTGCTCTTGGACGGTATGGATTCGTCAACGCGGTCACTGAACGATAGTCATCAGAAGAGGACTGTACGTGGAGAGGCTGACAACTGGGTCCATGGCAGCTCGGACCCACTAGAAAATAATGATTCCTCCACCTGATAGCTCGGACACACCGGAAGGGCCTCTGTATTTCATGAAAAAAATGTTCCCCCTGACAGTTGGGACCCACCGGCTTTATCTTCACATGGAAAGAAGTGCCTTTTACACCCTGATAGCTGGGACCCACCAGGTTGAAGCGAAGGTAGCATTATCTGTCTGGCGCGAACGTGTATGTACATAGCGGTCGATCTGTCTCTCTGTAGCGATGTACCGTGGCCGAGTAAGGAGTGGCACTTGTTGAAGTAGAGGCGCTGACGTAGCATGTCATGCAGTCCCGTCTATATCGTGTACACATACGTACAGCCACACTGCAAGATAGTAAATAGGGCTACGTACGTACATACGGGTGGGGTCTCTAACGTGTACAGCGACATCGTCCTGTTCATCGGCAGCAAACCGGTTGGGTCGGAACGGAGTAAACAGCATTGCGTGTTCTTCGGGAGCCAACCGGCTTGGACAGAATAGCCGAAACGAGGTCTAGCGTACCACAGAATGGAGGAAACGGCCTTCTGTTCGACCGCGTATGGTCGAAACGGGGTCCTGTTCATCAGGAAGGGTCTGGCGTACCACAAAACGTAGGAAATAGACTTCTGTTCGAGTGACTATGGTTGTAACGGGGTCCTACTGATCGGGAGGGGTGTGGCATACCGCAAAACGGAGGAAACAGACTTGTGTTGGAGAGCCTACGGTCGAAACGAGGTCCTGTTCATCGGGAGGGGTGTGGTGTACCGCAAAACGGGACTCCACGGGGCTACTATTCATCCACCCTCTACTGTCTCGCTCTAGCCTCCACGGGCTACTGTTCATCCACCATCGACTTCCTCCAGCCTCCACCTAGTACTGTTCATCCACCGTCGACTTCCTCCTGCCTCCACCAGCTATTGTTCATCCATTAGGTCCTGTTCATCCAGCCTCCACCGGCTACTGTTCAACCAGCCCTCCACGGGGTCCTGTTCATCTAGCCGCAATGGCCTCTACTATCAAGGGGTCCTGTTCATCCAACCCCCACCGGGGACTGTTCATCAAGAGGCAACTTCGATCGGCTTCAGTTAGCAGCAGTAGCGAAGGAAGCACTCGGGTTCAGTTAACATCAAGGGATCGATCGGGGTTCAGTAACGTAGCTAGTGCAATTGCTCGGGTTCAGTTAGAGCCAACGCCTCACTTGGGTTCAGTTAGAGCCCAACGCCTCGCACACACACGCGTACGTGTAAGAGAGAAATGCACAAACCTCCGTGCATCGCTCGGCCCCGACCACCCGCCGTAACCGGGAACTCCCCAAAATTTTCCTCGCCCTCTCTTCTACCATGATTTTTTCCATCATGGAGGCCCAAAGTATGTCATGTAGGTGCGTCCCCGGCCCGCCCAGGATGAAAAGCTCATTTTCTGTCATGATTTTTTGTCATAGAAGTAGGAGCCCACCACATCTCTGATGATACGTGCTTTTGTCACAATTATCGTCATAGAAGTGTCATAAGCATGACAGAAAAAAATTCGTTCGGCCCAAAATGTCATGGATGTGTCTTTTTTTTGTAGTGAGAAGCGTGGGTGAGCCCTTCCGTTCACCTTTGCACTCCTTTTTATAGCGGAGCGTGGCAGGGGGCTGGCTCCCCACCGTCCTGTGGCAATTGCCCCGCTCCACCAATCCGGTTCATCTGTGTCACTAACGACGCCCAAAGTCGCCAACCGCCCTCCTGCGCCTATCCATGGTGTCGTGCTTTCTGCCATGGCACTCACTCCTGTGCCATGTGCATCCACCACCAACCCTACGCAATGCATGCAACATATGGGGCAGAAACAACCAGAGTAGTGGGTGGGTAAAATGGGAGTTACCTCCCTGAACCACGCAAATGCTTCAATCAACTTCCCATGAATGTGGGCGTCCCTCGGTTCATTGCGTGGGTAACCCCACGTCGTTCGACACCGCATGACTCGCGGGAAACCCAGGAATGGATTCAATTTCAGGTTAATGAAGAAGAAAAGAAGATCTCAAAAACCTGGATCCAGCCACGTCTTGGGCAGGATGCCCGCCTGCGCATTGTTGGGGACTACCCCAACGATGCTCGGCAACACATGTGGGCCAGGCCCGGGGGCTCCTATCGGTGCAACAAACATTCGCGTTTGTCGATCGAGCTCACGCATAGGCGTGCTGACGATCATACATCCAACCCAATGCATGACACAAGGACAAGCCAGAAAAGCCGCTCTTCATGAGATCAAGGAGAGCATTAAGAAGAATAGGATGGCAGAAGGCCACCTTGGGAAGGCCCCCCTTGCCGGGCAGGAGAGCCTGGCCAGGTCGAGGCCACCCCAGAGGCAAGTTCGGATTCACCCCGCCAAGCCTGCCGGGGCTGCCAAGATCGACCCCTCCCAAGCTCCTTCAACAAGGAACCTCCGCCAAGACGCCACCGCTCCACCTCACCGCACCCAAGTCACTAATCTGTGCAGTGTCAGGGTGTTAAGAAACCAGGTGGATCCTCTCAAGCACATGGCAGCATCAAGGAGAAAATATTAGCTTTATTGACACCCGTCCAAGAGGTGTGTCAAGCTGATAAGAAGAGGCAGATGAGCGGCCCGACAGGCTTGTCGGGATTCGCCCTCGGCACGACACCTAGCAGTGCATTTAATGCACTTTGTCCTAACTGCCAGAGTTAGGTATGATAGCACTGTTAGCTATCTAATCACACCCAAAATGACTGTTTTTCCATTGTGGTCACCCCTTAGTATATAAAAGGAGGCCCGAGGCAACCTAGCGAATGGTTCGAACACTTCGACCCCCTGCATTTGTAAGCTCACATTGCTCTCCCCGAGGCACCCTTTCCGGGCCAGAGTGCGTCGAGCCTTCGTCCACCTCCAGATTAATCCACCAAAGCAGGAGTAGAGTTTTACGCTGCAAAGCGGCCCGAACCTGGGTAAAAGAGAGAGAGTCCATCGCCGTGCCATCCCCCACTGCTTCTGCTCTTTGTGCAATCCGGCTGTCCCCATGCCGAACCACAAAGGGGCACCCCTGCCCCATAGGTGAGCGGCTGGGAGTGGAACGACGAGCGCCCTAATCTTGCCACCTCGGCTCCGAGCGCCACGTCTTCCACGACCCCGACCTGCAGTCCCACCCCGAGCACCGGTGCCGGCCTCCACGGCTACAGCCAAGCAGGAGTACGCTGCCGAGGGGAAGCTCTCACTACAATAGCGGAGGCGCGAGCTCAGCCTTTTCCCCTCGCCATGGTGGTGGCAGATGCAGGAAGGATGGAGAAGGGAAAGATGGATGAGCATCGCCTCCTACGGCCCCTCTTTTATAGAGGGAGGCCCAGGGGCTGGCTCTCCACCATTTTTAGGGCAACCGCCCCATTCCACCATTCATGCGCCCTGCATTCCTGGCCGGCATGTTACTTCATCGACCGCCCTGCCTCACCAATCTGACGCCCTGCCTACCCTGTTCAGCGCACTACTTCCACGACCGCCCCTCTCCACCAATCCCATGTTCCGCATATGACGCATGTCGTCGGGAGGGATGCAATAAAGGAGGAAGTGATGACAGGCATGGAAGTTACCTTTTGTCAGAATTGGGGCTCCGGGGACCCAAGAAAGGTTCGAACTTTGGGGTGTGCTCACAGAACCTCGCTAAGCCCGGCCTCTCTGCTCACTATCTCACGGTGATGCTCTGGCGTGCTCGAGCGAGAGGGAAGAAGAAGAACAGACACAACAGTTTACCCAGGTTCGGGCCACCTTGCGGTGTAAGACCCTAGTCCTGCTTTGTGGATGGATTGCCTCGCGAGGGTGGATGGGTAAGAGAATACAAGGGAAAGTGTGTGGTCTCCGGAGAGTCTCCCCTCCATCTCCAAGGTGGCAGCCTAGCTATACTTATACCGGCCTTGGTCCTCTTCCCCCCAAAACACTAGGCGGGAAGGGTTGCCATGACGGCCAATTTCGAAGCGGGACAGCAATACAGCTTATCCTGACTAAAGGTGGTCTTCGCCTGCTAAAGCTTCCTGCCATGATGCGTCGGTGGGCTCGGTGATGACCTCCATCCTGGCGAGCCTGCAGTCTTGGTCTTCTTGCACCACAGTGGCAACCTTTGGGGATTGCCTCGGGAACTGGCACGTTGTCTTTGGTCCCTTAGCATGAAAGAGGAAAACCTCCTTATCCGCACCTGCTGGCGCCCTTCTGGCTCCACTCGTCACCACGTGCGTCACCCACATGGAGACGTAGGGCCATGTGACTCATCCATCTGATCCTTGCCTTGAACGCTTCCGTGAAGAGCCTCGGGGAGCCACCTCCTGGGAGGGCATCGTGAGGCTACTAGTGATGCCTGCCAACATGCGCCTCGTGGGAGGGGGCCTCGCGAGGGCCTTGCTCGGGAAGTCCGAAGGTGGGCCGTGCTGGGCCGACGGCATGCGCCGCGTCTTGGGCCACAGGCACACGGGCCTGGGTACCCCCAGTCCCACGCCCAGTCACACGGGCCCGATAGTAGCCCCTGGGCCCGCGGCATGCATGATTCCTATAGTTGGGGGGCGGAACGGCACGTGCCCTAAATGCCTGCGGGTCAGGCGTGACGCGTGGCGCACGACGGGGCGTTGGACACCCCCACTTCTGCATGACGCCTCAGCAACCGCCCGGGCTGACATAAAGCCTAACGGGCGCTGCCCGGCGCCATCATTGCTCTCCTGTCTCTCCTCTGTCTCACATCGACCTACCCACGCCCCCTTTCCCTCGCATGAGGCTCGTCCCGATCCAATCTCGAGCGCGGTTCTTTCTCCGCCATGCTGGCGGTCCCGACCGCAAGTCTTCCTGTCATCGGGTCGGCGCTCCTGACCTCCTTCATCGCTGAGGAGGAGGACTTAGACCTAGTGCTCTTGCTGGTGGCCGGCGACCAGAACGAGGGGCAAGCGACCAAAATCTGGCCGGGCTTGGCAGCATGGAGCACCTTGGGGGATTCCATGTACCCCTTCTTCCTCCACAACATTTACGCCGAGTTGATCCTGCCGTTCTCCGATTTCTTCTACGCCATCCTCTCCCATTACCAGATCCACGCTCTTCACCTTCAGCCTAACTCCATTCTCCTCCTGGCCATCTTCTCCTTTTGCAGGGAGGCCTTTGTAGGCGTGAGGCCCTCGGTGGTGCTTTTCCGCCACTTCTTCAGCCTGCGATTCACCGCACATGACCAGCGCTCTGCGTGCGTCTCCTTCGTCGATGTCAAAGGTAGAGGTGGCTGCCTGAAGGCCGGAAAGAAGGCGGCAGCGCTGGGTCTTCATGTATGTGTGTTGGGTTAGTCTGCTTTTGCAGACCCTCGCGGCCCCGGCCACGCAGAATCCCGTGTGGGGCCATAAGAAGCTTGTCGACCCCCGAGAAAAGCCCGTCCTGGAGCGAATAGCTGAGCACGGGGCCGCGAAGTTGTCAGGGCCGATGATCGTGAAGGAGTTCCTGGGGCAGCGCATCGTGCCGCTCCAGGCACACTCATGACCCATGTGGGACTACACTAGTGCTGGGGACGCGATGAGGCTGTACACTGCTGGCCTGACGACCGAGGAGCTAGACGGGGCCCTGGGGAACCTGCTCGGCTTCCTCCCCGATGACCCCCCTGAGGCTACGTCCCCGCTGTACAGCTACGAGGACAAGGATAAGCTGGTCGCAGAGATGCCCGCCTTCGACGAGTGGGTGCTTGTGCCGAGCGACCGCGTCAGCTCGCCCGTGGTGTTATCCAACAGCACATGTGGCCTAGGGTCGGTACCTCATATCGGTGTATTAAACATGGGTGTTTCATACCATTACATATGCACAGACAAGTAGCAGTTGTGACGCCCCCGGCTCAATCGTGCACTAATCATACACGCAAATGCACACGATCAAGCCTAAGGACTCACGGGAAGATATCACAACACAACTCTAAAACATAAATAAAGTCATACAAGCTTTATATTACAAGCCAGGGGCCTCGAGGGCTCGAATACATAAGCTCGCATATAAGCGTCAGCGGAAGCATCAGATATCTGAGTACAGATATAAAAGAATGCACAAATAGGCCCTTAAAAGGTGGGGCAAAAGAAAACACTATGATCGAAAGGCGCAGGCCTCCTGCCTGGGACCCTCCGATCCTACTCCTGGTCGTCGGCAAGCTCGTAGCAGTAACCACCCTCGGGTAGTAGTAGCGATCGTCGGCGGGGGCAGCTGTATCTGGCGCTCCGTCATCTGGTTGCATCAAAAGGATATGGGGGAAAAAGAAAGCAAAGCAACCATGAGTACTCATCCGAAGTACTCAACAAGCAAGGATCTACACTACATATGCAAGATTATCAAAGAGAGGCTGTATATGTGGACTGGGCTGCAGAAATGCCAGAATAGAGAGAAGGCCTAGTCCTAACGAAGACTAGCATCTTCAGCGGTGTTGCAGCATTAGAAGAGTGTAGATTAGTACAGTATAAAGTAGTAGTATCATTAAGTCTCATCCACACCCAGAGATCCTTTTCTCGACTCCCCTGTGAGAAAGCAATCCCAGAGCCATACAGTCATCAACCTCGTCCAGTGATCCCTTCTTGACTCCCTGCGAGAAGCAATCCCAGAGCCATAGTATCCAATTCTAGTTGTATCGATCGGGATACAACTCCGAGTGTCCATTACCGAGGATCCGGCTAAGCATAGATTAGTTCTTCCCTGCAGGGGTGCACCAACTTACCCACCACGCTCGCTTAACTCTGGCCGGACACACTTTCTGAGTCATGCCCGGCCTCAGCCAAACGACACACCGCAACCCTACCTAGAGCTCAGCAGAGAGGTCCCCACCGGTCTACATCCTAAGCACTCAGGGGTTTTGGGCCATCACCCTGTGCACTTCGGGCCGTTGCGCACACGGTGAAGCCAGGCACCAACACTACAGGATGGCGCCGGTCCGTCCGTGCCGCCATGCTGAACTGGACGTCTGACAAAGCTTTCGGCTGATGCATACAATGCAGAGTACCCATATTTATTCCCGCATGATGGTTAGTGCTATCAGGCCAGAGGCCCACTCAGATCACCTATCCAAACCGTTAGTACCTTGGGGGTGCGGTAACGAGCAGAGACTCACGATCGATGTGACCCTGTCGCCCCGTCTCGAGGACTTGCGGCAGGAGTTAAGAATGCCCGGCCACGCCTCGTATTCTCACTCGAGCACCATCCAGGTCAACCCGTCTTCACATCACACGCGGGTACCCCTCAGGGTCGACCCGCCTTTCCAAGTAAAAATATTACAGTCCAAGTATTCGTGTGCCCATAACATCATGGGAATCCGAGGTATCACCCTCGTTGGATTCCTACACGATGTATCCGTCAAGGTGAACTCGGAGGAATCACCCTCGATGGGTTCACACTTGAGGTGTTGTACGATGGCCTCGTTATCGGAAGTGGGGAAGGAGGAATCACCCTCGATGACCACGACCGAATAGCTACTCTACAGAGTTAACATCAGAAGTGCTACAAGAGGTTTCACCCTCGGCACTCGATAGTAACACCGCAGTATCGTTACAACTAAGGGGGGTGATGTGCGGTGCCGGGGCCTGGTCTTCGATCCCGTTGATCGGGTCTTCTGATAATCCAGCGGGGCAGTCGGGATAAGTGGGGTCACTGATAGGTCTCTACCCAGCCTATACTAAGTAGTCTAGGATAAGCAGGTAAGGTATCAGTAGCAGGTTACAATAAACATGCTATGCATCAGAATAGGTAAAGCAGTAGCAGCAGCAATTCTATTGCAAGCATGAGAGAGAAAGAATAGGCGATATCGGTATGCTCAAGGGGGGTGCTTGCCTGGTTGCTCGGCGGCAAGGGCAAGGTCGTCAGCGGTGTCGTCGGGCTCCTGAGCTGCGTTGGTCTTAGGAAATGTGTCTGTAGCGGGGTCTACCAAGAGAGAAGAGGGGGAGGAAATATTAAATATAAAGCAAACAAGAGCATGACATGACATTACGCAGAGCTAGGGGTGTTCTGACATGGTGCTACATGATATATGTGAAGAGGGAAAACATCCGGGAATGTTTTTCTGAAGTTTGGCATTTTCGGACAGATGAAACGGAGGGGGACGGTTGCATGTTCGCTATGCTAGGGACGTGTGGCGGACGAACATTCCGCGTATACGGATTCGTCTTGTCGTTCTGAGCATCTTTCATGTACAAAGCATTTCGATCTAGGTACGAATTAGTTTCTATGACTTTTTTTAAAGATTTAAACAATTTCTGGAAATATTTTAATTACTAAAATCGGCTGAAAATGAATTGTGACATCATCATGATGTCAGCACTGCGTCAGCGGTCAGCGGACCCACTAACCATTCAACTAGGACCACGCCGGACCCACTGGCTGTGACTGGGCACTGCCCAGTCAGCTGTCCTGTGAGACAGACAGGTGGGGCTGGGTCAACGCCCAGGTCAGCACAGTCAAAGTTGACGTGTGGGCCAGGGGGTATAATATTTAGTTTAATTAGTTTAGTTAGCCGGTTAATTAAACCATGTGGGGCCCGATGTCAGTGATGGTTAGGGGTTTGGGTTAGTGGCTAATGACCCTGACGGGTAGGACCCACCGAGGTTTAAACCCCGCGCGCGCGCCGTCGATGCTCCGGCGAGCAACAGAGAGGGCGGCGGCGCTCGGGATTTGCATAGGGGCGACGGCTTCGGGCGCGGTCGGCTGCTTTCGATCGAGGACTGCACGGCGTGTCCATCCGCGGCCTTGGTTCGAGTCGGGGAGGCGTTAATCCACGCCAGTGGCGGCGCCGGAGTTCGGCCATGGCTGAACTAGCAGCAGCAGGAATGGGAGCGAGGGGGGAAACGGAAGGGGAAAACGCTGCTGCTCACATCGGTGGCAGGGAAGGCCCGGGGAAGCCGGAGTGGCAGTGACGGTGGCGGATCGAGGCATCGATGGACGGCGGCTGGAGGTTGAAGAAGGGGCAGATCCGGCACGGTGGGGCACTCCAGTTCGGTCCAGTGGGTGCGGTCGATGAGGGCGACGACGATGGGGTTCCGGGACCGCTCGGAACGGAGAGGAGCGGCCGGTGGCGACAGCTACGCCGGTGGCGTATCCATGGCGGCGATCGGGGGTGGAGACATAGAGGAAGAAAGAGAGAGAGCGAGGCCAGAGGGGGGGCTAAGGAGGGTGCAGGGGGCAGCCTTATCCCTCCACGGGGGGTGCGGAGCCGGGTGTCGAGCAGGCAGAGGTGGGGCCGGTTGCGGGCGAGCGTGCGAGCGTTGCCGAGGCGACAGCGAGGGGGGAAGGTGGGAGATGACGCTGCGTGGGCTGGGCCACGCGGGACTGTGCACGCACGGCCCAGTGCACCAGTAAGTCCTTAACCGTTTTCTTTTTCTTCTATTTCTTTTCTGTTTTCTTTTCTTATTTCTGTTTTCTCTTTTCTTTTTAAACCAAATGAATTTTGTAAAATAGGTGAACTAGCCACATATTTATAGTGCTATTTTATTCACTGTTAGAAATTGGTCTGGAGGCAATTGAATTTTATTCGGATTTTAATTAAATGAAAATGGATGAAATACTCCTGTTTTGTTGCTGTTAGAGTCACTTCATTAATTTAGTAGATGTTGATTAAAATTTTAGAATTGTCTCTGGATTATTTACAATATTATGAACATTTTAGTTTCTGGATTTGAACAACTTTTATTTTCACTTTAAGTTTGAATTTTCAATTGAATATGAATTTGAATAGAGATATGATCCAAATGATATTTAAGCACTGTTGATGATGATGACGTGGCATTATCAAAAGTGGGATTACTGTGGCTAACCACTGGGGGTGTTACATATCTCCTCCACTAGTAAGAATTCGCGTCCCGAGAATTAAGAGGTAGAAGGAAAAAGATCGGGGTATTCCGCACGAAGATTATCCTTGTGTTCCCAAGTGGCTTCATCTTCAGTATGATTAGACCACTTCACTTTGAGGAACGTGGTAACCTTTTGACGGGTCCGACGTTCAGCTTCATCGAGAATGCGGATCGGATGCTCCTTTTAAGAAAGATCATCATGCAATTCGAGCATCTCGTGTTCCACAGCTCGGTGCGGAGATTCCTTGAAGCATTTACGAAGTTGCGACACATGGAAGACATTGTGGATATGAGAGAATTGTGGCGGCAATTCCAATTTATATGCCACCTGAACACGTCTAGCAATAATGCGGAAAGTACCAATGTAGCGTGGAGCTAACTTGCCCTTGATTCCAAAATGGTGAGTGCCCTTCATAGGAGTGACCCACAGATAAGCTTGATCATCGGGATGATAAGTCAAACCCCATCGTTTGCGATCATAGTTGCTCTTATGGCGGTCCTGAGCCGCCTTGAGGTTTTCACGGACGATACGGACTTGCTCTTCGACATGTTGAATAATATCCGGACCCACGAGTGGTCGTTCCCCAATTTCTGACCAATTCAGAGGGGTTCGACAATTACGTCCATATAGAACTTTGAAGGGGGCCATTTTCAAGTTGGCTTGATAGCTATTGTTATAAGAGAACTCGGCATACGGAAGAGATTCTTCCCACTTCTTGCCGAAAGAAATAACACAAGCTCGCAGCATATCTTCAAGCACTTGATTGACTCGCTCAACTTGGCCTTGGGATTGGGGATGATAAGCTGAACTCTAGGTAATATGAGTTCCCATAGCTTCTTGGAAACTTTCCCAGAACTTGGAAGTGAAAAGGCCGCCATGGTCTAAACTGATCTCCTTCGGAATACCATGGAGTGATACAATTCTGGAGATATATAATTCTGCTAACTGACTAGCAGTGATCATCTCCTTGACAGGCAAAAAGTCTGCAACTTTAGAAAGTTGGTCGACGACGATAAGAATAGCATCGTGACCCTTCTGTGACCTAGGAAGTCCTGTAATGAAATCCATCTGAACCTTATCCCATATCCATAGAGGAATAGGCAACGGTTGCAGAATTCCAGCAGGCTTCTGATGTTCTGCTTTAACGTGACGACACACATCACATTCAGCAACATAGCGAGCAATGTCCTGCTTCATTCTAGACCACCAGTAACTTTGACGGAGATCACGATACATCTTGGTGCTACTCGGATGAATAGACAGCGGGGTATCATGTGCCTCCTTCATGACTTTGTCATTCATAAGCTCGAAGCGATGAAAAACAATGCGGTTTCTGAAATACAAGGTTCCATCTCCAGACAGCGAGAAATCCCTGTACTTTTCAAGGTGAAGATTTTTCTTCATCAGATCAATTTCAGCATCTTTAGCTTGCGCATTCTTAACAGGTTTCTCGAGATCTGGTTGTATCACAAGGTTATTAAGAGAGCCCTGTGGAACAATACGCAGATTCAGCTTGCGCAGTTCTTCAAAAAGACGAGGTTGAGCTCGCCTAACCATGAGGTTGTCGCAATAGGACTTGCGGCTTAAGGCATCGGCCATTACATTAGCCTTGCCAGGGGTATAAGAAATACCCAAATCATAGTCCGCAATGGCCTCCATCCATCTTTGCTGACGGTGGTTTAGAGATGGCTGGGTGAACAAGTACTTCAGACTTTTATGATCCGTGTATATCTCGCAATGATTACCAAGAAGGTAATGTCGCCACAACTACAGTGAATAGATGACAGCAGCTAGTTCTAGATCATGTACCGGATAATTCTCTTCATGTGGGCGCAACTGACGAGAGCCATAAGCAATCACTTTACGCTCTTGCATTAGGACACAGCCTAATCCTTCACAGGATGTGTCACAATAGATCACAAAATCTTTGCGAGAATCTGGTGGAGCAAGTACTGGGGCAGATGTTAGCTTGTCTATGAGTGTTTGAAAACTTTCCTGACATTTGTCTGTCCATTCAAACTTAACGCCCTTGTGAGGCTGACCAGTCAAAGGCTTAGCAATCTTAGAAAAATTCTCAACAAACTGACGGCAATAGCTTGCAAGGCCAAGAAAATTTCTCACTTGCTTGACGTTCTTTGGAGGAGTCTAGTCCAGAATAGCCTGAACTCGTTCCGGGTTAATAGCAATTCCATCCTTGGAAATCACATGACCAAGGTAGGTTACTTCAGAAAGCCAAAATTCACATTTGAAGTATTTGGCATACAACTGGTGTTCTCGGAGCCTTTCTAGTACAAGACGGAGGTGTTCAGCATGTTCTTCTTTATTCTTTGAATAAACCAGAATATCATCTAGATATACCACGACGAACTTGTCGAGGTAATCCATGAAGATGTAATTCATCAGACAGGAGAATGTGGCTGGAGCATTTGTTAAGCCAAATGACATGACAGTGTACTCATAAGAGCCATAGCGAGTAACAAATGCAGTCTTCGGAATATCCTCTTCACGAACACGGATCTGATGATAACCCAACCTCAAGTCGATTTTAGAAAACACCGATGATCCAGAAATTTGATCATACAAATCATTGATCCGGGGAAGCGGATATTTGTTCTAGATTGTGGCTTGGTTAATGGGCCGATAATCCTGAACCAATCGGTTAGTTCCATCCTTCTTCTTAACGAAGAGTGAAGGTGCTCCCCAGGCAGAGGAACTGGGGCGGATGAAACCCTTCTTAAGTGACTTGTCGATTTCCTCCTTAAGTTCAAGAAGGTGGTGCGGAGGCATCTTATAAGGACGCTTCGCAATAGGAGTTGTGCCTGGTTTCAAGTCGATGACAAACTCGACAGCTCTAGCAGGGGGTATTCCTAGAAGTTCTTCTGGAAAGACATCTTGAAAATCACGAACAACTGGAATGTTCTCGATGCCTTCAAGAGGTGAAGCATTCAATGCATTTAGAACATATATCTGATTCTCGGCATCTTGAGCTATTCGGGCTGAGTATTTGACTGTCTGGCCAGAAGGGTGTGTGATGCGGACTGTTTCAGTGGCACAGTCAATCAAAGCTTTATGAGGCTTCAACCAGTCCATACCCAGAATAATGTCTATGTTGGAGGTCTTGAGAGCAATGAGTGAAACGGGGAACATCAATCCTCCGATCACAATGTGGTTACCGTGGCTGACCATGGTAGTTTGCCAATTAGCCCCTGGTGACTGGATTACTAATGGGGTGGACATCTCCTCGAAAGATATATCATGGCTTCGCGCAAAACTTTCGGACATGAAGGAGTGTGATGCTCCAGAATCAAAGAGGACTAAAGCTGGGATTGAATTCACTAGAAGGGTGCCCATCACAATTTTGGGGTCCTGTCGAGCTTCTTCCATGTTGACTTGGTTGACATGAACAAGTTGATTAGCAGGTAGTTTGGCATTACGATTCCTCGAATGATGGGTCTGATGGCCCTTCCTACGACCAACAGGATGACGTGATGCATTCTGAGGCTGACCCTGATGACAGTTGAAAGCACGGTGCCCTGGCTGTCCACACTTGCGGCATAAACCATCATTATGGAGAGGAGCTACGGCATTGGACCGTCCACCCTGGATCGTTAGCTGTCTTGGCGGCGGAGGCAGACAAGGTGCAACATAAGACGGCCTTGGTGTTGGAGCAGGTCGGTGATGAACATTTTGTGGGATCCAGACTCGACATTTCTGAGCAGGTCAACCCGAGGACGAACCAACATCACGAGTGCGCTTGAGCGACTCCTAGCATTTAGTCAGAGCTGTTTCAACTTGGAAAGATTTGCTGACAAGCGTTGCGAAGTCTATGCAATCATGGACTGCAAGTGCGAGGTTTATATCAGTACGCAGTCCTTCATGAAATTTCTCCTGCTTGCGTGCGTCAGTGCTGATGTCATCTTCAGCATAGCAGGACAATTCGAGAAATTTCCTCTAATATTCATCCACAGTCATTGTGCCGTGAGAGAGTTTGCGGAACTCCTGCTTCTTCTGGTCCATCAGACCTTGAGGAATGTATCATGCACGAAAAGCTGACTGAAATTCCTGCCAAGTGGTTACTGTTTTAGCAGGCAACATACCCTTGTGGCTTTCCCACCATTGAGCAGCTGATCCCCTCAGGTGATACGTCGCATAGGTGACATAACTGTCAGGGATAACATTGGCCGACTTCATCTGGAAGGCAATGTCACAGAGCCAATCATCAGCATCCATTGGATCAGTCGAGCTGCGAAAAGTGGACGGATTGAGGCGCACGAATTCCGGCAGAGTTATTGGTGTAGGCTGTTGATGAGCATTCTGGTTTGGGAACTAAGCCAATATCCCAGTCATAACCTGACGGTTTAATTCAAACTGCTGCATCATTGCGGAAACATAAGATGGAGGTGGAGGATCATCAGCCATCCTGCCAATTCAACAGGGGCAGTTTAGCAAGTAAAACTACAGGTGTATGGAGTTATTCATGACGTAACACGAGAAAGAACAGGAAAGGCATTAAATATATAATAGTAGTCGTCAAAGACATACCAATCCATTCACAGAGTTAGATTCAAATGGATAGTACGAGCTCGGGATTGCTCGGAGCTAGACAAACTAGGTGGCGCGCAGGCACGCGGTGAGGATTACAACAATGTGACATAGCAAAGGCTACATCCACGTTAGAGAAAACTGCTGGAGCGAGGAATCTGCAAGTGACAACACATGCTGCCCTCGATAAGAGGATCCTGCAAGCAGAACCTGGCCCGCAATCTTGAAGGAAGGGGGAAAATTTTCAGAACACTGAGTGGATGTGATCACGAGAACCTAATGTTGGAGTTAGTAAAATTTTAACCTGAGTAGAAGAGAGATCAGAGTCCCAGAGTAAAGGTCGAGGAGTAAAAGATCCTAATACCACCCATTTGGCGACGTGGGCCCGTAAGCCACACAGTCATGTTAGTAAAACGGTTTTGGACCACTAGACTCAACTTCGGCCAAGGAGTTGGCAAGGGGGCTCCTACAGTCAGTCGGCTCTGATACCAACTTGTGATGCCCCCGGCTCAATCATGCACTAATCATACACGCAAATGCACATGATCAAGCCTAAGGACTCACAGGAAGATAACACAACACAACTCTAAAACATAAATAAAGTCATACAGGCTTTATATTACAAGCCAGGGGCCTCGAGGGCTCGAATACATAAGCTCGCATAGAAGCGTCAGCGGAAGCATCAGATATCTGAGTATAAATATAAAAGAATGCACAGATAGGCCCTTAAAAGGCGGGGCAAAAGAAAACACTATGATCGAAAGGTGCAGGCCTCTTGCCTGGGACCCTCCGATCCTACTCCTGGTCGTCGCCAAGCTCGTAGCAGTAACCACCCTCGGGTAGTGCGATCGTCGGCGGGTGCAGCTGTATCTGGGGCTCCGTCATATGGTTGCATCAAAAGGATATGGGGGAAAAAGAAAGGAAAGCAACCGTGAGTACTCATCCAAAGTACTCAGCAAGCAAGGCTCTACACTACATATGCAACATTATCAAAGAGAGGCTGTATATGTGGACTGGGCTGCAGAAATGCCAGAATAGAGAGAAGGCCTAGTCCTAACGAAGACTAGCATCTTCAGCGGTCTTGCAGCATTAGAAGAGTGTACATTAGTACAGTATAAAGTAGTAGTATCATTAAGTCTCATCCTCACCCAGAGATCCTTTTCTCGACTCCTCTGTGAGAAAGCAATCCCAGAGCCATACAGTCATCAACCGCGTCCAGAGATCCCTTCTCGACTCCCTGCGAGAAGCAATCCCAGAGCCATAGTATCCAATTCTAGTTGTATCGATCCGGATACAACTCCGAGTGTCCGTTACCAAGGATCCGGCTATGCATAGATTAGTTCTTCCCTGCAGGGGTGCACCAACTTACCCACCACGCTCGCTTAACAGCTGCCAGACACGCATTCTGGGTCATGCCCGGCCTCGGCCAAATGACACACCGCAACCCTACCTAGAGCTCAGCAGAGAGGTCCCCGCCAGTCTAGATCCTAAGCAATCAGGGGTCTTGGGCCATCGCCCTGTGCACTCCGGGTCATTGCGCACACGGTGAAGCCAGGCACCAACACCACAAGATGGCGCCGGTCCATCCGTGCCGCCATGCTGAACTGGACGTCTGACAAAGCTTTTGGCTGATGCATACGATGCAGAGTACCCATATTTATTCCCGCATGATGGTTTGTGCTATCGGGCCAGAGGCCCACTCAGATCACATATCCAAACCGTTAGTACCTTGGGGGTGCGGTAACGAGCGGAGACTCACGATCGATGTGACCCCGTCGCCCCATCTCGAGGACTTGCGGCAAGGGCTAAGAATGCCCGGCCACGCCTCGTATTCTCACTCGGGCACAATCTAGGTCAACCCGTCTTCACATCACACGCGGGTACCCCTCAGGGTCGACCCGCCTTTCCAAGTAACAATAGTACAATCCAAGTATCCGTGTGCCCATAACATCAAGGGAATCCGAGGTATCACCCTTGTTGGATTCCCATACGATGTATCCGTCAAGGTGAACTCGGAGGAATCACCCTCGATGGGTTCACACTTGAGGTGTTGTACGACGGCGTCGTTATCAGAAGTCGGGAAGGAGGAATCACCCTCGATGACCATGACCGAATAGCTACTCTACAGAGTTAACATCAGAAGTGCTACAAGAGGTTTCACCCTCGGCACTCGATAGTAACGCTGCAGTGTCGTTACAACTAAGATGGGTGATGTGTGGTGCCGGGGCCTGGTCTTCGATCCCGTTGATCGGGTCTTCTGATAATCCAGTGGGGCAGTCGGGATAAGTAGGGTCACTGATAGGTCTCTACCCAGCCTATACTAAGCAGTTTAGGATAAGCAGGTAAGGTATCAGTAGCAGGTTACAATAAACAGGCTATGCATCAGAATAGGTAAAGCAGTAGCAGCAGCAATTCTAATGCAAGCATGAGAGAGAAAGAATAGGCGATATCGGTATGCTCAAGGGGGGGGGTGCTTGCCTGGTTGCTCGGCGGCAAGGCCAAGATCGTCAGTGGTGTCGTCGGGCTCTTGAGCTAGGTCGGTCTCGGGAAATGCGTCTGTAGCGGGGTCTACCGAGAGAGAAGAGGGGGAGGAAACAGTAAATATAAAAGCAAACAAGAGCATGAGATGGCATCACGCAGAGCTAGGGGTGTTCTGACGTGGTGCTACACGATATAGGTGAAGAGGGAAAACATCCGGGAATGTTTTCCTAAAGTTTGGCATTTTCGGACAAATGAAACGGAGGGGGACGGTTGCATGTTCGCTATGCTAGGGACGTGTGGCGGACGAACGGTCCACGTATTCGGATTTGTCTCGTCATTCTGAGCATCTTTCATGTACAAAGTTTTTTGATCTGAGCTACAGATTATTTTCTATGATTTTTTTAAAGATTTTAACAATTTTTGGAATTATTTTAATTACTAAAATCGGCTGAAAATGAATTGTGATGTCATCATGATGTCAGCACTGCGTCAGTAGTCAGCGAACCCGCTGACCAGTCAACTGGGCCCATGCGGGACCCACTAGCTGTGACTGGGCACTGCCCAGTCAGCTGTCCTCTGAGACAGACAGGTGGGGCTGGGTCAATGCCCACATCCGCACAGTAAAAGCTGACATGTGGGCCAGGGGGTATATTAGTTAGTTTAATTAGTTTAGTTAGCCGGTTAATTAAACCGTGTGGGGCCCGATGTCAGTGAGGGTTAGGGGTTTGGGTTAGTGGCTAATGACCCTGATGGGTGTGACCCGCCAGAGTTTAAACCCCGCTCGCGCGCCGACAATGCTCCGGCGAGCAACACAGAGGGCGGCGCCGCTCGGGATTTGCATAGGGGCCACCGCTTCGGGCGCGGTCGACTGCTTTCGATCGAGGACTGCACGGCGCGTCCATCCGCGGCCTTGGTTCGAGCCGGGGAGGCGTTAATCGACGGCAGTGGCGACCGTGGTGGTGCCGGAGTTCGGCCACGGCTGAACTAGCAGCAGCAGGCATGGGAGCGAGGGGGGAAAGGAAAGGGGAAAGCACGGCTGCTCACATCGGTGGCAGGGAAGGCCCAGGGAAGCCGGAGTGGCAGCGACGGTGGCGGATCAAGGCGGCGATGGACGGCAGCTGGAGTTTGAAGAAGGGGCAGATCCGACATGGTGGGGCACTCCAGTTCGGTCCAGTGGGTGCGGTCGATGAGGGCAACGACGATGGGGTTCTGGGATAGTTCGGAACAGAGAGGAGAGGCCGGTGGCGACAGCTACGCCGGCGGCGTATCCATGGCGGCGATCGGGGGTGGAAACATAGAGGAAGAAAGAGAGAGAGAGAGCAAGGCCAGGGGGGTAAGGAAGGTGCATGGGGCGGCCTTATCCCTCCACGGCGGGTGCGGAGCCGCGGTGTCGAGCAGGTAGAGGGGGGGGGGGCGGTTGCGGGACAGCGTGCGAGCGTTGCCGAGGCGACAGCAAGGGGGGAAGGTGGGAGATGACGCTGCGTGGGCTGGGCCGCGCGGGACTGTGCACTCACGGCCCAGTGCACCAGTAAGTCCTTAACCGTTTTCTTTTTCTTCTATTTCTTTTCTGTTTTCTTTTCTTATTTCGATTTTCTCTTTTCTTTTTAAACCAAATGACTTTTGTAAAATAGGTGAACTAGCCACATATTTATAGTGCTATTTTATTCACTGTTAGAAATTGGTCTGGAGGCAATTGAATTTTATTTGGATTTTAATTAAATGAAAATGGATGAAATACTCCTGTTTTGTTGCTGTTAGAGTCACTTCATTAATTTAGTAGATGTTGATTAAAATTTTAGAATTGTCTCTGGATTATTTATAATATTATGAACATTTTAGTTTCTGGATTTGAACAACCTTTATTTTCACTTTAAGTTTGAATTTCCAATTGAATTTGAATTTGAATAGAGATATGATCCAAATGATATTTAGGCACTGTTGATCATGATGATATGGCATTATCAAAAGTGGGATTACTGTGGCTAACCACTAGGGGTGTTACAGCAGCTCCCCTGCCAAACTAAAGTTATAATGAAGTTTCCAACACCAAGACAAGCTGCTCTTTGATAAATCAAGGAGCGCATCAAGAAGACCAAGGTTCAAGACAAGCCTCAAGATCAACTACAGAAGGATTCCCTACCGGCAAGGTGAAGGTCCAACAAGCTCCTTCACCGGTAAAACCCCGCCAGCTGCCAGCGCTCCACCTCACTGAGCGGCTAGTCGCTGATCAGTGAGGTGTTGAGCCCGCAGGCAGTTAGGTAAGGCCTGTCGGACACGTGTCAGCTCATCAGAAGAATTTTTACCTTTATCGAGACCCATCCAAATGGCTTGTCAAGATAATAGGAGTTAGCTAGGCAAGCAGTGTAGCATCCTTGCCGGGGCTTCTCCTCCTCACGACACCTAGCGATGCATTTGATGCTTCTTGTCCTAACTAGCAGAGTTAGGTATGATAGCATTGTTTGCTATCTAATCAGCATGTAGTTACCTTTTTGCCAGTGTGATTACCCTTTAAGCTATAAAAGGAGGGCCAGGGCAACCTTTATAAGGGTTGGAAGCCATTCAAACCCCACACACACTTGCATATGTAGCTGCCTCCTCCTTGTGTCTTGCCGAGGGGAAGCGCTCCTTGTAGTTGTGCATCCACACTTCTAATTCACAAAAGCAGGACTATGGTATTACACCTCAAAGGTGGCCTGAACCTGGGTAAAAGATTGTTGCGCCCTCTATTAATCCTGCTCTTTGTGTTCTGTGCATTCCCCTCGCCGAACCACAAAGGGGCTACATCACCCCATAGATAGTCGTTCCACACCGACAGCATGTAAAAATTGATTTGATGCCAAATTTTGGCAAGTGCCAAATGTTAGCTTGAGATTAGTTTGTATTCCAAATTTGATGCCACATTTTATACTATATGTATAGGTGCTATCTGACGATGTCGACAGCGAGGATGAAGATGGCCAGAGGAGGTACAAGAGGAAAAAGCTCAGGGAGCTTTATGCGGGAATTTATAACAAGCATATTAGGACCTGGAATGGGGGCTTTCGATGCCCATTTTGCAACCAAAAGCTTCATGACGCAAATGAAAGTGTTCTGGAGGATGCAAGAGGATGAGCCATTGGCTCCTTTAGGCCGAAGTATTCTCACAGGGTGGTGCACGTCGCGTACGCTGAGTACCTGGAGAAGCTTCATGACCATGCCGGCAGATGAGATGTGGGATTGAACTATGTATGGCTATGTCGTGTCTTAATTATAAATGTGCTTCAATATGCTTAATGACGGTTGAACTATGTATGGTTGAACTATGCTTGTGTACGCTTATTATCTATGCCTAAGTATTCTTAATTATATCTATGTTTACTTATGTCTAAATGTGGAATATGGATGCAATCAGTTTGTTGATGGAATTTTATGCATATTAGGGTGAATGTTTAGCGTGGGTAAAAATTTCATATTCAACAGATGAAGGAAATGTGGAACCACCCTGAAACTTGGTCATTTTCCCAGATTGGAATCATGTGCAATGACTTTCATTTTCCCAGTTACGTTAATCACACACGGTTGGCTCTAGCAAAACGTTGCCTCCGAAACGGTTTGTGGGACAGAAAACCATCACCACCCAATTCAAAAAGGAAAAAAGAAAACCCTCACCATCCCCATGTCACAAAACCCTCACCCCGCCCGCCACCCCCTTCGGTCCCCATTCACAACTGCACTAGCTCCTCTGCGACTCTGCATCTCACCGCCTATTGCCGCGGGAACCACTTAGCCCAACACTTGTCGCCACCGCCAGCTACCGGCAAACATCACCGCATTTCACCACTGCCGCTTGCCGCTGTCTATCGCCATCGACTTTCTTGATGTTGTTCGCCATCGACCCAGCTCCACCCGATTGGATAATCCACAGTATTGAGTTTTTTTCTCATGGACAACAAGGTAAATAATTTCTGAAATATTTGCTCATCTCTAATCACAGTCCGTCTGCCCCCTTTAATCATCCGGCCGAAATCGCCATGAATTCATTTTTCTTCGAGCTGATTTGAGGGTTTTCTTTCACTCATAGAGTGTACAGTGCACAGACACATCAGGACTATGCGGGCTCGGCCAGACAGCCGTGGAGTTCCATCTCACCGTATGAGATCACTTCAGGAGTCACACGGTATGTTCAATCTCACCCTACTTCGGTTGGCATGGCCTACTTTCCTGAACATACTCTATATGTTGCTACATTTGCATAAAAGGTGCCACATGCAGCATATACGTCAAAGGGAATTTTTCTTCTTTCTATATTAGGCAAATTAATGATATATTGTCTTTCGATTACTCTCATATTTCCATGACACCATGGTTACACTATCTGTTTAATTATAATTTTTTGTCCTTCAATTTCAATTGTTGTACTGTTCTTTCAATTACTCCCCTATTTGCATGTTAACATATTCATTAACAATCTTACCATTTTCAGCAGTACACCCCTTTCTTTGCAACAGCATCTGTAGTACACAATCTTGACCTTTACATAACTGAAGGTTGTAGGGATGTCATATTGAACACAAACCATGGATTTACAATCGTTACTTCTGTAAGACTTGATGAACATGGTCCCCCCTATTTTGGCACGGGCCTTTGGACAGAAATTTCTATGTTTTATGTAGTGAAAGCTAGCACTAAAATTGCACTGCACATAAAAGAGCCTGGTCATGACATATATGCTAACTTCCCCGACGATATCATCCATCCATACTTTGTTCGAAGTAAGTGTTCTTTTAAAGTATCTGCATTTTGACTTACCTAGCAATACCAAAGGAATTGTGTAGTATTTCTGCAACCAATTGTTATTCTGTTTTCTTACTCTCTTCCTACCTAGTAACTTCTAGTTACCAATACACTTTTCTTTTGCCCTATTTTAACTAAATATTCCCTATACTCCCACTTCTATCAGAAAGCGCCATCGACGAGGAGACTCCAGAGGTGGAGGACGAGGCTACCAACAAGCGGAGGTGGGTCGAGCAAGAACCGCAAGTGACTCCGGTAGGCCTAGACTTCACAACACCCTCCCCGATGATATGTTGATAGTCATCATCTCCCTCCTCCCAATAAAATATGGGGCGCCGACAACTGTCCTTTCCCGGTGGTGGCACCCCCTATGGCACTCCACCCCTCTCGACCTCATCGACGCCCACAAGCTCTGCCATGGCTATCGCAAAAGCTTGGACGCATTATCCCAGATCCTCGGCAGGCACCATGGCCCAATCAAAGGCCTTATCATGGGCAAGTTCGGTTCCAACAGCAAGGACCGAGCCAAGCTTGACGAGTAGTTCTGATCCCCTGCCCTAGATCAGCTCGAGGAGCTTAGTTTTAATGATGGGCATATGCACTTGCTGCCAACGTTCGTGCTCTGCCTCGTGCCCACGCTGCGTCTCGCCAGGTTCATGAACTGCCATTTCACCTCGATTAATGACGCGACCGCTCTTTTTCTACCATGACTGAGGCACCTCGAACTCGTTGTCATCTGCATCCCAAAGGATGACATGGAGCGCCTGCTCCGCGGATGTACTGCACTCGAGTACCTTCGTCTTCAGGCGATCAATGGGTTGACTAGCTTCCACATCACCTCCATGACTATCTGGACTATTTATATGTGTTGCTAGTGCTGCAACAAGGGATCACATCAGGTCTATCATAGTATGGTCATTGAGGACACACCTTCACTTGAGAGATTACTTGTAGTTGATCAACAAGGTCCAACAAGAATCAATGTCATTTCTGCGCTGAAATTGACAATGGTGGGCTATTCGTCTATCAAATACTCCAAACTTGTTATTGGATCCACAACCGTTCAGGTACAAATAGTTGCCTTCTTCCTCTCCTTCTTGAAATTAACATTATTTCAAATTTTGAAGATGTATGTTCGTCTGTCATCCAGAAAATGATTCCAACAAGCTTGACCATGAATTTGCGTGCAGTGAAAGTCTTTGCACTAGAATCTATCGGCCCCAACCTGGACCAAGTTATCAGTTTCCTGAGATGCTTTCCATGCCTGGAGAAGCTATATATCAAGCTGATGCTCCTTTGTTGTTAAATGTTAACAATAAGGGAGTTCATTTTTTGGGTACCTTTTCCCAAGTTTACAATGACAATGTACTACAATTTCTGAAGGAATTTTTGAGGATTCCAGTACATACATGTTTTTCCCCATATTGGTTGCTTGATTCATATGGTTACAATCCATAAGCATTTCTCCTTTGGATTCATCTGTACTAGTTTTCGTAGGGAAATTTCCATCCACTCCAACCTCTTGTGAAGAAGCCTACATTTTTCTAGATTGTAATCATATGCCCATGTTAATCATGTAGGATCGAAGATGGCACGTCACTCTATTAGTGTATTTTAAAAATCCTGCAAACCACATAGGCATGTAGTAGTGTCCTAACTGCATGTAGGCACTAATACGTTCTCCTATTTTGCAGATAAGATTAGGCCCGGTGGTGGATAATGTGATACAATATAACAATCACATTGAATGCTTTGATATGCATTTCTCAGAAATTACTTTGAACACCTACTGATGGACCTTACCGGAGATTATATTCGCCAGGTTCCTTGTTGTCAGGGTAGGGGTGCTAAAGGTAATGAGGTTTGCCTTACATTTATTTCATGAAAATGAATGGTTTGTTGATCAGCGCTGGCTGATGCGGCTTGCAACTGCGTGTGTATTTCCCCAAAGAGGAAGGGATGATGTAGTACAGCTACGGTAGTATTTCCCTCAGTTATGAAACCAAGGTATGAATCCAGTAGGAGAACCAAGCAACACTATGTAAATGGTACCTGCACAAAAAGAACAAATCCTCGCAACCCAACGCGTAAGAGGGGTTGTCAATCCCTCCTCGGTAAAAAGATAGATTGGTTTGTAGGTGGTTGGATAAATAGATCTGAATAAAATGCAAAATAAAAGAAGCAAATAAAAATTGCAGCAAAGTATTTTTGGTTTTTGGAATAATAGATCTGAAAAAATACGGTGAAAAATAGATCTGAAAGCAAGATGATAAAAGAAAGACCCGGGGGTCGTAGCTTTCACTAGTGGCTTCTCTCGAGAAAATAGCATATGGTGGGTAAACAAATTACTGTTGGGAAATTGACAGAAGATCGAATAATTATGATGATACCCAAGGCAATGATCAATATATAGGCATCATGTCCAAGATTAGTAGACCGACTCCTGCCTGCATCTACTACTGTTACTCCACACATTGACTGCTATCCAGCATGCATCTAGTGTATTAAGTTCATGGAGAAACGGAGTAATGCAACAAGAACGATGACATGATGTAGACAAGATCTATTCATGTAGGAACAGACCCCATCTTGTTATCCTTAATAGCAATGATACATACGTGCCTCGCTACCCCTTCTGTCACTGGGTGAGGACACCATAAGATCGAACCCATCACAAAGCACCTCTTCCCATGGCAATACAAATCGATCTAGTTGGCCTAACTAAACCAAAGATTCGAAGAAGAAATACGAGGCTATAAATAATCATGCATATAAGAGATCAAAGAAACTCAAATAATATTCATGGATATAGATCTGATCATAAACCCAAAGTTCATCGGATCCTAACAAACACACCGCAAAAAAAAGGTTTACTTCAAATAGATCTCCAAGAGACCATTGTATTGAGAATCAAAAAGAGAGAAGAAGCCATCTAGCTACTGCCTACAGACCCGTAGGTCTATGGTGGACTACTCACGCATCATCGGAGAGGCACCAATGAGGATGATGAACCTCTCTGTGATGGTGTTAGATTGGAACTCGTGGTTCTTGAACTTGCGGCGGCTGGAATTGTTTTTCGTCTGCTCCCCAGGGTTTCTGGAATATTTGGGAATTTATAGGGAGAAGAGGCGGTGCAGGAGACCCCCGTTGGCCCCACAACCCACCAGGCCGCGTCTGGGTTCCTGGGCGCGCCCTGGTGTCTTGTGCTCCACACGGGCCTCCCCTCTAGTCCTTCCTTGGCCCCCAAGTTGTGTTCTGGTCCAGAAAAAATCTCTAAAAAGTTTCGCTACATTTGGACTCTGTTTGATAGGAATATTCTATGAAGTAAAAAACCGGCAAAAAAATAGCAACTGGCACTAGGCACTATGTCAATAGGTTAGTCCCAAAAAATGTTATAATGTTGCTATAAAATGATTGTAAAACATCCAAGAATGATAATATAATAGCATGGAACAATAAAAAATTATAGATACGTTGGAGACGTATCAGCATCCCCAAGCTTAATTCATGCTCGTCCTCGAGTAGGTAAATGATAAAAACAGAATTTTTGATGTGGAATGCTGCCTAACATGTTCATCACATTTTCTTTTCTTTTGTAGCGTGGACATTTGGACTTTTAGATGGCTCAAAGAAATAGTCTATATTTGACATGATAACTTCAATACTCAAGCATATCAATAAGCAACCATGTCTTTCAAAATATCAACACTAAAGAAAGTTATCCCTAGCCCATCATGCTCAATCATTGATCCATTCATGAAACACACTCAAATATTAGCTACATCCATTGCTGAAGTATGATCATAGTGCTCCCTAGTTGGTGCTTTATCAGAGAAGATGGAGACTCAGATAAAAATAAAAATTTCATAAAGTAAATAGATAGGCCCTTCGCAGAGGGAAGTAGGGATTTGTAGAGGTGCCAGAGCTCAAACTTAAATTGAGAGATAAAATATTTTGAGAGGCATGCTTTTCCCGTCAAAGAAAACGACCGAGTAATTCCCAACACTTTTCATGCTAGATATATTATAGGCGGTTCCCACACATAAAATAAAGTTTATTCCTTTTTCCACCATACTTTCACACTCCACGGCTAGCCGTATCCACGGGTACCATCTATACCAACACTTTCCAAGGAATTTATTATTTGACAACATAAAGTAAATTTCTTTTTCATTTCGGGACTGGGCATCCCTATTACCGCCACACTCTCATGCAATGACGAGTGAATAAACACTCATCTTGAGAATAACACATCTAGCATGGAAAATATTGGCCACCCCCTGCCGCTTCAAGAGCGGTACGGGAACACAAAAAAGGAAATTCATTTTTAAAAAATTTGAGGTGGCACATACAAATTTACTTAGAAAGGCACGGAAATACCTCATATAGGTAGGTATGGTGGACTCATATGGCAAAACTGGGTTTAAGGATTTTGGATGCACAAGTAGTATTTCTACTTGGTACAAGTGGAGGCTAGCAAAAAGATTGAGAAGCAACCAACCAAGAAACGAAAATTCACATAAGCGAGCATTGAGCATAACTAACACCGAATAATGCACCACAAGTAGGATGCAATTTCATTGCATAACTATTGACTTTCGTGCTTGCATAGGGAATCACAAACCTTAACACCAATATTCTTACTAAAGCACAATTACTCACCAACATGACTCATATATTACTATCATCATATCTCAAAACTATTGTAAAGAATCAAGTTAATTTTGTCCAATGATCTTCATGAAAGTTTTAATTATATCCCTCTTGAAAATCTATCACTTTGGGACTAATTTCATATATTGCAATTGCTTTTGACAAGCTCAAACAAATTTAAGTGAAGAACATGAGCATAAAAATTTCATGTCTCAAAGTAATATAATTGAAGCATGAGAGAATTTCTTCAAAAAATTACTAATTCTCAAATTAATCTAAGTGAAGCATGGACCATTTCTTCAAAAATTTCAAGGCACACCGTGCTCAAAAAGATATAAGTGAAGCTCTAGAGCAATTCCATAGCTCAAAAAATTTAAGTGAAGCATATAGAGCAATTCTAACAAATCATGGCATAATTTTGGCTCTCTCAAATAGGTGTGTCCAGCAAGGATACTTGTGACAAATTAAAAATCAAAACAAGCAAATACTCATGTAATACAAGACGCTCCAAGCAAAACACATGATATGTGACGAATAAAAATATAGCTCCAAGTAAAATACCAATGGTCGTTAGTAGAAAGAGGGGATGCCTTCCGGGGCATCCCCAAGCTTAGTTGTTTGGTTCTCCTTGAATATTAACTTGGGGTGCCATGGGGCATCCCCAAGCTTATTCTCTTGACACTCCTTATTCCTTCATCCGTCGTGATCTAACCCAAAACTTGAAAACTTCAATCACACAAAACTTAACAAAACCTTGTGAGATCCGTTAGTATAAGAAAACCAATATTTACTTTAGGTACTGTTGCAAACCCATTCAAATTTTGTTATTGCATTATATCTACTGTATTCTAACTTTACCATGGCTTATACCCTCCAATACAATCCATAGATTCATCAAAATAAGCACACAATGCAAAGAAAACAGAATCTATCAAAAATAGAATAGTCTATAAAGATGCGAATTGTTCTCATACTTTTGTAACTCCTAAAATTCTGAAAAATTAGGACAACAGAGGAAATTTGTATATCAATCTTGTTTAAAACATTCAAAAAAAATTGTCGCTTCTGTGAATTTTAACAATTCTGTTACTGGACGCAAAACTTTCTATTTTTCAACAGGCTCAAATCAACTATCACCCAAAGCTATCCCAAAGGCTTCACTTGGCACAAACACTAATTAAAACATAAAAAATACAATCATAACAGAGGCATAATTGTTCAAACACTCAAGAACAGAAAGAAAAAGGAAAAAATAAATTTTATTCATTGGGTTGCCTCCCAACAAGCGCTATCATTTTATGCCCCTAGCTAGGCATAATGCATAGATTCAAGTATTGTCATCTTTGGTTTTTGAACCATAGGATGCCCTCATGATCTATTCAAATGGTGGTTTAATTCTTGTTCTAGGGAAGTTATCCATACCCATTCTTAGTGAAATTTAAATTTAATATTGCCTTCTTTCATATCAATCACGACACCAATAGCACGTAAAAACGGTCGACCAAGTATAATTGGACAAGATGGATTGCAATCAATATCAAGAACAATAAAATCTATGGGTAAATAGTTCCTATTTGCAAGAATAAGAACATCATTAATTCTTCCCAAAGGCTTTTTAATAGTAGAATCCACCAAGTGCAAATTAAGGGAACATTCTTCAATATCGGTAAGACCAAGCACATCACATAAAGATTTCGGAATTGTGGAAACACTATCACCCAAATCACATAAAGCAAAGCGCTCATAATTTTTAATCTTGACTTCAATGGTAGGTTCCCATTCATGATGTAATTTTCTAGGAATTGAAATCTCTAACTCCAACTTTTCTTCTAAAGCTTTCATCATGGCATCTACGATATGTTTAGTAAAAGATTTATTTTGTTCATAAGCATGGGGTGAAATTATGATGGATTGCAACAAAGAAATACATTCAATCAAAGAGCAATTATCATAATTAAAGTCTTTGTAACCCAAAAGAGTGGGCACATCACTAGTTAAAGTTTTCATCTCTCCGAACCCACTTTTATCAAATTTTTCATCAAGATTTTCACCCTTCGCGTTATTGGGACGCCCTCTAGCTAAAGTTGACTCTTCTTCAGTACCTTTATCATCAATTTTAATTTTACTAAACAAGGAGTCAACAGAAGAAACACCAATCACTTTAAGATCTACATCATTTTTATGAAAGCAATCACTAAAAAATGCTCTTTCTAAAAATTCACTTTTAGCTCTAAGCATAGCGGTTCTTTTCTTACTTTCATCCATAGAAACATATAAAGCTTTAATTGATTCATTAATATCAACCTTGGGTGGAAAAATTTTAATCATGAGATTTTCTACATCATGAGTAATTCTATCAATGCTTCTAGACATATCATCAATCTTATTCAATTTTTCTTCTACCATAGTATTGAAAACTTTTCGAGCATTGTTAAATTCTTTAATATTACTCTCAAGATCAGAGGTGTTCCTATTATTATTGTAAGAAGAATTGCCATAATTATTAGAGGAATTTCTAGGAAAAGGCCTAGGATTAAAATTACCTCTATAAGCACTATTATTAAAATTGTTTCGTGAGACAAAATTCACATCTACGGGATCACTATTTTGCTCCATGAAAGTAGACAAAGCCACATCATTAAGATCAATAGGAGCACTTTTACTAGCAACCAATTTCATAAGAGCATCAACTGTTTCACTCAAAGTACTAATTTCTTCAATGAATTAACTTTTTTACTAGTAGGTGCTCTTTCGGTATGCCATTGTGAATAATTTGCCATGATATTATCTAGCAATTTAGTAACTTCACCCAAAGTAATTTCCATAAAAGTACCACCCGCAGCGGAATCTAAAAGATTTCTAGAAACAAAATTCAATTCCGCATAAATTTTTTGTATGATCATCCAAAGATTTAAACCATGAGTAGGACAATTTCTTAGCATCAACTTCATTCTTTCCCAAGATTGTGCAACATGTTCATGCTCAAGTTGCTTTAAATTCATGATTTCTTAGCATCAACGTCCGTTGCCTCCCGCACGAGCGCCTGCTTCTCTGCACCGCCCCGCTCATCGTCGACAATGCCCGTACTGCTAACCGCTACCGTTGGTGCTCGCCACTCGCCGCCTCCCCATGGCAGCGCCCCGTGCGCCGCTCGCGCCCGCAGCCCCTCGCCCCGCGCGGCCGCTCGCCACACCTGCGTGCGCCCGGCCACTTCCGGCTGGGGCCGCTCCACCCAGACCCGTCGGTCGGCGCCCCTACTGGCTGGCTGTACCGCGCCCAGCTCACTGCCATGGCTGCGTGCGTGGCCAGTCCCGTGGTGGCCTTGTGCCACTAACCACGGGGGCACGCCCCTGTGTAAAACAAAAAACAAAAAATAAAAATAAAAATAAATAAATAATATTAATGAAAATAATTAATTAACTTAAATTAGTTAGCCTAATTACCTATTTTAGTTAATTAAAAATGTTAGTTTAGTTAGGTCAATGTGTGACGCCCCCGGCCCGATCGTGCACTAATCATACACGCAAATGCACACGATCAAGCCTAAGAACTCACGGGAAGATATCACAACAGAACTCTAAAACATAAATAAAGTCATACAAGCTTTATATTACAAGCCAGGGGCCTCGAGGGCTCGAATACATAAGCTTGCGAACAAGCATCAGCGGAAGCATCAGATATCTGAGTACAGATATAAAAGAAAGCACAGAAAGGCCTTTAGAAAGGCGGGGCAAAATAAAACACTACGATCGAAAGGCGTAGGCCTCCTTCCTGGGACCCTCCGATCCTACTCCTGGTCGTCAGTCAACTCATAGTAGTATCCATCCTCTGGGTAGTAGCAGTAGTCGATCGACGGGGCATCTGTCTCAGGGGGCTCCTTCATCTGGTCACGACAAACTGATATGGGGAGAAAAGGAAAACAAAGCAACCGTGAGTACTCAGAAGTACTCAGCAAGCAAGGATCTACACTACATATGCAACATTTTCAAGGGAAGGCTGTATATGTGGAATGGGCTGCAGAAATGCAAGAATAGAGAGAAGGCCTAGTCCTATCGAAGACTAGCATCTTTAGCGGTCTTGCAGCAGTAGAAGAGAGTAGAACAGTACAATATAATGTAGTATTATCATTAAGTCTCATCCTCACCCAGAGATCCTTTCTCGACTCCCTGCGAGAAAGCAATCCCAGAGCCATATAGTCATCAACCTCGTCCGGAGATCCCTTCTCGACTCCCTGCGAGAAGCAATCCCAGAGCCATAGTATCCAAGTTTCCAGTTCTAAATTGTATCAATCAGGATACAACTCCGAGTGTCCTTTACCATAGTTCCGGCTGTCGATAGAAATGTTCTTCCCTGCAGGGGTGCACCAACTTACCCAACACGCTCGATTAACTCCGGCCGGACACACTTTCCAGGGTCATGCCCGGCCTCGGCCAAACGACACACCGCAGCCCTACCTACAGCTCAGCAGAGAGGTCCCCGCCGGTCTACATCCTAAGCGCAAGGGGGTCTTGGCCATCGCCCCTCGCCCTCCGGGTCGTTGCGCACAGGGTGGATACCAGCATCGCCTCGGGTGGCCAACATGATCCGACCGTGCCGCCATGCTGAACTGGACGTCTGACAGAGCTTTCGGCTGATGCATACGATGCAGAATGCCCATACTATGCCCACGTGATGGTTAGTGCTATCAGACCAGAGGCCTGCTCGGATCAAATATCCAAATCGTTAGGACTAGGGGCTTGCGGTAACGAGCAGAGACTCACGAAAGATGTGACCCCGTCGCCCCGTCTCGAGGACTTGCTGCAAGGGTTAAGAATGCCCGGCCGCGCCTCGTATTCACCACTCAGGCACCACACTGGCACCCGTCTTCACAACACTCGCCTCTCAGGCGCACGCGGGTACCCCTCAGGGTCGACCCGCCTATCCAAGTAACAGTGTAAAGTCCAAGTATCCGTGTGTCCATAACATCAGGGGAATCCGAGGTATCACCCTCGTTGGATTCCTACTCGATGTGTCTGTCAAGGTGAACTCGGAGGATTCACCCTCGATGGGTTCACACTTGATGTGTTGCACGACAGCGTCGTTACCGGAAGTGGTGAAGGAGGAATCACCCTCGATGACCACGACCGAATAGCTACTCTACAGAGTTAACATCAGAAGTGCTACACGAGGTTTCACCCTTGGCACTCGATAGTAACGCTGCAGTGTCATTACAACTAAAGGGGGTGATGTGCGGTGTCGGGGCCTGGTCTTCAATCCCGTTGATCGGGTCTTCTGACGATCCAGCGCGGCAGTCGGGATAAGTGGGGTCACTGATAGGTCTCTACCCAGCCTAGACTAAACAGTTTAGGATATGCAGGTAATTATCAACATCAGGTTACAATGAACAGGCTATGCATCAGAATAGGTAAAGCAGCAGCAGCAGCAATTCTAATGCAAGCATGAGAAATAGAATGGGCGATATCGGGATGATCAAAAGGGGGGCTTGCCTGGTTGCTCGGCGGCAAAGGCAAGGTCATCAACGGTGGCTTCGGTATCCGGAGCTGTGTCGGTCTCGGGAACGACGTCGGGGTCGGGGGCTATCGAGAAAGAAGAGGGGGAGGAAATAGTATAAATATAGAGCAAACATGAGCATGACAAATACGATACACGGTGCTAGGGGTAGTCTAACGCAGCATTACACGTATCAGACGGAGCGGGAGAATATCTGACGATATTTCCTGGGTCTTTGGAATTATCGGACAGAGGATCCGGAGGGGGACGGTTGCATGTTCGGATAGTTAGAGACGCGTGACGGACGAACGGACAGCGTATTCGGATTCGTCTCGTCGTTCTGAGCAATTTTCATGTATAAAGTTTTTCCATCGGAGTTACGGATTAAAAGATATGATTTTCTAAAGTTTTATTGATTTTCTGGAATTTAATAAATTATTTAAATTAACATTATCCGAAACAGTGTCGTGCTGACGTCAGCATGACGTCAGGACCAGTGGGTCCCACCTGTCATACTCTGTTAGGTTTAATTAGGTTTAGCTAATTAATTACTGATTAATTAAACTAACTAATTAATTAGACTAATTAAGCAGAATTAATTGAATTAATTAACTTAATTAATTTACTAATTAACTAATTATTTATTTTATTAACTATTTTTATTTTCTTTTTTTTTAAACATTCTGGGGGGGCCCACTAGACAGTGGCACAGCCGGAGACGTCCGCGCTGTGCCCGTCCAGAGCCGGACACGTCCGCGAGGCGGGGTCAACGCGCGCGCGCGCACAGGCAAGCGGGCAGACGACGGCAAGCGGCGCGCAGGCGCACGTGCGGGGCAGCTGCGGCGAGCGGCGCAGCGGCGAGCGGTAGCAGCAGGCGGAGCAGCAGCAGCACGCGCAAGCGGCATAGGCGGGCGAGCACGACCGGCAGCGGCGAGGCCGTGTGCGGAAGAGGCGCGGCTCGGGCGCGGCAGATGCGGGGCCGGGCATGGGGCGCGCGGTTAGGATGGCCCGGAGCGCGGGCGTCGGGGATGGGCGCCGGCGTCGAGGCGCGTTGGGGCGATGATGAGGACGTTCGGCGTGGCGACGGGGACGGGACGGCGGTGCGGTGGTCCGGCGAGGTGGCGGTGGTCGGCGACGAGGCCGGGGCAGCACCGGGCGGCGAGCGGCGACGGGCCTCCTCTCACGATCTCGATCCAGTTCTGGATCGGATCGGGGGGGGGGAGTGTGTGTGGCGGGCGTGCGTGTGTGTGTCGGTGAAGGGGGCCAGGGGGGAGTGGGGGGTTATGGGGATGGGGTGGGCCGGTCGGCTGGGCTTTGGCCCAGTTGGGCCGGGGGGTTTTCTCCCTTTTTCTTTTTTCTGTTTTCTTCTGTCTTTTTCTTTTTCTTAATTCATATATCTCTGTTTAGTAAATAGTTAGGCCCCAAACCGAATTTTGTAAAAAGGGAGACCTAGTCCATAAATACCAGTGCTTTATACCCTAACACCAAAAACTAGTTTGGACAAAACATCATTTCATATTTGTTTTAAATAAATTAAAAGGTTACTAAATGTTATTTTCAGCCACTGTTTTAAGTTGTTTGAGTCACTTATCCTATTTTAATAATGTTGTTTACAATTTTAACATAGCCTCTGATTTATCTACTATTTATTGAACATTTTAGTTCTTATGTTGGACAACTTTTATATTCCACTTTCATTTAAGTTTGAATTTTGACTTAGGAGTTGAAATGCAATATGATGTTAATGATGATCATGCACTGTTAAACATGATGACAAGGCATAATCAAAAGGGTGGTTACTGTAGTTAACCACCGGGGGTGTTACACAATGACAGATGGGTCCCACTACCCTGTTTGACCAGTCAACGGTGAGTGTTAACTGCTAAAGTCACGATGACATCGTGCTTATGCAAATACTGTAATTCTCGAATTAGTTTAAATAAAGATAATATCAGAAAGTGTTTAAAACTTTGAAAATTAATATAAAATAATCCGTAACTTGGATGAAAATGTTGTATATATGAACATTGCTCAGAAAAACATGATGATTCCTAAAATGCCACCTGTTCGCCTATCACACACCCCTAGCGTAGCTAACATGGAACCGTCCCCTCTCATTCATCTGTCCGAAAAATGCCAAACTTGGGGAAAACATTCCTGGATGTTTTCCCCCTTCACCGGTGTCGTGTAGCATTGCGATAGGTCACCCCTAACTCTGCATGTTGTCATGTCGTGCATCTATGTTAGATCTGTGGGCATTATATTTACTGTTTCTTCCCCCTCTTCTCTTTGGTAGACCTCGAGACCGATGCTACCCTTGTGATCAACTACGTCACCGATGACCCTTCTTCCTTTTCAGTAGAGCTTCCAGGCAAGCAAACCCCCCCTTGATCATTCCGATATTGCCCATTCTATTCTCTCTCATGCTTGCATTACATTTTGCTACTGCAATTGATTGCTCCTATTCTGATGCATAGTGTGCTTTTGTAACCTGCCTTTATACCTTACCTGCTTATCCTATATGCTTAGTATAGGTTGGTTAGTGATCCATCAGTGACCCCTCACCTTGTCCATGTTGCTCCCGCTGGATTACCAGGTGACTCAATCAACCTGATCAACGACCAGAGCCCGACCCATCACTTCACCCCCTTAGTTGTACCACTTTGCAGTGCTGCTATCAAGTGCCAAGTGTGATACCTCATAACGCACTCCTGATGACAACTCTGTAGTGTAGCTAATCGGACATGGGCTACGGAGGGTGATTCCTCCTTCACCACTCCCGATAACGACTATATCGTGCAACATATCAAGAGTGAACCCTCGAGGGTCATACCTCTAAGTTCACCTTGACGATTACATCTGGTGGAATCCATCTGGTGGAATCCATCGAGGGTGATACCTCTAAGTTCACCTTGACGATTACATGGTATTTTGGACATACGGTTACTTTGACTTTACCCCCAGAACCATGTTAAAGACGGGTCAGACCCGAGGGGTACTTGCATGAGTTACTATTACTGTAGGACTGGAGGGACCGGAGGTACCACCCCGGTAGAGGTGGACCTGAGTTCCTGACAGTCTCTTGCGAGTCGGGTTGACCTGGAGGGTACCCACGAGTTGATGTGAAGTCGGGTTGACCTAGAGGGTACTCGTGAGATTTCTACGTGGCACGGCCGGGCATTCCAGGCCCTTGCCGTAAGTCCACGAGATGGGGCGATGGGGTCACATCGATCGTGAGTCTCTGCTCGTTACCGCATGCTCCCAAGACACTAAAGGTTTGGATATATGATCCGAGTAGGCCTCTGGCCTTTTTTGCACTGACAACCATGCGGGAATAAGTATGGGCACTCGGCGTCGTACGATTCTTCAGAAAGCTCTGGCAGATGTCCAATTCAGCACTATGGCACAGTCGAATCGTGCCATCTAGGAGAGAGGTGGCCCTGGTATTCACCCTGCATACAATGACCCAGAGTGCAAAGGGCGATGGGCCCAAGACCCCTGAGCACTTAGGATGTAGACCGGCGGGGACCTCTCTGCGGAGCCTAGGTAGGACTATGGTGTGTCGATCTGCCGAGGCCGGTCATGACCTGATGGAGTGTCCGGCTAGAATTAATCGAGCTTATTGGGTAAGTTGGTGCACCCCTGCAGGGAAGTATATCTATTCGAATAGCCGTGTCCTTGGTAATGAACGCTCGGAGTTGTATCCCGATTGATACAACTAGAACTGGGTATTGAGGCATGTAATGGATATGATGGCTCCGAGATTGCTTTCTCGCAGGGAGTCGAGGAGGGATCTTTGGGCAATCATGTTACAACTTACTTGTTAATTATAATATGCTATTTTGTACTCTTCTAAATGCTGCAGGATGCTTGAAGATGCTAGTCTTTCATAGGCTAGACTTTCCCTTCTCCTTTGGCATTCTGAAGTTCAGTCCATAGATACAACCCCATTCATTTGATACCGATGCTTACTTAGAAGAGATCTGATGTCTATCTTGCGAGTACTTTGGATGAGTACTCATGGTTGCTTTGCTACCTCTTTTTCCCCTCTACCCGATTTCTATGATCAGATGGCAGATCCTAGGAGCCAGATGCCATCGCCGACGACCACTACTACTACCCCGACGGAGCCTACTACTACGTGGAGACCGTCGACGACCAGGAGTAGTTCGGAGGCTCCCAGGCAGGAGGCCTTGCCTTTTCAATCGATGTTTCTTTTGTGCTAGCCTTCTTAAGGCAAACTTGTCTAACTTTTGTATGTACTTAGATATAGTTGCTTCCACTAAATCGTTTGTATTCGAGCCCTCGAGTCCCCTGGCTTGTAATATGAAGCTTGTATTATTTTAATTTGTGTCTAGAGTTGTGCGGTGATATCTTCCTATGAGTCCCTGATCTTGATCGTACACATTTGCTTGTATGATTAGTGTGCGATTGAAACGGGGGCGTCACAAAATTCCACACACTTCATTTTTGCAAAGCTTTTTGCCAATAAACACCCACGATTTTCCCCTCTTCTAGCCGACGCGTGGCCAAACTAGCCCGGCGGGAAGCTTGTGCGGTTGCGCGCAGTAACAGGCTCACCCATGATACATTTGGTGCCTCTTCGAGCCCACGTGTGGTCAAACAAAACACGTGTGGGGTGCTCAAGCGTGCACTGGAATCCTCCGCTATGAACGCGGTGATAAGACGTGATGATTACAGGCCGTCCAGCCCCCATTTATTAGAGCGGCTATTTAACCCTTGTGTCTCTTCAACCTTTCGATCGCCCCCAGTATTGCAAGGAGGACACCAATGACAACAAATTCTTAGAGGGTATCCTGCACGGCTCCAATGGCTCTCCGAGCGGCTGCCAACGACGAGCAGCGGTTCACCATGCATGCCGTAGTGTACACCCACAAAAGGTTCACGGAGCTCTCGGTGGTGTGCACCAACAACCCGTTCTGGGTGGAGCACTCCATCCACACCATGGAGCTGTTGCTTGTTGAGGAGAAGTACAAGGTGGTCGGGTTCGACCTCGAGTAGACCCGCACTCGTGCCTGGTCTCATTACAAGCTCGCCATCGCCCAGATGTGCATGCACAATCATGTTCTTGTCTACCAGTACTGCCTAGGCCAGAAGGCCTTGCGAGCATTTCGCCAGGTCCATCAATAGCCCCCACTACATGTTCTCTACGGTGGACATCACCAATGATGTAAAGGTGCTCAAGAATTCAGGCATCGCCTGCCAAAATCTTGTCGACATCCAGGGCCAATACAAGATCTGGGGCAGCAAGAAGCATGAGAAGGACTTACTGGTTCACCTCCACTTGTGCAAAGATGTGCTATACAAACGGTTTTTAACCCCTTTCCACCACGACATTTTAAACCGTCACCTTGCCAGTGTGGGCGATAGGGGTGTCCTTCCCACACGACCCAGAAACCGTCGGGGATAGGTCCTACAGTCACACACACTGGGCAAAATGAGCTCGTGTGCGATCGGGCAAGGCATTAGAGACAATTATGCAGGCCCAATTGTTTCCGTTCGTATGTTCATCCAACATAGTGAATCCTAGTAAAATGTTTCCGTTCGTATGTATATCACACACAATTTTTTATGTGAAACGTTTGTGCAAGGTGGCCTAACACAAACGGTTCTTTGGCTGAAGTCATGTATGATTGTTCAATGATCCAACACACCTACTTTCTAGAAACTGTGTGAGTAGTTTGAGTTCATTGCCCACGGTGTTGTCTGAGAAGCCGTCTGCAATAGAAAGCCCCATTAAGCAGGCTAATTGGCCTATTATTGACAATCCATTTAGTAATCAAATTGACTTTTGTTATAAAACACACCATATATTTCATATCCATGTAATGGCAACCAGGATTTCATAATTGAATTACATCAGATAGCTTCAACACTCAGTTACACCATATACACAACAACACCAAGTTTCACGTGCAACATCGAAAACCTTTGGAAAGTAGCATCATACACAGTAAATAGATAGATGAATCTCATCTGTGAAACTGCAGAAGTGGAAGGCGAATATTGAGCCTTCAGTGACGTTGAATGTCCTTGCAACTTTAGGCAAGTGGCTATGGATAATTGCCTGCCAACCTTCATCCTCTTGAGGAAGACTTCAATATTGTACCATGGGTGTTGAATGAATACCTTCCTCGCCTCTTGATCATGCAGGTGGATTGAGAGGTAATCATCGGTGAACTACTTTGGAAAGGACTAAAAACAAAGATATGCATAAATAGCTATTCTAAATATTGAAATGGCACAAGGGGAAAAACAAGGTAAAAGAGTTAGTACCATCCTATTGTTGACTGATGTCTTCTTCATTGTGCAAACAAAGATCTTGCTGTTGTTCGTCACAAGTTTCTTTATCCTAACAATCTTTCTGAGTTTCTTGACTTGACTGATATTCATGGACATCTCATTTCCCCATATGCAAAATGGGTCGAAAAGTGGGTCTAAATCTCTGACAGCCGGACCAACATATGCATGACCAAATTGTTAAAAATATAAATATTAGAATGATTCCTGCAACTGCACAATAATGTGCTATTAGCCAAAGGACCATGCATGTGCAAACCTCGATGGTAAACCTCATTGCCTCCCATTGTTTCCCTGCAACACATATAAGGAAGATCTTGATCAGGTTATCAGAAAGTTGGCATACTATCAGCAGAATATGTTAATAAAAAATAAACAAATTGTAGATCCAAAGGATTCATTCGAGACGCAAGGAAAAGCCAGTTAACCAAACCAATCATGCTAAACAACTTTTTTCTAGAATACGTGCAAGCATGCATATCATATATTGGTAGAAGAAGAGGCAAAGAAGCCGGATACAAGCCTTTCGGCCATTACAATGCCAATCACAAGGATTACCAACCACATCCATAATACACACCCACCGCATGTACTACGAGACATGCTCGACCTAGACCAACCTCATGACAATGTCGATGAGGCAAATCATAGAGCAACCAAGCCGCTACACACCAACGCCGAAGACCTCTACAACACTAGCAAGACCCAAGGATAATACAGACCTTCTTAAACAACTTGGAAATAGAGCAATTGTACATGTTTATCATGTATTTAGTACGACCAAATTCGATTAACTCTCACATGCATAACAATACAAAACTGTACCCACAACAAATCAACATCAGATTGCAGAATTGAACCAAATAGTTATCTGGGCAGCAGAACAAACGAACCAAATAGCTAACTGAGCAACACATAGTAGAATAGAACATATACTAGAAGATAAGACAGTTAACCAAACCAAGAATGCTTTATAGCTACTAGGAACTGTAGCAATTGTTGGACCAAACTGTTAACTGAACATTACATTTCAGAAGAGCAGATTGCATGCTAACATTACAGAGGACAATTCACTAGAAGGCACCAGCGGTGGCCTCGAGAAAAACCACGGAATGTATATAAAGTAGCCAACCACGTGGTGGCATCAACGGTGGCCTCAAAGGCGAGGTGCTCCTCTAAGATCTGGTAGTCAACAGGCATGGCAGCCGTTGCGACCTCATCTATGCGTGTGGCTATGATTTGCTTCTCCGCTGCCAGATGCTCATGAGCTCCTCGCTATACTACGTGCAAAATGGATGTGGGCAGCGCTTATTTGTACAACAGGGCAGTGATTTGGGCGGAAGGTGTTGCTTCGTCGATCGGGACATGTGGGATGGAGAAGGAGAAGGGTGATGGGGGTGGATTACCTGACTATATCGACGAGGCGGCACAAAAGAAGAAGGGTCTCCGGCGAGGATGCGAGGCTGCAGGTAAAGCAGTGAAGGTTTGAACTTGGAAAGGAAGTAGGAATAGTGGAAATATGGCTTTTGGTCGGGGGGGAGGCGGGGAGCTAGATATTTCCGCGGCTGCCGAAAATTTTCGCTCGGTGCCGCGAGAAACTGGCACGCAAGTGTGGTTCAAGCATAGGTGGTGGACTATAGATGACGAAGTTTCTGGCGTAAGCCATACAAGAGGGTGCGCCAAGATATTTTATATCGCATCACACAGGATTCTTGCCAATAAACTATTTGTGGTGTATCTAATTTTTTCTTACTGATTTGAAAGACAAAATCATGTAACGCATTAAAGGGATGGTGTTTGAATTGCTAGAACATTTATCTGTAGTGAACATGCAACTATATGAGTTTCGTGCTAAATTTTGGAATTTTTCAAGGTTTGTTTTACCTTTTTTATACATTATTTGAGTTTTCTAGCCATTTAATGTGCATAAGTCAAATTTGAACTGCATGCACATGCTCCAGTGCACCAAAATGAGTTGAAAAATTATATATGTGTCCTTGGGTGAATGTTTAGGTCCCATGCAAGAAATGGTTATGAATTTCAAACACCACGACATCGTGGCTAGGCCGGAAACATTGAGATACTTTATTTTTAAATTCCTGTAAATCCAAAAATCACGAAACTTGGCATGGTATTATGAAATGGCACCAAGTTATAGTATAAGCTTCTTACAAACCGGTGCTTCTCTCAAGAAGCCTCATGGTTCCGAGACGGGACGTGTCACCTCTGTGTGCGAAACGACATACACCGCCTCTTCTCACCTTGATTTTCTATAGATGCAACATAGACCGGTAGGAGTATCGTGCTAAATTTTGGATTTTTTCAGGGTTCGTATTGCCTTTTTTATACATTAATTAAGTTTTGTAGTCATTTAATGTGCACAATTCAAATTTGAACAACAGGCACATCCTCCAGTGCACCAAAGTTGGTTGAAAATTAATATGTGTGTCCTTGAGTGAATGTTTAGGTCCCATGCAAGAATTGGGAATGAATTTCAAACACGTTGGCATCATGGCTAGGCCGGACCTTGAGATACTTCATTTTTAAATTCTTCTAAATCCAAAAATCACCTGAAAATCATGAAACTTGGCATGGTATCATGAAATAGCACTAACATGTTGTTGTAAAAATTCTATCCGATTTGGGACAAGTTATGGTATAAGCTTCTTACAAATCAGAGGTTCTCTCAAGAAGCCTCATGGTTTCGAGAGGGGACATGTCACTGATACGTCCATTTTGCATCATGTTTTCCAACTGTTATTTATATTGTTTTTAGGTATAATAATGCTTTTTGGAGTAATTCTAATGCCTTTTCTCTCATAATATGCAAGGTTCACACAAAGAGGGAGAATACCGGCAGCTGGAATTCTGGACCTGAAAAAGCTACGTCAGGCCACCTATTCTGCACAGCACCAAATGAGCTAAAACTTCACAGAGATGTTTTATGGAATATATAAGAATTATTGGAGCAAATAAGTACCAGAGGGGGCCCACCAGGTGGGCACAACCCACCTGGGCACGCCAGGGAGCCCAGGCGCGCCCTGGTGGGTTGTGCCCTCCTCGGCCCACCTCCGGTACCCCTCTTCTGGTATATAAGTCATTTTGACCTAAAAAAAATAAGGGGAGGACTTTTGGGATGAAGCGCCGCCGTCTCGAGGTGGAACTTGGGCAGGAGCACTTTTGCCCTCCGGCGGAGCGATTCTGCCGTGGGAACTTCCCTCCCGGAGGGGGAAATCATCGTCATCATCATCATCAACAACTCTCCCATCTTGGGTAGGGCAATCTCCATCAAAATCTTCGACAGCACCATCTCCTCTCAAACCCTAGTTCATCTCTTGTGTTCAGTCTTTGTACCGGAACCTTAGATTGGTGCTTGTGGGTGACTAGTAGTGTTGATTACATCTTGTAGTTGTTTACTATATGTTTGTTTGGTGGAAGATTATATGTTCAGATCCATTATACTATTTAATACCCCTCTGATCTTGAGCATGATTATCATTTGTGAGTAGTTACTTTTGTTCTTGAGGTCACGGGAGAAATCTTGTTGCTAGTAATGATGTGAACTTGATATAAGTTCGATATTTTGATGGTATGTATGTTGTGATTCCCTTAGTGGTGTCATGTGAACGTCGACTACATGACATTTCACCATATTTGGGCCTAAGGGAATGCATTGTACAGTAGTTATTAGATGATGGGTTGCGAGAGTGACAGAAGCTTAAACCCTAGTTTATGCGCTATTCCATAAGGGACCGATTTGGATCCAAAAGTTTAATGTTATGGTTAGATTTATTCTTAATACTTTTCTCATGGTTGCGGATGCTTGCGAGGGGGTTAATTATAAGTAGGAGGCTTGTTCATGTAAGAACAGCACCTAAGCACCAGTCCACCCACATATCAAATTATCAAAGTAGTGAACACAAATCAAACCAACATGATGAAAGTGACTAGATGAAATTCCCGTGTACCCTCAAGAATACTTTGCTTATCATAAGAGACCGTTTTGGCCTGTCCTTTGCCTCAGAAGGATTGGGCTACCTTGCTGCACTTTTGTTACCATTACCGTTCCTTTCTTGTTACAAATTACCTTGCTATCAAACTACTCGCTACTTATAATTTCAGTGCTCGCAGAGAATACCTTGCTGAAAACTACTTGTCATTTCCTTCTGCTCCTCGTTGGGTTCGACACTCTTACTTATCGAAAGGACTACGATTGATCCCCTATACTTGTGGGTCATCAAGGCTCTTTTCTGGCACCATTGCCGGGGAGTGAAGCGCTCTTGGTAAGTGGAAATCGGTAAGGAAAAATTATTACTACATGCTGAAATTTATTGTCACATGTTACTATGGAGAACAATTCTTTGAGGGGTTTGTTCGGGGTATCTTCACCTCGACCGGAACCACAATTAGTAACCCCTCAACCTACTGCACCTACTGAAAATATTGGTTATGAAATTCCTTCGGGTATGATAGAACAACTGCTAGCTAATCCTTATGCAGGAGATGGAACCGAACATCCCGATATGCACTTGATATATGTGGATGAAATTTGTGAATTATTTAAGCTGGCAGGTTTACCCGGAGATGAAGCTAAGAAGAAGGTTTTCCCTATATCTTTGAAGGGAAAAGCATTGGCATGGTATAGGCTATGCGATGATATTGGATCCTGGAATTGGAATCGATTGAAATTGGAATTTCACCAAAAAAATTATCCTATGCATCTTGTTCATCGTGATCGGAATTATATATATAATTTTTGGCCTCGTGAAGGAGATATTATCGCTCTAGCTTGGGGGAGTGTTAATTCAATGTTATATTCATGCCCCAATAGTGAGCTCTCAAGATAAATTATTATTCAAAAATTATATGCTCGGCTTTCTCGTGATGATCAATCCATGCTTGATAATTCTTCTACTGGTTCCTTTATGAAGAAGACTATTGAATTCAGGTGGCATCTTTTAGATAGAATTAAACACAACTCTGAAGTGGGAACTCGACAAAGTTAAAGAGTCAGGTATTAAGCTTAAGTATGATTTTGTTAAATCTTTTATGAATACTGATGCTTTTCAAAAGTTTAGCACTAAATATGGACTTGACTCTGAGATAGTAGCCTCCTTTTGTGAATCATTTGCTACTCATGTTGATCTCCCTAAGGAGAAGTGGTTTAAATATCACCCACCTATTAAAGAAGAAATTAAAGAATCGGTAATAGCTAAAGATGAAACTATTATTTATAATGTTGATCTAGTCGTTCCTACTGCTTATATTGAAAAACCACCTTTCCCTGTTAGGATAAAGGAACATGCTAAAGTTTCAACTGTGGTCAACAAAAGTTATATTAGAGCATCCAAACCTGCTGAACAAATCAAAGTAGAACCTAGTGTTGCTATGGTTAAAGATCTCCTGGTTGAAAATATAGATGGGCATGTTATTTACTTTTGTGATGAAGCTGCTAGAATTGCCAAACCCGATGAAAAAGATAAACATAGACCTGTTGTTGGCATGCCTGTTGTCTCAGTTAAAATAGGAGATCACTGTTATCATGGTTTATGTGACATAGGTTCTAGCGTGAGTGCTATTCCTTTTACATTATAGCAAGAAATTATGAATGATATAGCACCCGCTAAAATAGAAGACATAGATGTTACTATTAAACTTGCTAATAGAGACACCATCACACCTCTTGGGATTGTTAGAGATGTTGAAGTCTTGTGTGGGAAAATAAAATACCCTACTGATTTTCTTGTTCTTGGTTCCCCACAAGATGACTTTTGTCCCATTATCTTTGGTAGACCTTTCTTGCACACCATTAATGCTAAAATAGATTGTGAGAAACAAACTGTCGGTGTTAGTTTTGGTGATGAGTGTCATGAGTTTAATTTTTCTAAGTTTAGTAGAAAACATCATAAGAAAGAATTGTCTAGTAAGGATGAAATAATTGGTCTTGCCTCTATTGCCGTGCCTCCTACAGATCCACTAGAACAGTATTTGCTAGACCATGAAAATGATATGCATATGCATGAAAGAAATGAGATAGATAAAAAATTCTTTGAACAACGACCTCTGCTTAAACACAATTTGCCTATTGAAACTCTAGGAGGTCCTCCTCCACCTAAAGGTGATCCTGTGTTTGAATTAAAACAATTGTCAGACACTTTGAAATATGCTTATCTTGATGAGAAAAAGATATATCCTGTTATTATTAGTGCTAACCTTTCAGAACATGAAGAAGAAAGATTATTGAAGGTTCTAAAGAAGCACCGAGCTGCTATTGTACATACTCTTGATGATTTAAAGGGCATTAGTCCCACTTTCTATCAGCATAAATATAATATGGAACCTGATGTTAAACCCGTTGTTGATCACCAACGATTTTTAAATCCTAAAATGAAAGAAGTGGTAAGAACTGAAAAACTGAAGCTTCTGGAAGCAGGTATAATCTATCCTATAGCTGATAGTAGATGGGTAAGTCCTGTTCATTGTGTCCCTAAGAAGGGAGGTATTACTGTTGTTCCTAATGATAAAATTGAACTTATCCCACAAAGAATTGTTACTGGCTACATAATGGTAATTGATTTTAGAAAATTAAATAAAGCAACTAGAAAAGATTATTACCCTTTGGCTTTTATTGATCAAATGCTAGAAAGATTATCTAAGCACACACACTTTTGTTTTCTCGATGGATATTCTGGTTTTCTCAAATACCTGTTTCACAACCTGATCAAGAGAAAACCACCTTTACTTGTCCTTTTGGAACTTATGCTTATAGACGTATGCCTTTTGGTTTATGTAATGCACCTGCTACCTTTCAAAGATGTATGACCGCTAAATTGTCTGATTTTTGTGAAAAGATTGTTGAGGTTTTCATGGATGATTTTTCCGTTTACGGAACTTCTTTTGATGATTTCTTAAGCAACCTTGATCGAGTTTTGCAGAGATGTGAGCAAACTAATCTTGTCTTGAATTGGGAGAAGTTCCACTTTATGGTTAATGAAGGTATTGTCTTGGGACATAAAATTTCTGAATGAGGTATTGAGGTGGATAAAGCTAAAGTTGATGCAATTGAGAAAATGCCATGTCCTAAAGATATCAAAGGTATTCGTAGTTTCCTCGGTCATGCTGGTTTCTATAGGAGATTTATTAAAGACTTCTCTAAAATTTCTAGGCCTCTTACAAATCTTTTACAAAAGGATGTTCCATTTGTTTTTTATGATGATTGTGTAGAAGCCTTTGAAACACTTAAAAAAGCCTTAATTTCTGCACCTATTGTTCAACAACCTGATTGGAACTTGCCTTTTGAAATTATGTCTGATGCTAGTGATTATGCTGTTGGTGCTGTTCTAGGACAAAGAGTTGATAAGAAACTAAATGTTATTCATTATGCTAGTAAAACTCTAGACAGTGCCCAATGCAATTATGCTACTACTAAAAAAGAATTTTTAGCAGTTGTGTTTGCTTGTGACAAATTTAGATCTTACATTGTTGATTCTAAAGTGATTGTTCACACTGATCATGCTGCTATAAAATATCTTATGGAAAAGAAAGATGCTAAACCTAGACTTATTAGGTGGGTTCTTTTGCTACAAGAATTTGACTTACATATCACTGATAGAAAGGGAGCTGAGAACCCCGTTGCTGATAACTTGTCTAGGTTAGAGAATATCCTTGATGACCCACAACCTATTAATGATAATTTTCCTGCTGAACAATTAGCTGCAATAAATATTTCTCATAACACTCCTTGGTATGCTGACTATGCTAATTACATTGTTGCTAAATACATACCACCTAGTTTCACATACCAACAAAAGAAAAATTCTTCTATGATTTAAGACACTACTTTTGGGATGACCCACATCTTTATAAATAAGGAGTAGATGGTATTATTAGACGTTGTGTACCTGAGCATGAACAGGGACAAATCCTACTGAAATGTCACTCCAAAGCTTATGGAGGGCATCATGCGGGAGACAGAACTGCTCACAAGGTACTGCAATCTGGTTTTTATTGGCCTACTCTCTTCAAGGATGCCTGTGAGTTTGTTTTATCTTGTGATGAATGACAAAGAATTGGTAATATTGTTAAGTGTCAAGAAATGCCTATGAATTATTCACTTGCTGTTGAACCATTTGATGTTTGGGGTTTTGATTACATGGGACCTTTTCCTTCTTCTAATGGGTATACTCATATTTTGGTTGCTGTTGATTGTGTTACTAAGTGGGTAGAAGCTATTCCAACTAGTAGTGCTGATCACAACACCTCTATTAAAATGCTTGAGGAAGTTATTTTCCCAAGGTTTGGAGTCCCTAGATATTTAATGACTGATGGTGGTTCACATTTTATTCATGGTGCTTTCCGTAAAATGCTTGCTAAGTATGATGTTAACCATAGAATTGCATCACCCTATCATCCTCAGTCTAGTGGTCAAGTTGAACTTAGCAATAGAGAAATAATGTTAATTTTACAAAAAACTGTCAATAGGTCCAGAAAGAATTGGTCTAAGAAATTAGATGATGCACTTTGGGCTTACAGAACAGCATGTAAAAATCCTATGGGTATGTCTCCTTATAAAATGGTTTATGGAAAAGCTTGTCATTTACCTCTTGAGTTAGAACATAAAGCATATTGGGCAATTAAAGAGCTGAACTATGATTTCAAACTTGCCAGTGAAAAGAGGTTATTTGATATCAGCTCACTAGATGAATGGAGAACCCAAGCTTATGAAAATGCTAAGTTATTTAAAGAAAAAGTTAAAAGATGGCATGATAAGAGAATCCAAAAGTGTGAGTTTAAAGTTGGAGAATATCTTCTTTTGTACAACTCTCGTTTCAGATTCTTTGCAGGAAAACTCCTCTCCAAATGGGAAGGACCCTATGTTATCGAGGAGGTTTATCGATCTGGAGCTATCAAAATAAATAATGCAGAGGGTACTAACCCGAAGGTTGTCAATGGGCAAAGAATAAAACATTATATCTCAGGTACACCCATTAATGTTGAAAGCAATATTGTCCAAACTATGACACCGGAAGAACACTTAAAGGAAACCTTTCGGAATAGTCCAGAATCATGAAAAAGGAGGAGGTACGTGATACGGTAAGTAAATGGACTCCGAAAAATCCGCAAAAATATTTTCTGTCAGTTCTGGAATTTATAAAAAATTAGGAAAATAAGAAACAACGAGGAAGTTACCCCTGGTGGGCACAAGACACCTGGGCGCGCCTGGCCCCACCTTGGGTACCTTCCGGACTCGTTTTTCTTTCGTTTGCTTGTTTCCCAAGATAAAAAATCTTTATATACCCCCCCGAACCTATTGACCACCGTATCGCAGAGAAATCTTCTGTTTTCTTTTCCTTGGTATTTTTTGACAGATCTAATTCACCATGGCCACTTCGAGCTCCTCTAAGGACAAGTTCTTCGAGAAAATCATCAACCCATATCTGCGGGAGGTGATGCAGCACCCTCAAGCTATCGAGATGTGTGAGGGGGTGCTCCACATCCGCGATGTGCAAGGCCCCAAAGGCGGGATCCGTGGAGGCTAGGCTTGAAGCTATGGAGCAGGAGGTCTTCTGGTGCAAGGGGATGGTGGAGCGTGGACTCAATACCAATCACCTCATGATCGCGGATTATACCCGTGATCTCAAGGTAGATGGCAAGTCCATGAAGGACATTGTCTTCTCCATCAACGAGCAAATCAACTTTCTCCAAAGCCAGATATATGATCTTCAAAACCAAGCCTTTGAATATGAGGCAAGGTTTAAATGTATGAGTTTGGCTGCCAGTTGCAGGACCCGTGAGACCCAATCCTCCTCTTATGATGGTGAGCCCTTGCCATGGAAACCTGAGGATAAGATTTCTACTACTTCATCAACACCACCTCCTTCTTCATCACCAAAGGAAAATTGAGCATCGGGTATGGGCACTCCCCTTGGCTTGTGCCAAGCTTGGGGGAGGAGCCCCAGTATCATATCACCTCCACTATCTTTTGCCTTTACTTATCTTAGTTCGATCCATAGTTATCTTTTGCTTTAGATGAATAAAAGTTTAGTTCGATCCTTTCTTTTCGAGTGTTTGCTTAGTGATCTATCCTTGTAATCATGTGCGAGATATATAATAAAGTTTAGTTTGAGTTTCGTTTTCTTTTTCTTTCATGTTCAATAAAAAGAAAGGAAATAAATGAAAAAGATCATATGCTAATCTTATGGTAAGTAATGACATCACATAAGGAAGAGTATAAGTAGAAAATTTTATTAGAGACTTACAAACACAGCATTCGTCAATGATGCAATTCATGAAAGAGTTAATAAGGGAAGAGAAGATTCACATGCAAATACACTATCTTGGACATCTTTTGTGATTGTGAGCCCCCATCAAAATATTATATGCCAAAATTGTTGACGTTGGACAAGGAAGACAACGTAATGATTTATGTTTGTTCATATTCATATAGAAGTTATATTGTCATATATCCTTTAACATGTGGTGCTTGCCCCAATCTTTGCTAGCCAAAAATTCCGCACTAAGCAGAGATACTACTTGTGCATCCAAAACCCTTAAACCCAAATCTTGTTTTGAGAGTCCACCATACCTACCTATGGATTGAGTAAGATCCTTCAAGTAAGTTGTCATCGGTGCAAAAAGGCAATGAAAATTGCTTCTAAAAGTGTTGGATCATTTAGTGTAAGAGAAAATTGAGTGTTGTACGAACTTGTGATGGCAAAGAATAAAAGCGACAGACTACATAATAAAGGTTGCTATCATAAGAGGCAATATAATGTTACGTTCTTTTGCACAAAGAGATTGAGCATACAAACGAAAAGTGCATGGCAACCTCTGCTTCCCTCTGCGAAGGGCCTATCTTTTACTTTTATGTATTTACTTTTATGCAAGAGTCAAAGTATTTCTCTCTATTCCTTTTTATTTTTCTCTTTTGGCAAGCATCATGTGGTGAGGAAAGATCTAGGCACATATATCCAGTTGGATATGGGTAGCATGAGTTATTATTGTTGACATCACCCTTGCGGTGAATATGTTGGGTGGCGAAAACTATAAGCCCCTATCTTTCTATGTGTCCGGTTGAAACTTTTTGCTCAAGTGTATGTGGACTTGCCAAAAAGGCTCCGATACGTGACCCTTCCTGAGAAGATGATGAATTGTAGTTGCAAGGTTGACTAAGAACATAGTTTGTTGGTTTTCAATAGAGTTTATGCTTTATACTTTGATGTTGTGATGAATTGTTACTTGTTCATGAGAAGTCTATGATAGAAGTTATATGATAAAAGTTCTATGATAAAGTTTTATGTTAAAGTTTGTTCTGTTATAATAATACATGATGCTTCTATGTCCGTATTTTGTTTTTATCGACACCTCTATCTCTAAGCATGCGGACATGTTTTTCAATTTCAGTTTTCGCTTGAGGACAAGCGAGGTCTAAGCTTGGGGGAGTTGATACGTCCATTTTGCATCATGTTTTCCTACTGTTATTTATATTGTGTTTAGGTATAATAATGCTTTTTGGAGTAATTCTAATGCCTTTTCTCTCATAATATGCAAGGTTCACACAAAGAGGAAGAATACCGGCAGCTGGAATTCTGGACCTGAAAAAGCTACGTCAGGCCACCTATTCTGCACAACTCCAAATGAGCTGAAACTTCACGGAGAATTTTTTTGGAATATATAAGAATTATTGGAGCAAATAAGTACCAGAGGGGGCGCACCAGGTGGGCACAACCCACCTGGGCACGCCAGGGAGCCCAGGCGCGCCCTGGTGGGTTGTGCCCTTCTCAGCCCACCTCCGGTGCCCCTCTTCTGGTATATATGTCATTTTGACCTAGAAAAAATAAGGGGAGGACTTTCAGGACGAAGCGCCGCCGTCTCAAGGCGGAACTGGGGTAGGAGCACTTTTTCCCTCCGGCGGAGCGATTCTGCCGGGGGAACTTCCCTCCCGGAGGGGGAAATCATCATCATCATCATCACCAACAACTCTTCCATCTTGGGGAGGGCAATCTCCATCAACATCTTCAATAACACCATCTCCTCTCAAACCCTAGTTCATATCTTGTGTTCAATCTTTGTACCGGAACCTTAGATTGGTGCTAGTGGGTGAGTAGTAGTGTTGATTACTATATGGTTTATTTGGTGGAAGATTATATGTTCAGATCCATTATGCTATTTAATACCCCTCTGATCTTGAGCACGATTATCATTTGTGAGTAGTTACTTTTGTTCTTGAGGCCACGGGAGAAATCTTGTTGCAAGTAATCATGTGACCTTGATGTGTGTTCAAAATTTTGATGGTATGTATGTTGTGATTCCCTTAGTGGTGTCATGTGAACGTCGACTACATGACATTTCACCATATTTGGGCCTAAGGGAATGCATTGTGGAGTAGTTATTAGATGATGGGTTGCGAGGGTGACAGAAGCTTAAACCCTAGTTTATGCGCTATTCCATAAGGGACCGATTTGGAACCAAAAGTTTAATGCTATGGTTAGATTTATTCTTAATACTTTTCTCGTGGTTGCGGATGCTTGTGAGGGGGTTAATCATAAGTAGGAGGCTTGTTCAAGTAAGAACAGCACCTAAGCACCGGTCCACCCACATATCAAATTATCAAAGTAGTGAACACAAATCAAACCAACATGATGGAAGTGACTAGATGAAATTCTCGTGTACCCTCAAGAACGCTTTGCTTATCATAAGAGACCGTTTTTGGCCTGTCCTTTGCCTCAAAAGGATTGGGCTACCTTGCTGCACTTTTGTTACCGTTACCATTACCATTGCTTGCTTGTTACAAATTATCTTGCTATCAAACTACTTGCTACTTATAATTTCAGTGCTTGCAGAGAATACCTTGCTGAAAACTACTTGTCATTTGCTTCTACTCCTCGTTTGGTTCGACACTCTTACTTATCGAAAGGACTATGATTGATCTCCTATACTTGTGGGTCATCAGTCATGTCTGTGTGTGTCAGGACCGGTTTTCCAATAAAACATTTATTGAAAAATCGCCCCTTTCGTCAGACCAGTATAGAAAAATCTTGCTGGTAGACAAATCCTTGATACAGAAATCCAGAAGTACTAAATATTATACAGGGTTGAAGTGAGGCTGCTCAACAATTTATTACAAGTACGCCAATATTACACATAAAGGCGGATATGACACAAAGGGTATGGTGGCATAACTACTGACTCACAATAAAAGTGGTGGTGGATATGTCATAGTGAAGCGGGTGACATGACTCCAAAATCTTACAACTCATCAAGCGCCGGAGTGAGGCTCGATGATTTTATTAAGGTAGCAGAAGCGTATATAATACAGGTGACCAACTCCAGGATCGCAAGGGACTGACTGGGACTCCTCTAGGCGTCGGACTCGCTATCGTACTCTTCATCCATAAGATCGCCTTCGTCAACATCTGGCCAAATCAACAAGCCAGGTGAGTACTTTGAATGTACTCGCAAGACAGTTTGGACATAAGATATAACAAATGCAAACATGATGCACATGAGCAGATTAGTAATGCACACTCAGGTAATAAATTTGCACCGCAAGATAAATAAAAAGGAAGTCAGGCGGTAGTCCTCCCGAAATCCCAATAAAATTGCTGAAGACCGATCGGGTGTCTGAAGCGACGCCTCGAAAGGTAAAATAAATTAACATGCCGCAGTCCGGCGTCAGGGCGACACCACATAAAGGGCTTATACTGAAAAGTAAATGACAGTACGTGCCACAGTCGGACGTCTGAGCGACATCTCGGAAAGAGCTTATGATGGAAGTAAATAACAGGAATGCCACAGTCGGACGTCTGAGCGACATCTCATAAAGGGCTTATATCAAAAGTAAATAACAAGAATGCCACAGTCGGACATCCGAGCGACATCTCATAAAGGGCTTATATCAAAAGTAAATAATAAGAATGCCACAGTTGGACGTCTGAGCGACATCTCATAAAGGGCTTATATCAAAAGTAAATAACAAGAATGCCACAGTCGGACGTCTGAGCGACATCTCATAAAGGGCTTATATCAAAAGTAAATAACAAGAATGCCACAGTCGGACGTCTGAGCGACATCACATAAAGGGCTTATAATTCATCATTCGAATTCGAGTAGTCCGTGGAGGTAGCACCATCCCACGGAATACTCGGTACATAATCATAAACAGGTTAGTCCATCCACAGGAATAACATTCAGCCGGGTTAACCAGTGTCAGTTAAGAAGTTTGTTCTCCAGAGACTATTACTGGGACTAACACTGAGACTGACATTGATAGGTCAACCAACGTCCTTGACCGAGGACTTGGTTACTCGAATGGTTTTGACTCTGCAGAGTTTGTACTCTTTACCCAAAGCCAACGGATTTCAGTAGTCACAAAGGACTAGTTCCGTTTACGGTATTTTAGAAGAAACACATCTAACCAGTACACACCCATTTCACATCCCGCTGCCAGGAATCACCCTAGACAACGTTCAAGAAAAACTCTAAGACGGGGAGGCCAACACCTCGAATAGCATGGGATCAAATTTATATCGCGCGCTCTAAGGGGTGCCCCCCTCTCGGTCCCAACCGGAAACACCCATGCCCCCTGACCAGATGACGGGCTTTAATCCAGGGCCATGGAACCCTCATTCCGGCCCCTCTATTTGGTGTGTACCTGGAAAGAGGTTTGCAAGTTACTAAACCGCATTCTTAGCAGAAAACATGTGGTAGCACGAAAAGGGGACGAACGGGAACAAGACTCGATCCACGTCAATACTGGATTTAAACAGTTGATATAGAACTGGCATGCTTCCACAATACTAGCTTGCAACCTATCATGCCACCACATGATCAGGTTGTCTCACCATGTTATGAACACATCAAGTTTCGAAGCTCACTTGCAGCTTGCTTTGCATGGAATATAGCATTCAACAAATGCTTATATAAACATGCCATGAGAAAACCACTCAAGCAAACATGAAAAACAGTCATCATATCAAAGGTTCAAACATGCTTGCCTGGTTCGGAGTAGTCGGAGTCTAGCTCGGCGAAGTTGGCGGCACCGTCACCTCCTTCGGTATCTATGTTATAAAGAAAAATTGGATACTAACGTAAATACCGTGCGTGCATAAAAATTGTTCCAAATATTTTTCAAATAATTATGATAAAAAACTAGACAGAAAAATAAAGATGACAGAAAAAGAATCAACTCAAAATCATCTTTTGTTTTAAAGGTTATTAAGGTTTTAGTCTAGGGACTAATCTGTTATAAACAGAAAACTTTCCAGGGGCTAGTTTAAAAGAAACCGAAAACGCTTCGGATGAAATACGTCACACTGAAGAGAAAATGCATTCTGCCCCAAGGCGTTTTCAGAAAACGGTTCGGAGAAGAAGAGAAGAGGCTGACAAGGGGGTCCCACCCGTCAGGTTTAAAAAGAGCTCGCCAGCGCCAGAAGCAAACGGGAACGCCGGCGATGATCGACGGCGAACTAGAGGAGGGCAAGGGGATGGTTGCACTCACGGGTCAGTTCCGCGTCGGTGGGTGGTGGAAGTAGGCGTCGGGGAGCACCACATCGACGGCGGCTTCCACTCCGGCGGACGGCGGTTCGGGCGGGCACGAATTCGTCGGAGGAGAGCTGCCAACACCGAATTGAAGCTCGGGTTAGAACAGGTGATGGACTAGGAGGTTGCTGGCAAAGTTTCGGAAGCGGGGGCGCACTCACCAGAGAGGATTTTGCTGGAGCCCGAAGCGGATCGGGGCGGCCGGAGCTGGGGAAGAAGACCCTCCCGAAGCCCTCTGATGAGTGGGGCGTGGTTCTGAGGAGAGGTGGAGAGGTTCTGGGTCGATGGGTGGCTCGGGGCCTCTATTTATAGCCGGCCCGAGGCGGTTGCCGAAAGCTGGATTACTCTGGCGAGCAATTACGGTGAGGCAGAGGTTGGACGGGGGTTTTAGGCGACTGGGCAGCAGCGGATTGCCTCACCGGCACCATTCAAAGGTTAAACCTGGTTGGATTTGGCCTGCTCCCGTGGTCTCGGTGGGACGGAGCTCACGGGCTCGTTAGCGGCAGAGAGCGCGCTTTGCGCTTCTCAGGCCACGGCGACGGTTCTGCAGCGTGCTCAGAGCAGGAGGTGAACACGCGTAGGCCACCAGTGGCTCGGGCGGTGCGGAGGACGGCGTTCTGCAATGCTGGCTTCTGCCAGCCGCCACAGGAGGTTCTGCCACTGCGGAAGGCGCCGGAGTTGACGCCACAAGTCGCCACCGACGCTCGCAACCAGCCAAGCAACCGTGCGGTGCATTGGATAAGAAGGGGGAACAGGGAGCAAGGCGCCAACGCGTGCACTGGCGAGATCGACGACGAGCTCTGACGAAAAACGACACTGAACCCGCTGAACTTTCTGAATTTTGACAGGAACAGTGCACGCCAGCTGTTCGACGAAATGTTTGACGCACGTGGAAATTTTTTTTTGAGCTGAAACATGGAGGGGTGGTCTCTCGATGCATCCAGAGACTACCTGAATTTTTTCAGAATTATTGGAAAAGGAAAAGAATGAATTTCACCAAAAATGGAAAATCTGGTCCAAACTTGCAGCAAACAAATTTTGAAAAAATTGAACTGTGGACCAGCAACTCTTGATGGATCTAGGTTGAGGGTACTAAGGAGTAGCTAGGGTAATTTATTTGGAACCAAAGCTCAAAGCAATCTGATACTTCCTTTGTAAACTTGAGGGGTCCAAAATAAATTACAGAAAAAGGTTTGAGGATAAAATCAATAGAAATAAAATCTAAAAGAGGTTGAAACTTGCTGGAATTGGATGCTTGGCTTGACCCAAAGTAGGGAGGAGGGTTTGAGAAGAAAATTTTGAAATGCAAGTCATGGTAAGAGGTTTGAATAGGGCATTCTTGAATGAGAAGGAATAAACCCCATTTCAAATAAATTCTTTTAGTGAGGAAAAGGACAAAACATCCAGAGAGTCTTTGTGTTGAACCATCCCATGTTGAAAAACTCTCAAGACCAGGATTCAAGAAAGGATCTCCACAAAAATTTGTCATTAAAAGTTTTGAGAAGGAGAATCTTTTAGAAAAATTTAAATAACCTCCTTCCAACCAAATAAAAATTTGATAAAAATCAAAACCAAATTTTTTGGAGTGTTACAACACCTACCCCCTTAGGAAAAATCTCGTCCCCGTGATTTCAGCTGATCCTCAAATAGGTGTGGGTGCTCTGCCCGAAGAAAATCCTCTCTTTCACATGTTGCTTCATCCTCGGTGTGATTGCTTCGCTGAACCTTGAAAAACTTAATTGTCTTCTGACGGGTCCTTCTTTCAGATTCGTCCAATATTTTTATTGGATGTTCCCTGTAGGTGAGGTCTGGTTTCACGTCAATGTTCTCATGAGATACATGCTTCTCTGGGTTGCTTACACACTTCCTCAGCTGTGAGATGTGGAACACGTCATGGACGTCTGACAGTTCTTCAGGTAGGTATAGCTGGTAGGCCACTGTGCCTCTTCATGCAATCACACAGAAGGGCCCAATAAATCGTGGTGCTAGCTTTCCTTTAACTTTGAATCATTGTAGGCCCCTCATAGGGGATACTCTTAGATACACATATTCACCGGGTTCAAAACTGACTTCACAATGTTTTTGATCGTAATAACTCTTTTGTCGGCTCTGAGCTGTCTTGAGTCGATCCTTGATTAGTTTAACTTTCTCCTCAGCTTCCTTGAGCATGTCTGGGCCGAAGATACGACTGTCTCCTGTCTCTGACTAATTTAATGGGGTACGGCATCTTCGCCCATATAAGGCTTCAAAAGGTGCCATTTGTAGACTGGCTTGGTAACTGTTATTGTACACGAACTCGGCATACAGCAAGCTTTCTTCCCAACTGGTTCCATAGGTGAGAACACATGCTCTCAGCATGTCCTCTAGAATTTGGTTCACACATTCAGTATGTCCTCCAGTCTGGGGGTGGTATGCTGTACTGAATACTAGTTGAGTTCCCAGAGCTTGTTGTAAATGATCCCAAAATCTGGAGACGAATTGCGTGCCTCTGTCGGATATTATAGTCTTTGGAATTCCATGCAGACAAACAATACGGGAGAGATAAAGCCTGGCAAGCTTCTGAGTGGTGTGGGTTGTCTTTACTGGAATAAAATGTGCCACCTTGGTTAATCTATCTGTGATGACCCATATGGCATCATTTCCGTGTCGTGTCCGAGGTAGTCCGACAATAAAATCCATTCCAATTTCGTCCCATTTCCATTCGGGTATCCTGTTTGGCTGTAATAGTCCTGCTGGTTTTTGGTGCTCGGCCTTAATGCGCTGACATGAATCACAACATGCAATGAATGTGGCTATATCCCTCTTCATGCCGTGCCACCAAATTTTTTCCTGAATGTCCTTGTACATTTTGGTTCCTCCAGGGTGGATTGAATATGGAGCGGTGTGGCCTTCAGCCAAAATTTGCTGTTTGAGGTCCTCTACATTTGGTACGCAAAGCCTGTCTCCGTACCATAATATTCCCTCATCGTCTATGACGAATTCTGAGGCCTTGCCCAGACTCACTTTTCTTTTTATGCCTTCGATGCTGGGGTGTCCATGCTGAGTTTTCTTAATCTGTTCCGTTAGGGTGGGCTGTATTTCCAAATTTGACATACTGCCTTCAGTGACCAACACCATGTTGAGTTTGGCAAACTCCCTCTGAAACTCAGGTCTCAAGTTTTGTAGACCGTCGTTGCCCGAGCTTGGGTTTCGGCTGAGAGCATCTGCCACTACATTCGCCTTTCCTGGATGGTAGTGTATGCCAACATCATAATCTTTCACTAATTCCAACCAGCGTCGTTGTCGTAAATTGAGTTTTGGTTGTGTGAAAATATATTTGAGGCTTTTATGGTCTGTATATATTTCACAACGATTCCCAAGCAAAAAGTGTCTCCATTCTTTGAGAGCATGAATAACTGCTGCTAATTCCAAGTCATGAGTAGGATAATTTTCTTCATGCCTTCGTAGCTGCCTGGAAGCATATGCGACTACTTTGCCTTCTTGCATTAATACGCATCCGAGGCCCTTCCGGGACGCGTCGCAATATACTTCAAATTTTTTGTGTATGTCTGGTACGACCAATACTGGTGCTGTTGTTAATCTCCTTTTGAGATCTTGGAAACTTTTCTCGCAAGCTTTAGTCCACACAAACTTCTTATCCTTCTTGAGTAGCTGTGTCATAGGTTTTGCTATGATGGAGAATCCCTCAATAAATCTTCTATAATATCCAGCCATTCCCAGAAAACTTCGTACATCTGTAACGTTGGCTGGTGGTTTCCAGTCAAGTACGGCCTTGACTTTTTTTGGGTCCACGGCGACACCTTCTTGGGTTAATACGTGGCCTAGAAAACCAACCTGTTTTAACCAAAATTCACATTTGCTGAATTTGGCGTACAATTTATGTTTCCTTAACTCTCCCAGTACAATTCTGAGATGTTCAGCATGTTCTTCTGGTGTCTTGGAATATACTAAAATAACGTCAATGAATACTACAACAAATTTGTCCATAAATTTCATAAATACTTTGTTCATGAGGTGGACAAAATATGCGGGGGCGTTTGTCAGTCCAAACGGCATTACTGTAAATTCATATAACCCGTATCTGGAGGTGAATGCTGTCTTAGGAATATCTTCTGTTAGTACTTTCAATTGATGATATCCTGACCTTAAATCAATTTTTGAGAAAACCTTGGCTTGTGCGAGCTGGTCGAATAAATCATTTATCCGTGGCATCGGATATTTGTTTTTGATGGTGACCATGTTGAGTGCTCGATAGTCTATACATAATCTCAGTGTCCCATCCTTTTTCTTGGCAAATAATGCTGGTGAACCCCAAGGTGAGGAGCTGGCCTGGATAAATCCTTTGTCCAGTAATTCTTTTATTTGCTTCTTCAATTCTACGAACTCGGAGGGTGCCATTCTATAGGGTTTCTTGTAAATGGGAGTGGTTCCAGGTGCTAGTTCAATGATGAACTCTATTTCCCGGTCAGGTGGCATGCCTGGTGGCTCTTCGGGAAATACATCAGGAAACTCACACACCACTGTAACTTTATTTAATTCTGAAATATCCACCTTGTTCAATCTTGGTCGCAGTTATATTGGTCTTTCTTGAGCTCCAATTTTTATTGTCTTCCCGTGATGATGGGTGAGGATCACAGTCCGATTGAAACAGTCGATAAATCCCTTGTTGGTGGTTAACCAGTCCATTCCTAGGATAACATCCAGTCCCTTATTTTCCAATACAATGAGGTTTGCCTGAAACTTTAATCCCTCAATCTCAATAACCACACCATGGCAGTAACTCTGAGTGATTTGCTTAATCCCGGGGGACTTGATGGTCATGGAATTTTCCAAGGGAAGAATCAGAAAATTATGTTGCAAAGCAAATTTCTTGGAAACGAACGAGTGAGAAGCTCCAGAATCAAACAAAACCGTGGCAGGTATTGTGTTGAAAGGGAACGTACCGAGTATGATATCCGGAGCATTCTGTGCTTCCTCCTTGGTCACATGGTTCACGTGACCCTTCTTGTAATTATTATTAGGGTTGAAGTTGTTACGCTTGGGGGCTGAATTATTTCCACTGTTGTTCGGCTTGAGGGTCGAGTTTCTTGGCTTTGGGCACTGCTTGGCATAGTGTCCTTCCTCACCACAGGCGAAGCAAGTAACGCCTAGGCGATACTTAAAATCCTTGTCCCTTGCATGAATTTTTTTGTTTGGGCGTAGAACATTGGTTGCGGATTTGTTCGCCCCATTTTTCTGGAAATCATTCTTGTTCCTGTTGTTGCGAGAATGAGTAGTCTTGTCCCTTTCTCGCTTGCGAAAATCCTCCAAGCTGCGGCGCTCATTTTCCAACGTAATAGCCTTGTCCACAAGTGTTTTGAAATCTAGGAAGGTGTGTATGACCAGCTGGCATTTAAGTGCTGGTGCCAGACCGTCCAAGAATTTTTCCACCTTTTTATTTTCAGTCATATGTTCTTCGTTGGCATAACGAGATAATTGAGTAAACTGACTATTGTACTCAGTCACTGTCATGCTTCTCTGCTTGAGGTCAACAAACTCCCTTTTCTTGATTTTCATAACACTTCTGGGAATGTGCGCCCCACGAAAATTTTCCTTAAATTCCTCCCAGGTGATGTTGTTTTCATTGGGGTGCATGTGTAGGAAATTTTCCCACCATGATGCAGCTGCTCCAGTGAGGTAGTGAGGTGCATAAAGTACCTTCTCACGGTCCGAACATTGTGCAATAATTAGTTTCCTCTCAATGTCTCGAAGCCAATCATCGGCCTCAAGCGGTTTATCAGTGTGAGAAAAAGTTGGGGGACGTGTCTTTTGTAGTTCAGACAATTTGGAGTGCTGCTGGTATGGTTCGCGGTGATTTCCCATATTGATAATATGGTTCATCATTTCTTGATGCTGCTGCTGGCTTTGCTCATAAAGGCGGCATACTTGAGAAAACGCTGCTTCACTGCCTTGCTGACTTGACTGCCCCTATGTGAAATTGTTACTTGTCTGGGTACCATAATTTTCTTCTGGCGGACTTGGCATGGAACGAGTCCAGGGACGAGGCATTTCCACTCTGGGGTATTTTTGCAGAACTCATGAGAAAAAAAATCTGAGTAGCAAAAATAAATAATTTTGCAAAGGCAGAAATTTAAAAACTCCGAGATTTTTCAAGAAAATATTTGATTGCGCATGGAGAAGGACCGCTTAGTACATATCTTACATGCAAGCCGTAATTATACAATACATCACTCAGGATGTGCGTACACATTCCTGACATGTTATTAAGGCTAGTGCACTTCTCCGAGTTCCTACATGATGCGCACACAAACTACTTCTCATCAAACCTATATACATATAAACATATCATACAAGCTGGTACAACACACGGCTGCTCGGCGCACTTAGTCGTTGATGGCAAAAACTTCCCTCGGCCTGCCGAGGGTAAATCCCAGTGATGCCGGAGACTCCACCTCCTCCTCAATAATAGGCTCTAGGCGCGAAGCACTGGGCTGAGCAGCTGGTGCGGGTGTGGTAGGTGGTGCAACACTAACTGGGGTAGGAGCAATGACTTGGTCAAACTCCTCAGTGGTAGGCAGGCGGCGAGCGGTGGCTAAAATGGCAGGTGCATAGGATGCTGAGGACGAGATGTATGACAGTGGTGGCATTGTATGGAGGAGTTCCCTCCTGTTGGTGGTACAGCCCTGAACTAAGTCCATACGAGCAGCCACAAAGTCATCCACGAGGTTATCAAAAGCTGCCTCAAGAGCCTTGAGATACTCAACAAGCATCTCAATAGCCTCATCTCTCTCTCCCCTAGTGCAAGCGAATGCATAGTGACAAGTGTATGGCACGTGGCATGGGAGGTAGCGGTAGCGAAGAGCCTTCATTGAAGGAAGAGCATCCCGGAGACGAGCTATTGCCTCACGGGCAGCCATCTGCATGGCATGCCTCTCCGTAGGCATGGCCCTCCCAACAAATTGGAAGCGCCGTGACTCAGAGCGTCCTCCCTTGAATTGCACCGCGGCCTGGTGCATAGACACGCTATCGCTGAGCTTGTGCTGGTAGAGTGTGAACTCCGGACGAGTCGATGGCCCGATCGCAACCTTGGCGATGGAGGCGAGGAGCTTGATAAATCCCTCATGTACATTGGCGAACACCTGTGACTCACGGTCGCTGCCAACCATCTACAAAAGTAGACAAAAATTCCAGATAGTCAAATCATAAATTTATGATGACTAACAGAAAATTGCTACAATTTGCAAATTGCTAAAATAGCACCTATTACGCTAATAACCGATTAGCGATCGCACCTAGTGGCTTCCTATAGTCAGCCTGGCTCTGGTACCAAGGTTGTCAGGACCGGTTTTCCAATAAAACATTTATTGAAAAATCGCCCCTTTCGTCAGACTAGTATAGAAAAATCTTGCTGGTAGACAAATCCTTGATACAGAAATCCAGAAGTACTAAATATTATACAGGGTTGAGCTGAGGCTGCTCAACAATTTATTACAAGTACGCCAATATTACACATAAAGGCGGATATGACACAAAGGGTATGGTGGCATAACTACTGACTCGCAATAAAAGTGGTGGTGGATATGTCACAGTGAAGCGGGTGACATGACTCCAAAATCTTACAACTCATCAAGCGCCGGAGTGAGGCTCGATGATTTTATTAAGGTAGCGGAAGCGTATATAATACAGGTGACCAACTCCAGGATCGCAAGGGACTGACTGGGACTCCTCTAGGCGTCGGACTCGCTATCGTACTCTTCATCCATAAGATCGCCTTCGTCAACATCTGGCCAAATCAACAAGCCAGGTGAGTACTTTGAATGTACTCGCAAGACAGTTTGGACATAAGACATAACAAATGCAAACATGAGGCACATGAGCAGATTAGTAATGCACACTCAAGTAATAAATTTGCACCGCAAGATAAATAAACAGGAAGTCAGGCGGTAGTCCTCCCGAAATCCCAATAAAATAGCTGAAGACCGATCGGGTGTCTGAAGCGACGCCTCAAAAGGTAAAATAAATTAACATGCCGCAGTCGGGCGTCAGGGCGACACCACATAAAGGGCTTATACTGAAAAGTAAATGACAGTACGTGCCACAGTCGGACGTCGGAGCGACATCTCGGAAAGAGCTTATGATGGAAGTAAATAACAGGAATGCCACAGTCGGACGTCTGAGCGACATCTCATAAAGGGCTTATATCAAAAGTAAATAACAAGAATGCCACAGTCGGACGTCTGAGCGACATCTCATAAAGGGCTTATATCAAAAGTAAATAATAAGAATGCCACAGTCGGACGTCTGAGCGACATCTCATAAAGGGCTTATATCAAAAGTAAATAACAAGAATGCCACAGTCGAACGTCTGAGCGACATCTCATAAAGGGCTTATATCAAAAGTAAATAACAAGAATGCCACAGTCAGACGTCTGAGCAACATCACATAAAGGGCTTATAATTCATCATTCGAATTCGAGTAGTCCGCGGAGGTAGCACCATCCCACGGAATACTCGGTACATAATCATAAACAGGTTAGTCCATCCACAGGAATAACATTCAGCCGGGTTTACCACTGTCAGTTAACAAGTTTGTTCCCCAGAGACTGTTACTGGGACTGACACTGAGACTGACACTGATAGGTCAACCAACGTCCTTGATCGAGGACTTGGTTACTCGAATGGTTTTGACTCTGCAGAGTTTGTACTCTTTACCCACAGCCAACGGATTTCAGTAGTCACAAAGGACTAGTTCCGTTTACGGTATTTTAGAAGAAACACATCTAACCAGTACACACCCATTTCACATCCCGCTGCCAGGAATCACCCTAGACAACGTTCAAGAAAAACTCTAAGACGGGGAGGCCAACACCTCGAATAGCATGGGATCAAATTTATATCGCGCGCTCTAAGGGGTGCCACCCTCTCGGTCCCAACCGAAAACACCCATGCCCCCTGAACGGATGATGGGCTTTAATCCAGGCCATGGAACCCTCATTCCGGCCCCTCTATTTGGTGTGTACCTGGAAAGAGGTTTGCAACTTACTAAACCGCATTCTTAGCAGAAAACATGTGGTAGCACGAAAAGGGGACGAACAGGAACAAGACTCGATCCACGTCAATACTGGAGTTAAACAGTTGATATAGAACTGGCATGCTTCCACAATACCAGCTTGCAACCAATCATGCCACCACATGATCAGGTTGTCTCACCATCTTATGAACACATCAAGTTTCGAAGCTCACTTGTAGCTTGCTTTGCATGGAATATAACATTCAACAAATGCTTATATAAACATGCCATGAGAAAACCACTCAAGCAAACATGAAAAACACTCATCATATCAAAGGTTCAAACATGCTTGCCTGGTTCGGAGTAGTCGGAGTCTAGCTCGGCGAAGTTGGCGGCACCGTCACCTCCTTCGGTATCTATGTTATAAAGAAAAATCGGATACTAACGTAAATACCGTGCGTGCATAAAAATTGTTCCAAATATTTTTCAAATAATTATGATAAAAAACTAGACAGAAAAATAAAGATGACAGAAAAAGAATCAACTCAAAATCATCTTTTGTTTTAAAGGTTATTAAGGTTTTAGTCCAGGGACTAATCTGTTATAAACAGAAAACTTTCCAGGGGCTAGTTTAAAAGAAACCGAAAACGCTTCGGATGAAATACGTCACACTAAAGAGAAAACGCATTCTGCCCGAAGGCGTTTTCAGAAAACGGTTCGGAGAAGAAGAGAAGAGGCTGACAAGGGGGTCCCACCCGCCAGGTTTAAAAAGAGCTCGCCGGCGCCAGAAGCAAACGGGAACGCCGGCGATGATCGACGGCGAACTAGAGGAGGGCAAGGGGATGGTTGCACTCACCGGTCAGTTCCGCGTCGGTGGGTGGTGGAAGTAGGCGTCGGGGAGCACCATGTCGACGGCGGCTTCCACTCCGGCGGACGGCGGTTCGGGCGAGCACGGATTCGTCGGAGGAGAGCTGCCAACACCGAATTGAAGCTCGGGTTAGAAGAGGTGGTGGACTAGGAGGTTGCTGGCAAAGTTTGGGAAGTGGGGGCGCACTCACCAGAGAGGATTTTGCTGGAGCCCGAAGCGGATCGGGGCGGCCGGAGCTGGGGAAGAAGACCCTCCCGAAGCCCTCTGATGAGTGGGGCATGGTTCTGAGGAGAGGTGGAGAGGTGCTGGGTTGATGGGTGGCTCGGGGCCTCTATTTATAGCCGGCCCGAGGCGGTTGCCGAAAGCTGGATTACTCCGGCGAGCAATTACGGTGAGGCAGAGGTTGGACGGGGGTTTTAGGCAACTGGGCAGCAGCGGAGTGGCTCACCGGCACCATTCAAAGGTTAAACCTGGTTGGATTTGGCCTGCTCCCGTGGTCTCGGCGGGTCGGAGCTCACGGGCTCGTCGGCGGCAGAGAGCGCGCTCTGCGCTTCTCAGGCCACGGCGACGGTTCTGCAGCGTGCTCAGAGTAGGAGGTGAACACGCGTAGGCCACCAGTGGCTCGGGCGGTGCGGAGGACGGCGTTCTGCAACGCTGGCTTCTGCCAGCCGCCACAGGAGGTTCTGCCACTGCGGAAGGCGCCAGAGTTGACGCGACAAGTCGCCACCGACGCTCGCAACCGGCCAAGCAACCGGGCGGCGCACTGGATAAGAAGGGGGAACAGGGAGCAAGGCGCCAACGCGTGCACTGGCGAGATCGACGACGAGCTCTAACGAAAAACGACACTGAACCCTCTGAACTTTCTGAATTTTGACAGGAACAGTGCACGCCAGCTGTTCGACGAAATGTTTGACGCACCTGGAAATTTTTTTTTAGCTGAAACTTGGAGGGGTGGTCTCTCGATGCATCCAGAGACTACCAGAATTTTTTCAGAATTATTGGAAAAGGAAAAGAATGAATTTCACCAAAAATGGCAAATCTGGTCCAAACTTGCAGCAAGCAAATTTTGAAAAAATTGAACTGTGGACCAGCAGCTCTTGATGGATCTAGGTTGACGGTACTAAGGAGTAGCTAGGCTAATTTATTTGGAACCAAAGCTCAAAGCAATCTGATACTTCCTTTGTAAACTTGAGGGGTCCAAAATAAATTACAGAAAAAGGTTTGAGGATAAAATCAATAGAAATAAAATCTAAAAGAGGTTGAAACTTGCTGGAATTGGGTGCTTGGCTTGACCCAAAGTAGGGAGGAGGGTTTGAGAAGAAAATTTTGAAATGCAAGTCATAGTAAGAGGTTTGAATAGGGCATTCTTGAATGAGAAGGAATAAACCCCATTCCAAATAAATTCTTTTAGTGAGGAAAAGGACAAAACATCCAGAGAGTCTTTGTGTTGAACCAACCCATGTTTAAAAACTCTCAAGACCAGGATTCAAGAAAGGATATCCACAAAATTTTGTCATTAAAAGTTTTGAGAAGGAGAATCTTTTAGAAAAATTTAAATAACCTCCTTCCAATCAAATAAAGAATTTGATAAAAATCAAAACCAAAATTTTTGGAGTGTTACAGTGTGTGAAACGACATACACTGCCTCTTCCCGCCTTGATTTTTTTATAGGTGCAATATAGACCTGTAGGAGTATCATGCTAAATTTTGGAATTTTTCTGGGTTCGGATTGCCTTTTTTATACATTAATTTAATTTTGTAGTCATTTAATGTGCATAATTCAAATTTGAACTACAGGCACATCCTCTAGTGCACCAAAGTTGGTGGCAAAATCATATGTGTGTCCTTGAGTGAATATTTAGGTCCCATGCAAGAATTGGGAATGAATTTCAAGCACCTCGGCATGGTTGCTAGGCCGAAAACATTGAGATACTTCATTTTTAAATTCTTGTAAATCCAAAAATCACCTAAAAATAACGAAACTTCGCATGGTTTCATAAAATGGCACCAACATACTATGGTAAAAAAAATTGTCCGATTTGGGACAAGTTTTTTTTAAAGTGGCAACATACACCAATAGGAGTTCTGTCCTAAATTTTGGAATTTTCAGGGTTCGTTTTGCCTTTTTTATACATTATTTGAGATTTCTAGCCATATAATATGCATAATTCAAATTTGAACTACATGCACATGCTCCAGTGCGCCAAAATGGGTTGAAAAATCATATATCTGTCCTTGGGTGAATGTTTAGGTCCCATGCAAGAAATAGAAATGAATTTCAAACATCTGGGTGTCTTGGGTCGGCCAGAAACATTGAGAAACTTGGTTTTTAAATTCCTGTATATCCAAAACTCGCCTGAAAATCATGAAACTCAGCATGTTGCCTTCACATGGCACCAACATGATGTGGTAAAAATTATGTCCGATTTGCAAAGGCGCACACATTAACAACCAACAAAGTCATTTTGGAACAAGAGCTGCCACGTTACAATCGGAAACACAAGTATTATTGAAACCGTGGGCGTTCTACTAACCATTTACATGCCGCCATGCACCCCCTTTTTTATTGGCTAGGAGGCATCATGCGGGGTAGCTATTTAGGTATGGGAGGCATGCGAGCAGACCCCTGTGCATGCTTATCGGGAGGCGAGCCCTTTGACCTCCATAAGCTGCCCACCTCCCTCCCAACTTCTCCATTAATGGCGCCCGAGCCCCTGTTATATAGGCGCTTAATGGTGTGGCCATGTCTCACTAGACTGAGATTTAATAGAGAAAAAAGAAATTCTAAAAAGAAAATTTTGCACGGATCTTGATGTAGGATCTGGTGGACATATATAGCATCGACTGAGACGTTTTTTTGAACCAAGCATCGACTGAGACTTAGCAAGACTGCTATAAATATAATGTCGATGACAATGGATAATAATTGGCTTACATATTTGGGAACATAATAAAAATGCCACATGCAGCAATGCCCAAAAGACACAAGGGCAAAAGAATAAGGAAGACGGAGACAACGATTTGCATCGCTGCTCTGTACTTTCTTGATGCGTTGCTACAGGGCGCGTAGTTCCTCCAACACCTTTCTTCATCGCCTCCGCGACTAGTTCTTGTGGCAACCGGCGATGATCTCTTTCATGTCCTCAATATGTTGCTTGGCAGAATCCACGGATTCCCCCACCAGCCTTTCACGCTCAATGCGAAGCATGGCATTATCATCCATAAGTTTTTGACGTTGACGCCCGTCTTCATCAACAAGGCAGTGGTCTCCTCGTGTTGCTTCGCCCTTCTGGCAATCTTTGCTCTCAGCAGGTCGCGCTCGGTGTGAAGCTTCGCATAGGGATCCCTTAGTCCCCGGATGACGCCGGTAGCATTATCAAACGAGGAATTCATCTCCTGCCGCAGCTTGGCCCAGCCGAAGATCCGATCGATCAGGTTACCAAGCATAGTGCGCATGTGCCTATGAGAGTCCTCGCCTGCCCACGAGACATCTTCCCAGGCCGCCGCGGCACAGGAAGATGTCTCTACTTTATCTGAGGCACGATGACACATCTGTGCTGCTTCCACGGCGTGGCTGGACCAGTCTGCTGCATCGACGGTGCGGCGGGACCTCTATGCTACTTCGGCGGCATGTTGGATCCTATGTGTTGCTACGGCGGCGCGACGGGACATGTCGAATGCTTTCCCGGTGAGGCGGGACATCTCACGTGCTTCCGCTTCCATGCTCACCTCTCCGTGGTAATTTCTTGACCCAGAACTCATGTAGGACATGGCAGACGCAAGGAACGACGATGAAAGGCTTGTTTGTTTTTGTTGATGGGGAATTGAGGAGGAATGTGTGGTCATCTTGGAGTAGGTAGTATTTATAACCTAGTAATACGCTACAAAGTGGGAAACCATTTAGGTTTTGGTCGGTGTGAACATGTTTGCAATTAAACATAGCGTGGTAATTTGGAATGTGACGGGAAGCAAGCTCAAAATGTATTGATGGTTCTAGTTTCAAAGTGTGGCATGATTCCCGGATGGCGTAACATGGGCACGCATTCTCGAATGCGTACGTGGCATTTGCACCATAGGATGCACCACAATCGGCGATGTTAGCACACGACTTGTTCCATCAATCGTGCGCGCTAGTTATTACCATCACGCACACTTCTTTTAATTAGAATGTGTGCCCGTCTAGTGCACACACCTTTATTTGTCTGACTGTTTCTGTTTGTTGTGGCTAATCGCAAACAATTCATCCATGTGAAGTGTATGCTATCTATCGCATACTCCTTGATCTGGCTGACCATTTCTGTTGTTTTCGCTCATCAAAAATAGTTCATCTGAGTGAATTGTATGACGTATATCGCACACACCTTGATCTGGCTGACCATTTCTGTTGTGTTGGCTAGTCACAAATAGTTCATCTGAGTAAACTATTTTCCCTCTATCGCACACACCTTTATTTGGCTGACCGTATCTATTGTGTTACCTCATCGCAAATAGTTCATTCGAGTTAACTGTATGCCACACATCGCACACGCAACTATAATCCGAATCATGTTTGATGACTCCGCCATCGCAAATGTTTCTTACCATTTTTTACGGTTTTATTACACCACCATTTGTTATTAATGCATCGCACACAGTTTCGTCGAAGGGTCTCTGATTGTAGTGTCACGTTAGCAGCATCCTGCAGTAGTGCTTGCCGAGGCCATCATCGACCCCTACTATAGAGACATGAAGGATTCCTACAGCAAGGACAAGTGTGCCTGGCACTCGGCCTGGATGGAGAAACTCAAAAAAGCTCATGTCGTGTACGCGGCGAAGGATGCATACATGAGCGATGAGATGTATAGGCGGATCATAGACATGAGGAAGTGCCTTCTTCCCCAAAAACGGCCAGGGATCCTGCCGGAAGCAGAGTAATGGCGAGCGTCATCACAACAAGAAGTAGATGATTAGATGCTCGTTTCTCCTAGTTTAGTATGCATGTAGTTGCTTACTTTGGTGTGTGGAAATGTTATGTGTGTAGTCACTTATGTACTTGTATGGTTAATTTGGTTATGCAATCATGTTCTTATAAGTATATATTTTGATGTCTGTAGACACAGCGTAGATGTTGTGCGGACAACGCAACTCACATCGCACACGGACTAAACAATGGAACCCGTTGGTGATTATTTCATCAATCGCTCACAATTGTATACGAGCAAGCGTTTGCTCACAACACACATGGCTTGTTAATAGGAATTGTCTGTGCTGTTATTGGTCATCCCACACATTTCTGATTACTGACCCGTTTGCCGCGTATCACACACATCTTGTTAAGTTGAACCATTTCTGTTGTGTTGCCTAATCGAAAACAGTTCATCCGAGTGAACTGTATGCCGTATATCGCACTAACCTTGATCTGGCTGATCATTTCTGTTGCGTTACCTAATCACAAACAGTTCATTCGAGTGAACTGTATGCCGTATATCGCACACACCTTCTTATGGCTGCCCGTTTCTGTTGTTCTCGCTCATCACAAATAGTTCTTATGGATTAACCGTATGCCACGCATCGCACACGCAGCTATAATCTAAATCGTGTTTGATGTCTCTGCCATCGCAAACGTTTTGTATCTTTTTTGACCATTTTTTTACATCACCATTTGCGATTAATGCATCACACACAGTTTCGTCGAAGTGTCTTTGATTATACTGTCGCGTTTGGACCATCCTACAGCAGTGATGCTATGAGGCAGATTGAGCGCTAGACTAAAGAAATAAACCCTGTTAAGTTAGCTCATGAAACTACTCAAGAAGATCATAGAGAGATCCTAAGAACTCACGAGAAGCTACGCTTCGAGAAGCTAAATTTAGAGCAAGAACATGAGTTTCTAAAAGCTATCAATGACATTCTTCTAAATAAGACTTCCTCTTACATTGCCAAATAACTTCTCTTTTCTACTTTTCTGCCAGAAGTTAAATAAGACTTCCTCTTACATTGCCAAATAGCAAGAGTAAGAATGGTTCTACATCCAGTAGTAACTATAACCATGCTAAATCAAATGTTGTTACTTCTAGTAGTTCTATTGATTCCACTAATGATTCTCTTAACCAAGTGAAGAAAAAATTATTGAAAGGAATTATAGAAAATGATGTCTAGAAGATCCTTGCCGGGAGTAAGGAATTTGATGAGATTGTTCGCAAGCAAGGATGGCACCGGAAGAACCAAGGTGTTGGTTTTCCTAATGAACACCCAAGCTCTTACTCCTTGCATTGGGTTTCTCAACTAAATACGGGTTCTCCGGGTTCAAAACAGTGAGGTGAGTCATAACCGTTCTCCTGATGGATTCCGACTTCTTGCAGGAGTTTCTGAATCATCTTGACTAGCTCCACTATCTTGAGTATCTGATCCATACCAAATATTTGACTGTCGCCTGTCGTAGTCAACATAAAGGGGTACGGCCTTATATGATAGAATCCACAGACTTGACCAACGGTGGTGCTGGCAGAAGAAATTTTATTCATGACAGGTTGCCCTTTGATGATTCTCATAAGTGAGGGCACATGCTTCGAGACTGTTGCTCAACATCCTGATTGTTTGCTCTGTCGGCATATCCATGCGGATAGTAGGTTGTGTGATGCTTTACAATGGTTGCTGGGGTCAAACTGTGGAATGGCCCCTTGGTCCGGTTCGACAGACCCAGATATTCAATTCTGACAAATCTGAGCACATATTGTTGACTGAGCGGGTTGTCTAAATATGAGGGCCTTACTAGAACATATTCATGGTGATCGATACTGAATCAGACTATCCGGGGTATCTGCACCATGTGGTTCATGCAACAATTATCATACCTATATCATCGGTCTTGTTCCTTCATTACTGTTTGCTTGTTCTGGATTCTTTGCTGAAAGAGCTTGGTCATATTGCTTCTTCGTGTGACCATAGGTATTGTCGGGTGCAATATTTGGCATTCATAACCTTATCCACGTTCATGTATCATGTGATAGGAACTATACCAGGTTCACACATACTTGCATATAGCTCATTGTTGTCGTCAAGCATACAAAGTGGTGACAAGGGTTAATGATATCACCTTGTTGGGTATGAGGAAATTAGCCTTGCTGAGTACTGTCAAAATTGGCTATCCCATGTTGTCTTTCTCCGAATACTGACGGTTCTTGCATCACCAATTGGCTTTCTTTCTCTTGCATGACTCATGAGGTTTTTGGATTCTTACCTTGACTTCATCATCGTACTAGTGACTAGCAAGAACTTGGTAGCATGCACACAATATATATGAGAATTTTATTCCTGAGGCAGACTTGTATTCTGACTGATTCTTTCTTCTGAACCAACTATTGTGGTCCTGGTTCTTGGGATGCACTGCCAAATGCTGCCAACTCACAATTTAATATCTTGCACAAATGCCGTACAGAGAGAGATTGGATGGCTTATGCTGGAAGCCATCAAGAGTATCTTGCTAAGGAAGACTGGATATCGTGCGTCAGAAGCTTTCCCCCTTAAAGACTTGCTAGGGAAGAACTCGGTACCTTATGCCGGAAGCTTTTGTGGTTGCTTACTGAATAAGACAGAGTATTTTGCACAGGAAGTCATCCATATATCATATTGAGGAAGATAGATGAATCTTGTTTTGGAAGCTTCTCTGGTAGCTTGCGAGGGGAGACTGGGTTGCTTACGCCAGAAGCTTCTCATTGTGATATGCAGACTGATTGCCAAAAATGTATCCTCTTAATATTCTTGCTGATGATTACCTTTGACTGATAATATACTGTTGGTCTTGCACACAATTTATCTTCTTGCGGATTTGATCTTTACTGCTATGAATAGTGCACACTGAGGTAAACTTGATTATCAGTACTGTTGTGAGGAGTGCACACTAATGCAAAATTGATGATCAGCATCAAGATCGGATATTCCCCATTTCACTGCAGTCGGCTGAGAATGCCATTCTGTTTAGCTGAGTTTCCAAATACTTGAATTCCTTGCTGATTCTTCGGGTCCGGTGTCGGTTGATGAGCAACTTTAATAAGGGGAAAATATGTAACACCGAAGGCCCAAAGAAAGAAGCAAAAGAAACGATGAAAACAAAAGCACACAAGCATACTAATAATATAAATAATGCGAATAATCAAGCAACATCACATATTACTGCTACTCACAACAATAATATGCATGGTTACTTAAGCACACAAATCTCGCAGAAACTCCGGTATTATGATCTAATATGCTGTGGCGGTGTGCACGAAGGTCAATCAACGTGTGGAAGGAGTTGGCGTACCCAAGGCTACACCAAGCACTGGCTGAACACCGGTTGCATCTGGATGAATATGGAGGCGAGGACGGACTTGGTGATCATGGGGTGGAACATGGAGGTAACGACCACATCATCATCAAGCGTACGGAAGGGAACCGTACACGTCCAAAGAATTGGATGACAGAGTAGGATAGCGGTGGAAAACAAGGCTTGCTGGCATTGCCCTTTTCTGATCACAACGATCAGTAAGGGTTGCAAAAGTGGCGAGATGGAAGGCACGATTCGGGATAGAGGCAAGTCTACCACCGAAATGATATGGGTGGGTGATGAAAAGATATCGACATGATATCCGAGCATAACTCCTGCAGATGGTGTCTAGAACACTTGGTACAATGGCATCACTCTGCTGGGACAGAGATGATGCCGAACACCGAAGAGTAGGTATGCAAAGAGGAATGGTGCAGGTAGTGGACCGAACCCGATACCACCTACACTCACAAGATCACTATCGGCGACCAGATACTAATCTATATGCATGCTATGCAATCAAACAAATGCAGCAATCAAGTGCAACAAACCAACTGGACTCTATACTACCGCATTCTAATGCTCGCGCGGGCTAGGGCGTCCTACAGCCAGACCTGCTCTGACACCAAGCCTTGTGGCACCCTAGCTCAGAGAAACCGGAACGCCCCGTATTCTAGCCCAGAGATCGAGGAGAAGTCTTCTGGAATACGGCACTGCTTAGCATAGAACAAATCAGCTCTTTATTACAAGCTATATGGGTACAAGGGGATTACATCGGCACGACGACCCTACGCCTGCCACAGTTGCTCTATGCCAGCAGCAGAACAACGCGAAGCAGTGGAATAAGTTCTAGTAGCGGATAACGACGATGGCGATGAACTCCACTCCGTAGGGACTCTGGCTGGAACGCTTATCCTAGCTCACAAAAAAGGGATCCATGGCAAACAAGCAATAATATCGGGCATGACCTGCAAAATGGTATGACATGCCAGGTCAGTACATTGAATGTACTTGCAAGCTTACAGCAACCAAAGGCAATCAAGACAAACAACAGCATGGCAATTACAGGTTACTTAACAATGATGAACACGATACTATCAAAACAACATGGCATGTACAACATGATACAGCTAGAACAATACGAGCATGGCATCAACATATGAACATAATGATACTAGCATGCAACATGATGCCGCTATCATGCAGCAACTTACTCTGCTCGGGTTACCTCGTAACCATCACATGCACAAGCTTACCATCACGGACATCACACGATCATCTCAGGATCCAATCAAGCTTGGTATTACAATACCGCAGTAACCATTACATGACCACAAAGAGCTTGACCTTTACCCTTGACTCTCGCATAACACCACAAATATCCAACAACTCGGTATCCTCGATACCACGGTGATCCTCTCACGACCACATAAAGATCAACCAACTTCGGTATCCAAGATACCTCGGTGATCCTCTCTCGATCACAACCAATCTCTTTCTCATCATCGAACTAGGGTTGTTATTAAGCACATTATTATTACTATTGACCCATAGTGTGACCGACTACGAACAGGGCCCATATCCACGGGCGCGGCTATCGATAGATTAAACACACACTCTGCAGAGGTTAGTACACTGTACCCACACCACGGAACCCATGGCCTCGCACTCCCATTCGGGTGGACCAACGGTGTTTCGACAAAACCGATCTATGGCCATCACATCCTCCCGGCCACTCCAACAAACTCCCCTTTGGGCTAAGTCCTGGGTGGCCCCGATGTCAACTCGTGACATCCGCCACCTACGTGGCTGGCCACCATCGTGGCAAAACATAAACGGTCCCAAACGGGGACATGTGCACATAACCAAACTCGGGCTCACAAGGCTTATGCCGTCCTACCCGGCCAAGGTAGCGCCCGCGCATAACCTTCCCTCATTGGAGGCACTGGCGAGAGGCATGACAATAGACCCAGTTAGGACCCCCCATAAGGCAAGTGTGGTTGCACTGGTCAGCTCGATTTGGTGGCACCATGACTCAGCCAATAGTTGTTCAAGTTCATTTAAGTCGGGTTAAAACTTGAATGCAATAAGTTGAGCCATATTAAAATAACATGATGCAACTAAAATGCATGAGCATGATATCAACATAAGCATGGGGGTGCAACATAATCATCAAGCATATCGACAATAATAAATCATATATCCGAATGAACATGGCATACTGATGATCATGAATATCACAAGTATAACACTACTCATAGCATAACATGACCACTAGCAACGGAACTAACTACCTTGCAAGAACATAACGGTAATATTACCAAGTAAGCATATAACCAGCTAGATGCAAAGGAACATGCATATCAACGGTACATGGTAACAGACGACAAGGATGCACCAGAACGAACCTCACTACTACCAGCATGTACTACTACCAAAGATTACATGTAAAAAAATACTACTAGCAAGAAGTACAAGATAACAAGATGCCGAAGAGCATAGCATGAAGGTGAACACAAATCTATAAGCATTACCGAAACAACGATAGCAGTTGCAGACAAACAAACACTTATTAAATGTTCAAGTAGAAAACCATGGCTACTGCATGACTATCATGCAAGTGGTTGTCGTGGCTTGCCTGGGGATGAAGAATGCACCGGGGAGAAGTGCGGAATGATCGCGGAAGGAATTGCCGGAAAGGGTTCTCCCTCAGAGGGGGATGATTAGGGACAAGGGCATAAAGGTCATTTTCAAAATGTTAAAGCATCATGAAAATTGTACCAACAGAATGGGCTCGACGAGATGAAGAAGTGGGCTTTGGAATAACCTCATTCGTAGTTGTGGTTGCGAAGATATCAAGTGTGGAAGCTGAGGGACCTATCGATGAATATTTCTTCTCAAACAGGCCCCTGGGAGGAAAAACAGAAAACGTATTCCATAGAATACGCTTTCTAGAAAGGAAAGCGCATTCTCGTGGAATGCGCTTCCACTTAATGATGTGGCTGGGGCGGGGTCAACGCGGGAGGCTGACACGGGGGCCCGCGGGGAGGTGGGCCCCGCCTGGCACGGCTCCTTCTTCCTCCTCGCTGCGCCCCGATAGAAATAGAGGAGGGCAGGGGAGGGCGCATGGCCGGGGATGGCCCGGGCGGCTCCGGCCACCTCAGGCCAGGGAGAGGCCGCCGGCGGGACCGGGGAAGGGCGCCGCATCCACCTGGCCTGGTCGCGGGCACCGGGGAGGGGCGAAGCATGAGGTGGCCACGGTGGCAGAGAGCAACGGCGGCGGCCAAGCTTGAGGGTCGCGGCCGCGGTTGCTCCGGTGACAAAAGAAGAGAGAGGAGAGGCTCGCCGGGGTGGAGGGGTTCTACTAGTGGTGCTAGAGTGGAGGGAGGAGGCGCGGCTCGCTGGAAATTAGGCTGAGCCGATCGGCGGCCGTGGTGGAAGAGACGAGCAAGAAGAGTTCCTGGAGCTCCGGCGAGAGGCTAGGGTGGGGTGTGGGAGAGCGAGAAGGCCGCTGGTGAGCTCGGGAAGGCACGGGGAGACTATATATAGGCGGGGCGAGGATGGCCGAGCCGGTTGCCGCCGCTCGGGTCCGGCCAACATCCTGGCGAGGCTCAGCGATCACGGGAGGGCACGGGAACACGACGAAACATCGATGCAGCGGTCACGTAGAAGAGGAGGCCAAGGAGGCACTGGGAGGAAGCAAACAGAGGAGGAAGACGACGGCCAGCTACAGCGCGTCCGTGGGCGCGCGGCGACGAGCGCTAGCGAGCGAGCTGCCGGAGAGGGAGAGGGGTCCAGGGGGACGGAGGAGGCACGGGGAAGCTGTTGGACATGGCTGGGTGCGCGAACGCGGCGAGCAGAGGAGGGGCCCGAGCAAGAAACCAACCAGCTTGTGTCCATGGCATGCCACAGTGGCGGTCACCACATGAACTAGCGAGTAGAGGACACAACGGGCTGGCAAATGTTGTATTGGGTGAAGTCCTTGCAGGGTAGATTGCAACTGAGTTTAAAGCTCGATTAAGAATGATATGGTTAGATGGGACGTGACCTCTGAAGTTTGCTGTAGCAAACTAGATCATGTTACTGTGATCAACTTAGTGAAGTTAAGTGAAAAACTTGATGTCAGGGAGGTTTAGGTTAGGAAGGACTACAGTCCTGTGAATTATGAAGAGATTTGGACCACTAATTAATACACTTGCTTTGCAACTGCATAATCTGGTCCAGAAGGAAAAACAGGAAGTAGCACTCACTAGGAGTGATGACATGGGATGAAAATGGTCATGGGAGGATGATTTGGGCATATGAGAGTGCCATAAAAATTTCATGCCATTTGGCCAAGCCAAAATGGTACTTCCTTCATACCGCACCTCTCTGGACAGAAACTTGGGAAAAATCCTGAGGGAAAATGGCTGAATGGAATGAGCCAAAATCTTGTTGGGATAGGTTATATGGATAGGAGAAGGATTAGTAAAATTTTCAGCCATAATGGAGCAAGATAAAATATACTTGCTTCACTAACTGAAAATTTGGACAGAAACAAAGAATTGATGCTGAGCTCACATGGATGCATTGCATGAGCTCAAATCTTGAGGAGAGTGATGGTTTGATCATATGAATGACCATGAAAGATTTCAACTCATTTGGGTTATCCTAGCTAGTACTTCCTTCACAAAGAATTCCCTGAGGCAGAAACTTTGAAAAATTGCTCAGGAATATTCACTAGGAAAATTAAGTTGATTTTTGGCATGAGGCAATGATATGGACATGAAAAGGTGTACAAAAAGTTTGGGGTCAAATGAGCAAAGATAAATGACACTTCCTTCTCAAAAAGCCACTTAGGGCAGAATAAGAAAAGGAATATTTGTGAATTATATTTGAGGATGCCAAGGAAGGATTTTGACATATTTGAGCAAGATATGACCCAAAACAATTTATGATAATTATTTGAGAATTTTGGGAGTGACAGAAATATAGGTTGCTTCACAAACTAGGGCAAAAAGGATTATTTCTTTAATAGAAAAAAGGAATATTCCCAACAAAGAGGATATTGAGGTTGGGCCAAGATGAAAATGGCAAGGTCTTGGGAAGGATATGAGGATGACAAGCCACTCTGGAAAGGAAGAAGAGATCATCTTTTCCAGTTTCCAGACCACATAGCCACAGAAAAAGTAAACTCAAGCAAAATACTCATAAAATCAAAAGAAAAAGAAAGGGCCAAAAATCAGGGTGTGACAATGACATTCCTACCGCAAGAGCTCTTGGCGCTGTTCCAGTCACAAGGTCGTGTGTTGCTGGCAAGGCGGTTGTCAAGGATCAACCATCAACATCTAACGCCCCTCCGTCAAGTAGGTATCTCAAGGTTGACAACAATTTGTTCATCAGCGTTCCAGGGACGGCATGCACAGGGGCACCAACTGGAGAAGAGAACTTTGACGAAGATATCATTGCTACTGTCGGGCTCAGGATTGTAGATGAACCACTCGCCAATGATAGAGGGTCCAAAGAAGAGCGGCTCCTCAAGGCCATGAGCGACATCTTCCAGCAGCTCCAAGCACTTCACCGTAGTCGGACAGAGAGCTTAGACTCCAGGGTAGCAGTCATGGGAGCAGCAGAAACAAATTTTCAGAAGCACGTTGAAGAAAATAAAATCCGGTATACTAAAGCCCTCCAAGAAGGGACAAACTACCGGGATCAATTGACCAAAGACTGGGAGAAATTTGTGCTGGAGAAGTCTGGCGCTGAGAAGGCACAAGAGGAAGCCAATCAGAGGATGGCGACAAAGGATGCTGAGGTGAAAAAGTGCAAGATTGGGCTTGACGCTCATGAGGAGGACCATGGCGTGCGTGAGGCAGCACTCACAGCCAAGCTCCACAAAAAGGAAGAAGAAATTGAAAAGCTTGTCGCACAGAGGACTCAGGAGCTGAAGCAGAAACACAAGGAAGCGGTCGAAGCCTGGGTTGCAGATCATGCTGGCAAGTTCAAGGAGGCTGTCAATGCTGCCGAAGCCGAGAGACTGCCAAGAATGAGCTAGAAAGGCAAGGTCAAGAAGCTGGAGGCAGATCTTGAGGTCAGCAGCAAGGAAGCCTCCATGCTAAAGGCCGACAGAGAGAAGACACTCTACGACTTGGTGGAGATACAAACTACCATATCTGCCAAGAACAAAGATCTCCCTGGAGCCAATGAATCCATTGCTGATCTGAAACTGAAGCTGGAGACGTTGGAGAAGTGCCTTGATGAGAGCAGAGCTCAGGAGAAGACTCTGACCAAGGATCTTCAAAGCGAAAAGGATCTGCTTGCTAGCGTCGCCAACACTTATAATGATTTTGAAAAAGGCGTGAAGATCTGAACCGAGCACCTTGTCGATGCAGCTCAAAACCTCACTGCACAGCTAGCCACCACGGGTGTGCAGAACTTCACCTACTCCAGCAATGAAAGGGTAAGCACCAGTGCCAGACTGACTAAGTTCTCTGAGAGTGTTGTTGACTCCCTCAAGCTGTTCCAAGCCAACCGATCCGCTTCTCTTGCCAAAGAAGTCTGCAAGCTCTGCCAGGCTGTCCTCTTCAAGGTCCTCGTCAGGGTTGGTTATCGAAATCCTGGCACTAACTTCACCAATGTACTTGCTTGCTTGCCGAAGGATGCAGACACCAAAGTAATTGAAGAGGTTGTCACTCCCATTGTCAACAAGGTGAGCCAGGTGAACAGGGTTGAATGCTAGCGCAACGACTTGTCATCTCACTCCTTCTTGTTGCCCTCGGTTCATATCAAAGACAATATTTATCTTAAGTTAGAACTGCGGAAACCATTGATGTAATATAAACATGCTTTGTTTGAACGAATGGATGATATTCTTCTTGTTTAGTTTTTTTGCATGTCTTGTACCCTACACTGTATTGGAAACTTGCCGGTGTGCACACTTGCCTCGAGCGATTGAGGAACGGATCCTTAGCGGCCTGCTAGAAATGCCGCTGCCGGCAATGTAACTTGACTGTCTAAGTGCAGCTACTTAAATTGCTGAGCAGACTCGAAACAAAGTTAAAGCGCAAGCTGATCATGACAAGGTTCCTTCGTGTCTAGGTTTTCCATACAAAATCCAAGAACACTCAAGGGAAAGTATCTCTACAACCAAGAATTTTTTTCAAAGTTTTTCAACTTAACTTTACTTTGCTGTACTTCTTGTCGTAGAATGTTAACTTGAACGTCTCTTGTCCGTGTCCATACCATCACTCCCCCGAAAAACTTGCGCGAGACAACCTTCTATCCTTTTTGAAAAAGAAAGAAGAGAAAAAGGAGATATGTAACCCTGATGGTTCATTAACACTCATACAAGGTGAATGTAACACAACATCACATACAAGCACATATAATTAAACATGTGAATTGACAAGAGTTGTGAAACACTTAGCTTTATTTCACTATGCACAACATCTACGTCTTGCTTTGTACAAAGGATTACATGCCTTGTCAGCAGACTCGTACAAAAGGTGGTTGGACCTTATGGATATAACTTGCCAAGATGCTCAACATTCCATGAGCTATGCACAGGAGTGCCATCTTCGGTCTCTAGGCAGACTGTGCCAGGCCTAGTGACTCGTACTACCCAATAAGGGCCTTCCCAGTTTGGCGTCAACTTTTTTGAATTCTTGGCAGACGGAACTTGCTGAAGAACAAGGTCACCTTCCTCAAGACTTTGAGCATGAACTTTGCGGTTGTGGTAGTGGTGCAAAGCTTGCTAGTAGCATGCCGCATGCACAGCAGCCCGAAAACGATCTTCCTCAAGGAGTGTGGCATCATCTTGATGCAGTAGCTCTTGCTCAAGCTCATCGTAAGCGAGCTCTCAAGGTGACCCATACATGAATTCTGTAGGGAGCACCGCCTCTGCACCATAAACAAGGGAGAAGTGTGTCTGGCCAGTGGCTCGATTTGGTGTCGTCGTGAGTGACCAAAGACTAGTCGGCAACTCATCAATCCAGCGTCTTCTGCACTTGTGCAATTTGTCAAAAGTTCTTGTTTTGAGGCCTCGCATCACTTCAGCATTTGGCCTTTCCACCTAGCCGTTGCTCCTAGGATGAGCAACTAATGCAAAGAAAATCTTGCTGCCAAGGTCTTGGATATACTATATGAGGGTGCGACTCGTGAATTGTGTGCTGTTATCGGTGATGACCCTGTTGGGCACTCCAAAATAGTAAACAAGTCCTTTGAAGAACTTGACGGCTGACTGTGCTTTCACCTTCCTCACTGGTTCTTCCTCAGGCCACTTTGTGAACTTGTCGACTACAACATACAAGTACTCAAAGCCCCCGACAGCACGAGGGAAGGGGCCAAGTATGTCGATGTCCTAGACTGAGATGGGCCAGGAGAGAGGGGTTGTTTGAAGAACTTGAGCTGGCTGATGTGATTTCTATGAATGGAACTAGCACGCTTCACACTTGGGTACTAGTGCAGTTGCATCCTGGAGAGCAGTGAGCCAATAAAAACCTTGTCGAAATGCTTTGCCAACAAGGGCTCTTGATCCTATGTGTGAGCCATATATGCCTCCATGTATCTCCACCAACAGCTGTTGTCCATCTTCGTGGCAAATACACTTCAATTCGCCCCATTTAGTCTCTTTCGGTACAGGACGTTGTCCACAAACTGGTACATACTAGATTGACGGGCTACTCTTTCAACTTCTTCTTGCTCTTCGGGAAGTTCTCCTGTTTGAAGGAACATGACAATATGTTGTGCCCATGTCGGAGCTTGTGGCCCGACGACAAGGACTAAAGGAATGTCTTCAGCTACTGGAGCGCTACTCTCAACGGGAAGGCTTGGATTCTCACCGGATCTTGCTGCTCACCGGCAAGCTTGTCATTGTCTTCGGCAACTTCCTTGCCGGCGGCTTCTCGGAGCTCTGCGGGAAAGTACATGCCAGTGTTCAACCTTCTTCTCTTGTTCTGCCCTATTGATGGTGTTACAGATGGCTGAGTCAAATGGAGCACAAAAGTTTCTGGTTTTACAGGCAACTTGGTCACGACACATTTTGACAGATCATCAGCAATGTTGTTCTCCGCGTGAGGAATGTGCTCTGTTTGTAATCCGTCAAAGTGCTCTTCCAATTTCCTCACTTCATCAATATATGCTTCCATCAATTGGCTCTGATTATATTTGTTTACTTGCTTCATAACCAACTGCGAGTCACCTCTGATGATAAGCTTTCTGATTCCAAGGTTTGCCGAGATCCGGAGGCTAGCAACCAGTCCTTCATACTCAACAGTGTTGTTTGTCGCCTTCTCCCTGGGGCAATGCATCTGACTTATATACTTGAGGTGCTCTCCGGTGGGTGCGACATGCAGCACTCCAGCCACTACAACAAAAGACACATCCATGACATTTTGGCCGGACTGAAAAAAAAATTCTGTCATGCTTATGGCACTTCTATGACTACAATTGTGACAAATACACGTATCATCATTGATGTGGTGGGCTCCTACTTCTGTGACAAAAAATCATGATAGAAAATGGGATTTTCGTCTTGGGTCGGCCGGAGATGCACCTGCATGACATTCTTTGGGCCATCCATGATGTCAAAAATTGTGGTAGAAGTGAGGGCGAGGAAAATTTTGGGGAGTTCCCGGTTATGGTGGGTGGTCGGGGCCGTGTGATGCAGTGTGGTTTGCGTGTTTCTCTTGTACTCGTGTGTGTGTGAGGTGCTCGCTAACTGAACCCTTGCAAGCCATTCACTTACTAAACCCGAGCAATTGCACTAGCTAGGTACATACTGAACATGAGCAATTGATCCCACTACGTATTGAAGCCGATCGATCGATCCCTTCGCTGCTAACTGAACTCGACCTGCCACATGCGTGTTGGGTTGCCTCTGGATGAACAGTGCCCATTGTTGCCACATGCACAATACATAGAGATGAGTCGAGATGTGTGGTGAGTCCAGCCAGTTGGTTGGCTGTGGATGAATAGTTCCTGTTGCTGCGGCCCGCTCGTACATACGCCTCACCCCAGCCTGTGGGGGTTGGATGAAGAGGACCCTGTGGTAGTAGGCGGTTGCCGCTGGAGGAACAGGACACCGAGGAGGCCGCCACACTCCACAGCTGGTTGAGGGTGGATGAACAGGACCCTGTGTAGGCTGGATGAACAGTAGCCGGTGGAGGCTGGAGGAAGTCGATGATGGATAAACAATAGCCTGTGGAGGCTGGAGCGAGGCAGTAGATGATGGATGAATAGTAGCCTGACGAATCCCGTTTTGCGGTAAGCCACACCCCTCCCGAAGAACAAGACCCTGTTTTGATCGTAGGCGCTCGAACAGAAGTCCATTTCCTCCGTTTTGCGATACGCTAGACCCCTCCTGATCAATAGGACCCCGTTTTGACCGTAGGCGCGCGAACAGAAGTTCGTTTCCTCCGTTTTTTGGCACGCCGGACTCCTTTAGATGAACATGACCCCATTTCGACCGTACGCGGTCGAACAAAAGGTCGTTTCCTCTATTTTGTGGTACACCAGACCCTGTTTCAGCTGTTCTGTCCAAGCCGGTTGGTTCTTGATGAACAGGACGCATTCCGTTGCCTCCCGATGAACACTATGTTGTTTCTCCGTTCCAACCCAGCCTGTTGGCTGCTAATGAAGAGGACACCATTGCTGTCATACGTTGCCTCTCCATGTACATGAGCCCTGGCCATACATACACGTGAGTACATGTTCGAGACCCCGGTAGTATGTACGTACGTGGCCATATGTTTTGGCAAGTGGTTGTACGTACGTGTACACGGTTTAGGCAGGACTGCCTAAACTACTACGTCGGGGGCTCTACTATGACACATGCCGCTACTTACTCGGCCATGGTTCCTCGTTGTAGAGAGACTGATCGACTAGTATGTACGTACACATTCGCGACTAGACAGACAACGCTACGTACACTTCGATCGGGTGGGCCCAAACTGTCAAGAAGGATATGGACGCGCTTCCTTGTGTGTGAAGATATAGCTGCTGGGTCACAAATGTCAGGGGATGAATCATTTTTATTTTCACTTAACAAGGCACTTCCTTGAGTGCGAAGATGTAGCTGATAGGTCCATCTTTCAGCGTCACCACGTACAGTCCTCTTGTGATGGCTGTCGTTCATTGAACATGTTGACCATGCCGCGCTGAGAGCACCAAGGCGGTGGTTGACGGCGAGGCCTAGGAAGGGAACGACGTAGAACTGGGGAAGATGCGATAGTGGGTGCCCATGCGGAAGGGAGTACTAGGGTTGACTGGTTCTGCTGCGGTGTGAGGCTACCATCGCCAGAGAATAACAGGAGGAGTGGGCGAGTACATGGAAGGCCTGGCTAGCGGTGGGAGTAGTGTGGGGTGGCGAGGAATGCGCGGTAGCGCAGCCGGCCACTGGAGGCAGGAGCAGGCAGTCCCGCCGGCGTTGGTTTGGGCGTCTGGAGCAAGAAGTTCAGAGAATGAAGAAGTAGCACGGCCATTGGATTAACATTCAATGGTCACAACTGCTAGAACCGTTTGTTGACTAAGTTGAGAAAGCCCTGCGTATGTGTCAACTTAGTAGACCCACAAGTCAACCTTCAAATTTGGTGGGTCCCAGGTGTCATTGGGAGGATTAGTTTTTTTTGCGTAATAAGGAGGCACTTGCTTGCGTGCGGCCATGGACGATGTGGGTCAGCGCTGTCAGCCTCTCCACGTAGATCCCTCTTACGATGGTTGTCGTCTGTTGACCATCTTGACCATGCCACGCCAAGAGCATTAACACGGTGGACGACGGCGAGGCCTGGGAAGGGAATGACCCGAAGCTGGCGAAGCCACAGAAGTGGATGCCCATGCTGAGGGGAGTACGAGGGCTGACTCATTTGGCTACGGGGTGAGGCTGCCGTTGCTAGAAAATAATAGGAGGTGCAGGTGGTTAGAGGGATGGACTGGCCAGCGGTGCGAGTATTGTGGGCCGGTGAGGCCAGCGTGACAGCATAGTTGGCCATGGGACTAGGGAGCAGGGAGTCCGCTGGTGCTTGTTTGGGCAGCTGGAGCAGTAAGATCAGACATTGAAGAAGCGCAGCGGCCCTTGGATGAACATCCAACAGTCACTGCTCTCGTGTGTTCACTAAGTTGACAAAGCCTTCCATACGAGTCAACCTTTTTTTGAAAGCGGACGAGTCAACCTAGTAGGCCCACAAGTCAGCCTACAAATTTGTGGAAAACAACATATAACCCACGTGCCATTATTTCTAATAATTTACAGCCCATTTGTTAATTGTTAAGGATTTTTTTGAAGCCCATTTTCTTTTTGTTAGCATTGGCCATGGTAAAAAAACATCAATGAAATTTTGCATATTTTGGTGTGGTTTGAAATGCTTTTAATCCCCAAATTTCGATTGAGATTCAAACAATTTTAAAAATAATTTTATATTAAGTTAAAATCCAATGAAATTTTCCCTGCAAAAAATTCAATGAAATTTAAAATTTCGAAATGCAAAAAAAATATTTGAAACTAATTGCTTATAGCCCATTTTCTGGGCAAGCCGAATGCATCCCTCCTCATCTTGAAAGATTTGTAGCCCAGCAGGGCTGACAAAAGCAAGTAGGCCTCGGTTGGGTATTCTAAAAGAAAAACTGGGCTAGGCATTTTCAGAAAGAAAAAAATCAACTGGGTTGGTCTTGTGGTAAACATAAAATAAAAGGCTCGGCTAGACTAGCCAGAGTGCCCCGCATAGCCCAGTTGATACCCTGCTCTGTCACAAAAACAAAAAAATAATTGGGCGAGCTGTTCGGTCCCTGGTGTCAACCACTCGTTGTGCAATTCTCTCGTTTATTGACTATGTTGACAATGGTATGGGTCCTAGATGTCAGGAATCCATTAGGAGGAACCATGTCTTTGGCTTGAAATAAGGAGGCACTTGCTTACGTACTGCAATGAGCCAGGTGGGTCCCTGTTGTCATCCTTTCCACGTACAATCATCTCTTGATTCCGCTCGGTTGTTGACCTTGCTGAAAATGCCAGAAGGAAGCACCACGGCAAGCAAACCAAGGCAAAGGACGATGGCGAGGCTTCGGATGGGAAAGAAAAGGAGCCATGGAAGATGCAGCAGTGTGGTCAGAAGGGGAGGGGAGTATGAGGGTTGGTGCGGGTTTGGGATGCCATCGTCGGAGAATAACAGGAGGTGGTGGGGTGTAGAGGGATGGCCTAGCAGCAGTTAGGTTACGGTGGGGCATTGCTATGTGCACGGCTGCGCTACAAGCCGCGGAAGGCGAGAGCAGGCGATCCTGCCGACGCGGGTTTGGTTTGGGCGGCTAGAGCCTGTAGGAAGAAGACAAGAGATTGAAAAAGCATGATATACATTGATTCACATCCAACGGCTTATGTTGCGAGAATCGTTTGTTGACTATGTTTTTTTTTGCGTGGAAGTTTGTTGACTAATTTGACGAAGCCTTGTGTACGCCTCAACCTAGTAGGCCCACAAGTCAGCCTCTAAATCCGCGGCAGACAAATACAACTCATTTAAAAAAATAAGAGCCCATTCCAAATGTTCACACAGAAAGTTCAACATTCAAAGCAAAGTAACAGGTCTGATTTAGAGATAGAGTTCTGAACTTCCACATTGACAACAATCATAGCCAACTTAACTGTCTACTCCCACTAATACTCTAGTGTAGAAGTACTAACGTACTCTTAGCTAACTAGATGATGTCGGCCGCCATCTGCGGTATATGCTAAACGCCGGCACCGGCATCCTCCTCCTTGCCTCTGACTTGCCAGAGGTGTGATAGGGCGCGTTGCTCGCACGCATTGGCCCATTCCATGCCAGCGTGGTCCACCGATTCTAAGTGGGAAACCCACTTGACAAGCTGGTCGTAAAATTCAGCGTCGCGCATGCGTGCGTGCCTGACAGCCTCTAGGGCTATTTTCTGGTTGTCGGCCTCCACATAGTCGGCCCAGTTGCGGGTGCTCTGCTCGCGTCTCAGAGCGGTGGTGCGCTGCTGCTCCATGCCCTGTTGGCACCACAAATCGGCAATATGTTGCTCCTCCGCTAGGAGGTCTCGCTCCAACAAGTCCTCATATTCCGCATTGCCATCTAAAGACCGATAGAATGCCTCCTCCTTCCGTGTGCCTTCCCATGAAAAACCGAACACTAGCTCTGGCGGTAAGCGCCTCTGGTGTCGCTTATTGCGGACGGGCGGGGGCATGATGGACGTGGCGAGAGGTAGTGCACGCGACGAACAATGTCGGGCCAGTGGGGGCTTGTGAGTATAGGGCGAGTTGGGTGATGGTGCCACCGGAGAATGTCAGGAACCAGTAATTATAGGTGTAAGGTAGGTGAACTAGCATGTCGCTGGAAGTGGGATGGAAATCGGAATTCAATGCATAAGCAGGCATGGCTTAGCACGCCAGGTTGCCGTGGAAAACTGGAAAAACTGAAATTATGATTGTGCCATGCCATCCCGTCCCGTCACTAGTGCCTCCCGTCCATGCTGGGTCGCCCATCGGCATGCCGGTAAAACGAATGCACTCAATTCATATAGAGCAGGTACATGCGTGATCCGCTGGTTATTCATGTAGGATTGAGTCGGCTGGATAGTGTACGTGTAGGATCGCAATAGCTGATGAACATTCGCTGGGAGATAAGGCATTTGCGAATGTTTTGCGGGCAGTTTCTTCAGATTCGCATGGCATTTTCTTCAGAACAGCATGTCAGTTTCTTCAAGGGTAGGCATTTCTTTTCAAAAAACTGCCACCATTGGATCTTGCATCGCAACTAAAACTGCCAGGAGCTTATTAGTGGCCTAGCTAGTGATTAATCAATAACTTGTAAACACTGAGCAAAGAGAAATAAGGAATTGCTAGTAACTTGTAAACAGTGAGCACAAAGAAATAAGGATCATGATGTGCACAGTAGTAAGAGCCAATCCGTTTGAAATGTTCACACGAGACTCATAGGCCTGTCTTTGTAATATCTTCACATTAATTTCTGAAATTCACAACCAACTAGTACGATTGTCATACATAAGATTAATATGTTTATGTATCTCAATGATTCACAGATCATATACAGTATGTAGCTCCTAGAGCAGAGATCAAGAAAAAACATTTGTTCTTGCCACTAACATGGATGCTTCTCTGGGCCAACATTCAGTATAGAGTGAAAGAAAAATTTGTTTGTGAAGTCTACATTTCCTCTTGCAAACATAAGTGGTTTCACCAATAGATGGAACCATGAGAATCAACCACACATGATGGACGAACATCCACTGAAATTTGAGTTGGTCATCTGTTGATCACATGGCGAGACTATTTTTGGAATACAACTTTAACTTTGGAAAAATAATGCCCATTGGATAATCAGACCAAAGCAATGAAGCACCTAGTGTTGGCCAATAAATAGTACAATACTGCTATTGCGCAGTCCATGCAGTGACTATCCAAACTTTCTGGGTCTATTTTCAAGTGGCACTGCATGTAGTGACTATACTATTCTCTTGTGCAGTTCCACAAAAATTGAGGTCCCTTTGTTTGTTTGCCAAATAGCAACGGGTAGACATCTGTTTGCACAAATATCAAGCAGCTAGTTAACATATACCCCACCTTGTATTTTTGGTTTAAACACGTCTCTGCTAGTCGTTTCCACTTAGCATATGTCATGTTTTGCACTGGACAATTTGATACTGTCATGTTTTGCACTAGACAATTTGGTACTAAATTTATTTGCTGGTACAGTGCATAAATATAGCGCCTATTCTTCATCAGACCAAGGATATCCATGTTTGCAGTGATGGAAGAGGTGAAATTGATACAACCGAATTTGAGCATCCAATCACTGAATCATGCCCTGCACCACCAATGGAGGTCCGCCCTGCTATTAAATATACATGCAAACCACTAATATTAGTATCTAATGAAAGTACAAAAATAGTAACAAGATAGAAGCAAACCATGTACCTTGGTAATGAATAGCTCATAGTGCCACCAATTGGATATAACTATTTGGAAGAAAAAATGCTTGTAATGTTGAACCATTTGAAATTTTTGTGCAGTTACACTAAAATTGGGCATCCATGTTTGCACAGATACGGAATGTCTGAATAGTATAGGAGTGGCACTACTTGATGCATAGACTCACAAATATAAGCATTCCAATTTCTTAATGGGAAAAAGTAGCAAGACTGTTTCTAACCACCTGTTTAAATGAATAAATAAGGCAACAGTGGCTGAAGTCAGGAAGGTATACATAGTATTTTGTGAAAGATTTAACCATTCCTGGCCTTTTCTCCACTTTTAAGCATTTTTTGTGCAGTTCAACTAAAATAAAATGCCATCACCGCCTTGACAATTTGGTGACAATGTACAATAAAAATTACTTACCATTACATCATGATGTCAGGTATGTAATCAACAGGCAATAGAGACAAAAAATGCAGACCTCCTTCGATAACATAATGAACATTAATTTTAATGAAGGTGCGACTAGCTTTGCCAGCATAATTTGAATGAATTCTATACACTCTGTTCCTTAATATAAGACATTTTTGCAGTTTGTCGGATTCAGGGCTCCGCAAACCCAAAGAAAGTTTGAACTCTGGGGCGTGTATGAAGAACTCAACCTCTCTAGCCAACCAACCCATCACCCTACAGCCTAGCTCGATGAACAGTAGGGAAGATGGACATGACAGTTTACCCAGGTTCGGGCCACCTTGCGGTGTAAGACCCTACTCCTACTTTGTGGTGGATTTGCCTCATGAGGGGCTGAGGATGAACTAGTACAGAGGATGAACAAGCTTGCGAGGCTCGCTCTGGTGGGAATGAGTCGACCTGGGATCGAATCCCTTCTACGGTGGTGGCTAACCTATATTTATAGCGGCCTCGGTCCTCTTCCCCGAAAACAAAGGCGGGAAGGGATTCCACAACGGCTAATTTGAAAGGGGACAAATAGTACATCTTATCCTGACGAAAGGTGGTCTTCTCCTGCAAAGCTCTGGTCGTGACGCTGTGGTGGGCTCGGCGATGACATCTGTCCTGCCGTCCTAGCGATCTTAGTCTCGTTGCACGGGAATGGAGACCTTTGGCTGATTCCTCGGGACCCCGTGCTTGTGCTTGCCTCCTTAGCACCAAAGAGGAAACCTACTCCTCTGCGCCCGCTGGCGCCTGCCTGGCCTTGGTCGTCATGGCTTGCGTCACCGCAACCTCATGAGGTTGGGCACTTGCATAGGAAACTCCGCTCCTCAGGAGCAGCCTGGGGAGGCCGCTCCCTCAGGAGGTCTTGGCATCGTCTCCCTCGCGAGGCTTGGCCCTCGCAAGGGTCTTGTCTTGGTGGTCTTGGAGGTGGGCCGTACCAGGCCATCGAATTTGCCACGCCGTGGGCCGCAGGCAGGCAAGTCTGGGTACCCTGATTTCTAGAACACCGACACAGTTCAATTTAAAGTAGCCAAACATCTTGTTAGAAAAACAGGTAGTAGTTTTCTTTGGCACATATCTAGGAAAGTTTGCCACACCTTATATATGTCCATACACTTTGCAACACCATTTAAATAGTAAAAATATACACTAATCTAGTGGCTAGTGCAACAATAGAGTAGTTTTTTATTACGGGGTACAGTAGAATGGTTTTACTGAACAGATTTCCATCTGCTAGCACTGGAAGATTTCTAAAAGCATTAACTATAGAAAATCTAAAGGTAACAAGTTTCAGCATTGGTATACTATCTGTGCAATAGCATTCGACCAAATAAAAAAGTCTGAAGGTAACTAACCTTATTAACTAATGACAGTATAAAAAAGTTACAAACCATGTACCTTCAAGTTAAATATCATTTCAAACTCGAGGGGATCTGAAAAATTGCTATCCTAATCTTGATGATCGATCAAACATAAAAACTTGATCAAACGAATCAAGAAAACAATAGGAGGAGGAGGTGCCCACTCCTCACCTTTCCTCTTCTCCTCATAATTTTTTGTGCAGTTTAACTGAAATAAAATGCCATCGCCACATTGACATTTTCGTGACACTATACAAAAAAATTGGCTTATCATTACATCATGAAGTGAGGTATGTAACCTATAAGCATTAACAATGCAAAAATCTAAAGGTAGTAACAAGTTTCATCTTGGTATACTGGCTGTGCAACAGCATTAGAATGCTTTAGCTCAAAAATCTTTCATACATGCACAATCAATAGCTAACCAGGAAATAATCCAGTGACATTACTTGGCATTGGTTCAATTGATCGGTGGCATTAGACTAGCTGCGGCATTAGTTAAAAGTGCCATCACTTTAGCAGTAGCACTGCTTGATTTTACCGGTTGCGTTATACTAATAGCAAAAAAGTGGCAATAAGAGCATGGGGAGGCCCATTCGGACAATGGGCGCACTAGTACGATGTACCTCCATGCACACATTGAGTGGTAAAGGAGGGATGGTTGCCAAGAGCAACAAATATCCAAGCAGCACATGTGGATTACGTCCCATTTTTTTCACTTTAGCCACCTTTTTCCTATGTGAGGACAACAAACCTATCGACCCGGTCATTTTCTATTGCATTGTCATGCCTTTCTACCCTTTTTCAACCAAACAAGATACTCGTCCCTTAGCTACTGCTTTTCCCCTTTTCAACCATGATGCAGGTTTGATACCTAGTCTCTTCGACAGTACTTTCCCCCTTTCGTTCCTTATTCAACCCAGACATGGATTAGACTACATGAAGTAGAGTTCCCTTTAATAGTGGAATTTAAAGTTTTCATCTGCGTGACCAACAAAGCAGAGGCTTAGTAACTTGGGGAGATGCGGAAGTGGAAAAAGAAGCACATACAGAGACATGGGCAGATTGGGAAGTAGAACAAGGGTATGGTTCGAAAAGAGGTAGCATACCCGAGGGTCGGTGGGAAGTGGCTTCGTGTGATGACCCGAGACCGACGCTCCAGATGCCTTCCAGTTATTTAGTTGTCGTCGCGTGTTTTATTTGTTTGTTGCATTCATGTAATAGCCCGAGACTGACGGTCCAGATGCCTTCCAGTTATTTTGTTGTTGTCGTGTGTTTTATTTGTTTGTTGCATTTATCATCGCATCATTCACATTGCATCGGCTCTCCATTGCCGTCATTGTTTTCAAAACTTGCATCCGCTCGTAGTTGCCGCTTCTTCCATGTCTCTGTTGACCACCTCTCAGATCAACCGGACCGCTATCTTCTCTCTTGTCTTCTCCATGGCCTTTTGTCAGGCCCCTTGTCTTTGTCGACCGCTCTCAGACCCCCTCGCGTGCGCGTTCGAAAACTTCCCCGAACCCGAACCAGGCTGTCGTTACTGATGGGTCCGGATCATCTTCGAACATCCCCAAAACATCTTCGGTTTATTTATTGGACTTCCCTAAGCTATTAATCTCGGACTGTTTGATTACGATCGGAGGGATGTATTAGCTCTAACCCTAACCCACTTGCTATATATAGTCCATCCCTAGTCCATTTTGGATAACCCTAGAAATCCTCCCCCTTGTCCCATCGCGCCACCACCACTAGCTCCACCTGGTCGCCTCCCTCATTAGGATCTCCTCCCGATTCCTCTCAAACCTCCAGCCACAGCAACCACCGCTCCACCTTGTCTTCAGACCAGGCTAACCAGCGCTCGCCCCTGCCTCCTGCCCCCATCAACTCCATCCAGCCGACAACCTCCACCTCCTCCCTTCGATCCATCCTTGCGCCCACCTCCAGATCGAGTAGGAGGCTCAATTCCAAGCTCCTCGAGCCTCGCGCTGCCCTACCTCACACACTTGTTCGCGAGCATGCACCCGTGGTGGTTGAGCTGGAGAGCCCCATCGCCGAGCCTGTCCTCACTTGCACCCCCGCCGTCTCTAGCCACCACGCGCCTCTGCTTGCGTCGCACCGCTGCAACCTCTTTTGCACCACGCTCATCGCCCTCACCATCCGACCAGCCTCTCCGGTGAGCTCACCTCCGGCGCCCCGTTCTTGTCCACTCTCCTTTTTGTCCTCTGCTCTATCCTAACCTCATCTTTCTCTGTCTTTTCCACTGTCGCGAGGAACCATGGCCATCGTCGTTGAAGCTTTGCTCCTTCCCCTGCCTCGCCCAGTCCAGCCATCCTTGTTGTTTACCAACCGGTGTGCTTCTCGTCAAGATAATTCAATCCTCTTTTTCATTTGCAAGAGCAATTCTTAGTTTTCTGAACGATGTTCATTACATTCGTCCTAAATTGTCTTCTTTTTCCCACCCACCCACCCTTTTTCTTTAAGACTCAGAGATCTCAAATCAACTATCCATTTTATTCATGTGAAGTCTCTTCATTCTTTTCCTTCAATGTTCTAACCTGGTGATTCTCGTGAAGATGCTCAGGAGCTACAAGTTTCATTCTTCGTTTTCATTTTCTTCTCCGGTGAATTCAAGATTTTGATGTTCATCTTTTCCCTTTTCTATTGGCTACGTGCTTTCCCATGTTGGAAGTTCTTATCCAAGCATCTCTTGATCATTAACCTCACGATATTCATATCCGGAGTGCCGAAGATATCTCAGAAGATTCGAGTTTCCATTCTTAATCCTTTCAAGCTATTTCGAGGTTCCTACCTTATTCGAGCCATTTAAATCAACCGGTGCAATCTCTCTTTCAAGCAGTCTTTTCAAATGATGTTTCTTTTGAGTGGGACCTAACCCACAGGTCTTTCCCAGGATCTTACGTGGCTCTTCTAATTTTTCTGGAGCTACTCTCAAATTCTTTTCAAAGTTTGACGTAAAAATGAATTTTCATCAGTCAGATGCCTTCTCCAAGATCGCTTTCAAATTCTTTTCATCTTTGATTCACCATTAATATTCTTCATTGTTGTGGAGTATCTCAACAATTCATGGTGGTGTTATTCATCCTTGTTCTTAGCATTTGAAGACCAAAGAAGAGTGTTCCTGCAAATATTGCATGTTATCTCGAAGATTCGTGGTGCAAGCTTGATGCTATCATCTTGAATTGTTTTCATTCGTCAAGAATTCTTTCCATACCCATCTAGAGTATTTCAAGAGTTGTTTTCGTTTTGATTCTCTGGAGGCCATCACTTCAGAATAATTATTCATTCTCAGCTTTCAGCTCTCATTCTTGAAATCTTATCGATGCTTTGCAAGTATTTTTTAGTCAGCTTATGATCTCTTCATTATCTTGTATCTAAATTCTCTCAAGTATCTTCGTTCATTTTCTAATTCTTCTCGACGATTCGTTCTCTTTCCTTCATTCGTTGTCAATTCGTACGATGGTTCGTTCAAGTTTCCTCTTCCTTTGTTGCCGTATCAATTCATTCGTTCTTTCCGAAATCCTACCGGTGGTTCATTGAAGACCTTTCTAATCTCCCGCTATATCTCTCTTTAATGCTTTTCAACGAGAATAAGTAGTATGCCAAATCCGTTGCTTGTCATCAATTTAAATTGGTGAAGGACACTGTCGGTGCAACAAACCCTGGTGTATCTTGCCTAGACTGTACACAGGCTCAAGAGCAAGGTTACAACAACCAAGACAAGGCCTAGTAGAAGATATGGCTCTTTGAGAAATCAAAGGTCAGATCAAGAAGACCAAGACAAGCCAAAGAAGCAAGATATCACTAAGGAAAAACCTCCCTTGCCGGGCAGGCGAGCCTAGCAAGGTCGAGGTCACCCCGAAGACAAGTCTTAAGAATCCACCAGCAAGCTTGCCAGGGATGCCAAGGGTGGATCACCCTGCTAGGGCACCACCGCCCCACCTCACAGCAACGCAAGTCACCTATCAGTGTGGTGTCGAGCCCCCAAGTGATTAAGTGGTTGTTATTTGGCACGTGGCAGCCATTTTTGAGGAAGATCACCCCCAGACGAAACCCGTCCAGAGGCGTGTCATGCAGGCAGGCGAGAAGGCGGATGAATAGCATAGCAAGGCTTGCCAGGCTCCCACGTGATGTGACACTAAGCGGTGCATTTAATGCACCCTGTCCTGTGTGCAGAGTTAGGTATGATAGCACTGTGGCTATCTAATCACTGGATAATGACTGTTTTGCCATTGTGGTAACCCCTTAACCTATAATAGGAGGGCCGTGGCAACGTTAGAAAGGATTCAGACCCTTGTACACTCATATGTGCGTAGCTGCTCCCGCCCCGAGGCGACCTTGCTGGGCTCAAGCGCTGTGTCTCCACCATGGTCCTTTCATCAATCCACCAACGCAGGAGTAGGGTTTTATGCCTCGTGACGGCCTGAACCTGGGTAAAAACTGCCCGTGTCATCACTGCCGTGCTGCTCTACGGTCTCTGCTCCTTGTGCAACATGCCCTTCCCCCTTGCCGAACCAGAAGGGGCCGATTGTCCCATAGGTGGCCGTGTTGAACCACGACATCTTTGGCGCGCTAGGTAGGGGGAGCGCTTGTGCGAACCCGACGGTGTAAGCAGCCTGTCATCTTCATCATTGTCTTCTTCATCGACGGCTTCATCATCCATGGCGCCCAAGAAAAAGTCCGGCGCTACAGCTCACCCGTCCACCTCAAAGGCCCCCTCGCATGCAGCCACTGATGCCGTGGGGGCTAAGGGGGCGCACGGGGGCGTGGACACTGCGGGGGACGTGACCGGCGCAGGCAGCACCATCGCCGTTCCCCCTACGGCTAAAGCGGGAGCGGGGGGCGCCGAGGGAGGACAGCGTCAGCAGCATCCTAGCGGCCATGCTCCACAAGGTGCAGGTGGGGAAAATCTCCCATCTCTGCCTCTCCACCTCGCTGAAGGACGCAGCCGCAGCGATGGCGCTCGCTCTGGTGCGAATCGCAACCTTCTAACTACCCCCGTTGCAGGTGCGGCTGCAGGGCATGCGCCATCCCCAGGGCAAGCTGGCCAAGATGATACGCCGAATGGGGTCACTAATACATATCGAAGGGGTCATTTCTATGGTGCAGTCCCCTCCGTGGCAGCCAGCGCAGGGGCCGCGACCACAGCCACGCGATCAAGAACCCGGTGAGGTATCAATGGCTTTGTCTGATCCTCGAGCCTGTCAAGATCAGCGGCGGGTCCTGGAAGACAGGCAAGCGTAAGACGTGCGTGTCACCATAGAACGGTGCCGCGAAACCGACCGCCAGTCTAATAGGCGCAATGGTCCAAATGTCGACGAGCCAGCGCCTAGTGGGGACGGATACCTGCCTTTCGAGGTCGGGTGTCCTGCCTTCACCCGCGAGATGCGGCAAGTCCATTGGTCGTTTGCCCATACGTTCTAGCCAGAGATACCAGAAAAGTACGATGGAAGACTGAACCCGGTAGAGTTCTTGAGCATCTAACCATTGTTGTTCAAGCCGCCGGAGGAAGAGATGAGAAGGTATTCGCCAACTACTTCCCTTTGGCACTCAGGCCAAACATGAGGTCATGGCTGATACACTTACCGGAGAACTCCATCTCGACCTGGGCTGACCTGTGCAATGAGTTTGTTGGCGCCTTTACGGGCGGACATCAAGAACCAGGGTGACCCAGCGACTTGCCACTCCTCCCACAAAAGGAAGGAGAGAGTTTGCGGAAGTATATGCAGAGATTCAGCCGGGTGCACAGGAACATTTCGGACATCCACCCGGCAACTGTGACAACTGCGTTCCAGTCCAACGTACGCAACCGCAGGATACATCCCAAGATGAATGTCCGGTTGCCCAAGACTGTGAATGAGCTGTACACTTTGGCGGATAAGTGTGCCCGAATAGAGGAGGGGAGGCGACTCCCCGGAGAAGAAGACGGCATTGGCGTTGACTCGAAGGACGACGACGATGCTACCAACCAAAAGAAGAAGAACAAGAAACGCAACAAGAAGCACAAGGAGAAGACAGTTCTGGCTATCGATGGGTCTGGCATTCCTGCTACCGGCAAGAAGGCCAAGACCGAAGCTCCCGGCAAGGAAGTTGCCGTGTGCAATGACTGGCAGGAGGCTGCGGTTGGCGAGAAGGCTGGGAAGGCTGACGGGCCGTACTGCAAGATCCATCGGACCAAGGGCCATGATCTCCAAGAGTGTCATCAAGTTGAGCAACTTGTCAAGAAGCAGAAGGCTGAATACGAGAAACGTAACAAAGAGAGAGACCAATATGGCGTTGGCGGGAAGGGCCGAGGTGGCAGAGGAAGTCGCCCCGGCAAGGTCCCTCAACATCAAGGAAAGCTTGCCAGAGGTCCTGGGAAGAAAGGATGCGATGACGAGAGCGATGAAGGGGATGAAGAGGAAACCAGTGAGCAGGAATTCCAGAAGGCCACTGACGCCCTGTGCATTGACGGAGGTGCGTCCTTGCACTCTTCTCACCGCCAGCTTAAACAGTTGGCGCGCGATGTCAATGTTGTGGAGCCAGCGGCAGATTCTCGGAAACCACTCAAATGGTCCCGCACGGCCATCATCTTTGATGAAGAGGATCACCCTGACCATACCACCGCGGTAGGGTGCCTGCCGTTGTTGGTTTCACCAACGATCCGCAACCTCAAGGTCACAAAGATGTTGGTTGACGGCGGGGCCGGGTTGAATCTGATTTCTCCCAAGGCCATCAGCAAGCTGCAAATAACAGACGAAGAGATCAAGGTTACTGGCACCTTTCAAGGGATCAACCCTGGCAGGAGTCGTCCGAAGGGGAAGATCATGCTGCCAGTGATGTTTGGAGGTGAATTGAACTACCGGACTGAGAAGATTGTGTTCGATGTGGTTGAGCTTTCATTGCCAAACAATGGGATACCTGGACAACCTTCTCTGGCAAAGTTCATGGCGGCATCCTACTAAGCCTACAACACCCTGAAGATGCCAGGACCAATGGGCATTATTTCTATCCCATCAGACAAGAAGGACGCAATTATATGCGTGGACAAGATGTACCTGGATGCGGTCACTGCCAAGGCCGCGGAAGCCGCAGTCCCCGCCAAGGAAAACAAGCAAGGGAGAAAAGCTGGCAAAGATACCGGCAAGGAATCCGGGAAAGCGCGCCTCTCTGGAGTGTGCTGCGCCTGTCGATGACTTGCCGGAGAGTTCCACTAACAAGAGATCAAAGGTTGTTGCGCCTGCTGTGAAGAAGGTCCCGACAGGGCTGGGTGGCGCTGATGGTATATTTACTATCAGCTCCACCTTGGATGACAAATAGGAAAGCACGCTCGTTCCCTTCCTGCGGGCGAATGTCGATGTGTTTGCTTGGCAACCATCTGACATCCCCGGTGTTCCCAGGGAGGTAATCGAGCACCACCTTGCTGTCTGCCCTCATGCCCGGCTCGTCAAGCAGAAGGTCCGAAAGCAAGACTTGGAGCGGCAGCAATTCATTGCCGACGAGATCAAAAAACTTGAAGCTGCTGGTTTGGTCAGAGGGGTATTGCATCCAACATGGTTGGCAAATCTAGTGGTAGTGCGCAAGGCGAATGGGAAGTGGACGCTTTGCATAATTTTCATAGATCTTAATAATGCATGCCCGAAGGACCCATTCCCCTTGCCGCGCATCGATCAGATTGTGGATTCCACCTTCGGGTGTGACATGCTTTCCTTCTTGGATGCCTACTCCGGGTACCACCGGATTTTTATGTCCAAGGAAGACGAAGAGAAGACCGCGTTCATAACCCTAGGCAGTACGTACTGTTTTGTACGGATGCCCTTTGGGCTAAAGAGCGCTGGATCCACTTTTGCAAGAACAGTGCAAATCGGTTTTGAGCCCCAGCTGCATAGGAATATTGAAGCTTACATGGATGACATAGTGTTCAAAACCAAGCACAAATCAACTCTCATTTAGGACTTGGAAGAGACCTTTGCAAATTTGCGCAAGATCAACTTGAAGCTGAACCCAGAGAAGTGTGTGTTTGGCGTTCCTTCCGGCAAGCTACTTGGCTTCTTCGTATCCCACCGGGGGATAGAGGCGAACCCCGACAAGATCAAGGCGATCGAACAGATTCAAGCACCCAAGACAGTCAAAGATGTGAGACGTTTGACTGGATGTGTTGCTGCACTGAGCAGGATCATTTCAAAGTCTACCGAGTGTGCCTTGCCATTCTTCAAAATCCTGAAGAAGGCATGGCCCGTGGAGCGGACCCCGGAGGCGGATGCTACGCTACAAGATTTGAAGACCTACTTATCCTCTGTTCCCACCCTAGTCGCTCCTAAACCTCAAGAGCCATTGATGTTGTACCTAGCGACAACCAATCAAGTGGTTAGCGCAATGCTGGTGGCCCAGCAGGAAGTAGATGAAGGAGCAGCCGTGGCTATCGTCCCCTCCGAATAGGAAAGTGAACTCATCCCGACAAGATCAGGTGCAAGTAAGAACGAAGATGAGCGGGGCAACGAAGACAATTCCAGGATCACGGCAAGGAAGAAGGTGGTGCAGCGGCCAGTGTACTTTGTCAGCTCCCTACTGCAGGGGGCTAGATCGAGGTACTCTGGTGTGCAAAAGATGATCTTTGGCCTCATCATGGCCTCAAGGAAACTGTGCCACTACTTCCAAGCCCACGAGATCATGGTTGTCACCTGTTTCCCCTTGCAACGCATACTGAGGTACCCTGAGGCCACTGGCAGAATAGTGGAATGGGCTCTGGAGTTATCAAGCTTTGGTTTGAAGTTTGAGAGCACATCAACTATTCAGAGCAGGGCTTTGGCGGAGTTTATTGCAGAATGGACACCAACTCCAGATGAAGAAACGCCGGAGACAGTTATCCCTGGCAAGGAAGCGCCCCAGGAATGGATCATGTACTTTGATGGTGCCTTCTCCCTACAAGGTGCAGGAGCTGGCGTGCTTCTCATCGCACCCACTGGGGAGCACCCCAAGTACGTGGTTCAGATGCATTTCCCTCGGGAAGAGGTAACCAACAACACTGCAGAATATGAAGGACTCCTTGCCGGGCTCAGGATCGAAACAGAACTGGGAATCAAGAAGTTAATCATTCATGGAGACTCGCAGCTTGTGGTGAGGCAAGTGAATAAGGATTATCAGAGTCCATTGAAGGAGGAATATGTGGAGGAAGTGAGAAAGTTGGAGGAGCGCTTTGACGGAATGCAAACAGAGCACGTACCCGTGCAGAAAACAACATTGCTGATCATCTGTCAAAGTGCGCTCCGCAAAAGCTTCCTGTGGAACCAGGGACTTTTGTTCCCGGTGACAATGGCCAAAAAGAGGAGGAAACTGGATTCTGGCAAACCTCTCCCGGCAGAGCTTCCAGAAGCCCTCGGCAGAGAGGTTGGCGGGAACAACTCCACTTAACTAGACGGACAGCACCCTCCCGCTGAACTACCAATCCTCGTGGTTGAGGTGTGCGCTCCTGCGAATGAGGAGGTGCCACTGGTCCTTGTTGTCTAGCCTCAGGCACCAACTTGGGCGAGGCACATAGTCCATTACCTCCAGACAGGAGAACTTCTCGAAGAGCAAGAAGAAACTAAAAGAGTAGCCCGGAAGGCCAGTATTTATCAGTTCGTCGACAACACGTTATACAGAAGAAGGCCCAACAGTGTGAAATTGAGGTGCATCTGTCAAGAATAAGGGAAGGAACGGTTGGCAGAGATACACAAAGGCATGTGCGGCTCCCACATTGGATCAAGGGCCTTGGTTGGAAAAGCTTTCCGGCAAGGTTTCTACTCGCCCACGGCCCTCCAAGATGCAATTGGGCTAGTCACCAGATGTGAAGCCTTCCAGTTCCACTCCAAGAATATCCATTAGCCTGCTCAAGCTCTCTAGATGACTCCTTTGTCATGGCCATTTTCGGTCTAGGGGCTCGACATCCTGGGCCCCTTCCCCCATGCTACCGGGGGCTTTGAATTCTTGTACGTTGCAATCGACAAGTTTACAAAGTGGCCGGAAGTGGAGCCCGTGAGAAAGGTGAACGCACAATCAGCTATCAAGTTCTTGAAATGATTGGTGTGCCGCTTCGGAGTACCCGCCAGAGTCATCACCGACAATGGCACCCAATTCACAAGCCGCGCCTTCATGCAATACGTTCATGCCCTCGGAAGCAAGGTCTCGTTCGCTTATGTTGCCCATCCCAGAAGCAACGGACAAGCTGAGAGGAAGAACATTTGATAGGCTGCAGAAGTGTGGCGAGCGATGGACCGACGAGCTGCGGGTGGCTCTTTGGTCCCTCAGAACAACACCAAATCGAGCTACCGGCCAGACTCCCTTCTCCCTAGTCTATGGGGGCAGAAGCAGTGATCCCCACGGAAATCATATACGGGTCACCTCGAGTACTTGCCTACGATGAAGTACCACAAGAACAGCACCGGCATGACGACGTTGTGCTACTCGAGGAGAACCGTCTCTGGGCTGCTACGTGTGCTGCACGCTACCAGCAAACCCTGCGTCACTATTACAGCTGCAGGGTTCATGCCCGGAGCCTTGAGGAAGGCGACCTTGTCCTTAGGCGCGTTCAGTCCGCCAAGGGTGCAAGCAAGTTGACGCCGAAGTGGGAAGGCCCATACTGGGTAGTACAAGTCACCAGACCTGGCGTAGTCCGTCTGGAGACCGGCGATGCCATTTAGTTGCAGAACTCATGGAACATTGAGCATCTCCGTAAGTTCTACCCGTAAGGCGTGGCTGTCGGGCCCTGCCCGGCAGCCACCCTTTTGTACAAGCCTTGCCGATGTTGCATGTAACCCTTTGTACAAAGCCAGGCACAGACCCTGAGCAGCAGATAAATAAACGAAGCACTGGGGGGGCCCAAAAACTTGCATGCATGCATAAGCATAATGTAGTGGCCAAGATGCGATTATATCCCAATCACGTGATGAATTAATGATTGGGGCACAATCGCATTTCGAGCGCATAGCAAGGTGGATATCATTACAACATACCATGTACTGAATAGATGATAAAACAAGATAAAGGCTTACACTCGCCACAAGCTACAACAGGAATACAACAATTCATCAATACATAGCAATCATCATACAGAAGAGCAGGATCCGACTACGGATGAAACCAAAAAAAAAAAGAAGAATGACATCCACCCTGCTAATCCCAGGCTCCTGACCCGGAACCTATCCCTTGATCGAAGAAGAAGCAGAACTCCAAAACAAGCAAGCATCACTCTCATGTCATAGCATGGCTTTACGTGTACCTGCAACTGTTGTTGTAGTAATCTGTGAGCCACGAGGACTCAGCAATCCCATTACCATGGGTATCAAGACTAGCAAAGCTTAATGGGTATGGAATGGATAAGTGGTGAGGTTGCAGCAAGCGACTAAGAAATTGTATGGTGGCTAACTTATGAGTACAAGAATAAGAAGAGAAACTACGCATACGGTCGCAACTAGTAATGATCAAGAAGTGATCCTAAACTACTTAAGGATCAAACATAACCCCACCGTGTTCTCTTTTTGAACTCACTCGAAAAGAGACGGTCACAGTTGCACACGCGGTTGGTGTATTTTAATTCTGATCTTGTGCCAAATTCTCTACAACCGGATATTAAAAATTCCCATCTGCCACATAACTGTGGGCACGCCTCTCGAAAGTTTAAACCCTGCAGGGTTGTCCCAAATTAGCCCATGATAAGCTCTCACGATCGGCGGAGACAATCCTCCATCTCGGAACACCCCGATCAAGCTCGGGATCCCGATGCACAAGATATTTCAACATTGGTAAAACAAAACCAGCAAGACCTCCCGACGTGCCGACACCCTGATAGTAGCCGCGCGTATCTCGTCTCAGGCCACGATGGATGAGCTATGGTTACAGCGACCAAATACCCCAAGTTGCGAAGGGGCGGTGCCGCAAGCTTCTCTAGTTTGGACCAGCACCAATAGCACTGGCCCTCCTGTATTATGTGGAATTAGGAATCCTCGGGGACGTGACCCCCTATGCAAATTAATTAATTATCAGTATTATTATGTTGGCAAATTTTCAAACCAAAGTTGGGCCTTGCTGGAAGAGTTTTATTCAAACCAAACTGTCAAGGGGGGGGCCCATAAACCCCGACCGTGTTAGGAACGCAAAATTCAAGGAACATAAAACCGGTATGACGGAAACTAAGGAGGCAAGAATGGAACAAAACACCGAGCAAAAGGCCAGTCCTTCCACCCTTTACCAAGTATATAGATGCATTTATTAAATAAGAGGTATTGTGATATCCCAAGATAACCATGTCCCAACATGGAACAACCTGCAACTGCACCTGCAACTAGCAACGCTAAAAGAGGGGCTGAGCAAGCGGTAATATAGCCAAGCAACGGTTTGCTAGGAAGGTGGAAAAGGTTAGAGGTTGTATCATGGCAATTTGGGAGGCTTGATAAACAAGTGGTAGGTAGCGCGAGATAGCGATAGCATCGAGATAGCAAAGCAAAGATAGTTGTGGTATCCAGGATAACAGTCATCTTGCCTGAAATCCCTCTAGGAAGAAGACCAAATCCATGAAGTAGACGAACCAACGTAGTCGAACGGATCCTCACAATCGCAACGTAACCGGAACTATCAAGGAGAAGCGCAACTGGAAAGAAGCAAACAACATGGTAAACACACTAGCATAAACATGGCATGATGCACAATCAAGTATGATGCATGTCCATTTTAATGGGTCATGGCATGGCAAAGTGCAAAAAACAATACTACACATTAAGTGGAGCTCAATATGCAACGAGTTGCATATTGATGAAACACCACATTCAATTATTTAGTTCGTTCTCGTTATGAACCCAACAAGTTTAAATGTTCTTAACATGGCAAGAGGTGAAGCATAATTAAACTACCTATATGGGCAAGTTTAAATGAGGCTGGAAACAACAAACAACAATTCTGCTAAATTCCCACATGTCATTTAGCAATTTAATGCAAACAACAATTATAAACATTTTAAAAGTTGTTATCATGATGAGGATGACATATACAAGTTTTATGCGATTTTAAGAAAAAGTTGACATGAGCATGTCATGAAGCATTTGTCACCGTGGTGGAAGGAAAGGGTGCCACGACGACGAGAACGGAAACTATGCCATGGCGACGTTTCGGTTCTGGTAACTCGTTGAGAGACCGGTCCAACAGAAGTGGGCGTGAGCGAGTCATGCAAGGATGGTGGGGTGATCCCGGATACCGGGTTCCCACCTGTTGGTGACATGGCAAAAGAGGAGCGCGCAAGCGACAATTCGGACACGATGCAAAGACGGGCATCTCATACGAAACATGCATTCATCCACGGGCGTCATCTTGGTGGTTATACCTTCGAAGCGTGCATTTACGGAGCGGATCGAGTCTGTGCGATGTAGACGAAGTAGATGTTCTCGGGACGGTCGTAGTGGAAGTAGTGGTACACAGCGACGGTAGCGAAAGTAGTGGTACACGACGACGGTAGTAGTACTCGCGATCTTGGTGACGGTAGTCGAACTTGACGCTTGCGTTACACGGGTCTTCGGCGACGGTAATGGTACATATCGTAGTGGAACTTGGTGGCCTTGCAGGACTTGGCGATTCCGGAGGCACTCGGATTGGACAAGCCATCGGGCTGGTCGTTGGAAACGAGCCGAAGCAGTGGAGGTCAAAGCAATGGCGGCAGCAGCATAGTTGGCTGGAGGAGATGGCTCAAGCAGAAGCTCCATGGCCACAACGGACCTCCTGCGGCTACTAACTCGATCTCAAGCAATAGCTCGTCGCAGGGGGCGGAGGATGCGTGCGCTTGAACTCGAGCAGCAGGGGCCGATGTGGATGGACTTGGGGCGGAGCGGACAGGAGGAACCGGTCACGGGGAAATGGATCCGGCCGGCAGCAAGGTCCGGCAGCGATCCGGTGGCGGCGCGAGGTCGAAGCAGCAGGAGGGAGCAGGCAGGCGAAGGGGCACGCGAGGCGGTCGGAGAAGAGGACGCAAGTGGTGCCGCCGTCAGCAGCTAGGGGAGGCCGACGGACGACGGGGATGGCCGGAGGTGCAGCAGCAGATGCCAAACAGCGGTAGCAGCGAAAAAGCTGGTGGCGGCTAGAGTTTTTGGCGAGGCAGAGGCGCGAGGGTAACATGGGTGCCATGGGTATCGGGCGCGAGGTCCTTCCTGGCGCTGGCGATGTGCGTGCGTGGGTGGCGGCGGAGGGGAACGAGAGGGGGTGAGTGGTCGAGCGGCTAGGGTTGGAGGGGTGGAGGGGTGCGGCTGGGCCTTGGGCCAAATTGGGCTGGGCTTTCTCTCTCTCTCTCAACACCGTTTTCATAATAGAAAAATAAAAAGGAAGAAAAGGGAAGAAAAGAAAAGGTTAGAGAAAGAGTTTGGGCATGGGGATTATATTTTCCGGACTCACAAAATGAGCTTGATCCAAGAAGAATAAAAGTGGGCATGTTTGAAAGTCTAAATTTGAACTCATTTGAATTTAATTCAAATGGGTTTGAACTAGGACTTCGTAAAAGGAAGGTCCAAAATGCTCGGATTTTGGTGGAGCTTGGAAAGTGATGCAAGAATTTACAGGCAAAGTTTGAGGCCAACAAGTGAGATAGAAAAATCCATGGAATTAAATTGCACGTGTGTTATGGTGAATTCCAAATTAATGGAATATTTTATTATAGCTCCTTAATAATATTGGGAGACTTTGTATATGTTATAAAGAGAAATCACCCTTGTGAATATCCCTCAATTTAAATGGACCAAAGATCCATATGATTTGTTTATTTGAGTTTCAAAAGTTAATGAGATGAAGCATGATGACATGATGCAATGCAAAAGATGCTGTGATGAAATGCAGCAAGCAAATAAAACACACGGCAACAACGAAATAGCTGGAAGGCGTCTGGAGCGTTGGTCTCGGGTCGTTACAACTCTCCTCCACTTACAAGAGATCTCGTCCCGAGATCTAAGGACGGCACCGGAGAGAAGCGGAAGAGGAAGAGGTAACACAAGTTGCTTCTTTGACAAACGAGTGAAACCACGAACCTTGAGAGGTTGAACAAATTGAAAGAAAGAATACAATAGAGATGAACGAAATTACAAACAGCCCGTTAGCAAAGAGGAACAAGGAACATTACGAGAACATTGTACGTTGAAAGACATGAAATAAGAGCTTCGCGAACCAAAAGAATATGACCACACCAGTATAATGAGATAGCCAAGGAACAAGAATGACAGAATTTGGACAGCACTCCGGTAGAAAAGAGAAAGAAAACTTGATAAGTTGAAAAGAACTTAAATATAGGACACAACACTCCTGTTAAATGGATAAGCAAGGAAAAGAACATGATCTTGACAAACAAGATGATACATGACGAGAGCAACAGCACAATGCCTCTGGAAGAAATGAAAGAATGAAATGAAAAGAACGGAGAAAAGAACAACAACTTCCACCATGAATGAACATGAAGGAGCCTTCCTACGAAGAAGGGTTGAACGGAGTTGTCGGAAAATCAACAATAAAAGATATGATTTCCAATGGTCTGATGGAAAACATCCCAAAATTATGAGGTGAAGACCAGCCACTAACGGAATCAGATAATTTGATTGAGAACACCAAAGAGATGAAAAACTTCTTCCACCAAGATGATAAAGAGATAACTTGGATCATTGATAAGCACCATAATTAGGAACATTCCTTAGGGAAGGCTTTAGGTGAAATCTTTACCAAGATAACTCCAATGAAGAGATTGATGGATTTAAAATACCTCATTCTTGACAACATGTGAATCATGAAACACAAAGAGAAATTATCAAGAATGACATAACACCACCTCAAAAGATAGGATAGAAAGAACCGCACTTCGGAATGCAAGATGAAGAATGCTAGAGCTCCGACAAGAATCTTGAAGAGCACTTCGAGAATGAATTAAATCCTTGATGAACCACCATGATGAAACTCTCGAAGAACTCCGGATAGATAACAAGATGGTCGCAAAGAAAGGAAGCTTGAAAAGAATAAGATGAATCCTTGCAATGATTTAGATGGAGCTTCGTGATGAGATAACCGAGAAAACTTGGAACTCCAAACACGAAAGATGAACAACTTAACCCGAGATATTGATATCATGAACGAACTCCGGAGGAGGGAATTAATAGCTTGGATGAATCAAGAATAAGAATTATGTTATGCGTATCCTTCACCAATTTAAATTGATGACAAGCAACGGATTTGGCATACTACTTATTCTTCTTGAAAGGATTAAAGAGAGATATAGCGCAAACTTGGAAAAGTCTTCAATGAACCACCGGTAGGATTTAGAAACAACGAATAAATTGATACGGTAACAAAGGAAGAGGAATCTTGAACGAACCATCGTAAGAATCACTACTAGGAAAAGGCCTGTTAGTGGCGCACCTATTTTGGCCATTAATGGCGCACTACAGGTGCGCCACTATCATCACGCCATTAGTAACTAATACTAATGGCGCACCCCTGGTGCGCCATTAGTATACCAGACAGTAGTGGCGCACCAGGAAGTGCGCCATTAGTATGTCCCCTGGTGCGCCATTAGTATGCCTCCCAGGGGGCCATATTTACCTTGTGCTTTGGGTTACTAATGGCGCACTTCTATGTGGTGTGCCATTACTAAGTCAGATAGTAATGGCGCACCACATAGAAGTGCGCCATTACTAACAAATTTTTTTTTCAAATTTTTTTTTCGTTTTTTTCTTAATCTCGGGTCACTATGGCTTAATCTCGGGTCAATATGCTTAATCTCAAGTCAAATTGCACTAAGTGGTCAAACTTCCCGAAAGGTCACCCATCCTCACACTACTCCAGCCCGAGCACGCTTAACTTCGCAGTTCTATCCAACCCCAGCACCACCTCACTTAACAAGCACTTGTTGATATATCTATGATATCAATCCTATTAAACCTTGTTGATGTCTAGGACTTTGTTCATGTTCATTAGTGTGATGAAATTTTGAAAAAATATTTTAAACTTCCCGGTCATATTACGTATCATATTTTGAAAAAAACTTCCAAAAAAAAAATTCGAAACCAATTTTTTTTTCTGTTACTAGTGGCGCACCTAGCAAATGGTGCGCCACTAGTAAGTTTGAATTTTTTTCCATTTTTCCCCTCTAGATCTTAAAAGCTCCGTATCTTTCGTTTTGTTAGGTTTTTGGGGATTCTGAAAATGTTTAACGGGGTTTCCCCGATTAAATTCGAATGTAACTTTTCGAGTAGATGATTTTTCATATAAAAAACTTTTTCATCGGAGTTCGTATGCAAAAGTAATGCCCATTTTACAAATTCTCGAGAGATTTTGCAAAAAAGTAGAAAATTCATGTTTGTAAATTTTGCTAACAACTAGACCACATATCACATGGGAATCTTATTTTCTTATATTTTTTTGACATTTCTATCATTTTCTTTTATTTTTTTTGAAACTGAAAAGGCGGTCCACCGGGGGGGGGTGCATTTGGTGAATAAATTGTAAGACTCAGAAAGTTAGTAATGGCGCACCTGTTACGTGGTGTGCCATTACTAGTTTTGCAAAAAAAATAAAAATAAAATGTTTAGTAGTGGCGCACCAGTGGATAGTGCGCCATTACTAGTTTGAACTAGTAATGTCACGCAGGCAGGCAAGAAGGTGGATGAACAGCACGTCAAGGCTTGCCAGGCTCCCACGCGATGTGACACTAAGCGGTGCATTTAATGCACCCTGTCCTGTCTACAGGGTTAGGTATGATAGCACTGCGGCTATCTAATCATTGGATAATGACTATTTTGCCATTGTGGTAACCCCTTGACCTATAAAAGGAGGGCCATGGCAACCTTAGAAAGGATTCGGACCCTTGTACACTCATATGCGCATAGCTGCTCCCGTCCCGAGGCAACCTTGCCAGGCTCGAGCGCTGCATGTCCACCACGTTCCTTTCATCAATCCACCAAAGCAGGAGTATGGTTTTACGCCTCGCGGCAGCCTGAACATAGGTAAAAACTTCCCGTGTCATCACTGCTTTGCTGCTCTACGGTCTCCGCTCTTTGTGCAACGCGCCCTTCCCCCTTGCTGAAACACAAGGGGCCAATGGTCCCATAGGTGGCCGTGTTGAACCACGACGGACACACATAACATAATTCTTATTCTTGTTTCATCCAAGTGATTAATTCCTTCTTCTAGGGTTCGTTCATGATATCAATTTCTCGATTCTAAGTTGTTCTTCTTTTTGTTTCTGGAGTTTCAAAGTTTTCTCATTCTCTTGTCACAAAGCGCCATTTAAATCATTGCAACATTTCATCTTATTCTTTTCAACCATCACTTTCTTCCAACCATTTCTTTTCTTATCGGTGTTCTTCATGGAGGCTCTACATGGTGGTTCATCAAAGATTTCATTCGTTCTTGAAGTGTTCGTCAAGATTCTTGCTGGAGGAGCTCAAGCATTCCTTATCATGCATTCCTAAGTGCAATTCTTCTGCATTATCTTTTGAGGTGGTCTTATATCATTCTTGACAATTTCCCTTCGTGTTTCATGATTTATAAGTTACCAAGAATGAGATATTTTAAGACGATCGTTTTCTCCTTGTTTAGAAGATCCTTTCAACCAATCAATCTATTCGTTGGAGTTATCTTCGCATAGATTTCACCTAAAGCTTTTCCAAAGAATTGTTGCTATTTTGGGTGCTTATCAATGACCCAAGTTATCTCTCTATCATCTTGGTGAAACAACTTTTTCTTCTCTTTGTTGGTCTCAAGCAATCAATAGTTTCCATTAGTGGCAGAATTTCACCTCAAGTTTTGAGATGTTTACATAAGCCCACAGGAATCATATCTTCTTGTTTTTGATAATCCAACAACTCCGTTTAACCCATCTTTGTAGGAAGGATCCTTCAAGTTCATTCGCGATGGAAGTTGTTGTTCTTTTCTCCGTTCTTTTAATTCGATTGTCTCATTTCTTCCAGAGGCATTGTGTTGTTGCTCTCGTCAAGTATCATCCCATCTTGTCAAGCTCATGTTCATTTCTTTCTATTTTCCACCCGGAGTGCTGTCCAAATTCTTTCTCTTCCTTGTCTATCTTGTTTCAATCAGAATGGTTTCAATTCTTTCTTGCCCCTTGTGTCATTCTGCATGTCTTTGCAAACTTCAAGGTTCTCCTTGTGTTCCTGGATTCTATTCTCTACCAAAATGGTTTCAATTTCGTTCATCTCCATCGTGTCATTTCTTCAAGTTTTTCAACATCTCAAGGTTCTTTGGATTCACTCGTTTGTCCAAGAAGCAACTTTGTTTTACCACTTCCTCTTCTTCTCCATCTTCTCATTCCTAGATTTCGGGGCGAGATCTCTTGTAAGTGGGGGAGAATTGTAATGACCCGAGACCGATGCTCCAGATGCCTTCCAGTTATTTCGTTGTCGTCGTGTGTTTTATTTGTTTGTTGCATTCATGTAATAGCCCAAGAGTGATGCTCCAGATGCCTTCCAGTTATTTCATTGTTGTCGTGTGTTTTATTTGTTTGTTGCATTCATCATCACATCATTCGCATTGCATCGGCACTCCGTTGCCGTCATTGTTTTCAAAACTAGCATCCGCTCGTAGTTGCCGCTTCTTCCTTGTCTCTGTTGACCTCCTCTCAGATCAACCGGACCGCTCTCTTCTCTCTTGTCTTCTCCGTGGCCTTTTATCAGTCCCTTGTCTATGTCGACATCTCTCAGACCCCCTCGCGTGCGCATAAGAAAACATCCCCGAACCCGAACCGGGCTGTCGTTACTGATGGGTCCGGATTATCTCCGAACATCCCCAAAACATCTTCAGTTTATTTATTGGACTTCCCTAAGCTACTAATCTAGGACCGTTCGATTACGATCGGCGGGACGGATTAGCTCTAACCCTAACCCACTTGCTATATATAATCTATTCCTAGTCCATTTTGGATAACCCTAGAAATCCTCCCCCTTGTCCCATCGTGCCGCCGCCACTAGCTTGACCCCATCGACTCCCTCCTCGGGATCTCTCGATTCCTCTCAAACCTCCAGCCACAGCAACCACCACTCCACCTCGTCTTCAACACCGGGACAACCAACGCTCGCCCCTACCTCCTGCCCCCATCAACTCCATCCAGCCGGCAGCCTGCACGTCCTTCCTTTGATCCATCCTCGCGCACGCCTCCAGATCAAGCAGGAGGCTCGATCCCGAGCTCCTCAAGCCCTGCGCTGCCCCTGCCTCACACGCTCGTGCGCGAGCACGCATCGGAGGCGCTTGAGCTGGAGAGCCCCGTCCCCGAGCCTGTCCTCGCTCGCGCCCCGCCGTCTCCAGCCACCACGCGCCTCTGCTTGTGTCGCACCGCCGCAACCTCTTCTGCACCACGCTCATTGCCCTCTCCATCCGACCAGCCTCGCCGGTGAGCTCACCTCCAGTGCCCCGTCCTTCTCCACTCTCCTTTTTGTCCTCTGCTCTATGCTAACCTCGTCTTTCTCTCTCTTTTCCACTGTCGCGAGGAACCATGGCTGTCATCGTCGAAGCTCTGCTCCTTCCCCTGCCTCGCCCAGTCCGGCCATCCCCGATGTTTCCCGCCGCCGGCTCCCATCGCCGCATCTGCGTCGCTCCCAGGACCCGCCGCCGCGCCCGTTCCCAACCCCCACAACCATCTCCAGCTTTGCCTAGTTCATCTTAGCCGGAGTTCCGCTGGCTCCGCTCCTCTACATCGTCCCAGGGCGCTCGAACCTGCCTGCACCCGCGTCCAGGGAGTCAAGTCAACGCACGAATGCCTCATGTGTGGACCGCGACCAGCGGCAAGCCAGTGCCGCGTTGTTTCGGCCTCGCCCGCCGGCCCACCTCGTTTGGGCCCAAGGTGAGCGCCCCTCGATATCCTCCGCCCGGGCGCATCTTTGCTATCTATCGTCCATGCCACTGTTCCAGTTTCGGCCCATGCTATATTTTTTTCCTGCGGCGATTTGTCTAATTTCCAGGCAAAAACTATTTTGCAGCAAAACCCTCATTGTTCATGCATATCGTAACTCACAAACCGTGCATCGGATTAAAATGTTTTATATATGTAAAATGCTCAGATTTTCATGTACTTTCAAAGTATCCAACTTTCATCCATGTTTAAAATGTTTAAAATTTCTGTTTGCATTAATGACATGCTAAAATGGTTTATTTCATAACTAAATAACTATAGCCCTGAATTAAATAAATTTTATATGTAAATGGGGTAGAAAAATGTGTAAATTAACATGGTGCATTTTATTTTGATGTTTAACAATAATAAAATACAGTTTAGGGCAGAACAGTACCAAATTCGAAAAGTACATATGGGGATTTTCCGGAATTGTTGTTTGTAGTTTCCGGCCTTATTTTAACTTGCCTAAAAGGTAGTTTACATATGCTTCACCTCTTGCCATGTTAACCAACATTTAATATTATTGATTAGTTTAAATGAGAGTGAACTAAATATTTGAATGTGAAGTTTCATCAATATGCAACTCGTTGCATATTGAGCTTGTTACACTTGGTCATGCCATGCCTCTTTAAAATGGTCATGCATCATACTTGGTTGTGCACCATGCCATGTTTATTCTTGTTTGTTTACCGTGTTGTTTTCTTCTTTACGGTTGTGCTTCTTCTCGATAGTTCTGGTTATGTTGCGATTGTGAGGATTCGTTCGACTACGTTGGTTCGTCTACTTCATGGATTCGATCTTCTTCCTAGTGGGATTTCTGGCAAGATGATCATTACCTTGGATACCACTACTTTCTTTGCTTGCTAGTTGTCTCGATGCTATCACTATGTCACGCTACCTACCACTTGTTTATCAAGCCTCCCAAATTGCCATGATAATCCTCTAACCTTTCCACCATCCTAGCAAACCGTTGTTTGGATATATTACCGCTTTGCTTAGCCCCTCTTATAGCATTGCTAGTTGCAGGTGCAGTGTAGGTTGTTCCATGTTGGGACATGGATATCATGGGATATCACAATATCTCTTATTTAATTAATGCATTTATATACTTGGTAAAGGGTTAAAGGCTTAGCCTTTTGCCTAGTGTTTTGTTCCACTCTTGCCGCCCTAGTTTCTGTCATACCTGTGTTATGTTCCTTGATTTGCATTCCTTACATGATCGGGGTTTTTGGACCCCCCCCCCCCTTGAAAATTCGCTTTGAATAAAACTCTTCCAGCAAGGCCCAACTTTGGTTTTACCATTTGCCTAATAACAACTAAAACTTGCATAGGGACCGGCTAGCACCCCAGGATAATTAATCAACAACCCGGGCCAGTGCTCCTCGTGAGTGTTGGTCCAAAACGGGCGGCCCGAGGGGCCACCACGAGGAAACTCGAGGATTGGTTTTACTCGTAGCTTGTCCCATCCGATCGTGGCCTGAGACGAGATATGCGTGGCTCCTATCGGGGTATCGGCATGTCAGGAGGTCTTGCTGGTTTTGTTTTACCATCGTCGAAATGACTTGTGCACCAGGATTCCGAGCTTGATCGGGTTGTCTCAAGATTGAGGTTTTTCCTTAGCGGATCGTGAGAGTTTGTGATGGACTATGTTGGGCCACCCTTGCAAGGTTAAATATCTTTTTGAGAGCCATGCCCGCGGTTATGGGCGACTTGGAAATTTATAATATTCGGTTGTAGAGACCTTGCCACTAAACCCGAAATAAAATACACCAACTGCGTGTGTAACCGTGACCGTCTCTTTTCGAGGAAGTTCGGGAAGAGAACACGGTGGGGTTATGTTTGACTCGTAAGTAGTTCAGGAACACTTATTGATCATTACTTGTTTGCGATTGTTATGCTTAGTTTACTCTTCTTACTCTTGTACTCATAAGTTAGCCACCATACAAATGCTTAGTGCTTGCTGCAATCTCACCACTTACCTCACCACTTATCCATTTAATACCCATTAAGCTTTGCTAGTCTTGATACCCATGTTAATGGGATTGTTGAGTCCTCGTGGCTCACAGATTACTACAACAACAATTGCAAGTGCAGATAAAGCGATGCTTTGACATGAGAACGATGCTTGCTTGTTTTGGAGTTCTTCCCCTTCTTCTCCTTCTTCGATCAAGGGATAGGTTCCGGGTCGGGAGCCTGGGATTAGCAAGGTGGATGTCGATCTTCTTTTTAGTTTGGTTTCATCCATAGTCGGATCTTGCTATTTTGTATGATGATTGCTATGTATTGATGTATTGATGTATTCATGCTAGAGCTTGTGGTGAGTGTAAGCCTTTACCTTGTATTCTCATCTATTCAGTACATGGTATGTTGTAATGATATCCACCTTGCTATGCGCTCGAAATATGATTGCGCCCCAATCATGAATTGATCATGTGATTGGGATAGAATCGCATCTTGGGCACTACACTTCGCTCGTGGTCACCGTCCTCCGCACACACAACGACAGCGATCTTCGGGACGGAGGCCATCCCACGCAGGTGCTAGGTCTAAGAGGACGGCCTTGTCGTTAGTGTGTATTGTGTGACCTCGCTCGCCGACGACCAGTGTGTCAATGATGCATGTCCTTTTCTTCCCCGGCAGATCTATGACCACCGGCGAGGAGGGAGAGAGAGGGGCCACTGCCGTCTTTGTAGATCTGGAGAGAGTGATAGTGTGAGAAGCAAGTGGGCAGCCCGAGTGTCACACCCTGATTTTCATGCCACAACAATTAGGATTAATTAGGCATAAAGATTTGATACAACAAAAACTTTTCTGTTGATTTGGTCTCTGCTTTGATTTTGTGTCGTGGGAAAACACGGCCACCTATGGGGCCATCGGCCCCTTCTAGTTTGGCAAGGGGAAGGATGCATTGCACAAAGAGCGGAGGGTGCGGGGCAGCGCGACAGTGATCACACAAGCAGTTTTTACATAGGTTCAGGCCGCCGTGAGGCGTAAAACCCTAGTCCTGCTTTGGTGGATTGATGAGAGGACCGTGGTGGAGACGCAGCGCTATAGCCTGGCAAGGTCACCTCGGGGCAAGAGCAGCTATGCGCCTATGACTGTACTGGGGTTTGAATCCTTTCTAAGGTTGCCATGGCCCTCCTTTTATAGATCAAGGGGTCACCACAGTGGCAAATCAGTCATTGTGTAATGATTAGGTACCAAATAGTGCCATCATACCTAACTCTGCAGACTGGGCAGAGCACATTAAATGCGCCGCTTAGTGTCACATCGTAGTCTAGCCTGGCAAGCCTTGTCGTGCTGTTTTGCCACCTTCTCGCCTGCCTGCGTGACACCTCGCTGGACGAGTGTCGTTTGGAGGTGATTTCCTCTGGAAGTGGCTGCCACGTGCCAAATAGCAGCCACTTAGCATCTTGAGGGCTCGACACCACACCGATCAGTGACTTGCATTGCTGTGAGGTGCAGAGGTGGAGCCTTGGCGGGGTAATCCGCCCTCCGAGCCCTCGGCAAGCCTGCCGGGGCAATCTGGAGACTTGTCTTCGGGGCAACCTCGTCCCCGCCAGGCTCGCCTGCCCGGCAAGGCAGGTTTTTCCATTGTGGTGTTTTACTCCTTGGGTTGGTCTTGGTCTTCTTGATCCGCCCTTTGATTCCTCAAAGTGCTGATCTCTTCTGCTTGGCCTTGTCCTGGGTGTTGAGAGTTGTCAGACCGGAGGGGTGCTGTCCATGCACAAGTCAGAGTAAAACATACACCCTTGTTTGTGTACCCCGACAGAAGCCCCAGGGCCTAAGCCATACGTGTTGCTGGGCACATTGGGTTAGGCCCCAAACAATGCATGGACACATGGCGAGAGAACGCTGCGCGCGCAGCGGTTTGTCATGATGACCAGTCAATCCAACGTCCACTTCGTGTAATTACCGCGGGTAGTGGGTTCATGGGACTGCAGCTTCGTTCGCCTTGCCGTGTCCTGCTGGCCCTGGTGACGGTGGTCAGGGGGACCCTTCCGCCGCCCTCTTCACCATCACCTTTGTCCGTGCCTTCCCGACCTTGTTGGGCTCCTAGTCATGGTGCCCGACGGGGTCGGGCTGGGCTTCTGCCCAGGCACCCCTTTTGCCCTCTTCGCCTCCTGCCGTAGTGCCTAGGAGGGGAAGGACAAGAAAGGGATTACGGGGCACTTATCTTTTTTCAGTTTAAAATATGCAGGCATCGGCCAAACTTTAGTCTAAATAATGTAAACTTCTTTATCCATGTTTGTGTTCTGTAAAATCTGTACTTGCTTATCAGCATATTAATGAAAAAGACAAGCTTTGCCGGGCACTTGTGCATGTACTATCTCCATGTAGAGGTGAAATGCCTCTATACATTTAAGTAAACAAGTTTCTTTGGCAAGCTATCCTGCCGGTACCCTTAGTTTGTTGCCACGGGGCTAGGTCTGCCGGGCACAACCATAAAATAGGGACCAGCCCCCCACCGAGCCTCTTCCATCAAAGGCCACTGCGGCCACCCTGACTAAAGCAGCGTTCAAGTCAATGTCTAGGAGCACCTATGTTTCGAAGGTGGTGGGGTTTTCATATGCACAAGTCTGCTAATTACAGAACAAATATGGATAAGAAGGAGCTTATCTGTTTGGCTTGCCGGGGATCGTCACGTGGGCTCGTCTTCATTCCTCTTCTTCGGGACCAAGTCCACGGCAAGAATCCTAGAACTTAATGCAGATGAAAACAATAACACATGCGCCCTCTTCTATATGATCATGCTATGCTCATGATATGCTTATGCATGCATGCAAGTTTTGGGGCCCCCCAGTGCTTCGTTTATTTCTCTGCTGCTCAAGGTCTGCGCCTGGCTTTGTACAAGGGTTACATGCAACTTCGGCAAAGCTTGTACAAAAGGGTGGCTGCCGGGCAGGGCCTGACAGCCGCGCCTTACGGGTAGAACTTATGGAGATGCTCAATATTCCATGAGTTTTGCAATTGAATGCCATCTCTGGTCTCCAGATGGACTACGCCAGGTTAGGTGACTTGTACTACCCAGTAAGGGCCTTCCCACTTCGGCGTCAACTTGTTTGCACCCATGGCGGACTGAACGCGCCTAAGGACAAGGTCACCTTCCTCAAAACTCCAGGCATGAACCCTGCGGCTGTGATAGCGATGCAGTGCTTGTTGGTAGCGTGCCGCACGCGTAGCAGCCCATAGACAGTTCTCCTCAAGTAGCACAGCGTCGTCACGCCGGTGCTGTTCCTGTGCTACTTCATCGTAGGCAAGAACTCGAGGAGACCCGTATATGAGTTCTGTGGGGATAACTGCTTCTGCCCCATAGACTAGGGAGAAGGGAGTCTGCCCGGTAGCTCGATTTGGTGTCGTGCGGAGGGACCAAAGAACCACCGGTAGCTCGTCGATCCATCGCCTGCCGCACTTCTGCAGTCTATCAAAAGTTCTTGTCTTGAGACCTCACAGCACTTCAGCGTTCGCCCTCTTCGCTTGTCCATTGCTTCTGGGAAGGGCCACAGAGGCAAATGAAATCTTGCTTCCGAGGGCATGAAGGTATTGCATGAAGGCGCGGCTTGTGAATTGGGTGCCATTGTCGGTGATGATTCGGGCAGGTACCCCGAAGCGGCACAACAATCCTTTCAAGAACTTGATAGCTAACTGCATGGTCACCATTCTCATGGGCTCCACCTCCGGCCACTTTGTAAACTTGTCGATTGCGATGAACAAGAATTCAAAGCCCCTGGCAGCATAGGGGAAGGGACCTAGGATGTCGAGCCCCCAGACCAAAAATGGCCATGACAAAGGGATTGTTTGGAGAGCTTGAGCAGGCTGATGGATATTCTTGGAGTGCAACTGGCAGGCTTCACACTTGGTCACTAGCTCAATTTCATCTTGGAGGGCATTGGGCTAGTAGAAACCCTGCAGGAAAGCTTTCCCAACCAAGGCCCTTGATCCGATGTGGGAGCCACACATACCCTTGTGTATTTCTGCCAGCAGTTCCTTTCCTTCTTCCCAGCAAATGCACTTCAATTTCACACCGTTGGGCCTTCTTCTGTACAGCGTGTCGTCAACGAACTGATACATACAAGCCCTCCGGGCTACTCTTTCAGCTTCTTCTTGTTCTTCGGGAAGTTCTCCTGTTTGGAGGAAATGAACAATGTGACGTGCCCAAGTCGGAGCTCGGGGCTCGGCAACAAGGACTAGCGGCACCTCCTCATCCTCAGGAGCGCATGCCTCGACCGCAAAGACTGGTAATTCGGCAGGAGGGTGCAGCTCACTGATTGAAGGGGAGTTGTTCCCGCCAAGCCTTCTGTCAGAGGCTTTGGGAAGCTCTGCCAGGAGAGGCTTGCTGGAGTTCAATTTCCTCCTTTTGCTGGCCATTGTTGCCAGGAATACGGAGGGTTGAGTCAGATGGAGAACAAAAGTCCCTGGTTCCACGGGGAGTTTTTGGCGCAGCGCACTTTGACAGATGATCAACAATGCTGTTTTTCCGCACGTGGTACGTGCTCTGTTTTCAATCCGTCAAAGCGCTCCTCCAACTTTCTCACTTCCTTGACGTATGCCTCCATCAATGGGCTTTGGTAGTCCTTGTTGATTTGTCTCACCACCAGTTGTGAGTCTCTATGAATGATCAGCTTCTTGATTCCCAACTCTGTCGCAATCCTAAGCCCGGCAAGGAGCCCTTCATACTCTGAATTATTGTTGGTAGCCTCCTCTGGGGAAATGCATTTGAACGACGTACTTAAGGTGCTCCCCAGTGGGATCAACGAGAAGCACGCCAGCTCCTGCACCCTGTAGGGAGAAGGCGCCATCAAAATACATAATCCATTCTTGGGGCGCTTCCTTGCCAGGGATAACTGTTTCCAGTACTTCCTCAACAGCAGTTGGGCCCACGCCATGGCCTCCGAAGCAGTGCTCGGCATGGATGACGACGTAGACCATAGCGTTGCCTGGCTTCTGACGGTGCGAGTAGTAGCAGCGTCGTGCTCCTGTCGCCGTGAGCTAGTCGCCAGGGCTGCATGGAGGCGAGGTGGACGTGCTTGGGGATCGGCGGCTCCGTTAGGTGCATCAACTTGGCTAGCCCGTCCTGGGGGTGATGCTTGCCCTGTGGCCACACCCGCAGCGGGGGCGGTCAAAGGATTGCGGTTTGCCACAGGGCGAGCGTCACCGTTGTGGCCGCGTCCTTCGGCGGGGTGGAGAGGCATGGATGGAATGATCTCTCCTCCTGCACCTTGTGGAACGTGGCCGTCGGGATGTTGTTGGCGCTGTCCTTCTCCGGTGCCTCCTGTTCCCGTTTCGCCCACGGGGGAGGTGGTGACGACGCCGCCTGCGCTGGTCACGTCCCCCGCAGCGTCCACATCCCCATGCGCTCCCGTAGCCCCCACAGCATTGGCAGCCGCGCATGGAGAGGCCTTCGAGGTGGACGGGTGAGCTGCGGCACTGGTTTTCTTCTTGGGCGCCATGGATGATGAAGCTGTCGATGAAGAAAATGATGACGAAGATGACGCGCTGTGTACGCTCTTGGATTCGCACAAGCTCTTCCCCCTACCTGGTGTGCCAAAGATGTCGTGGGAAAACACGACCACCTATGGGGTCATCGGCCCCTTGTGGTTCAGCAAGGGGGAAGGATGCATTGCACAAAGAGCGGAGGGCGCGGGGCAGCACGACAGTGATCACACGGGCAGTTTTTACCCAGGTTCGGGCCGCCTACTCCTGCTTTGGTGGATTGATGAGAGGACCGTGGTGGAGACGCAACGCTCTAGCCCAGCAAGGTCGCCTCGGGGCGAGAGCAGCTACGTGTGTATGAGTGCACAGGCGTCCAAATCCTTTCTAAGGTTGCCATGGCCTTCCTTTTATAGATCAAGGTGTCACCACAGTGGAAAATCAGTCATTATGTACTGATTAGGTAGCAAAAAGTGCCATCATACCTAACTCTGCAGACAGGGCAGAGCGCATTAAATGCACCACTTAGTGTCACATCGTAGTCTAGCCCGGCAATCCTTGCCGTGCTATTTTTCCACCTTCTCGCCTGCCTGCGTGACACTTCACTGGACGAGTGTCGTTTGGAGGTGATTTGCTCTGGAAGTGGCCGCCACGTGCCAAATAGCGGCCACTTAGCATCTTGAGGGCTCGACACCGCACCGATCGGTGACTTGCGTTGCTGTAAGGTGGAGCGGTGGAGCCTTGGCGGGGTAATCCGCCCTCGATGCCCCCGGCAAGCCTGCCGGGGCAATCTGGAGACTTGTCTTTAGGGAAACCTCATCCCCACCAGGCTCGCCTGCCCGGCAAGGGCGGTTTTTCCATTGTGGTGTTTTACTCCTTGGGTTGGTCTTGGTCTTCTTTATCCGCCCTTTGATTCCTCAAAGAGCTAATCTCTTCTGCTTGGCCTTGTCCTGGGTGCTGAGAGTTGCCAGACCGAAGGGGTGCTGTCCGTGGACATGTCAGGGGAAAATATACACCCCTGTTTGTGTACCCCGACATTTGGGTTTTGTTGGTTGTTTGCAAGTGCTCTAAAAATCAAAATAAATCCTCCAACTCCTATACTTCTTTTCCCTGATCTGAAACTTTGCCCAATGTTCATACCATGTGTATAGGACATAAAAGTATTTTCTTACAAAAATAATTAGGTCAAAAAGTATTTTCTAAATTAGGTTTTCCAAAACCCCTGACTTCAGGCTTGAACTACAAGTACCTAAGTTGGGATGTCAAAAATGTTCCAAAAATTATATTTGAATCCTATTAGCCATAGAACACCCTAAAACCACAAAAATATTATTTTAAAAGGTATTTTTGCTATTTTATTTAAAGGCTTTTTCTTTAGGCCATAAATGGTCTTTAATAGGTTAAAATTATTTTAATGTTTCAAAAATATTTGAGAAAATTTAGGGAAGCTCAGTGGACATATATTGTCTGACGATGACATGTACCTAGGGTAGGGTCGTGGGCCTGACCTACATGCCTTCCCCAAGGACAATACACAAGAGGCCAAGACCTATGAAGACAGAAAGAAGAAACCGACTGGAATAACCTTAGAGTGTAATCCACTCGGTGGAAGATCGACTCAGATACCCCGGTTCCCCTCGGCCGTCACCATTCACTCGGAATACAAGAATCCACTCGGAGGACAGAAGACCTAGGGTCACCTCTGGATAGCAATGGTCAGGCGTTCACTCCAACACCTTAAAGGTCATTAAACACGGGCATTACCAGTAACGTTCGTAGCATTACTCTCTCGATTGAACCCTTGCGTAACTCAGGACTGCGAGGGGTCGGCGCACTATATATAAGCCACCCCTCCCTTCTGGCACAAGTGTTCGCACCCCCTGTAACTCAACACTCCAATCAACAAGCCACTGCGACACCGAGACGTAGGACTGTTACCACCTCTGAGAGGGGCCTGAACTCGTAAAACCGAGTGTACAACCTCGCCGTAGCTGGACTCTGCCCTCTCCTACGTACCCCCCATCTCTACTGTTAGATCCGTTCCCACGACAGTTGGCGCCCACCGTGGGGCAGACGTCTAAGCAACATTCAACGAGGTTGCAATTTTTTATCTCCATCGACATGGTTTTTGGCAGTGGATTGTCTTTGGGCCGCGAGATCCGTCTTGGCGCGCTCACTTTCGTCGCCGATGACTCGGCCTGGCTCCAGGAAGCTCCCCTCGATGTTGAGGCGCTCCCCATCCGCGGGGCGGCGCAATTCCACGCGAGTGCCTGCGGCGTCCTCTTGCGGCAGCCGTCGACCCAATATCGGTCGGCCCCGCTGGCGTCTTCCCTACCCACTGTTCGCTGTCGCAAGTGATCTGGTCGCTCGCGGCTCCAGCGATGGGTGAAGCATGCAGTGGCCCATCAGTCGGCCACTCCTCAGATCGCGGCAATCAAGCCCCATGAGTCCCTTTATGGTTTGTTTGATCTGTTGACTGGCCACTCGGATACTCTTTCTGAGTGCGAAAGCAATGATCCTGCGGCGGAAGTCCTCATGGTTGGTACCCAATGCAGCCCGCCAGGATTCCCCCGTGGTGGAGGCGATAGCGGTGGTCCGTCACATGGCAACGACGAGTACTATCCTCAAGATTCACTGCAGAGCAGAGAGAAGAGCTGCAGCGCCGAAATGATCAAGCTCTCCAGACCTCCATCATTGGGGAGACCCCCGAGGCTCAGGCCTTGGAGGTTATGCGCGTACCCACTCTGGCTGAGCGTGCACTCCTAGAGAATCTTCAGCAGTTACTCGACGACCATGCTCGCCGGCAATTCCCAAGTTCCAGTCGATGGCAACGGCAATTGTTCCCGACTGGACCTCGGGATGAGTGTTAGGTATACCGCACTCCGATCCAAAATGTTCCAACAGCTGCATGTATTGCAGATTTGATCCAGCCATCCTGTTCCGAGGCTGGTAGAGGCTTACAGCAGATTCGGGCACCGCTCAGGGTGTCTAGAGAGCAGAATTCAGCTGTTTCCCAATCGCGCAATAGGATTCACAGCAGGTCCATCATGGCGGACATAGTTCAGTCGGCACACAGCCCGAGATCGCCTCCACGGGCAGTTTGACCCTCGATACCACTGTGATGACCGCCGTCGAGTGCCTACGCCCCCTCCGAGGGGTGGTTCGTATGCGCCCCGGTGGTATGATGACACGCACCCGTACGGTGACGAGCGGAGGATTCCAGTCGACCCCCGAGAGCCCAGGTTTGATGCAAGGTTAGTCCTCGTTCAGGGCCTGGTTGATAGAGGCAGAGCTAACAGAGAAGGTCTGGACAGAGATCGCCCAAGTGGGAACAGAGCGTTCGTCTCTGGGCCCGAGTATTTTAGCAGAGCCATTCGAGCTGCTGAGATTTCTCCCAACTTCAGATTGGCTGCATGAGTGAGCAAGTTTACTGGTGAGTCAAAGCCAGACATGTGGTTGCAGGATTACCGAGTGGCAGTGTAGATTGGTGGAGGCAATGAAAAAGGGGCCATGAAGCATCTGCCCTTGATGCTTGAGGGCTCGGCCAGGGCCTGGTTGAATCAGTTGGCTCCTGGTAGCATATACTATTGGGAAGACTTGGCCCGAGTGTTTATCAAAACATTTGAAGGCACTTGCAAGCGACCCGCTGGGCTGTCCGAGTTGCAACATTGTGTCCAAAAGGCGAATGAAACTTTGAGGGATTACATCTAGCGTTGGACTACACTTCACCATTTGGTGGAGAATGTTTCAGAACACCAAGCAGTCTGCGCTTTCAAGGAAGGTGTATGGTACAGAGAGCTCACACTAAAATTTGGCCGCTCCAGGGCCATGACTCTGAACCAGATGATGGAGATAGCCACTCGGTACGCAAATGGTGAAGAGGAGGATCGACTCCATAATGGTAAATGAAAGGATACAAAACCTGATACTGGAGGCCGGAATCCCAGTCGGAAGCAAAAGCGCAAAGGTGAGGCCACAGGTCAGGCTGAAGCCGCAGAAGTGAATACACAAGGAAAGTTCAAGGGAAAGCCCAAGGGGCCAAGGATACCCAAAAAGATGAAGGATGAACTACCAAAGGATGAGGTTGAGGCACGTCAGATTGTCCGCAGATCCAAGGCTTTCACAGTGATAGGTGGACAGCTTTACAGGGAAAGTGTCACTTGCATTGCTCAACGATGTATTTCTCCAGAACAAGGTCAACTGAGTTTGGAAGAGATCCACTCGGGGACCTGTGGTCATCATGCTTCCTGTCGGACAATTGTGGCCAAAGCATACCGCGCCGGGTTTTACTGGCCACGGGCCAATGATGATGCAAAGGAAATGGTACAGCGATGTGAAGGGTGTCAGTTCTACGCAAACATGTCTCAGAAGCCCGCATCTGCTCTGAAGACCATTCCACTCATCTGGCAATTCACTGTATGGGGACTAGACCTGATTGGGCCCCTCAGGACTGGTAGGAGTGGCTTCACTCATGTGCTTGTAGCAGTCGACAAATTCACCAAGTGGATTGAAGCCAAGCCTATAAGAAGTTAGATTCAAGAACAACCATCAAGTTCTTGAAAGAATTGATATTCAGATATGGAGTTCCTCATAGTATTATCACAGATAATGGCCCAAACTTCTACTCGGAAGAATTCAGGAACTTCTGCGCCACCCAAGGCACTCGGGTAGACTACGCATCCATTGCGCACCTACAGTCAAATGGACAAGTTGAGAGGGCGAACGGTCTTATCCTCCAAGGACTAAAACCCAGACTCATGCGTGATCTGGAACATGCAGCTGGAGCCTGGGTGACTGAACTGGCATCTGTCCTATGGGGTTTGAGGATGACTCCAAATCGGTCGACTGATCGCACCCCTTTCTTCATGGTGTATGGAGCTGAAGCCGTGCTGCCGAGTGACCTCTTCCACAATACACCCCGAGTGGAGCTCTATTTGGAAGCACACGCAGAGCAGGCATGGCAGGATGCCGTGGATTTATTGGAAGAGGAGCTCGAGATGGCCCTGATTCGGTCGATTATCTATCAGCCAGATCTTCGTCAATTCCATGCCAGGAACGTCAGAGGTCGAGCATTTCAAGAAGGAGATCTTGTGCTCCGAGTGGATCAACGGCGACCTCACAAGCTTGCCCCCGCATGGGAAGGCCCCTTCATTGTCACCAAGGTGCTACACAACGGGGCCTACCACCTCTACAACCTCGCGAAGAAGATCGACGAGCCATGCTCCTGGAATGCAGATCTTCTCTGACGATTTTATACCTAACACTCGGAATGTCGAGAAGTAAAAAGTGCACTTTTTTAGATTGTTTATCCAGACATGACTCCCGCAGTCCTATGATGATTTCTCTCGCATAAGTGTGTGTTCAAAACCCCCAGCGGGTGACTTAGCTGCGAAACCTGCTTTCACCTAAGTTAAAAAACTACTACGAGTGAGAGCATCCCTCCCACTCGGGGGCTTAGCCGCGAGCCACTCCTCGCCTAAGTTAAAAACCTACTCTGAGTGAGAGCATCCCTCCCACTCGGGGGCTTAACCGCGAGAAAGTCCTCACCTAAGTTAAAAAACTCCTCCGAGTGAGAGCATCCCTCCCACTCGGGGGCTTAGCCGAGAGCCAGTCCTCGCCTAAGTTAAAAAACTACTCCGAGTGAGAGCATCCCTCCCACTCAGGGGCTTAGCCGCGAGCCAGTCCTCGCCTAAGTTAAAAAACTACTCCGAGTGAGAGCATCCCTCCCACTCGGGGGCTTAGCCACGAGCCAGTCCTCGCCTAAGTTCAAAAACTACTCTGAGTGGGAGCATCCCTCCCACTCGGGGGCTTAGCTGTGAGCCAGTCCTCACCTAAGTTAAAAAACTACTCCGAGTGAGAGCATCCCTCCCACTCGGGGGCTTAGCCATGAAACCTGCTTTCGCCTAAGTTAAAAAACTACTCCGAGTGAGAGCATCCCTCCCACTCGGGGGCTTAGCCGTGAGCCAGTCCTCGCCTAAGTTAAAAAACTACTCTGAGTGAGAGCATCCCTCCCACTCGGGGGCTTAGCCGCGAGCCAGTGCTCGCCTAAGTTAAAAAACTACTCCGAGTGAGAGCATCCCTCCCACTCAGGGGCTTACCCGCGACCCAGTTCTCGCCTAAGTCAAAAAACAACTCTGAGTGAGAGCATCCCTCCCACCCGGGGGCTTAGCCGCGAGCCAGTCCTCGCCTAAGTTAAAAACCTACTCCGAGTGAGAGCATCACTCTCACTCGGGGGCTTAGCCGCGAGCTAGTCCTCGCCTAAGTTAAAAAACTACTCGGAGTGAGAGCATCCCTCCCACTCGGGGGCTTAGCCGTGAGCCAGTATTTGCCTAAGTTAAAAAACTACTCCGAGTGAGAGCATCCCTCCCACTCGGGGACTTAACCGCGAGCTCGTCCTCTCCTAAGTTAAAAAACTACTCCGAGTGAGAGCATCCCTCCCACTCGGGGGCTTAGCCGCGAGCCCGTCCTCACCTAAGTTAACAAACTACTCCGAGTGAGAGCATCCCTCCCACTCGGGGGCTTAGCCGTGAGCCCGTCCTCACCTAAGTTAACAAACTACTCCGAGTGAGAGCATCCCTCCCACTCGGGGGCTTAGCCGTGAGCCCGTCCTCGCCTAAGTTAAAAAACTACTCCGAGTGAGAGCATCCCTCCCACTCGGGGACTTAGCCGCGAGCCCGTCCTCGCCTAAGTTAAAAAATCCGTTCACCAGAAGCGTGCTGAAAGCAGAAAAGCAATATTTGGATATGTCCATCAAGTTTGGAAATGGAAGCAAAAGTACTCGGGCAACGAGCCCGAACTAGTTTTACGATTACAGGATCACTCGGCATTCTGAGGCAAATAAATTTGGATCATGATGTTTTTCTCACTCGGCAGGAGGACTCGCGGGCTCAACAAAGGTGTCCAGATCAATGCCATCTGCAATCTGAGTGGCTACATCAATGAAGGTCTCCATGAAATCTTCAAATTGGAGCTTCTTTGTGTTTGCCACCTGAAGAGCCTTCAGTTTATCCTCCCTAGCCTCCTTGCAGTGGACACGAACAAGTGAGAGCGCCACATCGGCTCCACAGCGGGCGGCTTATTTCTTCCACGCTTGCACTCGACCAGGAATTTCATTGAGCCAAGTCATCAGTGACTCGAGGTCATTCTGAAGCGTATCCTCTGGCCACGGTTCCTTGTCAATCCTTGTCAGTGCAACCTTCAGTCGAGCAATGTACCCCAAGACACTGTCGAGACGAGCTTCAAGTCGTAGTACATTCATAGCGGCATCATCTTTGACGAGTGACTTGGTGGGGTCCAGACCTGGTTCAATTTGTTCTGTTTCTTGCTCAAAGTTCTGACAGAATTCTGCACAAAGAAGAAAGAAGGAGTGAACAATACTATTCTGACAAAAAATTTGACAATACTCTCAAGAGTTCACTCAGGCAGGGGAGAATACCTTCAAGCATGATGTACATCTTCTTCTCAAGGCCCCCAAAATATTCCTCCAGTTCATCCCTCTTCTGAGTGAGCTGGTCCACCTTGTCAGACAAGACGGTTTTCTCCTCCCTCAGCTGAGCATCTTCCTTCTTCGCCTCATCAATAGTGGTTTTTAGTGTCGCATTCTCCTCTTCGAGCTTACCGACTAAGGCTAGCTTCTTCTCAGCTACTTCAGTCTTCTACCGAGCCATCTTTTGCGCCCCTGCGAGTTCATTGTCTTTCCTCTCCAGTGCCTGTGTCATAGTGTCTAAAGAAATAACATTCTTCAGTCGTGCTTGGAGTTGTCGGTTTTCACTACGTACATCTGTTCGATTGGAGTCACTCGGTTCAAAGGACGAGAAAGAAGAAATGACAAAGCACACAGTCAGCAAAGTGTTACCTCCCATGGTCTTCACTTCATCCTGAGCCTCCTTCAGGTTCTTCTTGGCAAGTTCTAGATCCAGTTGGAGTTGGATCTTCTCCTTCTCCATGGCAACGTACTGAGTCCCAAGTTCACAAGATTTCTAAGATTGACAAAAAGACAATTCAGTCGACGAAGAGAAAGATTTCCAAAACATTTCCTCCACTTCCGAGTGGAGAAGAGCGAATCCATATCGCTGCCACCAAAAATATTCTAAGACCCCCGCCGAATCAAACATCCGACGTTGGTCTCAGCGACTACACCCAGTGGGTGCACTCAGCGTGCCCCCACTGGATCAGATTTCCACTCGACCTGATCCGATCGGTCCAAGTGAAGAGTTTCAAGCAAAGGCGTTCTCAGACCCCCGCCGAATCAAACATCCTACGGCGGTCTCGGGGACTACACCCAGTGGGTGCACTCAGCGTGCCCGCACTGGATCAACTTCCCACTCGGTGCGGCCTGATCGGTCCGAGTGGAAGGCCAAAAAAAAGAGGGGAAAAACGACTTGTTCTCAGACCCCCGCCGAATCAAACATTCGACGGCGGTCTCGGGGACTACACAAGTGGGTGCACTCGGCGTGCCCCCACTGGATAAGTTTCCACTTGGTACGGCCTGACTGATTCGAGTGAAGAGCTACAAGCAAAACAATATTCTAAGACCCCCGCCGAATCAAACATGCGACGGTGGTCTCGGGAACTACACCCAGTGGGTGCGCTTAGCGTGCCCCCACTGGATCGATTCCCCACTTGGTGCGGCCTGACCATTTCGAGTGGATGGAATGTGGAATAAAAGAAAACACCCACTGGGTGTACAGATTCAACAGAATCAAGACGCAAAAAATTCAATCGGAAATCAACTTACTATCTCACTTACTCGGACATTCGCTTAAAGGGCTGTGCTGGCGTCATAAGCTAGCTTGCTGCTTTCATATACCTCCTTCAGGCGCTGCATCATCAAGCCGGCCTGGATCATAGCCTCCTTGCTGGCCCCGGTCTGGTCCTCTAGGACATGGTGCAGATTGAATACAGTCGACGATGGAGCTGATGATACAATCGGAATGATCAGCGCTTGAGTCTGGTCAGCAAGTCCAGAGGTTGGAAGAGTTGATACCAACGGCAGAGCAGTCAACAGTGGAGCAGTAGAGATAGCGCCAGTCTGAGAAAAACCACCAGGTTCTTGAAAAGCATGTTTAGGTGGCGTACGAGATGTCTGGCCTGAAGGCGTTTTTCTAGCATGGCTTCGTGAGGAAGTCGGACTGCGTCTTCATCCTGTGCTTCTTGGAGGTTCCTCCTCGTCATCGTCTGGGAGAGTGATGACATTGGTTGGCGCTACAGTCACCCGACAGTCAGATCAATCGACCGCCAGAGCAAATAGCAAGAGAGAGCAAGATGTGAGTTGATCATACCTGCCCGGGAAGTTGCTACGTCTGTAGTCTCTGCGTCTGCGCGCTCGCCATCAATCTCCATTTGGGACGTTACAGAGGTAGCCGCCCTGGGATTCAGAATTCCACTCGGTCAGCAAAATCATAAAGGTCTGCGAGAATAAGACAGAAACTGAAACGATTTGCAACAAAAGCACTTACGTCGAAGCAATAGGCACAGCAACCTTGATCCTGGGCAAAGCCTTCCGAGGTTTAGGTGGAACGACCTTGGCTTGTTTAGCAGTCATCTCGGTCGGGTCAGGGGTTGGCGTCCAAGTGCGCTTCTGGGTCCTGGCACTCGATACCTCAGTTTTACCCTACACAACCACAGGATCTTGTGTCTGCTTGGTACGGCGCTCGGTGCGTGGTGTCGACTCGACTTCTTCACTGTTATCAGAGTCGTCATTGTCGTCTTCACTATCGTCGGCATACTCAATATCAGCGCACCCGCCCTCGCTTTCTGCTCCTTTGATGAGTTGTTCCCCATTCGGCATGGGCGAGTACATCTTCGTGAAGGCCTGCAAAACACAAACACCCAAGTCAGTTGGTTTTCAATAATTTTACACAGTGAAGCAAAGGAAAACAAACACTCGACAAAAGTGAGCTTCACCTCTCCCGGGGGGTGCTACGAGTCGAAGGGCAGAATTTGCTTGGCCCCGTGCGGGTTGTCACGGGCCCCAGTGATGCTCCTGAGCCACTGCGCCACCGTCTCTTCATTGACTTCCTCCGGGTGGGTCTGAGTGGAGTCATCTGCACCTGAATATAACCACATGGGATGGTCGCGAGCTTGAAGGGGCTGGATGCGTCGACTAAGAAATGCCTCCAACAGGTCCAAGCCCGTCACTCCACCCTGGATCAACTCAACCACAGATTCCACTAGAATCACTACCTCAGCTTTCTTATCCTCGTCAACAGTCAGTGAGCGAGGGGAATGGGCTCTGTCCAACGTGAAGGGAGGAAGACCAGTCGACGAGCCAGGAGTGGGAACATCTTTGCACTAGAACCAAGTCGACACCCAACGACGAACTGACTCGGGAAAAGTAATGGCTGGAAAAGCACTCCTACCTCTCATGTGGATTCCCAAGCCCCCACAGAACTGAATCACATGGGTCCTCGAATCACTCGAATTCGCCTTTTTAACCGACTGAGAACGGCATGTGAAGATGTGTTTGAACAAGCTCCAATGAGGACGACACCCCATGAAATTTTCACACATGGACACATAGGCTGCTAAGTACGAGATGGTGTTCGGAGGAAAATGGTGGATTTGGGCACTGAAGAAGTTCATAAAATTGCAGAAAAGTAGACGAGGGGGCAGAGAAAACCCTCTCTCCACGTGGGTGAGGAGGAGAACTCGCTCGTCGGGTTGAGGTTGTGGCTCGTTCTCCCTCCTCGGCACTCTCCATGAGCCAGGCACCATGAGGCCATCGGTCTGGAGATCCTCAAGATCCGTCTGCCTGACGATCGAGCGGATCCAATCGCCCTGGATCCAGCCCGGTGGCAGAGCGGCCCGGGAGCCCGTTGCCTTCTTCCCTCCGCCTCCCTTCTTGGCGCACTCAAGTGCCTTCGTCTTGTCCTTCACCATCTCCGTGGTGGTCGACGAGGCGAGCGCGGCGGCACTATGCTGAAGGAGGTGAGGCAGAGAGGCGGAGAAGAAAGGGGAAAAATGGTGGACACTGTTGCACGCACCAGCTGCATCGACTTTTATACCCGCGTGACCGAGTGGCTGACCTGTGGGCCCGTCCGATCCCAACGCATCCCACAACTGACGCCAGCCCGATACGTGGCAGAAAAGGTGGAGCAAAGATCGAGGAGCCCCTCCCCACTTGCCCCGCTTATCGTGCTGCGTCCGGCCCGCGCGCTTCTCCAAATTTTGAATCCCGCAAAATCCAGGCCAGCAAATTAGTCGATCGCGCCGAGGATATCCAAATCCAACCTGCCTGATGCTATGCTACTTATTTCACTCGGATATTCATGAAGCCGGAATCGATCAAGGTGACTGTCGGAGGCTTTAAAGACTTGCGTACTGTTGAACCTCCAAGAAGGTGTCTCAGAGACATTGAGTCGGCTCGAAGTCAATTTCAATCCTTCTTCACTTGGTCCTCGATCCATTCGGGGGCTAATGACGATGACATGTACCTAGGGTAGGGTCATGGGCCTGACCTACATGCCCTCCCCAAGGACACTACACAAGAGGCCAAGACCTATGAAGATAAAAAGAAGATACCGATTGGAATCACCTCAGAGTGCAATCCACTCGGCGGAAGATCCACTCGGATACCACGGTTCCACTCGACCGTCACCATTCACTCGGAATACAAGAATCCACTCGGAGGACAGAAGACCTAGGGTCACCTCTGGATAGCAACGGTCAGGCGTTCACTCTGACATCTTAAAGGTCATTAAACACGGGCATTACCAGTAACGTTCATAGCATTACTCTCTCGATTGAACCCTTGTGTAACTCAGGACTGCGAAGGGTCGGCGCACTCTATATAAGCCACCCCTCCCCTGTGGCACAAGGGTTCGGACCCCCTGTAACTCAACACTCCAATCAACAAGCCTCCGCGGCACCGAGACGTAGGTCTGTTACCTCCTACGAGAGGGGCCTGAACTCGTAAAACCGAGTGTACAACCTCGCCGTAGCTGGACTCTGCCCTCTCCTACGTACCCCCCATCTCTACTGTCAGATCTGTTCCCACGACATTGTCCATATATATGAGTTTCAACACATTGTCATGACCAAAATATTGGTCAAATCCCTCAAAAACCCTTTCTGGACATTTCATGCTTTTGAAATGTTTACAAAGGAAATATTCTCCATTAAATCCAGTAAAATTCTACCATGTCACAAATGACATAGTTGACGACCCTGCCAAGTCTCATGTGTGGAGAACAATATAGCCCCATCAAACCTTCTCAAAACCATTTGTGTCCTTTTCCAAGTTTGAATAACTTGGCACTACCAAACATGTCCAAATGTAATCAAACTTGGTACACATTCTAAAATGGTCTAATAAATCATGTAGACCAAGTGGAAAAAGTTGGAGAACAAATTAACTTGATCAAAGCTTGTTAAAACCATCTCTGTCCAGAAACAAATTTGAGCAACTCTTTATTGCCAACTGTCTCCTTTTGATCCCAAATTTTGTGGACATGCTCTAATGCCCAAATTATGACACTACACCAAGTGGTGCATCAAGCAGAATAGATTTGCATAGCAAGATCTCAAAAAACCCATTTCTGTTGATTCCTAGGGTTTACAAAAGTTATATTGGCCACTTTCTCCATTTGATCTCAAAATTTGTGGGCATTACTAATCTGTGATTCCACTCACTCATGTTAAATATCATGGAAAGGGGAATATTTTTACTAGCTCAAACAACCATCAAACTCCTTCTGCCATAATTTTGTGATCAACATTTGGGGCACCAAATGGGTTCTCCTTGAGCCACAATTTTTACCACAGCATGTCCTAGTACCCCTCTACTACTGGCAAAAGTTGCATGGCCTCAACTCAATTATTTGGGGGTGAGAACCTCATTTTCCCTCTCTGGACAACATCATTCCCACTCTCTCTCAACCCCCTCTCTACTCCAGTGGCTCCCCAGGGCATCCAATGCCATTTCCACGTTGTTTACTCCCTCCTAGAGCTCCAGACACAAGTAGCCACGCCCATGACGCAAAAATCACGCGAATGCCGGCCAGAGTCGCGCTCTCGAGCGCCTAGTAGGGCGTTCGACCGTTGACGCCGTGTCCCCCGACCACCTCGAGCCTTTCCCTCGTGCCAGTAGAGGTCCTCGACATCCGCAACGTGACAGCCGTGCAGGTTCCCTGCTCTCTCCCTCTCTCTCACCTCCTGCGGCGCATGCCCAGAGCCGCCCGGCTCAACCTATGCACACGCGAGCCCGTAGCTCCACCCGGAGCTTGCCCCGCTCTCTCTCCCTTCCCTGCACCCAGCAACACCCCCACGAGCGCCGCAGACAGCCCCGAGCTTCCTTCCATGGCCACCACGGCCATTTCCGAGGGCGCCCGTAGGACGCGTCCAGGGTGAGCAGTGGCATCGCCATATAAGGCCGCCCTTGGCCTCCCTCTGGAGTCCCTTTGCTCTCTCTCCCTCCCAGCGACCTCCTCAACCAAACCTACTCATCCTCCTGTGCCTCCCAGCTCCTCCTACCACCACATGGCCGCTGCTTCGGCTCGCTCGAATTTGAGCAACACCGAGCTCACCTCCCTCCAATTCAAACACCCAAAAGGGCTACCCGTAGTCTGGCGATCCTCCCCACCTCCTCAAACCGTCGCGAGGACGCCCATAACCGGCGCCACTGATGGCCGACGGCCTCCCCCGCCATCATCAAAGCAGCGGTTACCTTGGTCCCCTGCGGTGGTCGTGTCCTACCCCAGCGGATGCTCCGCTCCGCGCTAAGCTCGCCCATAGGCGGAGCACCGTGGGAGATGGCTGGAGGCGGTGGCTATCACCGGACGAGCACCAGAGTGCGCCCTGCCTCCCCTCCTCTGTGTCGAGCGAGAGGTAGAGGATGACCGCCCCGCCAGCTGGCATGGGCCCCGCCTGTCAGCGGCAGTGGCGGCCCAGCCGGCCCACCGGTCGGGTTAAGTGGAGACGGCTTTGCCCTGATCCGCTTGCCCCGCTGGGTGGCGCCCTCCCGTAATGCGCCTTCGACGTCGCCCATTTTGCACGCGTGGATGCGCTGATGGGCCGGCCCAGTGGCGCCGTGCTGCTAAGCATCGCCCAATGCGCGCTGCTGCCTCCACAGATCCAGCCTGATTTGGTAATTTCCTTTTCTTTTCTTTTTTTGGAAAACTTGTAAAATCCATAAAGAATTCAAATAAAGTCCAAATATGATGATTCAAATTTCTAGTGACTCCATAAATCATGCTCTATCACATGATGCAATTTGCACATTTTTCCAGAAACTTTCTCTTCACAAATATTTATCAAATCCCATTTTTACCATTTCTATGATAAACTTTAGAAATTCACAGAGAGCCCATTTTTCATCCAAATGCCATGATTCTAGTTTCTAGATGCATCTAAGTTCATAACTAAGGTTATGAACATTTTTCTCAATACTTTATGTGCCACACAAAATAATGAGCCATTTCTTCATATTTTTCATCTTTGCAAATTCATAGGAAATTCATTTAAACTCCAAATCTAGTGAAACCAACTCCTAGATGCTTCTAAAATCATGATTCTTAAATGGGTGCCCTTACTCATTCTTCAAAAATATATTTCTGTATACTCCTTGCAGATCCATTAAATCCCTTGATTCCATCATATTGAAATGTTCAAAAATATCTACTAATCCAAATCGAATGAAACCACTCTGGATATTTTTCATATAACCAGAGAAGTCCTAGAAAAGTCAAATTCAAATTTTTAGAGCACTTTTATTCTTGCATTGTTGTGTTGCTTATTATGATTGCTTTCCACGATAGTTGACAAAGTAAACAGAGTACTCATAGATGGACTAGAAGGATTGAAGACTTTGCGGAGCCAGGCAAGCTACCCTTTGACCATGATGCACCCTCTTTTGTTCATCGAATAAATTCCGTATGCGTGATGATGAATTTTCTATGCATGTTGCATTGATGCACCATCCGTTGACACTTGCATGATTCGTAGCTCTTTTTTGTGCTTAGAGATATGATGGTGAACTATAGTTGTTGATGCATGAACCTGCATAAGTTTCATGAATACCACCTTGAGATATATCTTTCGAAAAGCCCCAAAGTGTGCCACTAATGCCCTTTGGAGATGATGATGAGCTAGGTCACTACTTGATTGAGGAGAAGTGTACCGAGGTTAGTTGGATGTGTTGTTGCCAGAAATGGATTAGATTTAAGACTTGTTGACCGTCCCAACCAAACATGCGCAACCACTCTACCCTTATATGGGAAAGGGCAGTATTGATTACCTTGTTCGTGCTAGCATGGATGCCCGCATTACTAGTGACGGGAGTGGCGTGGTCACTCTCGGGATGGGGTCGTGCTTGGATAGGCGGCCATGACTGTTTTTATAGGGCACCAGACAAACCGTTCGTACTTCCGTGCGGGGTTATGTGATATGTTTGGAGCGAGGCTCGAGAGACAATGATAAAATTTTGAGAATGTTTGGCACGGGGGCTGTTACCAATCGAGTGGACTCTATGTTAGTCACCACTATGGAAAGGTAGTGATCGGGTGCTTACCCTGGGTACTTTAGGTATCGCGGGCCGTGGATGACACGGAAGTTCCCCGGATCTTGTGGGTAAAGTGTGCAACCTCTGCAGAGTGTCAAACTATTCGAATAGCCCTGTCCACGGTCAAGGATAGTTGGGTGGTGCTGCTTAGACTATGTCCATAAGTTTCTAAAAAACAACACGGATTGGGAATATTATTGATGATGTGAATCGTGAGGAAGGTCACGATGGAATTGAGAAGGAGTTGTGGATAACTCTCTCGCTTTGTTGATATCTGTAACCTCTTGTGGCATGTTGGAGACACATGCATGACCCCTAAAAAGGTATTGATCATACTTGCATGATGAAAACTAGCATTCCCTGAAATTCCCACCTAGAATTCAAACCATGCATATTTATCTTGTTATCATTCATGGGTTGCTTGCGAGTACATTCAAACATACTCACTGGCTTGTCCATGGCTATTTACTTGGCCAAGCCTGATAGAGCAGGTATACGAAGAAGAGTTCTTTGGTGAAGATCATGCGAGCTAGGATGCTTTCCCAGTCAGAATGCCTGTAGGGTTAAGGCAGAAAGCATGGGTCCTAGTTATCGACGAAGGTTTCCGCTGCGATGATTTATTCAAGACTTGACCATAATGGTCATATTTATGTAAGACAATAAGTAATGCATGTAAACTCTTGATATTCAGTCTGTGGTGTACAGTGAGCATTGATCCTTGGGATCACTGTGCACGTGTAACCGGTGGCTTCGACCGTATGAGTCGGGGTCCCCACAGAGCTGGTATCAGAGCCATCCTGATTGTAGGAAGCCTTAGTTAGCATGGTCGTCAGTTAGGGCAAAACTATTTTCAAAACTATCATTGTTTTCAATAATTGTCTCTACTTCTCTCCTTTTCTGAGTTTTTCCAAACCCACTGCACCTAAGATTGTTTTCTCCTTATTAACCTCTCCCTTTCAAAACTCTTGTAAATGGCCGTTAAACTAGAAGACCTCCTGACTACCGAATTTCCCGTGCTTCTCTATGATAGCCTCTAGAAGTGCAAGTTTAACCATGCCCCACTTTCACTTACCATGAGCATTGGATCGATGACACCAAGACGAAGTACCATATGGAATTAGTCATGAAGGCAAAGGACTCCTCGATAAGTTGGTTCTTCAAGTGACCCCTAGAGGGCGACATTGGTTCTCGTCGTCCACACAGCAACACCAATTGACGGTAAAGGATCACCTAGGCTCTTCACCACACCACAAACAAGAAACACCGTGTTGAGATCCTCCAATCCCCCACTCCCTCAAGAGACAAAGAAGCTCAGATGAATGACGTCGAAGAGGAAGACCCAGAAGAGCCAGAATATGCGACCGAGCATTCCACCACTTAGGCACCGTTCGAGACTAGGATATGCCAGTTCGTAAACCCTAAGGTAGGATAGGTCGTGTATCCCGTATGCGAAGTTGAGTCCTTAAAATGGTTTAGATGAAACCATGCTTTGGTTGTGATTGTTTTTGCGTTTTGATGGGAGTCGCACTTTCCCTCTTGGAACACGACTACATCACCTATTTGGTTTTTTTGTGTGATGTGTTTTGCCCTTTTGGCCCTTGTTTAAATTAAACATGCATAGTATCAACCCCCTTACTAGGCACATCCCCCCATCCGCTTTGTTTTTCCCTTTTGACCACCTCGATCATGAGCCCTCGACTACTCCGCAAGGATGTCAGTCGTGACCACACTAACATCGCTAATCGACAAGGAACAGGAGCTTCTGCCCAGACACAAGTCAGCCAGGACCAGGCCCAGAGTCAAGCTCCACCATAATCTCTTCCAAAAGAATGTGATCATAGCTTAGCTTCCCCAAGCCTACCAAGAGGAGCGCCAAGGCAACACTGTAGTCCTCCCAGATGATTGCTCAAGATGTTGCCAACAGCTCGCAGCAAGCAAGAAGATGAGGAGGATTGTTACATCTGGCGGAATTCAAGGAGCATGCATCTCCATCCTTCATCAAGACTACTAAACCTTGAGCCGGGGTAGCTCCTTGCAAACCCTGTTTTCTTAAGATCACAAGGATGGGCGAGGTCTTAGGAATGGATTGGCTCATCAAGCATCAAGCATCTATGACCAAGGAATCGAAGTTAAGTTTGCCTCCATCCCCTCCTCTCCTTAGGTCACCCAATTCAACAGCCTGGCAGAAGTTGGATTCTTGGGTCATGTCCTGACGGAAGAAGGATTGCCGGTAGACCCTGCAAAGATTGATGTTGTGACCTAGTGACAATCCCCAACCACTGTCAAGTAGGTTGGAAGCTTCCTAGGACTCGTGGGATATTACCGCAAATTCGTAGGGGATTCTCCAGTATTGCCCGACCAATGACTCAGCTCCTGAAGAAAGACAAGAAGTTCGAATGGACGCCCAAGTGTGAAGAGAGCTTCCAAGAGCTCAAGAAGAGATTGACCACTGCCCCAGTTCTGGCAACACCGAATATTCACAAGGAGCTGTGATATACTGTGATGCCTCTCTAACCGGACTGCGAAGCGTTCTGATGCAACAAGGCAGAGTCGTAGCCTATCTTTCAAGGTGGTTGTGGCCTCATGAGGAAAACTATGCAACTCATGATCTTGAGCTAGCAGCATTGGTTCATGCCCTGAAGACATGGCGACATCACCTTCTAGGGAAGCAGTGAGAGATATACATAGATCACAAGAGTCTGAAGTATATTTTCCCTCAAAAAGAATTGAACATGAGGCAAAGAAGATGGCTGGAATTGATCAAGGATTACGACCTCAGTGTTCAATACCACCCTAGGAAGGCCAACGTGGTAGCAAACGCCTTAAGAGGAAAGGCTTGCTCCATGAATGCCATGATCAAAGAAATGCAGCCAACTCTGTTTGAGGAGCTGGAACAATTTGGCTTGGAGTTGGCCACGTATGGATACCTAGCTAACCTGGAAGTCAAGCCTACCCTGATGAACGACATCAAGGAAGCCCAAAAAGGACATTAAAGGACAAAGGCGTCGAGAGGAATATGAAGCAAGGCAAGGCCCCAGGATTCTCTGAAGGCGATCAAGGAGATTGTGTCAGATCAAGGTACCAAGTTTACCTCGATGTTCTAGAAGAAATTCCAAGAAGCCATGGGAACCAAGTTGTCCTTCAGTACAGCTTTCCACCCGCAGACCGGAGATCAGTCAGAGCGAGTAAAACAGATACTCGAAGACATGCTCCGAGCTTGTGTCCTAGCATATGGAGCTAAGTGGGATGGTTGCCTCCCTTTTGCCGAATTCTCTCATAACAACAATTATTAGTCAAGCCTCCAAATGGCACCAATTGAGGTGTTGTATGGACGCAAGTGTCGCACACCCCTCAATTGGTCGGAGACCGGAGAAGGTTTAGCTTTGGACCAGATGTTCTCCGCGAAGACAAAGAGCAAGTTCAGCTAATCCAAGAACGACTGAAGACCGCCAAGTCAAGACAGAAGAGCTATGCTAAAACCCGTCAGAGGGAAGTAAACTTCACTGTAGGAGACCATGTGCACCTACGGGTCACACCTCTCAAGGGAACAAAGCATTTCCACATCAAAAGGGAAGTTCGCACGAAGATCTATTGGCCCCTTCAAGATCACCACAAGACAAGGAGAAGTTGCTTGCCAACTGGAGCCACCACCAGAACTATCCGATGTACACAACATTTTCCATGTATCACGACTCCGGAAGTGTCCCCAAGTTCCTGACAAGCCCAATCTCTACAAGGACATCGATCACCAGGCCATCGACCTTCAGCCTGACCTGACCTACCGCAAGAGACTCGTTCACATTTTGGATGAAGCAGAATGGCGTACCCAAAGCCACACTATCAAGTACTTCAAAGTTCCGTAGAGCAACAACAAGGAAGGAGAAGCAACATGGGAACGTGAAGACTACCCCAGATCCAAGTTTTTGTACTCCTTTCCGCACCTAGTTTGGGAATCTCGGGGACGAGATTCTTGTAAGGGGGGTAGGTCTGTCACACCCTCATTTTCATCCCACAACAATTAGGATTAATTAGGCATAAAAATTTGATCCAACTAAAACTTTTCTGTTGATTTGGTCTCTGCTTTGATTTGGGTTTTGTTGGTTGTTTGCAAGTGCTCTAAAAATCAAAATAAATCCTCCAACTCCTATACTTCTTTTCCCTGATCTGAAACTTTACCCAATGTTCATGCCATGTTTATAAGACATAAAACTATTTTCTTACAAAAATAATTTGCCAAAAAGTATTTTCTAAATTAGGTTTTCCAAAACCCCCTGACTTCAGGCTTGAACTACAAGTACCTAAGTTGGGATGTCAAAAATGTTCCAAAAATTATATTTGAATCCTATTAGCCATAGAACACCCTAAAACCACAATATTTTAAAAGTTATTTTGCTATTTTATTTAAAGGCTTTTTCTTTAGGCCAGAAATGGTCTTTAATAGGTTAAAATTATTTTAATGTTTCAAAAATATTTGAGAAAATTTAGGGAAGCTCAGTGGACATATATTGTCCATATATATGAGTTTCAACACATGGTCATGACCAAAATATTGGTCAAATCCCTCAAAAACCCTTTCTGGACATTTCAAGCTTTCGAAATGTTTACAAAGGAAATGTTCTACATTAAATCCAGGAAATTTCTACCATGTCACAAATGACATACTTGATGACCCTGCCAAGTCTCATGTCATGGAGAACAATATAGCCCCATCAAACCTTCTCAAAATCATTTCTGTCCTTTTCCAAGTTTGAACAACTTGGCACTACCAAACATGTCCAAATGTTCTCAAACTTGGTACACATTCTAAAATGGTCTAATAACTCAAGTAGACCAAGTGGAAAAAGTTGGAGAACAAGTTAACTTGATCAAAGCTTGTCAAAACCATCTCTGTCCAGAACCAAATTTGAGCAACTCTTCATTGCCAACTGTCTCTTTTTGATCCCAAATTTTGTGGGCATGCTCTAATGCCCAAATTATGATACTACAACAAGTGGTGCATCAAGGAGAATAGATTTGCATAGGAAGATCTCAGAAAATCCATTTTTGTTGATTCCTTGGGTTTACAAAAGTTACATTAGCCACTTTCTCCATTTGATCTCAAAATTTGTGGGCATCACTAATGTGTGATTCCACTCACTCCTGTTAAATATCATGGCAAGGGGAATCTTTTTACTAGCTTAAACCACCATCAAACACATTCTGCCATAATTTTGTGATCAACATTTGGGGCACCAAATGGGTTCTCCTTGAGCCACAATTTTTAGCGCAGCATGTCCTAGTACCCCTCTACTACTAGCAAATGTTGCATGGCCTCCGCTCAATTATTTGGCGGTGAGAACCTCATTTTCCCTCTTTGGACAGCATCATTCCCACTCTCTCTCAACCCCCTCTCTCCTTCAGTGGCTCCCCAAGGCATCCAATGCCATTTCCACTTTGTTTACCGCCTACTAGAGCTCCCAGACACAAGTGGCCACGCCCATGACGCAAAAGTCACGCAGATGCCGGCCAGAGTCGCGCTCTGGAGCGCCTGGCAGGGCGTTCGACCGTTGACGCCTAGTCCCCCGACCACCTCGAGCCTCCCGTCTCGCAGTCGAGGCCCTTGACGTCCGCAACGCGACAGCCGTGTAGGCCCCCTCCTCTCTCCCTCTCTCTCTCACCTCCTGCGACGCGTGCCAAGAGCCGCCCAGCTCGGCCAATGCGCACGCAAGCCCGTGGCACCACCCGAAGCTCGCCCCGCTCTCTCTCCCTTCCCTGCACCCAGCACCACCCCCACTAGCGCCGCAGACAGCCCCGAGCCTCCTCCCATGGCCACCACGGCCATTTCCACGGGCGCCCGTAGGACGCGTCCATGGTGAGCCATGGCCTCGCCATATAAGGCCGCGCCAGGCCTCCCTCTAGAGCCCCTTTACTCTCTCTTGCTCCCAGCGACCTCCTTGACCAACCTACTCCTCCTCCCATCCCTCCCTCCTCCTCCTACCATCGCATGGCCGCCGCTTTATCTCGCTCAAATTCGAGCAATGCCGAGCTCACCTCCCTCCAATTCCACCACCCAAAATGGCTCCCTGTAGTCTGGCGATCCTCCCCACCTCCTCAAACCATCGCCAGGATGCCCGAACGCTAGAGGCACGGACGGCCGATGGCCTCTCCCGCCATCATCAAAGCAGCGGTCACCTCGATCCTCTCCGTTGCCGTGACCTACCCCAGCGGATGCTTCGCTCCGCGCTGAGCTCGCCCATAGGCGGAGCGCCGCGGGAGATGGCCAGAGGCACCGGCTATCGCCGGACGAGCGCTGGCATGTGCTCTGCCTCCCCTCCTCTGCTTCAAGCGAGATGTAGAGGCTGATCGCCCCGCCAGCTGGCATGGGCCCCGCCTGTCAGTGGCAGTGGCGGCCGAGCCGGCCCACCGGTCGGGTTAGGTGGAGACGGCTTCGCCCTGATCCGCTTGCCCCGCTGGGTGGCGCCCTCCCGTAATCCGCCTTCGATGTCACCCCTTTTGCCTACGTGGCCACGCTGCTGGGCCGACCCAGGGGCGCCCAGCTGCTAAGCCTCACCCAATGCGCGCTGCTGCCTCCCCAGATCCAGCCCGATTTGGTAATTTCCTTTTCTTTACTTTTTCTGGAAAACTTGTAAAATATGTAAATAATTGAAATAAAGTCCAAATATGATGATTCAAAACTCTAGTGACTCCATAAATCATGCTCTATCACATGGTGCAATTTGCACATTTTTCCAGAAACTTTCTCTTCACAAATATTTATCAAATCCCATTTTTACCATTTTTGTGATAAACTTTAGAAATTCACAGAGAGCCCATTTTTCATCCAAATGCCATGATTCTAGTTTCTAGATGCATCTAAGTTCATAACTTAGGTTATGAACATTTTTCTCAATACTTTATGTGCCACACAAAATAATGAGCCATTTCTTCATATTTTTCATCTTTGCAAATTCATAGGAAATTCATTTGAACTTCAAATCTAGTGAAACCAACTCCTAGATGCTTCTAAAATCATGCTTGTTAAATGGGTGCCCTTACTCCTTTTTCAAAAATATATTTCTATATACTCCTTGCAGATCCATTAAATCCCTTGATTCCATATATTGAAATGTTCAAAAATATCTACTAATCCAAATCCAATGAAACCACTATGGATATTTTTCATATAACCAGAGAAGTCCTAGAAAAGTCAAATTCACATTTTTATAGCACTTTTATTCTTGCCTTGTTTTGTTTCGTATTGTGATTGCTTTTGACGATAGTTGACGATGTAAACGGAGTACTCGGAGATGGACCAGCAGGATTGAAGACTTTGCTGAGCCAGGAAAGCTACCCTTTGACCATGATGCACCCCTCTTTTGTTCATCAAATAAATTCCGTATGCTTGATGATGATGATAGTGATGATGAATTTGCTATGCATGTTGCATTGGTGCACCATCCGTTGACACTTGCATGATTCATAGCACTATTTTGTGCTTAGAGATACGTTGGTAAACTATAGTTGTTAATGCATGAACCTGCATAAGTTCCGTGAATACCACCTTGAGAGAAATCTTTCGAAAAGCCCCAAAGGGTGCCACTAATGCCCTCGGGAGATTATGATGAGCTAGGTCACTACTTGATGGAGGAGTAGTGTACCGAGGCTAGTTAGATGTGTTGTTTCCAGAAATGGATTAGATTTAAGATTTGTTGACCATCCCAACCAAACATGCGCAACCACTCTACCCTAATATGGGAAAGGGCATTATTGATTACCTGGTTCGTCCGAGAATGGATGCCCGCATTACTAGTGATGGGAGTGGCGTGGTCACTCTTGGGACGGGTTCATGCTTCGACAGGCGGCCATGACTGTTTTTACACAGCAACGGACACACCGTCGGTACCTCCGTGCGTGGTTATGTGATATGTTTGGAGCGAGGCTCCAGAGACAATGATTAAATTTTGAGAATGTTTGGCACGGGGGCTGTTACCAATCGAGTGGACTCTATGTTAGTCACAACTAGGGAAAGGTAGTGATCGGGTGCTTACCCAGGGTACTTGAGGTATCGCGGGCCGTGGATGACACGGAAGTTCCCCGGATCTTGTGGGTAAAGTGTGCAACCTCTGCAGAGTGTCAAACTATTCAAATAGCCGTGTCCACGGTCAAGGACAGTTGGGTGGTGTTGCTGAGACTATGTCCATAAGTTTCCGAAAAACAACACGGATTGGGAATATTATTGATGATGTCAATAGTGAGGAAGGTCATGATGGAATTGAGAAGGAGTTGTGGATAACTCTATCGCTTTGTTGATATTTGTAACCTCTTGTGGCATGTTGGAGACACATGCATGACCCCTAAAAAGGTATTGATCACACTTGCATGATGAAAACTAGCATTCCCTGAAATGCCAACCTAGTATTGAAACCATGCATATTTATCTTGTTAACATTCATGGGTTGCTTGTGAGTACATTCAAACGTACTCACTAGCTTGTCCCTGGCTATTTACTTGGCCAGGCCTGATAGAGCAGGTATACGAAGAAGAGTTCTTTGGTGATGAATGCGAGCTAGGATGCTTTCCCAGTCAGAATGCCTGTAGGGTTAAGGCAGATGGCATGGGTCCAAGTTATCGATGAAGGTTTCCGCTGCCACGATTTATTCAAGACTTGACCATAATGGTCCTATTTATGTAATACGGTATGTAATGGTTGTAGACTCTTGATATTCAGTCTGTGGTGTACAGTGAGCATTGATCCTTGGGATCACTGTGGATGTGTAACCGGTGGCTTCGGCCGTATGAGTCGGGGTCCCCACACCTAGCAAGCAAGCGCTGAAGCTCCAACCTATAAATCTTACTAGTACTAGTATTATTCTTACTAGTGGTAGAGTAGTTTACATTTCTTTGCATGCAGTACCAATTAGTTGTGCTAAAAAATTGAACAGCACTCCATTAAAAAAACTAAATTTGAGAAATAAGGCGGCATCTCAGGCCAACACAGACCGATCACGTTTTGCACGAGAAATGACACACCATGTTTCGTTGACATGTTGTCCTGTTCCAACATGTCAGTGAGATGACGGCGAGTCCTTTTTATAATTTCTGAACGGACGTCTATGTAGGCCGGGGCGCCTCTTCCTATACCATGGCAATCGTCGGCTCCCCACTAGCCTCTTCCTATACCGTGGCAACCATCACCTCCTCTTCACCTTTCCCTCTCGATTTGGAACTGCTTTCGCATGCTCTTCCTCCCTCCATTTTCCTTGACTCTTCCTTCTGCCATTGTTCGTCTTCTCAATGGAGGGGACAGGCAGGAAACGAGCCCGTTATTCTTGCCCCGATCTGAAAGATGACATGGTGGAGGAACTCATTGATCGGTGTGACGTCATCACCGCGGCTAGCATGTCAGGTTCGTTCAAGCCCTTTCTCGACTCAACTAATAACATCATTAGAAAGAACCCAAGGGTTCATGAGAGATCTCCCATATCTTCTTCGCTATGACCCTACTCGCTGGTGCGGGGATGACGGAAGGCTCGACTTGTGCAAGTTCATGCCGCTTGATAATGATACATGTGATGTTAAGATGCCATCGCTTAAGCGTAAGGCCTAGGCAGGCACAAATGGAGATTGGGTTGTTTATATTGGGTACAACTACGAGTGGGAACTTGTGAATGTGTACACTCGTCACCAGATTCCACTTCCAAAAATCTCAGACTGCCCCGAGGTTGAGCACACCGATGATCTATGTACGTTCAAATCCGAATGGTGACTGTTGTCTACAGAAGATAGCAATTTGTAGAGTTCCCAATCGCTCTTGGAACTATACGAACTATTGTGTTGTCGCTATCTTCGACAAGCTTATTGCCGCCCTAACTTCTGCGCTTCGATGGATATTGCTCAAAAATCAGTTTCTGCACACGGATGTGTACTATGATGCAATTCAATACGAGCATCTTGTGTTTGCTGCCACCACTTCTGGCACTGTTTTTGCATGGGATCCTTATTGTTTCAGTATGTTTATCTTCCACCATAATTAGCATTATTTCATTCACTATGCATGCGAGTTAGTATCCCCGTACTACTTAACCTTATTGTGTTTCCAAGGTCATGTAAACGTTCCCCCACCGATACTTGGATAATTTTATAACCAAGGGGGAGATGACGATGGTGATGATCACGAGCATGAAGACGAGCAGGACCTACATACTCAGTGGTGCGTAGCAACTTATTCCGATGGATGACCTCTTCTTGTCTGTTTACAAGGCACTGCTGATGTTATAGAGAAAGCAGGTGTTGTCTACCATGGTCGCACTCTCTGGACCTATTCCGAAATTCGTTGCAGGGTATTCGGGATGGATACTAGTGTGCTAGCACCAGCACCTTCTCCCTCGTTCAATATTGATAGTCTTGGAGAAAACTCGCTTTTCCTTGGACTAAACTATCCAATGATGGTGAAAGGCGATCTAGCTGCTGTTGGCACAATGTTACCATTTATGAGAAGCAACTGTATGCATACCTCATACATTGCTATGGTTCCGTACCGTGGCTATCACAATTTGTGTCCTGATACATGCTGATTTAGCCTAGATGGTGAGTCTTGCGTTAGTCTCGATATTGACAATAAATGGCCCTGCCCAGAGGATCACTTATGGTTCAAAGTAAGCATTTCCAACGCCCAGGATTGGTTGATGTGAAGTTTATTTCATTGCTTGTTATTTGTTGTGTCATAAAAACTTTAGTATTTCGAATATATCCTCGTTGACGTCGTGCTTTCATGACTTGTTGTATGTAATACGAAATGATATGACTTTGATACACTTACTAAATTTATGAATAGTTTTCGAGTCACTTCTTAGAGTGGGTGCTGCGACGCGGATTTTTTTTCCCGAATACATAATTGTCTGTGCATTGCAACAGGTTATCGAATCAGTCCAATCAACAATAGTACTAGTTAGCTTCACATGCTTCACACGGCGGGCGGGTGTTTTTACTGTAGCTGTGAATCCCATCATCCTAGGTCATCAGATGAGTCCAATCAATGGTAGAAATTGCATTGATGTTTTCAAACTTTCAAAACTGTAGCACTATCTCTATAATAAATAATACATAATAATACGTATAGAACAAATTTTAAACTTGAGACCAGCCATCCAACCTGACATAGAACACTTTTTAGCCAAGCACGGACTCCAGGAAATTTGGCCACAGTGTGAGGTTGGCCATATGTTAATGTGTTCATTGTACGTAACCAGCACCTCGATATAGTAGGGTGGCATGGGCCAGAACAAGCATCCACATCCAGGAGTACGGCACACGCCACCAGCATGACTCCAATCTGACACCATATTTCTTGGAGTCCGTGCTATAACTCTCTCATCACCCTCCTCATTTCTCTAACTCAAACATCACACGGCAGGTGGGGTGGGGGTTTGCAGTCAGATTGCAAAACTGCGGTCCCACTTGTGAGTGAAGATGCAAGACAGCACGTGTTCCGCCCTTGAGCGGCATGCTGGACCAACCATGTGGGGGTGTGACGTGAACACGGCAGGCTTTTCCTTTTGAACTTGTACTACTAAGTTGTAACATTTGGTTCGGCTCCTGATGCGACCAATAGATAGAGATAATGATTTTTCATCAAAAATAGAAATAACGATTCAAAACGCTAGCGCTGGGCTTTTCCCGCGTGATAAGCGGGGGAGTTTTGCAAATTTCGGCCATCACCGCTTTCCTTACATGTGGTCCCAGATGTAAGTGATATGCCCAGCCACTGTGCGTTGAGGGGCGGGCCGGAACGACCGCCTGGAGTAGCTAGTACCTCCATCCTGATTTATTGGTCCTCTTCATATTTTGTGTCAAATTTTGACCATGATTTAATTGAAAAAAAATATTGCATGTTAAAAAAAATTATATTGCTGGATTCGTATTTGAACATAGTTTCCGATGATACTATTTTTTGTGACATGCAGTAATATTTTGTTAATTGAATTCATAGTCAAAATTTGGCACAAAACACCAAGGGGAACAATAAACCAGGACGAAGGTAGTAGCTCGCATGGCGCCTCCTAGACAGTTAAAAGAGGGACGCATGGCGGCACTTAAATGGTTAGTAGAATTCCCACGGTTGCAATAATACTTCAGTTTCTTATTGTAACTGGCAGCCCTATGACCAGTGCGTCAAAGAGGTTGTCGCCATAGAGGACGGTGAGGGTGGCAGGCATCACAGAGTGTAGGCGTGTGTGCTGGAGGCGTATGTCAGGGTCGTCCGCGAGCTTCTTAACGATGGTGAACTTGTCGAGGAAGCCGACGAGGCCCTCGTCGAACAAGGAGATGAAGCTGTCATCCAGGAGGCCTCTCGCCCTGGCGGCCTCAAGCAGGACCTGGAGACGGTCCTCGGTGCCGGGACACCGTCGTGGACCATATGGCATAGTCGGCTCATGCTCGTGCCCATCATCTCGATGGGTCTAGCATTTGGTTAATTGATCTTGCGATTGGAGTGATCACTCTAGCCCTTGGTTAGGGTGCGTAGGTGCGTAGGATTTTGTAGATGGATTGGACTTGAGGGGAGCCTTTATATGAGATTTGCAGATTGCGTTGCATTCATGTGTGTGTTGGCCATCTACTCCTCGGACATCTTAGGATGAGCACCGAGACCAAGTTGGGGAAAAATGAGAGAACTTGATGTTTATTTGGTAATTAATGTCATTACATGCAGAGAATTGACAACTACATGTTGTGCTAAGTAGTCTCAAGTCATTTGAATGCATACAGGCCCCACGTCTCCTATTGGCTGATTTATTTTTTCGTGGAAAAAAATAGGGAATGAGGTGGGTAGTTAATGCACTACGCCTAAAAGTTTTGGGATTAGTTGGTTTTTCTAATGTGACTAATTGTCATTGTGGAACGACTATTTATGGGGTGGTCTAGCCCCTTTGTGGTTCAGCGAGGGGAATGTACAAGGCGTAAAGAGCAGGATCAACAGAGGGCGCCATGATCTTTTACCTAGGTTCAGGCCACCTTTGAGGTGTAATACCCTACTCCTGCTTTGGTGTACTAGAAGTGTGGATGCACAAGTACAAGGAGCGCTCCGCCACAGTGAGGCGCAAGGAGGAGGCAGCTACACGTGCAAGTGTGCGTGGGGTTTGAATGGGTTTGAACCCTTGTAAAGGTTGCCATGGCCCTCCTTTTATAGCTCAAGGGGTAACCATAGTGGCAAAAAGGTAATTACCTCTTGATTAGATAGCAAACAGTGCTATCATACCGAACTCTGCTAGTTAGGACAAGAGGCATTAAATGCATCACTAGGTGTCGTGAGAAGGAGGAGCCACGGCAAGGATGCTGCCCCGCTTGCCTAGCTAACTGATATTATCTTGACACGCCATTTAGACGGGTGTCGATAAAGGTAAAAACACTTACAATGAGCTAACACATGTCCGGCAAGCCTTACCTAACTGCCTGCGGGCTCGACACCTCACTGATCAGTGACTAGCTGCCCGGTGAGGTGGAGCGCTGGCAGCTGGCGGGGTTTTGCCGGCCAAGGAGCTTGTCGGGCCTTCGCCTTGCCGTCTTGGCCTTGTCAGCGAGGGTTGCTTCTACTACTCTATCTTGTTCTTTTCTTTGGCCAAGTAGGTTATCTTTGAAACTTGGTCTTCTTGATGCGCTCCTTGATCTGTCGAAGAGCAGCTTTCTTTGCTTGGGAAACTTCTTTATAGCTTGTCAGCCTTGATCTTGGGCTGGCCTCCGGCGAGCCCCCTTGCCAGGGATGCTGCCACTGCCTGTGCATAAGTCCGGGGTACTAAGGGCCCCATTATTAGTGCACCGACAGGAGCCCCCGGGCTAGGCCCAAAAACATGCACAGGCACACGTGGCGGAGAACAACTGTAGTAATTTTCTGCTGCAACCTATAATCTTGACGGTCCGTGCTAACGCACGTCCATTCCACGCATTAAATGCGGGTCGTGGGAATGTGGACTACTGTGGTTTCGTGCGGTGGTGCGCCTGAAAAATGCATGGCTAGGGTGAACAACAAAGAGCCAGCCCCCTCACGGCTTCCCCATAAAAAGGTATCTGCAAGGAGGCGCTGCTCATTCGCTCCTGTTCTCCCCCACTTCATCTTCTTCTCCCCACCAGAACTGCTCCTGCCACCACCACCACCGCCCTCACACCAACCTAATCTTCCTTTTCTTGCCCAAGCTCCCAATGGCGACCAAGAAGGCCACCACCAAGGGGAAGAAGGAAGTCAAGCCACTCGAACCCAGGGCAGAAAAGAAGAAGAAGGAACTGGAGGAGATGGAGAGGCGGCAGAGAGAGAACGTGGTCTTCTCGCCGTCGACCTTGACATCCAATGCTTCGATTGAGAGGTAAGCATACATGTGGGAGAAGGAGAATGTGGATCATAGAGCCCCCGTGGTCATCCCTCAAAGCCTCGAAATTCCAGCGGATTCGTATCCATTCTTCTGTGCATATTTCTACTACGGCCTGTCTCCCCCATTTTCGGATTTCTTCTGTGAAATGATGTCCACCTTTGGGTTCAGACTGTTGGATTTCGCCCCCAACGCAGTGACATGCATGGCGGTTTTCGCACATTTTTACGAAAACTTTGTCGGGGTCACTCCCAATGTGGATTTGTTTCATCACTTCTACGTCTCCCGGATTGAGGATAAATCACTATCCGACAGCGTGACATGGATTCCAAGGGGAAGAAGGACCAAAGGGATTATCTCCCCGGGATGTTTCCTGGCAAATGGGAGGAGTGGAGGGGAAACTGGTGTTGGGTCCAAGAGAAGGATTTCCCTTCATTCTGGTCACCGCAGATAGAGAGGATCGAACGCGGCGATGACTGGAGCAAATTTGGTGCCACCAAAAAGAAACTTCGCCCGGCATTGAACAGAATCACCTGCCTGAAGCATGCCGGTCTGAACATAGAAATGGTGGGAGCCGATTTTCTCTGGCATCGAATTGCTCCGCTGCAGAAGAGGAAGAGGTTTGCTTGGGACTACCAAAACAGTGCCGACAGGATGCGGTCGTATCCCGGGCACGACAACAATTTGACGGTTATGGGGCATGCTTGGCTGTGTCAGCAGCCATTCTGGAAGGCCAGCATGTTCCACTTTACGGCCAAAGTTGTCCCGTTGCACATCAACTCCAAGAGGAGTGTTGTCTTGTCATGGATGCCCGAGTGCACCGCCAAAGGTGTCAAAGGAGATTGGGAACTTCCCAAGATGGAAGATGAAATGGAGTGGGTCTCCAACCTGGCGGAAGTGGCTTCCCGGAAAGAGACAGATCTCGTTCGGGCCACCACAGAGGAAGAGGAAGCGTATATTGCTAGCATGATCATAGAGGCCTGGAGGATGGAAGCTGAAGAACCTACAGGAGCCAAGGATGATGATGATGATGATGAAGAAGAAGACGATGAGGAAGAACTTGCCGAGGAGATATAGGAGGAGCTTGGCAGAGATGAGGTTGCTAGAGATGATACTGAAGCAGAGCCCGGAGAAGAGGAGCCAGAGGAAGAGGGCCCTCAAGCTCCACAGCTGAGGCGCCGTCTTCGAAGTAGGGCTAGCCAACAGCCAGCGGCCACCTCCCCGTTGCGGGCCGCCCCCACTGGAAAAAAGATGACCACCAGAACTGGTCGCTAGGAGGTGGTATGCCGGCAACCCGCTTGGTGTCCCAAATCCAAGCCCTCATCCTCTCAACAAGGATTTCCCGGAGAAGATGAGGCCCCTCAGCTGACAAGCTCGCCTCCACCAGCCATCAAGAGAGCCAGGGAATCACCCCCGCCTCCTTAATATGACATGAATGCTCTCCTCGAGTCTGGTGAAGAGTAAGTAAATCCTCGTTTCTTTCAATCAAGTCTAAATTTTGCCCATCCGTTATACTGATTTGATTTCTCCCGCTTTTCAGGGACGAAGAACGTCTTGAGCAACGGGCGAAATGGGCTAAGCTTTTGGTGGAGCACGGCCCCACGACAAGTTTTGGGCAGGGGGTATCGGCGGCTGACGCCAAGGTTGCTAGCCCCTAGCCCAGCCCCCCACGCGAGAATGTGCTGCAGACCCCACTAGCCAGCACCAATGTTTAAGTTCTACCCCCGGATCTCGACAAAGGGATGGGAGAGGCCCGCCAGGAGGAGGTGCGCCAAGAGGCTGATCCTATTGTAGGTTCCCCATCAACCATCATCCCGGAGATCGTTTCTCCGACAAGGGCCTCCTCCATTGAACCTGTCTGCACTGGTTTTGCTTCGACAACTGGGGTTCTCATGGATAGTGCACCAGCAACGTAGGTTGCCGGGGGAGGAGATACCCTACCACAACAAGCACCGACTGGTAATCCTTTTGTCATCACATAACTTTCATCACACTGTATTTTGAATCTCATTTCTGCTCTTGATTTCTGGCTTGGTCCACAGTCCCAACTTCTCCTGAAGAAAGTGAGGTCCTTGTGAAGTGGCAGATATCGCGAAGGCTGCTACCGAGGAGGCCACCAAAATAGCTGGCGCAAAGGAACTGGCACATGCTGCCTAGTATACTATAGGAGCCCCCGAAGCACTGGAAAGGACGTCCGGCAACACATCTGGCCCCGCTGGCATCGACGTGGACAAAGTGCCTATCAACGATGAGAAGCCTAATCCCGACGGCCACTCAGCGGAGCCAAGCATGCCATCCCCACCAAGTAACTTGGTGATGGCCGCCGCTCTTCACGAGCTAGGAGCCCCCAGTTTGTCCAGTACTACAGGGCTAAATTTTGAAGAAGAGATTGCTCAGATCTTTGCTTCCCTTGTCCCAAAGAACCATAGAAGGCGATGACACTACCAATGAAGCCGAAGATTTCTCTTTCCTGAAGGCCATGTCTATCGGGTTCAAGGATGTCCAAGAGAGGTACGGAAAGAGGTGGAATAAAGTCCAGGAAGAGTGCAAATCTATGGACTCAGCTGATCAACAGCTAAAGGAGAAGGCGGATGAGTTGCGCACGTGGTGCAACAAGCGATCCCGCGATCTCAGAAGGCAAGAGGAAAAGCTTGCTGTCACCAGAGGGGAAGCGGTGATCCATGACGGCAAGTTGGTAGAGCACGAGGCACTGCTTAACGCCAAGGAAATAGACCTTGCCACCCGGGAGCAGACCATTGCTGCTACTCTCCACGGCAAAGATGCAGAGATCAAAGAAATTGTCAAGCGAAGGACCCAGAACTGGAGGATGAACGCAAGAAGGTCACCGAATCCCAAGCCTCAAAAAATGTCGGTAAGCTCAAAGAAGTCATTGATGAAGCTGCACCCGTTCAACCATCAAAGCAGATCTTGAAACCCAGGAGGGCAAGTTGAAAGAGGAACTCGCCAGCAGCGGCAAGGAGATTGAGGCTCTCAACGCCGAAGCGCAGAAAGCGGCTCTCACGCTAGGGGAGCTGCAGACGCTACTTTCGTCCAAGAACCAGGAGTTTGTTGCTGCCAATGGCGCACTTAAGGACCTAAAACCCAACCTTGCTGGCCTCGAGGGGAATCTTGAAACTACCAAAGAGAGGGAGAAATTCTTGGCGAAGAAGCTTGCTGCTAAGGAAACCCTCCGGAAGGATGCTGAGAACAAGCTAGAACAACTATAGAAGATGCATTCCCTTTGGATGGATAATTTAGTTGATAGAGCAGAGCACCTCACTTCTTAGTTGGCTGACATGGAAATGAAGAGCTGGAGTTTCACCACCAACGAGCATGAGGTTGCCAGTGCCAGATTAACCAAGTTCTTTGATGGTCTTATCGAGGCATTGAAGACATATCATGAAGACAGAAGTGCCTCCTTCACCAATGAATCTCAACAATTTGAACACAATGTCCTTTATGCAGTGCTGGTCAACCTTGCTCACCGCAACCCCGAACTTGACCTCTCCAAGATCTTCAAGAAGTTGCCGGAGAACACGGATGTCACAACCAACCGACAAGATTGCCGCTCCTCCTACCCAGGATCTAGGGCGATGACCACAAAAAGGCTTGTCATCACGTCCATCGCCATACTGTCATATTAAAGATACATTTGATCATACGTTAGACTCGTACTGCATTTATGATGTAACACAACTTTAAGTAGGTGTCTGAATGCATTCTATCCCCTCGTTTTACTTTTTCTTGTCTTTGTATAACCGTGTACCCTACGCATGCTGGAAACTCGCCGGGGGCAAATACTGGCCGCGAGCGCTTTGGGGATAGATGCCTAGCAGCCTGCTGGTAGTGCTGCCACTGCTAAGTTTTCCTTTGGCATTTTCAATGCAGCCACTTAAATTGTTGAGAGGACTCGAAACAAAACATGGGCGCGAATGATCAGGGCAAAGTTCCTTCATGTGCAGGTTTCTCATACAAACACAAGATTAAACAAGGGGAATCGCAGAGCGCAATAAAGGAATTCTTAGTTGAAAATGCTTCAACTTAGCTTTCTTTTATCTTTGTTGTACTTCTTGTCGGATAGGATGAATGCCAACACCGTCAACATCATTCGAGTGGGCCAACACCGTCAACATCATTTGAGTGGATTCCTCCCACTACTCCCCTGGGAAACTTCTACGCGAGGGATCCTATTATCCTTTGATAGAAACAAAGAAAATAAAAGAGTGGATTCAGAAATCTTGACAATCCGTTAGCAATCTCATACCAACGAAAGTATACTCACAATATTGCATGCTTATAAACGTGTAATTGATATGTTCAATAGGTTGCAAAACACTAGGAACTTTGCCGGGAACTAGCTCACCGTTGCACCCTCTCGATGATTCGGGCACATTGACCCGGGCGAACGACCATCAATCTTGCCGTAGCTCGCAAGCATGGCTAGGCATTCAACCCCGTAAGGTGATTTCCCGCCAACACTGGGCACAGGCACATCAACGATCGGTTCATCGCGCACACCGTGTTTCCAGGGTAGCTTCCCTGGCATCGTTCAATAGTAGTGCGAACACTTTCCTGTTCATTTTTTTGGCACAACACGATGTTGGCTTTGCCGTGCCCGCGGATCTGAAGAGGCCGTCGACACTTTGTCGGGCCCAACAGTTTGTTGGGCAGTAATACGTCTCCAACATATCTATAAGTTTTGATTGTTCCATGCTATTATATTATCCATCTTGGATGTTTTATATGCATTAAGATGCTATTTTATATCATTTTTTGGGACAAACCTATTAACCTAGTGCCCAGTGCTAGTTGCTGTTTTTTCCTTTTTTTGTCTTTTACAGAAAATCAAAACCAAACGGAGTCCAAATGGAACGAAACTTATTGAGGATTTTTCTTGGACCAGAAGACACCCATGAAGCTTCGGGAGGAGGCCAGAGGAGCCACGAGGGAGCCACAAGCTCACAGGACGCACCCCAGAGGGGCACCCCCCAAGCTTGTGGGCCCCTTGGGACTCCCCTAACCCTAATCTCAGCTCTATAAATACCTAAATATACTTTTCCACCGCTGCAAGCTTCTGTTCTTGTGAGATCCCATCTTGGAGCCTTTTCCGGCACTCTGCCGGAGGGGGATTCGATCACGGAGGGCCTCTACACCAACTTTGTTGCCCTTTCCGATGATGTGTGAGTAGTTTACCACAGACCTACGGGTTCATAGCTAGTAGCTAGATGGCTTCTTCTGTCTCTTTGATCTTCAATACAATGTTCTCCTCGATGTTCTTGTAGTTCTATTCGATGTAATCTTCTTTTGCGGTGTGCTTGTTGAGATTCAATGAATTCTGGGTTTATGATCAGATTATCTATGAATATTATTTGAGTCTTATCTGAACTCTTGTATGCATGATTAAGATAGCTTTGTATTTCTCTCCGATCTACTGATTTGGTTTGGCCAACTAGATTGATCTATCTTGCAATGGGTGAGGTGCTTTGTTTTGGGTTCAATCTTGCGGTGTCCTCACCTAGTGACAGTAGGGGTAGCGAGGCACGTATTTATATTGTTGCCATCAATGATAAAAAGAAGGTTTTTTTTACCATATTGCTTGGATCTATCCCTCTACATCATGTCATCTTGCTTAAGGCGTTACTCCGTTCTTGTTAACTTAATACACTAGATGCATGCTGGATAGCGATCGATGTGTGGAGTAATAGTAGTAGATGCAGGCAGGACTCGGTCTACTTGTCGTGGACGTGACGCCTATATTCATGATCATTGCCTTGGATATCGTCATAACTATGCGCTTTTCTATCAATTGCTCAGCAATAATTTGTTTACCCACCGTCTGTGTTCTATCAAGAGAGAAGCCTCTAGTGAAAACTATGGCCCCCGGGTCTATTTTGCATCATATTATTTTCAGATCTATAAAACCAAAAATACAAAAATACCTTGCTGCAATTTATTTATCTTTACTTTATTTTACACTTTTACTTATCTTCTATATCAATCTCTATCAGATCTCACTCTTGGTAGTGACTGTGAAGGGATTGACAACCCCTTTTTTGCGTTGTGTGCAAGTATTTGTTAGTTTGTGCAGGTGTATCTATTGGGGACTTGTGTGTTCCTCCTACTGGATTGATACCTTGGTTCTTAACTTAGGGAAATATTATCTCTAGTTTGCTGCATCACCATTTCCTCTTCAAAAGAAAAATCTATGCAAGCTCAAGAAGTAGCAGGCAGATAGGTGTCTTGCCGCGCGGGCACTGCTGCGTATGGCTACTGACGCTCGGGGTCACGTCTCATCCATCTCATGATGGATGCGGCGTGTGCTTCGATGTTGTCTCCCTCGCTGCCGCCATAGTCGCTGTAGCGGGAGGATCTCGGCTCGCGCCCGACCGGACAGTATTGCTCCGGTGGCTGCGCTCGCCGGTGCCTCGAGGAGACGAGAGTTGCGTGCTCGTGCCACCCGCGCCATTGTTGCTATCTCCACTAGACGGTCGTGGAAGGTGACCGCCTCGACCGCCCGTTCCCGCCACAGTGGGGACGATGACCGCGTCACCTGCGCTGGTCGTGCCTACCGTGATGTTCGCTCCGTCCGTGATGGTTGCGCCGCCTGTGCCGCCCGTGGACGCATGCGAAGGAATCTTGGATGTGGAAGGTTTCGTTGCCATGGAGCCCTTCCTTTTCAGTGCCATGGATGATGAAGATGATGATAGAGTTTGACGAAATCACTCACCGTCTGCTAAGCCAGGTTCACGCCAGTGAATCCCCTATCTGGCGTGCCAAAGATGTTGGTGTGGAACGACTATCTATGGGGTGGTCTAGCTCCTTTGTGGTTCGGCGAGGGGAATGCACAGGGCGCAAAGAGCAGGATCAATAGAGGGCACCACGATCTTTTACCCAGGTTCGGGCCACCTTTGATGTGTAATACCCCACTACTAGGAAAAATCCTAGCAGTAGTGCGTGTTGGAGGCGTAGTAGTGGCGAGGGGGGCACGCACTACTGATACGGCGCTACAGCTAATGTTCAGTAGTAGCGCGGGTTGGGATGCGCTACTACTATACTGCATAGCAGTAGCGTGTTTTCCAGACCGGCGCTACTACTACTCCTTCCTAGCAGCAGCTTGTTTCCCCACCCAGCGCTAGTACTACACCTCCCTAGCAGTAGCGCCTTGTGGGCTACCAGCGCTACTAGTAAAGTTTCTCTTTTTTTTACTGCATATTGCCGCTGTATTTGTACTGGTTTATAGTAGTCTCATCATATGATTTTATGATCATGATGATTTATTATTTCAGTGGGTGAAAAAGACATGGATTAGATTCAAGTGGAGTAAACATGGTGCATATCCAAAGTACTACTAATCCAAACTTGATCACTTTAGTTTGGATTAGTATCATCAAGTTTGGATTAGTAGTACTTTCGATCTGCACCATGTGTTGCCTCCACTTGAATCTAATCCATGTTTTTTTCACCCACTGATATATATAATAACTGATCATGCTCATAATGATATAGTAACTTAGCATCATCATCATTAATAATAACTCATCATCGTTATCATAATAACAAGTCATACTCATCATCATCATAGTCATCTAACAACTTCTACTCGTTATCATAATAAAAAGTCATACTCATCATCATCATAGTCATCTAATAACTCATCATCGTTATCATAATAACAAGTCATACTCATCATCATCATAGTCATCTAACCAACCCTACTTAATTGTTCTTAAGACATGATCATGAGTATTAGCTAGGGCCTACTACCCTCTCTAAGGTAAAATAACACAAAACAAGATAGGCCCTGACGCTCCATTATGGAGAATGGAGATTATCCTGTCTCCAATTCTTGTGCTTCACACAATGTTGCTTCCAAGTAGCTCCCTATGATTGTCCATACATTTTTTCCATTCTTTGATTGTCATGTCTTCATCAGTTTTAGAAATCCGGTATAAACAACGGTGAAGCCTAGGATGACCTGGACATATGCTAATAACATCTAGGCGACTTTTCGGAAACATCAGATCAGGCACACAATCCTTCAGGATTTTCTGTTGAAAAACATAATAATAATGTCGTAGTTAGCAATGTAGTTTAGCTTTAGAAGAATTTATGCAAAAGATGCACGGATGTCGTAATAGTAAAAAATCTTACCATGCCATCTCCATGGATGTTACTGTGGTTCAACATGTGCACTAGTGGCACGTATTGACCATAATGTGCAGGAGTTTCATAATTGACGTTGTAATTGTCAACATCAATAATAAATGAGATAAGATGATCTTTCTCCTCATGAGTTAATTCAGCGCCATCCGTGTAGTAGGTTTTGTCTACCATCTTCTGTACATTTTTTGAAGAATGAAAATAAGCTGTAAATGGAAATAAGCTCTCAACTATTTTGAATAAACAATATAAATTACATAATAAATATGTTTGAGAAACTCACATAAAGGTAGAAGTGGAAGCGTATCAACAAGGACCCAAATGTCGATATTAGCTTCATGAATATTATCTTCATCGACATTATCTTCGTCGACATTATCTTCGTCCATGTCATCTTCAGGATCACCACGATCGAAGGTGACATGCATACCCTCCTGAAAATCATACGCCTTGCATAGTGCTTCCCAATTCGAGCAACCAAAATGGGATACACTCTCCGAATAGTATAGCTTGATAGCAAAATCATAACCATGATGGATCCTGAGATGAACTATCTTTGTCTCCATATTTTCAAGATCTTCGAATTTCAGATGCTCCAACACATAGCGTCTTGCATGGCATGGGATAAGCTAGTCGAATTGTAAATGACGGAAATTACATGTTGAAGAAGCAGAAGTCATGCTTAATTACGAAAAAAGACTTGTCGTTGCGTACCGTTTCAACATCGAAGGTCTCATTGAGCTTAATACTGAAGCGTCGATGGCCTGCCAGGTGAGGCCTGTCGCACAGACACCGGTCATCGTCGCAGTAGTCGCACTCCGGGACCCTATCGTCGTCGTCAGACATTTCCGATGTTCATAATTCAAAGATTAAACTTCTAAAATTCAATATATGTACTACAAAAACTAAATTAGATCATTATTATTCATCATGGGTTGACTATCGGTGTGTCGAGTCTTTTCTTGAAAACTCTCAGCTCATGTGGTGTATATATTCAACCGTCGGTGATTGTAGCTCCTCCCTTCATTCTCGAGTGCATTACACCAAATTGTCTAGCACACGGGAACGAAGGAGAAGCTACCCCCACGACAACAGTCGGGATTCTTCATGTCTGACATTTGCGACCGTCAGTGATGGTAGCTACTCCTGTCATTCCAAAGTGCATTACACCAGAATGTCAAGCACCTTGGAATGAAGAAGAAGCTACCCCCACGACAATAGTCGGGATTCTTCGTCCTATCATATATGGTGACCAGTCCCTCACTGTTTTTTGACTATCATATATGGAGCCCCAACAGACTTAAAGTCAACCCAAAATGTCGTTTAATGCTCTTTCCGGCAAATCTAACACACTCGATATTTCCTATATTGTAGCGCAAGCCATGCCAAAATTCACGAAAAAAATCCGGCATGACCTTTGCTAAAAAAGACATATCGAGCTCCTGAAATTTGCCAGAATGGAAATTAATCAACACTCCGGCAAAACATAGGCCACTCGGAGGTGTTCGCTGCAAACATAGGCCACTTGGGCAAGCACTATAGTAGTACACAACACTACATATCACATGTCTAAATCTCCATCATATTTGAAAGACCTACATTGAAAATTTTCTATTCCATGGAAATTGTCACAACTACTCATCTACTACTGTACTACATCTATCAAAACATCTACATCATCATCAACATGGGACTTGGGGATTTGGCTGGTCTCACCTCGTGGTCAGAGGGGGCCAGTGACGGGGACGACAGCGGGGATGATGCAGGGCTCCTTGATTTCTCCAAAAATAAGATATAAACAAAAACATTATTATCCTCATTTTAGGACTTAGTGAAACCCTATAAGCTATCAACTAAACATTATTATGCTTATTCAAAAGACCTACATTTACTAAAAATTTGTAAAACTAGTTTTTTTACTAAATATTAGTATTACTAACCCTAACAGCTATCCATCCATCCATCTATCTATCCAAAGCATTACTAAAAAAACTAGTTTTATCCATCTGTCTATCCATCTATCTATCCAAGCATTACAAAAAAAACCTAATTTCATCCACCCATTTATCTATAAGCTTTCTACTAGTAGTGGGTTCATATATATGAACACCTAGGGTTACATATATCTACATTCTATTGTACTCAAAAACCTATTTATTGCTCTAATGATGAAATGGGCTCATATATACGAACACCTAGGGTTCATATATATGAACGAAATTAGTAAAAAAATTGAACATATTGCATTTGGTAATCATCCACCACATCCAGAGATACCTAGCTTTTGGGTGAATTGAGAGGAGAAGGAGGTACTCACGGTAGCTAGGTAGGCTGGGGCCGAGAAGGGGATGGAGATGGCAGGCAAGTGGGTGGGCGACAGCGCATTGGGGAGGGCCGGCGCCGGGGGAGGACAGCGGCGCGTGGGAAGGGTGGCCGCGGGGGAGGGCGGCCGCGCATGAGGAGGGCGGCTGCGGGGGAGGGCGGCAGGAGCAGTGCAGGGACGGGCCGACGAGGGTTGAAGAGAGAGTGGAGATGGAGAGTGAGGAGGGGAGAGTGAGAGGTCAGGGGTGGGCTGGGGAGGATGATGATAAGGTGGGCTTAGCAGTAGCGCGCCTACAGGCCCAACGCTACTGCTAATGTCGTTAGCTATAGCGCTGGTCCAGGACAGACGCTACTGCTAAGTGGGGACGGGCAGCTCGGCCCGGGATGGCTATAACGGCAGCGCGGCTTGGCGGAATGCGCTACTGCTAAGTATCAGTAGCGGCTCATTTGAACAAGCGCTAATGATAAGACTCTGTGTATAATCTTTTCCCTAGTAGTGCCCTAATCTTGCTTTGGTGTACTAGAAGTGTGGATGCACAAGTACAAGGAGCGCTTCCCCCCGGCGATGCGCAAGGAGGAGGCAACTACATGTGCAAGTGTGCGTGGGGTTTGAATGGGTTCGAACCCTTGTAAAGGTTGCCATGGCCCTCCTTTTAAAGCTCAAGGGGTAACCATAGTGGCAAGAAGGTAATTACATCTTGATTAGATAGCAAACAGTGCTATCATGCCTAACTCTGCTAGTTAGGAAAATAGCAGGAGCTGAACCTGCAGCGGCACAGCGTAGGTTCGAGGCGGAGCCCGGACGGCGGCAGAGAGCGACATCATCCACCTTCAAAAATGAGCTCCTCGAGCTGATCTAGGGCGGGGGATAAGAACGACTTGTCGAACTTGGCTTGGATCTTGTAGTTGGTACTGAACATGCGGATGTCAAGGTGTCTGGCTGGCCCAGGGTGCGATGCAAGGATCGTGGAGACTGCGGCCATGCGTTTGCAATCCTCGTCGCAGAGGCAGCTGTCGATTGTGAGGTTGAGGGGGATGAAGCGCCAGAGGGGGCGCCACCGGCAGGAGAGAAGGGTGGTCCGCACAGCAGATCTGGTGGGGAGGAGGGCGATGATAATGAGCAGCATGTCATCGGGGAGGCCGCTGATAAAGTCCAGCCTCACCGGATGCGGTTTTGTCTTGAGCCTCCTCCGCTTATTGGCTGCCTCGTCATCCATCTTAGCTGGCGGTGACGCTGGTGTACACGTGTGTTGGTGTGTATTATATTTTGGGTGTGGGCGAGTATGTCCTTGCGTGCATGCCGCCATGTAGTGGTGTAGTGTGTGCGTTATCGTAGTATGTGTATTAACGCGGAATAAGTGTGCACCTGCGGGGTGCTACCACGAGTGGTTTCAACTTTGTTTATTTCACCCCGTGTCAGATGGGCCTCTAGTTTATTTATTTTCACCCACTTCCACATGGACCAGCACACCCAGATAGAGAACATGAGCTGACAAGGCAGCATGTAGTCTGGTTGACCAATCAACCAAACAATATACGGAGCTATACGCTGACACAGTGACCTTTAATCCCTCGGTAAAGAGAGATTGACTGAGAGGGGTGGCCCGAGAGAGATAATAGAGAGCAAGAAATAGATACTCCCTCCATTTGATAATGTTGTGCCTATAATTTTTTGAAAAGTTAAACTTTTGAAACTTTAACCAAGTTTATAAACAAATTACTTATATCTACAATACCAAAGATATATGATATGAACTTTGTACATCTTTTAATGAATCTATTGATCATTCCGTATGTAAATGTTTTTCTCCACATATACTTAGTGAAACTTTTGTGAGGTTTGACTTCTCAAAACATCCATATGTTATGGACGTGAGAGAGTACCTAACTAGAGAGAGAGAGTGTGTGTGTGTGTGTGAAAGAGAAAGTGTGAGTGTGCAAAAAATGTGTGTGCGTGTGTGTGTGTGTGTGTGTGTGTGACAGAGACATGGACAACACACGATAAAGTAGAGAGAAAGTGTGAGTGTCTTATGCAAACATATCACGCATGCATCTTTGAGAGCGGAAGCGAGGTAGGGTGATAGTGTGTGGTTGTTTAAAACGGAGAGAGAAAGACCCCTAGACTTGGCCAAGAGAGGTCTGGAAAACAAGGGAGAGAGGTCGAGAGAGACGTATGGAGAAAATGCAGGCATGGGGAGGGAGAGAGTGTGTGTTTAAGATAGAGAGATGCCCTTGAGATCTTGATGGGACTACATGGGTGGGAGATCGAGTGACAAGGTGTGTGCATGATGGAAGATACCCCGAGAGAGATCGAGATAGACCTAGGGATGGAAGGAGACAATACATGTGTTCGTGATGGATAGTGTGAGATAGTCATAACTAGGGGGGAGTGCATGTGCCTATGATGGAGTGAGAGATTATGGTACTTAGGGGGGTGCGTGTCAGATAGAGAGAGAATGAGGGGGAGAGTGTTAGATGGGTCTTTGTAGTGCGAGCGAGATATATGTATGTGTGACCTTGGGAGATATAAAGTTTGAGAGAGATAGAGGAGGCCCGATACGGCTGAGTGGTGCGTGAGAGAGTTGAGAGAAAGAGATACTCCCTCCGTTCGATAATGTAGTGCATAGAAATTATTTAAAAGTCAAACTTTGGAAACTTTGACCATGTTTACAGAGAAAATTATTTATATCTAAAATACCAAAGATACATCATATGAAACTACATCTTGTGATGATATATGTTTGCTATTCTAGATGTAAATGTTTTTCTCCACATACCTGGTCAAACTTTGTGAGGTTTGACTTTTCAAAAAATCTTTATGCTATGGACCAAAGAGAATATATAAGTCGAGAGAGATCAAGTGTGTGTGAAGGAGAAAGAGTGAGTGTGCAAAAAGAGTGTGTGTGTGAAAGAGAAAGGGACAACACACGATAAAATAGAGAGAAAGTGTGTGTGTCTTATGCAAACATATCACGCCTGCATCTCTGAGATAGAAAGCAAGGTGAGGAGATGCATGGAGATAGCTAGTGCGTGGTTGTTTGCAACGACGAGAGGGGCCCCTATAGCACCTGTCCAATATGGGTCTGGCTAACAAGGGACAGAGGTCGAGAGGGACGTATGGAGAAGATGGAGGCATGGGGAGGGAGAGAGGGCGTGTTTGTGATAGAGAGATCCCCTCGAGATCTTCAGAGGACTATATGGGTGAAAGATCGAGGGACGAGGTGTGTGTGCGATAGAAAGATGCCCCGATATAGATCGAGATAGACCAAGCGAGGGAAAGAGGCAATGCACATGTTTGTGATGGCGACTGAGAAATAGTCATATACCTAGGGGGACTGCGTGTGCCTACAATGGATTGAGAGATAGTCATACTTAGCAAGGCGTGAGATTGTGTGTGTGTGTGCGTGTGAGATGGACAGGGAATGAGGGGGAGAGAGAGAGAGAGTTTTTGATATGTCTATCTAGTGCGAGGGAGATATGCATGTGTATGTGTGACCAAGGGAGATAGAGTTCGAGAGAGAGAGGGAAGATCCCTAAGATGACGGAGTGGTGCGTGAGAGAGTTACGAACAGTGACCTAGGAAATTTGTGTGCGTACGATGAGTGCACCCAAGATATTTAGCTTAGACTAGAGAGTCATACATTGTGTGCGAGAGAGACCTATACATGGATTGTGTATCTGAACTAGAAAGACCGGGAGAGGAAGAGAGAGAAAGAGAGAGAGAGAGGCAGAGGGACGACAAGGATTGTGTTTGTATGTGCGCAATAGGAACAAAGATTGTCGGATAGAGAGAGATCGGGAGTCTGGGAGAGGGGAGAGGTCGCGATTATGCAGCAAGGTCTGATATAAATGATGATTCGTTATAAATTTGCATTCAGATCTTTGAATTGGAGAACATGGTGTTTGCAATCCACACTTGAACGGAGATATGTGTATCAAACAAGTTCATCAATTTGAATTTAAGCATGTTAATGGAGTACTATAATACAACACGCTACTCAATTGAGGTGTTCAATTTTCTATTTAGTCCACAATTTTGACCGGATCAACGAGATATTTCATTGAATCGAGATATTTCCATTTTGGGTTTGATTCCCGTGTTTGAGTGGGTCAACTATTTGTCAAATAAATTGGTAGCAACGAGCATGTAAAAACACATTAGTCCTGAGCATCATCTCACCATCTAAAAAATAAGTGGCCAACTAATATTTGAAAATTTGATTCGAATCGACTTGGTAAGGTGGATGCTTGTCCTCCCAAAATTTGAATCAACCGCTAAACACCCTCTGCTCGATGGAATTCACCCGAGTTAACAAATGGGAGACGCAAAATTAGTGGCCTATCTGGGACCCGCATCAATTGGCCTGTGGTATATCGAGGGTAGGTTTGTAACTTCATCTAAGCGCGCTCTCTCCTCGGCCGAAATGACAGGCGCCGAATAATTCGTAAACCATGGTCGGCAAAACACCCTCTCCTCGGCCGAAATGGCAGGTGCCAAATAATTCATAAACCATGGGCGGAAAAACACCCTCTCGTCGGCCGAAATCGCTCATGCCCACTATTTCAAAGCACGCCCAACTCGCCCGAAATCACTGGCGCCCACTATTTGCGAGAAGCAAAATTACCCTACTATCCCCGACCCTCTAGACACAGACCCAAGGCCACAAGCCAAAAGCCAGAGGTAGAACTGTAACTTCCCCCACATTTCAGAAAAATGCATCCGTAAGACATGGTTCCCCCTCCCAATTCCCCATTCATACACTGTGGGAGCCGGATCACCTTCTCCCTAGGCATGAAACCTCAGCCCCTCCTCCATGGCGCCCCCACCACACCAAATTCACCGTCACCCTCCTCCCCAATGCCTGAGCCGCTGCCCATTTGCCGTCATACACTGGGTCCTGTGCCTCTTACTCTGTGCTGTCGGAGTTGCCTCGATGATGAGCGCGTGATCCGTACCGGAGCCGATTCACTCACGCCATTGTGCACGGCGCCAGAGCGGCTCCAACTTCGGACGCATCTAGGGCCCCGCCGCTGCTCCCCCATAGCCGTTGATCGCTGCAACATATCTACTTTCCCGCCACCGGGAGCCACCGCAACCACGCCGGCCTCATCGACTCGGCAGCTGGAGGTGCCTACATCACCGAACCGCATGATAGGTCGTACACTCATCTTAAATTACTTTATTTAGGCATCAATCGCTTGAATGTTTATTCTGGTTCAGTCTGTTGGCGCAGTGGGAAGTGGGGTACCACGTCCCGTCTGCCTCCAACCCGGGAGGTGACACTTGGGCCAGCCCACAAGGGATGGCCCTGCCTCGGGCGGTCCGGAGGAAGCCGCCTTGGAAGGGGCTAGCCTTGCAAGGTCACTTGCTGCCAGGCTGACCCTCGCCGAGACCGTCAAGTACCAGGTTGCCTCGTGAGGCCGCCTCACGATGCAGGTCATACGGCGCCAGCCGCGAGGCTCCGAGTCCATCACATGGATGACAACTCACTATCAGGATAAGGACGGCAGGGCGTGACCAAGACCCATTTCCATTCCGGTGATAATGGGTCAGGAGCGTGCCTCCTCCAAAGCAAGTCCCAAAGCCTTCTGCTTTGGTGTAAGGAGATCAGGGCGGATCGGTGTGCCAGGGCAGAGGTCATCGCCGAGCCCACCAGCGCGTCAGGATGGAAACTTTGCAGGCGAAGACCGCCTTTAGTCAGGAATAGCCTGGGCGCCTGTTCCCCTTTTAATTGATGCCCCGTGGCCACCCATTCCCGCTCATGTTTTCGGGGGAAGAGGATCAAGGCACTACAAAAGGGACAGGGCCGCCTCCATGTAAGGGGATTGAGCGATTCCCTCCACCACACTTCATGTACCTCGAGCTGCAAGCGCTCCATTACACAACAATCCAAAACAAGCAGGAGTAGGGTATTACACTGCAAGGTGGCCTGAATATGGGTAGCTTGCGCATCCCCACTGTGTCCGTTGTGAATGAGCGTGCTTGTCCTGATCTGCCCATGGTCTTCATTGGGTCGTAGGTTGCCAAGCAAAGCCCCCCAGAGTTCGAACCCTATTTCTTGGAGAGTTACTTGGATGCAGATCCCAGGTAGGGGGACTTCTCTTCTTCGTGCCTTCGACCATGACATCGACATGGACAGCGGCACCGTTGCTCGCCAGGCACGTGCCATGCGCCGGGCTACCGCCACCCATGCACTACCACCGATCCCGTGGGAGAGCGGGTGGCCTCCTCCTCGCAACTGTCGATGAACAAGCAGGCGTGTGTCCGCTCCGCCACCTCCTCCTCGCTCGCACGCCGTGACCCTCTCACTCCACACACCGCGCTGCTCATGGCACAGGAGCTGCTACGCCATCATCTCGCCGGGGACGGCAGAGATGCCTGGCTCGGACGCATCACCGAGCAAGTCGACGCTGTGTGCGGCGGCTGGGTGCCCTCCCGCTCCCTGCCAGCTCTGCTCTCGTGTGCCGAGCAGGCGAGACACGGTGCGCCTCATCCTCCTCCTCCGGGCCGCGATGAAACCGTGCGGCACCATGCAGTGTGCGCCTCGGAGTCGTCCCATGGCTCGTCCGCACCGGTCGGCACCAACAACAGCTGTCAGATCGCCCGTCGTACGCCCCCGGACGAGCGCGGGATCCTCGAGACGTTGCGCAACCGACATGGCCATTTCCTCCATGCCATTGCCGCAGCTGGCTGCCAGAGCCAAGCGGCCCTAGCTGGAGGCATTGTAACCATTTGGGGCTATCAAGGACCCCGCACGGTGGCCTGCATCCTCGGCAGGGCCCAGGCCCCTCCGTCCAACTGCCACTTCAAGCAATTCTCTCGTGAGGTAAACGCGGCCCACCCGACGCCCATGTCCTCCGACTGCCTCAAGTGGTCTGAGTTACCCATCACCTACGACGCCAACGACCACCCCAAGTCCTTGAAGGCTGTGGGTGATGTCCCTCTGCTGTGTACTCCCATCATCAGCAACATGGCCGTCACCAAGACGCTCATCGAGGGTGGCACAGGCCTCAACGTACTCTCCGTGGAGACCTTCGAGACGCACCAGGTGCCCTAAAAGCGCATGATGTCGACCAGGCCCTTCTCGGGCGTCACCGACGGCTCCACTCTGCTGCTGCGGCAGATACGCCTTCCCGTCACCTTCGGCACTTGCAAGAAATACCGCACAGAGTCCATCGTCTTCGACCTGGCTCACATCGGCCTGCCGTACAATGCCATCCTGGGCTACCCTGCGCTCTCCAAGTTCATGGTCATGACCCACCACGCCTATGGCCTCAGCAAAATGGCTGGCTCCGGCGCCACTCTCACCATCCGCTGCGATGAGAGGGAGGCAATGCGCACCCTCGTACACACCTATAAGGCCACCGCCACCGCTCACTTGGCCGACGAGGACGAGGTAGGGCCCGCTAAGCCAGCACCCGCGAAGAAGAAGCCCATGTTCTCCAAGGAGCGGGCCGAAACCAGGAAGGTGCGGTTGGATGAGAGTGGCGCAGGCCCCTCCCTCACCATCGGCAGGGGCCCTTCCCCCAAATAGGAGAGCGCGCTCATCGCCTTCCTCCAGGCAAATGCTGATATGTTCGCTTGGACAATGTCAGACATGCCCGGTGTACCGAGGGAGATCAGCGAGCACCATGTACCCGCGTGCCAAGCGCGCGTCCTATCAAGCAGAAGGTGAGGTGCCAGGTGCCCGAGAACCAGAAGTTCATCGTCCAAGAAGTGGAGAAGCTCCAACATGCTGGACTGATCCGCGAAGTACTCCACCACGAGTGGATCGCCAACCCCGTTGTCGTCGCCAAGCCACACGGCGGCAAGCGTATGTGCATCAACTTCACCAACCTTAACAGGGCTTGCCCCAAGGACCACTTCCCGCAGCCAAGGATTGACCAGATAGTAGACTCCACCGCTAGGTGCGATCTGCTCTACTTTCTGGATGCCTTCTCAGTCTATCATCAGATCAAGATGGCGCGGGAAGATGAGGAGAAGACCGCCTTCATCACCCCCTATGGAGTGTTATTCTATGTGTGCATGCCTTTTGGCCTAAAGATCACGAGAGTCACCTTCCAGAGGCTGATGCACATCTGCCTAGGATGCCAGATGGGGAGGAATGTAGAGGCATACGTCGACAACATCATCTTCAAAACGCATGAGGCGTGCACCCTCATCGAGGACCTTGAAGAGACTTTTGCCAACCTACGCAAGGTCAATCTTAAGCTCAACCCTGCCAAGTGCATCTTCGGTGTCCCCTCTGGCAAGCTCCTTGGATTCCTGGTCTCCCAATGCGGCATCGAGGCCAACCCTGAAAAGATCAAGGCCATCGAGGAGATGCGGCCGCCCAATAACCTCAAGGAGATGCGGCCGCCCAATAACCTCAAGGAGATGCAGTGCCTGGCAAGATGCATGGCCTCGCTCGGTAGCTTCATATCCAAGTTTGGTGAGCGGGCTCTGCCGTTCTTCAAGCTTATGAAGAAGTATGGTCCCATCAGATGGAACCCGAAGTTGATGCCACCTTCGAGGACCTCAAAAATTACCTCACGAACCCTCCCGTCATGGTCACCTCGTGCCCTCATGAGCGCTTGCTGCTGTACCTGGCGGCCACCCCCCAGACGGCCATCACGGCCCTTGTGGTGGAGTGAGAGGAGCAAGTCTGCGCCAAGAAAAAGCCTGCCATGTCTGCGACTGCCGATGCCACCCCCATGGAGGCATCATCTAAGATTGCCAAGGCCCTGTCGTTGCCTACCGATCGATGGCCCTCCTCAGGAGGCCCCTGCCAGTCCTCGGGAGGCCTATGCCCCCCTCAGGAGGCCTCGGGCGCCCCGCTTCCAGAGGCCTCCGCGGCGCCGCCTCCCGAGCTTTCCGGCAAGCGCGACATGGACACCACGGTCACACACCTCGTCGAGCACCCTGTTTACTTTGTTAGGATGGTGCTATGAGACACACGCGAGCGATACCCCATGCAGCAGAAGCTCCTCCTGTCGCTCCTCATGGCCTCCAGGAAGCTACGCCAGTACTTCCAGGGCCACCCCATTAGGGTGATCACCTCCTATCCACTAGAGCAGGTTCTGTGTAGCCCAAATGCCACCGGCCGCGTCACCGAATGGAACATCAAGTTACAGCCCTTCGAGCTGGAGTTCCTCACCACCAGGACCATCGAAGGCGCAGCCCGGTCGGACTTCGTGGCGGAATGGACGGACCCTCACCAAAACGAGCCTCATGAGGAGTCACTCTTGCCCGAGGAGGCCACCTCCGGAGACTGGAGCATGCACTTCGATGGAGCCTTCGCGCGCTAAGGCACAGGGGCTGGTGTGGTGCTTACCACACGCACAGGCGATAAGCTTTACTATGGAGTGCAGCTCTGCTTTAGGCATACCGACAAGGTCTCCAACTACATCGCCGAATACGAGGGCCTCATTGTTGGGCTCAAGGCCGCCATCGCGCTTGGCATCAGGCGCATCATCATCAAGGGAGACTCGCATCTCCTCATCAACTTCTCCAACAAAAAGTACAAGCAGAAGGATGAGCACATGGCAGCTTATCTGGAGGAGGTGTGCAAGCTCGAGAAGCGCTTCATGGGCATGGAGCTCCAGCACATCCCACCACGAGGCGGATGAAATTGCCAAGCGTGCATCTCAACGCGAGCCCCCAGAACCCTAGCGTCTTCGAGGAACAGCTCCTGAGGCCTTTAGCGGCACCTCCGATAATCAGCACCATGGCGCCTCAAGAGGAGCTCCCTCCCGTACAACCCGTGGGCACATCAGACTGTGGACCATCCTCAGGCACTCGCCTGCTGCTGGCACTCGAGCCATAGCCCGAGACCTGGATCACGGAGTGTCACAACCCTAGTTCAGTAATGCACTTGGGTTAGATTTGTATGTTGCATCATGTTTAAATTTTATTTAAAGTTGAAATGGGGATTGATCAAACCCTAGCACCAGAAAGAATTCAAATAGGGTCGAATAAAATCTTTTTCCATAAACCCAAAATGTCCCTAAGAAAAGTTCATGATTTCTGGTTAAGGTGAAAACCTCTGCCAAAAATGATGAATATATTTTTAGGTCATTTCTGGAGTTTTTTAATTAAATCATAACTATTTGAATTGGGGGTTTTAAATGCTAAATATATTTTCAACAGCTCCAATAATTCTGAAACTTTTGCTGGAGCTCTGGAATTATTCAGTTAGCATCCAAAAATATTTTCCGAATTTACTAGAATGGTTTAGTACTTTTACTAAATCAAAACAGAGAAACAAAATAGAAAATAGAAATAAAAGGAGAGAGAAAGAGTTTACCTGGCCTTACCTGAAGCCGGCCTAGCTGGCAGCCCAGCCAACAGGCCCAGCCCACCAGCGCCACTGTCCTCAAGCTCCTGTCAGGAGGATGCGTGCGCGTGGTGGCCGCGCGCAGGCACGCGCCCGCGCCACCTCCACCTTGCCTGCGTGCCCCCTCGATGGCCTGGACGACCCTGGAGTCGCCATGCACCCCCTGACCTCTCTCTCTCTCACCCACGGCCTCTCCCATCCCCTCTGCTCTCTCTCTCTCATGGCCGCCCGAATGAACCGGAATGCGCCGCCGCAAAACACTACGCCCACTGCTGTTCCCTTGCCCCGTGGACGTGTCCCCTTGCTCCGCCTCGATGCTGTGAAGTTCCACGCCGCAACACATGTCCCCGGATGCCTGGAATCGCCGCCTTCGAGGTCATCACCATCGCATCTGCTCGCTGGCCATCTTCGTCAATTCACCGTCAACCGCCCGTCCCTGAGCTCGTCGATGACCCCATCTGATGCACTGTGAGCCCCTGGTTCTTCCCCCTCTTTTTTCGCTGCCGTTCCCGCACCCTAGCGCCTAGACCATGCTAGCCGAGCTCCGGCTGCCGCCTGCCTTGTCGCCGTCATGGCCTGAGCTTGAGACGGCCGCGCCCTTCCACCGCATCAAGCTCCTGGTGATCCCAGGTAGTTGCCTAGCCCTTCACCTTGCTTGCCCGTGCCCCACAACGCCGCGCCCACGCAAGCCGTAGCTGCAGCCACCGCAAACTTTGTCGCCGGTCTCTATTCCGGTGACCATCTGGTCCAGCTCAACCACCCACAGACGTGGCTCAGCCCCAGCTCGCCGTAGAACCCAACCGCGTCCCAAACCGTGCCCTGTCGCGTGAACCGGACGCATCTCCACCGCTCGGTTTGGTCGTCGCCGGCCCAACTCCGGCGTGCCGACGTGGCGTCATTAGATTAGGTGCTAACCACGTTTAGTTAGAGCCGAGAGAGACTGAAAGTGGGCCCCACCGCAGGGTCAAACCCATTTCAGCATTGGGTTTGACCGGGATTAAACCTGGGTCACTTACTAGTGGACCCCACTGGTCAGGTTTGACCTGGACCGGCCCTGTTGACCGCTGACATCACAGTGACATCATGCTAATGCAGTAATTCTTTTCTGGAATATAAATAAATCTTAAATGGTTTATTTATTTCAGAAAATATTTTAAACTTCTAAAAATCATAGAAAATCAACCGTAACTCCAAATGAAATAATTTATATTTGAAAAATGATCAGAAAAATACAATCTATCCATTGGTACTGGTTTCATGCATGACAAAACAACTTAACCTTGCTGTATAGAACAAAACATGATAATGCATATTATAAATTCATAACTTGAGTTTGAATTTGAACCTTTTGTTCAAATCAACTCAAACCCTCCTGTTGCTAGCTGCATTAGCTCAAATCACAACAATTTTGCCATGTCATGTGCATGCATCATATTGTCGCATATTGCCATGTATTGATTGTGTTACCAGTGTGTTCTCCGCGGTAGGTTCTGCTCCCGAGGATATTCACGAGTATCCAGTTGAAGGACAGTGCCCCTCGACCACTCTGTCAGGCAAGCAATCCCCCATTGAACATTCTGATACAATCCCACTCTATCGCTCTCGCTATCTTTTACTGCATTAGGACAACAACATTTCAACTCTTACATGCTGCGGTAGTTGAACCCCTTTCCTCTGCATGACCTGTCATTGCCACAGTAAATAGTTGAAACCCACTAGCATGAGTAGGAGTTTTTTGAGCCATGATGTGCCTACTCATTTATGCTTGCTTGCTATGCCTGCTATGCTTAGAGTTGTGTCAGGTCTGATTCATCTGGGATGGATTGGAATGGTGTGAACATGTCTTACTGTTGAGAGCTAAGTGTGTGAACATGATTTGGAAAGGTAGTGGTGAGAGGCCATGTAGGACTACATGTTGGGTTGTCTCATTGAAACCGTCCTCAGGAACTAAGTTCTGTGTTTGTGATTCAAGAACAGCTACTACCACACGTTGGGCCCTGAAATATGACCCTGCTCGACTTATTAACCCCCCTGTCCTCTGTCCGGGAGTTGCAAGTAGTTTCTGGTGTTTGTAGTGTGCTGGAGGCCATGTGTAGCACTGACCGGAGGGGTGGGCTATGATGCGGTAGGCAAGTGCACGGTGTACCGGGTCGCCCGTTTGGTGCCTCGGGAACCCTGCACACATCGTTCATGGCCGTAGTGGAAACCTCGGCCGGACTCCCTATGGATGGAACCTGAATAGGCGATAAACTTGGACTTGAGAATTGTGTGGTTAGTCAGGTCGTGGTCTACACCCACGTCGGCTTTCGCTTGAAGTCTGCCGAGCACATGTCGTGTGCAGACACTAAGTGGTGGAAACTTGTGTGAAGAAGTACACCCCTGCAGGGTTATAAATGATCTATTCGAATAGCCGTGTCCGCGCTAATGGACTACTGGGTTGCTTATGCAGTTCATAGACAAGTGAAAGTGGATACTCTAAAATGCGCAAGATAAGCATGAGTGCTATGGATGGCCTTCTCGTAGGGGGACGGGAGCGGATCCATAGTGGTGTATTGATATGGTGAATATGTGGACTCGTGTGCGCCACCTCAAAAGAGTTACCAGCAGTCGTAGTACAGGATAGCCACTGAGTCAAAGCTGGCTTGCTGCAGTTAAACTCCACCTCCCCCTTTGTTGATACTGTTGCATATGTAGCTAGTTCTGATGTAAGTCTTGCTGGGTACATTTGTACTCATGTTTGCTTAATTTATGTTTTTGCAGAGAGACTTCAGTCTCACTAGTAGTTCCGCGTGGACTTTGATGTTTAGCTTGTTACCTCAGCTACGATCCTGTACCCTTGGGAGGGTCTTGTAGATAGTCAGGCTTCTCAGCCATTTTCATTTGTAGTTGTCTGTACTCAGACATGTTATGCTTCTGTTGCTTGTATGCTCTGTATGTTGGGTCATGTGACCCTTGCTTGTAATAAAAGCTATGTGGCTCTTCTGGGCCTTTATCTATATGAGTTGTTGAGTTATGTTGTGATGCCATGTTGTACAACACATACTTGCATGTTATGCGTACGTGTAACATGTATTGCTATGTGTGGGATCCGACAATCTAGTTGTTTATTCTTGGTAGCCTCTCTTATGGGGAAATGTCTCCTAGTGCTTCCACTGAGCCATGGTAGCTTGCTACTGCTCCAGAACACATGGGATGATCGGCATGTGTCCTTCTTTGCTCCTGTGTCTATCCCTTCGGGAAATGTCACGCGTTGTTCCTTGAAGTCCTTGTAGCTTGCTACAACTTGGGTTCATACGTTGATAACCGACATGTGCATTGCTGGGTCATGTATGCCTGTCCCTATAAGTTAGTGCCACCTTGGGTTTATGACTAGTCATGTCGGCCCGGGTTCTCTGTCATATGGATGCTAGCGACACTATCATATACGTGAGCCAAAAGGCGCAAACGGTCCCGGGCCAGGTAAGGTGGCACCCGTGGGAATACCGTGCGTGAGGCCGCAAAGTGATATGACGTGTTACATGCTAGATCGGTGTGACTTAGGATCGGGGTCCTGACACGGAGTTCAAGGCCTACTTGGAGGGCAGCGTCCTCCCGAAGATCGACTCAGAGGCAGAGCGTGTGGTCCACCAAGCCACGCTCTATCTCTTGAAGGAGGGTAACCTGTACCTCCACCGCCCAAACGGATTCGCATTGTGGTGCATCTCGAAGGAGCAAGGGTGCGAACTAGTTGCAGACATCCATGGCGGCGACTATGGCCACCACTCATCCTTGCGCACTCTTGCAGGCAAAGCATTCCGCAGTGGCTTGTACTAACCCACAACACTTGAGGATGCAATGGAGCTGGTCCAGGCATGCGAGGCTTGCCAATTCCATGCCAAGCAAATCCATCAACCAGCACAAGGGCTCGAGACCATTTCCCTCTCGCGGCCCATCATGGTCTGGGGGCTGGATATCCTCGGCCCTTCCCTCATGCAGCCGACGGTTATCGGTACCTCTACGTCACCATCGACAAGTTCATCAAATGGGCGGAGGTGGAGCCTATTCGGACCATTCCTGGAGGGTCAACCATCAAGTTCATTAAGGGCCTGGTGTGCCACTTCGGCGTCCCCAACCGAATCATCACGGCCATCAGCACCTAGTTCACCAGTGGCCTCTTCAAGTCGTACTGCGCCAGCATCGGCACGCAGATCTGCTACCCCTCCTTGGCACACCCACAAAGCAATGACCAGGCCGAGCGTGCCAATGCTGAGGACCTCAAGGGCCTCAAGACTAGGAGCTTCAAGAAGCAGCTCACGGCCTGCGGCAAGCGCTGGCTGGACAAGCTCCCATCGGTGATGTGGTCCATGGCAACCAGGCCCACCGGCGAAATGCCCTTCTTCCTCATCTACGGGGAAGAAGCGGTTCTACTAGTCGAGGTCAAGCACGGATCCCCACGGGTCTTGGATTTCAAAGAAACTCGCCAGGGTGACCTCCGGGAATATGACCTACTCTTCCTCGAAGGGGCACGCCGTCAGGATGCCGTCCATGCGACAAGGTACCAGCAGGCATTGCATCGCTATCACAGCTGCAACATATGCCCCCGCACCCTCAAGGCTGGCGACCTTGTCCTGCACCGGATCCTCTCTAGAGAGGGAATCCACAAGCTTTCACCCATTTGGGAAGGCCCTTTCAGGGTCACAAACATCTCCCAGCCCGGCGTGGCACGACTCGAGACGGAGGAGGGTGTTCCAGTGCAAAACACATGGAACATGCAACATCTCCGTAAGTTATATCCATGACCCCACGGATACGAGCGACATCGAGCTGTACACGCTCCGAAGCTCTCTCTACCCGCGCTGCCACCGGCACGCGGGGGCTCCCTCCCACTCTCATGGAAGCCCCATGCTCAATTCTGGTGGATGCCCCATGCTCAACGCTAGTGTCCCCCGCCATCACATCCTCAAGCTGACCCGTGTCGAACACGGAAGCATGTATCTTTCTGTTATGTAATGAATCTACTTCGTGCATCAGTAAATTTTATTTCCTAAAAACATCTGGTGTTGTCGTGGGAAAACCACGGCCACCTATGGGGCCATGAGCCCCTTTTGGTTCGGCGGGGGGATGGGCACGTTGCACAAAGAGCAGAGAAGTGTCACGCAGCACGCCAGAGATCACACGGGCAGTGTTTAAAATGGTTCGAGCCGCCGTGAGGCGTAAAACACTACTCCTGCTTTGGTGGATTGATGGTTGATAATGGTGGTGAACGTAGCACACTCGCCCGGCAAGGTCGCTCTGGGGGCGAGAGTGGCTACGCGCATATGGATATGCTAGGGTCCAACCCTTTCTACTGTTGCCACGGGCCTCCTTTTATAGATTAAGTGGTCACCACAGTGGCAAATAATTCTTTGCGTACTGATTAGATAGCTAACAGTGCTATCATATCTAACTCTGCAGGCTGACAGAGCGCATTAAATGCGCCGCTTAGTGTCACATCACAGCTTGCCGGCAGGCCCTACCTGGCTGTTTTACCAGCTTCGCGCCTGCTCGCTTGACACGTCTCAGGATGGGTGTCATTTGGAGGTGTTTGCTGTTGGAAGTGGCTGCCATGTGGCAAAAAGCAGCCACTTAGTCACCTTGGAGCTCGGCACCACTTTGATTAATGACTTGCATCACTTGTGAGGTGGAGCGGTGGAGTGGCTTGCCTCTGCCAGCCTCGGCAGGCCTAGCGGGATGATCTGGGAGCTTCCTTCCAGGGCAAAACCCAACCCTGCAGGGCCCGCCTGCCCGACATGGTAGGTCCTTCCCTTAGCGATGCCTCATTCCTCTGGCTCACCTTGGTCTTCTCGACTTGCAGTCGGATCCTTCAAAGGAATTGATCCTCCTTGTTTGGTTTGATCTTTGTCTTGTAATCTAGTCTTTGAACCCGTTAGCTTGTTGTCCATGCACAGTCAGGGGAAAACATATACCCCTGTATGTGTTCCCCGACATAAGCCACCAGGCCTAAGCCATATGTGTCACTGGGCATGTTGGGTTAGGCCCCAAACAGTGCATGGACACATGGCAAAAAAGGGCTGCTCCCATCATGGTTCGTCATGACGACCAGTCAATCCAACATCCACTTCGCGCAATTACTGCGAATCATGGGGTCGTGGGACTACAGCAAAAGGGAAGCAGACGGCCGTGACGAAGGAGGTGGTCGCCGAGGGAAGCAAGAGGGCGGCGGGGCTGGACAAGAAGCGGAGGGGAGATGTCATCTTCTTTCCGTCGAACCTGGACGGCCTGGTTCTGCAGGCAAGTTACGGGTACCTGTGGGGGAGGGAAGTCCCGAAAGGGCACAGCGTGCCCAATGTTTTGGTGGAGGGGGAAGAACATCCGCCAAATTCATACCGATTCTTCTGTGCATATTTCATCTGCGGCCTCTGCCCCCCTTTTTTCTGATTTCTTTGAGGCGATGATGACGATTTATGGATTCCACCTCCTGGACTTTACGCCAAATGCAATGGAGACCATGGCCATCTTTACCCATTTGTGTGAGAACTTTGTTGGAGTCGCCCCCAATGTTGATCTGTTCAGGCATTATTTTGTCCCGCGGGTGGAGAACAAATTTCACAGCTCCGAGAACATCAGCTGGATGCCACGGGCGGCAAGGAAGTCCTGGGATTATATCCCTAGTGTGCAGCGCGAGAGGTGGGATGAGTGGAGAGGAGACTGGTGCTGGATTCAGGATGACGAAGCCCCAGAGTTCTGTGAGGCACGGACAGTGTGTGTCGAGCGCAGCAAGGAATGGAGCACATTCGGCCTCACCAATGATTGGCTTCGCCTAGCAATAAACAGGATCACCTGCCTGATGGCTACCGGGCTAACCATTGAGCACGTGGGGGCAGATTTCCTCCTTCGTCTCATCTCGCCACTTCAGAAGAGGGATAGACCTGCCTGGTTGTATGGTGATGCTGGGGACAGGATGAGATTGCTCCCAGGTTTGGCCAATAACTTGTCTATTTATGGCCACGCCTGGTTGTGTGACCAGCTATTTGGCTGCTTCGAGCTGTTCAAGCTCCCGGCAACCGTTATGCCTCTGAATGTCAATTCGGCCCGGGACCAGATCTTGAAGTGGATGCCGGGTTTGCAATGCTCATGGGGTGGCAAGTGATTGGCGGTTGCCCACTCTTGACGAAGAACTTGAATGGTCCAACGCCCTGGCGGAGAGGGCTGTCAGGGTGGAGACCAACGTGTACAAACACACCTCCACCATGGAGGCATCATTTATCAAGAGGAGGATTGAGGAGGACAAAGTTGCCCGAATTGCTGCAATGGCAAGGGCTGCAAGGGCCGGGAAGGGAAAAGCTGAGGATGAGAGTTCCTCCCACGGTGGTAGCGAGACGCATGCCACAGAAGAGGTTGCCGGGGAAGATCTTGCTTGGAACGAGATTTTCGGGCTTGAGGCTCTAGCTACCGCGGTAGCAGAGCTCCAAAAGGAGGAGGAGGCTGCTAAGGCAGTGGAGCCCGAAGCGGAGTGGCTTGCGGCTGGTCCTCAAGCCCCCGAGCTAATTTTGGATCAGCGTCCCTGCAGGTGTGCTGCAAACCGGGGAACGGCGGCCCCAAATCCAGCACCTGCCGCTAAGAAGGTGAAGAAGACCACCACCAGAAATACCAAAACAGACGTGGCGTGCCGCAAGTCTCCTTGACTTGCCGGGATCAAAGCTTCTCCCGCCAAGCAATCGGTGGATGAGGAGGGCGATTGCAGCTCTCATTCTGGCTCGAGCTCTTCGCAGAGCTCATCTTCATCGGAGCCCCCAGCGCTTCAGCAGGGTTTGGGGCTGTCGGAAAGCTCCGCCCCTCCATCCCAGAAGAGAGGCAGAGCATCCCCGCCGCCCATGGAATTTGATTTGAGCTCCATGCTCATTGATGAGGAGTAAGGAAGATTTCCCTTTCCGTGATAACTTTAGTATATTTGATTATCTTTGCTGGCTGACCTTTTGTTTTGCTGTCATTGGCAGGGAGGAGGAGGAGGAAATGTAGACCCTCATCCATCGGTCGAAGAGGCTCCGGCGTGCTGGGTCACCGAAGACTGTGGAGAGCTCGGATTTGGTGGGGAGCAATACGAAGGATCCTGCACCGAGCCCCCAGCCCAGCCCCCGGCCTGGAAGTGGAGGGCTGGTTCCTTCTGCTAGGGGCAACGGAGACGAACTTCCCACCCCTCCAGCTGGACAAGGCATCAAGACGACACGGGATGAGCCCTCCCTGGAAGGGTATATTCCTCCCACTTACCCAGCCAAAGGACCCCTGGCGAGACCCTTCGTGGATGAACCCGCATAGAGTGTCGCCGTGGTTGCCGCGGCAGGGGGTGGAGTTCATGGCCTGGCAACTGATGCTGCCGGTGAAACTGAGGCCCCTACCCGGCAGGCTTCTCCGGGTACTTAACTTCCACTCTTCTTCTTATTTCTCTTATGTATCCCCTCTCCCTATATCCCGGTAACCTAAAACATCTGCCTTTTTTGCCATTCGCTTGTCCTTTCATCCGCAGTCCTCCAGGCCGAAGAGCCAGAACTGCTGGAAGAGGTGGCCAGCATAGGGAGAGCTGCCGCAGTCGAGGCCGCCAAGATCGCCACCGCGAAGGGACAGGGCCCCGCTGCCGGGAGCATTCAAGATCCTTTGGCGGTGGCGGAACATAATTCTGAAAGTGCCCCAGAGGTGGGAGTGGTGGTCGAGGGGAAGATTCCCCTCCAAACCATGGATCCCCTCCCCTCCTTTGGGCCCATGGTGGGGACCTCGCCATCCCCCTCAAGCCAATTGGCGCTGGTGTTGGCGTAGCCCGGGATTGGAGCCCTCGGCCCGTCGGCATCGACGAACGTGGAGCTTGATGAAGAGCTCCAGCGAATCCTGGCGTCGCTGCACCAAGGGGTTGAAGAAATCGGGCGACTCTGTTGCCGTTGCAATGGATTTGTCCTTCCTGGAGTCCGTGGTGGCGGGCATCAAAGAAATGCAGGCCCGACACGACCAGAAGTGGCAGGCACTCAAAGAGCAGTGCGGGTCGCCAACAAAGTGGACCAGAAGCTGAAGGACAGGTGCCTGGAGCTGCACGAATGGCATGGCAAGCAGTTCCAGGTACTTATGAGGTAGCAGGAGGCGATCCTGATGACGATGGAAGACGTCATAGCCCATGAAGCACGTCTGGCGGATCGCAAGGCACGTCTGGATGCCAGAGAGCAAGAGATTTCTCTCTGGGAGGAGAAGCTTGGAGCCATCCGTCGCGCCAAAGATGACGACCTAGAAGCCCTCGTGCAGCAACGCACCAAGGAGTTGGAGGACAAGCACAAAGCTGCCTTGGACACCCTCAAACTGATTCTGCTGTTCGACTGAAGAAACTCACTGATGATCTTGCTGCCGCATCTGCTGCCAGGACTGACCTTGATCGACAGCTAACCAAACTGAATGAGGAGCTTGCCGGGAGCACCAAGGAGATGGAGGCTCTCAAGGAGGAAGCGCGAAAGGCGGAGGTCCTTCTAAGCGATGTGCAGTCGCAGCTTTCCTCCAGGACCCAAGGCCTAACAAGTAGTTAGTGCTTCGTCGGTAGGGGAGACTATAGGCCATGAAAACCCACCCCTGGTATCTCCACCTATTGATTGAGAGTCAAAAAGTGTGAATTTCGTATGTCCCGCTGGCACACGATTTCGATTACTTTTCTTGTTTCCCGTTTCGGAGATCCGATAATGTAATGCTAAATCGATATCTGGGGTCGAGCCAGGGTACTTATCCTCCCGTCTATAGATCGATGACCAATAAAAGACCAAAGCGGTGATAAATCAAGGGGCGGACAGGAGCATCATCGTAAACCGCCAACATCATCATCACGGATCTGAAGGCCAGGATCGGCACCTTGGAAAGTGCGCAGAGTCTAATGGAGCCCGCCAGCAACAGCTGTCCAAAGATCTAGACACCGCTCAGCACCTCGGGAAGGATGCAAAGGACAAGCTGATTAACCAAGCCGAGTAGGTGAACCTCTGGATCAGGAGCATGATTGACATCGCTATGCGCCTTGCTGCCCAGACCATAGCGATGGGCATGGACGGGCCAGCTTTCTCGATCAACAGGCAGGAGGTCCCTAGTGCCAAGCTGGGAGTTTTCTTCAATGAGCTGATCGAAAAGGTGAAAGTGCATGAAGAGGGGAGGGCCAAGCGCTTCGCAACCGAGTCCCGGAAGCTTGCTCACGATGCCCTCCTCATGGTCCTGAGCAACATCACCTGCCATCATCTACACCTCGACCTTGTCGATGGATTTAAGGAGCCGCCGGTAGGTGCTGATATTCCAGCTGCCAAAGAAAAAGCTGCCCCTCTGGCTGCCAGGGCCCTTCATGTCCCAACGGCTTCACACAGTCACCGGGCTTGACTCCGAGCTATTCTTGTCATCGTGCTATCCTATAACAAAAGATGATGTATGCTTCATGTTTAGGAGTCATACTATTTACGTTTGCGTGGAACTGATGTCCCCTGCTTAATCTTAAATGCACATTTATCCCTCTGAGCTTATATGCTTTTGTTCGTATGATTAGTCCCTATGCATGTTCTGGTTGCTTGCCGGTATCATATTGCCGCGATTGTTATAAGGGTCCGGCCCTTAACATTCTTCTTGACGTGGATGCGTCCCGGCAAGTCTTTCCTTGGTAGCTCTCAACGCAGCCACTTGTTCGGTGAGCAAGGCTCGGGAAAGAACGAGGGTGCAGACAAAGAACTAGCCAAGGTTCCATCACACGACGAATTTCATAGTACGAACACTTACTAAAACCGAGGGATAAACAGGTGCAAAAATCTAGGATTCATCAAAAGGAAATGATTTCTTGGACATAGCTTTTGTTCTTGCCCCTTCCCATCCTTTCTAGTTGGGTGTGTTTGGCATACTCGCAATACCCGGAAAGACGGAGGCCAAGCGAATAACTCTCTGGTTCCCGGCAGGGACCAACATACGTCAAGCATGTCTGGCGGTCGGCATGATATGGTGCCGGGCTTTCCCGGCCCCTCTTTCTCTCCTCCACTCTTTTTGAACAATCCAACAGCGGCTGGCGCAAGAGTCCTGCTAGTGCAGACGGCCTTGTCGGAGCATACTTGCCGGGGCATCGATCAATGGATTCGTACCGACGTTTTACTCAGGATTTCCCTAAGCAGGGTAAATGCTGAACCGAGTATTGTGCGGTACTTATCGACATTGAGGATGCCAGGGTCAGAGCAGCTCGATTGCCGAAGAGGGAGAGAGATGGAAAGAGGAGCCTCATTCCCGCGCACCTTGCCCATTCTCCCCGGACGGTGCCGGAGCGGTGGTCGCGCCGCCTAGGCCGCCTGGCGGGGAGCATAACACCGTCAGCGCCGACCTTCAGCGCGGCCGCTACCGCGGTGGGATGAAATGACGAGCAAACCAGGTGCGGGGACGGCCCCGCTCTCCTGCTTTGTCTTCATATCTTCATGAGCACCAACGACACCAAAAGCTTCGGCTGGGCTGGAATGGAGACGACGTGTTGCCAATGCTCTCAGGTTTGCGCAAGTGATCCTCCTACCTGGCGTGCCAAAGATGTCATTGGAAAACCACGGCCACCTATTGGGCCATGAGCCACTTTTAGTTCAGCGGGGGGTGGGCACGTTGCACAAAGAGCGAAGAAGCATTGCACGGCACAGTAGAGATCACACGGGCAGTCTTTACCCAGGTTCGGGCCGCCGTGAGGCGTAAAACCCTACTCCTGCTTTGGTGGATTGATGGTGGATAATGGTGGTGAACGTAGCACACTCGCCATGCAAGGTCGCTCTGGGGGCGAGAGTGGCTATGCGCGTATGGATATGCGAGGGTCCAACTATTTCTACCGTTGCCACATGCCTCCTTTTATAGATTAAGGGGTCACCACAGTGGCAAACTAGTCTTTGCGTACTGATTAGATAGCTAACAGTGCTATCATATCTAAGTCTGCAGGCTAATAGAGCGCATTAAATGTGCCGCTCAGTGTCGCATCACATCTTGCTCGGCAGGCCCTACTGGGCTGTTTTGCAAGCTTCGCGCCTGCTCGCTTGACACGTCTCAGGACGGGTGTCATTTGGAGGTCTTTGCTGTAGGAAGTGGCCGCCATGTGGCAAAAAGCAGCCACTTAGTCACCTTGGGGCTCGACACCGCTTTGATTAATGACTTGCATCGCTTGTGAGGTGGAGCGGTGGAGTGGCTTGCCTCCGCCAGCCCCGGCAGGCCTGCCGGGACTATCTGGGAGCTTGCTTCCGGGGCAAAACCCAACCGTGTTGGGCCCACCTGCCCGGCAAGGTAGGCCCTTCCCTTAGCGATGCCTCGTTCCTCTGGCTCACCTTGGCCTTCTCGACTTGCACTCGGATCCTTCAAAGGAATTGATCCTCCTTGTTTGTTTTGATCTTGATCTTGTAATCTTGTCTTTGAGCCCATTAGCTTGCTATCCGTGCACAGTCAGGGGAAAACATATACCCCTGTCTGTGTTCCCCGACCGGTGTCCTTGCAGCTGAGTGTGCCTCAGGAGGAGCACACTCGCGTTCTTCCCCGTGGCTATCACTAGAGCGGGGGCTGGGCACGGTGCCTATGCTCGGGTCAGTTCTAGCAGCACTACAAGATCCAAGCAACTGAGCTCTGGCTCGTGGGCCTACTCCCATGCACGTCACCACATCTGGTCCTTGGTGCTCTTGTCTCCTCGCGTACCACCCACAAGCGACCTCACGAGCGTGCCTGGTGCATCACTTGCAAAAAATTGGCAATCGCACTAATGCATGATACCGAAGGACTCAGGAGCTCCCCTGCAAGCTGCTCCCCACCGGTAGGAGGCTTCGTGAGCAACCGCACCTCATGAGCCATGACCTGCGGAGGACTCACGCCGGGCTACACGCCTCAAAAAAAGCTAAGTTTAAAGCGCCTCTTGAGCGATTGATAACACACCTCGAGTTCTTTTCCTCTTGTTTTCCTTCTCGGGCATCTTGATTTCCTTGGCATGAGCCGCTTGCCCATCAAGGGGGGACCCTGAGCATCGCGCCTTAGGGGCTCCTACCAGCCCTAAGAGTCCTACACCCTCTGGCCTTGCCGAGTGCACGCCCCAGGCATACCAGTGATGGTCGTAGCTCACTTAGGGGGCTGGGTCCCAGTGACGCAGGTCATAAAGGCAACGTAAGAAGGAAGGTGAGATCCCGAAAAAAATTGAAAACACATAAACATCGAGCGCTTAAACAAAAGTGCCAAACAAATATTTTCACGCCCCCACGAAGCTACATTGGTTATGCAGGAGCAAAAGGAGGGAACCATCCTCAAGGGCCCGACTCTGGCACCGTTCGTGCCTAGTCAGAATCTTTGTCTTCACTCATGATGCTTCGGGAGATCCCGTCATTTCAGCTCCCGCTGGAGGACTCGGATCCGCTTCCGCTCCCGCTGGAGGAGTCAGAGCCGCTTATACTCTCGCTCTCCATGCATCACTCCATGCGGCCATCGGAGACCCTGAAGAACTTCACGAAGAGGGTGGCAGCCCCGTCATATCTGAACTACAGAACCTGCCCGTGCTTCAGTTCGTGGGAGCGGGTGAACGATTTCCACCCCTGTGATAGGAACATGACGCTGGTGGGGGAAAACTCCAGCGCCTCCGAGAAGGGGTCATTGCAGCAGTCGTCCTCCTGCAGCTACAGGCCCAGGGGTTCGCCGTCCTCCACAACCCTCACAAAGGAGTAAGGAAGCCAGAGCCAGCTGCAGGGCCGACGGTGCAGCCCCATGATAAACTCGTGCGCAACCTCCGCCACGTGGGCTTCCGCCCGGGGTGAAGGGGCGCGCACCCTTTTGCACCCCCCGCGGCCGCGAATGCCGCGGCAAACACGACCATGGGTCGTGGCCATTCTGCGGGCGCTGGAGCCCTCCTCCACGGCGGCGCCCGTGGAGCACGTCTGGCCCCGCATCGAACCCTCTTCATAGTGACGGAGGCGCGGGCTCGGCCTCTGCCCCTTGCCGGCGCCGGCTTCGGTGGCTCCACCTCCTCCACCGCCTTTTTCCCTTCCTTAGCAGCAGAGAGTTTCCTCTTAGTCACCATAGCGACAATGATGGCAGAGGGAGATTGGAGGTTAGAGGAAGAAGAAACAGAGGGGTTGCTCGCGTGCAAGACGAAGGACGAGATGGAGATGGAGAAGCAGTGATGTGCCAATGCCTTGCACGCTAAGTGAGGCATCCCGCCCCGTAAAATCCACCATGTGTCACCTTCGGGCCCGGCAGCTTAATGGGCCCCATGCCGTTTCATTCCTAAAGGGTGGAACATGCATTCCGCGGGCCCGGGGGCTACTTTCGGCATAGTGGGAACTAGGTACCATGGCCCATCTGCCTCCAGCCCAGGAGGTCACACTTGGGCAGGCCCACAAGGGATGGCCCTGCCTCGGGCGCTTCGAAGGAAGCTGCCTCGCGAGGGGCTAGCCTCGCAAGGTACCTTGCCGGCAGGCTGAGCCCCATTGAGACCATCAAGTACCAGGTTGCCTCATGAGGCCCCCTCGCGAGACCGCCTCATGAAGCAGGTCGTACGGCGCCAGCCGTGGGGATCGAGTCCATCACATGGATGACGTCTCGCTGTTAGGATAAGGACGGCAGGGCATGACCAAGACCAGTTTCCATTCTAACGATAAGGGGACAGGAGCGTCTGCCCACCCCAAAGAAAGTCCCAAAGTGTTCCGCTTTGGTGTAAAGAGATCGGGGCAGATCGACACGCCAGGGCAAAGGTCATCGCCGAGCCCACCAGCGCGTCAGGATGACAACTTTTGCAGCCAAAGACCGCCTTTAGTTAGGATAAGCCTAGGCGCATGTCCCCCTTGGAATTGCCGCCATGTGCCCACCCTTTCCTGCTCATATTTTTGGGGGAAGAGGTCCAAGGCACTAGAAAAGGGGCAGGGCCGCCTCCATGTAAGGGGATCGAGCAATTCTCTCCCCACACTTCGTGTACCTCGAGGTCCAAGCGCTCCATTAAACAAGAATCCAAAACAAGCCGGAGTAGGGTATTACACTGCATGGTGGCCCGAACCTGGGTAGCTCATGCGTCCCCGCTATGTCCGATGTGAGTGAGCGTGCTCCTCGTGATCTCGCCGTAGTCTTCGTCGGGTCGTAGGTTTCCAAGCAAAGCCCCCCAAAGTTCGAACCATAGTTCTTGGAGAGTTTCTTGGACAGAGATCTCGGACTCCGGCACGGTCGATTCCCTGTGGTCGTAAGCAGCACCCCTCGAGGCGGCGGAGCTCCTAGGCTGCCGGTTGGCTAGGCAGCAGTGCCGCGGTGTCTATTGTAGGGGTGCGGGGGTGCAGGTTCACCACGGAAGCAGCGCTTAGGTGCCTATCTTAGTGTTGCGTGGGGTGAAGCTACTGCTACAGCCAGATCAGGATGACGGTGAATCTTTGTGGTTTGGTCGGGGGCAGTGCAACCATGGCAGTATGGTGGGGCGGGGCGGGGTTGTGGTCGGAGCTGTCTCGGCCAGGGACGGCGGAGGCAGGCTTCTCTGCCGGTGGTTGCTGGCTCTTCAGGGAACATCCTAAATAGTGTCAGCCGGGAGGCACAAGACGGCCATCCAGCCATCTGGCATAGATAGGACATTACCAAAAAAAGCGTGAGACGCCAATTTAGTTTTTAGTGAACTGACGTGTGACTAGTCTCGTACCTTAGTGTTGAGCTCTTAGGGTATTTCCTCATATCAGAGAACATGTCATTCATAACAATGTGTGTTTTCTGCATCTTCAGCCACACCGTCTTCCTTCTCACTACATCTGCTCCAACAAGGCAAGCGTACACCATAAAGAAGTTATAGTCCCCACTCAAGAGTTTCCCACCTCGAATGTGCCTGCCCGACATGGACAGCCACAACCACTGCAGGGCCATCGACAAGTCAGCAGATGATGCTCACTCCTATGGATGGCGGCCAGATAGGTTGTAACCTCCTCTTACTTGTGTGCAACATTTATGGCTTCGTTAATCATCTAAGCATGGAAAATAGATTATCATATGTCACTGTACATTCATGTTGATCTCTTAAGAGTCTTACTTCAGATAAGAGACTTGTTCAGGAGTTAACATTGTTCCATAGTTATCACCCATCGTCCAATGCTATCCCATAGGCTGGTAAATATGCCACTTCTAGTATTACCTATGTTGTTGTTCTTTAATACTTTTGTGTGACATCTAGTTAATCTCGAGTACAAACAATACACATTCTGCAGCTTTCATCTGTGTTCTTCCTTTAGTTTTTGAGACCTTTTGCTGCTAGTTAAGTCCAGTCATGCTATTTAATTCCTCTCCTACAGGCACTCATTACATAAACCTCACTACTAGTTGTCTTCCATGCATGTCAGATATAATTGTACGCACTAATATTGAATATCAAAATAAATCCATAAGAACCTTGCGGAGCAATGTAACGGCCAACAGACTTGACGTCAATGATATCCAATATGATGGAACAGTTAAAGGCAATTCTTCAAAAGAGTTGCAGAAAGATGATGAATCCTATTCACCCCACAAGGTCCTTGTTCTAACCTTCCTCGTGATATCGGTACGTCATGCATATAATGTCCTGGAGTGCATCTACATTTTTTCAATGCCATGTGCTTAGCCTGCTGATCATACATGTAAATATGTCATGCCTTACTATTATTAAGTACCTATTCCATTCATGATAACACTTTTTCAAATTCAAGTACTGCCATTCTACTCTATTGCAATGCCATCTGCTTAGTTTGGACATCATGCTTCTGAATATCTCATGCATTGTTATTCTTATTCATCAGTATGTGCTCCATCCATCTACCATACCATCATTTTTTTACATTGAAGTGTTGTTCTACTGGTCTGTTGCAATGCCATCTTAGTTTCCCCATCATACATGCATATGTTGCCTTCCTGTTTTTATGTACCTATTCCAGCTATCATACAGTTTTAATTCTACTAGTGTTTCTTTTACTCTGTTGTCATGTCATATCCCTAGCTCTTACATCATACTCCCTCCGTCCGGATTACATGTTGCGGAAAATGGATAAAAATGGATGTATCTAATACTGAAATACGCCTAGATACATCCATTTATTTCCAGATGGAGGGAATACATGTCAATATGTCATGCCTTTCTATTCTTCAGTAACTATTCCATCTCTTTCCGAAGAATGTTTTATAATTGAAGTACCATTCTTCTATATAAGGCATGCAAGGAGAAGACGACTGTGTTAGAATCTGAGCTACAAACAATGTCTTTACAGAAGATCCAAATGCTAGGAGATAGTAAACCAACTCCGGTGTTCATAGATACTGCTCCAGCACAGAGAAACCCAACTCCTCCAGATAATAACCAGATTCCAGTGGCCAAAGAACTACTCCACTCCGGTGCACCAAAAATATGTCAACTCCTTTCTAAGAAGTGTGTGTGTATCCTCGCATCATGAAATTTTATAGCATTCGGATCATATTTCCTACATGTGTCACACGCATCTCTCTTTTAGAAAATAAGATTAAAGGATTGAAGACTTTCTAAACAGGGATCGTCTTCGAGGAAAGTATCTTGCGGGAATTCTCTGTGTTCCAATGCTGATGTAAGTACCTATTGTATATCACTATATTTTTACATCAACATGTATTTTGTTAATCGGCATAAATCCAACCTTCTGTACCCTACACCAATTATCTGATCTAAATTAACTTGTAGAAAAATGTATAATTAAAGGCGATAATGTTGATTTTTGTAAGGAAAACTGCCTGGTAGTTTTGCATACTGAGATGCATGATTGTACTATCTCATATCTTGCACATTACTTAAATTGTAGTTCTGTGGTCTAGTTGCCCAATCATTTTGTCAATGTTGCTTTCCTATTACCTAACCTAGCTAATGATAGCAGTTCCATATTGTGTTAACTTGGTGTAGGCTGCTGTGGTCTGGTTGCCCAAATGTGCATTATATGTCAATGTTGCTTTCCTATTATGTGACTTGGCCAATGATTGCAATGCTGGTGTGTTAATTTGGTGTAGGCTGCTGAAGATAAGAAGACAAACTCTGAAGACAGCAAGGCAACCCCATTGTTTCTCTCCAATAAATCTAGTGCAAGTAATGTCGGTGTGGAGCCGCCGGCGATTTATGGGGCAGGACAGCCCCTTTGCTGGTTTGGCAGGGGGAGTCAGTTGATGCAAAGAGCAAGCACAACAGGAGACGCCATGATTTTACCCAGGTTTGGGCCACTAAGAAGAATAAAACCCTACTGAGGGAGTCCTGGATTAAGGGGTCCTTGGGCGTCTGGGCTATGTGACATGGGCCGGACTGATGGGCCGTGAATATATAAAATAGAAGGCCTTTCCCCATGTCTGGATGGGACTCTCCCTTACGTGGACGACAAGATTGGTGTCCGGATGTGTAATTTCCTTCCTGTAAACCAACTCTGTACAAACCCTAGCCCCCTCCGGTATCTATATAAACCAGAGGGGTTAGTCCGTAGAGGCTATCATAACAATCATAGGCTAGACATCTAGGGTTTAACCATTACGATCTCGAGGTAGATCAACTCTTGTAACCCCCATACTCATCAAATATAATCAAGCAGGACGTAGGGTTTTACCTCCATTAAGAGGGCCTGAACCTAGGTAAACATCGTGTTCCCTTTGTCCCTTGTTACCTTCGATCCTCAGACGCACAGTTCGGGACCCCCTACCCGAGATCGGCTGGTTTTGACACCGACATTGGTTCTCTCATTAAGAGTTCCTCTGTGTCGTCGACGGAAGGATCGATGGCTCGCCTTGTCATCAATGACAACATCACCTCTGGAGGAGCCCTAGCTCTGTGATAGATCCTCCAACTCGGCGGTTTTACCATGGGCACCCGCTCGGCTGTCGAGCCAAAGGCGGCCCCCAAATTGCCAAACATCATCTCCGCATCGGCCTCAAACACTCCGAAAAGATGGATCCGGCAGATGTCTCGTCCTTGAATGAACTGCTAGATCACATCACCGCCTTGGGGGTCGCATCAGACTATGATCGGATTGGGCTTAAACCCGATCAGAGGGAAATCAAGTCCTCGACGATCACCCATCTGGTATCGGTCATGGAGGAACAAGCCGAGAATACTTCTCCTCCTAAGCTGGTAACAAACTATGTTCGGATTTCCGAGCCCTGCGAGCCGGATACCCATCATCGGGAAGAGACCACAGGTCCTCCGAACATAGAATCTGGCGTTAAGCCCGAAAGTCACCAGGGCCCTCCTGATCCTAGACCAGTGACCTCAGAGATTCTTCAAACTCCGGATCCGACAACGGGTTGGGGTTCGGATTTTAGCCCACCCACCCACCACAAGCAATATTCCCCAAGCAATTCAGGTCCTCCAGACGTATGTTACCTAATGTATGTATGACAGCAACCTTGGGAAACGGTCCATCACTTCTGGGCCAGATTCCTCCTTGTTAAAAACAAGATTAAAGATTGCTGCGACGAGGACGCGGTTTCAATTTTCTACCGCAACTGTATGGACGAGGGAATCCTCAATGCCCTCAACCACTGCCGCATACTGCATTTTGCAGATTTGGCACATATAGTACAGAAGTACTGCACAATGGAAAGCACCTGGAAAGCCCAGACGGCCCAGTGGGAACCTCCCGCCTTTAAGCAGCCCACTGGACGGGCAAAAAGGATGCACCCTTACGGGGCACCCGATCATCATCTCATTGACAAGAAAATAAAACCCTTCACGGGACATAGAACTGTCCTTGATGAACTGCTCGGCAAACTGTGTCAGATACACATGATGCCGAATACCGAACCAACACATAGCCTTCGGGCATGTTGGGTACTCCGGCAGGTGGCTAAGAGTGGCGAGGCCATCCTCACCAACACCACCCTGGAGAAGCACTCTTCGGAGGATGACGACCTTAATGTCTTTACGGTCTTTGAGACCTTTCCTTCAAATAATCAGTGCAAAAGGGCGCTCTGCGACCTCGTCAAAGTTAACTAGGTAGCTGCAATAAATCCTTGGAACGATACGGCAATAACTTTTACTGCCGATGATGAACCAAGGGCCAGATCAGTCCGAGCACCTGCCGCCTTGGTCTTAAACCCAATTGTAGACGGCTTTCGACTCACCAAGGTGCTCATGGACGGCGGCAGCGTATTAAACCTCATCTACGAAGACACGCTCGATAAAATGCAAATGGACAAGAGTTGCATCGAGCAAAGCATCACCACCTTTGGAGGGATTATCCCCAGTCATGAAGCACGATGTTCGGGGAAAATTAAACTTGATGTAGTATTCGGCACGCCGGAGAACTACAGGTCCGAAGAGTTACTCTTCCACGTGGTACCTTTCAATAGCGGATATCATGCCCTGTTCGGGCGAGACACCTTCACACGCTTCCAAGCCATACCCCATTACGGGTATATGAAGCTCAAAATGCCAGGGCCTAACGGAGTTATCACCATCGCCAGTGATCCGGATATAGCGCTCTGCGCCGAAAACAAAATGGCATCCTTGGCCCTCGAGGCACTATCCGAAGCCCTAGCGGCCGAGGAGCTAACCACTCTGCACTCCACAGTGGACAAAGATGATGTAATCCTCGATAAGAGGCCGAAGCCCACTTCTTTCAAACCAGCAGACGAAATAGTAAAATTTCAAGTACACCCGACAGATCCCAACAAGGCAGCCTCCATTGGAGCACAGCTGGATCCAATGATTGACGCCGCACAAAGAGCATTCCTGCGCGAAAATTGGTATATATTCGCCTGGCACCCTTCGGACATGCCCGGGATCCCACGCAGACGGGCCGAACATAGCCTCAATATTATAAAGGGGTTCAAACCAGTCAAGCAAACGCTGCGGCGATTTTCCGAACCCAAACGATAGGCTATGGAGGAGGAGCTAGCTAAGCTTCTCGAAGCAGGGTTCAGCAGGGAGATCAAACATCCGGACTAGCTAGCAAACCTGGTCATGGTACCGAAGAAGGATAAGTCCTAGCGCCTTTGTGTCGATTTCAAATACCTTAATAAGGCCTGCCCTAAGGACCCCTTCCCGCTGCCCCGTATTGACCAAATCATTGACGCGACTGCAGGACACGATTCACTGTGTTTCCTCGACGCATACTCCGGATACCATCAAATTAAGATGAAGGAGTCCGACCAGCCCGCAACGGCATTCATTACCCCATACGGGCCTTTCTGCTTCAACACCATGCCGTTCGGACTCAAAAACGCTGGCGCCACTTACCAACGCATGATTCAAACATGTTTGGAGAAACAGATTGGCAAGACAGTGGACGCATACGTAGATGATGTAGTCATCAAAACTAAACACGTCGAGTCATTGGTGGATGATCTACGCCTGACATTCGACAACCTCCGAACATATGACATACGGCTCAATCCGGAAAAATGTGTCTTCGGCGTTCCAGCCGGTAAACTACTCGGGTTCATTACTTCCAACAGAGGAAACGAAGCAAACCCAGCAAAAATCCAAGCCCTGTCACAATTGGCAACCCCAACAGACCTAAAGCAGGTCCAAAAACTAGCTGGGTGCGTGGCAGCTTAAACCGCTTTATCTCCAGATTGGGAGAAAAGGCACTGCCACTTTATCCCCTACTCCGATGAACCGACCACTTTGAGTGGATGGATGCGGCAACAGCCGGATTGGAAGAAATAAAAGCTTTGTTAGCAAGCAACCCAATCCTCGCCGCACCAAGCGTCGGCGAGCCTATGTTGCTCTACATATCTGCAACCCACCAGGTGGTGAGCGCCGTGCTCATCGTCGAACGAGAGGAAGAGGAACATAAATTCCCACTCCAAAAACCAGTATAGTATGTATCGGCGGTCCTTACACCGTGCAAATCTCGATACCCACACTACCAAAAGATAGCGTATGTGGTCTTCATGGCATCCCCGAAGCTGCGACACTACTTTCAAGAGTGTTCGATCACGGTGGCATCCGAAGTACCACTCAATGATATCATAAATAATTGGGACGCCACCGACCGCATAGCCAAATGGGCCGTCGTGCTCTTACCATTTTAAATAACATACAAGCCACGCCGACCTATTAAATCTCAGGTGTTGGCCGACTTCGTCGCTGAATGGACGGAAGCCGAACTCCCTAAAGAGTACAACACATACTCCAACTGGGTAATGTACTTCGACGGCTCTAAAATGTTAGCCGGGCTGGGAGCCGGTGTGAAATTAACTTCCCCTACTAGGGACACAGTCCGCTATGTATTGCAAATAATGTACACAGACTCCAACAACGCAGCCGAATACGACGCACTACTGCACGGTCTCCGGATAGGCGTCCCCATGGGCATTCAACGCTTAGAGGTGCGTGGGGATTCGAACCTCGCAATATCCCAAATAAATGGAGATTTCGATGCAAAAGATCCAAAGATGACGGCATACTGCGACGCCATACTCAAAATATCAGCTCGGTTTGAGGGGCTCGAGTTTCATCATGTTGCTCGAGGAAGTAATCAGGCAGCGGACATCCTTTCTCGAATGGGCGCTAAACGCGACCCCGTCCCACCTAACACCTTTGTGGAACGGCTCTTCAAGCCATCCGTGGTATGGCAGGACGAGAGCGGCAATACTAGTTCGGAGCCGATCATACCCTCAGATGCCGAACACAATTCTGATATTGTCGAGGGCTCAGGCACCGAAATGACACCTTACGCCCGTGTAATCATGGCTGTCATTGCTCCATGGACCGAGCACTTCCTGGCCTACCTTAATAGGCGGGAGCTCCCTGAGGACCAGAATAAGGCCCGCCGCATAGTTTGACGGTCGAAAGCCTACAAGGTTCATGAAGGAGAACTCTACAAGAAAAGTACTACCGGAGTTCTTCAAAGATGTATCTCCGAAGAGGAGGGACGGCAGCTCTTGGCCGAAATACATGCTGGTCTCGGTGGCCACCATGCCGCCGCTCGGGCTCTCGTAAGTAAGGCCTTCCGTACATGTTTCTTTTGGCCTACGGCCCGAGCAGATGCATAGGCTCTTGTACAGCGCTGCGTTGGATGCCAGCTTTTCGCCAATCAAAGTCACATGCCGCCCACCGCCTTAAAAACAATCCCCATTACCTGGCCTTTTGCAGTCTAGGGGCTGGATATGGTCGGACCCCTTAAAGGGGGAAGCCATAAGAAGAAATATTTGCTGGTTATGGTGGAGAAATTCACTAAATGGATAGAGGCCAAACCAGTAAAAATGGCTGAAGAAGGACCGGTGATCGACTTTATATCCGGCGTTGTACACCGTTATGATGTCCCTCATAGCATCATTACTGACAATGGCTCTAACTTCACAGCCGATGAGGTGAAAACTTGGTGTGCTAACTTGGGCATCAAGCTCGATTACGCCTCTGTATATCACCCTCAAACAAACGGTCAGGTCGAACGGGCTAATGGCCTGATAATGAGCGGCATCAAACCCAGAATCGTGCGATCCCTATGGGAGTCAGATAAGCACTGGGTCGAGGAACTCGATTCCGTACTCTGGGGGCTGCGGACCACGCCCAATTGCACGAATGGATGCACCCCCTTTTTATGGTGTACGGCGTAGAGGCTGTTTTACCCTGCGACATTATTCATGACTCGCCTAGAGTGCGCATGTATGAAGAGAGAGAAGCCGAGCTCGATTGGCAGGACGACCTAGATGGCCTGGAGGAGGAGCGCGATGTTGCAAAGGCCCGTTCCGCATTCTATCAGCAGCAGGCTTGGAGGTACCAAAGCAGAGAAGTGCGTGCCAAGACTTATAATGTTGGCGAACTCGTTTTACGCCTCCCAGAGAAGAAGAAGGACAAGCTCAAACCAAAATGGGAGGGTCCCTTCATTATAGATGAAGTCCTCACTGGAGGAGCCTATCACCTTCGTAATGCATCGGATAACCGCCTAGAGCCGAATCCATGGAACGCTGCTCGGCTCCGAAGATTCTACGCATAAGTTTGGTCATACTTTTTTTCGTTCCTTTTTTTTCTCCTCTTCATTTTGTTTTTGTTTTCTCGTTCTATACGATTCCTAGGATGTGTTCGGATCAGCCGAACACTTGGAGGGTAAAACATCCTAAAATGTATACATCCCACCATAACTAGGGGCTTCATTAACCGAAGCTTATTATTATTTCGAGCTTGGAGCTCAAAATTTAAATGTCGTTTGCTCATATACATCCTTTTTGCCATTATATGCACCTCTATGACTTAAGTTTTTGCCAAGCTGGGTTGCCTTGCTCCTGTGTTTATGCCCTACATTCCCGATTGTTCGGCTAGGGCGTAAAGGGAGCACCTCTGCGATTGTTACAACCGGGTCACCGGACATGTACCTCAGACGGGTGAAGCCGAAAGCTAGTGTTCTTAATAGAATAAGTGGTCGGCAATCAAACGACAGATTGTTACATTCTTGTGACCACCCCAAATACTGTGGGATAGTTTTTCCGTATAACGGACCAAAACCCCAGCACGCATAATTACTGCATGCCAACCCAAGGAAAGGAACCCTTAATGAAACTATTTTCCTTGGAAGATGTTTCTTACATATGTAATATAACATACATCCTGAACTACAAATTTTTGTCTATTCGAGCACAATGACTGGGTTGCCTCGTTTCCGGACATAGTGAATGTTTTTTTTCGTTCCTAATAGTATCCGGAAACACTCCACCATTTTGGGTCCGGAGGATAAAGCCGAAAGCCTGCGATGACAAAACTTTTCATATGTTCGGATAAAGGCACAGGTTGATCATAACGTACTCTAATACATTGCATCAAATACCTATTCCTTATCAATTCCATCTATAAGGCAGTCTAACCTACAGTCTTCCTGCGAATACTTCGCAGCTATCATTACTTGGTCATACACCAAGCTCACTGGAATCTCTTTCCCGTCTGGTCCCTGTGGTCCCACCCGGGCCAAATGATTTGGATATAGCTTGGTGAAGCGTGTTTTCACCTTGGCCTAGGCTTCTTGTGCGCCTTCATGGTAGGCGGATGTCTTCCATAGCTCAAACTAGCATCGGGCACCTTTGAACAGGTTTGCCAATCCCTCCATACTCTCTGGAGGGGTATCGGATGGCCATAATGCATTCACCATACTCTTCATGGCTTTCCGGGCCCGAGCATGTACCGCGGACAGCTCCTTTAGCACGTAGCCTTGAAATGCCGATACTTCTTCTTCCGGCCTACCGGTTAACAGACTTGTGGCAAATAGGGTCATGATATTCCGAATTATGGATTCAACATGAGTACCTAGGGAGATTCTAAATAACAGAGGAGGACATACCGAATATGCCGCCCTTCAGTTTTTCATTTTCTCTCTGAGTGGCCGATAACTGAGCCTTCAAGTTCTCTATCTCTTTGGATTGTTTGTCCTTTTCCTCCTTGAGATTTTCCACCCTGGACGCACCCGTTGCGCTATTTTTCATCTCCGCCAGCTCGGCTGTAACAGTGTTCAGCTGCATTTGGTTTGTTTTTAGCTCCTGGGCTAGCGCCGTGTTCTTTTCTTTAAGGACCTGCAGGGTATATCGATCCTTAAATCGGTTTGCCTCACCGCTTCAATTCTCGGGGGCTATTGGCATATGACTATCTAAAATTGCATAAACGCTTACCTGTATGTCCTTTGAGAACAGCTGAGTGCCTCTGGCAAGTCCGTCTCGAGTGGCTCAGATATATGTATCCACCGTGCTGAGAGCGGTAAATTCTTGCTCGGAAAAAGCCGGGGCACGCATGGCTTCCTTTAATCGACGGTGATTCATCACACTCTCCACTTCAAAATTTGTGATAGATACATCGTCCGAATCCTCTTGAGGATTTGGATCTGGCATTGCCTCGGTTCTCATCCTAGTTGTGGAGTCCGGCACTGGATTGGCAGACATTCGGCTAGCAGGGCATTTGCCCACCGTCTGCCGTGTGTTTCTCCTGACATCAAAGATAAGAAGGAGACTTTAAACAATCCAGACTCATGCCTAGGCATGTATTAAGCGGGCATACCTCTTGGAAGACTGTGGGGTTTCTGCAGCACCCCCGGTCCCCTTTTGTTTTGAACGGCTACCTTGCGTAGGGGCCGACCTCGAGGAGGTACGGTCTGTCGAACGTCGATCCTGTTAAAAGTCCGGAACAACGTAATAAGCAAAAGTGCAGATAAGGGTTTCCTTTCAAGAGCCCTCCAAATACTTATGATGTAGAAGGGATAGAGGCGGGGGTAGTCAGCGGTGATAGCCATTCTTAAGCCGTCAAGGCTCGCTTGATAGAATACCCCATCATCGAACTCTATGTATATGTCCGGATCCTCGTGAAAGCCAGGATCTCCATCATGGCTATGATCCTCTGGCTGTGGAGCGGGACAGTGGACGTCCTCGATTATCTTCCTCCATGACTATTTTTTTGTAACAAAGGGCAAAGTTGATTAGTGTATGTGACAGCAATAGAAGCAGCGAAAACAATCGAAATCTTACCCATTCTACGGGGTTGTACATGGAATAGCCCTCCCGGCAGTTTAAGCGGAGGAAGTCTTCTTTCTCACCCTTATACAGATCGGCCAGGATTGTGGCCAGTTCGGCAGGGGTATTCGGACCCTTCCGTCTATAACGGGCAGCGTCATCTTCTCCATTATAACACCATAAGGGAGTTACTCTGGATTCAAGAGGCTGGACGCACCTCTTTATTGCAATAGCCATGACCTCGACTATGGAGAGCTCGGTATGGGCCAATAACCTGATCTTGTTAACCAATCTTTTTATTTCCACACTGTCTTCCTCCTTGGGACTTCGGGGACGCCAGTTGAAACACTTCTTTAAAGGAGCACGGGAAAATTCAGGAAGGCCGCGCCGAACTGGGTCCGGTAGTGGGACGCCGTCTATATAAAACCATTCCGAAGCCCACTGAGCGTATACCTCCTTGGGAGTTCCTATGAGGTATCTGGATCCGGCTATACGCCATACTTCGGCACCGCCCACTTCAAAAATAGAGCCTCCCCGGTGGCGGGGAACAAGGCAAAAGAACTTCCTCCATAGTTCAAAATGGGCCTCGATGCCTAAGAACAGTTTGCAGAGGGCAACAAAACCTAAGATGCGCAGAATCGAACCTGGGGTAAGGTTGTGCAGTTGGATGCCATAAAATTCCAATAGGCCCCTGAGAAAGGGATGGATTGGAAACCCTAGGCCCCACAGCAGAAAGGGGACGAAGCACACCCTCTCCTCCTTATTGGGGTTGCGGAAATTCTCAGCCATCACATCATTGCCAATTGAGGCCAATCCCGCTCGAACTGGGACTAGATCCATGAGGGGAAGGTAGCCCTGCGTCTGGAGTGGACTCAGCAGAAGATGAGGCACGAAACAACTCTGCCGATCACCCTCTTGAGGGCCATGAGGACGTGAAGATGAGCTTGGAGCGCTGGCCATGTTGGAAAGCTTTGTTCGCAGCTAATCTTGACGGTCTTTCTTTTGCGTGATATGAGATGGCATTTGGGGATCTAACTCTCCTTATATAGATGTCGTCCGCGCATGGTGAGGGGCTTATTTGCAAAAAATCACAGGCTGTTCGTATTCACCCGGCGCACGGAAATCAAAGCGACTACAAAAAAGAATCATAAAAGCAGCACATTGGGGTCGGAGCCGGACTGTCGTCAATCCGTAGTACAAATGAAGAACCCGCCTTGCAAAGCCGAAGACATAAGCCGGATACTACGTCGGCATTGAAGGCAAGTTCGGGGGCTACTGAGGGAGTCCCTGATTAAGGGGTCCTCGGGCGTCCGGGCTATGTAACATGGGCCGGACTGATGGGCCGTGAAGATATAAAATAGAAGGCCTTTCCCCATGTCTGGATGGGACTCTCCCTGACGTGGACGGCCAGATTGGTGTCCGAATGTGTAATTTCCTTCCTGTAAACTGACTCTGTAAAAACCCTAGCCCCCTCCGGTATCTATATAAACCAGAGTGGTTAGTCCGTAGAGGCTATCATAACAATCATAGGCTAGACATCTAGGGTTTAGCCATTACGATCTCGAGGTAGGACAACTCTTGTAACCCCCATACTCATCAAATATAATCAAGCAGGATGTAGGGTTTTACCTCCATTAAGAGGGCCCGAACCTGGGTAAACATCGTGTTCCCTTAGTCCGTTTTTACCTTCAATCCTCAGACGCACAGTTCGGGACCCCCTACCCGAGATCGGCCGGTTTTGACACCGACACCTACTCCTGCTTTGGTGTATTGGATGGATGTGGAAGAAAAGTACACGGAGCGCTCCTCCCCGGTAAGCTGCTAGTAGAGGGAAGCTGCACGGATATCTATGCGTGTGGTTTGCAAGTGTTCGAACCCCTATAACGATGGCCTCGGCCCTCCTTTTATAGCTTGAAGGGGTAACCACGATGGCAAAACAGTCATTACAGGGTGATTAGATTGATGTAGATCTATCATACCTAACTCTGCTAGTTAGGACAAAGGTGTATTAAATGCACTACTAGGTGTCGCATGGAGGGTGATCCCCGGCAAGGATGGAGCACTGCTTATCCACCTACCTCTTATTAGCTTGACATGCCATTAGGGTCGGTGTCAAAAAAGGTTATCGTCCTTCCCAGCAAGCTGACACGTACGGCTTGCCTCCGCCTAATCACCTATAGGCTCGACTCCTCACTGATCAGGGACGAGCTGCACACGGAGGTGGATCGCTGGCGTTTGGCGGGAAGTCCATGCCTGAGGGGCTTGCCGGGCCACAACCTACTGGTTCGCTCTTACCGGGAGTTGGTTGCTTCTGGTGACAATCTGGTGGTTTGTCCCAAGCATGGATCTTCTTAATGCGCTCCTTGATCTTACGAAGAGCGGTCTCTGGTCTGGTTGCTGTATGAAAATTGATGCTTTCCGAAGGAGCTGCAACTCATCTGTGCATAAGTCAGGGCAGCATACAGCCAAGTTTGTTGCACCGATAGGAGCCCCCAGGCCTAGATCACACATGCCACCGGGCATCGTTGGGCTAGGCCCAATAATGCACAAAATCATGTATTGACCTTGCCGGAGATGGCGTTGTGTTTTTGAGATTTTCTTTGGTTCTTCATTAATCTGGATCTGGGCTAGCCCCCAGTCCCATCCTAGTATCTTCTGCGTTTGGAAGATACATGCCATTCACGTCGAAAAACCAGGGGCGCCCACGCCCATAGGATGCCATTAGGGCGCCCGCACGTCAATAAGGGTAACTGCCATTTCTGCCATCACTTCCCCCTTTATCGCAGCCTTCCCCCTTCCCCATGACACGTATTAGGCGCGAGGTGTGGGATTTGTACAGGAGGGCAGCCGTGATGGTAGTGCCTTGATCAGAGGAGCCAGAACACCGGATAGGCAGAACTAGGCGGTCGATGAAGTATGGCGCCTGTCACGGGTGTAGGGAGTTGGATTGGTGGAGTGGGGCGATTTCCTCAGGGCAGTGGAGAGCTAGCCCCCACGCTCCCAATTGTAAAAGGAGGGGTGCGAGTGCAGCGATGCTCATCCACTTTCCTTTCTTCCCTTATTTCTAACTCCATCATTGCGAGAGGAAGAGGTCGGACTCGTGCTTCGACCATGGCGATGAGAGATTCTCCTCGACACCACACTTCGGATTCGGCTGCGGTCGTGGAGGTTGGTTCCAGCGCACGAGGCAGAGCCGTGGGCCGAGGTCGGGGTCAACGCAGTGCCCGTGGTGAGGGCGGACGTAGTGGTGCACTTGTTGTCTCTCCTCCATCCGCTCCATCATTGGTAGTGGGCCATACGGGGGACACGACGCTCGAGTTCATCGTCGAGTGGTGCGATCCTCCCCACGGCCGCGTGTGGCTCCCTTGTCACTTTGTTAGGGTGATGGAGTCCTTGCCGAGCAAACTTGAGGCAAGTTTAGGGGCGCGGGTGGAGGTCGGCCCCTTGCCGGCCTTAAATGCGGCTGCAAGTAATCCTGTCGATCAAACTCGAGGAAAGGATAAGAGCGCGAATGAAAGGCGCGGCAAGGTCTCCTCACGTGCAAGTTTCTCATACTTAGGCATAATAGAGAAGATGAGAAATTTCAAATGAAACAAACTTTCGACTTATCTCTCTTTGATGTAGTTCTTATCGCTTGGATAAGGAGAGGCCGCCAGCGATTCCATCCTCCCCCCTTGGAAAGTTGCTCATGAGGAATTCTTCTGTTTCTGATAGAAAAAGAAAGAAGAGAAAGAATAACATGGGGCTCTTGGCGGTATGTTAATCATCTTATCCAAACAAGTGTAATCACATGTATACCATGTTATAGTATATAGATAAAACATGCATGCGAGTTTTTGGAACACACTTGGTTTTATTCAGATATGCACAGGGTCTGCGCCTAGCTTTGTACAAAGGGTTACAAGCCTTTGAGGCTATGCTTGTACAAAATGGATTGCTGGGGCAAGGCCCACAACCGCGTCTTATGGGTAGAACTTGCAAATATGCTCAATATTCCATCAGTTTTGCACGCGAATGCCATCTTCGGTCTCCAGACAGACTGCGCCAGGTCTGGAGACTCGTACTACCCGGTAAGGACCTTCCCACTTTGGCGTCAACTTGTTCGTACCCTTGGCGGACTGAACATGCCAAAGGACAAGTTCGCCTTCCTCTTGGCTCCGAGCATGAACCTCGCGGCTATGTTAGCGGCGCAAGGCTTACTGGTAACATGCAGCACACACAACATCCCGAAGACGATCTTCCTCGAGGAGCACGACATTGTCATGCCGGAGGTGCTGTTGTGCTACTTCATTGTACGCAAGTACTCGAGGTGACCCGTATATGAGTTCTGTGGGGAGTACCGCTTCTACACCATAGACTAGGGAGAAGGTTGTCTGGACAGTAGCTCGATTTGGTGTCGTTCTGAGTGACCAAAGAGCCACCGGCAACTCGTTAATCCACCGCCTCCCGCACTTGTGCAGCCTGTCAAAAGTTCTTGTCTTGAGCCCGCGCAATACTTCCGCATTTGTTCTAATTGCTTGCCCGTTGCTCCTTGGGTGAGCAACGGATGCAAAGCATACCTTGCTTCCAAGGCTTTGAGTGTATTACATGAAAGAATGGCTCATGAATTGCGTGCCATTATCAGTGATTACCCTGTTCGAGACTCCGAGCCGGCAAGCCAATCCCTTAAAGAACTTGATGGCTAACTGTGTAGTTACCTTTCTCACTGGCTCTATCTTAGGCCACTTTGTGAACTATGGCGACTTACAAGAACTCAAATCCCCCCATAGCACGGGGGAAGGGGCCTAAAATATCGAGCCCCCAGACTGAGAAGGGCCAGGATAGATGAATCATTTGGAGAGCTTGTGCTGGTTTGTGTATGGTCTTTGAATGGATCTGGCATGCTTCACATCTTGTTACTAGCTCAGTTGCATCCTGGAGGCAGTGGGCCAATAAAACCCTTGCCAGAAAGCCTTCCCGACAAGGGTTCTTGCTCCTATATGAGAACCACATACGCCTCCATGTATCTCTGCCAACATCTTAAGTCCATCTTCCCAGGAAATGCATTTCAATTTCACTCTGTTTGGCCTTTTTCTACATAGAATGTCATCCACAAACTGATACATACTTGACTAACGGGCTACCTTCTTAGCGTGCTCTTGTTCTTCGGGTAGTTCTCCTATTTGGAGATATTGGACTATCTGTTGTGCCCATGTCAGAGCTTGGGGCTTGACAACAAGGACTAGGGGCATTTCCTCAGACCCGGGAGCACTAACCTCAACGGCAAGAATCTGAGATTCTGCCCAAGGCTGCTGCTCACCGACAGGCGCATTACTGCTTTCGGCAACTGCTTTGCCTGTGGCTTTCGAGAGCTCTGTCGGAAAGTATTTGCCTATGCTTGTCTTCATTCTCTTCTTCGATCTTGTTGAGGGGGTGACTGTGGGTTGAGTCAAGTGGGGCACAAAAGTCCCTGGTTCCACAGGTAGCTTTTGGGCAGCACACTTTGACAGCTGATCAGCAATGCTATTTTTCGCACAAGGGATATGCTCTGTTTGTAGACTATCAAAGTGTTCTTCCAACACTCTCACTTCATTCACGTATGCCTCCATCAACGGGCTCTGATAATCCTTGTTTACTTGTTTTACCACTAGCTGCGAATCCCCATGGATGACCAACTTCTTGATTCCCAACTCTACCGCAATTCTGAGGCTGGCAAGCAGTCTCTCATACTCAGCAGTATTGTTGGTGGCTTCTTCATGGGGGAAATGCATCTGAACCACGTACTTGAGATGCTCTCCGGTGGGTGCGATACTTAATACTATGGTGCCAGCGCCTTGCAGCGAGAAAGCACCATCGAAGTACATGATCCAATTCTTCTCAGTTTCCCTGCCGGGGAGTGCTGATTCCTAGATCTCGTCATCTGGTGTCAGCGTCCACTCTATAATGAATTCAGCCAATGCTCTGCTCTGAATAGTTGATGTACTTTCAAACTTGAGCGCAAAGCTCGACAACTCCAATGCCCATTCCACTATCCTGCCAGTTTCGTCTAGATTCCTTAGAATATGCTGCAACGGAAAGCGAGTGACCACCGTAATCTCATGTGCTTGAAAATAGTGGTGCAACTTTATTGAGAACATGAGTAGGCCGAAGAGCAACTTCTGCATGCCCGAATACCTTGACCTAGGCCCCTGTAGAAGGGAACTAACAAAGTATACTGCCGCTGCACCACTTTCTTCTTGGATGTAATCTGCTCCTCAGTTGTTTTCTCTTGCACCATTTTTTCCTTCCCGGCATCTAGCCTTGTCGGGGAAGTCGCTACTTCATCAAAGGAGGGCTCTGCCACTGTTGTTTCCTCATCATCAGCTTCTCTCTACGCAACTAGTGCTGCACTGGCCACTTGTTTCGTCGCCGCTAAGTATAGCAGCAATGGCTCTTGTGGTTTAGGTGCAACTAGAGTTGGCGCAGAGAATAGGTATATTTTCAGATCTTTCAGCGTAATCTCCGCTTCTGGAGTCCATTTTACCATACTTGCCCTTTTCAAGATCTTGAAAAATGGCAGGGCGCCCTCAGCAGACCTTGAGATAAACCTGCTCAGAGCCGTGACCCAAGCGGCAAGACGCCTCGCATCCTTGACGGTCTTGGGTGTTCGGATCTACTCAATGGCCTTAATCTTATCGGGGTTCTCCTTGATCCCACGCTGAGATATAAAGAACCCAAGGAGCTTGCCGGAGGGAACACCGAACACGCTCTTCCCGGGGTTGAGTTTCATGTTAATCTTCCGCAAGTTGGAGAAGGTTTCCTCCAAATCTTGGATTAGGGTGGACTTGTCTTTGGTCTTGATCACAATATCATCGATGTAGGCCTCTATGTTCAGATGTAACTGTGGCTCAAACCCGATCTGGACCACCCTTGTGAACGTAGAACCCGCACTCTTAAGTCCAAACAGCATCTGCACAAAGCAGTACGTGCCACATGGAGTGATGAATGCGGTTTTGTCTTCATCTTCCTTGGACATGAATATCTGGTGATATCCAGAGTAGGCATCAAGAAATGAGAGCGAGTCACAGCCGGCAGTAGAGTCCACTATCTAGTCGCTGTGTGGCAAGGCGAAAGTATCCTTTGGGCATGCCTTGTTGTGGTCAGTATAATCAATACAAAGTCTCCATTTCCCTTTTGCCTTGCGCACAAATACCGGATTTACCAACCAAGTTGGGTGTAGCACTCCTCTAAGTAGGCCATCTACCTAGAGTTTCTTGATTTCTTCTGCTATGAATTGTTGTCGTTCAAATGCTTGTTTTCTCACCTTCTGCTTGATGAACCAAGCATGAGGGGAGACAGCAAGGTGGTTCTCAATTACCTCCTTGGGAACACCAGGGATGTCAGATGGTTGCCATGCAAACACATCTACATTCGCCCGTAGGAAGGCAATGAGCGCGCTTTCATATTTGCTGTCTAGGGTGGCACTGATGGTGAAAGTACCATGAGTAACATCCTCCCTTGTCGGCACTTTCTTTGTTGCGGCTGGAGCGGCATTATATCTCTTGCCGGTAGAGCTTTCCGGCAAGTCATTGATGGGTGCGCAGCACTCCGAGGAGGTGCGCTTCCCGTAAGTCTCACTGGATGTCTTACCGGGCTTTTTGTTATTCTTCGGTTTGGTGGGACCTGTTATCTTATCGGCTTCTGTTGTGATAGCATCTCTATAGAGTTTGCCCATACAAATGACTACATCCTTTTAGTCTGTGTTGATGGAGATAACACCCATGGGCCCTGGCATCTTCAATGTGTTATAGGCATAGTGGGATGCCGCTATGAACTTCGCCAAGGCAGGATGACCAAGAATTCCATTGAAAGGCAAGGGGATCTTAACCATGTCAAATACGATCTTCTCGGTTCGGTAGTTTAGGTCCCCGCCAAATGTCACCGGCAGCGTGATCTTTCCCTTAGGTTAGCTCCTTCCCGGGTTGATTCCTTGGAAAGTCCCCATTTTCTTGAGCTCTTCTTCATGTATCTGTAGCCTCTCAATCACCTTGGGGGTGATCAAGTTCAACACGGCCCACCATCAATTAACATTATTATGACCTTGAGGTTGCATATCGTTGGTGAGACCAACAACGGCAAACACCCGACCGAAGTCGTGCCATCAGGGTGGTCCTCGACATCGAAAATGATAGGCATGTGGGACCACTTGAGAGGCTTTCGTGAATCCGCCGCTGGCTCCACTGCATTAACTTCGCGTGCCCATTATTTCAGCTGGCGATGAGAGGAGTGCAAGGATGCACCCCCGTCAACGCACATGGCTTTCGTTGCCTTCTGGAATTCTTGTTCGCTAGACTCATCGTCCTCATCTTCACTTTCCTGATCCACCTGTACTGTCCTGGCCCTTCTCCTTGCCCCACTTCTCATACTCTACCTTCGGTTTCCCAACTAGTTGCTTGACTTGGCGGCACTCCTGGAGGTCATGGCCTTTGGTATGGTGGATCTTGCAGTATGGCCCGTCGGACTTGCCAGCTTTTTCTCCTGCCGCAGCGTCCTAGAAATCAGCGCATGCAGCTGCTTCCTTGTTGGTATTTGCTGTTTTGGGTTTCTTGGCGGGGCTGGAGTTGTGTAGCGCCCAAGATGCGACTCTATCCCAATCTTCTCTTTCTTTTCTTCCTTTTCAGTTTATTATTTTTTTAGCTTTATTTAGCTTCTTAGCTTCCAAGAGCTTCCCTCAAGCTCTACCTTGTATCTTTGCTACTGCTTTCTTTATTAATAAAATTAAGCAGTGGGGTGTTTTACCCTACTATACATAGTCAAAAAATCACGTGATGAATTCATGATTGGGGCACAACCGTATTTCGAGTGCATAGCAAGGTGGATATCATTACAACATACCATGTACTGAATATATGAGAATACCAGATATAGGCTTCCACTCGCCACAAGCTACAACATGAATACATCAATACATAGCAATCATCATACAGAAGAGCAGGATCCGACTATGGATGGAATCAAACGGAAAAGAAGAACGACATCCACCCTGCTAATCCTAGGCTCCCGACCCGGAACCTATCCCTTGATCGAAGAAGAAGCAGAAGAAGAACTCCAAAACAAGCATGCATTGCTCTCACGTCAAGCTTCACATTACCTGTACCTGCACCTGTTGTTGTAGTAATCTGTGAGCCACGAGGACTCAGCAATCCCATTACCATGGGTATCAAGACTAACAAAGCTTAATGGGTATGGAATGGTTAAGTGGTGAGATTGCAGCAAGTAGTAAGCATTGTATGGTGGCTAACCTACGAGTACAAGAGTAAGAAGAGTTATTACGCGTAACGGTCGCAAACTAGTAATGATCAATAAGTGATCCTGAACTACTTACGAGTCAAACATAACCCCACCATGTTCTCTTCCCGAACTCCCTCGAAAAGAGACGGTCATGGTTACGCACACGGTTGGTGTATTTTATTTCGGATCTGGCGTCAAGTTCTCTACAACCGAATATTATAAATTTCCAATCTACCACATAACTGCGGGCATGGCTCTCGAAAATTTTAAACCCTGCAAGGGTGTCCCAACTTAGCCCATCACAAACTCTCATGATCCACGGAGGAAAATCTCCATCTCGGGACAACCCGATCAAACTCGGAATCCCGGTGCACAAGACATTTCGACAATGATAAAACAAAACCAGCAAGACCTCCCGACATGCCGACACCCCGATAAGAGCCGCGCGTATCTCGTTTCAGGGCACGATGGATGAGCTACGCGTACAGGTGCCAAAATAACCCAGGTTGCCCCGGGGTGGCCCCGCGCATTGCTCTAGTTTGGACAAACACTCATGAGGAGCACTGGCCCGAGTTGTTGATTAATTATCCTCGGGTGCTAGCCGGTCCCGATGCAAGTTTTAGTTATTATTAGGCAAATGGTAAAACCAAAGTTGGGCCTTACTGGAAGAGTTTTATTCAAAGCGAACTGTCAAGGGGGGCCCATAAATCCCGACCATGTAAGGAACGCAAATCAAGAAACATAACACCGGTATGATGGAAACTAGGGGGCAAGAGTGGAACAAAACACCAAGCAAAAGCCTAAGCCTTCCACCCTTCACCAAGTATATAGATGCATTAATTAAATAAGAGATATTGTGATATCCCATGATTTCCATGTCCCAGCATGGAACAACCTACAACTGCACCTGCCACTAGCAACGCTACAAGAGGGGCTAAGCAAAGCAGTAACATAGCCAAACAACGGTTTGTTGGGATGGTGGAAAGGTTAGAGGCTTATCATGGCAATTTGGGAGGCTTGATAAACAAGTGGTAGGTAGCGCAACATAGCGATAGCATCGAGACAACTAGCAAGCAAAGATAGTAGTGATATCCAGGGTAATGGTCATCTTGCCTGAAATCCCGCTAGGAAGAAGACCGAATCCGTGAAGTAGTTAGTCGAACGAATCCTCACAATCCGCGATGTTTCGAAACTCTAACGAGGAGAAGCAAATCCGGAGAAAAATAAATGGCACGGTAAACACCACAACATAAACATGATATGATGCGCAAACAATTATGATGCATGTCCGGTTTAATGAGTCATGGCATGGCAAAGTGCAACAAACAATACTACAAATTAAGTGGAGCTCAATATGCAACGAGTTGCATATTGACGAAACACCACATTCAATTATTTACTTCACTCTTGTTTATGAACAAGACAAGATTAAATGTTGGTTAACATGGCAAGAGGTGAAGCATAAGTAAACTTACTATTTAGGTAAGTTTAAAAGAGGCCGAATACAACAAACAACAATTCCAGAAAATCCCCATGTGCATATTTCGAATTTGGTACTGTTCTGCCCTATACACAATTTTAGAGTTGTGAAACATGCAAAGTAATGCCACCATGGTAATCTATACATTTTTCTACCCCATTTACATATAAAGTTTATTTAATTCGGAGCTACGGTTATTTAGATATGAAATAAACCATTTAACAAGTCATTTATGCAAATTAAATGCAAACATCATTTTAAACATGGATGAAAGTTGGATATTATGAAACTAGATGAAATTCTACTCATTTTACATATATAAATTCTTTTAAAATGATGCATAGTTTGTTAGTTATTAAATGCATGAAGCTCGGGTTCCAATCTGTAAATATGCACCTTTCTGGACAATAGACAAAATCTCAGACGGGAAAAACATATTCGGGCCAAAATTGTGCCACGGGCTGCACAGGGGGGCATTGGATCTGGTGCTCACCATGGGTTTGGCCAAGTTGAGGAGGAGACAGGCTGACGGGGCTGCAGGCTTGGGAGGCCCACGAGCAAAGAGGCCGGCTCGGGGCGATGTAGCTGGATCGAGCGAGGAGGTGGGGGAGGTGCGGTCAACACTCGAGGACGAGCATTTGCTCGATGCAGGACCGGGCTCGAAGCAGAGGAGGTCGCAGGTGGGCGACGCAGCAGAGGGACTTGGCGGGGCGGTGGAGAGGCTCCAGGGCAGCGGCAGATCTGGTCGTCGGTGGCGCGGCCGTGGTTCCCTACCTTGGCAAGCCACAGATAGAGATGTGAGGGAGAGAGAGAGAGAAGAGGCTGGAGAGAAGAGAGGCAGGGTGCGGGGACGGCCTGGTGGTGCTTGCTCCGGCGAGCTCCATCGCAGAGGCGGTGAGGTCCAGCAGGTCCGGCGAGGTGAGGTGGTCATGGACGACGAGGAGGCTGCGGCCTCGGACGCTCGCGGGCGAGGGGCACGCGAAGCAGGAGACTGGAGGTCTTGGGCATGCTAGGGGACTCCTTCCTCGAGCCGCTACCTGGGCACGGGCGGCTATGGGGCTCGAGCGCGGGGAAGCAGGGAGGCGGTGCCGATTGGTGTGTGGCTATGAGTGGAGGCGGAGAGGATTTTTGGAGAGAGGTGGCGGCGCGACGGGATTGGGTGGAGGAGAAGGGGGATCCCAAGGTGGATGGAGACCGAGTGGCGGCGGCGAGGGGGACAAACCTCCTAGAAATTAGGGTTGGCTTGATTTGGTAGGTGCTAGTCTTATATAGGAAGGTAGGACTAGGTTTGGACCCTCCGATTTTAATTGGACAGTCCGAGATAATAGGTTAGGTAGTCCAAATAAGAAACCGAAGATGCTTTGGGGATGTTCGGGGTTTATCCGGATCCAAAAGTGACGACTGGGCGGTTCGGGTCCGGGGCAGTTTTCAGACGCACGCGAGGGGTTTGACAAAAGGCCATGGAGGCAAGGGGGTTTGATGGGCTCAGAGAAGAGAGAGATGAGAGCGGTCCGGTTGATCTGAGAGAAGGTCAACAGAGACAAGGAAGAAGCGGCAACTATGAGCAGATGCATGTTTTAGGAAAACATGTGGATGCAATGCTCATGATGCCATGATGAAATGCAACAAACAAATAACACACACGGCGACAACGAAAAACACAGAAGGTGTCTGGAGCGTCGGTCTCGGGTCGTTACAAGTTGCCAGATCCTTCTACAGCCATACCTGACTTGCTTCTGCGCTTCCTATTACGCCTTCGACCTTTCTTTCTGGGGGCAGTCGCGCTGTCATCGTCGGAACCGACCTCAGTAGCATCATCCTCTTTGGGAAGCCTTCTCCCTTCTTCAGTGCGCACACTTGTCCGCCAATGTATAAAGTTCGTTGATGGTCTTTGGCAGCCGGATATGAATCTTTTCCCGCATTTTGTGATTGTGCACATTCGTGTGGAATGCGGCAACCACAGCGGCGGGGTGGATATCCAGTATGCTGCGATGCACGCTGCTGAATCTCTGGATGCACTTGCAAAGATCTTTCCTTCCTTGTGCGGGATCACTTGCAAAGATCTTTCTGTCCCCCGGTAAAAGCACCAACAAACTCATTGCAAAGATCTGACCATGAGGAAATGGAGTTTTCCAGCAAGTTCATCAGCCAAGACCTTACGTAGGGTTTGAGCACCAACGGGAAGTAGTTGGCACGGATTTTCTTTTCCCTTCCCCCAACAGCTTGCACGATAATCGTATAGATGCCCAAGAACTCAGCTTGGTTCTGATTGTCGTCATATTTTTTTGGGACCTCAGGTTTGAACGCATGGACAGACGGCCAGCGGACTTGCCGTAGCTCATGTGTGAAGGCGGGGCACCCATCCTCGTAAGGTAAGTACCCGCCAACAACAGGCGTTGGTTCATCGACGACTAGGCTGTTGCGCTCGTTTGATTGACGCACTACAAAAAAAAAGACACATCCATGACATTTTGGCCCGAACGAATTTTTTTTCTGTCATGCTTATGCCACTTCTATGACGATAATTGTTACAAAACCTGGTATCATCATAGATGTGGTGGGCTCCTACTTCGATGACAAAAAATCATGACAGAAAATGGGCTTTTCATCCTGGGCGGGCCGGGGACGCACCTGCATGACATTCTTTGGGCCGTCCATGACGGAAAAAATCATGGTAGAAGCGAGGGCGAGGAAAATTTTGGGGAGTTCTCGATTACGGTGGGTGGTCAGGGCCGAGTGATGCACGGAGGTTTGCGTGTTTCTCTCTTACACGTACGCACGTGTGTGCGAGGCGTTGGGCTCTAACAGAACTCGAGCGAGGCGTTGGGCTCTAACTGAACCCGAGCGATTGCACTAGCTACGTTACTGAACCCCGGTCGATCCCTTGGCTGTTAACTGAACCCAAGTGATTCCTTCACTACTGTTGCTAACTAAAGCCGATCGAAGCTGCCTCTTGATGAACAGTCCCCGGTGGGGGTTGGATGAATAGTTCCTAGTGGGGGTTGGATGAACAGGACCCCATGGTAGTAGAGGCCGTTGCTGCTGGATGAACAGGACCCTATGGAGGGCTCGTTGAACAGTAGCCAGTGGACGCTGAATGAACAGGACCCCGTGGAGGGCTAGTTGAACACTAGCCGGTGGAGGCTGGATGAACCGGACCCTGTCGATGAACAGTAGCTGGTGGAGGCAGGAGGAAGTCGACGGTGGATGAACAGTAGTAGGTGGAGGCTGGAGGAAGTCGACGGTGGATGAACAGTACCCCATGGAGTCCCGTTTTGCGGTACGCCACACCCCTACCGATGAACAGGAACCCCGTTTCAACCGTAGCACTCCAACACAAGTCCGTTTCCTCTGTTTTGCAGTACGCCACACCCCTCCTGATCAACAGGACCCCGTTTCGACCATAGGCACTCGAACAGAAGTCCGTTTCTTCCGTTTTGCGGTACGCCAGATCCTTCCCGATGAATAGGACCCCGTTTCGACTGTACGCGGTAGAACAAAAAGGCCGTTTCCTCCGTTCTGCAGTAAGCTAGACCTCGTTTCGGCTGTTCCGTCCAAGCCGGTTGGCTCCCGATGAACACGACGCTGTTGCTGCCGTCCGCTGCCTCTCCATGTACACGAGCCTTGGCCGTACGTATGTGTGAGTAGGCATTCGAGACCCCGCCCGTATGTATGTACATGGTCGTATTTTTTGCGATCGGGCTGTACTTACATGTACATAGTTTAGAAGGGACTGCCTGAACTGCTATGTCGGGGGCTCTAAAACTACACGTGCCGCTGCTTGCTCGGCCACGGTTCATTGTTGCAGAGAGACCGATCGACCAGTATGTACGTACACGTTCGCGACCAGAATGACAATGCTACGTACGCTTCGACCAGGTGTGGCCCGGCTATCAGGGAGGATAAGGAGGCACTTCCTTGCGTGCAAAGTTATTGATGGTGGGTCTGAGCTGTCAGGGGGAGCATTCAATTTTTTCCGCGCCTAATATGGAGGCACTTCCTTGTGTATGAAGATATAGCTGGTGGGTCCCAGCTGTCAGGGGCAAACATTTTTTCGCAAAATACGGCCCTTCTTGTAGGTCCCCGCTGTCAGGTGGAGGAATCATTATTTTCCGTGTAATAAGGAGGCACTTCCTTGCTGCGGCCCTGGACCTAACTGTGAGCCTCTCCACGTACAGTCCTCTTCTGATGTAAGTCATTCCTTGACCACGTTGACCACGCCACGGCGAGAGCACCAAGGCGGTGGACAACGGCGAGGCCTAGGAAGGGAATGACCCGGAGCCGGGGAAGACTCGGCAAATGTTTCTCACACGGAGGGGAGTAGAGGGTTTACTCGTTGGGCTGCAGTGTGAGGCTACCGTCACCGGAGAATAACAGGAGGTCTGGGTAAGTACAGGGATGGCCAAGCCAGCGATGGGAGTAGGGTGGGGCGGTGAGGCCTGCGCGGCAGTAGAGCCGGCCATGGGAGGCAGGAGCAGGCGGCATGACCGGCGCTGGTTTGGGCGGCTGTAGCAAGAAGACCAGAGGTTGAAGAAGCACTACGGCCGTTGAATGGACATCGTACGGTCACTGGAGCTAGAATCGTTCATATTGACTAAGTTGACAAAGCCCTCCGTCCGCGTCAACTTAGTAGGCCCACAAGTCAGCCTCCAACTATGGTGGGTCCCAGATAGCAGGGGGAGTATTCATTTTTTTGTGCGTAATAAGGAGGTACTTCCTTGCGTGTGAAGATATAGCTGGTGGGTCCGAGCTGTCAGCGGGAGGAACATTTTTTTCGCGAAATACAGAGGCCCTTCCGGTGGGTCCCTGCTATCAGGTGGAGGAATCATTATTTTGCGAGTAATAAGGAGGCACTTCGTTGCGGCGTGCGGCCGTGGACCCAGCTGTCAGCCTCTCCATGAACAGTCCTCTTCCGATGGATGTCGTTCATTGACCACGTTGACCACGCCGCGCCGAGAGCACCAGGGTGGTGGACGACGGCGAGGCCTAGGAAGGGAATGACCCAGAGCCGGGGAAGACTCGGCAGTGGTTGCCCACGCGGTGGGGAGTACGAGGGTTTACTAGTTCGGCTGTCTTCACCGGAAAATAACAGGAGGTGTGGGTGAGTAGAGGAATGGCCTGGCTAGCGATGGAGTAGGGTGGGGCAGTGCGGCCTATGTGGCAGCACAGCCGGCCACGGGAGGAGGGAGCAGGCAGTCCCACCGGCGCTGGTTTGGGCGGCTGGAGCAAGAAGATCAGATATTGAAGAAGCAGCACGGCCGTTGGATTAACATCCAACGGTCACTGCTGCTAGAATCGTTTGTGGACTAAGTTGACAAAGCCTTTCGTACATGTCAACCTAGTAGACCTACAAGTCAGCCTCCAAATCTATCTCAAATAGCATACAGCCAGATTCCAATTAATTTAAAAACTAAACATACCTTAATTTAAATCCAATGAAATTTTACCCGCACAAAAACAATGAAATTTAAAATATCAAAATCTGAAAGAAAAAAGTATTTTGGAACTAATTGCCTTTTTGCTGTATTTTTTCATTTTACAGCCCATTTCTTATTACTTATAGCCCATTTTCTGCGCAAGCCCGAATGCATCCCTCCTCGTCTTGAAAGATTTCCAGCCCAGCAGGGCGTAGAAAAGCAAGTAGGCCTACGTTGGTTATTCTGCAAAAAAAACAAAATAGCTGGGCTAGCCATTTTCAGAAAGAAAAAAAACTGGGCTGGTCATGTGGTAAACATATGAAATAAAAGCCTAGGCTAGACGGGCCACAGCTCCAGCACAATCCAGTTGATACCCTTCTCCGTCCCGAAAACAAAAAGAAAAAGAAAATACTGCGCGCGCTGCAGGGTCCCGGCACTACTAGGGAAAACCCTAGTAGTAGCGTTGGGTCCAGCGCTACTGCTAGCGCGCTACAGCTAAGTTGTAGCAGTAGCGCTATAACGGGCAGCGCTACTGGTAAGTATTGTTAGCAGTAGCGCTTCCTGGACCAGCGCTACTGATAACTATCTATAGCACTTGTTCACAGGAAGCGCTGCTGCTAAGCTAGTGCTACTGCTAGGTGCTTTCCAGCGCTGCTGCTAATGTTCCTGCTTTCGCCGATCCGCACCCCTCTACGTATTTGTCAGATCATACTAAACATACACTATTCTCATCATATCATAGACATACAGTAGTCTCGTCATACCATCATCATCATCATCATTCAACACAAATATCATCACATCTCGAAAATAGCGATATACAAGTGCGATCATGTCATGTCTCGAATAAGTGCAACTGCATGGTCATGGCACACACACAAGTTTCATCATCTCTATCTAAACCATGATGTAGAAGAGAAGAGCGATCAGCATGAGCAAGAGCGCGACTATGTAGTACTAGCGGTCTCGCCCCTGCTGATGCTGGAGTGTCCACCTCAAGTAACTACTTTCCGCTTCGGCTCTGCTCTCGAACCCACTGTGGCTAGCACCCGGGTACCTGTGCACCTGGGCCTGAGCAGCTGGCCAGTGGTCGTAGACTCCTAGAATCCTCCCAACGTACACGGCGTAGTAGCCCTTCGCCATCTCTGATCTATGTACCTGCATCGTGAGTTGATGAATTGAATGATAATATGCAACATAATGTACTTAAGAAAACAAAGAGGCATAATTAGCAAAATACAAGCAACTAATAGTAAACATAAATGACGAAGTTCCTCATACCCAAACTAATTAACTAGAGCGATCTACTCTAGTTCAGGACCACAGTTTAGTTACATCACATAGTTTCACCATGCATAAATTCAAAGTTTTGCCATAGAAAAAGACAATAGTGACACATTGTCATCAACAATTAGTCCTCCATGTCGGTGGTCCAATCTTCATAGTCAGGGAGGAAGCACCCGAGCTTCTTGAAAGGCTTCAGGTCCAGACGCTGAGCGAGTAGCAGTGCTCGGACATCTTCCCGCGTGATTGGCCCATGGTAGAACATCCCTGTTGGTTCGAGGACCTGCTTCATGATCACTTGGGCAAGTTCACACTGTACGTGATAAAACTTAGCTCTGATTCGATGATCCGGTGTCTTTCCTATGCTTGTGGCCCAGCTGACAATCTCGGCATCGTTGGTAGTAGGTGACATGAGAAGGCGTTGATTATCCCTTCTGTACTCGAGCAGGTGATGCATGAGCTAGAATCCATCAGCCATACTGGTGTGCGGTTGCTGGATGCAGCAGAAGTCGGTCTTATGACCGAAAGCCGGCCCACAATTCATGTACTTTTTCTCCTTGATATATCCACCAGACAGGCTGAAGGTTAATAGGGCACTATCGAGAACACTCTTTATGTGCTTGTAATCCTTTTTCCTGAGGTTCTTCGATGAGTCCAAGTACAAGCATGGGATTATTCCGGGTACAGAACGATGAGGACGGCGCCCCCCCCCCCCCCCCCTGCGCAAATTAAGTACACCTCAAATTACCTCCATGCTTGCAAAGGAATGATTAACACTTACGAAAGGATATGTGCGGATGACTTACGTGGGATGATAAGGCACGAGAATCGCTTCCTTGTCCTTATTAGAGATCATGAAGTCGCCGAGGTACTTGCTCGCATAGTCACGGTGCTCTTTGCAAACTGCCAAGAAGCTCTCGTGCATATAGAACGGGTCCGCGACGCAGATATATTTTATGTTCTCGACCCTGATGAAGTAGTTCAGATACAGCGCATACATGCGGATGAACTGGAAATCCAGCTTGGTCATGTGGAACATGTCGTAGATGTAGTCAAATCACAGGATGAACTTATTCACGGGCCATCTCTTGACGTACAACTTCCCACCCGGCACCTGAGCCGCGTAAAGTGGGTATCCTGGTTTTTCCGCGATCAGAAGGCTTTTCTCTCTGGCCAGCACATCTTCATGCAGTCTCCTTAGATCATTGTTCACTAGGTGCTCTAGCACTTTGGCAGGTAGGATCGGCTCACCGGCGACATGGAAGCGCTTCGCAACTTGGACAGGTATTTTGTCTACCACCCGGGGCTTCATAGGCGGCTAGCTGCTTGAAGCAGCTCTGGCGCCTTTAGGGCCTTTCCTGTCCGGTATCCTCCTTTGCTTCTTGGTGGGTGGCGGTAGTGAGCCCACCATACCTTCCCTAACCACCACCCCTAGTGTCGTCGGGCTAATCAGTGGACGGGCCTCGGGGGGTTGCTGGGTACAGGCGGCATCTGGAGGCGTCTCCTGTGAGGATCGCTTGAAGAGAGACTTTTTGCATTCCGCCTTAGGACGTTGCGGCTCCGGCAAATCAGGCAGCATCAAGTCATCATCTCCACGCTGATAGCCTGAGTCTTCGTCGTCCTAAGCCATCAATCCTCCATCATCATAGGCGGTATTGAAATACTTGTCTGGGTCATCATCATCATCCTCCATGTCATCATTAACATTTGCTTCTTTAACAGTGGGGGCTACATCATCTGGCACTAATGGAGGCTCTCCCTCGCGTCGTCCGCTATCACTCGCCACGATAGGTGCAGCTAATGTGGTAGGTGGGGTGGTGTTCATACCTTCTTGAGAAGGTGGCGTTGGCATGATACTGGGTGCCTCGAGACGAAGAAGAGACTTTGGCCGAGGCAAGAACCAGCTCTTGCATGCGCCAATCATCTTAGGGGTCTCGTCGTCATCGACTGGTACCGGAGGAGGCAAATCCTCGAAGCCCGCTAAGACACTTGCCACGTTAACCTTGAAGACGCCATCGGGCATCTCTCGGTTGTGGAACATGCGGTCCTTCGGCTTCACGATCGTTGCCTTTCCCACGGCCACCTTCTGGCCCTTGATGTCGTAGAGTAGGGTGCACGGGGTGTCGTCGGCCTACGAAGGAGACATGCCTGCGACGTCAAACATCCGAAAGGCAACTGAAACGGAAGACTATAGACATGCTGGTGAAAAGGGTATGACGCATAATTACCGTGAGGGCATCGAGCTCAGCCAGCGATGACGGCCCACCAAGCATGCAAGAGATGGAGGTCGGGCTGCTATGAACAGGAGCGGGACCTTTCGTGGTTGCTTGAGCAGGTGCTGTGGTGTTCGCCGAATTGCTCCCGACAAAGCTGGGAAGGGGAAAGTCCTCCGGCCGTGCATTTGGATTGTTCTTCGTGAAATCGAAAAGTGCCGGAAGCAAGCTGACCACCGTGTCAGTGACCGCTGCATTGACGGCCCCGAGCAACTCTTCTTTGTTCACAGCTTTGGTCTTATTGACCGCAATCGCGACCTTCTCGTTGATGCTCTGTTGATTGACGACCGACCATCTCTTCCTTCTTTCCTCTGTCTCCTCGTGGTAGCACGTCTTCCACGAGGCGCCATCTCCGACGCCGTGCACACGTCCATAGGACGGCGGCTTGTCCACCGGGAACTTTTTCAGTATGTTCAGGGCCCGGTTGAATGGGGTGTCCCACTTGGGCCGCGCCGATGACTGTGATGACTCGTCGCTTTCGGCTGCCTTTTGGTGCTGCTCTTTCTGCAAAAGGAACATGGATGGTTTACTAATGTGACAAAAATTGCAGTCGAATTGATTGGAAGCTAATATGATAATGTGGTAATATAACAATTACCAGAAGTCTCATGAACTCCCTCGTGTTCGGGTCCGTGTAAAAGATCTTTTTGACTTTGTCCCACCTGTACTGGGCCCTGATCCAGTCATGCTCCAGCGGGTCGGTGAACTCCGCCAAGGGTTCTGGGATTCCGTGACTTTCACGTTCGGCATCCTCCTTGGCCCATACGTGCCTCTTCCCCTCGTAACCACGGCTTCCGAGGCGCTGGGGAGGCGTGTTCCTGGCCTGGAGCGCCTTCATTTTCTCCGACCTTGCCGTGACTTCTTCTTTACCGCAATTCTCCTTGAATTTTGCAAAGTCCTCTTCCATTATTCTCGGATTATCAACATGAATCTTGGACTATGGTTCATTCTTCCCAATCGCTATTTTCACCTGATCTTTCAAGGAGGAAAAGTCGTTGGTGAACGTCACCATCGCCTTGTCATTTATCTTTGTCATGGCGACATCGTCCCACCACTCTTTATAATTGCCTTCAATCCGGCCGGGGAACAGGAACCTATTGTGCAACTTCTTTAGGAGCATGTGCTCCATATGTGGTATCTACTTCAACCTCTCGTCGTTGATGTTGGCGGTTTCCCTGAGGATGCATCCAAGTTGATTGCACTAGCAAGAGCGCGCATCCTCCGGCGCCGTTGGCTCTAACTTCTTGGGGTGCATCTCCGTGACCACAATTTATCTGATGCCAAGATCGTTTGGTCTTCGTGTCCTCTTCTTCTTCGGTGCTTTACCGGCTACGACAGCATCGTTGCCGGTCTCGGGGGTGGTGTCGGTCCCGGTGCCAGTGCCGATGTCGGCGTCGGTGTCGGGGTTGGTGCCAGTGCCGCTACCATGCAACCCCATCTGGTGTTCGTCCAAGTAATCGAAATAGTGATTTGCTACCTCGATGGGGTCTCCGAGGCGAGCAGAACCACCCACGACTTCGGCGTCGGGTATAGACATGGTGGTGAAATACTTGTTTTCTCTTACGACGTCCTTGGCCCATCTGACATGGAACACCGCAGCATCGTGCATTCCAGCATTGTCAAGCTCCCAGATCTCTTCGACCCTTCCGTAGAATCTTTCAGTTGTGTCGTTGGCGTCAGTCACGCATTGAATTGTCACCCCGGAGTTCTGGTAATCACTGTCCATGTCTTTGGCCTCCGTGTAGAACGTGTACCCATTGATATCGTAGGACTGATAGGTCGCGAGCTTGGGCGCGGGGCCATGTGCTAAGGCGTGTATGAGCAATCCGTCCGAACTGCCCTCTTTCGGGGGATTTTCAAGAACTTGCTCTTTGAACCAACGCAAGAAGGGGGGCAATAATTCTCGTCCTTCTTGTTGACTTTTCTGCCCCTTTCCCCTTCCTCCGATTCCGTCTCCATCTCCTCCATCGACTTTTTACGGTGGAGCTCTTTCCTGATCTTCAAATCTTCCAAGCTTTCCTTGCTTTCGGCCCATCCTTGGTCTTCTCCGGCATGTTCATCAGTGTGCCAAGCAAGCTCTTGAGGACATTCTTCGTGATATGCATCTGGTCAAGGCAATGAGCCGTGTTGTGATTGGGCCAGTACTCCAAGTCCCAGAAAACAGACCTCGTTTTCCATACCTTCAGCAGCAGCTCCAGCGCCTTTTTGATCTTTCCAAGGGCGAGGCATTGTTCCCAATTTCTCAATAGCTCGTCGATTTCGGCGCCGCTCCTCTTACGTGGAGGTCCTTGAAGCTCAACCAACCCTTTGAATAGATCTCCACACTTTCTCCACGGGTCATCCTTCTCGAGCCATCTACGATGCCCCATCTACACAATTTTCCAGGACCCGCCATCTTTTGTTGACATAAGCTGCTGAGACGTTGTATCATCCATGCACCTCGTGCATCCGCAGTATCTGTGGCACACCTGGCCTGAGGTGTACCCGTAACCGAGATAGTCGTGCACTGTCATCATTAGCGCGGCTCTTATATGGAAATATTCTCCTTTGCTTGTGTCCCATGTCCATGCCGGTGTTTTCCATAACGTGTCTAGCTCCTCTTGCAGAATCCCCATGTACAGTTTAATACTATTTCCTGGTTGTTTCGGCCCTTGAATCAGCATGCTCATGTGTATGTCCTTTGTCTTCATGCACTTCCATGGGGGGAGGTTGTACATCCATACAAACACGGGCCATGTGCTGTGGTTGGTGTTCTGGTTTCCAAACGGATTCATGCCATCGGTACTCGCACAAAGCACGATGTTCCTTGGATCTTTTGCAGCAAATCCATATACAGCATTGAATGCTCTCCACTGGCTACCATCTATGAGGTGTCTCAGCCTCGGATCATCTCCATCGTCAGGCTTCTTCCTCTCCGCGTGCCAGCGCATGAGCTTTGCTTCCTTAGGATCTATGAAATACCGCTGCAGACGGGGAGTGATCGGAAAGTACCATACAACTTTTTGAGGAGCTTTCTTTCCTGCCTTCTTGTATTGAGAAGCATTGCACACTGGACAGCTAGTTTTTTCCGCGTGCTCCCCCCGATAAATGATGCAATCGTTGACGCATGCGTGGTACCTAATGTGCGGCAAATCAAAAGGGCAAACGATTTTCTTGGCCTCCTCGACACTAGTAGGACATAGGTTCCCCGCGGGAAGAACTTTATTATGTAGATACTTCAAATGCTCATCGAGGCTTTTGTCTGTCCATTTGTTTTTGGCCTTCGTCTTTAGAAGTTCGAGCATGAAAATCAAGCGGGTCACCTCGAGATCGCAACCGTCATACAATGGAGTCCTCGAGTCTACTTCAAGTTGCGCCAGCTTAGCCTCCTCTCTAGAAGCAGCTCTCTCGCTAGTCGTACTCTTGCGAAGGAGGTCTCGAATATGAGGGTCCTACACGACTGCACTTAGTACCGTCGAAGACTGCGGCATGAAATAAATCGACATTTCGGCAAAACATAAGCAACTCGAGAGCATGTCACTCGCACAAATCTCTCCATATATATATCCCAAACACACATATTCTCATTCACACACATATTCCCATTCTTGAAATGAACAACTTTTTACTCACCTATATATTTCCCGAGAGAGACCGAGAGCACGCGCGGTTAATTAGATGACGAGAGAGAACGATCGAGAGAACACGTGTGGTTGGCTAAATAGCTAGCTAGATCTAGTTGTTGGGGAGGAGAGGTGAATCTAGCTAGCTAACTAATGGAGAGGGGTTATGGTGGAGGGGGGCATTAATGGGGGAGAGAAGAGAGGTGTAGGAGAAAGAGAGAGGCCATTTATGGAGGAGGGTGCCATTAATGAGGAGAGAAGAGAAGAGAGGTAGGAGGAAGAGAGAAGAAGAGCAACAATGGTGGAGAGTGGAGAGTGGAGAGGGGAAAGGAGGGGGAGAGAGGGCAAAGTGGGGGAGGAGGGGGAGGGGGTGGAAAAGGTGGCACCAGCCGCAACTAGCAGTAGCGCTGCTTAGCAAAAAGCACTGCTGCTATGGGACTTAGTAGTAGCGCTCTCCTGGAACAGCGCTACTACTAAGTAGGGCCCATTAGCAGTAGCAGCGCAGTACAATCAAGCGCTGCTACTAAACTGTTAGTAGTACCGCTTGTTTCTGTACAGCGCTACAACTCCAGCGACCATCGGTGGCCTCATCTGGTCCCACATATTAGTAGCGCGTTTTTGCTTCCCAGCGCTACTACTAGAGTTTTACTAGTAGCGCTTTCTAGGAAAAGCGCTACTGCTAAATAGCAGCAGCGGTTAGTATTTTACAGCGCTACTACTATGCTACTGTGTATAAGCATTTTCCTAGTAGTGCGGGTGTCTGCCGCTCCTTGTGCAGTTATCTCGCTTATTGACTACGTTGAGAGTGGTGTGCGACCCAGATGTCAGGAAACCATCAGGAGGAACCCTTTTTTTCTTGTAATAAAGGAAGCACTTGCTTGCCTACTGCCATGATCCAGGTGGGTCCCTACTGTCATCCTCACCATGTACAGTCATCTCCTTATTCCTCTCGGTTGTTGACCATGTTGACAACACCGGAGGGCGGTGCCGCAGCGAGCGAACCAAGGCGGAGGATAATGGTGATGCCTCGGACGAGAACGAATAGGATCCGGGGAAGATGCGCAGAGTTTTAGGGTGTGATGTGGCCATGATGCGTGCACGGCAGCACAGCCAGCCGTACCATCGCCTGTGGGTCTCATCACACCCTCGCCGGCACATGCACCGCAGCTGGTTGCTCATCGCAACCAGCTGCCGTTGGTGTGGTGCCACTGCTGCAAATCACACAGAGTCATCTGTCGCCTCTCAACCACAATCCTCAACCCTGGCCGAGTCTTCTACAAATGCCCGAATCATGGGGTAATAATATGTTTATGTGTTGTTCCGCTGCTTTCAGTTGCTGATTTTTTTAATAGTTTGTTGATGATCTTCCAATTTGTTTCGTGCAGAAAAGTGAAGATTACTGGGATTTGTATTTCTGGGAAGTTGCTGATGTGGGGGAATGGAACTACGCTGATTATTTGGTTAGCCAAGGAATCCCAATGCCAGCAGGTTAGGGTGTTGGACAAGTAACTGAAGGAACGGCAGAAGAGGAAGATGCAGAGCAGAAGGTTAAAGATGCAGTTCCTATGATCATGGCCAAGCAACAGCTGCTGAACAACCTTGACAGCAATGAGGAGATGAAAGAGCTTGTGAAGATAATGGGCAAAATTGATGTGCTCTGTAGGATGATTGTCTCTTTATTTGCAGTGTATGTAGCACTCATGATGTATTCACTGGCTATGACATGAGCACTTTGCTGAAACTAGTAATGAATGAAACCTGTTTAGCAGGCTGGGCGTTGTGTTGTGAACATCTAATGATTTCTATTATCGGAAATCAGGGGGTATCCCCTTTTGCTCATAAATAAATAAATAGCAGAGGCCCTTTTGCTAATAAATAAATAAATTAGCAGAGGGCCTGTCGGGTCAGCTTCGTTCCCATTCGAAGATGTAGAGCAAAGTGCAGTCCAACAACAAACTGTGTCATCAAATACAAGTTTCACAGCCAAATATGAGTACAACTAAACAACAATGTCATCATGTTTTAGTCATCATACAATCACCAAACACAAATCAACATACATAATAAGTGATGTTCTCACAGCAAAATACTAAACAACAACTTCATCAGGTTTCAGTTGTCATAGCAAACACAATTTCACATCGTAGATAAAAGTTGTCTTCTGGTAGGCAAATACGACAAAAGCAATCTAATCATCATCCGCAGCAGCAGCGTCAACATCTTTGCCATGTGTATCAGTCTGAATCATAATTCCCCCCAGTGTCATCTTCTTCTTCATCCTCAATGTCCTCGAACATTGGCGTCTTATTGATCAACTCTCGTATGTCCACAGCCCGACAGGCAATCTTTTCACCAGCATCATTGACATGATGGTTCTCAAAGATATTAGGAACATCTATGGAATCTTCTACATTAGGAGGATTATAAGCATCATCTTGTTGTGCAACTTCATTAAACAAATTCCTCTGCTCAAACCGTTGCAATACTCTACAGTCATCGTTACGTGCATATGTGTCTTCCAAGAAAAATATATGTGTTGCTTGATTTGCCAGAATAAAAGGCTCGTCGGTCTAGTACACCGCCCTGACATTGATGGATTCGAAATAATCATCAGCTCTGGGTTTTGCAATCCTGGAAAACAGGTTATACCAACGACAACACAACAAAACCACACACCGATGAACCTCGAAACTAGAGATATACTGCAACTGAATAATGTCTGTTATGTTAGCATACATTTCAGTTGTCTCTTCGCCGTACTTATCCGTGCTCATGATGGCACTGTTTTGTGTCTTCCTGCCTTCGTCGCGTGCAAGGGTGTTGTAGCACACATATCCAACAACGCAAGATTCATAATGTCTTACCCGAGTATCAGGACCCATTACTAGTGCGTAAAGGGCATCATTAACTGCCTGCCCATCATCCCGCATCTTCTTAACCTATGGTTATAAAATAGACAAGCTGATCATCTTATGTACTCAATATATTAAAAAAAATGACAGTGCAATTCAAAAGCTTACATGGCTCCTGTCAATGTTTCTTGGATTTTGCGGCAGTAACTCCTTTTTGTAGATGCTGCACAACATAGTGATCGCGTCAAACATCTAAATATATAAGAATGTGCTGCAAGTTTAGTAGATTATGATGTATAAGCTACAGTACTTAGCACTTACTCGATATAAGGTAGAATCTCAGGACAGTTATTCAACACATACCAAACCATTTTGTCCAAATCTTTAGGTTTGTCATCTTGTCGACTCTTCCCTGTAACTCGAACAAAACATTCAAAAACATTGAGCTCGGGATTGTCTTCACCCACCTCTTTGCTAAGCTGATCAGCTGTTTCAATGTATTTTGAGTAGAATGTCAATGCTTCTGTAGCAATGTAGGCCTCTGCAATGGAACCCTTAGGTCTAGCTCTGTTCCTAACATAGCCCTTGAAAGTGCCTAGCCGCCTTTCAATTGGGTACATCCAGCCATACTGTACTGGACCTCTAAGTAGTGCCTCATCAGGTAGATGAACAGCCAAATGCACCATCACATCAAAGAAGGCTGGAGGATATATCTTCTCAAGGTCGCATAGGATAGTTGGTATCTTGTCTCTAAGATGCTCGAAAGCATCTATCCTGATATTTCTACTACAGAGTTCCCTGAAGAATTGTCCTATCTCTGCAACTGCTCTGTATAAGTCAGGGCAGCCCAATCCTCTAAGGATAAAAGGTAAAACCCTTTGAAGTAGGACGTAGCAGTCATGAGTTTTCAACCCTTGTACCTTGTTTCCATCTGCACTGACTCTCCTTTCAGGGCTGGAAGCAAATCCATGTGGCAATCTCACACGTGACAGGACCTTCCAGAATTCTTTTCTATTTACCTTGTCCAAGACGTACACAGCTGGTGCCATATCCCGTGGTTTACCTTCATCTTCCACCTGCAAATCCTTTCTAATACCTAGGTGTGTCAAATCAATCCTAGATTTTAAGCTATCTTTTGTCTTGCCTTCAATATTAAGAAGTGTGACGATAATGCTGTCACATATATTTTTCTCGATGTGCATCACATCAAGATTATGCCGCAGATCCAAATCTTTCCAATACTCCAAATCCCACAAAGTGGACCTGCGGGTAAACAATAATCTCTCTTCTGCCCTGCCATGCTTCCTTTTCCCGCTACCATTATCAGGATGGTTTCCTGGTGTAATATGCCTGACCTTCTCTAATTCCACTTGCAACTCATCGCCGGTGAGCCTCTTTGGCGCATCACAGTTTTCATGCTTTGCATTGAACACATGTCTTCGGTATTTTGTAGGACACGGCTTGTCCTTGGCAAGGAAACGACGGTGTCCAATGTAACAGATCTTGCTAAGTATTGCGTATGACAGCGGATTCTTGTCACGGCGAACACATGCATTGTAACCATGTGTCATTCGCCCTGACATAGTGCCCAAAGCCGGATAATCATGGATGCACCAAATTATAATAGCACGCAAAAAGAAATCAGCTGGTGGGATGCTATATAGGTCTCGAGTGAGAACACCGCTCCATAGCTGTTGAAGTTCCTCCACAAGAGGCTCCATGAATAAATCAAAATCCTATCCAGGACTTTTTGGACCTGGGATGAGCAAGGCCATCATGTAGTTTGATTCTTTGGTCCAGACATTTGGAGGCATGTTGTAAGGGATAACAAGCACTGGCCACATGGTATATGTGGCGCTCTGGTGGCCAAATGGGTTAAATCCATCTGTAGCTAAGCCAAGTCTAATGTTTCTCGGGTCAGCAGCAAACATTTTCTGTTTCTGATTGAAGCTTTTCCAGTCACTACCATGAGATGGATGGCTCATTACATTCTGATCTCTGTACTCCTGGTTCCTAGAATGCCACAGTACATCCTCTCTTGTTTCAACATCATGAAACAACCTCTGCAATCTTGGTATAATTGGAATTATCTCAGAACATTATGAGGAATCCTCTTCATAGCATCGCCATCTTTCCATTTTGATGATTTGCATTTTGGGCATTCACTTAAGTTGGAATAATCCTTCCGGAACAGAACACAATTATTCTTACAAACATGGATCATATCATATCCAATTCCAACTGCACGAAGGAAATTCTTCATTTTACTGTAGGTGTGTGGCAGCTCACACGCATCTGGAAAGATTTGAGGAAAGCAACCAACATCACATCGAATGATGTGTTGGTCATCCGCTCAGATGTCTTCACCTGAAGAAAGGTGACCATAGCTGAGAATACTGACAGCTTATTTCCTGGGGTGATAGCCACGTTGCATTGTTCCAACATGCGGGCCCACCATTTTTCTTCTGCAGGTGAAAGTTCATGAAATGCGTGAGCATTTCATAGCATTGTTTCAATGTTGGTCAAACCCACTGGCTCCGCCACCACCACCTCCTCCTCCTCCTCTTCCACCTGAGCATCAGGCAGATCAAGATGGTGATCTTCTGCTTCTACATAATCAGTAACATTAACGTTCACAGCTTCACCATGATGAACCCACATAGTATATGTGACCAACATCCCATACAAGTGTAGATGATTTTGCATAGTTGACTGGGGTCTTGTAACTGAATTCATACAACTGCTACACAAGCAGAGCACATCTGATTTTGGACCCCCGTACTCAGCTCTGATAAAGTTCATGAAGTTTTCAACCTCCTCGACAAATGCAGCGGAGAATCTTCGAGCAGAAGTTATCCAAGTCCTTTCGATCTGTTAGACATACAAATTAGTTCTTCTACTAGATATTACAGGAAAAACATATATGCTGTTTTATGAAGTCCAGAAAAAAATACCAAGGTCGATGTCTAAAGCTATGGAAAGATATTTGGACAAGCAGATCTAAGTAATGAAATATATGTAGAGCTAATTCAGCAAATAGATTTGAGTGCTAAATTATGGCAGGCTATTTCAGCAGTCAATGAGGCCGAGCACACAGCCATCGAAGGCCATCTCAGCAACAAAGATCGAGTATAAAATGGTGTAGAGCTATTTCACCTAACAGATTGGCTACTAGACCATGGCAATCTACGTCACAATAAATATATGGCAGGATATTTTAGCAACTAATCGGGTGTGGCATGCCATCTTAGCTAAGTAGATTGAGTGCAGAACAGGGCAAGGAAGCTTCTTAAGCAGAGCATATTGACTGTAAACTATTTCGGCAAACAGTGAGATTAACAGCGTCTATCAGCTAACATTCAGCGCTACTTGGACATGCACGGGGCCTCAGTCTAGAATGCGCATACCATGGGAGAAGCTGACCGTTGTGCATCTTCACAAGAACGTCGCCAGTAGTGGTGGCGCGGCTAGAGGATGGCCGTCTATGAGAGCACACTGTGGGAGCGAGAGGATCGCCGTGCGTCCCCTCGACGAACCGCGGCGCCGACGTATCAGCACGGTGGGGAGGGCATCTTTGGCAGAGCGAATGGAGTGGAGGGGGGAGGGGGTTTGGGGAATATTATTGGCTAGTTGGCCGAAGGGCGGTTGAATTTGGGATTTGGGGGGAATTTTCGCGTGGTGGGCGGGGGAGTTTGGCACATGGTCGGTTTCTCCAAATGCGGTCCCACGTGTCAGTGATGAGGCAAGCCGAAGCGCATTTTGTTTGCGTGAGCCTTGTGCAGGACCGACTGTGTGAGGGGTGCAATGCGACCGCGACAGGTGTGCTGTGAGTGTACCTCCTTTTTTCCTTTTAAACTTGTTGCTTCGCACGATCCATCGATACTACTACTAGTAATCCGGTAATACCGACTAAAATGGCGTGGCCGGGTCTTTTCCCGCGCGATATGCTAGGAGGTTGGCTTAGTTGGTTTTTTTAGGACGAGTAATGCTACACCTATGTAATCCCAGTTACGTAATTAATGTAATGTGAAACATGTGGGCTGTTGATTGGAGATTGGGGGGGAAGGAGGGGCCCACCACCATGAAAATCAGGGGGAAAGAGAGAGGCAATTTACGTTAACCCTTTCATAGGTTCCCATAGATGTAGAAAGATGTGAAATGCGTGAATGTGTAGTGGACGTACTATTGGAGTGCCTAAGATAAATTGTGTATGAAGACCCTATGTGTTTATTTACTTCGCATGTTAGCTTTGTCTCGGGTCAAACCTTCTAAGTTTATACACACAAAAATGAATCATCATTCCATATATTTTCATACTCCTACAATATATCTTACTATTATTGTGAAAGTTCATATACACCGGACGAGATTCATGCAAATACAGTAGATTTTCATTACATTTCAAAATTTTATAGGACAGAAAAATAAAAGAAACCCAACCCTAAACCAATTCTACGGCGGCGACTGACGTCCTCCATCTGCCGTCTCCAAGGATGGGGGCGGGGTTCAAGACCCGTGAAGTGAAGGTGCGGTCTTCGGCGAGGAAGAGTAGAACACGGGAGACAGACCGGCCAAATGGCACACCATGCCCTGCCGCCTCCCATGCCCTACTCATCCTCGGAGGAGTCCCCGACCTCGGTGGTGACGGTGGGCATGAGGTCGATGATGATGGATGTGGACGGTCCGTCACTTCACATGCCATATGTGCCACCGAATGTTGGACGGCGAAAAGTGGGACGCATGGCTGACGGTGCTCCCGTCGTCGGCCGCAAGCGTGGCCACCGCTTGTGCGGTCGCGTCCGCGTCTGGCTACACCGCTATTGCGTTGCGAGTGGCGACTTGAGCGAGGGCGGCGACCTTGAGCTTCATCCCTGAAGACAAGCTATCCCACAGAGCGTTCGCATTTGCGGTCATGGTGGATGTGGTGCCATGTAGCAGGAGGATGCGCTATGGTGTGGAGTTTAGCTGGGCGTTGACGCTTTAAGTAGCGCATTCCGGTGAGGCCAAGCGTCCGGGTGCATCATTAAGTCGCCGAAGTTGGTTCCTCGGGCACCGAGCCTCTTAATGACGGCATACGGATGGACGACATGAATGTGGGCAGCAGGGGCCGGCTGGGAACACACGCGCGCGACGGCACAAGGGACAAGGGTTTTTGGTGTGCCAGGGTAGTCAGCTGTGGTCGTGGCAACGCTGGAGATGCTCTTTGCTGACATGCGATCCCCACATGTCATTGAAAAAGCAAGATGACCCAGCATGGTCTCAGGTCCTGGGGATGCAGTTGGCCGCGCTAGAACACTCCGCGGATGCATCGCGGCGTGCGCGCACTTCGGCGCCTTGTGCATCCTCGACTAGACGGGTGTTGATCTGCTGGTCGTGCCACAATGCTAACGCCACCCTCGGCACCCTGAAGCCGAGCGTGTCTAGCAACGATGAGCGTGTCACTCACCGTGGTCGCCATGTCCAAAGGCAGTGCGGGAGCTGCGCCACGTTGTTGGCCCCCACGACCCACATGAACGGTTGCAGGTGGCGAGGGGGTCGTGGGCCAGCTCCTCCATTTAACCATGTTCCGGCAGTAGTAACTATACTAGTCCCTGTGTACTCCCGCTGTTTTCATTTACTCTGCATTTTAGCTTTGCACAAAGTCAAACTTTGTAAACTTTGACAAAGTTTATAGACAGAAATAATAGCTTATACAATAACAAATCAATACCATTAGATTCATTATTGAATATACCCTCTTCTCCATCGATCATGCCACCCTCCGGTCGAGTCCATCCTCCCGCATGCCTCATTTGAACATTCCGCCGAGTGTCATTCGCATGTGGGCCTAGACCATGCTTGTATTTACAATGTTGTAATTTGTCCGACATGCATACAGACAAATGATTCATTTAAAGTTTCACTTTGCCTCCACTACATGCCGCTTCCCATATTAGTTTTGACATCCCATTCGGTTCATGCCCCGACACATCTTGACGAGATCGATTGATGTTGAGATATCAAGTGCGTGTCGTGCAAGGAGATAAAGGTTTGGTGTGTTTTTATGATAGAAATGACCCGGGGGGGGTCTGTGTGTGCGTGTCGGTCATGTACCATCTAGCTAGATCGATTGAAAGAGGACTAGGGTGGGTCCGGAGATCAACTGATCTAGAGAGGGGCGGAGAGGATGAATGTATGCTTAATAAAGATAGATGAAAGCCTTGGTTCCAATTAATGCATGGTAGAGTGACCTAGGCGTGTGTCGAAGAGCGACCTGACAACGAGCGAGATACAATCCCGATACCTGGGGAGATCAATTAGGTTTGACAAGCACAAAGACGAAGAGAGGTGGTATTTGTGTGTGTGCGAGAGATAGAGATAGAAGGAGGGAGGGAGAGAGAGACCCCGAGATGAAACCTAGAGAGAACGAGTGGGTGCATGTGTGATATACCTAAGGCGGATTCAAAATTTTGAACCGGTGATCATAGCATCAGCAAATCATATATAAAGGGTATTCAATGTTCGTTTCGCTTTTGAACGTACAGTATTCTCCCTCCGATCCTTTCTATTTTACATATAAGTTTTATGTGTAGTCAAAGTATCTCTACTTTGATCAAACTTACAGAAAAAAGTATCAACATTCAACAACGCCCAATCAATATTGTTAGATTCGTACATACTCCTAGATTTGTATTAAAATAGAGATGGTTTCCAATTTGTTTTCAAACATATGAATGCTTGTTCTCACGCATGCTCTTCCTACCAGGATTTCGCCACGTATAGCCAGTCCATTAGTAACTTTTTTTAAGTTCCCTGTCCAATAGTAGTAGAACTAGTAGTACTAGTGGAGTACTAAGGGTGACACTCGGCCGACCTCTCTCTCTCTTCTAGTAGTATAAATGACACGGGCGGGGGAGGGGGAGGGATGTTGGTTTGCTCTCAACTGCGGTCCCATAAGCGAGCGAAAACGCAAGACGAAGCACGTTCCATTCGGTGAGCAACATGGAGGGTCCAGCGTGCTGGGGTGCAACGCGAACGCGACAAGAGTGATGTACACCGTCCGTTCCTTATGAACTTGCATACTTCGAGTACTCCTTTTTTAACACAGTACAGACGCAAGCGCTCAAGCATGCGCGCATACACTCACCCCTATGAACGCACACACGCAAACGCTCCCCCTATGAGCACCTTCGAGAGACTGAGCCGTCATACCTCTACTAGCAAGATGCCCGTGCGTTGCACGTAATATCAAGCTACATTTGTATGAGTAGTTTATCTTGTGTGAGAAAAGGATGAATGAGCGAAGGCCTTATATGCAAATGTGGAGAGGGGTGTGGGTATCTTTTTGCAAAATTGCCATAGTTTCCATCCTATCTGTCAGATATAAATCGGACGGCCTATATTGCAGGATGGCAGGCACACCATCATCACCAACTCTGATTTTTATAAGAGCTAGCAAGATGCCCGTGCATTTCACGGAACATCAAGATGCATTTTTTTACAAAACACCTATTGTGATTGACCCATGCAGGAGTAATCCCATGTGTAAAAACTAATGATATCTTGAGAATTTCATCAGAAAAATGGTATCCCGAGAATTTCATGAAAAAAAATGATATCTCGAGAAAGATGAGAGATAAGGTGAGGAGGAGTGGGGCGTGGTGGTGACTGGTGGTCGGACTAGGCGGAGGCATGGTGATGGACGGCGCCGGCAGCGGCCACCATGCCAGATTGTTCTAGAGGATTCCTTTTTTAATTACTCAATAATGAAGTTGTGGGGGATGGATGAATGATAGAGGTGCGGGTATCCCTTTGCAAAATTGCCATAGTTTGCCTTCTACTCTTATCTCTACTCTCGGTGATGATGGTGTGCCTGCCATCTTGCAACATAGACCGTCCGATCTATATCTGACGGATAGAAAGCAAACTACGGCAATTTTGCCAAGGGCACCAATCTTTGCTCAGATGATGGTGTGCCTGTCATGGCATTTGTAAATCATACCTAAATTATGGGGGCACCAATCTTTGCTCAGCTTTTGTACATAATAGAATATATAGTCGTGTACAAAATAGATTCAAATTTACCTCCTCCATTCCAAAATAATCGTAGTTATAGGATTTTCAAGTGTCAAAATTTCAAAAAGAAGCGCATAATTTAATGAGGTTTTCAAGCATACAAGGTCAAATTTAACGTTGTCTATTTAGGTCAATCCTCAAAGTTCAAGAGTACTCTAAACGTGAAAGCTTCTGTTTCAAAATTTCCAACGAAGCGCAAAAGAGCCTCTACTCACCCGAAACCACGTGAGAACAATGTTTGGTAGAAGGAAATTACTTTTCTAACTCCGACCCGTGAAGCCTACAGGCCTGACGTCTATAGGTCTAAACTGAGGTAGGTTTGTAACTTCATCTAGACGCCACACAACCGCCTCCGAAAAACATTCATACACCGTGGCTGCCTAAACAGACATTTGCTCGGCCGAAATCGTTCCCGCCCACTTTTGGGACACCTGGGATTACTCTCCTACCCCCGACCCATAGTAGGTCTGAAATTTAAGAGGGGGGCAAAGTTTGTACTTTCCCCAAATTTCAAACAAGCGCGTCCCATCTGTTTAAAAAAAACAAAAACAAAAACAAGCCCGTCCCAGACCGAAACATGGTTCCCCCTTAGCTCCCCCTGCCACCCCCGCCCCCCGTCCGATTCCCCATTCATACTCCATGGGCGCCAAAACTACCTCTCCACCAGCCGCGAAACCCCAGCGTCCCTCGTCCGCCACCCCATCCCAGCCATCAACCGCCGCCCTCCTCCATCACGTCGGAGCCAATACCCCGATGTCGTCGTCCACCGCAACCGCAACTGCAATGCCCTCCACAGCTAGTAGTTGAAGCCGAGGCCGATCTGCCTCCAGGATGCCGATGTGCGCCATACCCAAGCCAGTTCAACCATGCCGTCCTATGCCTCAGCGCTACTGCTCCAACGTCGCCACCGTCCACCGCACCGAAGCTGTTCTCGCTACGCCATCCTTCGCCGCCTCGGATCTGCTTCCCATACGCCGACAGATGGCCACCGCAACACAGTCAACAATTTGGCCATGGGTTCATCCAAGGCTCCACCCTCCTCCAAAACATTGGTTCCCCCGGTAAAAAGAAGAACATCGCCGCAATATCAGGAGGACACAGCACTGGCAACCAGATCTGGTACTCCTCTTCCCTTATTCGTGCAAATCTTACGTGTCTTCTTGCACGGTATTCATCCCACAGAAGACACTAGTTGACCGCTTCTTCCTACACCTTCTTCCTGATACTAGATGTTCCAAGTAACTCGCGATGCAAGGTTTCTCCTCATATACAATTTCACCTTAGCTAGAGGTCCGTCACCCCCTGGATTTCAATTCCTGGTCAGCTGATTCCCAATTAAAGGAAGCATTCCCCGGCGTAACAGGCGCTAGTCCGCCAATTACGCCGGGGAAGCAGCGCCTCGGTGGTTATCTTAGGGGTGTGTGGGGCCTAGGAGCTTCTGGTGCCCGATCTGGAGGTCGGCCGGGCTTAAAGGGATGGCCGGGGGGCGCTGCCAAGCACGGCGGTGGTGTGAGGTCGAGGGGTGGAGGCAGGGGTCTGGGCCGGTGGTCGCTGGTGATTCGAGAAAGATCGTCAATAGTGACTGGCGAGAGGTAGACGAAGGGCATCTGCCCGTTCCTTGTAGATCGGACGGTTCATAAAAAAATCGACTGACCTATTTATTTTCAGCCGACTATTATTTTGATAGGACCACATGTGGTGGTGTGCTGGAGGAGTACCTGCATTCCCCAGCCATCCCTGTGCTCATATATTACAAAATCATACGGAGTAGAATATAAATTTGTTTGCCATGCAATGTTGTAGAGCTATCATATGTCTCCTGTCATTTATTTTTCTGCCACCTGCTATCAGCTACTTTTACAGTGCACTAGTTCTGCACACACTTCACCCATACTCTCACTATTATTTTTTTATGCATGGGTATTTCAGCCTCTGCCAACCAGTTGATAGAAGCATGAAATAAAAGAGAGAAGCAGCTCCAGCTTTCTTCGGGCTTAGGCTAGACATGTTTCGGCACTATAAAGGGTGCAGTGTCAGCAGAAGGAGACGGTAAACGTAGCTCTGGAGTTGATGATCTCGCTCGCCATGAACCACCATCCCACGTGCTTGCTTTAACTTCGCGGTGTCATATGTGGTTGCATGTTGCATACGGTGTCTAGCTTGTATTCGAAAGGCCGAAGTCGGTCTTTATTAAGATAAGGAAATATATTTTTTACATGAACCACCATCCTAGGAGCACCAAAAGCCAAATAGCTAGTCAGGGCACTGGCCGAGCCAGTGATAAGCCCAGCACAGACATGCATCACCTGCAAGCCAACTAAAAAGCCATGGTGGTGGCGAAGCAGCCCGCCTCCCACTAGTCTCTCAGGTCCTCGACGATCATGCTCACCACTCCAGCCGGGTGTCTAGCTTGTATTGCTTCCAATTTGGTTAAATTGCATCTGCTTAGCTTACACATTATACCTTTGAATATGTTATGCCTTCCTATTTTTGGTACATACTACTACATCTGTCTATTAACCATGTTCTTACATCAAACTAATTTCTTGTGTATCCCTCATCAATCACTTATGATGAGACAGTCAGGCTCGTGGACTGCTGTAAGAAAAGATCCTCTTTTAAAGAATGTAGTGTCAGCCTCCCTACATGATTCTCAAGAAACAGCAATGCTAGATGAAGATAGTCAACGTAGATCTGTAGTTGATGACCGCATTTCCCCTACACCACCATCGCAGGTGCTTGCTCTAACTTGGCAGCGTGATATGTGGTTGCATGTTGCATATAGTGTCTAGATTGTAATTATTCCAATCTGGTTAAATTGCATGTGCTATTCTGCTTAGTTTATACATTATACCTATTAATGTGACATGCCTTCCTGTTTTTGGTACATAGTACATCTGTCTATTAAGCATGTCCTTACATAAAACTACTGTTTTTTTGTATCCCGCATCAATCAGTTATGACGAGACACCTTTAGTATATGCAGAGTGATATTGGTTGCATCTTTCATATGATTTATAGCATGCACTGCTTCTAATTTGTTGAAATGCCATTTATGATGGGACGCTTTTAACTTGGCAGAGTCATATTGGTTACATCATTCATGTGGTGTCTAGCTTGCATTGCTTCTAATTTGTTGAAATGGCTTCTGCTTAGTTTACACAAATAGTTGTGAATATGCCATGCTGTCCTGTTTTTGTACATATTCCATCCTCGTATCATGTGTTTGCCTTACATCAAAGTAGTGATTGTCAGTATCATGCATGAATGAGTTCTGAAGAGTGAATTTTATTGCCTTTTCTTGTCGGTTTTACTTGACAATGCAAAATCAATAAAGCGGAAGGAAATTAGCAAGGCAGTGGATAAAGGTGCTCCTCCGAAACAACTGAAATGGAGGCCCTCTACAGATTCTACTCCGGCATCCCCCCAAGAAGATTTGCAACACAACACATGCATAGACACTCAACGTAGCTGTGTTGATGATGAGCACGTCTCCCATAGTCGACCATCACAGGTGCTCCCTCTAACTTGGCACTGTTATATGTGGTTGCATCTTATGTATGATGTCTAGCTTGTATTGCTTCTAATTTTGTTGAATTCCATCTGCTTACTTTACACATTATACTTGTGAATAAGACACGTGTTCTTGTTTCTAGAACATACAATATCTTTCTATCACACCATGTTCTTACATCAAAGTACTACTATTGTGTAACCTGTAACAATCACTTATCATAAGACACGTTTAACTTGGGAGTGTGATATAGGTTACATCTCGCATTCTTTTCTAGCTTGTACTACTTGTAATTTGTTGAAATGGCACTTATGACGAGACAGTTTTAACTTGGTAGAGTGATATTCGTCGCATCTTTCATATGGTGTCTAGCTTTCATTGCTTCTAATTTGTTGAAATGCCTTCTGCTTAGCTTACAAATCATAGATGTGAATATGCAATGCTGTCCTTTTTTCTTACACATTCAATCATCCTATCATGCGGTCGCCTTACATTAAAGTAGTGCTCATCAGCATCCTGCATCAATGAGTTCTGAAAAGCGAATTTTTATTCATTTTTCTTGTGGGTTTGACTTGAAAGCCAATAAATTTAAGAAAGAGGAAGGAAACAATAAGGCAGGGACTGATGGCGGTCTTCCGGCGAAACCGACATCCCAAGTGCTTTCTCTAGCTTGGCACTGTGATATTGTCTTGCATGTTGCATATGGTGTCTAGCTTGTATTGCTTGTAATTTGATTAAATTACTTCTTCTTAGTTTACACATCTGTCAGTGCAACAGACCCTGGGTCCATTGCATGGACTATGCACAGGCCAGAGACAAGATTGCAAGACCAAGATCATACCAAACAAGGAGGATCAATTCCTTTGAAGGATCCAAGAGCAAGTCGAGAAGGCCAAGGCGAGCCAGAGGAACGAGGCATTGCTAAGGGAAGGGCCTACCTTGCCTAGCAGGCGAGCCTGGCAGGGTTGGGTTTTGCCCCGGAAGCAAGCTCCCAGATCATCCCGGTAGGCCTGCCAGGGCTGGCAGAGGCAAGCCACTCCACCGCTCCACCTCACAAGCGACGCAAGTCAGTAATCAAAGCGGTGTCAACCTCCAAGGTGACTAAGTGGCTGCTTTCTGCCACATGGTGGCCACTTCCTACAGTAAACACCTCCATATGACACCCGTCCTGAGACATGTCAAGCAAGCAGGTGCGAAGCTGGGCCCTGCCGGGCAAGCTGTGATGTGACATTGAGCGGCGCACTTAATGCGCTCTGTCAGCCTGCAGAGTTAGATATGATAGCACTGTTAGCTATCTAATCAGTACGAAAAGACTGATTTGCCACTATGGTGGCCCCTTATAATATAAAAGGAGGCCCATGGCGACCATAGAAAGGGTTGGATCCTCGCATGTCCATACGCACGTAGCCACTCTCGCTAGGAACCTTGCCGGACGAGTGTGCTACGTTTCACCACCATTATCCACCATCAATCCACCAAAGCAGGAGTAGGGTTTTACGCCTCACGGTGGCCCGAACCTGGGTAAAGACTGCCCGTGTGATCTCTGCCGTGCTGCGCGATGCTTCTTCGCTCTTTGTGCAACGTGTCCATCCCCCCGCCGAACCAAAAGGGGCTGATGGCCCCATAGGTGGCCGTGGTTTCCCACGACATCTTTGGCGCGCCAGGTAGGGGGATCACATGCGTGAAACCGAGAGCGTACGCTGCGCGTCATCTTCATCGACATTTTCATCGTTGACGGCGTCATCGACTATGGTGCCCAATAGGAAGCCCGGAGCTGCAAATCACCCGTCCACCTCGAAGGCTCCGTCGCCCACGACCACTGACGTCGCGGGGAATGCCGGGGCTCGTGAGGGTGTGGATGCTGCGGGGGACGTGGTTGGCGCAGGCGGCGCTGTCGCCACCTCCCCCACGGCCGAAGAAGGAATGGGAGGTACCGGGGAAGGACAGCATCAGCAACATCCCGATGGCCATGCTCCATGAGATACGGATGGAGAAGTCGTTCCGCATGAACCCTTTCTCCTCGCCAACGGGCACAGCCGCAGTAATGATGCTCGCTCTTCGGCGAATCGCAACCCTTCGGCCGCCCCCGCTGCGGGTGCGACCGCAGGGCACACACTACCCCTGGGCGGGCTAACCCAGCTACTGTGCCCAATGCGGCCGCTAGCCCTCAGGCGCCTCCGCCGCGTCACCATGCTGTCCAAACGGATGGTTCACAGTGGCAAGGGCGCGGCGCAGTCGCCACCGGCAATGTCAGGAGCCGAGCGACACTATGATCTACATCGTCATCACCTATGCCAAGCACTGCCTCAGAGGCCATGGCGCGAGCCCAACTGCTGTTGGGATTTCCACCGGCGATAGACCAGATGGATGAGTGGCGATCCACCATCCAAAGCTTGATTGGTTTTGCCGAGGTGGAAGGATCACAGCGGGCCGGACCGCCACGGCCTCCCCAGGCAGCAACGACGTCTCGTGCGGCTGGTCGTGCGGGAGGGGCCACCCTCACGGTGCAATCCCCACCACGGCAAGCTGCCCGGGAGCCGCAAGTCCAGACGCCCGATGACGTCTCGATGGCCTTGTCAGATCCTCGAGCGCGTCAAGGCCGACAGCGTGCCCCGGAGGGCAGGCGAAAGGAAGGCGCGCGCTTCATCGATGAGCGGCACCACGACAACCCCCGACAGACCAATGGGTGCGATGGCCCCGATGTCGATGAGCCCGCGCTCGGAGATGGCGGGTGCCTGCCTTTCGAGGTTGGGTGCCCTGCCTTCACCAGTGAGCTGCGGCAAGTCCGTTGGCCGTCCACTCACACGTTCAAGCCAGAGATACCCAAGAAGTATGATGGGAGACTAAACCCGGCAGAGTTCGTGAGCATCTACACCATCGCTGTTCAAGCTGCTGGGGGAAGAGATGAGAAGATGTTCGCCAACTACTTCCCTTTGGCCCTCAAGTCAAATGTGAGGTCTTGGCTTATGCACCTGCCGGAGAACTCCATTTCGACCTGGGCTGACATGTGCCACGAGTTCATTGGTGCCTTCACAGGTGGCCATCAAGAACTAGGGCGGCCCAATGACTTACAGCTTCTCCGGCAGAAAGAAGGAGAAGCTCTGCGGAAGTACTTGCAAAGATTCAGTCGAGTCCACAGAAATATCCCAGATATCCACCCAGCTGCCGTGATAGCTGCCTTCCAATCCAACGTGCACAACCGCAGGATACGTTCCAAGATGAACGTTCAGTTACCCAAGACTATGAAGGAGCTCTACACTTTGGTGGACAAGTGTGCTCGGGTGGAGGAGGGGAGGCAGCTTCCTGGGGAGCAAGATTGCGTCGACATCGACTCAGAAGATGGCGACGAAACCATCAGTAAGAAGAGGAAGAACAAGAAGCACAACAAGAAGCGCAAGGATAAGACAGTGATGGCTGTTGAGGGGTTAGGCACACCTAGTACCGGCAAGAAGGCCAAGGTTGAAGCCCCCGGCAAGGAGGCTACCGCATGCACTGACTGCCGGGAGGCGGCGGCTGCCGAGAAAGCAGGGAAAGGTGATGGGTCGTACTGTAAGATTCATCGGACCAAGGGCCATGATCTCCAGGAGTGTTATCAAGTTGAGCAGCTCGTTAAGAGACAGAAGGCTAAGCATGAGAAGCGTGATAAGGAAAAAGGTCAGAATGGCGCTGGCGGGAAGGGCCGGGGTGGTGAAGTAAATCGCCCCGACAAGGCTCCTCGGAACCAAGGGAAACCCGCCAGGGGCCGAGAGAAGGAGGATTGGAGTAATGAGAGTGATGGAGGGAATGAAGAGGAAACCAGCGAGCAGGAATTCCAGAAGGCCACTGACGCCCTGTGCATTGACGGGGGTGCATCTTTGCACTCCTCTCACCGCCAACTAAAACAGTGGGCGCGTGAAGTCAATGCCATGGAGCCAGCGACGAATTCTTGGAAGCCGCTCAAGTGGTCACGCACGCCCATCATCTTTGATGAAGATGACCACCCCGACTGCATCACTGCGGTAGGGTGCTTGCCATTGTTGGTCTCACCAACAATTCGCAACCTCAATGTCACAAAGATGTTGGTTGACGGTGGGGCCGGGTTGAATCTGATTTCCCCAAAGGTTATCAGCAAACTCCAGATAGCAGAGGAAGAACTTAAGGCCACAGGCACGTTTCAAGGAGTCAATCCCGGCAGGAGCCGTCCTAAGGGAAAGGTTACGTTGCCAGTGACATTTGGAGGGGAGTTGAACTAAAGGACTGAGAAAGTTGTGTTTGATGTGGTTGACCTCCCTCTACCGTACAACGGGATCCTTGGGCGCCCGGCCCTGGCCAAATTCATGGCAGCATCCCACTATGCCTACAACACCTTGAAGATGCCAGGGCCGATGGGCGTCATTCCCGTTCCATCGGATAATAAAGATGCAATTATTTGCGTGGATAAGATGTACCAGGACGCGGTCGCGTCAGAGGTCGCGGAAGCCACAGTTCCCGCCAAGGAAAAGCATAGCAGAGGCACTGGTAAGGAATCCGGGAAGCGTACCTCTATGGAATGTGCCGTGCCTGTTGATGACACACCAAAGAGTTCCAACAGCAAGAGATCCAAGGCTACTCAACCCCAAGTGAAAAAGGTCGCGGCAGGGCTGGCTGGCGCTGATGGTACTTTCACTATTAGCGCCACCCTTGATGACAAATAGGAAAGCGCGCTCGTTGCGTTCCTGCGGGCGAATATCGATGTGTTTGCCTGGCAAACATCTGATATCCCCGGTGTTCCCAGGGAAGTAATCGAGCACCACCTTGCTGTCTGCCCACATGCCCGGCCCGTTAAGCAGAAGGTTCGGAAGCAGGCCTTGGAATAGCAGCAGTTCATTGCCGAGGAAATCAAGAAACTTGAAGCAGCTGGTTTGGTTAGAGGAGTACTGCATCCAACATGGTTAGCAAACCCAGTGGTTCTGCGCAAGGCTAATGGAAAATGGAGGCTTTGCATAGATTTTACGGATCTAAACAAGGCATGCCCAAAGAACCCATTTCCCTTGCCGCACATCGGCCAGATTGTGGATTCTACTTCAGGATGTGAGTTGCTCTCTTTTTTGGATGCATATTCTGGATACCATCAGATTTTTATGTCCAAGGAACATGAAGAAAAGACCTCATTCATCACCCCATAAGGCACGTACTGCTTTGTGCGCATGCCTTTCGGATTGAAGAGTGCCGGGTCCACTTTTGCAAGAGCAGTCCAGATTGGCTTTGAACCACAGTTGCATAGGAACATTGAAGCCTATATGGATGATATTGTGGTCAAGACCAAGGACAGATCAACAATCATTCAGGATTTAGAAGAGACATTTGCTAATCTGTGCAAGATCAACTTGAAGCTGAATCCGGAGAAGTGCGTGCTTGGTGTTCCCTCCGGCAAGCTACTAGGTTTCTTTGTGTCCCACCGTGGGATAGAGGCCAACCCCGATAAGATCAAGGCTATTGAGTAGATACAGGCACACAAGATGGTTAAGGATGTGAGGCATTTGACAGGATGTGTTGCCGCGCTTAGCAGGTTCATCTCCAAGTCTGCCGAGCGCGCCTTGCTGTTCTTCAAGATTTTGAAGAAGGCAGGACCCATGAAGTGGACCCCGGAAGCAGATGCTGCGCTACAAGATTTGAAGGCCTACTTGTCTTTTGTGCCTACTTTGGTCGCACCCAAACCACAAGAGCCGTTACTGCTATATCTGGCAACAACTAATCAAGTGGTTAGTGCAGCCCTAGTAGCACAGCGAGAAGATGAAGAGAGCGGCCCGGCAAGGCCAGATACAGATCAGGACAAGGAAGAGCACGACAGCGGGTGCAACCCCAAGGACACGGGAAGGAAGAAGGTGGTGCAGCGCCCAGTATACTTCGTCAGCTCCCTGTTGTAGGGGGCTAGATCCAGGTATTCTGGCATGCAAAAGTTGATCTTTGGCCTTGTCATGGCCTCAAGGAAACTGCGCCACTACTTCCAAGCCCATGAGATCACGGTTGTCACCCGCTTCCCATTGCAAAGGATACTTCGAAACCTAGAGGCCACCGGCAGGATAGTGGAGTGGGCATTGGAGTTATCCAGCTTTGGCCTGAAGTTTGAAAGCACATTGTCGGCGTACGACACCTATGGGATCGCGGGGATCCCTTTTTCGGTTCGACAAGGGGAGAGGTTTGCACAAAGAGCAGAACCAACGATCGACACGAGGGGATTTTTACCCAGGTTCGGGCTGCTAATCAGCGTAAAACCCTACTCCTGCCTTGATTTATTATCAGTGTTTTCGTCCTAGTTCTTGGAGCGCTTGCAATGAATAGTGTGTTCGTGCAGCAGCTACGCATGCAGAATGGGCCGAGAGTCTTCTCTCCCGTGTCCGTCCCTGTAGCAGTTGGCTTGGGCCTCCTTTTATATGCTCAAAGGGGTCACCACAGTGGCAAAATGTACATACATTGAGGTGTAAAGTAGCTACAGGGTTATCATACTTAACCACTGACGGTTTAGGACAAATGCATTTAATGCACCGTGAGGTGTCCGTTTAGGTGTCCTCATTTTCTTGGGGATGGAAAAAGGGGCCATCCCATCAGCACCGCTTAAGCTCTCCTCCACTGGTGCCTTGCCACGCATTCAGAGAAGGGCCCAGAATGCCAGGCTGGTTGTTGTGCTGAAGCGGTGGCACAGTGGCAGAACCTTTCCTGGCGCAAATCTTGCCGGGCTTTGCAAGCCACCCCGGCAAGATCTTGTCGGGGGCTTAGTCTTCGGTCTTTAGCTCTTCTTATCTCCTGATCCTCTGATTCTTGGCTCGAGTGTCCCTTTGACAACCTTGAACCAATCTCCAGCTGTTCCCCCGACAAGCCTTGCCACGGGCTTGGCTACAACTGCCCGTGCACAAATATGTGGTACTAAAGGCCCCATATTTAGTACACCAACAGGAGCCCCCGGGCCTAGGCCACACACGAGTGCGAGGCATTGTTGGGCTAGGCCCAAACAGTGCATGGGCACGCGTGGCTGGGGTTAACTGCTTGCAATTATCCTGCTTACTGCACCCCTCCATTGCGCGTGTTGAATGCGCGACGTGGGAAGCATGCGTTGAAAGGCTGCAGCCGCAGCGCGCTTGTAGAGGCGTATTTACATTGGGTAGTAAAAGAGGCAGCCTCGCTCTTTCCCCATAAATAGGAAACCGCAGAGACGCTGCCCATTTACCCCCCTCTTCTTTCCAATCTGGAATTCGCCATTGCCTTCCTTCTCTCGAGCCCAGAGTAATGCTTCTCCTCATCCGCTCACCGCCTCCGCACCCGCTACATCCTCGGTTTACACCCTCACAACCGCCATGCCACCCAAGGCCAGCAAAGGCAATGGCAAGGACATGAAAGCCGATGTCCCGGAGAGCGAGCTGGCGAAGATGCGGAAGAAGTACGTCATCTTCGCCCCGACGCTCGACGCGAAAGCACTGAAGAACCGGTACCAGTGCATGTGGGCGAGGGAGATGAAGGCTTACCCCGTGACTCGCGTGGTTCCAGGTTCTTGTTCCAAAAGCGGACCAGACAGATATCCCTTCCTTGTCGCTTATTTCTATTGCGGGCTCTGTCCTCCATTCTATGATTTCTTCAATGATATTATGTACACATACGGCTTCCATCTTCTTGATTTTACGCCGAATGCCGTAATGTGTATGTCCATCTTTGCCCATCTTTGTGAAAACTTTGCCGGAGTAGTTCCCAACACTGCCCTCTTCCGCCATTACTTTATTCCTCGCATCCAAAAAGGGGAGGCCCTTTCCGGTTCTATCGCCTGGATTCCAAGGGCTTGGAGTAAGGAGATATACCCAGATGGGGTTTACCGCGAGAAATGGGAAGAATGGCGGTCTGAGTGGTGCTGGATCAAGGAAGCAGATTTCCATTCGTTTTGTTTGCCCCAAAAGCAGAAGGCGGTCCGTGGCAATAACTGGAGCGATCTCGCCGCAGAAGACGAGAGGCTCATGATCGCCACTACCAGAATCCTTCGTCTGAAAGCTGCCGGGCTCACATTGGAGATGATTGGCTTCGATTTCCTTCGCCGCCGCATCGCCCCCCTATAGAACAAGGGAAGACCAGCTTGGGAGTACCAGAACACTGCAGATATCATGAGGCTGCGCCCGGGCTGAACAACAACTTGACTACCATGCAGCTTGGCGCTCTCTGCCACAAGCAATTCCAGCACGAGAACAAGCACAATTTGCCGGCAAGATTTGTCCCTTTGTGCAACAACTCCTCCTTGGGGTCAATCATCGCCACAATGCCAGTGCTCAATGCCCACGGCCTTGACGCGACTTGGGATGAGCCATCTGAGGAGAAGGCACAACAGTTCTTTGACAACTTATCGGATAGGGCCATCCGGGAAGAGACAAACCTCATTCGCGCCACCACTGATGAAGAAGTGGCGTTTATTGCCACTAGGGTGGAAGAGGCGAATCTTGCCGTGGAGGCCGGCAGCGTCGGTCTCACAGAATGGGAAACCAGTGACACAGAAGTCATGATGGAAGAAAATCCTGCCAGGGAAGATAAGGCTACCGGGGAACAGAGCAGCGCAGTTGCTGAGAGCTCGTCCGACGAAGACGCAGTTGGAGAAGAGCCGCAGCAGGAGCCCCTAGCCCCGACGAAGACAAAGCGTGTTCTTCGAAAGGCCGCTTCTGGCATCCCAGCAAGCCAACCCTCTTTGAGCAGCGAGGCTCCTGGCAAGAAGGCGGCTGGCAAGACTGCACCGCGGCAAGGAATTCGACAGCAACCTGCGCGGCGCACGAGACACACACCTGCGGCAAACATTGGGGCGGCAGAGGTGTCCGCTTCTGGCATCCCAGCAAGCCAACCCTCTTCGAGCAGCGAGGCTCCTGGCAAGAAGGCGGCTGGCAAGACTGCACCGCGGCAAGGAATTCGACAGCAACCTGCGCGGCGCACGAGACACACACCTGCGGCAACCATTGGGGTGGCAGAGGTGTCTCACAGAACCGCACCGGAGGCTGAGGCGGCAGAGCCACGCCAACCCCCTGCACTTGCTGCAGCCAAGCGACCCAGGACCCCTCCTCCGCCTCCCCATACGGACACTGAAACTGAGGTCGATTTCGACATCTCCGGCTTCAGCCCGGAACGAGAAGAGGAAGAGTAAGTATCCTGTCACAGCCCTTATCTCCAAAATTTTGGATTAATCTCATAGCCTTGTTTTGTCTTGTCTCCGCAGCGATGCCGAAACCTTGGCACAAAGGATGGCGAAGAGGGCGAAGACTTCCACGGGCGACGAGCCTCCGGCAGGTTTCACAAGTGCGCCAGAAACTATCGTCATCAACCCGAAGCTTAGCCCTCGACGTAGCCCCCAGCACAGCCCCCAATGTGAGTCCATTACTCATTTTCCGCTGGCGGGCGCTGAGGTTTCTATTCTTGCCGCTGATATCTTTGGGCTTGCAGGAGAAGGACGACAACAGGGAGAGTCATTGGAAGACGCCCCCGTCATGCCACCTCCATTGACCACGCCGCCCACAAGCGCATCCCCGGCAGGAGTTCCTACCGACGAGCCTATCTTGGTTGAGGAGGAGCCGGCAAGCATGGGCACCGGCAACCTTTCCCCGGCAACAAAGGTTGCTGGGAGGGGCGAGGCCACCTCTCAACAGCTCGACGCAGGTAACTGTTTGCCTTAGAGCGCTTGCTATCCTTTCCTTTATCTCTCTTTCTTTTGTCTTCTTGAACTTCAATCTTGATCTCATTTTGTTTCCCTTCTTCTTCCTTTAGAATTCCCTGTGATGGAACACATGGACGTCGACGCTGTCATCGAGGAGACCACCAGGGATGCTGCTGCCAAAGCCGACAAGATTGCTGCTAGCGAGGCCGCCAAGGATGCCACCGTCAACGCCGGTGGTACCTCTGTCGACGAGGCCGCCAAGGCTGCACAGGAGGAAACCGCAAAGGAATCTGCTGAAAGTGCCGGGAAGGAGGCTGGTGACTGTACTAACGACATTCCTACCACACGAATGCCAGGCACTACGTCGGCCACGGAGCCCCCAGCTGCCGGTGAGGCGGTTGCTGAGGATCAACCGTCAATACCTAAAGTTCCTCCATCAAGAAAATATCTCAAAGTTGGCGAGAACCTATTCGTCAACTTGCCGGGGACGGCAAGCATTGGGGTACCGACCGAAGGGGAAACTTTTGACGAAGAAATCATCACTGCTGCCGGGCTCGAGATCGTCAACGAACCAAGTGCCAGCAGCAGCAAATTTGCGGAAGATCAGCTCCTTCAGGCCATGGGCGATAATTTCCGCAAGCTCAAAGCGCTCCACCGTGCTCGAAAGGAGAAGGCAGACTCCAGAGCTGCAGTTGTTGAAGCAGCCGAGGCAGATTTTCAAAAGCGCGTTGAGCAAATGCAAATCTGGTATGCCGAGGCTCTTCAGGAGTTGACTGCCAACCGGGAACAAGTGAGCCAAATCTGGACGGAGCTCCTCTTGAGACAATCTGACATAGAGAAGGCGCAAGAGGAAGCTGCGCAAAGAGTTGCCGCTGAAGATGCTCTCCTGACGGAGCATCGCATTGGGCTTGACGCTCACGAGGAAGATCTTGCCGCACGCGAGCAGGCGCTCGCCGTAAAGCTTCACAGCAAAGATGAAGAAATCGAGAAGCTTGTCACGCAGCAGACCCAGGAGCTGGAGTAGAAGCACAAGGAGCCGCTCGAAGCTCTAACTGTAGATCATGCCAGCAAGCTCAAGGAAGCTATCAATGCTGCCGAGGCAGCAGAGGCCGCCAAGAACGAGCTGAGCGACAAAGTGAAGAAGCTGGAGGTGGATCTTGAAGAACACATCAAGGAGCTCTCGACGCTCAAAGGTGACAGGGAGAAAACTCTCCACAGCCTGGTGGAGATGCAAGTTGCCATATCCGACAAGACCAAGCAGCTCTCTTCAGCCAACGATATCATTGCCGATCTGAGGCTGAAGCTGACCACGCTGGAGAAGTCTCTTGAGGATGGCAGGGCCGGCGAGAAGGCTCTGAGCAAAGATCTCCAAGATGAGAGGAACTTGCTTAAGAGCGCTGCCGCCACCCAAATCGACTATGAGAAGGGGGTGAAAATCTGGACTGATCACCTTGTCGACACTGCGGAGAAGCTCAGAGCACAACTGTCAACCATGGGCCTGCCAAACTTCAAGTATTCTTCCGAAGAAAGGGTATCTCCGAGCGCTAGGCTGACCACATTCTTCGAAAGGATCATCGATGCTCTGAAGCTACTCTAGTCCAACCGAGCGACCCAACTAGCCAATGAATCCCGCAAGCTTTGCCGGGCCGTCCTCCGCAAGGTGCTCATCAAGGTGGTGCACAAGAACCTTGGCATCTACCTCACCAACGTGCTCGATCATTTGCCGAAGGATGCAGATCTCAAGGCACTTGAGGAGCTTGTCGGGCCTATCCTTGAAAAAGTAGATTCAATCAAGAGAGTTGAAGGCCAGCGCAGGGACTAGCTGCCTCATTTTCCCTTGTCGCCACCATTCCATGCCAAAGACAATTGAGTCTTAAGTTAGAACTACGGCAACTTATTGATGTAATATAACTTGCTTATGTTTGGGTACATGCATGCTATTTCCCTTGTCTGATTTCTTTCTGTATGGAGCACACCCTACGCTTACTGAAAGCTTGCCGGTGGGCAACCTGCAGCGAGCGCTGGGTGCGGGACTTTAGCAGCCTGCTAGAGGTGCAGCGGCCGGCAAGACACCTTGGCATTCTCAGTGCAGCCACTTAAACTGTTGAGCGGACTCGAAACAAAATAATGACGCAACCGATTATGACAATGGTTCCTTCGCGTGCAGGTTTTCCATACAAAGACCGAAATCGTCTAAGGAAAATAACTTCACAATAAAAGAAACTTGCTCAAAGTTTTGTAAGTTAGCTTTCTGTCGTCGTACTTCTTCCTGTAAGATGTCAATTCTAAGCATTGCCCACTGAGATACATATCTTCCTTCCCCCCCCCCCCCCCGGCAAATGTACGCACGAGGAAACCTTCTATCTTTTGAGAAAAAGAAAGAAGAGAAAATAGAAATATGGAACCTTGGCGGTTCGTTAATGCTTACCGGGAACAACTGTCATACAATATCTTAGACAAGCATGCATATATATATAAACATGGAAATCGATAAGAAAATTTACAACACTTAATCTTATTCATCTGCGCACAGGGTCTGCGCCTGGCTTTGTACAAAGGATTACATGCCTTACCGACAAGACTTGTACAAAAGGTGGTTGCCGGGGGCCCCTGGCAACCGCGCCTCACGGGTAAAACTTGCGAAGATGCTCGATATTCCAGGAGTTGTTCACTGGAACGCCATCCTCGGTTTCCAGGTGGACAGCGCTGGGCCTGGTGACTCATACTACCCGATAAGAGCCTTCCCACTTCGGTGTCAACTTGTTTGAATTCTTGGCGGACTGAATCCGTCGAAGAACAAGGTCTGCTTCCTCAAGGCTTCAGGCATGAACTTTGCTGCTATGGTAGCGGCACAAAGCTTGCTGGTAGCGAGCGGCTCGCACAGCAGCCTCAAGAAGATCCTCCTCAAGGAGCACAGCGTCATCTTGCCGCAGCTGCTCTTGCTCAAGCTCATCATAAGCGAGCACTCGAGGTGACCCGTATATGAGTTCCGTGGGGAGAACTGCTTCCGCTCCGTAGACCAGAGCGAAGGGCGTCTGGCCAGCGGCTCGATTCGGTGTCGTTCTAATTGACCAGAGAACCACCGGCAACTCAAGAATCCAGCGCCTTCCGCACTTTTTCAGCTTGTCAAAAGTTCTGGTCCTGAGACCGCGCAACACTTCAGCATTAGCCCTCTCTGCTTGGCTGTTGCTTCTCGAATGAGCAACAGAGGCAAAAAAAATTGCCGCCAAGGTCTTGGACGTACTGCATGAAGGTGTGACTTGTGAATTGCGTGCCATTGTCGGTGATGATACTAATGGGCACACCAAAACGGCAAACTATTCCCTTAAAGAACTTGACGGCTGATTGTGCTGTCACCTTTCTCACCGCTTCCACTTCGGGCCACTTTGTGAACTTGTCGATCGCAACGTACAAGTACTCAAAGCCCCCGATAGTACAGGGAAAGGGGCCCAGTATGTCAAGCCCCCAGACCGAAAATGGCCAGGAGAGAGGGATTGTCTAAAGAGCTTGAGCTGGCTGATGCGATTTCTTCGAATGAAACTGGCACGCTTCACACTTGGTTACTAATGCAGTTGCATCCTGGAGAGCAGTGGGCCAAAAGAAACCTTGTCGGAATGCCTTTCCGACAAGTGCTCTTGATCCTATGTGAGAGCCACATATGCCTCCAAGTATCTCTGCCAACAGCTCTAGTCCATCCTCCCGAGGAATACACTTCAATTTCACACCATTTGGTCTCTTTCTGTACAGAACGTCATCGACGAACTAGTACATAGTAGACTGACGGGCTACTTTTTCCGCTTCTTCCTGCTCCTCGGGGAGTTCTCCTGTCTGAAGGAAATGGACAATATGCTGTGCCCATGCTGGAGCCTGGGGCTCAACTGCTAGGACTAAAGGCATCTCTTCCACCAGGGGAACATTTGCCTCGACAACAAAAGCCTGAGGCTCCGCCGGAGCCTGTCGTTCCCCGGCAGGCTTCGTGCTGATCCCGGCAAGTTCCTTGCCGGTGGCTCCAGGGAGCTCTGCCGGAAAGTACTGTCCAGAATTCAACTTTCTACTCTTTTCTTGCTTCATTGACGGTGCCACAGATGGTTGAGTCAAATGGAGCACAAAAGTTCCTGGTTCCATTGGCAACTTGAGGGCAGCGCGCTTTGACAAGTCATCGGCATTACTGTTCTCGGCACGAGGAATATGCTTCATTTGCAGACCATCAAAGCGCTCTTCCATTTTTCTCACTTCATCCACATAAGCTTGCATCAATGGACTCTGGTAATTTTTGTTAACTTGCCTGACAACAAGCTGCGAATCGCCTCTGATGATGAGCTTCTTGATACCAAGGTCTACCGCGATCCTGAGACCAGCAAGCAGCCCCTCGTACTCCGTAGTGTTGTTTGTCGAACTCTCCCGGGGGAAATGCATTTGGATTACATACTTGAGGTGCTCTCCGGTGGGTGCGACAAGCAGCACGCCAGCACTGGCACCTTGCAGCGAGAAAGCCCCGTCAAAGTACATAACCCATTCTCGATCAGTTTCCTTGCCGGGGAGAGTCGTTTCTTGAATTTCCTTGTCTGGTGTCGGGGTCCATTCCGCAATGAACTCCGCCAAGGCTCTGCTCTTAATTGTTGAAGTACTTTCAAACTTGAGACCAAAGCTTGACAATTCCAACGCCCACTCCACGATCCTGCCGGTTGCCTCTGGATTTCGCAAAATCCGCTGCAACGGAAAGCGAGTGACGACGGTGATTTCATGTGCTTGAAAATAATGGCGCAGCTTCCTCGAGGCCATAAGAAGGCCGAAGAGCAACTTCTGCACACCAGAGTATCTTGACCTAGCTCCTTGCAAAAGGGAGCTAACAAAATAAACTGGGCGCTGCACCATCTTTTTCTTTTGCACTGGTTCTTCTCACTGCGCAGATCCTGTCTTGCCGGCACCACTCCTTGCCGGGGATGATCCCGGCGCGTCACATGGCGGTCCTGCCGCTGGCGTTGCCTCCTCATCAGCTTCTCTCTGCACCACTAACGCAACACTAACCACTTGATTTATCGCTGCCAGGTATAGTAGCAACGGCTCTGGTGGCCTAGGCGGGACTAGCGTCGGCGAAGAAGAGAGGTATCTCTTCAAATCTTGCAGCGCAGCCTCCGCTTCTGGAGTCCATTTCATTGGACCTGCCTTCTTCAAAATTTCGAAAAAGGGCAGGGCGCGCTCAGCAGATTTGGAGATAAACCTGCTTAAGGCGGCAACACAGCCGGCAAGACGACGTACATCCTTGACGTGTCTTGGTGCCTCAATCTGCTCAATAGCGTTGATCTTGTCGCGGTTCGCCTCGATCCCTCGCTGAGACAAAGAACCCGAGAAGCTTGCCAGAAGGAACGCCAAACACGCACTTCTCAGGATTGAGCTTTAAATTGATCTTGCGCAGATTTGTAAATGTTTCTTCTAGATCTTGTATGAGCGTCGCTTTGTCCTTGATTTTGACCACTATATCATCCATGTATGCTTCCATGTTTCTATGCAGCTGAGGCTCAAAACCAATTTGGACCGCTCTCGCAAATCTAGAACCAGCACTTTTCAACCTGAAAGGCATTCGTATAAAACAATACGTACCACATGGGGTGATAAATGCGGTCTTTTCTTCATCTTCTTTTGCCATGAAGATCTGATGATATCCTGAGTAGGCATCAAGGAACGACAGTAGGTCACAACCAGCAGTGGAGTCCATAATCTGGTCGATGCGCGGCAAGGGGAAAGGATCTTTTGGACAGGCTTTATTGATATCTGTATAATCAATACACAGCCTCCATCTTCCGTTCGCCTTGCGTACTACAACTGGATTGGCTAACCACGTTGGGTGAAGCACCCCTCTGACCAAACCTGCCGCTTCTAACTTCCTGATCTCTTCGGCAATAAATTCTTGCCGCTCTAAGGCTTGCTTTCTCACACTCTGCTTGACGGGCCGCGCGTGAGGACAGATAGCAAGGTGGTGCTCAATTACCTCCCTGGGAACACCGGGGATGTCAGATGGTTGCCATGCAAACACATCGACATTCGCCCGCAGGAAGGCAATGAGAGCGCTTTCCTATTTGTCATCAAGGGTGGAACTTATGGTGAAAGTTCCTCCTGTTCCGTCCTCTTTGACGGGCACTTTCTTGGTCTCCGGTGGAGCAGCCTTGGATTTCTTGTTCTTGCCGGTGGAACTTCCTGGTACATCCTCAACGGGAGCGCAACACTCCGAGGAGGTGCACTTGCCGGAGTTTGCGCCAAGGTTCCTGCCGGTCTTCTTCTTCCCCCCGGGAGTTCCAGTGGTAGGAGCAGATGCTTTGACGGCAGGTGCTACGACTGCTTCCCGGTAGAGTTGGTCGGCGCAAATGAGTGCATCCTTTTTATCAGAGTGAACAGTGACGACGCTCATCGGCCCGGGCATTTTCAGCACAATATATGCATAGTGTGATGCCGCCATGAACTTGGCCAACGCTGGGCGGCCAAGAATCCCATTGTATGACATGGGGATCTTGGCGACATCGAACACCACCTTCTCCGTCCTGTAGTTGAGCTTGCTACCAAATGTTACTGGTAGCGTTATCTTGCCTTTTGGCTGGGTCCTCCCTGGATTGATCCCTTGAAACGTGCCCGTTTCCTCGAGATCTTCATCAGGAATTTGCAACTTCTTGAGCACGTCTGGTGAGATTAGGTTCAGTCCGGCCCCACCGTCAACTAGCATTTTTGTCACCTTGAGGTTGCGGATTGTCGGTGAAACCAACAATGGCAAGCACCCGACCGCAGTTGTGCGATCAGGGTGATCCTCGGCGTAAAAAATGATAGGCGTGTTGACCACTTCAGGGGTTTACGTGCATCAAACGATGGCTCCGTTGCATTAACCTCATGCACCCACTGTTTAAGTTGATGGTGGGAAGAATGCAATGAGGCACCTCCGTCGATACACATGGCCTCTGTAGCTTTCTTAAATTCGTGCTCACTGGACTCATCATCATCATCACCCTCTTCCTTGTCACGGCCTCGAGCGGGCCTCTCCTTCTGTTGCTTGGCCTTGCCGCAGCGACCCCCCCCCCCCCCCCCCCGGCCACCACGCTACTTGCCGGACCCCTCAGCACTATCTTGGGCCTTCTCCTTGTCTTGCCTCTTGTACTCAGCTCTCTGCTTCTCGACAATCTGTTCAACTTGTCGGCAATTTTGGAGATCATGGCCCTTGGTGCGATGGATCTTGCAATAGTGTTTGCCGGAGCCTTCCGGCTTGTCGGCAGCCGCCAAGGCCTGACAGGAGGCTCACCCGGCAACTTCCTTACCGGGGTCACCAACTTTGGCCTTCTTGGCGGTGCCAGGGTCGCCGGATCCCTCGACAGCAAGCACGGCCTTACCTTTACACTTCTTGTTTCGCCGCCGGCCCTTCTTTGTCGGGGCGGCAGCATCTTCGCCTTCAGAGTCACCCCCTACGCTAACATCCTCGCCGGGAAGTCTCCTTCCCTCTTCAGCCCGAGCACATTTATCAGCCAGAGCATAAAGCTCGGTGATATCCCTGATCTTGTTCATCACCATCTCTTCCCGCATCTTGCAGTTACGCATGTTCTGACGGAACGCGCTGATAACGACGGAAGGATGAACATCCGGGATGCTGTATTGCACACGGCTGAACCTTTGGATATACTAGCGCAGAGGCTCGCCCTCCTTCTGGGGGATGAGATGCAAATCACTTTCCTGGCCAGGAGTTTGATGGCTGCCAACAAAGGCGCCAACAAACTGATGGCACAGATCTGACCAAGAAGAAATGGAATTCTCTGGCAGATGCATCAACCACGACCTGACGTTGGGTTTGAGCACCAACGGGAAGTAGTTGGCAAGTATCTTGTCGTCTCGGCCCACGGCAGCCTGCACCGCATTGGTGTAGATGCTCAGGAACTCTGACGAGTGGGTCTTGCCGTCATATTTCTCCGGTACCTCTGGTTTGAAGGTTCGGGAATTGGGCCACTGGACTCGCCGCAGCTCACGGGTAAACGCTGGACAACCTACCTCGTAAGGCAAGTCGCCTGCGTACCTTGGCACAGGCATGTCGACAGCAGGTCCTACGTGTTTATCAGATTGATGGCGCGCCTCCCGTTGCCGCTCGATGGTAGTTCGAGCGTCCTCTTTGCTTCTTCCCCGAAGAACTTGACGCTGATCGCGACACATCCGCGGATCGGACGACGCCGTGGAACCATCATCACGGCCATCGGTCCACCGGGTTGTAGATCAACGCTGCTCTCATGGAGGGGAGTGCACCGTGGTCGCACCGCCTCCAATCTTCTCTCCATCAGCTCGCGCCGGATCGATGGACCGCTGCCGCGAGGGCCCTGCCTGCTGTGGCCCATCGTTGTTGACAAAGCCGATGAGGCTCTGGATGGTAGATCGCCACTCCTCCATCTTCTCCGGAGCAGGAGGGAAATCGAGGAGCAGCTGCGCACGTGCCAAAGCTTCCGCTGGTGTAGGCGGCGGCGACAGGTGCGAGGTACGTGAGGTGCTCTGACTCCTAACAATGTTAGAAGGAGCACCATCACGATCGCGCGACCGCGCGCCACTTCCACCGGCAGTTTGGCGTGCATGCTGGGCCGGCGCACCTTGGGATCGATGCGCAAAGGTCTTTTCATGGGGACGTCCTAAACCACCAGCGCCATGGCGCTGCTCGTCGCGTGCAACCTGTGAAGGCCGCGACGCTTGCGCCGGCGCGGGAGTCCTAGGAGGCATCCTCCGATCTCTGGAGTTCGCTGCGCCACCCGTAGGAAGCACAGCCCCATATCTAGATCCAGCGGCGTGCAGGTTGCCGTCGCCGCTGCAAACAACGCCGCTCGACTAGCTTGGATCACCAGAACGCCATGGAGGCTCTAAACCTCCACCTTCTGCATCCACGCCGTCACCTGTACGCGAGTGCACGGGCAAAACAGACGTAGATGGTAGCACCGTTGCGGCACTCTTCTTCTTGGGTGGCATGGTGATAAAGATGATGAAGAAACTGAGGCGCCGATCACTGGATCAGGTTTGCGCCACCTTCTTCCCCCTACCTGGCGTGCCAAAGATGTCGGCGTACGACACCTATGGGATCGCGGGGATCCCTTTTTCGGTTCGACAAGGGGAGAGGTATGCACAAAGAGCAGAACCAATGATCGACGCGAGGGGATTTTTACCCAGGTTTGGGCCGCTAATCAGCGTAAAACCCTACTCCTGCCTTGATTTATTATCAGTGTTTTTGTCCCAGTTCTTGGAGCACATGCGATGAACAGTGTGTTCATGCAGCAGCTACGCATGCAGTATGGTCCGAGAGTGTTCTCTCCCGTGTCCGTCCCTGTAGCAGTTGCCTTGGTCCTCCTTTTATATGCTCAAAGCGGTCACCACTTTGGCAAAATGTACATACATTGAGGTGTAAAGTAGCTACAGGGTTATCATACCTAACCACTGAAGGGTTAGGACAAATGCATTTAATGCACCGTGAGCTGTCTGTTTAGGTGTCCTCATTTTCTTGGGGATGGAAAAAGGGGCCATCCCATCAGCACCGCTTAAGCTCTCCTCCACTGGTGCCTTGCCACGCATTCAGAGAAGGGCCCAGAATGCCAGGCTGGTTTGCTGTGCTGAAGCGGTGGCACAGTGGCAGAACCTTGCCTGGCGCAAATCTTGCCGGGCTTTGCAAGCCACCCCGGCAAGATCTTGCCGGGGGCTTAGTCTTTGGTCTTCAGCTCTTCTTATCTCCTGATCCTTTGATTCTTGGCTCGAGTGTCCCTTTGACAACCTTGAACCAATCTCCAGCTGTTCCCCCGACAAGCCTTGCCACGGGCTTGGCTTCAACTGCCTGTGCACAAGTATGTGGTACTAAAGGCCCCATATTTAGTACACCGACACACATCAACAATCCAGAGCAGGGCGTTGGCAGAGTTTATTGTAGAATGGACGCCAACCCCTGATGAAGAAGTACAGGAAACAGTTATCCCCGGCAAGGAAGCACCCCAAGAATGGATCATGTATTTCGATGGTGCCTTCTCCCTACAAGGTGCAGGGGCTGGCATTCTTCTCGTGGCTCCCATTGGAGAACATCTGAGGTACGTCGTCCAGATGCACTTTCCCCGAGAGGAGGCACCAACAATATAGCAGAGTATGAAGGGCTTCTTGCCGGTCTCAGAATTGCCACAGAATTGGGAATCAAGAAGTTGATCATTCGAAGAGATTTACAACTGGTGGTTAGACGAGTCAACAAGGATTACCAAAGCCCATTGACGGAGGCATATGTTGAAGAAGTGAGAAGATTGGAGGAGCGCTTTGACGGGTTGCAAACAAAACATGTACCACGTGCGGAAAACAACATAGCTGATCACCTGTCAAAGTGCGCTGCGCAGAAGCTTCCTGTGGAACCAGGGACTTTTGTTCTCCATCTTACTCAGCCCTCCGTATCCCCGACAACAATGGCCCGAAAGAGGAGGAAATTGGACTTCGGTAAGCCTCTCCCGGTAGAGTGTCGGCGTGCGACACCTATGGGACCCTCGAAGAATCCCTTTATGATTCGGCAGGGGGAGAGGTATGCGCAAAGAGCAGAACCAACGACCGACGCAGGGTGATTTTTACCCAGGTTCGGGCCGCTAATCAGCGTAAAACCCTACTCCTGCCTTGTTTTATTATCGGTGTTCTTGAGCCCAGGCTCCAGGAGCGCTAGCGGGGAACAGTACGTTCAAAGAGCAGCTACGCATGCAGAATGGGCCAGAAGATCCTCCTCCCCTATAGCAGTTGCCTTGGGCCTCCTTTTATATCACAAAGGGGTCACCACAGTGCCAAAATGTACATACATTGAGGTGTAAAGTAGCTGCAGGGTCATCATACCTAACCCCTGTCGGATTAGGACGAACGCATTTAATGCACCGTGAGGTGTCCGTTTAGGTGTCCTCACTTTCTTGGGGATGGAAAAAGGGGCCATCCCATCAGCACCGCTTAAGCTCTCCTCCACTGGCGCGTCGCCACGCATCCAAAGAAGGACCCAGAATGTCGGGTTTGTTGCTGTGCCAGAGCGGTGGCACAGCAAAAAAATCTTGCCGGGTGCTGAACCTTGCCAGGCGCCGAACCTTGCCGGGCTTCCAATCTTGCCGGGCTTCGCAGGCCACCCCGACAAGATCTTGTCGGGGAAGCTGGCCTGCGGATTCCAGCTCTTCTTATCTACTGATCCTCAGATCTTTGACTTGAGGATTTCTTTGGTGGCCTGAGTCAACTTCGAACTGTTCCCTGACAAGCCTTGCTGCGAGTATGGCTACAACTGCCCGTGCACAAGTACGGGGTACTAATGGCCCAATACTTAGTACACCGACAGGAGCCCCCGGGCCTAGGCCACACACGAGTGCGAGGCATTGTTGGGCTAGGCCCAAACAGTGCACGGGCACACGTGGCAGGGGATTAACTGTTCGTAAATATCACGTTTACTGTGCCCCCCACTACGCGCGCTGAATGCGCGACGTGGGAAGCGTGCGTCAAAAAGCTGCAACTGCAACGCGCCTGCAGAGGCGCATTCACATTGGGGAGAAAAAGAGGTGGCCCCGCTCCTTCCCCATAAAAAGGAGAAACCACAGAGGCACATGCCTATTTACCCCCCTCTTCTTCTCAATCTGGCCGTCGCCATTGCTTTCCTCCTCTTGAGCTCAGAGCAAAGCTTTCCCTCATCCGCTCGTCGCCTCCACGCCCGCTTCATCCCTGGCTTCCGCCCTTGCAGTCGCCATGCCGCCCAAGACCAGTAAAGGCAAGGGCAAGGAGACGAAAGCCGATGTCCCGGAGAGCGAGCTGGTGAAGATGCGGAAGAAGTATGTCGTCTTCGCCCCGTCGCTTGATGCGGAAGCTTTGAAGAGGCGGTACCAATGCATGTGGGCGAGGGAGAAGCAGGCTCACCCCGCCACTCACATGATTCCAGGTTCTTGCTCCAAGAGTGGGTCAGACAGATATCCCTTTTTCGTCGCATACTTCTATTGCGGGCTCTATCCTCCATTTTCTGACTTCTTCAACGACATTATGTACACATACGACTTCCATCTTCTCGATTTCACGCTGAATGCGGTATTGTGCATGTCCATCTTTGCTCACCTTTGTGAAAACTTTGCCGGAGTGGTTCCCAATACTGCCCTTTTCCGCCACTACTTTTTCCCTCGTATCCAAAAAGGAGAGGCCCTCTCTGGTTCTATCGCCTGGATTCCAAGGGCTTGGAATAAGGAAATATACCCAGAAGGGGTTTACCGCGAGAAGTGGGATGAATGGTGGGCTGAGTGGTGCTGGATCAAGGAAACAGATCCCTATATGTTATGTCTGCCTCGACAGCAGAAAGCGGTCCGCGGCAGTGGCTGGAGCAATCTTGCTACTGAAGATGAAAAACTCACAATTGCCACCACCAGGATTCTTCACCTGAAAGCTGCCGGGCTGACAATGGAGATGATTGGCTTCGATTTTCTCCGCCGCCATATTACCCCCTTGCAGAATAAAGGAAGACCAGCTTGGGAATACCAAAATGCAGCAGACATCATGAGACTGCGCCCCGGGTTGAACAACAATTTGACTGCTATGCAACTTGGCGCTCTCCGTCAAAAGCTGTTTTAGCGCGACAACAAGCATCGGTTGCCGGCAAGGATTGTCCCTCTGTGCAACAACTCTGCCCTGGGGTCAATTATCGCTACCATGCCACTGTTCAATGCCCACAGTCTCGACGCGACATGGGTTGAGGCATCCGAGGAAGAGGCACAAAAGTTCTTTGATAACTTGACGGAGAGGGCCGTCCAGGAAGAAGCAGACTTCATCCGAGCCACCACCGATGAAGAGGTGGCGTACATCACCACTAGGGCGGAGGAGGGAAATCTTACCGTAGAGGCTGGCAGCGTCGGCTTCACAGAATAGGAAACCAGCGACGCAGAGGTAGTGGTGGAAGGAAAAACTGCCGGGAAGGGCAAAGATGTCGGGCAACAGAGCAGCGCAGCCGCTGAGAGCTCGTCCGATGAAGACACGGCTAAAGAAGAACCGCAAGAAGAGCTCCCAGCCCCGAAGAAGACAAAACGTGTTCTTCGAAAGGCCGCATCTGGCATCCCGGCAAACCAACCTTCCTCGAGCAGCGAGGCTCCCGGCAAGAAAGCGACCAGCAAGACTGCGCCGCGGCAAGGAGTCCGACAGCAACCTGCGCGGCATGCGAGACCCACATCAGCGGCAACTGTTGAGGCGGCAGGGGTGTCTCGCACTACCGCACCGGAAGCTGAGGTGACGGGAACATGCCAACCGCCGGCGCCCGCTACAGCCAAGTGATCTAGGACCCCTCCTCCGCCTCCCCACACAGACACTGCAACGGAGGTCGATTTCAATATCTCCGGCTTCAGTCTGGAGTGAGAAGAGGAAGAGTGAGTACCTTGCCACAGCCTTTATCTCCCAATCCTGAATCAATCTTATTGACCTGCTTGTATTGTCTCTGCAGTGATGCAGAAACCTTGATGGAGAGAATGGCGAAGAGGACAAAAACTTCTACAGGCAACGAGCCTCCTGCAGGCTTTGTGAGCGCGCCGGAAACTACTACCATCAGCCCGGATCTTAGTCCTCCACGCAGCCCCCAGCGCAGCCCCCAGCGTATGTTCATTATTCTTTTTGGTTGGGGAATGCTGAGATTCCTATCCTTGCCGCTGATATCTTTGGGCTTGCAGGAGAAGGACGACAACAAAGGGAGTTATCAGGAGATACCCTCGTCGCACCACCTCTGTCAACCACATCGCCCACAAGTGCGTCCCCGGCAAGTGATCACACCGACGAGCTTGTCTTGGTTGAGGAGGATCCAACAACCATGGATGGTAGCATCTTACACCTGGCAACCGAGGTTGCCCGGAGGGGCGAGGCCACCTCTGAACAGCCCGATGCAGGTAACCAATTGCCTCAGCGTGCTTGCTATTCTTTCCTTTATCTCTCTTTCTTTTGTCTTCCTGAACTTCGATCTTGACCTCATTCTGTTTCTCCCCCTTGTCTTTTAGAATTCCCTGAGACGGAAGACATGGACATCGACACTGTCATCGAGGAGACCGCCAGGGATGTTGCCGCCGAAGCCGACAAGATCGCTGCCAGCGAGGCCGCCACAGATGCCACCGTAGAAGCCGGTGGTGCTTTTGCCGAGGAGGCCGCCAAGACTGCACAGGAGGAACCCGCTAAAGAGTCTACTGAAGAGGGCGGCAAGGAGGCTGGTGACCGTACTGATGGCATTCCTGCCACAGGAGCGCCAGGCGCTACGCCGGCCACGGAGCCCCCTGCTACTGATGAGGTGGTTGTTGAGGATCAACTGTCAACATCTGAAGTCCCCTCATCCAGCAAATATCTCAAAGTTGGCGAGAACCTGTTTGTCAACTTGCCGGGGACGGCAAGCATTGGGGCACCGACCGAAGGGGAAGTCTTTGATGAAGAAATCATCGCTGCTGCCGGGCTCGAGGTTGTTGATGATCCAAGCGCTAGCAGCGGTAAATCTGAAGAGGATCAGCTCCTTCAGGCCATGGGCAAAAATTTCCGCAAGCTCCAGGCTCTTCACCGCGCCCGGAAAGAGAAAGCAGATTCCAGAATGGCAGTTGTCGAGGCGGCCGAAGCAGATTTTCAGAGGCGCGTCGAACAAATGCAAGTCTGGTACACATAGGCCCTCCAGGAGTTGACTGCCGGCCGGAAACAAGTGAGCCAGCAGTGGACAGAAATCCTCCTGAAACAATCTGACATGGAGAAGGCGCAAGAGGAAGCTACGCACAGAATTGCTGCTGAAGATGCTCTCCTGATGGGGCATCGCGTTGCGCTTGATGCTCACGAGGAAGATCTCACCGCACATGAGCAGGCGCTCGCCGCCAAGCTTCGCAGCAAAGATGAAGATATCGAGAAGCTTGTCGCGCGGCGGACCCAGGAGCTGTAGCAGAAACACAAAGAGGCGCTCGAAGCTCTAACCGTAGATCACACCGGCAAGCTCAAGGAGGCCGTCGATGCTGCCGAGGCTGCAGAGGCCGCCAAGAATGAGCTGAGCGACAAAATAAAGAAGCTGGAAGTGGACCTCGAAGAACACGGCAAGGAGCTCTTGACGCTCAAAGGTGATAGGGAAAAAACCCTCCACACCCTAGCGGAGATGCAAGTTGCCATGTCTAACAAGATCAAGCAGCTCTCCTCAGCAAATGATGCCATTGCCGTTCTGGAATTGAAGCTGACCACATTGCAGAAGTCTCTCGAGGCCGGCAGGGCCCGTGAGAAGGCCCTGCTCATAGATCTCCAGGCAGAGAGGAACCTGCTCAAGAGCGCTGTCGCTGCCCAAGTCGATTACAAAAAGGGGGTGGAGATCTGGACTGGACGTCTCATCGACGCTGCGGAGAAGCTTACGGCAGAACTGTCAACCATGGGCTTGTCAAACTTCAGGTATTCTTCCGAGGAAAGGATATCTTCGAGTGCCAGGTTGACGATGTTCTTCGAAAGCATCATCGATGCCCTGAAGTTGCTTCAGTCTAACCGGGCGACCCAATTGGCCAACGAGTCCTGCCGGCTTTGCCGGGCCGTCCTCCGCAAGGTACTTATCAAGGTGGTGCATAGTAATCCTGGCATCGATCTCTCCAACGTGCTTGGCCACCTACCAAAGGACGCAAATCTCGAGGCACTTGAAGAGCTTGTCGCGCCTATCCTTGAGAAGGTGGATTCAATCAAAAGGATCGAAGGCCAGCGCAGAGATTAACTGCTCCACCTCTTCTTGCCGTCGTCATTCCATGCCAAAGACAATTAAGTCTTAAGTTAGAACTGCGGCAACTTATTAATGTAATATAACTTGCTTATGTTTGGGTACATGCATGCTATCTCCCTTGTCTGATTTCTTTATGTATGAAGTTCACCCTACGCTTACTGAAAAACTTGCCGGCGCGCAACCTGCCGCGAGCTCTGGGTGCGGGACTTCAGCAGCCTGCTGGAGGCGCAGCGGCCGGCAAGACTCCTTGGCGTTCTCAGTGCAGCCACTTAAATTGTTGAGTGGACTCGAAACAAAATAAGGGCGCAACCGATTACTGTAAGGGTTCCTTCGCGTGCAGATTTTCCATACAAAAGTCGAAATCGTCCAAGGAAATAACTTTGCAAAAAAGGAAACTTGTTCTAAGTTTTAGAACTTAGCTTTCTGTCGCTGTCCTTCCTCCGGCAAGCGTCGATTCTGAACGTCGCCAACTGGTACTCATATCTCCCTTCCCCCCTGGCAAATGTGCACGCGAGGAATCCTTCTGTCTTTTAAGAAAAAGAAAGAAGAGAAAATAAAGATATGAAACCTTGGCGGTTCGTTAGAACTTACCGGAAGTAAGTGTCATACCAGAAAATTGTACAAACACGGTATCCCGTGCTACACCAGCTACAAAACAACCCAAATAGAAACTAATAGCTACCACCAAACAAGCAGTGATAGCCCTAGTTGTTGCAACACCTTCCAGAGTACCACCAGCTGCACGAGTTACTCGTTTGTCAACTCAGCTAGCAGCATGTTCCCAAGATCCCTTGCCACCTGACACTACTTCTGAAGCAGTCTTGACACAAGATGAGTTGGCAAGATCATATGAACCTTGTGAGCTTCAACAGCAAGAAGGTAGTTGCTGGAGTCAAGTTACAGTTGCATGCTTCTTTATATGTAGTCTCACAGTTTGATGTACACTAACACTTCCTATGTTCGTTGTTGGACTAGCACCTAGGCGCAAGAGGAAACAGACATCAGGGATAATGCTCGATAGGTTAACTAAATCTAGAGGAGGAAGAATGGAGATCCGTTTTGAGGCAGGTTTAAAAAGGCCACGTGATGCTACAGAGTCAGCCAAGTTAGTATCAGAGGCAGCGGTTGCTGTTAGGTGTCATGCACGTATCGTCCCAACATGGATTCAGTACAGGAATGACAAAGAAGAAACCCAGTTCAACACCTTCCTCGACCATTTATCTATAAGTATGGTTATGTATGTAAATTAGTAATATTCTTGGTCTGTCCCATACTTTCTAGGTTGCTGGTAATGAGACTCCCATAATTTTCAATAGATGAGGTTCAAGTTGGATAGCCAAGATGATGCAACCAGACAAGCATGCACCCATGTTCTCAAGTCTGCTCTGCGACAATATCGGTATAACTTGAGGAAAACTCACTTTGAAGGCAAGGCTAATAGTGAACTTGCCCAAACATCTCCAGTGGAAAATATATCGGATGAAGACTCGAGAGGCCTCGTTAAACACTAGTGTGATCCAAAGTATCAAGTACGTTATATATATGTGATCAGATCACATGTTGAACTCCTATTTACGCATGTGCCTCACAAATCTATCTTCTTGTAGGTGAACTATTCAAAGAACAAGGCCAACCATACGTAAGTGAAATTCCAACTTGCACACTGCGAGGCTCTTGTAATTAGCTGTTGTTTCACTCTTTTTGCTGTGCCATATTATCAGATCTATATTGACTTGTTCCAAATGCAGAGGAAAGCCCGCAAGGATCAAAAGGTACCTGAACCAAATGTTGTGGAAATGTTCAAGGACTATCACAATAGCAAGACGAAGGGGATGACTACACCAGCCAAAGCCGCTGTTGTAGGTCCTTAATCCTCATGCCTTTTAACTACTACTTACTCTAACTTGTGCATTGAACTGCGCGGTTTGCAGCCAATGTCTATTACTCTTTTCAATTTTATACACAATTCTCTTAGCGTATCATTGCACCTTACAAAGTTTAAAAGAGAGGAGTGATGTTCCTTTGATCTTGCTCTGTAATCTAGTTCTGTGCTGGACTTGTCTACACAACGTTACAATTGCCTGTTTGTCTGTTCTCAGTTATTTTGTGATATGAATGATGTCATACTATGCTTACCGTATTATAAACTTTGTCTTTATCCTTAGCTGTCAATACAATGTGAAGAAATAGACAATACATTAGCCATGGTACATGGTCATATGTGTTGGAACCTGGTTTTATTATGTACTTTGCCGTAAAATACAACTAATATTTTATACGGGTTCACCAGAATAAGTTCTGTATATAGACCAAAGCTATTTTGTTTGGTTTTGTTGCCTCCTTAATATCTTCTGTTCTGGTACTACTAATGTAAAAACTCAACTTTTCAGCAAGCTATGGAACCAATGGTGGAGCCGCCACCTTCTGAAGGTGACGAGGCAACTATAACCGCAATGCCACCTCTTGCTGCAGTGGGTTAGTACCTGTCCATTAACATTGCCAAAAGCACGTTCTTGCATAATACTGGGTTGGTTGTTAAGGCAATCTCATCCAAATTGCCTCATGATCAAGATATGCAAGCTCAAAACAATGTTATATCTACGCTCCAGACACAAGTCCATTCCCTAACAGAGACCCTTTGTGAAACAAGGACAGCCATTGTTCGATGTTGTTCAGGAGCCTAGGTGAAATGAAGGTGAAGGTTATGGTGCTCCATCGGACAGTACAGCATGAAAACGTAACAGCCAGGTCAAATGAACTGATGTTCTGAACTTATGGTGGTGCATTTATCTGTTGGACTGTTAACTTTTATGCCAACCTTCCTTTTGTTTTATGGTTGTAATTTGTTTTGTTGCGATACAAAATTTGTTCTTAACGTGCAGCGACCGGCTGAAGAAAATAGCAAGCCATTTTTGTATAGTGTAGGGCGTTCCCTATATTTGCACTGGTGGCGAACTTTGATGCCCAGTGGATGTAATCTATGCAATCGCCTTAATAGCCTAGCGTTAGTTTCTGGTTTATTTATTTCCCTAGTCTTCTTTTTCCTTGGTTTGCTAGTGGTCGCAACAACCATGGGCCATATACGGACCATGGTAATCTTGAGCATGCTACGGGCTATAGGACCCATGGGCCTCCTACGGGCCATCGGATAAATGGGCCTCCAACGGCCCGTAGATTCAGTGGGCCTCGGGCCGTCGGATAAATGGGCCCACATGGGCCATAAACAGGCGTAATTGGTATCGGACTAGCATGGTAATGGGCCGTTAACAGGCTGGAAGACAGCAAAGGCTTAATTCTGTCACAGGCATAACGGGTCGTTAATGGGCCAGAATATAGGATGGGCTGGAAACGACGCAATGGGTTAACAAGCCACAAACGGGCCGATTCTAACCACGGACCAAATTTGGCCCATTAGGGGAACAGGCCAGTAACGGGCCGGAAGTAATCGAGGGCCGGAAAGGAGCCCCAGAATCTATGGGCCATCAGTAGGCCGAAAGCTAACACGGGCTGGAAATGGCCCATGTGAATCATGGGCCGTTACTAGGCATAAAAAAATTTAATGTTTATTATGGGCCAGAGTCTCCGCAGCCCATTGAAGGGCCCAAAGATACGAAAGCCCTCGTCTAGGCCGAAAGACGTCGTGGGCCATACATGGGCCCAAAATGAAACGGGCTGGTATTATACTGGACGGCCCACATGACGCTGTTGGGCCGATTTTGGGAACGCCATAACGGGCCGTGAGTTACTGGGTCGTAAAATGGGCTATATGCGAACACACCGTTAACAGGATTTTCATGGGCCGGCCTACTATCTTTTGACCAAGTCAAATGGGCCGGCCTTTGTAAGCTAAATGGGCCAGTGTTGGGCCGTCGCACGTGTCGAAATATCATAAGCTCATATCTGACCCAATGACGAGCTGACACATGTTTCCTCCGGCCAATGAGAATTTTACACGTGGAAAATCGCCATTGTTCGTTGCTGTTAACGGGTTATTGGATCCAAAACTGAACCCGATAGATAAACGGTAACCCGTTACGGTGGATGCCACGTGTTGGTTACCCTTGACGAAAGCACTTCCATGACGCATCATTTATCATCATGGAAGTGAACACTTCCGTGATGATAATTTTGGTATTGTCATGGAACACTTCTACGATAGCACAGGTATGACTATCTTGATTCTGTCATTAAATCGTCATGGATGTACTTGCATGACAGAAAACGTGACCTACTGTGACAAAGACGTATCATCACGGAAGTGTATTTTTTTTGTACTGACGGCGCGCCTCCCGGCGCCGCTGGATGGTGGTGCGAGAGTCTTCTGCTCGTGTGTCAAGAAACACTTGCCTCTGGTCTTGCTGCATCTGCGGGTCTGAGGAAGCCTTTGATGCGTCATCGGGCTATGCATCTTGCTGGCCCTGCTGCCAGTGCAGATGCTGTCGCTAAAACTATTGCTAGGGAGGTGATTGCACCATGGGCGCACCGCCTACCACGCGGCCTTCATTTTGGGGCCCAGGCATAGTTGGCAGCCGCCATGAAGGCTCCGCAAACTGGGACCTGTTCGGATCAGCAAACTCGATAAACTCCGGATGGTGGCTCTCCACTCATCCATCTTGTGAGCTACTGGAGGAAAATCTAGCAACATCTGTGCTCGCGCCATCGCCTCCGTTCTCGTTGAAGGCATGTTGAACGCGAAGAGCGCAGCGTTGCTCAACTTTTGGCACAGCCAGCAAGAGCATCGTTGCGCTGTTGTCGTCGCGCTGTGGGAGCAACGGCGAGTTGGCGTGATGGAAGCTGCGCTCGTCGGTCTTGAGTTTGGTCGATGTGCCATTTGCCGCACGAACGTTGCTGTGGAGGGACAACAGCACGGCTCGGCATCGCATCGTGTTCGTCTTGCGACAGGCATGACTTGTTTCTCGAGGTCGCTCCCCTGGCGCCGCTGGTGCTGCCGCCGCGGGAGGGTTGCGGTTCGCGCCCGACCGAGTGGAATCGCTCTGGTGGCTGTGTTCGCGGGCACGAGGAGGTGGCAGGGGTAGAGCACCCGCATAGCCCACACCATGAATCTCGTCTTCGCCTGAGCATTGAGGTAAGCATCCGCCTCCAGCACCCCCACCGCCTGGTCCCGCCACGGCGGGCTCGATGACCTAGCCGCCTGCGCTGGTCATGCCCACCGCGGCGTTTGCTCCATCCGCAGCTGCGATGCCGCCTGCACCGCCCACAGACAAAGGCGATGGGTGCTGGGATGTAGAAGGCTTGGCCTCCTTGGAGCCCTTCTTCTTGGGCGCCATTGGTGGCGATGGTGATGATGAACTCCGAAGGAATCGACGCGCCGCATGCTGCCTTGATTCTCGCCAATGGCTGGACACCTACCTGGTGCTTCAAAGATGTCGGCGTGGAGCCGCCGGTGATCTATGGGGCAGGACATCCCCTTTGCTGGTTCGGCAGGGGGAGTCAGTTGACTCGAAGAGAAAGCACAACAGGAGACGCCATGATTTTACCCAGGTTCGGGCCGCTGAGAAGCGTAAAACCCTACTCCTGTTTTGGTGTATTGGATGGATGTGGAAGAAAAGTACATGGATTGCTCCTCCCCAACAAGCTACTAGGAGAGGGCAACTGCATGGATATCTATGCGTGTGGTTTGCAAATGTTCGAACCACTATAATGGTTGCCTCGGCCCTCCATTTATAGCTCAAGGGGTAACAACAATGGCAGAACAGTCATTACAGGGTGATTAGATTGATTAGATCTATCATACCTAACTCTGCTAGTTAGGACAAAGGTGCATTAAGTGCACTACTAGGTGTCACTTGGAGGGCGATCCCCGGCAAGGATGAAGCACCGCTTATCCACCTACCTCTTATTAGCTTGACACGCCATTAGGATGGGTGTCAAAAAAGGTAATCATCCTTCCCAGCAAAGCTGACATGTACGGCTTGCCTCTGCCTAATCACCTGCGTTGCTCGACACCTCACTTCTCAGCGACCAGCTGGCCAAAGAGGCGGAGCACTGGCATTTGGCGGCAAGTTCGTGCCTGAGGACCTTACCGGGCCGCAACCTGCCGGTTCGCTCTTGCCGGGAGTTGGTTGCTTCTGCTGAGAATCTTGTGGTTTGTCCCAATCTTGGATCTTCTTAATGCGCTCCTTGATCTTACGAAGAGCGGCTTCTCTGGTCTGGTTGTTGTATGAAACTTTATGATTTCTGAAGGAGCTGCAACTCATTTGTGCATAACTCAGGGCGGCAAACGCCCAAGTTTGTTGCACTGACAGGTCATATGGCAATAAGTCTTGATTAATTTGTTTGGTTCCCCTCCTAATTTATGTTATGATGTAGTGGTCTAGACACTCTCCACTATCAATGATACAATCCTGCCAAAATTACCATCTAAATCTGTTCAGTTTCCTCTGTCTCAAATCCAACGGAAAAAATGTTTGTTTGTGAACAAATTATTGGGTGAATCAATGATGGAAATCATGGAGGAATCAGAGGTGCACATTCTTGTGCAACAACAACTACTCAATGTTTTCAAATATAGTGTAGCAAAGAAGGAAGAACTTGCCAACATGCTTATGGGCATCATTCGCGCTGAGGTTGCAGATTGTGAGGTTGTAGATCGTTAAGTTCTATTCATTTATTTGCACTGGCATCAATATTTGATTCCCCAGTGGATGTAATTTCCTGTAATATATGCTTGATGTGCTACGTGTTTCCTTGTATGCCGTACATTTGCTTAGCGCGGCTCGCCATCCAGCTATCTGGTTCGAAAGCTCAACTGGTCACTAACAAGCCAAAGAAGCAGTGAAATTAATAGCTAGCACGAAGCATCGTGGGCCCTGTATCAAGGATAGCGGCCCACTTCCCTTAATGCCCCCCTAATGGGCTCACAGGGGCCAAAATTGTTTGGGCCTTTGATTGGCTGAATTTGGTCCTGACCATAAATGGTCTTCGTAATTGGCTCGAAGTAATAGCTAGGCCAAAATCAATGTTGGCAAATTGGGCCTACAGCCATGTTCGAACTTTAGCGGGCCCAATTAGTTGACGGACCATAACCAGGCCGAAATCTCTATTGAGCCGCTATAATTGAAACAAGCCAATAGTTAATGCTTGGCTGAGTTCCATGTCGGGTCATTAACAAGCCAAAATCGAAGCGGGCCATAGGTGGGCCGATTTAATTTCAAGGGCCGTTAACAGGACGATAGTAAGCTCGGGCTGTATATGGGCCAACTGTGTTGTGGGCCTTTATCAGGCCGAAAGAAACATCAGGCTGGTATTGTACCATGAAGAGCATGGGCCGCTAAGAGGCCAAAAGTCAGGTCAGAATGTATATGGCCCAACTGTGTTGTGGGCCTTTAGCAGGCCAAAAGAGAAACCGACCTGGTATTGGATCATGAAGATCATGGGCTGTTAAGAGACCAAAACTCAGGTCAGACCGTAAATGGCCCAACTACTGTACTGGTCGTTAACAGGCTGAGAGACACACCACTCTGGAATTTGGCCCAACACTTGAATGGGTCGCTAAAAGGTCGAAAGACGTACATCCTAAAAATTGGCCCATCCCTGGAATGGGCTGTTAACAGGCCAAAATTATGTCAAGCTACTATTGAGCCCAAATATATAGCGGGCTGTTAACGGGATCGAACTGATGATGGGCTGCAATGGTGTCAAATAGTTAATGGGCCGTTGACGGGCCAAATTGGCACAACTCGTATGGGTCATGGCCATAAATTATCCAGACAAAAGTAGGCCCTAAATGGGCCGACCTATTAATTCTGAATGGGGTAGCCTTTGTCACCTAAATGAGCCACTGTTGGGCTGTGCCATGTGCTGACGTATAATAGGCACCTCCCGTCCATTGAATGGAAGATGTCTGTCCCAACGGTGAGCCGACACGTGGTTCCTCTGGCCATTGAGAATTTTACACGTGGAAAATCCCCATTGGTCCCGGCTGTTAACGGGTTATCGGATCCAAACTGGAACCCGATAACTTGATGGTGATCCGTTATGTTGGATACCACGTATCGGTTACCCTTGACGAAAACACTTCCATGACGCGCCATTTATCATCATGGAAGTGGACACTTCCGTGAGGATAATTTTGGTATTGTCATGGAACACTTCTAAGACTGCACAGGTATGACTATCTTAATTCTTTCATAAAATTGTCACCATTCTGCAATGAGCTCCGCCAAAGCCCTATTCTAAATTGTTGAAGTACTTTCAAACTTGAGATCAAATCTTGACAGTTCCAACGTCCACTCAACAATCTTGCCGGTTGCATATGGATTTCTCAAGATCCTTTGCATTGGAAAGCAAGTACGACGGTAATCTAATGTTCTTGGAAGTAATGACGCAGCTTCCTTGAGGCCATGAGGAGATCAAAAAAGCAATTTTTGCACGCCAGAATATCTTGATCTAGCCCCCCGAAGAAGGGATCTGACAAAATAGACTAACCTCTGCACCGACTACTTCTTCTACACTACTTGTTCTATTGCATCTGCTTGATCTCCACTTGACTTGTCTGCACAGGACTTGCTGGGGAAGATTTCGGCTTGTCACTTGATGGGTCTGCATCCTCTTCTTCTTCATTTCTAGCTTCCCTCTCTGCCACTAGCACAACACTAACCAGTTGATTTGTTGCCGCTAAGGATAGGAACAACGACTCTTAAGGCCTTGGCGCAACTAGTATTGGCGCAGAGGAGGGGTACTTCTTCAAATATTGCAGCGCGGCCTCTGCTTCTGGAGTCCATCTCATTGGACCTGACTTTATCAAAATTATGAAAAACCTCAAGGTGCGCTCAGTAGATTTGGAGATGAAACTACTCAATGCAAAAATGTAGCCGGCAAGGCGGCACACATCCTTGATGCACTTCGGTTCTTCAATCTGCTCAATTGCTATGATCTTGTCAGGATTTTCTTCTATTCCACGCTGAGATACAAAGAACCCAAGAAGCTTGCCGGATGGAACGCCAAACACACACTTCTCGGGATTGAGCTTCAAATTGATCTTGCGCAGATTTGCAAATGTCTCTTCTAGATCTTGTATAAGAGTTGCTCTGTCCTTGGTTTTAACCACTATGCCATCCATGTATTCTTCCACATTCCTGTGCAGCTGGGGCTCAAAACCATTCTGGACTATTGTTGCAAAAGTAGAACCAGCACTTTTCAATCCGAAAGGCATACGTATAAAGCAATATGTGCCACATGGATTGATAAATGCAGTCTTCTCTTCATCCTCCTTGGACATAAGAATCTGGTGATACTCATAGTAGGCATCAAGAAACGACAGTAAGTCACACTCGGCAGTGGAGTGAACAATTTGGTCAATGTGTGGCAAGGGAAAAAGGATATTTTGGACAAGCTTTATTGATATCAGTATTGTCAATACAAAGCCTCCATTGCCCATTAGCCTTACACATTACAACTGGATTGGCCAACCACATTGGTTGGAGCACTCCTGTTACTAAGCCTGCTTCCTCACCTTCTGCTTGGCGAGCCACGCATGGGAATAGATAGCATGGTGCTCAATTACTTCCCTGAGAACACCGGGGATGTCAGATGGTTGCCATGCAAACACATCGACATTTGCCCACATGAAAGCAATGAGCACGCTTTCCTATTTGTCATTGAGGGTGGAACTTATGGTGAAAGTTCCTCCTGTGCTGTCCTCCTTGGCGGGCACCTTCTTGGTTGCTGGCGGAGCTGCTTTGAATTTCTTGCTCTTGCCGAGAGAGCTCTCTGTCTTGTCCTCAATGGGAGCGCAACACTACGAAGAAGTGCAGTTACCCGAGTCCTTGTCAATGGTCTTGTCGGTCGTCTTCCTCTTCTTCCCCCCGGGAGCTTTGATGGCAGGAGAAAGCGCATTGGCCTCAGATGCTGCAACTTCCTCCCGATAGAGCTGATCAACACAAAATGAGTGAATCTTTCTTATCCAAATGAATGGTGATGACACTCATTGGCTCTGGCTTCTTCAGTTTGTTGTAAGCATAGTGAGATGCTGTCATGATCTTTGAAGTTGCTGGGCATCCAAGGATCCCTTTGGACGGTAACTGAATCATGATGATGTCAAAGACAATATTATCCATCCTCTAGTTGAGCTCATAGGCAAATGTCACACACAGTGTGATCTTGCCCTTCGGCTGACTCCTTCCCGGATTGATCGCTTGAAACATGCATGTCTTCTTGAGATCTTCATCGGAAATCTGTAGCCTCTAGATGTCATCTGGTGAGATCAAGTTCAGGCCGGCCCCATCGTCAACTAACATTTGTTTCACCTTGAGGGTGGTCCTTGGCGTCAAAAATGATGGGCGTGTTGGACAACTTCAATGGCTTCTGGGCATCAACTCCTGGTTCATCTGCATTGACCTCACACACCCATTGCCTGCATTGGCAGCGAGAGGAGTGCAAAGATGCTCCTCCGTCAATCCAAGTGGCTTCAGTGGCCTTCTAGAACTCATGCTCACTGGACTCGCCGTTGACCTCTTCGTCCTCATCATAATCCTCTTCCTTCTAGTTGCGGCCCCTAGCAGGCTTCTCCTTCTGCTGCTTGGCCTTGCTACGGCAACCTCCTCGACCACCATGTTTATTGCCTGACCCGCCAGTACCTGCCTGAGCCTTATCCTTGTCTCTTTTCTTGCACTCCGCTTTCTGCTTCTCGGCAAGCTGCTCAACTTGCCGGTAGTCCTGGAGAACCACATACGCCTACATGTATCTCCGCCAACAACTTAAGTCCATCTTCCTAGGAAATGCTTTTCAATTTCACTCTGTTTGGCCTTTTTTTGTACAGAATGTCATCCACAAACTGATCCATACTTGACTAATGGGCTACTTTCACAGCTTGCTCTTGTTCTTCGGGTAGTTCTCCTGTTTGGAGGTATTGGACTATCTGTTGTGCCCATGTTGGAGCTTGGCACTCGACAACAAGGACTAGGGGCATTTCTTCGGCCACGGGAGCGCTGACCTCAGCGGTAAGAATCTGAGATTCTGCCCGAGGCCGCTGCTCACCGGTAGGTGCATTACTGCTTTCGGCAACTACTTTGTCGGCGTCTTCTGGGAGCTCTGCCGGAAAGTATTTGCTTGTGCTTGTCTTCCTTCTCTTCTTGGCTCTTGTTGATCGGTGACTGTGGGTTGAGTCAAGTGGGGCACAAAAGTCCCTGGTTCCATAGGTAACTTTTGGGCAGTACACTTCGACAGCTGATCAACAATGCTATTTTCCGCATGAGGGATATGCTCTATTTGCAGACTATCAAAGTGCTCTTCTAACTTTCTCACTTCATTCACGTATGGATCCATCAACGGGCTATGATAATCCTTGTTTACTTGTTTTACCACCAGCTGTGAATCTCCATGGATGACCAGCTTTTTGATTCCCAACTCTACCGCAATTCTGAGGCCGGCAAGCAGTCCCTCGTACTCAGCAGTATTGTTGACGGATTCCTCACGGGGGAAATGAATATGAACCATGTACTTGAGATGCTCTCCAGTGGGTGCGATAATTAGCACTCCGGTGTCAGCACCTTGCAACGAGAAAGCACCATCGAAGTACATGATCCAATTCTTCTTAGTTTCCCTGCTAGGGAGTGCTGATTCCTAGATCTCGTCATGTGGTGTCCGCGTCCACTCTACAATGAATTCAGCCAATGCTTTGCTCTGAATAGTTGATGTACTTTCAAACTTGAGCGCAAAGCTCGACAGCTCCACTGCCCATTCCACTATCCTGCCGGTTGCCTCTGGATTCCTTAGAATACGCTACAACGGAAAGCGAGTGACCACCGTAATCTCATGTGCTTGAAAATAGTGGCGCAGCTTTCTTAGGCCATGAGTAGGCCGAAGAGCAACTTCTACATGCCCGAATACCTTTACCTAGCCCCCTGTAGAAGGGAACTAACACTACTGGAATCAGCTGCTTTGCCTTCTGCCATAGCAGACGGCAAAGGCATGCTTGGCGGACGGCAAAGGCTTTGCCGTCCGCTAGCAGACGGCAAACACTCCGGCAAAGCTGATGCCGGTAAAGGCCGCTTTGCCGTCTGCTGGCGGACGGCAAAGAGCTTGCTTCTTTGCCGTCTGCCAGCATACGGCAAAGAGCTGCTTCTTTGCCGTCTGCCAGCAGACGGCAAAGAGGCCAAATAGGTCAGCCCAGGTTGCACAAGCTGCTGCCACGTGGCCACTTTGCCGTCTGCTAGCAGACGGCAAAGTGGCTATATAGCCCCTTTTTCTTTTTTTCCTATATCAATTCATTTTCACAGAAATTCAAACACACACACACACACACACACACATATATATATATATATATATATATATATATATATATATATATTCAGAATCACATAATAAGGCAAGCATTATGCTTATCCACCACATATATATTGCATAGGGTAAACATCAAACATAGTTTCACCATGTTCATCCATAATAGGGCAAACATCAAACATCCAATACATATATATTGCTGTCTCCGCGCCGCCTGTGTTTGCCATCTCTAAATGCCAACAGGTCCAGGTTGTGGTCATCAGCCTTCTTCATGCCATCAGCATGATCACCATTGCCTCCCGCACCCCGTCATCATCAGGCTGATTTGCTGCTGCTGCTGCTCGTCCTCGTACTCCATCTGCATGGACAAGAGCAAGTTAGTTGAATGGCATGCACGATAAAACTGCAAGGCATATATATTCATCTACATTAATTCTACAACAGTACAGATTTTGCATGGATGGGTTTGACTTCAACAAAGACTGAAAGAAGAGCATTTTCATCCAGGTTAACGACCAGAAGAAGGAAAAAGAATGGAATATTCATTCATGATCGACTATTTAATTGAGTGAATTCGTCGTTCAATGGAACAAAACTAAAGATTGTGTACGTAGCAAACTAAACAAATAGTAGGTTAATCACATTCCACAAATGGTACACGTCTCACTAATGAAACAACACTATTTTGGCATCACTCGGTGCAAAATATGCATGCCAAATTGCCAATTAGACATTATTCAGATGTTTCATATGGCCACATTCTACGGAGATATGTGGATTGTACTAATGCGCTCGCAATCGCAGGTTCCATTTAAGCGAGCTATGTACCAAATGGTTCCAGACACAACAAAAATATCTATAAAACTATTTGGCGGTTCGTCTTTTCAGAATACTCACAAAGAAGTTTTAAGAGCAAGATACTACACTGATTCATAGAAGGGCAGTGTCCATCCATGACAGAGGCCGGAGGTAATATATCTTCCATTTTCTAAAAGAAAAGAAGGGCAAGTGAAGCTTCAGGGAGAATTAGGATGACTTGATTACAGGAAGATGAACAGGTAATAAAATCCATATTCAACTAACATGGACAATAAAAGTTATCTGGATATGCACATCTCCATTCATGTTGAAAGAAATCAAAGAGAAGTGATATTCACCTTATGTTTGATGTATTACAAGGAGTGAAGTGTGTTGATGCCACAATTAGTAGCATCTACTTAGGCATATAGATACTTTCAGACTTTGGCGGATTAGTTTTTAACCTTGCTGGGTTAACATCCAGAATGGAGGCGAACTTTGTTATAATAATTTGCTTGAATTCTTACATGACTTGCACTTAGTGATCAATGTTTTGAGAGACCACAGTTAACTATTATTCTATCGCAATTATAAAGTACACCATACTTTCTCTTCCACTAGTCATTTCTAATTGTAGAATTAAAGCGGACATCTGTCATGGTATCCTGCAATGCAGCTAATTATCTATTAATGAATAAAATAGAAGAAAATAAAATAGAACTATAGAGGAAAAGAGGAAAAGCCTCTAAATCTGTGTAAAGAAAATAGAACTATAGAGAAAAATTGCAATGTAGAATGACCATCCAATCCAAGTGATAACTATTCGTTTATCCTCACATAGTTTTCACTACCAAGGAGAGGAATTTACCCAGCAACAACCAACAAAACTGATATGAAATCCTAAACTGAACACTGGTGTGGTCCTACATGGTGGCCGCCGCCTTAGAGAACTCTGGGATGTCGCTCCGCTTGAAACCATTTACCCAATTTCTCCTGTCGGCCTTCTTGTACTAAACCTACAGCAGGCTACCCGGGTCGACAACAAGACGTATGAAAGTCATCCTTTAAGCTCTACGTACAAACGGCGAATGTTGTACTCCTACTTATTTAACCTTCAAACATCCGTTTATACCACTGTACTTCCCCAAGAAGATTTTCATGCTACTGCACAATGATTAGAAAGTGAAGGATCAGAAGCATGGATGAGTTGTATAATCCTGGAAAACAGCCATCTTGAGGAAATATTACAACATGTCATAAAAAAAAGCAGAGTTGTTTCAGCAGGCTAGTTGAATCTGTGGTATTATGTGCTCCACTATCTACTGCACGTTTTGCAGGTAGAAACAACAGGAGTTTTTCATCCTTGCTCTTAACAGTAACAATTGAGTTATTCAGTCCAAGCTAAAAGGTAGATGAATATTAACACAAGCATACCAGAACCATCGAAATAAAGCGCTGCTTATGCTCGAGGTTAAGTTTGCTGCTACTGAAGCCCATCGCTGCATCCTCCTCGCCACTACCACCTCCATGGCCGTCCTTGCTGTTACCTCTTTTTCCTCATCCCCAAGGAGGATGTCCCCGTGCCTAGTCTTATGCTCATTGCCATGGACTCCCTAGGCGCTGTGCTGGCGCTGCTCGCTGAGGCAGGGCTGACGACGCAGGGTCCGCGTGCGGGAGCCCCTGCTCCGCTGCCAGCGTCTGTAGCAACGTTGCCTTGACCGATTTCGATGACTAATTCGCCTCCCATATGGGCGCCCACCCCTCGACCATCTCCGATGAGCTGCCAACGGCAGCTGCGATGGCCAATGGCTCCTCCTCCTGCTGCGGAGGCGGTTGGGGCGCGCTTGCGGTGGGCGTGTTGGCGGCGAAGAGGGCGAGCACCGGCTCATCCCCGGCGGGAGGCTGCGGGGGAGGCGGCGGTTGGGGCCCGTTTGCGGTGGGCGTGGCGGCAGTGGACAGGGCGCGCACCGGCACATCCGCGTCGGCGCTGGCGCCGGGGGGAGGCGACGGAGGATCCTGCGGCGGATTCGGCGGGGGCGCGATGGCGGGGTCCGGATCCGGGGGCCCAGGGAGGAGAGAGCGGGAGCGGGCGCGCTTGGCGGGCGCCGAGTCCGATGGGCGGGCGCGCTTGGAGGAGCGGGAGGGCTTGAGATTGGGATTGGGTTGGTGGCGGCCGGGGTGGATGAGCGGGAGGAGCAGGTGCGGCCGAGGGAGGGGGCGGCGGGGGCGCGGTGGGGGTCGGGGGCGCGGTGCGGGAGAGAGAGAAGAGAGGAGAAGAGAGAGGAGTGGGGGGCGGTGGGGTCGGGTGCGGGAGAGAGAAGAGAGAGATGAGGGGATAGCCCCACCTCTTTGCCGTCCGCCCAGCTGACGGCAAAGAGGTCTTTTGCCGTCTGCTGGCAGATGGCAAAGAGGCACCTCTTTGCCGTCTGCCAGCAGACGGCAAAGAATCCTTTGCCGTCTGCTGGCAGATGGCAAAGAAATCTTTGCCATCTGCCAGCAGACGGCAAAGAAGTGGCCCGTGTGACCTAGCCAGCGCAGTACCCAGTGGGGCCCACTTTGGTCTTTGTCGTCTGCTGGCAGACGGCAAAGAACTCTTTGCAGTCTGCCAGCAGACGGCAAAGAAGTGGCAGATGGCAAAGACCCTCTTTGCCATCAGCTGGTTCTTTGCCGTCTGCTTTGACAAGACAGACGGCAAACAACCTCTTTGCCATCAGCTGGCAGACGGCAAAGAGCTGGCAGATGGCAAATACCCTGATTCCAGTAGTGTAACAAAGAATACTGGCCACTGCACCACTTTCTTATTTGATGTAATCTACTCCTCAGTTGTTTTCTCTTGCACCATTTTTTTCCTTCCCGGCATCTAGCCTTGCTGAGGAAGTCACTACTTCATCAAAGGAGGGCTATACCACTGATGTTTCATAATCATCAGCTTTTCTCTATGCAACTAGTGCTGCACTAGCCACTTGATTTGTCGTCGCTAAGTATAGCAGCAACGGCTCTTGTGGTTTAGGCGCAACTAGAGTTGGCGCAGAGGACAGGTATCTTTTCAGATCTTTCAGCGCAGCCTCTGCTTCCGAAGTCCTTTTACTGGACCTGCCTTTTTCAAGATCTTGAAAAATGGTAGGGCGCGCTCAGCAGACCTTAAGATAAACCAGCTCAGAGCCGCGACGAAACCGACAAGACGCCTCACATCCTTGACGGTCTTGGGTGCATGGATCTGCTCGATGGCCTTAATCTTGTCGGGGTTCTCCTCGATCCCACGCTGAGATATAAAGAACCCAAGGAGCTTGCTGGAGCGAACGCCGAACACGCACTTCTCGGGGTTGAGTTTCATGTTAATCTTCCATAAGTTGGAGAAGGTTTCCTCCAAATCTTGGATCATGGTGGACTTGTCTTTGGTCTTGATCACAATATCATCCATGTAGGCCTCTATGTTCCAGTGTAACTGTGGCTCAAACTTGATCTGGACCACCCTTGTGAACGTGGAACCCACACTCTTCAGTCCGAAAGGCATATGCACAAAGCAGTACGTGCCACATGGAGTGATGAATGCGGTTTTCTCTTCATCTTCCTTGGACATGAATATCTGGTGATATCCAGAATAGGCGTCAAGAAATGAGAGCAAGTCACAACCGGCAGTAGAGTCCACTATCTGGTCGCTGCGCGGCAAGGGGAAAGGATCCTTTGGGCATGTCTTGTTGTGGTCAGTGTAATCAATACAAGGTCTCCATTTCCCATTTGCCTTGCGCACAACAACCAGATTTGCCAACCAAGTTGGGTGTAGCACTCCTCTAACCAGGCCATCTGCCTCGAGTTTCTTGATTTCTTATTCTATGAATTGTTGTCGTTCCAATGCTTGCTTTCTCACCTTCTGCTTGATGGGCCGAGCATGAGGGCAGGAAGCAAGGTGGTGCTCAATTAACTCCCTGGGAACAACGGGGATGTCAGATGGTTGCCATGCAAACACATCTACATTCGCCCACAGGAAGGCAATGAGCGCACTTTCCTACTTGCTCTCTATGGTGGCACTGATGGTGAAAGTACCATCCTCCCTTGGCAGCACTTTCTTTGTTGTAGGTGGAGCGACCTTGGATCTCTTGCCGGTAGAGCTTTCCGGCAAGTCATCAACAGGTGCACAGCACTCCAAGGAGGTGTGCTTCCCGAAAGCCTCACTGGATGTCTTGCCGGGCTTTTTGTTATTCTTCGGTTTGGCGGGAGCTGTTGTCTTATTGGCTTCTGCTACGACCGCATCTCTATAGAGCTTGCCCATACAAATGACTGCATCTTTCTCGTTTGAGTTGATGGAGATAACACCCATGGGCCCTGGCATCTTCAATGTGTTATAGGCATAGTGGGATGCTGCAATCAACTTGGCCAAGGCAGGACGACCAAGAATTCCATTAAACGGCAAGGGGATCTTAACCACGTCAAATACTATCTTCTTGGTTCGGTAGTTTAGGTCCCCGCCAAATGTCACCGGCAGCGTGATCTTTCCCATAGGTTGGCTCCTTCCCAGCATGGTTCCTTGGAAAGTCGATGTTTCCTTGAGCTCTTCATCGGGTATCTGTAGCCTCTCGATCATCTCAGGGGTGATCAAGTTCAAGATGGCCCCATCGTTAATTAACATTTTCTTAACCTTGAGGTTGCGTATCGTTGATGAGACCAACAATGGCAAAAACCAGACCGCAGTCATGCAATTAGGGTGGTCGTCGGCATCGAAAATGATAGGTGTGTGGGACCACTTGAGAGGCTTTCATGCATCCGCCGCTGGCTCCACTGCATTAAGTTGGCATGCCCATTGTTTGAGTTGGCGATGAGAGGAGTGCAAGGATGCACCCCCGTCAATGCACATGGCTTCCGTTGCCTTCTAGAATTCTTTTTCGCTAGACTCATCATCCTCATCTTCACTTTCCTCGTCCTATTTCTTCTCTCTGCACCTGGCAGGCTTTTCTTTTTTCTGGCAAGCGTTGTCATGGCGTCTGCCTTGACCACCACGGCCCTTCTTGCCTGATCCACCTATACTATCCTGGCCCTTCAACTTGTCCCGCTTCTCATACACTGCCTTCTGTTTCTCAACTAGTTGCTCGACTTGGCAGTACTCCTGGAGGTCGTGGCCTTTGGTACAGTGGATCTTGCAGTATGGCATGTCTGACTTGCCAGCTTTTTCTCCTGCCACAACGTCCTAGCAATCAGCGCATGTAGCTGCTTCCTTGATGGTATCTTCTGTTTTGGGTTTCTTGGCGTGGATGGAGTTGCCGGATCCTTCTACAGCCATAACTGACTTGCTTCTGCACTTCCTATTACCCCTTCAACCTTTCTTTCCGGGGGCAGTCGCATTGTCATCGTCGGAATCGACTTCGGCAGCATCATCCTCTCCGGGAAGCCTTCTCCCTTCTTTAGTGCGTGCACACTTGTCCGCCAATGTATAAAGTTCGGTGACGGTCTTTGGAGGGTGCATATGCATCTTTTCCCGCATTCTGTGATTGCTCACATTCGTGTGGAATGCGGCAACCACAACGGCGGGGTGGATAACCGGTATGCTGCGATGCACACCACTGAATCTCTGGATGTACCTGCAAAGATTTTTCCTTCCTTCTACGGGATCACTTGCAAAGATCTTTCTATCCCCTGGTAAAAGCACCAACAAACTCATTGCAAAGATCTGACCATGAGGAAATGGAGTTTTCCGGCAAGTTCATCAGCAAAGACCTTACGTTGGGTATGAGCACCAACGGTAAGTAGTTGGCCAGGATTTTCTCGTCCCTTCCCCCGACAGCTTGCACGGCAATCATATAGATACCCAAGAACTTAGCTTCATTATGATTGCCGTCATATTTTTCCGGGACCTCAGGCTTGAACGCACAGACAGACAACCAGCGGACTTGCCATAGCTCAAGTGTGAAGGCGGGGCACCCAACCTCGTAAGGTAAGTACCCGCCAACAACGGGCACTTGCTCAGCGACGACTGGGCCGTTGCTCTCGTTTGATTGACGGCGTGCCTCCCGGCGCCACTGGATAGTGGTGCGAGAGTCTTCTGCTCATCTATCAAGCAACACTTGCCTCTGGTCTTGCTGCATCTGTGGGTCTGAGGAAGCCTTCGATGCATCGTCGGGTTTGTGCATCTTGCTGGCCCTGCTGCGAGTGCCGATGCTGCCGCTAAGACTATTGCAGGGGAGGTGATTGCACCGTGGGCACACTGCTTACCACGTGGCATTCAGTTTGGGGCGCAAGCATAGTTGGCGTCTGCCATGAAGGCTCCGCCAATTGGGACCTGCTCGCATCAGCAAAATTGATCAAACTCCGGATGGTGGCTCTCCACTCATCCATCTTGTGAGCTACTGGAGGAAAATCCAGCAACATCTGTGCTCGCACCATCGCCTTCGTCGTCATTGAAGGCATGTTGGAACGTGAAGTGCGCGGCATTGCTCGACTTCTGGCACAACCAGCAAGAGCGATGTTGCGCTCTTGTCGTCGTGTTGCGGGAGCAACGGCGAGTTGGCGTGGTGGAAGCTGAGCTCGTGGGTCTTGAGTTTGGTCGATGTGCGATTTGCCATGCGGACATTGCTGTGGAGGCACAACAGCACCGCTCAGCGTCGCATCACGTTTTTCTTGCGACGGGAGTGGCGCGTGTCCCCAGGTCGCTCCCCTAGCTGCCGCTGGTGCTGCCGCGGCGGGAGGGTCATAGTTCGTGCCCGACCAAGTGGGGTCTCTCTGGTGGCTGCGTTTGCGGGCATAAGGAGGAGGCGGGGGTAGAGCACCCGCGTCACCCGCGCCATGAACGTCGTCTTCGCCTGAGCATTGACGTAAGCGTCCGCCTCCAGCACCCCCACTGCCTGGTCCTGCCATGGTGGGCTCGACGACTGCGCCGCCTGCGCCAATCGTGCCACCATAGTCTTTGCTAGATCCGCAGCGGTGGCGCCGCCTGCGCCGCCCACAGACAAAAGTGATGGGTGCTGGGATGTAGAAGGCTTGGCCCCCATGGAGCCCTTCTTCTTGGGCGCCATGGGTGGCGAAGATGATGAACTCCAAAGGAATCGACGTGTCGCATGCTGCCTTGATGCTCGCCAATGGCTGCACCCCTACTTGGCGTGCCAAAGATGTCGGCCTGGAGCCGCCGACGATCTATGGGGCAGGATAGCTCCTTTGTTGGTTCGGCAGGAGGAGTCAATTTAATCGAAGAGCAAGCACAATAGGAGACGCCATGATTTTACCCAGGTTCGGGCGGCTGAGAAGCGTAAAACCCTACTCCTGTTTTGGTGTATTGGATGGATGTGGAAGAAAAGTACATGGAGCACTCCTCCTCGGCAAGCTGCTAGGAGAGGGCAGCTGAATGGATATCTATGCGCGTGGTTTGCAAGTGTTCGAACCCCTATAATGGTTTCCTCGGCTCTCCTTTTATAGCTCAAGGGGTAACAACAATGGCAGAACAGTCATTACAGGGTGATTAGATTGATGTAGATCTATCATACCTAACTCTGCTAGTTAGGACAAAGGTGCATTAAATGCACTACTAGGTGTCGCTGGAGGGTGATCCCGGGCAAGGATGGAGCACCGCTTATCCACCTACCTCTTATTAGCTTGACACGCCATTAGGACGAGTGTCAAAAAAGATAATCATCCTTCCTAGCAAGCTGACACGTATGGCTTGCCTCTGCCTAATCACCTGCGTTGCTCGACACCTCACCTCTCAGCGACCAGCTGGCCAAAGTGGCAGAGCACTGGCATTTGGCGGCAAGCCTGTGCCTGAGGGGCTTGCTGGGCCGCAACCTGCCGGTTCGCTCTTGTCGGGAGTTGGTTGCTTCTGCTGAGAATCTTGTGGTTTGTCCCAAGCTTGGATCTTCTTAATGTGCTCCTTGATTTTACGAAGAGTGGCTTCTCTGGTCTGGTTGTTGTATGAAACTTTATGCTTTCCGAAGGAGCTGCAACACGTCTGTGCATAACTCAGGGCAGCAAACGCCCAAGTTTGTTGCATTGATAGGTAATATGGCAACAAGTCTTGATTAATTTGTTTGGTTCCCCTCCTAATTTACGTTATGATGCAGTGGTCTAGACACTCTCCACTATCAATGATACAAGCCTGCCAAAATCACCATCTAAATCTGTTCAGTTTCCTCTGTCTCGAATCCAACGGAAAAAATGTATGTTTGTGGACCAATTATTGGGTGAAGCAATGATGGAAATCGTGGAGGAATCAGAGGTGCACATTCTCGTGTAGCAACAACTGATCAATGTTTTCAAATACAGTGTAGCAAAGAAGGAAGAACTTGCCCACACGGTTATGGGCCTCATTCGTGCTGAGGTTGCAGTTTGTGAGGTTGTAGATCATTAAGTTCTATTCATTTATTTGCACTGGCATCAATCTTTGATTGCCGAGTGGATGTAATTTCCTGTAATATATGCTTGATTTGCTATGTTTTTCCTTGTATGCCGTACATTTTCTTAGCTCGGCTCGCCATCCAGGTATCTGGGTCGAAAGCTCAAATGGTTGCTAACAAGCCATAAAAAGCAGTGAAGTTAATAGCTAGCATGAAGTATCGTGGGCCCTTTCTCAAGGATAGTGGCCCACTTCCCTTAATGGGCCCCCTAATGGGCTCTCACGGGCCAAAATTGTCTTGGGTCTTTGATTGGCCGGATTTGGTCCTGTCCATAAATGGTCATCATAATAGGCTCAAAGTAATAGCTGTGCTGAAATCAATGTTGACTAATTTGGCCTACAGCCATGTTCAAACTTTAGCGGGCCCAATTAGTTGACGGGTCGTAACCAGGCCGAAAGCTCTATTGGACTACTATAATTGAAACGAGCCAATAGTTAATGCTTGGCCGAGTTCCCTGTCTGGTCATTAGCAGGCCAAAGTCAAAGCGGGCCATAAGTGGGCCGATTCCATTTCAAGGGTCGTTAATAGGATGATAATAAGGTCAGGTTATATATGGCCCAATTGTGTTGTGGGCCTTTATCAGGCCGAAAGAGACACCAAGCTGGTATTGGACCATGAAGAGGATGGGCTGCTAAGAGGCAAAAAGTCAGGTCAGACTGTATATGGCCCAACTGTGTTGTGGGCCTTTAGCAGGCCAAAAGAGAAACCGGCCTGGTATTGGATCATGAAGAGCATGGGCCGTTAAGAGACCAAAACTCAGGTCAGACCGTAAATGGCCCAACTACTGTATGGGCCGTTAACAGGCTGAGAGAGACACCGGGCTGGAAATTGGCCCAACACTTGAATGGGTCGCTAAAAGGCCGAAAGACGTACATCCTAAAAATTGGCCCATCCCTGGAATGGGCTGTTAACAGACCGAAATTTTGTCAGGCCACGATTGAGCCCAAATATATAGCGGGCTGTTAACAGGCTCGAACTAATGATGTGCTGCAATGGTGTCAAATAGTTAATGGGCCGTTGACGGGCTGAATTGGCACAAGACATATGGGTCGTGGCCCTAAATGGTCCAGACAGAAGTAGGCCCTAAATGGGGCCGGCCTGCTAATTTTGAATGGGCCGGCCATTTTCACTTAAATGAGCCAATGTTGGGCCATGCCATGTGATGACATATAATAGGCACCTCCCGTCCATTGAATGGATGACATCTGTCCCAATGCTGAGCCAACACGTGGTTCCTCTGGCCATTGAGAATTTTACATGTGGAAAATCCCCATTGATCCCGACTGTTAACGGGTTATCAGATCCAAACCGGAACCCGATAGCTTAATGGTGTCCCGTTATGGTGGATGCCACATATTAGTTACCCTTGACAAAAACACTTCCATGACGCGCCATTTATCGTCATGGAAGTGGACACTTCCGTGAGGATAATTTTGGTACTGTCATGGAACACTTCTAAGACAGCACAGGTATGACTATCTTGATTCTGTCAAAAAAATTTCATCGATGTACATGCATGACAAAAAATGTGACCTATTGTGACAAACACGTATCATCATGGAAGTATTTTTTTATACTGAGCATCGGTGGCTTGCAGCGAAAAAGCCCCGTCAAAGTACATAATCTAGTCTTTGATTGACTCCTTGCCGGGAAAGAAGTGTCTAGCATTCCTTTGTTTGGTGTTGGCGAACATTTTGCAATGAACTCTGCCAAAGCCCTGCTCTAAATTGTCGAAGTACTTTCAAACTTGAGATCAAATCTGACAGTTCCAACGCCCACTCAACAATCCTGCCGATTGCATATGGATTTCTCAAGATCCTTTGCATTGGAAAGCGAGTATGACGGTAATCTGATGTGCTTGGAAGTAATGACGCAGTTTCGTTAAGGCCATGAGGAGATCAAAAAAGAATTTTTTGCACGCCAGAATATCTTGATCTAGCCCCCTGGAGAAGGGAGCTGACAAAATAGACTGACCTCTGCACCAACTTCTTCTTCTGCACTACTTGCTGTTCTGTTCCATCTGCATGATCCCCACTTCACTTGTCGGCACACAACTTGTCGGGGAAGATTCCGAATTGTCACTTGATGGGTCTGCATCCGCTTCTTCTTTATTTCTAGCTTCCTGAGGGAGTCCTGGGTTAAGGGGTCCTCGGGCGTCCGGTCTATGTAATGTGGGCCGGATTGATGGGCCATGAAGATACAAGACAGAAGACTCTCTCCCGTGTCCGGATGGGACTCTCCTTGGCGTGGATGGGAAGCCTGGCGTTCGGATATGAAGATTCCTTTCTCTGTAACTGACTTTGTACAACCCTAGTCCCCTCTGGTGTCTATATAAACCGGAGGGTTTAGTCCATAGAGGCAATCATATTCACAATCATAATTAGATAGGCTAGACTTCTAGGGTTTTAGCCATTACGATCTCGTGGTAGATCAACTCTTGTAATACTCATATTCATCAAGATCAATCAAGCAGGACGTAGGGTATTACCTCCATAGAGAGGGCCCGAACCTGGGTAAACATCGTGTCCCTCGTCTCCTGTTACCATCGACCTTAGATGCACAGTTCGGGACCCCCTACCCGAGATCCGCCGGTTTTGACACCGACATTGGTGCTTTCATTGAGAGTTCCGCTGTGTTGTCACTAGAAGACTCGATGGCTCCATCAATCATCCACAATGATGCTGCCTTGAAGGAGGTCTTTCTCCCCGGTCAGATCTTTGTATTCGGCGGCTTCAGGCTGCGGGCCAACTCGCTTGGTCATCTAGAGCAGATCGACAGCTATGCCCCTGGCCATCAAGGCAGGTTTGGAAGCTTGAACTGCGTTGCTGATATCCGTGGAGACTTGATCTTCGATGGATTCGAGCCCGTGGCAGCTGCTCCCTGCCACCGCAATGAACATGACCTAAATCTGTCATCGGACCATACCCGGGAGATAGCTCCTGTAACCGCTCTGGCCCTAGATCCGGAGCAGATTGCGCCATCCGAGGACGGGAAGCTCAACCCTGCCACGGAAGCCGCAGACTCAGCGGCGTTGGAGCCGCACAGAGACCCAACTTCGAACGAGATCTGTGTCACCAGAACCTCGGATTCTTCTCCGGCCACAGGTTCCGAACCGCGTGCGTCCGTGCCCATCGAGCTCGATCGGGCACCGATCGTTGAGTTCAACTCCGCGGACATCTTCCGGCACTCACCTTTGGGTGATGTGCTAAACCCATTAAAAACCCTCTCCTTAGCGGGGGACTCATAGCCGAACTATATCCGATTTGAACTGGAGGCTGATGATGGAGAATTTTGCTTCCCACCCACCGCCCACTTCATTGCCACTGCCGAAGACTTAACCGACATGCTCGATTACGACTCCGAAGACATTGACGGTATGGACGACGATGCCGGAGAGGAGCAGGCCGAAAACCCGCCGTTTACCGGGCGCTGGACAGCCACCTCCTCGTACGACGTGTACATGGTGGATACTCCCAAAGAGAATAATGGCGATAACAAGAAAGATCCAGTCGAGGATAAACCTCCTGAGACACAGCCAAAGCGCCGACGTCAGCGGCACCGCTCTAAATCACGCCGTGGAAAAGATAGCAATACCGGCACGAGGGAAAACAATACTCCAGATGATGCCGAAGACAAAGAAGATCCCGTCAAGCCGACTTCCGGACAAGACGAAGGGGTAGATGGGCAAGTCAGCCCTAACGAACAGGCCATAAATGAAGACTCGGAGGATAGCAACTATCTTCCACCCTCCGAGGGTGAGGTGAGCCTCGGCGACGAAGACTTTATCATGCCTGAGGAACCCGTCGAGCAGGAGCGCTTTAAGCGCCGGCTAATAGCCACTTCGAGGAGCCTGAAAAAGAAACAGCAGTAGCTTCAAGCTGATCAAGATCTACTCAATGACAGATGGACTAATGTCCTGGCAGCCAAGGAATACACACTTGAGTGCCCCATTTAAAGCTACCCGAAGCGTAAACTGCTACCCCAATTCGACGACGAAGCACTTGAGCCCATGCCATCAACACATAATGCGGCTGACCGACCACCACGTGGCCGGGACAAAGCGGCAACGCAAGCCGAACGCCAACCCATACTACCTCGCCGCAAAAGTAGAGACATAACAGCCCGGGGCCATACATATGACCTGAGGCAGGATCTGGACAATAGAGCAGGTCAGTCTAGATCGATCTACGGATCGCGGGGGCATGCCCAGGCGCGCGACAACGGCTATCAAGCCAGACGTGACAAACATAACCACGCCCTGGCCGAAAACTGCCGACGAACTCCATCCGAGCTACGTTGCGACTTGGCCCAATATAGAGGCACCGCACACCCCCTTTGCTTCACTGATGAAGTAATGAAACACGAATTCCTGAAAGGGTTTAAACCCATGAATATCGAATCATATGATGGGACAACAGATCCCGTAGTATGGATTGAAGATTTCCATCTCCATATCCACATGGCCCGCGGTGATGACCTCCACGCCATCAAATACCTCCCACTAAAATTAAAGGGACCGGCGCGGCACTGGCAAAACAGCCTCCCAGAGAACTCCATTTGCAGCTAGGAAGACTTGGAAGACGCCTTCCGCGATAACTTTCAAGGTACATATGTCCGGCCTCCGGATGCCGATGACCTAAGTCACATCATCCAGCAGCCCGGGGAGTCAGCCAGGCAGCTCTGGAATAGGTTCCTAATTAAAAAGAACCAAATTGTTGATTGTCCGGACGCCGAAGCCCTCGCGGCCTTTAAACATAGCGTCCGAGATGAATGGCTTGCCCGCCACCTCGGTCAAGAAAAACCAAAATCTATGGCAGCCCTTACCGCTCTGATGATCCACTTTTGTGTGCGAGAAGATAGCTGGCTCACTCGTAGAAACAACAGCACCAGTGATCCGGGCACTTCCGAAGTTCGAGACAGCAACGGCAAGCCACGACGCCATAAACACAAGCGTCGAAATAATAATGAAGAAATGCCAGACACGGCAGTAAACGCCGGAGTCAGCGGCTCCAAAACCGGTCAACGGAAAAAGCCATTCAAGGCAAACAGAGAGGGACCATCCAATTTAGACAAGATACTGGATCGGCCCTGCCAAATTCATGGCACCCGCGGTAAACCAGCCAATCACACCAACAGAAGCTGTTGGGTCTTCAAACAAGCCGGCAAGCTTAACGCCGAACACAAGGGGAAGGGGCCGCCCAGTGATAGCGATGACGAAGAGACTCGCTAGCCGAACACCTGGGGTCAGAAGCAATTTCCCCCCGAAGTAAAAACAGTCAACATGGTATACGTGACGCACATCCCTACAGAGGAGCGCAAGCGCGCACTACAGGACGCCAATGCCATAGAGCCAGGCACCCCAAAATTAAGCCAATGGGCGGCCTGCCCAATCACTTTTGATCGCAAGGACCACCCAGCCAGTATCCGTCATGAAAGTTCGGTAGCTCTGATCCTCGATCCAATTATCGATGGGTTCCATCTCACAAAAGTCCTTATGGACAGCGGCAGTAGTCTTAATCTGCTCTACCAAGACACTGTCCGCAAAATGGGCATTGACCCTTTACGAATCAAGCCCACCACAGCTACCTTCAAGGGAGCAATGTCCGGCGTAGAAGCTCGCTGCACGGGCTCAATGACATTGGAAGTCATTTTCGGCTCGCCGAACAACTTTAGAAGCGAAGGCTTGACCTTCGATATTGTCCCGTTCCGCAGCAGCGACCACGCACTACTCGGGCGTACCGCTTTTACTCGTTTTAATGCTGTCCCACATTACGCCTATTCCAATCTTAAGATGCCCGGTCCACGCGGTGTCATCACGATAAACAGAAATACAGAATGCTCCCTCCGTACAGAGGAGCGTACCATGGCTACTGCAGCCGAAGTACAAAGTGGCCTTATCAAGCTGCATACCTCATCGGCCGTCAAGCCGCCGGTCTCTACTAAACAGGACCGATCAATCTCAGAGCTGGATTAGCAGTTCGGCCTCTGTCGTCCGCCCCGTATAGCCGTGAAGTTTATACCGTGCATACATAATTATGCACTTAAAATACCATGGTCATCGGCGGAGGCACAGTACGGACAGGCCTACAATGTGGTCCGCACCCTCATAGTCTTTTTACTTTTTCTAACTATTTTTTATCTTTTACAACAGGTGATTCAAAGCCTGGTTGTCTTCCGGACTCTTTCTAAAGTTCGGCTTCATATAAATAACCAAAGGCTATTCCTATTAAGGAGTTCTTTAACTGAGGCAAGGCAGTGCAGATGTGCGACAGGAGGTCCTAACGATTTTAGTAAGACCGCACTCTTTATTTTAAACCTGTAAAGTGCCTTTTTTTCCTCAGCCCTCGACCCCCGGCATGTTAAATAACCCGGGTAGGGGCGTTATAATCTGTAAAATTGCGTTTGATGTGTCAATCAGATTCCAGTGAACATAACCCGTATTCAGTATTCGTTTTTTCTATGTACTGAATTTTGCTTCTTCGGTTGTTTCATGAATGCACCTCGGCACAAATTGCCAGGGGCTTGATACACCAACACATGAGTTGCCGATAAGTCCGAACAGCTTTTCAGCACACTTCAGCGTCATGAGTTTTGGCCTTATATGCATTAGCTTCGAATCATGTCTTTAGTCAATAGTTGGGTTGCCCAGCTCTTGTGCTTACTACCTTACGTTCCGCTATATCAGCTAGGGTAGTAAAGGGAGAACTACTGCGATTGTGTCCTGGCATATCCGAATGAGCACCTCAGTAGAGAAAGCCAAAAACTGACTGTCATGATGCAGCGAGAGCTGGTCAACCACTCGATGACTCATCAGAATCTTTAGCGATTCTTTCCGTATTACATGAAGGACCGTTCTTCTGGTCACCTATGTAACGCATCGTATTCGGGTAAACGCGTACATACCAGGGGCCATATCATAGACCCGCCGTCAAACTCCTATGGCTAAGTGAAAGTGTTAAAGCCCTACAGTCCGATTGCCTAGTTCACCGCATTGACACCTCCTTCATGGACCAAGACATTGGGTCAAGAGTGATCAATTGCTTTTCCGAACACCCCCGTATTATATGCGAGGGGGCTGAAGCCGACGACTGGCAAACTTTCAGATTATACTAAGAACGGCCGCATAGGAGGCACCAAAACTTTGAGGCATAAGTATAAAATATGGCCTTAATATATCATAATATTGTTTTTACAAATTTGGTATACTCACTCGAACATCATATTTTTCGAGCACTGACCCTCTATCAAGCGGGCACCCTCTAGGACATCCTCAAAATAATGCTCTGGCGTATGATGGTCCTTGCCCTCGGGTGGACTCTTCGCTGCAATATCGGTGGCCTTCATCTTCGCCCAGTACGTCTTGACGCGGGCAAAGGCCATACGTGCACCCTCAATGCGAGTTGACCGCTTAACAGCGTCGATACGCGGCACCGCATCAACAAGTCGCTGCACCAAACCGAAATAACTATTCGGAATTGGCTTAGTCGGCCATAGCCGGACTACGACATCCTTCATGGCCGATCCAGATATCTTGTGGAGCTCGGCCCATTGGGCCATCTGTTCCTTCAGTAATAGCGGACGCTTCGGCATGCTGAATTGCGACCAGAAAAGCTTCTCCATTGCACGTCCTTCTTGCGTTTGGTAAAACTGCGCTGCATCAGAGACACTCTTCAGCAAGTCCAAGAATGCGTCTGGAGAACTCCACATTTGATTAAGGGGGGCATACTTCAGATCACCGAATTTAGTCTGTAATAAGAAAGGCTTACCAGCCGCTATCTCCCCAGCTTGCTGGACCTCTTCCCGAGCTGCTCTAGACTCGGACCGTGCTTCTCTTGCCTCTTGTAAGGCCTTGCCGAGATTGACCGTTCTGGCTTTGTTATCCTTCTCGAGGAATTCACATCAAACATTGGCATCCTTTAGCTCGCGCGTCATGGTAGATGTTCTCTCCTCGCACTGGTGCCGAGCAGCCTATTCGGCCTTTAACTCAGCAGCTGCCTTCTTGGTAGCCGCTTCACTCGTCCTGGCTTGCTCCTTGGCCCGGGCAAGCTCAGCCCATAGGGCCTCAACTGCGGCAGCATTATCTGCAGTTATGCACATCTCAGTATACAATTTTCACCGTCATGCTCATATTATCATACTTACATATACTGACTGCCCTAAAAACATACCTTGCGCCTCGTCGAGCCGCCTGTTAATAAGTGTGAGGTCATCATCCGCCACATCAAGTTTCTGCTTTAGCCTTGCAACTTCTGTAGCTGGGGCAGTCATGATGGATGAAATAGCCTGTGTGCCAATTCATAAGATTATTTCCTGGGAATATCTTTTTGATCCTCTGATCGCCTCCCTTTGGACGCCAATCAGAGTCTCAGGGGCTACTATCTATACACAGGTGCATTTTGCACGTAGAAGTGCAATTGAGGATATTACATAACATACCTCGAAGCCTCCTAGCAGGCTCATGAAGGATTCATTCAATCTGCTTTTCGCGGACAGAATCCTCTCAACTACCGTACCCATTAAGGTACGATGTTCCTCTGAAACGGATGCACGTTGCAGCATGCCCGTCAATGTATCCGGCGCCCCCGGATCCCTGGGAGCGGCCGCGGGAGTACAGGCTTCCTTCGGAAGAATATGTTTACCCGACTCTAGAGTCGTCCCCGGCTGTAAACCGGATAGCCCGGGCCCTTTATTGTTGGTCCCCATAGGGTCCGCATGCCCCGGACTCTGGACGGCCGAAGTATCACCTTCGGGCGTAGTTTTCATTATCCCTCGCACCGCTTGTTGATCGGGAGAGATCCTCTGGGACGACACCTCGGCGTCGTCCACCCTATCGGGCGAGAAGGTCTGGGGAGGCGTCTCGCTTTCCATCATCTTCGGAAGAAGATCCCCCGAGGAGGAGGACTGTTGAGGAAGACTGTGTGCCAGACTGCAAACATGTATATTTTAAATGTTACCCTGGTAACTGGAAAGCAATGGGATATGTTTCGGACACCCCTGTTAACTTACGATTCGGCTAAAGGCTTGTCCTTACGGAGGAACTGTGCGATAACGTCGTCTTCGGAACCCGAGCCACCTGACAAGGACATCTTCCCTCGCTTGAGAGCCTTTGCCTCCAAATCTTCGGAGGCGGCCCTCTTCTTCCCATCAGGAGAGGGGATGTCAGTCTCTTCTTCTCTTTTGTCTTCGGAAGAGGGAGTTCCAATCTCCCCGGACATAGCACCTCTGGAATAGAGGCCACCTTTGGCCTTCTTGCTCTCCTCTTTGTCCCCCTTCGCCGACACTTGGTATGGCGCCGGAGCCAGCATCCTTGTTAACACAGGATTTGCTGAGTCTTCGGGAAGAGGGGCCGAACACCTGATTTGTTCCGCCTTCTTGATCCAGCCCTGGTCGAAGATGGTTTTCTCAGTATACTATTACAAGATATTTAACTAAGCTGTGTTCAGTGAGTCGAGGGCCTACCGAGGTATCCGGATGGTTGCAGTCGAGGCCGATGTCCTCGGTAGTATCCGGCCACTGTTTTTGTGTCCCGAAGAGTAACTTCCACATTCCTTTATGCTTCGTGCCAAAGAAGTGCTGAAGAGTCCGTGGTCCTTCCAGATTGAACTCTGACATGCGGAGGGGCCGTCGCTGGCACGGCAGGACCCGGCGAACTAGCATTACATGGATTACGTTGCTGAGGCCGGTGTCCTTCTCGAGGAGGCTCCGGATGCGGCTTTGAAGCATCTGCACTTCGTCCGTTGATCCCCAGTCCAGCCCCTTATTAATCCATGATGCGAGCCGTAATGGAGGGCCCGACCAGAACGCAGGTGTAGCTGCCACTTGGTACCACGGGGTTCAGTGATGTAAAACCACTCCCGCTGCCATAGGTTGGAAGTTTCCATGAAAGAGCCTTTTGGCCAAGGTGTATGGATGAGTTTGCTCACCGAAGCACTGCCGCACTCTGCTTGTTTCCCATCGACTACCTTCGGCGTCATATTAAAGGTCTTGAGCCATAGGCCGAAGTGTGGGGGAACCCGGAGAAAGGCCTCGCACATGACGATGAACACCGAGATGTGAAGAAAGGATTCCGGAGCCAGATCATGAAAACCTAGCCCGTAATAGGACATGAGTCCGCGAACGAAGAGATGGAGAGCGAACCCTAGCCCTCGGAGGAAGTGAGAGATGAATACAACCCTCTCGCCGGATCTGGGAGTAGGAATGACCTGCCCTTGAGCAGGGAGCCTGTGGGGGATTTTCGCGGTCAGGTATCTTGCCGCCCGGAGCTTCGCGATATCCTCCTCTGTGACAGAGGAGGCCACCCACTGGCCTTGAAGGTTGGGTCCGAACAAGGCTAGGAGGCTCAGAACAAATAAATTGAACCTTGGGTGCTAGAACTCAAGGTTGGAAAAGATGAGGAAGGGGAAGGCGTGGAGGAGAAAGACGGGTCTGTGCCCCTTTATAAAGGCAATGAATATAAAAAACGCCTCCTCCTAGGCCTCAAAACCTGCCTATTCCCAAGGAATCATACCAACGGGACGGTTGGGTTACCCACGCCCGTATTGATGAGAATCCCGTAATAAGGGGACACAATCTCTGCTTCGACAAGGCGTGCCAATAAAACCACTTCTCGAAACGTGGAGCAGGAGGCTAAAGAAAAAAAATGGTTCGGAATAATGACCGTGCAGGAACATGGTGTCGCGTTACAAAAAGTTGTTAGCAGATTGGACTCGTGAAATATTATACTCTCTGCGGTTGTGTGTGGTACTTGTTTTGTAGAGCCGGACATGTTTTCTGTGCTCGAAGTCTGTTTTGGAGTATTCGGAGGAGGAACCCGCCTTGCAATGCTGAAGAAAATCTGCGCGCCGGACACATCGTCATTGAAGCCTGGTTCAGGGGCTACTGAGGGAGTCCTGTGTTAAGGGGTCCTTGGGCGTCCGGGCTATGTAATGTGGGCCGGACTGAGGGGCCATGAAGATACAAGATAGAAGACTCTCTCCCGTGTCCGGATGGGACTCTCCTTGGCGTGGATGGCAAGCTTGGCGTTCGGATATGAAGATTCCTTTCTCTATAACCGACTTTGTACAACCCTAGTCCCCTCCGGTGTCTATATAAAATGGAGGGTTTAGTCCGTAGAGGCAATCATAGTCTCAATCATAATCAGATAGGCTAGACTTCAAGGGTTTTAGCCATTACGATCTCGTGGTAGATCAACTCTTGTAATACTCATATTCATCAAGATCAATCAAGCAGGACGTAGTGTATTACCTCCATAGAGAGGGCCCGAACCTAGGTAAACATCGTGTCCCCCTTCTCCTGTTACCATCGACCTTAGACGCACAGTTCGGGACCCCCTACCCGAGATCCGCCGGTTTTGACACCGACACTTCCCTCTCAGCCACTAGCGCAGCATTGACCACTTGATTTGTTGCCACCAAGTATAGGAACAACGGCTCTTGTGGCCTTGGCGCAACTAGTATTGGCGCAGAGGAGGGGTACTTCTTCAAATCTTGCAACACGGCCTCCGCTTCTGGAGTCCATGTCATTGGACCTGAATTTTTCAAAATTATGAAAAATGTCAAGGTGCACTCAGCAAATTTGGAGATGAACTTGCTCAATGCAGAAATGTAGCTGGCAAGGCAGCGCACATCCTTGACGCGCTTCGGTTCTTCGATCTGCTCAATTGCTATGATCTTGTTGGGATTTTCTTCTATTCCACGCTGAGATACAAAGAACCCGTGAAGCTTGCCGGACGGAACGCCAAACACACACTTCTCGGGATTGAGCTTCAAATTGATCTTGCGTAGATTTGCAAATGTCTCTTCTAGATCTTGTATAAGAGTTGCGCTGTCCTTGGTTTTGACCACTATGTCATCCATGTATGCTTCCACATTTCTGTGCAGCTGGGGCTCAAAACCGTTCTTGACTATTCTTGCAAAATTATGACTAGCACTTTTCAATCCGAAAGGCATATGTATAAAGCAATACGTGCCACATGGAGTGATAAATACAGTCTTCTCTTCATCCTCCTTGGACATAAAAATCTGGTGATACTCATCGTAGGCTTCAAGAAACGATAGTAAGTCACACCCGGCAGTGGAGTGAACAATTTGGTTGATGCACGGCAAGGGGAAAAGGATCTTTTGGACAAGCTTTATTGGTATCAGTATAGTTAATACAAAGCCTCCATTGCCCATTAGCCTTGCACATTTCAACTGGATTGGCCAACCACGTTGGATGGAGCACTCCTGTGACTAAGCCCGCTGCTTCCAACTTCTTGATCTCCTCAGCAATAAACTATTGCCATTCAAAGCTTGCTTCCTCACCTTCTACTTGACGGGCCGCGCATGGGAATAGACAGCATGGTGCTCAATTACTTCCCTGAGAACACCGGGGATGTCAGATGGTTGCCGTGCAAACACATCAACATTTGCCCGCATGAAAGCAACAAGCATGATTTCCTATTTTTCATCGAGGGTGGAACTTATGTTGAAAGTTCCTCCTATGTCGTCCTCCTTGGCGGGCACTGTCGGATTCAGGGCTCCGCAGACCCAAGAAAGGTTCAAACTCTGGGGCATGTGCGAAGGACTCAACCTATTCAGCCAACCAGCTCGTCGCCCTACGGCCTAGCTCGAGGAACAAGGAAGAAGGTGAACATGGCAGTTTACCCAGGTTCGGGCGACCTTGCAGTGTAAGAACCAACTCCTGCTTTGTGGTGGATTTGCCTCATGAGGGGCTGAGGATGAACAAGTTCAAGGGATGAACAACCTTGCGAGGTCTGCTCTGGTGAGGGTGGAAAGGATCTGATCCTCGGGGGGTTCGTCCTGCTCTACAATGGTGGCTAGCCTATATTTATAGTGCCCTTGGTCCTCTTCCCAAAACGTAGGCGGGAGGGGATTCCACAATAGCCAATTTGAAAGGGGACAAGTAGTACATCTTATCCTGATGAAAGGTGGTCTTCGCCTGCAAAGCTTCTGGCGTGACACAGCGGTGGGCTCGGTGATGACATCCGTCCTGCCGGCCTGGTGGTCTTGGTCTCGTTGCACAGGAATGGAAACCTTTGCGTGAGTCCTCGGGAACCCACGCCTGCGCTTGCCTCCTTAGCACCAAAGAGGAAACTGTTTCCTCTATGCCCGCTAGCGCCCGCCTGGCCTTGGTCGTCATGGATTGCGTTACCACAACCTCATGAGGTTTGGGCACCTGCATAGGAATCTCCGCTCCTCAGGAGGCAGCCTGGGGAGGCCGCTCCCTCGAGAGGTCTTGGCGTCAACTGCCTCGCGAGGCTTGGCCCCTCACGAGGGTCTTGTCTTGGTGGTCTTGGAGGTTTGTCGTACCAGGCCGTCAAAGGTGCCACGCCATGGGCAGCAGGCAGGCAAGTCTGGGTACCCTAGTTCCCAGAACGCCGATAGTAGCCCCCGGGCCCAAGGCGCGCTCGGACTTGGCTTCGAGGCGAAGCCAAAGGGCAAAGGCAAAGCACCGCAGGCCCCAATCGCCTGTGGGCCAGGCTGACGCATGGCGCTTGACGGGGCGTTGACGCTCTTCTTCAAGATCTTCGGAGAGGACGGCCGACGTCTGGAGTGCTTCCCCAGGGGAGGCGATCGAGACTGCGACCCCCTCAAAGGCCGGCAAATCGGTGAGACCCTCGCGGTGAACTTGCCCTTGGCCTTGTCCGCGATTCCTCCAGCAGCAGCGATGCCTCCTCCGAACCAAGCTTAAGCGACGATGACAGCTACGAGCCGCCGCGCCGCCATGCTCGGGCTTGAGGGAGGAATGGCGCCGGCCAGGCGTCATGGGCGACACCGCCTGGGTCGCGATCCTCAGGAGGTCCTTTCCTTTTGTTTCATTCCTGTGCAAAAGTCATGAAGGGCCCTGCGGGGGTGTGTAAAGATTGTGACACTTTTGCCTTAATGTTAGCATCCCCAACTTATGTTGTGTTTGCGTCTCTCGCTTGGGCACGGTTCCCCTTTTTATTCTCGTGGTAGCTTAGTGCTCTACGCCGACAGGACCCAGTCCCAGGCAAGCTTCGGCCGTCGCTGGTATGCCAGGTCGTGATGCCGTGGTCAAGGCCAGGAGGTGAGCGGCCCGAGATCTGGTAAGAGCCCCCGAGGCGCGAAGCTCAGGAGGTCCCCTTTGGTGCACAAGCGGCTCCCAAAGGACTGAAAGGGGAGTTCCCTTGCCCGAGCGAAATCACGAGAGATGAAACACCGATTATGGGGTTCGCGCCCGGGTGTGCGAAGCGAATTATCTTGGTGTGCCTGCGGTGGTTTACTTGTTGCGAGTGCGAGCTTCTTGTGTGATGTTAGGCTGCGCCCTTCTCTTGATGGTGCCCCCCGCAGGGCTCCTACCGACTCCATCTCTCCCGCTCATCAGGGTGCTCTACGTCCTCGGGACCCGGGTCTCGAGCGAGGCTCGGCCGCCGCTGCTATGCTAGGTCACGTTATCGTGGTCAAGGCCAGGGGGTGAGGGCTCGAGGGCCAGTAGGCACCCCTGAGGTGAGGTGCTCCAGGGCCCCCCCCTTTAACGTGCAAGAGACTTGCGCGAGAAAAAGAGTGGCTGGCACCGAGGGGGTACCTAGGAGGGGTTGCGCCCCATCGCACGTAGCGCGGTATCCTTCCGCGGTGGCGAGGTGTTGGCGAAGCTGCTCATGATCCTGCCTCCGAAGGTTCCCATCTCTGAGGCTCCAGCAGCAGAAGTCGATAGCGGTGAGGACGGTGGCAGTGTTCTCGACGAGGGGGTTCCAACGAGCGGGGCAGGTGGCGGCAGTGGCGTTCCTTCTTAGTTTTACCCTGCAACATTTACCGTGCCTCGTGGAGGCGTAAGACTTCTGTTTAAGCTTGTGGAACAATATGTGCTTGTAATAATTATTAAGACCCGGTGGTTTCCTTATTGCGCCAAGTTTCCTTCGTGCTTGCTTTTGTGCTCTGCGTCGGTAGGGCCCAGCCCCGCGCATACCTCGACCGCCATTGGGGCGTCCGAATCACCAGGACGACACCAAGGGGCGAGGGGCTACGTGACTATTGAGGCCCCTGAGTCGTGATGCTCAGGAGGTCCCCCTTGACGTGCGAGCAGCCCTCATGAAGGAAACGTGGAGGCCGTGGTGTAGGACTTTGCGCTCTGCGTCGGCAGGGCCCAGCCCCGCGCATACCTCTACCGCTGTTGGGGCGTCCGGATCACCAGGACGACACCAAGGGGCGAGGGGCTACGTGACTAGTGGGGCCCCGGAGTCGCGATGCACAGGAGGTCCCCCTTGACGTTCGAGCAGCCCTCATACCTTTGACCACCTGGTACCCGGACCTGTAGGGTAGCATGTGCCAGGCGGGGCCTGAGCATAGCCCCCGTGTCCAGCCCCCTCGAGCGATCCTCCTGAGGGGGAAGCTGTGGGGTGTTGCCGATCGTACAACCGAGAGGCTATCCTGAGGTTGGTGCGGCCGCGAGGGCGCCCTCAGTTGTTTATTCACCAGCGCGGAGCATGGTGCTTCCACTTTATCGTGTATTCTTTGACAATCTTTCTATCATTTTATCAATAGAAGGTAAAGGGTAATGATCTTTTCTAGTAGCTTTATTTAGTTTTCTAAAATCAATTACCATCCTATAACCAGTTACGATTTTTTGTGGAATAAGTTCATTTTTATCATTAGGAACAACTGTAAAGCCTCCTTTCTTAGGGACACAATGAACAGGACTTACCCATCTACTATCAGCTATAGGATAAATTATACCTGCTTCCAGCAGCTTTAATATTTCAGTTCTTACCCCTTCTTTCATATTCGGATTTAATTGTCGTTGATGATCAACAACTGGTTTAGCACCAGGTTCCATATTAATCTTGTGCTGACATAGAGTGGGACTAATGCCCTTAAGATCATCAAGAGTATATCCAATAGCAGCATGGTGCTTCCTCGGAGTTTTAAATAATCTCTTTTCTTCATGCTCTGAAAGGTTAGCACTAATAATAACAGGATATATCTTCTTTTCATCAAGATAAGTGATACGGCTCCAACGTATCTATAATTTTTGATTGTTCCATGCTATTATATTATCTATTTTGGATGTTTAATATGCATTAATATGCTAGTTTATATTATTTTTGGGACTACCTTATTAACCTAGTGCCCAGTGCCAGTTTCTGTTTTTACTTGTTTTTTACTTTACGGTGATTTTTCTTGGACCAGAAGAAACCCATGAGACTTGGAGAGGAGGCCAGAAGCCCTATGAAAAGGCCATAAGCCGTAGGGGCGCTCCCGGGGGAGGGCACGCCCCCAGGGCTCGTGGGCCCCTCGGAGACCTTCCAACCCTAATTCCACCACTATATATTCTCAAATATTTCCCTATACCAGAGGGCACACCAAAAATACTTTTCCACCACCGCAAGCTTCTGTTCCCGAGAGATCCCATCTTGGGGCCTTTTCTGGCACTCCACCAGAGGGGGATTTGATCACGGAGGACCTCTACACCAACCTTGCTCCCCTTCCGATGATGTGTGAGTAGTTTACCACAGACCTACGGGTCCATAGCTAGTAGCTAGATGGCTTCTTCTCTCACTTTGATCTTCAATACAATGTTCTCATCGATGTTCTTGGAGATCTATTCGATGTAATCTTCTTTTGCGGTGTGTTTGTTGAGATCCGATGAATTATGGATTTATGATCAGCTTATTTATGAATATTATTTGAGTCTTCTCTGATCTCTTTTATGCATGATTGAGACAGCTTTGTATTTCTTTCCGATCTATCGATTTGGTTTGGCCAACTAGATTAGTTTTTGTTGTAATGGGAGAGGTGCTTTGTGATGGGTTCAATATTGCGGTGTCCTCACCCAGTGATAGAAGGGTTAGCAAGGCACGTATTGTATTGTTGCCATTAAGGATAAAAAGATGGGGTTTATATCATATTGCTTGAGTTTATCCCTCTACATCATGTCAACTTGCTTAAAGCGTTGCTCTGGTTCTTATGAACATAATACTCTAGATGCAGGCAGGAGTCGGTCGATGTGTGGAGTAATAGTAGTAGATGCAGAATCATTTTGGTCTACTTGTCACGGACGTGATGCCTATATTCATGATCATTTCCTTAGATGTCTTCATAACTATGCGCTTTTCTATCAATTGCTCAACAGTAATTTGTTTACCCACCGTATGTTTTCTTCAAGAGAGAAGCCTCGAGTGAAACCTATGGCCCTCGGGTCTATTTTCCATCATATATTTTCGGATCTATAAACCAAAAAAAACCACAAATACCTTGCTGCAATTTATTTATATTAACTTTATTTTACTCCTTTACTTATCTTTTATACCAATCTCTACTAGATCTCACTCTTGTTCATGACCGTGAAGGGATTGACAACCCCTTTTTTGTGTTGTGTGCAAGTGTTTGTTAGTTTGTGTAGGTGCATATATTGGAGACTTGCCTGTGCCTCCTACTAGATTGATACCTTGGTTCTAAACTGAGGGAAATACTTATCTCTACTTTGCTGCATCACCCATTCCTCTTCAAGGGAAAATTCAACGCAAGCTCAAGAAGTAGCAGGAAGAATTTCTGGCGCCGTTGCCGGGGAGGTTCTACATCAAGCCTACCATGTACCTATCATAAACTCTCATCTCTTGCACTTACATTATTTGCCATTTGCCTCTCGTTTTCCTCTCCCCCACTTCTAAAACATTTTTAAAAACACAAAAATATTTGCCTTTTTATTCGCCTTCTTTCGTTCGTTTTTTTGTTTGCTTTTTTGTTTTCTGTGTGCTAGATTGCTTACTTGCCTTCAGGGATCAACCCAAGAGCCTTGATATTTACTATAGAAAGTTGGAGGAAATTGAAAACAATACAAAAAAAATTATGTCCTTGCAATTTGAGCATAATAGTTTCTTTAGGAACGAACTTAAAGAACAAAAAACTAAGATGGAATATATCAATAAAGATCTTGATGATGTTACTAAGGAGATATATGGTCTTAAATCCCAATTTGCTCATATTGAAAATTTAGTAGGCCAAATTTACGATAAGCAAACCACTTTGGTAAATAAGATGGCCGCTAAACCGGAACCTTTAAATAATGATGAAGATCTTAAAGTGATTGTTGTGGCTCCAATTGAATCTTTGTTTGCTAATATAAAACTTGATAAAGATGGGACTGGAGATGAGTCAACTTTAGCTATAAGGCGTCCCAATAATTTGGAGGGTGACGATTTTAATGAAAAAATTGATAAAAGTGGGATTGGCAAGGTCAAAACTTTAAGTAGTGATGAACCCACTCTTTTGGATTTCAAGGACATTAATTATGATAACTGTCCTTTAATAGATTGTATTTCCTTGTTGCAATCCATGCTTAATTCACCTCTTGCTTATAATCAAAATAAGGCTTTTACTAAACATATCATTGATGCTATGATGAAATCTATTGAAGAAAAACTTGAGTTGGAAGTTTCAATCCCTAGAGAGCTTTATGATGAGTGGGAACTTACTATTAAAATTAAAATTAAAGATTATGAGTGCAATGCTTTGTGTGATTTTGGTTCTAGCGTTTCCACTATTCCAAAAACTTTATGTGATGTGCTAGGTTTCCATAAATTTGATGATTGTTCTTTGAATTTGCATCTAGCGGATTCCACTATTAAGAAACCTATGGGAAGGATTAATGATGTTCTAATTGTTGCAAATAGGAATTATGTTAACGTAGATTTTATTGTGCTTGATATAGATTGCAATCCTACTTGCCCTATTATTCTTGGTAGACCTTTCTTTAGAACGATTGGTGCAATTATTGATATGAAAGAAGGAAACATTAGATTTAAATTTCCGTTAAGGAAGGGCATGGAACACTTTCCAAGAAAGAAAATTAAGTTGCCATATGAATCTATTATGAGGGCCGCTTATGGATTGCATACCAAAGATGATAATACCTAGATCCATGTGTTATGCCTAGCTAGGGGCGTTAAACAATAGCGCTTGTTGGGAGGCAACCCAATTTTTATTTTGTGTTTTTTGATTTTGTTCCTGTTTTTAAATAAATAAACATTATTACCGCTGTATTAATTGTGTTTTAGTGTTTTAATTAGTGTTTGAGCCAAGTAAGTCCTTTGGGATGGTCTATGGTGATAGTTGATTTGATCTTGCTGAAAAACAGAAACTTTTGCGCTCATTGCAAGAAATTTAAAAAAACACAGATATGTGCTTTTGATCTGAAGTATTTACAGAAGATTTATACAAATTGCCTAGGTTTTCCTAATTTTTTAGAATTTTTGGAGTTACATAAGTATACAAAATTTCTAGATTACTACAGACTCTTCTGTTTTTGACAGATTCTGTTTCTATGTGTTGTTTGCTTATTTTGATGAATCTATGGGTAGTATCAGGGGGTATGAACCATGGATAAGTTGGAATACAGTAGATATAACACCAATATAAATTTAGAATGAGTTCACAATAGTACCTAAAGTGGTGATTTATTTTATTATACTAACGGATCTTATGAGTTTTCTGTTGAGTTTTGTGTTGTGATGTTTTCAAGTTTTGGGTAAAGTTTTGATGGACCATGGAATAAGGAGTGGCAAGAGCCTAAGCTTGGGGATGCCCAAGGCACCCCAAGGTAATATTCAAGGACAACCAAGCATCTAAGCTTGGGGATTCCCCACATGGCATCCCCTCTTTTGTCTTCAATCCTTCGGGAAATTTACTTGAGGCTATATTTTTATTTACCAAATGATATGTGTTTTGCTTGGAGCGTCTTGTACGATATGTGTCTTTGCTTTTAGTTTGCCACAATCATCCATGTTGTAGACACCTTTTTAGAGGGACACACATTAATCATGAATTTATTAGAATACTCTATGTGCTTCACTTATATCTTTTGAGCTAGGTAGTTGCTCTAGTGCTTCAATTAAATCTTTTTTTAGCATGGAGGTGGTTTTATTTTATAGAAATTGATTAACTCTCATGCTTCACTTATATTATTTTGAGAGTCTTTAAAAAGCATGGTAATTTTCTTAGGTTTTGAATTTAGTCCTAATATGATTGGCATCCAAGAGGGATATAATAAAAAAATTCATATAAGAGCATTGAATAATATGAGAAGTTTGATTCCTTGCATTTGTTTTGAGATATAAAGATGATGATATTAGAGTCATGCTAGTGAGTAATTGAGGATTGGTAGAAATACTTGTGTTAAAGTTTGTTATTCCCGAAGCATGCACGTATGGTGAACCGTTATGTGATGAAGTCGCAGCATGATTCATTTTTTGATTGCCTTCCTTATGAGTGGCGGTTGGGGACGAGCGATGGTCTTTTCCTACCAATCTATCCCCCTAGGAGCAGGCGTATTAGTACCTTGCTTTGATGGCTAATAATTTTTTGCAATAAGTATGTGAGTTCTTTATTACTAATGTTGAGTCCATGGATTATACGCACTCTCACCCTTCCACCATTACTAGCCTCTCTAGTACCACGCAACTTTCGCAGGTGCATTAAACCCACCATATACCCTTCCTCAAAACAACCACCATACCTACCTATTATGGCATTTCCATAGCCACTCCGAGATATATTGCCATGCAACTTCCACCATTCCGTTTATTATGACACATACCATCATTGTCGTATTGCTTTGCATGATCATGTAGTTGGCATAGTATTTGTGGTTTGGCTACCGTTCATATTTTTTATACATGCCACTCTAGATCATTACACATCCCGGTACACCACCGGAGGCATTCATATAGAGTCATATTTTGTTCTAGTATCGAGTTGTAATTCTTGAGTTGTAAGTAAAAAAAAGTGTGATGATCATCATTATTACAACATTGTCCCATGTGAGGAAAGGATGATGGAGGCTATGATTCCCTCACAAGTTGGGATGAGACTCCAGACATAAAAAATAAAAAGAGGCCAACGAGCCCAAAAAAAAGAGGCTAAAGAGCCCAAACAAAAAAATGAGAGAAGAAGACAGAAGGGACAATGTTACTATCCCTTTTCCACACTTGTGCTTCAAAGTAGCACCATGTTCTTCATGATAGAGAGTCACTTATTTTATCACTTTCATATACTAGTGGGAATTTTTCATTATAGAACTTGGCTTGTATATTCCAATGATGGTCTTCCTCAAATTGCCCTAGGTCTTCGTGAGCAAGCAAGTTGGATGCACACCCACTTAGTTTCTTTTTGAGCTTTCATACACTTATAGCTCTAGTGCATCCGTTGCATGGAAATCCCTACTCACTTGCATCGATATCAATTGATGGGCATCTCCATAGCCCATTAATTTGCCTAGTTGATGTGAGACTTTCTCCTTTTTGTCTTCTCATGACTACCTCCACCGTACTCTATTCCACCTATAGTGCCATATCCATGGCTCATGCTCATGTATTGCGTGAAAGTTGAAAAAGCTTGATAACATTAAAAGTATGAAACAATTGCTTGGCTTGTCATCGGGGTTGCGCATGATGAAATATTTTGTGTGATGAAGATAGAGCATAGCCAGACTATATGATTTTGTAGGGATAACTCTCTTTGGCCATGATATTTTGAGAAGATATGATTGCTTAATTTGCATGCTTGAAGTATTATTTTTTTATGTCAATATTAACCTTTTGTTTTGAATCATATGGATCTGATCATTCATGCCACAATAAAGAAAATTGCATTGATAAATATGTTAGGTAGCATTTCACATCAAAAATTCTGTTTTTATCATTTACCTACTCGAGGACGAGCAGGAATTAAGCTTGGGGATGCTTGGTACGTCTCTAATATATCTATAATTTTTTATTGTCCATGCTATTATATTATTTATTTTGGATGTTTTATATGCATTAATATGCTATTTTATATTATTTTTGGGACTAACTTATTAACCTAGTGCCCAGTGTTAGTTTCAGTTTTTTCCTTGTTTTTGACTTTTACAGAAAAGAAATACCAAACGGAATAAAACTTTACGGTGATTTTTCTTGGACCAGAAGAAACCCACGAGACTTGGAGAGGAGGCCAGAAGCCCTAAAGGAGGCCACAAGCGGTAGGGGCGCGCCCCAGGGGGGAGCCCCCAAGGCTTGCGGGAACCTCGAAGACCTTGCAACCCTAATTCCACCACTATATATTCTAAAATATTCCCCCTATACCAGAGGGAACACCAAAAATACTTTTCCACCACCGCAAGCTTCTGTTCTCGTGAGATCCCATCTTGGGGCCTTTGCCGGCACTCCGCCGAAGGGGGATTCCATCACGGAGGACCTCTACACCAACCTTTCTGCCCTTCCGATGATGTGTGAGTAGTTTACCACAGACCAATGGGTCCATATCTTGTAGCTAGATGGATTCTTCTCTCTCTTTGATCTACAATACAATGTTCTCCTCGATGTTCTTGGAGATCTATACGATGTAATATTCTTTTGCGGTGCGTTTGTTGAGATCCGATGAATTGTGGATTTATGATCAGATTATTTATGAATATAATTTGAGTCTTCTCTGAACTATTTTATGCATGATTGAGATAGCTTTGTATTTCTCTCCGATCTATCGATTTGGTTTGGCCAACTAGATTGGTTTTTCTTGCAATGGGAGAGGTCCTTTGTGATGGGTTCAATTTTGTGGTGTCCTCACCTAGTGACAGAAGGGGCAACGAGGCACGTATTGTATTGTTGCCATTAAGGATAAAAAGATGGGGTTTATATCATTTTGCTTGAGTTTATCCCTCTACATCATGTCATCTTGCTTAAAGTGTTGCTCTGTTCTTATGAACTTAATACTCTAGATGCAGGCAGGAGTCGGTCGATGTGTGGAGTAATAGTAGTAGATGCAGAATCATTTCGGTCTACTTGTCACGGACATGATGCCTATATTCATGATCATTGCCTTAGATGTGTTCATAACTATGCGCTTTTCTATCAATTGCTCAACAGTAATTTGTTTACCCATCGTATGTTTTCTTCAAGAGAGAAGCCTCTAGTGAAACCTATGCCCCCCGGGTCTATTTTCCATCATATATTTTAAAATCTATAAACCAAAAATACCTTGCTGCAATTTATTTATAATTACTTTATTTTACTCTTTTACTTATCTTTTATACCTATCTCTATTAGATCTCACTCTTGTTCGTGACCGTGAACGGATCGACAACCCCTTTTTCGCGTTGTGTGCAAGTGTTTGTTAGTTTGTGCAGGTGCATATATTGGAGACTTGCTTGTGCCTCCTACTGGATAGATACCTTGGTTCTTAAGTGAGGGAAATACTTATCTCTACGTTGCTACATCACCCTTTCCTCTTCAAGGAAAAAATCAACGCAAGCTCAAGAAGTAGCAATAAGCATATTTCAGTGTATCAGGCAATTGTTTTAATTCAAACACAGGATCACCTTTAGGTGGAGGACGACCTCCTAGAGTTTCAACTGGCAAATTGTGTTTAATATTAGGTGGTTGATCAAAGAACATCTTATCTATTTCATTTCTTTTTTCAAGTGGATTTCATTTTCATGGTCTACCAAATATTATTCTAACGGATCAGTAGGAGGTACGGCAATAGAAGCAAGACCAATTATTTCATCCTTACTAGGCAATTCTTTATCATGAGGTTTTCTACGAAACTTAGAGAAATTGAACTCATGAGACACATCACCAAACTTAACACTGACAGTCTCTTTAGCACAATCAATCTTAGCATTAACAGTGTTCAAGAAAGGTCTACCAAATGTTATGGGACAAAAATCATCTTGTGGAGAACTAAGAACTAGAAAATCATTAGGATATTTTATTTTCCCACACAAGACTTCAACATCTCTAACAATCCCAAGCAGTGAAATAGCATCTCTATTAGCAAGCTTAATAGTAACATCAATATCTTCTATTTTAGTAGGAGCAATATCATTCATAATTTCATGATATAAGGTAAACGGGATAGAACTAACACTAGCACCCAAATCACATAAGCCATGATAATAATGATCTCCTATTTTAATAGAGACAAGAAGCATGCCAACAACAGGCTCATTCTTATCCTTTTCATCGGGTTTAGCAATTCTAGTTGCTTCATCACAGAAATAAATAACATGCCCATCAATATTATCGACTGAGATATCTTTAACCATAGCAACATTAGGTTAAACTTTAGTTTGTTCAGAGGGTCTAGGCGCTCTAATATTACTTTTGTTTACCATGGTTGAAACCTTAGCATGTTCCTTTATCCTAATAGGGAAAGGTGGTTTTTCAATGTAAGCAGCAGGCACAACTGGGTCAACATTATAAATGATAGTTTCATCTTTAACCACAATGGGGTCCTCAATCTTTTCTTTAATAGGGGATGATATTTAAACCCTTTATCCTAAGGGAGATCAACATGACTAGCAAATGATTCACAAAAACAAGCTACTATCTCAGAGTCAAGTCCATATTTAGTGCTAAACTTGTGAAAAGCATCGATATCCATAAAAGATTTAACACAATTGAACTTACGTGTTATACCCGACTCATTACCTTTGTCGAGTTCCCAATCTTTAGAGTTGTGTTTAATTCTTCCAGAAGGTTCCATCTAAATTCAATAGTTTTCTTCATAAAAGAGCAAGTCGAAGAAGAATCGAGCATGGTTTGATCATCTTGAGAAAGCCGAACATAAAATTCTGTAAGATAATGTCGTGGTTTTCACACAGCCACCTATGGGGCCATCGGCCCCTTGTGGTTCGGCAAGGGGGACGAGCGCATTACACGAAGAGCGGAAAGCATAGAGCAGCATGGCAGCAATGACACGGGCAGTTTTACCTAGGTTCGGGCCATCGCGAGGCGTAAAACCCTACTCCTACTTTGGTGGATTGATGAATGGATGGTGGTGGAGGCGCAGCGCTCTAGCCCGGTAGGGTCGCCTCGGGGCGGGAGCAGCTACGCGCGTATGAGAGTACAGGGGTCCAAATCCTTTCTAAGGTTGCCATGGCCCTCCTTTTATAGATCAAGGGGTCACCACAATGGCAAATCAGTCATTGCGTACTGATTAGATAGCAAACCATGCTATCATACCTAACTCTGCAGACAGGACAGAGCGCATTAAATGCACCGCTTAGAGTCACATCATAGCGTAGCCCGACAAGCCTTGCCGTGCCATTCGGCCACCTTCTCGCCTGCCTGCATGACATGTCCCTCGAAGGGTGTCATTTGGAGGTGACTTCCTCTGGAAGTGGCTACCACGTGCCAAATAACGGCCACTTAGCGACTTGGGGGCTCGACACCGCACCGATCGATGACTTGCGTTGCTGTGAGGTGGAGCGGTGGAGCCTTGGCGGGGTAACCCGCCCTCGGCATCCCCGGCAAGCCTACTGGGGCAATCTTGAGACTTATTTTTGGGGAAACCTCGTCCCCGCGAGGCTCGCCTGCCCGGCAAGGGTGGTTTTTCCTTAGTGGTATCTTGCTCCTTTGGTTGGTCTTGGTCTTCTTGATCCGCCCTTTGATTCCTCAAAGAGCTGATCTCTTCTGCTTGGTCTTGTCTTGGATGCTGCAACCTTGTTCTCGAGCCTGTGTACAGTCTGGGCAGCACACCTGGGTTTGTTACACCGACAGGAGCCCCCGGGCATGGCCTGAACACGCTGCCGAGCGTCGTCGGCTAGTCCCTGTCCAGTACACAGGCGGGGAGGCTACGGTAGCTCACTCTTTGAGATCTTCTTTGCTTCTTCATTAATCTGAGCTTGAGTCAGTTTCCGGTTTTCCCACACGTCGTGTAACGCCAATTGTAGTGGGGCCATTCCTGTAATGGCCCGTGAATGACTTTAACGCACGGGTGAGTAACTGCCAATTCACTCTTCCCACCACGTTCCTATCCCTTTCCACGTATGCTGCATGCATTGAGTGGGGTAGATAACGAAGGCGCGTGGTGCGGGAGAGAGTGTCATGGCAGGGGCCCAGTCTTCTTGGGTTGGTGGAGAGGGACGGCGGTTACCCGCCGAGGGATCAGCCCCCAGCCTCAGCCCGCCTATAAAAGAGGGGGTGAGGGGGAGCGGAAGTGCTTGTCCACGCACCCCTTCTCCCCATCCCCTGCCTTCTGGCGTCGTGTCTTCATCATAGCAATGGAAGGGGAAGAAGGGCGCGGCCGCACCTTTGTCGAGATAGGGTCCCCTCCCCGTCCCTGCACAAAGAGTCTGGCTTGGAGTGGTGCCCGATGCTTAGTGTGGGCGAAGAAGGCCTTAAGTGGGCGTGCAGGCGGCGCGACGGCAGCGCCGGGGGTAGCGACTCCGTCGTGCTCGCCACCGGGCCATCCGCGGTCCCAAACTTACAAAGTGGGCATGTGGGCGACACCACGTCGAAGTCCATGATAAGCATAATGCGTGGTAGTCGAACATGGCCTATCCTCCCTTCGCCCGTGATATTTAAGGGAGACCACGGAAGTGGTTCGCCATTGGTTATGGCAGATCTCCCCCTTTTGGGTGCTGCTTATCTTGCGTACGGGCGGGTTCCTTGTGCCCGTGCATGCTTCTTCAGGGGATGGTATCTTTCTAGCTTCGGGTCGATGGAAACGACCATTCTCTCTGCGGGATCTCCAGGGGCGTTTGGCGCCTGCCCCGATCGCCGTGATGGGGGCACGTGCGATGGTAGGCGTGCCTCTTCAAGCGACAGCGACGAGGAGGGAGCCGGCAACCCACGACGCATCAAGAGCGAGGACGACTGCTCTGACATGGCGTGATTGCCGGCAGCACCATCATCACCGGCCGGGCCTCGGCAGGGCCACCACCTGCACCTGCCCTCTGGTTTCTTCCTCCCAGCCCGGGAACAGCGCCCTCCTGATCCTAGGGAGGCACTGAATCCCAGCCAGGCCTTCCCTCCATCTTCTTCATCTTCCCCTGCAATTTCGAGGAGGAGAGGGATGGAGCAAAGGCACCATGGGGCACTTATCTTTTTTTAGTTTAAAATGTGTAGGCATTGGCCAAACTTTAGTCTAAATTATGTAAACTTCTTTATCCATGTTTGTGTTATGTAAGATCTGTACTTGCTTATCAGCATATTAATGAAAAAGACAAGCTTTGCCGGCCACTTGTGCATGTATCATATCCATGCAGAGGTGAAATGCCTTTATACATTTAAGTAAACAGATTTCCCCGATAGGCTATCCTGCCGGTGCCCTCAGTTTGTTGCCGTGGGGCTAGGCCTGTCGGGCACAAACCACAAAAAGGGACCAGCCCCCCACCGAACCTTTTTCGTCAAAGGCCACTGTGACCACCCTGAGCGAAGCAGCGTTCGAGTCAAAGGATAGGAGCACCTATGTTTCGAAGGTGGCAGGGTTTTCATATGTGCAAGTTTTCAAATTACAAAATAGGTATGGATAAGAAGAAACTTATCTGTTTGGTCTGCTGGGGATCATCACGTAGACTCGTCTTCATTTCTTCTCTTCGCGATCAAGTCCACGGCAAGAACCCTGCAACTTAGTGCAGATGAAAACAATGCCACATGCGACCTCATCTACATGATCATGCTATGCTCATGATATGCTTATGCATGCATGCAAGTTTCTGGGCCCCCCCAGTGCTTCGTTTATTTCTCTGTTGCTCAGGGTCTCTGCCTGGCTTTGTACAAAGGGTTACATGCAACTTCGGCAAAGCTTGTACAAAAGGGTGGCTGCCGGGCAGGGCACGACAGCCACGCCTTACGGGTAGAACTTACGGAGATGCTCAATGTTCCATGAGTTTTGCAATTGAATGCCATCTCTGGAATCCAGACGGACTGCGCCAGGTCTAGTGACTCGTACTACCCAGTAAGGGCCTGCCCACTTCGGCGTCAACTTGTTTGCACCCTTGGCGGATTGAACATGCCTAAGGACAAGGTCGCCTTCCTCAAAGCTCCGGCCATGAACCTTGCGGCTGTGATAGCGACACAGGGCTTGCTGGTAGCGTGCAGCACGCGTAGCAGCCAGAAGACGGTTCTCCTCAAGTAGCACAGCGTCATCAAGCCGGTGTTGTTCCTGCGCTACTTCATCGTAGGCAAGCACTCGAGGAGACCCGAATATGAGTTCCGTGGGGATAACTGCTTCTGCCCCATAGACTAGGGAGAAGGGAGTCTACCCGGTAGCTCAATTTGGTGTCGTACGAAGGGACCAAAGAACCACCGGCAGCTCGTTGATCCATCACCTATCGCACTTCTGCAGCCTATCAAAGGTTCTTGTCTTGAGACCTCGCGGCACTTCAGCATTCGCCCTCTCAGCTTGCCCGTTGCTTCTGGGATGGTCCACAGAGGCAAATGAGACCTTGCTTCCGAGGGCATCAATGTATTGAATTGAAGGCGCGGCTTGTGAATTGGGTGCCTTTGTCGGTGATGATTCGGGAAGGTACCCTGAAGCGGCACACCAATCCTTTCAAGAACTTGATAGCTGACTGTGTGGTCACCTTCCTCACGGGCTCTACTTTCGGCCACTTTGTAAATTTTTCGATTGCAACGAACAAGAATTCAAAGCCCCTGGTAGCACGGGGGAAGGGGCCCAAGATGTCGAGCCCCCAGACCAAAAATGGCCATGACAAAGGGATTGTTTGGAGAGCTTGAGCAGGCTGATGGATATTCTTGGAGTGGAACTGGTAGGCTTCACACTTGGTGACTAGCTCAATTGTGCCTTGGAGGGCTGTGGGCCAGTAGAAACCTTGTCGGAAAGCTTTCCCAACCAAGGCCCTTGATCCGATGTGGGAGCCACACATACCCTTGTGTATCTCTACCAGCAGTTCCTTTCCTTCTTCCCAGTAAATGCACTTCAATTTCACACCGTTGGGCCTTCTTCTGTATAGCGTGTCGTCAATGAACCGATACATACTGGCCCTCCAGGCTACTCTTTCAGCTTCTTCTTGTTCTTCGGGAAGTTCTCCTGTTTGGAGGAAACAAACAATGTGCCACGCCCAAGTTGGAGCCTGGGGCTCGGCAACAAGGACTAGCGGCACCTTCTCATTGATGGGAGCGCATGCCTCGACCGAAAAGACTGGTAGTTCGGCGGGAGGGTGCAGCTCACTGATCGAAGGGGAGTTGTTCCTGCCAAGCTCTCTGCTGGGGCTTCGGGAAGCTCTGCTGGGAGAGGCTTACCAGATTCAATTTCTTCCTCTTGCTGGCCATTGTTGCTGGGGATACGGAGGGTTGAGTCAGATGGAGAACAAAAGTCCCTGGTTCCACATGGAGTTTTTGCGCAGCGCACTTTGACAGATGATCAGCAATGCTGTTTTCCGCACGTGGCACGTGCTTTGTTTGCAATCCGTCAAAGCGCTCCTCCAACTTCCTCACTTCCTCGACCTATGCCTCCATTAATGGGCTTTGATAATCCCTGTTGATTTGCCTCACCACAAGTTGTGAATCTCCGTGGATGATTAGCTTCTTGATTCCCAGTTATGTTGTAATTCTGAGCCCGGCAAGGAGCCCTTCAAACTCTGCAGTATTGTTGGTAGCCTTCTCCCAAGGGAAATGCATTTGAACGCCATACTTAAGGTGCTCTCCAGTGGGAGCAACGAGAAGCACGCCAGCTCCTACACCTTGTAGGGAGAAGGAACCATCAAAATACATAATCCATTCTTGGGGCGCTTCCTTGCCAGGGATGACTGTCTCCAGTACTTCTTCATCAGGGGTTGGCGTCCACACCGCAATGAACTCTGCTAGTGCTCTGCTCTGAATAGTTGCCGTGCTTTCAAACTTCAAACCAAAGCTAGATAACTCCAAAGGCCATTCCATGATTCTGCCGGTGGCCTCAGGGTTTCTGAGTATGCGTTGCAAGGGGAAGTGGGTGATAAACCGTGATCTCGTGGGCTTGGAAGTAGTGACACAGTTTCCTTGAGGCCATGATGAGGCCAAAAATCAACTTTTGCATGCCAGAGTACCTCGACCTAGCCCCCTGCAGCAGGGAGCTAACGAAGTACACTCGGCGCTGCACCACCTTCTTCCTTGTCGTGATCTTGGAACTGTCTCCGCTGCCTTGCTCTTCCTTGTCTTGAACTGCATCTGACCTTGCCGGGACGGGTTCACTTTCCTCTCCAGAGGAGACGATGGTGGCGGCTGCTGCTTCATCTACCTCTCGCTGTGCCACCAACGCGACACTAACCACTTGATTGGTCGCTGCTAAATATAGCAGCAACGGCTCTTGTGGTTTAGGAGCGACTAAGGTGGGAACGGTAGAAAGGTAGGTCTTCAAATCTTGTAGTGCAGCGTCTGCCTCCGGGGTCCACTCCACGGGCCCTGCCTTCTTCAGGATTTTGAAGAACGGCAAGGCACATTCGGCGGACTTAGAAATGAACCTGCTCAGTGTGGCAACACATCCAGTCAAATGCCTCACGTCTTGAACTGTCTTGGGTGCTTGTATCTGCTCGATAGCCTTGATCTTGTCGGGGTTGGCCTCTATCCCCTGATGGGACATGAAGAAGACAAGTAGCTTGCCGGAAGGAACGCCAAACACACACTTCTCCGTGTTCAGCTTCAAGTTGATTCTGCGCAGATTTGCAAAGGTCTCTTCCAAATCCTGAATGAGAGTCATTCTGTCCTTGGTTTTGACCACTATATCATCCATGTAGGCTTCAATATTTCTGTGCAGTTGGGACTCAAAGCCAATCTGAACTGCTCTTGCAAAAGTGGATCCAGCGCGCTTCAACCCAATGGGCATCCGTACAAAATAGTACGTGCCACATGGGGTTATGAACGCGGTCTTCTCTTCGTCTTCCTTGGACATGAAGATCTGGTGGTATCCAGAGTAGGCATCTAGGAAGGAAAGCAGCTCACACCCGGAGGTGGAATCCACAATATGATCGATGCGCAGCAAGGGGAATGGGTCCTTCGGGCATGCTTTATTTAGATCCGTGAAATCTATGCAAAGCCTCCATTTCCCATTCGCCTTGCGCACCACCACTGGATTCGCTAACCAAGTTGGATGCAACACTCCTCTAACCAAACCAGCGGCTTCAAGTTTCCTGATCTCCTTGGCAATAAACTGTTGCCACTCCACAGCTTGCTTCCGGACCTTCTGCTTGATGGGCCGGGCATGTGGGCAGATAGCAAGGTGGTGCTCGATTACCTTCCTGGGAACACCGGGGATGTCAGATGGTTGCCAAGCAAACACATCAACATTCGCCCGCAGGAAGGCAATGAGCGCGCTTTCCTATTTGTCGTCGAGGGTGGCACTAATGGTAAACGTACCATCAGCGCCAGCCAGCCCTGTCGGGACCTTCTTCACAGCAGGTGTAGTAGCCTTGGATCTCTTGCTATTGGAACTCTCCGGCAAGTCATCAACAGGTGCAGCGCACTCCGAAGAGGTACACTTCCCGGATTCCTCGCTTTCATCCTTGTTGGCTTTCTTATTTTTCTTGCTTTCCTTGGTGGGAGCAGTGGCTTTCGTGGCATCTGTAGCGACTGCTTCCCAGTACATCTTGTCCACGCATATGGTTGCATCTTTCTTGTCTGATGGAATGGAAATGATGCCCATTGGTCCTGGCATCTTCAAATGTTGTAGGCATAGTGGGATGCCACCATGAATTTGGCCAGGGCAGGGCGACCAAGGATTCCGTTGTACGGCAGGGAGAGGTCAACCACATCAAACACGATCTTCTCAGTCCGGTAGTTTAACTCCCCCACCCCCACGGAATGTTACCGGCAGTGTGTTCTTCCCCTTAGGATGACTCCTACCGGGGTTGATCCCTTGGAACATACCAGTAACCTTCAGCTCTTCATCTGTTATCTGGAGTTTGCTGATGACCTTCGGAGAAATCAGATTCAATCCAGCCCCGCCGTCAACCAACATCTTTGTGACCTTGAGGTTGCGGATCGTCGGTGAAACCAACAACGGCAAATACCCTACCATGGTAGTGCAGTCAGGGTGATCCTCCTCATCAAAGATGATGGGCGTGCGGGACCACTTGAGCGGCTTCCGTGAATCTGCCACTAGCTCCACGGCATTGACTTCACGCACCCACTTTTTAAGTTGGCGGTGAGAGGAGTGCAAAGATGCACCCTCGACAATGCACAGGGCGTCAGTGGCTTTTCTGGAACTCCTGCTCGCTGGTTTCCTCTTCATCTCCTTCATCACTCTCATCCTCGCAATCCTTCTTCCCACGGCCTTTGGCGGGTTTCCCCTAATGCTAAGGAGCCTTGCCGGGGTGACCTGCTCTGCTGCCTCGGCCCTTCCCGCCAGCGCCATCTTCTTCTTTCTCCTTATCACGCTTCTCATACTCAGCCCTCTGCTTCTTGACGAGTTGCTCAACCTGATGACACTCCTGAAGATTGTGGCCTTGGTCCGATGGATCTTGCGGTACGGCCCATAACTCTTCCCAGCCTTCTCGGTAGCCGTGGCTTCCCAGCAATTAGTGCACGCGGCAGCTTCCTTGCTGGGAACCTCGGTCTTGGCCTTCTTGCCGGTACTAGGTGCACTCGATCCTTCAACGGTCATCACTACTTTATCCTTGCGCTTCATGTTGCACTTCTTGTTCTTCTTCTTCTGGTTGATGGCATCGTCGTCGTCCTCTGAGTCGATCCAATACAACCTGTGAAGATAAGGAAGCAGGAAGGGTCCATCCACGCCCGCCTCGGTTTTTGACTAGATCTCCGCGCCCACCTTCGAGTCCGAGCTATGGAGCGCTAAGGGCGAGAATATGAAGCCCCAATACCATGGCTAACAACAGGCATCGAACCTGCGTTCTTCGGCTATGAGGTCATCACACATCAGTTCCCCCAACCATTGATCATGCACGGAGTTGAAATGTATTCGGGTGAGACCTATTGCTCAGTGATTAAGTGACATCCATAAAACGGATGCACATCAACATTGGCAATGTCCTCTGCCACATCCAACTATGTTTATTAGGATATGCGCGTTCATGGCTCCACGGGCTCCGCCGAACTACATTCATAGCAGGGCAGATTTTGAGCATGAGTTCCTCAACAACTTCGAAGGCACGTACCACTAGCTTGGAAGCGCCCTGGACCTCCACAATATAATACACAGAGAATAGGAACTATACCGCGTCTACATCATCCGTTGGCTCAAGAAGAAGAAAACAATACCAAACATTTCCGACGAGACGACCATCGAAGCATTTGGTCCTAATATGATGGGCATCCAAGAGGGATATAATAAAAACTTTCATATAAGGGCATTGAATAAATGAGAAGTTTGATTCCTTGCATTTGTTTTGAGATATAAATATGGTGATATTAGAGTCATGCTAGTGAGTAATTGTGGATTGGTAGAAATACTTGTGTTAAGGTTTGTGATTCCCGAAGCATGCACGTATGGTGAACCGTTATGTGATGAAGTCGGAGCATGATTTTTTTTATTATTTTCCTTATGAGTGGCGGTCGGGGACGAGCGATGGTATTTTCCTACCAATCTATCCCCCTAGGAGCATGCGTACTAGTACTTTGCTTTGATGGCTAATAATTTTTTGCAATAAGTATGTGAGTTCTTTATGACTAATGTTCAGTCCGTGGATTATACGCACTCTCGCCCTTCCACCATTTCTAGCCTCTCTAGTACCGCGCAATTTTTGCCGGTGCATTAAACCCACCATATACCTTTCCTCAAAACAGCCACCATACCTACCTATTATGGCATTTCCATAGCCATTCCGAGATATATTGCCATGCAACTTCCACCATTCCGTTTATTATGACATATACCATCATTGTCATATTGCTTTGCATGATCATGTAGTTGGCATAGTATTTGTGGCTTGGCCACCGTTCATATTTTTATACATGTCACTCTAGATCATTGCACATCCTGGTACACCGCCGGTGGCATTAGGCATTGATATAGAGTCATATTTTGTTCTAGTATCGAGTTGTAATTCTTGAGTTGTAAGTAAATAAAAGTGTGATGATCATCATTATTAGAGCATTGTCCCATGTGAGGAAAGGATGATGGAGGCTATGATTCCCTCACAAGTCGGGATGAGACTCTAGACATAAAAAAATAAAAAAGAGGCCAAAGAGCCCAAAACAAAAAAAGAGGCCAAAGAGCCCAAACAAGCAAAAAGAGAGAGAAAAAGAGAGAAGGGACAGTGTTACTATCCTTTTTCCATACTTGTGCTTCAAAGTAGCACCATGTTCTTCATGATAGAGGGTCTCCTATTTTATCACTTTCATATACTAGTGGCAATTTTCCATTATAGAACTTGGCTTGTTTCCAATGATGGGCCTCCTCAAATTGCCCTAGGTCTTCGTGAGCAAGCAAGTTGGATGCACACCCACTTAGTTTCCTTTTGAGCTTTCATGCAATTATAGATCTAGTGCATCTGTTGCATGGCAATCCCTACTCACTTGCATCGATATCAATTGATGGGAATCTCCATAGCCCATTAATTTGCCTAGTTGATGTGAGACTTTCTTCTTTTTGTCTTCTCCTCACAACCTCCACCATACTCTATTCCACATGTAGTGCTATATCCATGGCTCATGCTCATGTATTGCGTGAAAGTTGAAAAAGCTTGAGAACATTAAAAGTATGAAACAATTGCTTGGCTTGTCATTGGGGTTGTGCATGATGAAATACTTTGTGTGATGAAATAGAGCATAGCGAGACTATATGATTCTGTAGGGATAACTTTCTCTAGCCATGATATTTTGAGAAGACATGATTGCTTTATTGGTATGCTTGAAGTATTATTGTTTTTATGTCAATATTAAAGTTCTGTTTTGAATCTTATGGATCTGAATATTCATGCCACAATAAAGAGAATTGCATTGATAAATATGTTAGGTAGCATTTCACATAGAAAATTCTGTTTTTATCATTTACCTACTAGAGGACGAGCAGGAATTAAGCTTGGGGATGCTTGATATGTCTCCAATGTACCTATAATTTTTTATTGTTCCATGCTATTATATTATCTGTTTTGGATGTTTTAGATGCATTAATATGCTATTTCATATTATTTTTGGGACTAACCTACTAACCTAGTGCCCAGTGCCAGTTGATGTTTTTTTCCTTGTTTTTGTCTTTTACAGAAAATCAGTACCAAACGGAGTCCAAACGGAATAAAACTTTACGATGATTTTTGTTGGACGAGAAGAAACCCACAAGACTTGGAGAGGAGGCCGAAAGATTTATGAGGTGGCCACAAGCCGTAGAGGCGCGCCCCAGGGGTTGTCCCCAGGGCTTGTGGGCCCCTCGGAGACCTTCCAACCCTCATTCCACCACTAGATATTCTCAAATATTCCCCCTATACCAGAGGGCACACCAAAACTATTTTTCGGCCACCGCAAGCTTCTGTTCCTGTGAGATCCCATCTTGGAGCCTTTTTTGGCACTTCGCCGGAGGGGAATCCGATCACAGAGGTCCTGTACACCAACCTTGCTGCCCTTCCGATGATGTGTGAGTAGTTAACCACAGACCTATGGGTCCATAGCTTGTAGCTAGATGGCTTCTTCTCTCTCTTTGATCTTCAATACAATGTTCTTCTCGATGTTCTTGGAGATCTTTTTGATGTAATCTTCTTTTGCGGTGCGTTTGTTGAGGTCCAATGAATTGTGGATTTATGATCCGATTATCTATGAATATTATTTGAGCCTTCTCTGAACTCTTTTATGCATGATTGAGATAGCTTGGTATTTCTCTCTGATCTATCGATTTGGTTTGGCCCACTAGATTGGTTGTTCTTGCAATAGGAGAGGTGCTTTGTGATGGGTTCAATCTTGCGGTGTCCTCACCCAGTAACAGAAGGGGTAGCGAGGCACGTATTGTATTGTTGCCATTAAGGATAAAAAGATGGGGTTTATATCATATTGCTTGAGTTTGTCCGTCTACATCATGTCATCTTGCTTAAGGCGTTACTCTGTTCTTATGAACTTAATACTGTAGATGCAAGCAGGAGTCGGTCGATGTGTTGAGTAATGGTAGTAGATGCATAATCGTTTCGGTCTACTTGTCATGGACGTGATGCCTATATTCATGATCATGGCCTTAGATGTCTTCATAATTATCCGCTTTTCTATCAATTTCTCAACAGTAATTTGTTTCACCACCGTATATTTTCTTCAAGAGAGAAGCCTCTAGTGAAACCTATGGTCCCCGGGTCTATTTTCCACCATATATTATCAGATCTATAAACCAAAAAACCCAAAAATACCTAGCTGCAATTTATTTATATTTACTTTATTTTGCCTTTTACTTATCTTTTATTCCTATCTCTATTAGATCTCACTCTTGTTCGTGACCGTGAAGGGATTGACAACCCCTTTTTCGTGTTGTGTGTAAGCATTTGTTAGTTTGTGCAGGTGCATAGATTGGAGACTTGCTCGTGCCTCCTACTAGGTTGATACCTTGGTTCTTAACTGAGGGAAATACTTATTTCTAGTTTGCTGCATCACCCTTTCTTCCTCAAGGGAAAATTCAACGCAAGCTCAAGAAGTAGCACTCCCCACTACGGCGGCACCCTACCCTCTTTTGTACTTGCCTTGGTCCTCTTCCCCCGAAAACATTGGCGGGAAGGGTTGGCACACAATGGCAGTTTGAAGGGGGACATGGGCGCAATCTATCTTGACAAAAGGTGGTCTTTGTCTGCAAAGCCACCTTCCATGACGCGTTGGTGGGCTCGGTGATGATCTCCGTCCTGGTGCATCCATCGTCTTGGTGCTCTTGCACTGATCAGGCAACCTTTGGGGATTGCTTTGGGACCGGCGGCTAGACTTGCTCCCTTAGCACGAAAGAGGAAGGCCTCCTCATCCGCGCTTGCTGGTATGGCCTCTGGCATCATTCGTCGTCGCGCACATCACCCACGTGAAGAATCAGGGCCGCGCGACTGGGCTTGAGTAGCTCCAGACTTGCTCGCCTTTGAGAGGGGCCTCGCGAGGCAGCCTCGCGAGGCTCCTGGCGACATCTCCAATCTGCCTGGGACGCCTGCTGACGTGTGCCTCGCGAGGCTTCTTGCTTAGGAAGCTCGCTGGTGGGCCATCCGCTGGGCCCTCAATATTCGCCATGCACTGGGCCGCAGGCAGTCGGGCCTGGGTACCCCTTGTCGCATGCGCCCGACAGTAGCTGTCGGGCCCACAGCGCGTGCGGCTCCGCCTGTCAGGGGATGAAACGGCGCAGGCCCCAACCACCTGTGGGTCTCGCTCGGGACGTTGCGCATGATGGAACGTGGGGCGCCTCCACTTCTCCCACGATGCCTTGGCAACCACCCCGGCTGACATAAAGCCTGTCGCGTGTGGGGCGAGGCCATCATTGCCTTCCTTGTCTTGCATCCGCCTCCGAAGGCGAAGAGGTGTAGGCCGGTCATCTTAGGGTGCTATAAAAGCGAGGGGGGAGGACCTCCCGGCCCATCTTCTTCCTCCAACTCCTTCGTTCGACTCCACGATCCAAGCCGACATTTGCGAAGATGGTGAGCGGGAGAGGCCGCACTCGCGCAGCTACCGCAACGTCCAGGTTGCCACCCCGAGGGCGCTAGCTCTCTCCTGCGGCTACCGACATCGGCCCGAGCGGCTACGGAGGGGCGGCGCCCGCGGCTGAGGCAGCCGCGGTGGCACGGCCACCCTGCCTCCCCAGGCGGGGCACCACTCAGTTGAATCGGTCCACGAGTTCATCATGGACATGCACCACCAGCCCTGCACCTGGCTCCGGCTTCCACTAGGCCTATGGGTGCAGGCCGATGACTGCTGCAACATCCCCTTCTGGGTGGCGACGGAGTTCACCGCCAGTGGCTTCATGTTCTTGAAGTGGGGGTGGAAGGTATTTGCCCTCGCTCGCGGCTTGAAACAGGGGCAGATCCTTCAGTTCAAGTATGATGGGGCCGCCATGCTTTTCATGAAGATATTCGAGGTCACCAGCGATTGCCTGAAGTGCTGCATGGAGAGCGAGGACAGCAACACCTCCAGTAAGGATGATGACGATGTGTCCCCTCTGGCGGAAGTGGGAGCAGTGACGACTCCTCCCACATCAAGAGCGAAGACGAGGAATCCAACTAGGGTGCCACCAGCACCCGAGCCGGAGACCTGAGGAGTGGGTGCGTCCGCCTGAAGTTTCTTCTTTATTTCTTTCTCTTATCTACACTGGATAATTATAGGCCCCGTGGGGGTGTGTGAAAAACTATGAATTTCTGTGTCTTTAATTAATGCTTTTGTGTCTCAAATCGAATGTTCCCCCTAGGGTTCCCTCGTGAGGCTCGCCCCCCTTTTTACTTGCTCGCCAAGGTGCTTTACGTCGTTAGGACCCCCCCGTGTGAGCCTCAGCCATCGCCGGTATCTCCGGTCACAATGCCTGGACAAGGCCAGGAGGTGTGGTGCATAGGAGGGTACACTACTACAGATTGGTCTAAACGCGACAGTCCAATTAGAGACCCTTTGACGAAAGTATGTGCGATGCATTAATCGCAAACGATGATGTAATAAAACCGTCAAAAAAGATACAAGACGTTTGCGATGGTGGAGACATCAAACACGATTCAGATTATAGTTGCGTGTGTGATGCGTGACATACGGTTCACTAGAATGAACTGTTTGCGATGAGGCAGAACAACAGATACGGGCAGCCGGATGAAGGTGTGTGCGATATACAGCATACAGTTCACTCGGATGAACTGTTTGTGATTAGGCAACACAACAGAAACGGTCAGCCAGATCAAAGGTGTGTGCGATATACGGCATATAGTTCACTCGGATGAACTGTTTGCATTGAGCTAAGAGAACAGAAATGGTTCAGCTTAACAAGATGTGTGTGGTACACGTCAAACAGGTCTGTAATCAGAAATGTGTGCGAAGACCGATAATAACACAGACGATTGCTGCTAATAAGCCATGTGTGTTGTGGGCAAACGCGTCCTGGTATACAATTGTCAGCGATTGATGAATTCATCACTGACGGTTTCCTAGTATGTTCCGTGTGCGATGTGATTGCATACAGAACAACAACATATATACTAATAAGGACATGATTGCATAACCAAATTAAACATCCAATTACATAGGTCGCTAGTACACGCATGACATTTTCACACACCAAAGTAAACTATTACATGCATAATTAACTAGGATAAACGATCATCTGATCATCATCTACTTCTTCTTGTGACGCTTGCCGCCACTGCTCTACTGGTGGCTTGATCCGACCTCATCAATTACAGGAAGGAGGCACTCCCTCATGTCAACGATCCGCCTATGCATCTCGTAGCATGTGTACACATTCTTGGCCGCGAACCTGAGGTAAGGTTCATCCAGTTGCCGCGTCCAGGCCCCGTGCCAGGACACTGGACATGTTCTATTGGCATCCTGCTTCACATTTTCATAGTAGCGGTCGATGATGACCGAGGCGAGTTCAACCAGGGAGTCCTTCATGCTGCCCCAGACTCTGAAGTGGTCACGGATTTTGACAAGGTTCTTGCAGGCCAAGCCCGTAACCTTGAGCGCTTTTACATCGTCAGAGGTTTCAACCATAGCGAACTTGTAGTCGGTGCTGTTGACAAACCTAGCAAAATGGTCGCAAGGCTCTATGGCCAAGCAGCAGTGGTAGATGAGGACATGATGGCGCACACACAACTGGGCGATGGCAACCTTTTGATATATGTCGGGATGACCGCCGTTGTACTGGATATCGATGCCGACCACCTTGTACTTGTCTCAAGCAAGCAACTGCTCCACGGTGTTGATTTAGTCCTCCACCATAGCCGGGTCGTTGGTGTACACCACCGAGAGATCGGTCTCCCTCATGTGGGTCTCCACTTCATACTCGCCGAACTCCATTGGAGCACCGCTAGATATCCTCTTGGTATGTGTCGTCGTGGGTGTACTTGTGTTGTGGGGCGCGATCGAAAGGTTGAACAGACTAAGGTTATAATGGCCGCGGGAATTAATGGGGAAGCCGGACGGCCTGGAATGTCGGCATGCCTAGATGGCAGCCCTAATTTGCAGAGCGTAACTCCATCGTTCCACCCGTAACTGCATCGTGGCGACACGTGCTATCATGGTAGAACACGGCCACCTATGAGGCCATCGGCTCCTTTGTGGTTCGGCAGGGGGGAGGACACATTGCACAAAGAGCGGAGGTCATGGGACAGCACGGCAGTGGTGACACTGGTGGTTTTTACCAAGGTTCGGGCTGCTGAGAAGCATAAAACCCTACTCCTGCTTTGGTGGATTGATGTGGAGACCATGAAGAACGCGCGGCGCTCGAGCCTGGCAAGGTCACCTTGGGGATGAGCAGCTATGCGCGTATGAGTACACGAGGGTCCGAATCCTTTCTATGGTTGCCACGGTCCTCCTTTTATAGGCCAAGGGGTTATCACAATGGCAAAATGGTGATTATCCAGCGATTAGATAGCTAACAGTGCTATCATACCTAACTCTGGCAGTTAGGACAAAGCGCATTAAATGCGCTGCCATGTGTCATGCCGTGGATGCCGCCCGGCAGGCCTGCCATGCCGCTTTAGTCATCTCTCACCTGTTTGCTTGACACGCCTCTGGACGGGTGTCATACGGGGGTGATCTTCCTCCTAAATGGCTGCCACGCACCAAATGACAGCCACTTAGTTATCTGGGGGCTCGACACCGCACCGATGGGTGACTTGCATTGCGACGCGGTGGAGCGGTGGAGCCTTGGCGGGTATGCAGGCCGCCAGCGGCCCCGGCAATCCTTGCCGGGGAAGTCTTGGGACTTGTCTTCGGGGTGGCCTCGACCCGACGGGGCTCTCCTACCCGGCAAGGGAGGTTTTTCCATAGTGATCTCTTGTTGTATTTGCTTGTCTTGGTCTTCTTGATCTGCCCTTTGGTTCCTCAAAGATCCCTCTCTCTCCGGCTTGGTTCTGTCTTGAATGCTTGGTGTTGCCGGGTCACAGGCCTACTGTCCGTGCACAAGTCAGGGGAAACATATACCCCTGTTTGTGTACCCCAATAGAAGCCCCCGGGCCTGAGCCATACGTGTCGCCGGGCACGTTGGGTTAGGCCCCAAACAGTGCACGGACACTTGTCGAAGGAACGCTATGCGTGCAGCGGTTTTTTATGATGACCAGTCGCCTCAACGTTCACTCCGCGCAATTACCATGGGTTGTGGGGGCGTGGGACTGTAGCAGTTAATGTAAAAAAGTAACTTCCTGAGAGGAAGCAGCAAAGAGCCATCCTCCCCCCCCCCCACGTTCGTTCCTCATAAAAGAGAAAAACGCGAACGGGCCCTACTCATTCACATCCGTTTCACCCTCCACCATCTTCCTCCTCAAGCCAAGCGACTGCTCCCGTGCCTAGATTTGCTTCCAATCTCCCATCCGGCCTTCCACCTTCCACGCGGCCCTGAAGAATGGGGAAGAAAGCCGCCGGAAGGGGAAAGCGGCCAGCCGCCGTGAAGGAAACCGCGGCAGAGGGGGAAAAGAAGAAAGCGGCAGAGCTGGACAGGAAGCGGTGGGAAGATGTAGTGTTCTTCCCATCGAGCTTGGATAGAAACACCCTGGCCGTGAGGTACGCGTACATGTGGGGGAGAGAAGTCCCAAAAGGGCATGGTGCTCCTACGGTTTTGGCGGAGGGTAAAGAGGACCCGCCAAATTCATATCTCTTTTTCTACGCATATTTCCTTTGCGGCCTCAGCCCTCCTTTCTCTATTCTTTGAGGTGATGATGGTGGTGTATGGATTCCACCTTTTGGATTTCACGCCAAATGCAATGGCGTGCAAGGCGATTTTTGCCCATGTGTGCGAGAACTTCATCGGAGTACCCCCAGTGTGGATCTGTTTAGGCACCTTTTCGTCCCGCGGGTTGAGGACAAGAATCTCCGCTCAGGAAATATAAGTTGGATCCCCCAGGTGGCGAGGAATGCTTGGGATTATCTTCTTGGTCAGCTGCGCGGCAGATGGGAAGAGTGGAGGGCAGATTGGTGCTGGATTTAGGATGCGGATGCTCCAGAGTACTGTCGGGCACGGATGGAGTGCATCGTGCACGGCAAGGATTGGGGGAAGCTAGGCCTTACCGAGGATAGGCTCCGCCCAGCTTTGAATAGGATTGCTCGCCTCAAGGCTGCAGGGCTAACCATCGACCTGGTGGGGGCTGACTTCCTCGGACGCTGCATTGCGCCGCTACATCAAAGGGACATGTTTTCTTGGCTGTACGGAGATGCAGGGGATAGGATGCGGCTGTACCCATGCCTCACCAACAATGAGTTTGTTGGCGGACCTGTGCAATGAGTTTGTTGGCGCCTTCACGGGCGGCCATCAAGAGCCAGGACGACCCAGTGATTTGCAAGTCCTTCCACAGAAGGAGGGAGAAAGCTTGCAAAAGTATATGCAGAGATTCAGTCGAGTGCACCGCAACATTCCAGAGATACATCCGGCAGTTGTGATTGTCGCGTTCGATTCGAACGTGCACAACAGAAGGATACATTCTAAGATGAATGTCCGATTGCCCAAGACTGTCAATGAGTTGTACACATTGGCGGACAAATGCGCTCGAGCTAAAGAAGGAAGGCGACTTCCTGGAGAGGAGGAAGGAACAGAGGTTGATTCGGATGACGATGACAAGGCCACTGGCCCGAAGAAGAAAGGCCACAGGCGCAACAAGAAATGCAAGGAGAAGTCAGTGCTGGCCGTTGAGGGTTCTGGCGATCTTAGCACCGGCAAGAAGGCCAAAACTGAAGCCCCCGGCAAGGAAGCTACCGCGTGCGCTGACTGCCGGGAGGCTGCGGCAGCAAAGAAAGCTGGGAAGTCTGACGGGTCATACTTCAAAATCCACCGCACTAAAGGTCATGATCTCCAAGAATGCCATCAAGTCAAGCAGCTTGCTAAAAGGCAGAAGGCGGTGTATGAAAAGTGTGACACACACACACACACACACACACACACACAGAGAGAGAGAGAGACCAAGAAGGTGCCGGTGGGAAGGGCCGTGGTGGGAGAGGAGGCCACTGCGGCAATACCCCTCAGCAAAAAGAGAAACTTGCCAGAGGCCATGAGAAGAAGGAAGGTGATGATGAGAGTGATGAAGGAGATGAAGAAGAAACCAGTGAGCAAGAATTCCAGAAAGCAACTGAAGCCCTGTGCATTGACGGAGGTGCATCCTTGCACTCCTCTCACTATCAACTCAAGCAGTGGGCACGAGAGGTCAATGCCGTGGAGCCAGCTGCGGATTCCCGGAAGCCGCTCAAATGGTCCCGCACACCTATCATCTTTGATGAGGAGGATCACCCCGACCGCACTACTGCGGTAGCGTGTTTGCCGTTGCTGGTCTCACCAACAATCCGCAACCTTAAATTCACAAAGATGCTAGTTGATGGCGGGGCTGGGCTGAATCTGATCTCTCCCAAGGTAGTCAGCAAGTTACAAATATCAGATGAGGAACTCAAGGTCACTGGCACTTTCCAAGGAATCAACCTCGGCAGGAGTCGTCCTAAGTGGAAGATTACACTACCGGTGACGTTTGGCGAAGAACTGAATTACTGGACTTAGAGGGTTGTGTTTGATGTTGTCGATCTTCCTTTGCCTTACAATGGTATCCTTGGCCGCCCAGCTTTGGCAAAGTTCATGGCAGCATCCCACTATGCTTACAATACCTTGAAGATGCCAGGGCCGATGGGCGTCATCTCTATCAAACAAGAAAGACGCAATCATATGCGTGGATAAGATGTACCAAGACGCGGTAGCTGCTGAGGCTGCTGAAGCTGCAGCTCCCTCCAAGGAAACAAAGATAGGAAAGAAGGCTAGCAGAGACGTCGGAAAGGAATCCGGGAAGTGCGCCTCTTCGGAGTGTGCTGCACCTGTTGATGACTGGCCGGAGAGTTTCACTAGTAAGAGGTCCAAGGTTGCTTCACCTGCCGTGAAAAAGATAACGGCAAGGCAGGATGGCGCTGATGGTACGTTCACCATCAGCGGCGCCCTTGATGACAAATAGTAAAGCGCGCTTGTTGCCTTCCTGTGAGCGAATGTCGATGTGTTTGCTTGGCAACCATCTGACATCCCCAGTGTTCCCAGGGAGGTAATCGAGCACCACCTTGCTGTCTGCCCCCATGCTCAGCCCGTTAAGCAGAAGGTCAGAAAGCAAGCTTTGGAGCGGCAATAGTTTATTGCCGAGGAGATCATGAAACTTGAAGCAGCTGGTTTGGTCTGGGGAGTTTTGCATCCAACATGGTAAGCAAACCCAGTGGTGGTGCGCAAGGCGAATGGGATATGGAGACTTTGCATAGACTTCACAGATCTGAACAAGGCATGCCCGAAGGACCCTTTCCCCTTGCCGCGCATCGATCAGATTGTGGATTCCACTTTTGGGTGTGATCTGCTTTCCTTTTTGGATGCATACTCCAGATACCATCAGATATTCATGTCCAAGGAAGACGAAGAGAAGACTGCGTTCATAACTCCATGTGGCACGTACTGCTTCGTACATATGCCTTTCGGGTTAAAGAGCGCCGGATCCACCTTTGCAAGGGCAGTACAAATTGGGTTTGAGCCTCAGCTACACAGGAATGTAGAAGCTTACATGGATGATATAGTGGTCAAGACCAAAGACAGATCAACGCTCATTCAAGATTTGGAAGAAACCTGCGCAAGATCAACCTAAAGTTAAACCCCGAGAAATGCGTGTCCGGTGTTCCCTCCGGCAAGCTACTTGGCTTCTTTGTGTCTCACTGAGGGAAAGAAGCCAACCCCGACAAGATCAGAGCAATCGAGCAGATACAAGCACCCAAGACAGTCAAGGATGTGAGGCGGTTAACTGGATGCATTGCCGCGCTGAGTAGGTTCATTTCCATGTCTACCGAGCATGCCCTACCGTTCTTCAAGATCTTGAAGAAGGCAGGGCCAATGAAGTGGACCCCGGAGGAAGAAGCAGGGCTGCCGGACTTGAAAGCCTATCTTTCCTCTGCCCCCACCCTGGTCGCTCCTAAACCACAAGAGCTGTTGCTGCTATACTTAGAGGCAACTAATCAACTGGTTAGTGCAGCACTGGTGGCGCAGCGGGAAGTAGACGAAGGAGTGGCTGTAGCTACTGTCCTCTCTGGAAAAGAAACTTAACCGGTCGCGGCAAGATTGGGCACAGATCAAGGTGGGGAAGAGCAAGCTGGCAAGATTAGTTCTGAAGTCGCGGCAATGAAGAAAGTGGTGCAGTGGCCAGTGTACTTTGTCAGCTCCCTATTACAGGGGGCTAGGTCAAGGTACTCTGGAGTGCAAAAGCTAATCTTCACCTTATCATGGCCTCGAGGAAGCTGCATCACTACTTCCAAGCCTACGAGATCACAGTTGTCAGTCGTTTCCCACTCTAGCACATACTGAGGAACCCTGAAGCTACCGGCAGGATAGTTGAATGGGCACTAGAGCTGTCAAGCTTTGGCCTAAAGTACAAAAGTACCTCAACCATTCAGAGCAGAGCACTGGCGGAATCCATTGCAGAACGGACGCCCACTCAAGATGAAGAGATACCAGAGACAATTATCCCCAGCAAGGAGGCACCTCAGGAGTGGATCATGTATTTTGACGGTGCCTTCTCGTTACAAGGCGCGGGAGCTGGCGTGCTTCTTGTTGTGCCCACTGGAGAGCACCTCAAATATGTAGTCCAAAATGCACTTTCCCCGGGAGAAAGCTACCAACAACACCGTCGAGTATGAGGGGCTCCTTGGCGGGCTCAGAATTGCAGTATAGTTGGGAATCAAGAAGTTGGTCATTCATGGAGATTCACAGCTTGTGGTGAGACAGGTTAACAAGGATTACCAGAGTCCATTGATGGACGCGTACGTTGAGGAAGTGAGAAAGTTGGAGGAACAGTTTGATGGATTACAAACAGAGCACGTGCCGCGTGCAGAGAACAGCATTGCTGATTATTTATCATAGTGTGTAGCACAAAAGCTCCCTGTGGAACCAAGGACTTTTGTCCTTCACCTGACTCAGTCTTTAGTATCTCCATTGATAATGGCCAAAAAAGGAGAAAGTTGGACTCCGGCAAGTCTGTACCGGCAGGGCCTCCCGAGGCCGTCGGTAGAGAGGCTGCCAGAAACGACTCCACTTTGCTTGGTGAGCCACACTCTTCCGCGGAACCACAAGTCCTTGTGGTCGAGGTAAGCGCTCCCATGAATGAGGAGGTGCCGTTTGTTCTTGTTGTTGAGCCTCGGGCTCCAACTTGGGCATGACACATAGTCCACTACCTTCAAACAGGAGAAGTTCCCGATGAGCAAGAAGAAGACGAAAGAGTAGCCCGATGGTCCAGTATGTACTAGTACATCGATGACACTTTGTACAGAAGAAGACCAAACGGTGTGAAATTGAAGTGTATTTGCCGGGAAGAGGGGCTGGAACTGCCAGCAGAGATTCACAAGGGCGTGTGTGGCTCCCATATTGGATCAAGAGCCTTGGTTGGTAAAGCTTTCCGGCAAGGTTTCTACTGGCCCATGGCCCTCCAAGATGCGATTGAGCTAGTCACTAGATGTGAAGCCTGCCAGTTCCACTCCAAGAACATCCATCAACCAGCTCAAGCTCTCTAGACGATCCCTTTATCCTGGCCATTTTCGGTTTGGGGGCTCGACATCTTGGGCCCCTTCCCCCGTGCTACCGGGGGCTTCTTGTATGTCGCAATCGACAAGTTTACAAAGTGGCCGGAAGTGGAGCCAGTGAGGAAGGTGAACGCACAATCAGCTATCAAATTCTTGAAAGGATTGGTGTGCCGTTCTGGAGTACCCGCCAGAGTGATCACCAACCACGGCACCCAATTTACGAGTCACGCCTTCATGCAACACGTTCAAAACCTTGGGAGCAATGTCTCTTTCACTTCTGTTGCTCATCCTTGGAGCAACGTACAAGCTGAAATGATGAATGCGGAGGTGCTGCATGGTCTCAAGACAAGAACATTTGATAAGTTGAAGAAATGCGGCAGACACTGGATCGACGAGCTGCCGGTGGTTCTTCGGTCCCTCCGTACGACACCAAATCGAGCCACCGGCCAGACTCCCTTCTCCCTAGTTTATGGGGCATAAGCAGTGCTCCCCACGGAACTCATATATGGGTCACCTCGAGTACTCGCCTACGATGAAGTAGGGCAGGAGCAGCACAGGCATGACGATGCCGTGCTCCTCGAGGAGGATCATCTTCGGGCCGCTGTGCGTGCTGCATGCTACTAGCAAGCCTTGCATCGCTATCATAGCCGTGGGATTCATGCCTGCAGCCTTGAGGAAGGCGACCTTGTCCTTAGGCGTGTTTAGTCCACCAAGGGTTCCAACAAGTTGACGCCGAAGTGGGAAGGCCCTTACCGGGTAGTACAAGTCACCAGACCTGGCGCAGTCCTTCTGGAGACCGAAGATGGCATTAAGGTGCAAAACTCATGGAGCATTGAGCATCTTCACAAGTTCTACCTGTAAGGCGCAGCTGCCGGGCCCAGCCCCAGCAGCCACCTTTTGTACAAGCCTTGCCAATGCGCATGTCACCCTTAGTACAAAGCCAGACACAGACCTTGTGCAAAGATAATAATACGAAGTGTTGGCGCCCTAAAAACTTGCATGCATGTCTAGTTTGAGTGTATATTTTTGTTAGGATTATAACAATGCTTAGCATGAGCTGATTAATCCTTTACAAAGATATCGTATACTGCCAATTTCTCCCTTGTGCTTCTTTTGTTCACAGCTTCCACCGCGGGCGGACTTCCCGAAAGGAAAAGTAAAAGGGCGGGCCAGCGCGTCGGTCCCTGATAAACTATTGCTGCCAGGGATAATAAGAAGAACGACAGTCGCAACTAAGTTCACTCGACTATCCATCATGTACCTCTGTATGAAAAACTTGAGCGTGAGGAAGCCTAGTCGCTTCTATCCTCTGTGCTCCCATCTTTCTTTGTCCGAAGTTCCTTCGATCAAAGGTTGGTTGTAGTAAGAGTTGAGAAGAGCCGATGAGGGGCCTGCTCCTATCCTTGCTCCTACCCTAGCGTAAAGGCGTAGTAGCAGCAGGGGAAGTAACAGGCAAGATGTACTACCGGGGAACGTCGTTACTTGTAAGTATTCATGATTCATTCCTCAGCATGAACACTACACATGCACAAAAGTACCCGGTAAGCTGTCTTTTTCATTAATACGTTTATAAACAAGTACAGATCATACATAGTACAAGCAAGGGTAGATGACTACATATTTTAGATTAAAGATTGGTAAATGCCTACACATTTTAGATTGAAAAAGGATAAGTGCCCCGTAATGCCTTTCTTGTCCCTCTCCTCCTAGGGGATACAACAGGAGGCGAAGAGGGCAAAAAGAGTGCCTGGGCAGAAGCCCAGCCTGACCCCGTCAGGGCCCGTGGGACATAGTCTGACAAGATCGAGAGGGGCGCGGGCGAAGATGTCGGCGTCATGGGACCGGGGGTGCCCAGACTTGCCTGCCTGCGGCCCGTGGCATGGCTCCATCGACGGGCTAGTACGGCCTAGCTTTAGCAACGACAACTCAAGACCCTCGCGAGGGGCCATGCCTCGCGAGGCGGATGACACCAAGACCTCCACGAGAGGCGGCCTCCCCAGGCTGGCTCCCGAGGAGCGGAGATATCCATGCAAGCTGCACCTCGCGAGGTTCACCTGACGTGAGCCATGACGACCAGGACCAGGCGGGCGCCAACGGGCGTAGTGTACCAGTTTCCTCTTTGGTGCAAAGGAGGCAAGCGCAGGTGCGGAGTCCCGAGGAATCAAGCAAAGGTTTCCATATCGGTGCAACAAGACCAGGACCGCCAGGACGGCAGGACGGAGGTCATCGAGGAGACCACTGCAGCGTCACCACCAGAGGCTTTTGCAGGCGAAGACTACTTTTGTCAGGATAACTTGTACTAGTTGTCTCCCTTCGAATTTGGCCGTTGTGGGATCCCTTCCCGCCTACATTTGGGAAGAGGACCAAGGCCGCTATAAATAGGACTTAGCCACCACCTTGGGAGGGAGAGAGCAACCGGAGCTAGACCAGATCCATTCCACCCTCACCACCTCACGAGCTCATCGAGCTCAATAACACCTCACCTCCTGAGGTCGTTCCACCTCTGTACTAGTTCATCCTCAGCCCTCCGAGGCAATCGACCACAAAGATGGAGTAGGGTATTACACCGCAAGGTGGCCTGAACAAGGATAAACTGTTGTGTCTCTTGTTCCTTGGGTTCGTCGAGCTAGGCTGTGGAATCATTGAGCAGGCAGACTGGGGAGAGAGAGTTCTTCGCACGCACCCCAGAGTTCGAAACTCTCAAGGGTCTACGGAACCCCGAATCCAACATTTGGCGCGCCAAGTAGGGGTGCGTCGGAGTTTTGCCTCTTCGTCCGCTTCGCTCCTCTGTTCAGCTTTCATGGTGGGAGCCGCTCCACCAGCCGGATCGACGGGCGCGCATGGAGGCGCCATGGGCCTCTGGGCCTTCACCCCCGCCTTACGACATGTGCGGTGGCCACCCAAGTTCAAGCCAGAGATGCCGCCTCGCTACGACGGTGTGGCAGGCCCACGGCGTTTCTCCAGGCGTATGAGGAGGCCATTTGGGTGGCCGGTGGCGACGACAAGGTCATGGCCAACTGGTTTCCCATGGCCCTCGCTGGCGTGCCACGCGCCTGGCTGCTCAACCTGCCGGAATCTTCTGTGGCCTCCTGGGAGGAGCTGCGCGATCTCTTCATCGCACGCTTCACGGCACCGGCGCCCCACGCCGTCGTGGCCCTCCTCGGCGGTTCATAGGCGCCGCCCTCGGTCCATCATGTCAAGCAGTTCTTCCGCCAAGTAGGTGCCGCGCACGTGCGGCAGGGAGCTCCTCCGGGATGGGCGGCGCCCAAGGCCGACCTCACCTTCGACTCGAGAGATCACCCAGCAACCACCGCGGGCGCAGGCTCGCTCCCGATTCTCTACACCCCCACCATCTGCAACGTGGCGGTTACCAAGACCCTCATCGACGGCGGGGCTGGCCTCAACGTGCTCTCTGTAGAGCCTTTCGGCTTGCTCCATGTGCCAGATGGCCGGCTCCGCCCCACCAAGCCCTTCTCCGGGGTGGTCGATGGTTCCACCAGCCCCCTGGGGCAGATCCGCCTCCCCGTCACCTTCGGCACCCGCGACAACTACCGCACCGAGCTTATCGACTTCGATATCACCCGCATCAGCCTCCCGTACAATGCTATCCTTGGGTACCCAGCCTTGGCCAAGTTTATGGCAGCGACTCATCCTGCCTACAACCTCATGAAGATGCCGGGGAGCAGCAGCGTCCTCACCGTCGCCGGGGACACCAAGGAGGCCCTGACGGCCCTCAAGCTCGCCTTCAGGGCCACGGCGGTAGCATGCCCAGTAGGTGGGGGAGCCCCTGAGGCCCCGGGGGCTGCGCCGACAAAGAAGAAGCAGTTGTTCTCCCAAGATCAGGCCGAGATGAAGCAGGTGCCAGTTGACGAGGATGGAGTGTTAGGAGCCACCTTCACCATAGGAGCCAACCTCACTCCAGACCAAGAAAAGGCGCTGGTCGGCTTCTTGTGCGCAAACAAGGAGGTTTTTGCATGGGAGCCCAAAGATTTGGTCGGAGGCCCGGGGGCTACTGTTGGCGTCCTGGGACCGGGGGTGCCCAGACTTGCCTGCATACGGCCCGTGGTGTGGCTCCATCGATGGCCTGGTACGGCCCAGCTTCAGCAACGACAACTCAAGACCCTCGCGAGGGGCCAGGCCTCGCGAGGTGGACGACACCAAGACCTCCACGAGGGGCGGCCTCCCCAGGCTGGCTCCCGAGGAGCGGAGATACCCATGCAAGCTGCACCTCGCGAGGTTCACCTGACGTGAGCCATGACGACCAAGACCAGGCGGGCGCCAGCGGGCGCAGTGTACCAGTTTCCTCTTTGGTGCAAAGGAGGCAAGCGCAGGCGCGGAGTCCCGAGGAATCAAGCAAAGGTTTACATATCGGTGCAACAAGACAAGGACCGCCAGGACGGCAGGACGGAGGTCATCGAGGAGCCCACTGCAGCGTCACCACCAGAGGCTTTTGTAGGCAAAGACTACTTGTGTCAGGATAACTTATACTAGTTGTCTCCCTTCGAATTTGGCCATTATGGGATCCCTTCCCGCCTACATTTGGGAAGAGGACCAAGGCCGCTATAAATAGGACTTAGCCACCACATTGGGAGGGAGAGAGCAACCGGAGCTGGACCAGATCCATTCCACCCTCACCACCTCACCAGCTCATCGAGCTCAAGAACACCTCACCTCCTGAGGTCGTTCCACCTCTGTACTAGTTCATCCTCAGCCCTCCAAGGCAATCCACCACAAAGCTGGAGTAGGGTATTACACCGCAAGGTGGCCCGAACCAGGAGAAACTGCTGTGTCTCTTGTTCCTTGAGTTCGTCGAGCTAGGCTGTGGAATCATTGAGCAGGCAGACTGGGGAGAGAGAGTTCTTCGCACGCACCCCAGAGTTCAAACCTCTCAAGGGTCTGCGGAACCCCGAATCCGACAAAAGACGATGGATGCAGAGAGCGGCTAGGCGATGCCCTAGTCACCAATGCTAGGACCAGCGGGATGCAGCAGGAGGAGCACCGGCAGGGCGGACGAAGCTGGAGACCACGAGGAGGCCTGCCGGGCCCTAGCTGGAAGACTCCTGGAGGAGGCGGAGGCATCCACACCCAACACCCCAGCAAATCGCTCTGCCGGGGGAAGAAGAACCATGTTTAGATGATGGTGCCGCCGCCGCCCTCCTGATGGTGATGGTGCGGCCTACGCTAAACTGGAGCTCGAGCCACCGTCCTCCCGCTCAGAGTCGTCGTCTTCACCGACACTGTCCTCTTCGTCGCTGTCGCTCGAGGAGGAGCTTTCGTCGTCAGTCGAGCTTTCCATGCAGCACCCTAAGCGAGCACCCGAATGCCCGAAGACCTTGATGGAGAGCAGATTAGCCTCCATTAGCTTGAAATGGAGAACGCGCCCCGACGCCAGGCTCTAGGCATGAGCGAAGGTTTTCTAGTCACGCCAGAGAAGCATGACATGAGGTGCAGGGAACTCTACATTCGCCCGCATGCTGCCATTACAGTAGCCTCTCATGTGCAGCCTCAATCCAGGTGGCTGTTCTTCCTCCATCACCCTGGCAAAAGGAGTTGGAAGACGAAGACGACTGCGTGGAGGCCCGCACAGCTTGACGATGAACTCCAATAGCTGGTCCCCAATGTGGCCTTCATCCAGGAAAGGGACAACTGGAGGAGGGGCTGTTAGGGCCCCACCACGGCCTCCTCGGCCCCGGGCGCCACGACGGTCACACCCACGTCCAGCGGCACCACGTTGCACGCTAGACTCTGCTCCTGCATCCCCAGCAGGGCGAGGGAGGCGCTGTCGAGAAGAAATCCTCATCACCACCATTGGAGGTCGACCGCATCCTCTTCCCCTCACCATGGTGGAAGGAAGATATCAGAAAAGAGAGAGGAGATGTGTGTGGGTGTGAGCCCCTCGCCCACGTTCCCTTTTTATAGGGAAACATGGCTGGGGGCTGGCTCCTCACCACCTGGAAGGGAACCGCCCCGCTCCGCCAATCTTGCCTCCTTGCATAACTAACGGCGTCCATAATCAACGACCGCCCACCTGTGCCTATCCACGACGCCTGGCTTTCTGCCATGGCACTCATTCCCGCGCCCTCATGTCCGCCACCAACCCTGCGGAATGCATGCAGCATACGTGGCGGAAACGTTAGGTGTAGTGGGTGAGTAAAATGGCAGTAACTTCCCCGTGAACTTGGGCAGCCTGTGAGTCACTACGTGGGTACTCCCACATCGTTCCGCATGACTCGCGGGAGAAAAGGTAACTGACTCACTCACACGTTAATGAAGAAGTAAGGAGAATGTCAGGAGAGACGTAAAACCCGTAGTGACATGGCCCAAGTGCTCGCCTATGTGATTGTTTTGGGCCTACCCCAAAGATGCTCAGCAGCACATGTGGGCCAGGCCCGGGGGCTCCTGTCGGTACAAACAACATTTTCATTTGTTGCCCGAACTTACACACAGACGAACCGGCATCGTTTGTTCAGCTTCAACACCCAAGCCAAGGCCAAGCCAGAGAAGCAGCTCTTAGTGAGATCAAAGAGCCGATCAAGAAGACCAAGACAACCAAGGCAGAAAAATATCACCTTGGGAAGGCCTCCCTTGCTGGGCAGGAGAGCCTGGCCGGTTCGAGATCGTCTCAGGGGCAAGTCCAAGATTTCCCCGGCAAGCTTGCCGGGTCCGCCAGGGGCGGGATCCCCGCCAAGACACCACCGCTCCACCGCACAACGACGCAAGTCACTTATCAGTGCAGTGTCGAGCCCCCAAGTGATTAAGTGGCCTCTGCTAAGCACGTGGCTGCCCGTTGGAAGACAAGATTTATCCAAGTGAGACACATCCAGAGGCGTGTCGAGATAATAAGCAAGAGATGATTAAGCGGCTCGGCAGGCCTGTCGGACTTCGCTCTCAGCATGACACCTAGCAGTGCATTTAATGCACTTTGTCCTAACTGCCAGAGTTAGGTATGATAACACTGTTGGCTATCTAATCAGTAGATAAAGACTGTTTTTCCATTGTGGTTACCCCTTAAGCTATAAAAGGAGGTCCAAGGCGACCTAGCAAAGGATTCGGACCTTCACACACTTGTACGTGCGTAGCTGCTCTCCCCGAGGCACCCTTGTCGGGCTTGAGTGTTGCATGCTCATTGTGTTCTTCCACTCAATCGACCAAAGTAGGAGTAGGGTTTTACGCTACCCAGTGGCCCGAACCTGGGTAAAAACCACCAGTGTCACCACCGTCGTGTTGTTCCATGGCTTCTGCTCTTTGTGCAACGTGATCTCGCCCTTGCCGAACCACAAGGGGCTCATGGCCCCATTGGTGATCGTGATCCCCACGACACGAGGCATCCTCAAGCTTAGTTGCTTGGTTCTCCTTGAATATTAACTTGGGATGCCATGGGGCATTGCCAAGCTTAGGCTCTTTTCACTCCTTATTCCTTCATCCATCGCGATCTCACCCAAAACTAGAAAACTTCAATCACACAAAACTTAACAAAACCTGCATTATATCTACTGTATTCTAACTTTGCCATGGCTTATACCCCCCGATACAATCCATAGATTCATCAAAATAAGCACACAATGCAAAGAAAATAGAATCTGTCAAAAACAGAACAGTCTGTAAAGTTGCGAATTGTTATCATACTTCTGTAACTCCAAATATCCTGAACAATTATCACAGCAGAGGCAATTTGTATATCAATCTTGTGTAAAAAATTCAGAATTTTTCGTCGCTTATGTGAATGTAAACAATTATGTTACTCGACTCAAAAGTTTCTGTTTTTCAACAGGATCAAATCAACTATCACCAAAGCTATCCCAAAGGATTTACTTGGCACAAATACTAATTAAAACATAAAAAACACAATCATAACATAGGCATAATTGTGCAAACACTCCAGAACAGAAAGAAAAATGCAAAAGTAAATTTTATACATTGGGTTGCCACCCAACAAGCGCTATCGTTTTATGCCCCTAGGTAGGCATTGATAATTTTGATGATGCTCGCATGAAAGACAAGAATTGAAACACAAAGAGAGTATCATAATACATGTGACAAACACATTTAAGTCTAACATACTTCCATTGCATAGGGATTTTATAAGAAAGCAAACTATCAAGACAAGAAATATATAGCATATGCAAGGAAGAAGAAAGAAACAATAGCAATCTCAAAATAATGAGAGGTAAATTAGTAACATGAAAATTTCTATTACCATATTTTCCTCTCTCATAATAATTACATGTAGGATCATAATAAAATTCAACAACATAGCTATCATATAAAATTTTCTCTTCATGATCTACATGCATAAAAGTTTTATAATCTACTAAGATAGTGGGATTAACATCAACTAAAGTCATGACCTCTCCAAACCCACTTTTATCAAAAATTTCATAAGATTGAACACTCTCCAAATATGTGGGATTATTTTTACCTAAAGTTAACGCTCTTCCAAACCCACTTTCAATATTATTGCAAACATTATTATCAATATCATATTCATCATGAGGCTTAAATAAATTTTCAGGATCATAAGAAGAATCACCCCAATCATGATCATTGCAATAAGTAGTGGACATAGCAAAATTAGCATCCCCAAGCTTGGGGTTTTGCATATTATTAGCACAATTGACATTAATAGAATTTATAGTAAAATCATTGCAAGCAAGCTTTTCATTCAAGGAGCTATCATGAATCACTTCATATTCTTCATCACAATTTTCATATTCACGAATCTCAAGCAAAACTTCATAAAGATAATCTAGTGCACTCAACTCACTAGCAATTGGTGCATCATGATTGAATCTTTTAAAAATATTAGCAAGTGGATGGGGATCCATATCAATAGATTTTTAGCAAGCGAAGATGCAAGCATATAGAAGGCACATGGCAACACAAGCAAACAAAAGATCAAACAAGAAAAAGGCAAACGAAAAGAAGGCAAATAAAAAGGCAAATTTTGTGAAGTGGGGGAGATGAAAACGAGAGGCAAATGGCAAATAATGTAAATTGCCAGGAGATGAGATTTGTGATTAGGAACCTGATAGATGTTGATGATGTCTCCCTGGCAACGGCGCCAGAAATTGGCAAGTTGACGGGAGAATAATTGATCCTCCCCGGCAACGGCGCCAAAAATTCCTTTTGATGTCGCTTGAAACTGCGTTGGTATTTCCCCAAAGAGGAAGGGATGATATAGTACAACTACGGTAGGTATTTTCCTCAGTTGTGAAACCAAGCTATCAATCCAGTAGGAGAAGCAAGCAACACTATGTAAACGGTACCTACACACAAAGAACAAATACTTGCAACCCGATGTGTCAATCCCTCCACGGTAAAAAGATAGATAAATTTGTGGTAGATTGGATAATTAGCTCTCGAAAAAATGCAAAATAAAATAAGTAGTAAAAAAGTGCAGCAAGTTATTTTTGGGTTTTTGGAATAATAGATCTAAAAGTAAAAGCAAATAAGAATAGATCTCAAAGCAAATATGATAAAGAATAGACCCGGGGGCCGTAGATTTCACTAGTGGCTTCTCTCGAGAAATAGCACACGGTGGGTAAAAAAATTACTGCTGGGCAATTGATAGAAGATCGAATAATTATGACGATATCCAAGGCAATGATCAATATATAGGTATCACGTCCAAGGTTAGTAGACTGACTCCTGCCTGCATCTACTACTATTATTCCACACATTGACCGCTACCCAGCATGCTTCTAGTGTATTAAGTTCATGGAGAAACCGAGTAATTTAAGAAGAACAATGACATGATGCAGACGAGGTATATTCATGTAGGAATAGCCCCCATGTTGTTAGCCTTAATAGCAATGATACATGCATGCCTTGTTGCCCTTCTGTCACTAGGAAAGAACACCGCAAGATCGAACCCATCACAAAGCACCTCTTCCCATGGCAAGCAAAAATCGATCTAGTTGGCCGAACTAAACCAAAGATTCGAAGAAGAAATACAAGGCTATAAATAATCATGCATATAAGAGATCAAAAGAAGAGTCAAATAATATCCATGGATATGGATCTGATCATAAACTAAAAGTTCATCGGATCCCAACAAACACACCACAAAAAGAGTTACATCAAATAGATCTCCAAGAGACCATTATATTGAGAATCAAAAAGAGAGAAGAAGCCATCTAGCTACTGCCTACAGACCCTTAGGTCTATGGTGGACTACTCACGCATCATCGGAGAGGCACCAGTGAGGATGGTGAACCCCTTCGTGATGGTGTTAGATTGGATCTCGTGGTTCTGGAACTTGCGGCGGCTGGTATTGTGTTTCGTCGACTCCCCTAGGGTTTCTGGAATATTTGGGAATTTATAGGGCGAAGAGGCGGTGCATGAGGTCTCCGTGGGGGGCACAACCCCCCTGGGCGCACCCTGGGGGGTTGTGCTCCCCACGGGCCTCCCCTCTAGTGCTTTCTTGGCCCACTAGGTGTCTTCTGGTCTAGAAATAATCTTCAAAAAGTTTCGCTGCATTTGGACTCCATTTGTACTAATATTCTGCGAAGTAAAAAACAAGAAAAAAATAACAACTGACACTGGGCACTATGTCAATAGGTTAGTCCCAAAAAATGATATAAAGTTGCTATAAAATGAATATAAAACAGCCAAGAATGATAATATAACAGCATGGAACAAGCAAAAATTATAGATACGTTGGAGACGTATCAGCGCAGCATGGGCGCGTGGCAGAGCGCGGACGGCGGCAGCGAGCGCGGACGTCCATCATGAAAGCTGAGCTCCTCGAGCCGATTTAGGGTTGGCGATAGGAACCAGTAGTGAAACCTGGGTTCAGCTGGTAGTTCGAACTAAACTTGCTGATAGCAAGGCGTTTGATTGGACCAAGGTGCGTGGTGAGGATGTGGGACAATGCGTCTAGGCATTGGCGCTCCCCGCTTCAGAGCTCGGCTTTGACGATGTGGTCCAGGGGGAGGAGTGCCATAGGGGGCGCCACCGCCGCGAGAGGACTGTGTTTCGCACACCAGATTTGATGGGGAGGTGGGATATGATGGTTACCAACATCTAGTCGGGGTGGCTGCTGATGAAGTCCACGCTCGCCGGAGGCTCTTGTGGTTCTGGCTCGACCTGCCCCCGCTTGTTGGCTGGCTCATCCTCCATCTCGCAGTAGGCGGCGATCCTCGGCAGCGGTGCTTGTAGATGAGAATGGAGGACTGTTCTACGTACCTTCCCGAGGCGGCCAAAATCAAAAGTCCAAAACCAACAATAAATTGGCAGTGCTCACGGCTTGCTTCCCGGCACGGTGAGTGTCCACGGTGGACTGCTCTCAGTCGTCCTGTCTAATCAAACAGCTAACCGCGATAGTAAATGGTTAGTTGAACACCCACAGTTGGAATAACACGACCGTTTGCGATAATAATGTCGTGGCTATTTGTTAAAAAATGCCTAGGAAAATCAATGTATAAAAAGGCAAAATGAACCCTGAATAATTTCATATTTTTAGCACGACACTCCTATAGTTGCATGTTGCCTTTGTAAAATAAATCAAGGTAGGAAGAGACAACGTATGTCATTTTCCACACAGATCAGGTGACCAAGTTCCCTGTCGGAACCATGAGGCTTCTTGAGAGAAGCTCCGGTTTGTATGAAAGAAAATATGGGTCAAACCCGAGTTGAAAAGGGCAAAAATATCGAACTCCAACTTACAAAAGGTGCAAAAGCCTGAGGATCAATTATTCATCAGGTTTACACAAAATCCAGATTGAACGGGACAATAACATCTAACTCAACCAAAGTTTTTGGTAGTCACAATCAAATGGATTCGTCTGATGCATAAAATCAAGATCCTGGGCAAGAAAATCTACTGGTACATGAAGACAAGTTGTTGTAAATAGAAGCCGAGCATGTGTAGAAGCCCTTTTGTCCACCTAAAACTTCTTTTTATGTTGTTCAACGTGTCCATCCGTGAGAAAGTTTTTGTTAAAAACCTTAATCCTCACGGACAATAGTACCCTCGCATTCAATAGGAAGAATGTGACAAAGCTAGTGTTTGCATGGTTGGATCCATATCCTTCCAACGTTATTGTCCTCAAACGAATGTCATGAGAACTAAGAAAATCCTGGTGCTTCTTAGGCCATCAATTGGTTATACCTTTTTGTCCATGTACTTTTGCCTAAATAGACATGAAGACTGAAAACAGTTAATGTCTAAAAAAAAGAGTATGTCGAAAGAGCGATAGCTGAACGATTAATTCTGGTAAATTATATATGGACTTTCAATGTGCTTGAAATCATCACCTCTACATACAAATTCTCCAGACGTGGAAAGCATCGCAGCAAGCCGATAATCATGTTCAGATCAAAACACCACATACTGATATGTAAGGTCAAGACAGAATCCAGCACCATTGATAGGGAATCCATGGACAAACTCTTCATTGAGCATAGAACATAATATTAGTACCAAAACTGTACTCCAAGATGATATCAAACTTATGCGCACAAATGAAAACTGCAGCTTATGATTACAAAAGTGTTGATGATATAAAACTTATGCGCACAAATAAAAAATGTAGCTTATGTTTACAAAAGTGTTGATGATAATATATAGTACCTGAATAAGTGTGGAGCCAACCACCATCTTGTAACCTTTAAACGGATCATGAATTACACCCAAAGTCTCCTGTTTAGGCGTAGAGACCACAATTATTTGTGAAGGTGCATAACGATAATCAACGAGCAACCTTTGGAGTGAAGGGGCATCTTTGATGATGAGCTCCTCTCCTTTAAACCAAAATCTAATACTTACAAGGTGAGGTGACTTTATTTGGAGACAACGGATACATATTTCTTTTCCAAAAACATGCAGCAAGCGCTCCAGGGCAGGGCATCAGGAGTGGATGATGCTGTGCAGTGATGCCTCCGACAGTTCGACCACCACAAGCAAGAGTTTTCTAGAAGTGGGAGTCAAAGCATTTGTACCAGATTGTCTGCTAGATGGCACCGGGCCAAGCTGGCGGTGTGGAGAGAGGAGGAAAATCATGGGATGGACATCGGTGGTGAGGGCATAGCTACAACGCTTGGTGGAAAGCTATTTGCGTACTAATGGTAGAACTCAAGATGCTGGACTTTTTCGAATTGATGGGATTGTCGATGCAACAAACCCTGGTGTATGTTACCCAGACTGTACATAGGCTCAAGGGCAAGGATACAACAACAAGACAAGGCCAAGCAGGAGAGATAGCTCTTTGAGAAATCAAAGGGCGGATCAAGAAGACCAAGGCAAGCCGAAGGAGCAAGATATCACTAAGGGAAAAACCACCCTTACTGGGTAGGCGAGCCTGGTCAGGTTGAGGCCACCCCAAGGACAAGTCCCAAGACCTCCCCGGCAAGGGTTGTCGGGGTGTTGACGTCCTGCTTCCCTGCCAAGGCTCCACCGCTCCACCTCATAGCGACACAAGTCACTTATCAGTGCGGTGTCGAGCCCCCAAGTGGTTAAGTGGCTATCATTTGGCACGTGGCTGCCATTTTTGTGGAAGGTCACACCTAAATGACACCCGTCCAGGGGCGTGTCACACAGGTAGACGAGAAAGAGGTTGAATGGCGCGACAAGGATTGCCGGGCTACATCCACGATGTGACACTAAGCGGTGCATGTAATGCACCTTGTCCTGACTGTAGAGTTAGGTATGATAGCGTTGTGGCTATCTAATCACTGTATAATGACCGTTTTGCCATTGTGGTAACCTCTTAACCTATAAAACAAGGGCTGAGGCAACCTTAGAAAGGATTCGGACCCTTGTACACTCATACACGTGTAGCTACTCTCCCTGAGGCGACCTTGCCAGGCTTGAGCATTGCGCGTTCGTCATGGTCCTCCATCCAATCCACCAAAGCAGGAGTAGGGTTTTACGCCTCGCGACGGCTCGAACCTGGGTAAAAACCACCCGCGTCACCACTGCCATGCTGCTCTATGGCCTCCGCTCTTTGTGCAACGTGCCCTTCCCCCTTGTTGAACCACAAGGGGCCGATGGCCCCATAGGTGATCGTGTTGAACCACGACATCTTTGGTGCGCCAGGTAGGGGGAAGCGCTTGTGCGAACCCGAGGACGTAAACAGCGCGTCAATCATCATCACCATCTTCTTCATCGACGGCTTCATCAACCATGGTGCCCAAGAAAAAGTCTGGCATAGCGGCCTGACCCTTCCAACTCGAAGGCCCCCTCGCATGCAGCCGCTAATCCCCTGGGAGCTGCGGTGGTGTTGGGGGACGCGGATGCGGCAGGGAACGTGACCTGCGCGGGCGGGGCCATCACCATTCCCCCTGTGGCCAAGGTGGGAGCAGGAGGCACCGGAGGAGGACAGCATCAGCAACACCCTAGCGGCCACGCTCCACAAGGTGCGGGTGGGGAGAATATTCAATCAGCACCTCTCCATCTCACTAGAGGACACAGCCACAGCGATGGTGCCACTCCGGCGTGAATCGCAACCCCCTAGCTGCCCCTGCTCCGGGCGTGGCTACGGGGCACACGCCTTCCCCACGGAAAGGTGATCAAGACGAAGCGCCGAATGGGGTCGTCAACCCCCAAGCGCATCCTTCTCATCGTCATGCCGCCCTTGCGACTGACTCGCGATGACGAGAACGCGACGCCGCCACTACCGCTTCCGTCAGAAGCCGGGTGACGTCGTGATCTGCGTCGTCGTCCATGCCAAGCACTGCTTCGGAAGCCATGGCGCGAGCCCAGCTCCCGTTGAGATTCCCACCAGCGGCCGATCAAATGGATGAATGGAGAGCCACCATTCAAAGTTTGATTGGTTTTGTTCAGGCGGGGGGATCACAGCGAGCGGGATTGCCACGGCATTTGCAGGCAGCGATAACGGCCCGCGCCGCTCACCATGCCGAAGGGGCCAATCCTACGGTGCAGTCCTCCCCACAGCAGCCAGTGCAGTGGCTGCAGCCAGAGCGATGCGACCAAGAACCCGACGAGGTGTCGATGGCTTCATCTGATCCTCGAGCCCGTCGAGATCAGCGGCAGGTCCTGGAAGACAGGCGGAGGGAAGACGTGCGCGTCACCATAGAACAGCGCCGAGAAACCCACGGCCAGTCTGACAGGCGCAATGGCCCCGAGCTCGACGAGCCTATGCCCAGTGGAGATGGATACCTGCCTTTCGAGGTTGGGTGTCCTGCCTTCATTCGCGAGCTGTGACAAGTCTGTTGGCCATCTGCCCGTACGTTCAAGCTAGAGATACCAGAAAAATATGATGGAAGACAGAACCCGACAGAGTTCTTGAGCATCTACACCATCGTTGTTCAAGCCACCGGAGGAAGATATGAAAATGTATCTGCCAACTACTTCCCTTTGGCGCTCAAGCCAAATGTGAGGTCGTGGCTGATGCACTTGCCAGAAAACTCCATCTCGACTTGGGCTGACCTGTGCCACTAGTTTGTTGGTGCCTTCACGGGCGGCCATCAAGAGCCAGGGCGGCCCAGTGATTTGCAGCTCCTTCCCTAAAAGGAAGGGGAGAGTTTTCGGAAGTACATGCGGAGGTTCGGCCGGGTGCACAGGAACATTCCAGATATCCACCCGGCAGCTGTGATTGCCGCGTTCCAGTCCAGCGTGCGCAACCACAGGATACGTTCCAAGATGAACGTCCGGTTGCCCAAGACTATGAATGAGCTTTAAACCTTGGCAGATAAGTTTTCCCGTACGGAAGAGGGGGAGCAACTCCCCGGAGAAGAGGATGGCGTCGACGTTGACTCAGAAGATGACGACGATGTGCCAACCAGAAGAAGAAGAACAAGAAATGGAACAAGAAGCGAAGGAGAAAGCAGTGCTGGCTGTCGAGGGATCAGGTACTCCTAGTACCAGCAAGAAGGCCAAGGCCGAAGCCCCCGGCAAGGAAGTTGACGCGTGCATCGACTGCCGGGAAGTTGCGGCGGCCGAGAAGATTGGGAAGGCTGACGGGCCGTACTGCAAGATCCATCGAACCAAGGGCCATGATCTCCAAGAGTGTCATCAAGTTGAGCAACTCGTCAAGAAGCAGAAAGCTGAGTACGAGAAGCATAACAAGGGGAGAGACCAAGATGGCATTGGCGGGAAGGGCCGAGGCGGCCGAGGAGGCCGCCCCGACAAGGTCCCTCAACATGAAGGGAAACCTGCTAAAGGCCATAAGAAGAAGGAATGCGGTGACAAAAGCGATGAATGGGATGAAGAGGAAACCAGCGAGCAAGAGTTTCAGAAAGCCACTGATGCCCTTTGCATTGACGGGGGCGCATCTTTGCACTCCTCTCACCGCCAGCTGAAACAATGGGCACGTGAGGTCAATGCTGTGGAACCAGCGGTAGATTCACGGAAACCACTCAAATGGTCTCGCACGCCCATCATCTTTGACGAAGAGGATCACCCTGACCGCACCACCGCGGTATGGTGCTTGCCATTGTTGGTATCACCAACAATCCGCAACCTCAAGGTCACAAAGATGTTGGATGACGGCGGGGCCGGGTTGAATCTGATTTCCCCTAAGGCGATCAGCAAGCTGCAGATAATAGATGAAGAGCTCAAGGTTACTGGCACGTTTCAAGGAATCAACCACGGCAGGAGTCGTCCAAAGGGGAAGATCATGCTGCCAGTGACATTTGGAGGAGAATTGAACTATCAGACTAAGAAGATTGTGTTCGATGTGGTCGAGCTTCCATTGCCATACAATGGGATACTTGGGCGACCTGCCCTGGCAACAGAATTCATGGCGGCATCCCACTATGCCTACAACACCCTGAAGAGACCATGACCAATGGGCATTATTTCTATCCCATCGGACAAGGAGGACACAATTATATGCGTGGACAAGATGTACCGGGATGCGGTTGCTGCCGAGGCTGCGGAAGCTGCAAGACCTGCCAAGGAAAAAAAACAAGGGAGAATAGCTAGCAAGGATACTGGCAAGGAATCTGGGAAGCGCGCCTCTCTGGAGTACGCTGCACCTGTCGATGATTTGCCGGAGAGTTCCACCAGCAACAGATCCAAGGTTGCTGCACGCACTGTGAAGAAGGTCCCGGCAGGGCTGGTTGGCGCTGATGGTACATTTACTATCAGCTCCACCCTTGACGACAAATAGAAAAGCGCGCTTGTTGACTTCCTGCGGGTGCATGTCGATGTGTTTGCTTGGCAACCATCTGACATCCCCGGTGCTCCCAGGGAGGTAATCGAGCACCACCTTGCTGCCTACCCTCATGCCCGGCCCGTCAACTAGAAGGTCCGGAAGCAAGCCTTGGAGCGGCAACAGTTCATTGCCGAAGAGATCAAGAAACTTGAGGCAGCTGGTTTGGTCAGAGGAGTATTACACCCAACATGGTTGGCAAATCCAGTGGTAGTGTGCAAGGCGAATGGGAAATGGAGGCTTTCCATAGATTTCACAGATCTGAACAAAGCATGCCCGAAGGACACATTCCCCTTGCCGCGCATCGACCAGATCATGGATTCCACCTCCGCGTGTGATCTACTTTCCTTCTTGGATGCCTACTCCGGGTAGCACCAGATATTCATGTCCAAGAAAGACTAGGAGAAGACAGCGTTCATAACCCCATGTGGCACGTACTACTTCGTACGGATGCCATTTGGGTTAAAGAGCGCTGGGTCCACTTTTGCAAGAGTAGTGCAAATGGGGTTTGAGTCTTAGCTACACAGGAATATTGAAGCTTACATGGATGACATAGTGGTCAAGACCAAGGACAGATCAACGCTCATTCAGGACTTGGAAGACACCTTTGCAAACCTGTGCAAGATCAACTTGAAGCTAAACCCAAAGAAGTGCGTATTTGGTGTTCCCTCCAGCAAGCTACTTGGCTTCTTTGTATCTCACCGGGGGATAGAGGCCAACCCCAACAAGATCAGAGTGATTGAGCAAATTCAAGCACCCAAGACAGTCAAGGACGTGAGGCATTTAACTAGATGTGTTGCCGCGTTGAGTAGGTTACTTTCCAAGTCTGCCGAGCGCTCCCTACCATTCTTCAAAATTTTGAAGAAGGCAGGGCCCATGAAGTGGACCTCGGAGGTAGAAGCAGTGCTGCAGGACTTAAAAACCTACCTTTCCTCTGTTCCCACCCTGGTGGCTCATAAACCACAATAGCCGTTGCTGCTGTATCTAGCAGCAACCAATCAAGTGGTTAGTGCAGCACAGGTGGCACAACGGGAAGTGGAGGAAGGATCGGCTGTGACTACTGTCCTCTCTGGAGAAGGAAGTGAACCAGTCACGACAAGGTTGAGTGCAGAGCAAGAGAAGGAAGAGCGGAGAAGCGAAGGCAGTGCCAAGACTGCTGCAAGGAAGATGGTGGTGCAGCGGCCAGTTTACTTTGTCACTCCCTGTTGCAGGGGGCTAGGTCAAGGTACTCTGGCGTACAAAAGTTGATCTTTGGCCTCGTCATGGCCTCAAGGAAGCTATACCACTACTTCCAAGCCCACGAGATCACAGTTGTCACCCGATTCCCTTTGCAACACATACTGAGGAACTCGGAGGCCACTGGCAGAATAGTGGAATGGGCTTTGGAGTTATCAAGCTTTGGTTTGAAGTTTGAGAGCACATCAACCATTCAGAGCAGAGCACTGGCAGAGTTTATTGCGGAGTGGACGACTACCCCGGACGAAGAGGCATTGGAAACAGTTATCCCCGGCAAGGAAGCACCCCAAGAATGGATCATGTACTTTGATGGTGCCTTCTCACTTCAAGGTGGAGGAGCTGGCGTGCTCCTTGTTGCACCCAATGGAGAGCACCTCAAGTATGTGGTCCAAATGCATTTCCCCCGGGAGAAGGCAACCAACAAAACTTCAGAATATGAAGGACTCCTTGCCGGGCTCAGAATCGCGACAGAGTTGGGGATTAAGAAGTTGATCATTCGAGGAGACTCGCAGCTCATGGAGAGGCAAGTCAACAAGGATTATCAGAGTCCATTAATGGAGGCATATGTGGAGGAAGTGAGAAAGCTGGAGGAGCGCTTTGACGGATTGCAAACAGAGCACGTGCCGCGTGCGGAAAACAGCATTGCTTATCATCTATCGAAGTGCGCTGTGCAAAAGCTCCCTCTGGAACCAGGGACTTTTGTTCTTCACCTGACTTAAACCTCCGTATCCCCGGCAACAATGGCCAGAAAGAGGAGGAAACTGGACTTCGGCAAGCCTCTTCCGGCAGGGCTTCCCGAAGCCCCCAGCAGAGAAGTTGGTGGGAACAACTCCACTTCGCTTGGCGAGCAGCACCCTCCCGCCGAACTACCAGTCCTAGCGGTTGGGGCATGCGCTCCCACGAATGAGGAGGTGCCGTTGATCCTTGTTGTCGAGCCTCAAGCTCCAACTTGGGCATGACACATAGTCCATTACCTCCAAACAGGAGAACTTCCCGAAGAGCAAGGAGAAGCTGAAAGAGTAGCCCAGAGGGCCAGTATGAATCAGTTCGTCGATGAAGCACTATACAGAAGGAGACCCAACGGTGTGAAATTGAAGTGCATTTGCCAGGAAGAGGGGAAGGAACTGTTGGCAGAGATACACAAAGGCATGTGTGGCTCCCATATTGGATTAAGAGCCTTGGTTGGAAAAGCTTTCTGGCAAGGTTACTACTGGACCACGGCCCTCCAAGATGCGATTGAGCTAGTCACCAGATGTGAAGCCTGCTAGTTCCACTCCAAGAATATCCATCAACCTGCTCAAGCTCTCCAGACGATTCCTTTGTCATGGCCATTTTTAGTCTGGGGGCTCGACATCTTGGGCCCCTTCCCCCGTGCTACTGAGGGCTTTGAATTCTTGTACATTGCCATCGACCAGTTTACAAAGTGGCCAAAAATGGAGCCCATGAGGAAGGTAACCGCTCAGTAAACTATCAAGTTCTTAAAAGGATTGATGTGCCGCTTCGGGGTACCTTCCGGAGTCATCACTGACAACGGCACCAAATTCACAAGCCACGCCTTCATGCAATACGTTCAAGCCCTCGGAAGCAAGGTCTCATTTGCCTCTATTGCCCATCCCAGAAGCAACGGACAAGCTGAGAGGGCGAACACTTAAGTGCTGCGAGGACTCACGACAAGAACATTTGATAGGCTGCAGAAGTGCAGAAGGCGCTGGATTGATGAGCTGCCGGTGGTTCTTTGGTCCCTCTGTTAGACACCAAATCGAGCTACCAGCCAGACTCCCTTCTCCCAAGTCTATGGGGCAGAAGCAGTGATCCCCACAGAACTCGTATATGGGTCACCTAAAGTATTTTCCTATGATGAAGTAGAGCAAGAGCAGCACCGGCATGACAATGCCGTGCTCCTTGAGGAGAATCGTCTCCGGGCTGCTACGCGTGCTGCACGCTATTAGCAAGCCCTGTGTCGCTATCACAGTCACAGGGTTCATGCCTGGAGCCTTGAGGAAGGCGACCTTGTCCTTAGGCGTGCTCAGTTCGCCAAGGGTGCAAACAAGTTGACGCCAAAGTGGGAAGGCCCTTACTAGGTAGTACGAGTCTCCAGACCCGGCGCAGTTCGTCTGGAGATCGAAGATGGCATTCAATTGCGAAACTCATGGAACATTGAGCATCTTCGTAAGTTCTACCCGTAAGGCGTGGCTATCGGGCCCTGCCCGGCAGCCACCCTTTTGTATAAGCCTTGCCGATGCTCCATGTAACCCTTTGTACAAAACCAGGTGCAGACCCTGAGCAACTGATAAATAAAGGAAGCGCTGGGGCCCTAAAAAAATTGCATGCATGCATAGCGTAACATGAGCATGGCATGGTCATGTAGATAAGATCATATGTAGCTTTGTTTTCCTCTGCACTAAACTGCAGGGCTCTTGCCGCGGACTCGGTCCCGAGAAGAAGAAATGGAAACAAGCCTACATACCAGTCCCCGACAAGCCAAACAGATAAGTTCTTTCTTATCCATACATGTTTTGTAAGAAGAAACTTGTGCATATAGAAACCTCGTCACCTTCGAAGCATGGGTGCTCCCATCCTTTGACCCGAATGTTGCTTCGGTCAAGGTGGTTGTAGTGGCCTTTGACAGAGAAGGTTCAACGGGGGGCTGGTCCTTTTCATAGTTTCAATCCCGGCAGGCAAAGCTCCGCGGCAACAAACGAAAGGCAACAGCAGCCCTTGCCGGAGAAAACTTGTTTACTTAAACGTATATAGGCATTCCACCTCTGCATGGACGTATTACATGCACAAGTACCCAGCAAGGCTTGTCTTTTTCATTGATATGCAGATAAACAAGTACAGATCTTACAGAGCACAAACATGGATAAAGAAGATTACATATTTAAGACTAAAGTTTGGCAAGTGCCTCCTTATTTTAGACTAAAAAAAGATAAGTGCCCCATAATCCCTTTCTTGTCCTTCTCCTAGGAACTACAATGGGAGGCAAAGAGGGCAAAAGGAGTGCCTGGGCAGAAGCACAGCCTAACCCCGTCAAGGCCCACATGGAGCATCCTGACAAGATTGAGAGCGCGCGGGCAAAGGTGATGGATGGGGAGAGCGACTAGGCGACGCGCTGGTCACCGCCACCAGGGCAAGCAGGACACGGGTCCTGAACAGTCGGGGGAGGTGCGATCAGAGCACCGCCTCGTCCTCCTCGACCCCGAGCGCCGCGGTGACCATGTCCCCATCCTGTCCCGCCTCCCCTCACTAGGGCCTCCTCTCCCGCGTCCCCAATAGGAGGAGGCAGGTGCTGTCGAGCAGAAGCCCTCGTCGCCGCTACTGGGGTGCCACTACGCCCTCTCCCCCTCACCATGATGGAAGAACAATGCCAGAAGGAAGGAGGAAGAGATAGGTGTGAGCCAGCACCTCGCCCACGTCCCCTTTTATAGGCAAACAGGGCCGGGGGCTGGCTCCTCACCCAGGGGGCAACCACCCTGCTTGGCCAATCTGACTCCTCTGTGCCACCAACGGCTCGTGGAATCAGAGCCGACCCGCTGCACCAATCCGTGGCGCCTGGCTTTCTGCCATGGCACACATTTCCGCATCCTCTACGTCCGCCACCAACCCTGCACAATGCATGCAGCATACATGGTGAAAGCGCTAGGAGCGGAGAAAGCTAGTGGGATGGTAGTTATCGCTCCATGAACGTGGGACATGGGTAGCCCACGGATGGTGGCTTAAAACTCCCCCATGACGTCTTGCGCGACACGGGGAAAAACCGAAAACTGACTCAAGCATAGGTTAATGAAGAAGCAAAGAAAATCTCAAGGAATGAGCTACCACAAACCCTTCGTCTGTGTACTAGATAGGGCCTACCCCAACGACGCTCGGCAGCGTGTTCGGGCCAGGCCCGAGGGCTCCTGTCGGTGCAATAAACCATGGTGTATGTTACCCAGACTGTACATAGGCTCAAGGGCAAGGATACACCAACAAGACAAGGCCATGCAGGAGAGATAGCTCTTTGAGAAATCAAAGAGCGGATCAAGAAGGCCAAGACAAGCCGAAGGACCAAGATATCACTAAGGGAAAAACCTCCCTTACGAGGCAGGCAAGCCTGGTCAGGTCGAGGCCAACCCAAGGGCATGTCCCAAGACCTCCCCGGCAAGGGTTGCCGGGGCGCTGACGGCCAGCTTCCCCGCCAAGGCTCCACCGCTCCACCTCACAGCGATGCAAGTCACTTATCGGTGCGATGTCGAGCCCCCAAGTGGTTAAGTGGCTATCATTTGGCACGTGGCAGCCATTTCTAAGAAAGATCACCCCTAAATGACACCCGTCCAGGGGCGTGTCATGCAGGGCAGACGAGAAAGTGGTTTAATGGCGCGGCAAGGCTTGCCGGGCTACATCCATGATGTGACACTAAGCGGTGCATTTAATGCACCTTTCCCTGTCTACAGAGTTAGGTATGATAGCGCTGTGGCTATCTAATCACTAGATAATGACCATTTTGCCATTTTTGTAACCCCTTGACCTATAAAAGGAGGGCCGAGGCAATCTTAGAAAGGATTCGGACCCTTGTACACTCTTACGCGCGTAGCTGCTTTCCCCGAGGTGACTTTGCCGGGCTTGAGCACTGCGCATTCGTCACGGTCCTCCATCCAATCCACCAAAGCAGGAGTAGGGTTTTAATCCTAGCGGCGGCAAAAACCTGGGTAAAAACCACCCGCGTCACCACTGTCATGCTGCTGTACGGCCTTCTCTCTTTGTACAATGTGCCCTTCCCCCTTGCCGAACCACAAGGGGCTGATGCCCCATAGGTGATCGTGTTGAACCACGACAGGGATGTCAGCCAGGCATCCACCGCGCAGGGTATGTGCAGCAGGCAGCATGCCGGGATGCATAGGCATTGAACGGAGCCTTGGTGGGAGGAGATGATGGCTCCGTGGAGTTTAAAATCATGAACGACAGATAGCTGGTGACAGTGGAGATTAAGAGGCACGGTGCGGCACAGAGTGCACCACCGAGATGCAAGGACCTGTGTGCGGCAGCCATCCTTTGTGGGGAGAAGGGAGATGATCTCCCCAAGGATGGCGTCCGGGAGATCGCTGATGCAGTCCGCCCGATATTCTATGGGTTCATCAGATCCAGGGGCGTCGCCGCTTCTACCCGCGCTGTCGGGTGCAGGATCTACAACTGTCGGCGCCGCTGGCCGGAGCCTCATCAGTGTACATACCAATCTAGGGGGGGGGGGAATTGGCACAAACATATATGTAGGACACTCAAAATCAATTCTAAAGATTTGGAAAAAATGGCACAAATATATGTAGGACAATCCAAATCAATTCTCAAGATTTATTAGCACAAACGCTAACCCTAGTCAGATTATTAGCAAAAAATTCATTTGTATAGAGTAAACAATTAGAATATTAGCAAAAAATTCATTTGTATAGAATAAACAATTAATCACTAACCATAGATACCATTCAAACAATCAATACACTACACGGATCTAACAAATCTTACTCTGATTTCATGGACTGGGTGAACATAACCATAGGATTTCTACTCCAAAAAAAGAAGGGGGGAGGGTGTCGGTGCAACAAACATGAGTGTTTGCCGCCCTGACTTATCCACAGGCGCGTTGCCACTCATACATCAAGTGCCAAGTCTCATACACAACTAAGCCAGAGAAGCCGTTCTTCATGAGATCAAGGAGAGCACTAAGAAGACCAAACGTTGGAACAAGCTACAAATATCGCAACGGAAAGCAACCAACTCCGGTAGGAACGAGCCGGCAAGTCAAGCCCCGGCAAGCCCTTTCGCATGGACTTCCCGCCAACACCAGCGCTCTGCCTGTCTGACCAGCTGGCCACTGATTAGTGAGGTGTCCAGCTTGCAGGTGCTTAAATGGAGGTACCCCATGCGTGTCAGCTTGCTGGAGGAGTAAATCACCTTTATTGACACCCGTCCTGGTGGCGTGTCATGATAAAAGGAGGTAGCTGGATAAGTGGTGCGGCAACCTTGCCGGGATTCAACCTCCACATGACACCTAGTAGTGCATTTAATGCGGTTTGTCTTATCTATCAGAGTTAGGTATGTTAGCTCTGTATCAGTCTAATCACCCCTGTAATGACCTTTTTGCAACTGTGGTGACCCCTTGTGCTATAAAAGGAGGGCCAGGGCGACATTAGAGTGGGTTCGAGTCTTTGCAACCCTCACGCATAGGTACTCATGTAGCTGCTCTCTTTCCACCAATTGTCGGGGGAGCGCGCTTCGTGTATTTGTGCTCAAACACCACCAATAAACCAAAAGTCAGGAGTAGGGTTTTACACTAGTAGAAAACAAGGCTTTGGTATAGGCCAGATAAGTGCATTAGTCCCGGTCGTGTTAGGAACCGGGACTAATGGGTGCAGCAGTCCCGGTTCATGTTGCCAGGACGCCGGCTAGGCCTCGGCAGGCACCAGTCCCGGTTCATCTGACCACTTTAGTCCCGGTTCCAGACACAAACCAGGTCTAGAGGTCCTCGGTCCTGGCGTAGCCCCTTTAGTCCCGGTTGGCGGCTGGAACCGGGACCAAAGGTCAGTCTTCTGTCCCGGTTTTGGCCACCAACTAGGACTAAAGAGATGCCTATATATATGCTCGGCCCTGCCCGCTCACTCCTTTGTTTTTTGGTCGGCCGGCGTGTGGGAGGTGTGTGATGCTCTGCTCTCACCTCCTATGCACATGAGGTGTTCGATGAAATGACTAAGCCACACTTAAGCTTTCTCCTCTCCAAGCTCGACCTCCAAGCTCCATTTTCTCCAAGATTTGTCTTGGTTTGGCGGTCCGTCCCGTCCAGTCCCCGTCCTCACCGCCGTCAATCGCCAGCGTCGATCTCATCGTCGGCATCACCATGGTGAGCCTCTTGTTCTTATCTTATTTTTAAAAGAAAAAAAATCTTACTTGTATGATTTAGATAGATACTTGTATAAATTTCTTACTTTTATTATTGTTTGTTATTATATAGTGCAATGGTTTTGGTATCCGCCCCCATCGGCCCTCGTCCGATCTATGATTTGGATGTGGTATATTATCTTTTATAACTATTTGTTTCATTTAGTGTTTATGACAATTATGCCGACCAACGTGACATAGATGTTTTTATCTAGGAGGTATGTGAACCGGAAATTCCAACCGACCCTCTTGTCGAGAGGTTAAATTTAGTTGAAAAAGAAAACAAGTATTTTAAAGAAAAATTGAAAAGAATTAAGGAGGAGAAGATGAAATTGGAGTTGCATGTTGCCGATGTCATCGATGATCACAAGATCAAGATGGATGCAATGCGCTTGAAGATTAGAAAGATTAGAAAATATGCCATTGATAATGAGGCTTGGTATCATTATGCTGTTGGGTCAATTGTTACCGTAGTTGCCATTATGATTGCATTTGTTGTTGCATTTAAATGTTTTACCTAGTTGTATGTTAGTTTCAATGTATGTTTTAATTAGATGCTCTAGAGAGCTATATGTTGTTCTATGAAAACTATGGATGAACTTTATGTATTTATTTTTTCAGTAATAACATTTGATCACTACTGTACTTTGGTTTTAATGTGATGACGAACTTGTATTAATTTGGTCACTTCACTATTCATGATGTTCTGTAATGGTTTTTGATACACTTAATTATATAATGCACGCAGATGAACCGACAATGGATGTACGGTGACCGACGCACCTCCGAGTTTATTGAGGGCCTGCATAAATTTCTCGAAGTGGCTGAGGCAAACAAGCAGAATGGTTTTATGTATTGTCCATGTACTGTCTGTGGGAATACGAAGGATCACTCTTCTTTGAAAACCCTTCACCTCCACCTTCTTGAGAAGGGTTTCATGCCACACTATAATGTTTGGACCAAGCACAGAGAAAGAGGGGTTATGATGGAAGACAACGAAGAAGAAGACGATGATGACAACTATCCCCTTGAATACAGTGATACTACAACGGGGGAAGCTGAAGATCAAGAGGAAATAGACGATGTGCCTGATGATGATTTTCGCCGGGTCATTATTGATGCACAGAGAGAATGCCAAAATGAAAGGGAGAAGTTGAAGTTCGATTGCATGTTAGAGGATCACAAAAAAGGGTTCTACCCAAATTGCGAAGATGACAACACAAAGCTTGGTGCCACACTAGAATTGCTGCAATGGAAGGCAGACAATTGTGTATCTGACAACGGATTTGGGAAGCTACTGAAAATAATGAAGAAGAAGCTTCCAAAGGATAACGAATTGCCCGACACTACATACGAAGCAAAGAAGGTTCTATGCCCTCTAGGATTGGAGGTGCAGAAGATACATGCATGCCCTAATGACTGCATCCTCTACCGTGGTGAGTACGAGGATTTGAACGCATGCCCGGTATGCGGTGCATTATGGTATAAGATCAGACGAGATGACCCTGGTGATGTTAAGGGCGAGCGCCCCAGGAAGAGGGTTCCTGCCAAGGTGATGTGGTATTATCCTATAATATCACAGTTGAAAGGTTTGTTTAGAAACAAAGAGCATGCCAAGTTGACACGATGGCACAAAGAAGACTGTAAGAAAGACGAGAAGTTGAGAGCACCCGCTGATGGGTCGCAGTGGAGAAAAATCGAGAGAAAGTGGGGGGACTTTGCAGGTGACGCAAGGAACGTATGGTTTGGTTTAAGTGCAGATGGCATTAATCCTTTAGGATAGCAGAGCAGCAATCATAACACCTGGCCCGTGACTCTATGTATCTATAACCTTCCTCCTTGGTTGTGCATGAAGCGGAAGTTCATTATGATGCCAGTGCTCATCCAAGGCCTTAAGCAACCTGGCAACGACATTGATGTGTACCTAAGGCCATTAGTTGAAGAACTTTTACAGCTGTGGTATGGAAAAGGTGTACGTGTGTGGGATGAGCACAAACAACATGAATTTGACCTACATGCGTTGCTGTTTGTAACCATCAATGATTGGCCTGCTCTTAGTAACCTTCCAGGACAGACAAACAAGGGATACCACGCATGCATGCACTATTTAGATGATACCGAAAGTATATATTTGGACAAATGCAGGAAGAATGTGTACCTGGGACATCGTCGATTTCTTCCGACCAACCATCTCTTAAGAAAGAAAGGCAAGCATTTCAAAGGTGAGGCACATCACCGAAAGAAGGCCGTCCTCCGTACTGGTGATGACATACTTGATATGGTCAAGGATTTAGAAGTAATCTATGGAAAGGGTCCTGGCAGACAATCTGTTCCGAATGACGCTGAGGGACGCGCACCCATGTGGAAGAAGAAATATATATTTTGGGACCTACCCTATTGGAAAGACCTAGAGGTCCGCTCTGCAATCGATGTGATGCACGTGATGAAGAATCTTTGCGTGAACCTGCTAGGCTTCTTGGGCATGTATGGGAAGACAAAAGATACACCAGAGGCACGGGAGGACCAGCAACATGTGCACCAAAAAGATGGCATGCATCCAAAGCAGTATCAAGGTCCTGCCAGCTACGCTCTTACCAAAGAAGAGAAGGAAATCTTCTTTGAATGCCTGCTCAGTATGAAGGTCCCGTCTGGCTTCTCGTCGAATATAAAGGGAATAATAAATATGACAGAGAAAAAGTTCCAGAACCTAAAGTCTCATGACTGCCACGTGATTATGACGCAACTGCTTTCGGTTGCATTGAGGGGCTTCTACCAGAAAATGTTCGATTAGCCATTATGAAGCTATGTGCATTCCTCAATGCAATCTCTCAGAAGGTAATCGATCCAGAAATCCTACCAAGGTTAAAGAATGATTTGGTGCAATGTGTTGTCAGTGTCGAGTTGGTGTTCCCACGATCCTTCTTCATTATCATGACGCACGTCCTAATTCATCTAGTCGATGAGATTGCCATTCTGGGTCCTGTATTTCTACACAATATGTTCCCCTTTGAGTGGTTCATGGGAGTCTTAAAGAAATATGTTTGTAACCGTGCTAGGCCAGAAGGAAGCATCTCCATGGGCCATCAAACAGAGGATCCAGGCAGAAGGCCGGAGCATCGAGTGCAAGATGGCGCAGAGGCAGCAGCCATGGGGGCTGCCAAGGTTGACTTTATTCCTGACCTTAAGCCGATTGGTCTCCCTCAATCGCCGTATGAGGGGAGACTGACTGGAAAAGGCACGCTAGGAGCGGATTCAATAATATGTAGGGACGGGCATTCTTGGGCTCAAGCACACTACACAGTTCTACAGAATTCTACCTTGGTGACCCCGTATGTCAATGAACACAAGAATATTCTGCGCTCCAAACACCCGGAGCAGTCTGACGACTGGATTACCTGTGAACACATCAGGACTTTCGGCAGTTGGTTGCAAACACATCTCATGGGTAACTACATTGTTGGAGATGAGCTGTACTCGTTGGCCAGGACACCATCTTTGACTTTATTTACTTACCAAGGGTACGAGATAAATGGGAATACATTTTACACGATCGCCCAAGATCAAAAGAGCACCAACCAAAACAGTGGTGTCCACTTTGATGTAGCAACCAATAGGGGAAAGGACACATATTATGGTTACATAGTGGACATATGGGAACTTTACTATGGACATGATTTTAAGGTCCCTTTGTTTCGGTTTAGATGGGTCAAACTGTCAGGAGGTGGGGTATAGGTAGACCCACAGTATGGAATGACAACAGTGTATCTCAACAATCTTGGGTACACAGACGAACCATTCATCCTAGCCAATGATGTGGCACAGGGTTTCTATGTGAAGGACATGTCTACCAAACCAAGAAAAAGAAAAGATAAGGAAGCGAATACATCATACGATGAGCCAAAGCACCACATAGTTCTTTCAGGAAAAAGAGACATCATGGGAGTGGAGGGCAAGTCAGACATGTCTGAAGATTATGAAAAGTTTCATGAAATTCCTCCCTTCAAAGTGAAGGCTGACCGAGCACCCTGTTAAACGATGAAGGTTATCCATGGTTACGACGCAATAAGCAAGGGACACACAAGAAGAAAAAGTAAAGACTTTCTCTCCACAACTATTATGATGATGGCTTTGATCTAGAATATCACTACAGTTACATGTCAAGAAATGAAATCCCTTTTGTAATAGATGAGTTTTCGACCGAAACCCTAATACTTCGAAAGAGATTGTCCAGTTTGTACACGACGTGCATCCAGTTTTTCCCGTAACCCTCAACTTTTTAGCACATGCTATGTGGGTGAAATTATGATACCATGCCAAGTTTAAACCTTTTCATAGTTCATTTGTAGTGCTTGTCAATTTCATGGTCATTTAGCTCAAAATAAATCATTGAATGCATGAAAAATAGAAAATGAAGTCATGAAAGGGTTCAAAATTGATGATGTGGCTTTGAATGGTGCATTTTGAACACACAAAAAGTCTGGAGTTAAAATAAGTTAAAAAATGAAATCCTTTTGTAATAGATGAGTTTTCATCCAAAACCATGATACTTCGAAAGAGATTGTCTAGTTTGTACACGAAGTGCATCTAGTTTTTCCCGTAACCCTCTCAAATTTTTAGCACATGATATGTGGGTGAAATTATGACACCATGCCAAGTTTCAACCTTGTCAGAGTTCATTTGTAGTGCTTATCAATTTCTGGGTCATTTAGCTCAAAAGAAATCATTAAATGCATGAAAAATAGCAAATGAAGTCACAAAAGGGTTGAAAATTGGTGATGTGGCTTTGAATGGTGCATTTTGAACACACAAAAATTCTGGAGTTAAAAAATGTTAAAAGAATGAAATCCTTTTGTAATAGATGAGTTTTCGTCCGAAACCGTGATACTTCGAAAGAGATTGTCCAGTTTGTACACGAAGTGCATCCAGTTTTTCCCGTAACCCTCTCAACTTTTTACCACATGCTATGCGGGTGAAATTATGATACCATGCCAAGTTTCAACCTTTTCAGTTTTCATTTGTAGTGCTTGTCAATTTCAGGGTCATTTAGCTCAAAATAAATCATTAAATGCATGAAAAATAGCAAGTGAAGTCACAGAAGGGTTGAAAATTGATGATGTGGCTTTGAATGGTGCATTTTGAACACACAAAAATTCTGGAGTTAAAATAAGTTTAAAAAATGAAATCCTTTTGTAATAGATGAGTTTTCGTCCGAAACCATCATATTTCGAAAGAGATTGTCCAGTTTGTACATGAAGTGCATCTAGTTTTTCCCGTAACCCTCTCAACTTTTTAGCACATGCTATGTGGCTGAAATTATGACACCATGCCAAGTTTCAACCTTTTCATAGTACATTTGTAGTGCTTTTAAATTTCAGGGTCATTTAGCTCAAAGAATGAACTAATAGCAAAAAGGATGAACTAAAAATCTTTTATAAAACTCTAATAGCAAAAAGAATGAACTAAAAAGAATCAATTAAAATATTTTGTTATGATCAACTAAAACAAAACTATAATATTCTTCAATAGCAAAAAGAATCAACTAAAAATAGCAAAAAGAATCAACTAATGCAACTAAAATTATAAAAGTATTTTTTGTTAAAAACTTTAATAGCAAAAAGAATTTTCATAAAGTATTTTTTGTTAAAAACTTTAATAGCAAACTAAAATAACATAAAAAATAAAAAATGCTGCCTACTAGGCCACCACGGCCTGCATACGACTAGAAACCCATCTGTACATGGGCCAGGATGCAGGGCCGCGGGCCCAGCAGGCCCCACATGCACTACTAGGGAAAAACCTAGCAGTAGCACGGGTTAAATGCTTAGCAGTAGCGCGGGTGGCCGCGCTACTGATACGGCGCTACAGCTAACTCTTATTAGTAGCGCGGTTTGACCCGCGCTACTGCTATCGAGGGATAGCAGCAGCGTCGGTCTCCAACACGCGCTGCTGGTAATAGCTGTAGCGCCCTTGAACAAAGAGCGCTACTGCTAAGAACTTGCTGCTGCTAAAGCCATACCTCGCGCTACTGTTATTAGTTTCTGAATTTTTTTTCTGCTCCATATTTTGTGCTGCTAAATTTTGTTTAGGGCTTTATACAATAATCTCTAGCATATCATACACATACAAATGTAATCATAGCATATACATACAAATAGTCTCATCAAATCATGTCATCATCATAATCATCATCCAACACAAAGTGGTCTCTCGTCATCATCTCGAAAATAGTGATACAAGTCTCGAATACTTGCAACTACATCGTCATCCATCTAAACAATGATATACGCGAGAAGAGCTATCACTATAAGTGAGAGCAGAACTATGCAGTACATGAGGCAGCGGTTACGAGTCCTCTCTTGCGCTAGCGTGAACCTCAAGTAACTAGATTTTGCTTCTTGTCTGCTTTTGAAGCCTTTATGGCTGGCGCCCGAGACCCCATCCACTTGTGCCTGACACTCAGGCCACTCGTTGTACACTCCCGGAACCTTCCCTTTGTACACTACATAGCACTGCTTCTTCGCCATCAAGAATCTTGGTACCTGTTAGAGATGCATCTTCGTCAAGAGAATGTACAATCATATGCAACAAAATATACTAGAGCAACACGAAAAAGAAAGTGTTAGCAACTAGATGCAACATATAGTACGCAAACTAATTAACTAGAGGTACGCAGGTCATCGTACACAAACTAACAAAGTAGCATTACGCAAGTTCAGTAGGGACCGTGGACATCACAAAGTTTAACCGCTACAGAAAGTATACAAGTTCAACCGACACATATCATCATCATCGGCATCGTAAATCACTAGAAGTTCCATCCTTCCATATCATCAAGGATGGACCCTAGCTTCTTGAACGGCGTGAGGTCCTGACGTTGCATGCCTATGCGAGTTCGAACATCAGCTCGTGATATAGGGCCGTGGTGGAAAATCCCCTTCTCATCGACGACTTCTTTCATGATGATCGTCGCAATGTCCCTCTGGTTGCGAAAGAAGTCATCTCTAAGTTTATAATCCGCTTCTCCATGAGATTCTACCCACTTGCGGATATGGTCATCATTTTTGCTTGTCATTCAAAGCTTTTGGTGATCCCTTCTGAACTCCATCATGAGATGGAGGAGGTAGAATCCTTTGTTCTTGCTTGGTTTTGGGACATGGATGCAGTAGAAGTTAGTTTTATGCGAGAAACCCAACTTCTTGTTCCTTTGTTTCCTGATCTGCAGGTGGCCACCCCTAATGCTGAAGCCTTGGAGAGCATCATCTAGAATATTCATTATGTGGGTGTAGTCCTTCTTCTTGTAGTTTCTGGTAGGGTCAAAATACACAACGTGGGAGACTCACGGGTAAAGAACGATAAGGACGGCGTGCCCGTTGCTGCGGGAAAAAAAACAACTCAAATTATTATCCATATGAGCGAGAAGGAATGATTGAAATGTATGAAAGGGTTGTCCGGCACTGACTTACTTTGGATGATAAGGCAGGAGGACAATTTCCTGGTCCTTATTCTGTACCATGAAGTTTTGGAGGTACTCCCTAGCAGTTTCACGCTCAAAGTCGCCGAGACTCAAGAGGACTCGTGCATGTAGTATGGATCCGCCACACAGATTTGCGAAACTTCTTCTCTCTTCATGACGGAGCTCATATGTAGCGCAAAAAGGCAGACGATTGTAAAATCGAGCCGCCTTGTCAGAAACATCTCAAAGATATGGTCAAACCACAGGAAGAACACCTCCGCGGGCCGTGTGTCGACGTAGCAATTCCCCTCAGGCAAACGAGCCTCTTATGTCGGATATCCGGGATCTTTTGAGGCTAGTAGGCTTTTCTCAATCGACAGCACATGGTCGTGTAGTCTCCTGAGATCCCCTGATAGTGCCTCCAGCGGTTTCGGCGGTAGCATCGGCTCGCCCGTGACATGGAACATGGCCGTACCTTTGACGGGTACACGCTCTTCAAAATGCTCCATTTGGCTGCTATGTGCTCTAGCTTGTTTGTAGGCAGCTGAGCCTATCTTCCCTGGTCTCTTCCTCTCCTTTTTCTTGGGCTGACCTTCCAGACCCTTCCTTAACCCCTGCCCCAGTGTTGCCGGGCTAAGCACTGTACGACCCCGGCTAGTTGAGCATGTGTTGAGGCGGCATCTTCAGACGTGTCCTATGAGGATTTCATGAAGAGAGACTTCATGCAATCCCTGCTAGGACGTTCCTGCCCGGGCAGATCATCCATATCCTCATCAGCATGCTGATAGCCCGATTCATCATATGGCTGACTCATCATATCTAAGTCACCATCATAGGCGCCTGTATTGAGGAAACTCATTGGGTCCTCCACCTCCATCTCATCATCCATTCTTTGTTCTACGGGGGCGATTACATCAGCCACTATTGGACCCCCTTCATCACGTTGTCCACCGCTCTCACCAGGCACTACAGGCGCTGGTAATTGCGTAGGCGGGGTGGTGGTCTCCATACATGCTTGTTGATGTGTGGTTATTGGTGTGCTCTCGGTCGGCTCCAGACGAAGAAGATTCTTCGGCCATTGCAGCACCCAACCCTTGCAGCTTCCAATCTGCAGCGGGGTCTCATCGTCCTCTCCCCCTAGCCGTACTGGAGGAGGCAAATCCTCGTGCCCCGAGTTCACACTCTACAAGGTAACCCTGAAGTGCCCACCGGGCATCGGCTGGTTGTGGAACATGAGTTCCAAGGGCTTCATTATCACCCCCTTTCCCACGTCCAACTTCTGGCCTTTGATAAAGTAGAGTACGGTGCATGGGGTTTCGTCGGCCTACAAACATATGTCTGCGGCATAAAACATCTGAAAGGCAACGAAAATGGAATATTCTAGATATATATGTTGGTGCGACATGTAATTATCGTGAGGGCGTTGAGCTCAGCCAAAGACGAAGGCCCGCCTAGCGCACTAGAGACTGAGGACGGGCTGCTATGAGTGGGTGCGGGTGCGTGTGCGAGAGCAGGCTCGGTTGCGTGAGCAGGTGATGGTGCGGTGGTGTTGTTCACCGAGTTGCTCCCAACGAAATTGGGCATGGGGAAATCATGTACCATCTTGTCTGGATTTTCCTTTGTCTAGTTGATGATAGCCGGGACCAAGTTAGTGGTGAAATCATTTATGCAAGCATTTACTGCTGCATCGACTGCCTGCTATAGCAACTCATTTTTCTCCTCGGCTGCTTTTTTCGCGTCCTCGGCTGCTTTTTTCTCGAACGCAAGCTTCACCTTCCCGTTGATGTCCGCCTAACTAAACTTCTTTTTCTACTTCTCGGCCTCCGGGCCCTCATTGTAAAACACCTTCCATGTGGCGCCGTCTCCGGCGCAGTGCACAGGTCCATATTGCGGCCGCTGGCCCAAAGGCAGTCCCTTAAGTTCGTTCAAGGCCTGGTTGAGATGGGTGTCCCACATGGGCCTCATCGGCGAAGTAGGGCTTTCGGCTGCAAGCTGGTGTTGCTTCTCCTACAGAAGGAACGTGAACCATTTACGAATGTGTAGTCGACTTGATCAGGAGCTAAATGTAAGGTGGTAAAAGAATAATTACCAGTATTCTAATCAATCTCCTCGTGATCTGGTCCTTGTAAAAAACCTTCTTTTCCTTGTCCCACTTGTAGCGAGCCCTGATGAAGTCACGCTCCAAGGGGTTGGTGAACTTCGCGAAGGGGTCTGGGAGACCCGCGACTTCACGTTCCGCGTCCTCCTTATCCCATATGGGCCTTTTGCCAAGGTAGCCACGGCTTCCGAGGCGATACTTCCCTATGTTCCTTGGCTGAAGGCTCTTGAATTTCGCAGCCTTAGCCTTGGCTGCCTCGGTAGCGCAAGTGTCCTTGAACTTTTTGAACTCCTCTTCCGTAAGTGTCAGATTTTCCTCCAGAATCTTGGATAGGGGTTCCTCAGCCTCAATAGCTCGTTTCACCCTCCCTTTCCAGGAGGCCAAATCATTGCTGAGCATGCCCATGGCATGATTGTTAATCTTTTTCATCTTTGGATCATCCCATGGTTGTTCTATGCTATCATCCCGGTCGGGGAACTTGAATCTCTTGTGCAACTTCGTCACGAGCAACTGCCTCAAATGTTCTTTACTCCTTAAGTCATCGTCGTTGATGCTCGCGCATTCCCATAGGATGCATCCTATTTGGTTCCCATAGCACTTGCGAGGTTCTTATGGCTCTAATGCTCCAAACTTGCCAGGTGCCATCTTTGTGATCACCAGTCATCCAATGCCGAGTTTGTTAGGTTTTCGTATCCTCTACTTCTTGAGCTTCTTCTTTTCGGTAGCGGCATCGGCGCCGGTACCTTCCCCGCCGGTATCTTCCCCGCCGGTACCTTCCCTACTAGTCTCGGCGCCGCCATCGGTGTCGATGTCGGCGTCAGTACCATCATCGAGGCCGTCTTGCAAACCTTGACTGTGCTTAGCAGACAAAAAGTTGAGGTACTGTTGTTCACCCTCATAATCCATCTTGTCTGCATCATGGTCAGAAGGCCCGGTTTCTTCGTTGTTCGACATGTTTCCTATGATTAAGTCTCCTCGTTTAATTCTAAAACTATAAAAAAATGAGATACGACATAAAAAAAGATCTATGTTTGCCGGAATGCCGTTTCCCAGCAACTCCGAGCACTCGATATGCCTACTTTCTAGCACAAGTCATGCCCAAATTCACGGAAAATTTCGGCATGACCTTTGCTAAAAAGTGGACATATCGAGCGCCTGAAATTCACCGAAACGGAAATGAATCAACATTCCTGCAAAACATAGGCCACTTGGATCATTTACCCTGCACATAATCATCATTTTCCAAATATGACATGTCCAAATGACATGTCCAAATTCCAAATTTGACATGTCCAAATCACATGTCCACTTATCACATGTCCACTTCAAATTTGCAACTAAAAAATAGTAACAATTGCTCTAACTAAAAAATTTAAATAGCAACCGTTGCTTTAACTAATCTGTCCACTTCAAATTCTGTTTTTTAAATAGCAACAATTGCTTTAACTAAAAAATTTAAATAGCAACAATTGCTTTAACTAATCTGTCCTAGGTTTCATACTAATTCTAATTAACTAACTAGCACAATAAAATTTAAATAGCAATAATTTCTTTAACTAAAAAATGCAAGAAACCTATATAATCAATTCTGTTTTTCTTACACTAAAAAATAGCATGTGGTTCATACTATTTCATACTAACTAGCACTAAATAGCAGAGAAGAGGGGAGGGGAGAGGGCTTATAGAGGGCAGAGAGAGAGAGAGATGGGGTCGGGGGAGACGGCGCTGCACCGGGGCGAGGCGGTGTCGGGGGAGACGACACGGTACCGAGGGTCCCCGTGGTCGGGGGAGACGGGGGCGAGCGCCGCGACGGGGCCGAGCGCCGGGGTCGGGGGTGAGCGCCGGGGTCGGGGGCGAGCGCCGGGGTCGGGTGCGAGCGTAGGGGCGCGACGAGGGCAGGGCTCCGGCGGCGACGACGGGGGAAGAGAGAGTGGGGATTTGGGGGGAAAAGCAGAGGCGGGAAGAAGCAGAGAGTGGGGATTTGGGGGTTAAGTCGAGGTAGCAGTAGCGCGTTCCGGAAGAACGCGCTATAGCTAACTTAGCTATAGCGCGTTTAGCCAGAAAGCGCTACTGCTATCACAGGTAGCTATAGCGTGTTTATCCGGATAGCACTACTGCTAACTTGACTAGCTATAGCTCTTTTTCAGAAAAGTGCTACTGCTATAACCAGTACCTATAGCAGTTTTCTTGTTTTTTTATTCTATTTTCTTTTCCTTTATTTTCTCTCCCTTTTCTTTTCTTTTCTTTTCCTTTTTTCCGAGAGCAGTGAACGAAGGGAAGGTGATACAATGTATATAACTAAGGCGATATATATTGCATCATTTGACGGTTAAGTATGTATACAAAATAGGAACGTATATATTACATCATTTGACCCATGCATAATGGTTAAGTATGTACACAAAATAGGAACATATATATTACATCATTTGACCGATAATGGTTCCTCAGCATTGATGTTTTCGTTTTTGAGTGAGCTTCTTTCCCTTCTTGTTCGTTGAAGAATAATTGAGCCCCTCATTGTGACTTTTCCTTTTCCATGGAGTACGATCTTTCTTAGGTAATGTAGTATTGATTCTTATTTTGATGTATACTTCATCGTTATCGTCATTTTCCCTCATTGGGTTGCCGTACTGGTCATAGTCTTCCTCGTTGGCGACTCCATCCATTCCAATGATGTTCCTTTTGCCTCTCCTCACGACAACACGGCTGGGATTGCACGGGTCGGTTGGTTATGAAGAAGCATTGTGTCACATGCTTAGCGTGTACCCATGGCTCGTTTTTTGCGATAGCGTTCATGATAGCGCTCTTGGCGTCGGGTATAGTCATGGTAGTGAAGTACCTTTTTTCTCTTTCGACATTCTTAGCCCATCTGACACGGAACATCGTCGCGTTGTGCAGTCCAGATTAGTCAAGCTCCCAGATCTCCTCGACCCTTCCGTAAAATCTCTCAGTTGCGCCATTGTCGCTGCCGGTCATGTATTCCATCATCACCCCTGAGTTCTGATCATCACTGTCCATATCTTTGGCCTCCGTGTAGAACGTGTATCTGTTGATATCGTATGCCTGATAGGTGATGAGGTTGGGCGAGGGGCCATGTGCTAAGGCGTATATGAGCAATCCGTCCTTAGAGCCCTCTTCCGGGGGATTAGCAATAATATGCTCTTTGAACCAATGCAGGAAAGTGGAGTTGTGCTCTCTAGTAACTTCGGCGTCCGTCCTGCATAACCCCCGGTCACGATACTTCTTTGCGATAATTTCTTTGTGCAGTGCCACGAAAGGATCTACCTCGTCTAGGTGTTGTAGCACTACCAAGTTTACTCTGTCAAAGTCATTGCGTCGATCTGAGTATGCCACGTGCAGTTCCCTGCGACCGTTGGAGTGACCTTCTCCTTCGAGCCTCCCATCGTGCTTGTTAACGGGCAAACCAACACCAACACCAGGCGGCTGGTCTGCGCCATATAGAAAATTATCGCAGAAAGAGATGCACTCTTGTGTCAGATAGCCCTGGACGATGCTTCCATCCGGACGGGACATGTTACAAACGAATCCTTTGATGATTCCATTCATCCTCTCAAACGGCATCATGTTGTGCAGGAATGACGACCCCAGGTCTATTATGTCATCCACAATATGGACACACAGATGCACCATGACGTCAAAGAACGCGGGCAGGAAGTACATATCAAGCTCATTCAGTATCACAACGATCTCTTCCTGTAGCCTTCGGAGCTGCTTCACACTGATCAACTTTCGAGAGATGACGTCGAAAAAGTTGCAGAGACCAATAAGCGTGTCACGGACGTGCTTGTCCATTATCCCTCTAAGGGCAACAGGTAGTATCTGCGTCATCATCACATGACAGTCATGGGACTTCATCCCACTGAACCTTTTCTTGTTCGTGTCTAGATATCTGCTTATCTTGCCACAGTAACCGGAACTAACTTTGACTCCAGTAAGGCACTTAAAGAATTGATCGATCTCAGCCGGACTTAAGGTGAAGCAAGAAGGGGGGCAATAATCCTCTTCCTTTACTTTTTTGCCCTTCTTCTCCTGCGCCTCTGTCTCCGTCTCTGTCTCGTCTGACTTTTTACGGGGCGGCATGTGCAGATCTTTCCTGATTTTCAAATCTTGCATGTCTTTTCTTGCCTTCGGCCCATCCTTGGTCTTATCCGGCATGTTCATCAGTGTCGCGAGCAATCCCTAAAGGACATTCTTACAGATATGCATTTGATCAAGGCAATGAGGTGTGTCGAGTTTGTGCCAGTACTCCAAGTCCCAGAACACAGACCTCGTCTTCCATACCTTCAGAAGCGGCTCCGGCGCCTTTTTCATCGTCTTTCCTGGTGTGGGGCACTGTTCCCAGTTTTTCAACAGCTCATCGATTTCGGTGCCGCTCCGCTTACGTGGAGGTCCTCGATGCTCAGCGTCACCATTGAATAGATCTCCACGGTTTCTCCACGGGTCATCCTTCTCGAGCCATCTTTGATGCCCCATGTACACGATTTCTAAGATACGCCATCTTTCCTTGACGTTAGTTGCTGAGATGTCGTATCATCCATGCACCGCGTGCATCCGCAATATCCATGGCACACCTGGCCTGCGACATATCCGTAACCAAGATAGTCGTGCACCGTCGTGATCAGCGCGGCTCTCATATAGAAAGACTCGCCTTTGCTGGCGTCCCATGTCTTGGCCGGTGTTTTCCATAACGTGTCTAACTCCTCTTGAAGTAACCCGATTAATATTATTTCCTGGTTGTTTCGGCCCTTGAATCAGCATGCTCATGTGTGTGTACTTCGACTTCATGCACCCCAGGGGGGGATGTTGTACATCGATACAAACATGGGCCATGTGCTATGGTTGGTGTTCTGGTTGCCAAACAGATTCATGCCATCGGTACATGCGCCGCGAACGATGTTCCTTGCATCACATTCGAAATACCGATATTCGTCGTTCAACGCTCTCCACTGGCTTCCATCCTTGACGTGTCTCAGCTTCGGATCATCTCCATCATCGGGCTTCTTCCTCTCCGCGTGCCAGCGCATGAGCTTTGCTTCGTTGGGATCTACAAAATACCGCTAGAGACGGGGAGCGATTGGTAAGTACCATACAACTTTCTAGGGAGATTTCTTCCCGGCCTTCTCGTATCGAGAAGCATTGCACATCGGACAGCTTGTTTTTTCTACATGCTCCTTCCGATAAATTATGCAATCATTGATGCATGCATGGTATCTAACGTGCGGTAGATCAAGAGGGCACACGATCTTCTTGGCCTCATCCACACTAGTAGGACAAAGATTCCCCGCGGGAAGAACATCCTTTAGGTACTTGAGATGCTCATCGAGGCTAGTGTCGGTCCATTTGTTTTTAGCCTTCGTCTTCAGGAGTTGGAGCGTGAAACTCAAGCGGGTCACCTCAGGATTGCAACCATGATACAATGGAGTGTTCGAGTCTACCACCAGTTGTTGTAGCTTGGCCTCCTCTCTAGAAGCAGCTCTCTCAGTACTTGTCTCCTTTCGAAGAAGTGCTTGAACAAGAGGGTCCCACACGATTGAACTTAGTACCGACGAACTCTGCGGCGTGGAGTCCATGTTCTCTCTGCCGCCATGTCCGGCCCCTTCTCTGCCGCCATGTCCGGCCCCTTCTCCGCCGACATGTCCGGCCTCTTCCCCGCCGCCATTATCGATCGTCTCTTCGTCTTGCCCCGTGTCGTCATTGCCTGCCCCGTCGGCATCCTCAACATCATCATCCTCATCTTCAATTATCCACCGAGTATAGCCATCCATGTAACCAGTCATGAGCAGGTGCGCTTCGACACGACTATCGTCATAGCGGTCGAGCCAAACTCGTCCTTTGCATCTTCGACGCGGACATAAAACCTCTGTCAGGTTATTTTCTTTCATGTCCTGCACCGCCGACCGCAACCACCTGTCCACCATCGTTCCACTGACCATCATGAGCGCCTGCACAGTAATAATAAACAAATTGATTATAAAAATGCGTGCATGCATCAAAGTCATACAAAAATTCGGCATGACCTTCCCTAAAAATAGGACATATAGAGTTTGACCGGAATTCGCTGAAACGGAAATAAATTGACATTTCGTCAAAACATAGGCAACTCACAAGCACAATTCGGCGTCAACTCATGCCACACACACAATTTCCATCATATCGCCCGATTATGTCATATCACACACACATACACATATTTCCATTCTTGCAAAAGCATAAATTTTTAATCACCTATCTCGAGATCGAGCACACGGTGGATATGATGATGTAGTAGGGAGATCAAAAGTGGACAAAGCTCTTCTTGACAAGGCTAGATCTAGTTAGGGGGTACATAGGTCACTTCACTAAATGGTACATCTACCTAGCTAGCTAGTTTGGGAGGAGACAACTTCAGCTAGTGGAGGGGGAAGGAAAAAGAGAAAGGAGATGCATTAATGGAGGTGGTGTAGTTAGCTAGGAGTAATAAAGAGAGAGAAAGGTAGGTAGAAGAAGGAGAGTAATGGGGGGAGAAGTAGTGAGGAAGAAGCAAAGTGAGGGAGAGAGGAGGTGGGAGGTAGGGGAAAGTGAGGAAGAGAGGATGGGGGAGGGGGAGGGGGAGGGAAAAGGTGGTATATGCTGTGGCTTAGCAGTAGCGTTGGTCGTAAACCGCGCTGCTGCTAATAAGATAGCAGCAGCGCGCTTCTGACACACGTGCTACTACTAAGCGGGGCCCGCCATGTGGCCAGTTTCAAAATTAGCAGTAGCGTCACCCAAAAAAAGCGCGCTACTGCTATTACTTTATCAGTAGCGCGGTTAGCTAGAGCACGCTGCTGCTAAACCTAGGGTGGCGGGAACGGTCGGTCAATTTTAGTAGCAGCGTGGTTCCACCGAGCCGCGCTACTGCTAAGTCAGTAGCAGTAGCGCCTGTTTTTTCCCGCGCTACTGCTAATTAGCAGTAGCGCCTCTTCCTGTACCGCGCTGCTACTAAGATTCTGTGTATATGGTTTTCCATAGTAGTGATGGAAGTGACCAAGGTTAGGCATGTACTGCCTGCAATAGAGAGGAGCTCGACAGCTTAGTCGCAGCACGGCTTATAAACCAGTCCGAGCGTCTCTCAACTAGCGAGGTGGGACTAAACTTTTGGCTGCGGCAGCACAGCCCTTTAGTCCCGATTGCTGGCTCCAACCGGGATGAAAGGCCCCCCTTTTGTCCCGGTTTGAGCCACCAACCGGGACTAAAGGTCTCTGCTTCCCATCATTTGGGCTACTGAAATTGAACTTTAGTCCCGGTTGGTGGCTCCAACCGAGACGAAAGGGGGGCCTTTAGTCCCGGTTGGTGCCACCAACCGGGACTAAAGGTCGGGCTATATAAGTAGCACTTAGCAGTTTTCTCCAAATCATAGTTGTTCTTCCCCCGACGCCGTCGAGCCCTGCCTCCGACGCCGCCAGGCTGCTTCGCCCGCTCCTCGTCGCCGTCCCTGCCCTGACCCTGACGCCGGCCGCCGCTCCCTGCCCCGACGCCACCGAGCCCTACCCCGACGCCCGCGGCCGCTCCCTGCCCCGACGCCACCCCCAGTGAGCTCCGCCACCTTCCCCTGCACTGCCGCTGCCCTGCTAGCTGCCGCCGCCCCTGCCCTGCTGCTTAGCCACCACCGCTGCCCCTGCTCTCTGCTAGCCGCCCCAGCACTTAGCATTTTTTTTGTTCTTAAATTTTTTTTATGTTCATATAATTTTTTTGTCCATGTATGTATGGATGGATGGATGTATATAGAAAATGTTGATATGATGAATTTTTTTGTTCATAGAATTTTTTTATCCATGTATATATGTATGTATGGATGGATGGATTGATGTATATAGAAAATGTTCATATGTAGAGTAAAACACTTATATGAAGTGTCTCCATTAGAACTATAGATCAATGGCGATCATCTAACAAAGTTTGTAAATTATAATAGTTTCTGGAATTAATATCAAGTGGCACTTTTCAAACAAAGTTTTGAGCAAGCTAATGGACTCTAGCAGAGATGCAATTGATACTATCGTGTAGATCACAGGAGAGTGATCAATATTGATATAAGGAACTAACCAATAGGATGTACAGAACAATAGTTGTAGCGTTTGGAAAACAGCTAAGTGATGTTTAAAGCTGAGGAATTCTCAGACTTAGCAGAATTCCAGGAATTTTCAGGATATTGGTAAAACTTTAGAAATTCGTAGAAAATTAACCATAACTCTGATGAAAATAATTTATATATGAACTTCGATCAGAAAAATATGACGAATCCGAATATGCCCTCCATTCGTCTGTCACAAGCAGCTAGCTTAGCGAACCTGGAACTGTCCCCCTCCGTTTTATCTGTCCGAAAATGTAGGCTTGGGGAAAACATTCCCGGATGTTATCCCCCTTCACCTATATCATGTAGTGCCACGTTAGAACACCCCTAACTCTCTCGGGAATTCAACATATCCCCAATAACTTCGACATGAGGGGAGGGGGGTCCGCAAGTATCCTCGACGACCATGAGAGAGGCGGTCCGCAAAGTATCCTCTCTCGAAAGATAGGATGACTCATCAGACATGAGGGGGGAGGAGTCCTCAACAATCATCTGAAACTGACTGTTATAAAACTTGTGAACTTCGCATGATGTTTGCCACTAATCCATTGCTCATATGCATATATGATCATTTGTTGTGATTAAGTCTATGTTTGCCACTAATCCATCTCTCATGGTTGTATATTGCCATGTTGTAATATTTGCAGAAACTATGGATAGATACTTAGAAAAAGAAGAGTTGTTGGGGGATATAATCCGTGACGGAGGTGATATCACCTTGTCATTTCTCAACGACACCGATGGTGAGGAAAGAGAGGATGACGGCTTCGGTGATCCAATGGAGGAGGAAGGAGATCATGACAGCTCCGGTGATCGAATGAAGGAGGAAGGAGATCATGACGGCTCCGGTGATCGAATGGAGAAGGGATCCTTAACTATTGCAAAGTCCGGTGTCATGGTGGAACATGATCTCCTATGGGGCTATGAGCCCCTTTGTGGTTCGGCAGGGGGGAGTTCACATCACACAAAGAGCAGGGGCCATGGAACAGCACGATAGAGGTGATGCAAGTGGTTTTTACCCAGGTTCGGGCCGCCGTGAGGCGTAAAACCCTACTCCTGCTTGGGTGGATTGATGGAAGGACAGTGGTGAACGCGCAGCTCTCGAACCAGGCAAGGTCACCTCGGGAGGAGCAGCTACGCGCGTATGAGTACACGAGGGTCCGAATCCCTTCTAAGATTGCCATGGCCCTCCTTTTATAGGCTAAGGGGTTACCCCAATGGCAAAACAATCATTATCCAGTGATTAGATAGCCAACAGTGCTACCATACCTAACTCTGGCAGTTAGGACAAACTGCATTAAATGCACTGCTAGGTGTCACCCTGTGGATGCAGCCCGCCAGGCCTGCCGCGCTGCTTAGTCATCTTCCACCTGTCTGCTTGACACGCCTCTGGACGCGTGTCATATGGAGGTGATCTTCCTTCCAAATGGCTGTCACGTGCCAAATGACAGCCACTTAATCATCTGGAGGCTCGACACCGCACCGATAGGTGACTTGCGTTGCAATGCGGTGGAGCGGTGGAGTCTTGGCGGGGATGTAGGCCGCCAGTGGCCCCGATAAGCCTGCCGGGGAAATCTTGGGACTTGTCTTTGGGGCGGCCTCGACCTGACCAGGCTTGCCTTCCCTGTGAGGGAGGCTTTTCCTTGGTGATATCTTGTTCTCTTGGCTTGTCTTGGTCTTCTTGATCCGCCCTTTGATTCCTCAAAGAGCTATCTCTCTGGCTTGGTTTTGTCTTGAATGCTTGGTGCTGTTTGCTTCCTTGCTGCCGTGCCTGCGTATAGTTCGGGCAACACATGCGAAGGTTTGTTGCACCGATAGGAGCCCTGGCCCTGGTCCAAACATGTTGTCGAGCATCATTGGGGTAGGCCCTATCAGGTACACAGGCAGGACACTTGTGACGATATTCTCTTCTTTCTTGATATTTCCCTTGCTTCTTCATTAACCTGTGCTGGGTCAGTTTCCGGTTTTTCCGAGCGTTGTGTAAGACGTCGTCGGGGGGGGGGGAGATTTTTGCCATGATCTGTGGGACGCCATCCACATCCCACGTTCACGGGCTGGTAACTGCCATACCACTAGTTTCCCTGTCCCTACCGTTTCCGCCACGTATGCCGCATGCATTGCGTAGGGTTGGTGGCGGACGCGGAGGGCACAGGGATGAGCACCATGGCAAAAAGCCAGATGCCACGGATAGGCGCAGGAGGTCGGTCTTGATTCTGGGTGCCGTTGATGATGTAGAGGAGTTGGATTGGTGGAGTGGGGTGGTTGCCTCCTGGGTGAGGAGCCAGCCCCCAGCTCCGCTCGCCCATAAAAGGGGACGTGGGCGAGGTGTTTACTCACACACTTCCTTCCTTCTTCTATCTGGCATCTTCTCTTCATCATGGCAAGGGGGAGAGGCCGCGGTGGTGTTCCAGCGGTGGCGACGAGGGCTTCTGCTCGGCAGCGCCTCCCTCCTCCTGTTGGGGACGCGGGGGCGAAGCCCACCGTAAGAGGAGGCAGGAGAGGACACGGACACGGCCATCGTGGTGCTCGGGGTCGAGGAGGACGGGGTGGTGCCTTAATTACCCCTCCTCCGGCCGTTCAGGACCCGAACAAGGGCCACGTCGGGGACCAACCACTAGAATTCATCGTCAAACTACACGGGGCCCCGTGCAGCCGTCTTCGGCTTCCTACCCCATTTGCAAGGGTGATGGAGGTCGAGCAGTCGCTGGGGTTGAGGCTGCACATGAGGGGCTGCTGTAATGGCAGCATGCGGGCAGACATAGAGTTCCCTGCACCCCATGTCATGCTTCTCCGACGAGGCTGGAAAACCTTCGCTCGTGCCCATAGCTTGGCCGCAGGGCACATCCTCCATTTCAAGTTAATGGACGCCACCTTGCTCTCCGTCAAGGTCTTCGGGCGTTCGGGTGTGGATGGCGTCTCCGCCTCCTCCAGCTGTCTTCCAGCCGGACCCCGGCACGCTTCCTCATGGACTCCGGCTTCATCTTTTCTGCCAGTGTCCATGCTGCCGCGCCCTGCTGGCCCTGGTGGTGGTGACTAGGGCATCGCCTAGCCGCTCTCCCCACCTATCACCTTCGTCCGTGGCCTCTCGATCTTGTCAGGCTGCGTCCTGCAGGTCTTGGCAGGGCCAGGCTGGGCTTCTGCCCAGGCACTCCTTTTGCCCTCTTCACCTCCCACCATAGTTCCTAGGAGGAGAGGGACAAGAAAGGGATTACGGGGCACTTATCTTTTTTCAATCTAAAATATGTAGGCATTTGCCAAATTTTAGTCTCAAATATGTAATTTCTTTTATACATGTTTGTGTCATGTAAGAGCTGTACTTGTTAATCCTCATATTATTGAAAAAGACAAGCTTTGCCGGGTACTTGTGCACGTGTTTTATCCATGCAGAGGGGGTACGCCTCCATACTTTTAGGTAAACAAGTTTTTCCCGGCAAGCTATCTTGCCGGTGCCCTCCGTTGTTGCTACCGGCCGGGGCTTGAAACCACGGAAGGGAACCAGCTCCTTGTTGATACTTCCCTACCAAATGCCACTACAACCATCTTAACCGAAGCAATGTTCGGGTCAAAGGATGGGAGCACAAAGGCTTCGAAGGTGACAAGGTTTCTCTATGTACAAGCTTTCTTTTTACAGAGACACATATGGATAAAAGGAAAGTTATCTGTTTAGCTTGTCGGGGATCGATACGTAGGCTCATTTCTGTTTCTTCTTTTTGGGAACAAGTCCACGGCAAGAACCCTCTAGTTAGTGTAGAGGAAAACATAGCTACCTATGATCTCATCTAAATGATCATGGCAAGTTTACGTTAAGCTATGCATGCATGCAAGTTGTTTTTAGGGCGCCAGCGCTTCGTTTTATTGTCCGTGCTCAGGGTCTGTGCCTGGCTTTGTACAAAGGGTTACACGCGCATCGGCAAGGCTTGTACAAAAGGGTGGCTGTCGGGCAGGGCCCGATAGTCACGCCTTACGGGTAGAAATTACGATGATGCTCAATGTTCCATGAGTTTTGCAATTGAATGCCATATTCGGTCTCCAGACGCACTGCGCCAGGCCTGGTGACTTGTACTACCCGGTAAGGGCCCTCCCACTTCAGCGTCAACTTGTTTGTACCCTTGGCGGACTGAACACACCTAAGGACAAGGTCGCCTTTCTCAAGGCTCCGGGCATGAACCCTGTGGCTATGATAGCGGCGCAGGGCTTGTTGATAGCGTGCAACACGCGTAGCAGCCCGGAGACGGTTCTCCTCAAGGAGCACGGCATCGTCATGCCGGTGCTGCTCTTGTGCTACATCATCATAGGCAAATACTCGAGGTGACCCATATATGAGTTCCATGGGGATCACTGCTTTTGCCCCATAGACTAGGGAGAAGGGTGTCTGGCCGGTTGCTCGATTTGGTGTCGTACAGAGAGACCAAAGAACCACCGGCAGCTCATCGATCCAGCGTCTGCCGCACTTCCGCAGCTTGTCAAAAGTTCTTGTCTGGAGCCCACACAGCACTTCAGTGTTCATCTTCTCAGCTTGTCCATTGCTCTTGGGATGAGCAACAGAGGCGCATGAAACCTTGCTTACGAGGATTTGAATGTATTGCATGAAGGCGCGGCTTGTGAACTGGGTGCCGTTGTTAGTGATGATTCTGGCGGGTACTGCGAAACAACACACCAATCCCTTCAAGAACTTGATAGCTGATTGTGCAGTCACCTTCCTCACAGGCTCCATCCGGCCACTTTGTAAACTTGTCAATTGCGACGTACAAGAATTCAAAGCCCCCGGTAGCGCGGGAGAAGGGGCCCAAGATGTCGAGCCCCCAGACCGAAAATGGCCATGACAAAGGGATCGTCTGGAGAGCTTGAGCAGGTTGATGAATGTTCTTGGAGTGGAACTGGCAGGCTTCACACCGGGTGACTAGCTCGATCGCATCTTGGAGGGCCGTGGGCCAGTAGAAACCTTGCCGGAAAGCATTTCCAACCAAGGCTCTTGATCCAATATTAGAGCCGCACACGCCTTTGTGTATCTCTGGCAGTAGTTCCTTCCCCTCTTCCCGGCAAATGCACTTCAATTTCACTCCGTTGGGCCTCCTTCTGTATAACATGTCATCAACAAACTGATACATACTAGCCCTCCGGGCTATTCTTTCTGCTTCTTCTTGCTCTTCAGGAAGTTCTCCAGTTTGGAGGTAGTGAACTATGTGTCGTGCCCAAGTCGGAGACTGAGGCTCGGCAACAAGGACAAACGGCACCTTGTTCATGGGAGCGCATATCTCAACCGCAATAACTTGTAGTTCGGTGGGAGGGTGCTGCTCACCAGCAGATGTGGAGTTGTTCCCGGCAACCACTCTACCGGGGGCTTTGGGAAGCTCTGCCGGGAGATGCTTGCCAGAGTCTAGTTTCATCCTTTTTCTGGCCATCACTGTCGGGGATACGGAGGGTTGAGTCAGGTGGAGAACAAAGGTCCCTAGTTCCATAGGGACCTTCTGTGTGGCGCATTTTGACAGATGATCAGTGATGCTGTTTTCGGCATGTGGTATGTGCTCTGTTTGCAATCCATCAAAACGCTCCTCCATCTTCCTCACTTCCCCCACATATGCCTCCGTCAATGGGCTCTGGTAATCCTTGTTGACTTGTCTCACTACGAGCTGCGAGTCTCCGCGAATGATCAACTTCTTGATTCCCAATTCAGTTGCGATTCTGAGCCCGGCAAGGAGCCCTTCATACTCTGCAGTGTTGTTGGTGGCCTTCTCCTGGGGGAAATGCATTTGGATCACATATTTGAGATGTTCTCCAGTGGGCGCCTTGAGGAGCACGCCAGCCCCCCGCGCCTTGTAGTGAGAAGGTACCATCAAAATACATTATCCATTCTTCGGGCGCCTCCTTGCCGGGCATAGTTGTTTCTGGTGTCTCTTCATCTGGAGTTGGCGTCCATTCTGCAACAAACTCCGCTAGTGGTATGCTCTGAATGGTTGAGGTCCTCTCATACTTCAGACCAAAGCTTGACAACTCTAATGCCCATTCAACTATTTTGCCGGTAGCCTCAGGGTTCCTCAGTATGCGTTGCAAAGGGAAACGGGTGACAACCATGATCTCGATGGCTTGGAAGTAGTGGCGTAGTTTCCTTGAGGCCATGATGAGACCAAAGATCAACTTTTGCACTCCAGAGTACCTTGATCTAACCCCCTGCAACAGGGAGCTGATAAAGTACACTGGCCGCTGCACCACCTTCTTCTTTGTCATGGTCTTGGGATTGTCTCTGTTATCCTACTCTGTTTTTTCCTGATCTGCACCGAACCTTGCCGGGATAGGTTCACTTCCTTCTCCAGAGAGGACAGTAGCTGCGGCTGCTCCTTCATCTACTTCCCGCTGTGCCACCAGTGCTGCACTAACCAATTGATTGGTTGCCGCTAAGTATAGCAGCAACGGCTCTTGTGGTTTAGGAGCGACCAAGGTGGGAGCAGAGGAAAGATAGGCTTTTAAGTCTAGCAGCGCTGCTTCTGCTTCCGGGGTCCACTTCATTGGCCCTGCCTTCTTCAAAATTTTGAAAAACGGCAAGGCATGGTCAGCAGACTTGATAATGAACCTGCTTAGCGCAGCAACACATCCAGTTAAACGACCCACGTCCTTGACTGTTCTGGGTGCTATAATCTGCTCGATTGCCTTGATCTTGTCGGGGTTGGCCTCTATCCCCCATCGAGACACAAAGAAGCTAAGTAGCTTGCCAGAGGGAATGCCAAACACACACTTCTCAGGGTTCAACTTCAAGTTGATCTTGCACAGATTTGCAAAGGTCTCTTCCAAGTCCTGAATGAGTGTGGATTTATCCTTGGTTTTGACCACTATATCATCGATGTAAGCTTCAATATTCCTGTGCAGCTGTGGCTCAAACCCAATTTGCACTGCTCTTGCAAAGGTGGATCCAACACTCTTTAACCCAAAGGGCATCCGCACAAAGCAGTACATGCCACATGGGGTTATGAACGCGGTCTTCTCCTCGTCTTCCTTGGACATGAATATCTAATGGTACCTAGAGTATGCATCCAAGAAGGAAAGCAGATCACAACCGGAAGTGGAATCTTTGATCTGGTCGATGCGCGGCAAGGGGAATGGGTCCTTTGGGCATGCTTTATTCAGGTCTGTGAAGTCTATGCAAAGCCTTCATTTCCCATTCGCCTTGCGCACCACCACTGGGTTCGCCAACCATGTTGGGTGCAACACTCCTCTAACCAAACCAGCTCCTTCAAGTTTCTTGATCTCCTCGGCAATGAACTGTTGCCGCTCTAAAGCTTGCTTCCTGACTTTCTGCTTGATGGGCTGGGCATGAGGGCAGACAGCTAGGTGGTGCTCGATTACCTCCCTGGGAACGCCGGGGATGTCAGATGGTTGGCAGGAAAACACATCTACATTCGCCCACAGGAAGGCAACGAGCGTGCTTTCCTATTTGTCATCAAGGGTGGAGCTGATGGTGAACATACCATCAGCGCCATCCAGCCCTGCTGGGACCTTCTTCACAGCAGGTGAGGCAACCTTGGGCTTCTTGCTAGTGGAGCTCTCCGGCAAATCATCGATGGGTGCAGCACACTCCGGAGAGGTGCGCTTCCCGGATTCCTTGCCGGCATCTCTGCTAGCTTTCTTTCCTTTCTTTCTTTCCTTGGCGGGAGCTGCAGCTTCCGCGGCCTTGGCAGCTACCACATCCCGGAACATCTTATCCATGCAGATGATTGCATCTTTCTTATCCGATGGGATGGAAATGACGCCCATTGGCCATGTCATTTTCAGTGTGTTGTAGGCATAGTGAGATGCCGCCAGGAATTTCGCCAGGGCTCGACGACCAAGGTTCCCATTGTACGGCAAGGGGAGCTCGACCATGTCGAACACCACTTTCTCAGTCCAGTAGTTTAGTTATCCTCCAAACGTCACCGGTAGCGTAATCTTCCCCTTGGGACGAATCCTGTCGGGGTTGATTCCTTGAAACGTGCCAGTAATCTTGAGCTCTTCATCTGATATTTGTAATTTGCTGAGTACCTTGGGGGAAATCAGATTCAACCCTTCCCCGCCGTCAACCAACATCTTTGTGACCTTGAGGTTGCGGATCATTGGTGAAACAAACAACGGCAAGCACCCTACCACGGTGCTGCGGTCGGGGCGATCCTCTTCATCAAAGATGATGGGCGTGCAGGACCATTTGAGTGGTTTCCGGGAATCTGCCTCAGGCTCCACGACATTGACCTCACGCACCCATTGTTTGAGCTGGCGGTGAGAGGAGTGCAAAGATGCACCTCCATCAATGCACAGGTCCTTAGTTGCCTTCTGGAACTCTTGCTGACTGGTTTCTTCATCATCCCCTTCATCAGTTTAATCACCATCTTCTTTCTTCTCACGGCCTCTGGCAGGTCTCTCTTGTTGCTGGGGCGCCTTGCCGCGGTGACCTCCTCGGTTGCCTCGGCCCTTCCCACCAGCACCTTCTTGATCTCTCTCCTCGTCACGCTTCTCATACTCGGCTTTCTGCTTTTTGATAAGTTGTTCAACTTGGTGACACTCTTGGAGATCATGGCCCTTGGTCCGGTGGATCTTGCAGTATGGTCCGTCAGCCTTCCCAGCCTTTTTGGCCGCCGCAACCTCCCGACAGTCAGTGCATGTGGCAACTTCCTTGCCGGGGGCTTCGGTCTTGACCTTCTTGCCGGTACTAGGGGTGCCGGAACCCTCAACAGTCAGTACTACTTTCTCCTTGCGCTTCTTGTTGCGCTTTTTATTCTTCCTCTTCAAGTTGGTGGCATCGTCGTCGTCATCTGAGTCAACTTCGATGCCGTACTCTTCTCCGGGGAGTCTCCTCCCTTCCTCTATATGGGCACACTTGTCCGCCATGGTGTACAACTCGTTCACAGTCTTGGGCAGCCGGACATTCATCTTTGAACGTATCCTCCTGTTGTGCACGTTTGACTGGAACGCTGCAATCACAGCTGCTGGGTGGATATCCAAAATGTTCCTGTGTACCCTGCTAAACCTCTGCATGTACTTCCGCAAACTTTCTCCTTCTTTCTTAGGAAGAAGTTGCAAGTCGCTGGGCCGTCCTGGTTCTTGGTGGCCGCCCGTGAAGGCACCAACAAACTCTTGGCACAAGTCAGCCCAGGATGAAATGGAATTCTCTGGCAGGTGCATCAGCTATGACCTCATGTTTGGCTTGAGTGGTAAAGGGAAGTATTTGGTGAACACCTTTTCATCTCTTGCTACGGCAGCTTGAACAGTGATGGTGTAGATGCTCAAGAACTCTGCCGGGTTCAGTCTTCCATCATACTTCTCTGGTATCTCTGGCTTCAAAACACGGGCAGATGGCCAACGGACTTGCTGCAGCTCGCGAGTGAAGACAGGGCACCCAACCTCGAAAGGCAAGTATCCGCCTTCACTGGGCGCGGGTTCGTCGATGTCTAGGCCATTGCACCTGTCAGATTGGCGGCGGGTTTCATGGCGTCGCTCTATGGTGACACGCGCATCCTCCCTCCGCCGATCTTCTAGGACCTGCCGAGGATCTGATGAAGCCATAGATACCTCGTCAAGCTCCTGGTCGCGTGGTTCTAGTTGCATCCTCTGCGCTGGCTGTCGCGGAGGGGATTGCACTGTTGGAGTGGCCCCCTCAACACGGTTAGCAGCTCGGGCCGTAGTCGTTGCCGGTGGGCGCCGTGGCGGGCCTGCCCGCTGTGATCCTTCCGCTTTAGCAAAACCGATCAAGCTCTCAATGATGGCTCTCCCCTCATCCATTTGACCGGCCGCTGGCGGGAACCTCAGTAGGAGTTGGCCTCGTGCCATAGCTTCCGATGCAGTGCTTGGCATAGATGACGACGTAGACCGCGATGTCGCGCGACTCCTGGTAGTACCAGCAGTGGCGGTACCGCGTTCTCGTCAATGCGAACCTATCGCCACAACAGCATGGTGACGAGAGGGGTGTGCCTGGGGGTCGGCAACTCCGTTCGGCACTCTGTCTTGGTTACCCTGCCCTGGGCAAGGCACGTGCCCAGTTGTTGTGCTTGTAACTAGGGCAGCTAGGGGGTCACGGTTCACACCAGAGCGAGCGTTGTCGCTGCGGCTGTGCCCACTAGTACGGTGGGGTGGCAGAGATGGCATATCCTCCCAACCTGCGCCCTGTGGAGCACGGACGTTGGGATGTTGTTGATGCCGCCCTCCCTCGGTGCCTTCCACTCCTGCTTCGGCCACAGGGGAAATGACAACGGCGCCGCCCGCGCCAGTCACGTCCCCCACGGTGTTCGCATTTCGCAATGCCTCTGCCGTACCCGTGGCACCTGCGGCTGTGTGCGAGGGAGCCTTCAAAGTGGAAGGATGAGCTGTTGTGCCGGGCTTCTTCTTGGGTGCCATGGGTGATGAAGAAGACGATGATTGTCGGTGTAACAAACCTTCACGTATGTTGCCCGAACTGTACACAGGCTCAAGTGGCAGAGATACAAACTCCACCAAGCATTCAAGACAAAACCAAGCCAGAGAGGTAGCCCTTTGAGGAATCAAGGGGTGGATCAAGAAGACCAAGACAAGCCAAGACAACAAGATATCACCAAGGGAAAGACTCCCTTGCCGTGCAGGCGAGCCTGGTCAGGTCGAGGACACCCCGAAGGCGAATCGAACACTTCCCCGGGAAGGATTGTCGGGGCCACTAACGGCCTACATTCCCGCCAAGACCACGGCTCCACCGCATCGCAACGCAAGTCATCCATCTGTGCGGTGTCGAGCCCCCAGATAACTAAGTGGCTGTCATTTGGCACGTGGCGGCCATTTAGAAAAAGATCACCTCCATATGACACTCGTCTAGATGCGTGTCAAGCAGACAGGTGGAAGATGACTAAAGCAGGGTGGCAGGTCTGCCGGGCCGCATCCATAGCGTGACACATGGTAGTGCATTTAATGCACTTTGTCCTAACTACCAGAGTTAGGTATGATAGTACTGTTAGCTATCTAATCGCTGGATAATGACTGTTTTGCCATTGTGGTAACCCCTTAGCCTATAAAAGGAGGACTGTGGCATCCTTAGAAAGGATTCGGACCCGCCTGTACTCATACACGCGTAGCTGCTCTCCCCAGGGTGACCTTTCCGGGCTCGAGCGTCGTGTGTTCTTCACAGTCTCTCCATCAATCCACCAAAGCAGGAGTAGGGTTTTACGCTTTTCAGCGGCCCGAACCTCGGTAAAAACTACCAGCGTCACCACCATGGTGCTGTCCCATGGCCTCCGCTCTTTGTGCAATGCGCCCTCCCCCCTGCCGAACCACAAAGGGGCCGATGGTCTCATAGGTGGTTGTGTTCTACCACGACATCTTTGGTGCGCCAGGTAGGGGGAACGCTTGTGCGAAACCGAGGTCGTGGACAGCGCGTCAGTCTTCATCATCATCTTCTTCATTGTTGGCTTCATCATCCATAGCGCCCAAGAAGAAGTCCGGCGCTACTGCTCATCCTTCCACCTTGAAGCCCCCTTCACATGAAGCCGCCGATACTATGGGGGCTACAGCAATGTCGGGGGACACGGATGCCGTGGGGAACGTAACCGGCGCAGGCGGTGCTGTCATCGTTCCACCCACGGCCGAAGCAGGAGCAGAAAATGCCGGAGGAGGGCAGCATCAACAGCATTCTGACGGCTGTGCTCCCCAACGCACAGGAGGGAGAACATTCAGTCTCCACCCCCCACCGCGGCCCCCTGGCTACCCCTGCAATGGGCGCAACGGTGGGGCAAGCACTTCCCCCCGGGCGGGGTAACCAATACGAAGCGCCGAATGGGGCCATCAACCCCCAGACAGACCCTTCTCGCCACCGTACCACCGTGGCGGCCCGCTCGCTATGACAAGAGCATAGCGCAGCTGCCACTGGTACTGGTAGGAGCCGAGCAACGTCGCGGTCTACATCATCGTCTATGCAGAGCACCGCTTCAGAAGCCATGGCGCGAGCCCAACTCCTGCTAAGATTCCCACCCGTGGCCGATCAAATGATGAGTGGAGAGCCACCATCCTGAGTTTGATCGGTTTTGCTAAAGCGGGAGGATCGAAGTGGGCGATCCGCCACGGCACCCTCAAGCGACAGCCACGGTCCGAGCCACTGACCGTGATGAGGGGGGCACTCCAACAGTACAGTCCCCTCCACAACGGCCAGCACAAGGACCACAACGAGAACCACGCAACCATGAGCCCGATGATGTATCAATGGCTTCATCTGACCCTCGGGCCCGTCAAGATCAGCGGCATGTCCTGGAAGATCTGAAGCGGGAGGACGCGTGTGTCACCATAGAACGACGCCGTGAAACCCGCTGCCAATCTGACAGGTGCAATGGCCCAGACGTCGATGAACCCGCACCCAGTGAAGGTGAAAACTTGCCTTTCGAGGTTGGGTGCCTTGCCTTCACTCGCGAGCTGCGACAAGTCCGTTGGCCATCTGTCCGAGTTTTCAAGCCAGAGATACTAGAGAAGTATGATGGAAGGTTGAACTTGGCAGAGTTCTTGAGCATCTACACTATCGCTATTCAAGCTGCCGGAGGAAGAGATGAGAAGGTGTTCGCCAATTACTTGGCTTTGGCGCTCAAGTCAAATATGAGATCATGGCTGATACACCTTCCGGAGAATTTAATCTCATCATGGGCTGACCTGTGCCATGAGTTTGTTGTTGCCTTCACGGGCGGCCATCAAGAACCAGGACGGCCCAACGATCTGCAGCTCCTTCCACAAAAGGAAGGGGTGAGCTTGTGGAAGTACATGCAGTGGTTTAGCCAGGTGCACAGAAACATCCCAGACATCCACCTAGCCGCTATGATTGCTGTGTTCCAGCCCAACGTGCGCAACAGGAGGATACGTTCAAAGATGAACGTTTGATTGCCCAAGACTGTGAATGAGCTGTACACTTTAGCAGATAAGTGTACCAGAACAGAGGAAGGGAGGCGACTCCCCGGAGAAGAGGACGGTGTAGAAGTCAACTTAGAGGATGACGATGATGGCGCTGACCCGAAGAGGAAGAACAAGAAGCGTAATAAGAAGCACTTGCCTGCCTGCGGCCCATGGTGTGGCTCCATCGACAACCTGGTACGGCCCAGCTTCAGCGACAACAACTCAAGACCCTCACGAGGGGCCAAGCCTCGCGAGGCGAACGACACCAAGACCTCCACGAGGAGCAGCCTCCTTAGCCTGGCTCCCGAGGAGTGGAGATCTCTATGCAAGCCTCACCTCATGAGGTCCGGATGACGTGAGCCATGACGACCAAGGCCAGGCGGGTGTCAGCGGGCACAGTGTACTAGTTTCCTCTTTGGTGCTAAAGAGGCAAGCGCAGGTGCAGAGTCCCGAGGAATCAGCCAAAGGTTTCCATTCCCATGCAACAAGACCAAGATCGCCAGTATGGCAGGACGGATGTCATCACCGAGCCCACCGCGGCGTCACGACCAGAGGCCTTTGCAGGCGAAGACTAGTTTTGTCAGGATAGCATGTACTAGCTGTCTCCCTTCGAATTTGGCCATTGTGGGATCCTTTCCCGCCTTTCATTTGGGAGGAGGACCAAGGCCACTATAAATAGGACTTAGCCACCACCATAGAGAGGGACAAGTTGGGGACGGATCATTCAGATCACCCTCACTCCGACAACTCACTCGAGCTCAAGAACACCTCTCTTCCTGAGGCTGTTCACCACTGTACTAGTTCATCCTCAGCCCCTCGAGGCCAATCCACCACAAAGGAGGAGTAGGGTCTTACACCACAAGGTGGCCCGAACCTGGGTAAACTGCTGTGTCTCTTTTCCTTATAGTTCGTCGAGCTAGGCTGTGAGATTATTGAGTAGGCAGACTGGGGAGGACGAGTTTGTCGCACGCACCCCAGAGTTCAAACCTCTCAAGGGTTTGCGGAACCCAAAATCCAATATTTGGCGAGCCAGGTAGGGGTGCGTCAGAGCCTCTCTTATGTCGGTCGATCCATCGCCGCTCCACCGCTTCCATGGCTAACGCTCGTCGAGCTCGTGATGAGCACCGGGCAGCCCTCGCCGCCCGCATCGCTCAGACAGCACCTGCGGGTGACGGCTTCCCTTGCTGTCCCCCGTCTCCAGTGGTGAACGCTACCACCGGCCCCGCGGGGCATGAGCAGCAAGCTTCGTCACTGCACCCTTCTGTGTGGCGGGATGGACGCACCACCACCACGTCGCTGAATCCGGCTGGTTCGTCATCTCATGCTTGTCGCGGGCCAGCGAACGCAAAGGCTACGTTGCTCATGGCGTGGGAGCTCCTGCGCTACCACCCCGTTGACAACCTCTACGAAGACTGGCTGGACCACATCGCTGAGCTTGTCAGCGCCGCCGGGGACTCTCCTGCACCCTCTCGCTCGCTGCCTCACCCACCGCCTGCTGCGGGTGATGTGGCCCACGGAGCACCTCCTCCACATCCCAGTCAAGATGTCACCCTCGAGCCAAGGATGTGAAGCGCAAGGGACCGGCCGTGCTTGCGGCCGAACCAGAGATGAAGCGTGGCTGCGACCACCCAGAGTCATCCAAGGGCAGCCGCCCATTCTGCATCATCCACAACGTGCACAGCCACAACACCAACGACTGCCAGGAGCTCAGGGCCATCCACAACGGGTGCCTCGGTCGACGCCCCAAGCGCGGTGACCGAGGCTATGGCCGCGGAGGAGGCCCAGGTGGAGGATGCTGGGATGGCCGTGACCCCCACCAAGAATGGCGCGAACAGCCTCGTGAGGACCGCTGGCAGGGCGAACCTCGCGAGGGCCCCTGGAGAGACCAGCCTCGTGAAGAACGCCCTCAGGGCAACGCTGTCCTTCCTCCGCTGCCGCCACCACCAAGAAGGAATGATGACCACCACCAGGACGAGGGGGCTGGGGGCTTCCAGGAGCCTCGTGCCATTGCCTGCATCTTGGGCGGCGCTCAGGCCCCCACCTCTCATCGCATCTTCAAGAAGTTTGCCCGTGAGGTGAACGCGGCCCTCCCCAAGCTCGAGGCAACGCATCCGCTTAGGTGGTCCAAGTGCACCGTCACCTTCAGCTCATCCGATTAGCTCAAGTGCGCGGCAACTGCCGGCGCTCTCCCGATGCTATGCTCGCCTACCATCAGCAATGTGCTCATCACCAAGACTCTCATCGATGACGGTGCGGGGCTCAACATTCTCTCCATCAAGACATTCGACCGACTCCAGGTGCCCAACGACCAGCTGCAGCCTACCAAGCCTTTCTCAGGAGTGACCGACGGCTCCACCACTCCGATAGAGCAGATCTGCCTCCCTGTCACCTTCGGCAAGCGCGACAACTACCGCACCGAGCTCATTGACTTCGATGTCACCCACATTCGCCTTCGATACAACGCCATCCTTGGGTATTCGGCCCTGGCCAAGTTCATGGCAGTGACTCATTGTGGTTACAATGTCCTCAAGATGCCAGGGAGCTGCGGCGTCATCACGGTCGCCTACGAGGAGAAGGACGCGGTGTGCTCTCTCGAGCGCGCCTACCAGGCTGCGGCGGTCGAGAACCCAGACGATGAAGGCGCCATCTACCCTCCTGAGGTTGTCCCCAAGAAGAAGAAGCAGCTGCTCCGCCAAGGACCTCAGGAGAGCGGGGTGTCCAGCGGCACCACCTCAGGCCCTGCGTCCACTGACGGGGCGCCTCCCTCTCTCGCATAGGAAGGCACGCCCGGCGCCCCTCTCAGGCTGGGCTCGGGGGCTCTCCCCTGGAGGGCCTCTGACCTGGCCAACATCACGAGGGAGGCACTCAGACACCATGTGGAGGCGTGCTTCGGCGCGCGCTTCCGCTAGGAGGGTACAAGGTGCGAAGTGCCAGGTGCTCAGGAGTTCATCACCAAGGCAATCAAGGAGCTTCAGGAGGCAAGAGCTATGCGAGGCGACCATCGCCCACCACCCGACGTGGCTCCTTGTCCCGGCGAGGACAGCGAGCTGCGCATCTGCGTCAACATCCCAGGGCTCACCAAGGCCACATCTCAGGAGGGCTTCTAGCTGTCCCGCGCTGGCTGGTGCGAGGGTCCCCCTCACAGCTATGTTCGCATGCCTTTGGGCTTGTCGAGCGCAGCTGCTGCATTCCAGCGCCACATGCGGGGTGTCCTGGTGCCTCATGAGGCCAGAAGCCAGGCGATCCTATCGGAGGAGGAGATGGATCCTCGCGAGCCCCCCGGGCCCCCAGAGCTTCCCGAGGTTCATGGCCTTGGCGGCTCGTGAGGAGCGACTTCTGCACCATGCGTCTTCAGCTACTCCAACATCTCTTCAGCAACGGTGCCAGGTGACATTTTTTGGTTTGTTCAGTTGGGAGCGCGCCACGGGTTGCATTATCCCCAAGCCGCGTGGGTCCGTCCCTGCGGCATGTATCATTTTGCATCTATGAGAACTAGCTCTACCTTACCTATGGGTTGATTTATGTTATCACCTGCTTGCCTAGTGCTCTATCGCCTTCGCGGCCTACCACATTACTGACCAGCCTCTTGCTCATTCCGCAACGGGGGCTACACATACTGGCACAACGCTTGTGCTCGGGTCCGTCCCTGCAACGCTGCCAAATCTGAGTGATCGAGCTCTGGCTCGCGGCCTGCCCCGCGCACGTCACCTCACCAGATCCTCAGTGCCTTCATCTTCTTGCGGAAAGATCAGCGGCAGGACAGCAAGCGCGATCATGAGTTATACTCTTCTCTCGGACTAACCCGCAGGAGTCCATGGAGTTTAGCCACGGGTACCAAGGCCGCGTCGCCTCTTGCCCTTCGCCGGCGTCGTAAGGGCGGCCGAGCCTCTTCTTCGGCGGGAGTGGCCCCGGCTCCTCCCGAGGGGTTTTTCCCTTCTCCACTGCAGAGAATCTCCTGATCGGAGCCATGGATGCTGCTACAAGACAGCGAGACAAAGAAGAAGGAGCGGGCAGCGAGAAGATGAGATAAGTGAGAGGGGCTCTGCCCCTCCCCTCATTTATAGCCGAAGGGAGGCCAACCGCCGACCTCCACGATCCCACGTAATGATGATTCTTCTCTGCATGCAGCAGAGTCTTATCATGTCAAATGGTTGCCGAGGCAGCGTGGGGAAGCGGAGACGCCCATGTCCCATCAATCGCCACGCGTCGACCAAGGCCGTAGGCGGTTAGGGCCCGTGGCGCTCCGCACTTGCCCCTTCGCTTCGCCTCGAAGCCAAGTCCGAGCGCGCCTTGGGCCCGGGGGCTACTGTCAGCGTTCTGGGAACGGGGGTACCCAGACTTGCCTGCCTGCGGCCCAAGGCGTGGCTCCATCGACGGCCTAGTACGGCCCAGCTTCAGCGACAACAACTCAAGACCCTCGCGAGGGGCCAAGCCTAGCGAGGCGGACGACACCAAGACCTCCACGAAGAGCGGCCTCCTTAGGCTGGCTCCCGAGGAGCGGAGATCTCTATGCAAGCCTCACCTCGTGAAGTCCGGATGACATGATCCATGACGACAAAGGCAAGGCGGGCGCGAGCGGGCGCAGTGTACCAGTTTCCTCTTCGGTGCTAAAGAGGCAAGCGCAGACGCGGAGTCCCGAGGAATCATCCAAAGGTTTCCATTCCCATGCAACAAGACCAAGACCGCCAGGATGGCCGGACAGAGGTCATCACCGAGCCCACCGCGGTGTCACGACCAGAGGCCTTTGCAGGCGAAGACTACTTTTGTCAGGATAGCATGTACTAGCTGTCTCCCTTCGAATTTGGCCGTTGTGGGATCCCTTCGCTCCTTTCATTTGGGAATAGGACCAAGGCCACTATAAATAGGACTTAGCCACCACCGTAGAGAGGGACAAGTTCAGAGAGGGACAAGTTGGGGACGGATCATTCAGATCACCCTCACTCCACCTGCTCACTCGAGCTCAAGAACACCTCTCCTCCTGAGGCTATTCGCCACTGTACTAGTTCATCCTCAGCCCCTCGAGGCCAATCCACCACAAAGCAGGAGTAGGGTTTTACACCACAAGGTGGCCCGAACCTGGGTAAACTATTGTGTCTCTTTTCCTTACAGTTCGTCGAGCTAGGCTATGAGATTAGCGAGTAGGCAGACTGGGGAGGACGAGTTCTTCGCACGTACCCCAGAGTTTGAACCTCTCAAGGGTTTGTGGAACCCGAAATCCGACAACAGGGAAAAGGCAGTATTGGCTGTTGAGGGCTCTAGCACTCCTAGTACCGGCAAGAAGGCCAAAACCGAAGTCCTCGGGAGGCTGCGGCGGCCGAAAAGGCTGGGAAGGTGTTGACACCAGATTTTGGCCTGGTATGAAACGCAATTAAGATGGCCTCATATGAAAAAAAGTTCTACATGAATTGTTTTCGTCTCGTCGAATCGGTTGATTTTGATATAAAAATCATCCCAATCCCAGTTCATATGCAAAAGTTAGAGGCAACACTTTGAGGACCGGTCCAGAGTGAAAAAGTGACGCGAGGGACCAGACACCCACCTAGGTAGTGTCTGATGGGTCGCGTGAGTTATTCGGCCTTTGCCGGCTGGATGAAGCTTGCCAGCCGAGTAAAAAGCTTGCCGGCAAAATAAAAAGGTTGCCGGCGTGGAAAGCTTGCCGGCACGAAAAGCTTGCCGGCGTGGAAGCTTGCTGGTGTGACAGCTTGCCGGGGTGAATCCTTGCTGGTGTGAAAGCTTGCCAGGTGGAAACATTGCCAGTGTGGAAAGCTTGCCGGGGTGAAATCTTGCCGGCGTGGAAAGCTTAACGGAAAAAAGCTTGCCGGAAAAGTGGAAGCTGTCAAAGTCAATCCGACCAGAAGTTGGAGATGGGCTCAAAAGATTATTCAGATGACCTCGGATGGAAAAGTGTTCTACACGGAAGTTGTGTGTATCATCGAAATGGTAAACTTTGCTTTTGGAGTCATCATCATAGGAGATAGTATACGGCCTAAAAAGTTGTTACAAGGCTCGGACACTTTAGAAAACTGCATAATTGAATACGACCCACAGTTAAAGATAGGCCCTAAAAGTCATAAAGACGGCCTTAAAAGGAGAAGTGACCTGCGTTGTACTCCCTCCATTCCTTAATGTAAGGTGTATAATTTTCGGCACGGTGACCAAGGCACATAATTTTACACAATTTGGGACGAAATTAACCTTGGCTAAATAATGATTAGCGGCAAGTAAATCATTTAGACTTGGAAAGGAAGAGATGCATGCAATCGGGGGAGAGATACTTTCCTTTTCTTCTGTATAATGAGAGATACATGCAATTGGAGGAGATATTCTTTCCTTTTTCTGGAGGGCTAAAGACGGAATTATGAGGATTTTAAAGAAATGCACCTTACATTGTGAAATTTTGTTAAAAAACAAATACACCTTCTATAAAGGAACGGAGGGAGTATTATGCAGATCATCGAGGTGGACAAGTTTGATGTTGAACTCGACACCATCCGAGTTAGTATGCGATTTCTACAGCCCACGCAAGTAGCAGGACAGAAGTATGGGACAGATTCGGACTGAATCCGAGTTGGACTGAAACTAGAACTATAGGACGTGAATTGATGTAATTTTCTTGTAAGGAAAGCCTAGATGAATCCTTTGCTTTTACGGGAAGTTCAGCCGCCTCTTATATATGTTAGGGGTGACGGCCGATTGAAACAACACACAATCGAACAAATCAATATACTACTTTTTATCTACGTTTTATCTCTCCATCGTTTTTCTCTCTCGTTCTTCGCTGTTCTTTGTGTTTGAGAGCTGCGAATCCTGAGGCTCTAGGGGCGAGCGAATCGACCTAGGGCGGCCCATAGCCACCGCACTCCCTGACGGGGTCCCTCCCGGGCGTGTGGGGTTTCGGGTCCTAAAAGCACCCGCCGACTGTCTTGCGTATCGCGCTGTCGGTCCGGTCTCCTTCGACATGAGCTGCGGTGCATCACACCCGGCGTCGAGGGTACACGTGACGTGTTCGTGTGTCAATAGAAGGCTGATGGGCCATACTTCAAGATCCACTGGACCAAGGGCCATGAGTGTCACCAAGTTGAGCAAATTGTCAAGAAGCAGAAAGCTGAATACGAGAAGCGTGACAAGAGACCAAGAGGTGTTGGCGGGAAGGGCCGAGGTGGCAGAGCAGGCCGCCACGGCAAGGTTCCAAATCATCCAGAGAGTCCTGCAAGAGGCTGTGAGAAGAAAGAAGGCGAAGACGAAAGTGATGAAGGGGATGAAGAGGAAACCTGTGAGCAAGAGTTCCAGAAAGCCACTGAGGCCCTGTGCATTAACGGAGGCGCATCTTTGCACTCCTCTCACCGCCAGCTTAAATAGTGGGTGCATGAGGTCAATGCCGTAGAGCCAGCAGTAGACTCCTAGAAACCGCTCAAATGGTCTCGCATGCACATCATCTTTGACGAAGAGGATCACCCTGACCAGACCATCGCGGTAGGGTGCTTGCCGTTGTTGGTTTCACCAATAATCCGCAACCTCAAGGTCACGAAGATGTTGGTTGGCTGCGGGGCTGGGTTGAATCTGATTTCCCCCAAGGTGCTCAGCAAGCTTCAAATATCAGATGAAGAGCTCAAGATTACTGGCACTTTCCAAGGGATCAACCCCGGCAGGAGTCGTCCTAAGGGAAAGATCACGCTGCCGATGACGTTTGGAGGAGAATTGAACTACTGGACCGAGAAGGTTGTATTTGATGTGGTTGATCTCCCTCTGCGGTACAATGGAATCCTTGGTCATCCAACCCTGGCAAAATTCATGGCAGCATCTCACTATGCCTAAAACACACTGAAGATGCCAGGGCCGATGGGCGTCATTTCCATTCCGTCAGACAAGAAGGACGCAACCATATGCGTGGATAAGATGTACGGAGACGCAGTCGCCGCTGAGGCCGCGGAAGCTGTAGCTCCCGCCAAGGAAAGTAAGAACGGGAAGAAAGCTAGCAAGGATACCGGCAAGGAATCCAGGAAGCGCAACTCTTCGGAGTGTGCTGCACCCGTCGATGATTTGCCGGAGAGCTCCACTAGCAAGAAACCCAAGGCTGCCTCACCTGCGATGAAGAATGTCCCGGCAGGGCTGGATGGCGCTGGTGGTACATTCACCATGAGCTCCACCCTTCATGAAAAATAGGAAAGCGCGCTCATTGCCTTCCTGCGGGCGAATGTAGATGTGTTTGCCTGGCAACCATCTAACATCCCCGGTGTTCCGAGGGAGGTAATCGAGCACCACCTAGCTGTCTGCCCTCATGCCTGGCCCATCATGCAGAAAGTCAGGAAGAAAGCTTTGGAGCGGCAACAGTTCATTGCCGAGGAGATCAAGAAACTTGAAGCAGTTGGTTTGGTCAGAGGAGTATTGCACCCAACATGGTTGGCGAACCCGGTGGTGGTGCGCAAGGCGAACGAGAAATGGAGGCTTTGCATAGACTTCACGGATCTGAATATGGCATGCCCGAAGGACCCATTCCCCTTGCCCTGCATCGATCAGATTGTAGATTCCACTTTCGGGTGTGATCTGCTTTCCTTCTTGGATGCCTATTCTGGATACCATCAGATATTCATGTCCAAGGAGGACGAGGAGAAGATTGCATTCATAACCCTGTGTGGCACGTACTGCTTTGTGCGCATGCCTTTCGGGTTGAAGAGCGCTGGATCCACTTTTGCAAGGGCAGTGGAAATTGGTTTTGAGTCTCAATTACACAGGAATATTGAAGCTTACATGGATGACATAGTACTCAAGACCAAGGACAAATCCACTCTCATTCAGGACTTGGAAGAGACCTTTGCAAATTTACGTAAGATCAACTTGAAGTTAAACCCTGAGAAGTGTGTGTTTGGCGTTCCCTCCGGCGAGCTACTTGGTTTCTTTGTATCCCACCGGGGGATATAGGCCAACCCCGACAAGATCACGGCGATCGAGCAAATTCAAGAACACAAGACAGTTAAAGACGTGAGGTGCCTGACTGAATGTGTTGCCGCACTGAGTAGGTTCATATCCAAGTCTGCCGAGCGCGCCGTGACGTTCTTCAAAATTTGAAGAAGGCAGGGCCAATGAAGTGGACCCCGGAGCAGAAGCAGCGCCGCAAGACTTGAAGACCTATCTTTCCTCTGCTCCCACCTTGGTCGCTCCTAAACCACAAGAGACATTGCTGCTGTACCAAGCGGCAACCAATCAAGTGGTTAGTGCAGCGTTGGTGGCGCTGCGGGAAGTGGATGAAGGAGCAGCCGCAGCTACTGTCCCCTCCGAAGAGGAAAGTGAACCTATCCCGGCAAGGTCCGGTGCAGATCAGGAGAAAGAAGAGCAGGATAACATAGACAATTCCAAGACCGCAGCAAAGAAGAAGGTGGTGTAGCAGCCAGTGTACTTTGTCAGTTCCCTATTGTAGGGGGCTAGATCAAGGTACTCTGGCGTGCAAAAGTTGATCTTTGGCCTCATCATGGTCTCGAGGAAACTGCGCCACTACTTCCAAGCCCACGAGATCACAGTTGTCACCCGCTTTCCTTTGCAACGCATACTGAGGAACCCGGAGGCCACTAACAGAATAGTTGAATGGGCCATGGAATTGTCAAGCTTTGGTCTGAAGTATGAGAGTACATCAACCATTTAGAGTAGGGCATTGGCGGAGTTCATCGCGGAATGGACACCAACCCCAGATGAAGAAACACAGGAAACAGTTATCCCCGGCAAGGAGGCCCCCCAAGAGTGGATCATGTACTTTGATGGTGCCTTCTCACTGCAAGGTGCAGGGGCTGGCGTGCTCCTTGTTGCACCCATTGGAGAACACCTCAAGTATGTTGTCCAAATGCATTTTCCATGGGAGAAAGCTACCCACAACACTGCAGAGTATGAAGGACTCCTTGCCGGGCTCAGGATCGCAACGGAATTGGGAATTAAGAAGTTGATCATCCGTGGAGACTCGCAGCTTGTGGTGAAGCAAGTGAACAAGGATTACCAGAGTCCATTGATGGAGGCATACATCGAAGAGGTGAGGAAGTTGGAGGAGCATTTTGGCGGATTGCAAACAGAGCATGTGCGACGTGCGAAAAACAACATTGTTGATCATCTGTCAAAGTGCGTTGCACAAAAGCTTCCTGTGGAACTATGGACTTTTGTTCTCCACCTAACTCAACCCTCAGTATCCCCGAGAAAAATGGCCAGAAAGAGGAGGAAACTGGACTCTGGCAAGCCTCTCCCGGCAGAGCTTCCCATGCCCCCGGCAAAGAGGTTGGCGGGAACAACTCCACTTCACCTGGTGAGCAGCACCCTCCCGCCGAACTACGAGTTCTTGCGGTTGAGATATGCGCTTCCTCGAAGGAGGGGGTGCTGTTGATCCTTGTTGTCGAGCCTCAGGCTCCAACTTGGGCATGGCACATAGTCCATTACTTCCAAACAGGAGAACTTCCCGAAGAGCAAGAAGAAGCTGAAAGAGTAGCCCGGAGGACCAGTATGTACTAGTTTGTTGACAACACGCTATATAGAAAGAGGACAAACGGTGTGAAATTGAAGTGCATTTGCCAGGAAGAGGGGAAGGAACTGTTGGCAGAGATACAGAAAGGCATGTGTGGCTCCCATATTGGATCAATAGCATTGGTCGGAAAAGCTTTCCGGCAAGGTTTCTACTGGCCCACGGCCCTCCAAGATGCAATTGAGCTAGTCACTAGATGTGAAGCCTACTAGTTCCACTCCAAGAATATCCATAAACCTGCTCAAGCTCTCCAGACGATCCCTTTGTCATGGCTATTTTCTGTATGGGGGCTCGACATCTTGGGCCCCTTCCCCCGTGCTACCGGGGGCTTTGAATTCTTGTACGTTGCAATCAACAAGTTTACAAAGAGGCCGAAGGTGGAGCCTGTGAGAAAGGTGACCACACAATCAGCTATCAAGTTCTTGAAGGGATTGGTGTGCTGCTCGGGAATACCCGCCAGAGTCATCACTGACAACGGCACCCAATTCACAAGCCGCGACTTCATGCAATACGTTCAAACCCTCGGAAGCAAGGTTTCATTCGCCTCTGTTGCTCATCCTAGGTGCAATGGACAAGCTGAGAGGATGAATGCTGAAGTGCTGCGAGGATTCAAGACAAGAACTTTCGACAAGCTACGGAAGTGTGGCAGACACTGGATCGGCGAGCTGCCAGTGGTTTTTTTGGTCCCTCCGTATGACACCAAATCGAGCTACTAGCTAGACTCACTTCTCCCTAGTCTATGGGGCAGAAGCAGTGATCCCCACAGAACTCATATACAGGCCACCTCAAGTATTTGCCTACGATGAAGTAGAGCAAGAGCAGCACCGGCATGACGATGCCGTGCTCCTTGAGGAGAACCGTCTACGGGCTGCTACGCGTGCTGCATGCTACCAGCTAGCCCTGCGTCGCTATCACAACCACAAGGTTCATGCCCGGAGCCTTGAGGAAGGCGACCTTGTCCTTAGGCATGTTCAGTCCGCCAAGGGTGCAAACAAGTTGACGCCGAAGTGGGATGGCCCTTACCAGGTAGTACGAGTCACCAGACCCGGTGCAGTCCGTCTCGAGACCGAAGATGGCATTTAGTTGCAAAACTCATGGAACATTGAGCATCTTCGTAAGTTCTACCCGTGAGGCGCGGCTGTCGGGCCCTAGCCAGCAGCCACCCTTTTGTACAAGCCTTGCCGATGTGCATGTAACCCTTTGTACAAAGCCAGGCGTAGACCCTAAGCGCAGACAATAAAAAGAAGCGCTGGAGGGCCCCTAAAAACTTGCATGCATGCATAGCATAACATGAACATGCCATGATCATGTAGATGAGATCATATGTTGCTTTGTTTTCCTCTGCACTAACTGCAGGACTCTTGCCGTGGACTCGGTCCCAAAAAGAGGAAACGGAAACAAGCTCACGTACTGATCCCCAACAAGCCAAACAGATAAGTTCCCTCTTGTCCATACATGTCTCTGTAAGAAGAAATCTTGTGCATAGAGAAACCTCATCACCTTCGAAGCATTTGTGCTCCCATCCTTTGACCCGAATGTTGCTTTGGTCAAGATGGTTGTAGTGGCTTTTGACGAAGGGGGTTTGACAAGGGGCCAGTCCCCTTCCATAGTTTTGAGCTCGGCGGGCCCAGCCCCATTGCAACAAACGGAAGGCGCCCGGCAGGATAGCTTGCCGGAGAAAACTTGTTTACTTAAAAGTATAGAGGCACTCCTCCTCTGCATGGATATAGTACATGCACAAGTACCCGGCAAGACCATCTTTTTATTAATATGCGGATAAATGAGTACAAAGCTTACAGAGTACAAACATGGATAGGAGAGATTACATATTTGAAGCTAAAGTTTGGCAAGTGCCTACATATTTTAGATTGAAAAAAGATAAGTGCCATGTAATCCCTTTCTTGTCCCTCTCCTCCTAGGAACTATAGCGAGAGGTGAAGAGGGAAAAAGGAGTGCTTGGGCAGAAGCACAGCCTGACCCCGTCAGAGCCCGCCAGGAGCAGCCTGACAAGATCGGGAGTGGCGAGGCTGCGAAGGAGGGAGACGGAGTGAGCAACTAGGTGGTGCCCTGGTCACCACCACCAGAACCAGTGGGACACGCCAGCATGGACACCGGCGGGGAGAGCCTACTGGGGCCCAGCTGGAAGACTACTGGAGGAGGCGAAGGCACCAAGAGAGCGTGCCCTCCCCGACAACCATCCGGAAGAAGCTGGTGATGATGGTGCCAGGGAGGGAGGTGAAGAGCGAAAAGACGGAGCAGCAGGCCGGCAGTACGAGATGAAGGCGTCGATGCCATTGTACTCCAACCTGACGGCCTGCCACCAGCCTTCACCATCTTCGCCTGTTTCTTCCACGTCAGTGTCGCTTCGGGAGGATGCCGAGCCCCTAGCCCATTGCCTCCCCCGAAGAAGTAGCTGACGGTGGCGGCGGCGCCCGAGGCGCGCTAGGAGCACCACTCCCCACCTTGGTGGGCAGGAGGGCACCGCCATCTTCAGCGTCATCCCTGACCTTGCTGAAGATAGCAGTGCTGGGATTACTGAAGATCCCGTGCGCGATCCCATGAGCGGGCACTAGAAGCCCTAAGGACTCCGCCGACGGGTTGATGAGCTCCGACAGCTTGCAGCAGAGGCGACACCTCTTCCCCGGACGGCGAGCTCGTGTGGAATGGGCGAGCACTCCGCCATCACGAAGAAGCGCAGCACCTTCCACACCGGGGTCGGTGTGGCATTCACTGACGCGCCGCCGCGAATCGCGGCCGCCCCTACTATGGTCGCCGCGCCTCCCATGGCCTCAGACCAGACTCACTCTCCGAGCGGTGACACAAGCCTTCGGAGTCATCACTCCCAAACTGAGGCCCGGGGCCTGACCCCGGTCTCTCCCTTTCGGCATGACGAGGATGGAGGCAAGGAAGGAAAAGGCAGAAGTACGTGGATGGATGCCTCCACTCCCCCTTGTGCTCCCTTTTATAGGCGAGCTGGGGCTGGGGGCTGATTCTCCACCCACTCCCAAGGGATCCTTTGAATCCGATTCGTCCAAGCTACGGACGGTGGCCGAGTCCATCGACCACCCTTTTGCACCAATCTGGAGAATTTGGGTTCCTGTCATAGCGCTCTTCCTTTCACCATGTGCATCCGTTACCTACCCTACGCGACGCATGCGGTGTACGTGGCGGAAGGGATGGGTGTGGTGGGATGAGTGAAATGGCAGTTACCGCCCCGTGGGATAAAGTAATTCACGGGCCATAACAAACTGGCCCCCACCACGTTTGGCATCACACGACGAGCGGGGGAACTGAAAACTGACCCAAGCACAGGTTAATGAAGAAGCAAGAAAAAAAAATCAAGAAAGAGGAGAATATCATCGTAAATGCCCTGCCTGTGTACCTGATGGGGCCTACCCCAATGATGCTCGGCAGCACATTTGGACCAGGCCCGGGGGCTCCTGCCGGTGCAACAAACCTTCACGTATGTTGCCCGGACTATACACAGGCTCAAGTTGCAGAGATACAAACTCCACTAAGCATTCAAGACAAAACCAAGCCAGAGAGGTAGCCCTTTGAGGAATCAAGGGGCAGATCAAGAAGACCAAGACAAGCCAAGACAGCAAGATATCACCAAGGGAAAGCCTCCCTTGCCGGGCAGGCGAGCCTATTTAGGTCGAGGCCACCCCGAAGACCAATCCCAAGACTTCCCCAGCAAGGATTGCCGGGGCCACTGGCGGCCTACATCCCTGCCAAGACTCCACCGCTCCACTGCATCGCAATGCAAGTCATCCATCGGTGCGGTGTCGAGCCCCTAGATAACTAAGTGGCTGTCATTTGGCACGTGGCGGCCATTCAGAAAGAAGATCACCTCCATATGACACCCGTCCAGAGGCGTGTCAACCAGACAGGTGGAAGATGACAAAAGCCGCACGACAGGCCTACTTGGCCACATCCACAGCATGACACATGGCAGTGCATTTAATGCACTTTGTCCTAACTGCCAGAGTTAGGTATGATAGCACTATTAGCTATCTAATCGCTGGATAATGACCGTTTTTCCATTGTGGTAACCCCTTAGCCTATAAAAGGAGGACCGTGGCAACCTTAGAAAGGATTCGGACCCTCATGTACTCATAGGCGCGTAGCTGCTCTCCCCATGGCAACCTTGCCGGGCTCGAGCGCCGCGCGTTCTTCACGGTCTCTCCATCAATCCACCAAAGCAGGAGTAGGGTTTTACGCTTTTCAGCAGCCTGAACCTGGGTAAAAATCACCAGCGTCACCACTGCCGTGCTGTCCCATGGCCTCCGCTCTTTGTACAATGTGTCCTCCCCCCTTCCGAACCATAAAGGGGCCGATGGTCCCATAGGTGGCCATGTTCTACCACGACAATGATGAAGATTCACACACTGATCACAACCTCAGGTTCGGCGCATGCGCTCCCCCTACCCTGGCGTGCCAAAGATGTCGTGGTGGAACACGATCACCTATGGGGCTATGAGCCCCTTTGTGGTTCGGCAGGGGGAAGTTCACATCGCACAAAGAGCGGACGCCATGGAACAGCACGGCAGAGGTGACGCAAGTGGTTTTTACCCAGGTTCGGGCCGCCATGAGGCGTAAAACCCTACTCCTGCTTGGGTGGATTGATGGAAGGACAGTGGTGAACGCGCAACTCTCGAGCCCGGCAAGGTCGCCTCGGGAGGAGCAGCTACACGCGTATGAGTACATGAGGGTCCGAATCCCTTCTCAGATTGCCATGGCCCTCCTTTTATAGGCTAAGGGGTTACCACAATGGCAAACCAGTCATTATCCAGTGATTAGATAGCCAACAGTGCTACCATACCTAACTCTGGCAGTTAGGACAAAGTGCATTAAATGCACTGCTAGGTGTCATGCCATGGATGCAGCCCGGCAGGCCTACCGCGCTGCTTAGTCATCTTCCACCTGTCTGTTTGACACGCCTCTAGACGGGTGTCATACGGAGGTGATCTTCCTTCTAAATGGCTGCCACGTGCCAAATGATAGTCACTTAATCATCTGGAGGCTCGACACCACACCGATAGGTGACATGCATTGTGATGCGGTGGAGCGGTGGAGTCTTGGCGGGGATGTAGGCCGCCAGTGGCCCTGGCAAGCTTGCCGGGGTAATCTTGGGACTTGTCTTCGTGGTGGCCTCGACCTGACCAGGCTCGCCTGCCCGGTAAGGGAGGCTTTTTCTTGGTGATATCTTGTTCTCTTGGCTTGTCTTGGTTCTTGATCCGCCCTTTGATTCCTCAAAGAGCTATCTCTCTGGCTTGGTTTTCTCTTGAATGCTTGGTGTTGTTTGCTTCCTTGCTGCTGTGCCTGTGTGTAGTTCGGGCAACACACGCATTAATTGTTTTGTATGTACATATATTGATGCTTCTTTCTTCTTTTAGCCCTCTGCTTACTAGATGCATTAATTAAGGCTCTGCTTACTAGATGCATTAATTGTTTTATATGTACATATATTGATGCTTCTTTCTTCTTTTAGCCCTCTGGATCGAGCCAAACTTCGGTAAGGAGACGAGGCCCGAAGAAAAGGTTGGGCCCGATGAAAGGTTCATGCTCGGCGAAGTCTCTCGAGATGTAAAGAGCAAAAGGAGTGGCGGACATAAGTGAAATGCTCCAGAAGTAAGTTCAATCATTATCGCACCATATCGGCAACTTTCGTTCATTTCCTGATATCAAGTCATCATTTTCTTTGCCGGGCAGGGTTTGGAAAAAGTTCACCAAAAAGGTTCTGGGTCTGAAGAAGGAGCTGTGATTTACACACCCCAAAGTAAGTAGTACTAGCTAGTTCTGCGCATCTCTCATTGATTCTGGTTTGATCAATCCCATTATCATGCTTGATTATCAGTTTGGTTGAACTCTATTCTTGTAAAGTGCTGGTGGTAGGCACCTAGGAATAATTTATGTGGATACTACGTTTGCGAGTTCATTTGCCACTCAACCTCTGAGCGGGGCTTATCTGACAAGCAATTTGAAGTACGTAAACAATATTCACAATTTTATTTTATTACCATCAATTGTGTTGAGTTTCATTCATATATATGTATTGACCCCCTTCTATAAATTAGATGTGGGAGATGCGGGATCAACTCCTACCACATGATTGCATACGAGCAATTCAAGAGGACTTGGTGGGATTCTTTCTTGACAACGTCATACCTGAAAAGGGAGAATACCATATGGAAATTCAATGCAATTTTGGTGCTAGATGATGTCAGGGATCGTAAGAGATGTTATATTGTATTTATGTAGAAGCGTCGGAAAGATATACGAAAACTTGTTGTTTGACCAAGCACGGAGAAAGAGAGGTCACTTCTCTCTATATATGTTCATGGCGATCTTTTGTAATGGTTCCTTCATTGCTATATGTAGGAGCTATAGTCGAGTTGAATGGAAAACATTAAATAAAAATGAAACCCTAAATGTAAAATAATTGAAGGATAAACACAAAAATAAAAGGGGGAAACACAATATGAAAACCCCTAAACCCTCCAAAACCCTAAACCCCTCCTTTAAAAAAAACCCAGCGCCTCGCAGCTGCTGACGCGTGGCTACCTTATAGTCCCGGTCGGTGTTACCAACCGGGACTAAAGGTCCTCCTGCCTGGGTGCCCCACAACGGCCACGTGGAGCTCCTTTAGTCCCAGTTCGTAAGCCAATCGGGACTAAAAGTAATGGGCATTAGTCCTGATCGTTTTGTCCCGGTTGCAGACCCGGGACCAAAGGTGTCGGTGCAACAGACCCTGGGTCCATTACATGGACTGTGCACAAGCCAGAGACAAGATTACAAGACCAAGATCATACAAACAAGGAGGATAAATTCCTTCGAAGGATCCAAGTGCAAGTCAAGAAGGCCAAGGTGAGCCAGAAAACAAGGTGTCGCTAAAGAAGGGACCTACGCTGCCAGGCGAGCCTGGTAGGGTTGGGTTTTGCCCCGGAAGCAAGCTCCTAGATCGTTCCGGCAGGCCTGCCGGGGTTGGCGGAGCCAAGCCACTCCATGACTCCACCTCACAAGTGATGCAAGTCAGTAATCGAAATGGTGTCGAGCTCCAAGGTGACTAAGTGGCTTCTTTCTGCCACATGGCAGCCACTTCCTATAGCAAACACCTCCAAATGACACCCGTCCTGAGACGTGTCAAGCGAGCAGGCGCAAAGCAGGCAAAACAGCCCGGCAAGGCCTGCCGGGCGAGCTGTGATGTGACACTGAGCGGCGCATTTAATGTGCTCTGCCATCCTGTAGAGTTAGATATGATAGCACTGTTAGTTATCTAATCAGTACGCAAAGACTGATTTGCCACTGTGGTGACCCCTTTATCTATAAAAGGAGGCCCATGGAAACTGTAGAAAGAGTTGGACCCTCGCATATCCATACGCGCGTAGCCACTCTCGCCCCCAGAGCGACCTTGCCGGGCAAGTGTGCTACGTTCACCACCGTCAATCCACCAAAGCAGGAGTAGGGTTTTACGCCTCACGGCGGCCCGAACCTGGGTAAAGACTGCCCGTGTGATCTTTGTCGTGCTGCGCGACGCTTCTCCGCTCTTTGTGCAACGTGCCCATCCCCCCGCTGAACCAAAAGGGGCTCACGGCCCCATTGGTGGCCGTGGTTTCCCACGACATCTTTGGCGCGCCAGGTAGAGGGATCACTTGCGCGAAACCGAGAGCATATGTTGCGCGTCATCTTCATCGACATTTTCATCGTCAACGGCGTCATCGACTATGGCGCCCAAGAGGAAGCCCGGAGCTGCAAATCACCCATCCACCTCGAAGGCTCTGCGCCCCACGACCGCCGACGTCACGGGGAACGCGGGGGCTCGCGAGAGTCTGAATGCTGCAGGGGACGTGGTTGGCGCAGGCGGCGCCGTGACCACCTCCCCCACGGTCGAAGCAGGAATGGGAGGTACCAGGGAAGGACAGCATCAGCAACATCCTGATGACCATGCTCCACGAGGTACGGATGGAGGGATCGTTCCGCCTGAAGCCCTTCTCCTAGCCAACGGGCACAGCCACAGTGATGATGCTCGCTCTGGGGCGAATCGCAACCCCCCAGCCGCCCCCGCTGCGGGAGCGACCGCAGGGCACGCGCCACCCCCGGGGCGGGCTGACCCAGATACTGTGCCCAATGGAGCCACTGGCCCTCAGGTGCCTCTGCCGCATCATCATGCCGTCCAAATGGCTGGTTCGCAGTAGCGAGGGCGCGGGGCAGTCGCCACGAACAATGTCAGGAGCCGAGCGACACTACGATCTACATCATCATCACCTATGCCAAGCACTGCCTCAGAGGCCATTGCGCGAGCCTGATGACCCACAAGAATAGGGGATCAATTGTAGCTCTTTTTGATAAGAGTGTCAAACCCAATGAGGAGCAGAAGGAAATGACAAGTGGTTTTCAGCAAGGTAATGTCTGCAAGTGCTGAAATTGTAAGTAACAGAGTAGTTTGATAGCAAGATAATTTGTAACGAGCAAGTAACGATAGTAGTAAGAAAAGTGTAGCAAGGTAGCCCAATCCTTTTGAGGCAAAGGATAGGCCAAAATGGTCTCTTATAATAAGCAAAGCGTTCTTGAGGGTACACGGGAATTTCATCTAGTCACTTTCACCATGTTGACTCGATTTGTGTTCGCTACCTTGATAATTTGATATGTGGGTGGACCGGTGCTTAGGTGCTGGTCTTACTTGACCTAGCCTCCTACTTATGATTAACCCTCTCGCAAGCATCCACAACTACGAGAAAAGTATTAAGAATAAATTCTAACCATAGTATTAAACTTTTGGATCCAATCGGTCCCTTACGAAATAGAGCATAAACTGGGGTTTAAGCTTCTGTCACTCTCGCAACCCATCATCTACTTACTACTCCACAATGCATTCCCTTAGGCCCAAATATGGTGAAGTGTCATGTAGTCGACGTTCACATGACACCACTAAGGGAATCACAACATACATACTATCAAAATATCGAACACATATCAAGTTCACATGATTACTTGCAACATGATTTCTCCCGTGACCTCAAGAACAAAAGTAACTACTCACAAATGATAATCATGCTCAAGATCAGAGGGGTATTAAATAGCATATTGGATCTGAACATATAATCTTCCACCAAATAAACCATATAGTAATCAACTACAAGATGTAATCAACACTACTAGTCACCCACAATCACCAATCTATAGTTCCGGTAACAAGATTGAACACAAGAGATGAACTAGGGTTTGAGATGAGTTGGTGCTGCTGAAGATGTTGATGGAGATTACCCTCCCCAAGATGGGAGAGTTGTTGGTGATGATGATGACGATGATTTCCCCCTTCGGGAGGGAAGTTCCCTCGGTGGAGTTGCTCCGCCGGAGGGCAAAAGTGCTCCGGCCCAAGTTCCTCCTCGAGACGGCGGTGCTCCATCCCGAAAGTCCTCTCCTTATTTTTTCTAGGTGAAAATGACTTATATTCCAGAAGATGGGCACCGGAGGTGGGCCTGGGTGAGCACAACCCACTAGGGCGCGCCTGGGCTCCCTGGCACGCCCAGGTGGGGTGTGCCCACCTGGTGGGCCCTCTCTGGTACTTATTTGCTCCAATATTCCATAAAAAAGCTCTGTAAAGTTTCAGCTTGTTTGGAGTTGTGCAGAATAGGTGGCGTGACGTAGCTTTTCCAGGTCCAGATTTCCAGCTGCCGGATTTCTCCCGCTTTGTGTGTACCTTGCATATTATGAGAGAAAAGGCATTAGAATTACTCCAAAAAGCATTATTATGCATAAAAACATCATAAATAACAGTAGGAAAACATGATGCAAAATGGATGTATCAGAGCCCAACTGCTATTGAGATTTCCACTGGCGGCAGACCAGATGGATGAGTGGGGAGCCACCATCCAAAGTTTGATTGGTTTCGCCAAGGCCGAAGGATCACAGCAGGCCGGACCGCCACGGCCTTCCCAGGAAGCAACGACGGCTCGTGCGGCTGGTCGTGCGGGAGGGGCCACCCTCATGCTGCATCCACACCATGGCAAGCCACCCGGGAGCCGCAAAACCAAGCACCCGATGACGTCTCGATGGCCTCGTCACATCCTCAAGCGCGTTAAGGCCGACGGTGTGTCCCGGAGGGCAGGCGAAGGGAAGGCGCACACATCATCAACGAACAACGCCGCGACAACCCCCGCTGGTCCAATGGGTGTGATGGCCCCGATGTCGACAAGCCCGCGCTCGGAGATGGCGGGTACCTGCTTTTCGAGGTTGGGTGCCCTGCCTTCACCCGTGAGCTGCGGCAAGTCTGTTGGCCATCCACTCGCACGTTCAAGCCAGAGATAACCGAGAAGTATGATGGGAGACTAAACGCGGCAGAGTTCTTGAGCATCTACACCATCGATATTCAAGCTGGCGGGGGAAGAGATGAGAAGGTGTTCACCAACTACTTCCCTTTGGCCCTCAAGTCAAATGTGAGGTCTTGGCTGATGCACCTGCCGGAGAACTACATTTCGACCTGGGCTGACCTGGGCCACGAGTTCATTGGTGCCTTCACGGGCGGCCCTCAAGAACCAGGGCGGCCCAGCGACTTGCAGCTTCTCTGGCAGAAAGAAGGAGAAACTCTACAGAAGTACTTGCAGAGATTCAGTCGAGTCCACAGAAATATCCCAGATATCCACCCAGCTGCCGTGATAGCTGCCTTCCAATCCAATGTGCACAACCACAGGATACGTTCCAAGATGAACGTTTGGTTGCCCAAGGCTGTGAAGGAGCTCTACACTTTAGTGGACAAATGTGCTCTGGTGGAAGAGGGGAGAAAACTTCCTGGGGAGGAAGATTGCGTCGACATCAACTCAAAGATGACGACAAAACCATCAGTAAGAAGAAGAAGAACAAGAAGCACAACAAGAAGCGCAAGGATAAGAAAGTGATGGCTGTTGAGGGGTCAGGCACGCCTAGTACTGGCAAGAAGGCCAAGATTGAAGCCCCCGGCAAGGAGGCTACCACATGCGCTGACTGTCGAGAGGCGGCGGCTACCGAGAAAGCTGGGAAAAGTGATGGGCCATATTGTAAGATTCATCGGACCAAGGGCCATGATCTCCAGGAGTGTCATCAGGTTGAGCAGCTCATCAAGAGACAGAAGGCTGAGTATGAGAAGCGCAATAAGGAAAAAGTTCAGAATGGCGCTGGCGGGAAGGGCCCGGGTGGTGAAGCAAATCGCCCCGGCAAGGGTCCTCGGAACTAAGGGAAACCCGCCAAGGGCCGAGAGAAGGAGGATTGCAGTAACAAGAGTGATGGAGGGAATGAAGAGGAAACCGGCGAGCAGGAATTCCAGAAGGCCACTAACGCCCTGTGCATTGACGGAGGTGCATCTTTGCACTCCTCTCACCACGAACTTAAACAATGGGCGCGTGAAGTGAATGAAATGGAGCGAGCGGCAGATTCTCGAAAGCCGCTCAAGTGGTCACGCATGCCCATCAACTTGATGAAGATGATCACCCCGACCACATTACTGTGGTAGGGTGCTTGCGGTTGTTGGTCTCACCAACAATTTGCAACCTCAAGGTCACAAAGATGCTGGTTGACGGTGGGGCCAGGTTGAATCTGATTTCCCCAAAGGTTATCATCAAACTCCAGATAGCAGAGGAAGAACTTAAGGCCACAAGCACATTTCAATAAGTCAATCCTGGCAGTAGCCGTCCTAAGGGAAAGGTTACATTGCTAGTGACATTTGGAGGAGAGTTGAACTACTGGACTGAGAAAGTTGTGTTTGATGTGGGCGACCTCCCTCTGCCATACAACGGGATCCTTGGACGCCAGCCCCGGCCAAATTCATGGCAGCATCCCACCATGCCTACAACACCTTGAAGATGCCAGGGCCGATGGGCGTCATTTCTGTTCTGTTGGACAAGAAAGACACAATTATTTGCGTGGATAAGATGTACCGGGACGCGGTCGTGACAGAGGTCGCGGAAGCCACAGTTCCTGCCAAGGAAAAGCATAGCAGAGGCACTGGCAAGGAATCCGGGAAGCGTAGCTCTGTGGAATGTGCCACGCCCATTGATGACAAGCCAGAGAGTTCCAACAGCAAGAGATCCACGGCTGCTCTACCCCAAGTGAAAAAGGTCACGGCAGGACTGGCTGGCGCGGATAGTACTTTCTCTATCAGCGCCACCCTTGATGAAAAATAGGAAAGCGCGCTCGTTGCCTTCCTGCGGGCGAATATCGATGTGTTTGCCTGGCAACCATCTGATATCCCCGGTGTTCCAAGGGAGGGAATCGAGCACCACCTTGCTGTCTACCCACATGGCCGGCCCGTCAAGCAGAAGGTTCAGAAGCAAGCCTTGGAACGGCAACAGTTTATTGCCGACGAAATCAAGAAACTTGAAGCAGCTGGTTTGGTCAGAGGAGTACGGCATCCAACATGGTTAGCAAACCCAGTGGTTGTGCGCAAGGCTAAAGGAAAATGGAGGCTTTGCATAGATTTTACGGATCTGAACAAGGCGTGCCCAAAGAACCCGTTTCCCTTGCCATGCATCGACCAGATCGTGGATTCTACTTCATGATGTGAGTTGCTCTCTTTTCTGGATGCATACTCTGGATACCATCAGATTTTTATGTCCAAGGAAGATGAAGAAAAGACCTCATTCATCACCCCATGCGGCACGTACTGCTTTGTGCGCATGCCTTCCGGGTTGAAGAGTGTCGGGTCCACTTTTGCAAGAGCAGTCTAGTTTGGCTTTGAACCACAGTTGCACAGGAACATTGAAACCTATATGGATGATATTGTGGTTAAGACAAGGGACAGATCAACCATCATCCAGGATTTAGAAGAGACATTTGCTAATCTGCGCAAGATCAACTTGAAACTGATTTCGGAGAAGTGCGTGTTTGGCGTTCCCTCCGGCAAGCTACTTGGTTTCTTTGTGTCCCACCGTGGGATAGAGGCCAACCCCGATAAGATCTAGGCTATTGAGCAGATACAGGCACCCAAGACAGTTAAGGATGTGAGGCGTTTGACAGGATACGTTGCCGCGCTTAGCAGATTCATCTCCAAGTCTGCCGAGCACACCTTGCCATTCTTCAAGATTTTGAAGAAGGCAGGACCAATGAAGTGGACCTCGTAAGCAGATGCAGCATTGCAGGATTTGAAGGCCTATTTGTCTTCTGTGCCTACTTTGGTCGCACCCAAACCACAAGAGCCGTTACTGCTATATCTGGCAGCAACTAATCAAGTGGTTAGTCCGGCCCTAGTAGCGCAGCGAGAAGTGGAAGAGCAGCCACCTCAGCAAGTGTCCCGCCCAGGGAAGAGGAAGAGAGCGGCCCGGCAAGGCCAGATACGGATCATGACAAAGAAGAGCACGGTAGCGGAAGCAACCCCAAGGACACGACAAGGAAGAAGGTGGTGCAGTGCCCAGTATACTTCATCAGCTCCCTGTTGCAGGGGGCTAGATCCAGGTACTCTGGCGTGCAAAAATTGATCTTTGGCCTTGTCATGGCCTCAAGGAAACTGCGCCACTACTTCGAAGCCCATGAGATCACGGTTGTCACCTGCTTCCTGTTGCAAAGGATACTTCGAAACCCAGAGGCCACCGGCAGGATAGTGGAGTGGGCATTGGAGTTATCTAGCTTTGGCCTGAAGTTTGAAAGCACATCAATGATCCGGAGCAGGTCGTTGGCAGAGTTTATTGCAGAATGGACGCCAACCCCTGATGAAGAAGTGTAGGAAACAGTTATCCCCGGCAAGGAAGCGCCCTAAGAATGGATCATGTATTTCGATGGTGCCTTCTCCCTACAAGGTGCAGGGGCTGGCATGCTTCTTGTGGCTCCCACTGGAGAGCACCTGAGGTACGTCATCCAGATGCACTTTCCCCGGGAGGAGGCGACCGACAATACAACAGAATATGAAGGGCTTCTTGCCGAGCTCAGGATTGCCACAGAATTGGGAATCAAGAAGCTAATCATTCGAGGAGATTCACAACTGGTGGTGAGACAAGTCAACAAGGATAACCAAAGCCCATTGATGGAGGCATACGTCGAGGAAGTGAGAAGATTGGAGGAGCGCTTTGACATGTTGCAAATAGAGCACATACCCCGTGCGGAAACAGCATTGCTGATCACCTGTCAAAGTGCGCTGCGCAGAAGCTTCCTGTGGAACTAGGGACTTTTGTTCTCCACTTACTCAGCCCTCTGTATCCCCGACAACAATGGCCCAAAAAAGGAGGAAATTGGACTCCGGTAAGCCTCTCCCGGTAGAGCCTTTCGGGGCTCCTGGCAGGGACCCTGCCGGGAACAACTCCCCCTCGCTTGCCGGGCTGCACCCTCCTGCCGGGCCAGTGGTCCCCGCAGTCAAGGGATGTGCCCCCACGAATGAGGAGGTGCCGCTAGTCCTCGTTGCCGAGCCTCGGGCTCCAACTTGGGCAAGGCACATAGTCCATTTCCTCCAAACCGGAGAACTTCCCGAAGAGCAAGAAGAAGCTGAAGGAGTAGCCCGGAGGGCCAGTACGTATCAGTTTGTCAATGACACACTTTATAGAAGAAGCCCCAACGGTGTGAAATCGAAGTGCATTTGCCGGGAAGGAGGAAAGGAACTGCTGGTAGAGATACACAAGGGCATATGCGGCTCCCACATTGGATCAAGGGCTTTGGTTGGGAAAGCATTCCGGCAAGTATTCTATTGGCCCACAGCCCTCCAAGATGTGGTTGAGCTCGTCACCAAGTGTGAAGCCTGTCAGTTCCATGCCAAAAATATCCATCTGCCTGCCCAAGCACTCCAGACAATCCCTTTGTCATGGCCGTTTTCGGTCTGGGGGCTCGATATCCTCGGCCCTTTCCCCCGAGCTGCCGGGGGCTTTGAATTCTTGTTCGTTGCAATCGGCAAGTTTACAAAGTGGCCGAAAGTAGATGCCGTGAGAAAGGTGACTGCTCAGTCAGCTATCAAGTTCTTGAAAGAATTGGTGTGCCGCTTCGGGGTCCCTGCCCGGATCATCACCGACAACGGCACCCAGTTCACGAGCCGCGCCTTCATGCAATATGTGCATGCCCTCAGAAGCAAGATCTCATTTGCATCTGTCGCACATCCCAGAAGCAATGGATAAGCTGAGAGGGCAAACGCTGAAGTACTGCGAGGACTCAAGAAGAGAATGTTTCATAAGCTACGGAAGCATGGCAGGCAATGGATCAATGAGCTGCCGATGGTTTTTTGGTCCCTCAGAACAACACCAAACCGAGCTATCGGGCAGACTCCCTTCTCCCTAGTCTATGGGGCAGAAGCAGTTATCCCCACGGAACTCATTTATGGGTCACCTTGAGTGCTTGCCTACGATGAAGTAGCGCAGGAACAACACATGCGTGACAAAGCCATGCTTCTCGAGGAAAACCGTCTCTGGGCTGCTACGCGTAATGCACGCTATCAGCAAGCCCTGCGTCGCTATCATAGCCGCAGGTTTCATGCCCGGTGTTTTGAGGAAGGGGACCTTGTCCTTAGGCGCGTTCAGTCCACCAAGGGTACAAACAAGCTGTCGCCGAAGTGGGAAGGCCCTTACCGGGTAGTACGAGTCAGCAGATGGCATTCAATTGCAAAACTCATGGAATATTGAGCATCTTCGCATGTTCTACCCATAAGGCGCGGCTGTCGGGCCCTGCCCGGCAGCCACCCTTTTGTACAGGCCTTGACTCAGCTACATGTAACCCCTTGTACAAAGCCAGGCGCAGACCCAGAGCAACAGAGAAATAAATGAAGCGCTGGGCCCCCCCGACAAGTTGCATGCATGCATAAGCATTTCATAAGCATTGCATGATTCATGTAGATTGGTTGCATGATCATGTAGATAGATTGCATCTGGCATCATCTTCATTTGCATAAACTGCAGGCTCCTACCGTGGACTTTGTCCCAGGAAGAGGATACGAAGACAAGCCAGCACTGCGGTCTCCGGCAAGCCAAACAGATAAGTTCCATCTCTTATCCATACATGTTCCGTGAGTAGGACTTGTGCATATGAAAACCTCGCCGCCTCGGAAACAAAGGTGCTCCCATCTACTGACACGAACGCTGCTTCAGTCAGGATGGTCGTAGTGGCCTTTGGCTGAAAGGGGTTGGCGGGGGGCTGGTCTCTCCCAATGGGTTCTGTGCCCGGCAAGCTCAGCCTCACGGCAGCTGTCCTATAGGGTACCGGCAAGGTAGCTTAACGGGATCTACTTGTTTACGTGAAAGTATGGAGGCGTTTCACCTCTGCATGGATATCATACATGCACAAGTACCCGACAAAGCTTATCTTTTTCATTAATATGCTGATCAACAAGTACAAATCTCACGGAACATAAACATGGATACAAGAGATTACATTATTTGAACGAAAATTTGGCAAGTGCCTACAGATTAAAGACTAAAAAAAGATAAGTGCCCCGTGATGCCTTTGCCCTTGTCCAACTCCTTCAGGAAATCGCAGGAAGGAACGAAGAAGCCAGAACGCCGGCCTGGATTCGGCGCCTACCCAGGATCAGGAGAATACCGTCGACGGGCTAAGAGGAACAAACCGGAGGGCAAGCGCGAGCGGTGGCATTGCCAGGAACCCAGACGGAGTCACCGGCAAACACGACTCGTCGGAATGGTCGCCCCCGTTCTTGATGCATCATGGGTTGCCGCCACCTTCGATATGAACGTCGCGCGCCCCAGGAGACCCCCATAGAGAGCATGGGCGTCCCCGACGGCCCGGCGACACGAAGACCGCGCCCGTTAAGGAAGCGTGCACAAGGACTAGAGGCTCTCCCATGCAGCGGACGGGCAGAGTACGGGGAGATAGGGTCCGCCCTCACCAATGGCGAACCATTTTTGCAACGTCCCTCCAACGCCGCAGGAAAAGGGGGGATAGGCCGCAATCGACTATCACATTTTCTGCCCATTATGGGCCTCAGCATGGTGTCATTTGTGTCGCCTCTCACTAAAGTTGAAGCCACGGGTGACCCAGCGACGAGCACAACAGAGTCGCCACCTTCGGTGCTACCGCCACGCCGCCCGAGCGCCCTCATGGGGCTTACACAAAAGTCCAAGCTAGGGCCCGGGGGCTGGCCCCAGGCTCTTCCTTTCAGCATACCCAAAAGAAGCAGAAGGCGGAGGAGGAGAGGAACGGGGATGAATGCCTCCGCTCCTCCCCCGCACCTCCGTTTATAAGCGAGCTGGGGGTGGGGGCTAATTCCTCGGCGAGTACCCGCCGTCCTCCGCCACCAATCCAAGAAGATTGGGCCCCTGCCTGGATGCTCTCCCACGTCACGCGCCTACATTTATGTACCCCACTCAATGCATGCGGCATACGTGGCTAAGGATAAGGGCGGTGTGGGAAGAGTGAATTGGGAGTTACCCGCCCGTACATTAAAGTCATTCACGGGCCATTGCAAGAATGGCCCCACCACAATTGGCGCTGCACGACGCACGGGAAAACCGGAAACTGACCCGAGCTTAGGTTAATGAAGAAGCGAAGAAGATCTCAAAGGGCGGAGCCACCCTTACATTTCTGCCAGTGCACTGGTTAGGGCCTACCCCGACGACGCCCAGCGGCTCGTCCGTGCCAGGCCCGGGGGCTCCTGTCGGTGCAACAGACCGTGGGTCCATTGCACGGACTGTGCACAGGCCAGAGACAAGATTGCAAGACCAAGATCATACCAAACAAGGAGGATCAATTCCTTCGAAGGATCCAAGTGCAGGTCAAGAAGGCCAAGGTGAGCCAGAAGAACAAGGCGTCGCTAAAGGAAGGTCCTACCTTGCCAGGCAGGCGAGCCCGGCAGGGTTGGGTTTTGCCCCGGAAGTAAGTTCCCAGATCGTCCTAGCAGGCCTGCCAGGGCTGGCGGAGGCAAGCCACTCCAGCGCTCCACCTCACAAGTGAGGCAAGTCAGTAATCGAAGCAGTGTCGAGCTCCAAGGTGACTAAGTGGCTGCTTTCTGCCACATGGCAGCCACTTCCTACAGCAAACACCTCCATATGACACATGTCCTGAGACGTGTCAAGCGAGCAGGCGCAAAGCTGGCAAAACAACCTGGCAGGGCTTGCCGGGCGAGCTTTGATGTGACACTGAGCGGCGCATTTAATGCACTCTCTCAGCCTTTAGAGTTAGATATGATAGCACTGTTAGCTATCTAATCTGTACGCAAAGACTGATTTTCCACTGTGGTGACCCCTTTATCTATAAAAGAAGGCCCATGGCGACCGTAGAAAGGGTTGGACCCTCACATATCCATAAGCACGTAGCCACTCTCGCCCCAGAGCGACCTTGCCGGGCAAGTATGCACATTCACCACCATTATCCACCATCAATCCACCAAAGCAGTAGTAGGGTTTTACGCCTCACGGCGGCCCAAACCTCGGTAAAGACTGCCCGTGTGATCTCTGTCATGTTGTGCGATGCTTCTCCTCTCTTTGTGCAACGTGCCCATCCCCCCGCCGAACCAAAAGGGCCTCATGGCACCATAGGTGGCCGTGGTTTCCCACGACAAAAGGCCGTCTGGAACCGGGACCATAGCCTTGTTTTCTACTAGTGTTACGACTCTAGGTAGCCCAAACCTGGGTAAAATCATGTGCTCCTTGTTGTATTTGCTCTATGTGTCGATCGCCACTGTCGGCGTTCTGGGAACTAGGGTACCCAGACTTGCCTGCCTGTGGCCCACGGCGTGGCTCCATACAGCCAGGTATGGCCCATCTTCAGCATCGACCAAGCAAGACCCTCGCGATGGGCCAAGCCTCGCGAGGCGGACGATGCCAAGACCTCCAAAGGAAGTGGCCTCCCAAGGCAGGCTCCTAAGGAGCGGAGATTTCTATGCAGGCGCCCACCTCATGAGCTTAAGGTGACGCATGCCATGATGACCAAGGCTAGGCGGGCGCCAGCGGGCACAGTACAGCAGGTTTCCGCTTTGGTGCTAAGGAGGCAAGCGCAGGCGCAGAGACCCAAGGAATCAGCCAAAGGTTTCCATTCCCGTGCTACAAGACCAGAACCGCCAGGACGGCAGGACAGAGGTCATCACCGAGCCCACCACGACGTCACGACCAGAAGCTTTGCAGGCGAAGACCACCTTTCGTCAGGATAAGATGTACTATTTGTCTCCCTTCAAACTTGGCCGTTGTGGGATCCCTTCCCGCCTCTATTTTGGGGGAAGAGTACCAAGGCCACTATAAATATAGCCTAGCCACCACCATGGATTGGAGATTGGACCACCCGAACACTCACCAGCTCACACCCACACAAGAATAGATCTCCTGAGGTAGTTCTTCCCCTGTACTAGTTCATCCTCAGCCCATCGCGAGGCCAATCCACCACAAAGCAGGAGTAGGGTATTACATCGCAAGGTGGCCCAAACCTAGGTAAACTGCCGTATCTCTTTCCCTTCCAGTTCATCAAGCTAGGCTGTGGGAGCAACGAGTTGGTAAGCCGGGGAGATCGAGTTCTTCGTACACGCCCCAGACATTGAACCTTTCTTGGTTCTGCGGAGCCCCGAATCCGACATTTGGCGCACCAGGTAGGGGCGTGTTGAAGGATCCTCTCCACCGATCATTCCATCACTACCATGGTGGGAGATCCTCGAGCAAACGCTGAGCACTGGGCCGCTCGGCCCGCCCTGGCGGCACCTCCAGCCCAAGAAGCTCTCCACTCCGCGCTCCTTGCAGCCCGCACGGCGGCTAGCGCCGTCGGTCGTCGGTGGCACGGACCACCTCCGCCCACTCACGCGCTGCGCCATAACCGCACCACCGCGCGGTCTTCAGGCTACGCCACGGCATCGATGCTACACAACCACCGAGAGCAGACGAACACGCGAGCCACGCTCATCGTGGCGCGGGAGCTGCTATGATGCAGGTTGGCAGAAGGCGGACACGACGCCTTGCTAGAGCGGGTCGCCGAGCTACTCGATGCCACCTGCGAGGGCGTGGCGTCCTTCTGCACCTTGCCTACATCGCAAGCGCTGCCGGGGGCACGCGCCGGCTCCCGCTACACCCACGCGCCCTCTGTCAGGGGGCCTGAAGAACCTCGCGGCGGCAACCTGGCCCACGACGCAGCTTACTCTACCCAGGATACGCTACCCTCTGGTGTGGCAGGGCCTAGCGGCCCTTCCCGGGACCGCGCCGAGATGCGACCCTACGGTCGTCGGAACCCGGCGCCAAGGATGGCAAGCGACGGGGCCTGGCGGCCGGGCGCCGACTCAGGGACGGCGGCTCCTAGCACCCCTGTTCCTCCACTGATGGGCTTGTTGTATGCGTCAAGAAGAAGCCCATGCTCATTCCCCTCGCCAGCCTGGGCATCGGGACCACGCGAGGCCGAGGATCTTCGCGAGCCACCCCAGAGCTTCGCCGACGCCTTCGACAACAACAACCATCGGGTACAACCAATATCTCTGGGGCATGATTACACTAACCATGGACCGCAGGTGAACCAAGCCATGGCTACGGCCGTGGACCTCAGGACGATGGCACCGCCGCAAGCGGACGGAATGCACTGGGGGCTGCGCGGGAGGAGCCGGGCACCAGAGCCACCCTCGCGTCCCGCGGTGCAAGGCACCGGCACGATGGTGGCGCATGCCGCACGGAGGTAGGTGCTCCGCCAGGGAAGGCGCCGGTGAGCCCTTACTCCCGGTGGGGGCCTGGGATCGCCGGGGCACCGCTAGCGCACCCCCTTGCCCCTAGGTCTCGTCCTGGTTTCTGGACGCCCCAACGGTGGTCGGGGGAGGCGCCGGGCGGGGCCCTCGCCAGGTGCCTGGAATGCTTGTGAAGATCTTCGCTCGTGACGCTCTCACGCAATAATGAGTTGGGGATGTAGACCCCCCGGAGTCCCCTGAGCGCCGCCCTGTGCCTCGCGCGGGCTCCCACCCACGTCCAAGTGGAAGCACTTAGCTCCGCGCAGGTGAGAAGACTAGTCTAGGCGGCGGACGCGGCTGTTTGTTTCACCCTTTTTCTGTAACCCGATTTGCCGTCTTCTGGAATGAGATTTGGAGTTTCGTGTGCTTATCAAAAGGAAAAAGGGGGCAAATTTTTGATTCGCGGTGTTTTCTTGCCCTTTGGTTTATGTTAAAAAAGCAGGGCTCATGCCAGCTACCCCCCCGTGAGCACCCCGCGAGCGGGGGCTGGGCGCGGCATGCCCGCTGTGCGCGAGCTTGGGCCAGCGCAAGCGGCGCCGAGGCCCCCTCGGGGCCAAGAGCGCAACTACCGCAGCACCACTACGCGCACACCTTGCCGTGACTCAGCAATCGGCTCCTCGCACGGCGCTCTTGGGCGGGCCTGCAGGCTCCTCAAGAGGCTTAAGCCCTCGTGAGCCCCCGCGGGGCCCGCCTTGGGAGAGGGGCGCCCCCGCGATACAAGAACCCGTCCAAGGCCACCAGCACCAAAGATAAGTTATATCAAACTACTCTAGTAGGGGGCCTTCTGGCACACAGCAGCACGTTTTGAAATCAATTTAGAAGGCGTATCATCGTTTCATACATAACGGGGGAACCCCCCCCCCCCCAAAATGTTTTTCACGCCTCGCAGGGCCGTGGCCAAAATTTTGGCATACAAGTCAGGACCGGAAAGGAAATGCAAGCCTAGCAAGACGCGCTACCATCAGCATCGCCGTCTTCATCACCACCACCAGCACCGCTCCCTTCAGCTGCGAGCACATCCACGCCGTCTTCAAGGGCAAAGTCCACGACCAGGTCGTCCACATGGTCGTTCACCCAGCTCGCCAGGTCGCCCTGGGTGACCCTGGGCACTGGGGCTATTGCAGCATTGAAGTCAAAGTTGGGTTTAAGGCTAAGAAGGTAGGTGAAGACGCGTGAGAACGCGCGCCCAGGAAGGCCCCGGCTTCTCTCTTCGACAAGCTGGCGAGCCCTCGTGGCCCGGTCTTCTAGACCGGTCACGACTTGGGTGAAGAAGTGGAGGTAGCCGGCATAATCCGCTTCGTGCGGGCGGGAGATGCTTTCTTCGCAGATGGTGTCCGAGGCACGGTTGGCCCTCACCCTGAGGTCCTCAAGCATCAAGGAATGCTCACGCTGCATCATCCGACGGTGGCTTGCTTCGTTTGAAGCCTTCTCCACAAGGGACGTGACGCCCATGACCTGCTGCTGAAGTGAGGACAAGTCGGCTTGGGCGGAGGCCCAAGCCTCCTTGGCGGCCATCTCGTGCTTCTCTGTTGCGGCGAGCTTCTCCCTGAGGGTGTCGGTCCTGCCCTGCAGCTAAACCTTCCGCTGTTGGAAGTGGGTCTCCTGGAGCCCCAACTTCTGGCGGTATTTGTCAACAAGAGCCCCGCGAATCTCCGCCATCCTTCTGTCAACCTCCTACTGGATCCTAGCCTCCCGGGCGGTAACGGCGTCCTTAGCCGTGGCTACTTGGCACTCGCTCACCTCCAGCCGCTCGAGCTCCAGGTTGTGTTCCAAGACCTCAAGCGCCAGCGCATCCTCACGCGCCTGGACCCCTTCCTCATCGGAGGGGGCCTCGCTCGGCGGTGCTGTCAGGGCGGCCCTGCGCGCCTGGACCTGCCGCTCAAGTGTGGCGTTCAAAGCTCGAAGCTCGAAGCTTCCTCTCCCACTCCTCGGTCGCCTCACGACGACGGTCAGCAGCCCTAGCCTCCTCCAGAGCATGGGCGCAGCCCTCACGAGAAGCTGCGAGGGACACCACGGCGTTTGTACGAGCAAGCTCATGCTGCAGATGCCCGAGGATGATGGTGACCTTCAGCTGATGCCACTCACGCGCCAGGGGGAGGCCTTCCGCCTCGAGGCGCGCGTCGACGTCAACAAGTTCTCCCGCAAGCCGACCCAGCGCGCTCATTGCCTCCTGGAAAAGGTCATGACGGACGGTGCTGCATCCGCGTGCAAGCTCCACCGCGCAGCCGAGCCCTTCATCCGCGCTAGGGGCTGCCGGAGAGGCGCGAAATGACTCGCTCGTCTCTGGCAGGGGGCTGGTAGCCGGTGCCCCTTCAGCCGTTCCCCGGGCCTCGGCGGAGGCGCTGTGCGGCTTGGCCCCGCCACTCGAAGATGAAGCCGACGCTGGGCCTGCCTAGCTACCAGTGAGCACCAATGGAGGAGCCCTCGGCATGCCCACTACACCCCAGAAATGGCCATGGAGGAAGGGTGCTGGGAGCGCAGGCTGACGGCCTTCCAGAGGCACCTTCGCCTCACGGGCCGGCTCCGTGCCCTGCGCAGGCGCTTGACGCGAGGGGCCTGGAATCACGAGCGGGCCAAGGGCCCCTGGGGGTCGCACCCCAGGCGGCTTCACCGTGGCAACCGAAGGGATCCTGAGGAGCCAGAGTCAGAAAAAGGTGCGACACGCAAAGATCCACGAAGATAAGGTACTTACTCATCCACGGCTATCCACTTCCTCTGCTTCAGGGCCTGGGGGGCGCCACCACTGCAGCTCCAGAGCCCTTTCCTCTTGCGGAGTACCCCGAGGTCCAGACAAGGTACACCGAGGGTTGGTGCATTGCCCTTCGCGGCTGAGCTGCGGACCACCACCTCAGGGGCACCCGGTGGCACCTGCCCCCCAGTCGCCACCTCAGGAGCACCTGACGGCACCTGCTCCCCAGCAATCACCTCCGGAGCACCCGGCGGCGCCCGCCCTCCAGCGGTCGCCTCAGGAGCACTAGACGGCGCTCACCCCCCTGCAACCACCTCAGGGGCACGCGCCACGGGATCGACAAGCACGGGAGACACCAAGACGGGGTTCTCATGAGGCCCCTCGAGACCTTCTGGATGTAGCCCCCACTCGTCAAAGAGGGTAATCTGCTTCACAAAGTCCTCCGCGTTCAAGCAGTTGTACAAGAGGCACCCCTCTGCCGGGAGCACGGCAGGCGCTGGGTTGCCAGTCAGGAGCTCGAGCACCGCGCGCAGCGTCTTGGAAGGAAGCGAGGGCACCTGGAGCATCATGGGGTCGTTGGGGCCAGTGAAGGCCCATATTGTGCGAGAGTGGCGATGGAGCGGAGCGATGCGCCGCCGGACGAACTCCCTCACCACCATCGACGCTGTCACCCCTACCCCCTTCAGCTTGTCCATCATGGACCAGACACGGGCGAGCCGACGGTCGACAAGCTTCATGTGTCCCCAGCCAGAGCTTGGTTCCGCTGGCGCTTGCGGGAGCAGGAGCAGGGGGCTGTGCGTGGTGGCATCCACGTACACCAACTGCTTCCAGAATCCCTTCACGCCCGGGTGGAGCATGAAGTCGATGCCGGAGCCAGCTGTTGCGCACCACAGCCTGGAATGCCACGCATCCCGAGCGCTGTCGGTCGTTGACCAGGTGAAGCGAGAAGAAATGGCGAAACAAGGCGACGGACGGAGCAACACCCATGATAGCCTCACACAAAAAGGCGAAGGCGGCGAGGAGGATGATGGAACTGGGGTCTAGCTGCAGCGCTTGGATCTGGTAATGCGAGATCGTGGCATTGAAGAAATCAGAGAAAGGAGGGACCAAGCCGGCCAGGAGAGCGTGAAGGTGAATGGGGATCTCGGTGGCCTCCATGTCGACCAAGGCCCGGGAGGCAGGCAAGACAGTCGTCGCCTTCCACTCGTTGGAATCGGCGGCGAGGGCCGGCCGAACCTTGTCCAATCCCTCCTGGTTGATCACCTTCGACCGACCAAGCGAGGGCTCGAAACCCGGCGGGGATTCGGCGGGCGCGCAGGCATTCCCTTTCTTCTTCGACCTCGAATCCATGGCATCAGGGTTGGATTGGCGCCGGCGCAGAATCTGGAGGAGGAGCTACGAGCTCACAGGAAAGGGGGAAGCCGAGGACGATCACGGCGGACAATAATGGCTGAGCCACGCTTGCAACAGGCAGCCGTCAAGTCTGGCGGTTGCTGAGGCTGCGTTGGGAAGTGGAGACGCCCATGTCCCATCAAGCACCACGCGTCGACCCGACCCGCAGGTGATTGGGGCCCGCGGCACTTCGCCCTTGCCCTTTGGCTTCGCCTCGAAACCAAGCCCGAGCGCGCCTTGGGCCCGGGGGCTACTGTCGGTGTTCTGGGAACCAGGGTACCCAGATTTGCCTACCTGCGGACCACGGCGTGGCTCCATCACGGCCTGGTACGGCCCATCTTCAGCATCGACCAAGCAAGACCCTCACGAGGGGCCAAGCCTCGTGAGGCGGATGACGCCAGGACCTCCAGAGGAAGCGGTCTCCCAAGGCAGGCTCCTGAGGAGCAGAGATTTCTATGCAGGCGCTCACCTCATGAGCTTAAGGTGATGCAAGCCATGACGACCAAGGCCAGGCGGGCGCCAGCGGGCACAGTACAACAGGTTTCCTCTTTGGTGCTAAGGAGGCAAGCGCAGGCGCAGAGTCCCGAGGAATCAGCCAAAGGTTTCCATTCCCATGCTAGAAGACCAGAACCGCCAGGACGGCAGGACAGAGGTCACCGCCGAGCCCACCACGACGTCACGACCAGAAGCTTTGCAGGTCAAGACCACCTTTCGTCAGGATAAGATGTACTATTTGTCTCCCTTCAAACTTGGCCGTTGTGGGATCCCTTCCCGCCTCTATTTTGGGGGAAGAGGACCAAGGCCACTATAAATATAGCCTAGCCACCACCATGGATGGGAGATCGGACCACCCGAACCCTCACCAGCTCACACCCACACAAGAACAGACCTCCTGAGGTAGTTCTTCCCCCGTACTAGTTCATCCTCGGCCCATCGCGAGGCCAATCCACCACAAAGCAGGAGTAGGGTATTACACCGCAAGGTGGCCCGAACCTGGGTAAACTGCCGTATCCCTTTCCCTTCTAGTTCATCAAGCTAGGCTGTGGGAACAATGAGTTGGTAGGCCGGGGAGATCGAGTTCTTCGTACATGCGCTAGAGTTCGAACCTTTCTTGGGTCTGCGAAGCCCCGAATCCGACAGCCACCCCTTGTCAAACCAGCAAAAGGGGCTGTACTACCCATAGATCGCCGACTCCACGCCGACATCTTTGGCGTGCCAAACATGGGGGTCTGCATTGTCGTAAATCAAAGCAGCGAGTGGCACTTCGGCTACGTGAAGTTCTACGTCTTCTTCAACATCCATGGCTCCCAAGAAGAAAGGCTCCATGACAACGAAACCATCCTCGTCCAGACTCCCTCCACATTTGCCTGTTGATGGCGCATGCGGCGCCACTCCGGCGGGCAGTGCGGAAGCCACAGGGGGCGCGGCCAGTTCAGGAGGTGCCGTCGTCGTGCCCACCGTGGTGGGAGCGGATGATAGGGACGCCAGAGCCGGTTAGCTCCTGTGACCCTCTAGCGACCAGCACAATAATGACGCGGACTGTGCGGATGTATAGCTCCCACTTCCCCCGCGCCACGGCGAGCACAGCCACCGGAACAACACCACCCGGTCCGGCGCAAGCCGAGATCCTCCCGCTACACCAACCCCAGCAGTCGCGGGGGATACGACATCGAGACACATACCACACCCATCGCAAGATGGACACAACAAGACGCCGAGCGGTGCTATTGTGCCTCCACAACAGCACCCGCATGGCAAGTTGCCAGTTGATCAAGCCGAAGATCTCCAGGTGCCACTCCCACCGCGCCAGCCCACTGCCGCCCTCATGATTCGGCAACAAGACTACAATGCTGCTACTGCAGGCTTCGCCAGGAGTCGAGCGATATCGCGATGAAGGCAATGGCGCGGTCCCAGATGCTGCTGGATTTCACTCCAGTGGCTGACCAGATGGACGAGTGGAGGGCTACCATTCGGAGTTTGATCGAGTTTGCTGTTGCAAACAGGTCCCAGTTGGCGGAGCCCTCTTGGCATCCGCCAACTGCGCCTGCGGTACAACCTGAGGGCTGTGGGGTGGGTGGTGCCCCCATGGTGCAGTCCCCTCCCGGGCATCAATCTCAGCGGCAACCTTGACCTTCGCAGCAAAACCAGCAGGACGTGCTGCCCGATGACGCATCCATGGCTTCCTCAGATCCACAGACACAGCGGGATCAGAGGCAAGTGTTCATGTACTTGTGCTCCGGAGGAGAGTGCTCCGTGTACTTGTGCTCCACATTCTTAATACACCAAAAGGAGGAGTATGGTGTTACACCTCAAAGTGGCCCGAACCTGTGTAAAATCCTCGCGCTTTCTGCTGTATCTGCTCTTTACGTTTTGTGCAATCCCCTCACTGAACCACAAAAGGGGCTAGACTACCCGATAGATAGTTGATCCACACTGACATCTTTGGCGCACCAGGCAGGGGATCCACTGGCATGAACTTGGTCAGCAGACTACGCGTCGACTTTAGCGAGTTTTCATCATCATTTTCATCATCCATGGCGCCCAAGAAGAAGGGTCCCATGGTGACAAAGCCCTCCACATCCAAGCTTCCTTCACATGAGCTCGCGGGGGGCGCAGGCGGTGCCACCGCCGTGGACGGCACGAACATCGCGGTAGGCATGACCAGCGCATGCAGCGCGGTCATTATGCCCACTGCGGTGGGAACCGGCAGTGGACGCGCAGAAGGCAGTCTCCTTCCTCGTCTCTCCGGCAAAGACAGTGACAACGGCGCAGGCGACGCGGACACGCACCTTCCGCCTCCCCAGCACAACGACGAGCGTAGCCACCAGAGCCACACAGTCCTGTCAGGCGTAAGCCGAGACCCTCCCGCTGCAGCAACTACTGCGGTGGCGCGGGAGACGAAGTCAAAACACACATTGCTCCCATCTCGAGATGGGCGTGACGTGACCCCGAGCAGCGTTATTGATCGCGCACAACAGCGCCCGCACAACAAATCGCCTATTGATCAAGTTCAAGATCCTCAGGCACCGCTCCCACCATGCCACACTATCGTCGCGCCCGCGGTATGGCGGCAAGATCGCAACAGTGCTCCTGCCGGCTCTGCCAGGAGTCAAGCGATGTCACATTCTTCGTGCTCTAACATGCCCACGATGGCAACGGAGGAGATAGCACCAGCCCAATTCCTGCTGAACTTCCCTCTAGTGGCAGATAAGATGGATGAGTGGGTGACCACCATTCATAGTTTGATTGGGTTTACGAAGGCTAACAAACCCCAACTAGAGGAGCCCTTGCAACACCCACAAATAGCACTGGTAGCCTAGGCTGATGGCCATGTAGCAGGTAGTGCACCAACGATGCAATCACCTCGGCGACATCAACCCCGGCAGCAGCATCAGCAGACCCAGCAAACTATCGAGCATGATGATGTCTCAATGGCCTCCTCAGATCCCCGGACGCAGCAAGATTAGCGGCAAGTATTGTTGGACAGGTGGGCAGAGGATGCTCATACCACCATTCAATGTCGCCGGAGGCACGCCGCTAATCTGACGCACGTAACGGTCCAATCGTCGATGAGCCAGCACCCGCTGTTGGCGGGTACCTACCTTATGAGGTTGGCTGCCCTGCTTTCATGTGTGAGCTGTGGCAAGTTTGCTGGCCATCCGTCTGTGCATTCAAGGCTGAAGTACCAGAAAAGTACAATGACCAACTAAACCCGGCAGAGTTCCTAGGGATCTACACTATTGCTGTGCAGGCTGCCTGTGGAAGGGATGTGGAAATCCTTGCCAATTGCTTCTCGTTGGTGCTCAAACCCAATGTGAGATCTTGGTTGATGAACTTGCTGGAGAACTCCATTTCTTCGTGGTCTGATCTATGCAATGAGTTTGTTGATGCTTTCATCGGTGGCCAGAAAGGCCTCGGACTGCCCAGCGATTTGCAAGTGGTACCACAGAGAGAAGGACAAGATATGCGTAAGTATACTCAAAGATTCAGCCGTGTTCACCGCAACATACCAGATGTACACCCCGCCGCTGTGATCAGCACATTCCATACTAATGTACGCAATCACAAGATGCGGGACAAGATGAACATGCAGCTACCAAAGACCATCAACGAGCTTTACACGTTGGCGGACAAGTGTGCATGTGCTGAGGAAGGAAGAAGGCTTCCTGGGGAAGAGGCTGGCATGGAAGTCGATTCTGAGGACAACGACACCTCCACTCTGAAGAAGAAAGGCCGGAGGCACAACAGGAAGCGCAAAGGCAAGACTGTTATGGCCGTAGAAGGGTCAGGCAATTCTAGTCCCGCCAAGAAGACCAAGACACAGACTTCCAGAAAGGAAGCTCCTGCATGCTCTGATTGCCAGGTAGCTGTGGCAGGCGAGAAGGCCGGCATGTCTGATGGGCCTTACTACAAGATTCACCAGACCAAGGGTCACGACCTCCAAGAGTGCCGTCAAGTCGAACAGATGGTCGAGAAATAGAAGGCTGAGTATGAGAAGCGCGACAAGTAGAAGGGCCAGGATGGTACAGGTGGGTCCGGTAAGAAGGGTCATGGCGCTCGAGGAGGGCACCGCGGCAAAACCAATCAGCAAAAAGAGAAGCCTGCCAGGGGCAGAGAGAAGAAAGAAGGAGATGAAGAGAGTGAATAGGAAGATGACAACGAATCCAGTGAGCACGAGTTACAGATGGCAACGGAAGCCATGTGCATTGACGAGGGTGCATCTTTGCATTCCTCTCACCGCCAACTTAAACAATGGGTGCGTGAGGTCAATGCGGTGGAGCTGACAACAGATGCCCAAAAGCCCCTCAAGTGGTCCCACATGCCTATCATTTTCGATGCCGAGCACCACCCTGATCGCACAACTACAGTCAGGTGATAGCCGTTGTTGGCTTCACCAACAATACGCAACCTCAAGGTCACGAGAATGCTAGTTGACGGTGGGGCTGGCTTGAACTTGATCTCTCCTGAAGTGATCGAGAGGCTACAGGTTCCTGAGGAAGAGCTCAAGAAAATCAAGGCATTCCAAGGAATTAATCCCGGAAGGAGCCAGCCTATGGGGAAGATAAAGCTGCCGGTGACATTTGGCGGGGAACTGAACTACAGAACTGAGAAGAAAGTGTTCGATGTTATCAAGATCCCCATGCCGTTTAATGGAATTCTTGGCCGCCCGACACTGGCTAAGTTCATGGTAGCATCTCATTATGCCTACAACACGCTGAAGATGCCGGGGCCTATGGGTGTCATCTCCATCAGCTCTGACAAGGACACATTCATATGTGTTGACAAGCTTTATAGAGATGTGGTTGCAGCGGAGACCGTCAAGGATACAACTCTCATAAAAGCAAAGAAGAGCAAGAAGCCCAGTAAGACCTCTGGCGAGAATCCCGGGAAGCGCGCTTCTTCGGAGTGCTGCGCACCTGTTGAAGACTTGCCGAAGAGCTCCGCCGGCAAGTGATCAGAAGCTACCCCACCGGCAATGAAGAAGGTGTTTGCAAAGGAGGAGGACACTAGAGCTACCTTCACCATCGGTGCCACTCTTGACAGTAAACGCTCGTTGCCTTCCTAAGGGCGAATGTAGATGTGTTTTTATGGCAACCATCTGACACCCCAGTGTTCCCAGGGAGGTAATGGAGCACCACCTTGCTGTCTGTCCCCATGCTCTGCCCGTGAAATAGAAGGTCTGGAAGCAAACTTTGGAATGGCAGGAATTAAATGCTGAGGAAATCAAGAAACTTGAATCAGCCAGTCTGGTTAGAGGAGTGCTACACCCAACTTGGTTGGCAAATCTAGTGGTTGTGTGCAAGGAAAATGGGAAGTGGAGACTCTGTATTGATTACACTGATCTCAATAAAGCATATCCAAAGGATCATTTCCCCTTGCTACTTATTGATCAAATCATACATTCTACTGCTGGCTGCGAGCTGCTATCATTCCTTGATGCATATTCTGGATACCATCAGATATTCATGGCCAAGAAGGATGAGGAGAAGACCGCATTCATTACTCCATGTGGCACATACTGCTTCGTGTGTATGCCTTTCGGACTAAAGAGTGTCGGTTCAACATTTGCAAGAGCAGGCCAAATTGGTTTTGAGCCATAGTTACACAGGAACATAGAAGATTACATTGATGATATAGTGGTCAAGACCAAGGACAAGTCGACCCTCGTTCAAGACTTAGAAGAAACTTTTGCAAACCTGCGCAAATTCAACATGAAGCTTAGCCCTGAGAAGTGCATGTTCGGCATCCCATCTGGCAAACTCCTTGGGTTCTTTGTGTCTTAGCATGGGATAGAAGCAAATCCCGACAAGATCAAGGATATCGAACAAATTCAAGCACCCAAGACTGTCAAAGATGTGTGGCGTCTTGCCGGCTGTGTTGTTGTTTGAGTAGGTTCATTTCAAGGTCTGCTGAGTGCGCCCTATCAGTTTTCAAGATATTGAAAAAGGCAGGTCCAATAAAATGGACTTCGGAGCGGAGGCCATGTTGCAAGATCTGAGAAGATACCTATCCTCTGTGCCAACATTAGTTGCGCCTAGGCCCCAGGAGCCATTGTTGCTATATTTAGCTGCAACAAACCAGGTGGCTAGTGCTGCACTTGTGGCACAGAGAGAAGTTTGTGATAAGGAGACAACAGCGGCAAGTACATCCCATAATAAGGCAAAGTCCTCCCCGGCAGATCCCGGTGCTGGCAAGGCTAAAAGGGTGCAAACAACATAAGTTGATCAACAGATGGTAGCAAAGAAGAAAGTGGTGCAGCGACCCATGTACTTTGTTAGTTCTCTTCTGCAGGGGCTAGATGAAGGTACTCTGGTGTATAGAATTTGCTTTTTGGCCTCCTCATGGCCTCAAGAAAGTTGCGCCACTGTTTCCATGCACATGAGATCGCTGTCGTTACTCGCTTCTCGTTGCAGCGTATTCTGAGGAATCCAGAGACAACTGGCAGGATAGTGGAGTGGGCATTAGAATTGTTGAGTTTTGCACTCAAGTTTGAGAGCACTTCGACCATTCAGAGCAGAGCGTTGGCAGAGTTCATTGTAGAATGGACCCCAATGTAGGATGAAAAAATCCAAGAATCAACTCTCCCCAGCAAAGAGGCTGATAGGGAATGTGTCATGTACTTTGGCGGTGCCTTCTCGCTGCAAGGCGCCAGTGCCGGAGTGCTTCTTCTCGCACCTACCGGAGAGCACCTCAAGTATGTGGTTCAAACGTACTTTCCTAGGGAGAAGGCAACAAACAACACTACTAAATATGAGGGGCTCCTTGCCGTCCTTAGAATTGTGGTGGACATGGGAATCAGAAAGTTGATCGTTCACGGAGATTCGCAGCTCATTGTAAAGCAACGTAGATAAGTATTAGTAGAGCCCATTGATGGAAGCCTACGTGGACGAAGTGAGGAAATTGGAGGAGCACTTTGACGGGTTGCAAACAAAGCATATCCCCCGTACGGAGAACAGTATTGCTGATCACCTATCAAAGTGCGCTGCTCAAAAGCTACCTGTGGAACCAGGGACTTTTGTACTCCATTTGAATCTACCATTAGTTACTCCATCAACATAAGCCAGAAAGAGGAGGAAGTTGAACACTGGCAAATATTTTTTGGCACAGCTTCCTAAAGCCGCCAGCGAGAATGTTGTCGGGAACAACAATGCGCTTGATGGTGAGCCGCAGCTCCGCACGGAACCTTAGGTTCTCGTTGTTGAGGATGGCGCTCCTGGGGCTGCAGAAATGCCTTTAGTCCTTGTCGTCGAGCCGCTAGCTCCGGCATGGGTGCAACACATAGTTCAGTTTCTCCAAACAGGAGAGCTTCCCGATGAGCAAGAACAAGCTGAGAAAGTAGCCCGTCAACCAAGTATTTACCAGTTTGTGGACAACATTCTATACCGAAGAGACCAAACGGAGTGATATTAAAGTGCATTTTTCGGGAAGATGGACTCGAGTTGTTGGCAGAGATACATGGAGGCATATGTGGCTCTCACATAGGAACAAGAGCCCTTGTCGGGAAAGCTTTCCAGCAAGGTTTTTACTGGCCCATTGCCCTTCAGGATGCAACTGAGCTAGTAGCAAGATGTGAAGCATACCAGTTTCATTTGAAGAATATACACCAGCAAGCACAAGTTCTTTAAACAATCCCTCTCTCCTGGCCTTTTTCGGCCTGGGGGCTCGACATCTTGGGCCCTTCCCCCGTGCTACCGGGGGCTTTGAGTTCTTGTATGATGTAATCCACAAGTTCACGAAGTGGCCTGAAGTAGAACCAGTGAGAAAGGTGATAGCACAGTCAGCCGTCAAGTTATTAAAAGGACTAGTTTGCCATTTTGGAGTCCCAAATAGAGTCATTATCGATAACGACACACAGTTCACGAGTCACACCTTCATGCATTATGTCCAGAGCCTTGAGTGCAAGGTTCGCTTTGCTTTTGTTGCTCATCCAAAAAGAAATGGACAAGCAGAAAAGTTGAATGTTGAAGTGTTGCGCGGTCTCAAGACAAGAACATTTGATAGGCTGCACAAGTGCGGGAGACGCTGAATTGATGACATGCTGGTGGTTCTTTGGTCACTCAGAACGACACCAAATCGAGCTACTGGCCAAACACCCTTCTCCCTTGTTTACGGTGCAGAAGCGGTGCTACCCACAGAACTCATATACGGGTCACCTCGAGTGCTTTCCTATGACGAGGTAGAGCAAGAGCAACTCCGGCATGATAATGCCGTGCTCCTTGAGGAAGATTTTCTTCGGGCAGCTGTGCGAGCTGCACGCTACCAGCAAGCCTTATGCTGCTATCATAGCCACAGGGTTCATGCTCGAAGCCTTTAGGAAGGTGACCTTGTACTTTGGCATGTTTAATCTGCCAAGGGATCAAACAAGTTGACGCCCAAGTGGGAAGGCCCTTATCGGGTAGTACGAGTGACCAGACCTGGCGCAGTCCATCTGGAGACCGAAGATGGCATTCATGTGTGAAACTCATGGAACATCGAGCATCTTCGCAAGTTCTACCCATGAGACGCAGTTGCTAGGCCTGGTCCTAGTAACCTCTTTTGTACAAGCCTAGTCTCGAGGACTTGTAACCCTTTGTATAAAGCCAGGCGCAGACCCTGTGCATATGTAAATAAAGCTAAGTGTTCTGCAACCTTTTATGCATATTTACTTATGTACTAGTGCAATATATGATGTGATTACACTTTGTTTGGATGAAATGGCTAACATACTACCAAGATCTCCATACTGTCCTTTCCTCTTCTTTCTTTTTTCACAAAGACAGAAGGATTCCTCGCGTACATGTTTCCCAGGGGGACAATGGAGTACCATTTCAGATGGCGTTTGGTGTTCATTTCATTTCATACGACAAGAAGTACAACAAAGAAAGATAAGTTAAAAAAACTAAAAATCTCTTTGTTGCATCTGGAATTTTTCCTTGATTTGAGTTTATACATGTATGAGAAACCTGCACGCGAAGGAATCTTGTCATGTTTCATTCGCGCTCTTATCCTTGCCTCGAGTCTGCTCGACGGGGCAATTTGCAGCTGCGTTGAGACCGGCAAGTCTCCTTGCCGGATACCTTACTTCCGGCAGGCTGCTAAGGACCAGTCCTTCAAAGCACTCACGGCAAGTATGCGTTCCGGCGGGTTTCTAAACTGCGTAGGGTATCAGATCCAAATCATACAAGGATAAGCACATATAAGGGAAATAGTACATATTTATTTGAGCACGATAAATGTTACATATTTCTTAAAAAAAGAAAAGTGCTCATTAACATTTTATCGTGCCCTTTCTTTCCAAGGTTTACATTGAGTGCAACCCAAGGCAAAAGGGGTGCATAGGCGAAGCGCTCCCGGCAGACCAATCTGCCGGTGTCCGGCTACAGATGATGGTGCTGCCGACGCTCAGCTGGCGATGATGGTGCTACCGGCGTTCAGCTGGAGTCTGAGTCGCCGTCTTCGGACTTGGCATTCGGGAGCTCACCATTGTCGTCTTCACCATCGTCCTCCTCATCACTATCGCTCGAGGATGAGCTTTCGGTGTTGCTCGAGCTCTCCGCGCCGCACTTCATGCAAGCGCCTGAAGCCCCGAAGAACTTCATGGAGAGTGTATCGGACTCCACCAACATGAAGTGGAGGAGCTGCCCCTCGCCAAATAGTAGGCACGAGCGAAGGATTTCCACCCACGGGTGAGATACATGATGCCGCTGGCGGGGAACTCGACGTTCACCCAAACGGTGACATTGCAGCAGCCATTCACACGCAACCACAGACCAATCGGCTGGTCAATATGCATTACCCTGGCAAAGGGACAAGGGAGCCGCAGCCGGCTTTGCGGCGGGTCATGCAGTTCACGACGAACTCGAGTGCCATGTCCTCCGTGTGGCCTTCTTTCGGAGGCGGGGCAGTTGGAGGAGGAACGACAAGCGCCCCGCTCTGGCCTCCCTGACCACGAGTGGCAGTCATCCTCGACCTCTACTTACGGCCCCGCCCTGCGCACTCGAGCCGGCCTTTGTGGCCACGGCTAAGGCAAGGGCATGCTGCTGAGGAGAAGCTCTCACTACCACGGAGGAAGCATGGGCCCAGCCTCTCCCTCTCGCCATGCTGGTAGCAGATGGAGGAAGAATGGAGAAGGGAGAGATGGATGAGCATCGCCTCCCATGCCCCCCTTCTTTTATAGGGAGAAGCGTGGGGGCTGGCTCTCCACTATCCTAGGGCAACCGCCCTGCTCCACCAATCCCACACCCTGCATTTCTGGCAGGCGCTTTACTCCGTCACCCACCCAGTCTCGCCAATCCGGTGTCCTGGCTCCTCTGATCGAAGCATTATCGCCAGGACCGCCCTTCTGCACCAATCCCATGGCTCGCACCTAATTCGCATCATGGGAGGGGCTACAGAAAAAGAATGGAGTGATGACAGAGATGGCAGTTACCTCAAGCCATGAGTGATCGTGGGCCTGCCTAGGCCAAGCCTGGTGGCAACCCGCTTATGTATGTGCCCCTGGTTTCTGGCACGAGTGGTGAAGGCCACCTAGACGACTAGAATACCAGAGGAAGGCTGGGGGCTTGCTCGAAATCAGATTAATGAAGAAGCAAAGAAGATTTCAAGACACAAATATTATTTTGATAAAATCAACACTGCTTGTCTGTACATTGTTTGGGCCTCGCCCAACGATGCCCGGCAGCACGTGTGGCCAAGGCCCGAGGGCTCCTGTCAGTGTATTAAACAGGGTATGTAATACCCTGACCTATGCACAAGCAAGTGGCAGCCCCCCCCCCCCCCCCCCCCCCCCCCCGCCAGACCAAAGTCTCCGTGAAGGTTCTTAGATCAAAGAAATGGCTCTTTCAGTGATCATGGAGTGCATCAAAAAGACCAAGGAGTATAACAAAACAAGCATCAAGACAGAACACTGGAAGCAACCTTTGCCGGCAAGATCGAGCCGACAAGGCAAAGGACTGGCAAGCCCCGTGGCTACGAAACCCCCGCCAACTACCAGCGCTCCACCTCACCAGCCAGCTAGTCAATAATTGGTGAGGTGTCGAGCCCGCAGGTAGTAAGGTGGAGTTTGCTGGCACATGTCGGCACGCTGGAGGGAAGATTACCTTTATCGACACCAGTCCAAATGGCATGTCAAGCTAATAGGAGTTAGTTGGGCAAGCAGTGCTACATCCTTGTCGGGGCTTCTCCTCCTCATGACACCTAGCGATACATTAAATGCTTTTTGTCCTAACGAGCAGAGTTAGGTATGATAGCACTGTTTGCTATCTAATCATTAGGTAATTACCTTTTTGCCACTATGGTAACCCCTTGAGCTATAAAAGGAGGGCCAGGGAAACCTTTACAAGGGTTCAAACCCATTCAAACCCCACGCATGCTTGCTCATGTAGCTGCCCTCTCCTAGCACCTTGCCGAGGGAGAGTGCTCTATGTACTTATGCTCCACATTGCCAATACATCAAAAGTAGGAGAAGGGTGTTACACCTGGGTTAAATCCTTGCACTTTCTCTTGTACCTGCTCCTTCCATTTTGTGCAAGACCCTCACCGAACCACAAAGGGGCTAGACCACTCCATAGATAGTCGATCGACACCGACACTGGGCCCTTAAATTAGACAACAAGCATAGAGTTCACCACAGCATAACATCGTACTAGATAAATCAAACTACTACAAATGCAAATGATGACATACATAATAGGCACAAATTAATATTACCACTCACCTACATCTCCCACACCTAGGGGGAATTACTCAACATCATAAGAGGGGAATTCAATCACAAGAGAGATAAATCCAATGAAAACCATATCGATAATATCGTGAAGATTCACAATAAGATGAAATGGATAATTCAAATAGTCTTGATCTCCAAACGATATTGAGTAATATTGCAATTTTTTTCCCAATTGGAATTCCTCTTACAATAGTGCAAAGGATCATGATGATGATGATGGAGATGAAAGAACCAGAGACTAAGAAGATCTTCGAAGGTTCTTCAGATCCTCCTCTCTCCTCTATTCTGGTGGTGTGGCGGTGGCAAGGCTTCTCCTCTCCTCTAGGGCCCTTCATGAAAGTTGCTTCCATAGATGTGGTGGAGCATATGGCAGTCCATATGACCGCTCATGCGAGCACTTACTTTCATATGGAATGCCAACTTTTGCTCTGCTTTGTTAGATGACTTCGGTTTCTTGAGGAAAGTTGCTCCATTTGGCTTGATTTGCAGCAATCTTCCTTGGTTTCCTTCCATAGATGATATTTCCTGCCAAACATTAAGGAAGTAGATTCTCTTTTCTTTCGAGGGATTAGCGTTAGAAATATTTGAAGAATTTCAGAGAAACTGAGCAAAAATCACTACTAAAACATCACAAACTCCCGAGGCCTCAGTGACCTGGTCTATGTTGTTGCCTCCGTACTTTAATATTTCAATTCGGTCCTTTCGAAATGCCTACTGTGAAAACCTAAAACTGAATTTTGATCTCAAATATTTTCAAAAATAGTTGTATTTTGTGATGATCATCCGATCTACTCTACTCACTCTAATTCATAGGGTCTGTAGTCAGCATGTCAGGATCAGATGACAGTTAGAACAGGTCAGAAGAGGTTAGCATTGTTCTTGATGCAGTCAATAGTCCTGTGCAGAGTTTCGAGGACCCAGGCACCCACAGTTCACATAGTCTTCCCAAGGCTGCAACAAGGGCCGGGAAGAAGAGAAACTCATATGAGGAAGATGATGGCTTCTAGCCAGAACAAGTCACTTCCATAAACAAGGTTGTCAGGAAGGAGTACAATTACTCCAGGAAGGAAAGAGTTGTTGCCAGAAAGGTCTCCCAGTCTATTTCTCCCAAAAGAGGCATTCCTCCAACTAGTGATAATATAGGTAGCTCTAAGCCAAGTCAGCCAAAGTCCATGCCCAAGAAGGCAGGACAGAAAATAGTAAGGAAGCATACAACACATGTAGTGTTCAAGCCCACATCTATGAGAATATATGAGGCTGCAACTATTGTTGAGGAGGAAGAGGCCGAGGAGTCAACTACTGATGCACCACCTCCCAAGCAGAGGAAGCTCATGGCTGATGATATGCGTAAGAAGGCTGCCACCACCTCCAAGGCCAAGCCTACGGTAGCTAATGCCAAGCCCAAGACCAAGACGACCAAAAATATCTCAGCTGCAGAGAAGAACAAGGCCCTAGTGCCTGAGAGGACAGTTGATGAGGATGATGATGATTATGATGAAGTCGTAGTGCTCAAGAAGCTCAGACCCAGACTGCCAGAGCATCATGACTCACATCCTGAGACAGAGAACATGAAGGAGAGGAAAGACAAGGGGCTGAGAAGGTGGAGAGAGTCAGGCCCCTACTCTGTTAGGAGAAGGACTGCAGTGGACTATCTCTTTCACAACAAGGAGCAGCAAGACTTCTATGCGACCGTGCTCTTTGACAAGAAACCTATTGTTAGTGACATGAGATGGGTCGATTTGGAATATATTAGTGATTATGAGGACAATTTTCCCAATGTGCAAGAGAACTTCAGGAACATTAGCATCGACAAGTTCATTGGAACTAAGATGACAGCATGGACAGAGGAGCCAATCATGCAATTCTACTCCACAACACATATGTATCCCGATGGAAAGATTGTGTGGATGACTGAGGGAACCAGACTCTAGTCTATCATTGCTGAGTGGGCACAGCTGATGAGTGTACTAGAAGAGGAAGAAAAGGATGTTGATGTTTATGCCAAGGGCAAGATGGACCACAACTCTATGGAAGATAAGTATGAACCGATTCCTAGGGACTATGTTAAGACTCATAAGTTGGGATCTATCTATCATCTCTTGCTAGGTCTTGCCAATGTCAACACTATCCTGAGGCATACTTTGATGCCTAAATATGGAGATGACAAGAAGATTAGAGGTCATTCAATCAAAATGCTACATCTTGTGGACGGCTTCACCATGTTCAAAGTGATGCACTTGATTGTAGAGACAATCAAGAGGACATCCACGCATCAGAAACGATCATGTGGGTTTGAACTGCACATTCACACCCTTATCAACTCCAAAGTTGGAAGCAAGGTCTATTTGGTTGATCATCCGCACCTGCCACTACATCTGGAGCTAGAGGACTACACAGTGATTATGGATGATACTCATCCTACTTCAGATAAGTCTAAGGCAGAAGCGGAAGGTGCCAAGAAAGTTGGTCCTAGCTCATCTATAGTTCCTGTTCTGAAGACAAAGGCAGATGAGATACTATATCTTCTTCGTGCTTCTCATAGGATTGAGTGGAGTCTGGTCAACCTCGTAAAGAACCAGTAGAGTCTTGAGAGTATAATGGAAACTAAGTTCCATGACTTGGAGGTCAAGGCCACTGAGCTGACAACCATAGTCAACAGTCTAAAGAAGGAGGTAGATGAAGCGAAGCTGCACTCTAGTGATGATGAGGATGAGGGCACATGTCTTCCAATGACCACTTAGTTTTAGACCATGCCCAGGTCTGCAGTAGTGTGAGTCACTGACACCAGATCCATAGTTTTTGTTCCAGATGCTGCTCCATCAGTTGCTCCCACTGTTCCGCCTGCCGTCTCTACACCACCTGTCCAGCAGACATCATTGGAGGTCTTTGCAGACACTCTTATCTCTACTCCAACAACTTCAACACATACCGGAGCTGCAATTCAGAGGACTTCTTCACGAGGAGCTGCAGGAGATCAAGCCTAGAGTGATGCTTAGCTCTATACTCATTCGAGCTTTTTGGTACTTTTTACCAAAGGGGGAGAATTAGTATAGATCATAGGGCTTAGAGAGAGAGCTCCTTGCTTTTGCTCGTTTGATTTATTTTAGTTTATGCTACTTCGTGCTACTTTTGGTTGATGCTTGTATGAGACTATGTTTCTTTTGTGCTTGACCATACTGTACTTAATGCTATTCTTGATTATCAATCTACCTAGGTGATTCTTGTATGATCATTCACTTGTATGCTTGGTGATGAGTGCTTATTGTACTTCATTCATATCATTTTCTGCGCTCCACCAATATGTATGTGACATGGAAGAGTGACCCATGATCCTAATCAATTGTGCATTTAAATTCAAACACAAATTTTAAATAACGCACAAATTTAGGGGGAGCTCTTGATTATCACATACTTCTCAAAGCGACGATGTTATTCATTGATTATATCTATTGTCGCACCTTTGATTTGTATGTTGTCATCGATTACCAAAAAGGGGAGATTGAAAGTGTAACTAATCCTCGGGTAGTGTTGGTAATTAATAACAACATATATGTCACTAAACTAATGCCTATTCAAAGTTAGATTTTAGGGAAATTCAATGCTGGCATGGCAAGGACATGTGGAAGTGGACCCCTCAAAATGCTATGGAAACATATTGGCACAATGCTTCAAGACTCTTCATTTTTGGTTAGTTGATCCATGATCACATTGAGTCCATAGGAAAGCCAATACTATTAAAACGGGATGAGGTTTTGATGATGACTTAGTTGCTCAAGTGCTTGAAGATATTGCTCCAAAACCCTCAGCCACTTCCCACACTCAAATCTATCCAAACCCTAATTATCACACTCGGTCCCAACAATTCATACTCATATGGACTCAATGAGTTGAACCCAGACAAAGTCATAGCCAAACCCTAGAAACTCGGTTCCACTGAGATGACATTCGGTCTCACCGAAGTGCAGTGACCATGTTTCTGTAACCCTTCCATCCCATTTTGGAATCACCGAGTTGGATTGATTGGAATTACCGAAACAAGGTCACGCTTAGATCATCACATATCTATCCCCCCGAATTGATCTGTTCGGTCTCACCGAGAAGCCCAACGTTCGAATCTTTTCCACAGGACGGTCTTATTGAGATTATCAGTTTGGTGTCACCGAGTGGAGTCAAAAGGATGTAATGATTGGATCTTGTGTGAAGGCAATATTTACCCATCCACCCCCACTCACTCTCTAAGAGAGCCATCAGAACAAAACTACACATCCACCATTCATTTTCTGAGAGAGAGAACCAGCTAGACATGTCTTGAGATCAAGGCATTCCAATCCAACCATTTGAACCTTGATTTCTAGCCTCCCCAACTTGCTTTCCACTCCATTCCTTCTCCGACCCAAGCCAAATATGTCAGAGAGTGATTGAGTGTTGAGGAGACTATCCTTTGAAGCACAAGAGCAAGGAGTTCATCATCAACACACCATCTATTACCTTTTGGAGAGTGGTGTCTCCTAGATTGGTTACGTGTCACTTGGGGGGCTCCAAGATCATATGGAGTTAAACCAAGGAGTTTGTAAGGGCAAGAAGATCGCCTACATTGTTAAGATCCACCCCGAGTGCGGCTAGTCCTTCGTGGGCGTAAGCCATGGTGGAATAGACAAGGTTTGCTCCTTCGTGGACCGTTCGTGGGTGGAGCCCTCTATGAACTCGTGAAGTCATTACCCTCTGTGGGTTGAAGTCTCCATCAACGTAGATGTACAATAGCACCACCTATCGGACCACGCCAAAAATCACCATGTCTTCATTGCAGTTTATTTCTTCGGTCCCTCCTTTATGTTCATATGCGAAGTCTTTAGTTTTTGATGCACTACTCTTAGACTTGCATGTGTTGGTTGTTGCTTGACTTGGTAGAATTGCTAAAACTTGCCTTACAACTAAAATATGGAAAATGATAAGTTTTTATTTGGTCAAGTAATCTAATCACCCCCCTCTAGACATACTTTTGATCCTACACAAACCAATCTCAATCTCTATAATAGGTTCAAAAGCATCTTCTTGCTTAGCTGGTAACTTACTATATAGCTTCTTTCTTTCATCATCTAGCTCACGTACTAGGGCTGCAACATGATCAACAAAGACATTATATGCCTCATCATTGGATACCTTAGGTAGTGGGTCTAGCACATGGCTTTTATCAAGCTCGTCTGCCTTCTCTTCATTACTTCGCATCATCTTGATGTCTTCAACCGGGTTAGGCTCAAGTTTACCAGCAAAATTTGCTACGATTATAGTTTGGCGCTCTGCAATTTTAGCCGCTCATGCTTCCATATTCTTGGATCTTCCATCTAGAATTTTCACATCATTTGTTAGTCCCACAATCTTACCAGTCAATTGACCAAGTAACTTAATCATGATTCTTCAAAATATTTTTGAAGTTGTCATTCTGCTCAGTTCAACAAGCAATAATTTTTTTTAGATCATCTTCAAGAGTATTTCTATTGCTATTGCTAGCTCGATTAAGTGCTCTACGATTAGTAGGATAAGGTAATCTAGGAGCATACTCATTATTTTTCAAGTTTGGATTATTTCTATTGCGAGCAATTAAATTCACATAATCAATTTCTTCATTAGAGATGTCATTCACGTTTACCTCTTCTTTACCTTTCATGATGGAGATTAGCTCATCAAGCTTGGTTGTCAACTCTGTACTACTTTCTTCAACTGCATTCACTCTTATTATGGTAGTTCTTTCAACATGCCATTGGGCATGGTTCTCTTGCATATCAACAAGTAGCTTCTTGACATCATCTATGGGCTTACTCATGATAGTTCCTCCTGAAGCTGTATCAAGCATAGTTTTTCACAAAGGATTTAAACCATTATAAAACATATGAAGGATTTACGAATTTTCCATTCAATGGTTAGGACAATCCCTTATAGCCTCTTCATTTGTGCTCATGCAAGCGGTAGTGGCTCATGCTCTTCCTGCTTATAACTTTTTATCTGCGAATGAAGTTGCATATTTTTGTAGGTGGACAAAACTTATAAAAATTTGCTGCAACCATTAGCCCATGAAGTTCTATTGCCCTATGGAAAGCAAGAAACCATTATTTTGCTTTTCCTCTCAAGGAGAAAGGAAATAGACGCAACTTCAAAGAGTTAGGATCATAATCATTAATGCGTGTCATGTTGCACATCTCAGTAAAATTATACAAGTGCATACCGACATCTTTAGAAACAGAGCCTCCAAATTGTTCATGTTGAACCACAGAGACTAAGTTCGGTTTTATCTCATACTCAGCAGTAGCAACATCAAGTTCTGCTATAGGTTTACGCATAAACTTTTTGCTATGAGTAGCAAAACTTACAAGATTACGAGCCAGTGTAATCTTTTTGGGGTTTTCAACAGACAAGACTTGCAACAAAAAGTAAAACAAAAATTTAAACTAAACTTTAACAAAAATTCTAAACACAAAGATGCTGAGTGATATTTTTACACTCATTTCAACTTTGTTTAAACCGAGATATTTCAATTAAAATGAGATATTCTCTCTGATGTTGGTACTAATGACTAATGAATACAAAGGATACCACAAATCCTCCATTTGATTTGTTTCCACAGGAAATGGTCTAAAAATGGAAGGAAAATGGAAGAAGAAAGAATTACCAAGAGACATTTGCATGAAGACAGCACAAAAAATGGTGTTCCATATGGGCGCGAGCGCCCGTATGAGCGCCCATATGGCGTGAATTCCGTGGCAGATCATCTACCTAAACAACTTTCGTTAAAGGGACCGCGTTGAAATGTCAATAGGGAGACGAGCACAGAAGCCTGAACCTCTTCATCATCATCCTCATCCGCAAACCCTAGCTGCCGCCATCCCCATAGCCACCTCCACCACTGATGTGGTCACCTATTACAGGTAGGGTCACGGACCCATCATTTGGGACCCACTTGGGGCCCATCACCATCATAGGTAGGTCCCTGGACCGTGCCAGCATTCGGATGCCTACACTAGGAGGTTCACTCGGACGACTCTGCAGCACTCGGACAACCACACGTCACTCGGCGGATGAACTACCACTCGTACGTACCAGACAAGGAGGCATCGTGGGAGCTGCAACGGTCGAAGAATCCTAAGTCATCCACTAAATAGAGTTATACCTACCGTTACCTGTAACTGCTCTAGTAGAGGCTCATTACACTAGCAACTATCCATTCAATGGCATTAATTGCCTCGACAACATGGGAGACATGGGGCTGCGGCGCACTCTATATAAGCCGCACCTCTCTCCATAGCCGGGCACGTTCAACCTCTGTAACTATACCCATCAAATCAAACAAGCCTCAAGGTACGAGACGTAGGGCTTTTACCTCCACCGAGTAAGGGGTCTGAACTCGTTAAACACAGAGTATTACACCTGTGCCGTAGCTAGTCTCTACCCCCTATTCGTACCCCTAGTACTCATTGTCTGGATCATAACCCCGACATTTGGCGCCCACCGTGGGGCTAGGCGTGTAACAAAATTTCACGGCGTAGGTGGATTTCTTCATCATCATGTCAGTCGGCGGCGAAATCCATTTCGGGGTGATCTCCTTCATCCCCGACGACTCAGTGTGGCTACGCAAAGCCCTGCTAGACGTGGAGGCATTGTCTGTCCGTGGCGCGACACACTTCCGTGCGTCCTTGTACGGAGTCCTTCTCCGATAACCCTTAGCTCCATACCGAGAGGTTGCCCACCCCGCCGTTGTATGCTGTCGCAAGCACTCCGGGCGTTCGCGGCTGCAGCGCTAGATCAAGCACGATGTTGCCACCTAGGCAGCGGTGGAACAAGTGGCGGCTATCGAGTTCAATGAGCCTGCCTTCGACCTCTCCAACGGATCACTCGGCGATTCCTCAAAGGAGTCCGAGTATGAAAGCGTCGAGTCAACCACTGAGATTCTCATGGCCGATAACTTCGAGCACCGCGTACCACCAGGTTACGTGGAGCCCAAAGATGGCCATGCGGGTATATCCCACATCAACACCGATGGCGGCTTCTTGGGCCACGAACAATATGTGCCTTAGGCTCTCACTCAGGAGCAGCGGGACGAGCTCGGTCACAGGAACACCTGCTCCTGAACACTCCCATCACCGGGACAACTCCCGAGGCGTTAGCCATGGAGTCGACTCGCCTGGCCAGCCTGGCCGAGCGCGATTACCTTGAATGGCTTTAAAGGGAGCTGGACGAATGCGAGGGCCGTCAACCCAGTTCCAATCGGCACAAACGCTGGCTCTACTCAAGTGACCAACCTCGTAAGTAGCAAGTTCTTAGTACTCCATTGCAAAATTTGGCAGCTGCCACTCGGATCGCGGATTCTCTCCAACCCTCCGGCTCCACGGCTGGAGAGGGGATTCAGCAGATCTAGGCGCTCTCGAAGACGACATTGTCGCAGAACACGGTAGTGTCCCAATCTAGAGATCGGATCCACAGCGCATCGGGGCGCGCGGAAACCGTCCAGTCAGCACATAGCCCACTCGGCTCCGGTAGGCGCCGATCACTTCCTCCTCAAGAGACCACCCTGAAGATCGGAGGCTGGATCGAGTATAGTCACCCCGACGTCACGATGACCATGATCGCGCCCTGATGCCTCCACCCAGAGACGGAATGTACGGGCGTCCGCTCTACAATGATAGGCGTACACACGGCGTTGAGCGTAAGCCATGTCCAGCTCGTCATATGAGGGACACTCGAGACCCTCTGTTCAATGCGAGATTTGTTCTCGCTCAGAGCTTGGTCGACACGGGTCGTGCCCTGCGAGAAGGCCAAGGTCATGATATCCCGAGTAGTTTCGTACCCTCGGGTCCCGAGTGTTTCAGCCGTTACATATGAGCAGCAGAAATTCCAAATAACTTCAGATTGGCCACGGGAATCAGCAAGTTCACCGGCGAGTCCAAACCCGAGATTTGGCTGGAAAGATTACTGAGTGGCAGTCTAGATCGGTGGCGGCAACACTAATGTGGCCATGAAGCATTTAGCACTGATGCTAGAGGGCTCCGCTCGGGCTTGGCTAACACAACTCCCGCCTGGTAGCATATTCTGCTGGGATGATCTGGCGAGAATCTTCATCAAGACTTTTGAAGGCACATACAAGAGAGCAGGTGGTTTGGCCGAGTTGCTACACTGCATGCAGAAGCAAAACGAGACACTCCATGAGTATATCCAGCGGTGGACCACTCTACACAATACGTTGGAAAATGTTACTGAACACCAGGTGATCTGCGCCTTCAAGGCCGGAGTAAGATACCGTGAGCTGAACATGAAGTTTGGCCGAACTGAGACCCCGACTCTTAGTCAGGCTATGGAGATAGCCAATCGGTATGCCAATGGAGAGTAAGAAGATTGACTGAGACACGGCAAAAGACGGACAAGCGACGCCCATTAGTCAAAAAAACAAGGGCAAGAAGCACAAGCAGAAGGCTAATGCTGGAGGGAGCGCTGAGGCTGCCGCTCTGGCCGGCCAAGGCAAGAGCAAAGCCTTCAAAAAGCAGAAGAAGGACTAGAAGGGGAAGAATCAAGTCGCCTAGAAGAGTGACATCCTCGATCAGCCCTGCCAGATCCATACAAAGAAAGATGAAGAGGGCAATTTGATTTTGCCCAAACACACCACTCGGGAGTGACGGCTCCTGAAGCAAGAAATGCGTCAAGATTCCTCCGTAGACAAGGATGAAGATGACGATGATAGGGACAAGGGTACTTCCGGGTACCCCGACGTCAAGAACGTCCTCATGATTTTCGCTATCGTGGAGAGCAAGAGTCACCTCAAAGTCATCAACCGAGAGGTCAACATGGCAGTCCCGACTGTAACCAAATACCTCGATTGGACCAAGACACCAGTAAGTTTTGACCATTCAAATCAGCCGGCTCACATACCGACCCGCTGGCGGCAGGCCTTGGTGGTGGATCCAGTCGTGGGAGGAGTCCGACTGCACAAAGTCCTAATGGACGGCGGAAGCAGGCTTAATATCATTTACGCCGACACATTGGAGGCGATGGGCATCCCGATGACCCGGCTTAGCAAGAGCAACCTGCAGTTCCACATGGTAATTCCTCGGAAGAAAGCCAAATCACTCGGCCAGATCACCCTCGACGTCATATTCGGCAAGGAGAAGTACTTCTGAAAGGAACGGCTGACTTTCAAGGTGGTGGACTTTCGAAGCGCCTATCACGCCATCCTGGGTAGGCCTACCTACGCACATTTTAAGGCCCGTCCATGTTACGTGTATCTTAAGCTTAAGATGCCAGGGCAGAAAGGTGTGTTCACCATCACAGGCAATCGGAAGTTGGCCGAAGAGTGCCTCTAGAAGGGCTCCCAGATTGCTGATGAACAGATGGCGATGGCCGAGCTGGACGAATACAAGAAGGCAGTAGATTCAAGCGAACTATTTATGTCCAAGAAGTCGACTGTGGAATCCGCTTTCTAGTCGGCGGGGGAGACGAAGCCGGTGCACATCCATCCTGAGGATCCGAATGCTGCCCCGACCAACATCTCCACCACCCTGGACAGCAAATAGGAAGCTTCGCTCGTCCAGTTCCTCCGTGAGAACTGGGACATCTTCCCATGGAAGCCTTCTGACATGCCGGGTGTTCCCTGGGAGCTGGCCGAGCATAGACTCCATGTCAATTCGACGATGAAGCCTGTCAAGGAGCATCTTTGGAGATCTTCCACCGAGAAGCACAAAGCGATCCGAGAGGAGATAGTGCGGCTCTTAGCCGCCGAGTTCATCCGAGAGGTGTACCACTCCGAGTGGCTCGCCAACTTCGTCCTAGTGCCAAAGAAAGACAAGTCTCTCCGAATGTGTGTAGATTTTAGGCACATCAATTGGGCCTGCCTGAAGGATCATTTCCCTCTCCCTCGCATATATTAGATAGTAGATTCTACTGCCGGATGTGAGCGGTTGTCATTTCTGAATGTGTACTCCGGGTACCACCAAATCCGACTATACGGCATTGATGAAATAAAAACAGCTTTCATCAACCCATTCGGGTGTTTCTGTTATATCACGATGCCATTTGGGTTGAAAAATGCTGGGGCCACATTTCAGTGTATGATACAGAAGTGCTGACGGAAGCAGATCAGTCGAAACGTGGAAGCTTATATGGATGCATCATGGTTAAGTCTAGGAAAGGTTCCGACCTCCTGACCGACCTCGCTGAGACGCGAACTTACGCGCTTTCGGCGTCAACCTCAACCCAACCAAGTGTACGTTCGGTGTACCAGCAGGCAAATTACTCGGTTTCTTTGTTTCCGAACGAGGGATCAATGCCAATCCCGAGAAGATAGGAGCAATCGTCCAAATGAAACAACCAGAACATCTACACGCGTACAGTGCCTCAGAGGCTGCTTAGTGGCCCTGAGTAGGTTCCTCTCACGACTCGGTAAAAAGGCTCTACCGCTTTACCAATTGATGAAGAAGTCTGACAGGTTCGAGTGGACACCCGAAGCGCAAGCTGCATTCTAGGAACTTAAAGCCTTGCTTTCCACCCTGCCGGTGCTAGCTGCTCCGAGCAGCAAGGAGCCCTTGCTCTTATACATTGCGGCCATGAGCCAAGTTGTTAGCACGGTCCTCACTATAGAACGGGAAGAACAAGGCAAAGCCTTCAAGCTCCAACGACCAGTCTACTGCATCTCTGAAGTCCTCATGCCTTCCAAGCAAAGGTATCCGCATTATCAGAAACTAGTATACAGAAGCTATCTAACTGCAAAGAAGGTGGCCCATTATTTTCAAGAACACTCGGTCACAGTGATAAGTAACGCCCCTCTGTCTGAGATTATGAACAATAGAGATTCCACTGGCTGAGTGGCCAAGTGGGCCATTGAGCTCCTCCCGCTGGATATCAGGTTTGAAGCCAAGAAGGCCATCAAGTCACAAGCCCTGGTAGATTTCCTGGCCGAATGGTTTGAGCAAGAGCAGCCTGTCCCGAGTGTTCCCGAACACTGGATGATGTTCTTCGATGGCTCCAAAATGCTCCATGGCTCTAGGGCTGGAGTGGTATTGGTGTCTCCTAAAGGCGATCGACTCAGCTATGTACTTCAGATCCACTTCGATTCCTCGAATAACAAAGCTGAGTATGAAGCTCTCTTGTATGGACTGCGAATGGCAATTTCTCTGGGAATTTGCCAACTGATGGTCTATGGCGATTCAGACCTAGTGGTGAAACAAGTCATGAAGGAATGGGATATCCGCAGCCCTGCGATGACCGGCTACTACATCGCCATGAGGAAACTGGAAAAACACTTTGATAGGCTGGAGCTCCATCATGTGCCGGGACTAAAAAACCAGGCGACTGACGACCTAGCCAAGATGGGCTCCACCCGGAAGATAGTACCCAAGAATGTGTTCCTGGAACACTTGCACTCACCCATGATCAAGAAAGATCCTTTTGTGGAAGAGCCCTCACAACTAGTCGGACCTTCTAATCCGACTGAAGTAGACATTCCCGTAGTGATTGATCTGGTCCAAGAAATGCTGATCATCACTCCCGAGTGGACTGAGCCATACATGGCATACTTGCTCCAGCAGGAGCTCCCAAAGGATGAAGATGAAGCCTGCCAGATTGTCTGCCGATCCAAGGCCTTCACCGTCATGGGAGACAAACTATAACAGAAAAACACGACTGGAGTCACTCAGTGGTGCATAACACCAGAGGAAGGATAACAAATAATGCAAGAGATTCTCTCGGGAACATGTGGGCATCATGCGTCCTCTCGGACCTTGATCGCCAAAGAGTTCAGAGCCGGATTCTATTGGCCCCGAGCCAATGAGGCCGCCCGAGGCATACTGGATCAATGCGTCGGGTGCCAGTTCTATGCGAACCAGTCACACAAACCAGCATCCGCCTTGAAGACTATCCCCCTCACTTGGCCGTTTGTTGTCTGGGGACTCGACATGGTCGGCCCTCTCCGGACTGGGACGAGTGGCTTCACGCACCTGTTGGTAGCAGTGGACAAGTTCACCAAGTGGATCGAGGCTAAACCCATAAAGAAGTTGGACTCAGCCACTGCGATTCAATTCATCAAGGAGATCATCTTCAGATTCGGAGTCCCACACAACATCATCACCGACCACAGGTCTAACTTCGACTCGGACGAGTTCTGCGGGTTTTGTTACACCAAGGGCAGTCGGGTCGATTACGCCTCTATGGCGCACCCGCAGTTGAATGGGTAAGCCGAGAGAGCGAATGAGGTCATACATCAAGGACTGAAGCCTCGACTCATGCCTGATCTAACTCACACAGCAGGAGCCTGGTTGACCGAGCTACCGTCAGTCCTCTGGGGCCTACGAACGACCCTGAATCAATCCACGAACCGCACCCCATTCTTTATGGAGTATGGGTCAGAGGCGGTCTTGCTAAGTGATCTACTCCACAACTCTCCCCGAGTGGATCTTTACTCGAAAGCTGAAGCCGAGGAAGCAAGGCAAGATGGCCTAGACCTTTTGGAGGAAGAGCGTGAGCTAGCGCTTATAAGATCGACGTTGTACCAACAAGACTTGCGTCGCTACCACGACAGACACATCAGAGGACATGCTTTCCAGGAAGGAGACCTGGTCCTCCGAGTGGATCAAAAGAAACCTCACAAGATGGCACCACCCTAGGAGGGACCATTCGCCATATGCAAGGTCTTACACAATGGAGCATACAGATTGTACAACTTCACTAGAGGAATAGAAGAGCCCAGAGCTTGGAACGCGGATTTGCTCCACAAGTTTTATACTTAGATTAAAATTTCTCCCTTGTAATAGTTAGTCCGAATGAACTTAGATGAATAAAAGTCTCGCCTTTTTCCATATGTCATCTAGTTTGACCTATAGTCGCATCTCACTCAGGTGGCTAATTGCATTCGGAACCTAACACACCTCGAGTGGCTGAAGAGGTGAGAAAGCTTAGCTGCGAACCAGCTTTCGCCTAAGTTCAAATGCAATCCGAATGAGGATCTGGTCCACACTCGGGGGCTTAGCCGAGAACCAGCTTTTGCCTAAGTTCAAAAACAATCCGAGTGAGGATCTGATCCACACTCGGGGGCTTAGCCGTGAAACAGCTTTTGCATAATTTCAAAAACAATCCGAGTGAAGATCTGATCCACAATCGGGGGCTTAGGCATGAACCAGCTTTCGCCTAAGTTCAAAAACAATCCGAGTGAGGATCTGGTCCACACTCGGGGGCTTAGCCATGAACCAGTTTTCGCCTAAGTTAACAATCCGAGTGAGGCTCTGGTCCACACTCAGGGGGCTTAGTTGCGAACTAGCTTTCGCCTTAAGTTAAAAAATAATCCGAGTGAGGATCTGGTCCACACTCGGGGGCTTAGATGCGAACCAGCTTTCGCCTAAAGTCAAACAAAACACAAGAAGCAAATAGAAGTTCGAAGGGTTTCAAACCAAAGATTTGATCTGAATGTTTCCAAAATAAAATGAGCCCAAGGCTCGGCAGAGTATTTCATTACATGAACCACCCGGCATTCCGGGGCAAATTCGATCAAATGTTTTTAAGCCTCAGGCGGAGGGCTAGCTGGGTCAACAAAGGTTTCCAGATCAATCCCGTCGGCGATGCGAGTGGCAGCTTCTGTGAAGGTCTCCATGAAATCCTCAAACTTGAGGTTCTTCTTGTTCACCACTCAGAGGTTCTTCAGCTTCTCCTCGTCCATGTTCTTACAATGAATATGGACGAGTGACAGCGCCACATCAGCTCCACTCCAAGCGGCAGACTTCTTCCAAGCTTTCACCCTAGCTGGGACTTCATTTAGCCTTGTCATCACCAATTCCAGGTCCGTCTGAGTTTCTTCACCTGGCTGCAATTCCTTGTCGATCCCACTCAAGGAACCTCGGGTCTGAGTGATGTAACCCAGCGCGTTCTCCAAACGGTCTTCCAACCGAAGGATAGCGAGGGTAGCCTTGTTGGCGACAAGAGACCAAGCAGGGTTCAGATCTCTCTCAAGCCACTCCAACTCCATCACCTTGTTGTAGCAATGCTCTGGTCGAAAGAAAATGGTCCATGGGCGAATAATTGAAGATGGTTCAGTGGCATATGGATTTCACTCGGCCGCAGAAGAACTTACCGTGAAGCTTCCCGCTAAACTCCTCACAAAATTCCTCAATGTGCGTCTCCAAGGCATCTTTCTTGTCAGTCAACTAGGTGACTTTCTCCTCCAAAGTCTGCTTCTCCTTGGTGAAGGCTCCAACATCATCCTTGAGGTCCTTAATCTTATCCTCCAACTTGCCGACTGAACCCAGCTTCGCGTCAGCAAGTTTGGTCTTTGTCCTAGCTTCCTTCTGGGCCATTGCTAGGTCCTTGTCTTTGTTCTCCAGAGCCTGCATCATAGTTTCTAAAGAAATAGAAGTCTTAAGCCTCATTACCAGTTGGGTGTTCTCGCTATGAACATCTGTCGAAGCGAAATGATTCGAATTGAAGGGGGAAAACAATATGTAGCCACCAGTCGGAGGAAATAACTCACCTCCCAGAGTCTTCTTCTCTTGCTCAAGTCGGGCGCTCTTGAGCCTCTCGGCATCCAGGTCAAGTCAAAGGGATGTCACCACCTTTTCTATTGCAGTATAGTGGGATCCCATCTCACAGGTCCTCTGCAACATGCCAGAAAAAAATTAGTCAGAAGATCCAAAAGAGAAACCGAAACATTGGCTTATGAGCATCCACACGGACACCAGTGGACGGAACAAGCTTGACCAATACCAGATCTTGAAGTACTTTCTGGTTATCTACTGGGTCGTACCCCTCCGAGAGGAACAAGCTAGACCAATACTAGATCCTGAAGTACCTTGAAGCTGCTCACTCGGTCGCTTCTCCCCCGACAGGAACAAGCTTGACCAGTACCAAATCCTAAAGTACTTTCGGATTACCCACTCGGTCGCGCACACCCTCGACAGGAACAAGCTTGACCAGTACCAAATCCTCAAGTACACTTTGGTTACTGCTCGATCAATACAAGATCCTGAAGTACCCTCTGATCTACCCCCACTCAGCTAACCCTTGAGTAGGCGATGAAGAAGGCAGAGGACAGCAACACTACATGACGTGCCTCACTCGGCTGACTTCTGAGTCAGTAACGAAGGAAGTTTTACCTATTATCTCACCAGCACACTAGTGTCGTTGAGTGACAGTTCTAAAGACTACCATCGATTGCCCACAATCGACGGTAGTCTCGGGGACTACACCCAGTCGGTGCACTCAGTGCCCCCACTGGAAAGTGACACATTGATGGAGCTAAAAAAAGTTCAATTACAAGTTCAAAGACTCCTGCCGACTAATTCAAGTCGACAGGGGCCTCAGGGACTACACCCAGTGGGTGCACTCAGCGTGCCCCCACTGGATCATGACCACTCGACTACGCTCCGGCTAGACTTCGAGTGAACGTAAAAAAATTCAACAAAACTTCAAAGACTCTTGCTGACTGATTCAAGTCAGCAGGAGCACCCAGTGGGTGTGCACTGCGCAAACCCACTGACAGAAATCCTACTACAAGAAAAGAAGAACCTTTGACTAGAAATTATACTCACAATGGTACTTACTCGAACATTGGTCTCTAGCGCTGCGCTGGCGTCATAGGCCTCCTTCAGTCGGCTGCACATCAAACCCACCTAGATCAGTGGCTTGTTACTCACCCCCACCTGATCCTCTGGGACATGGTACAGGGGGAAAGAAGTAGTCAGGGCAGGCGGAGTAGCAGACATCGGCCTCTGGGCCAGAATCGTCGTCGTGCCACTAGGAGGAGCTTGGGAAGATCCTACAGCCAACACCACCACGGTCGAAGACGTCGAGCCACCTTGAGCCAGAGGACTCGGCCTCGCGGTCTTGTTGGCGGCCTTCACGGGGGAAACACGGGTCATCTGGTGAGGAGAGGCGTCTGTCATTGGCGTGTCAGCATTCGGCGCTCCCCCCTGGTGACGTCCAGATTCGGTGGGTCAGCACCCACTTCGTCGTCCAGCTGGATAATCTCGGGCGGGGCTGCATAAACCAAGAAAATCATCAAAGTTCAGTCGAAGAAGGCATAACCATATGAGTCAATCAACACAACATACCTTTAGAGGTGGCGGCATCCGCCGCGTCAGCGTCACTTGGGCCTAGTTTGCGGGCAAGGGTGTCCGCTGTAGTTGACGAGGTGTCGTTGCTGCAAAGACCAAACAGCACTCGGTCAGCAACCGAATGAATTCAAAAACGAACAAGGAATCAGCGAGAACACTCACTTCGAGGCCACGGGCACTGCCACCTTGATCCTCCGCACTACAACCTTCTACGGCTTGGAGGAGATTTGTTTGGGCAGTTTGGGCTGCTTCTCCGCTGAACTCTCAGCTTTGGCGCGGGCGCCCTTGGAGCCCCGAGTCGCCCGACCCGAGGTAGTCGGCTGCTCAACTTCTCCCACCTTGCTCTTTGGGTCATGCAGCGCCTTGGAGCGGGGTTCTTTGGGGGCCTCATAAGTTGGAGAAGATTCCGCCTCGTCCCCCTCCTCTAAACTCTCATCATCATCGTCGTCGTCATCATCATCACTCTCGTCATCATCGAATCTCTCCGAGTACTGCTGCGCGGTGTAACTCATCACATCTTCAGGCGAGAGGTCCACTACTGGGATCCTGGGAATCAGGTTCTAGAAAGTCCTGAGAAGCAAACACATGTTATTGTGACGATCGGCTATACAAAAAATAACAAACAATCGAGCCGACTGAGTTATAAACAAATACCTCGATCGGCGGTAGGTCCTTGTGAAAGGCTGGCACCAGCCGAATCCCCGACGGGTTGTCTCGAGTGTAGGTGATGGCCTTGATCTTGGCACCCACCTCCTTCTTGGTGAGATCTTCAGGATGCACCCGAGTGGAGTCACCCGGCCCCTCGTACAACAACATAGGGTGGGCCCTGGCCTGAAGTGGTTGGATGCGCCTACTGAACGAATTCTCCAGCAGGTCCATGCCATTCACCCCAGCGTTCACAACTACAATCAACGCGCTGAACAAGATGTCGACGCCCACCTTCTCCTTCACCACGATGAGGGTCAGCGGAACTCGCACTCATTTAGGCGAGTACGGCGGGAGGCCCGACTGATTGTGGGTGCAGGGACGTCCCTGTAGTAGAACGAAGTCCCCTGGCACCCCTTGACGGAGTCAAGAAAGCTCATTTTGGGGAAAGACCTCCCCCCGCGTACCTGGATGCCCATACCTCCGCATAGTTGGGTGACATGGGTCTTCCCTCCACTCGACGAGTCTTTCTTCATGGCCATCGATCGACATGTGAAGATGTACTTGAAGAGGCCCCAGTGCGGGTGACAACCCAATAAGTTCTCACAAAGAGAGATGAAGGCCGAAAGATAGATAATGGCGTTGGGGGGAAGGTGATGGAGTTGAGCACCGAAATAGTCGAGGAACGCCCGGAAAAAGGGATGGGGCGGCATCGAGAAGCCCCACTCGACGTGGGTGACGAGCAGGATGCGCTCGTCCTCCAGAGGCACCGGCTCAACCTCCCTCGCACCCGGGCGATGCCATCCCTTGCGGGATTAGCCCCACTTCCGCCAGCTCCTCCAATCGCCGAGCGATGACGCGCGACGGAATCCAGTCCCCCGCCGCGCTGCCGACCGCCGCGCCAGAGCCGGAGGAGGTGGCCTTCCCCACCTTCTTCGCCTTCTCCGCCTTGGCCGTGGAGTCCCTCGCCATCGCCGTGCACTCAGGTGGAGGAGAGGAATGGAGGAGTCGGATTTGGCGAAAAGGGGATCTGAGGGCCGGACCGTTCCCCCCGAACCTTTTATACCTCCAGACGAAATCCTTAGCCAAATCTATCACCGCGAATCCCCGGATCGGCAGCCCACATGGCACGGCTTTACACAGGACAGGCGCACACATGGCGGGTATCGTGCGCACAAATCGAGGAGCCACGCCACCCACTTTCGCACTAATGCACGACGTTACCGCTTCAGTGCACGAATTCAAATACCAAGATTTCCGGGACAAATCAATCCTATTTATTACCAACGATTCCTTTCCTAAAGGATGCATGTTAGTCCGTCTGACCACCCTCCGCGGGAACCCATGCACTCGGCCACGTTAAACACCCGACTGAAGTCCTCTTCAGGATCGTTATGTGATGAGCTTAACGCCCCTCTACGGGTTCACTTGGCCCTCTCAGTAGGCTCCAAGGCGCATGAGTCATAGACCTGGACTGGTAGGAGGCCTGCGCTGGCATTCCCCTGGGATAAGGAGTGGCGTCTCCCTAGAGAGTCAGACCACGCGTCGGCGTCGCCACTCTAGTTGTAATGGCATGCCCTCACTCGGGCCCCTAGTCAATCTCCTTCAAGAGACAAAATGAATGCCACCGGGTTTTTTCTCGACGATCGACAGCACCTGGTCATCTAGGTAAACCTAAAGTCCAGAATCCATTGTGTTTTCGTCCAAGTAACAACAAATTATGGTTTGGAAACATATTCCGAGTGTCCCTGCAGCACTCGGATTCAAGCGAAGGGTCAGTTTGTTTGTCTTACGAAATCACAACCGATTCGGGGGCTAATGATGCGGTCACCTATTACAGGTAGGGTCAAGGACCCATCATTTGGGACCCACATGGGGCCCATCACCATCATAGGTAGGTCCCTGGACCGTGCTAGCATTCGGATGCATACACTAGGAGGTTCACTCGGGCGGCTCTGCAGCACTCAGACAACCACACGTCACTCGGCGAACGAACTACCACTCGGACGTATCGGACTAGGAGGCGTCGTGAGAGCTGCAATGGTCGAAGAATCCTAAGTCATCCACTAAATAGAGTTATAGCTACCGTTACATGTAACTACTGTAGTAGAGGCTCATTACACTAGTAACTGTCCATTCAATGGCATTAATTGCCTCGGCGGCGTGGGAGACATGGGGCTGCGGCGCGCTCTATATAAGTTGCACCCCTCTCCATAGCCGGGCACGTTCAACCTCTGTAACTATTCCCATCAAATCAAAGCAAGCCTCACGGCATAAGACGTAGGGCTTTTACCTCCACCGAGTGAGGGGCCTAAACTCGTTAAACACCGAGTGTTACACCTGCGCCGTAGCTAGTCTCTGCCCCCTATTCATACCCCTAGTACTCATTGTCAAGATCATAACCCCGACAACCACCACCATAATGCTCATCCATCCCATTCATACTTGGAATCATGCATCACACAAGGCATCCATTGTAAGACATATTGCAATCAATCAATCTCAATATGTGTTCTTTAATGTTTCCTTCCTGTGATCTAATCTCCATGTGTGAGTAGTTTTGTAAGGTATGGGTTGAGGCATAAGCCTTGCAACCCAAGGTATTTATTGAGGGGATCAATGGAAGACTTTGACATAATGTTCCGTATGTGTGAAATAATTTTTTTGTGAAGATGTCTCTTGTCTGGTCCGTGATCTTCATCCCTGCATGTACCGAGGATCTTGGAGATCAGGCACCGCTGAGGCTAGGAGCAAGGAGACTGTGAAGCATTATACCAAACACCGATGACAGTAAGGTTTAGTAGGGTAACATGGATCATATCCTTGGGGAGAAATGAGGTGTAGTCATTAAACGCCCAAAGCTCTTATCTGATTTCATTATCTTAATTATTGAGCCAACCACACGCGATGGATTGGGCCTGCAGTAGGACAACTGATTCTTGATGAAGGATCGTACCGGTTAAGATATTATTTGGACACATCCCCACTTCGATTCGTAACAAGCACACCTCGATGGGTAACTTCCAGCGCACAAACTAATACGTTATTTGATCCCAACGCAAATACAAGGTTGTAAGCATAAGACCACATACCCGTACCTCTTTTTACTATAAGTGTTTGAATCACTATTTACTTGTTGATCTGGTGAAAAGATAGATTTGACACTTTGACGAAAGCTTGCTAGACACCATCGCTTCAAGGGCATCTTCCTCTCGTTGGTTCGATAACCCAGGGTTACCTATGCGGAAATATGTGTGGGATACTCCTTTTTGTTCCAGTACAGGTAAATAAAAGGAGGTATCAAGCCCTTTTTCCGGTGCCGTTGCCAGGGAGGAGTTTAGTATTCCAGGTCTTTGTGTTTAGAGTTTTTGTTAAAGTTAATTTTCAGTTTTTGTTTTTACTTATTTGTTTTTAGTTTAAGTACTAATTTTTAGTTGCAAGTCTTGTCAGTTGAAAAACCAAAAGATTACTTTGGCTCGTAATCTTGGGAGTTTTGCTACTCCCAGAAACAACTTCATGTGTGAACCTATAGCAAAACCTGAGGTAACAGCTGCTGAGTATGAGATTAAATCAAACTTAGTTTCCATGGTTAAATAGGACCAATTTGGAGGCTCTCCTTCTGAGGATGCCGGTACGCACTTATACAATTTCACTAAATTGTGCAACATGACACGCATAGAGGATTATTATCCGGGCACGCTGAAATTTCATCTATTTGTTTTCTCCTTAAGAAGAAAAGCTAAGGAATGGCCTCTTCCACTACCTAAGGGCAGTATTACTTCTTGGGCTGATTGTTGTAGTAAATTTTTTATCTAAGTATTGTCCACCTGCAAACATTATGCAATTACATTCTTAGATTACAAGTTTCAAGTAAGAGGAATGTGAGCCACTAGCACTTGCATCAGAAAGAATGAAGGAATCTTTAAGAAACTGCCCCAATCATCGAATGGAGGAATTTTTAATCCTCCATATGTTTTATAATGGTTTGAATCATATGTCAAAAACTATGCTTGATACAGCTACAGGAGGAACGATCATGGGAAAGCCCATAGAAGATGTCAAGAAACTACTAGATGATATGCAAGAGAACCATGCCCAATGGCATGTTGAAAGAACAACCACTAAAAGGGTGACTGCCATGGAAGAAGGTAGCACGGAGTTAACAGCCAAACTTGATGAACTTGTCTCTGTGATAAAAGGTAAAGAAGAGGTAAATGTGAATGCCATCACTAGTGATGAAACTAGTGATGCAAATTTTATCGCTCATAATAGCTACAATCATAATTGGAAAAATAATGGATATGCTCCTAGGCTTCCTTATCCTAGTAATGGAGGAGCATCAAATAATTTTAATGGCACTAATGTTAGCAATAGAAATACTCTTGAAGAAACTCTTAAAACTTTTATTACTAGTTAGAGTGAGCAGAATAATTCTTCAAGAATATCTTGAAGAATCATGATAACTTACTTGGTGAATTAACCTATAAGGTTGTTGGACTAACAAATCATGTGCGGCTGCTTGAAGGAAGATCCAATAATATTAAAGCACAAGTGGCTAAAATAGCATAGAGCCAAACACTAATTTTGGCTAAGTTTGCACGCAAACCGGAGCCTAATCCCTTTGAAGAAGTTAAAATGGTAAGAAACAATGAAGAGAAAGCTGAATTGCTTGACACAAGCCATATGCCAGAGTATAATTATATTGTTGCAGATTATGTGAAGATAATAGACATGAAGTATCCAATACCGGAGGTAACTAATAATGAAGCATATAATGTCTTTGTTGAACAAGTTCCAACCAAGGTACGTGAACTTGATGGTGAAAGGAAGAAGCTCTATAGTAAGTTACCAGCTAAGCAAGAGGATGCTTTTGAACCTAATTTGGAAATTGAGATATGATTGAGTAAGTTTAGTGCTTTATGTGATCTTGGGTAAGTGTTTCCACTATCCCCAAATCAGTTTATGATAATCTTAATCTCCGTCCTTATGATAATACTGAGGACATTTTGAATATGGATAATTCTACTTTTACTCAGGCAATAGGCATTAAGCATGGTGTTATAGTTCAAATTAATGATTGCCCTGTCATGATTGGTCTTGTCATAGTATATATGCCTAAATATCCAGTTTCTACTATAATTCTCGGTAGACCTTTTCTAAGGACTATCAAAGCTGTGACAAATGTGTTTGAGGGGAATGTTAGATTTGATTTACCTGCTAAAGATCCTTTTGTAAGACATTTCCCAAGGAAAAAGAAAATGAACACCTACTCAGGAGAAGGGATCATTGTGAAGGCCAGAAGCTATGGTCTCGGTGTTTGCACCGCCTTGATCACCACTACGATCGAGCTAACAAAACAAAAACAAGTGCTTCGTGGGAAGCAACCCACATGAATAAAGTAGACAAGTAAATTTTTAATTTTTTTTCAATAAAAAGAGTGACTGAAGTTCCATATGAAGAAGTATGTTTGGAAGAGTGGTTCCAATGAAGGTTATGTGATGTGCAAGATGAATTATGTGTTGAATCGATGTTTGGATGCCTAAAAAATGTCCATGTATTGTTTTGGAACTAACAACACAGCAGAGCTAAGGAAAAGAAAAGTTTTGCAAGAAACATATTAAAAGACGACATTTCAGATGACTGCAAGTGGTCGTATGGGCGGTCGCATGACTTGCTGGAGGTTCCAACGCAAAATAGCCAGAGGAAGCAGGAGCAAAGATGGTGTTTCAAATGGGAACGAGCGCCCGTTCGAGCGGTCGTTTAACTCTTTCACAGAAAATCAAGAAACATTCCAGAGCGTTCGACGACGTTCTAAACAGGCGCGTGTGCCCGTCCGAGCCGTCGTTTGACACGTTCGACCAGAAGAAGAAAACAACAGATCGGAAGATGGTGTTTTAAACGGACATCGCCACCCATATAAGCGGTCATACGGAATGAGCAAAGACGCAGGTAATTTCTAGGAAGAAGGACGGCATTCCATGTGGGCACTTACATCCGCATGAGCGGTTATTTCCTATCATGGCGGCCACAATAAACCCGAAGAAGAAGGTAATTTTCCACCATCTCTCTCTTTTCTTATTCTTCTTCCTCCAAACCTGTCCAAACCCTAGCAAAACTTAGCACGATCTCTCCAGTCACTCAATTTCAGGTCAAGTCCTTTCGTGTGATTGATCTATGGTATGTTTCTCCTCTGATCCCCACATTATTTTTCCCGAATACACGTTCCACATGCCTAGCATTACCATGACTAGGAGATGCATATTTTTTATTCAAATTTGTGTTTGGGTTGGATTCATTGATGTTTTTAGAGGAGTATGACGTTATGATTTCCATAGGCTCAATATTGTTTAAATGTATTGGACAGAATTTTTTTTTATAGATGTTTACACATATGTCTTCTCGTGTATGCAGTGCTTCGAGTTCATCCACCGCACCGCCACAACAAGTTTCTACCCAGGGGGTCATCTTCACCGATCGTGAAGCAACAAGAAACTTTAGGAAACTAAGCTCGAGGAGATAAAAGCAACCAAGTGTGCTTGTGCGATAGCAGTCGCCAAGCTAGTTATTGCTCATGATTTCAATTTGCTTTGTCATAATGCCGGGTTGCACCCTTTTGTTTATCAGGGATGTGAGACATATGAACGCTTGACACTTGAGTTTGTTAGGACTCTCTCGCATAATGTTGGTTTGATGCCTATTGCATATGAGGAGGAGAGGATCACTTTCCATTTCCTGGACCAAGACTTCGACATCACTTTCTAGGAGTGGTGTGAATACATTGGTTTCACCAACAATGATGATGACATCCGCCATTTTTATGACTACACTGAACCTGTCGGTGTAGCAAACATTCGCGTTTGCTAGATCAAACTCATGCACGGGCATGCTGACAATTGTACGTCCAGTACCAGTACACCATATAAAGATAGGCCAGAGAAGCCACTCTTCGTGAGATCAAGTAGAGAATTGAGAAGAACAAGAGAGCAGAGAACCACCTTGGGAAGGCCTCCATTGCCGGGCAGGAGAGCCTGGCCAGGCCGAGACCGCACCTGAGGACAAGTCCAGATTGCCCCGGCAGGGTTGCTGGGACCGCCAAGATCAAAACCTGCCAGGCTTCTTGCCGGTAGGTTTCGATCGAGACGCCACCGCTTCACCTCATCGTACCCAATTCATTTATCAGTGCGGTGTGAAGGAACCAACAACAAGGTGGATCCTGTCAGGCACGTGGCAGCATGATCAAGGAGTGATTAGCTTTATTGACACCCGTCCAGGAGACATGTCATGCTAACAAGAAGCTGAGAAGCGGCGCAGTAGGCTTGCCGGGATTCAACCTCGAGACGACACCTAGCAATGCATTTAATGCACTTTGTCCTAACTGCCAGAGTTAGGTATAATAGCACTGTTAGCTATCTAATCTCACCCAACTGACTGTTTTGCCACTGTGGTCGCCCCTTAAACTATAAAAGGAGGCCTGAGGCAACCTAGCAAGGGGTTCGAACACTTTGAACCCCTACACTGGTATGCGCGTGATTGCACTCATGTGGCATCCTTGCCGGGCTAGTGCACTCTGCGCCTTCATCCTCCTCCAGATCAATCCACCATAGCAGGAGTAGGGTTTTACGCTGCAAAGCTGCCCGAACCTGGGTAAAAACTAGCTGTCCATTGCCATGTTGTCCCCTGCTGTTTCTCCTCTTTGTGCAACGCGGCCGTCCCCATGCTGAACCACAAAGGGGCACCCCTGCCCCATAGGTGATCATACTCTACGCCGACATCTTTGGCACGCGAGGTAGGGGGCATCACTTATGCGAACCTGAAGGAGTAACCAGCACATCAATCTTCCTCATCCATGGCTGACAAGAAGAGAAGCGAAGCAGGAGCGCATCCTTCGACCTCGAAGGCTTTGTTACTCGTGGCTGCGGGCGCTACGGGCACCGCAGCTGTGGCGGGCAGAGCCAGCGAGACGAGCGGTGCTACTAACACTCCCGCCGCGGCAGGGGCAGGGACTGAGGCCGTGGGCACGGCCCAGCCCCTTCAACATGCAGCCGATCAAGCTCCCCCCGGTACGAGTCACTAAGATGCTCAACTTCCTCCCGCTCACCCCACCAGCGTGCTCAACCGACATGACATCGACGCCCACTCCCATGCGGGCCAGGATCCACTGGCCACGCCACCTGGGGGGACGAAGACAGGGCGTGCGCTCCGTCCCGTGTTAGGCGAGCCCAACCACACCCCGAGCGGCACTGTCGACCCCCAGCTACCATGCCCGCACGGCAAGAGCCCAGCTGACCAAGAGCCTGGTCACCAAGAACAGCTTCGGTCACATCAGGTCCCTTTGGCAACGGGCCCGAGGCGGCGAGAGCCCGACGGCGCTCCTTCTGGTTCGTCCAGGAGTCGAGCGGTGTCGCGCTCTGCCTCCAACGCCATGCTAGAAACAGTGGCCGAAGCAGTGGCGAGATCTCAGCTGTTGCTGGACTTTCCTCCAGTAGAAGACAGGATGGATGAATGGAGAGCCACCATCCAAAGTCTCCTTGGGTTCGCTGAGATCAACAAGTCACCATGTGCGGAGCCATTGTGATGCCCGCGGGCGACGCCAGCGGCTCACACCGGTGGCCAAGATGGGAGGACCGCACCCACAGTGCAGTCTACTCCACGACAACCCTCCCAAGGGCAGCCATGGTGAACTCAGCGACCACCAGACAACGATGATCGTGATGAGGCATCAATTGCTTCGTCTGATCCGCGACTCCGGCGAGACCAACGTCAAGTGTTGAAGGAAACGAAGAAGGAAGACGCCCGCGCCACCATTGAGCGGCGTCACGAGACGCGCCGTCCATCGGACAGGCGCAACAGAGCTGATGTTGACAAACTTCCGCGCAGTGCTGGTGGGTACCTGTCTTACGAGGTTGGATGCCCAGCGTTCACTCATGAGCTGCGACAAGTCCATTGGCCATCATCTCGCACCTTCAAGCCTGACTTGCCGGAGAAGTATGATGGGAAATTGAACCCGGCAGAGTTTTTGGGCATCTATATGCTCGCCGTTCAAGCTGGCGGGGAAGGGAAGAAAAAGTGCTCGCAAACTACTTCCCGCTGGCTCTGAAGCCGAATGCGAGGTCCTGGCTGATGCACCTGTCGGAGGATTCCATTTCCTCCTGGGCCGACCTGTGAAACGAGTTCGTGGGCGCCTTCACGGGCGGCCATCAAGAACCAGGGCAACCTAGTGATCTACAAACCCTCCTACAGAAAGAGGGGGAGAGTTTATGCAAGTATCTGCAGAGGTTCAGCCGAGTGCACCGCAATATTCCAAAGATACACCCGATAGCTGTGATTGCCGCATTTCATACAAATGTGTGCAACTGCAGAATGCGGGCTAAGATGAATGTTCGGTTGCCGAAGACAGCCAATGAGCTCTACACGCTGGCAGATAAGTGTGCTCATGCTGTAGAAGGGAGAAGACTTCTAGGGGAAGAGGTTGGCGCCGAAGCCGATTTGGAGGACGACAATGACCCTGCCACCCCCAGGAAGAAAAACAAGAAGCGCAAGAAGAAACGAAAGGAGAAATCAGTGATGGCCGTTGAGAGCGCTGGTGATCTTAGCACCGACAAGAAGGCAAAAACTGACACGCCCGGCAAGGAAGCTGCTACATGCGCTGATTGTCGAGCGGCAACGGCTGCTGAGAAAAACGGCAAGTCTGACGGGCCATACTGCAAGATCCACAGGACCAAGGGCCATGACCTTCAGGATTGCAAGCAAGTTGTGTAGTTGGTTGAAAAACAAAAGGCTGAGTATGGGAGGCATGACAAGGATAGAAATCAGAATGGTACTGGCGGGAAAGGACGTGGTGGTCGTAACGGACACCGCGGCATGTTTGATCAATAGAAAGTTAAGCCCGCCAGAGGCCATGAGAAGAAGGAAAATGAGGATGATAGCGAAGAAGAGGATGATGAAACCAGTGCACAAGAGTTTTAGAAAGCTACCGAGGCAATGAGCATTGACGGATAGCAAGTGCCAACTCAAGCAGTGGGCGCATGAGGTTAATGCTGCAGAAATAGTAGCGAGTGCTCGAGAACCACTTAAGTGGTCCCGCACTCCCATCATCTTTGACATTGAGGATCATCCAAACCGCACTACTGCGGTAGGATGTTTGCCGTTGTTGGTTTCACCAACAATCCGCAACCTCAAGGTCACAAAGATCTTGGTTGACGGCAGGGCGGGGCTGAATTTGATTTCCCCCGGAGTGCTCAAGAAACACCAAATTCCTAACAAAGACCTGAAGAAAACTGGCACTTTCCAAGGGATTAACCAAGGAAGGAGCCAGCCGAAGGGAAAGATTACCTTGCCGGTAACATTTGGCGGGGACATCAACTTCAGGACTGAAAAGATTGTCGTTGAGCTTCCCCTGCCATTTAACAGGATTCTTGGTCGACCAGCTCTGGCCAAGTTCATGGCAGTGTCCGACTACGTGTATAACACTCTGAAGATGTCTGGTGAGGGTGTCATGGACTAAGGGGTCCTCGGGGCGACGGCCCATTGTATATGGGCCGGATTGGTGGAGCCGTGTGATGACCGAAGACCTGTGAAGCCGTGGTGTGCCCTCCAAGTCAAGGGTGGACGAGGTCTCTTTCCCTCTTGTTGTAATCTATCTTCGGTAACCCTAACCCTATCGGTGTCTATATAAACCAAGGGTTGTAGTCATTAGGGGCGGAGCTATCTTCATCCCCCTGTAGCCTAGGGTTTAGCTCATACTGATATCGAGGTAGATCTACTCTGTAAACCCTGTTATACAATCAATACAATCAGCAGGACGTAGGGTATTACCTCTTCAAGAGGGCCCGAACCTGGGTAAACACTATGTTCGTTGTCCCTTGTTACCCATCGATCCTAGATCCACAGCTCCGGACCCCCTACCCCGAGGTCTGCAGGTTTTGACACTGACATTGGTGCTTTCATTGAGAGTTCCGCTGTGCGATCGCCGAGAGGGTCGATGGCTCAACCGGTCGATGGAGATCGCACCCGTACCAAGGGCTTTACCGCCCCTAGTCACCTCCTCATCTTCCGTGGCATATTAGTGTGTGCCAACCCTGCCGGTTGCCTCGACCAGATCAAAGGCCTCACCCCCATTGAAGGATCCGTCGGTCCAGGGGCATCGACCCCAGGACTAGCAAACTCACGAAAGTCCGGTATCTTTCAAGGTCCGGCCCCGAAGCCCAACTTAGACGGACCGCCCGCAGGGCCTCCCGTCGAGTCACTGGAGCGTTCAGCACCCCTATGTGCCTAGCCTACACATCAGTTGGTAGATCTGTTTTGTGCAGTAGGAATTTCTGTTATCCGGCCTACAGCCTACGACCGGATCGGGCTTAAACCCAATGACCGAGAAATAAACACCCCTCCGGTCACGCACCTCGTCGCCACAGTCGAAGAGGCACAGGAGGGGCCACAACCATTTAAGCTAAAGATGGTGTACACTCGAGTCTCCAGCTCGGAGTCAGACACCAGCCCGGATGTATGTCCGGACATAAGACTTGACACAAGTCCCCGCCTTGAGCCTATCCGGCCACTCACCAGTTCGGATCCGAGTCCTGTGCGGTCAGGACCGGACATGCCTCAACCCCCATCAAGGATAGTCCGGATACGCAGCAGGAGGGAATTCTTGAAATTTTCCCACCCACCCACCACATGGAATACGCTCTGGATTCAGGAAGCCCAGACATATGGGACCTCATGTACGTCAAACAACTGCCAAACGAGACAGTCCACCATTATTGGGCTAGATTTCTCCTGGTAAAAAGCAGGATGGCACCTTGCTATGACAAAGAAATATTCAAGCCTTCTAGTTCAACTACAGGGATGAGGGCCTCTTAAACACCCTCGCGTGCCGCCGAATTCAAAGCTTCACCGAACTATCAGACATGGTGCGCAAATATTGTGCCATGGAGGACACATGGAGGGCGCAACAGCTGAGCATGGGGCCACAGCCCACCACGCACCACGGAAAGCCTCGCCTTAAGCGAGGCTACACAAATCGGTCACTGGAGCGTGAGCCCAATGACAAGAAAGCCAGGCCCAGATCGGTGTTAGATGAGTTGCTGGATAAATCATGCCCAATACATTCGGTCTTGCTAGATGCAAACCCAACACACAGACTTTGAGCCTGCTGGGTGGTAAGACAAGTGGCCAAATATGGGGAACCAATCTTGGGCCATACACCCCCAGATAAACAGTCTTCAGCCTCACCAAAGAACCACAATGTCCTTACGGTATACGAGACATTCACCTCAAACAGCAAAAGGAAAAAGGCCCTTCAGGAGCTTAGCCAGATATATTAAGTGGCGGCAGCACAGCCATGGGCGAATACTCCTATCACCTTCGATGAGAAGGACGAGCCAAGCCTTCGCGTCAGCCATGCACTGGCCGCACTGGTCCTCGACCCCATCATCGAAGGCTTCTGGCTGACTGAAGTACTAATGGATGGACGCAGCGGCCTCAATCTCATTTACGAGGATACGCTCAAGAAGATGCAGGTCAACAGGTCTCACAACGAACGTAGTAGCACTACATTCTGCGGTATAATACCCGGTAGGGAGGCACACTGCGGGGGATGCATAACCCTTGATGTTGTGTTCGGCACACCCGATAACTACAGATTTGAACCATTGCTATTCCACATTGTGCCCTTCCACGGCGGATACCACGCCTTTCTAGGGCGAAAGGCATTCTCGAGATTTCAGGCCATACCACATTACGGGTATACGAAACTCAAAATGCCAGGGCCCAATGGGGGTAATTTCACTTAAAAGCGACCCAAGCAGAGCCTTGAGAGCCGAAAACAAAACGGCATCTCTCGCCCTAGAGGCACTATCCGAAGACCTCGCAGACGAATAATTAACAGCTTTACGCACTACCGTCGACAGGGATGACGTGGTTCTCAGTAAAGACAAAAATCCACGTCATTCAAGCGGGCAGATGAAATACTAAAATTTCAAGTGCACCCAACTGATCCCAACAAAACGGCGTCCATGGGAGCACAGCTGGACCCCGCAGTTGACGAGGCATTAAGGACATTCCTGCGTGAAAATTGGGACATATTCGCCTGGCACCCCTCGGACATGCCAGGAATCCCACGCAGGAAAGCAGAGCACAGCCTCAACATTCCAAAAGGCTTTAAGCCAGTGAAACAGACCCTGCGCCGATTTTCCGAACCCAAACGATAAGCCATGGGCGTAGAACTCGCAAAACTATTGGAGGCTGGATTCAACAGTTAATGGTACCAAAGAAGGATAAGTCCTGGCGGATCTCTATCGATTTCAAAGACCTTAACAAGGCCTGCCCTAAGGATCATTTCCCCCTGCCGAGGATAGACCAGGTCATCAACGACACCGCCAGACATGACTCACTATGTTTTCTTGACGCATACTCCGGATACCACCAGATCAAGATGAAAGAGTCCGACCAGGCGGCAACCGCAATCATTACCCCTTACGGGCCCTTCTGATTCAACACCATGCCGTTCGGATTGAAAAACGTAGGAGCCACATACCAATGCATGATTCAAGCATTCCTCGAAAATCAAATTGGCAAAACAGTCGAGGCATACGTGGACAATGTGGTTGTCAAAACCAAACACATAGACCAACTGGTAGACGACCTACGCCAAACTTCGACAACTTGCGAGCTTCTGATACGGCTCAACCCGGAAAAATGTATCTTTGGGGTCCCTGCCGGAAAGCTGCTCGGATTCATCATTTCCCATAGAGGAATCGAGGCCAATCTGGCCAAAATTAGAGCGCTATCTCAGCTCGCAATACCAACAGAGCTCAAATATGTTCACAAGCTGGCAGGATGAGTGGCAGCCTTGAGCCGCTTCAAATCTTGCCTCAGAGAAAAAGCATTACCACCCTACAAGCTGCTCAGAAAGACCAAGAATTTCCAATGGATAGATGAAGCAACTGCGGCGCTCGAGGAGATTAAAACACTCCTAGCCAGCAACCCTATCTTAACCACACCTAGGGTTGGCGAGCCCATGTTACTATATGTCTCAACCACCAATCAGGTGGTCAGTGCGGTGCTTGCGGTGGAAAGGGAATCCGATGGCCATAAATTTCAAGTGCAGAAGCTGGTCTATTATGTGTCTGAAGTGCTAACACCATGTAAAACACGATACCCGCACTATCAAAAGATAGCTTACACAGTCTTCATGGCATCCCGAAAGCTTCGACACTACTTTCAAGAATGCTCAGTCACAGTGGCATCGGAGGTCCCCTTGAACGATATAATCAATAACAGAGACACCACGAGCCGCATCGCCAAGTGGGCCATCAAGCTCCACCCCTTTGACATAGCATACAAACCACACCGAGCCATTAAATCTTAGGTGCTGGCCGATTTTATTGCTGAATGGACCGAAGCCGAACTACCCCTGGAATACAGTACATATTCATACTGGACAATGTATTTCGATGGCTCAAAGATGTTAGCCGGACTGGGGCCTGGGGTCATCTTAACCTCCCCCACAGGCGACACTATTCGGATGTCATACAGATAATGTACAAGGACTCCAACAACGCAGCCGAATACGAAGCGCTACTACATGGCCTTCGTATGGCCACAACAATGGGAGTGCAGCGCCTCGAGGTAAGGGGAGATTCAAACCTAGCGATCTCTCAAGTCAACGGCGAATTCGACACCAAGCACCCCAAGATGGTGGCTTACAGAAATGTAGTCCTCCGGATATCGGCCCGATTCGAGGGCCTAGAATTTCACCATGTCGCTAGAGACAGCAATCAAGCAGCACTGAGTAGATTCATTTCCAAGTCTGATGAGTGCGCCTTGCCGATTATCAAAATATTGAAGAAGGCTGGTCCAATGAAATGGACTCCAGAAGCAGAGGCTCCGCTGCAGGATTTGAAAGCTTACCATTCCTCTGGCCCAACCTTGGTTGCACTGAAACCACAAGAGCCGTTGCTGCTGTATCTAGCGGCAACAAATCAAGTGGTTAGTGCAGCCCTGGTGGCACAGAGGGAAGTGGATGGTAGGGAAGCTACTGCAGCAGAGTCACCCAGTATTGGACCAGCTTTGTCCCCGGCAGAGCCTGCCGACGGCGACGAAGCGGGACCACAGATCGGCACTGATAGGCAGGAAGTGGTGGCCAGAAAGAAAATGGTGTAGTACTAGTTTACTTTGTCAGCTCCCTCTTGCAGGGGGCTAGATCAAGGTACTCTGGGGTCCAAAAGCTGATCTGCGGCCTCCTCATGGCCTCAAGGAAGCTACGCCATTACTTTCAAGCCCACCAGATCACCGTTGTGACTCGCCTCCCACTACAGCGGATCCTGAGGAACCCCGAAGCCACCGGCAGGATAGTAGAATGGGCTCTGGAGAGATCAAGTTTTTCTTTGAAGTTTCAGAGCACAACAACTATCCAAAGCAGAGCACTAGTAAAATTCATAGCATAGTGGACGCCAACTACTGATGAAAAGACTGTGGAAACTGCCCTCCCCAGCAAGGAGGCCCCTAAGGAATGGGTCATGTACTTTGACGGTGCTTTCTTGCGCCAAGGTGTTGGCGCGGGAGTATTACTCATTGCGCCCACCGGAGAACACCTCAAGTATGTCATCCAAATGCATTTTCCAGGGGAAGATGCCACCAACAACATAGCAGAATATGAAGGGATCCTTGTAGGGCTCCGGGTTGCTCTTGAATTGGGAATCAAGAAGTTGATCATACGTGCCAACCCCCAGCTTGTTGTGAAGCAGGTGAATAAGGATTATCAAAGATCGCTGATGGAGGCGTATGTGGAAGAGGTGAGGAAGTTGGAGGAACGCTTCGACGGGCTACAAACAGAGCACATACCTTGTGCGGAAAATAGCATTGCTGATCACCTGTCGAAGTGCGCTGCGCAGAAGCTCCCTGTGGAACCAGGCACTTTTGTACACCACCTCACCCAACCATCTGTTTCGCCGTCAGCCCTGGCCACAAAAAGAAGAAAATTGAACACCGAAAAACATCTCCCGGTAGAGCTCCCCGGAGCCACTGGTGAGAAGGTTGCCGGGGGAGATCCTACGCTGAATGGTGAGCCGCACTCTCAAGCAGAATCCCAGGTTCTTGCCGTTGAAGAAAGTGCTCCCATAGCTGAAGAAATGCCTTTAGTCCTTGTCGTCGAGCCTCAGGGCACAACACATAGTCCAATTCTTGCAAACTGGAGAACTTCCTGACGATCCAGAGGAATCTAAGAAGGTGGCCCGGCAATCGAGTATGTACCAGTTTGTGGACAACACTCTATATAGAAAGAGGCCCAACGGCGTGAAGCTGAAGTGTATCAGTCGAGAAGATGGACTAGAGTTGTTGGCAGAGATACATGGAGGTGTGTGTGGATCATATCTGAGATCAAGAGCACTTGTCGGAAAAGCTTTCCGGCACAGATTCTACCGGCCCACCGCACTCCGGGATGCAACTGAGCTCATCACCAAATGTGAAGCATGCCAGTTCAACTCCAAGAATATCCATCAGCCAGCTCAAGCCTCGCAGACCATCCCTTTGTCCTGGCCTTTCGCAGTCTGGGGCTCGACATCTTGGGCCCCTTTCCCCATGCTACCAGGGCTTTGAATTCTTGTACGTGGTAATTGACATGTTTACAAAGTGGCCCGAAGTGGAACCAGTGAGAAAGGTGACGGCGCTGTCAGCTATCAAGTTCTTCAAAGGACTGGTGTGTCATTTTGGAGTACCCAATAGGGTAATCACTGACAACGGCACCCAGTTTACAAGCCACACCTTCATGCAATACATCCAGAGCCTTGGGAGCAAGGTCTCTTTCGCCTCTGTTGCCCACCCAAGAAGCAACGGGCAGGCAGAAAGGATGAATGCTGAAATGCTGTGAGGGCTGAAGACAAGAACCTTTGATAGACTACAAAAATGTGGCAAGCGCTTGATTGATGAGTTGCTGGTGGTTCTTTGGTCAATCAGGATGACACCAAATTGAGCTACTGGCCAGACTCCCTTCTCTCAGACATATGGGTCGCCTCAGATACTTGCCTATGAGGAAGTAGCGCAAGAGCAGCTATGACATGATGATGCCATGCTCCTCGAGGAGGACCATCTCCGGGTGGCTGTACATGCTGCACGATACCAGCAGGCCCTGCGCCGCTACCATAGCCGCAGGGTCCAAGCCCGGAGCCTTGAGGAAGGTGACCTTGTCCTTAGACGTGTTCAGTCTGCCAAGGGTTCAAACAAGTTGACACCAAAGTGGGAAGGCCCTTACCAGGTAGCACATGTTACCAGACCTGGCGCAGTCCGTCTAGAAACCGAAGATGGCATCCCAATGCAAAACTCATGGAACATTGAGCAGCTTCGTAAGTTCTACCCATAAGGCGTCGTTGCCAGGCCTTGCCCTGGTAACCTATTTTGTACAAGCATAGTCCCCAGGACTTGTAACCCTTCATACAAAGCCAGGCGCAGAACCTGTGCAAAGATAATAAAATGAGGCACTGGCACAAAACTTGCATGCATGTTTACTTAAGTATGACTTTATTGTGATTACAATAATCCTAATATAATGTGACTAATCCCGTAGGAAGGATCATATGCAGCTACCTCTCTCCTATCTTTCTTCTTTTGAAGTTAGCGATAGGGTTCTACTGCGGATGGACTCCCCGAGAATAAGAGTGAGAACGAGCCCGCATATTGGTCCTTGACAGCATATTCTTATCGGGAACGATAAGAAGGACAGCAAACACAGATAAGTTTGCCTCACCATCCATGACGTATTCACGTATGAAAAACTTGTATGTTGGGAAACCCTGTCGCTTCCATCATTTGTGCTCCCATCTTTTTGATTCGAAATCTTTTCGGTCAAGATGGTTGCAGTGACACTTGAGGGGAGCTGGCAGGGGGGGCATCCCTTATCTATGCTCCTAACCCGTCGGACGAGGTTCAGTGGTAGCTGGGATGAGGGCTGGCAGGATGTCTTGCCGGGAAAGCACTGTTTACCCAGGAGTATTAAGGAATCTTTCCTTAGCGTGTTAATGATACATGCACAAGTGCCCGACACACATTTTTTTCCATTGATACATAGATAAACAAGTACAGATCATACAAAGTACGAACATGGATGGAAAATTACATGATTTAAACTAAAGCTTAGCAAGTGCCTACATCTTTTGATTTGAAAAAAGATAAGTGCCCCGTAATGCCTTTCTTATCCCTCTCCTACTAGGAGTTACATCAAGAAGGAAAGAGGGAAAAAGGAGCGCGTCAGCCCGACCACATTAGGGCCCACGGGATGCAGCCTGACAAGATCGGGAGGGCACCTCCCCAGCAAGGAAGAAGAGGCCAGGGATGGAGAGAGCGGCTACGCGATGCCCTGGTCACCACCGCTAGGACCAAAGGAACGTGGCAGGAGGGACACCAGCAGGGAAGACGAAGCCAGAGTCCGCGGGGAAGCCTGCCGGGGTCCAGCTAGTCGAAGCGGAGTCGACCATGCCAAACACCCCCGGCAAATCGCTCTGCCGGGGTCCAGCTGCAGATGGCAGTGCTAGCGGTGCGTAGCTAACGGTGGCGGTGCGATCGGCGCTCAGCCGGAGTCCGAGCCGTCATCATCATGCTTGAGGACCAGGGACTCAGCGCCGCCGTCTTCGCCATCAGTGTCCTCTTCGTCGCTGTCGCTCGAGGAGGAGCTTTCGTCATCGGTCGAGCTCTCCTCGTAGCACCCTAAGCTAGCACATGAGCATCCGAAGACCTTGATGAAGAGAAAATCTGCCTGCACCAACTTGAAGTGGAGGACATGTCCTTCCGCCAGATGGTGGGCGCGGGCGAAGGTTTTCCAGCCACGCCTAGAAGCATGATGTGCCACGCTGGGAACTCAACGTCTGCCCACGTCGCACCATTGCAGCAGCTGCTCATGCGAAACCCCAGCCTGAGCGGCTGTTCAACCTCCATCATCCTAGCAAAAGGGCGAGGCAGCCGCAGACGGCCGAGCGGGGGCTCATGCAGCCTGACGATGAACTCCAGTGCCATATCTCCTACATGGCCTACCACCGCGGTCGGAGCGGCTGGAGGAGGCGTAGCCAGCGCACCACCGCGCCCACCTTGGCCCCGGGTGCCTCGCCGGCCGCGACCACGTCCTGCGAGTCCATGTTGCGCACTGGATCCTACCCCAGCGTCCCTAGCAGGGGTAGGGATACGATGCCGAGAGGAAGCCCTCGTTGCTGCCACCGGAGCCCGAGCATGCCCTCTTCCCCTCACCATGGTAGAAGAAGAATCTAGGAAGAAGAAGGAGAAGGTGCGCGAATGAGCATTTCCACCCTCCTCACACTCCCTTTTATAGTAGAGCGAGGCAGAGGGCTGGTTCTCCACTACTCTGGAGCAATCATCACACTCCTCGGGAGGCATCCAGATTCACCGGCTACCCCTCCAGGCCAACCCTGGGCGCTACGCTTTGTGCCATGGCACACATTCCTGCGCCATGTGTATCCACCAACAAACCCGCGCAATGCATGCGGCGCACATGGCAGAAACGACAGGCATGGTGGGTAAAGTGGAGTGGTAGTTACCCCCGGTTCACACGCGGGCACCCTAATTCACCCTCATGAGCTTGGGCGTCCTTTGACCTATGACGTGGGTGAGCCCACGTCATTTTGACATTGCGCGGCTCGTAGAGAACCCAGGGGGTTATTCAATTCCAGGTTAATGAAGAAGCAAGGAAGATCTCAAAGTATTGAGTTCCACCGCGGCGAAGTCAGGATGCAGGCTGGGCATTGTTTGGGGCCTACCCCAACGATGCCCATTGGCACGTATGGACCAGGCCCGGGGGCTCCTATCGGTGCAACAAACATTCATGTTTGCTAGACCAAACTCATGCATGGGCATGCTGACAATTGTACGTCCAGTATGAGTACACCATATACAGATAGGCCAGAGAAGCCACTCTTCTTGAGATCAAGTGGAGCATTGGGAAGAACAAGAGAGCAGAGAACCACCTTGGGAAGGCCTCCCTTGCCGGGTAGGAGAGCCTGGCTAGGCCGAGACTGCACCTGAGGACAAGTCCAGATTGCCCCTGCAAGGTTGTCGGGACAGCCAAGATCAAAACCCGTCAGGCTTCTTGCCGGTAGGTTTCGACCGAGACGCCACCGCTCCACCTCATCGCACCCAAGTCATTTATCAGTGCGGTGTCAAGGAACCAAGCAACCAGGTGGATCCTGTCAGGCACGTGGCAGCATGATCAAGGAGTGATTAGCTTTATTGACACCCATCCAGGAGACTTGTCATGCTAACAAGGAGAAGCAGATAAGCGGCGCGGTAGGTTTGCTGGGATTCAACCTCGACACGACACCTAGCAATGCATTTAATGCACTTTTGTCCTAACTGCCATAGTTAGGTATGATAGCACTGTTAGCTATCTAATCTCACCCAACTGACTGTTTTGCCACTGTGGTCGCCCCTTAACCTATAAAAGGAGGTCCGAGGCAACCTAGCAAGGGGTTCGAACAATTTGCCCCCCAACACTTGTACGTGCATGATTGCACTCCTGAGGCATCCTTGAAGGGTTAGTGCACTCTGCTGTCGGCGTTCTGGGAACAAGGGTACCCAGACTTGCCTGCCTGCAGTCCACGGTGCAGCTCCTTCTATGACTTGGTATGGCCCATCTACAATACCGCCAAGACAAGACCCTCGCGAAGCCCCCATGTACTCGCGAGGCAAATGACACCATGGCCTTTGGAGGGAGCGGCCTCCCGAGGAGCGGAGATTCCTATGCAGGTACTAGCATCATGAGGCTGCGATGATGCAAGCCATGACGACCAAGGCCGGGTGGGTGCCAGCGGGCGCAGTGGAGGCAGTTTTCTCTTTGGTGCTAAGGAGGCAAGGGCAGGCGTGGGTTCCCAAGGAATCTACCAAAGGTTTCCATTCCGGTGCTACAAGACCAAGACCACGCTCGGCAGGGCGGATGTCATCACCGAGCCCACCGCTACGTCACGGCCAGAAGCTTTGCAGGCGAAGACCACCTTTCATCAGGATAAGATGTACTACTTGTCCCCTTCCAAATGGGCCACTGTGGGATCCCTTCCCACCTACTTTTCGAGGGAAGAGGACCAAGACCACTATAAGTATAGGTTAGCCACCATCGTAGAGAGGGATCGGATCCTTTCCACCCTCAAGAACATAGCCCTCGCGACGTTATTCATCCACTGTACTAGTTCATCCTCAGCCCCTCGTGAGGCCAATCCACCACAAAGCAGGAATAGGGCTTTACACCCCAAGGTGGCCCAAACCTGGGTAAACTTTCGTGTTCATCTTCTTCCTTGCTCACGCGAATCCGGCTAGGCTAGGCTGTGGGGTGATGAGCTCGAAGCTTGAGAGGTTGAGATCTTCGCACACGCCCCAATGTTCGAGCCTTCTTGGGTCTGCGGAGCACTGAATCCGACATTTGGCGCGCCAGGTAGGGGCGTGTCGAATCCCTGCCTCCTCGTCAACCATGTTCCATCCTCACTCGGCCATGACGAGATCTGGCCGGGCTCGCGCCGAGTGGTGGGCCGTGCTCTCCGATCGGGCAGCGCCCTCCCGCCGCGGCGCTCCTCATCGCACCCGCCTTCCTTGGCGCACCATCATCAACGACAAGGTTCACTGCCGCGACCCCTTGCGCGACGCAAAAGGCGAGCCGCCGCGCACTCGGTTGGTGCCGCCGCAGCTCCGTCCCTCCACACCCGCCGGGGGTTGACATGCGCACAAGCCGTGCTCCTTATGGCACGTGAATTACTGCGCTACTACCCTGCGGAGGGCTATCACACCGCTTGGCTTGACCGGGTTGCTGAACTGCTCGACGTCGCTTGCGGGGGTACGGACCCCCTCTGTCCCCCGCCCGTGTCTTGACCCTTGCTGAAGCCTCGGACATGCCCTTTGCTGCGTCTGCGTAGACAGAGGACCCGGAAGGCAGGGCGGCGAAAAGAAGGAGAATGGGACCTCCCCCCAGGCTCAGGAGACGCCCCCAAGCTTCAGGCAGGGTAAGCGGCTCCCAATGGGAGGTGCTACGGCGGGCCGCCTCCTGGCCATCATGACACAATGGCGGGGTGGTAATCGACAAGTCCAAAGAACCGGTGGGTTGGCGGAAGGCAGGCCTTCGCCGGTATAGCCCTCGAGATTGTCAAGGTCTCTCAAAGCCCGGGGGCTGCAAGCAGGGCCATGACTGCTGAGACAAATACTTTCAGAACATATTTTTTGCTAACTTTGGAGCGCAGGAGACCTACATCACGTGGCGCACCCACGAGACAGCGGCCAGAGTGTGCGCGCCGGGGCACACCCCGTGAGGTGGCACCCCGGCCAAGATAGGGCTCCAGGGACTTGAGGGGCTCGCGAGGCCAGGGAGCCTGACGAGGGCCCGCGGCCCCCTAGCCTGCGACCGCTCGGGCCCCGGGGCAAAAGGGCTCAGGAGGAGCCTGAAGGCGGGCCTCGCGAGCCGATGAAGCTACCCGCAGCCAATACGGTGACGCGTCACACTGCCCGCCGGCGGTCTCCAGTCCGGGGGCCCCGCCCAGGGCTGCCAGCGCTCGGGCTCGCTAGTGTGCGTCCCAGGGCAGGGAGTGGGGCCCCCGACCAGGCAGCAGGCAACCGCCTGACGCCTCCCCAAGTCTCCGGCCATGACACTCTCACATAATAATGAGTGGGGATGTACACGCCCCGGAGTCTCCTGAGTGCTGCCCTTGAGCCTCACGGGGGCTCCCATCCACGACTCAGTGGAAGCCCCATGCTCGGCGCTGGCAGACGGCACGGTCTTACAATGACTATACCCACATCCAGTGGAAGCCCCATGCTCCGTGCTGGTGGACGACACGGTCTCCCAATGACTATGCCCACATCCAATGGAAGACCCATGCTCCGCGCTGGCGGACGACACGGTCTCCCAATGACTATGCCCACACCTAGTGGAAGCCCCATGCTCCGCGTTGGCGGATGACACTAGAAGTTAGCATAGGTGCCGGACGCAGTTGTTCTTTGCTTTCTCTTATAGCCGAGTTTGCTACTTCTTGGAATGAACTTGCAGTTCTTGTGCTTTTGCTCGAAAAAGGGGGTTTCTTGGCTTTTCTCCTTCTAAGTGGTTTTCCTTCGTTTGATTTCCACACTACTAGGAAAACGGCTATAGCTAATATGGACATTAATGGCGCACCATGTATGTGGTGCGCCACTGCTATATAGCAGTGGCGCACCACATACATGGTGCGCCATTAATGGCATATTACTAATGGCGCATCTGGTGTGTGGTGCGCCATTAATAGTTTTGAAAAAAAAAGATAAAAAAATTTGTTAGTAGTGGCGCACCAGGGTATAGTGCGCCATTACTAATTGACATAGTAATGGCGCACCTGTACAAAGTGCGCCATTACTATGTGTATGACTTGAACAAATGCACCCCCCCCTGTGGATCACCTTTTCAGGTTAAAAAAAATAAAAGAAAATGATGGAAATGTCAAAAAAATGAAAGAAAATAAGTTTCCCACGTGATATGTGGTCTAGTTGTTGGGAAAATTTACAAATATGAATTTCGACTTTATTTGCAAAATCTCTCTGGAATTTAGTAAAATGGGCATAACTTTTGCATGCGAACTCGGATTAAAAAGTTTTTTATTTGAAAAATCATCTACTCGAAAAGTTACATCCGAATTCAACCGGGGGGAAAACCCCGTTGAAGATTTTCAGAATCCCCAAAAACCTAACAGAATAAAAGATACGAGGCTTTTAAGATCTAGAAGGGGAAAAAATAGAAAAAATTTCAAACTTACTAGTGGTGCGCCACTAGTAACAGAAAAAAAAAATTGGTTTCGAATTTTTTTTTTGGAAATTTTTTTCAAAATATGATACGTAATATGACCAGGAAGTTTGAAATATTTTTTCAAAATTTCATCACATTCATGAACATGAACAAAGTCCTAGACATCAACAAGGTTTAATATGATTGATATGATAGATATATCAACAAGTGCCTGTTAAGTGAGGTGGTGCTGGGGTTGGATAGAACTACGAAGTTAAGCGTGCTCGAGCTGGAGTAGTGTGAGGATGGGTGACCTTCCGGGAAGTTTGACCACGGAGTGCGATTTGACTTGAGATTAAGCATATTGACCCGAGATTAAGAAAAAAACAAAAAAAAAATTGAATTTTTTTTCTGAAAACAATTTTGAAAAAAAATTGTTAGTAATGGCGCACTTCTTATGTGGTGCGCCATTACTAAGTCAGATAGTAATGGCGCACTTCTAGGCATACTAATGGCGCACCAAATGTGCGCCATTAGTATTTGTTACTAATGGCGTGATAATAGTGGCGCACCTATAGTGCGCCATTAATGGCAAAAATAGGTGCGCCACTAACAAGCCTTTTTCTAGTAGTGCCACCATTGTGAAAGATGACGGGCCCCCGTGGCTCTTTCCATCGCACCTCGCGAGCGGGGGCTAGGCACGATGCGCATGCTTGGGTCAGCCCAGCGGTGCAGACAATGCCATAAGGGCCCAGGCCACAGCGGCCGCGGCCTTGCCCGCACACAGACCTCTCCGGGACCTCGGCGTCCGGATCCTCGCACGGCGCTCTCGAAGCGAGCTGATGGGTACGTATGGCCCAGGGCCTTCGGCAGGCGCCCGCCTCCAGACCTTGGTCAGGCAACGCGACCCGGCATGACAATGATGGCCGCCCCTGCTCAGGGGCCGAAGGCGCGTGAAAAGTAAAGGAAAGGCGACACCAGGGAGTGCAATATTACTTAAATACATGATAAATAAAGTTCTTCCAAAAAAATGGCTTCGCATCCCCACGGGGTCACATCCAAAGTCTTGACAGGAAAACAAGAGAAAACAAGCCTAGGGAGATGCCCTGTCACCGTCGCTGGTGCCATCGTCATCATCGTCAGCCCCGTGTTCCTCGACCACGGGCGCACCCACACCCTCGGCAGGGGCAAGCTCCGCGATCATGTCGTCCACAAGATCCTCCACCTAGTCCGCCAGGGCGCCTTGGATTGCTCCAGGCATGGGGGCTAGCGTGGCCTCGAAGTCGAAGTTAGGATTGGAGCAGAGAAGGTGGCTGAAGACGCGCGAGAACACACGCACAAGAAGGTCGCGGCTCGTCTCCTCGATGAGTCGGTGCGCCCTCGTGGACCCACCTTCAAGGCGTGCCACAACCTGGGTGAAGAAGCTGAGGTAGCCGGCATCGTCAGCAACAAGCGGGCTGGAGACGTTCTCGTCGCAAATGCTACTCAGAGCCTGGTTGGGCCTGCGCCCGAGGGCCTCGAACATCTGGGAGCGCTCACGCTGCAGCACCCGGGCTCGGCTCGCCTCGTCTGAAGCTTCCTCCACGAGGGAGGAAATGCCTTCCACCTCTTTGAAAAGGAAGGAAAACTCAGCCTCAGCGGTGGCCCGAGCATCCACCGTGGTTTTCTCGTGTCGGTCCGCCGCGGCTAACTTCTCCTTAAGGCCATCGGCCTCGCCTATCAACTCGTAGCGCCGCATGTGGAAGCAAGCCTCCTGAAGCTCCAGCTTCCGGCGATATTCTTTGGCGAGGGCCGTACGGACCCCCGCTACCCTCTTGTCAGCCTCCTCTCGGATCGTTGCATCCCGAGAGGCGAGAGCGTCCTCAGTGGTGGCCACCTGGCGCTCCATCACCTCCAGCCGCTCGCGCTCTAGGCTCTGTTCACGCGCCTCCAGCATCAGCATGTCCTCGAGCATGCGGAGGCACGCTTCCCCCATAGGCGGCCCGCCTACCGAGGCGGTGAGCACCACTTTGCGTGCCAGGACCTGTCGCTCGAGGGCGGCGTTCGAAGCTTGGAGCTCCTTCTCGTGCTTCTCAGCCACCTCACGACGGAAGTCTGCGGCTCGGGCCTCCTCCAAGGCACGATCGGGAGCCTCCTTCACCGCGGCAAGGGACTCCTCCACCTTTGCGCGAGCATGCTCATGCTGCAGGCAACCGAAGTTGATAGCGACCCCGAGCTGGCGCCACTCGCGCACCAGCCACAAGCGTTCTTCCTCAAGGCGCGTGTCGATGTCGCTGAGTTCCACCCCGAGGCGCCCGAGGTCGCTCGCCGCCTCTTGGAGAAGGCCATGCTGGACGGCACTGCACCCGCGCGCAAGCTCCAACGCCCGGCCGAGGTTTTCCCCCGTGCCCTAGTCGGCGGCGGAGGCACATGAAGACTCGCCCATCTCCAGTAGGGCTTGGGTCTGGAGCTCCTTCGCCCGCTCCTCTGGCCCAGGGCGGGACCCAACACGGGCTCACCCCGCTGCTTGGGGATGGCGCTGTCCCGCAAGCGGCCAGGCTACCGACGAGCATCAATGGCAGAGCCCTTGGCATGGCACCCGTGACCGGGAGGCTTCCCTGAAGGAAGGACACTAGGAATGCAGGTCCGAGGCTCCCCAGGGGCGGCCTCGATTCGGGTACGGGCGCCACCTTGCACCAGACCGCGTGGCTCCTGAGGCATGAGGTCGCGACGGGACCAGTGCCCTCCAGAGGCGGTGCTCGGGGCGCGTGCGGCCCCTCGACGGAAGGGATCCTAAGGGACAAGAGTCAGGAGGTGATGCAGGACGCGAGGATCAAGAAGGAGGCAAGGCACTTACTTGTCCACGGCAATCCACTTCCACCTCTTTAGGGCCCTCGGGGCAGGGTTGCGGCAGCTGTCGAACTCCTTCCTCCTCCGGGATAGGCAGGGTCCAGGAGGCAGCATGCTGGAGCCTGGCACATGGCCTCCCGCTGCGGTGTCGGCGGCAACGGCCCCGGAGTGAGCGTTCCCTCCACCGCTCGAAGGGATGGAGACGGATGATTGGGGGGCGCATGGCTCGGGACGCCCCTCCGTGGCCACCACGGGGGCGCGCACCACAGGACCTGAGGGCACTAGAACCACCAGTAGGGGGTTGTCTCCGGGCCCTGTGTGGCCCTCGAGAAGCAGCCCCCACTCATCGAAGCGTGGCATCCTCCCGGCAAAGGTCCTCCCGTTTGGGTAGTTGTACAAGGGACGCCCTTTAGGAGGAAGCGCGGCGGGCGCCTCGCCGGTCAGGAGGTGGAGCACATCATGCATCATGTTGGAGGGGAGGGAAGGCACCTGAAGCCTCATGGAATCATCAGGGCCGGTGAAGGCCCACATTGGGTGATAGTGGCGCTAGAGTGGAGCGATGCACCGCCGGACGAATTCCGTCACCAGCATCGCCATCGTCACCCGCGCCTCCTTCAGCTTGGCCAGCCAGGTCAAGACTCGCATGAGCCACGGGTCAGCAAGCTCTGCGTGTTCCCAGCTGGAGCTCGGTTCCACCGGCGCCGATGAGATCAGGAGCAGGGGGCTATACGCGGCAGCGTCGATGTACACCCATTGCTTCCGGAACTCCTCCGCGTCCGGGCGGAGCGTGGTCTTGATGCAGGAGCACGCAATCGGCCCCGCCGCATGGAGCGACACGCACCCCGAGCATTGCCCACTAGCGACCTTCTAAAGGGAGAAGAAGTGGCATAGCAGAGCAATGGATGGGGTGACACCCACAAAGGCTTCGCACAAGAACACGAAGCTGGAAAGAAGAACAATGGACCCGGGGTCAAGGTGCAGCGCATGGATCTAGTAGTGCGTGAGCACAGCGTTGAAGAAATCCGAGAATGGCGGCAGCAGGCCGGAGAAGATGGCGTGAAGATGGAGGGGGATGTTGGTGGCCTCCATGTCAGCTAAAGTTCGGGAGGCAGGCCAGATCTTCGTCGCCTTCCACTCGTTGGAATCGGCGGTGATTGCTTGCCGGACCTTATCCAGCCCCTCGCGGTTGATCACCGTGGACTGGCCCAGCAATGGTTCTGCCGCTACAGCGGTCTTGCCCTTCTTCTTCCTGGGAGCCATGGCGGCAAGGTGGATTGGAGCTGTCGCGGAATCTGGCAAAGAGGATGTAACACCTTGCTTTTTGCCCCCTGTTTTTTTTCCTTTGCGGGACTTGACTCCCGTCTTTTTTCTCGGTGTTATCGGATTTCTTTAGCTCTTGGGTATATGAAGATGGTCATCTAACCTTGCCTTTCCTATCCAACCAGATATTCTCTCCAGATCAACCTTGCCACCCAAGATCTACTCTCAGGGTTTTGCCACCGAAACCCTACCTTCCGAGTTACCGGAAGGGAGACCCTAATTTCTTCCGTTACAAAGGAACCCCAATTTCCTTTGATCTGTTACCTCCCAAACTTCTCCCAGTGATCATCCTATCTTTGTAAACCCTGGATATGTAAAAATATTGCCAAGTCATTTGCAATATTTTTCGTTAATAATTAATTCCTTTTTCTGCCAGTTAAGGGAATTAAATCCAGGAAAATATCTATCCATCTCCAAAGTTCATGAAAACATGTGGAGATATTCTGTTTGACCATATTGAGCTCCCATAAAAATATTGGCCATAATTAAATAGGGGAAATTGCATTCACCTTAGTGGATCACTTCTGTATGCCAAAATCCAACTCATCACCCCAAGCCAATCTTCTTTGGTACGCTACAAACACTTTCTATCTAGAACCTGTTCGGGATCCCCTCGACCTCTCCAGACCCCTTCTGGTCCATATAGTGATCTACCTCACCCATTTGAGTAGTGAAACACCTGTTGGACAAGGTGAGATGGCCAGTCAGGCACCAGTGCGCATTTTGGCTTCGTGACCACGCGGCGGCCGCGCAAGAACGGTGCTCTGTGCTCAGACCTCGTCATATAGCTCGCTCTGCCCGGCCCTGCCTCGACCGGCCATGTCCAACAGCTCTACACCATCCACGTACCCCCCTCCCGACCCTTCTCCACTCCTCTCCCTTCCTCCCCACGCCACGGCAAACCTCGCCAGAGTTCTGTACCGCCCGTGACCCTCGAGATGTCACCTCCCTCGCTGGCTCCTTCCTCCCCGAGCCATCCCCTCCCTCTGGCGAAGTCAGGTCGGCAGCCCCTCCTCGCACGCCACCTTGCCGGATCTCCAGTGCGGGGATAAGACCGCCACGGCGGCCATTCGTATCCTCCCTGGACGGCTGGGCTATAAATAGCCACTGCACGAGTCCCTCTCAAGCACCACACCACCCGCAGCGGTCTCCTCTTCCCCCCAGCTACCTCCCTGACCCCTCACTACCTCGCCAGAGTTCCCACTGCCGCCATATCGCCGCCATGATCGCCGCGGTCTCCGCTAAAAATTGGAGCGACCCGAAGCTTCTCTACCAATCCCACCTGCGTTGGAGTCCTCCCTCGACCCTTGTGAGCCACCCTGTCGCCTTGCCGCATCTCTGGAGTGCCCCTGACTCGCGCCCATTGCCGGCCGCTGCCTCCTCCCTGCGGCCACCGCGAGCCGCCCTTGCTCCGTTCCTCCCCGACGCCTGTTCTCCCTCTGGATGGATGCGGCAGCTCGTCCCGAGTTCGCCGACGGTCCTAGCTCCGCCGGGGACGGTCAGAGTTGGCCGGACCCGTCGCAGAGCTGCTGCCGCTGTCGCCTCAGTCGATCCCCGCTGCTCCGGTTGCTTTCCCTGGCCGCGGCACCTCACGGCGAGGTCACCGGTACCCGCACCCTCGTCGGAGCTGGCCGGAGCCAGCCGGGCCATCGCCGGCCACGCCTCTGCCTTGCCTCCCCTGTTGCTGTCGGGAGGAGGAAGACAGGGAGCGAGGGAAGAGAGAGAGAAGGTCGCGAGGCCCGCTGTCAGCCTCAGGCCGTTGACCCCGCCCCGCCACGTCATTTAAGTGAGCGGTGGGCGCAGGTGGGCCGACCCAGCAACCGTCGCAGCCCGCGGCCTTGCCAGCTCCCACAGTTTCGGCCTGTGCAGCCCAAATGCACAGTGCGTTTTAATCTTTTCCAGAAAAAAAAACTGTGAAGGACCCAGAAGTAAATACTTTTATTACAGACAGGTCCTTCTACAGTCAACCCCTCACATCTTTTCACTCACAACTCCAATCGAGGTGAATCCAACGCCCACATCTTCGTCTCGACGAGCCCGTTCTTTTGGTATCATTTTCACAAGGTGGTCACACAGTGGAAATGACCATTTTGCCCTTGCCCACTATCAACCCCCTCCGAGAGAGAACTTTTCCGGCGAATTCTTCCGCGGCTTCATCACACTTCTTCCCGGAGTATTTCTTCGACCCCAGGCAAGCTGACCATCTGATATATGCCCTAAAGCATTGCTCTGTGATATTTCTTGCATGTTTAAATTAATATGCTTGTGCTTGTCTGTGTAGTAGTGAGCTGTATGTGACTCTGACGAACCCTTGCTTGCACTTTCTTCGGTGACGGCACCATGCCTGTGTTCTGAGCTGTTTCTGGCCGTCCGGGGTGGATGTCAACTTTTATTTCTGTTGTCAGCAACTGTCCGTGTTCTGAGCTGCTTTTCGGCCGTCTCGGGCAGCTGTTGAATTTCTTTCCGTAGCAGTGACCCTATGCTCTGAGCTTTTTCGCGGCCGTCTTAGGGAGCTGCTACATTATTCTTATCAACACTGTCTCATGTTCTGAGCTGCTTTCCAGCTGTCTTGAGCCGGGGTTGAGCTATTTCGGTAATGTCACAGATCTGAGTTGTAAAGACCGTTCTGGTGGCTACTGGTTTCTTTGCCTGTTTTGTGCAAGGGTTCCGATGGCCGTCACTTACAGCTAGAACTTGTAAACTGATAACTTGTCATTTAAATATTGTTTCACTAATGACTCATTGTGATGTTATATGGAGATAGGTGGTTATGTTTCCATAGTTGTTATCTCACACATAGTTACCACCATGTTAAGTTATTGTGATGAATCACTAAGCTTGCTAAATGAACTTAGTCGGTTGATCTTGAGTCACTTGTCCGGGCTTATCCGTGCAACCACATTTGCCGGTATGGGACGGCCTTGACTTGGTCTGGCTCTGTGCTCTTTCATCGGTACCACCAGACAGGGAAGGTTATGCGTGCGCGCTACCCTGGCCCGGTAGGCGGTGATAACCTTGTGAGCCCAGTTGTTTGTTTGCACGCGGTCCCCGTTTGGGACAGTTGTGTTGGCCATGACGGTGGCAGGCGTCAAGAGTGACACAGGGGCCACCCAGGACATGACCGTAGGAGGGTATGATTGTCAGTGGTACGATGAAGGAGTCACGGGTTAGGCATGTTTAGTTGGAGCACCACTAGTCCACCCGAATGGGATCACGAGGTCAGGTGCTCCATGGTGTGGGTAAAGTGCGCAACCTAGGCAGAGTGTAAAATCTATTAGAATAGCCGCGTCCACGTTATTGGACAGCCCGTCCAGACCTCACTAGGTGGTCAACTGTAGTAATGATAATAATGATGGAAGAGCTCGTCTTGTGTAGACATCAGATGATGTCAGGAATGTGATATGTTAGCCATGGGATGGCTATAAGAGGAGTGGTCGGATGACCACATGATTTGGGTTGGATTTGGATCAGATTCAGGCTGGATCACGAGGATGTTCGGAGTATGAATTATTTACTTGCCATGTTCTACTCAATATGCTTCGCCTTACTGTATTTATCCTAGTAGTTATCTTGCTAAATAATCCTGTTACAACATGATGATTAATATTGCTAGATAGGTATGCTATGTCATGACAATTAATATTGCTCTAATAACAAGTGCATGCTTGAATGCCATGGATTGCTTTGCTTGGTGTATATGTTAGTTTGGTTTGCTTGCGACTACATTCAAAAGTACTCAGCGGCCTTCAATGTGGCCAGGTTCACATAAGGATCCATCGTCGAGGAGCCGGAGCATTCATGGGCTAGAAGAGTAACCTAGTCAGATCCCTATGGATTGGAGCCGCACCAGGACCATGCTGCCTTAGATAGAGCTTTTCCGCTGCCATCACCATTGTAATATCTCATGTAAGACTTAGATATCCATTAATAGAAATGCCTGTGTTCATGATACTTGTTGTAAACGCGCATGCCAGAGTGATTTCCTGGGCTGGTATGCGTGGCGACCGTCTGGCTACAGTGGTACCCAGGCGGGGCACCACAACGGATGGTATCAGAGCAGCCAGGCTGACTGTAGGTTACCCTAGTCAGACTTCACTTTATTGTGTTTAGTAGAAAGCCTAGATGGATTTCAGCCATCTTCGCCAAACAGGCAGGGCTAGTATTGATCATAAGGCAACACCCTAGGTTTTTGGCTCCATCAGACCCCAACTCTCCTGGCCTTGCCTCCGGTGTGAAATATTCGCACCCGGCAACGACCCGTGAGCCCTGAGCCCCTTAGGTAAACCACATATCCTTACCCTATTTCCTAGCCATGGCATTTCTCTTCTTAACTCTAGTTTCCTTTGGGAAACGCCTATAATTCTATCTTTTCCCCGACAACCCTAGAATCGCATGACCATAGCCATCGTGCGTCGAGAGTGTGATGTTCCCTAAGGAAGTAGTAGGAGCTTGACACCAGTGCTACCAGGAGCATTGTGTGGTTTCGCTTCTAAATCCTTAGAGGCGCATCGAGTGCGCTAGGCTAGTTATACTAGTGGATCCTCGGCCACATGTGAAAGGTCTGCAATATTTGAGCTTTATTTGCTTTTTCGTTTTCGCGGTTTTTGTTTCTTTTGTCGATTCTGTTTCTTCACTCCGACTGGATCCATCCGCAAGTGCCGTCAAGAAGACCATCATACAACTAGGATAATACCCAATAATCCGAATTCAGCAAGAGTCAAGTCAAGCCAACTGCCTAGTATTCAGAATAGCAGCACCGGGTCTGTCAAGAATGAAGAATGAGCCAGAAGCAGAATCTATGTGCAACAGACAAGACCAGAATATACCTGAGAAAGTTTGCCTCAGGACCGATTAAACCTGAGGAGCAGTCAGATGAGCTACCAGGAATGGACACCAGCAGAAGGACAAGCAACATGTGTGACCAATGGAATATCTTCAGTCAAGGTATGGCCTATACCAAATTTGGCTCCGCCATGGGTAAAATTCCGGATACTTCGGAAAGAAGCCAGAATCGGCCATAGATCCGACTGCATACACAGTGGAAGGCTTCTAGTATAAGGAACCCATCCTTCCTCCACATGCTAACGAGAGAAGCTTACGACGCAAGACTGCCAATCTTCCTCGGTACGCCACTTGGTGAGAAAAATCTTCTGGGGTACAGCACCCCCATCTTCCATAGTGTGCTACCGCGGAAAACTTCCGGCATGAGACACCCGACCTTCCACAACAAGCCACATGAGGAAAAGCTTTTAAGGTACGATACCCAGCCATCTTCAGCATGCTACCCTGGCAGAAGCTTCGAGCATAAGGAATTCAACCTTCTTCAACACGCCACTGTGCCTACAACAAGCTTGTCAGGAGCACGAACTAGTCTGGACACACTTCCCCCTCAGAACTGAGTGCTTATGAAAGGATTTATCCTACACCTGCATATGTTGAGAGCATGCAGTCCAGTGGATCCGTTCATGCGAGCCACTCGTACACGGGAGTGATTGTGTTCAGAGAAACATTGGCCCCAAAGTTCAAAGAAGAATATGAGCACAGCAACCCCTAAGAGGCATGCAAGAGTAAGTTGTGAGAACAAGCTCGACAAGCCGGGAAAAACCATCAAGGAGACGTGTTGGCAAGTCATGATAGGCCCCTCGATGGAATCCCTAGGGACCAAGAAGTTGTGGACAAACAACCTCCGTGCCGGTCAACAAGATACAGTTGCACACACAAGGTATTATTACAAATCCTCGTCAGACTCTGGCATATGCGGCCACAACAATGCACTACTTGCGGTTACAAGTGAGCATGCCATACTCACCCTAAATATGGGCCATCAACCAAGATAAGAGGCTATGCTCCAAAAGATACACCTGATGATAGCGATACTACATTCAGCTCAGTGGTCATAACAAGGACTACATAAGCTATATATGACAGAGCCATCTCCACGAGCGACAGAGTTTGAAACAAGACATTCAGATAGAACGGCTCAAAGTACGTCAGCACCAATAGCTCGTAGATGGCAGGATAAGAGATTACTGTCTATGATTACTTTGTGATCATGCCTGGCATTTCAGTTAGGGATATAGCAGCAATAACTCGGTCATGTTGTTCCTTCAAATGTGGATCACCTAAGGACGAAGTCAGAATACGAAAAAAAAAGAGAAGAAATGTCAGTACGGAACCCGCAGCCAGACTGAGTATTCTGACACAACAAAAAGAAAGCCACTCCCATTCACTCGAGGCCATATGAGCACGTGAGCTGGTACCAGCAAAGGATGTCTTGCCCATGACAGTCATGGTACAAAGAATCACATTAAAACCGGAGCAGTCACTTATAGGCCATGGAAACCGATCAGTTTGCTGGTATTACCCGCTACCCCACCCAGTAACACCACTACCAGGACAAAAGGTATAACTGACAGGAAAGAGAAGGATTCAAGGAAGTTGTGTGCAGAGACAATACCCGATCCATCAGAAGAGGCAGTTAAAAGGTCAATGAACCAACGAAGACAAGACCGCTGATGGATCCAAGTCGCACACAGGTAAGTCCCCCTTCACCGGGAGGTAAGCTCGGAAATCTCAAGGACGAGATTTTCTTAAGGGGGGTAGGTTTGTAACACCCTGGTTTTCGCTCCCTGTTTTTTTTCCTTTACGGGATTTGACTCCCGTCTTTTTTCTCGGTGTTATCGGATTTCTTTAGCTCTTGGGTATATGAAGATGGTCATCTAACCTTGCCTTTCCTATCCAGCCAGAGATTCTCTACAGATCAACCTTGCCACCCAAGATCTACTCTCAGGGTTTTGCCACCGAAACCCTACCTTTCGAGTTACCGGAAGGGAAACCCTAATTTCTTCCGTTACAAAGGAACCCCAATTTCCTTTGATCTGGTGCCTCCCAAACTTCTCTCAGTGATCTTCCAATCTTTGTAAACCCTAGATATGTAAAAATATTGCAAAGTCATTTGCAATATTTTTCGTTTATAATTAATTCCTTTTTCTGCCAGTTAAGGGAATTAAATCCAGGAAAATATCTATCCATCTCCAAAGTTCATGAAAACTTGTGGAGATATTTTGTTTGACCATATTGAGCTCCCATAAAAATATTGGGCATAATTAAATAGGGGAAATTGCATTTTCCTATTTAATGCCAATATTGCATTTTGGACCCTTACTAAAGGAACTACCATTTTGGTAGCCAGGAAAAATCCCAAATAATTTGTGGAGCTTCTCCTATCCAAATATTCACCATTTCCATCAAGAACCCAAGTTCCACCCATTAAATTTTGAGCACAACACCAATTTGCAAATTCTGTCCAGTTGGGCAAATTGCAAAGGAAGTGCTTGAACCCCTGATCTATTTGAGCTGAAATTTTTCATGGTGGTTATCATTGATAAATCAGTCATGGAAACCAAAAACCAGATCAATCCATCTATCCATTTGTCCCCAGCAATTTTCCTAAGTTTTGTCCATTTGGAACCTCTGTGAAGGAAGTACTATTTTGGTGCACCCAAATGTGCTGAAACTTTTCCAGTATCTTCATATCACCAAATAATTGGTCTCCACCAAATTTCAGTTGTTCTCATCTAGCCAATATTCCCCAGCACCCTCTTTTGCATTTCTGGCCAGTTTGCCAAGTTGCAAAAGAAGTGCCATTTAGACTAATCCATTTGACCTGAAACTTTGCTAGATCATTCACCTTAGTGGATCACTTCTGTATGCCAAAATCCAGCTCATCACCCCAAGCCAATCTTCTCTGGTACGCTACAAACACTTTCTATCCAGAACCTGTTCTGGATCCCCTCGACCTCTCCAGACCTCTCCTGGTCCATCTAGTGATCTACCTCACCCATTTGAGCAGTGAAACACCTGTTGGACAAGGTGAGATGGCCAGTCGGGCACCAGTGCATGTTTTGGCATGGTGACCAAGCGGCGGCCGCGCAAGAACGACGCTCTATGCTCTGACCTCGTCGTATAGCTCGCTCTGCACCATCCACGTACCCCTCTCCCGACCCTTCTCCACTCCTCTCCCTTCCTCCCCATGCCACGGCAAACCTCGCTAGAGTTCTGTACCGCCCGTGACCCTCGAGATGTCACCTCTCTCTCTGGCTCCTTCCTCCCCGAGCCGTCCCGTCCCTCTGGCGAAGTCAGGTCGGCAGCCCCTCCTCGCACGCCACCTTGCCGGAGCTCCAGCGCGGCGATAAAACCGCCACGGCGGCCATTCTTATCCTCCCTAGCCAGCTGGGCTATAAATAGCCACTGCCCGAGTCCCTCTGAAGCACCACACCACCCGCAGTGGTCTCCTCTTCCCCCCAGCTACCTCCCTGACCCCTCACTACCTCGCCGGAGTTCCCACTGCCGCCATATCGCCGCCATGACCTCCGTGGTCTCCGCTCAAAATTGGAGCGAGCCGAAGCATCTCTCCCCATCCCACCTGTGTTGGAGTCCTCCCTCGACCCTCGCGAGCCACCCTGTCGCCTTGCCGCATCTTTGGAGTGCCCCTGATGCTCGCCCATTGCCGGCCGCCGCCTCCTCCCTGCAACCACCACGAGCCGCCCTTGCTCCGCTCATTCCCGACGGCTGTTCTCCCTCTGGATGGATGCGGCAGCTCGTCCCGAGTCCGCCGGCGGTCCCAGCTCCGCCGGGGACGGTCAAAGTTTGCCGGACCTGTCGCCGAGCTCCGCCACTTCCACCTGCCGCTGCGGTCGCCTCAGTTGATCCCCGCTGCTCCGGTTGCTTTCCCTAGCCACGACACCTCACGGCGAGCTCGCCGGTACCCGCGCCCTCACCGGAGCTGGCCGGAGCCAGCCGGGCCATCGCCGGCCGCGCCTCTGCCTCGCCTCCCCTGTTGCTGTCAGGAGGAGGAAGATAGGGAGCGAGGGAAGAGAGAGAGAAGGTCGCGGGGCCCGCTGTCAGCCTCTGGCCGTTGACCTCGCCCCGTCACGTCATTTAAGTGAGCGGTGGGCGCAGGTGGGCTGGCCCAGCAACCGTCGCAGCCCGCGACCTAGCTAGCTCCCACAGTTTCGGCCTGTGCAGCCCAAATGCACAGTGCGTTTTAATCTTTTCGAAAAAAAAATTGTGGAGGACCCAGAAGTATATACTTTTATTACAGACAGGTCCTTCTGCAGTCAACCCCTTACATCTTTTCGCTCACAACTCCAATCGAGGTGAATCCAACGCCCACGTCTTCGTCTCGACGAGCCTGTTCTTTTGGTATCATTTTCACAAGGTGGTCACATAGTGGAAATGACCATTTTGCCCTTGCCCTTTATCAGCCCCCTCCGAGAGAGAACTTGTCCGGCGAATTCTTCTGCGACTTCATACACTTCTTCCCGGAGTATTTCTTCAACCCCAGGCAAGCTGACCATCTGATATATGCCCTAAAGCATTGCTCTATGATATTTCTTGCATGTTTAAATTAATATGCTTGTGCTTGTCTGTGTAGTAGTGAGCTGTATGTGACTCTGACGAACCCTTGCTTGCACTTTATTCGGTGACGGCACCACGCCTCAGTTCTGAGCTGTTTCCAGCCGTCCGGGGTGGATGCCGACTTTTATTTCTCTTGTCAACAACTGTCCGTGTTCTGAGCTACTTTTCGGCCGTCTCGGGCAGCTGTTGAATTTCTTTCCGTAGCAGTGACCCTATGCTCTGAGCTGTTTCTCGGCCGTCTTATGGAGCTGCTACATTCTTCTTATCAACACCATCTCATGTTCTGACCTGCTTTCCAGCCGTCTTGAGCCAGGGTTGAGCTATTCCGGTAATGTCCCAGATCTGAGTTGTAAAGACCGTTCTGGTGGCTACTGGTTTCTTTGCCGGTTTTGTGCAAGGGTTCCGATGGCCGCCACTTATAGCTAGAACTTGTAAACTGATAACTTGCCATTTAAATATTGTTTCACTAATGACTCATTGTGATGTTATATGGAGATGGGTGGTTATGTTTCCATAGTTGTTATCTCACACATAGTTACCACCATGTTAAGTTATTGTGATGAATCACTCAGCTTGCTAAATGAACTTAGTCTGTTGATCTTGAGTCACCTGTCCAGGCTTATCCATGCAACCACATTTGCCGGTATGGGACGGCCTTGACTTGGTCTGGCTCTGTGCTCTTTCATCGGTACCACCAGACAGGGAAGGTTATTTGTGCGCGCTACCCTGGCCCTGTAGGCGGTGATAACCTTGTGAGCCCAGTTGTTTGTTTGCGCGCGGTCCCTGTTTGCGACAGTTGTGTTGGCCATGACGATGGCAGGTGTCAAGAGTGACACAGGGGCCACCCAGGACATGACCCTGGGAGGGTATGATTGTCGGTGGTACGATGAAGGAGTCACGGGTTAGGCAGGTTTCATTGGAGCAACGCTGGTCCACCTGAATGGGATCACGAGGTTAGGTGCTCCATGGTGTGGGTAAAGTGCGCAACCTCTGCAGAGTGTAAAATCTATTCGAATAGCCGCGTCCACGGTATTGGACATCCCGTCCAGACCTCACTAGGTGGTCAATCATAGTAATGATAATAATGATGGAAGAGCTCGTCTTGTGTAGACATCAGATGATGTCAGGAATGTGATATGTTAACCATGGGATGGCTATAAGAGGAGTGGTCGGATGACCACATGATTTGGGTTGGATTTGGATCAGATTCAGACTGGATCACGAGGATGTTCGGAGTATGAATTATTTACTTGCCATGTTCTACTCAATATGCTTCTCTTTACCGTATTTATCCTAGTAGTTATCTTGCTAAATAATCCTGTTACAACATGATGATTAATATTGCTAGATAGGTATGCTATGTCATGACAATTAATATCGCTCTAATAACAAGTGCATGCTTGAATGCCATGGATTGCTTTTCTTGGTGTATATGTTAGTTTGGTTTGCTTGCGAGTACATTCAAAAGTACTCAGTGGCCTTCAATGTGGCCAGGTTCACATAAGGATCAATCGTCAAGGAGCCAGAGCATTTGCGGTCTAGAAGAGTAACCTAGTCAGATCCCTGTGGATTGGAGCCCCACCAGGACCATGCTGCCTTAGATAGAGCTTTTCCGCTGCCATCACCATTGTAATATCTCATGTCAGACTTAGATATCCATTAATAGAAATGCCTGTGTTCATGATACTTATTGTAAAAGCGCATGCCAGAGTGATTTCCTGGGCTGGTATGCGTGGCGACCGTCTGGCTATAGTGGTACTCAGGTAGGGCGCTAGAGATGACGCAAATTTGCGAGGAGGAGAAGAAGCAAAGGGCTAGCACGCAGCAGGGCAATGATGGCTCGGATGCGAGCACCAGGCAGTTGTCAGGTCGGGTAGTTGCCGAGGCGGCATGGGGAAGCAGAGACGCCCATGTCCCGTCAAGCGCCACATGTCGGTCTGGCCCGCAGGCGATTGGGGCGCGCGGTGCTTCGCCTTGAAGCCAAGCCCGAGCGTGCCTTGGGTCTGGGGGCTACTGTCGGCGTTCTGGGAACCAGGGTACATAGACTTGCCTGCCTGCAGCCCACGGCGTGGCTCCTTTAACGGCCTGGTACGACCCATCTACAAGACCGCCAAAACAAGACCCTCACGAAGGCCCCCTGGACTCGCGAGGCGAACGACACCAAGAGCTCCGGAGGGAGCGGTCTCCCCAGGCTACCTTCCGAGGAGCGAAGATTCCTATGCAGGTACCAGCCTCATGAGGCTGTGATGATGCAAGCCTTGACAACCAAGGCCAGGCGGTCGCGAGCGGGCGCAGAGGAGGTAGTTTCCTCTTTGGTGCTAAGGAGGCAAGGACAGGCGTGTGTTCCCAAGGAATCTAGCAAAGGTTTCCATTCCGGTGCTACAAGACCAAGACCATGCTCGGCAGGGTAGATGTCATCACCGAGCCGACCGCTGCATCACGGCCAGAAGCTTTGCAGGCGAAGACCACCTTTCGTCAAGATAAGATGTACTACTCTTCCCCTTTCAAATGGGACACTGTGGGATCCCTCCCCGCCTACGTTTCAGGGGAAGAGGACCAAGGCAACTATAAGTAAAGGTTAGCCACCACTATAGAGAGGGATCGGATCCTTTCCACGCTCACCAACTTAGCCCTCGTGAGGCTATTCATCCACTGTACTAGTTCATCCTCAGCCCCTCGTGAGGCCAATCCACCACAAAGCAGGAGTAGGGCTTTACACCGCAAGGTTGCTCGAACCTGGGTAAACTGCCATGTTCATCTTCTTCCTTGCTCATGCGAGTCCAGCTAGGCTAGGCTGTGGGGCAACGAGCTCGAAGCTTGAGAGGTTGAGATCTTCGCACACGCCCCAGAGTTCGAACCTTCTTGGGTCTGCGGAGCCCTGAATCCGACATCTGCACCTTCATCCTCCTCCAGATCAATCCACCATAGTAGGAGTAGGGTTTTTCGCTGCAACGCAGCCCGAACCTGGATAAAAACTAGCTGTCCATTGCCGTGCTGTCCCCTGCTATTTCTGCTCTTTGTGCAACGCGGCTGTCCCCATGCCAAACCACAAAGGGGCACACCTGCCCCATAGGTGATCGTGCTCCACGCCGACAGAACCACACCCAAGGCAAACCTTTAATCTGATGAGCACGCCAGGCTCAAGAGCTAGTTGCATTGAAAGTCCTGCTATACGTTATTTCTATTATGTTATCACTAACTCGGTGGATGCATGAGAAGTTTCTAAGGGGAATGAGGAGAACATGCTAATTCTAGGGAAAGCAGCAAACCTTGACCTCGGTTATTCGCCCAACCTAGGGGCAATACTTTGGCTACAACTCGCGCATCAAGCAAACCATGTACAAGGAGATACCGTGTGTGGAGGAGTGATCATGATGTTGGCCAACGCCCTTGGTCTCAACTACAATCACCTTCACTCCATTGGCGGTAACACCCTTGTTAATATTCTTCGTACTACCGCTGGAATGGTAGTTATTCGTAATGGCGGTCATTGCATTAGAATTCCTAGAGTGGCACACTTGTTACCTACTCCTATGCCCAACCTTTTCTCCATCGAGCAAGGAAAATTGCATTATGTTACACATGAAGGAGATGCAGCTTTTGGACCATGAAGGCCCAGAACTAGAATAAGTAGACGAAGAAGAACTCGCCACCGACAAAGAATAGGAGCAGCCCCAACAAGACTACACTACCTACACGGACCTCGGCAGCCTCTAGGGCTCTATTGATGATAGGAGCAACCTCGCCGCATCAATTCGAGGCACGTCCGCCTACATAAACATGAACTTCTCCAACTGGAGCCAAGAGTGGGATCCTGACCAACCGCCGCAATAATCTCGCTGGTTTGGCATGCAAAATACTAAGCTTGGGGGAGGTTATCACCATTTCTACATCAAGATGTGGCTATATTTGAATAATTTCTAATGAGGTTGCACTTAAACTTGAGGAGCTTCAACACACTCGTGTTGGTTTGTTCCAACCCTTTGCTTTTATTTGCTTTTGCTTTTTATTTTTATTTTTCCTTTGCGATCTTTTGGTTGCAAGTTAGTTTTCAAAAACTAAAAAACAAAAAATAGAATATGCTTCGCTTTGCTCTTTTTTCTTTATTTTTCCCTTTGGAGTTTGTTTGCATTTTGTTTTCAGAGGAGTTGATCAACGCTGAACAACGAGGAATGCAATATTAAGGAAGAGAAGTGTGTAGTTTCACAACTGTGATGGTATTTCCTATGAATCCCCGTCTTTTGCACTTGAAATGCTTAGAGTAGATGTAATAGTAGTATTTGTAATATATGCAGATGGGAGTAAGTCTTGATAGTTAAGACAAAGGTTTTCTTCTAGTAGTTGATGTAATTTTGTGACCTTTGTTCTTATTAGTTTAGACAACCAAGATGTGCCATGGGACTGTTTTTAAATAAAAAGATATTAACTAAGAATAACTATGCACAAGCGAAAGTCTTTTAAGACTTGGGAGATAAGAAATTTGTAGTAGAAGTGATGTTTGAATTGCTCAACCGCATGTTGTTAATTTTAATAGACTTAATAGCACTTGTGGATTAAATTATCTAGAGGAACTTAGTTGAAGGGTGAATGAGATTATGCCAAAAATTTGTGTTGTATCTCTTACATGGTGCTTCAGCTCCTTGCTGCTGCCATGGCTTGCTACTATATGCACATGTATGTGTGTAAATGTGGCTTCTTCACCTTTCTTGATGTTATGCTGAGGACTCGCTGGCCAATGAACGATTGACCAAAAGTGATAGCTCAGATTTCGGCTATGAGTTTGCTACCATACTTTGTGGCAACATTACAAACACATATTATTAGACTTTCTCTTGAAATGGTATGTATGTGGCAAATAAAAGTGGCTGATCAAAAGAGCTCACAAGAGACATATATCAGAGGTCCATAGTTCCTAAACATTAAGCCACAACCAAAACCAATGCATGATCACTTAGTTGGCATAATCCCTTCATGTGACAATCAAAAGTTCCAGCAAACAATGATTTAAATAAAGCGCTTGAGAGCCTTGAGGAGGAAATGATTGTGGGTGCACTTAAGAGCATTAGAGCATCATATTTTACTACATGCTTTCACTCCCTAACCTATTTTTATTTATCTCTTTCTAAAGGAAAATTCTTCCATGCATTTCTGGCAAGCAAGTGTTGTCTAGATAAATAGAATAGAGTGTTGCAAAGCTGTTTTATCTTGTAGATCAAGAACTTTGTGTGGATTACCTTTCCTTCACTAACACTTGCACTATAACCATGTCACCGCTATATAGTCATACTGATCGTAAGTGAACCAAAACCTTCTCATTATTTCGGTTTAAACAACTGAGTTCCTAATGATTTGGATTTATCTTTATGTTCCTCGAGGATGATCAAGTTTAAGCTTGGGGGAGTTGATGAGTCATATTTTATAACTCATTTCACCATTGCTTAAACCAAGATATTTCAATTAAAAAGAGTTATTCGCTCCGATATTTGTACTAATGAGTAATGAATGCAAAGCATTCCACAAATCCTCTCTTTGATGTGTTTCCATAGGAAATGGGCTAAAAAGGGAAGAAATCATGTGTGGAAATGAAGTGGAAGGAGAATGGAGGAAGAAGGAATCATCAAGAGATGTCTACGTGAAGACAACACAAAAGATGGCATTCCATAAGTGCGTGAGCGCATGTACGGCATAAATTCTGAGGCAGATCGCCCACCTAAACAACTTTCGTTAAAGGGACCTCAATGAAATGTCAACAGGGAGACAAGCATAGAAAAGAACCTCTTCATCATCATCATCATCCTCATCCGCAAACCCTAGCCGTGGCCATCTCCATACACTAGTGCAGAGACATGCTATACCAACGATTTTAACCCCCTTTCAACGACAGAGTTTTAAAACGCAGCCTTGCCTGTGTGTGCGATAGGGGGTCCTTCCCACATGACCCAGAAACCATCGAGGATAGGTCCTCTGGTCACACACGCAGGGCAAAATGAGCTCGTGTGCGACCGTGCAAGGCATCAGAGACAATTATACAGGCCCAATCGTTTCCGTTCATATGTACATCCCACACAGTGAATCCGAGAAAAATGTTTCCATTAGTATGTATATCACACACCATTTGTTTATGTGGAAACATTTGTGCAAGGTGGCCTAACGCAAACTGTTCTCTAGCTGAAGTCGTGTGTGATTCTTCATTGATCCAACACGCCTACTTTCTAGAAACTGTGTGGGTTGTTTGAGTTCATCGCCCACGGTGTTATCTGAAAAACCATCTGCAATAGAAAACCCCGATAAGCAGGATAATTGGCCTATTATTGATCCATTTATTAATCAAATTGATATTTCTTATAAGACACACCATATAATTCATATCCGTATTACGGCAACCAGGATTTCATAATTGAATTACATCAGATAGCTTCAGCACTTAGTTACACCATATAGGCATATAGCTAGCTATGCCATTACACAACAGCACCAAGTTTCACATGCAACATCAAAAACCTTTAAAAGTAGCATCATACACGGTAATAGACAGATGAATCTCATCTGGGAAACTGCAGAAGCGGAAGGCAAATATTGAGCCTTTAGTGATGTTGAATGTCCTTGCAACTTTAGGCCAGTGGCTATGGATAATTGCCCGGCCAACCTTCGTCCTCTTGAGCAAGACTTCAATATTGTACCATGGGTGTTGAATGAATTACTTCCTCGCCTCTTGACCATTCAGGTAGTTTGAGAGGTAATCATCGGTGAACTACTTTGGAAAGGACTGAAAACAAAGATATGCATAAATAGCAGTTCTAAATTTTGAAATGGCACAAGGGGAAAAACAAGGTAAAAGAGTTAGTACTATCCTATAGTTGACTGATGTCTTCTTCATTGTGCAAACAAAGATCTTGTTGTTATTCGTTGCAAGTTTCTTTATACTACCAATCTTTCTAAGTTTCTTGACTGATATTTATGGACATCTCATTTCCCCACATGCAAAATGGGTCGAATAGTGGGTCTAAACCTCTGACAGCATGCAATACCTACATTGCTAGACGAAATTGTTAAAAACCTAAATATTAGAATGATTCCTGCAAGTGCACACTAATGTGCTATTAGACAAAGGACCATGCATGTGCAAACCTCAATGGTAAACCACATTACCTCCCATTGTTTCCCTGCAACACATATAAGGCAGATCTTGATGAGGTTATCTAAGAGTTGGCATACTATTAGTAGAATATGTTAATGAAAAATAAAAAAATTGTAGATCTAATAGATTAACTCGAGACGCATGGAAAAGGTAGTTAACCAAACAAAGCATGCAAAACAAATTTTTTCTGGTGGTCATTGTGGTGGTCCTCTACAAGCAATTTGCCACCTGCACTACAGGAAGAGGGGACACAAGTCTCATGTGGTGGGATAAATGGAGGGATTAAGTACTAGTCCATAAATTCCCTGATTTGCATTCGTATGCTAAAAATGTAAGGAATTTTTCGGTAGCTATTTTGCTTTAGTACACTGGACCGATAAATTTCATTTACCTCTATCTAATCAAGTTTTCGAGCAAACCACTGAATTACAATAATCGAAGCCCCAGTTACAAAATTCTAGAAAGTATGAATGTATTTGTCTGGATAGATCTTCTAAGTTATCCTCCATAACATTTAATGATTCTCTTATTGGGGGACAAGATGCCCATGAATTGTTTAGCGTTATTTGGAAGATGCTAGTAGATTAAAGCACAAAATCTTCTTTTGGTTAGCTCTCCATTAAAGGGCTAACATAAGGGCTTTGTTGGTAAGAATTTTCTTCATATGTATGACTATTGTTGCTCACTATATAATCAGGACACAGAGGGATCTAGCATACATCTACACTGGTACAGTGAGGTGCTATACGAACGGTTTTTAACCCCATTCCGCGAGAGCGTTTTGAACCGTCGCCTAGTGAGTGACTGCGATAGGGGGGTCCTTCCCACACGACCGAAAAACAGTCGGGGATAGGCTCTCCGGTCACACACGCTCGGCAAAATGAGGTCGTGTGCAATGGGCAAGCGATGAAATACGGTTATACAGGCCCAATCGGTTCCGGTCGTAAGTACATCCCACACAGTCAGTCCCAAACAAACATTTCCGTTTGTTATGTACATTCCACACAGTCAATCCAAGGAATACATTTCTGTTCTTATGTACATGCCATAGAGTCAATTCAGGGAAAACGTTTCCGTTTGTATGTACATCCCACACAGTCAATCCAGGGAAAACGTTTCCGTTCGTATATACATCCCACACAGTTTTATGTATAGCCTCGTGTGTGATAGGTGTAACTATCACACACGCAGTGCCTCGGTTAACCGTTTGAATTTATTCCAATACATCACACATGATTTGATGACGAAAACTGTATGGCATTGGGCTATCCATAACAAGCGCTTTTACTGCTAGAACCGTTTGCAAAGTTCCATGACCCATTTAGCAGGTTTATTAGTTTACAATTAATAATTCCAATATTACGCAAATTCACATTTCATATCGAACAGCTATTTGCCAATTTTATATGAGGCACATAAATATATTTTAACATCACAATACGATAGCTACCTGAAAACAGCACAGTACAACATATAACTAGTTCACCTTCATAAGAACAATATTAGAACAATATATTCATTTCCCTAATCGAGATCATCCAGGCTCGTCTTACCCACCTTTGCTTTCAGTTCAGTAAGAACCTGTTTTGCATTGGCCAACTGGGAAAGTGCCTCCTCCTTCGCCAGCACCATCTTAGCAAAGTCTAATTTAAAAAATCTGAGCTCATTCTCCATCTTCCTCTTATTATCCCGCATCTTCAAATATTCTTCAGCGTTGACAACACTTTCACTAAGCCTACCTCTGTTCTCTTCCTCATACATGCTCCAGAGCTTTGCTAGGCATATCTTCAAAGACTGTGGCCACTCTTGATCAACCCACTCCATGTAAAAACACTTCCGTTCATCCTATAATATTTAAAACTATATCAGTAACAATTGTATGGGAAATGGGTTTCTAGCAACATAGAAAATCACCAAATACATATTTTGAAAAACTGAAGAAACAGGTTAATTATGACATATCTTCTCAAAAAGATCAATGTGCAAATGAATTAATTACTACCTAAGACAACAAACAAATTCTGAAACATCAAAAGCTATAATTAACTACAACAACGCTACAAGTTCTTAGTCATGTACTATAAATAACAGATTGAACATTTTATGAAAAAGCTAAATATAACTGCAACAACATAGCGACAGTGTTTGGATGATAGCAAATTGATACTAATAGGTGTATACATGCACAAATTTAGTAACATGGAACTAATAGCACTAAAGCTGTCAACTATGTATGGCAAAACCGATGTAAAGACAACTGTTGCTACATTTGGCATCGGTGCCGTGCACTAACTTCGGAGCACCTAGTTGCTCCGATGCCCAGTTCCTTTGTGCCATAAAGATTTAGTATTTTACTACTTGGCTGCTCAGATGTGTGGACCAAAGTTGGCTGCACAAACTGCTGAAGCGGTGCCACATAATTTTCTAATGGCACCGCTGATGAGATGGCAACATTTTTAGATACTAGGTACAAACTGTGACACTGTCTTAACATCCAGAATAACATAGCACAGTGACAGTGTCTGAATCACAAATAACAAATGATTTGTAACAAAGAAAGTGGGGTGATAACCCACAAGTATAGGGGATCGCAACAGTTTTTGAGGCTAGAGTATTCAACCCAAATTTATTGATTCGACACAACAGGAGCCAAAGAATATTTGCAAGTATTGCCAGCTGATTTGTCAATTCAACCACACCTGGAGTTTAACTATCTATAGCAAAGTGATCAGTAGCAAAGTAGTATGATAGTTTTGATAGTAGTAGCAACAACAATAGTAACAGTAACAGTGATAGCAATGATTTTGTGGTAAGTGTAACAGTAACAATAGCAGTAGTAACTTAGCAAAAACAATATAAGAGAAATTCGTAGGCATTGGATCGGTGAATTCATTGGATGATATTCATCATATAACAGTCATAACCTAGGGCGATACGGCACTAGCTCCAGTTCATAAATATAATGTAGGCATGTATTCCGTAAATTGTCATACGTGCTTATGGAAAGAACTTGTATGACATCTTTTGTCCTACCCTCCCGTGGCAGTGGGGTTCTATTGGAAACTAAGGGATATTAAGGACTCCTTTTAATAGAGAACCGGAACAAAGCATTAACACATAGTGAATACATGAACTCCTCAAACTACGGTCATCACCGGAAAGTATCCCGACTACTGTCACTCCGGGGTTTACGGATCATAACACGTAATAGGTGACTATAACTTGCAAGATCGGATCTAGAACATAGATATAATGGTGATAACATAAACGGTTCAGATCTGAAATCATGGTACCCGGGCCCAAAGTGACAAGCATTAAGCATGGCGAAGTCATAGCAACATCAATCTCAGAACATAATGGATACTAGGGATCAAGCCCTAACAAAACTAACTCGATTACATGATGAATCTCATCCAACTCCTCACCGACCAGTGAGCCTATGAAGGAATTACTCAATCTGGTGGGGAGCATCATGGAATTGGCGATGGAGAAGAGTTGGTGATGACGAAGATCGATGATCCCCCTCTCCGGAGCCCCAAACGGACTCCAGATCTGGCCTCCCGATGAAGAACAGGAGGTGGCAGCGGCTCCGTCTTGTGAAACACGATAATTCTTTCTCCCCCATTTTTTTCTCCAAAAATGTGAATTTATAGCATTGGAATCAGGGTCTGCGGGGCCACCAGGTGGGGACAACCCACCTAGGCGCGCCAGGAGGGGGGCGTGCCCTGGTGGGTTGTACTCACCTAGGGGCCCCCCTCCGGTGGTTCTTGGCTCCAGTATTTTTCTTTTATTCCATAAAAATTCTCCAAAAAGTTTCGTGCCATTCCGAGAACTTTTATTTCTGCACAAAAACAACACCATGGTAGTTCTACTGAAAACAGCGTCAGTCCGGGTTAGTTTAATTCAAATCATGCAAATTAGAGTCCAAAACAAGAGGAAAAGCGTTAGGAAAAGTAGATACGATGGAGACGTATCAACTCCCCCAAGCTTAAACCTTTGCTTGTCCTCAAGCAATTCAGTTGACAAACTGAAAGTGAAAAAGAAAAACTTTTACGAACTCTTTTTCTCTCGTTTACATAAATAAGCTTAAGTAGCACCCAGGTTTTCAGCAAAGATCATGACTAACCATGTCGACAATAGCTTTTAAAAATTACATTAACTCATATCAATGGCATAATCAACTAGCGAGCAATAATAAGATATCTCAAATGACAACACTTTGTCAAAACAACCATGATATAATATGACAATAGTGGTATCTCGCTAGCCCTTTCTGAGACCGCAAAACATAAATGCAGAGCACCTCCAAAATTCAAGCAGCGACTAAACATTGTAATTCATGGTAGAAAAGATCCAGTCATGATGCACCCAACATTAGCTACACACAATGCATGAGGATGACAATAGTGCTCTCAGGATCTGGCGCTTATTTGAGAAGGTGATGACACAACATAAAAGTAAATAGATAGTCCCTTCGTAGAGGGAAGCAGTGATTTGCAGCGGTGCCAGAGCTCAAAATTTTAAAACAAAGGTAAATGAAATTTTGAGAAATGCACCCTTCTTGTTTACTTTGCGACCATTAGTTATCAGTATCTTCCATGCTAAATTCATTAGTGGTGGTTCCCAAGCGATAAAAAGTAAAGGTTTACTCCCCCTCCACCAACAAACACACTCCACGGGTACCGTCCATACCAACAACAATCCTGGGGGAGTTTTGTTTAATTATTTGCAATTTGGAATTTGGGACTAGGAATCCTATTACCGCCCCTCTCGTTCAAGGACAAGTGAATAAACACTCATCATGAGAATAACCCGCTTAGCATGGAAGATACTGACTACCTCCTGTCGCTCTCTGAACAATCCAGGCGCACAAAAAGGATATTTATTTGAAGTTTTGAGAGGTGGCACATGCAAATTTACTTAGAACGGCAGGGTAATACCGCATATAGGTAGGTTTGGTTAACTCGTCTGGAATAACTTGGGTTTCAGGATTTGATGCACAAGCAGTATTCCTGCTTAGTACAGGCGAAGGCTAGCAAACTTGGGTTTCAGGTATGACTCAATAAAAATAAAAGAATTTCAGAGAAACACACTGAAATATTTTTGGAGTTTTTGGTTTTTTCTAGAAGAAAGCAAATTAAAACAGGAAAAACCAAAACGAGAAAAACTATTTACACGGGAAAGCTCCCAACAAGCAAGAAGAAGAATCAAGAAATCTTTTTCGGTTTTCTTTTAATACTAAAGCTAATTAAACTAGAAAGAAAAACCGAAAAGAAGCAGGAAATATTTTTTCTATTTTCTCAAAGTTTTTCGAACACACAGGAAGAAAGCGGGAAAAAAATCTAACATGGATGATACAATGAAAAAGTATGAACACCGACAACTGGAATGAGTTGTGTGAACAATGAATGTAATGTCGGTGGAAATATGTACTCCCCCCAAGCTTAGGCTTTTGGCCTAGCTTGGTAATCACCACTCAAAGAAGCTGTCAGGTCCCACGTTGAAGTGTTGTGGAGCGAGCACCTGAGAGTCCCACTCCTGAGGTTCCTCCTCTGCTACTGCCTGGGCGTTCCGGTAGGAAATGATATCCTCTCGCATGATCCTGTACCCACCCCTAGCAATAGAATCAAACAAAACAGGTGCAGGCAATGGAATAATATCACGAGTGTTCTCACTAAAAACCAGGTTGTAGGGAACAGGAATGTCAGTGTTCTCGCTATCAATAAACTGATGATCAGCCATAGCCTAGCGATCTAAGTAAACCTTGGGCAAACGATAATCATGTTGGCGTATCTGAATGTTAAAGTGACTAGCTAAGCGAGTAGCATAAATACCACCATGAATTTTACCCTTGGATCTGTTAATGTGCAAGCGACGTGCAATGATAGCCCCTAAGCTATAGGTGTTGTCTCCGTATAGTGCATGACGTAAGATGGCAAAGTCCGGAGCACAAAGTGCACCGACCTTCTCCCTAGCAATTAAGCACTTAGCAATGAACAGAGCAAAATAGTGCATAGAAGGAAACTGCAAGCTAGTGGCGGTGACACTCGACACCCCTCTCTCATCTCCCATAGACAGAGTACGATAAAAGCCCTCGAACTCTGCAGGCCTAGGCTCCCTTATTTCCCCATCAGAAGGGATCAAGCAAATATCACAAAATTCAGTAAGTGGTATCTGACGGGTTTCAGCATATAAATTAAATTGCACCTCAGGATGGTTATTCCTACTTATGAAATGGAAACTTTGCACAAAGAAATTTGTGAGGAGATGATACTGTTCACACTCAGCTGCGATGAAGTTGGTGAGGCCGGCATTAGCAGCAAATTGTGCAAACTCTTGACGGATTCCATCTCCATCCATGAATGGGTTGTGCGGCCATTCGCCCAGCCGTACCTCCGCCATTCTCCGGGTGTGGAGGTCATTGTCCGACGACTCCCCAATAACTCCCTTGGAGTTCTTCTGGGAAGCAAACTTCCTAAAGAAACTCATCTTTTTTCTAGGAACAAAATTCTGAAATTTTTAGTCCACAAATTTTTTTTCTCAAAAAAGCTTAACAAGATTGAAAGCAACTAGCTACTTCTTGAGCTTGTGTTGGTTTTTCCCTTGAAGAGGAAAGGGTGATGCAGCAAAGTAGAGTGAGTATTTCCCTCAGTTTTGAGAACCAAGGTATCAATCCAGTAGGAGACAACACGCAAGTCACCGAATACCTACACAAACAAACACCAAACTTGCACCCAACGTGATAAGGGGTTGTCAATCCCTTCTCGGTTACTCGCAAAAGTGAGATCTGATAGAGATAGATAAACGGTAAAGTAAATATTTTTTGGTATTTTTGTTTTATAGATTGGAAAGTAAAATATTGCAAAATAGTAGATCAGAAACTCGTAGATTGGAAAGTAGAAGACAGTATGATGGAAAATAGACCCGGGGGCCATAGGTTTCACTAGAGGCTTCTCTCAAGATAGAAAATAATATGGTGGGTGAACAAATTACTGCCGAGCAATTGATAGAAAAGCGCAAAGTTATGACGATATCTAAGGCAATGATCATTAATATAGGCATCACGTCCGTGTCAAGTAGAACAAAACGATTCTGCATCTACTACTATTACTCCACACATCGACCGACTCCTACCTGCATCTAGAGTATTAAGTTCATGAAGAACAGAGTAACGCATTAAGAAAGATGACATGATGTAGAGGAATTAACTCAAGCAATATGATGAAAACCCCATCTTTTTATCCTCGATGGCAACAATACAATAAGTCTGGCTATGCTAACAAGATAATTATGTCTTCTCAAAATAACATGGCCAAAGAAAGCTTATCCCTACAAAATCATATAGTCTGGCTATGCTCCATCTTCATCACACAAAATACTCAAATCATGCACAACCCTGGTTTTAGCCAAGCAATTGTTTCATACTTTAGTTTCTCAAACTTTTTCAACTTTTACGCAATACATGAGCGTGAGCCATGGACATAGCACTATAGGTGGAATAGAAAGTGGTTGTGGAGAAGACAAAAAGAGGGAGATAGTCTCACATCAAGTAGGCGTATCAACAGGCTATAGAGATGCCCATCAATAGATATCAATGTGAGTGAGTAGGGATTGCCATGCAACGGATCTACTAGAGCTATAAGTTTATGAAAGCTCAAAAAGAAAACTAAGTGGGTGTGCATCAAACTTGCTTGCTCATGAAGACCTAGGGCAATTTGAGGAAGCCCAACGTTGGAATATACAAGCCAAGTTCTATAATGAAAAATTCCCACTAGTATATGAAAGTGACAACATAGGAGACTCTCTATCATGAAGATCATGGTGCTACTTTGAAGCATAAGTATGGAAAAAGGATAGTAACATTGCCCCTTCTCTCTTTTTCTCTCATTTTTTTTCTTTTTTCCCTTTTTTCTTTCTTTTTTTCTTTCTTCTATTTTTTCTTTTTTTTCTTTCTTCTCTTTTCTTCTCTTTCTTTCTTTTCTCTTTTTTTTCTCACATGGGACAATGCTCTAATAATGAAAATCATCATACTTCTATTTACTTACAACTCAAAAATTACAACTCGATACTAGAACAAAATATGACTCTAGATGAATGCCTCCGGCGGTGTACCGGGATGTGCAATGAATCAAGAGTGACATGTATGAAAGAATTATGAATGGTGGATTTGCCACAAATACGATGTCAACTACATGATCATGCAAAGCAATATGACAATGATGATGCGTGTCATAATAAACGGAACGGTGGAAAGTTGCATGGCAATATATCTCGGAATGGCTATGGAAATGCCATAATAAGTAGGTATGGTGGCTGTTTTGAGGAAGGTATATGGTGGGTTTATGGTTCCAGCGAAAATTGCGTGGCACTAGAGTGGCTAGCAAAGGTGGAAGGGTGAGAGTGCGTATAATCCATGGACTCAACATTAGTCATAAAGAACTCACATACTTATTGCAAAAATCTATTAGTCATTGAAACAAAGTACTAGACGCATGCTCCTATGGGAATGGTTGGTAGGAGTTAACCATCACGCGATCCCGACCTCCACACAAAGGATGACAATCAAAAAATATCTCATGCTCCAACTTCGTTAGATAACGATTCACCATACGTGCATGCTACGGGACTCACAAACCTTAACACAAGTATTTCTCAAATTCACAACTACTCACTAGCATGACTCTAATATCACCATCTTCATATCTCAAACAATCATAAGGAATCAAACTTCTCATAGTATTCAATGCACTTTATATGAAAGTTTTTATTATATCCCTCTTGGATGCCTATCATATTAGGACTAAATTTATAACCAAAGCAAATTACCATGCTGTTTTAAAGACTCTCAAAAATAATATAAGTGAAGCATGAGAGTTCATCAATTTCTATAAAATAAAGCCACCGCCGTGCTTGACTTGGTATGTCTTGACTTGGTGTATATCTCCCCGGCAACGGTGCCAGAAATTCTTCCTGCTACTTCTTGAGCTTGCGTTGGTTTTTCCCTTGAAGAGGAAAGGGCGATGCAGCAATGTAGAGTAAGTATTTCCCTCAGTTTTGAGGACCAAGGTATCAATCCAGTAGGGGACAACATGCAAGTCACCGAATACCTGCACAAACAAACACCAAACTTGCACCCAATGCGATAAGGGGTTGTCAATCCCTTCTTGGTTGGTCGCAAAAGTAAGATCTGATAGAGATAGATAAACGGTAAAGTAAATATTTTTTGGTATTTTTGTTTTATAGATTGGAAAGTATAAGATTGCAAAATAGTAGATCAGAAACTCTTAGTTTGGAAAGTAGAAGATTGTATGATGGAAAATAGACCCAGGGGCCATAGGTTTCACTAGAGGCTTCTCTCAAGATAGAAAATAATACGGTGGGTGAACAAATTACTGCCGAGCAATTGATAGAAAAGCGCAAAGTTATGACGATATATAAGGCAATGATCATGAATATAGGCATCACGTCCATGTCAAGTAGACCGAAACTATTCTGCATCTACTACTATTACTTCACACATTGACCGACTTCTGCCTGCATCTAGAGTATTAAGTTCATGAAGAACAGAGTAACGCATTAAGAAAGATGACATGATGTAGAGGCATTAACTCAAGCAATATGATGAAAACCCCATCTTTTATCCTCAATGGCAACAATACAATACGTGCCTTGCTGCCCCTACTGTCACTGGGAAAGGACACCGCAAGATTGAACCCAAAGCTAAGCACTTCTCCCATTCCAAGAAAACCCAATCTAGTTGGCCAAACCAAATTGATAGTTCAAAGAGACTTGCAAAGATATCAAACCATGCATAAAAGAATTCAGAGAAGATTCAAATAATATTCATAGATAAGCTGATCATATATCCGCAATTCATCGGATCTCGGCAAACACACCCCAAAAAAGTATTACATCGAATAGATCTCCAAGAACATCGAGGAGAACGTGGTATTGAGAATCAAAGAGAGAGAACAAGCCATCTAGCTACTAGCTATGGACCCGTAGGTCTGAGGTAAACTACTCACGCTTCATCGGAAGGGCAATGGTGTTGATGTAGAAGCCATCCATGATTGAATCCCCCTCCAGCAGGACACCGGAAAAGGCCCCTAGAAGGGATCTCAAGGGTATAGAAGGTTGAGGCGGTGGGAAAGCCTTTTCGTGGATGCCTCTGATGGTTTGGGCATATAAGAGTATATATAGGCGAAAGAATTAGGTCAGGAGATGCACGAGGAGCCCACAAGGGTGGTGGCGTGCCCTCTGTCCTTGTGGCCGCCTCGTGGCTTCTCTGACTTGCACTCCAAGTCCTCTGGTTTCCTTTTGGTCCAAGAAAGATCATCGGGAAGGTTTTATTCCGTTTGGACTCCCTTTGGTATTCATTTTTTGCGAAACTCAAAAACAGGGAAAAAAAGGAACTGGCACTGGACTCTAGGTTAATAGGTTAGTCCCAAAAATAATATAAAATAGCATATTAATGCATATAAAACATCCAAAACAGATAATATAGTAGCATGGAACAATGAAAAATTATAGATACGTTGTAGACGTATCACAACTACTCATAGGGATGCATAGAGGCCATATCAAGCATTCAAACTACTTAGAACTCGGAGAATTCAACATGCAAGCCATCTATAGCAGCACCAAGAGTAGCTAATTATTCAAAATATAAACAACTAAAGCAAAAGCTAATTGGACCAATGGAGGAGTCACATACCAAGTAGCAATCCCCCAAAACAGTTTCGAAAACAGAGCTTCGAGCAAAGAGATAGAACTCAGCGGGTTTGAGAGCAAGAACACGAGAGATGGAGAGCAATGGCGAATTTTTTCTGGAGGTAGGTGATGACATGGGCTAAAGAGATAAGTGAGGGGGCCCACGTGGGGACCACAACCCACCAGGGCGCGCCTGGGCTGCTGGCACACCCAGGTGGGTTGTGCCCACTTGGTGCACCCCCCTCTGATGTTATTTGCATCAAAAATTCAGAAATATTCAGAAAAACTCATATTAAATTTTCAGAGCATTCTGAGAACTTTTATTTTTAGGTCATTTTTTATTGCACGGGAAATTCAGAAAACAGATAAACATGGCATTTTATTTTATTTAACTAAGAAAAACAGAAAATAAAAGTAAGGACAGAAAGTAGTGCCTACTTAATTCATCGACTTCATACGTCCCAAAAATGATCCATTAAAAAGGTTGATCAAGTTTTATTAACAACCACTTTCGATTAGCATGGAACCAAAGAACTTTCGTAAAACACTAGGTTACCTCAATGGGGATATGCACGTCCCCAACAATAAGCATTTCATATTTCTTTTTGGCAGTAGGTAAAGGTAATTGAAAACTTCCAATAGTGATTGTCGGAGACTTTTCAATGACATTAATACCATTAACTTGGAATTATTTCTTTGGAAAGTGCACCGTATGCTCATTACCATTGATATGAAAAGTGCCTTTGCTTTTATTGCAATCGATAACAGCCCCTGCAGTATTCAAGAAGGGTCTACCAAGGATAATCGACATGTTGTCGTCCTCGGGCATCTCAAGTATAACAAAGTCAGTTAAGATAGTAACATTTGCAACAACAACGACACATCCTCACAAATACTGATAGGTATGGCAGTTGATTTGTCAGACATTTGCAAAGATATTTCAGTAGGTGTGAGTTTATTCAAATCAAGTCTTTTATATAAAAGAGAAAGGCATAACACTAACACCAGCTCCTAAATCACACAAAGCAGTTTTCACATAATTTCTTTTGATGGAGCAAGGTATAGTTGGTATTCCCGGATCTCCAAGTTTTTTAGGTACACCATCCTTAAAAGAATAATTAGCAAGTATGGTGGAGATTTCAGCTTTCGTTATTTTTCTCTTATTGGTGATGATGTCTTTCATATACTTTGCGTAAGGGGCCATCTTTAAGATATCAGTTAAATGAGTGCGCAAAAAGACCGGCCTAATCATTTCAGCAAAGCGTTCAAATTCTTCATCATCCTTCTTCATAGTTGATTTAGGTGGAAAGGGCATAGGTTTTTGAACCCATGGTTCTCTTTCCTTACCATGTTTTCTAGCAACAAAGACTCTTTTATCATATCTTTTAATTTTAGGTTATGGGTTATCAAGATCAACAGCTGGTTCTATTTCAACATCATTATCTGGTTCTTTATTATTTGTTTGAGTGTCTTCATGAACCTCATCATTATATTTTTCATTATTAGTAGGTGAGTGTTCATTACCAGATTGAGTTTCAGCATCAGAAATAGATACATCATTATCATTATCAGGAGGCTTTTCTACTTCAGGTTCACTAGAGGGATGCAAAGTCCAATCGTTTTTCTTCTTCTTCTTTTAGAAGGACTAGGTGCATCAGTGTTAATTCTTTGAGATTCTTGTTCAATTCTTTTAGGGTGTCCCTTAGGATAAAGTGGTTCCTGAGTCATTCTACCTCCTCTAGTCATTACTGTGACAGCATGATCATTGATATTATTGTTCATTTCATCAAGCAATTCTTTTTGAGATTTGGCAACTTGTTTTAGTTGAGTTTGAACCATAGAGGCATGTTTTCCTACACCTCTAACATCATTGGTAATTCTAAATAACAAGTCACTAAAGCGAGCACTCATATCAGAGTTGTATTTCAATTGTTTCATAACATTTGCATTGAAATAATCTTGCTTTCTAATGTAATTATCAAACTCATAAAGGCATTGACTACGATGCATATTATAAGGATTGTCATTGTCATTGCATTTCATTAAGGAATTTACCTCTACCACCTTAGGTGGTAGTGGTGTATCAAGCCCATGTATTTCTTCAATAGGAGGTAAATTTTTTACATCCTCAGCTTTAATACCTTTTTCCTTCATACATTTCTTTGCATCTTGCATATCTTCAGGACTGAGATATAAGATACCCCTCTTCTTCGGAGTGGGTTTAGGTGGTGGTTCGGGAAGAGTTCAGTCATCATAATTTTTCAATATGTTATTCAATAATTTCTTCAGCTTGTTCAACAGTTCGTTCCCTGAAAACACAACCAGCACAACTATCTAGGAAATCCCTAGAAGCATCGGTTAGTCCATTATAGAAGATATCAAGTATTTCATTTTTCTTAAGAGGATGATCAGGCAAAGCATTAAGCAATTGGAGAAGCCTCCCCCAAGCTTGTGGGAGATTCTCTTCTTCAATATGCACAAAGTTAAATATTTCCTGTAAGGCAGCTTGTTTCTTATTAGCAGGAAAATATTTTTCAGAGAAATACTGAATCATATCCTGGGGTGTGGCACCCTGGCTCAGAGAGACCGGAACACCCCGTATTCCAGCCCAGAGATCGAGGAGAAGTCTTCTGGAATACGGCACTGCTTGGCATAGAAAAAATCAGCTCTATATTACAACATGGATATGGATACAAGAGTTCCGATATAGTATGGAATTACATAGGCACGGCGACGCTACGCCTGCCACGGTTGCTCTATGCAAGCAGCAGAACAACTCGAAGCAGCGGAATAACTACTGGCAGTAGAACAACGAACGACGACAATAATGGACTCCACTCCGCAGGGACTCTGGCTGGAACATTTATCCTAGCTCGCCAACAAGGGATCCACAGCAAACAAGCAAGCAGACAAGGCATGACCTACAAAATGGCATGACACGCCAGGTCAGTACATTGAATGTACTTGCAACGTCACAACAACCAAAAGCAATCCAAACAATCAATAGCATGGCATTTACAGGTTACTTAGCACTGATGACATGATATTATCAGAATAACATGGCATGTACAAGGTGAACATGATATAGCTAGAACATTATGAGCACGACATGAGCATATGAACAAGATGGTACTAGCATGCAACGGGTTACAATATCATGCACCAACTTACTCTATCGGGGTTATCTCATAACCACCGCATGCATCACTTACCATCGTGGACGTCACATGATCACCTCAGGATCCAATCAAGCTTGGAATTACAATACCATAGTAATCATTACATGACCACAAGGAGCTTGACCTTTACCCATGATAATCGCATACACCACAAACATCAACGAACTTCGGTATCCCCGATACCACTGTGATCCTCTCATGATCACATAAATATCAACCAACTTCTTTCTTCATCAAACCAGGGTTGTTATTAAACATGTTATTATTACTGTTGACCCATAGTGTAACCTACTATGAACTAGGCCCATATCCGCGGGCGCGGCTATTGATATATTATACACTCTGCAGAGGTTAGTACACTGTACCCACACCACGGAACCCAAGGCCTCGTGCTCCCATTCGGGTGGACCAACGGCGTTCTGACAAAACCGATCTATTACATGACACTCTCCCGGCCACTCTGATAAACTCCCCTTTGGGCTAAGTCATGGGTGGCCCCGATGTCACCTCATGACACCCAACGGCCACCGTCGTAGCAAAACAAAAACGGTCCCAAACGGGGACAATGGATCCATACAACTCGGGCACGCAAGGCTTATGCCTGCCTACCTGAACAGGGTAGCGCGCGCCCATAACCTTCCCTAGTTGGAGGAACCGGCGAGAGGCAAGACAATAGACCGCATTAGGGCCTTCCCATAAAGGCAAATGTGGTTGCAGTGGTCAGCTCGTCTCGATGGCACTATGACTCAGCCAATAGGTGTTCAAGTTCTTTTAATATCCGGTTAACTTGAAGAGTAAATAGCTGATCCATAATAAAGTTACATGATGAAACGACAATGCATATGAGCATGATATCAACATGATCATGGATGGGAGGTATAACCATATACAGCCTTAGCATCAACAATAATAAAACACTTAGTCTACTAGATGAACATGGCATAGCGATGATCTTGTATATCACAAGTACTTTTCATAACTGACGATAATCATGCATCGGATGAACATCACTATCACTAGCATGACATAAATACTAGCAAGAAATACGAGAGCAATACTACTAGCAAGTAACCATATAACTAACAAGGTGCATAGCAGCATAGCATAATGATAAGCATGGATCCACAAGCATAACCGAAACTGTAATAACACTAGCAACTGAGCAAACAATTATTAAATATTCAAGTGGAAACCATGGCTACTGCAAATCCATCATGCAAGTGGCTATCGTGGCTTGCCTGGGGGTGACGAAGACTCCGGGGAGAAGTGCGGTGAAGCGGCGGGGGACGATTCACCGGACGCTTCACTCTCGAAGGGGATTGATAAGGGCAAGGATATAAAGGTCATTTTCACAGTGGGACCACCTAGTGAAAATGTTACCAACGGATAGAGCTCGACGAGACGAAGAAGTAGGCATTGGATTCACCTCAAACGGAATTACGGTTGCGAAGATACGAGAGGTGGAAGGTCAGGGACTAATCTATCAAAGTTATATTCACAGCCGGGTCCCTGGAGGATAAAACCGAAAGCGCATTTAAGAGAAATACGTTTCTGTACAGAGAAAGCATATTTTTAGCCGAAGAAAAACCAGAGTATGCTTTCACATGGATGAAAGTGTATTTAGGGAAATACGTTTCCACTTACAGAGCTGGGCTCGGGGTGGGAGCCACTTCCAGGCAGGACCCATGCGACAGGGGGTCCAGGTGCTGGTCTTCTTCCTCCCGCTGGTCCCTCCCGACGAAGCAGAGGAGACAGGGGAGCAGCGCACTGCCGGCGATAGGCCTGGCCGGCTCCGGCCTTTTCTGGCCAAGGCGAGGCCGCCGTCGGGATCGTGGCGGAGTGCCGCACCCGTCGAGGGGGCCAGCTACGCCGGGGAGGGGTAGGGCTGTGGCGGCGCCAGGCACAGAGTGTTCGGGCAGTGACTCAGGTCGGCGGGGACCCGCGGCCACGGTGGTTCTGGTGGCAGAAAGAGAAGGTGGGGCGGATCGCCGGACTGAGATGAAGACGATGGTGGTGGTAGAACAACAAGAGGATGGCTAGGCTCGCCGGAACCAAGGAGGAACCGCGGCGACCATTGTGGAGGAAGGTGGATACGGGGAGCTCCGGTGGACGTGGGAGGCAGGGGAAGGTGCTGCGAGGAGCAGAGGAGGTTGAGGGTCCTCTTTACAAGCCCGGTGAGGTCTCGGGGACGCTCTAGAGAGCTTAGCCGACATGACAAAATCGAGCACGGGAGGTTTGCGTCACAGGGATGGTGACGGCAACGCAACGCCGATGAGATAGGAGCGGGCAACAGAGGGGAATGGACCGCACGGTCACGGGGCAGCTACCAGACATGGAGAGGACTCGAGAAGAGGGGGGTAGCAGACGAGCACAACGCCGCAGTTTGCCAGAGCGCGCGGACGTGCATGCCGATCATGCAGTCATCGCGTGAACAGGCACATGCGGCGCACTCTGTGCGGCCAAATCATGTCTGGAGGATTGGTCATACAACGGAGAAAGCCAAGAAGGAAAGAAACATGCATAGTGAGGCTCGAGGTGACCACAGCTAGCAGGTTTGTCCAGGAACAACAAAGTGTTTGTGCTGTGGTGAGGAAGATCCAAGAGGAGATAGACTCTGGTTTTTGCCGTAGAGTGATCACATGCTATGACCACTGTGTTGGCCCAAAATCAGCTTAAATTGAGAAGAAAATATAGCACTTGTTGTAGAGAGTGCCCCACTGGTCAGAATTGCAAGATATGAAGTAGCACTCACATACTAGCCAGGATTGAGCTAAAACTTGACAAGCCACAATGATATGGACATATGAAGGTGCTATAAAAGTTTCATACCATTTGGACTTGCCAAACTAGTACTTTCTTCACAAAGCATCTCTCTGGACAGGAATTAGGAAAAATGCACAGGGCAAATGGCTAGATGAAATGAGTCCAAAGTTGGTGGAGAGGGTTTATAGGGGCATGAGCATCTCCTGGTAAATTTTCAGCAATAATGAAGCAATATAAAATATAGTTGCTTCACAACCTGAAAATCTGACCAGAGACCAAGATTTGATGCTGAGCTCATATAGAGTGATGACATGATCTAAAATTTGTTGGAGAGTCATGATTTTGGTATATGAAGGATCTTGCAAAATTTCAACTCATTTGGATATGCCTAGCTTGCACTTCCTTCATAAGGCCTCTGTTGGAACAGAAACTTTAAAAAATTGCTCAGGAGTATTCACTAGGCAAATTGAGTTGAATTTTAACATAAGGAAAAGATATGGACAGGAAAAGGTGTCCAAAAAGTTTGGGGTCAACCAAGCAAATATAAATAGCACTTCCTTCAAAGTGCCATTTAGGGAAGAATAGGAAAAGAATTATTTGCGAATTAGTTTTTATCATGGCAAGGAAGAGTTTTGCCATATTTGAGGAGGGTATGACCCAAACAATTTATGAGAATTATTTGGGAATTTTGTGGATGACATAAATATAGGTTGCTTCACATCCAAGGGCAAATAGAATTGTTCCTTTAATAGAAAAGGAATATTCCCAATAAAAAGAATATTTAGATAGGACTTGGATGAAAATGACATGATCTAGGGATGATTTTGAGGATGGCAAACCACTTTGGAACCTAGGAAGATATGATATTCCCAAGCTTTAGGATCACAGAGCCACGGAAAAAAGCAAGTCAAAGCAATCATCCACAGAAAATCAAAGGAGATAGAAAATGCCAAAAATCCAGGGTGTTACAAACCTTCCCCCCTTAAAGAAATCTCATCCTCAAGATTTGGTTGCTCAGGGATCATGTAAATATTCTGACTCAAGGAAACCATTTCCAACTCGGGTTCCCTTATATATTATGTTCCCACTGAATTTCATCTGACTGACTGACTTGCTCTGGGGTGGTCTGCTTCACCGTATCTTACATTTTGATAGACCTTACCTCATATGTTCATGCTCACACTGGCTCCAATTTCTTTCATACCTACTGACTTAGCTGAGGTCCAAAAGATTTTCATAACTGAAATATGTGTCCTTCTCGATAGTAATTCTCAATGGCGGTGTTATTCTTGTATCCATTGCCGAGAATATTCCATGGAGTTGTGAACACTTCTTTTCGGGGGACAAGGAATCTCTTCTATCCAGTCATCGGGTTGCTCGAATATATGCATGCCCTCCGGGTTCAAAACAGTGATGTGAATCATACCTATTCTCCTGACGGATTCTGACTTCTCGCAGGAGTTTCTGCCTTATCTTGACTGGTTCCACTGTCTTGAGTATTCAATCTGTACCAAGAATTTGACTTGTCGCTTGTCGTGGCTGACATAATAGTGTACCACCTTGTGATGATAAGATTCATAGACTTGACTGGCGGTGTTTTGGCAAAAGAATCATGTCCACGGTAGGCTATTCTTTTACTGATTCCCATATATAAGGGCACATGCTCTGAGGCTTGTTGTTTAACATTTTGATTACTCATTTTGCTGGTACATTCATGCGGATGAGAGACTGGATATGAGGTCTTTATAGATGGAGAAGACCTCTTAGGTGTATGTTCCTTGTATTTGATATGGAATAAGACTTTCTTGAGCACCCATACCATGCAACAATCATCATACCTGTATTGTCGGTCTTGCTCCTACATTATTATTTTCTTTGTTTGGATCCTTAGCTGAAAGAACTTGGCCTCAAATACTCTTGATTCTTTTTGTGACCCTGGGTGCTGTCATATGCAATATTTGGCATACCTTGGCCTTGTTCATGTCTCGAGTCTCGGGATATTTGCCAGGTTCACGTGTGCTTGTACGAAGCTTGTTGTTGTCGTCAATCATATGAGACAGTGACAAAGGTTAATAATATCACTTTTGTTGAGTGTGAGAAAGCTGGCCTTGATAACTATTGCCAAGATAGTTGTCTCAATGTTGTCTTTCTTCAAGGCTTGTCAGTTCTTGCATCACCCATTGGCTTTCTTTCTCTTGCATAACCGGTGAGTTGTCAGATGCGTACCTCGAATTCTTCCTTGAGTGACTTGCATGCACTTGGCAGCATGCTCAATGTATTTAGAAATATTTTATTCCCGAGGTATACTTGTTTTCTGTCAGATTCTTGCTTCAGACCCAACTGTTGCAGACCTGAGACTTGTCATGCACTACCACATACTGCCAACTCATTATTTAATATATTGCACTAGTGCCGTACTAAGGAAGATTGGACACCTTGTGATGTAAGCCATCGAGAGTATCGTGCCGAGGAAGACTGGATGGCTTGTGCTCGAAGCTTTCGGCGGATAGCTTGCTGAGGAAGACTGGGTACCGTACCTTATAAGCTTCCCTCCTTAGTTACTTGCTAGGGAAGACTCGGTACCTTATGCTAGAAGCTTTTGCAGTATCTTATTGAAGAAGACTGAATATTTTGCACGGGAAGCTCTTCATACCTTACTGAAGAAGATTGAGGAATCTTGCCTTGTACGCTTCGCCGTTAGGTTGTGGAGAAGGACTGGGCTGCTTTTCTTTGCAATCAGAATGACATATATATATATATATATATATATATATATATATATATATATATATATATATATATATATATATATATATATTCTGGACATTCCGACTGTAGATTACTTGTATGACAAATATTGCCTGACTGTCCTTCTTGCTGAATTCATCGCATATTTGGACTGTCTTCCGGGTGTAGCATGTTTCAAATCTTACTCATAGCAGAATCAAACCATACTTTTGTCTTGAAACATTTGGTTGGCCTTGTACCCAACTTTGTTCTCCTGCTGAGTTGATCATTGCTGTAGTGAAAATGTCTCTCTGACGGGTACCTGATGCTGAAAGTCTGAGCAGGATATAATTTGTATTCAGACCGGATGTCTGCAATACGATGCTATCAGCTGACAATCTCATTGTGTTTAACTGAGCTTCCTAGTGTATATACACTTCTCACTGATTTTTCTGGTCCGGTGTTGGTTGGTGAGCAAATTTCCATAAGGAGAAAGATGGGGTAACACCGAAGATTCAAACAAAGAAGCACGGGAAAATGATCGATTGCGACAAAGCACACAACAAACAAGTTACATAGCTACTCCACACAGGCACACACAAGCATGATACTACGACAGATGCAACATGCACTACACGGATGACTACACCCTATGCTTAAGCAAAAGCTTGGGGCCTAATAAAGAAGCTAAGGGAGTAGTGAGTGGAACAGCTGACTCCGAAACTCCGAAGGGATTAGGCGGAGGGGTAGGAGAAGCCGGCGGAGATTGAGGTAGGGTAGCACCAAGCAGTCTCCTGGCTCGAATGGCGTCTCGGACTAACTCAGAAATAAGAAGACACTCGGCCGTCATGTAACGGGACATGGCGAAGATAGCCGGATCATCTAGAGGATTAACAGAGGGGAACTTGATCCGCTTAGGATTCGCGACGATGGTGAGATAGTACTGATAAGCACGGTTCTCTTGCACCATGCTCTCTTGATGACGAAGACCGGTGACTCCTGTCATTGCGGTGAGCTGAACGGCACGCTCGGTAGTGGCACCATAACCACCGTGGAAACTGTAGGTGCGCTTTCCAATAGGAATCGGGGCTGACAGATGAACATGAGCAACATACTCCAGGATTCTTCCTCCGGCAGAAAACTGGAAGACTTGATAATGAGGTGGGTCTCCGTGAGGATAAATGCTACACCACATGTCACAAAGGAGGGCAAAGCTGAGGGGCGCAGGGGTGGGGCTGAATGCAATAGGAACAACACCGGAAGTTCTGGGATGGCATTGAACTCATGGAAGCTGACTGCCATCAACGCACGGAATAAAGGGTTAGGGGTAACAAAATAAGACTATATTCATGCTATGCAGCAAACAAGTGCAACAACCAAATGTAGCAGACCAAGACAACAACCAAACCCTACACTACTGTTTTCTAATGTTCCAGCGAACTAGGATGCTCTACAGCCAGACCTGCTCTGATACCAAGCCTTGTGGCACCCCGGCTCAGGGAGACCGGAACACTCCGTATTCCAGACCAGAGATCAAGGAGAAGTCTTCTAGAATACGGCACTGCTTGGCATAGAACAAATGAGCTCTATATTACAACATGGATATGGATACAAGAGTTCTGATATAGTATGGAAATACATCGGCACGGTGACGCTACGCCTGCCACGGTTGCTCTATGCAAGCAGCAGAACAACTCGAAGCAGCGGAATAACTACTGGCAGCGGAACAGCGAACGACGACGATGATGAACTCCACTCCGCAGGGACTCTGGCTGGAACATTTATCCTAGCTCGCCAACAAGGGATCCACGGCAAACAACCAAGCAAACAAGGCATGACCTGCAAACTGTCATGACACGCCAGGTCAGTACATTGAATGTACTTGCAAGCTCACAACAACCAAAAGCAATCCAGACACTCAATAGCATGGCATTTATAGGTTACTTAGCACTGATGACATGATATTATTAGAATAACATGGCATGTACAAGGTGAACATGATACAGCTGGAACATTATGAGCATGACATGAGCATATGAACAAGATGGTACTAGCATGCAACAGGTTACAATATCATGCACCAACTTACTCTGTCGGGGTTATCTCATAACCACCGCATGCATCACTTACCATCGTGGACATCACACGATCACCTCAGGATCCAATCAAGCTTAGAATTACAATACCATAGTAATCATTACATGACCACAAGGAGCTTGACCTTTACCTGTGATTCTCGCATACACCACAAACATCAACCAACTTCGATATCCCCGATACCACTGTGATCCTCTCACGATCACATAAAGATCAACCAACTGTTTTTCTTATCGAACTAGGGTTGTTATTAAACATGTTATTATTACTGTTAACCCATAGTGTGACCTAATATGAACTGGGCCCATATCCGCGGGCATGGCTATCGATAGATTATACACTCTGCAGAGGTTAGTACACTGTGCCCACACCATGGAACCCAAGGCCTCGTGCTCCCATTCGGGTGGACCAACGACGTTCCAACAAAATTGATCTATTGCATGACACTCTCCCGGCCACTCCGACAAACTCCCCTTTGGGCTAAATCATGGGTGGCCCCGATGTCACCTCATGACACACAACGGCTACCGTCATGGTCAAACAAAAACGGTCCCAAACGGGGACAATGGATCCATACAACTCGGGCACACAAGGCTTATGTCCGCCTACCTGATCAGGGTAGCGCGCGCCCATAACCTTCCATAGTTGGAGGAACTGGCGAGAGGCATGACAATAGACCGCATTAGGGCCTTCCCATAAAGGCAAATGTGGTTGCAGTGGTCAGCTCGTCTCGATGGCAATATGACTCAGCCAACAGGTGTTCAAGTTCATTTAATATCCGGTTAACTTGAAGAGTAAATAGTTGAGCCATAATAAAGTTACATGATGAAATGACAATGCATATGAGCATGATATCAACATGAACATGGATGGGAGGTATAACCAAATGCAACCTTAGCATCAACAATAATAAAACACTTAGTCTACTAGATGAACATCGCATAGCGATGATCATGTATATCAGAAATACTTTTCATAACTAACGATAATCATGCATCAGATGAACATCACTATCACAAGCATGACATAAATACCAGCAAGAAATACGAGAGCAATACTACTAGTGTCGGTGTACTGAGTATTGGGCCACTAGTACCCCTTACTTGTGCACGGGCAGTTGTAGCCGTCCTCGCAGCAAGGCTTGCCGGGATCAGCTCGAGGTCGATTCAAGTCATCAAGGAAATCATCAAGTCAGAGATCTGAGAATCAGCAAATAAGCAAAGCTGGAAATCGAAGGCCAGCTTCCCCAGCAAGATCCTTGCCTGGATGGCCCGTAGAGTCCGGCAAGCCTCGGCGCCCGGCAAGGCTTGGTTCCCAGCAAAGCTCGGCGCCCGGCAAGCCCTGGCGCCCGACAAGGATTGGTGCCCGGCAAGGATCGGCGCCTGGCGAGATTTCGCCACTGTGCCACCGCTTCGGCACAGTACCAAAGCCTGACATTCTGGGTCCTTCTCTGGATGCGTGGCAACGCGCCAGTGGAGGAGAGCTTAAGCGGTGCTGATGGGATGGCCCCTTTTTCCATCCCCAAGAAAGTGAGGACACCTAAACGGACACCTCATGGTGCATTAAATGCGCTTGTCCTAATCCGTCAGGGGTTAGGTATGATACCCTGTAGCTACTTTACACCTCAATGTATGTACATTCTGCCACTTTGGAGACCCCTTTGAGCATATAAAAGGAGGCCCAAGGCAACTGCTACAGAGGAGGAGAACTTCTGCCCATTCTGCATGCGTAGCTGCTCTTTGAACGTACTGTTCATTGCGAGCGCTCCTGAAGGCTGGGCTCAAGAACATCAATAAGAACACAAAGCAGGAGTAGGGTTTTACGCTGATCAGCGGCCCGAACCTGGGTAAAAACCCCCCGCGTCGATCACCGGTTCTGTTCTTTGTGTATACCTCTCCCCCCGCCGAATCGTAAAGGGGTCCCTCGGGATCCCATAGGTGTCGAGCCCCGACATCTTTGGCGCGCCAGGTAGGGGGATTGAGGTTTGCGTGAACCTGATCTGGTGGTCGACGCCCTAGTTCCTTCATCATCTTCATCATCGTGCCGCCCAAGAAGAAGAACGTTGCAACAGCACAACCGTCCTGGTCCGTTTTGCCCGCGCCTTCGCAGACAGGCTATGGTGTGGGTGCAGAAGGAAGAGGACTAGAACCCCCGCGGCGTTCTGGTGACCCAAGCCAAGCGAGCGGTATCGTTCGCAGTGGCAGTGGTAACTTGCGCGCCGCTGGATCTAGAGATGGTGTTGTGTTGCCTACGGGTGGCACAACAAACTCTAGGGATCGAAGAGCACCTGCTGGAGCTCCCGCGCCGGCGCGAGCCTCGCAACCTGCCCAGGTCGTGCGAGATGAACGACATCATGGCGCTGGTGGTTCGGGGCGCCCCCACGAAAAGGTTTCTGCGCATAGATCCCAAGATGCGCGGGACCAGCATGCACACCGAGCTGCCGGCGAACGTGGTGCGCGGTCGCGTGACCGTGGCGGTGCTCCTTCTAACTTGGTTAGGAGTCAGAGCACCTCACGCACCTCGCACCTGTCGCCACCACCTACGCCAGCGGAAGCCTTGGCGCGTGCGCAGCTGCTCCTCGATTTTCCTCCCGCCCCGGAGAAGATGGAGGAGTGGCGAGCTACTATCCAGAGCCTTATCGGCTTCACTAATAAGGATGGACCACAAGAGGCAGGGCCCTCTCAGCGGAGGCCCATCGATCCGATGCGAGCCGGTGGAGAGAAAACCGGAGGTGGTGCAACTATAGTGCACTCTCCTCTGTGACATCAGCGGCGGCGGACGACTCAGCAAGTCGACCGCCATGAAGAAGTTTCCACGGCGTCGTCCGATCCACGGATGCGCCGTGATCAGCGTCTGGTTCTCCAGGAAAGTGGCAAGGAAGACGCTCGAACAACCATCGAGCGGCGGCGGGAAGCGCGCTATCAGTCTGATAAGCGCGAGGGGCCGGTTGTCGACGAGCCTGCGCCAGGGAACGTAGGAGACTTGCCTTACGAGGTAGGACCTCCGGCGTTTACCTGTGAGCTGCGGCAAGTCCAATGGCCCAATCTCCGAACCTTCAAGCCAGAGGTCCCGGAGAAATACGATGGCAAGACTCATCCCTCGGAGTTCCTGAGCATCTACACCATTGCGGTGCAGGCTGCCCGGGGCCAAGATGACAAGATACTTGCCAACTACTTCCCGTTGGTGCTCAAACCCAACGTCAGGTCGTGGTTGATGCATCTGCCGGAGGATTCTATTTCTTGGTGGTCAGATCTGTGCCATCAGTTTGTTGGCGCCTTTGTTGGAGGCCACCAAGCTCCTGGCCAAGAAAGTGATTTGCACATCATCCCTCAGAGGGAGGGCGAGTCCCTGCGCAAGTTTATGCAGAGATTCAGCCGGGTGCAGTACAATATTCCTGATGTTCATCCTGCTGCTGTCATTAGCGCGTTCCATCAGAACGTGCGTAACCGCAGGATGCGGGAAGAGCTGGCAATGAACAAAGTCAGGAGTATTGCCGAGCTTTACACTTTGGCCGACAAGTGTGCTCGAGCTGAAGAGGGGAGGAAACTCCCCGGTGAAGCTGTTGGTGTGATAGGCGACTCAGAAGAAGAAGATGCCGCGGCTCCGTCAAGGAAAGGCCGGCGGTGGAATAGGAAGCGCGGAGGCAAGGCCGTGCTTGCCGTCGAGTAATCCGGCAACCCTGGCGCCGCCAAGAAGGCCAAGGTTGGCGACCCCGGCAAGGATCTTGCCGGGTACCCTTCCTGTCAGGCCTTAGCGGCTGCCGACAAGTCAGAGAACTCCGGCAAGCAGTACTGCAAGATCCATCGCACTAAGGGCCACGATCTCCAGAACTACCGGCAAGTTGAGCAGCTTGCCGAGAAACAGAAGGACGAATACGAGAGGCGAGACAAGGAGAAGGCCCAAGATGTTGCTGAGGGGTCCGGTAAGAAACGCGGTGGCCGAGGGGGTCGATGCGGCAAGGCCAAACAGCAGAAGGATCGGCCCGCTCGGGGCCGAGATAAAGAAGGAGATGATGATGAAGAAGATGACGAATCCAGTGAGCAGGAATTCCAGAAGGCTACGGAGGCTATGTGCGTTGATGGTGGTGCCTCGCTGCATTCTTCCCACAGCCAACTTAAACAGTGGGTGCGGGAGGTTAATGCGGCAGAGCCGTCCCCCGATGCATGTAGGCCTTTGAAGTGGTCCAGCACGCCTATCATCTTTGACGCCGAGGATCACCCTGATCGCACAACTGCGGTCGGGTGTTTGCCATTGTTGGTTTCCCCGACAATTCGCAACCTCAAGGTGACGAAGATGTTAGTTGACGGCGGGGCCGGCCTAAATTTAATCTCACCAGATGTGCTCACAAAGCTTCAGATTCCCGACGAAGATCTCAAGGAAATGGGTATGTTTCAAGGGGTCAACCCGGGAAGAACCCAGCCTAAGGGCAAGATCACGCTGCCGGTAACATTTGGCAGCGAGCTTAACTTCAGGACTGAAAAGTTGGTGTTTGATGTCGCCAAGATCCCCATGTCATACAATGGGATCCTTGGTCGGCCAGCGCTGGCTAAGTTTATGGCGGCATCACACTACGCGTACAACGTCTTGAAGATGCCTGGCCCGTTGAGCGTCATCACTATCCATTCCGATAGGAAGGATGCGCTCGTCTGTGCCGACCAACTTTACCGGGAAGCAGTTGCAGCACCTGCCATCAAGGCATCTGCTCCTTCCGCTGGAACTCCCGGGGGGAAGAAGAAGACCGGCAGGAACCTTGGCGCCAACTCCGGCAAGCGCGCCTCTTCGGAGTGCTGCGCTTCCGTCGAGGACGTGCCAGAGAGTTCCACCGGCAAGAACAAGAAGTCCAAGGCTGCCCCGCCGGAAACCAAGAAGGTGCCTGCCAGGGAGAACAGGATGGGGGGGAACTTTTACCATAAGTTCCACCCTAGATGACAAATAGGAAAGCGCACTCATTGCTTTCCTGCGGGCGAATGTCGACGTGTTTGCATGGCAACCGTCTGACATCCCCGGCGTTCCCAGGAAAGTAATTGAGCACCACCTTGCTGTCTGTCCTCATGCGCGACCCGTCAAGCAAAGGGTGAGGAAACAGGCTTTGGAGCGGCAAGAATTCATTGCCGAGGAAATTAAGAAGCTGGAGGCGGCAGGACTGGTCAAAGGAGTGCTTCATCCAACCTGGTTGGCCAATCCGGTTGTAGTGCGGAAAGCGAACGGGAAATGGAGGCTTTGTATCGATTATACAGATATCAATAAAGCTTGTCCAAAAGATCCTTTTCCCTTGCTGCGCATCGACCAGATTGTGGATGCCACTGCTGGTTGTGATCTCCTGTCCTTCCTTGATGCCTATTCAGGGTATCATCAGATTTTTATGGCAAAGGAAGATGAAGAGAAGACCGCCTTTATCACCCCATGTGGTACGTATTGTTTTATATGAATGCCTTTCGGGTTGAAAAGTGCTGGTTCAACATTTGCCAGAGCAATCCAGATTGGTTTTGAGCCACAACTCCATAGAAATATGGAGGCGTATAGGGATGACATAGTGGTCAAAACTTAGGATAAAGCAACGCTCATTCAAGACTTAGAAGAAACATTTGCGAACTTGCACAAGATTAACTTGAAGCTCGACCCCGAGAAGTGCGTGTTCGGTGTTCCTTCCGGCAAGCTCCTCGGATTCTTTGTATCTTGCCGGGGAATCGAAGCTAACCCCGACAAGATCAAAGCCATTGAGCAAATTGAAGCACCGAGACGCGTCAAGGATGTGCGTCGTCTTGCCGGCTGTGTTGCTGCTCTAAGCAGGTTTATTTCCAAATCTGCTGAGCGCGCCCTGCCCTTCTTCAAAATTTTGAAGAAGGCAGGTCCAATGAAATGGACTCCGGAAGCGGAGGCGGCGCTGCAAGATTTGAAGAAATACCTTTCTTCTCCGCCGACGCTAGTCGCACCTAAACCACAAGAACCGTTGCTGCTGTATCTGGCAGCGACAAATCAAGTGGTTAGTGCTGCGCTGGTGGTGCAGAGGGAAGCTGATGAGGAGGCAACATCAGCGGCAGGACCGCCAGATGAAGCGGCAAGACCTTCCCCGGCAAGGGTTGATCCCGGCAAGACAGGATCTGCGCAAACAGAAGAGCCTGTGCAGAAGAAAAAGGTGGTGCAGCGCCCAGTTTATTTTGTTAGATCCCTCTTACAAGGAGCTAGGTCAAGGTATTCTGGTGTGCAGAAGTTGCTTTTCGGCCTCCTTATGGCCTCGAGAAAGCTGCGCCATTATTTTCAAGCACATGAGATCACCGTCGTCACTCGCTTTTTGTTGCAACGGATATTACAAAATCCGGAGGCAACCGGAAGGATCGTAGAGTGGGCGTTGGAGTTGTCCAGCTTTGGCCTTAAGTTTGAAAGCACTTCCACAATTCAGAGCAGGGCCTTGGCGGAGTTCATCGCAGAATGGACCCCGACGCCAGACGAAGAAGTTCAAGAAACTAGCCTCCCCGGCAAGGAAACCGATCAGCAATGGGTTATGTACTTTGACGGGGCTTTTTCGCTGCAAGGCGCCGGTGCTGGTGTGCTGCTTGTCGCACCCACCGGAGAGCACCTCAAGTATGTAGTCCAAATGCATTTTCCCCGGGAGAGTTCAACCAACAACACTGCAGAGTACGAAGGTTTGCTTGCCGGTCTTAGGATCGCGGAAGACCTTGGTATCAAAAAGCTCATTATCAAAGGTGATTCACAGCTCGTCGTCAGGCAGGTCAACAAGAACTATCAAAGTCCATTGATGCAAGCCTACGTAGATGAAGTGAGGAAATTGGAAGAGCGCTTTGACGGTCTCCAAATGGAGCATGTCCCTCGTGCCGAGAATAGCGTTGCTGACGACCTGTCAAAGCGTGCTGCCCTCAAGTTGCCTGTGGAACCAGGAACTTTTGTGCTCCAATTGACTCAACCATCCGTGGCACCACCAATGTGGCAAGAAAAGAGAAGAAAGTTGAACTCTGGCCAGTACTTCCCGACAGAGCTCCCCGGAGCCGCCGGCAAGGAAGTTGCCGAGATCGACACGCTCGCCGGGGAACAACAGGCTCCGGCAGGGCCTCAGGCCCTTGCTGTCGAGACAAATGTTTCCCAGACGGATGAGATGCCTTTAGTCCTAGTTGTCGAGCCTCAGGCTCCAGCATGGGCGCAGCACATTGTCCATTTCCTTCAGACAGGTGAACTCCCTGAGGAACAAGAAGAAGCGGAGAGAGTAGCCCGTCGGTCTGTTATGTACAAGTTCGTCGATGACGTCCTGTACAGAAAGAGACCAAACGGTGTGAAATTGAAGTGCATTCCTCGGGAGGATGGACTAGAGCTGTTGGCAGAGATACATGGGGGCATGTGTGGCTCTCACATAGGGTCAAGAGCGCTTGCCGGGAAAGCATTCCGGCAAGGTTTCTTTTGGCCCACCGCCCTCCAGGATGCGACTGCACTAGTAACCAAGTGTGAAGCGTGCCAGTTTCATTCGAAGAAATTACATCAGCCAGCTCAAGCTCTTCAAACAATCCCTCTCTCCTGGCCATTTTCGGTCTGGGGGCTCAACATACTGGGCCCCTTTCCCCGTGCTACCGAGGGCTTTGAGTACTTGTACGTTGCTATCGACAAGTTCACAAAGTGGCCGGAGGTGGAAGCAGTGAGGAAGGTGACAGCGCAGTCGGCGGTCAAGTTCTTCAAAGGAATTGTTTGCCGTTTCGGTGTGCCTAACAGGATCATCACCGACAACGGCACTCAGTTCACAAGTCGCACCTTCATGCAGCACGTCCAAGACCTTGGCGGCAAGATTTGTTTTTCCTCTGTTGCTCACCCGAGAAGCAACGGCCAAGCGGAGAGGGCCAATGCTGAAGTGCTGCGCGGTCTCAGGACCAGAACTTTTGACAGGCTGAAAAAGTGCGGAAGACGCTGGATTGATGAGTTGCCGGCGGTTCTTTGGTCAATCAGAACGACACCAAATCAAGCCACTGGCCAGACGCCCTTCACTCTGGTGTATGGAGCGGAGGCAGTTCTCCCCACGGAACTCATATACGTTTCTCCTCGAGTGCTCGCTTATGATGAGCTCGAGGAAGAGCAACTGCGGCAAGATGACGCTGTGCTCCTTGAAGAGAATCGTCTTCAGGCTGCTGTGCGAGCTACATGCTACCAGCAAGCTTTGCGCCGCTATCATAGCCGCAAGGTTCATGCCCGAAGCCTTGAGGAAGGCGACCTTGTTCTTCGACGGATTCAGTCCGCCAAGAATTCAAACAAGTTGACGCCAAAGTGGGAAGGCCCTTATCGGGTAGTACGAGTCACCAGGCCTGGTGCTGTCTGCCTGGAGACCGAAGATGGCATTCCAGTGAGTAATTCCTGGAATATCGAACATCTTCGCAAGTTCTATCCATAAGGCGCGGTTGCCGGGGGCTCCCGACAACCACCTTTTTGTACAAGTCTTGCCGGTAAGGCATGTGATCCTTTGTACAAAGCCAGGCGCAGACCCTGAGCACAGATGAATAAATTTAAGTGTTGTACATTTCCTTATTGATTCTCATGTTCACATTCATATACGCATGTTTGTCTAAGATCTTGTATGACACCTGATCCCGGTAAGTTCTAACGAACCGCCAAGGTTTCATCTCTTTATTTTCTCTTCTTTCTTTTTCTTAAAGACAGAAGGATTCCTCGCATGCACATTTGCCGGGGGGGAAGGGAAATATGAATACCAGTTGGTGACGTTCGGAATCGACACTTGCCGGAGGAAGGACAAAGACAGGAAGCTAAGTCCTAAAAACTTAGAGCAAGTTTTCTTTTATTACCAAGTTATTTCCTTGGACGATTCCGACCCTTGTATGGAAAATCTGCACGCGAAGGAACCCTTGTTGTAATCAGTTGCACCCTTATTTTGTTTCGAGTCCGCTCAACGATTTAAGTGGCTGCACTGAGAACGCCAAGGAGTCTTGCCGGCCGCTGCGCCTCCGGCAGGCTGCTGAAGTCCCGCACCCAGCGCTCGTGGCAGGTTGCGCGCCGGCAAGTTTTTCAGTAAGCGTAGGATGAACTCCATACATAAAAGAATCAGACAAGAAAAGTAGCTAGCATGAGCCTAAACATAGTTAAATTATATTACATCCATGAGTTGCCGCGGTCCTAACTTGAGGCTTAACTGTCTTTTACATGAGATGATGGCGGCAAGAATAAAAGAGGAGCACTCAATCCCTGCGCTGGCCTTCGATCCTTTTGATGGAGTCCACCTTCTCAAGGATTGGCGCGATGCACTTCTCAAGCGCATCAACATTTGCATCCTTTGGCAGGTGGCCGAGTGCGCTGGAGAGGTCGATGCCGGGATTGCTGTGCACCACCTTGAGGAGCACCTTGCGAAGGACGGCCCGACAAAGCCGGCGAGTCTCGTTCGCCAGTTGGGTCGCCCGGCTAGACTGGAGCGCCCTCAACGCGTTGATGATGCTTTCAAAGAACATCGTCAATCTGGCGCTTGGGGATATTCTTTCCTCGGAAGAATATCTGAAGTTCGACAAGCCCATGGTTGACAGTTCTGCGGTAAGCTTCTCCGCGGCAGCGATGAGACGACCAGTCCAGATCTCCACTCCCTTCTTGTACTCGTTTTGGGCAGCGGCGGCACTCTTGAGCAGGTTCCTCTCTCCTTGGAGATCCTTGAGTAGAGCCTTCTCGTGGGCCCTGCCGGCCTCGAGAGATTTCTGCAGCGTGGTCAGCTTCAGCTCCAGAACCGCAATATCATCAGCCGCGGAGGAGAGCTGCTTGGTCTTGTCGGACAGGGCGACTTGCATCTCCGCCAAGGAGTGGAGGGTTTTTTCCCTGTCCCCCTTGAGCGTTGAGAGCTCCTTGCCATGCTCATCGAGATCTGTCTCCAGCCTCTTCACTTTGTCGCTCAGCTCGTTCTTGGCGGCCGCTGCAACTTCGGCAGCATCGACGGCCTCCTTGAGCTTGCCGGCGTGACTTGCAGTTAGAGCTTCGAGCGCCTCCTTGTGCTTCTGCTCCAGCTCCTGGGTTCGCCGTGCGACAACATTTTCAATGTCTTCATCCTTGCTACGAAGCTTGGCGGCGAGCGCCTGCTCACGTGCGGTGAGATCTTCTTCGAAAGCGTCAAGAGCAACGCGGCGCCCCATCAGGAGAGCATCTTCGGCAGCGATCTTTTGAACAGCTTCATCATGTGCCTTCTCCATGTCTGATTGCTTCAGGAGGACCTCATTCCATTGCTGGCTCACTTGTTCTTGACCGGCAACCAGCTCTTGAAGGGCCTCGGCGTGCCAGACTTGCATTTGTGCGACAAGCCTTTGAAAATCCGCTTCGGCTGCCTCGACAACTGCCATTCTGGAGTCCGCCTTCTCTTTTCGGGCACGATGGAGAGCCTGGAGTTTGCGGAAGTTTTCGCCCATGACCTGAAGGACCTGATCCTCTTCAGACTTGCCACTGCTAGCGCTGGGATCGTCAACGACTTCGAGCCTGGCAGCGGCAACAATTTCCTCGAAAATTTCGCCTTCGGCTGGTGCCTCGGTGCTTGCCGTCCCTGGCAAGTTGATGAATAGGTTTTCGCCAACCTTGAGATACTTGCTGGATGATGGCTCGTTAGATGTTGATGGCTGGTCTTCAGAGGCCGCCTCACCAGTGACAGGGGGCTCTGTGGCCGATGCAGCGCCTGGCGCTCCTGCGGCAGGAATGTTGTCAGTATGGTCCTCAGCCTCCCTGTCGCCCTCTTCAGCAGGTTCTTCGGCGATTTCCTTTTGTGCTGTCTTGGCAGCCTCCCCGTCAAGAGCATCACCAGCCCCGGCAACATCATCCTTGGTGGCCTCGCTGGCAGTGATCCTGTCCGCTTCGGCAGCAGCATCCCTGGCGGTCTCCTCGATGACGGCGTCGACGTCCATATGTTCCATCGCAGAGAACTCTGAAGGGTGAAGGAGGAGGTCCGAATAAGATCGAGTTTTTAGATTTTGGAGTAACCAAAGATAAAGAATAACTAGCACTCTGAGGCGATCGAGTACCTGCGTCGGGCTGTCGAGGGGTGGCTTCGCCTCTCCTGGCAACTCCGGTTGCCGGGGGTGGGTTGCCGGAGTCCGTGCTTGTCGGCTCCTCCTCAATCCGGACGGGCTCGTCGGCAGGATCTCTTGCCGGAGATGTGCTTGTAGGCGGATTGGTCGATGAAGGAGGCACAATGGGGAAATCTTCTCCTTGTTGTTGTTCTTCTCCTGCGAACCCAAGGATATCAGCGACAAGAATGAAAGCCTCGGCACCAGCCAACAGAAAAAAGGGACAATGAACTTACGCTGGGGGCTGCGTTGAGGACTAGGCTCTGGGCTCACAATGACGGTCTCTGGCACGCTAGTGGAGCCTGCCGGGGGCTCGTCGCCCGTAGAAGTCCTTGACCTCTTCGCGATTCTCTCCAGCAAGGTTTCTGTGTCACTGCAGAAACAATACAAGTAAGTCAGTAAGACTGATGCAGATTGGAAGGTGGAAGTTGTGACAGGTGCTCACTCTTCTTCCTCCCGCTCCGGACTGAAGCCGGAGATGTCGAAGTCGACCTCACTTGCGATGTCTGAGCGGGGAGGCGGAGGAGGGGTCTTGGGCCGCTTGGCTGTGGCAGGCGCCGGGGCAGCCTCTGGCAAGGTTGTATGAGACCCTCCTGCCGCTCCGGCGGTGGTCGCTGGAGTGGGTCTCGCGCGCCGTGCGGGCTGTTGACGGGCCCCCTGCCGCGGTCCGGTCTTGCCGGCCACTTTCTTGCCGAGGGATTCGCCGCTCGATGTGGGCTGGCTTGCCGGGACGCCCGATGCGGCTTTTCGAAGGACACGCTTTGTCTTCTTCGGGGGCGAGGGCTCTTCTTGCGTCTCCTCTTCGGCCGTGTCGTCGCCGGATGAGTTTTCAGCGACTGCGCCGCCTTCTTCCCCGGCAACCTTGCTCTCCTCGGCGGATTTTGCCTCCACCACCACCTCTGCATCGCTGGCTTCCCACTCTGTGAAGCCAACGCTGCCGGCCTCCGCGGCAAGATTCGCTTCCTCCACTCTGGTAGCGATGTATGCTACCTCCCGATCTGTGGTGGACCCTTGCCGGACAGGCTTCTCTATCAGATTGTCGAAGAATTTCTGCGCTTCTTCCTCGCTTGGCTCGACCCAGGTCGGGTCAAGGCCGTGGGCGTTGAACATCGGCAAGAAGGCAATGATCGACCCCAATGCAGAGTTGTTGCACAAGGGGACGATCCTTGCCGGCAGCCGGTGCTTGTCTTCGCGCTGGAATAACTTTTGGCGGAGAGCGCCAAGCTGCATAACAGTCAGGTTATTGTTCAGCCCGGGGCGCAGCCTCATGACATCTGCTGCGTTCTTATACTCCCAGGCTGGCCTCCCCCTATTCTGCAGAGGGGCGATGCGGCGGCGGAGGAAGTCGAAGCCGATCATCTCCATTGTCAGCCCGGCAGCCTTCAAACGGAGGATCCTGGTAGTGGCGATTGTGAGCTTCTCGTCTTCTGCGGCGAGATCGCCCCAATCCTTGCTGCGGACCACCTTCTGTCGCCGGGGATGACAAAAAGGATGAGGATCTGATTCCTGGATCCAGCACCATTTGGCCCGCCACTCGTCCCACTTTTTGGGGTAAACTCCATCTGGGTATATCTCTTTGTTCCAAGCCCTTGGAATCCAAGCAATAGATCCAGAGAGAGCCTCTCCTTTTTGGATTCGAGGATAGAAATAGTGGCGGAAAAGAGCAGAATTGGGGGTCACGCCAGCGAAATTTTCACAAAGATGGGCAAAGATCGACAAGCAAAATACGGCGTTCGGCGTGAAATCAAGAAGACGGAAGCCGTATGTATACATGATGTGGTTGAAGAAATTGGAAAAGGGGGGACAGAGCCCGCAATAGAAATATGCAGTGAAGAAGGGGTATCTGTCCGATCCGCCTTTGGAACTAGCACCTGGGATTACGCGTGTGGCGGGGTGAGCTTGCGTTCCCTTCACCCACATGCATTGGTATCGTCCCTTCAAAGTTTCGGCGTCGAGAGTCGGAGGGAAGACGACGAGCCTCTTCCGCATCTTCACCAGTTCGCTCTCCGGAACTTCAGCCTTCGCCCCCTTGTCCATGCCCTTGCCTTTGCTGGCCTTGGGCGGCATGGCGACTGTGGAAATGGAAGCCGGAGGACGGAACGAGCGCGGGAGCAACGAACAGAAGAGAAGGAAGGTTTCGCTCTGAGCTCGAGCAGAGGAAGGCAATGGCGATGGCCAGATTGGGAAGAAGAGGGGGGTGAATAGGTTTTCGCCTCCACGACTTCTCCTTTTTATGGGGAAGGAGCGGGGCCACCTTGTTTATCCCCCAATATGAATGCGCCTTTATGGGTGCGAAACAGTTTGCAGCCTTTTTGGCACACTTCCCACATCGCGCGCTCCGTGCGCGTAGTGGGGGCACAGTAAAACAAGATCTTTACGAGCAGTTAATTCCCTGCCACGTGTGCCCGTGCACTGTTTGGGCCTAGCCCAACAACGCCTCGCACTCGTGTATGGCTCAGGCCCGGGGGCTCCTGTCGGTGTACTGAGTATTGGGCCACTAGTACCCCTTACTTGTGCACGGGCAGTTGTAGCCGTCCTCGAGGCAAGGCTTGCCGGGATCAGCTCGAGGTCGATTCAAGTCATCAAGGAAATCATCAAGTCAGAGATCTGAGAATCAGCAAATAAGCAAAGCTGGAAATCGAAGGCCAGCTTCCCCGGAAAGATCCTTGCCGGGATGGCCCGTGGAGCTCGGCAAGCCTCGGCACCCGGCAAGGCTTGGTTCCCAGCAAAGCTCGGCGCCCGGCAAGCCCTGGCGCCCGGCAAGGATCGGCGCCTGGCGAGATTTCGCCACTGTGCCACCGCTTCGGCACAGTAACAAATCCTGACATTCTGGGTCCTTCTCTGGATGCGTGGCAACGCGCTAGTGGAGGAGAGCTTAAGCGGTGCTGATGGGATGGCCCCTTTTTCCATCCCCAAGAAATAGAGGACACCTAAACGGACACCTCACGGTGCATTAAATGCGCTTGTCCTAATCCGTCAGGGGTTAGGTATGATACCCTGTAGCTACTTTACACCTCAATGTATGTACATTTTGCCACTGTGGAGACCCCTTTGAGCATATAAAAGGAGGCCCAAGGCAACTGCTACAGAGGAGGAGAACTTCTGGCCCATTCTGCATGCGTAGCTGCTCTTTGAACGTACTGTTCATTGCGAGCGCTCCTGAAGGCTGGGCTCAAGAACATCAATAAGAACACAAAGCAGGAGTAGGGTTTTACGCTGATCAGTGGCCCGAACCTGGGTAAAAAACCCCCGCGTCGATCACCGGTTCTGCTCTTTGCGTATACCTCTCCCCCCGCCGAATCATAAAGGGGTCCCTCGGGATCCCATAGGTGTCGAGCCCCGACAACTAGCAAGTAACCATATAACTAACAGGGTGCATAGCCGCATAGCATAATGATAAGCATGGATCCACAAGCATAACCGAAACCATAATAACAGTAGCAACTGAGCAAACAATTATTAAATATTCAAGTGGCAACCATGGCTACTGCAAATCCATCATGCAAGTGGCTATCGTGGCTTGCCTATGGGTGACGAAGACTCCGATGAGAAGTGCGGTGAAGCCGTGGGACGATTCGCCGGATGCTTCCCTCTTAGATGGGACTGATAAGGGCAAGGGTATAAAGGCCATTTCATAGTGGGACCACCTAGTGAAAATGATACCAACGAAAAGAGCTCAACGAGACGAAGAAGTAGGCGTTGGATTCACCTCAAACAGAGTTACGGTTGCGGAGATACGAGAGGTGGAAGGTCAGGGACTAATCTGTAAAAGTTATATTCACCGCCGGGTCCCTAGAGGATAAAACACAAAGCGTATTTAAGATAAATACGTTTCTGTACAGAGAAAGCCTATTTTTAGCCAAAGAAGAACTAGAGTACGGTTTCACTTTGATGAAAGCGTATTTAGGGAAATACGTTTCCACTTACAGAGCTGGGCTCGGGGCGGGAGTCACTTCCAGGCGGGACCCACGTGACAGGGGGCCAGGCGCTCGTCTTCTTCCTCCCGCTGCTCCCTCCCGATGAAGCAGAGGAGACAGGGGAGCAGCACGCTGCCGGCGATGGGCCTGGCCAGCTCCGGCCGTCTCTGGCCAAGGCGAGGCCACCGTCGGGGTCATGGCGGAGTGTCACACCCGTCCAGGGGGCCAGCTGTGCCAGGGAGCGGCAGGGCTGTGGCGGCGCCAGGCACAGAGGGCTCGGGCGATGACTCGGGTCGGCGGGGACCCGCGGCCATGGTGGCTCCGGCGGCAGAAGGAGAAGGTGGGGCGGATCGCCGGAATGAGATAAAGACGATGGTGGTGTTAGAACAACAAGAGGATGGCTAGGCTCGCCGGAACTGAGGAGGAACCGCGGTGACCATGGCGGAGGAAGGTGGATACTATGAGCTCCGGTGGACATGGGAGGCAGGGGAAGGAGCTGCGAGGAGCGGAGGAGGTCGAGGGTCCTCTTTATAGGCCCGGGGAGGTCTCGGGGACGCTCTAGACAGCTTGGCCGGCATGACAAAACAGAGCATGGGAGGTTTGCGTCATGGGCATGGAGACAGCGATGCAACACCAACGAGATAAGAGCGGGTAGCAAAGGAGAAAGGACCGCACAGTCACGGGGCAGCTTCCAGACATGGAGAGGACTCAAGAAGAGGGGGTAGCGGATGAGCACAGCACGACGGTTTGCTAGAGCGGGCGGACGTGCATGCCGGCCACGCAGTCACTGTGTGAACAGGCACACGCGGCGCACTCCGAGCAGCCAAATCATGTCTGGACGATTGGTCATACAACGGACAAGCCAATAAGGAAAGAAACATGCATAGTGAGACTGAGGTGACCACATCTAGCAGGTTTGTCTAGGAACAACAAAGTGTTTGTGCTGTGGTGAGGAAGATCCTAGAGGAGATAGACTCTAGTTTTTGCCATAGAGTGATCACATGCTATGAACACTGTGTTGGCCAAAAATCAGCTTAAATGGAGAAGAAAATATAGCACTTGCTGTAGAGAGTGCCCCACTGGTCAGAATTGCAATATATGAAGTAGCACTCACATACTGGCCTGGATTGAGCTGAAACTTGACAAGGCACAATGATATGGACATATGAAGATGCTATAAAAGTTTCATACTATTTGGACTTGCCAAACTAGTACTTTCTTCACAAAGCATCTCTCTGGACAGGAATTTAGGAAAAATGCACAGGGCAAATGGCTAGATGAAATGACTCCAAAGTTGGTGGAGAAGGTTTATAGGGGTATGAGCATCTCCTGGTAAATTTTCAGCAATAATGAAGCAATGTAAAATATAGTTGCTTCACAACCTGAAAAAATCTGACCAGAGACCAAGATTTGATGCTGAGCTCATATAGAGTGATGACATGATCTAAAATTTGGAGGAGAGTCATGATTTGGGTATATGAAGGATCTTGCAAAATTTCAACTCATTTGGATATGCCTAGCTTGCATTTCCTTCACAAGGCCTCTGTTGGAACAGAAACTTTGAAAAATTGCTCAGGAGTATTCACTAGGGGAATTGGGTTGAATTTTAACATGAGGAAAAGATATGGGCAGGAAAAGGTGTCCAAAAAGTTTGGGGTCAACCAAGCAAATATAAATAGCACTTCCTTCAAAGTGCCATTTAGGGCAGAATAGGAAAATAATTATTTGGGAATTATTTTTGATCATGGCAAGGAAGTGTTTTGCCATATTTGAGGAGGTTATGACCCAAAGAATTTATGAGAATTATTTGGGCATTTTGTGGATGACATAAATATAGGTTGCTTCACAACCTAGGGCAAATAGAATTGTTCCTTTAATAGAAAAGGAATATTCCCAATAAAATGAATATTGGGATAGGACTTGGATGAAAATGACATGATCTAGGGATGGTTTTGAGGATGGCAAGCCACTTTGGATTCTAGGAAGATATGATCTTCCCAAGCTTTAGGATCACAGAGCCACGGAAAAGCAAGTCAAAGCAATCATCCACAGAAAATCAAAGGAGAGAGAAAATGCCAAAAATCCAGGGTGTTACATGGGGACTACGCACACAACCAGGAGCAAGAGTATTATACCAAGTCTTAGTATCGCCATTTAATGAGAACAAAAATAACTTAGGGATATAATAATAGCGAATTTTCTCATCATGAACAAAAAGGGTGGCTATGTCATTCAACTTAGTAAGGTGTGCCACAAGAGTTTCAGTTTCATAACCATGGAAAGGTTCAGATTCAACCGAAGTAATTAACTCTGGGTCGATAGAGAATTCATAATGCTTATCATCAACAAAGATATGTGAAGTAGCAAACTTAGGATCACATTTCATTCTAGCATTCAAAGATTTTTCTTTCAGTTTGCATAATAATTTCTTAAGATCATCCCTATCATTGCAAGCAAGAAAGTCTCTAGTTTTCTCTTCATCTATAACATAACCTTCTAGTATCTTAGGCAATTCATATCTAGGAGAATTAGATCTAATAGGTGTTTCAAGATTTTTAGTTTCAAGCTCTACATCAGTTTCAATAATTTCATCAGTTTCAACATTCTCAAAAGCTTTAGTTCTAGCAAGTTATTCATCAAGAAGTTCACCTAGTTGCACATTATCATCAAGCAAGGTACTAGCATCATCATGAGTATCATTCATAGCAAAAGTAGCATCATCAATGACTTGCGACATAATAGGATTAATAACATGTGGTGGTGTTGCAAGTATTCTCAAAACAGAAGGTGAATCAAGTGCAAAGTGTGATGGCAGTTCCTTACCTCCCCTCGTCCTAGAGGGAACGATCTTGGTTTTAGTATCCTTCAGATTCTTCATAGTGATAATTTGATAATAATCCCAAGGGACTCAACAAATATAGCTATGCTCCCCGGCAACGGCGCCAGAAAAAGGTCTTGATAACCCACAAGTATAGGGGCTCGCAACAGTTTTCGAGGGTGGAGTATTCAACCCAAATTTATTGATTCGACACAAGGGAACCAAAGAATATTTGCAAGTATTAGCAGCTAAGTTGTCAATTCAACCACACCTAGAGATTAATTATCTACAGCAAAGTGATCAGTAGCAAAGTAGTATGATAGTTTTGATAGTAGTAGCAACAACAATAGTAACAATAACAGTGATAGCAATGATTTTGTAGCAAGTGTAACAGTAATGATAGCAGTAGTAACTTAGCAAAAACAATATAAGAGAAATTCATAGGCATTGGATCGGTGAATTCTTTGGATGATATTCATCATATAACAATCATAACCTAGGGCGATACGGCACTAGCTCCAGTTCATAAATATAATGTAGGCATGTCTTACGTAAATTGTCATGCGTGCTTATGGAAAGAACTTGTATGACATCTTTTGTCCTACCCTCCCGTGGCAGTGGGGTCCTATTGGAAACTAAGGGATATTAAGGCCTCCTTTTAATAGAGAACCAGAACAAAGCATTAACACATAGTGAATACATGAACTCCTGAAACTACGGTCATCACCGGAAAGTATCCCGACTACTGTCACTCCGGGGTTTACGGATCATAACACGTAATAGGTGACTATAACTTGCAAGATCGGATCTAGAACATAGATATAATGGTGATAACATAAACGGTTCAGATCTAAAATCAAGGCACCTGGGCCCAAAGTGATAAGCATTAAGCATGGCAAAGTCATAGCAACATCAATCTCATAACATAATGGATACTAGGGATCAAGACCTAATAAAACTAACTCAATTACATGATGAATCTCATCCAACTCCTCACCGACCAGCGAGCCTACGAAGGAATTACTCACTCCCGGTGGGGAGCATCATGGAATTGGCGATGGAGAAGGGTTGGTGATGATGAAGATCGAAGATCCCCCTCTCTGAAGCCCCAAACGGACTCCTGATCTGGCCTCTCGATGAAGAACAGGAGGTGGCGACGGCTCCGTCTCGTGAAACGCAATAATTCTTTCTCCCCAATTTTTCTCTGAAAATGTGAATTTATAGCATTGGAATCAGGGTCTGCTGGGCCACCAGGTGGGGACAACCCACCTAGGCACGCCAGGAGGGGGGCGCGCCCTGGTGGGTTGTGATCACCCAGGGGCCCCCCCTTCGGTGGTTCTTGGCTCCAGTATTTTTCTTTTATTCCATAAAAATTCTCCAGAAAGTTTCGTGCCGTTCCGAGAACATTTATTTCTGCACAAAAACAACACCATGGTAGTTCTGCTGAAAACAGCAGCAGTCTAGGTTAGTTTCATTCAAATCATGCAAATTAGAGTCCAAAACAAGAGGAAAAGCGTTAGGAAAAGTAGATACGACGGAGACGTATCATGGGGCTAACCTTCTCTGCACATGCCAGAAACTTCCTCCCAGTGTCCACAGATTCAAACACAACTAGTGTCGTGGTGGAACACGATCACCTATGGGCCTATCGGCCCCTTGTGGTTCGGCAGGGGGGAGATCACATTGCAAAAAGACCAGAGGCCATGGGACATGATGACAGAGGTGACGCTAGTGATTTTTACCCATGTTCGGGCCGCTGTGAAGCGTAAAACCCAACTCCTGCTTTGGTGGATTAAAGAGAGGACCGTGGTGGTCACGTAGTGCTCGAGCCCGGCAAGGTTGCCTCGGGGGGAGCAGCTACACGCGTATGAGTGTACAAGGGTCCGAATCCTTTCTTAGGTTGCCATGGCCCTCCTTTTATAGGCTAAGGGGTTACCACAGTGGCAAAACAGTCATTATCTACTGATTAGATAGCCAACAGTGCTATCATACCTAACTCTGGCAGTTAGGACAAAGTGCATTAAATGCACTGTTAGGTGTCACGCTGTGAATGCAGCCCGACAAGCCTGCCGCGCCGCTTAACCATCTTCCACCTGTCTGCATGACACGCCTCTGGACGGGTGTCATACGGAGGGAATCTCCCTTCCAAATGGCTGCCACGTGCCAAATGACAGCCACTTAATCATTTGGGGGCTCGACACAGCACTAATAAGTGACTTGTGTCACTGTGCGGTGGAGCGGTGGAGTCTTGGCGGGGAGATCCGCCCTTAGCGCCCCCGGCAAGCCTGCCGGGGGGGATCTTGGGACTTGTTCTTGGTGCGGCCTCGACCTGACCAGGCTCGCCTGCCCGGCAAGGGAGGTCTTTCATTAGTGACATCTTGTTCCCTTGGCTTGTCTTGGTCTTCTTGATCCACCCTTTGATTCCTCAAAGAGCTATCTCTCTGGCTTGGCCTTGTCTTAGAAGCTCGGTGCTGCTGTATTCTTCGCTATTGCACCTGTGTATAGTTTGGGCAACATACGTGAAGGTTTGTTGAACCGACAGGAGCCCCCTGGCCTGGCCCGAACGTGCTATCGAGCACCGTTGGGGTAGGCCCTATCAAGTACACATGCTAGGCGCTTGTGGCGGCTCACTTCTTGATAGTTTCCTTGCTTCTTCATTAACCTGTGCTTGAGTCAGTTTCCGGTATTCCCGTGCGTCGTGCGATGCCAAACCCGGTGGGGCCATCTCTGCAATGGCCCGTGAATGACTTTTGTTCACAGGGAGGTAACTGCCATTTCACTCTTCCCAGCACGCTCATCCCCTCCGCCACGTATGCCGCATGCATCGCGTGAGGTAGGTAATGGATGCGCATGGCGCAGGAAGGAGTGCCGCGGCAGATATCCAACCATCCCGGATTGGTGCAAGAGGGCGGTCGACGGGTCCAGCCGCTATTGGTGGTAGAGACGAGGGGAGAGGTGGAGCACCAGCCTTCGGTCCTAGCTCGCCTATAAAAAGAGAGCTCGAGGGGGAACGGAGGCATTCGTCCTCGCACCTTCTCCTTCTCCTTGCTTGCTTTCTTCTTCTTTATGTAGAGGAAAAGAGGTTGGTGCAGGGCTTCGGGCCTCGGCTTATGAGCGGTGATCCCGGAGGCTTGTGTTGACACTCGGGGAGACGCGGTGGCAGTGGTTGGGGCAGTCGCAGCTGGTGGTAGCGCACCTATGACAGCCGTATTCATTCTGGTATGGTGGACGCCACGCTCACTACTGGAATCTGCTACTTTGCCATCTGCCAGCTATTTGCCGTCTGCTAGCGGACGGCAAAGAAGGTCTTTGCCGTCTGCTTACAAAAGACAGACGGCAAAGAACCTATTTGCCATCAGTCAATTCTTTGCCGTCTGCCAGCAGATGGCAAAGATTCTTTGCCATCTGCTGGCAGACGGCAAAGAGGTGGGTGGGTCCAGTGGACGCCAGTGCTGTAACGGCCCACCAGCCCCACCTCTTTGCCGTCTGCCAGCAGATGACAAATAATCTTTGCCGTCTGCCAGCAGACGGCAAAGATGGACCAGGCAGACGGCAAAGATGGATTCACTGTCGCAAAACAAACGCGCGTAGCGAAAATTGACCGCCAAAGGAATCCCCCTTTTCCCTCCCCGTAGCGGTACTGGACCCCATCTCCCCGCGCCGCCCCCTCCTCCCCACGCCGCCCCCTCCCATCCCCGCCGCCGCCCTCTCCTCCCCGCGCCGCCCCTCCTCTCCACGCTGCCCATCCTTACACGTGCCGCCCTCTCCTTCCCGCGCCGCCCCCTTCCATCCCCACCGCCGCCCTCTCCTCCCGCTGGCGCCCCTTCCATCGGCACCGCCGCCCCTCTCTCCCTGCTGCCCCTCCTCCCCCGCGCCGTCCTCTCTCCCCGCGCCGCCCTCCTCCCCGCGCCGTCCTCTCCTCCCCGCGCCGCCCCTCCTCCCCGCGCCGGGTCAACCCGGGTCGCCCCCAACCCCCACTAAATCCCACCGGTGCACAGGTCCGTGGCGGGCTGCTCGGCACCGCCGCCGTCCCGGGCCTCCGCCGCCTGCTACTTCCTCATCTCCCACATCGCCACCGCCTAGCACGGGTCCAAGCAGCCACCCCACTACCCCGCATCTAGTCATCCATGGCGGGCTTGCTCGGCGCCATCGTAGGGGTGCTTGACCGCCGCTGCTGCTGCCGCCTAGGATGACCTCTTCATTGGTGCTATCGATAGCCTGGGCTACGTGCCCGAGTAGGTGCATAATCCACCACTGCATTTCCTTCCTGTTTAATTTTTTAGTTTTTACATGTTGAGCTATAGGTTGGTTTGATCTCTTGTGTCACGGATGTGTGAGATTGGGCATTTTGGCGATGGTAGCCACGGTTTCAGCGAAGGATGCTCATGCCATGTGCAATGACAGCAACATCATCACAGGGATAGGCCATCGGCATGACACAGGTGCATCTCACCTCCTTATTGGTGAGTATCATGTCATCTCGAGTTCTTGATGCCTTTGTTTATCTTATTTAATCTTGAGAATTGTTGTGCCTTAGTGTGTATTCTGCTCTAGGTTGTGCAAACCAAGTGGTTGATGCACACTCTGCTTCTTTGTAAAACTTGTGTAAATGTTTTGTTTTCCATATATCCCATTAAGCAAATAAATGTTGTCTTTATTTTGCATTTGCTTCACTTCTATAAAGTTTTGTTACTGCTGCAGGAGAGACGTGAGGGTTAGTTGCATTCCTGTTGCTCCATTGCTTGAGATGGATCCATTTGGTTCAGGTATGTTCCTGCCCTTCTGTCCCACATCGTTCTTTTTTCCTTTCAAATTTGTAACCTATTGTCGTTCTTCTTGTCTTTGTATGTTAGTTTGTATGTCTAGGGTTGCCGAGCAAATTTACTGGCACATAGGATGTACAACTGTACTTTTACTAATTATACATAAGAAATTGAGAAAGGTCCACTAAATAATCAGGGCACGAGGGAGATTGACACAGCTGAATCATTGAAATTACCCTCCTACAGAATATTGACTACTTGAGATTTCCTTCCCTTGTTTCTAATCAATCTACATAGATACTTCTTTATTAGGCTTTTGTGCACCATCAGAGTTAATCGTTGGCTGCTCTGTTTCCCCTCCATGTCGATTTCATTTATATATGTCATTCGCTTAGCTATTAGCAGTTTGTGTTACAGCATGCATGGCCTTTGTATTTTATTTCTATTTGACTCGTGACCATTCTCCTTCTATTGCTTTTCACCATTTATAGGTGCCGTGCTGGAAATAGAATATCTTTGTATTTGTGTTACAACAAGCATGGCTGACCTCTGTATTTTTATTAAGGTTGGCATTGTTACAAATCTCACTGCTTGTGTTATCCTGTAAGAAAATGAGGTGTAAGCACATATTCTGGCTACACCAGCAAGGTTTTAAAATATGTGCTGGAAGAGACATCGAAAGCTTTGGCTTGTTTTTTTCTCACCCAGTTTGTTTGTTTTCTATAGTATACTGTTCTTGTATCAGTTCCATTATTTCTTATAGGGCCTACAGATCTGCACCAAATTTTACCTTGTTGTCTTGTTGTGTGCTGATTAGAAGCTCTATGTGATCTGAATAACACAGGTCAAGGTCACTTGAAGGTTCCCTCGGTGAAACATGCACTCTGCTACACTTGTGAGTTCTTTTGTTTTCCTTTTTCTGAACAACCATGAGCTTAGCTATAAATTGCAAGGTAATCTGGTAAGAGAGATATAGTTGTAGTTATGTATGCATCTAAAATGGGCAAATCACATGGGATACATTCTTAGATTTGGCTGGTGCAAAACCTGTGGGGTTTTTCTTGACGGCTACTTTAATGTGCTTTGTCCGTTGGTTCTTGTTCAATTAGCTGCATTCCTTTGCTCAGAAGGTGTATTCTCCATGCTAGGTTGTCCTTCCTATGCTAATTCATATGCTCTTACTTTGTGCTAAAAATGTTCTCTTCCTTGGTTATGTACCCTCCTGTAGGGTACTAAGAGATTTTATGCTCTTTTCCTAAGCATGTTCATGTCATAGGAATGGCCTATGTGTAGATTATTTATTCTTGGCTTATGTACGGTTTCCTGTGTGGATGATTATTTTATGCTCTTTTGATAAGACCTCCTTATTAGAACACTGGCGCTTAAGATTAGTTTGGGTAATAGATAGAGCTAGGGGTTTCTCTAACTTCATGTGGAGCGGTGGACATGTCTGTACCTTTCTGATTGTTGTGAGAAATGCAGTGCATTAACTAGCTATCATCGTTAACCCATCTACTGGGCTACTCTGTTCCATTTAATCTGCTTTTGTTCACAGTATTTATTTCATTAGATGAAGGACACTTGCTGTCCACTTAATAGATTAGCCTTATTGTTATTACAAGAATAATGGGAGTCATATGAGTTACATCTCTGTTTCTAATTAACAGGGCAGTGTTTCTATCGCAATTAAAGTTATAGGGTTTGGGGGCTATCCAACTCGGTGTTTTAATGAACATAGCTCAGTACTTAACCATACAGTCACATTTCTGCTTCTTTTTCTTCTTCTTCTTCTTCTAGTCTTCTTCTTCTTCTTCTAACTTTCTTCTTTCCCATTTTGCAGATTTCCTTCAGATCACGGAAGCTTGCGTTGGAGTCTAATCTTCTCCTTGACCTTCCTTTTTGTTTTGATTTTGTAGGATAAACAATTTGAAACTTGCTATGTATATATGTATGGATGGATGGTGGCTATATTGTATATGGATCTTTTGCTTAATTGTTGGATATGTTGGACTTTTCATTTGGTGTATATATGTGTTGGATGATGATATATGTGTTGGATATGTTGGATGATCCATATGGCAGGGATATGTTGGCTATATGTACTTGTTGAAATATTTTGAAATGAATATATATAAATATATATATCTGTGAAATTGATTGAATTTAAGAAAAAACAGGGGCTATATAGCCAATTTGCCGTCTGCTAGCAGACGGCAAACAAGCCACGTGGCAGCAGCCCGTTCAACCTGGGCTGGCCTATTTGGCCTCTTTGCCGTCTGTCGGCTGACGGCAAAGAAGCAAAGGTCTTTGCCGTCGGCAGAGAGGCAAGGTCTTTACCGTCTGCTGGCAGACGACAAAGAACCAACGTCTTTGCCGTCTGCTGGCAGACAGCAAAGAAGGAAAGGTCTTTGCCATCTGCTGGCAGACGGCAAAGACCTTTCCTTCTTTGCCGTCCGCTAGCAGACGGCAAAGCGGCCTTTACCGGCATCGGCTTTGCCGGAGTGTTTGCCGTCTGCTGGCGGACGGCAGAGCCTTTGCCGTCCGCCAAGCATGCCTTTGCCGTCTGCTATGGCAGACGGCAAAGCAGCTCATTCCAGTAGTGGCTGTTCCATAATGGCAGAGCACTCGCGCCCTTCACACTAGTTATCCGTCCGGGGCAGGGGTGTTGCCTCTGCCGCGAGCTGCTGGGGGTCGAAGGCCCGTTAGTGGAGCCTTCAGGGCCCCCGGCACCCACCTGTGGTGCCGTGCATGGGATCTTTATTGAGCCCAGTGCTGCCCTCTCCGGTGAGGTCGGGGACGATGCTGAAGATGGCGATGCCTTCCTGCCCGCCAAGGTGGGGGGCGATGTCCTCAATGCGCCTTGGGTGCCGCCACCACCATCAGCAGCCTCTCTAGGGGAAGCGACGGAGTGACAGTGACGAGGAGGAAACAGGCGAAGACGAGGAAGGCGGGTGGCAGGTCGTTAGGTCGGAGTACGATGGCACCGATGCCTTTCTCTCGTACTGTTGGCCTATTGCTCCGTTCTTTGATTCTTCCACGCCCTGGCACCATCATCACCAGCCTCTTCCAGACGGCAGCCGGGGGAAGCTCTCTTGGTGCCTTCTGCCGCGTGCACCTCACCTAGTCGCTCCTTTTGCCCTTTTTCGTACTCGAGACAGACCCTGGGAAAAGGAGGGCAATAAAGGCATTACGGGGAAATGTTCGGGTCAAAGGATGGGAGCACAAATGCTTTGAAGGTGACAAGGTTTCTCTATGCACAAGTTTTCTTTTTACAAAGACACGTATGGATAAAAGGAAACTTATCTGTTCGGCTTTTCGGGGATCGATATGTAAGCTTGTTTTCCGTCTCTTCTTCCCAGGATCAAGTACGCGGTAAGAGCCCTGTAATTAGTTGCAGGGGAAAACATAGCAGCATATGACCTCATCTAAATGATCATGGCAAGTTTAAGCTAAGCTAATCATGCATGCCTGTTTTTAGGGCGCCAGTGCTTCATTTTATTATCTATGCTCAGGGTCTGCACCTGGATTTGTACAAAGGGTTACATGCGCATCGGCAAGGCTTGTACAAAAGGGTGGCTGCTGGGGCAGGGCCCGATAGCCACGCCTTATGGGTAGAACTTGCGAAGATGCTCAATATTCCATGAGTTTTGCATTTTGATGCCATCTTCGGTCTCTAGACGGACTGCGCCAGGTCTGGTGACTCGTACTACCTGGTAAGGGCCTTCCCACTTCGACATCGACTTGTTGGAACCCTTGGCGGACTGAACGCGCCTATGGACAAGGTCACCTTCCTCAAGGCTCCGGCATGGACCCTGCGGCTATGATAGCGGCGCATAGCTTGCTGGTAGCGTGCAGCACGCATAGCAGCCCGGAGATGGTTCTGCTCAAGGAGCACGGCATTGTCACGCCGGTTCTGCTCTTGCTCTACTTCATCATAGGCAAATACTCGAGGTGACTCGTATATGAGTTTCGTGGGGATCATTGCTTCTGCCCCATAGACTAGGGAGAAGGGAGTCTAGCCAGTAGCTCGATTTGGTGTCGTATGGAGGGACCAAAGAACCACCGACAGCTCGTTGATCCAGCGTCTGCCGCACTCCCGCAGCTTATCAAAAGTTCTTGTCTTGAGCCCACACAGCACTTCAGCGTACAATCTCTCTACTTGTCCATTGCTCCTGGGATGGGCAACAGAGGAGAATGAAACCTTGCTTCCGAGGGTTTGAACGTATTGCATGAAGGTGCGGCTTGTGAATTGGGTGCCATTGTTAGTGATGACTCTGATGGGTACTTCGAAGCGGCACACCAATCCTTTCAAGAACTTGATAGCTGATTGTGTGGTCACCTCCCTCACAGGCTCCACTTTCAGCCACTTTGTAAACTTGTTGATTGCAACGCACAAGAATTCAAAGCCCCGGTGGCACGGGGGAAGCGGCCCAAGATGTCGAGCCCCCAGACCAAAAAATGGCCAGGATAAAGGGATCATTTGGAGAGCTTGAGCAGGTTGGTGCATATTATTGGAGTGGAACTGGCAGGCTTAATATCTGGTGACTAGCTCAATTGCATCTTGGAGGGCCGTGGGCCAGTAGAAACCTTGCCGGAAAGCTTTTCCAATCAAGGCTCTTGATCCAATATGGGAGCCGCACATGCCTTTGTGTATTTCTGCCAACAGTTCCTTCGCCTTTTCCCGGCAAATGCACTTCAATTTCACACCATTGGGCCTCCTTTTGTATAATGTGTCATTGACAAACTGATACATATTGGCCCTCTGGGCTACTCTTTCAGCTTCTTCTTGCTCTTCGGGAAGTTCTCCAGTTTGGAGGTAGTGGACTATGTGCCGTGTCCAAGTTGGAGCTTGAGGCTCAACAACAAGGACTAATGGCACCACCTCCCTCGTGGGAGCGCCTACCTCGACAGCAAGGGCATGTGATCCTATGGAATAGTGCAGCTCACCAAGCGAAGTGGAGTTGTTCCCAGTAGCTTCTCTACTCGGGAACTCTGGAGGCCCTGCAGGTAAAGGCTTGCCGGAGTCCAGCTTTCTCCTTTTTTTGGCCATTACTGTCGGGGATACAGAAGGTTGAGTCAGGTGGAGAACAAAAGTCCCTGGTTCCACAGGAAGCTTTTGCACATCGCATTTTGACAGATGATCAGCAATGCTGTTTTCCGCATGTGGCACGTGCTCTGTTTGCAATCCATCAAAACGCTCCTCCAACATTCTTACTTCTTCAACGTACACCTCCATCAATGGACTCTGGTAATCCTTGTTCACTTGTCTCACTACAAGCTGCGAATCTCTACGGATGATCAACTTCTTAATCCCCAATTCCATTGCAATTCTGAGCCCGACAAGGAGTCCTTCATATTCTGAAGTGTTGTTGGTTGCTTTCTCCTGGGGAAAATGCATTTAGACCACATACTTGAGGTGTTCTCCGGTGGGCGCGACGAGGGGCACGCCAGCCCCTGCACCTTTTAGTGAGAAGGCACCATCAAAGTACATAACCCATTCTTGGGGAGCCTCTTTGCCGGGGATAACTATTTCCAGCATCTCTTCATCTGGAGTGGCTGTCCATTCTGCCATGAACTCCAATAACGCTCTGCTCTTAATGGTTTAGGTACTTTCATACTTAAGACCAAAACTTGATAATTCTAATGCCCATTCAACTATCCTGCCGGTGGCCTCAGGGTTCCTTAGTATGCGTTGCAAAGGGTAACGGGTGACAACTGTGATCTCGTGGGCTTGGAAGTAGTGGCGCAGCTTCCTCGAGGCCATGATGAGGCCGAAGATTAGTTTCTGCACTCCAGAGTACCTTGACCTAGCCCCCTGCAATAGGGAGCTAACAAAGTAAACTAGTCGCTGCACCACCTTCTTTGCCGGGGTCCTAGGATTGCCTTCACCACCCTTCTCTTCTTTCACCTGATTTGTACTCAAGCTTGTCATGACTAGTTCACTTCCTTCTCCAGGGAGGACAGTAGCTGCAGCTACTCCTTCATCCACTTCTCGCTGCGCCACCACCGCTGCACTAACCACTTGATTGGTCGCCGCTAAATATAGCAGCAACGGCTCTTGTGGTTTAGGAGCGACCATGGTGGGTGCACAGGAAAGATAGGCTTTTAAGTCCCACAGTGCTGCTTCTGCCTCCGGGGTCCACTTCATGGGCCCTGCCTTCTTCAGAATTTTTAAGAACGACAGGGTGCGCTCAACGGACTTGGAAATGAACCAACTCAGCGCGGCAACACATCCAGTTAAACGCCTCACGTCCTTGACTCTCTTGGGTGCTTGAATCTGCTCGATAGCCTTGATCTTGTTGGGGTTGGCCTCTATCCCCCGGTGAGACACAATGAACCCAAGTAGCTTGCTGGAGGGAACACCAAACACACACTTCTCAGGATTCAACTTCAAGTTGATTTTGCGCATGTTTGCAAAGGTCTCCTCCAAGTCCTGAATGAGCGTTGATCTGTCCTTGGTTTTGACCACTATGTCATCCATGTAAGCCTCAATATTCCTGTGCAACTGAGGTTCAAACCCAATTTGCACTGCCCTTGCAAAGGTAGACCCGGTCGTCTTTAACCCGAAGGGCATTTGCACAAAGCAGTATGTGCCACATGGGGTAATTAATGCGGTCTTCTCCTCGTCTTCTTTAGACATGAATATCTGATGGTATCCGGAGTATACATCCAAGAAGGAAATTAGATCACACCCGGAAGTGGAATCCACAATCTGGTCGATGCGTGGCAAGGGGAAAGGGTCTTTGTCAGTGCAACAGACCCTGGTGTATGTTGCCCGGACTGTACACAGGCTCAGGAACAAGGTTACATCATCCAAGACAAGGCCAAGCTGAAGATATAGCTCTTTGAGAAGTCAAAGGGCGGATCAAGAAGACCAAGACAAACCAAAGGAGCAAGATCTCACCAAGGGGAAACCTCCCTTGCCCGGAAGGCGAGCCTGGTTAGGTCGAGGTCATCCCAGAGGCAAGTCTCAAGACTCCCTCGGCAGGTTTGCCGGGGACGCCGAGGGCGGATTACCCCGCCAAGGCTCCACCGCTCCAACTCACAGAAACGCAAGTCACCTATCGGCACTGTGTCGAGCCCCCAAGTGATTAAGTGGCCATTATTTGGTACGTGGCAGGCCATTTCTGAGGAAGAACACCCCTAAATGACACCCATCCAGGAGACATGTCACACAAGCAGGCGAAGAGGTGGCTGAATGGCACGGCAAGGCTTGCCGGGCTACACCCATGATGTAACACTAAGCGGTGCATTTAATGCGCCTTATCCTGTCTGCAGAGTTAGGTATGATAGCACTGTTTGCTATCCAATCAGTACGTAATGACTGATTTGCCATTGTGGTGACCCCTTGACCTATAAAAGGAGGGCCGTGGCAACCTTAGAAAGGATTCGGACCCCTGTACGCTCATACACGCATAGCTGCTCTCGTCCAAAGGCGACCTTGCTAGGCTAGAGCACTGCATCTCCACCCCGATCAATTCTTCAATCCACCAAAGCAAGAGTAGGGTTTTACTCCTCGCGGCAGCCTGAACCTAAGTAAAAACTGCTTGTGTCATCACAACCGCGCCGTCCTATGGCCTCCGATCTTTGTGCAGCGCGCCCTTCCCCCTTGCCGAACCACAAGGGGCCGATGGCCCCATAGGTGGCCGTGTTGAACCACGACATCTTTGGCACGCCAGGTACGGGGAAGCGCCTGTGCGAACATGAGGTCATAAATGGCGCGTTCGTTTTCATCATCGTCTTCTTCATCAACGGCTTCATTAGCCATTGCGCCCAAAAAGAAATCCGGTGCTTCAGCTCACCCGACCACCTCGAAGGCCCCCTTGCATGCAGCCACTGATGCCATGGGGGCTATGGGGGAACATGGGAACGCGGATGCCACAGGGGACGTGACTGGCGCAGGCGGTGCCATCACCGTTCCCCCTGCGGCCGAAGCGGGAGCAGGAGGCACCGGAGGAGGGCGACACCAATAGCACCTAGTCGGCCATGCTCCGCAAGGTACGGGTGGGGAGAATGTTCCGTCTCCGCCTCCCCACCTCACCGAGGGACATAGCCGTAGCGATGGCGCTCGCCCTGATGCGGGTCGTAACCTCCTAGCTGCCCCCGCTGCTGGAGCAGCTACAGGGCCCGCGCCATCCCCTGGGCAAGTTAACCAAGATGAGGCGTCAAACGGGGTCGTCAATCCCCAAGCGCATCCACCTCGTTGCCACACCGCCCCGGCGACCGGCTCTGGGCGGCGAGAACATGGCGCCACCACAACAGGCACCATCAGAAGTCGGGTGACATCGCGATCCGCATCACCGTCCATGCCAAGCACTGCCTCGGAAGCGATGGCATGGGCCCAAATCTTGTTAAGATTCCTGCCAACAGCCAATCAAATGGATGAGTGGAGAGCCACCATTCAGAGCCTAATTGGTTTTGCTGAGGTGGGAGGATCACAACAGGCAAGCCCGCCGTGGCCTCCATCAACGGCGGCAATGGCCCAAGCCACTGGCCGCACCGAGCGAGCCGTTCTGACGGTGCAGTCCCCTCCACAGCAGCCAGCCCAGGGGCCGCGGCCAGAACTGCGCAACCAAGAACTCGACGATGTGTCGATGGCTTTGTCTGATCCTCGAGCCCGTCGAGACCAGCGGCAGGTCCTAGAAGATAGGTGGGGGGAAGACGCGCGCATCACCATAGAACGACGCCACAAAACCCACCGCCAGTCCGATAAGCAAAATGGCCCCGGCGTCGATGAGCCTGCGCCCAGTGGGAAAGGGTACCTGCCTTTCGAGGTTGGGTGCCCCGCCTTCACCCGTGAGCTACGGCAAGTCCGTTGGCCATCTGCCCGTATATTCAAGCCAGAGATACTAGAAAAATACGATGGAAGATTGAACCCGGCAGAATTCTTGAGAATCTACACCATCATCGTCCAAGCTGCCGGAGGGAGAGATGAAAAGGTGTTCGCCAACTACTTCCCTTTGGCACTCAAGCCAAACGCGAGGTCATGGCTGATGCACCTGCCAGAGAATTCCATCTCGACCTAGGCTGACCTGTGCAATGAGTTTGTTGGCGCCTTCATAGGCGGCCATCAAGAACCAGGGCGGCCCAACGATTTACATCTCCTCCCGCAGAAAGAAGGAGAGAGTTTGCAGAAGTATATGCAGAGGTTCAGCCTGGTGCACAGAAACATTCTAGACATCCACCCGACAGCCGTGATCGCTGCATTCCAGTCCAACGTACGCAACCGCAGGATACGTTCCAAGATGAACGTCCCGTGGCCCAAGATTGTGAATGAGCTGTACACTTTGGCGGATAAGTGTGCCCAGACAGAGGGGGGAGACGACTCCCTAGAGAAGAAGGTGGCGTCGACATCGACTCAGAAGACGACGACGATGCTACTGATCAGAAGAAGAACAAGAAGAACAAGAAACACAACAAAGAAGTGCAAGGAGAAAACTGTGTTGGCTGTCGAAGGTTCTGGTGCCCCTAGTACCGGCAAGAAGGCCAAGGCCAAAGCTCCCGACAAGGAGGTTGCCGCGTGTGCTGATTGCCTGGAGGCTACGGCAGCCGAGAAGTCTGGGAAAGCTGACGGGCCATATTGCAAGATCCATCGGACCTAAGGCCATGATCTCCAAGAGTGTCACCATGGTGAGTAACTCGTTAAGAAGCAAAAGGCCGAATACGAGAAGCGCGACAAGGAAAGAGACCAAGATGGTGTTGGCGGGTAGGGACGAGGTGGCAGAGGAGGCCGCCCCGGCAAGGTCCATCAGCATCAAGGGAAACCTGCTAAAGGCCGTGACAAGAAGCAATGCAATGATGAGTGCGATGAAGGGGATGAAGAGGAAACCAGTGAGTAGGAGTTTCAGAAGGACACTGACGCCCTGTGCATTGATGGCGGTGTATCCTTGCACTCCTCTCACCGCCAGCTTAAACAGTGGGCGCATGAGGTCAATGCTATGGAACCAGCGGCAGAGTTTCGGAAACTGCTCAAGTGGTCCCGCACGCCCATCATCTTTGACGAAGAGGACCACCCTGACCGCACCACCGTGGTAGGGTGTTTGCCATTGTTGGTTTCACCAACAATCCGCAACCTCAAAGTCACGAAGATGTTGGTTGAAGGCGGGGCTGGGTTGAATCTGATTTCCCCCAAGGTGCTCAACAAGCTTCAGATAGCAGATGAAGAGCTCGAGGTTACCCGTACTTCCCAAGGGATCAACCCCGGTAGGATTCGTCCTAAGGGAAAGATCATGCTGCCAGTAACATTCGGAGGGGTGGTAAACTACCAGACTGAGAAGGTTGTGTTCGATGTGGTTGACGTCCCCCTGCCATACAATGGAATCCTTGGTCGTCCAGCCCTGGCTAAATTCATGGCGGCATCCCATTATGCCTATAACACGCTGAAGATGCCAGGGCCGATGTGCGTCATTTCCATTACATCGGACAAGAAAGCCGCAATCATATGCGTGGAAAAGATATATAGAGAGGCAGTCGCTGCCGAGGCCGCGGAAGTTGCCGCTCCCGCCAAGGAAAGTAAGAAAGTGAAGAAAGCTAGCAAGGATACCGACATGAATACGGGAAGCGCGCCTGTCCGGAGTGCGCTGCGCCTATCGATGACTTGCTGGAAAGTTCCAATAGCTAGAGATCAAAGGTTGCTACACCTGCTGTTAAGAAGGTCCCGGCAGGGCTGGTTGGCATTGATGGTACATTCACCATCAGCTCCACCCTTGACGACAAATTGGAAAGCGCGCTCGTTACCTTCCTGTAGGCGAATGTTGATGTGTTTGCCTGGCAACCATCTGACATCCCTGGTGTTCCCCGGGAGGTAATCGAGCACCAGCTTGCTGTCTGCCCTCATGCCCGACCCGTCAAGCAGAAGGTCCGGAAGCAACCTTTGGAGCGGCAGCAATTCATTGCCGAAGAGATCAAGAAACTTGAAGCTGCTGGTTTGGTCAGGGGAGTGTTGCACCCAACATGGTTGGCTAATCCAGTGGTGGTGCGCAAGGCGAATGGGAAGTGGAGCCTCTGCATAGATTTCATAGATCTAAATAAGGCGTGCCCGAAGGACCCATTCCCCTTGCCGCGCATCGATCAGATTGTGGATTCCACCTCCAGGTGTGACCTGCTCTCCTTCTTGGACGCTTACTCCGGGTACCACCAGATATTCATGTCCAAGGAAGATGAGGAGAAGACCATGTTCATAACCCCATGCGGCACGTACTGCATTGTATGAATGCCCTTCGGGTTAAAGAGTGCCGAGTCCACCTTTGCAGGAGCTGTGCAGGTTGGATTCGAGCCCCAGTTGCACAGAAATATTGAAGCTTACATGGATGACATTGTGGTCAAGACCAAGGACATGTCAACTCTCATTCAAGATTTGGAAGAGACCTTTGCGAATCTACGCAAGATTAACCTAAAGCTTAACCTGGAGAAGTGCGTGTTTGGTGTTCCCTCCGGCAAGCTACTTGGCTTCTTTGTGTCTCATCGAGGGATAGAGGCCAACCCCGACAAGATCAGAGCGATTGAGCTGATTGAAGCACCCAGGACAGCCAAGGATGTAAGGCGTTTAACTGGATGTGTTGCCGCGTTGAGCAGGTTCATCTCCAAATCCACCGAACGCACCCTACCGTTCCTCAAAATCTTGAAGAAGGCAAGGCCCATGAAGTGGACCCCGGAGGCAGAGGCAGCGCTGCAAGACTTGAAGACCTACCTTTCCTCTGTTCCCACTCTAGTTGCTCCTAAACCGTGAGAACGGTTGCTGCTATATCTAGCGGCAACCAATCAAGTGGTTAGTGTAGCCCTGGTGGCACAGCGGGAAGCAGAAGGAGGAGCAGCGGCGGCCACTGCCCTTCCCGGGGAAGGAAGTGAACCATTCGCGGCAGGATAGAGCATAGATCAAGAGGAAGAAGAGCAGGGCAGGGAAGGCAACTCCAAGACTGTGGTGAGGAAGAAGGTGGTGCAGCGGCCAGTTTACCTTGTCAGCTCCCTACTGCAGGGCACTAGATCAAGGTATTCTGGTGTGCAAAAGTTGATCTTTGGCCTCATCATGGACACAAGGAAACTGCGCCACTACTTCCAAGCCCACGAGATCACGGTTGTCACCCGTTTTCCACTGCAATGCATATTGAGGAACCCTGAAGCCATCGGCAGGATAGTTGAATGGGCGCTGGAATTATCAAGCTTTGGATAGAAGTATGAAAGCACCTCGACTATCCAGAGCAGAGCGTTGGCAGAGTTTATTGCAGAGTGGACACCAACCCCTGACGAGGAAGCACTGGAAACAGTCATCCCCGGCAAGGAAGCGCCCCAAGAATGGGTCATGTACTTTGATGGTGCCTTCTCCCTGCAAGGTGTGGGAGCTGGCGTGCTCCTCATCGCACCTACTAGGGAACACCTCAAGTATGTGGTCCAAATGCATTTCCCCCGGGAGGAAGCTACCAACAATATAGTTGAGTATGAAGGACTCCTTGCCGGGCTCAGGATTGCAACAGAGTTGGGATTCAAGAAGTTGGTAATTCGAGGAGACTCGCAGCTCATGGTGAGGCAAGTGAACAAGGATTACCAAAGTCCATTGATGGAGGCTTACGTGGAGGAAGTGAGAAAGCTAGAGGAGCGCTTTGACGGATTGCAAACAGAGCACGTGCTGCGTGCGGAAAACAGCATTGCTGATTATCTGTCAAAGTGCGCTGCGCAAAAGCTTCCTATGGAACCAGGAACTTTTGTTCTCCACCTGACTCAATCCTGAGTATCTCCAAGAGCAATGGCCAGAAAGAGGAGGAAACTGGACTCCGGCAAGCCTCTCCCGGCAGAGTTTCCTGAAGCCCCCGACAGAGGGGTGGCAGGGACAACTCCACTTCGCCTGGTGAGCAGCACCCTCCCGCCAAGCGATCAGCCCTGGCGGTTGGGGCATGCACTGCCATGAATAAGGAGGTGCCGCTAGTCCTTGTTGTCGAGCCCCAGGCTCCAACTTGGGAACAGCACATAGTCTGGTACCTCCAAACTGGAGAACTTCCCGAAGAGCAAGAAGAAGCTGAAAGAGTAGCTCAGAGGGCCAGTATGTATCAGTTTGTCGACATCACACTATACAGAAGAAGGCCCAACGGTGTGAAATTGAAGTGCATTTGCCGGGAAGAAGGAAAGGAACTGTTGGCAGAGATACATGGAGGCATGTGCGGCTCTCATATTGGATCGACGGCCTTGGTTGGAAAAGTTTTCCGGCAAGGATTCTATTGGCCCACGGCCCTCCAAGATGCAATTGAGGTAGTCACCAGATGTGAAGCCTGCCAGTTCCACTCCAAGAATATCCATCAGCCTGCCCAAGCTCTCTAGAAGATCCCTTTGTCAGTGCCCTTTTCGGTCTGGGGGCTCGACATTTTGGGCCCCTTCCCCCGTACTACCGGGGGCTTTGAGTTCTTGTATGTCGCCATCGACAAGTTCACAAAGTGGCCGGAAGTAGAGCCTATGAGGAAGCTAACAGCACTGTCGGCTATCATGTTCTTGAATGGAATGGTGTGCCACTTCGGAGTACCCACCAGAGTCATCAGAGACAATGGCACCCAGTTCACGAGCCGCGCCATCATGCAATACATTCAAGCCCTCAGAAGCAAGATCTCATTCGCCTCTGTTGCCCATCCCAGGAGTAACGGGCAAGCTGAGAGGGCAAACGCTGAAGTGCTGCGAGGACTCAAGAAAAGAACATTTGGAAAGCTACAGAAGTGTGCCAAGCGATGGATTGACGAGCTGCCGGTGGTTCTTTGGTCCCGGTGGTTCTTTGGTCCCTCCATACGACACCAAATCGAGCTACCGGCCAGACTCCCTTCTCCCTAGTCTATGGGGTAGAAGCAGTTATCCCCACAGAACTCATATACGGGTCACCTTGAGTGCTTGACTACGATGAAGTAGCGCAAGAACGGCACCGGCGTGATGATGCTATGCTACTTGAGGAGAACTGTCTCTGGGCTGTTGTACGTGCTGCACGATACTAGCAAGCCTTGCGTCGCTATCATAGCCGCAGGGTTTGTGCCCGGAGCCTTGAGGAAGGCAACCTTGTCCTTAGGCGTGTTCATTCCGCCAAGGGTGCAAACAAGTTGACGCTGAAGTGGGAAGGCCCTTACCGGGTGGGACGAGTCATCAGACTGGGCGCAGTCCGTCTAGAGACCGGAGATGGCATTCGATTGCAAAACTCATAGAACATTGAGCATCTCCGTAAGTTCTACCCGTAAAGCGCGGCTGTCGGGCCCTACCTGGCAGCCACCCTTTTGTATAAGCATTGCCGATGTTGCATGTAACCCTTTGTACAAAGCCGGGCGCAAGCCCTAAGCAACAGATGAATAAACGAAGCACTGGGGGCCCCAAAACTTGCATGCATAGCATAGCATGAGCATGTCATGATCATGTAGATGAGGTCATATTTCGCTACATATCATGGGCATGTAGATGAGATCATATGTTACCTTGCTTTCCTCTGCACGAACTGCAGGGCTCTTGCCGTGGACCCAATCCCGGAAAGAAGAAATGAAGCGAGACTATGTATCAATCCCCAGCAAGCAAAACAGATAAGTTCCCTCTCGTCCATACATGTCTCTGTAAGAAAGAAACTTGTGCACAGAAAGACTCGTCGCCTTCGAAACATTTGTGCTCCCATCCTTTGACTCGAACGTTGCTTCGGTCAAGATGGTCGAAGTGATTCTTGCTAAAGAAGGATTGATGAGGGGCTGGTCCCCTTCTATAGTTTTGGAGCCCGGCAGGCCCAGCCTCGCGGCAACAAACTGGGGGTCGCCGGCAAGATAACTTGCCGGGGAAAACTTGTTTACTTAAAAGTATAAAGGTTTTCCCCCTTTGCGTGGACGCAGTACATGCACAAGTACTCGGCAAGACTATCTTTTTTCATTAATATGCAAATAAAACAAGTACAAGGCTTATAGTGTAGAAAGATGGATAGACGAGGTTACATATTTGGAATTAAAGTTTGGCAAGTGCCTACACATTTTAGACTGAAAAAAGAAAAGTGCCCCGTAATCCCTTTCTTGTCCCTCTGCTCCTAGGAACCATGGCAAGAGGTAAAGATGATAAAACGAGTGCCTGAGCTGAAGCCCAACCCGACCTCGTCAGGACCTGCTGGGCGCAGCCTGACAAGATCGAGAGTGGTGAGGCTGCGAAGAAAGGGGACAGAGGGAACAGCTCGGCGGTGCCCTGGTCACCACCCCCAGGGCCAGCAAGATGCCCCGGCACAAGTGCTGGCGGGGAAAGCCTGCCGGGGCTCAACTGGAAGACTGCTGGAGGCAGCGAAGGCACCAAGAAAGCGGCCCCCTCCTCGGTGGCCAATCGGAAGAGGCTGGTGATGATGGTGCCGGGGAGGGAGAGGAAGAGCGAAAAGACGTGGCAGCGGGCCGCCAGTACGAGACGAAGGCATTGGTGCCATCGTACTCCGACCTGACGGCCTGCCACCCGCCTTCTCCATCTTCCCTTGTTTTTCCACCATCACCAACACTCTAGGAGGACGCCGGCCCCTCGGCCCGTCATCTCCCCTTGAGAAGAGGTAGACGGCGACGGCGTCCAGAGCACGCGAGGGGCGCCGCTCCCCACCTTGGCGGGCAGGAAGCCCCCGCCATCTTCAGCATTGACCAGGACATGCCTAGAGGGGGCCGTGCAGGGACTACCAAGGGTCCTAGGCACAGCCCCGTGGGCGAGCGTCGGAAGATCCAGGGGCCCCGCCGATGGGGGGATAAGCCTCGACGACTTGTGGCAAGAGCAAGTGCTTCCCTCCGGATGACTGGCTTGTGTGGTGGAAATGAGTGCCCCTCCATTTTGGAGAAGCGAACACTTCCCGCACTACGGCTAACACGGTGCTCGCATCCACCACCGTCGTGTCTCTGACAACCCCCGACCAGACTCACTCCCCGAGCATCAACATGAGTATCCGGTGTCGTCACCCCCGAGCTAGAGCCCGGGGCCTGGCCCCGGTCTCTCCTTCTCGACATGACGAGAAAAGAGACAGGAGGAAAAAGGGGAGAGATGCGTGGGTAGATGCCTCCACTCCTCTCTCGTCCTCCCTTTTATAGGCAGACCGGGGCTGGGGACTGATCCGTCGCCCACCCCCGGCGGGGGGCTCTCCCTGATCCAACCCGTCCAAGCTTTCACCGATGACCGGATTCGATCGCCGCCCTCCTACACCAGTCCTCCGCCATGGCGTCCCTTCCGCACCATGCACCTCCATTACCTACCCCACTCGACGCATGCAGCATACGTGGTGAAGGATAAGGGCGTGGTGGATAAGTGAATTGGCAGTTACTCCCCCGTGAGATAAAGTCATTCACGGGCCATTATAGAGATGGCCCCACCACGATTCGCAACAGGCGGCGCACGCGTAAACAGGAAACTGACTCAAGCCCAGGTTAATGAAGAAGCAAAGGAAATCTCAAAGGATGAGCTACCACAAGACCTCTGCCTGTGTACATGATAGGGCCTACCCCGACGATGCTTGGCAGCGTGTTCGGGCCAGGCCCGGGGGCTCCTGTCGGTGCAACAGACCCTGGTGTATGTTGCCCAGACTGTACACAGGCTCAGGAACAAGGTTACAGCATCCAAGACAAGGCCAAGCTGAAGATATAGCTCTTTGAGAAGTCAAAGGGCGGATCAAGAAGACCAAGACAAACCAAAGGAGCAAGATCTCACCAAGGGGAAACCTCCCTTGCCCCGCAGGTGAGCCTGGTTACGTTGAGGTCATCCCAGAGACAAGTCTCAAGACTCCCCCGACAGGCTTGCCGGGGACGCCGAGGGCAGATTACCCAGCCAAGGCTCCACCGCTCCAACTCACAGCAACGCAAGTCACCTATCGGTGCGGTGTCAAGCCCCCAAGTGATTAAGTGGCAATTATTTGGTACGTGGCAGGCCATTTGTGAGGAAGAACACCCCTAAATGACACCCGTCCAGGAGACGTGTCACGCAGGTAGGCGAAGAGGTGGCTGAATGGCATGGCAAGGCTTGCCGGGCTACACTCACGATGTGACACCAAGCGGTACATTTAATGCGCCTTGTCCTGTCTACAGAGTTAGGTATGATAGCAGTGTTTGCTATCCAATCAGTACGTAATGACTAAGTTGCCATTGTGGTGGCCCCTTGACCTATAAAAGGAGGGCCGTGGCAACCTTAGAAAGGATTCGAACCCCTATACGCTCATACGCGCATAGCTGCTCTTGTCCCAAGGCGACCGTTGTCGGGCTATAGCGCTGCGTCTCCACCCCGGTCCATTCATCAATCCACCAAATCATGAGTAGGGTTTTACGCCTCGCGGCGGCCCAAACCTGGGTAAAAACTGCCTGTGTCATCACCGCCGCGCCGTCCTACGGCCTCTGCTCTTTGTGCAGCACGCCCTTCCCCCTTGCCGAACCACAAGGGGTCGATGGCTCCATAGGTGGCCGTGTTGAACCACGACAGTCCTTCGGGCATGCCTTGTTCAGATCTATGAAGTCTATGCAAAGCCTCCATTTCCAATTCGCCTTGCGCACCACCACCGGGTTCGCCAACCATGTTGGGTGCAATACTCCCCTGACCAAACCAACTGCTTCAAGTTTCTTGATCTCCTCGGTAATGAATTGCTGCCGCTCCAAAGCTTGTTTTCTGACCTTCTGCTTGATGGGCCGAGCATGAGGGCAGACAACAAGGTTGTGCTTGATTACCTCCTTGGGAACACCGGGGATGTCAAATGGTTGCCAAGCAAACACATCGACATTCGCCCACAGGAAGGCAACAAGCGCGCTTTCCTATTTGTCATCGAGGGTGGAGCTGATGGTGAATGTACCATCAGCGCCACCAAGCCCTGCCGGGAACTTTTTCACAATAGGCGCGGCAACTTTGGATCTCTTACTAGTGGAACTCTCTGCCAAATCATCGATGGGCGCGGTGCACTCTAGAGAGGCGCGCTTCTCGGATTCCACGCTGGCATCCCCGCTAGCTTTCTTTCCTTTCTTGTTTTCCTTGGCGGGAACTGCAGCTTCTGCGGCCTCGGCAGTGACTGCATCCCGATACATCTTATCCACGCATATGACTGTGTCCTCCTTGTCCAACAGGATGGAGATGACGCCCATCGGCCCTGGCATCTTCAGGGTATTGTAGGCATAGTGAGATGCCACCATGAATTTTTCAAGATCTGGACGGCCAAGAATCCCATTGTACGGCAAAGGAAGCTCGACCACGCCGAACACAATCTTTTCGGTCCGGTAGTTCAACTCTCCTCCAAACGTCCCCGGTAGTGTGATGTTCCCCTTTGGACGACTCCTACCGGGGTTGATCCCCTGAAACATGCCAGTAACTTTGAGCTCTTCATCTGATATTTGCAGCCTGCTGAGTACCTTGGGGGAAATCAGATTCAGCCCTACCCTGCCGTCAACAAACATCTTCGTGACCTTGAGGTTGCGGATTGTTGGTGAAACCAACAACGGCAAGCACCCTACCGCAATAGTGCGGTCGGGGTGATCCTCTTCATCAAAGATGATAGGCGTGCATGACCATTTGAGTGGTTTCAGGGAGTCCGCTGCTGGCTCTACGGCATTGACCTCGCGTGCCCACTATTTAAGCTGGCTATGAGAGGAGTGCAAAGATGTGCCTCCGTCAACGCACAGGGCCTCAGTGGCTTTTTGGAACTCTTGCTCACTAGTTTCCTCTGCATTTCCTTCATCACTTTCGTCATCACCTTCCTTCTTCTCGCGGCCTCTAGCAGATTTCTCTTGATGCTGGGGAACCTTGCCGCGGCGGCCTCCTCTGCCGCCTTGGCCCTTCCCGCCAACACCTTCCTAGTCTCTTTCCTTGTCACGCTTCTCGTACTCAGCTTTCTGCTTCTTGACAAGTTGCTGAACTTGGTGACATTCTTGGAGGTCATGGCCCTTGGTCCGGTGGATCTTGCAGTATGGTCCGTTAGCCTTCCCAGCCTTTTCGGCCGCCACAGCCTCCCGGTAATCTGTGCACGTAGCAACTTCCTTGCCGAGGGCTTCGGTCTTGGCCTTCTTGCCAGTATTGGGGGTGCCAGAACCCTCAACAGCTAGTACTGCCTTTTCCTTGCGCTTCTGGTTGCGCTGTTTATTTTTCCTCTTCGGGTTAGTGGCATCATCGTCATCTTCTGAGTCAACTTCGATGCCATCCTCTTCTCCGGGGAGTCGCCTCCCTTCCTCTGTACGGGCACACTTATGCGCCAAGGAGTACAGATCATTCACAGTCTTGGGCAACCGGACGTTCATCTTGGAATGTATCCTCCTGTTGCGCATGTTGGACTGGAACGCGGTAATTACAGCTGCCGGGAGGATATCTGGAATGTTCCTGTGCACCCGGCTAAACCTCTTCATGTACTTCCGCAAACTCTCCCCTTCCTTTTGTGGAAGGAGCTGCAAATCGCTGGGCCGTCCTGGTTCTTGATGGCCGCCCGTGAAGGCGCCAACAAACTCATTCCACAGGTCGGCCCAGGTCGAGATGGAATTCTTTGGCAGGTGCGTCAGCCATGACCTCACATTTGGCTTAAGTGCCAAAGGGACGTAGTTGGCGAACATCTTCTCATCTTTTCCTCCAGCGGATTGAATAGCGATGGTGTAGATGCTCAAGAACTCTGCCGGGTTCGGCCTTCCATCATACTTTTCTGGTATCTCTAGCTTGAAAACACAGGCAGATGGCTAGCGGGCTTGTCGCAGCTCGTGAGTGAAGGCGGGGCACCCAGCCTCGAAAGGAAACTATCCGCCATCACTGGGCGCGGGTTCATCAACGTCTTGGCCATTGCGCCTATCAGATTGGCGGTGGGTTTCGTGGCGCCGTTCTATAGTGACTCGTGCCTCTTCCCTCCGCCAATCCTCCAGGACCTGCCGTTGATCTTGATGGGCCCGAGGGTCAGATGAAGCCATTGATGCCTCATCGGGCTCCTGGTCATGTGGCTCAGGCCGCGGCCTCTGCGCTGGCCCCCTCGACACGGTCAGCAGCTTGGACCGTGGTCGTTGCTTGCAGGCGCCGTGGCCGGCCTACCCGCTGTGATCCTCCCGCTTCAGCAAAACTGATCAAACTCTGGATTGTGGCTCTCCACTCATCCATTTGATCGGCCGCTGGTGGGAATCTCAGTAGGAGTTGGGCTCGCGCCATGGCTTCCAAAGCAGTGCTTGGCATAGACGATGATGCAGACCGCAATGTCGCTTGACTCCTGATGGTACTAGCAGTGGCGGCGCCGTGTTCTCGTCGCCGCGAGCCGGCCGCCGCAATGGCATGGTGGTGAGAAGGGTGCGCCTGGTGGTTGACGACCCCGTTTGGCGCTTCATCTGGGTTACCCTGCCCTGGGGATGGCGCGTATCCCGTAGTTGTGCCCGTAACAGGGACAGCTAGGGGGTCGCGACTCGCACCAAAGCGGGCGTTGTCGCTGCGGCTGCGCCCTCCCACGCCTTGTGGAACACAGCTGTCGAGATGCTGCTGGTGTCGCCCTCCCCCAGTGTCTTCCGCTCCCACTTCGCCCGCGGGGGGAACGATGATAGCGCCGCCTACGCCAGTCATGTACCCCATGGCATCCACGCTCCCCAACACCACCGCAGCACCCATAGTATCGGTGGCTGCATGCGAGGGGGCCTTTGAGGTGGAAGGGTGAGCTGTTGCGCCAGGCTTTTTCTTGGGCGCCATGGATGATTAGGCTAATGATGAAGATGAGGATGATGAAGATCGACACCCTGTTCACAACCTCGAGTTCACGCAAGCGCCTCCCCCTACTTGGCGTGCCAAAGATGTCATGGTGGAACCCGATCACCTATGCGCCATCGGCCCCTTGTGGTTCGCCAGGGGGGAGATCATATTGCATAAAGAGTGGAGGCCATGGGATAGCACAGCAGAGGTGACACTGGTGATTTTTACCTAGGTTCGGGCCGCTGTGAAGTGTAAAACCCTACTCCTGCTTTGGTGCATTGAAGAGAGGACCGTGGCGGTTGCGTAGTGCTCAAGCCCAGCAAGGTCACCTCGGGGGGAGCAGGTACACGCGTATGAGTGTACAAGGGTCCTAATCCTTTCTTAGGTTGCCATGGCCCTCCTTTTATAGGCTAAGGAGTTACCACAGTGGCAAAACAGTCATTATCTACTGATTAGATAGCCAACAGTGCTATCATACCTAACTCTGGAAGTTAGGATAAAGTGCATTAAATGAACTGCTAGGTGTCATGCTGTGGATGCAGCCCGGCAAGCCTGCCGTGCCGCTTAACCATCTTCCACCTGTCTGCAAGACACGCCTCTGGACGGGTGTCATATGGAGGGAATCTCCCTTCCAAATGGTTGCCATGTGCCAAATGACAGCCACTTAATCACTTGGGGTCTCGACACCGCACTTATAAGTGACTTGCGTCGCTGTGCGGTGGAGCCGTGGAGTGTTGGCAGGGAGATCCGCCCTTGGCGCCGATGGCAAGCCTGCCGGGGGAGGGGGATCTTGGGACTTGTTCTTGGTGCAGCCTTGACATGACTAGGCTCGCCTGCCCAGCAAGGGAGGTCTTTCCTTAGTGACATCTTGTTCCCTTGGCTTGTCTTGGTCTTCTTGATCCGCCCTTTGATTCCTCAAAGAGCTATCTCTCCGGCTTGGCCTTGTCTTAGAAGCTCGGTGCTGTTCTATTCTTCGCTATTGTGCCTGTGTACAGTCTGGGCAACATACATGAAGATTTGTTGCACCGAGAACTAGCTTCACGCATGGAGATTAATGGTGACAACGAGTAGGCAGATCGTCAGCCACCCCGCTCCATTCGTTGCAAGTGATGGTCCTAGGGAGCTACAAGAGGAAGAAATGACTCAAATCGATCGCCGGGTTAAAATACTTCATTCCAAGTCATAACCCAAGAGAGAGAAGAGAGGCATACCCGGGTGCTGAAAAATTCATCGTCGGAGGAGGAACCGCTGGAAAGGTCATTGAAGAAGACCATGGCGACCCCGGCGGTAGGATGTGAGACGGCGAGAGCGAAGAAGCAAGCGAGGAAGCGGCTATAGCTTCAGAAGGAAGGAAGGAGGAAATAGGTGAAATGTGACTTGTGGTCGGGGAGAAAAGGGGGTGGGGAGGGGGCGGCGGTAGATATTTCGGCGGTAGGCCAAAAATTTCGAAATGTGGTGAGAAAATTTGCATGCGGTGCCTCCGGACACCATACACTTTGAACGATTGTGTGCATCACAGATGATTCTTATGCTTTACGCGCATGGGATGAGTTTGATAATTCAAATTTTGGTGGAAATTTCCCTAGGTACTCTCCTCATCCACGTCATTGCATAATTTAACATTGCTTGCTAATTTGGGCACACAAAAGAGCGTACAGCAAACATACCACACTTACTGAATCGAGCAATTTTAGTAATTAAACAGAGCCAGTTGACCCGAACATTGCTCTAACAAAAGACCAGCATTAAAAACAAAGCCTAAGTACGCATAATTTTAACAAAGATGCCACCGCGCGGGCCTATGCATCGCCGGTGTGAGATGAGATGTCGATGACTTGTCCTGGCGACATGCCGCCGTTGGTGGACTCCGCGTCCCCCCTGCTGAAGTCGACCTCGTCCTCATCCTCGGCGCCACCCTCAAGGTTGTAGTACTCGTAGTAGTGGCTGCGCCAGAGCTCACGTTGGTACTCCACCGCCGATTCCTCGACGGACAGACTCTTCTCTACCTCGACCTCGGCCACATGCAACTCCTCCTCCCGGCGCTCCTTGATCTCCGCCGCCTCCTACATCTCCAGCTCCTGCTCGGTGATCTCATGAGGAAGAAGGTGCTCCATGGCCACCGCCGCCTTTTCAGACATGGGTTGCATGCTAGATTCTGAGGTGTCCTGGAATATCTTAGCATGTGCGTACTCGATCTTGGCGTGGATGGCCTCGACCCGCGCCAGGGCGACATCGGCGGCAAGGATGGCAGCTCGAGCGCTCTCGGCGTTTGCATCCGTCGTCGCAGCAACTGCTACAGCCGTCTCATCTGCTGCAGCTGCCCTATCAGCTACCGCAGATGCACTCTCGGCGGATGCGGCCGTGCTCAATACGGATGCGGCGGCACTCTCGGCATAGGCGGCCGCGCTGTCGGTGCAGGTGGCGGCGCTCGGGGAGGACGCGACCACCGTACAGGCCCTCACGAAGCATTTCCATGGCGTCATCTTTACAAGAAGGGGTTGCAGGAATGGGGATCGGGATTCATGGATTCGGGGGTTGACGGCACGGGAGCACAAAAGCCGGCAAATATTAAGGAGGAAGACTTAAATAGACCCGAAAATTTCATCGCAAATGGTTCCTACAAAAAAACTATGTGTGATGTTGTTGATATTTTTTATTAGCTGCGAAGGACGAATTTGGAGTAAAGTGGCAACCGATGGTGTTTTAAATGTACGAGAAAATTTGTAGTACTAATACAACTGTCATGTCAAAATTTGTAAAATTTCAGGGGTCATTTGACCTTTTAAGACATTTTAAGTGATTTTCTAGCCATTAAATGACCGTAATTCAAATTTGAACTACATCTACATGCAACGGCTAACCATGACGGTTTGAAAAATCATATTTGTGTACTTGTGTGCGATTTAATTCCCTGTGCAGTAAATTGGAAGGAATTTTCAAACATATTGGTCTCACAGCTATGACACATGCATGGAGTGTCATGGCATTTAAATTCCAAAAAATTAAAAAAAAATCACAAACACATGAAACCTTGCTTGATGTAATGTCATGCCACCAAGATGATGTGGTAAAAAATTTGGCATGTGGTAAAACATATTGGTCACAAATTCCTTGCATTGGACATGTTCCTCTACCAGTGTAAGCAACAATAAGATAAACTATGGGAACTATTCATATACAACATGTCTATTCTACAAGAACTTGCAGATAGTTATTCTGTATATCAAAAGAACTGCACCCGATAAATACTTGAATTGCAAAGTTAAGAGAAAAATTGCATGCAATTTTTGACACTATTTTCATGACCATTTTCAAACCGTTTGTTGGAACAATGCGTGTGATATACCATTGGAAAGCTTTGGATTTGGTGAAACCTTTTCATGTAAAACATTTTTTTGATTTTTGACCTGTTTCAAAAATGGTGTGGCACCAATGAGTGGTAGCGAGCGTATTTTCAAAAAAAATCATACCCCTCGTGTGACGCAACCGATAGACCATTGGAAAGATATTGATGATGTAGTTTTTTTTATGAAGAATAATTTCTCTAATTCCTCATAGTTTAAGAGCAGCTTTCAAATTAAGAAAAATTGGAGACACCGTTTTCTGCCACATCACAAATCTACGAAGTGAACTGCATCCGCCATGCAAACGAATTGCAATGTCCATATAGAGAATTGCGCATGGTTTTCTTCTCATTATTTTTGCTACTATTTTTGAGCCATTATCAGAATAATTCCTCTGATAGACCATTGAAAAGCTATGGATTAGGCAAAACTTTTTCAGCTGCAATTTTTTTTGAGATACGTTATGGTCTTAAAGTACTTTTGAAAATGGTGTGGCACCGGTCGAGTGGCATAGAGCATATTTTTCGCAAAAAATAAAATTAAGTCAAACCACTTATCAAAAGGATGGAAATGATACACTATTGGAAAAATATCAGCGAGGTTTAAGAGCAGTTTTGAATAAATTTTAATCATGAGTTGCATTTTATATTTTTTGGGTTGGACCGATGTGAACTGCATCTGACAGTGAACTGAACTGCGGGCGCTGATGCAGCTGACTGATGCCGAAACACAAGTTACTGCATGGGGTTAGTGTACTTCAAATCGGAGAAAAGTGAACTGCATCACAACTCAAGATGAACCACATAGCCTATTTGTCCATTTCTAACTTTTTGTCTGTCCATCCAGTGCCTCCTAGAGAGTTTTGGATTATTAATGACAAAACAGTTAAGGGACTAACATGATTGTGAGTATACACAGGTGAAGTCCTTCAGGATTTGGTTTAACATGAGAGTTATTGTATGGAATATACCCTAGAGGCAATAATATTGTATTATTATATTTCCTTGTTTATAATTAAGAGTTTATATTCTATGTTATAATTGCTATGCCCCTGGAATATGTGATTCAGTAGAAAACTCTTATGCACGTGTGGAATGATATACTGTAAAATAGATTCCTAGTCTCACCTCTAAGACTATCTCAAGTGTTGCTTGTGATCATGTTTCCCGGATGTTAGGATATCATTAAGTGTAATGATAGTTCTAAAACAACTTTGAGAATATGATGTTGGAAGAACGATCATATTTAATTGACCCAAACATGCTTGTTACACTCTGAGATGCAACCGTCACAAGTGAATTGTTATAAAATGGAGAGTTAAGTTCCTTAGACCATGAGAGTATCGTAGTCACCCCTTACCATACAATGTACTTTGGGGTTTCTCAAACATCATCTGTAACACGGTGATCATAACGACAACTTACAGTTTTGAAAAGTTTGACAAGGGACTAGATAGCTCAAGAGTGGGATTTGCTCCTCTTAGGGCCCTTTCGGTGCAACGACATCCATCATCGTCTGGGCAGACATAGGTAACTTGGTCACAGGTATGCCGGAACATGTCAAGGAGAAAGAAGAAGAAAACTGGTAATGAGGAGATTGGTATAGTTGTTGGCTTCAGTAAAACTGGTATATTACAAACCCGGTAAGAGGAGTCTGAACAATGAAGGCAAAGATATTTCTCAACCCATGGAATATGTTTGAAGACACTGATGGACTCGCTAGGCTATGGCCTAGGTTATCAGGAGACAGTTCAAGACATGAGCACAGACCGCCTCTGAGAGGCTCCTTGCGGGGCCTTTCTGGGAAGATGCGTTGACAAGCCATCAACCCGTCAAGAGGGATGGGTCACATGACTCTCGAGACCACACGTGGGCTTGTACCGGAGAACACTACTACTGGGGTGAGGAAGGATACTAAGATCGAATGACTAGTCCCTTTGTGTGAGGCCTCCTGAAGGACCCTTGCGGCTCAATCTTTCCAAAGCGGCTACAGTAAGATTCACCTACTACCTATGCCGCTATAGTGGCGGTACTTCACCACCACCCGACGAATACGAAGGAGACAGGTAAGTGTCCGGGGGGTAACACACTGCCCCGGAAGGACGTTATCATCACTCGTGCAAGCATGCCATGGGAGACCATGCCACCATGGTACAGGCTATGCAAGTCTACTCCAATGTATATTCAACCAATCACAACCTCCAGCAAGGCCTCCATTGATACCATAAATAGGGAAGACCCGAGCCTCTCTTGGGGTCGACCTTTTGGCCTTAGAAGAGACAAAGGTTGATACATCTCCGTCGTATCTACTTTTCCTAACGCTTTTCCTCTTGTTTTGGACTCTAAATTGCACGATTTGAATGAAACTAACCCGGACTGACGCTGTTTTCAGCAGAACTACCATGGTGTTGTTTTTGTGCAGAAATAGAAGTTCTTGGATTGGAACGAAACTTCTCGAGGATTTTTTATATAATAAAAGAAAATTTATGGAGCCAAGAACCACAGGAGGGGGGCACTTGGGTTGGCACAACCCACCAGGGTGCGACCCCCCTCCAAGCGTGCCCAGGTGGGTTGTCCCCACCTGGTGGCCCCGCAGACTCCAACCCTGATTCTATAAAGTCATATTTTCGGAGAAAAAAATCAAGGAGAAATAATTATCACGTTTCACGAGACGAAGCCGCCGCCACCTCCTGTTATTCTTCGGGAGGCCAGATCTGGAGTCCGTTTGGGGCTCCAGAGAGGGGGATCTTCGATCTTCATCATCACCAACCCTTCTCCATCGCCAATTCCATGATGCTCCCCACTGTGAGTGAGTAATTCCTTCGTAGGCTCGCTGGTCGGTGAGGAGTTGGATGAGATTCATCATGTAATTGAGTTAGTTTTGTTAGGACTTGATCGCTAGTATCCATTATGTTCTGTGATTGATGTTGCTATGACTTTGCCATGCTTAATGCTTGTCACTTTGGGCCTGGGTGCCATGATTTCATATCTGAGCCGTTTATGTTATCACCATTATATCTATGTTCTAGATCTGATCTTGCAAGTTATAGTCACCTACTACGTGTTATGATGCGGCAACCCCGGAGTGACAATAGTCGGGACACTTCCCGGTGATGACCGTAGTTTGAGGAGTTCATGTATTCACTATGTGTTAATGCTTTGTTTTGGTTCTCTATTAAAAGGAGGCCTTAATATCCCTTAGTTTCCAATAGGACCCCGCTGCCATGGGAGGGTAGGACAAAGGATGTAATGCAAGTTCTTTCCATAAGCACGTATGACTATTTATGGAATACATGCGTACATTATATTTATGAACTGGAGCTAGTGCTGTATCACCCTAGGTTATGACTGTTATATGATGAATATCATCCAACAAATTCACCGATCCAATGCCTATGAATTTCTCTCATATTGTTCTTGCTAAGTTACTACTGCTGCTGTTACTATTGCACTTGCCACAAAATCATTGCTATTACTGTTACCGTTACTATTGCTGTTGCTACTACTATCAAAACTATCATACTACTTTGCTACTGATCGCTTTGCTACAGATAATTAATCTCCAAGTGTGGTTTAATTGACAACTCAGCTGCTAATACTTGCAAATATTCTTTGGCTCCCCTTGTGTCGAATCAATAAATTTGGGTTGGATACTCTACCCTCGAAAACTGTTGCGATCCCCTATACTTGTGGGTTATCAAGACCTTTTTCTGGCGCCGTTGCCAGAGAGCATAGCTATATTTGTTGAGTCACTTGGGATTATTATCAAATTATCACTATGAAGAATCTGAAGGATGCTAAGACTAAGATTTTGTCCTCTAAGCCGAGGGGAGGTAAGGAACTGCCATCCAGCTTCGCTTTAGATTCACCTTCTGTTATAAGTAGACTTGCAACACCACCACATGCTATCAATTCTGATATGTCCCAAGTTATTGATGATGCTACTTCTGCTATGAATGCTACTTATGATGATGCTAGTACCTTGCTTGATGATAATGTGCCACTAGGTAAATTTCTTGATGAACAACTTGCTAGAACTAAAGCTTTTGAGAATGCTGAAACTGATGAAGAGCTTGAAACTGAAAATCTTGAAACACCTATTAGACCTAATTCTCCTAGATATGAATTGCCAAAGGTACTAGAAGATTATGTTATGGATGAGGAGACAACTAGAGACATTCTTGCTTGTAAGGATAGAGATGATCTGGAAAAATTATTACGCAACTATAAAGAAAAGACATTGAATGCTAGAATGAAATGTGATCCTAAGTTTGCTACTTCACCTATCTTTGTTGATGATAAGGATTATGAATTCTCTGTCGACCTAGAGTTGATTACTTTGGTTGAAACTGATCCTTTCCATGGTTATGAAACTGAAACTGTTGTGGCACATCTTACTAAGTTGAATGACATAGCCACCCTTTTTGCTCATGATGAGAAGATTGCTATTATTATATACTCAAATTATTTCTGTTCTCATTAAAGGGTGATGGTAAGTCTTGGTATAATACTCTTGCTCCTGGTTGTGTGCGTAGTCCCCAGGATATGATTTATTACTTCTCTGAAAAATATTTTCCTGCTCATAAGAAACAAGCTGTCTTACAGGAAATATTTAACTTTGCGCAAATTGAAGAAGAAGTCTCCCACAAGCTTGGGGGAGGCTTCTCCAATTGCTTAATGCTTTGGCTGATCATCCTCTTAAGAAAAATGAAATACTTGATATCTTCTATAATGGACTAACCGATGCTTCCAGGGATTTCCTACATAGTTGTGCTAGTTGTGTTTTCAGGGAGCGAACTGTTGAACAAGCTGAAGAATTATTGAATAACATATTAAAAAATTATGATGATTGGACTCTTCCTGAACCACCACTCAAACCTACTCCAAAGAAGAGGGGTATCTTATATCTCAGTCCTGAAGATATGTAAGAGGCAAAGAAATCCATGAAGGAAAAATGTATTAAAGCAGAGGATGTTAACAATTTACCAACTATCGAAGAAATACATGGGCTTGAAACACCACCACCACCTAAGGTGGTAGAGGTAAATTCTTTACCAAAGTTCGATGAAGGTGATATTCCTTATAATAAACATCCTAGTCAATGCCTTTATGAGTTTGATAATTACATTAGAAAGCAAGATCACTTCAATGCAAATGTTATGAAACAATTGAAATACAATTCTGATATGATTGCTCGCTTGAGTGACTTGTTATTTAGAATCTCAAATGATGTTAGAGGTGTAGGAAAACATGCTTCTATGGTTCAAACTCAATTAGAACAAGTTGCTAAATCTCAAAGAGAGTTGCTTGATGAAATGAATAATAATATCAATGATCATGCTGTTAGAGTAATGACTAGAGGAGGTAGAATGACTCAGGAACCACTTTATCCTGAGGGACACCCAAAAAGAATTGAACACGACTCTCAAAGAGTTGACACTGATATACCTAGTCCTTCTAAAAAGAAAAAGAAGAAGAAAAATGATAGGACTTTGCATGCCTCTAGTGAACCTGAAGTTGAAAAACCTCCTGATAATGATAATGAAGTCTCTATCTCTGATGCTGAAGCTCAATCTGGTAGTGAACACTCACCTTCTGATAATGAAAAAGATAATGATGAGGTTCATGAAGACATTCAAACAAATAATAAAGAACCAGACAATGATGTTGAAATAGAACCACCAGTTGATCTTGATAACCCACAACCCAAGAATAAAAGATACGATAAAAGAGACTTTGTTGCTAGAAAACATGGTAGGGAAAGACAACCGTGGGTTCAAAAACCTATGCCCTTTCCACCTAAGTCAACCCAAAAGAAAGATGATGAAGAATTTAAACACTTTGCTGAAATGCTGAGGCCAGTCTTTTTGCGTACTCGCTTGACTGATATCTTTAAAATGCCTCCTTATACAAAGTACATGAAAGACATCATCACCAATAAGAGAAAAATACCGGAAGCTGAAATCTCCACCATGCTTGCTAATTATGCTTTTAAGGATAGAGTACCTAAAAAACTTGGAGATTCAGGAATACCAACTATACCTTTCTCCATTAAAAGAAATTATATGAAAATTGCTTTATGTGATTTAGGAGCAGGTGTTAGTGTTATGCCTTTCTCTTTATATAAAAGACTTGATTTGAATAAACTCACACCTACTGAAATATCTTTGCAAATGGCTGATAAATCAACTGCCATACCTATCGGTATTTGTAAGGATGTGCCCGTTGTTGTTGCTAATGTTACTATCTTAACTGACTTTGTTATACTTGAGATGCCCGAGGATGACAACATGTCGATTATCCTCGGTAGACCCTTCTTGAATACTGCAGAGGTTGTTATTGATTGCAATAAAAGCAATGTCACTTTTCATATCAACGGTAATGAACATACGGTGCACTTTCTGAAGAAACAATTCCAAGTGAATGGTATTAATGTTATTGAAAAATCTCCGACGATCACTATTGGAAGTTTTCAACTACCTCTACCTACTGCCAAAAAGAAATATGAAATGCTTATTGTTGGGGACATCCATATCCCCATTGAGGTAACTTAGTGTTTTATGAAAGTTCTTCGGTTTCATGCTAATCGGAAGTGGTTGTTAATAAGACTTGATCAACCTTACTAATAAATCATTTTTGAGAGGTATGAAGTTGATGAATTCAGTGAGCACTACCTTTTGTTTTCTGTTTTTATTAGTTAAATAAAATAAAATGCCATGCCTTGCCTGTTTGCTGAGTTTTCCGTGTAATAAAAAATGACCCAAAAATAAAAGTTCTTAGAATGCTCTAAAAATTTAATATGATTTTTTCTGAATATTTAAGAATTTTTGGTGCAAATAACATCAGAGAGAGGTGCTCCAGGTGGCACAACCCACCTGGGCGTGCCAGCACCGCCAGGCGCGCCCTGGTGGGTTGTAGTCCCCACGTGGGCCCCCTCACTTATCTCTTCGTCCCACATCATCACCTACCTGCAGAAAAAAAATCACCATTGCTCTCTCTCTCGTGTTCTTGCTCTCAAACCCGTGGATTTCGATCTCTTTGCTCGAAGCTCCATTTTCGAAACTATTTCGGGGGATTGTTGCTTGGTATGTGCCTCCTCCATTGGTCCAATTAGTTTTTGCTTTAGTGGTTTATATTTAGAATAATTAGTGACTCTTGGTGCTGCTGTAGATGAGCTTGCATATTGAATTCTTAGAGTTCTAAGTAGTTTGAATGCTTGATATGGCCTCTATGCATCCCTATGAGTAGTTGCTATCAATCTTGTGAAGTTTTGTTGAGAAATTTTTTGTGAACTAAATTTTTTAGAATTTTGTTCATAGGAAAAAGATGAGTATCTTTTGGAAGTATGCTTCCAAGAAGAACTCCAAGGGTATTATTGGGGAGTCATCTGATAGTGATCTCTGCACCCGGAGAATGTCGGAGGTACAGCCGTGTGAATGGCTGCATAACCCATTCAGGGAAGGGGCCAGAATCCTTCAAGAGTTTGCACAATATGCTGCTAATGCCGGCCTCACCGACTTCATCGCAGCTGAATGTGAACAGTATCATCTCCTCACAAATTCCTTTGTGCAAAGTTTTCATTTCTTGAGTAGGAATATTCCTCCTGAGGTGCAGTTTGACTTATATGCTGAACGCCATCAGATACCACTTTCTGAGTTTTGTGACATATGCATGATCCCTTCTGACGGGGATTTTGTAGAGCCTAGGCCCGCAGAGTTTGATAGTTTTTACCGCACTCTGACTATGGGGGATGAGGGAGGGGTATCGACTGTCACTGCCACTAGCTTACACTTTCAGGTTGTGCATTATTTTGCTCTATTCATTGCGAAGTGTTTGCTTGCTAGAGAGAAGGTAGGTGCACTCAGCGCGCCTGACTTTGCTATTTTACGTCGTGCACTTTACGGCGACAACACTTATAGCTTGGGAGCTATTGTGGCATGTCGCCTACACATTAAGAGATCCAAGGATAAGATACATGGTGGTATTTATGCTACTCGCTTGGCAAGTCACTTTAACATTCAGATACGCCAGCATGATTATCCTTTACCCAAGGTTTATCTAGATCGCTCAGCTATGGCACACCACCAATTTATTGATGGCGAGAACACTACTAGTGATTTTCCTTATAACCTTGTTTTTAGTGAGGACACTCGTGATATTATTCTGTTGTGTGCACCTGCTTTGTTTGATCCTATTGCTAGGGGCGGATACAGGATTATGCCTGAGGACATTGTCGCCTACCGAAACAACCTGGCTGCGGCACAGGCGGAGCCTCAGGAATGGGATCCTCAGGTACCAGCTCCCCAACACTTCAACATAGGGCCCCATGGCTTCTTCGAGTGGTGACTACCAAGTTAGGCCAAAAGCCTAAGCTTGGGGGAGTACGTATTTCCACCGACATTACTTTCATGTTCACACATTTCATTCCAGTTGCCGGTGTCCACACTTTTTCATTGTATTATCCATGCTAGATTCTTTTTCTCGCCTTCTTCTTGTATGTTTAAAAAAAACTTTGAGAAAATACAAAAATATTTCCTGCTTGTCTCTAGTATAACTAGTTGTAGTATTTAAAAGGAAAACCCAAAAAGATTTTCTTGTTCTTCTTGTGCTTGTTGGGAGCTCTCCCGTGTAAATAGTTTTTCTCGTTTTTGTTTTTCCTTTCTTAAATTTGCTTTCTTTCAGAAAACCAAAAACTCAAAAAATATTTTAGTTTGTTTCTCTGAATTTCTTCTTATTGAGTCATACCGAGGAGAAAACCACAATGAAAATGTTGAGTGGCTCTCATATGCATTGTTGTTGATCTAATAGAGAGCCCATATTACCTTGTTTTCTTCTTTTTGAATAAATGTTTGCAGATTCCAGCTTATTCCACGGCACTCTTGCACTATTATTATTTTCATATTGTTCGGTCATGCAAGTGAAAGGCAATAATGACGATATTGGATGAACTGGCTGTGGCAGAGAGAAACGGGTATGAACTCAACTTGTTCTGTTTTTGTAAATATGTTTAACCTAGTATCCATGATTCAGCTCATTATGATCAAACATGTTTGCAATGACAATTAGAGATTATAATTTCTCATTCCATGCTTAAGTAGCTAGGAGTGGATAATGATTTATCTGGGATGTCAACATGCATTAAAATGATTGTGATGTAGTATGATGATATGATATCTTCCTCTGAATGTTCGGGTGGCTTGACTTGGGACACGTTCATGCATGTAGTTGAATCAAAACCAACATAGCATCTATGATATTTATGTTCATGGTGTTCATATCCTACTCATGCTAGTATCCAATGTTACTTATGCATAATGCATGTTCATGACCGTTATTGCTCTCTAGCTGGCCGCTTCTCAACCTAATTGCTAGCCTTCGCCTGTACTAAGTGGGAATTCTGCTTGTGCATCAAAACCCTGAAAGCCAAGTTATTCCAGATGAGTCCACCATACCTACCTATATGCGGTATTACCCTGCCGTCCTAAGAAAATTTGCATGTGCCACCTCTAAAAACTTCAAATAAATATCCTTTTTGTGTGCCTAGATTGTTCATAGAGCGACAGGAGGTAGTCAGTATCTTCCATTCTAAGCGGGTTATTCTCATGATGAGTGTTTATTCACTCGTCCTTGCACAAGAGGGGCGGTAATAGGGATGCCCAGTCCCGAATTCAAATTGCAAATAATTAAACAAAACTCCCCCAGGAATGTTGTTGGTATGGACGGCAACCGTTGTTTCGGACAAGCCGTGGAGTGTGATTGTTGGTGGAGGGGGAGTAAACCTTTACTTTTATCGCTTGGGAACCGCAACTAATGTGTTTAGCATGGAAGATACCGATAACTAATGGTCGCGAAGTAAATAAGAAGGGTGCATTTCTCAAAATTTCATTTACCTCTGTTTTAAAACTTGAGCTCTGGCACCTCTGCAAATCACTGCTTGCCTCTGCGAAGGGACTATCTATTTACTTTTATGTTGTGTCAACACCTTCTCAAATAAGCGCCAGAACCTGAGAGCACTATTGTCATCCTCATGCGTTGTGTATAGCTAATGTTGGGTGCATCATGATTGGATCTTTTCTACCATGAATTACAATGTTTAGTCATTGGTCGGACTTTGGAGGTGCTCTGCATTTCTGTTTTGTGGTCTCAGAAAGGGCTAGCGAGATACCACTATTGTCATATTATATCATGGTTGCTTTGACAAAGTGTTGTTGTTTGAGATATCTTATTATTGCTCGCTAGTTGATTATGCCATTGTTATGAGTTAATATAATTTTTAAGTGTTATTGTCGACATGGTTAGTTATAATCTTTGCTGAAAAACTGGGTGCTACTTAAGCTTATTTATGTAAACAAGAGCAAAAGAGTTCGTAAAAGTTTTTATTTTTCACTTTCAGTTTATCAACTGAATTGCTTGAGGATAAGGAAAGGTTTAAGCTTGGGGGAGTTGATACGTCTCCGTCGTATCTACTTTTCCTAACACTTTTCCTCTTATTTTGGACTCTAATTTGCACGCTTTTAATGAAACTAACCCGGACTGACACTGTTTTCAGTAGAACTACCATGGTGTTGTTTTTGTGCAGAAATAAAAGTTCTCGGATTGGAACGAAAATTCTCAAGGATTTTTTGTATAATAAAAGAAAATTTCTGGAGCCAAGAACCACAGGAGGGGGCACCTGGGTGGGCACAACCCACCAGGGCGCGCCCCCCTCCAGGCGCGCCCAGGTGGGTTGTCCCCACCTGGTCGCCCCGCAGACACCAACCCTGATGCTATAAAGTCATATTTTTGGAGAAAAAAATCAAGGAGAAAGAATTATCGAGTTTCATGAGACGAAGCTGCCGCCACCTCCTGTTCTTCATAGGGAGGCGAGATCTAGAGTCCGTTTGGGGCTTCGAAGAGGGGGATCTTCGATCTTCGTCATCACCAACCCTTCTCCATCGCCAATTCCATGATGCTCCCCACCGGGAGTGAGTAATTCCTTCGTTGGCTCACTGGTCGGTGAGGAGTTGGATGAGATTCATCATGTAATCGAGTTAGTTTTGATAGGGCTTGATCCCTAGTATCCATTATGTTCTGAGATTGATGTTGCTATGACTTTGCCATGCTTAATGCTTGTCACTTTGGGCCCGGGTGCCATGATTTCAGATCTGAACTATTTATGTTATCACCATTATATCTATGTTCTAGATCCAATCTTGAAAGTTATAGTCACCTACTACGTGTTATGATCCGGCAACCCCGGAGTGACAATAGTCGGGACACTTCCGGGTGATGACTGTAGTTTGAGGAGTTCATGTATTCACTATGTGTTAATGCTTTGTTCCGTTTCTCTATTAAAAGGAGGCCTTAATATCCCTTAGTTTCCAATAGGACCCCGCTGCCACGGGACGGTAGGACAAAAGATGTCATGCAAGTTCTTTCCATAAGCACATATGACTATTTACGGAATACATGCCTACATTATATTTATGAACTAGAGCTAGTGCTGTATCACCCTAGGTTATGACTGTTATATGATGAATATCATCCAACGAATTCACCGATCCAATGCCTACGAATTTCTCTCATATTGTTCTTGCTAAGTTACTACTGCTGCTGTTACTATTGCACTTGCCACAAAATCATTGCTATTACTGTTACCGTTACTATTGCTGTTGCTACTACTATCAAAACTATCATACTACTTTGCTACTGATCGCTTTGCTGTAGAAAATTAATCTCTAGGTGTGGTTGAATTGACAACTCAGCTGCTAATACTTGCAAATATTCTTTGGCTCCCCTTGTGTCGAATAAATAAATTTGGGTTGAATACTCTACCCTAAAAAACTATTGCGATCCCCTATACTTGTGGGTTATCAATGTTCTCCCAGGAGCAATCATTCTCGTGAATGGCATTGAGAAGGCCCAGTTGGCCTCACAGGAGGAACCCGCTACCTCGAGCGCTCCTACTCGAGCCAGCTCGGTCGCTGCGATGGCCTCCCCGGTAGGACTGACCATGGCGGCTGCTCCTCGAAAGTAACCGAAGAATACTTCGTTTGCCTTTGAGATCACCTTTGGCGGGGACGCATCCCGCAACGTCTTTGTGAAGGTGGACTTCTCCGTCGCATATGCCGGGGGCTATCTCGGATCACCTAGAGCATGGGGACATGCCACTTCAAGGAACGACGCGCCGCCAGGAGATCACCAATTGTGGGATATCCAATTACCCATGTCAAGTCAAGATCAGAACTCATTTTTTGTGTCTAAAAAGCTAAGTACTCTACCGGCAATGTACTCAAGTTCTCCCCCGTCAAAAGGAGCGTCATATACCCGCACTTGTATGCCCTGTGTGTAGTCACTGGGTCGGAAAAAAGGGGCACAAGCACCCCAGTGCTCTCGCGGTTAAGTTGTTTCTTCCCATATCCCTTTGATATGATTAGTCCCGACCGTAAAATGGGGGCTTCCTAGAAAATTTCACCACGTGACCAGCTCTATCATCTCGAGAAGCAAAACCTACAAACTGCATTTCCGGCCCGCTCCAACATATATGCGTTGCATTGTTCTTGTCATTGGTGGCAGTTACTCTGGCTACGTGGGATCACGCTGATTATGCTAATAGGTTTCCGGAAGAACAGCGTATGCACGCACTTAGTGAAAGACATATATGATTCCAGTGAATAATCCTTTAAACTCTTACAAACTAAGACAAGCGTACATGACAAAATCTACCATATTACTATGCAGGTCTGCTACAGAATTTGCTTCTGGAGCCAACAAAAGCTCCGCCCACCGCAAAGTCTGCATCCCAGCTGAAGATGCAGGGTTTACTCCAGCCAAGCTCAAAGGCCGCCGTATTCCCCGCTCTTGCCCTCCCGCACCACTGTGGATATGTGGCTCGCCATGTCCCTCAGCAACCGTGCCATTCCTCGGGTGCCAGGTCCTCCATGATGGCGTCCACGGAGAAGAAGGGGTCTCAGTGATGAAATGAGGAGAGGTTGCGCGAGGCCACCGCCACGGCAGCCCGGGCCTTCTCCTCCTCTAGATTCTCGTGCACCTCCTCGTGAAGATGGGTGAACTCATCGGCAGATGACTGAAGAAACCGATGAGGTCCGCCACCCAATGCTCATTGAAGCCAACATCATGGTGTGTCGCAGTGGAACATGATCACCTATGGGGCCATCGGCCCCTTTGTGGTTTGGCGGGGGGAGTGATCACGTTGCATAAAGAGCGAAGGCCATGGGATAGCATGGCAGAGGTGATGCTGGTGGTTTTTACCAAGGTTTGGGCCGCTGAGAAGCGTATAACCCTACTCCTGCTTTGGTGGATTGATGGAGGGACCATGAGGAATGCGCGGCGCTCAAGCCCGGCAAGGTCACCTTCGGGAGAGCAGCTACGCGCGTATGAGTACACGAGGGACCAAATCCTTTCTAAGGTTGCCATGGCCCTCCTTTTATAGGTTAAGGTGTTACCACAATGGCAAAACGGTCATTATCTAGTGATTAGATAGCTAACAGTGCTATCATACCTAACTCTGGCAGTTAGGACAAAGTGCATTAAATGCACTGCTAGGTGTCACATTGTGGATGTAGCCCGACAGGCATGCCACGCCGCTTAGTCACCTTCCACCTGTCTGCTTGACACGCCTCTGGACGGGTGTCATATAGAGATGAACTTCCTTCTAAATGGCTGCCACGTGCCAAATGACAGCCACTTAGCTATTTGGGGGTTTGACACCGCACTGATGGATGACTTGTGTTGCGATGCGGTGGAGCGGTGGAGTCTTGGCGGGGATGTAGGCCGCCAGCGGCCCCGGAAGCCTGCTGGGGAAATCTTGGGACTTGTCTTCAGGGTGGCCTCGACCTGACCAGGCTCGCCTGCCTGTTAAGGGAGGCTTTCCCTTAGTGATATCTTGTTCTCTTGGCTTGTCTTGATCTTCTTGATCCGCCCCTTGATTCCTCAAAGGGCTATCTCTCTGGCTCAGAAGCTCGTCTTGGAAACTTGGTGTTGTAGCTTCCTTGCTGCCGTGCCTGTGTACAGTTCGGGCATCAGACGCGAAGGTTTGTTGCACTGACAGGAGCCCCCGGTCCTGGTCCAAACATGCTGCCGAACATCGTTGGGGTAGGCCCTATCAGGTACACAGGCAGGACACTTGTGACGATATTCCCTTCTTTCTTGACATTTCCCTTGCTTCTTCATTAACCTATGCTCGGGTCAGTTTTCGATTTTTTCGTGCATCGTGCAAGATGTCGTGGGGGAGGATTATGCCATGACCTGGGGGTCGCCCACGTCCCATGTTCACGCGGCAGTAACTGCCATTCCCCTAACTCCCCTGCCCCTGCCGTTTCTACCATGTATGCTACATGCATTGCGCAGGGTTGGTGCCGGACACAGAGGGCACGGGAATGAGTGAAGTCTATGCGAGGGGAATGGGTCCTTCGGACATGCTTTATTCAGATCTGTGAAGTACATGCAAAGCCTCCATTTCCCATTCGCCTTGCGCACCACCACCGGGTTCGCCAACCATGTCGGGTGCAACGCTCCTCTGACCAAACCAACTGCTTCCAGTTTCTTGATCTCTTCGGCAATGAAATGTTGCCATTCTAAAGCTTGCTTCCTGATTTTCTGCTTGACAGGTCGGGCATGATTGCAGACAACTAGGTGGTGCTTGATTACCTCCTTGGGAACACCGGGGATGTCAGAATGTTGCCAAGCAAACACATCTACATTTGCCTGCAGGAAGGCAACGAGCGCGCTTTCCTATTTGTCATCGAGGGTGGAGCTGATGGTGAACGTACCATCAGCGCCATCCAGCCCTGCCGAGACCTTCTTCATAGCAGGTGAGGCAACCTTGGGCTTCTTGCTAGCGGAGCTTTCCGGCAAATCATCGACGGGTGTAGCACACTCCTAAGAGGTGCACTTCCCGGATTCCTTGCCGGTATCTTTGCTAGCTTTCTTCCCTTTCTTGTTTCCCTTGGCGGGGGCCGCATCTTCCGCGGCCTCGGCAGCGACTGTGTCTCGGTACATCATGTCTATGCATATGATTGCGTCCTTCTTGTCAGACGGAATGGAAATGATGCCCATCGGCCCTGGCATCTTCAGTGTGTTGTAGGCATAGTGGGATGCCGCCATGAATTTTGCCAGGGCTGGACGACCAAGGATCCTATTGTACGGCAGGGGGAGATCGACCACATCGAACACAACTTTCTCAGTCCGGTAGTTCAATTATCCTCCGAACGTTACCGGCAGTGTGATCTTTCCCTTAGGACGACTCCTGCCGGGGTTGATCCCTTGAAAAGTGCCGGTAACCTTGAGCTCTTCATCTGATATTTGCAGCTTGCTGAGTACCTTGGGGGAAATCAGATTCAACCCAGCCCCCCTGTCAACCAACATCTTCGTGACCTTGAGGTTGCGGATTGTCGGTGAAACCAACAACGGCAAGCACCCTACCGTGGTGGTGCGGTCAGGGTGATCCTCTTCGTCGAAGATGACGGGCGTGCGGGACCATTTGAGCGGTTTACGGGAGTCTGCCGTTGTCTCTACGGCTTTGACCTCATGCGCCCACTGTTTAAGCTGGCGGTGAGAGGAGTGCAAAGATGCACCTCCATCAATGCACAGGGCCTCAATGGCTTTCTAGAACTCTTGTTCGCTAGTTTCCTCTTCATCCCCTTCATCACTTTCATCATCGCCTTCTTTCTTCTCACGGCCTCTCGCAGGCTTCTCCGGATGCTGGGGAACCTTGCCGTGGTGGCCTCCTCTGCCGCCTTGGCCTTTCCTGCTAACACCTTCTTGGTCTATTTCCTTGTCACTCTTCTTGTACTCAGCTTTCTGCTTCTTGACAAGTTGCTCAACTTGGTGACACTCTTGGAGATAATTGCCCTTGATCCGGTGGATCTTGCAGCATGCCCCATCAGCTTTCCCAGCCTTTTCGGGTGCCGCAGCCTCCTGGCAATCAGTGCACATGGCAACTTCCTTGCCGGGGGCTTCGGTCTTCGCCTTCTTGCCGGTACTACGAGTGCCAGAGCCCTCAACAGCCAACACCGCCTTTTCCTTGTGCTTCTTATTCTTCCTCTTCGGGTCAGCGACATCGTCGTCGTCCTCGGAGTCGACCTCGACACCATCCTCCTCTCCGGGGAGACGCCTCCCTTCCTCTGTGCGGGCACACTTATCTGCTAATGTGTACAGTTCATTCACAGTCTTGGGCAACCGGACGTTCATCTTCGAATGTATGCTCCTGTTGCGCATGTTGGACTGGAACGCGGCAATCACAGCTGCCGGATGGATGTCTGGAATGTTCCTGTGCACGCGGCTAAACCTCTGCATGTATTTCCGCAAGCTTTCCCCTTCCTTTTGTGGGAGGAGCTGCAGATCGTTGGGCCGTCCTGGTTCTTGATGGCCGCCCGTGAAGGCGCCAACAAACTCATTGCATAGGTCATCCCATGATGAGATGGAATTCTCCGGTAGGTGCATCAGCCATGACCTCATGTTTGGTTTGAGTGCCAAAGGGAATTAGGTGGCGAACACCTTTTCATCTCTTCCTTTGGCAGCTTGAACAGCGATGGTGTAGATGCTCAGGAACTCTACCGGGTTCAGTCTTCCATCATACTTCTCTGGTATCTTGAGCTTGAAAACACGGGCATATGGCCAATGGACTTGCGGCAGCTCGCGAGTGAAGGCAGGGCACCCAACCTCGAAAGGCAAGTATCCGCCTTCACTTGGCACGGGTTCGTCGATGTCTGGGCCATTACGCCTGTTAGATTGGCGACGGGTTTCGCGGCGTCGCTCTATGGTGACGCGTGCATCCTTCCTCCGCCAATCTTCCAGGACCTGCCATTGATCTTGACGGGCCTGTGGTTCCGGTTGCAGCCTCTGCGCTGGCTGTCGTGGAGGGGATTGCACCGTTGGAGGGGCCCGCTATGAACCTCCCACTTCAGCAAAACCGATCAAACTCTGAATGGTGACTCTCCACTCATCCATTTGATAGGCCACCGACGGGAATCTCAGCAGGAGTTGGGCGCGCGCCATGGCTTCTAAAGCAGTGCTTGGCATAGATGACGACACACACCACGACGTCGCTCGGCTCCGGTCAGTACCAGTGGCGGCGGCACCGTGCTCTCGTCACCGCGAGCCCGGTATGATGACTACTTGATAGTTTAGTGCACCATGCTTTACGGCTTAGAACCGGGACTTCAAAAACATTTTGAACGACATGGAGCATATGAGATGTTCCAAGAGCTGAAATCGGTATTTCAGACTCATGCCCGTGTCGAGAGGTATGAGACCTCTGACAAGTACTTCACCTACAAGATGGAGGAGAATAGCTCAACCAGTGAGCATGTGCTCAGAATATCTGAGTACTACAGTTGCTTGAATCAAGTGGGAGTTAATCTTCCAGATAAGATAGTAATTGACAGAATTCTCTAGTCACTATCACCAAGTTACTAGAACTTCGTGATGAACTATAATATGCAAGGGATGACAAAAACGATTCCCGAGCTCTTTGTGATGCTGAAATCAACGAAGGTAGAAATCAAGAAAGAGCATCAAGTGTTGATGGTTAACAAGACCACTAGTTTCAAGAAAAGGGCAAAGGGAAGAAAGGGAACTTCAAGAAGAATAACAAGAAAGTTGCTACTCCCGGGAAGAAGCCCAAGTCTGGACCTAAGCCTGAAACTGAGTGCTTCTACTGCAAAGGGACTGGTCACTGGAAGCGGAACTGCCCCAAATACTTGGCGGATAAGAAGGATGGCAAAGTGAACAAAGGTATATTTGATATACATGTTATTGATGTGTATTTTACTAGTGTTCATAGTAGCCCCTGGGTATTTGATACTGGTTCAGTTGCTAACATTAGTAACTCAAAACAGGAGTTGCAAAATGAACAGAGACTAGTTAATGACGAGGTGATGATGTGTGTTGGAAGTGATTCCAAGGTTGATAAGATCACCATCGCACACTCCCTCTACTTTCGGGATTAGTGTTGAACCTAAATAAATGTTATTTGGTGTTTGCGTTGAGCATGAATATGATTGGATCATGTTTATTGCGATACGGTTATTCATTTAAGTCAGAGAATAATTGTTGTTCTGTTTACATGAATAAAACCTTCTTTGGTCATACACTCAATATAAATGGTTTATTGCATCTCGATCGTGGTGATACACATATTCATAATATCGATTCCAAAAGATGCAAAGTTGATAATGATAGTGCAACATATTTGTGGCACTGCCGTTTAGGTCATATTGGTGTAAAGCGCATGAAGAAACTCCATGCTGATGGGCTTTTGGAATCACTTGATACTTGCGAACCATGCCTCATGGGCAAGATGACTAAAACTCCGTTCTCTGGATCAATGGAGCGAGCAACTGACTTATTGGAAATAATACATACTGATGTATGCGGTCCGATGTGTGTTGAAGCTCGCAGCGATTATCATTATTTTCTGACCTTCATAGATGATTTGAGCAGATATGGGTATATCTACTTAATGAAACATAAGTCTTAAACATTTGAAAAGTTCAAAGAATTTCATAGTGAAGTGGAAAATCATCGTAACAAGAAAATAAAATTTCTGCGATCTGATCGTGGAGGTGAATATTTGAGTTATGATTTTGGTCTTCATTTGAAACAATGTGGAATAGTTTCACAACTTATGCCACCTGGAACACCACAGCGTAATGGTGTGTTCGAACGTCGTAACCGTACTTTATTAGATATGGTGCGATCTATGATGTCTCTTACCGATTTACCACTATCGTTTTGGGGTTATGCATTAGAGACAGCTGCATTCACGTTAAATAGGGCACCATCTAAATCCGTTGAGATGACACCATATGAACTGTGGTTTGGCAAGAAACCTAAGCTGTCGTTTCTTAAAGTTTGGGGTTGCGATGCTTATGTTGCCTGATAAGCTCGAACACAAATCGGAGAAGTGCGTCTTCATAGGATACCCAAAAGAAACTATTGGGTACACCTTCTATCACAGATCCGAAGGCAAGATTTTTGTTGCTAAGAATGGATCCTTTCAAGAGAAGGAGTTTCTCTCGAAAGAAGTGAGTGGGAGGAAAGTACAACTTGATGAGGTAATTGTACCTTCTCCCGAATTGGAAAGTAGTTTATCATAGAAATCAGTTCTAGTGATTCCTACACCAATTAGTGAGGAAACTAATGATGATGATCATGAAACTTCAGATCAAGTTACTACAGAACCTCGTAGGTCAACCAGAGTATGTTCCGCACCAGAGTGGTACGGTAATCCTGATCTGGAAATCATGTTACTAGACCATGACGAACCTACGAACTATGAGGAAGCGATGATGAGCCCAGATTCCGATAAATCGCTTGAGACCATGAAATCTGAGATAGGATCCATGTATGAGAACAAAAATTATGGACTTTGACTAACTTGCCCGATGATCGGCGAGCCATTTAAAAAAAATGGATCTTCAAGAGGAAGATAGACGCTGATAGTAGTGTTACTATCTACAAAGCTCGAATTGTCGCAAAAGCTTTTTGACAAGTTCAAGGTGTTGACTACGATGAGATTTTCTCACTCGTATCGATGCTTAAAGTCTGTACGAATCATGTTAGCAATTTCCGCATTTTATGAAATCTGGCAAATGGATGTCAAAACTACATTCCTTAATGGAATTTTTAAAGAAGAAGTTGTATATGATGCAACCAGAAGGTTTTGTCAATCCTAAAGGTGCTAACAAAATGTGCAAGCTCCAGCGATCCATCTATGGACTGGTGCAAGCATCTCGGAGTTGGAATATACGCTTTGCTGAAGTGATCAAAGCATATTGTTTTATACAGACTTACAGTGAAGCCTGTATATACAAGAAAGTGAGTGGGAGCTCTGTAGCATTTCTGATATTATATGTGGATGACATATTGTTGATTGGAAATGATATAGAATTTTTGGATAGCATAAAAGGATACTTGAATAAGAATTTTTAAATAAAAAGGACCACGGTGAAGCTGCTTAAGTATTGAGCATCAAGATCTATAGGGATAGATCAAGACGCTTAATAGGACTTTCACAAAGCACATACCTTGACAAGATTTTGAAGAAGTTCAAAATGGATCAGTCAAAGAAGGAGTTCTTGCCTATGTTACAAGGTGTAAAATTGAGTAAGACTAAAAACCCGACCCCGGCAGAAGATAGAAAGAGAATGAAAGTCATTCCCTATGCCTCAGTCATAGGTTCTATAAAGTATGCCATGCTATGTACCAGACCAGTTGTGTGCCTTGCTATGAGTTTAGCAAGGAGGTACGATAGTGATCCAGGGATAGATCACTGGATAACGGTCAAAGTTATCCTTAGTTACCTAAGAGGACTAAGGAAATATTTCTCGGTTATGGAGGTGATAAAAGAGTTCGTTGTAAAAGGTTACGTCGATGCAAGCTTTTACACCGATCCAGATGACTCATAGTCTCAATCTAGATACATATTGAAAGTGGGAGCAATTAGCTAGAGTAGCTCCGTGCAGAGCATTGTAGACATAGAAATTTGCAAAATACATACGGATCTGAATGTGGCAGGCCCGTTGACTAAACTTCTCTCACAAGCAAAACTTGATCACACCTTAGTACTCTTTGGGTGTTAATCACATGGCGATGTGAACTAGATTATTAACTCTAGTAAACCTTTTGAATGTTGGTCACATAAGCGATGTGAACTATGGGTGTTAATCACATGGTGATGTGAACTATTGGTGTTAAATCACATGGCGATGTGAACTAGATTATTGACTCTAGTGCAAGTGGGAGACTGAAGGAAATATGCCCTAGAGGCAATAATAAAGTTATTATTTTATTTTCTTATGTCATGATAAATGTTTATTATTCATGCTAGAATTGTATTAACCGGAAACTTGATACATGTGTGAATACATAGACAAAACAAAGTGTCCCTAGTATGCCTCTACTTGACTAGCTCGTTAATCAAAGATGGTTAAGTTTCCTGACCATAGACATGTGTTGTCATTTGATGAACGGGATCACATCATTAGGAGAATGATGTGATGGACATGACCCATCCGTTAGCTTAGCATAATGATCGTTAAGTTTATTGCTATTGCTTTCTTCATGACTTATACATGTTCCTCTGACTATGAGATTATGCAACTCCCGAATACCGGAGGAACACCTTGTGTGCTATCAAACGTCACAACATAACTGGGTGATTATAAAGATGCTCTACAGGTGTCTCCGATGGTGTTTGTTGGGTTGGCATAGATCGAGATTAGGATTTGTCACTCCGTGTATCGGAGAGGTATCTTTGGGCCCTCTCGGTAATGCACATCACTATAAGCCTTGCAAGCAATGTGACTAATGAGTTAGTTTCGGGATGATGCATTACGGAACGAGTAAAGAGACTTGCCGGTAACGAGATTGAACTAGGTATGAGGATACCGACGATCGAATCTCGGGCAAGTAACATACCGATGACAAAGCGAACAACGTATGTTGTTATGCGGTGTGACCGATAAAGATCTTCGTAGAATATGTCGGAGCCAATATGAGCATCCAGGTTCCGCTATTGGTTATTGACCGGAGATGTGTCTCGGTCATGTCTACATAGTTCTCGAACCCGTAGGGTCCGCACGCTTAACGTTCGATGACGATTTGTATTATGAGTTATATGATTTGATAACCGAAGATAGTTAGGAGTCCCGGATGAGATCACGGACATGACGAGGAGTCTCGAAATGGTCGAGAGGTAAAGATCGATATATTGGAAAGCTATATTCGGACATCGGAAAGGTTCCGAGTGATTCGGGTATTTTTCGGAGTACCGGAGAGTTACGGGAATTCGTATTGGGCCTTAATGGGCCATACGGGAAAGGAGAGAAAGGCCTCAAGGGTGGCTGCGCCCCTTCCCCATGGACTGGTCCGAATTGGACTAGGGAAAGGGGGCGCCCCCTTCCTCCCTTCTCCTTCTCCCTTCCCCTTTTCCTATTCCATGTGGGAGGTGGAATCCTACTAGGACTAGGGAGTCCTAGTAGGACTCCACACCTTGGGCGCGCCCTATGAGGGCCGGCCTCCTCCTCCCTCCATCCTTTATATACGTGGCCAGGTGGCACCCCACAGACACACAAGTTAATTGTTTTTAGCCGTGTGCGGTGCCCCCCTCCACAGATTTCCACCTCGGTCATATTTTCGGAGAGCTTAGGCGAAGCCCTGCCGGAATCACTTCACCATCACCGTCACCACACCGTCATGCTGACGAAACTCTCCCTCGGCCTCAGCTGGATCAAGAGTACAAGGGACATCACCGAGCTGAACGTGTGCAGAACACGGAGGTGCCGTACGTTCGGTGCTAGGATCGTGAAGACGTACGACTACATCAACTGCGTTGATAAACGCTTCCGCTTTCGGTCTACGAGGGTATGTGGACACACTCTCTCGCTCGTTGCTATGCTTCTCCTAGATAGATCTTGCGTGATCGTAGAATTTTTTTTGAATTACTATGTTGCCCAACAATAGCATCAAAGCTCCCCTCCACGCTTCTTTTCTAAGTGACGAGAGGCGAACGGCACGGCCCAGGAGTTACTACGCGGCCTCCTACCCACCCACTTTCCCAAGCGTCGTTGAGTGACAACCAAGGAGCCGTACGATTTTTATGATGTTTGTACCAGAATCTCCATCAATATCTTCAACAGCACCATCTCCTCACAAACCCTAGTTCATCTCTTGTGTTCAATCTTTGTACCAGGACCTTAGATTGGTGCTTGTGGGTGACTAGTAGTGTTGATTACATCTTGTAGTTGATTACTATATGGTTTATTTGGTGGAAGATTGTATGTTCAGATCCATTATGCTATTTAATACCCCTCTGATCTTGAGCATGTTTATCATTTGTGAGTAGTTACTTTTGTTCTTGAGGTCGCGGGAGAAATCTTGTTGCAAGTAATCATGTGAACTTGATATGTGTTCGATATTTTGATGGTATGTATGCTGTGATTCCCTTAGTGGTGTCACGTGAACGTCGACTACATGGCACTTCACCTTATTAGGGCCTAAGGGAATGCATTTTGGAGTAGTTATTAGATGATGGGTTGCGAGAGTGATAGAAGCTTAAACCCTAGTTTATGCGCTACTTCGTAAGGGATTGATTTGGATCCAAAAGTTTAATGCTATGGTTAGATTTTATCTTAATACTTTTCTCGTAGTTGCGGATGCTTGTGAGAGGGTTAATCATAAGTAGGAGGTTTGTTCAAGTAATAACAGCACCTAACCACCGGTCCACCTACATATCAAATTATCAAAGTAGCGAACACAAATCAAACCAACATGATGAAAGTGACTAGATGAAATTCCCGTGTACCCTCAAGAACGTTTTGCTTATCGTAAGAGACTGTTTTGGCCTGTCCTTTGCCTCAAAAGGATTGGGATACCTTGCTGCACTTTTGTTACCTTTATCGTTACTTGCTCATTACAAATTATCTTTCTATCAAACTACTCGTTACTTATAATTTCAGTGCTTGCAGAGAATACCTTACTGAAAACCACTTGTCATTTCCTTCTGCTCCTCGTTGGGTTTGACACTCTTACTTATCAAAAGGACTATGATTGATAACCTATACTTGTGGGTCATCAAGGCTCTTTTCTAGCACCGTTGCCAGGGAGTGAAGCGCTCTTGGTAAGTGGAAATTGGTAAGGAAAAATTATTACTATATGCTGAAATTTATTGTCACTTGTTACTATGGAGAACAATCCTTTGAGGGGTTTGTTCGGGGTATCTTCACCTCGACCAGAATCACAATTAGTTGCCCCTCAACCTACTGCACCTACTAAAAATATTTTTTATGAAATTCCTTCGGGTATGATAGAACAACTGCTAGCTAATCCTAATGCAGGAGACGGAACTGAACATCCTGATATGCACTTGATATATGTGGATGAAATTTGTGGATTATTTAAGCTTGCAGGTTTACCCAAAGATGAAGCTAAGAAGAAGGTTTTCCCTTTATCTTTGAAGGGAAAAGCATTGGCATGGTATAGGCTATGCGATGATATTGGATCTTGGAATTGGAATCGTTTGAAATTGGAATTTCACCAAAAAAATTATCCTATGCATCTAGTTCATCATGATCGAAATTATATATATATAATTTTTGGCCTCGTGAAGGAGAAAGTATCGCTCTAGCTTGGGGCAGGCTTAAGTCAATGTTATATTCTTGCCCCAATCATGAGCTCTCAAGAGAAATTATCGTTCAGAATTTTTATGCTTGGCTTTCTCGTGATGATCAATCCATGCTCGATACTTCTTGTACTGGTTCTTTTATGAATAAGATTGTTATATGCAGGTGGGATCTTTTAGAAAGAATCAAACGCAACTCTGAAGATTGGGAACTCGATGAAGGCAAAGATTCAGGTATTAAGCTTAAGTTTGATTGTGTTAAATCTTTTCTGAATACCGATGCTTTTCAAAAGTTTAGCACTGAATATGGACTTGACTCTGAGAAGTAGCCACTTTTTTGAATCATTTGCTACTCATGTTGATCTCCCTAAAGAGAAGTGGTTTAAATATCCCCCACCTATTAAAGAAGAAATTAAAGAACCGATTGTGGTTACAGATGAAACTATCATTTATAATGTTGACCCCGTTATTCCTACTGCTTACATCGAAAAACCACCTTTCCCCGTTAGGATAAAGGAACATGCTAATGTCTCAACCATGGTCAATAAAAGCTATATTAGAGCACCCAAACCTGCTGAACAAATCAAGGTATAACCTAGTGTTGCTATGGTTAAAGCTCTCTTGGAAGAAAATATTGATGGGCATGTTATTTACTTTTGTGATGAAGCTGCTAGAATTTCTAAACCTGATGAAAAGGATAAGCATAGACCTGTTGTTGGCATGCCTGTTGTCTCTGTCATAATAAGAGATCACTGTTATCATGGTTTATGTGACTTAGGTGCTAGCGTGAGTGCTATTCGCTTTACCTTATATCAAGAAATTACGAATGACATAGCACCCACTGAAATAGAAGACATAGATGTTACTATAAAACTTGCTAATAGAGACACCATCACACCACTAGGGATTGTTAGAGATGTTGAAGTCTTGTGTGGGAAAATAAAATATCCTACTGATTTTCTTTTTCTTTGTTGCCCCCAAGATGAATTTTGTCCCATTATCTTTGGTAGACCTTTCTTGAACACCGTTAATGCTAAAATAGGTTGTGAGAAACAAACCGTCGGTGTTAGTTTTGGTGATGAGTCTCATGAGTTTAATTTTTCAAAGTTCAATAGGAAACATCATAAGAAAGAATTGCCTAGTAAGGATGAAATAATTGGTCTTGCTTCTATTGCCATGCCTCCTACTGATCCACTAGGACAATATTTGCTAGACCATGAAAATGATATGCATATGCATGAAAGGAATGAGATAGATAAAAAATTCTTTGAACAACGATCTCTGCTTAAACACAATTTGCCTATTGAAACTCTAGGAGGTCCTCCTCCACCTAAGGGTAATCCTATGTTTGAATTAAAACAATTGCCAGACACTTTGAAATATGCTTATCTTGATGAGAAAAAGATATATCCTGTTATTATTAGTCCTAACCTTTCAGAACATGAAGAAGAAAGATTATTGAAAATTCTGAAGAAGCACCGAGCTGCTATTGGATATACTCTTGATGATCTTAAGGGCATTAGTCCCAATCTTTGTCAGTAGAAGATTAATATGAAACCTAATGCTAAACCCGTTGTTGATCACCAAAGACGTTTAAATCCTAAAATGAAAGAAGTGGTAGGAGCTGAAATACTGAAGCTTCTGGAAGCAGGTATAATCTATCCCATAGCTGATAGTAGATGGGTAAGTCATGTTCATTATGTCCCTAAGAAAGGAGGTATTACTGTTGTTCCTAATGATAAAAATGAACTTATTCCATAAAGAATTGTCACTTGTTATAGAATGATAATTGATTTTAGAAAATTAAATAAAGCAACTGGAAAAGAACATTACCCGCTGCCTTTTATTGATCAAATGCTAGAAAGATTATCTAAGCACACACACTTTTGTTTTCTTGATGGATATTCTGGTTTTTCTCAAATACCTGTTTCACAACCTGATCAAGAGAAAACCACCTTTACTTGTCCTTTTGGAACTTATGCTTATAGACGTATGCCTTTTGATTTATGCAATGCACCTGCTACCTTTCAAAGATGTATGACTGCTATATTCTCTGATTTTTGTGAAAAGATTGTTGAGGTTTTCATGGATGATTTTTTCGTTTACGGAACTTCTTTTGATGATTGGGACTAATGCCCTTAAGAGCATCCTTTCAAGAACTTGATAGCTGACTGAGCAGTCACCTTTCTCACGGCATCTACTTCGGGCCACTTTGTAAACTTGTCGATTGCAACGAACAAGAATTCAAAGCCCCCAGCTGCTCGGGGGAAAGGGCCGAGGATATCGAGCCCACAGACCGAAAACGGCCATGAGAAAGGGATTGTCTGGAGTGCTTGGGCAGGCAGATGGATATTTTTGTAATGGAACTGACAGGCTTCACACTTGGTGACGAGATCAACCACATCTTGGAGGGCTGTGGGCCAATAGAATCCTTGTCGGAATGCTTTCCCAGCCAAAGCCCTTGATCCAATGTGGGAGCCACACATGCCTTTGTGTATCTCTGCTAGCAGTTCCTTTCCTCCTTCCCAGCAAATGCACTTCAATTTCACACCATTGGGCCTTCTTCTGTATAGTGTGTCATCGACAAACTGATACATACTGGCCCTCTAGGCTACTCTTTCAGCTTCTTCTTGCTCTTCGGGAAGTTCTCCGGTTTGGAGGAAATGGACTATGTGCCTTACCCAAGTTGGAGCCTAAGGCTCGGCAACGAGGACTAGTGGCACCTCCTCATTCATGGGGGCGCATCCTTTGACTGCGGGGACCAGCGGCCCGGCAGGAGGGTGCACCCCGGCAATCAAAGGGGAGTTGTTGTCGGGGATACGGAGGACTGAGTAAGATGGAGAACAAAAGTCCCTGGTTCCACAGGAAGCTTCTGCGCAGCGCACTTTGATAGGTGATCATCAATGTTGTTTTCCGCACGGGGTACGTGCTCTGCTTGCAACCCGTCAAAGCGCTCCTCCAATCTTCTCACTTCCTCGACGTATGCCTCCATCAATGGGCTTTGGTAATCCATGTTGACTTGTCTCACCACCAGTTGTGAATCTCGTCGAATGATTAGCTTCTTGATTCCCAACTCTGTAGCAATCCTGAGCCCGGCAAGAAGCCCTTCATATTATGTTGTACTGTTGGTCGCCTCCTCCCAGGGAAAGTGCATCTAGACGACGTACCTCAGGTGCTCTCCAGTGGGAGCCACAAGAAGCACGCCAGCCCCTGCACCTTGTAGGGAGAAGGCACCATCAAAATACATGATCCATTCTTGGGGTGCTTCCTTGCCGGGGATAACTGTTTCCTGTACTTCTTCATCAGGGGTTGGTGTCCATTCTGCAATAAACTCTGCCAACGCACTGCTCTGGATTGTTGATGTGCTTTCAAACTTCAGGCCAAAGCTGGATAACTCCAATGCCCACTCCACTATCCTACCGGTGGCCTCTGGGTTTTGAAGTATCCTTTGCAACGGGAAGCGGGTGACAACCGTGATCTCATGGGCTTGGAAGTAGTGGCGCAGTTTCCTTGAGGCCATGACAAGGCCAAAGAAAACTTTTGCATGCCAGAATACCTGGATCTAGCCCCCTGCAACAGGGAGCTGATGAAGTATACTGGGCGCTGCACCACCTTCTTCCTTGCCGTGTCCTTGGGGTTGTTTCCGCTGCCGTGCTCTTCTTCGTTCTGATCCGTATCTGACCTTGCCGGGCCACTCTCTTCCTCTTCCCCGGGGGGGGGGGACACTTGCTGAGGTGGCTGCTTCTTCCACTTCCTGCTGCGCTACTAGGGCCGCACTAACCACTTGATTAGTTGCTGCCAGATATAGCAGAAACGGCTCTTGTGGTTTGGGTGCGACCAAAGTAGGCATAGAAGACAAGTAGGCCTTCAAACCCTGAAGCGCTGCATCTGTTTCCGGGGTCCACTTCATGGGTCCTGCCTTCTTCAAAATCTTGAAGAATGGCAAGGCGTGCTCGGCAGACTTGGAGATGAATCTGCTAAGCGCGGCAACGCATCCTGTCAAATGCCTCACATCCTTAACTCTCTTGGGTGCCTTTATCTGCTCAATAGCCTTGATCTTATCAGGGTTGGCCTCTATCCCATGGTGGGACACAAAGAAACCAAGTAGCTTGCCAGAGGGAACGCCAAAACACGCACTTCTCCAGATTCAGTTTCAAGTTGATCTTGCGCAGATTAGCACATGTCTCTTCTAAATCCTGTATGGGGTTGATCTGTCTTTGGTCTTGACCACAATATCGTCCATATAGGCTTCAATGTTCCTGTGCAACTGTGGTTCAAAGCCAATCTGGACTGCTCTTGCAAAAGTGGACCCGGCACTCTTCAAATCGAAAGGCATGCGCACAAAGCAGTACGTGCCGCATGGGGTGATGAATGAGGTCTTTTCTTCGTCTTCCTTGGACATAAAAATTTGATGGTATCCAGAGTATGCATCTAGAAAAGAGAGCAACTCACATCCTGAAGTAGAATCCACGATCTGGTCGATGCGTGGCAAGGGAAATGGGTCCTTTGGCATGCCTTGTTCAGATCCGTGAAATCTATGCAAAGCCTCCATTTTCCATTAGCCTTGCGCACAACCACTGGGTTTGCTAACCATGTTGGATGCAGTACTCCTCTGACCAATCCAGCTGCTTCAAGTATGTTGATTTCCTTGGCAATAAACTGCTGCCGCTCCAAGGCCTGCCTCCGAACCTTCTGCTTGACGGGCCGGGCATGTGGGCAGACAACAAGGTGGTGCTCGATTACCTCCCTGGGAACACTGGGGATATTAGATGGTTGCCAGGTACACACATCGATATTCACCCGCAGGAAGGCAACAAGCGCGCTTTCCTATTTGTCATCAAGGGTGGCGCTGATAGTGAAAGTACCGTCAGTGCCAGCCAGCCCTGTCGTGACCTTTTTCACTTGGGGTGGAGCAGCCTTGGATCCCTTGCTATTGGAACTCTCTGGCATGTCATCAACGGACGCGGCACATTCCACAGAGGTTCGCTTCCCGGATTCCTGCCAGTGCCTCTGCTATGCTTTTCCTTGGCGGGAACTATGGCTTCCGCGACCTCTGCCGCGATCGCGTCCTGGTACATCTTATCCACGCAAATAATTGCGTCTTTTTTGTCCGACGGAACGGAAATGACGCCCATCGGCCCTGGCATCTTCAAGGTGTTGTAGGGATAGTGGGAGGCTGCCATGAATTTGGCCAGGGCCGGGCGCCCAAGGATCTCGTTGTACGGCAGGGGGAGGTCAACCACATCGAACACAACTTTCTTAGTCCTGTAGTTCAACTCTCCTCCAAATGTCACTGGCAACGTAACCTTTCCCTTAGGATGGCTCCTGCCGGGATTGACTCCTTGAAACGTGCCTGTGGCCTTAAGTTCTTCCTCTGCTATCTGGAGTTTGCTGATAACCTTTGGGGAAATCAGATTCAACCCGGCCCCGCCGTCAACCAGCATCTTTGTGACCTTGAGGTTGCGAATTGTTGGTGATACCAACAACGGTAAGCACCCTATCGCAGTAATGCGGTCGGGGTGGTCATCTTCATCAAAGATGATGGGCGTGCGTGACCACTTGAGCGGCTTCCGAGAATCTGCCGCTGGCTCCACGGCATTGACTTCATGCGCCCACTGTTTAAGTTTGCGGTGAGAGGAGTGCAAAGATGCACCCTCGTTAATGCACGGGGTGTCAGTGGCTTTCTGGAACTCCTGCTCACTGGTTTCCTCTTCATTCCCTCCATCACTCTCATTATTGCAATCCTCCTTCTCTCGGCCCTTGGTGGGTTTCCCTTGGTTCCGAGGAGCCTTGCCGGGGCGATTTGCTTCACCACCCCGGCCCTTCCCGTCGGTGCCATTCTGACCTTTTTCCTTATCACGCTTCTCATACTCAGCCTTCTGTCTCTTGACGAGCTGCTCAACCTGATGACACTCCTGGAGATCATGGCCCTTGGTCCGATGAATCTTACAGTACGGCCCATCACTTTTCCCAGCTTTCTCGGTAGCCGCGGCCTCCCGGGAGTCAGCGCATGTGGTAGCTTCCTTGCCGGGGGCTTCAGCCTTGGCCTTCTTGCCGGTACTAGGCATGCTCAACGGCCATCACCGTCTTATCCTTACGCTTGTTGTTCTTCTTCTTCTTACTGATGGTTTCATCCTCATCTTCTGAGTCGATGTTGACGCAATCTTCCTCTCCAGGAAGTTTCCTCCCCTCCTCCACCCGAGCACATTTGTCCACCAAAGTGTAGAGCTCCTTCACAGTCTTGGGCAACTGAACATTCATCTTGGAACCTATCCTGCGGTTGCGCATGTTGGATTGGAAGGCAGCTATCACGGCAGCTGGGTGGATATCTGGGATATTTCTGTGGACTCAACTGAATCTCTGCAAGTACTTCCGTAGAGTTTCTCCTTCTTTCTGCTTGAGAAGCTGCAAGTCGCAGGGCCGCCCTGGTTCTTGATGGCCGCCCGTGAAGGCACCAATGAACTCGTGGCATAGGTCAGCCTAGGTCAAAATGGAGTTCTCCGGCAGGTGCATCAGCCAAGACCTCACATTTGACTTTAGGGCCAAAGGGAAGTAGTTGGCGAACACAATCTCATCTCTTCCCCCAGCAGCTTGAAGAGCGATGGTGTAGATGCTTAAGAACTCTGCCGGGTTTAGTCTCCCATCATACTTCTCGGGTATCTCTGGCTTGAACGTGCGAGTGGACAGCCAACAGACTTGCCGCAGCTCACGGGTGAAGGCAGCGCACCCAACCTCGAAAGGCAGGCACCCGCTATCTCCGAGCGCGAGCTCGTCGTCATCGGGGCCATCACACCGATTGGACCGGTGGGGGTTGTCGCGGCGCAGCTCTTCGATGACGCGCGAGCCTTCCCTTCACCCGCCCTCCGGGGCATGCTGTCGGCCTTGAAGCGCTCGAGGGTCTGATGAGGCCATCGAGACGTCATCGGGTGCTTGGTTTTGTGGCTCCCGGGCGGCTTGCCATGGTGGGGATTGCACCGTGAGGGTGGCCCCTCCCGCACGACCACTCGCACGAGCCGTTGTTGCCGCCTGGGAAGGCCGTGGCGGTCCGGCCCGCTATGATCCTTCTGCCTCGGCAAAACCAATCAAACTTTGGATGGTGGCTTGCCACTCATCCATCTGGTCTGCCGCTGGTGGAAATCTCAACAGCAGTTGGGCTCGCGCCATGGCCTCTGAGGCAGTTCTTGGCATAGGTGATGACAATGTAGATCGTAGTGTCGCTCGGCTCCTGACGTTGCCGGTGGCGACTGCGCCACGCCCTTGCTGTTGTGAACCAGCAGTTTGGACGGCATGGTGACGCGGTGGAGGCGCCTAAGGGCCAGCGGCTCCGTTGGGCACAGTAGCTGAGTTAGCCCACACCGGGGGTGGCGCATGCCCTGCGGTCGCGCCCAAAGCGGGGGCGGCCGGAGGGTTGCAATTCTCCCTAGAACAAGCATCATCACTGCGGCTGTGCCCATTGGCGAGGAGAAGGGGTTCAGGCGGAATGATCTCTCCATCTGTACCTCGTGGAGCATGGCCATCGGGATGTTGCTGATGCTGTCCTTCCCTGGTACCTCCCGTTCCTGCTTCAGCCATGGGGAAGGTGGTGACAGCGCCGCCCGCGCCGACCACGTCCCCCGCAGCATCCACACCCTTGCGAGCCCCCATATTCCCCACGATGTTGGCGGTCACGGGCGGTGGAACCTTCGAGGTGGACGGGTGATTTGCAGCTCCGGGCTTCCTCTTGGGTGTCATAGTGGATGACGCCGTCGACGACGAAAATGTCGATGAAGATGATGCGCAGCGTACGCTCTCGGTTTCGCGCAAGTGATCCCCCTACATTGCGCGCCAAAGATGTCATGGGAAACCACGACCACCTATGGGGCCATGAGCCCCTTTTGGTTCGGCGGGGGGATGGGCACGTTGCACAAAGAGTGGAGAAGCGTCGCGCAGCACGACAGAGATCACACGGGCAGTCTTTACCCAGGTTCGGGCCACCGTGAGGCGTAAAACCGTACTCCTGCTTTGGTGGATTGATTGTGGATAATGGTGGTGAACGTAGCACACTCGCCTGGCAAGGTCGCTCTGGGGGCGAGAGTGGCTATGCGCGTATGGATATGCGAGGGTCCAACCCTTTCTACCATTGCCACGGGCCTCCTTTTATAGATTAAGGGGTCACCACAGTGGCAAATCAGTCTTTGCGTACTGATTAGATAGCTAATAGTGCTATCATATCTAACTCTGCAGGCTGACAGAGCGCATTAAATGCGCCGCTCAGCGTCACATCAGAGCTCGCCCGGCAGGCCCTGCCGGGCTGTTTTGCCAGCTTCGCGCCTACTCGCTTGACACGTCTCAGGACGGGTGTCATTTGGAGGTGTTTGCTGTAGGAAGTGGCCGCCATGTGTTAAAAAGTAGCCACTTAGTCACCTTGGAGCTCGACACCGCTTTGATTAATGACTTGCATCGCTTGTGAGGTGCAGCTGTGGAGTAGCTTGCCTCCGACAGTCTCGGCAGGCCTGCTAGGACGATCTGGAGCTTGCTTTCGGGGCAAAACCCAACCCTGCCAGGCTCGCCTGCCCGGCAAGGTAGGTCCTTCCCTTAGCGATGCCTTGCTCCTCTGGCTCTCCTTGACCTTCTCGACTTGCACTTGGATCCTTCAAAGGAATTGAACCTCCTTGTTTGGTCTAATCTTGGTCTTGTAATCTTGTCTCTGGCCTATGCACAGTCCGTGCAATGGACCCAGGGTCTGTTGCACCGACAACTTCACTTACCAACAAAAGAAAAAATTCTTTTATGATTGAAGAAATTACTTTTGGGATGACCCACATCTTTATAAAGGAGTAGATGGTATTATTAGACGTTGTGTACCTGAGCATGAACAGGGACAAATCCTACGAAAATGTCACTCCGAAGCTTACGGAGGGCATCATGCGGGAGACAGAACTGCTCACAATGTATTGAAATCTGGTTTTTATTGGCCTACTCTCTTCAAGGATGCCTGTAAGTTTGTTCTATCTTGCGATGAATGTCAAAGAATTGGTAATACTGGTAAGCGTCAGGAAATGCCTATGAATTATTCTCTTGTTGTTGAACCATTTGATGTCTGGGGTTTTGATTACATGGGGCCTTTTCCTTCCTCTAATGGGTATACACATATTTTGGTTGCTATTGATTATGTTACTAAGTGGGTAGAAGCTATTCCAATTAGTAGTGCTGATCACAACACCTCTATTAAAATGCTTAAGGAAGTTATTTTCCCATGGTTTGGAGTCCCTAGATATTTAATGACTGATGGTGGTTCACATTTTATTCATGGTGCTTTCCATAAAATGCTTTCTAAGTATGATGTTAACTATAGAATTGCATCCCCCTATCATCCTCTGTCTAGTGGTCAAGTTGAACTTAGCAATAGAGAAATAAAATTAATTTTACAAAAAACTGTCAATAGGTCCCGAAAGAATTGGTCTAAGAAATTAGACGATGCACTTTGGGCTTACCGAACAACATAAAAAAAATCCCATGGGTATGTCTGCCTACAAAATGGTTTATGGAAAAGCTTTTCATTTGCCTCTTGAGTTAGAACATAAAGCATATTGGGCAATTAAAGAACTCAACGATGATTCCTAACTTGCCGGTGAAAAGAAGTTATTTGATATTAGCTCTCTAGATGAATGGAGAACCCAAGCTTATGAAAATGCCAAGTTATTTAAAGAAAAAGTCAAAAGATGGCATGATAAAAGAATCCAAAAGCGTGAGATCAAAGTTGGAGAATATGTTCTTTTGTACAACTCTCGTTTTAGATTTTTTGCAGGAATGCTTCTCTCTAAATGGGAAGGACCCTATGTTATCGCGGAGGTTTATCGATCTGTAGCTATCAAAATAAATAATGTCGAAGGTACTAACCCGAAGGTTGTCAATGGACAAAGAATAAAACATTATATCTCAGGTACGCCCATTAATGTTGAAAGCAATATTATCCAAACTATGACACCGGAAGAACACATAAAAGAAACCTTCTAGAACACTCCAAAATCGTGAAAAAAGAGGAGGTACGTGATACGGTAAGTAAACGGACTCCAAAAAATCCGCAAAAATATTTTTTGTCAGTTTTGGAATATATTAAAAATTAGGATAATAAGAAACAACCAGGAAGGCAACCCTGGTGGGCACAAGACATCAGGGTGCGCCTAGCTTTCCAGGCACGCCCAGGTGGGTTGTGCCCACCTCGGGTACCTCTGGTGACTTAAAGTGGGAAAATTTCATCCTCAAGAGTAAGCTGAGGAAGAAACACAAACCCAGTACATCATCACCACCTCCTTCTTCATCACCTAAGGAGACTTGAGTATCGGGTATGGACACTCCCCTTGGCTTGTGCCAAGCTTGGGGGAGGTGCCCCGGTATTGTATCACCTCCATTATCTTTTGCCTTTACTTATCTTAGTTCGATCCTTAGTTATCTTTCGATTTGGTTGAATAAAAGTTTAGTTCGATCCTTTCTTTTCAAGTGCTTGACTAGTGATCTATCCCTATAATCGTGTGCAAGATATATAATAAACTTTAGTTTGTGTTTTGTTTTCTTTACTTTCATGTTCAATAAAAAGAAAGGAAATAAATGAAAAAGATCATATGCTAATCTTATGGTAAGTAATGACATCACATAAGGAAGAGTATAAGTAGAAAATTTTATTGGAGATTTACAAACATAGCATTGGTCAATGATGCAATTCATCAAAGAATTAATAAGGGAAGAGAAGATTCACATGCAAATACACTATCTTGGACATCTTTTATGATTGTGAGCCCCCATCAAAATATTATATGCCGAAATTGATAACGTTGGACAAGGAAGACAGTGTAATGATTTATGTTTGTTCATATTCACATAGAAGTTATATTGTCATAGATCCTTTAACATGTGGTGCTTGCCCCCCATCTTATCTAGCCAAAAAGTCCGCACCAAGTAGAGATACTACTTGTGCATCCAAAACCCTTAAACCAAATCTTGTTTTGAGAGTCCACTATACCTACCTATGGATTGAGTAAGATCCTTCAAGTAAGTTGTCATCGGTGCAATAAGGCAATAAAAATTTCTTCTAAATGTGTTAGATCATTTAGTGTAATAGAAAATTGAGCTTTGTACGAACTTGTGATGGCAAAGAATAAAAGCGACAGACTACATAATAAAGGTTGCTATCATAAGGGGCAATATAACATGACGTTCTTTTGCACTAAGAGATTGAGCATACAACCAAAAAGTGCATGGCAACCTCTGCTTCCCTCTGCGAAGGGCCTATCTTTTACTTTTATGTATTTACTTTTATGCAAGAGTCAAAGCATCTCTATATTCCTTTTTATTTTCTCTTTTGGCAAGCACCATGTTGTGAAGAAAGATCTAGGAACATATATCCAGTTGGATATGGGTGGGCATGAGTTATTATTGTTAACATCACCCTTTAGGTGAATACGTTGGGAGGCAAAACTATAGGCCCCTATCTTTCTATGTGTTCGGTTGAAACGTTTGCTCATGTGTATACGGTGAGTGTTAGAAATCATAGAAGACTATATGATGGTTGTGTATGTGGACTTGCCAAAAAGGCTCTGATACGTGACCCTTCCTGAAAAGATGCTAAATTGTAGTTGCAAAGTTGACTAAGAACATAGTTTGTTGATTTTCAATAGAGTTTATCCTGTATACTTCGATGTTGTGATGAATTGTTACTTGTTCATGAGAAGTTTATGATAAAAGTTTTGTGATAAAAGTTCTATAATAAAGTTTGTTGCTGTTATAATAATATACATGATGCTTCTATGTCCGTATTTTGTTTTTATCGACACATCTCTCTCTAAGCATGTGGACATGTTTTTTGATTTCGGTTTTCGCTTGAGGACAAGCGAGGTCTAAGCTTGGGGGAGTTGATACGTCCATTTTGCATCATGTTTTCCTACTGTTACTTATAATGTTTTTATGCATAATAATGCTTTATGGAGTAATTCTAATGCCTTTTCTCTCATATTATGCAAGGTTCACACAAAGAGGGAGAATACCGGCAGCTGGAATTTTGGACCTGAAAAAACTACGTCAGGCCACCTATTCTGCACCACTCCAAATGAGCTGAAACTTCATGGAGATTTTTTATGGAATATATAAGAATTAATGGAGCAAATAACTACAAGAGGGGGCCTACCAGGTGGGCACAACCCACCTGGGCGCGCCTTGGTGGGTTGTGCCCTCCTAGGCCCACCTCCGGTGCTCCTCTTCTGGTATATAAGTCATTTTGACCTAGAAAAAAGAAGGGGAGGACTTTCGGGACGAAGCGCTGCCGTCTCGAGGCGGAACTTGGGCAGGAGCACTTTTGCCCTTCGGCGGAGCGATTCCGCCGGGGGAACTTCCCTCCCGGAGGGGGAAATCATTGTCATCATCATCACCAACAATTCTCCCGTCTTGGGGAGGGCAATCTCCATCAACATCTTCAATACCAGCATCTCCTCTCAAACCCTAGTTCATCTCTTGTGTTCAATCTTTGTACCGGAACCTTAGATTGGTGCTTGTGGGTGACTAGTAGTGTTGATTACATCTTGTAGTTGATTACTATATGGTTTATTTGGTGGAAGATTGTATGTTCAGATCCATTATGCTATTTAATACCCCTCTGATCTTGAGCATGATTATCATTTGTGAGTACTTACTTTTATTCTTGATGTCGCGGGAGAAATCTTGTTGCAAGTAATCATGTGAACTTGATATGTGTTCGATATTTTGATGGTATGTATGTTGTGATTCCCTTAGTGGTGTCATGTAAATGTCGACTACATGGCACTTCACCCTATTAGGGCCTAAGGGAAGGCATTGTGGAGTAGTTATTAGATGATGGGTTGCGAGAGTGACAGAAGCTTAAACCCTAGTTTATGCGCTACTTCGTAAGGGATTGATTTGGATCCAAAAGTTTAATGCTATGGTTAGATTTTATCTTAATACTTTTCTCGTAGTTGCGGATGCTTGCAAGAGGGTTAATCATAAGTAGGAGGTTTGTTCAAGTAAGAACAGAACCTAAGCACCGGTCCACCCACATATCAAATTATCAAAGTAGCGAACACGAATCAAACCAAAATGATGAAAGTGACTAGATGAAATTCCCATGTACCCTCAAGAACGTTTTGCTTATCATAAGAGATCGTTTTGGCCTGTCCTTTGCATCAAAAGGATTGGGCTACCTTGCAGCACTTTTGTTAATGTTATCGTTACTTGCTCGTTACAAATTATCGTGGTATCAAGCTACTCGTTACTTATAATTACAGTGCTTGCAGAGAATACCTTGCTGAAAACCACTTGTCATTTCCTTCTGCTCCTCGTTGGGTTTGACACTACTTATGGAACGGACTACAATTGATCCCCTATACTTGTGGGTCATCAAGGCTCTTTTCTGGCACCGTTGCCGGGGAGTGAAGTGCTCTTGGAAAGTAGAAATCGGTAAGGAAAAATTATTACTACGTGCTGAAATTTATTGTCACTTGTTACTATGGAGAACAATCCTTTGAGGGGTTTGTTCGGGGTATCTTCACCTTGACCGAAACCACAATTAGTTGCCCCTCAACCTACTACACCTACTAAAAATATTGGTTGTGAAATTCCTTCGGGTATGATAGAACAGCTGCTAGCTAATCCTTATGCAGGAGACGGAACTGAACATCCTAATATGCACTTGATATATGTGGATGAAATTTGTGGATTATTTAAGCTTGTAGGTTTACCCGGAGATGAAGCTAAGAAGAAGGTTTTCCCTTTATCTTTGAAGGGAAAAGCATTGGCATGGTATAGGCTATGCGATGATATTGGATCTTTGTCGTGGGAAACCACGGCCACCTATGGGGCCATGAGCCCCTTTTGGTTCGGCGGGGGATGGGCATGTTGCACAAAGAGCGGAGAAGCATCACACAGCGTGGCAGAGATCACACGGGCAGTTTTTACCCAGGTTTGGGCTGCCGTGAGGCATAAAACCCTACTCCTGCGTTGGTTGATTGATGGTGGATGAACGCAGCGCTCTTGCCCGGCAAGGTCGCCTCGGGGTGAGAGCAGCTACGCGCGTATGAGTGTGTAAGGGTCCGGATCAGGCAACCCTTTCTACGTTCACCATGGGCCTCCTTTTATAGATCAAGGAGTCACCACAGTGGCAAATTAGTCATTACATACTGATTAGATATCAAACAGTGCTATCATACGTAACTCTGCAGGCTGACAGAGCGCATTAAATGCGTCGCTCAACGTCACATCTCTGCTTGCCTGGCTGGCACTACCGGGCTATTTTGCCAGCTTCGTGCCTGCTTGCTTGATACGTCTCAGGACGGGAGTCGCCTGGGGGTATTTTTTGTATGAAGCGGCTGTCATGTGGCAAATAGCAGCCACTTAGTCACTTTGGAGCTTGACACCGCACTGATCGACGATGTGCGTCGTGATGAGGTGCGCAGTGAAGTGGTTTGCCTTCGTAAGCCCCGGCAGGCCTACCGGGATGATCTGGATACTTGATTCTGGGGCAAACCCGACCTTGCCAGGCTCGCCTGTCCGGCAAGGGAGGTTCTTTCCTTAGTGATATCTTCCTTCTCTGGCTCATCTTGGTCTTCTTGATCTGCACTTTGGTCCTGTCAAAGAATTGATCCATCGTGCTTTGATCTGACCTTGGTGTTGTAATCTTGTCCTTGGGCCTATGCACAGTATGGGTAATGGACCCAGGGTTTGTTGCACCGACAGGAGCCTCCGGGCCAGGCACGAACGTGCTGCTGGGCGTCGTCAAGGTAGGCCCTAACCAGTGCATAGGCAGGAGCGCAGGGGTGGCTTCGCCCTTTGAGATCTTATTTGCTTCTTCATTAACCCGGGCTTGGGTCAGTTTCCGATTTTCCTGCGCATCATGTAACACAAATTGCGGTTGGGCCACTCTGGTAATGGCCCGTGAATGACTTTAACGCACAGGCGAGTAACTGCCAATTCACTCTTCCCACCACGCCCTTATCCGTAGCCACGTATGATGCATGCATCAAGTGGGGTACGCAACGGAGGCGCGTGGTGCAGGAGAGCATCAAGGCAGGGGCCCGATCTTCATGGATTGGTGGGGGAGGACGGTGATTATCCACCGGGGAATCAGCCTCCACCCCCAGCTCGCCTATAAAAGGAAGAGCGGGGGAGGAGCGGAGGCATTCATCCACACTCCTTTCCTCCTCCATTCTTGATTTCTTCGGGTTATGCCGAAAGGGAGAGCCCGGGGCCAGGTCCTGGGCCCTAGCTTAGAGCTGGAGATGCTAAATGCTCGGGGTGATGCTTGGGGAGTGAGTCTGGTCTAGGTCCAGAGGTGGCGTAGTGGGCGGACCATCCGTGGTGCGGGAGATATCAAGCTTTCCCATTGTAGTGGAATGCTTGCCCCCTCTGTCTCGGTCGGTCATCTGGTGGGGAGCGTGGCGCCTTGCCGTGAGCCACTGTAATGCATTGTCCTGGCGACCCGGTCCTCGGAGCCTTCTACGCCCATCCGGGATGTAGGGCCTGGGGTCGTTGGTAATCCCAACACTGCCCCTTCCGTCAGAACCGGGGCTAATGTCGAAGAAGGGGGCGCCTTCCTGCCTGCCAAGGTGGGGAGCGGCGCACCTCTAGCCCCCCGGATGTCTTGGCTGCTCGCCGTCTCCTCGAGGGAGGCGCCGGACTGAGAGGTCGGCATCTCCCTAGAGCGGTGTTGATGAAGATGAAGCCAGGAAAGAAGCGGAAGGCCGGAGGCAGGCCGTCAGGTCGGAGTACGATCGCACCGACGCGTTTGTCTCTTACTCATGACCTGCCGCCTCGTCTTTCCGTCCTTTCCCTCCCTCCTCGGCACCATCATCACCGGCCTCTCGGCTGCCGGGGAGGAGGCCACTCTCTTGGTGCCTTCGCCTCCTCCAGCAGTCTTCCAGCTGAGCCCCGACGGTCCTCCCAGCCGGTGCTCGCGCTGGGGCTTCTAACTGGTCTCGGAGGTGGTGACCAGGGCACCGTCGAGCTGCTCCTTCTGCCCTCCTCCTTCGCAGTCTCGTCACTCCTCATCTTGTGAGGCTGCGCCCGGCAGGCCCTGACGAGATTGGGATGGCGTCTGCTTAGGCACCCCTCCCGCCTTCTTCTCTTCCCACCGCAATACCTGGGATAAGAGGGATAGGGAGTAGAGTTTACGGGGCACTTATCTTTTTTTAATCTTAAATCTGTAGGCACTTGCCAAATTTTAGTTCAAATAATGTAATCTCTTGAATCCATGTTTGTGTCCTGTAATGTCTGTACTTGTTTGAAGCATATTAATGAAAAAGATAAACCTTGCCGGGAACTCGTGCATGTATATGTCCATGCAGAGGTGGGATGCCTCTATATTTATAAGTAAACGAGTTTCCCCCGGCAGGCTACCCTGCCGGTACCCTCTGTTTTGTTGCCGGGGAGTTAGGCCTACCGGGCACAAATCATGAGGGACCAACCCCCTGCCAGTCCTTTTTCAACAAAGGCCACTGCGACCACCCTGACCGAAGCAATCGTTCGAGTCGAAGGGCGGGAGCACCTAAGTTTCAAAGGGTAGCAGGGTTTTCTCATGCACAAGTCTTTACTTACAAAACATGTATGGATACAAGGAAGAACTTATCTATTTGGCTTGCCGGAGATCGCAATGTAGGCTCATCTTCTTATCTCCTCTTGGGCTGAATCCACTATAGGAGCCTGCAGTTTATGCAGATGAAAATGATGCTAGATGCGATCTTACCTACATGATCATGCGATGCTCATGATATGCTTATGCATGCATGCAACTTGTCAGGGACCCCTAGCGCTTCATTTATTTCTCTGTTGCTCAGGGTCTGTGCCTGGCTTTGTACAAGGGGTTACATGCAACTGAGGCAAGGCCTGTACAAAAGGGTGGCTGTCAGGCAGGGCCCGACAGCCGTGCCTTACGGGTTGAACTTGCGGAGATGCTCAATGTTCCATGAGTTTTGCAATTGAATGCCATCTCCGGTCTCCAGACGGACTGCGCCAGGTCTGGTGACTCGTACTACCCGGTAAGGGCCTTCCCACTTCGGCGTCAACTTGTTTGTACCCTTGGTGGACTGAACGCGCCTAAGGACAAGGTCGCCTTCCTCAAAACAACGGGCATGAACCCTGCGGCTGTGATAGCGGCGCAGGGCTTGCTGATAGCGTGCAGCACGCGTAGCAGCCCGGAGACGCTTCTCCACGAGAAGCACAGCATCGTCACGCCGGTGCTGATCCTGCACTACTTCATCGTAGGCAAGCACTCGAGGCGACCCGTAAATGAGTTCCGTGGGGATAACTGCTTCTGCCCCATAGACTAGGGAGAAGGGAGTCTGCTCGGTAGCTCGATTTGGTGTCGGTCTGATGGACCAGAGAACCACGGGCAGCTCGTCGATCCATCTCCTGCCGCACTTCTGCAGCTTATCAAATGTTCTTATCTTGATTCCTCGCAACACTTCAGCATTCTCCCTCTCAGCTTGTCCATTGCTTCTGGGATGTGCAACAGAGGCAAATGAGATCTTGCTTCCGAGGGCATGAACATATTGCATGAAGGCACGGCTCGTGAACTGAGTGCCGTTATCGGTGATGATCCGGGTAGGGACCCCGAAGCGACACTCCAATCCTTTTAAGAACTTGATAGCTGACTGAGCAGTCACCTTTCTCACGGCATCTACTTCCGGCCACTTTATAAACTTGTCGATTGCAATGAACAAGAATTCAAAGCCCACAGCAGCTTGGGGGAAAGGGCCGAGGATATCGAGCCCCCAGACCGAAAACGGCCATGACAAAGGGATTGTCTTAAGATCTTGGGCAGGAAGATGGATGTTCTTGGAATGGAACTGGCAGGCTTCACACTTGGTGACCAGCTCGACCGCATCTTGGAGGGCTGTGGGCCAATAGAATCCTTGCCGGAATGCTTTCCCAACTAAAGCCCTTGATCCAATGTGGGAGACGCACATGCCTTTGTGTATTTCCACCAGCAGTTCCTTTCCTCCTTCCCGGCAAATGCACTTCAATTTCACACCGTTGGGCCTTCTTTTGTATAGTGTGTCATCGACAAACTGATACATACTGGCCCTCTGGGCTACTCTTTCAGCTTCTTCTTGCTCTTCGGGAAGTTCTCTGGTTTGGAGGAAATTGCCATATCCCTTGCCCAAGTTGGAGCCTGGGGCTCGGCAACAAGGACTAGCGGCACCTCCTCATATGCGGGAGCGCATTCCTCGACCGCCGGGACCTGTGGCGCGGCAGGAGGGTGCAGCCCGGCAATCGAAGGGGAGTTGTTTCCGGCAGGGTCCCTGCCAGGAGCCCCGAGGGGCTCTATCGGGAGAGGCTTACCGGAGTCCAATTTCCTCCTCTTTCAGGCCATTGCTGTCGGTGATACGAAGGGATGAGTAAGATGGAGAACAAAAGTTCATGGTTCCACAGGAAGCTTTTGCGCAGCACACTTTGACAGATGATAAGCGATGCTGTTTTCCGCACGGGGTATGTGCTCTGTTTACAATCCGTCAAAGTGCTCCTCTAATCTTCTCACTTCCTCAACATATGCCTCCATCAATGGGCTTTGGTAATCCTTGCTGACTTGTCTCACCACAAGTTGCGAGTCTCCTCAAATGATCAGCTTCTTGATTCCCATACGTGTCATTTCCCTTTCTATCACTGGGATCAAGCACCGTAAGATCGAACCCATTACAAAGCACCTCTTCCCATTGCAAGATAAATAGATCAAGTTGGCCAAACAAAACCCAAATATCGGAGAAGAAATACGAGGCTATAAGCAATCATGCAAATAAGAGATCAAAGAAGACTCAAATAACTTTCATGGATAAAAACATAGATCTGATCATAAACTCAAAGTTCATCGGATCCCAACAAACACACCGCAAAAAAGAGTTACATCATATGGATCTCCAAGAGACCATTCTATTGAGAATCAAAACGAGAGAGAGAAAGCCATCTAGCTACTAACTACGAACCCGTAGGTCTACAGAGAACTACTCACGCATCATCGGAGAGGCACCAATGGACATGATGAACCCCTCCATGATGGTGTCTAGATTGGATCTGTGTTTCTGGAACTTGCGGCAGCTGGAATTGTTTTTCGTCCACTCCCCTAGGGTTTTTGGAATATTGGGGTATTTATAGAGCAAAGATGTGGTGCAAGAGGACACCATGGTGGGCACAACCCACCTGGGCGTGCCTGGGAGAAGCACCTGGGGGGTGCCCCGAGGGGGGCACAACCCACCAGGGCGCGCCTGGGCCTCCAGGCGCGCCCTGGTGTGTTGTGCCCCCCTCGGGGCACCCTCCCAGGTGCTTCTTCGGCCCACTGGATGTCTTCTGGTCCAAAAAAAATCCACAAAAAGTTTCTCTCCATTTGGTATTGATATCCTGCGATGTAAAAAACATGCAGAAAACAGCAACTGGCACTCGGCACTATGTCAATAGGTTAGTACCAAAAAATGATATAAAATGACTATAAAATGATTGTAAAACATCCAAGAATGATAATATAACAGCATGGAACAATCAAAAATTATAGATATGTTGGGGACGTATCAGCATCCCCAAGCTTAATTCCTACTCGTCCTCGAGTAGGTAAATGATAAAAACAGAATTTTTGATGTGGAATGTTGCCTAACATGTTCATCACGTATTCTTTTCTTTATAGCATGGACATTTGGACATTTATATGGTTCAAAGCAATAGTCTAGTTTTGACATGATAACTTAAATACTCAAGCATATCAACAAGCAACCATGTCTTTCGAAATATCAATGCTAAAATAGGTTATCCCTAGCCCATTATGCTCAATCATTGATCCATTCATGAAACACACTTGCATATTAGCTACACCCAATGCTCAAGTATGATCATAGTGCCCCTTAGTTGGTGCTTTATAAGAGAAGATGGAGACTCAAAATAAAAATTGCATAAAGTAAAAGAAAGGCCCTTCGCGGAGGGAAGTAGGGATTTGTAGAGGTGCCAGAGCTCAAAGCGAAAATTGACAGATAAAAACATTTTGGGAGGTATACTTTTCCCACCAATGAAAACGACTTAGAGTTCCCCACACTTTCCATGCTAGATATATCATAGGCGGTTCCCAAACAGAAAATAAAATTTATTCCTTTTTCCACCATACTTTCACTTTCATGGCTAACCGTATCCACGGGTGCCCTCCATACCAACACTTTCCAAGGAATTTATTATTTGACAACATAAAGTAAATTCATTTATTCATTTTGGGACTGGTCATCCCTAATACCTTTGCCTTATTCTCGTGCAATGACAAGTGAATAAACACTCATCGTGAGAATAACACATCTAGCATGGAAAATATCTGCCACCCCTCACCGCCTCGCGAGCGGTACGAGCACACAAAAGAGAAATTTATTTAAAAAATTAGAGATGGCACATGCAAATTTGCTTAGAACGGCAAAAGAATACCGCATATAGGTAGATATAGTGGACTCATATGGCAAAACTGGTTTAAAGGGTTTTGGATGCACAAGTACTGATCATACTTTGTGCAAAATGAAGGCTAGCAAAAGATTGGGAAGCGACCAACCAAGAAACGAAAAATAACATAAGCGAGCATTAAGCATAATTAACACTGAATAATGCACCACAAGTATGATATAATTTCATTGCATAACTATTGACTTTCGTGCATGCATAGGGAATCACAAACCTTAACAACAATATTCTTACTAAAGCATAATTACTCATCAACATAACTCACATATCACATCATCATATCTCAAAACTATTACAAGGAATCAAGTTTATTTTGTCCAATGATCTTCATGAAAGTTTTTATTATATCCTTCTTGGATATCTATCACTTTGGGACTAATTTTCATGTGTTGCTTTTGATAAGCTCAAACAAATATAAGTGAAGATCATGAGCATAATATTTCTTTCTCTCAAATTAATTTAAGTGAAGCAAGAGAGAATTTCTTAAAAAAATTACTAACTCCCAAATAAATATAATTTAAGCATGAGAGCATTTCTTCAAAAATAATAAAGCACACCATGCTCAAAAAGATATAAGTGAAGCACTAGAGCAATTCCATATATCATAAAGATTTAAGTGAAGTATAGAGAGCAATTCTAACAAGCCATGGCATAATTTTGGCTGTCTCAAATAGGTGTGTCCAGCAAGGATACAAGACTTAAAACAAAACAAGCAAAGACTCATATCATACAAGACGCTCCAAGCAAAACTCATAGTATGTGACGAATAAAAATATAGCTCCAAGTAAAATACCGATGGTCGTTAGAAGAAAGAGGGGATGCCACTCGGGCATCCCCAAGCTTAGTTGCTTGCTTCTCTTTGGAGAATAGCTTGGGATGCCATGGGCATCCCCAAGCTTAGGCTCTTCTTACAAATTATTCCTTCATCCATCGTGAAATCACCCAAAACATGAAAAACTTCAATCACACAAAACTCAACAAAACCTTCGTGAGATCCGTTAGTATAAGAAAATAAATCACTACTATAAGTACTATAGAAAACCAATTCATATTTTATTCTTGCATTATATCTACTGTATTCCAACTTTTCTATGGCAAAAACTCTTCAAATAAAACCATAGTATCATTAAAACAAGCACACAATACCAAAAAAAAACAGAATCTGTCTAAAACAGAACAGTCTGTAGCAATCTGAATATTTCGAACACTTCTGTAGCTCAAAAAATTCTGAAAAATTAGGAGAGCAGAGGTAATTTGTATATCAATCTTGTGTAAAAAATTCAGAATTTTTCGTCTCATGTGTAATTCTAAATAATTATTTTTCTGCATGCAAAAGTTTCTGTTTTCCAACAAGATGAAATCAACTATCACCCAACATAATCCTAAAGGATTTACTTGGCACAAACACTAATTAAAACACAAAAAACTCAATCATAACAGTAGCATTATTATGCTAACACTGAAGAACAGAAAGCAAAAGGCAAAAAATAAATTTTATTCATTGGGTTGCCTCCCAACAAGCGCTATCGTTTTACGCCCCTAGCTAGGCATAAAGCAAGGATCTAAGTATTGTCATCTTTGTTCTTGTTTTCCTTGGAGGTATTTTTTTTCCAGGAGGTTTTTCAAAGACAACATAAAACACATTATCAATGGAAACTTTAGCACTATCGAGTTGCTTATCATCATATCCCCTTTGATTTCCGACAGCAATCCAAGAATAATGTTGGTTAACATCATTGAAAACTTGTTCGATTAGATCTAAAACAGGGACTTGCTTTTTAAGATTATCATCAAAAAATTTGTTATCCCCAAGCAAATGTCTTAAAGCATAATCACTATTATAAAGAATTTCATCTATCACGGGTTTTTCACGATTCGTACCATAGAAATCAAAGATCTCCCTAGCTTCAAGTATTATGTAGTCAAATTCATTCATAAGAACAAGAGTGGCAAACTTTTTTGGTTTAGGATTCTTTATGACGGGTAACTCATAAAACAATCTTTGCAAGGTAGGATGAGTACGGACAAACTTATTTTCAAGTTTCAGAACTAGTGTTGAGATACCTTCCGCATAAGACTTAGTATTTTTAAGTATAGGGACATCATCAAGACTTAAATTTCCAACACAATTGAAAAATTCTTGGATATGTTCTTTTCCCATAAAATTCCCTTGCCCCAAGACAAAAGTTTTGGCATCCATATTACTCGTACACTCCATTTTAGGAGTTAGGCCATCATCTGTTTCTGCCATACCGAAATCACTCATGATTGCAAGCAAAGGATAGATCTGACGAGAAAACGGTGAACGAAAAAGAGGGTGAATAAAACAGCAATTTTTTGTGAAGTGGGGGAGAGGAAAACGAGAGACAAATGGCATATAATGTAAATTGCGAGGAAATGAGATTTGTGATTAGGAACCTGGTAGATGTTGATAATGTCTCCCCGGCAACGGCGCTAGAAATTCCTTTTGATGTCTGCTAGAACTACGTCGGTATTTCCCCAAAGAGGAAGGGATGATGCAGCACAGCGATGGTAGGTATTTCCCTCAGTGATGAGACCAAGGTTATCGAACCAGTAGGAGAACCACGCAACACTACGTGAACGGCACCTGCACACAAATAACAAATACTCGCAACCCAACGTATTATAGGGGTTGTCAATCCCTTTCGGGCAACAGCGCCAGAAATGGCTAGTGGACGGGAGAAAGTTGTAATAGATTGGATAAATAGATCTCGAATAAATGCAAAATCAAATAAAGTGCAGCAAGGTATTTTTGGGTTTTTGGAAATATAGATCTGAAAACAAAAGCAAATAAAAATAGATTGCAAAGGCAAATATATTAAAGAAGAGACCCGGGGGCCGTAGGTTTCACTAGTGGCTTCTCTCGAGAGAAATAGCAAACGGTGGGAAAATAATTACTGTTAGGCAATTGATAGAACTTCAAATACTCATGATGATATCCAGGCAATGGTCATTATATAGGCATCACGTCCAAGATTAGTAGACCGAATCCTACCTGCATCTACTACTATTACTCTACACATCGACCGCTATCCAGCATGCATCTAGTGTATTAAGTTCATGGAGAAACGGAGTAATGCAATAAGAACGATGACATGATGTAGACAAGATCTATTCTTGTAGAAATAGACCCCATCTTGTTATCCTTAATAGGAATGATACATACGTGTCGTTTCCCTTTCTGTCACTGGGATCAAGCACCGTAAGATCGAACCCATTACAAAGCACCTCTTCCCATTGCAAGATAAATAGATCAAGTTGGCCAAACAAAACCCAAATATCAGAGAAGAAATATGAGGCTATAAGCAATCATGCATATAAGAGATCAAGGAAGACTCAAATAACTTTCATGGATAAAAACATAGATCTGATCATAAACTCAAAGTTCATCGGATCCCAACAAACACACCGCAAAAAAGAGTTACATCATATGGATCTCCAAGAGACCATTGTATTGAGAATCAAACGAGAGGGAGAAAGCCATCTAGCTACTAATTACGGACCCGTAGGTCTACAAAGAACTACTCACGCATCATCAGAGAGGCACCAATGGACATGATGAACCCCTCCGAGATAGTGTCTAGATTGGATATGTGTTTCTGGAACTTGCGGCGACTGGAATTGATTTTCGTCCAATCCCCTAGGGTTTCTGGAATATTGGGGTATTTATAGAGCAAAGAGGCAGTGCAGGAGGCCACCGAGATGGGCACAACCCACTTGGGCGCGCCCTGGTGGATTGAGCCCCCCTCGGGGCACCCCCCAGGTGCTTCTCCGTCCCACTGGATGTCTTCTGGTCCAAAAAAAATCCACAAAAAGTTTCGCTCCGTTTGGACGCCGTTTGGTATTGATTTCCTGCGATGTAAAAACATGCAGAAAACAGCAACTGGCACTGGGCACTATGTGAATAGGTTAGTACCAAAAAATGATATAAAATGACTAGAAAATGATTGTAAAACATCCAAGAATGATAATATAACAGCATGGAACAATCAAAAATTATAGATATGTTGGAGACGTATCAATGACGTACTTCAAGTGCTCTCCAGTGGGAGCAACAAGAAGCACACCAGCCCCCGCACCTTGTAGGGAGAAGGCACCATCGAAATACATGATCCATTCTTGGGGCGCTTCCTTGCCGGGGATAACTGTTTCAAGCACTTCTTCATTAGGGATTGGCGTCCATTCTGTAATAAACTCTGCCAATGCCCTGCTCTGAATCGTTGAGGTGCTTTCAAACTTCAGGCCAAAGCTGGATAACTCCAATGCCCATTCCACTATTATGCGGATAGCCTCTTGGTTACGGAGTATCCTTTGTAACAGGAAGCGAGTGACAACCGTGATCTCATGGGCTTGGAAGTAGTGGCGCATTTTCCATGAGGCCATGATAAGGCCAAAAATCAACTTTTGCACACCAGAGTACCTTGATCTAGCACCCTGTAATAGGGAGCTGACGAAGTACACTGGGCGCTGCACTACTTTCTTCCTTGCCGCGTCCTAGGGGATGCCTTCGCTGTCATGCTCTTCTTTATCCTGATCCATATCTGACCCTGCGGGGCTGCTTTCTCTCTCTCTCCTGGATGGGACACTAGCTGAGGTTGCTGCTTCATGTACTTCCCGCTGCGCCACCAGTGCTACACTAACCACTTGATTGGTTGCTGCCATGGGGTGCTGACATCTCTGCCGCTGAGGAGAAGGCCACTCCCTTCGCCGACAGGGTTCTCGTCATACGAGCCCGGCAGGCCCGCCCTTGAATTATTCCCGCCAAAGTGCGGTCCTGTAATCAAAACGATGAAGCATGTCTTGTGTTTAGACTTCGTACTATTTATGCTTTATGCGGGCCTAGTACTTTTGGTTAATCTGAATTGCGTGTTTATCCCTTTTTGAGTGTTATCCATACAGTGTCTGCATGACTAGTCTCTATGCACATTTAGGTTGCCTGCCAGTATCATATTGCCGCAATGGTCGTAAGGGTCTTGCCCTTAATAGTCATTTGGCGTGGATGCGTCCCGACAGGTTTTTCCTCAGTAGTTTCTGATGCAGCCACTCATTCCGCGAGCAGGCTCTGACCGGAACGAGGGTGCAGACAAGAATCTAACAGAGGTTCCATCTTGTGAAAGATTTCATCACATGAACACTTAGGCACTCAAGGGATAAACAAGCATACAGATCCAAAGAATCCATAATAATGCAAAGGTAGCATGAACTTAGCTCTTATCTGCGCCCCCATTTATCCCTATCAGCTCCGGCCGTTCGTTGGGCTCGCTTGTTCCGGGAAGGACTGAATTGCTTGTATATTGACCTCTAGCCCCCGGCACTGGTCGGTTAGAAACGCATGTAACTTGGGGCAGCAGGACGCGGCACTAGGTACGGCTGGTTTCTCTCTCTTCCTCTGCGCACCTCTTAACCAATCCAACGGCAGAAGGCACAAAAGACACGCAAACGCGGGCGGCCTTGCCGGTGCATACTTGCCGGGGCGTCAATGAACAGACTCGCACTGGCGATCTACTCAGGGTTTCCCTAAGTAGGGTAAATGCTGGACCGAGCATCACGTGGCTCGTCGACGTTGATGATGCTAGAACCCAGAGTAGCACGATTGTCAAAGAGTGAGAGTGACAGAGAGAGAAAACCTGGAGTCCTTGCACATCGCTCCTTTCTCCCGAACAAGATTTGTAGGGCATTCATGTTGCCTGGCCCGTTCGGGGTGATATTGTTGCCCTTGCCACTACCTTCCGTGGCCGTTGCGCCCACGACATGTGGAGATGGCAAAGAGCGGGCGAGGTTGGTGCGGGAGCAATGTTGCCCCTCCGCTCCGCCTCAGCCACTCCCTTGGGCGTCACGAAGGGTGACGCCATTGACGGATGATGAGGCCCTGCTTACGCTCTCGGGTTCGCGCAAGTGACCCCCTACTTCGCGCGCTAAAGATGTCGTCGGAAACCACGACCACCTATGGGACCATGAGCCCCTTTCGGTTCGGTGGGGGGATGGGCACGTTGCACAAAGAGCGGAGAAGCGTCACACAGTGCGGCAGAGATCACACGGGCAGTTTTTACCCAGGTTTGGGCCACCATGAGGTGTAAAACCCTACTCCTGCTTTGGTGGATTGATGGTGGAAAAATGGTGGATGAACGCAGCGCTCTTGCCCGGCAAGGTCGCCTCAGGGCGAGAGCAGCTACGCGCGTATGAGTGTGTAAGGGTCCGGATCAGCCAACCCTTTCTATGGTCACCATGGGCGTCTTTTATAGATCAAGGGGTCACCACAGTGACAAATTAGTCATTACTTACTGATTAGATAGCAAATAGTGCTATCATACCTAACTCTGCAGGCTGACAAAGCGCATTAAATGCGCCGCTCAATGTCACATCTCTGCTTGCCCGGCAGGCCCTGCCGGGCTGTTTTGCCAGCTTCGTGCCTGCTTGCTTGACACGTCTCAGGACGGGTGTTGCCTGGGGTATTTTCTGTAGGAAGCGGCTGCCATGCGGCAAATAGCAGCCACTTAGTCACTTTGGAGCTTGACACCGCACTGATCGACGACGTGCGTCGTGATGAGGTGGTGCGGTGGAGTGGTTTGCATCCGTAAGCCCCTGCAGGCCTGCCGGGATGATCTGGAGACTTGCTTCCGAGGCAAACCCAACCTTGCTAGGCTCACCTGTCCGGCAGGGAGGTTCTTTCCTTAGCGATATCTTGCTTCTCTGGCTCATCTTGGCCTACTTGATCTGCACTTTCGTCCTGCCAAAGAATTGATCCCTCGTGCTTTGATCTGACCTTGGTGTTGTAATCTTGTCCTTGGGCCTGTGCATAGTCTGGGCAACGGACCCAGGGTTTGTTGCACCGACAATATTCGAATTGTAATCGTTTGAAATTGGAATTTCACCAAAAAAAATATCCTATGCATCTAGTACATCGTGATCGGAATTATATATATAATTTTTGGCCTCGCGAAGGAGAAAGTATCGCTCTAGCTCGGGGGAGGCTTAAGTCACTGTTATATTCATGCCCCAATCATGAGCTCTCTAGAGAAATTATCGTTCAGAATTTTTATGCTCGGCTTTCTCGTGATGATCAATCCATGCTCGATACTTCTTGTACTGGTTCTTTTATGAAGAAGACTGTTATATTCAGGTGGGATCTTTTAGAAAGAATCAAACGCAACTCTGAAGATTGGGAAATCGATGAAGGTAAAGAGTCAGGTATTAAGCTTAAGTTTGATTGTGTTAAATCTTTTATGAATACCGATGCTTTTCAAAAGTTTAGCACTAAATATGGACTTGACTCTGAGATAGTAGCCTCTTTTTGTGAATCATTTGCTACTCATGTTGATCTCCCTAAAGAGAAGTGGTTTAAATATCACCCACCTATTAAAGAAGAAATTAAAGAACTGGTTGTGGTTAAAGATGAAACTATCATTTATAATGTTGACCCGGTTGTTCCTACTGCTTACATAAAAAAACCACCTTTCCCCGTTAGGTTAAAGGAACATGCTAAAGTCTCAACCATGGTTAATAAAAGCTATATTAGAGCACCCAAACCTGCTGAACAAATCAAGGTAGAACCTAGTGTTGCTATGGTTAAAGATCTCTTGGAAGAAAATATTGATGTGCATGCTATTTACTTTTGTGATGAAGCTGCTAGAATTGCTAAACCTGATGAAAAAGATAAACATAGACCTGTTGTTGGCATGCCTGTTGTCTCAGTCAAAATAGGAGATCACTGTTATAATGGTTTATGTGATTTAGGTGCTAGCGTGAGTGCTATTCCCTTTACCTTATATCAAGAAATTATGAATGACATAGCGCCCACTGAAATAGAAGACATAGATGTTACTATTAAACTTGCTAATAGAGACACCATCACACCACTTGGGATTGTTAGAGATGTTGAAGTCTTGTGTGGGAAAATAAAATATCCTACTAATTTTCTTTTTCTTGGTTCCCCACAAGATGACTTTTGTCCCATTATCTTTGGTAGACCTTTCTTGAACACCGTTAATGCTAAAATAGATTGTGAGAAACAAACCGTCGGTGTTAGTTTTGGTGATGAGTCTCATGAGTTTAATTTTTCCAAGTTCAATACGAAACATCATAAGAAAGAATTGCCTAGTAAGGATGAAATAATTGGTCTTGCTTCTATTGCCGTGCCTCCTACTGATCTACTAGAACAATATTTACTTGACCATGAAAATGATATGCATATGCATGAAAGGAATGAGGTAGATAAAATTTTCTTTGAACAAAGACCTCTGCTTAAACACAATTTGCCTATTGAAACTCTAGGAGGACCTCCTCCACCTAAGGGTGATCCTGTGTTTGAATTAAAACAATTGCCAGACACTTTGAAATATGCTTATCTTGATGAGAAAAAGATATATCCTGTTATTATTAGTGCTAACCTTTCAAAACATGAAGAAGAAAGGTTATTGAAAATTCTGAAGAAGCACCGAGCTGCTATTGGATATACTCTTGATGATCTTAAGGGCATTAGTCCCACTCTCTGTCAGCACAAGATTAATATGGAACCTGATGCTAAACCCGTTGTTGATCACCAAAGACATTTAAATCCTAAAATGAAAGAAGTGGTAAGAACTGAAATACTGAAGCTTCTGGAAGAAGGTATAATCTATCCCATAGCTGATAGTAGATGGGTAAGTCCTGTTCATTGTGTCCCTAAGAAAGGAGGTATTACTGTTGTTCCTAATGATAGAAATGAACTTATTCCACAAAGAATTGTCACTTGTTATAGAATGGTAATTGATTTTAGAAAATTAAGTAAAGCAACTAGAAAAGATCATTACCCTCTGCCTTTTATTGATCAAATGCTAGAAAGATTATCTAAGCACACATACTTTTGTTTTCTCAATGGATATTCTGGTTTTTCTCAAATACCTGTTTCACAACCTAATCAAGAGAAAACCACCTTTACTTGTCCTTTTGGAACTTATGCTTATAGACGTTTACCTTTTGATATATGCAATGCACCTGCTACCTTTCAAAGATGTATGACTGCTATATTCTCTGATTTTTGTGAAAAGATTGTTGAGGTTTTCATGGATGATTTTTTCATTTATGGAACTTCTTTTGATGGTTGCTTAAGCAACCTTGATCGAGTTTTGCAGATATGCGAGCAAACTAATCTTGTCTTGAATTGGAAGAAGTGCCACTTTATGGTTAATGAAGGTATTGTCATGGGACATAAAATTTCCGAACGAGGTATTGAAGTGGATAAAGCTAAAGTTGATGCAATTGAGAAAATGCCATGTCCTAAAGATATCAAAGGTATTCGTAGTTTCCTTGGTCATGCTGGTTGCTATAGGAGATTTATTAATGACTTCTCTAAAATTTCTAGGCCTCTTACAAATATTTTACAAAAGGGTGTTCCATTTGTTTTTGATGATGATTGTGTAGAAGCCTTTGAAACACTTAAGAAAGCCTTAATTTCTGCACCTATTGTTCAACCACCTGATTGGAACTTGCCTTTTGAAATTATGTGTGATGCTAGTGATTATGCTGTTGGTGCTGTTTTAGGACAAAGAGTTGATAAGAAATTAAACGTTATTCATTATGCTAGTAAAACTCTAGATAGTGCCCAACACAATTATGCTACTACTGAAAAAGAATTCTGTCGGCGTACGACACCTATGGGATCCGAAGGACCCCTTTACGATTCGGCAGGGAGAGAGGTATGTACAAAGAGCAGAACCAATGATCAACGCGAGGGGATTTTTACCGAGGTTCGGGCCGCTGATCAGCGTAAAACCCTACTCGTGCTTTAGTTTATTATCAGTGTTTTCGTCCCAGTTCTTGGAGCGCTTGCAATGAACAGTGTGTTCGTGCAGCAGCTACGCATGCAGAATGGGCCGAGAGTGCTCTCTCTAGAGTCCTCTCCCTAGTAGCAGTTGCCTTGGGCCTCCTTTTATATGCTCAAAGGTGTCACCACAGTGGCAAATTGTTCATGTACGAGGTGTAAAGCAGCTACAGGGTTATCATACCTAACCACTGACGGTTTAGGACAAATGCATTTAATGCACCATGAGGTGTCCATTTAGGTGTCCTTACTTTTTTGGGGATGGAAAAAGGGGCCATCCAATCAGCACCACTTAAGCTCGCCTCCACTATCACCTTGCCATGCATCCAGAGAGGGGACCAGAATGCCAGGCTGGTAGCTGCGCTGGAACGGTGGCAAAATGGCGGAACCTTGCCGGGCTCCGCAGGCTACCTCGGCAAGATCTTGCCGGGAGCCGAGCCTCTGGTCTCTAGTTCTCCTTATCTTCTGATCCTTGGCCTGAATGTCTCTTTGATAACCTGGGATTAATCTTCAGCTGTTCCCCCCACAAGCCTTGCTGCAGGTATGGCTACAGCTGCCCATGCACAAGTATGGGGTACTAAAGGCCCAATATTTAGAACACCGATAGGAGCCCCCGGGCCTAGGCCACACATGAGTGCGAGGCATTGTCGGGCTAGGCCCAAACAGTGCGCGGGCACGTGTGGCAGGGGTTAACTGCTTGTAATTATTCCGCTTACTGCGCTTCCCCACTACGTGCGTTGAATGCGCGACTTGGGAAGCGTGTGCTAAACGGCCGCGGCCACAGCGCGCTCGTATAGGTGTATTCACATTGGGCAGTAAAAGAGGCAGCCTCGCTCCTTCCCCATAAAAAGGAATCCGCAGAGGTGCTGCTCATTTACCCCCTCTTCTTTCCAATCTGGAATCCGCCATTACCTTCTCGCTCCCGAGCGTAGAGCAAAACTTCTCCTCATCCGCTCACCGCCTCCGCACCCGCTCTATCCTCGGCTTCTGCCTTTGCAACCGCCATGCCGCCCAAGGCTAGCAAGGGCAAAGGCAAGGGCAAGGAGATGAAAGCTGATGTCCCGGAGAGCGAGCTGGCGAAGATGCGGAAGAAGTACATCGTCTTCGCTCTGACGCTCGACGCGAAAGCCTTGAAGAACCGGTACCAGTGCATGTGGGCGAGGAAGACGAGTGCTCACCCCGCGACTCGTGTGGCTCTAGGTTCTTCTTCCAAAGGTGGACCAGATAGATATCCCTTCTTTGCCACTTATTTTTATTGCGGGCTCTGTCCTCCATTCTTCGATTTCCTTATTGACATCATGTACACATACGGCTTCCATCTCCTGGATTTCACGCCGAATGTCGTAACATGCATGTCTGTCTTTGCTCATCTTTGTGAAAAATTTGCCGGAGTAGTTCCCAACACTGCCCTCTTCCGCCACTACTTTATTCCTCGCATCCAAAAATGGGAAGCCCTTTCCAGTTCTATTGCCTGGATCCCAAGGGCATGGAACAAGGAGATATATCCAGATGGTGTTTACCGCGAGAAGTGGGAAGAATGGCGGTCCGAGTGGTGCTGGATCAAGGAAGCAGATCCCCATCCATTCTGTTCGCCCTGACAGTAGAAGGCTGTCTGTGGCGAGGACTGGAGTGATTTCGATGCTCAAGATGACAAGCTCACTATCGCCACCACCAGAATCCTCCGTTTGAAAGCTGTCGGGCTCACAATAGAGATGATTGGCTCTGACTTCCTTCACCGCCACATCGCCTCTCTACAGAATAAGGGGAGACTAGCTTGGGAGTTTCGGAACGCGGCAGACATCATGAGGCTGCGCCCCGGACTGAAAAATAACTTGACAATCATGCAGCTTGGCGCTCTCCGCCACAGGCTATTTCAGCACGAGGACAAGCATAAGTTGCCGGCGGGAATTATCCCGTTGTGCAACAACTCCGCCTTGGGGTCAATCATCGCCACAATGCCAATGTTCAATGCCCATGGCCTTGATGTGACTTGGGTCGAGCCATCTACGGAGCAGGCACAAAAGTTCTTCGATGACTTGTCGGAGAGGGCCATCCGGGAAGAAACAAACCTCGTCCGCGCCACCACTGATGAAGAAGTGGCATATATTGCCACTTAGGGTGGAAGAGGCAAATCTTGCCGCGGAGGCCGGCAGCGTCGGCTTCACGGAATGGGAAACCAGTGACGCGAAAGTCATATTGGAAGAGAATCCTGCCTGGGAGGATAAGGCTGCCGGGGAACAGAGCGGCGCAGCCGCTGAGAGCTCATCTAACGAGGACACAGCCGAAGAACAGCCACAGGAGGAGCCCCCAGCTCCAAAGAAAGCAAAGTGTGTCCTTCAAAAAGCCGCCTCTGGCGTCCCAGCAAGCCAACCTTCTTCGAGCAGCGAGGCTCCCGGCAAGAAGGCGGCCGGCAAGGCTGCACCACGGCAAGGAGTTCGACAGCAACTCGTGCGGTGCACGAGACACACACCTGCGGCAACCACTGGGGCGGCAGGGGCGTCTCACACAACAGCACCGGAGGCTGAGGCGGCAGAGTCACGCCAACCCCCTGCACTTGCCGCAGCCAAGCGACCTAGGACCCCTCCTCCGCCTCCCCATACAGACACTGCGACGGAGGTCGATTTCGACATCTCCGGTTTCATCCCGGAACGAGAAGAGGAAGAGTAAGTATCATGTCACAGCCTTTATCTCCCATATTCTGAATTCGATTGATCTCATTACCTTGCTTTGTCTTGTCTCTGCAGTGATGCAGAAACATTGGCGGAAAGGATGGCGAAGAGGGTGAAGACTTCCATGGGCGACGAGCCCCCGACAAGCTCTGCAAGCGTGCCAGAAACTATCATCATCAGCCCGGAGCTTAGCCCTCGACGCAGCCCCCAGCGCAGCCCCCAGCATGAGTCCACTACTCGTTTTTCGCTGGCGGGTGTTGAGGTTTCTACCTTTGCCGCTGATATCTTTGGGCTTGTAGGAGAAGAACAGCAACAGGGAGAGTCATTGGATGACGCCCCCGTCGTGCCGCCCCCGTCAAGAACGCTGCTCTCAAGCGCATCTCCGGCAAGAGCTCCTACCGACGAGCCTACCTTGGTGGAGGAGGAGCCGGCAAACATTGGCACCGGTAACCTTTTCCCGGCAACCAATGTTGCCGGGAGCGGTGAAGCTACCCCTCAACAGCTCGACGCAGGTGACTGCTTGCCCCAGAGCACTTGTTATTCTTTCCTTTATCTTTCTCTCTCTTTGTCTTCTTGAACTTCAATCTCGATCTTATTTTGTTTCCCTCCTTCGTCCTTCAGAATTCCCCGTGATGGAACACATGGAGGTCGATGTTGTCATCGAGGAGACCGCCAGAGATGCTGCCGCCGAAGCTGACAAGATCACTGCTAGCGAGGCCGCCAAAGATGCCACTATCGAGGTCAGCGAAGCTGCTGCCGAGGAAGCTGCCAAGGAATCTGCCGAGAGGGCCGGCGAGGAGACTAATGACCATACTGATGGCATTTCTGCCGCAGGAGCGCCAGGCGCTACACCGGCCACTGAGCCCCCAGCCACCGGTGAGACGATTGTCAAGGATCACCCATCGACATCCGAGGCTCCCTCATCGACCAAATATCTCAAGGTTGGCGACAACCTATTCGTCAACTTGCCGGGGACGGCAAGCATTGGAGCACCGACCGAAGGGGAAAATTTTGATGAAGAAATCATCACCGCTGCCGGGCTCGATATCGTCGATGAACCAAGTGCCAGCAGCGGCAAATCTGAAGAAGATTAGCTCCTCCAAGCCATGGGCGATAATTTCCGCAAGCTCCAAGCGCTCCATCGTGCTCGAAAGGAGAAGGCAGACTCCAGAGCTGCAGTTGTCAAAGCAGCCGAGGTGGATTTCCAAAAGTGCGTTGAGCAAATGCAGATCTGGTATGACGAGGCCTTTCAGGAGTTGACTGCGAGCCGGGAACAGGTGAGCCAAAGCTGGACAGAGCTCCTCCTAAGGCAATCTGACATAGAGAAGGCGCAAGAGGAAGCTGCGCAAAGGGTTGCCGCTGAGGATGATCTCTTGACGGAGCGTCGCATTGGGCTTAACGCTCACCAAGAAGATCTTGCCGCGCGCGAGCAGGCACTTGCTGCCAAACTCTGTGGCAAGGATGTAGAAATTGAAAAGCTTGTCGTGCAGCAGACCCAGGAGTTGGAGCAGAAGCACAAGGAGGTGCTCGAAGCTTTAACTGTAGATCACGCCAGCAAGCTCGAGGAAACCATCGATGCCACCGAGGCCGCAGAGGCCGCCAAGAACAAGCTGAGCAACAAAGTGAAGAAGCTAAAGGCGGATCTTGAGGAGCACAGCAAGAAGCTCTCAATGCTCAAAGGTGACAGGGAGAAAACTCTCCACAGCCTGGCGGAGATGCAAATTGCTATATCCGACAAGACCAAGCAGCTCTCTTCAGCCAATGATGCCATTGCCGATCTGACGCTGAAGCTGACCACGCTGGAAAAGTCTCTTGAGGACGGCAGGGCCCGTGAGAAGGCCCTGAGCAAAGATCTCCAGAATGAGAGGAACTTGTTTAAGAGCGCTGCCGCTGCCCAAATTGACTATGAGAAGGGTGTGAAAATCTGGACTGATCGCCTTGTCGACACCGCGGAGAAGCTCACAACACAACTGTCAACCATGGGCCGGGATGGCCTACAAAACTTCACGTATTCCTCTGAAGAAAGGATATCCCCGAGCGCCAGGCTGACCATGTTCTTCGAAAGCATCATTGATGCTCTGAAGTTGCTCCAGTCCAACCGAGCGACCCAACTGGCCAATGAATCCCGCAAGCTTTGCCGGACCGTCCTCCGCAAGGTACTCATCAAGGTGGTGCATAAGAACACTGGCGTTGACCTCACCAACGTGCTCGACCGCTTGCCGAAGGATGCAGATCTCAAGGCACTTGAGGAGCTTGTCGCGGCCATCATTGAGAAGGTAGATTCAATCAAGAGGGTTGAAGGCCAGCGCAGGGACTAGTCGTCTGACTTTTCCATGCCGCCACCATTCCATGCCAAGGACAATTTAGTCTTAAGATAGAACTGCAGCAATTATTGATGTAATATAACTCGCTATGATTGCGTACATGCATGCTATTTCCCCTGTCCGATTTCTTTCCATATGGTATACGCCCTACGCTTACTAGAAACTTGCTGGCGCGCAACCTGCCGCGAGCGCTGGGTGCGGGACTTTAGCAGCTTGCTGGAGGTGCAGCAGCTGGCAAGACACCTTGGCGTTCTTGGTGCAGCCACTTAGACTGTTGAGCGGACTCGAAACAAAATAAGGGCGTAACCAATTACGACAAGGGTTCCTTCGCGAGCAAGTTTTCCATACAAGGGCCAAAATCGTCTAAAGAAAATAGCCTAATAGTAAAAATTGAAAAACTTGCGCAACGTTTCGCAACTTAGCTTTCTGTCGCTGTACTCCTTCCGGCAAGACATCAATTCTGAACATCGCCCATTGGTATCCATACCTTCCTTCCCCCCCCCCCCCCCCCCCCCCCCCACCCCCCCCCCCCCCCCCGGCAACTTTGCACACGAGGGAACCTTCTATCCCTTTAGAAAAAGAAAGAAGAGAAAACAGAGATATGGAACCTTGGTGGTTCGTTAATGCTTACCGGGAGCAAGTGTCATACAGTATCTCAGACAAGCATGCATATATATAAACATGGAGATTAACAAGAAATGTACAACACTTAAGCTTATTCAACTTCGCACAGGGTCTACGCCTGGCTTTGTACAAAGGATTGTATGGCTTGCTGGCAAGACTCGTACAAAAGGAGCTTGTCGGGGCGCCTCGGCAACCACGCCTTATGGGTAGAACTTGCGAAGATGTTCGATATTCCAAGAGTTGCTCACTGGAACGCCATCCTCGGTCTCCAGGCGGACAACGCCAGGCCTGGTGACTCGTACTACCTGATAAGGGCCTTCCCACTTCGGCGTCAACTTGTTTGAATTCATGGCAGACTGAATCCGCTGAAGAACAAGGTCGCCTTCCTCAAGACTTCGGGCATGAACTTTGAGGCTATGGTAGCGGCGCAAAGCTTGCTGGTAGCGTGCAGCTCGCACAGCAGCCTGAAGACGATCCTCCTCAAGGAGCATAGCGTCATCTTGCCGCAGTTGCTCTTGCTCAAGCTCATCATAAGTGAGCACTCGAGGTGAACCATATATGAGTTCCGTGGGGAGAACTACTTCCGCTCCGTAAACCAGAGTGAAGGGTGTCTGGCCAGTGGCTCGATTTGGTGTCGTTTTGATTGACCAAAGAACCGTCGGCAACTCATCAATCCAGCGCCTTCTGCACTTTTTCAGCTTGTCAAAAGTCCTGGTCCTGAGACCACGCAGCACTTCAGCATTAGCCCTCTCCGCTTGGCCGTTGCTTCTCGGGTGGGCAACAGAGGCAAAACAAATTTTGCTGCCAAGGTCTTGGACGAATTGCATGAAGGTGCGACTTGTGAATTGTGTGCCGTTGTCGGTGATGATCCTGTTGGGCACACCGAAACGGCAAACTATTCCTTTAAAGAACTTGACGGCTGATTGTGCTGTCACCTTCCTCACCGCTTCCACCTCCGGCCACTTTGTGAACTTGTCGATTGCAACGTACAAGTACTCAAAGCTCCCAGTGGCACGGGGAAAAGGGCCGAGTATGTCGAGCCCCCAGACCAAAAATGGCCAGGAGAGAGGGATTGTCTGAAGGGCTTGAGCTGGCTGATGCGATTTCTTTGAATGAAATTAGCACGCTTCACACTTGGTTACTAGTGCAGCTGCATCCTGGAGAGCAGTGGGCCAAAAGAAACCTTGTCGGAATGCCTTTCTGACAAGCGCTCTTGATCCTATGTGAGAGCCACATATGCCTCCATGTATCTCTGCCAACAGCTCCAGTCCATCCTCCCGAGGAATACACTTCAATTTCACACCGTTCAGTATCTTCCTGTACAGAACGCCATCGATGAACTGGTACATGCCAGACTGACGGGCTACTTTTTCCGCTTCTTCCTGCTCCTCAGGGAGTTCTCCTGTCTGAAGAAAATGGACGATGGGTTGTTCCCATGCTGGAGCCTGGGGCTCGACAACTAGTACTAAAGGCATCTCTTCTGCCGGGGGAACGTTTGTGTCGACGGCAAGGGCCTGAGCCTCTGCCGGAGCCTGTTGTTCCTCAGCAGGCTTGTCGCTGATCCCGGTGATTTCCTTGCCGGCGGCTCCCGGGAGCTCTGCCGGAAAGTACTGACTAGAATTCAACTTCCTTCTCTTTTCTTGCCTCATTGATGGTGCTACAGATGGCTGAGTTAAATGGAGCACAAAAGTTCCTGGTTCCACAGGTAACTTGAGGGCAGCGCGCTTTGACAGGTCATCAGCAATACTGTTTTCAGCACGAGGAATGTGCTTTGTTTGCAGACCGTCAAAGCGCTCTTCCATTTTTCTCACTTCATCCACATAGGCTTGCATCAATGGACTCTGATAATTTTTGTTGACTTGCCTGACAATAAGCTGTGAATCGCCTCTGATGATGAGCTTCTTGATACCAAGGTCTGCCGTGATCCTGAGACCGGCAAGCAGCCCTTCGTACTCCGTAGTGTTGTTTGTCGAGCTCTCCTAGGGAAAATGCATCTGAATTACATACTTAAGGTGCTCTCCGGTGGGTGCGACAAGCAGCACGCCAGCACCTGCGCCTTGCAGCGAGAAAGCCCCGTCAAAGTACATAATCCATTCTCGATATGTTTCCTTGCCGGGAAGAGTCGTTTCTTGAATCTCTTCGTCTGGCGTTGCGGTCCATTCTGCAATGAACTCTGGAAAGGCTCTTCTCTGAATTGTTGAAGTACTTTCAAACTTGAGACCAAAGCCTGACAGTTCCAATGCCCACTCCACAATCCTGCCGGTTGCCTCTGGATTTCGCAAAATCCGCTGCAACGGGAAGCGAGTGACGACGGTAATCTCATGTGCTTGAAAATAATGGCGCAGCTTCCTCGAGGCCATGAGAAGGCCTGCACACCAGAGTATCTTGACCTAGCTCCCTGTAAAAGGCAGCTGACAGAATAAACTGGGCGCTGCACCATCTTCCTGTTTTGCACTGATTCCTCTGACTGCGCAGATCCTGTCTGGCCGGCACCAGACCTTGCCGGGGAAGATCTCGGCGCGTCACTTGACGGTCCTGCCGGTGCCGTTGCCTCCTCGTCGGCTTCTCTCTGCGCCACTAACACAGCACTAACCACTTGATTTGTTGCCGCTAGATATAATAGCAACGGCTCTTGTGGCCTAGGTGCGACTAGCGTCGGCGGAGAGGAGAGGTACCTCTTCAAATCTTGCAGCGCTGCCTCCGCTTCCGGAGTCCATCTCATTGGACCTGCCTTCTTCAAAATTTTGAAAAAGGGCAGGGCGCGCTCAGCGGATTTGGAGATGAACCTGCTTAAGGCAGCAACGCAGCCGGCAGGACGACGTACATCCTTGACGCGTCTTGGCGCTTTGAACTGCTCAATAGCTTTGATCTTGTCGGGGTTTGCCTCGATGCCTCGCTGAGATACAAAGAACCCGAGAAGCTTGCCGGAAGGGACACCAAACACACACTTCTCAGGATTGAGCTTTAAATTGATCTTGCGCAGATTTGTAAATGTTTCTTCTAGATCTTGTATGAGCGTCGCTTTATCCTTGGTTTTGACCACTATGTCATCCATGTATGCTTCCATATTTCTATGTAGCTAAGGCTCAAAACCAATTTGGTCCGCTCTCGCAAATGTAGAACCAGCACTTTTCAACCCGAAAGGCATTCGTATAAAACAATATGTACCACATGGGGTGATAAATGCGGTCTTTTCTTCATCTTCTTTTGCCATGAAGATCTGATGATATCCTGAGTAGGCATCAAGGAATGATAGTAGGTCACAACCAGCAGTGGATTCCACAATCTGGTCGATGCGCGGCAACGGGAAAGGATATTTTGGACATGCTTTATTGATGTCTGTATAATCAATACACAGCCTCCATTTCCCATTCGCCTTGCGCACTACAACCGGATTGGCCAACCACGTTGGGTGAAGCACTCCTCTGACCAAACCTGTCGCTTCTAACTTCCTGATTTCTTCGGCAATGAATTCTTGCCGCTCCAAGGCTTGCTTCCTCACCCTCTGCTTGATGGGCCGCGCGTGAGGACAGATAGCAAGGTGGTGCTCAATTACCTCCCTGGGAACACCGGGGATGTCAGATGGTTGCCACGCAAACACATCGACATTCGCCCGCAGGAAGGCAACGAGCGCGCTTTCCTATTTGTCATCTATGGTGGAACTTATGGTGAAAGTTCCTCCCGTTCCGTCCTCCTTGATGGGCACCTTCTTGGTCTCTGGTGGAGCAGCCTTGGACTTCTTGTTCTTGTTAGTGGAACTCTCTGGTACGTCCTCAACAGAAGCGCAGCACTCCGAGGAGGTGCGCTTGCCGGGGTTTGTGCCAGAGATCTTGCCGGTCCTCTTCTTCTTCCCCCCGGGAGTTCCAGTGGCAGGAGCAGAGGCCTTGACGACAGGTGCTGCGGCTGCCTCCCGGTAGAGTTGGTCGGTGCAGATTAGTGCATCCTTCTTGTCGGAGTGGACAGTGATGACACTTATCGGTCCGTGCATTTTCAACACATTATACCCATAGTGTGATGCCGCCATGAACTTGGCCAGCGCTGGGCGGCCAAGGATCCCATTGTATGACATGGGGATCTTGGTGACATCGAACACTACCATCTCTGTCCTGTAGTTGAGCTCGCTACCAAATGTAACCGGTAGCATAATCTTGCCTTTTGGCTGGGTCCTTCCTGGATTGATCCCTTGAAACGTGCCCGTTTCCTCAAGATCTTCATCAACAATTTGCAGCTTCTTGAGCACGTTCGGCGAGATTAAGTTCAGCCTGGCCCCACTGTCAACTACCATTTTTGTCACCTTGAGGTTGCGGATTGTTGGTGAGACCAACAAGGGCAAGCACCCAACCGCAGTTTTGCGATCTGTGTGATCCTCGGCGTCAAAAATGATAGGCGTGTTGGACCACTTCAAAGGTTTCCGTGCATCAAACGATGGCTCCGTTGTATTAACCTCACGCACCCACTATTTAAGTCAGCGGTGAGAAGAATGCAACGAGGCGCCCCCGTCAATACACATGGCCTCTGTGGCTTTCTGAAACTCGTGCTGACTGGATTCGTCATCTTCCTCATCATCATCGCCCCCCTCGTCCTTGTCGTGGCCTCGGGTGGGCCTCTCCTTTTGTTGCTTAGCCTTGAAGCGGTGGCCTCCTCGGCCACCATGCTTCTTGCCAGATCCCTCAGCACTGTCCTGGGCCTTCTCCTTGTCTTGTCTTTCATACTCAGCTCTCTGCTTCTCGACAAGCTTCTCAACTTGCCGGCAGTTTTGGAGATCGTGGCCCTTGGTGCGATGGATCTTGCAATACTGTTTGCTGGAGCTTTCCGGCTTGTCGGCAGCCGCCAAGGCCTGACAAGAGGCGCACCCGGCAACTTCCTTGCCGGGGTCGTCAACCTTGGCCTTCTTGGCGGTGCCAGGGTTGCCGGATTCCTTGACAGTAAGCACGGCCTTGCCTTTGCGCTTCTTGTTCCGCCGTCGGCCTTTTTTTGACGGGGTTGCGGCATCTTCATCGTTAGATTCGCCCCTTGTGCCAACACCCTCGCCGGGGAGTTTCCTCCCTTCTTCAGCTCAAGCGCACTTGTCGGCCAAAGCGTAAAGCTCGGCAATACTCCTGACCTTGTTCATCGCCAGCTCTTCGCGCATCTTGCGGTTACGCACGTTCTGATGAAACGTGCTAACAACAGCGGCAGGATGAACATCTAGAATATTGTACTGCACCCGACTAAATCTCTGGATAAACTTGCGCAGAGGCTCGCCCTCTTTTGAGGGAGGAGATGCAAATCACTTTCTTGGCCAGGAGCTTGGTGGCTTCCAGCAAAGGCGCCAACAAACTGCTGGCATAGATCTGACCAAGAAGAAATGGAATTCTCCGGCAGATGCATCAACCACGACCTGACGTTTGGTTTGAGCACCAACGAGAAGTAGTTGGCAAGTATCTTGTCATCTTGGCCCCTGACAGCCTGCACCGCAATGGTGTAGATGCTCAGGAACTCTGAGGGGTGAGTCTTGCCGTCATATTTCTCTGGGACCTCTGGTTTGAACGTTCAGGAGTTGGGCCACTGGACTCGCCGCAGCTCACCGGTAAACGCTGGACAACCTACCTCATAGGGCAAGTCGCCTGCATCCCCCGGCGTAGGCTTGTCAAAAGTAGGCCCTGCACATTTATCAGACTGATGACGCGCCTCCCGTCGCCGCTCGATGGTAGTTCGAGCATCCTCTTTGGTTCGTTCCCGAAGAACTTAACGCTGATCGCGGCGCATCCGCGGATCGGACAACGCCGTGGAATCGTCATCACGGCCGTCGGTCCGCCGGGTTGACGACCGCCGCTGCTGTCGTGGAGGGGAGTGCACCGTGGTCGCACCGCCTCCAGTCTTCTCACCATCGGCTCGCACCGGATCGATAGACCGCTGCCGCGAGGGCCTCACTTGCTGCGGCCCATCCTTGTTGATGAAGCCGATGAGGCTCTGGATAGTAGATCGCCACTCCTCCATCTTCTCCGGAGCAGGAGGAAAGTCGAGGAGTAGCTGCGCATGTGCCAAAGCTTCTGCTGGCGTAGGCGGCGGCGACAGGTGCGAGGTATGTGAGTGTCGGGGCACAACACCTATGGGATCCCGAGAGATCCCTTTATGATTCGGCGGCGGGAGAGGTATACACAAAGAGCAGAACCAACGATCGACGCGGGATGTTTTTACCCAGGTTCGGGCCGCTGATTAGCGTAAAACCCTACTCCTGCTTTGTGTTCTTATTAATGTTCTTGAGCCCAGCCTTCAGGAGCGCTCGCAGTGAACAGTACATTCAAAGAGCAGCTACGCATGCAGAATGGGCCAGAAGTTCTACTCCTCCGTAGCAGTTGCCCTGTGCCTCCTTTCATATGCTCAAAGGGGTCTCCACAGTGGCAAAATGTGCATACATTGAGGTGTAAAGTAGCTACAGGGTATCATACCTAACCCCTGATGGATTAGGACAAACGCATTTAATGCACCGTGAGATGTCCGTTTAGGTGTCCTCACTTTCTTGGGGATGGAAAAAGGGGCCATCCCATCAGCACCGCTTAAGCTCTCCTCCACTGGCGCATTGCCACGAATCCAGAGAAGGACCCAGAATGTCAGACTTGTTACTGTGCCGAAGCGGTGGCACAGTGGCAGAATCTCGCCAGGCGCCGAGTCTTGCCGGGCACCAAGCCTTGCCGGGTGCCAAGCCTTGCGGGGCGCCAAGCCTTGCCGGGCGCTAAGCCTTGCCGGGCTCCACAGGCCATCCCGGCAAGGATCTTGCCGGGGAAGCTGGCCTTCAGATTCCAGCTTTTCTTATCTGCCGATCCTCAGATCTCTGACTTGATGATTTCCTTGATGGCTTGAATCAACCTCGAGCTGTTCCCAGCAAGCCTTGCCGCGAGGATGGCTACAACTGCCCGTGCACAAGTACGGGGTACTAGTGGCCCAATACTTAGTACACCGACAGGAGCCCCCGGGCCTAGGCCATACACGAGTGCGAGGCATTGTTGGGCTAGGCCCAAACAGTGCACGGGCACGCGTGGCAGGGAATTAACTGCTCGTAAATATCTCGTTTTGCTGTGCCCCCCACTACACGCACCAAGCGCGCGACGTGGGAAGCGTGCCAAAAAGGCTGCAACTGCCTCGCGCCTATAGAGGCGCATTCACATTGGGGAATAAAAGAGGCGACCCCGCTCCTTCCCCATAAAAAGGAGAAGTCGCAGAGGCACAAGCCTATTTACCCCTCTCTTCTTCTCAATCTGGCCATCGCCATCGCCTTCCTCCTCTCGAGCTCAGAGCGAAGCCTTTTCCTCTTCCGCCCGCTGCTTCCATGCTCGCTCCACCCCCAGCTTCCGTCCTCACAGCCGCCATGCCGCCCAAGGCCAGCAAAGGCAAGGGCAAGGAGGCGAAAGCCGACGTTCCGGAGAGCGAACTGGCGAAGATGCAGAATAGGCTTGTCGTCTTCCGTCCATCACTCGATGTTGAAGCTCTGAAGGGGCGATACCAGTGCATGTGGGCGAAAGAGACGCAAGCTCACCCCGCCACGCGCGTAATCCCAGGTGCTTGCTCCAAAGGTGGATTGGACAGATACCCTTTCTTCACTGCATATTTCTATTGCGGGCTCTGTCCCCCCTTTTCCGACTTCTTCAATGATATCATGTACACATACGGCTTTCGTCTCCTCGATTTCACGTCGAATGCAGTACTTTGCATGTCCATCTTTGCCCATCTCTGTGAAAACTTCGTTGGCGTGATTCCCAATTCTGCTCTTTTTCACCATTACTTCTTCCCTCGCATCAAAAAAGGAGAGGCCCTCTCTGGTTCTATTGCCTGGATTCCAAGGGCTTGGAATAAGGAAATATACCCAGAAGGAGTTTACCGCGAAAAGTGGGACGAATGGCGGGCTGAATGGTGCTGGATCGAGGAAGCGGATCCCCATCCGTTTTGTCATCCCCGGCAACAGAAGGTGGTCTGCGGCATGGATTGGAGCGATCCCGCTGCGGAGGACGAGAGGCTCACAATCGCCACCACCAGGATCCTTCGCCTGAAGGCTGCCGGACTGATGATGGAGATGATCGGCTTCGACTTTCTCCGCCACCGCATCGCCCCTCTGCAGAACAGGGGAAGGCCAGCTTGGGAATACAAGAACGCGGCAGATATCATGAGATTGCGCCCCGGGCTGAACAATAATCTGACAGCTATGCAGCTTGGCGCTCTCCGTCAAAAATTATTCCAGCGCGAAGACAAGCACCGGCTGCCGGCAAGGATTGTTCCCTTGTGCAACAATTCTGCCTTGGGGTCAATCATTGCCTTCCTGCCGATGTTCAACGCCCATGGTCTTGACCCGACCTGGGTAGAGCCAACCGAGGAGGAAGCGCAGATGTTTTTTGACAGCTTGACGGAGAGGCCTGTCCGGCAAGAGTCAGATTTCATCCGAGCCACCACCGACCAAGAAGTAGCTTACATTGCTACTAGGGTGGAGGAGGCAAATCTTGTCGCGGAGGCCGGCAGCGTCGGCTTCACAGAGTGGGAATCTAGCGATGCAGAGGTGGTAGTGGAGGTAAAACCTGCCGGGGAGGACAAGGTTGCTGGGGAAGAGAGCAGCGCAGCCGCTGAGAGCTCGTTCGCCGAGGACACGGCCAAAGAAGAAACGCGAGAAGAGCTCCCACCTCCGAAGAAGACGAAGCGTGTTCTTCAGAAGGCTGCATCTGGCATCCCGGCAAGCCAGCCTTCTTCGAGCGGCGAAGCTCCCGGCAAGAAAGTGGCCGGCAAGACTGGACCGCGGCAGGGGGCTCGTCAACAGCCTGCGCGGCGCGCGAGACCCACACCAGTTACCACTGTTGGGGCGGCAGGAGGGTCTCGTACTACCGCACCGGAAGCTGCCCCGGCGCCTGCCACAGCCAAGCGGCCTAGGACTCCTCCTCCGCCTCCCCACTCAGACATCGCAGCGGAGGTCGACTTCGACATCTCCGGCTTTAGTGCGGAGCGAGAGGAAGAAGAGTGAGTACTTTGCCGCAGCCTTTATATTCCAATCCTGGATCAATCTTACTAAGTTGCTCATATTGTCTCTGCAGTGACACAGAAACATTGCTGGAGAGGATGGCGCAGAGGTCAAGGACTTCTACGGGTGACAAGCCCCAGGCAAGCTCCACGAGCATGCCAGAAACCGTCGTTGTCAGCCCGGAGTCCAGTCCTCAACGCAGTCCCCAGCACAGCCCCCAGCGTAAGTTCACTGTTCTTTTTCTGCTGGCGGGTGCGGAGGCTTTCATTCTTGCCACTGATATCTTTGGGTTCGCAGGAGAAGAACGGCAACAAGGAGAGCTGTCGGAAGACATCCCCATTGTGCCTCCTTCATCGACCGCTCCGCCCACAAGCACGTCCCCGGCAAGAGATCCTGCCGACAAGCCCATCCTAATTGAGGAGGAGCCGGCAGGCGCGGACTCCGGCAACCCACTCCCAGCAACCGGAGTTGCCGGGAGGGGCGAAGCCACCTCCCGACAGCCCGACATAGGTACTCGATTGCCTCAGAGTGCTTGTTACTCTTTTTCCCTTGTCTCTCTGTCTTTAGTCAATTCAAACTTCAATCTCGATCTTATTCTGTTTTCCTTCTTCGTCCTTCAGAGTTCCCTGTGATGGAACACATGGACGTCGACGTTGTCATCGAGGAGACCGCCAGGGATGCCGCTGCTGAAGCAGATAGGATCGCTGCCAGCGAGGCCACCAAGGATGACACTGTCGAGGCTGGTGGTGCTCTTGACGGGGAGGCCGCCAAGACTGCACAAGAGGAACCCGCCGAAGAACCTACTGAAGGGGGCGACAGAGAGGCTGAGTACCGCACTGATGGCATTCCTGCCGTAGGAGCGCCAGGCGCTGCACCGGCCACAGAGCCCCCTGCCACTGGTGAGGCAGCCACTGAAGACCAGCCATCAACATGTGAAGGCCCCTCATCCAGCAAATACCTCAAGGTTGGCGAGAACCTGTTCGTCAACTTGCCGGGGTCGGCTAGCACTGGGGCACCAGCCGAAGGAGAAGTTTTTGAAGAAATCATTGCTGCTGCCGGGCTCGAAGTTGTTGACGACCCCAGCACTAGCAGCGGCAAATCTGAAGAGGATCAGCTCCTTCAGGCCATGGGCGAGAATTTCCGTAAGCTCCAGGCTCTCCATCGCACCCGAAAAGACAAAGCTGACTCCAGAATGGCAGTTGTCGAGGTGGCCGAAGCAGATTTTTAAAGGCACGTCACACAAATGCAGATTTGGCACGCCGAGGCCCTCCAAGAGTTGGTTGCCAGCCGGGAACAAGTGAGGCAGCAGTGGACTGAGATCCTCCTGAAGCAATCTGATATGGAGAAGGCGCATGATGAAGCTGCTCAAAGGATTGCTGCCGAAGATGCCCTCCTGACGGGGCAACGCATTGCTCTTGATGCTCATGAGGAAGATCTCACCGCACGTGAGCAGGCGCTCGCCACCAAGCTTCGCAGCAAAGATGAAGATATCGAGAATCTTGTCGCGCGGCGGACCCAGGAGCTGGAGCAAAAACATAAGGAGGCGCTCGAAGCTCTGACTGCAAGTCACGCCGGCAAGCTCAAGGAGGCCGTCGATGCTGCCGAGGCTGCAGAGGCCGCCAAGAACGAGCTGAGCGACATGGTGAAGAGGCTGGAAACAGATCTCGAAGTTCATGGCAAGGAGCTCTCAACGCTCAAGGGCGACAGGGAAAAAACCCTCCACTCCTTGGCGGAGATGCAAGTTGCCCTGTCTGACAAACCAAGCAGCTCTCCTCTGTGGCTGATAACATTGCGGTTCTGGAGTTGAAGCTGACCACGCTGCAGAAGTCTCTCGAGGCCGGCAAGGCTCATGAGAAGGCTCTACTCAAGGATCTCCAAGGAGAGAGGAACCTGCTCAAGAGCGCCGCCGCCGCCCAAACCGAGTAGGAGAAGGGAGTGGAGATCTGGACTGGACGTCTCATCGCCACCGCGGAGAAGCTTACCGCAGAACTGTCAACCATGGGCCTGTCGAACTTCAAGTATTCTTCCGAGGAAAGAATATCTCCAAGTGCCAGGTTGACGATGTTCTTTGAAAGCATCATCAACGCCTTGAGGGTGCTCCAGTCTAGCCAGGCGACCCAATTGGCCAACGAGACTCGCCGGCTCTGCCGGGCCGTCCTCCGCAAGGTGCTCATCAAGGTGGTGCACAGCAATCCCGACATCGACCTCTCCAACGCGCTCGGCCATCTGCCAAGGGACGCAAATGTCGAGGCGCTTGAAGAGTGCATCGCGCCTATCCTTGAGAAGGTGGACTCCATCAAAAGGATCGAAGGCCAGCGCAGGGATTGAGTGCTCCCCTTTTTCTTGCCATCGTCATTCCATGTAAAAGACAATTAAGTCTCAAGTTAGAATTGCGGCAACTCACGGATGTAATATAATTTGCCTATGTTTAGGTTTATGCTTGCTATTTTCCTCGTCTGATTCCCTTATGTATGGAGTTCACCCTACGCTTACTGAAAAACTTGCCGGCACGCAACCTGCCGTGAGCGCTGGGTGCAGGACTTCAACGGCCTATTGGAGGCGCAGTGGCCGGCAAGACTCCTTGGCGTTCTCAGTGCAGCCACTTGAATCGTTGAGCGGGCTCGAAACAAAATAAGGGCGCAACTGATTACAACAAGGGTTCCTTCGCGTGCAGATTTTCCATACAAGAATCGGAATCGTCCAAGGAAATAACTTTATAATAAAAGAAACTTGCTCTGAGTTTTTAGGACTTAGCTTTCTATCACTGTCCTTCCTCTGGCAAGCGTCGATTCCGAACGTCGCCAACTGGTATTCATATCTCCCTTCCCCCCCCCCCCGACAAATGTGCACGCGAGGAATCCTTCTGTCTTTTGAGAAAAAGAAAGAAGAGAAAATAAAGACATGAAACCTTGGCGGTTCGTTAGAACTTACCGGGAGTAGGTGTCGTACAACATCTTAGACAAACATGCATATATATAAATATGAACATGGGAATCAATAAGGGAATGTACAACACTTAAATTCATTCATCTGTGCTCAGGGTCTGTGCCTGGCTTTGTACAAAGGATCACATGCCTCACCGGCAAGATTTGTACAAAAGGGTGGTTGTCGGGGGCCCCCGGCAACCGCGCCTTATGGGTAGAATTTGCGAAGATGCTCGATATTCTAGGAATTGCTCACTGGAACGCCATCTTCGATCTCCAGGCGGACAGCGCCGGGCCTGGTGACTCGTACTACCCGATAAGGGCCTTCCCACTTTGGCGTCAACTTGTTTGAATTCTTGGCGGACTGAATCCGCCGAAGAACAAGGTCGCCTTCCTCAAGGCTTCGGGCATGAACTTTGCGGCTATGATAGCGGCGCAAGGCTTGCTGGTAGCGTGCAGCTCGCACAGCAGCCTGAAGACGATTCTCCTCAAGGAGCACATTGTCATCTTGCCGCAGTTGCTCTTGCTCAAGCTCATCATAAGTGAGCACTCGAGGAGATCCGTATATGAGTTCCGTGGGGAGAACTGCTTCTGCTCCGTAGACCAGAGCGAAGGGCGTCTGGCCGGTGGCTCGATTTGGTGTCGTTCTGATTGACCAAAGAACCGCCGACAACTCATCAATCCAGCGTCTTCCGCACTTTTTCAGCCTGTCAAAGGTTCTGGTCCTGAGACCGCGCAGCACTTCAGCATTGGCCCTCTCCGCTTGGCCGTTGCTTCTCGGGTGAGCAACAGAGGCAAAACAAATCTTGCCGCCAAGGTCTTGGACGTACTGCATGAAGGTGCGACTCGTGAACTGCGTGCCGTTGTCGGTGATGATCCTGTTGGGCACACCGAAACGGCAAACAATTCCCTTGAAGAACTTGACGGCCGATTGTGCGGTCACATTCCTCACTGCTTCCACCTCCGGCCACTTTGTGAACTTGTCGATAGCAACGTACAAGTACTCAAAGCCCCCGGTAGCACGGGGGAAAGGGCCCAGTATGTCGAGCCCCCAGACCGAAAATGGCCAGGAGAGAGGGATTGTCTGAAGAGCTTGAGCTGGTTGATGTAATTTCTTCGAATGAAATTGGCACGCTTCACACTTGGTTACTAGTGCAGTTGCATCCTGGAGAGCGGTGGGCCAAAAGAAACCTTGCCGGAATGCTTTCCCGGCAAGCGCTCTTGACCCTATGTGAGAGCCACATATGCCCCCATGTATCTCCGCCAACAGCTCTAGTCCATTCTCCCGAGGAATGCACTTCAATTCACACCGTTTGGTCTCTTTCTGTACAGGACGTCATCGACGAACTTGTACATAACAGACCCACGAGCTACTCTCTCTGCTTCTTCCTGTTCCTCAGGGAGTTCACCTGTCTGATGGAAATGGACAATGTGTTGCGCCCATGCTGGAGCCTGAGGCTCGACAGCTAGGACTAAAGGCATCTCCTCTGCCGGGGAAACGTTCATCTCGACAGCAAGGGCCTGAGGCCCTGCCGGAGCCTGTTGTTCCCCGGCAGGCATGTCGATCCCGGCAACTTCCTTGCCGGCGGCTCCGGGGAGCTCTGCCGGGAAGTACTGGCCAGAGTTCAACTTTCTTCTCTTTTCTTGCCGCATCGATGGCGCCACGGATGGTTGAGTCAATTGGAGCACAAAAGTTCCTGGTTCCAAAGGCAACTTGAGAGCGGCAGACTTTGACAGGTCGTCAGCAATACTGTTCTCGGCACGAGGAACGTGCTCCATTTGCAGACCGTCAAAGTGCTCTTCCAATTTCCTCACTTCATCTACGTAGGCTTGCATCAATGGACTTTGATAACTCTTGTTAACTTGCCTGACGACAAGTTGTGAATCGCCTTTGATGACGAGCTTTTTGATACCAAGGTCTGCCGCGATCCTGAGACCGGCAAGCAAACCCACGTATTCCGCAGTGTTGTTGGTCGAACTCTCCCGGGGAAAGTGCATTTGGACTACATACTTGAGGTGCTCTCCGGTGGGTGCGACAAGCAGCACGCCAGCACCGGCGCCTTGCAGCGAGAAAGCCCCGTCAAAGTACATAACCCATTGCTGATTGATTTCCTTGCCGGGAAAAGTCATTTCTTGAACCTCTTCGTCTGGCGTTGGGGTCCATTCTGCAATGAACTCTGCCAAGGCCCTGCTCTGGATCGTCGAAGTGCTTTCAAACTTGAGGCCAAAACTGGACAACTCCAACGCCCACTCCACGATCCTGCCGGTTGCTTCTGGATTTTGCAAAATCCGTTGCAACAGAAAGCGAGTGACGACGGTGATTTCATGTGCTTGAAAATAATGGCGCAGCTTTCTCGAGGCCATAAGAAGGCCGAAAAGCAATTTCTGCACACCAGAATATCTTGACCTAGCTCCTTGTAAAAGAGAGCTAACAAAATAAACTGGGCGCTGCACCACCTTCTTCTTCTGCACGGGTTCTTCTGTTTACGCAGATCCGGTCTTGCCGGGATCAACCCTTGCCGGGGAAGATCTTGCCGCGTCTTCTGGCGGTCCTGCCGCTGGTGTTGCTTCCTCATCAGCTTCTCTCTACGCCACTAGCGCAGCACTAACCACTTGATTTGTTGCTGCCAGATACAGCAGCAATGGCTCTTGTGGCTTAGGTGCGACTAGCGTCGGCGGAGAGGAAAGGTATTTCTTCAAATCTTGCAGCGCAGCCTCGGCCTCCGGAGTCCATTTCATCGGACTTGCCTTCTTCAAAATTTTGAAGAAGGGCAAGGCGCGCTCAGCAGATTTGGAAATAAACCTGCTTAGAGCAGCAACACAGCCGGCAAGACGACGCACATCCTTGACGCATGTCGGCGCTTCAATTTGCTCAATAGCTTTGATCTTGTCGGGGTTCGCTTCGATTCCCCGGCAAGATACAAAAAATCCGAGTAGCTTGCTGGAAGGGACTCCGAACACGCACTTCTCAGGATTGAGCTTCAAGTTGATCTTGCGCAAGTTTGCAAATGTTTCTTCTAAATCTTGAATGAGCGTTGCTTTGTCCTTGGTTTTGACCACTATATCATCCATATACGCCTCCATATTTCTATGGAGTTGAGGCTCAAAACCAATCTGGATTGCTCTGGCAAATGTTGAACCAGCACTTTTCAAGCCGAAAGGCATTCGTATAAAACAATACGTACCACATGGGGTGATAAATGCGGTCTTCTCTTCATCTTCTTTTGCCATAAAATCTGATGATACCCTGAATAGGCATCAAGGAAGGACAGGAGATCACAACCAGCGGTGGCATCCACAATCTGGTCGATGCGCGGCAAAGGAAAGGGATCTTTTGGACAAGCTTTATTGATATCTGTATAATCAATACAAAGCCTCCATTTCCCATTCGCTTTCCGCACTACAACCGGATTGGCCAACCAGGTTGGATGAAGCACTCCTTTGACCAGTCCTGCCGCCTCCAGCTTTCTGATTTCTTTGGCAATGAACTCTTGCCGCTCCAAGGCTTGCTTCCTGACCCTTTGCTTGAAGGGCCGTGCATGAGGACAGACAACAAGGTGGTGCTCAATTACCTTCCTGGGAACACCGGGGATGTCAGACGGTTGCCATGCAAACACGTCGACATTCGCCCGCAGGAAAGCAACGAGTGTGCTTTCCTATTTGTCATCTAGGGTGGAACTTATGGTGAAAGTTCCCCCCATTCCGTCCTCTCTGATAGGCACCTTCTTGGTCTTCGGCAGAGCAGCCTTGGACTTCTTGTTCTTGCCGGTGGAACTCTCTGGTACGTCCTCGACGGAAGCGCAGCACTCCGAGGAGGTGTGGTTGCCGGAGTTCGCGCCAAGGTTCTTGCCAGTCTTCTTCTTCCGCCCGGGAGTTCCAGCGGCAGGAGCAGGTGCCTTGATGGCAGGTGCTACAACTGCTTCCCGGTAAAGTTGGTCGGCACAGATGAGCGCATCCTTCTTATCGGAATGGATAGTGATGACGCCCAACGGCCCAGGCATCTTCAAGACATTGTACGCGTAGTGTGATGCCGCCATAAACTTAGCCAGCGCTGGCCGACCAAGGATCCCATTGTATGACATGGGGATCTTGGCGACATCAAACACCACCTTCTCGATCCTGAAGTTGAGCTCGCTGCCAAATGTTACCGGCAGCGTAATCTTGCCCTTAGGCTGGGTTCTTCCCGGATTGACCCCTTGAAACATACCCGTTTCTTCGAGGTCCTCGTCGGGAATCTGGAGCTTTCTGAGCACATCTGGTGAGATTAAGTTTAGGCCGGCCCCTCCGTCAACTAACATTTTCTTCACCTTGAGGTTGCGAATCATTGGCGAGACCAACAATGGCAAGCACCCGACCGAAGTTGTGCGATCAGGGTGATCCTCGGCGTAAAAAATGATAGGCGTGCTGGACCACTTCAAGGGCCTACATGCATCTGGGGATGGCTCTGCCGCATTGACCTCCCGTACCCACTATTTGAGTTGGCGGTGGGAAGAATGCAGCGAGGCACCCCCATCGATACACATGGCCTCCGTAGCCTTCTGGAATTCTTGCTCACTGGATTGATCATTCTCCTCATCATCATATTCTTCTTTGTCTCGGCCCCGAGCGGGCGGATCCTTTTGCTGCTTGGCCTTGCCGCGGCGCCCCCCTCGGCCACCGCGCTTCTTGCCGGACCCATCAGCACCATCTTGGGCCTTCTCCTTAGCCCGCCTCTCATATTCGGCCCTCTGCTTCTCAGCAAGCTGCTCAACTTGCCGGCAGTTCTGGAGATCGTGGCCCTTGGTGCGATGGATCTTGCAATACTGCTTGACGGAGTTCTCCGACTTGTCGGCAGCCGCCAAGGACTGACAGGAAGGGCACCCGGCAAGATCCTTGCCGGGGTCACCAACCTTGGCCTTTTTGGCGGCGCCGGGGTTGTCGGATTCCTCGATAGCAAGCACGGCCTTGCCTCCGCGCTTCCTGTTTCGCCGCCGGACTTTCCTTGACGGGGCCGAGGCGTCTTCATCTTCGGACTCGCCCGCCGCGCCAACAGCCTCGCCAGGGAGTTTCCTCCCCTCTTCAGCTCGAGCACATTTGTCGGCCAAAGCGTAAAGATCGGCAATACTCCTGACTTTGTTCATTGCCAGCTCTTCCCGCATTTTGCGGTTACGCACGTTCTGGTGAAACGCGCTAACGACAGCGGCAGGGTGAACGTCAGGAATATTATACTGCACCCGGCTGAATCTCTGGATAAACTTGCGCAGGGACTCGCCCTCCTTCTGAGGGATGATGTGCAAATCGCTCTCTTGGCCAGGAGCTTGGTGGCCTCCAACAAAGGCGCCAACAAACCGATGGCACAAATCTGACCAGGAAGAAATAGAATTCTCCGGCAGATGCATCAACCACGACCTGACGTTGGGTTTGAGCACCAACGGGAAGTAGTTGGCAAGTATCTTGTCATCTCTGCCCCCGGCAGCCTGCACCGCAATGGTGTAGATGCTCAGGAACTCCGAGGGATGGGTCTTACCATCATATTTCTCCGGGACCTCCGGCTTGAAGGTTTGGGAATTGGGTCACCGGACTTGCCGCAGCTCACGGGTAAACGCTGGAGTCCCTACCTCATAAGGCAAGTCTCCTACGTCCCCTGGCGCAGGCTCGTCGACAGCCGGCCCCGCGCGCTTATCAGACTGATAGCGCGCTTCCCGTCGCTGCTCAATGGTAGTTCGAGCGTCCTCCTTGCCTCGTTCCTGGAGAACTTGACGCTGATCGCGGCACATCCGTGGATCGGATGATGCCGTGGAAACTTCTTCATGGCGGTCGACTTGCTGGGTTGTCGGCCGCCGCTGGTACCGCGGAGGGGAGTGCACAGTCGTTGCACCACCTCTGGTTTTCTCTACATCGGCTCGCGCCGGATCGATGGGCCTCCACTGCGAGGGCCCTGCCTCTTGCGGCCCATCTTTGTTGGTGAAGCCGATAAGGCTCTGGATAGTAGCTCGCCACTCCTCCATCTTCTCCGGAGCAGGAGGAAAATCGAGGAGCAGCTGCGTATGTGCCAAGGCTTCTGCTGGCGTAGGCGGCGGCGACAGGTGAGAGGTACGTGAGGTGCTCTGACTCCTAACCATGTTAGAAGGAGCACCACCAAGGTCACGCGACTGCGCGCCACCTCCGCCAGCAGCTCGGTGTGCATGCTGGTCCCGCGCATCTTGGGATCGATGCGCAGAAACCTTTTCATGGGGATGCCCTGAACCACCAGCGCCATGACGTCGCTCATCATGCACGACCTGGGTAGGTCGTGAGGCTTGCGCCGGTGCAGGAGCTCCAGCAGGCGCCCTCCGATATCTCGAGTTCGTTGTGCCACCCGTAGGCAACACAGCGCCATCTCTAGATCCAGCGGCGTGCAGGTTACCACTACCACTGCGAACGATGCCGCTCGCCTGGCTCGGATCCCCAGAACACCGTGGGGGTTCTAATCTTCTTCCTTCCGCACCCATGCCGTCGCCCGTACGCGAAGGTGTAGGCAAAACAGACGTGCACGGTTGCGCCGTGCCAGCGCTCTTCTTCTTGGGTGGCATGATGATGAAGATGATGAAGAAACTAAGGCACCGATCACTAGATCAGGTTCACGCAACCTTCAATCCCCCTATCTGGCGCGCCAAAGATGTCGGGGCACGACACCTATGGGATCCCGAGAGATCCCTTTACGATTCGGCGGGGGGAGAGGTATACGCAAAGAGCAGAACCAACGATCGACGCGGGATGTTTTTACCTAGGTTCGGGCCGCTGATCAGCGTAAAACCCTACTCCTGCTTTGTGTTCTTATTAATGTTCTTGAGCCCAGCCTTCAGGAGCGCTCGCAGTGAACAGTACGTTCAAAGAGCAGCTACGCATGCAGAATGGGCCAGAAGTTCTCTTCCTCCATAGCAGTTGCCCTGGGCCTCCTTTTATATGCTCAAAGGGGTCTCCACAGTGGCAAAATGTACATACATTGAGGTGTAAAGTAGCTACAGGGTATCATACCTAACCCCTGATGGATTAGGACAAACGCATTTAATGCACCGTGAGGTGTCCGTTTAGGTGTCCTCACTTTCTTGGGGATGGAAAAAGGGGCCATCCCATCAGCACCGCTTAAGCTCTCCTCCACTGGCGCGTTGCCACGCATCCAGAGAAGGACCCAGAATGTCAGACTTGTTACTGTGCCGAAGCGGTGGCATAGTGGCAGAATCTCGCCAGGCGCCGAGTCTTGCCGGGCGCCAAGCCTTGCCGGGCTCCACAGGCCATCCCGGCAAGGATCTTCCCGGGGAAGCTGGACTTCGGATTCCTGCTTTGCTTCTCTGCTGATCCTCAGATCTCTGACTTGATGATTTCCTTGATGGCTTGAATCGACCTCGAGCTGTTCCCGGCAAGCCTTGCCGCGAGGATGGCTACAACTGCCCGTGCACAAGTACGGGGTACTAGTGGCCCAATACTTAGTACACCGATAGTGAGGTGCTCTGACTCCTAACAGTGTTAGAAGGAGCACCGTCATGATCACATGACCGCGCGCCACCTCCACCGGCAGTTTGGCGTGCATGCTGGGCCAACGCACCTTGGGATCGATGCGCAGAAGTCTTCCCATGGGGACGTTCAGAACCACCAATGCCACGGTGCTGCTCGTCGCGTGCGACCTGGGAAGGCCACGACGCTTGCGCCGGCGTGGGAGTCCTAGAAGGCGTCCTCCGATCTCTGGAGTTCGCTGTGCCACCCGTAGGTAGCACAGCTCCATCTCTAGATCTAGCGGCGTGCGGGTTGCCATCATCGCTGCGAACGACGCCGCTCGCCTGGCTCGGATCACCAGAACACTGTGGAGGCTCTAAACCTCCACCTCCTGCATCCACGCCGTCACCCGTCCGAGTACGCACGGGCAAGACGGACATAGACGGAACAACCGCTGCCACACCCTTCTTCTTGGGTGGCATGGTGACAAAGATGGTGACGAAACTGCCGCGCTGATCACTGGGTCAGGTTCGCGCAACCTTGATCCCCCTACCTGGCGCGCCAAAGATGTCAGTGTACGACACCTATTGGATCCGAGGGACCCCTTTACGATTCGGCAGGGAGAGAGGTATGCACAAAGAGCAGAACCAATGATCAACACGAGGGGATTTTTACCCAGGTTCGGGCCGCAGATCAGCGTAAAACCCTACTCCTACTTTAGTTTATTATCAGTGTTTTCGTCCCAGTTCTTGGAGCGCTTGCAATGAATAGTGTGTTCGTGCAGCAGCTACGCATGCAGAATGGGCCGAGAGTGCTCTCTCTAGAGTCCTCTCCCCTATAGCAGTTGCCTTGGTCCTCCTTTTATATACTCAAAGGGGTCACCACAGTGGCAAACTGTTCATATATGAGGTCTAAAGAAGCTATAGGGTTATCATACCTAACCACTGACGGTTTAGGACAAATGCATTTAATGCACCGTGAGATGTCCGTTTAGGTGTCCTTACTTTCTTGGGGATGGAAAAAGGGGCCATCCCATCAACACCGCTTAAGCTTGCCTCCACTATTGCATTGCCACGCATCCAGAGAGGGGACCAGAATGCCAGGCTGGTCGCTGCTCTGGAGCGGTGGCACAGTGGAGGAACCTTGCGGGGTGCGAATCTTGCCGGGCTCCGTAGGCTACCTCGGCAAGATCTTGCCGGGAGCCGAGCCCCTGCTCTCCAGTTCTCCTTATCTTCTAATCCTTGGCCTGAATGTCTCTTTGATAACCTGGGATTAATCTTCAGTTGTTCCCCCGACAAGCCTTGCCACAGGTATGGCTACAGCTGCCCGTGCACAAGTATGGGGTACTAAAGGCGCAATATTTAGTACACCGACAAATTCTTAGCAGTTGTGTTTGCTTGTGACAAATTCAGATCTTACATTGTTAATTCTAAAGTGATTGTTCACACTGATCATGTTGATATTAAATATCTTATGGAAAAGAAAGATGCTAAACCTAGACTCATTAGGTCAGTTCTCTTGCTGCAAGAATTTGACTTGCATATCACTGATAGAAAAGGAGCTGAGAACCCCGTAGCTGATAACTTGTCTAGGTTAGAAAATATTCTTGATGACCCACAACCTATTATTGATAGTTTTCCTGATGATCAATTAGCTGTAATAAATGTCTCTCATAACACTCCTTGGTATGCTGACTATGCTAATTATATTGTTGCTAAATATATACCACCTAGCTTCACTTACCAACAAAAGGAAAAATTCTTTTATGGTTTAAGACATTACTTTTGGGATGACCCACATCTTTATAAAGAAGGAGTAGATGGTATTATTAGATGTTGTGTACCTGAGTATGAACAGGGACAAATCCTACGAAAATGTCACTCCGAAGCTTACGGAGGGCATCATGCGGGAGACAGAACTGCTCACAAGGTATTGCAATCTGGTTTTTATTGGCCTACTCTCTACAAGGATGCCCGTAAGTTTGTTCTATCTTGTGATGAATGTCAAAGAATTGGTAATACTGGTAAGCGTCAGGAAATGCCTATGAATTATTCTCTTGCTGTTGAACCATTTGATGTCTGGGGTTTCGATTACATGGGGCCTTTTCCTTCCTCTAATGGGTATACACATATTTTGGTTGCTGTTGATTATGTTACTAAGTGGGTAGAAGCTATTCCAACTAGTAGTGCTGATCACAACACCTCTATTAAAATGCTTAAGGAAGTTATTTTCCCAAGGTTTGGAGTCCCTAGATATTTAATGACTGATGGTGGTTCACATTTAATCATGGTGCTTTCTGTAAAATGCTTGCTAAGTATGATGTTAACCATAGAATTGCATCCCCTTATCATCCTCAGTCTAGTGGTCAAGTTGAACTTAGCAGTAGCGAAATAAAATTAATTTTACAAAAAATTGTCAATAGGTCCCGAAAGAATTGGTCTAAGAAATTAGACGATGCACTTTGGGCTTACCGAACAGCATATAAAAATCCCATGGGTATGTCTCCCTACAAAATGGTTTATGGAAAAGCTTGTCATTTGCCTCTTGAGTTAGAACATAAAGCATATTGGGCAATTAAAGAACTCAACTATGATTTCAAACTTGCCGGTGAAAAGAGGTTATTTGATATTAGCTCTCTAGATGAATGGAGAACCCAAGCTTACGAAAATGCCAAGTTATTTAAAGAAAAAGTCAAAAGATGGCATGATAAAAGAATCCAAAAGCGTGAGTTCAAAGTTGGAGAATATGTTCTTTTGTACAACTCTCATTTCAGATTTTTTGCAGGAAAGCTTCTCTCTAAATCGGAAGGACCTTATGTTATCGAGGAGGTTTATCGATGTGGAGCTATCAAAATAAATAATGCCGAAGGTACTAACCCGAAGGTTGTCAATGGTCAAAGAATAAAACATTATATCTCAGGTACACCCATTAATGTTGAAAGCAATATTATCCAAACTATGACACCGGAAGAACACATAAAAGAAACCTTCCGGAACACTCCAGAATCGTGAAAAAAGAGGAGGTACGTGATACGGTAAGTAAACGGACTCCGAAAAATCCACAAAAATATTTTCTATCAGTTTTGGAATATATTAAAAATTAGGAAAATAAGAAACAACCAGGAAGGCAACCCTGGTGGGCACAAGACATCAGGGCGCGCCTGGCCCTGGCTTGCCAGGCGCGCCCAGGTGGGTTGTGCCCACCTCGGGTACCTTTCGGACTCCGTTTTTCTCCCGTTTGCTTGTTTCCCAAGATAAAAAAATCTTTATATACCCCCCGAACCTTTTGACTACCGTATCATGGAGAAATCTTCTGTTTTCTTTTCTTGCTATTTTCTAACAGATCTGAAAATATGTCATCCCAAGACTCAGAGGGTGAGAGCTATGTTGCTTATTATATCTCAAACCCCAAGGTTTATGGTGATGAGGAGCGCTATAGCTGGACTTCGGAGGAGGAAGAAGACTATGGTCCTAAAGGGGAGGAGGGGATAAGCTCAGACGAAGATGAAGTTCCATTGCCTCAACCTTCGGACATGCACGTGGAATTCAAGAAGTCAAGTCTCCCCAGCAAAGCAAAGAAACCTAAGATCCAGTTTATCCCCTTTCGTCTCTTGCAGGAAAACAAGCAAGAATTATGCAAAAAGATATTAGAGCTCGAGCAGGAGATCGGTGAATTAAAGGAGGAAAATTTCATCCTCAAACGTAAGTTAAGGAAGAAAGACAAACACAGTACATCATCACCACCTCCTTCATCACCTAAGGAGACTTGAGTATCGGGTATGGGCACTCCCCTTGGCTTGTGCCAAGCTTGGGGGAGGTGCGCCAGTATCGTATCACCTCCATTATCTTTTGCGTTTACTTATCTTAGTTCGATCCTTAGTTATCTTTCGATTTGGTTGAATAAAAGTTTAGTTTAATCCTTTCTTTTCAAGTGCTTGCTTAGTGATCTATCCCTGTAATCATGTGCAAGATATATAATAAAGTTTAGTTTGAGTTTGGTTTTCTTTACTTTCATGTTCAATAAAAATAAAGGAAATAAATGTAAAAGATCATATGCTGATCTTATGGTAAGTAATGACATCACATAAGGAAGAGTATAAGTAGAAAATTTTATTGGAGATTTACAAACATAGCATTGGTCAATGATGCAATTCATGAAAGAATTAATAAGGGAAGAGAAGATTAACATGCAAATACACTATCTTGGACATCTTTTATGATTGTGAGCCCCCATCAAAATATTATATGCCAAAATTGTTGACGTTGGACAAGGAAGACAATGTAATGATTTATGTTTGTTCATATTCACATAGAAGTTATATTGTCATAGATCCTTTAACATGTGGTGCTTGCCCCCCATCTTTGCTAGCCAAAAATTCTGCACCAAGTAGAGATACTACTTGTGCATCCAAAACCCTTAAACCAAATCTTTTTTTGAGAGTCCACCATACCTACCTATGGATTGAGTAAGATCCTTCAAGTAAGTTGTCATCGGTGCGATAAGGCAATAAAAATTGCTTCTAAATGTGTTAGATCATTTAGTGTAAGAGAAAATTGAGTGTTGTACGAACTTGTGATGGCAAAGAATAAAAGCGATAGACTGCATAATAAAGGTTGCTATCATAAGGGGCAATATAACGTGACGTTCTTTTGCACTAAGAGATTGAGCATACAACCAAAAAGCGCATGGCAACCTTTGCTTCCCTCTGCGAAGGGCCTACCTTTTACTTTTATGTATTTACTTTTATGCAAGAGTCAAAGCATCTCTCTATTCCTTTTTATTTTCTCTTTTGGAAAGCACCATGTGGTGAAGAAAGATCTAGGCACATATATCTAGTTGGATATGGGTGGGCAGGAGTTATTATTGTTGACATCACCCTTGAGGTGAATACGTTGGGAGGCAAACTATAGGCCCCTATCTTTCTATGTGTCCGGTTGAAACATTTTGCTCATGTGTGTGCGGTGAGTGTTAGCAATCATAGAAGACTATATGATGGTTGAGTATGTGGACTTGCCGAAAAGGCTCTGATACGTGACCCTTCCTGAAAAGATGCTGAATTGTAGTTGCAAAGTTGACTAAGAACATAGTTTGTTGATTTTCAATAGAGTTTATGCTTTATACTTCGACGTTGTGATGAATTGTTACTTGTTCATTTGAAGTTTATGATAAAAGTTTTGTGATAAAAGTTCTATAATAAAGTTTGTTGATGTTATAATAATATACATGATGCTTCTATGTCCGTATTTTGTTTTTATCGACACCTCTCTCTCTAAGCATGTGGACATGTTTTTTGATTTCCGTTTTCGCTTGAGGACAAGCGAGGTCTAAGCTTGGGGGAGTTAATACGTCCATTTTGCATCATGTTTTCCTACTGTTATTTATAATGTTTTTATGCATAATAATGCTTTTGGAGTAATTCTAATGCCTTTTGTCTCATAATATGCAAGGTTCACACAAAGAGGGAGAATACCGGCAGCTGGAATTCTGGACCTGAAAAAGCTACGTCAGGCCACCTATTCTGCACCACTCCAAATGAGCTGAAACTTCACAGAGATTTTTTATGGAATATATAAGAATTAATGGAGCAAATAACTACCAGAGGGGGCCCACCAGGTGGGCACAACCCACCTGGGCGTGCCACTGCCCCCAGGCGCGCCCTGGTGGGTTGTGCCCTCCTCGGCCCACCTCCGGTGCCCCTCTTCTGGTATATAAGTCATTTTTACCTAAAAAAAGAAGGGGAGGACTTTCGGGATGAAGCGCCGTCGTCTCGAGGCGGAACTTGGGCAGGAGCACTTTTGCCCTCTGGCGGAGCGATTCCGCCGGGGGAACTTCCCTCCCGGAGGGGGAAATCATCGTCATCATCATCACCAACAACTCTCCCATCTTGGTGAGGGCAAACTCCATCAACATCTTCAACAGCACCATCTCCTCTCAAACCCTAGTTCATCTCTTGTGTTCAATCTTTGTACCAGAACCTTAGATTGGTGCTTGTGGGTGACTAGTAGTGTTGATTACATCTTGTAGTTGATTAATATATGGTTTATTTGGTGGAAGATTAAATGTTCAGATCCACTATGCTATTTAATACCCCTCTGATCTTGAGCATGATTATCATTTGTGGGTAGTTAATTTTGTTCTTGAGGTCGCGGGACAAATCTTGTTGCAAGTAATCATGTGAACTTGATATGTGCTCGATATTTTGATGGTATGTATGTTGTGATTCCCTTAGTGGTGTCATGTGAACGTCGACTACATGGCACTTCACCTTATTAGGGCCTAAGAGAATGCATTGTGGAGTAGTTATTATATGATGGGTTGCGAGAGTGACAAAAGCTTAAACCCTAGTTTATGCGCTACTTCGTAAGGGATTGATTTGTCCTAACTGCCAGAGTTAGGTATGATAGCACTGTTAGCTATCTAATAGCTTGATAAAGACCATTTGCCATTGTGGTAACCCCTTGGCCTATAAAAGGAGGACCGTGGCAACCTTAGAAAGGATTTGGACCCTCGTGTACTCATACGCGTGTAGCTGCTCTCCCCAAGGCGACCTTGCCGGGCTCGAGCGCTGTGCGTTCTTCACGGTCTCCACATCAATCCACCAAAGCAGGAGTTGTGTTTTACGCTTCTCAGCGGCCCGAACCTGGGTAAAAACCACCAGTGTCACCACTGCCGTGCTGTCCCATGGCCTCCGCTTATGTGCAATGCGTCCTCCCCCCTACCGAACCACGAAGGGGCCGATGGCCTCATAGGTGGCTGTGTTCTACCACGACATCTTTGGCGTGCCGGGTTGGGGGAGCGCTTGTGCGAACCCGAGGTTGTAAACAACACGTCAGTCTTCATCATCGCCTTCTTCAGCATTGGCTTCATCGTCCATGGCGCCCAAGGAGAAGTCCGGTGCAATTACTCATCCTTCCACCTCGAAGGCCCCTTCACATCCAGTCGCCGATGCTGTGGGGGCTGCAATGGCATCGGGGGACGCGGACGCTGTGGGGAACATGACCGGCGTAGGCGGCGCTGTCGTTGTACCCCTCGCGGCCGAAGTGGGAGCAGAAAGCGTCGGAGGAGGGCGGCATCAACAGCACTCCGATGGCCGTGCTCCACAACGCACCGGTGGGGAGTCTCCACCCCCCCCACCATGCCAAAGAGCATAGCCACAGTGACAACACTCGCTCTGGTGTGAACCGCGGCCCCCTGGTTGCCCTTGCAACGGGTGCAACAGCGGGGCAAGCACCTCCCCGGAGCGAGGAAACCAAGACGAAGCGCCGAACGGGGCCATTGATACGTCCATTTTGCATCATGCTTTTATCTTGATATTTATTGCATTATGGGCTGTTATTACACATTATGGTACAATACTTATGCCCTTTTCTCTCTTATTTTACAAGGTTTACATGAGGAGGGAGAATGCCGACAGCTGGAATTCTGGACCGGAAAGGAGCAAATCGGAGAGACCTATTCTGCACAACTCCAAAAGTCCTGAAAATTTACAGAGAATAATTTTGGAATATATAAAAAATATTGGGCGAAGGAAATACCAGAGGGGACCCACCAGGAGGCCACAAGCCTGGGGGTGCGCCCTACCCCCCTGAGTGCGCCCCTAGGGCTTGTGGGCCCCCTGTCAGGTCTCCGGTGCCCATCTTCTGGTATATGGAGGGTTTTGACCTAGTGAAAATCAGAAGAGAGCTTTCAGGATGAAGCACCGCCGTCTCGAGGCGGAACTTGGGCAGAACCAATCTAGGACTCCGGCGGAGCTGTTCTGCCGGGGAAACTTCCCTCCCGGAAGGGGACATCGAAGCCATCCTCATCACCAACGATCCTCTCATCGAGAGGGGGTCAATCTCCATCAACATCTTCACCAGTACCATCTCCTCTCAAACCCTTGTTCATCTCTTGTATCCGATCTTTGTCTCAAAACCTCAGATTGGTACCTGTGGGTTGCTAGTAGTGTTGATTACTCCTTGTAGTTGATGCTAGTTGTTTTATTCGATGGAAGATCATATGTTCAGATCCTTAATGATATTTATTACCCCTCTGATTATGAACATGAATATGCTTTGTGAGTAGTTACGTTTGTTCCTGAGGACATGGGAGAAGTCTTGTTATAAGTAATCATGTGAATTTGGTAGTCTTTCGATATTTTGATGAGACGTATGTTGTCTTTCCTCTAGTGGTGTTATGTGAACGTCGACTACATGACACTTCACCATTGTTTTGGCCTCGGGGAAGGCATTGGGAAGTAATAAGTAGATGATGGATTGCTAGAGTGACAGAAGCTTAAACCCTAATTTATGCGTTGCTTCGTAAGGGGCTGATTTGGATCCATATGTTTCATGCTATGGTTAGATTTATCTTAATTCTTCTTTCATAGTTACGGATCCTTGAGAGAGTGGTTAATCATAAGTGGGAGGCTTGTCGGAGTAAGTACAGCTCCCAAGCACCGGTCCACCCACATATCAAATTATCAAAGTAACGAACGTGAATCATAAGAGCATGATGAAAACTAGCTTGACAATAATTCCCATGTGTCCTCAGGAGCGCTTTGCTTTATATAAGAGTTCGTACAGGCTTGTCCTTTGCTACAAAAAGGATTGGGACACCTTGCTGCACCTTAGTTACAATTGTTACTTGTTACCCGTTACGAATTATTGTAAGTGCATCTAGTGCCCCTTAGTGATTTTGGTGTATTGAAGACTTATAGGTTAAGGGTCTAATGTGTTTGTGAGTGTACACAGGTCTATAAGTCTATGAGGAGTTTGTTAATTATGATGAATGTCGACCCCTAAAAATGAATGTCTTCAACTGAAGACTTTGGTTTTCTTGAAGACTTTGAAAGTGAAGAAATTGGTGTGACCCTGAAGACTTGATATTCATGCGAGGATTATGAAGCGTGAAGACTTTTGTTTTCGTAGTTTCATTTTCTTCTTCTTGAGTCATAGGAAACACCGTACTGTTAAAGGGGGTCGAGGTAAAACTAAGGAAAAATTTCCAAGTGATGCTCAACTCAAAATCCTACACCTACCCAATCCTTTCGAGTGAAGCCATTGGAAATCTCATAGAGTTTAGTCAAGTTCTTCAGTGACAGAGACGAAGTTCTTCTGTTCTCTGAGGAATTTGTTCTGACTGAGGAGTTAGAAATTTGCCAGTGCGGATTGCCTACAAGTGAGGATTATGATAGCCCTGAGGAATTTGATACTCAAATTTCCGACCGTTGCTGTGCTACGTGCCAGCTGTCCCAAAATATCTACCCACCTAACGGTCATATCATTGAAGGGCATTTATGTCTTATCATGTCGGGCTGCTCCCTAGGCTATAAATAGCCGCCCTCTACAACCACTAGCTGGTTGGCTGCTCCGAGAGATAGATTGACACTTGTCATTTAGAGCATCCCATCCTCCGAGGACTTTGAGCGAAAATCATCAAGTGAGGAAAAACCCAAAAACCCAAACACCTACAAACCCAAAGTGATTGAGCATCACTGAAGAGATTGTTCCTGTGTCGAACCGACGCTTGTTACCTTTGAGGACTGTGCATCCTCCAGACGGTTAGGCGTCATGGTCTAGAGCATCCAAGAGGAAATTGTGGATTGCCGAGTGACCGAGTATGTGAAGGTTTGGAAGTCACCTGAAGACTTACCATGAGTGGTTGGGCGAGGTCTGTGTGACCTTAGCTCAAGGAGAATACGGTGAGGACTAGGTGTCCTGGACTGTGTGTTCAGGACTGGGTGTCCGGGACTGTGTGTCCTTAGGTTTAAATACCTAGCCGCTCCAACCAGACGTACAACTGTCACAGCAGTTGGAACTGGTCTACCAAATCTGTGTCTTCACCGAGCTACTGGTTCTATTTCCTCAACCCTTTCATTTCCTCGCATACTTGCTATGTATTTGATCATTACTGTTTGAAGACTTTGTCTGAAGACTTTCTCAATTTCCTCAGTTCAAATTCTTCAGTCAGTTTGTCTTCAGCCTGCTTATCCTGTGTTTACGCTACTCGTACTCCGTGCTTGTTTTCATTTCATCATGATGACTGTGCTACTGGTCTGTTATGCTTGCATCTGAGTACTCATTCCGCTGCTAAGTAGGTCTTCGCTTAGGAATTTCCTCACCTTGAAATTCCTCAGTGATGAATTTGTAAAAATCGCCTATTCACCCCCCCTCTAGTCGATATAACGCACTTTCAATTGGTATCAGAGCAAGGTACTCCCTTGTTCTGTGTGATTTTGGTTTAACCACCTGGAGTTTTAGTTATGTCGACTGCAGGCACGATCAAGGTCTCAGCTGGGTGTCCTACCTTCGATGGGACGGACTACCCCTACTGGAAGAACAAGATGCGCATGCATCTTGAGGCAATTGACAACGACCTCTGGTATGTTGTGGAAAAGGGTGTTCCCTCTGTCACTCCTTCCGTAAACGCTGCTGATGTGAAGAGATTCAAGCAACTCGACTCTCAAGCGAAGAATATCATATGTGGCCATCTGAGCAAAGGGCAGTATGGCAGAGTGAGTGCTTTGGAGACAGCTAAGCTTATCTGGGATAGGATAGGCTGTCCAAGGTCAACGAAGGAGTCTCAACTCAACGTGACTCTCGAGTTGACGTTCTTCGCAATCTCTTCAACCGCTTCAAAAGACTCGACAACGAAAATGTTCAGCAAACCTTTGATCGCCTCACTGACATTTCAAATGAGCTTCAAGCACTGGGTGCCACTGACATCACCGACCATGAGGTGGTGAAGAAATTGCTGAGGTCACTCAATTCTTCATTCGATACACTGGCACTGATGATTCAAGAACGTGGTGACTACAAGTCACTTGATCCTGCTGATATCCTCGAGAGGCTAAATACTCATGAATTCCAACTAGCTGAGAAGAGAGATCTCTATGGACCGAGCTATGGTAGATCTCGTGCACTGAAAGCCAAGGCAGTCTCTGAATCTGAAGATGAAGATTCTGGTAGCAACCTTGGTGATCCTGAAGAACTGAGTCAGGAGCTAGCAATGCTCGTGAGGAAATTCCAGAAGTTCTCTAGACGTGGCCGATTTGGAAAATCCTCAAGAGGTGATGACATGAAATCAAAGAAGAAGAAATACAAGGATGATAGTTCAGATGACTCTAAGAGGAAGAAGAAATCTTCAAAGTCCTCATCGTCAAGATCTTCAAAGTCTTTATCTCACAAGAAGAGCAGCTCCAAGAAAGCTCGGGCATTCATTGGCAGGGAAATGGACTCTGAAGCTGAATCTGAGGAACATGAGGAAGAGGAGGCATCTGAGGAGTCAGACTCTGGTGTGGCGAGCCTAGCCCTCGCTACTGCTTACGTTAGCAAGTCCATCTTCAACACTGAGGAAAATGGCTTCCCCAACACTGCTGATGACGGCAACGATGACTATGCTCCCACCTATTGCTTCATGGCAAAAGGTGCCAAGGTACTCAAATATCCCTCCTCTGAATCAAGTGAGGATGAATCTGATGATAACCTCAAACCCAGCTATTCCAAACTTGCTAATATTGCAGTTAAACAACAAAAGGCTTTGGAAAAGGTTCAAAATATGCTAGACAAAAGCGATGATCTGTTAGGTGAGGAAATGGATCGAACTCAAACACTGACTGATAATCTTCAGCAACTACAGTCTAAGTTTGACAACCTTCAAGGTCATCATGAAACTCTCCTAGCCGATCATGAGAAGCTTTCTTATGAATTTCTTCAAAGAAAGCAAGATCTTGAGAAGCTAAGGGTGAGTCATGAAGATCTTCAGAAGGAAAATGATTCTTTGCTTGCTCAACAGTCAGTTCCGCTCAGGAAGAATTTATTCCACCATGCTTGAAATGCATTGAACGTGAAACTACTAATTCTTCACCTGAATGTTCAAATGCTTCCATTGCTGCAAATTCTTCAACTATCTCTGTGGTCACAAATTCCTCATCTGAGGATACCACTAGTATCACTGACGAAAATGCAGGGTTGAAGGAATTGTATGTGACAGGCATGTACAAAAGCCTCAAAGGGCATCAGACTCTTTGTGATGTGCTCAAAAAGCAGATCTTGAACAGGAACCCTAGGAAAGAGGGTATTGCCTTTGAGAGGAAACTCAATGCTGATGGAACCTACTGGAAACCGGAGCAGTATCCCAAAACCTCATGGGTTGCTGCGAAGGGACCTCCCGTAGATCCATCCACTTTATCTGGCTTTACTTGTGAATCCTCATATTCATCTGATGAGTCATTTGACTCCAACTATAAATTGTTCAAAAATCAGAATGGTGAGGTATTTGCTAGATATGTTGGATCTAACTGCAGGAATGGTCCCCCTATGAAGAAAATCTGGGTTCCCAAAAAGTGCCTTGAAAGTCTTCAGGTAAATGTCCTCATGACACCACCTATGAAGAATAAGAACCCCAGATCAAATTCTTCATATGAATCAAATTCCTCACATGGATCAAAGTCCTCACATGAACATCATCGTGCTAACACTTCTGTTTCGCAGGGAAAGACTAAGGGCTATGAATATATGCATTATTCTTCAAATCATTATGTTCATAAGTCCTCGAAGAATTTCTCTGCTTGTTCATATGCTTACCCTAACCCCTCTTATGTGAAACGAAGTGGTCTGGCGTCTATGCCACCTTTCTCTTATGGAGCTCGCAGAATGATGAACTCTTTGCCACTCCTCCAGATGTGGGTGGTGAAGAAAAGGAACTAATCTCTTATGCAGGGTCAGGTCTCCAGACGAACTAAATCGTCTGAAGAATTTGCTGGAGACCTCAAATGCTTGAAAGGACGCAAGCTAATCATGAAGAAATGATTTATTCATTTCTCACGTCCTCACATTGCTATATATACATATGTTGCTTTAATTGATGAAATATGTCTGATGAATTTGATGGCATATTCTTCACTCTGAAGTATATGAGTTCGTAAGATGCACTAATTCATCTGCAGGATGATTTACCCAAAGCTACTGAGTGGGTCCTCGATAGTGGATGTACAAATCACATGATCGGTGACAAGAGCTTACTGATGAACACTCCTTTATCTCCATCACACTTGAAGCATATCACCTACGCTGACAAAGGCAAAAGCAAGGTATTGGGTCTAGGTAGGGTTGCAATCTCAAAGGATCGACACATGGATAAAGTCATGCTGGCATGAGGAACTTACACATGCTCGTGAAGAAAAAGCACGTCATTGGCATCGAGGGTGTCAAATTCCTCAAAGATCATCTTTGTGGGGCTTGTGAGGCTGGAAAGATGACCAGAGCCAAGCACCCCTCGAAGACTATCATGACTACTTCTCGTCCTTTTGAATTGCTTCATATGGATCTCTTTGGCCCTACTCATTATGTCACACTAACAAATGCAGCATCTCTATATGGCTTTGTCATTGTTGATGACTATTCTCGTTACACATGGGTGCATGTCATTACTTACAAGACTGAAGTGCAGGAAGTCTTCAGACGATTTTCCTCAAGGGCTTCGACGAATTTTAGCGTGAAGATCAAGCATATACGTAGTGACAATGGGACTGAGTTCAAGAATACTGGTCTTGATGACTATCTCGATGAACTTGGTATTACTCATGAGCTATCTGCCCCATACACTCCTCAGCAGAATGGCGTTGTGGAGCGCAAGAAACGGACTCTTGTTGAGATGGCTCGCACCATGCTTGATGAATACAAGACACCTCGTCACTTCTGGCCTGAGGCAATTGATACTGCATGCCACATCATCAACAGGGTATATCTTCACAAATTCTTCAAGAAGACCTCATATGAACTCCTCACTGACAAGAAATCCAATGTGAGTTATTTCAAAGTCTTCGGTGCTAAATGCTGGATTAGAGATCCACATCACAATTCTAAATTTGCACCGAAAGCACATGAAGGTTTTATGCTTGGTTACGGAAAGGACTCGCACACCTACAGGGTCTTCAATGCCTATCACAACAAGGTTGTTGAAACTGTAGATGTGCGGTTCGATGAAACTAACGTCTCGCAAAGAGAGCACCTACATCCTGTGCTAGATGAAAAGACGCCTGAGGAAACCATCAAGTTCAAAGCTACTGAGGATGTTATTCCTACCGAAGAATCTGCTGAAGAAATCATTCCAGAACATGAAGAACAGCATGCTGGCGCATCTGAAGAAAATGGCTCTGAAGAAAATGCTGAGCCAAATCAAAGTCGTCAACCTGCTCATCCCCGCGTTGCAAATGAAGTACAGATTGAGAGAATCATCAACGACATCAACGCACCAGGTCCTCTGACTCGCTCAAAAGCTTCACATTTATCTAACTTTTGTGGGCATTTTGCTTTCGTCTCTATCACAGAGCCCACCAAAGTTGATGAGGCATTTCTAGAGCCTGAATGGATTCAAGCAATGCAAGAGGAATTACATCAATTCAAGCTGAACAATGTGTGGGAGCTTGTCAAGCGACCGGACCCATGCAAGCCCAACAATCTCATCAGTACCAAATGGATCTACCGCAACAAGCAAGATGAAAATGGCCTAGTGGTGAGGAACAAGGCTCGTCTTGTAGCTCAAGGCTACACACAGGTTGAAGGAATTGATTTCGATGAGACTTTTGCACCTGTTGCTAGACTTGAGGCTATTCGCATATTGCTTGCTTATGCTAACCATCATAATATCATCTTATATCAAATGGATGTGAAAAGTGCATTCCTCAATGGTAAGCTTGAGGAAGAAGTATATGTTGCTCAACCCCCAGGTTATGAAGACCCTAAACATCCTGACAAAGTCTTCAGACTCAATAAGGCCCTCTATGGCCTCAAGCAGGCCCCTCGGGCGTGGTATGATACTCTGAAGGAATTCCTCATGAAGAAAGGCTTCAAACCCGGTTCACTCGACCCAACTCTTTTCACCAAAACCTATGATGATGAATTATTCATGTGCCAAATATATGTTGATGATATTATCTTTGGCTGTACTAACCAACATTACAGTGACGAATTTGCTTACATGATGAGTGAGGAATATCAAATGTCCATGATGGGAGAATTGAAATTCTTCTTAGGTCTTCAAATTCGTCAACAACATAATGGCATTTTCATTTCTCAAGAGAAATACCTCAAGGACGTTCTGAGAAAATTCGGTATGCAAGAATGCAGAGGCGTCAAAATCCCTATGCCCACAATTGGCCATCTATGCACTGATGAAAATGGAATAGACTTCGATCAAAAGGTATACCGCTCCATGATTGGTTCTTTATTGTACCTATGTGCATCTAGGCCGGATATTATGCTTAGTGTTTGCATGTGTGCCCGTTTTCAAGCTACACCGAAGGAATCACACTATAAGGCTGTGAAACATATTCTTCGATATCTAGCTCACACTCCAACACTTGGATTATGGTATCCCAAGGGCTCGGTTTTTGATCTCATTGGATATTCTGACTCTGACTATGCCGGTGATCGTGTGGACCGCAAGTCAACTTCAGGCACATGCCATTTCCTCGGACGATCCTTAGTATGTTGGTCCTCGAAGAAGCAGAACTGCGTATCACTCTCTACTGCTGAAGCTGAGTATATTGCTGCTGGTTCTTGCTGTGCTCAATTGCTATGGATGAAGAAAACCCTCAAGGACTACGGCATCAATGTGAAGAATGTGCCACTCTACTGCGACAACGAGAGTGCCATCAAAATTGCTCATAACCCAGTTCAGCACTCGAAGACAAAGCACATCGAGATTCGTCATCATTTTCTTCGAGATCATGTGTTGAAGGGTGACATCTCTATTGATCCCGTGAAGTCTGAAGAACAGCTAGCGGATATCTTCACAAATCCCTTGGATGAGAAGAGATTTAGCAAGTTGCGGTGTGAGCTAAATATCTTAGAATCTTCGAATGTCCTTTGAAAAGGACACACATCCTAACACTTATGCAAATTGATGACTTAGATGGGCAACACATGAAGAAACGTTTTTCTTCAATCAATGAAGACTAACCCTCTAAGTGTGAAGAAATTAATGAAGAATTTGATTCTTAGAGCCCTACGACAATTGTACGCGGTGTCTGAAACCATAATTCTTACACGGTGGGTCACGCCACCACAAAAAGTTGAAAATCTTCAAAATTTGAGTTTTTCATCATTGTGCAAATTCTTCAAATTTTCAAATTCTTCAACTATGCAAAGTCTTCACTCTTTCCGACTGTGTTCTTCATTGACTATATATATATTTGAGTTTTCAGTCCTCTACAGCATTCACTTATTGCTAATTCTTCAAGTTGATTTTCTTCTAAGTGAATGTGATCGGACCCTTTCCCCCTCTATGCTAAACTCAATCCAGTCCGTTCACAAATTCTTCATGTGCGTTCTACTTGAAACCCGTTCAAAGTCTTCACTCTGTCCTTGACAGCTGAAGAATTTGCGAATGAAACATTAAAATATTCTTATCTGAATTTTCGGCTTTTGCCGCTCAAACCGTTCCATATCCCTCGATAAGATTTATCTATTCACCCACGATCTAACACGATCTCCACTTCACAGTACGTGGGTGACACATGTCGCTAGGATGAGATGGGTCAGGGTCACGTTCGTCCATTTTCTTCGGACGAGTGGTTTTTTCACCTCGGCTATAAATACCCCTCGCCCTCCTCAGATCTCATTTACCCCGCTCGATCTTACTCCCTCGCTCGAGCTCTCAGACCTAGCGCCGCCGCTACATTCCATCGTCGCTGGTGAGGAAGAGCTTCACTGCCTCGACCTCGTCGCCGTCGTACTCACGCCGGCCGCGGAAATCTTCACTCCGCCGCCGCCGTAGCTGTTTTCCATCGCCAAGTTAGGCGTGGAAGATCTGAACGGACGAACATCTCCACTGCTACTCTTAGTTCGTCGTGTTCTTCGTCAAGGGTAAATAAAATTTATTTTTACTGCCCTTGTTGATTCTGATGATTTCCACAAAATCTTCAAAAGGTGTTTATTCTTCAACTTTCATGTTCTTAAACACCAACTTGCTTCTGTCCTTGATCAGTTTCTCGAAGCAACGTTTTTCTTCAAGATTCCTCAATTGTGTGGATTTTCAATCTACACAACTCTGGAACCTAAGTCAAAATGCTTAGTGAAATTCCTCAAGACACCCCTGGTCATCTTCCTCAAACTTGATACTTTTGAAAATCTTCTGAGAACGCATATGACCTCTCCAAAACTCTTCGCACCTATATTCTGTTCACAGGTACACATGTCCGCTGCTGAATCTCTAGGTTCTCATCAACTTAACTCATTTGCAGCGTTCCTTGAAGAAAAATTGCACACCTCATCAGAAAATTCGATTGTTCAAAACCCTCAAGTGAAGAAAATGGCTGATGGTAAAAGACCTCAGAAGGGAGGAAAGAGGCCAGAAACAAATACTGCTTTTGAGATCCCTGATGACATCTATGATGAATATTGTACTCCTGATGAAGCAACTCATGGCAAGGAGAGCAAAAATTAGCGCAAAGTGCGCATTCAGAAGATTGAGAGGAGATGGGCAAGAGAATGGAGGGAATATCGCTATGTCACTCCCAAGTACATGAAGAAATTTGTTGTTAACCCTCCATGTCCAAGACCTCCATTGGCTCCTGGCCAAGAAGCTGATCCCACTAGCATCAGAAGAGGAGAGGAATTTCCTCAGGAGTGGGCTAAGCCTCAAGCCAAGCTGGCCAAAGTGGCTAAAGAGGCAGTGAAGAAATTCAATGAAGATTCTGTTGCTGCCGCCGCTGAGGCCTCTGCTATCAAGCCTAAGAAGGCTATGCTAAAGAAATCAGCTGTCAAGACAAGTTCCTCAGCTACAATGCCCTCACGGCCAAGCTCTTCAAAGCCCTCATGGCTTGTTCCTCAAGCAAATTCCTCAAAAGCAGCTCCAACTCCCTCAGTTGCAAAGTCCTCAGCTGCTCCTGCAAAGTCCTCAGCACCTGTGCATCTTGCCACGTGCCAAAGGACTACTGGAATCTCAATTGCTTCAGGAGTCTCTGCAAGTTCTTCAGCTCCACCTCAGTCTTCAACAACTCCGACCTTGCTGAAGAAAAAGGCCACTGCTGGACGAGGCACAAGGCCAAGTCCTCACAAGAAGCAAGTCGCCTTTCAGGTTCCGTCAAGCGAAGACGAAGCTGATGATGAAGAATTAGCTGAGATCATCAGAGATCGACAACAAAGGGCCTCTAGTGCCAAAGGCAGTGCTGTACCCCTCATGCTGGATCCAAGGAAGATCCTTGATTTCATCGATCTATGGCACAAGGATCCAAATACACCTTTGCCTAAATTAAACCTCACTCCTGGTCAAAGTCACATGTTGACGGCCTTCATAAATGAAGAGAAATGGAAATTTGAAAAGGCCAGGCAGGTGAAGAAGGCTCAGTACAAGAAGGAGCGTTTTCTGAAGAACAATGTTGTGAAAATGTCTCCTGAAGAACTTGTGACTATGCAGGCTGAGATCAAAGCACTCAGTGATGAATTTCATGCATTCCATGCAGATTGGCTAGGTGCCAAAGTCAGATTCGTCAGAATGGCAAAAGGATTTACTCCAAGTGTTGCAGCTTCATCGCAACCCAAATTTCCTCTGCTCCCCCTGCACCGATGACAAGCATCAACCTTCCTTCTGCATCAGAAGCGAAGAAAACCAAGGCTGCGGAGCGAGCAGGTGTGAAGAAAAAGGAAAGCATCTGCATCTTCAGAGTCTTCAGCCCCCAAGAAATTGAAGACTTTGAGGAGTTCATCTGAAAACCCAATTGATGCTATTCCAATATCAAGCATGCCATCAAAGGAGATCATTCCCTTTGGTGAGGAATATGAAATTCCAAGTAAATCTGATGAAGAAATTCCTTCTGCTGCTTCGACAGAGCAGATGGATGAAGAAATTGAAGTGGATACTTTCCCTTCAACCCCACTGGTATCATCGCCCATTCCTCAGTTCACAGCTAAAGAGGCAGGCGTCGAAGGAATTGAAGAAGATGAGGATGTGGATATTGGGTCTACAACACCTATTCTGAATGATGACTTTTGGGAAAGTCATCACCCCAATTCACCTCTGACAACCCCTCTACGTCATGTTCCTCAGTCTCTTGTGCAAACTGAAGAAATTCATACGGGCTCTGATGAACGTCAAGCTTCACTTCACTCTATACCTGAAGAAGTTCCAGTCACTAGCGCTGATGTACATATGTCTGAAGAAATGAAGGCCAAGGCTGCTGCTGAAATTCCTCAGCCAGTGGCTCCAGTGGCTACACCTCAAGAGGCTGTAAATTCTTCAACTGTTAATCTTCAGCCCAAGCCACAGAACCCTCACTCCAAGAATCAAAAGTTTAATGCTGAGGATTTCTTCAACGAGCACATATTCTTCACTGACTACAATCCCTATGACTCTGCTCGTCTTCGTCGCAAGCGTTTCTGGACTGCAAGCCAGATGAACTTCTACTCCTCATTGTTGGTTGATAAGGATAAGATCTTTGAACAAGAGCAAATTCCTCATGTAGATATGGAATCGCTGCCCTGCTTCACACCAGTCCTCAGTGTTCTTCATGACGCTGGGTTACTCCATTTCTGCACCGACATCTGCGATTGGAATGAAGAACTCATTCTTCAATTCTTCGCCACGCTGCACATTACTGGAAATGTTGATGATGTCAATTCATGGGTATTGGACTGGATGACCGATAATACTCATTTCAAAGCACCGGCCTCTGAATTGCTTCATGCCGTCCCAGTCGGTCCTCCCACTGAAGGTGCTAGGCTTCTCTATGTTGAACCTGAACTGTCTGATCATCTGATGCAAGTGCTGATGAAGCCTTTGAAGCCAGGCCAAGCTCCAAGGACCAAATTCCTCGTCAAGGAATTGCTCTATGTGCCAATGACAGTCTATCGCATATTGACCAAAACCCTCAGTCCAATCAAGGGCCACAACTCTGATGATGAAGAAGTTGTTGGCATTATGAAGAATCTGCTGTTCAATATATTTCACGGTATTCCTATCAACTACCACGATTTCTTCATGAGGACTTTGGCCAATGCTGCACTGTCACCTTTTGAGTTGAAGCCTTATGCTCTCTGGATCATGAGATTCATCAGATCAAGGTCTTCAATTCATTACATTGCTGACTTTCAAAATCATCTCAGCTATTTGCCCCCTATTGAAGTCCTCAAACGGACTATTTCCTCAGCTGACGAGAAGGGCAAAGCTGCTGTTATTGATGAAGGTACTCGTCCATTGGATGGACAGTTTCGCAAAGCTACTTCCTATTCCACCAATGATGACTCTGCAACTCAAGATTCTGCCGCCAAAGCTTCAGAACATCATCCTCAAGCCACAGCTCCGCGTGTGATAACTGATCATGAACTTCTCCTTAGTCTTCATCAGAAAGTTGATCGAAATCACAAGTGGGTCAAGCGTCAGTTTGGTGCAATTCTTCAGAACATGACAGTCACTCAAAATACTGTGAAGAAGAATCACTACTACTTGCATGAAGTCTTTGACCGCACTTGGGCGATTCTGTCTAATCTTAGTGCTGAAGAACTCAAGGAGATGGGCTTCCAACAGGACTTTGACTGATCCCAGCCACCTTCGCAGAAATTCAAGAAAGTCAAAGTTACTCAGCTTGTTCCCAGTTCATATTCTTCATTGCGCGAGACGGATGAAGCTGAAGACTTGAACGACACTGCGGCAGGCCCTACCTCAATAGTCGACCCCAACAATGCTGGCGCTCCTCCATCGACATGATGATGATATTCTTCAGGGGCGTTAGTCCTCATTTTTCGTCCCTTTTGGTCATTCGATGACAAAGGGGGAGAAATTTGAGTTTAGTCTTCAAGTGGGTCTTATATATGGGCTATATTTCTGTTAAGTTTCAACTCTTGCTCTTCTGAGGTGTTTGCTCTGATGAGTTGTATACTTAAGTCCTATGGTGGTCTGATACATTTTAACTGCTTTCTGCATGCTTATTTCCTCAAGTACCTTAATGCACGCATGCTGAATTCCGTCAGACACCATATTTCATCATGCATTTCAAATTCTTCATATCATATGATAAATGCGTGTATCAATTTCAAGATATAGGAGGAGATCTCCATGATATTACTCAACAATGTGCATTTGCTATTTCAAAGCAAATTCTTCAAATATGCACATCTTCAGGGGGAGTTCCTCTATATCTTGCAATCAAATTCCTCAATATTAGTATTTACACTTCATATGTTTATCCCCGTTGAAAACTTAACCTATATTGTCATCAATCACCAAAAAGGGGGAGATTGTAAGTGCATCTAGTGCCCCTTAGTGATTTTGGAGTATTGAAGACTTATAGGTTAAGGGTCTAATGTGTTTGTGAGTGTACACAGGTCTATAAGTCTATGAGGAGTTTGTTAATTACGATGAATGTCGACCCCTAAAAATGAATGTCTTCAACTGAAGACTTTGGTTTTCTTGAAGACTTTGAAAGTGAAGAAATTGGTGTGACCCTGAAGACTTGATATTCATGCGAGGATTATGAAGCGTGAAGACTTTTGTTTTCGTAGTTTCATTTTCTTCTTCTTGAGTCATAGGAAACACCGTACTGTTAAAGGGGGTCGAGGTAAAACTAAGGAAAAATTTCCAAGTGATGCTCAACTCAAAATCCTACACCTACCCAATCCTTTCAAGTGAAGCCATTGGAAATCTCATACAGTTTAGTCAAGTTCTTCAGTGACAGAGACGAAGTTCTTCTGTTCTCTGAGGAATTTGTTCTGACTGAGGAGTTAGAAATTCGCCAGTGCGGATTGCCTACAAGTGAGGATTATGATAGCCCTGAGGAATTTGATACTCAAATTTCCGACCATTGCTGTGCTACGTGCCAGCTGTCCCAAAATATCTACCCACCTAACGGTCATATCATTGAAGGGCATTTATGTCTTATCATGTCGGGCTGCTCCCTAGGCTATAAATAGCCGCCCTCTACAACCACTAGCTGGTTGGCTGCTCCGAGAGATAGATTGACACTTGTCATTTAGAGCATCCCATCCTCCGAGGACTTTGAGCGAAAATCATCAAGTGAGGAAAAACCCAAAAACCCAAACACCTACAAACCCAAAGTGATTGAGCATCACTGAAGAGATTGTTCCTGTGTGGAACCGACGCTTGTTACCTTTGAGGATTGTGCATCCTCCAGACGGTTAGGCGTCATGGTCTAGAGCATCCAAGAGGAAATTGTGGATTGCCGAGTGACCGAGTATGTGAAGGTTTGGAAGTCACCTGAAGACTTACCACGAGTGGTTGGGCGAAGTCTGTGTGACCTTAGCTCAAGGAGAATACGGTGAGGGCTAGGTGTCCTGGACTGTGTGTTCAGGACTGGGTGTCCGGGACTGTGTGTCCTCAGGTTTAAATACCTAGCCGCTCCAACCAGACGTACAACTGTCACAGCAGTTGGAACTGGTCTACCAAATCTGTGTCTTCACCGAGCTACTGGTTCTATTTCCTCAACCCTTTCATTTCCTCGCATACTTGCTATGTATTTGATCATTACTGTTTGAAGACTTTGTCTGAAGACTTTCTCAATTTCCTCAGTTCAAATTCTTCAGTCAGTTTGTCTTCAGCCTGCTTATCCTGTGTTTACGCCACTCGTACTCTGTGCTTGTTTTCATTTCATCATGATGACTGTGCTACTGCTCTGTTATGCTTGCATCTGAGTACTCATTCCGCTGCTAAGTAGTTCGTCGCTTAGGAATTTCCTCACCTTGAAATTCCTCAGTGACGAATTTGTAAAAATCACCTATTCACCCCCCCTCTAGTCGATATAACGCACTTTCAATTATCTTATCACAAAACTATCTGGTACCGACAATTTCAATGCTTGCAGAGAATACCTTGCTGAAAACCGCTTGTCATTTCCTTCTGCTCCTCATTGGGTTCGACACTTTTACTTATCGAAAGGAATACAATAGATCCCCTATACTTGTGGGTCATCAAGACTCTTTTTTGGCATCGTTGCCGTGAAGTGAAGCGCCTTTGGTAAGTGGAATTTGGTAAGGAAACATTTATATAGAATGCTAAAATTTACTGTCACTTGTTGCTATGGAAAATAATCCTTTGAGGGGTTTGTTCGGGGTATCTTCACCCCGACCGGAAGAGCAAAGAGTTTCCCCTCAACCTACTGAACCTACTGAAAATATTTATTATGAAATTCCTTTGGGTATGATAGAGAATCTGCTAGCTAATCCTTATGCAGGAGATGGAACATTACATCCTGATATGCATCTAATCTATGTAGATGAAGTTTGTGGATTATCTAAGCTTGTAGGTTTGCCCAAGGATGAAGTCAAGAAGAAGGTGAAAGTGTGTTATATCGACTAGAGGGGGGGTGAATAGGCGATTTTTACAAATTCGTCACTGAGGAATTTCAAGGTGAGGAAATTCCTAAGCGACGAACTACTTAGCAGCGGAATGAGTACTCAGATGCAAGCATAACAGAGGAGTAGCACAGTCATCATGACGAAATGAAAACAAGCACAGAGTACGAGTAGCGTAAACACAGGATAAGCAGGCTGAAGACAAACTGACTGAAGAATTTGAACTGAGGAAATTGAGAAAGTCTTCAGACAAAGTCTTCAAACAGTAATGATCAAATACATAGCAAGTATGCAAGGAAATGAAAGGGGTTGAGAAAATAGAACCAGTAGCTCGGTGAAGACACTGATTTGGTAGACCAGTTCCAACTTCTGTGACAGTTGTACGTCTGGTTGGAGCGGCTAGGTATTTAAACCTGAGGACACACAGTCCCGGACACCCAGTCCTGAACACACAGTCCAGGACACCTAGTCCTCACCGTATTCTCCTTGAGCTAAGGTCACACAGACCTCGCCCAACCACTCGTGGTAAGTCTTCAGGTGACTTCCAAACCTTCACATACTCGGTCACTCGGCAATCCACAATTTCCTCTTGGATGCTCTAGACCATGACGCCTAACCGTCTGGAGGATGCACAGTCCTCAAAGGTAACAAGCGTCGGTTCCACACAGGAACAATCTCTTCAGTGATGCTCAATCACTTTGGGTTTGTAGGTGTTTGGGTTTTTGGGTTTTTCCTCACTTGATGATTTTCGCTCAAAGTCCTCAGAGGATGGGATGCTCTAAATGACAAGTGTCAATCTATCTCTCGGAGCAGCCGACCAGCTAGTGGTTGTAGAGGGCGGCTATTTATAGCCTAGGGAGCAGCCCGACATGATAAGACATAAATGCCCTTCAATGATATGACCGTTAGGTGGGTAGATATTTTGGGACAGCTGGCATGTAGCACAGCAACGGTCGGAAATTTGAGTATCAAATTCCTCAGGGCTATCATAATCCTCACTTGTAGGCAATCCGCACTGGCGAATTTCTAACTCCTCAGTCAGAACAAATTCCTCAGAGAACAGAAGAACTTCGTCTCTGTCACTGAAGAACTTGACTAAACTGTATGAGATTTCCAATGGCTTCACTCGAAAGGATTGGGTAGGTGTAGGATTTTGAGTTGAGCATCACTTGGAAATTTTTCCTTAGTTTTACCTCGACCCCCTTTAACAGTACGGTGTTTCCTATGACTCAAGAAGAAGAAAATGAAACTACGAAAACAAAAGTCTTCACGCTTCATAATCCTCGCATGAATATCAAGTTTTCAGGGTCACACCAATTTCTTCACTTTCAAAGTCTTCAAGAAAACCAAAGTCTTCAGTTGAAGACATTCATTTTAGGGGTCGACATTCATCGTAATTAACAAACTCCTCATAGACTTATAGACCTGTGTACACTCACAAACACATTAGACCCTTAACCTATAAGTCTTCAATACACCAAAATCACTAAGGGGCACTAGATGCACTTACAATCTCCCCCTTTTTGGTGATTGATGACAATATAGGTTAAGTTTTCAACGGGGATAAACATATGAAGTGTAAATACTAATATTGAGGAATTTGATTGCAAGATATAGAGGAACTCCCCCTGAAGATGTGCATATTTGAAGAATTTGCTTTGAAATAGCAAATGCACATTGTTGAGTAATATCATGGAGATCTCCTCCTATATCTTGAAATTGATACACGCATTTATCATATGATATGAAGAATTTGAAATGCATGATGAAATATGGTGTCTGACGGAATTCAGCATGCGTGCATTAAGGTACTTGAGGAAATAAGCATGCAGAAAGCAGTTCAAAAGTATCAGACCACCATAGGACTTAAGTTTACAACTCATCAGAGCAAACACCTCAGAAGAGCAAGAGTTGAAACTTAACAGAAATATAGCCCATATATAAGACCTGCTTGAAGACTAAACTCAAATTTCTCCCCCTATGTCATCGAATGACCAAAAGGGACGAAAAATGAGGACTAACGCCCCTGAAGAATATCATCATCATGTCGATGGAGGACCGCCAGCATTGTTGGGGTCGACTGTTGAGGTAGGGCCTGCCGCAGTGTCGTTCAAGTCTTCAGCTTCATCCGTCTCGCGCGATGAAGAATATGAACTGGCAACAAGCTGAGGAACTTTGACTTTCTTGTATTTCTTCGAAGGTGGCTGGGACTAGTCAAAGTCCTGTTGGAAGCCCATCTCCTTGAGTTCTTCGGCACTATGAAGATTAGACAGAATCGCCCAAGTGCGGTCAAAGACTTCATGCAAGTAGTAGTGATTCTTCTTCACAGTATTTTGAGTGACTGTCATGTTCTAAAGAATTGCACCAAACTGACGCTTGACCCACTTGTGATTTCGATCAACTTTCTGATGAAGACTAAGGAGAAGTTCACGATCAGTCATCACACGCGGAGCTGTGGCTTGAGGATGATGTTCTGAAGCTTTGGCGGCAGAATCTTGAGTTGCAGAGTCATCATTGGTGGAATAGGAAGTAGCTTTGCGAAACTGTCCATCCAATGGACGAGTACCTTCATCAATAACAGCAGCTTTGCCCTTCTCGTCAGCTAGGAAATAGTCCGTTTGAGGACTTCAATAGGGGGCAAATAGCTGAGATGATTTTGAATGTTAGCCATGTAATGAATTGAAGACCTTGATCTGATGAATCTCATGATCCAGGGAGCATAAGGCTTCAACTCAAAAGGTGACAGTGCAGCATTGGCCAAAGTAGTCATGAAGAAATTGTGGTAGTTGATAGGAATACCGTGAATGATATTGAACAGCAGATTCTTCATAATGCCAACAACTTCTTAATCATCAGAGTTGTGGCCCTTGATTGGACTGAGGGTTTTGGTCAATATGCGATAGACTGTCCTTGGCACATAGAGCAATTCCTTGACAAGGAATTTGGTCCTTGGAGCTTGGCCTGGCTTCAAAGGCTTCATCAGCACTTGCAACAGATGATCAGACAGTTCAGGTTCAACATAGAGAAGCCTAGCACCTTCAGTGGGAGGACTGACTGGGACGGCATGAAGCAATTCAGAGGCCGGTGCTTTGAAATGAGTATTATCGGTCATCCAGTCCAATACCCATGAATTGATATCATCAACATTTCCAGTAATGTGCAGCGTGGCGAAGAATTGAAGAATGAGTTCTTCATTCCAATCGCAGATGTCGGTGCAGAAATGGAGTAACCCAGCGTCATGAAGAACACTAAGGACTGGTGTGAAGCAGGGCAGCGATTCCATATCTACATGAGGAATTTGCTCATGTTCAAAGATCTTATCCTTATCAACCAACAATGAGGAGTAGAAGTTCATCTGGCTTGCAGTCCAGAAACGCTTGCGACGAAGACGAGCAGAGTCATAGGGATTGTAGTCAGTGAAGAATATGTGCTCGTTGAAGAAATCCTCAGCATTAAACTTCTGCTTCTTGGAGTGAGGGTTCTATGGCTTGGGCTGAAGATTAACAGTTGAAGAATTTACAGCCTCTTGAGGTGTAGCCACTGGAGCCACTGGCTGAGGAATTTCAGCAGCAGCCTTGGCCTTCATTTCTACAGACATATGTACATCAGCGCTAGTGACTGGAACTTCTTCAGGTATAGAGTCAAGTGAAGCTTGACGTTCATCAGAGCCCGTATGAATTTCTTCAGTTTGCACAAGAGACTGAGGAACATGATGTAGAGGGGTTGTCAGAGGTGAATTGGGGTGATGACTTTCCCAAAAGTCATCATTCAGAATAGGTGTTGTAGACCCAATATCCACATCCTCATCTTCTTCAGTTCCTTCGATGCCTGCCTCTTTAGCTGTGAACTGAGGCATGGGCGATGATACCAGTGGGGTTGAAGGGAAAGTATCCACTTCAATTTCTTCATCCATCTGCTCTGTCGAAGCAGCAGAAGGAATTTCTTCATCAGATTTACTTGGAATTTCATATTCCTCACCAACGGGAATGATCTCCTTTGATGGCATGCTTGATATTGGAATAGCATCAATTGGGTTTTCAGATGAACTCCTCAAAGTCTTCAATTTCTTGGGGGCTGAAGACTCTGAAGATGCAGATGCTTTCCTTTTCTTCACAGCTGCTTGCTCCGCAGCCTTGGTTTTCTTCGCTTCTGATGCAGAAGGAAGGTTGATGCTTGTCATCGGTGCAGGAGGAGCAGAGGAAATTGGTTGAATTTCTTCAGGCACAACTGATGCAGTTGCCCTGGCTTGTTCAGATTCCTCAGGTACAGTAGCAGATGCTTCAACTGGCCTGGATTGCTCTTCAGGCGCAATATTGGAGGTTGCCCTGGCATTTTCTTCAGAGACTGGAATTTCTTCATCAGCTCTGGCGCTTTCATTTTCTTCAGCAGACTGAACAGATGTTCCAGTCTGAGGAAATTTGGGTTGCGATTAAGCTGCAACACTTGGAGTAAATCCTTTTGCCATTCTGACGAATCTGACTTTGGCACCTAGCCAATCTACATGGAATGCATGAAATTCATCACTGAGTGCTTTGATCTCAGCCTGCATAGTCACAAGTTCTTCAGGAGACATTTTCACAACATTGTTCTTCAGAAAACGCTCCTTCTTGTACTGAGCCTTCTTCACCTGCCTGGCCTTTTCAAATTTCCATTTTTCTTCATTAATGAAGGCCGTCAACATGTGACTTTGACCAGGAGTGAGGTTTAATTCAGGCAAAGGTGTGTTAGGGTTCTTGTGCCATAGATAAATAAAATCAAGGATCTTCCTTGGATCCAGCATGAGGGGCACAGCACTGCCTTTGGCTCTAGCGGCCCTTTGTTGTCGATCTCTGATGAGCTCAGCTAATTCTTCATCATCAGCTTCGTCTTCGCTTGACGGAACCTGAAAGGCGACTTGCTTCTTGTGAGGACTTGGCCTTGTGCCTCGTCCAGCAGTGGCCTTTTTCTTCAGCAAGGTCGGAGTTGTTGAAGACTGAGGTGGAGCTGAAGAACTTGCAGAGACTCCTGAAGCAATTGAGATTCCAGTAGTCCTTTGGCATGTGGCAAGATGCACAGGTGCTGAGGACTTTGCAGGAGCAGCTGAGGATTTTGCAACCGAGGGAGTTGGAGCTGCTTTTGAGGAATTTGCTTGAGGAACAGGCCGTGAGGGCATTGCAGCTGAGGAACTTGTCTTAACAGCTGATTTCTTCAGCATAGCCTTCTTAGGCTTGATAGCAGAGGCCTCAGCGGCGGCAGTAACAGAATCTTCATTGAATTTCTTTACTGCCTCTTTAGCCACTTTGGCCAGCTTGGCTTGACGCTTAGCCCACTCCTGAGGAAATTCCTCACCTCTTCTGATGCTAGTGGGATCAGCTTCTTGGCCAGGAGCCAATGGAGATCTTGGACATGGAGGGTTAACAGCAAATTTCTTCATGTACTTGGGAGTGACATAGCGATATTCCCTCCATTCTCTTGCCCATCTCCTCTCAATCTTCTGAATGCGCACTTTGCGCTGATTTTTGTTCTCCTTGCCATGAGTTGCTTCATTAGGAGTACAATATTCATCATAGATGCCATCAGGGATCTCAAAAGCAGTATTTGTTTCTGGCCTCTTTCCTCCCTTCTGAGGTCTTTTACCATCAGCCATTTTCTTCACTTGAGGGTTTTGAACAATCGAATTTTCTGATGAGGTGTGCAATTTTTCTTCAAGGAACGCTGCAAATGAGTTAAGTTGATGAGAACCTAGAGATTCAGCAGCGGACATGTGTACCTGTGAACAGAATATAGGTGCGAAGAGTTTGGGAGAGGTCATATGCATTCTCAGAAGATTTTCAAAAGTATCAAGTTTGAGGAAGATGACCAGGGGTGTCTTGAGGAATTTCACTAAGCATTTTTGACTTAGGTTCCAGAGTTGTGTAGATTGAAAATCCACACAATTGAGGAATCTTGAAGAAAAACGTTGCTTAGAGAAACTGATCAAGGACAGAAGCAAGTTGGTGTTTAAGAACATGAAAGTTGAAGAATAAACACCTTTTGAAGATTTTGTGGAAATCATCAGAATCAACAAGGGCAGTAAAAATAAATTTTATTTACCCTTGACGAAGAACACGACGAATTGAGAATGGCAGTGGAGATGTTCGTCCGTTCAGATCTTCCACGCCCTAACTTGGCGATGGAAAACAGCTACGGCGGCGGCGGAGTGAGGATTTCCGCGGCCGGCGTGAGTACGACGGCGACGAGGTCGAGGCAGTGAAGCTCTTCCTCACCAGCGACGATGGAGTGTAGCGGCGGCGCTAGGTCTGAGGGCTCGAACGAGGGAGTAAGATCGAGCGGGGTAAATGAGCTCTGAGGAGGGTGAGGGGTATTTATAGCAGAGGTGAAAAACCGCTCGTTCGAAGAAAATGGACAAACGTGCCCCTGACCCTTCTCATCCTAGCGACATGTGTCACCCACGAACTGTGAAGTGGAGATCGTGTTAGATCGAGGGTGAATAGATAAATCTTATCGAGGGATAAGGAACGGTTTGAACGGCAAAAGCTGAAAATTCAGATAAGAATATTTTAATGTTTCGTTCGCAAATTCTTCAGCTGTCAAGGACATAGTGAAGACTTTGAACGGGTTTCAAATAGAACGCACATGAAGAATTTGTGAACGGACTGGATTGAGTTTATCATTGAGGGGGAATGGGTCCGATCACATTCACTCAACTTGAAGAATTAGCAATAAGTGAATGCTGTAGAGGACAGAACACTCAAATATATATATATAGTCAATGAAGAACATAGACGGAAAGAGTGAAGATTTTGCAAAGTTGAAGAATTCGAAAATTTGAAGAATTTGCACAATGATGAAAAACTCAAATTTTGAAGATTTTCAACTTTTTGTGGTGGCGTGACCCACCGTGTAAGAATGATGATTTCAGACACCGCGTACAATTGTCGTAGGGCTCTGAGAATCAAATTCTTCATTAATTTCTTCACACTTAGAGGGTTAGTCTTCATTGATTGAAGAAAAACGTTTCTTCGTGTGTTGCACATCTAAGTCATCAATTTGCATAAGTGTTAGGATGTGTGTCCTTTTCAAAGGACATTCGAAGATTCTAAGATATTTAGCTCACATTGCAACTTGCTAAATCTCTTCTCATCCAAGGGCTTTGTGAAGATATCCGCTAGCTGTTCTTCAGACTTCACGGGATCAATAGAGATGTCACCCTTCAACACATGATCTCGAAGAAAATGATGATGAATCTCGATGTGCTTTGTCTTCGAGTGCTGAACTGGGTTATGAGCAATTTTGATGGCACTCTCGTTGTCGCAGTAGAGTGGCACATTCTTCACATTGATGCCGTAGTCCTTGAGGGTTTGCTTCATCCATAGCAATTGAGCACAGCAAGAACTAGCAGCAATATACTCAGCTTCAGGAGTAGAGTGATACGTAGTTCTGCTTCTTCGAGGACCAACATACTAAGGATCGTCCGAGGAAATGGCATGTGCCTGAAGTTGACTTGCGGTCCACACGATCACCGGCATAGTCAGAGTCAGAATATCCAATGAGATCAAAAACCGAGCCCTTGGGATACCATAATCCAAGTGTTGGAGTGTGAGCTAGATATCGAAGAATATGTTTCACAGCCTTATAGTGTGATTCCTTCGGTGTAGCTTGAAAACGGGCACACATGCAAACACTAAGCATAATATCCGGCCTAGATGCACATAGGTACAATAAAGAACCAATCATGGAGCGGTATACCTTTTGATCGAAGTCTATTCCATTTTCATCAGTGCATAGATGGCCATTTGTGGTCATAGGGATTTTGACGCCTTTGCATTCTTGCATACCGAATTTTCGCAGAACGTCCTTGAGGTATTTCTCTTGAGAAATGAAAATGCCATTATGTTGTTGACGAATTTGAAGACCTAAGAAGAATTTCAATTCTCCCATCATGGACATTTGATATTCCTCACTCATCATGTAAGCAAATTCGTCACTGTAATGTTGGTCAGTACAGCCAAAGATAATATCATCAACATATATTTGGCACACGAATAATTCAACATCATAGGTTTTGGTGAAAAGAGTTGGGTCGAGTGAACCGGGTTTGAACCCTTTCTTCATGAGGAATTCCTTTAGAGTATCATACCACGCCCGAGGGGCCTTCTTGAGGCCATAGAGGGCCTTATTGAGTCTGAAGACTTTGTCAGGATGTTTAGGATCTTCAAAACCTGGGGGTTGAGCAACATATACTTCTTCCTCAAGCTTACCATTGAGGAATGCACTTTTCACATCCATTTGATATAAGATGATATTATGATGGTTAGCATAAGCAAGCAATATGCGAATAGCCTCAAGTCTAGCAACAGGTGCAAAAGTCTCATCGAAATCAATTCCTTCAACCTGTGTGTAGCCTTGAGCTACAAGACGAGCCTTGTTCCTCACCACTAGGCCATTTTCATCTTGCTTGTTGCGGTAGATCCATTTGGTATCGATGATATTGTGCTTGCATGGGTCCGGTCGCTTGACAAGCTCCCACACATTGTTCAGCTTGAATTGATGTAATTCCTCTTGCATTGCTTGAATCCATTCAGGCTCCAGAAATGCCTCATCAACTTTGGTGGGCTCTGTGATAGAGACGAAAGCAAAATGCCCACAAAAGTTAGATAAATGGAAAGCTTTTGAGCGAGTCAGAGGACCTGGTGCGTTGATGTCGTTGATGATTCTCTCAATCTGTACTTCATTTGCAACGCGGGGATGAGCAGGTTGACGACTTTGATTTGGCTCAGCATTTTCTTCAGAGCCATTTTCTTCAGATGCGCCAGCATGCTGTTCTTCATGTTCTGGAATGATTTCTTCAGCAGATTCTTCGGTAGGAATGACATCCTCAGTAGCTTTGAACTTGATGGTTTCCTCAGGCGTCTTTTCATCTAGCACAGGAGGTAGGTGCTCTCTTTGCGAGCCGTTAGTTTCATCGAACCGCACATCTACAGTTTCAACAACCTTGTTGTGATAGGCATTGAAGACGCTGTAGGTGTGCGAGTCCTTTCCGTAACCAAGCATAAAACCTTCATGTGCTTTCGGTGCAAATTTAGAATTGTGATGTGGATCTCTAATCCAGCATTTAGCATCGAAGACTTTGAAATAACTCACATTGGGTTTCTTGTCAGTGAGGAGTTCATATGAGGTCTTCTTGAAGAATTTGTGAAGATATACCCTGTTGATGATGTGGCATGCAGTATCAATTGCCTCAGGCCAGAAGTGACGAGGTGTCTTGTATTCATCAAGCATGGTGCGAGCCATCTCAACAAGAGTCATGTTCTTGCGCTCCACAACGCCATTCTGCTGAGGAGTGTATGGGGCAGATAGCTCATGAGTAATACCAAGTTCATCGAGATAGTCATCAAGACCAGTATTCTTGAACTCAGTCCCATTGTCACTACGTATATGCTTGATCTTCACGCCGAAATTCGTCGAAGCCCTTGAGGAAAATCGTCTGAAGACTTCCTGCACTTCAGTCTTGTAAGTAATGACATGCACCCATGTGTAACGAGAATAGTCATCAACAATGACAAAGCCATATAGAGATGCTGCATTTGTTAGTGTGGCATAATGAGTAGGGCCAAAGAGATCCATATGAAGCAATTCAAAAGGACGAGAAGTAGTCATGATAGTCTTCGAGGGGTGCTTGGCTCTGGTCATCTTTCCAGCCTCACAAGCCCCACAAAGATGATCTTTGAGGAATTTGACACCCTCGATGCCAATGACGTGCTTTTTCTTCACGAGCGTGTGTAAGTTCCTCATGCCAGCATGACCCAGTCATCGATGCCATAGCCAGCCTTCTGAAGCTTTAGCAAGTAGACAAGTGGCAGGCTGTGGTCCTGCAGAGAAATCAACAATATACAAGTCTCCTCTCCTAAAGCCTTCAAAGACTTTGGAATTGTCAGATTCCATGAGCACTAAGCAACGATATTTGCCAAAGACAACAACCATATCAAAATCACAAAGCATTGAGACAGACATGAGGTTGAATCCGAGGGACTCGACAAGCATGACTTTATCCATGTGTCGATCCTTTGAGATTGCAACCCTACCTAGACCCAATACCTTGCTTTTGCCTTTGTCAGCGTAGGTGATATGCTTCAAGTGTGATGGAGATAAAGGAGTGTTCATCAGTAAGCTCTTGTCACCGGTCATGTGATTTGTACATCCACTATCGAGGACCCACTCAGTAGCTTTGGGTAAATCATCCTGCAGATGAATTAGTGCATCTTACGAACTCATATACTTCAGAGTGAAGAATATGACATCAAATTCATCAGACATATTTCATCAATTAAAGCAACATATGTATATATAGCAATGTGAGGACGTGAGAAATGAATAAATCATTTCTTCATGATTAGCTTGCATCCTTTCAAGCATTTCAGGTCTCCAGCAAATTCTTCAGACGATTTAGTTCGTCTGGAGACCTGACCCTGCATAAGAGATTAGTTCCTTTTCTTCACCACCCACATCTGGAGGGGTGGCAAAGAGTTCATCATTCTGCGAGCTCCATAAGAGAAAGGTGGCATAGACGCCAGACCACTTCGTTTCACATAAGAGGGGTTAGGGTAAGCATATGAATAAGCAGAGAAATTCTTCGAGGACTTATGAACATAATGATTTAAAGAATAATGCATATATTCATAGCCCTTAGGCTTTCCCTGCGAAACAGAAGTGTTAGCACGATGATGTTCATGTGAGGACTTTGATCCATGTGAGGAATTTGATTCATATGAAGAATTTGATCTGGGGTTCTTATTCTTCACAGGTGGTGTCATGAGGACATTCACCTGAAGACTTTCAAGGCACTTTTTGGGAACCCAGATGTTCTTCATAGGGGGACCATTCCTGCAGTTAGATCCAACATATCTAGCAAATACCTCACCATTCTGATTTTTGAACAGTTTATAGTTGGAGTCAAATGACTCATCAGATGAATATGAGGATTCACAAGTAAAGCCAGATAAAGTGGATGGATCTACGGGAGGTCCCTTCGCAGCAACCCATGAGGTTTTGGGATACTGCTCCGGTTTCCAGTAGGTTCCATCAGCATTGAGTTTCCTCTCAAAGGCAATACCCGCTTTCCTAGGGTTCCTGTTCAAGATCTGCTTTTTGAGCACATCACAAAGAGTCTGATGCCCTTTGAGGCTTTTGTACATGCCTGTCACATACAATTCCTTCAACCCTGCATTTTCGTCAGTGATACTAGTGGTATCCTCAGATGAGGAATTTGTGACCACAGAGATAGTTGAAGAATTTGCAGCAATCGAAGCATTTGAACATTCAGGTGAAGAATTAGCAGTTTCACGTTCAATGCATTTCAAGCATGGTGGAATAAATTCTTCCTGAGCGGAACTGACTGTTGAGCAAGCAAAGAATCATTTTCCTTCTGAAGATCTTCATGACTCACCCTTAGCTTCTCAAGATCTTGCTTTCTTTGAAGAAATTCATAAGAAAGCTTCTCATGATCGGCTAGGAGAGTTTCATGACGACCTTGAAGGTTGTCAAACTTAGACTGTAGTTGCTGAAGATTATCAGTCAGTGTTTGAGTTCGATCCATTTCCTCACCTAACAGATCATCGCTTTTGTCTAGCATATTTTGAACCTTTTCCAAAGCCTTTTGTTGTTTAACAGCAATATTAGCAAGTTTGGAATAGCTGGGTTTGAGGTTATCATCAGATTCATCCTCACTTGATTCAGAGGAGGGATATTTGAGTACCTTGGCACCTTTTGCCATGAGGCAATAGGTGGGAGCATAGTCATTGTTGTCGTCATCAGCAGTAGCGAGGGCTAGGCTCGCCACACCAGAGTCTGACTCCTCAGATGCCTCCTCTTCCTCATGTTCCTCAGATTCAGCTTCAGAGTCCATTTCCTTGCCAATGAATGCCCGAGCTTTCTTGGAGCTGCTCTTCTTGTGAGATGAAGACTTTCAAGATCTTGACGATGAGGACTTTGAAGATTTCTTCTTCCTCTTAGAGTCATCTGAACTATCATCCTTGTATTTCTTCTTCTTTGATTCCTTCTCCCACTGAGGACAATCAGTAATGTAGTGACCAGGTTTCTTGCATTTATGGCAAGTTCTCTTCTTGTAATCACGGGATGAGGAATCTGATTTCATGTCATCACCTCTTGAGGATTTTCCAAATCGGCCACGTCTAGAGAACTTCTGGAATTTCCTCACGAGCATTGCTAGCTCCTGACTCAGTTCTTCAGGATCACCAAGGCTGCTACCAGAATCTTCATCTTCAGATTCAGAGACTGCCTTGGCTTTCAGTGCACGAGATCTACCATAGCTCGGTACGTAGAGATCTCTCTTCTCAGCTAGTTGGAATTCATGAGTATTTAGCCTCTCGAGGATATCAGCAGGATCAAGTGACTTGTAGTCACCACGTTCTTGAATCATCAGTGCCAGTGTATCGAATGAAGAATCGAGTGACCTCAGCAATTTCTTCACCACCTCATGGTCGGTGATGTCAGTGGCACCCAGTGCTTGAAGCTCGTTTGAAATGTCAGTGAGGCGATCAAAGGTTTGCTGAACATTTTCGTTGTCGAGTCTTTTGAAGCGGTTGAAGAGATTGCGAAGAACGTCAACTCGATAGTCACGTTGAGTTGAGACTCCTTCGTTGACCTTGGACAGCCTATCCCAGATAAGCTTAGCTGTCTCCAAAGCACTCACTCTGCCATTCTGCCCTTTGCTCAGATGGCCACATATGATATTCTTTGCTTGAGAGTCGAGTTGCTTGAATCTCTTCACATCAGCAGCGTTTACGGAAGGAGAGACAGATGGAACACCCTTTTCCACAACATACCAGAGGTCGTTGTCAATTGCCTCAAGATGCATGCGCATCTTGTTCTTCCAGTAGGGGTAGTCCGTCCCATCGAAGGTAGGACACCCAGCTGAGACCTTGATCATGCCTGCAGTCGACATAACTAAAACTCCAGGTGGTTAAACCAAAATCACACAGAACAAGGGAGTACCTTGCTCTGATACCAATTGAAAGTGCGTTATATCGACTAGAGGGGGGGGTGAATAGGCGATTTTTACAAATTCATCACTGAGGAATTTCAAGGTGAGGAAATTCCTAAGCGACGAACTACTTAGCAGCGGAATGAGTACTCAGATGCAAGCATAACAGAGCAGTAGCACAGTCATCATGATGAAATGAAAACAAGCACAGAGTACGAGTAGCGTAAACACAGGATAAGCAGGCTGAAGACAAACTGACTGAAGAATTTGAACTGAGGAAATTGAGAAAGTCTTCAGACAAAGTCTTCAAACAGTAATGATCAAATACATAGCAAGTATGCGAGGAAATGACAGGGGTTGAGGAAATAGAACAAGTAGCTCGGTGAAGACACTGATTTGGTAGACCAGTTCCAACTGCTGTGACAGTTGTACGTCTGGTTGGAGCGGCTAGGTATTTAAACCTAAGGACACATAGTCCCGGACACCCAGTCCTGAACACACAGTCCAGGACACCTAGTCCTCACCGTATTCTCCGTGAGCTAAGGTCACACAGACCTCGCCCAACCACTCGTGGTAAGTCTTCAGGTGACGTCCAAACCTTCACATACTCGGTCACTCGGCAATCCACAATTTCCTCTTGGATGCTCTAGACCATGACGCCAAACCGTCTGGAGGATGCACAGTCCTCAAAGGTAACAAGCGTCGGTTCCACACAGGAACAATCTCTTCAGTGATGCTCAATCACTTTGGGTTTGTAGGTGTTTGGGTTTTTGGGTTTTTCCTCACTTGATGATTTTCGCTCAAAGTCCTCGGAGGATGGGATGCTCTAAATGACAAGTGTCAATCTATCTCTCGGAGCAGCCGACCAGCTAGTGGTTGTAGAGGGCGGCTATTTATAGCCTAGGGAGCAGCCCGACATGATAAGACATAAATGCCCTTCAATGATATGACCGTTAGGTGGGTAGATATTTTGGGACAGCTGGCACGTAGCACAGCAACGGTCGGAAATTTGAGTATCAAATTCCTCAGGGCTATCATAATCCTCACTTGTAGGCAATCTGCACTGGCGAATTTCTAACTCCTCAGTCAGAACAAATTCCTCAGAGAACAGAAGAACTTCGTCTCTGTCACTGAAGAACTTGACTAAACTGTATGAGATTTCCAATGGCTTCACTTGAAAGGATTGGGTAGGTGTAGGATTTTGAGTTGAGCATCACTTGGAAATTTTTCCTTAGTTTTACCTCGACCCCCTTTAATAGTACGGTGTTTCCTATGACTCAAGAAGAAGAAAATGAAACTACGAAAATTAAAGTCTTCACGCTTCATAATCCTCGCATGAATATCAAGTTTTCAGGGTCACACCAATTTCTTCACTTTCAAAGTCTTCAAGAAAACCAAAGTCTTCAGTTGAAGACATTCATTTTTAGGGGTCGACATTCATCGTAATTAACAAACTCCTCATAGACTTATAGACCTGTGTACACTCACAAACACATTAGACCCTTAACCTATAAGTCTTCAATACACCAAAATCACTAAGGGGCACTAGATGCACTTACAGAAGGTCTTTCCTTTATCTTTGAAGGAGAGGGCATTGACATGGTTTAGGCTACGCGATGATATTGGGACTTGGAACTACAACCGATTGAAATTGGAATTTCATCAGAAGTTTTATCCTATGCATCTAGTTCATCGTGATCGGAATTATATTTACATTTCTTGGCCTCGTGAAGGATAAAGTGTCGCTCAAGCTTGGGGGAGGCTTAAGTCAATGTTATATTAATGCCCCAATCATGAGCTCTCAAGAGAAATTATTATTCAGAATATTTATGCTTGGCTTTCTCGTAATGATCAATCCATGCTCGATACTTCTTGTACTGGTTCTTTTATGAAGAAGACTATTGAATTCAAATGGGATTTATTGGAAAGAATTAAACGGAACTCTGAAGATTGGGAACTCGATGAAGGTAAGGAGTCAGGTATAAACCTCAAGTTTGATTGTGTTAAATCTTTTATGGATACCGATGCTTTTCGTGAATTTAGCACTAAATATGGACTTAACTCTGAGATAGTAGCTTCTTTCTATGAATCATTTGATACTCATCTTGATCTCCCTAAGGAAAAGTGGTTTAAATATCATCCTCCCATTGAAGTGAAAGTAGTAGAACCAATTAAAGCTGAAGAAGAAACTATTACTTATAATGTTGATCCTATTGTTCCTACTGCTTATATTGAGAAACCACCTTTCCCTGTTAGAATAAAGGAACATGCTAAGCCTTAGTTGTGGTTCGTAAGAGTTATACTAGAACACCTACACCCCCTGAACAAATTAAAGTTGAATCTAGTATTTCTATGGTTAAAGATCTCTTGGTCGATAATATTGATGGGCATGTTATTTACTTCTGTGATGAAGCTGCTAGAATTGCTAGACCCGATGATAAAGATAAACATAGACCTCTTGTTGGTATGCCTGTTGTTTCTGTTAAAATAGGAGATCATTGTTATCATGGCTTATGTGATATGGGTGCTAGTGTGAGTGCAATTCCCTTTACTTTATATCAAGAAATTATGAATCATATTGCACCTGCTGAAATAGAAGATATTGATGTTACTATTAAGCTTGCTAATAGAGATACTATATCACCAATTGGGATTGTTAGAGATGTTGAAGTCTTGTGTGGGAAAATAAAATACCCTACTGATTTTCTAGTTCTTGGCTCCCCACAAGATGATTTTTGTCCAATTATTTTTGGTAGACCTTTCTTGAACATTGTTAATGCCAAAATAGATTGTGAAAAAGAAACTGTTACTGTAAGTTTTGGGGATGTGTCTCATGATTTTAATTTCTCTAAATTTCGTAGACAACCCCATGATAAAGAATTGCCTAATAAAGATGAAATTATTGGTCTTGCTTCTATTGCTGTGCCTCCTACTGATCCTTTAGAACAATATTTGCTAGACCATGAAAATGATATGTTCATGAATGAAAGAAAGGAATTAGATGAAATATTCTTTAACCAAATGCCTGTTTTGAAACACAACTTGCCTGTTGAGATTCGTGGGGATCCTCCTCCACCCAAGGGTGATCCCGTATTTGAGCTTAACCAACTACCTGATACCCTGAAATATGCTTATCTTGATGAAAAGAAGATATATCCTGTTATTATTAGTGCTAACCTTTCAAAGCATGAAGAAAAGAAATTATTGAAAACTCTGGAGAAGCATCGTGCAGCTATTGGATATACTCTTGATGATCATAAGGGCATTAGTCCCACTCTATGTCAGCACAAAATTAATATGGAGCCTGATGCTAAACCAGTTGTTGATCACCAACGACGGTTAAATCCTAAGATGAAAGAAGTGGTAAGAAATGAAATACTAAAGCTTCTAGAGGCAGGTATAATTTATCCTATTGCTGATAGTAGATGGGTAAGTCTTGTTCATTGTGTCCCTAAAAAGGGAGGTATTACTGTTGTTCCTAATGATAAGAATGAATTGATTCCACAAAGGATTGTTACAGGTTATATAATGGTTATTGATTTTAGAAAGTTGAATAAGGCTACTAGGAAAGATCATTATCCTCTACATTTTATAGATCAAATGCTAGAAAGACTATCAAAACATACACACTTTTGCTTTCTAGATGGTTATTCTGGTTTTTCTCAAATACCTGTGCCAGAAGAGGATCAAGAAAAACTACTTTTACTTGCCCTTTTGGTACCTTTGCTTATAGACGCATGCCTTTTGGTTTATGCAATGCTCCTGCTACCTTTCAAAGATGTATGATTGCTATATTCTCTGACTTTTGTGAAAAGATTATTGAGGTTTTCATGGATAATTTCTCCGTTTACACAACTTCTTTTGATAATTGCTTAAGCAACCTTGATCGAGTTTTGCAGAGATGTGAAGAAACTAATCTTGTCTTGATGTCGCGGGAAACCACGGCTACCTATGGGGCCAAGGGCCCCTTGCTGGTTCGGCAGGGGGGATCTCGCATTGCACAAAGAGCAGAAGAATGTGGGGCAGCACGGAAGAGATCACACAGGCAATTTTACCCAGGTTCGGGCCGCCGCGAGGCGTAAAACCCTACTCCTGCTTTGGTGGATTGATGGTGGAAAAGTGGTGGTGGAGCGTAGTACACTTGCCCGGTAGGCTCGCCCTAGGGAGGCAGTGACTACGTGTGTACGAGCGTGGTGGTGTTCAACTTTTCAACCTCTTGCTACGGTTGCCATGGGGCTCCTTTTATAGGTTAAGGGGTCACCACAGTGGCAAAACAGTCGTTATGCACTGATAAGATAGCAAACAGTGCTATCATACCTAATTCTGCAGGCTGATAGAGTGCATTAAATGCACCACTCAACGTCACATCGTTGCTTGCCCGGCAAGCCTTGCCGGGCTCGTCTTGCCAGCTCCATGCCTGCTTGCCTGACACATCACAGGACGGGTGTCATCTGTAGGTATTTCTTGTAGAAAGAGGCCGCCATGTGGCGAATGACTGCCACTTAGTCACTTTGCGGCTTGACAGCACATTGATCAATGACGTGGGTCGTGGTGAGATGGCTTGGTGAGGTGTCTTTGCCCTCGTGAGTCCCGGCAGGCCTTGCTGGGACGTCATGAATGCTTTCTTCCAGAGGAGCCTTAGTCCTTGTCAGGTCCGCCCGCCCGGCAAGGGAGGCTTTTCTCCTAGTGGTGTCTCGCTTCTTTGTCTTGGCCTTGGCCTTCTTAATCAGCATGCTGGTTCTTCAAAGATCTTGGTTTCTTGTATCTTGACATGGCCTTGGTGTTGTCCGTGCACGAGTCAGGGAAAATACATGCCCCTGTTTGTTTTCCCTAACATAAGCCCCCGGGCCTGAGCCAAATGTGTCTCGCGGCACGTTGGGTTAGGCCCCAAACAGTGCACGGACATGTGGCAGAAGAAGGCTGCAGGTGCCAGTTCGCCATGTTGACTAGTCACTCCAACGTCCACTACACACAATTACTGCGCATCGTGGGGTAGTGGGACTGCTATAGTTAAGGAAAAATGGTAACTTTCTGAAGCGTCGCGCCTCTGTTCCGCACTCCCCCCCTTTAAAAACAGGGAAAAGCAGATCAACACGGTTCACCTGTTATTCGCTCCGCCCTTCCATCATCTTCCTCTGCAAGCCAAGCAGTGGTTTCCCCTTTCCTCTTCCTCGCGGCACGTTGGGTTAGGCCCCAAACAGTGCACGGACATGTGGCAAAAGAAGGCTGCAGGTGCCAGTTCGCCATGTTGACTAGTCACTCCAACGTCCACTACACACAATTACTGCGCGTCGTGGGGTAGTGGGACTGCTATAGTTAAGGAAAAATGGTAACTTTCTGAAGCGTCGCGCCTCTGTTCCGCACTCCCCCCCTTTAAAAACAGGGAAAAGCAGATCGACACGGTTCACCTGTTGTTCGCCCCGCCCTTCCATCATCTTCCTCTGCAAGCCAAGCAGTGGTTTCCCCTTTCCTCTTACCCGCCTGCTGCCGTTCTCGTCGCACCCTTTCTCCACTCGCATCGCCACCGCAGAGATGGGGAAGAAACCCACGGAGAAAGGGAAACAGATGGCTCCGGCGAAGGAAGCGGTCGCCGAGGGGAGCAATATGGCAGCAGAGCTGAACAAGAAGCGGAGGGAAGACATTGTCTTCCTTCCATCGAGCCTGGGCGGGCGAGTTCTTCAAGCGAGGTATGGATATCTGTGGGGGAGGCCTGTCTCGAAAGGGCACACGGCGCCCAAAGTTTTTGCGGATGGGAAGGAGGATCCACCAGACTCGTATCGATTCTTCTGCGCTTACTTTATCTGGGGTCTCTGTCCCCCTTACTCCGGATTCTTTGAGGCGATCATGACCATCTATGGATTCCACCTCCTCGACTTCACGCCAAATGCAATGGCGACCATGGCCATTTTCGCGCACTTGTGTGTGAATTTCGTCGGAATCACTCCCAACGTAGATCTGTTCCAGCATTATTTTGTTCCGCGGGTGGAGAATAAGGGTCACCCCTCCGGAAACATTTCCTGGATGCCGCGGGTGGCGAGGAAGCTTTGGGATTACATCCCTGGGAGGCAGCGCGAGAGCTTGGATGAGTGGAGAGGGGATTGGTGTTGGATTCAAGACGAGGAAGCCCCTGAATTCTGTGAGGCGCGGACGGTATGTGTTGAGCGTGGCAAGGAATGGAGCGCTTATGGCCTCACCGAAGATAGTTTGCGCCCAGCAATCAATAGGATTACCCGTTTGAAGGCTGCCGGGTTTACCATCGAGCATGTCGCGGCAGATTTTCTTCTCCGCCGCATCTCGCCATTGCAGGAGAGGGACATACCTGCCTGGTTGTATGGCGACGCGGCGGACAGGATGAGGTTGCTCCTAGGCTTGGCCAACAATATGTCGGTTTATGGCCATGCCTGGTTGTGCGACCAATTGTTTGGCCGCTTCGGGCTGTTCAAGCTCCCGGCAACAGTTGTTCCCTTGAACATCAATTCAGCCTAGGACCAGATACTGAAATGGATGCCGGATTGTAATACTCAAGGGGTGACAGGAGATTGGCGACTGCCCTCTTTTGATGAGGAGCTTCTGTGGTCGAGCACCCTGGTGGAGAAGGCCACCAGGGTTGAGACTAAGATGTATGAACGCACCTCCTCTGCCGAGGTGGCGTATATCTTAAGGAGGGTTGAGGAGGACAAGGCTGCCCGTCTTGCGGAGATGGCGAGGGCCACGAAGGCCGTGATGGGCACAGGGAAAGCTGAGGATGACAGTTCCTCTCACGGTGGCAGCGAAGCGCAAGCCACGGGAGGGGCTGCCGGGGAAGAGCTTGCCGGGGATAACCTTGCCAGGCTAGAGGCCCTAGCCACGGCAGCAACAAAACTTCAAGAGGAGGAGGAGGAGGATGGCGAGGTGGTGGAGCCTGAGGAGGAATGGCTTGCGGCTGCGTTTGAAGCCGCCGAGCCGGATTTGGACCAGCGCCCCCGCAGACGCGCTGCCAACTGAGGGGCAGCGGCCCCCAATCTAGCGCCCGCCGTCAAGAGGGTGAAGAAGACCACCACCAAGGCCACCAAGGCCAATGTGGTGTGCCGCCAATCCCCTCATCTTGCTCAGGCCAAGACTTCCTCCGCCAAGCAATTGGCGGACGTGGAAATTGACTCCAGCTCGAGTTCTTCACAGAGCTCGTCTTCCTCGGAGCCCTCAGTGCCATGCGGGGCACCCAAGCTGCTGGAGATCTCTGCCCCTCTGCCACCAAAGAGAGGAAGGGAGCCGTCGCCTCCCATGGGGTTCAACTTGAACTCCATGCTTATTGAAGAAGAGTAAGGAAAAAATTTCCTATCTCTTATCAGGATCTTTGATATTTTCCTTTTTTGTGCTGACTGACCTCTTTGTTTTACTGTTGCTTGCAGGGAAGTGGAGGAGGACGCTGAGACCCTCATCCACCGCCCACGGAAGAGGCTCCGCCACGTCGGGTCACCAAAGGGTGCGGAGAGCCCAGCCTTGGCGGGGAGCGACGTGGAAGATTCCGTGCCGAGCTCCCAGTCCAGCCCTCGGCCCAGAAATGGGTGCTTGGTACCTCTCGCTCGAGGCGATGGAGATGGCCTCCCCGTTCCCTCAGCCGGGAGAGGAGGTGAGACGACGCAGGGTGAGCTTCCCCTGGAGGGGCATACCTCTCCCACTGGCCGAGCCGAAAGAACCCCCACGGAGCCCTCCACGGATGAGGTTGCGCAGAAGGCTGCAGCGGCTGCCGCGACAGAGGGTGAAGTGCGTGGCCCGGCAACATATGCTGCCGGGGAAACTGAAGTCCCTGCCCAACAGACTTCTCCAGGTACTCCACTTATATCCTTTTTCCTTTCTTGCTCTGACCACTTTTCATGATTCCCTGTTTTACCTGAGACTTCAGTTTCTTTGTTGTTCATTGGAATTTTCATCCGCAGACCCCCAAGCCGAGGAGCCATAGCTACTGGAAGTGGTGGCTGACATAGGACGGGCCGTTGCGGACGAGGCCGTTGAGATTGCTGCTGCTGAGGGGCAGGGCCTCATTTTCGGGAATGCCCAGGATTCCTTGGCGGTGGTAGAGCATTCCCCGGAGGGCGCCCCGGAGGAGGGGGTGGTGATTGAGGAGAAAATCCCTCTCCAAACCATGGACCCACTTCCCTCTTCCGGGATCGTCATGGATATTCCGCCGCTTCCCTCAAGCACGCTGGCAATGGTGTTGTCACTGCCCGATACCAGAGCCCTCGGCCCGTACTTGACGATCGGCGCAGAGCTCGACGAAGAACTTCAACGCCTCCTGGCACCACTGTATCAGGGAGCTGGAGAGGCCGATGACTCAGCTGCCGTCGCAATGGATTGTCGTTCTTGGAGTCCATGGCGACAGGCGTGAAGGAGATGCAGGGCCGGCACAACCAGAAGTGGCAGGCGCTCAAGGAGCGGCGTGAGTCCGCTAGCAGGTAGACAAGAAGTTGAAGGACAAGTGCTCGGAGCTGCGCGAGTGGCACGATAAGCAGTTCAAAGTGCTTATGAGGTAGCAAGAGGCGCTTCTGATGACAAAGGAGGACGTCATGGCCCGCGAGGCGTGCTTGGTGGACCGCAAGGCATCCCTTGATGCTAGAGAGCAAGAGATTTCCCTCTGGGAGGAGATGCTCGAAGCCACTCTACGTGCCAAGGATGACAATCTGGAGGCTCTTGTGTGTCAGCGCCCCAAGGAGCTGGAGGATAAGCAGAGAGCTGCCCTAGACACTGTTGCTGCCGATTCTGCCGCTCAGTTGAAGAAATCCACTGACGATCTAGCTGCCGCATCTGCCGCCAAGACTGACCTAGATCAGTAGGTGGCTAAGCTAACAGAGGACCTTGCCGGGAGCGCCAAAGAGGTGGAGGCCCTCAAAGAAGAAGCGCAGAAGGCTGAGGTTCTCTTGACTGATGCGCGGTCGTAGCTCTCCTCCAAGACCCAGAGCCTTGAGACCACCAACGGCAACATCATCGTCATGAAGGCCAGGATCGGTTCCTTGGAGAGCCCGGCAGAGTCCATCGAATCACGCCAGCAGCTGCTGTCCAAGGATTGGATACTGCCAAGCGTCTCCGGAAGGATGCTGAGGACAAACTGAAGAACAAGTCTGACCAAGTCAACCTCTGGATCAAGAGCCTGATCGACATCGCCGATTGCCTTGCTGCCCAAGCTGCGGTGATGGGTATGGATGGCCCAACTTTCTCGGTCAATAAGCACGAGGTCCCAAGCACTAGGCTGGGAGTCTTCTTCAACAAGTTGATCGAGAAGCTGAAGGTCCACGAAAAGGGGAGGGCCGAGCGCTTCGCGACCGAGTCCCGGAAGCTTGCCCACGACGCCCTCTTCATGGTCTTGAGCAACATCGCTTGCCGCCATCCGTATCTCGACCTTGACGACGGGTTCAAGAAACCTCCAGCGGGTGCTGACATCACAGCTGCCAAGGAGAAAGCCACTTCCCATGCTGCCAGGGTCCTTGAAGTTTAGACGGCTTCATCTGGCCACAAGACCAAGTAACGAGCTGCCGTCGCTCCTGTGATACCCTGTAACATAACATGATGTGTGCTTTGTGTTAAGGCACTATATCTTTTGTGTTTGCGTGAAAACTGATATTCCCTGTGGAATGTTAAATGTGCGTTTGTCCCTTCAAGCTTTATATGTTAGTGTTCGTATGATTAATCCCTATGTCTGTCTCGGATGCCTGCCGGTATCATATTGCCACGATTGTCGTAAGGGTCTGGCCCTTAACATTCTTCTTGGCGTGGATGCGTCCCGGCAGGTTTTTCCTAGGTAGCTCTCGACGCAGCCTCTCGTCCTGCGAGCATGGCTCGAGACAGGACGATGGTGCGATCAAAGAATCTAGCAAAGGTTCTGTCCCAGGAGGAATTTCATAATAGGAACACTTACTTATGCCAAGGGATAAACGACCGCAATAATCTGAAATGCATCAACAAAAATGATGACATAGACTTAGCTTCTGTTTTCGCTTCTCCTCACCCTTCGGAGTCGTGCACATCTGACGCGCACGCGATGCCTGGGAAGGCGAGGGTCAAGCAAATAATTCTCTGGTTCCCGGCAGGGACCGATTCATGTCACGCGTATCTGGTGGGTAGTGGCATGCGGTGCCGGGCTCCTTCAGGCTTTCTCCTTTCCCCTCTCCTCTTGTGCAGCTTGGCAACCACCGCGTGGACCATGCCGACGTAGGTGGCCTTGCCAGAGCGTACTTGCCGAGGCATCAGCCAATGGATTCATGCCTGCGCCTCACTCAGGATTTCTCGAAACAGGGTAAATGCTGAACCGAGTGACGCGCAGTAATTATCGACATTGGCGATGCCGAGGCCAAGGCAGCCGGACTACTGACGAAGAAGAGGAGTGGAGAAGAAGAAACTCGTGCCCGCACGCCATGCCTCCCTTCTCGAGCGGCGCTCGAGAAGCAATTGTGCTGCAGGGACCGCCGATGAAGAGCATATCACCACCGGAATTAATCTTCGCCGCCGTCATTGCCACGACGGACCGTGGAATTCGATAGGGCGGGCCCAGGGACGGACTTGCTTAGTCGTCGCGTCTTCGCCGACGCCTCGGACGACAACAAGCATCGGGCAAGCTGCTGCGGAAACGGCGCGCTGCCCTCACCTTCAGGTTCGCGCAAGCGATCCCCCTACCTGGCGCGCCAAAGATGTCACGGGAAACCACAACCACCTATGGGGCCAAGGGGCCCCTTGCTGGTTCGGCAGGTGGGATGTCGCGTTGCACAAAGAGTAGAAGAACATGGGGCAGCACGGCAGAGATCACACAGGCAATTTTACCCAGGTTCGGGCCGCCGCGAGGCGTAAAACACTACTCCTGCTTTGGTGGATTGATGGTGGAAAAGTGGTGGTGGAGCGTAGTACACTTGCCCTGCAGGCTCGCCCTGGGGAGGCAGTGACTACGCGAGGACGAGCGTGGGGGTGTTCAACTTTTCAACCCCTTGCTACGGTTGCCATGGGCCTCCTTTTATAGGTTAAGGGGTCACCACAGTGGCAAAACAGTCATTATGCACTGATAAGATAGCAAACAGTGCTATCATACCTAATTCTGCAGGCTGACAGAGTGCATTAAATGCACCGCTCAACGTCACATTGTTGCTTGCCCGGAAATCCTTCCCGGGCTCATCGTGCAAGCTCCATGCCTTCTTGCCTGACACGTTGCAGGACGGGTGTCATTTGTAGGTATTTCTTGTAGAAAGAGGCCATCATGTGGCGAATGGCTTCCACTTAGTAACTTTGCGGCTTGACACCGCATTGATCAATGACGTGGGTCGTGGTGAGATGGCTTGGTGATGTGTCTTTGCCATCGTGAGTCCCGGCAGGCCCTGCCGGGACGTCTTGAATGCTTTCTTCCGGGGGAGCCTTTGTCCTTGCCAGGTCCGCCTGCCCGACAAGGGAGGCTTTTCTCCTGGTGTTGTCTCGCTTCTTTGTCTTGGCCTTGGCCTTCTTAATCGGCATGCTGGTTCTTCGAAGATCTTGGTTTCTTGTATCTTGACATGGCCTTGGTGTTGTTTGTGCATGAGTCAGGGGAAAATACATGCCCCTGTTTGTTTTCCCCGACACTTGAATTGGGAGAAGTGCCACTTTATGGTTAATGAAGGTATAGTCTTGGGGCATAAAACTTCTGAAAGTGGTATTGAAGTTGATAAAGCGAAATTTGATGCTATTGAAAAGATGCCGTGTCCTAAAGATATCAAAGGTATAAGAAGTTTCCTTGGTCATGCTGGTTTCCATAGGAGGTTTATTAAAGACTTCTCTAAAATTTCTAGGCCTCTCACTAATCTCTTGCAAAAAGATATTCCATTTGTTTTTGATGATGATTTTGTAGAAGCATTTGAAATCCTTAAGAAAGCCTTGATTTCTGCTCCTATTGTTGAACCAGCTGATTGGACTCTACCCTTCAAAATTATGTGTGATGCTAGTGATTATGATGTAGGTGTTGTTCTAGGACAAAGTGTTGATAAGAAATTAAATGTTATCCATTATGCTAGTAAAACTCTAGACTGTGCTCAAAGAAATTGTGGTACTACTAAAAAAGAATTTTTAGCAGTTGTTTTTGCTTGTGATAAGTTCAGATCTTATATTGTTGATTCCAAAGTTACTTTTCACACCGATCATGCTGCTATTAAATACCTTATGGAAAAGAAAGATGCTAAACCTAGACTTATTAGATGGGTTCTCTTGCTGCAAGAATTTGATTTGCATATTATTGATAGAAAGGGAGCTGAGAACCCGATAGCAGACAACTTGTCTAGGTTAGAAAATATTCTTGATGACCCACTACCTATTGGTGATAGTTTTCCTGATGAACAATTAGCTGTCATAAATGCTTCTCGTAATACTCCAAGGTATGCAGACTATGCTAATTACATTGTTGCTAAATTTATTCCACCTAGTTTCACATACCAGCAAAAGAAAAAGTTTTTCTTTGATTTAAGACATTACTCTTGGGATGACCCACACCTTTATAAAGAAGGTGTAGATGGTTTTATTAGACGTTGTGTACCTGAGCATGAACAGGAACAAATCTTACGCAAGTGTCACTCCGAGGCCTATGGAGGACACTATGCTAGGGATAGAACTGCACACAAGGTATTACAAATTGGTTTTTATTGGCCTACTCTCTTCAAAGATGCTCGTAAGTATGTCTTGTCTTGTGATAAATGCCAGAGAATTGGTAATATTAGTAGACATCAAGAAATGCCTATGAATTATTCACTTGTTATTGAACCATTTGATGTTTGGGGCTTTGATTATATGGGACCTTTTCGTTCCTCCAATGGGTATACATATATTTTGGTTGCTGTTGATTATGTTACTAAGTGGGTAGAAGCTATTCCAACTAGTAGTGCTAATCATAACTGTTGACACATGAACACGTCACGTGTACCCTAGACGCCGGGGGTGATGCACCGCAGCTCACGTCGAAGGAGACCCGACCGACAGCGCGATACGCAAGACAGTCGGCGGGCGCTTTTGAGACCCGAAACCCCACACGCCCGGGAGGGACCCCGTCAGGGAGTGTGAAGGCTATGGGCTGCCCTAGGTCAATTCGCTCGCCCCTAGAGCCTCGGGATTCACAGCTCTCAAACTTGAGGAACAGCGAAGAACGAGAGAGAAAAACAATGGAGGGATAAAACGTAGACTGAAAAAGTAGTATATTGATTTGTTTGATTGTGTGTTGTTTCAATTGGCCGTCACCCCTAATCATATATAAGAGGCGGCTGGACTTCTCGTACAAGTAAAGGATTCATCTAGGCTTTCCTTACAAGAAAATTACATCAATTCACGTCCTACAGTTTTAGTTTCAGTCCAACTCGGATTCAGCCCGAATCTGTCCCACATTTCTGTCCCACTTCTTGCGTGGGCTGTCGGATGGAGTCGAGTTCAAAATCAAACTTGTTTGCCTCGGTGATCTGCATAATACATCATGGGCCACTTCTCCTTTTAAGGCCGTCTTTATGACTTTTAGGGCCCATCTTTAACTGTGGGTCGGATTCAATTATGCATTTTTCTGAACTATTCGAGTCTTGTAACAACTTTGCAGGCCGTATACTATCTCCGATGATGATAACTCCAAAAGCAAAGTTGACTGTTTCGACGATACGCACAACTTCCGTGTAGAACACTTTTCTATCCGAGGTCATCTGAATAATCTTTCGAGCCCATCTCCAACTTCTGGTCGGATTGACTTTGACAACTTCCACTTTCCCGGCAAGCTTTTTTCCGGCAAGCTTTCCACGCCGGCAAGGTTTCCACCCCAGCAAGCTTTCCACACCGGCAAGGTTTCCACCCCGGCAAGCTTTCCACCCCGGCAAGGTTTCTACCCCGGCAAGCTTTCACAGCGGCAAGGTTTCCACCCCGGCAAGGTTTCTACCCCGGCAAGCTTTCACATCGGCAAGCTTCCACGCCGGCAAGCTTTCACACCGGCAAGCTTCCACGCCGGCAAGCTGTCACACCGGCAAGATTTCCACCCCGGCAAGCTTTCACACCGGCAAGATTTCCATCCTGGCAAGCTTTCACGCCGGCAAGCTTTCCATGCCGGCAAGCTTTTCCTTTTGCTGGCAAGCTTTTTACTCGGATTTCTCGACTGAAAATATAGCCTGATATTGATTTGCCTCTCCAGGTCGCATACGACCTTGGATGAGACAATTTATATATGAAAATCGATCGGCTCGACAAGACGAAGCTTTCTCGTCTTGAAGGTTTTTCGATTCAAGGCCATCTTGACGGCCAAATGACTCGCGCGACCCATCAGACAGGGTGTTTGGTACCTTGCGCCATATTTCCGTTTAGGTTCAGTCTGCTGTGTATTGTCTCTAACTTTTGCATACAAACTCGGATTGAGATGATTTATATATAAAAATCGGTCGCCTCGACGAGATGAAGACATTCCATGTAGAGTGATCCTTCCTACGAGGTCATCTTGAAGGTGTAACCGGCCGAAATGCACTCAGAACACTAAATTCTGCCACTCGGATCATAGTTTCGGCCCCTAAGATAGGGTTGGATGATAATAACCTAAACATCAAAGTTGTTCCATTCGGCGACGTGAAACTTTTCACGTTGAAAACCCTTTCACTCGAGACCATCTCATTTCCTTTTTATGCCGTGCCAAAATTTGATGTCAACACATGCCCCCCTGTTTTTCGGCAAAGCTTGCATGCCGAAAAATAATATGCACGATATTTGTTCTAAGGACGATGTCAACACTCCATCGGCCATTTATATATCTCAGGGCGTTAATTATCTATCATCCATGTTTGTGCTAAGGTCGATAATCATATATCGGCCATTGCCTACTTAGGCTTCTTGCCACACACTTGGGTGGTATTTCTTCAAGTATTTGCCATTGAGAGCTCTAGGTAACAATGCCCGTTGCACAGATTCCACCAAATAAGAGTTTCCAGGAACTACTCTTGTAATCCTGAAAGGACCTTCCCAACTTGGAGACCACTTCCCGAATTTTCTATCTCTTGAACCAATCGGTAGATTCACTTTCCAGACGAGATCGCCAATTTGAAAATTCTTCAACTTAACTTTCTTATTGTAAGCTCTTGCCACCCTCAACTTGTCTCTCTCTATGGCCTTTAAAGCAGCCAAACGTTTATCGACAACCTCATCAATATTGTCCATCATCAAGTTATAAAAGTCTATTGCCGATAAATCATTTTGTTTGGCTATTCTCAAAGCATTCAAATTTACTTCCACCGGTAAAACAGCCTCTTGACCATATACTAGCTCATATGGAGTCACCTTCGTAGCACCATGCCTTGAGATCCTATGTGCCCACAAAGCTTCAGACAACAACTGATGCCATCTCCTCAGATTATCCTCAATCTTCTTCTTGATAAGCTTGATGAAAATTTTATTGCTGGACTCAGCTTGTCCATTAGCTTGGGCATAATACGGAGAGGAATTGAGCAACTTTATGTTATAAGATTCGGCAAATTCTCTGACTTGATGTGACATGAAAGATGAACGTTGATCTATAGTTAATGTTTGGGGAATGCCAAATCTATGAATAATGTGCTCAGTTATGAATTGGATTACCTCTGTATGTGTCATGTTCTTGAGAGGTACTGCCTCAGACCATTTAGTGAAATAATCGGTTGCCACCAATACGAACCGATGCCCCTTTGAGGAAGATGGATGAATTTCTCCAATAAAGTCTAAACCCCATCCTCTGAAAGGCCACAGCTTGATAATAGGATGTAACATAGCAGCAGGAGCCAACTGAATATCACCAAATTTTTGACAAGCTTCACACCCCTTGTAATATCTGAAGCAATCATTAACCATAGTCGGCCAATAAAACCCAGCAAGTCGCAATAACCACTTCATCTTGGGAGCCGACTGATGAGTTCCACAAATGCCTTCATGTACCTCTCCCATAGCAACTCTTCCTTGGTCCTCGTCCAAGCACTTTAAAAGAACATCGTCAACTGGTCGGCGATAAAGGTCATCATCCCTCATCGTATATTTAAAAGCCATACGCCGAACAGCCCTGTCCACCCTTCTACTAGGATCACACAAATAATCAATGATGGGTTTCCTCCAGTCTTGATTTTCTCCTGCATTGAATATTTCATTAGTGGCCGAAACGGTGGGCTCCGGTTCGGCCTCCCCTATGTTGGCAAGACTAGACATCGGCCTTTGAGAAATATGAAACATGCCATGATCAACATGATAGCCAGATGCTTGTTGTGCCAACTCATTTGCTCTCCAATTGTCATGTCTAGATATATGAGCAATGCTAAAATAATCCAAAGTAGAAATTATATCTAGACATTTATCAAGATAAACATTAAGTGATTCGTCAAAACATTGAAAGACTTTGGATATTTGTTGCACTACTAATAACGAATCACCAAAAGCCTCAATATGTGTAGCACCTATGGCAAGCAACATCTCTAAGCCGAATAACAATGCTTCATATACGGCTTGATTATTTGTGCAAAAATATTCTAAACGGCACGAGGCTTCAAAAATAGCACCATGAGGAGATATATAAACAATACCAACACCTTGGCCATTGCTACAAACTGAACCATCAAATTATAATCTCCAAGGTACTAATGAAACAAGGTTTATATCAACATCATGCTTGTCATTAATCCGATGCTCAACAATAAAATTAGCAACGATTTGGCCTTTCATGGATTTTAGAGATTCATAAGCCAAATCATATTCAATCAAAGCATAAGCCCACTTTCCAATTCTACCACTAAGAATTGGCCTATGTAACATGTATTTCATGACATCGGTTTGACAAGCTACTATGCAAGCACTCGGTACTAAATAATGTCTCAATTTCGTGCAAGCATAATATAAGCATAGGCATAATTTTTCAATAAATGTATACCTTGTCTCAGCGTGCAATAAACGCCTGCTCAAATATGTAATAGCATGCTCTTTTCCTTCGGTTTCTTGAGTCAAAACAGCACCAATAACACCTTCTTCTGCTGCAATGTAAAGCTTAAAGGGTTCCCTATGCTTGGGCGCTTTCATCACCGGAGGAGTACACAAATAGTTCTTGATCATATCAAATGCTTCTTGCTGTTTTGCCCCCCAAGTGAAATCAACATCGTTCTTTAACCGAAGGATAGGAGTAAATGCATCAACTTTCCCTGACAGATTAGCTATGAACCTTCTCAAATAATTGACCTTGCCAAGGAACTTTTGCATATCTCTCTTGCATGTTGGAGCCTCCACTTTCTGCATGGCCTCTATCTTTTTGGGATCAATCTCTATGCCATCTTCATGAATAATGAAACCCAAAAACTTTCCAGCCAACACACCGAATGCACACTTCAAAGGATTCATCTTCAGTGCATATTTTTTCATTCTTTCAAAAGCTAAACGCAAATCGGCTAGATGAGATTCGAAAGCATCCGATTTGATAACAATATCATCAATATAAACTTCAAGTATAACGCCAAGTAAATCATGAAAAATTAAATTCATAGCCCTTTGATACGTGGCACCGGCATTTTTTAATCCAAAGGTCATCACTGTCCACTCAAATAAACCAAGAAAACCAGGACATCGAAAAGCCGTTTTGGACATGTCCTCTTCGGCCATAAAAATCTGGTTATACCTCGCATTACCATGAAGAAAGCTAATGACCTCACGTCTAGAAGCATCATTAATAAGCATATCTGCTATTGGCATGGGATACTCATCTTTAGGTGTAGCTCTATTCAAATCTCTGAAATCAATGCACACCCTCAACTTGCCGGAGCCTTTCTTCTCTACTGGTACAATGTTAGAAATCCACTCGGCATACCTGCAAGGTCTAATAAAATTAGCTTTAAGCAAATGACCGATCTCTTCCTTGATCCGGTCATATGTTTTTGGATTAAACTTTCTGGCCGATTGCTCGTATGGTCTAAAACCAGCCTTTATAGGTAACCGATGCTCCACTAGCTCTCAGCTTAAACCTGGCATCTCATGATATTCCCATGCAAAGCAACAAACATATTCTTTCAAAAGCTCGATCAACTTAGCTTTATGATCGGCTCTTAAATTTTCGTTTACAAATGTCGGCCTAGGAATTGAACCATCTCCTATGTCTATCTCTTCGAATGGATCGGCCGACGTAAAACCTTGTCATAATTTATCCATATCATCTAACTCCTCTATAGATTCATACATATCGTTCTCATTGGACCAATATTCAACAAGACGCTTTTGCAACTAATCTGAGTTAGAATCCATTTAAATACATCATACCTTGGAGCCGATTACCACCAACCGGCTTTAAAGAAACGGGCACGAAACCACTTTTTGTGGCGCTAAGAAAATCAAATTCTGATAAGTCGCGTCCCGTCAAGCAAAGTAGCATTGGGATGTTGCCAATCCACCAATGCATCGGCCAAAGCAACACAAGCCGAATTATCCGCATGAATGACCTCCACTTCATCATCCACCCATTGAACCAAAAATTGGTGCATAGTAGATGAAACACATTGGTTTGCATGAACCCAATCACGGCCTAATATCACATTGTAGTTACCTTGCACCTCGGCAACAAAGAATGCGGTAGCCAAAGTTTTGCTTCCCACCGTAAGCTCCACATACATTACACCTTTGTCTTCAGTTTTCTCTTTGCCTTCAAATCCATTCAGCACCATGTTGGTCTTTATTAACTCTTCGTCACGCAGCCCCAATTTTTTGAAGACTGAATATGGCATAAGATTCACCACAGCACCACCATCGACAAGCATTCTAGCAACCGGTGATCCATTAATATGACCTTTAAGGAACAATGGCTTCAAGTGTGTCACCAGTTCTTTTGGCTTCTCGAATATAGCATTTTTACGACCAAAATCTAGCTGAGCCACTTCCCCTTCTTCATCTATAGTACGAAATTCAGCGGGTAAGTAATACACCATATTGATATCCATACCGTCACGGACCGGTGTAGGCTCATAATCCAACATATCATCTTCCTCCTCGGGTGTGTTCATCGATTCTAAAATCTGTCCGAGCGAAGTGGAATCAATATGTGTTGCGGATGATGTAATAGTGGTGGCATCGTCCTCCTTTGGTGGTGTAGGTGCTGTTGTGACAGATGTAGAAGCCACTGCACCTTGTATTTGTTTAGGCATCCATATTTGTTTTGTAGGTACCATGGGCAGAATGTCATTGAACAATTTATCTCTTTGCTTCTCGGCCTCCTGTTCTGCCATCTCTTGACTCCTCATGCGCTGCGGTCTCCTTTTGTGCCTTGGTCAGACCGGAAGGACACCACTTAGGCTGAGTATATTTTGGATCCCTCGACTTGGCCTTGCTTGTGCTAGCTTCATGATCATTATCCATGGGACCTTGCTGGACAACAACCACATCTTTATTAGAACCAGCTAGTTTTTCAACAATAATTGGCTCTTTGATTGTCAATTCTTTAGTGCCTATCATAATAGTTTCAGCACTAGTAATCTTCTCCTTTTGCTTGCTAGGCTCTGAGATTTCTGCACTTGGTGATTTAGCACGCCACACTTGCTTGCCAACCATTTTTTGATTATCTTGCATTGGCCGATTGATACCATTGTTCAAACGACCTCGTGTGGGATAATAAAGTCTGTCATGAACGGGCCTCCTTGGTTCTGCCCAACCCGGATGAAAAGCATAAGGGGCCATTGGGGCCTGCCACCATCCTCCATTGAAGTCTCCCATGTAGTATGACGCATAGGAGGGTGGCGGCATCCATGGTCCCGGTGGCCACGACCCATACGGCCTTGCATGATGCTGACATTCTTCCCGAGGAGGTGACCTTGAGCACTTCAAATTTGATGACCGGTTAGAGCTAGAACCGGCCGCTTGACTGGCATACTTGGACAACAACATATCAAAAGTTGGCTTGATCCGTTTGTGCTGCACTTTAGCTTCATTCCTCTTCCATTTGCCAACTTCTGGACTCTTGGGCTTAACAAATTTAACACGAGTATTTTTTTTGCACTTGCGGTTGCCCCCCGAGTGCAGGATTCTTGATGATGATTTTGATCAACTCCTTGCCATCGGGTTGCTTATCAAGCACAACCTGTCTCCCCAAGACCTTGCCGCCCTCCTTGTCTTTCCTAGGCTCACCAACAATGACATTAGCTTTATTAGCAGATTCGGCTACCTCCGGCCGAATGAGTAGCTTCTTCCCCTCCAACTCCTTGGTATTCATTGGAAAGGGCTGTTTATCAACTTGCATCTCAGAAAAGTTCAATCGTTCGTCATTAATGGCCGATTGTATCCGCCGTTGAAAAACATTGCAATCGTTAGTAGCATGAGAAAAAGAATTATGATACTTGCAATAAGCACGCCGTTTCAGCTCTTGAAAGGACGGTAAAGTATGAGATATTCTAATAATTTTGGCTTGCAGCAAAGCATCAAATATTTTATCACACTTGGCAATGTTAAAAGTAAACTTCATCTCTTCATCACGATTCTTATGAATCGGTTCAGATCATTGCAAGTAAAGGGTTTGGCCTTAGATGGCCAAACAAATTCAGTAGCATAGATATCACCCTCATTGTCCGAGTGATCACTATCATATTCAATCATGTTCATCTTAGGAAGATCAGCTTTATATCTATGCACTTCTTTGAGATCTTTGCTTCGGCTTTCGTGAGCCAAAGCCCTTTGTAAGACTTGGTTGATATTTAAGAACTCATAGCCTTCTAGCTTTTCTCTAATGGGAGTTCTCAAACCACTCAGCACTAGGTCTGCCAAGTCTCTCTCAGTTATCACCAAACAATAACACTGGTTTTTTGTTTCTCTAAATCTCTTGACGTAATCGGAGACTGATTCATCGTGCTTCTGTTTAACCGATGTTAGATGTGACAACTTGAGTTCATTGTCGCCGCTATAAAAGTGATCATGAAATTTCTGCTCTAGCTGCGACCAAACCCGAATGGAACCATGTGGTAAAGAGGAAAACCATGAAAATGCAGTACCAGTTAATGATAAAGGAAACAAAAGCACTTTCAATTCATTTAGCGAGTCTGCCTCACCTAATTGTGCTAAATATTGACTAACATGCTCCCATGTGGTTTTTGTGCCTTCTCCGTTAAACTTAACAAAATCTGGAATTTTATATCCCGGAGGGCACTGGATGGCATCAAAGTACTCGGGGTACGGCTTTTGGTAAATCCGACTCCAAGGCAACTCAACTCCAAAATTCTCTCTAAGTATCTTAGCCATCTCCTCTCTAAAATTAGCTAGGGCATCATCTGTAGTAGACGATGAAGCTTGTTGCAGTGGTATAGGAGGAGTAGGACTACTAGCTGTAGGTAGGAATTGTGGCATGTATGCCGAACCATAGTTCGGTAGTGGCCGAGTGGTTGTACCTGTAGATAGGGTTTGGTTCGGCGTTGCCACCGAACCTGGCATGCTCATGATAGGATTAATGGGTGCAACCACAATCTGATTGGTTTGGGTAGGATAATAAGTCATCGGCACGGGAGGCGCCGATGAAATAGGTAAAGCCAGATTAGGGTTTTGCACACTAGCAGTTATACCACCATTACCACTAGATGATTGAGATATATTCTTCTGAGCATTACTATTTTCTAGGAAAGTTTGATAAACCAAATTGTTACCATCAGCAATACGACTCTCAATCTCAGCCCACTGCTCAGGAGAAAAGGTAGTACTTACAAAGGGTTTAACCTGCTCGACTTGAAGAGGAGGGAACTTGATTTCTTCAATCGGAGTAATGTTGCCTTGGCGATCCTTCTTGAACTTTGCAAGGAACTCTTGCAAGTCCTTCTCCTCACGCGCCTTCTTGTACTCCTCATAGACTTGGCGATGATCAGCCGATATCTCATCAAGACTGGGCTTAATGATGTTATCGGCGTCTACCTCAGATGGCTTTGGAAGATCGGACATGGTGGATGATGATGATTGATCTTCAATCCCCAGCGGAGTCGCCAAAAATTGTGTTGACACACGAAGACATCACGTGTTCCCTCGACGCCGAGGGTGATGCACCGCAGCTCATGTCGAAGGAGACCCGACCGACAGCGCGATACGCAAGACAGTCGGCGGGCGCTTTTGAGACCCGAAACCCCACACGCCCGGGAGGGACCCCGTCAGGCAGTGCGGCGGCTATGGGCTGCCCTAGGTCAATTCGCTCGCCCCTAGAGCCTCGGGATTCGCAGCTCTCAAACTCGAGGAACAGCAAAGAAAGAGAGAGAAAAACGATGGAGGGATAAAGACTGAAAAAGTAGTATATTGATTTGTTCGATTGTGTGTTGTTTCAATCGGCCGTCACCCCTAACATATATAAGAGGCGGCTGGACTTCCCGTACAAGTAAAGGATTCATCTAGGCTTTCATTACAAGAAAATTACATCAATTGACGTCCTACAGTTCTAGTTTCAGTCCAACTCGGATTCAGCCCGAATCTGTCTCATACTTCTGTCCCGCTTCTTGCGTGGGCCGTACAAATCGCATACTAACTCGGATGGAGTCGAGTTCAACATCAAACTTGTTCGCCTCAATGATCTGCATAATACATCGAGTGCCACTTCTCCTTTTAAGGCCGTCTCTATGATTTTTAGGGCCCATCTTTAACTGTGGGTCGGATTCAATTATGTTGTTTTCTGAACTGTTCGAGTCTTGTAACAACTTTGCAGGCCGTATACTATCTCCGATGATGATGACTCCAAAAGCAAAGTTGACAGTTTCGACGATACGCACAACTTCTGTGTAGAACACTTTTCTATCTGAGGTCATCTAAATAATCTTTCGAGCCCATCTCCAACTTCTAGTCGGATTGACTTTGATAGCTTCCACTTTCCTGGCAAGCTATTTTCCGGCAAGCATTCCACGCCGGCAAGGTTTCCACCCCGGCAAGCTTTCCACACCAGCAAGGTTTCCACCCCGGCAAGCTTTCACACCGGCAAGGTTTCCACCACGGCAAGGTTTCTACCCCGGCAAGCTTTCACATCGGCAAGCTTCCACACCGGCAAGCTTTCACACTGGCAAGATTTCCACCCCGGCAAGCTTTCACACCGGCAAGATTTCCATCCCGGCAAGCTTTCACACCGGCAAGTTTCTACGCCGGCAAGCTTTTCCTTTTGCTGGCAAGCTTTTTACTCGGATTTCTCGACTGAAAATATAGCCTGCTCTTGATTTGCTTCTCCAGGTCGCATACGACCTTGGACTGAGACAATTTATATATGAAAATCGATCGGCTCGACGAGACGAAGCTTTCTCTTGCTGAAGGTTTTTCGATTCAAGGCCATCTTGATGGCCAAATGACTCGCGCGACCCATCAGACAAGGTGTTTGGTAGCTCGCGCCATATTTCTGTTTAGGTCCAGTGTGCAGTGTATTGTCTCTAACTTTTGCATACAAACTTGGATTGAGATGATTTATATATGAAAATCAATCACCTCGATGAGACGAAGACAATCCATGAAAAGTGCTCCTTCATCCGAGGTCATCTTGAAGGCGTAACCGGCCAAAAAGCACTCGGAACACTAAATTCTGCCACTCGGAGCACAGTTTTGGCCCCTAAGATAGGGTTGGATGATAATAACCTAAACATCAAAGTTGTTCCATTTGGCGACATGAAACTTTTCACGCTGAAAACCCTTTCACTCAAGACCATATCATTTTTCTTTTTATGCCGTGCCGAAATCTGATGTCAACAATAACACCTCCATTAAATGCTTAAAGAAGTTATTTTCCCGAGGTTTGGAGTCCCTAGATATTTAATGAGTGATGGTGGTTCACACTTTATTCATGGTGCTTTTCGTAAATTGCTTGCTAAGTATGATGTCAACCATAGAATTGCATCTCTTTATCATCCTCAGTCTAGTAGTCAAGTAGAATTGAGTAACCGAGAAATAAAGTTGATCTTGCAAAGGACTGTTAATAGATCTAGAAAGAATTGGTGTAAGAAACTTGATGATGCATTATGGGGTTATAGAATTGCTTATAAAAACCCTATGGGTATGTCTCCATAAAGCATGTCACTTACCTCTTGAACTAGAACATAAAGCTTATTGGGTAATTAAAGAGCTCAACTATGATTTCAAACTTGCCGGTGAAAAGAGGTTATTTGCCATTAGCTCACTTGATGAATGGAGAAACCAAGCCTATGAGAATGCTAAGTTGTTTAAAGAAAAAGTTAAAAGATGGCATGATAAAAGGATACAAAAGTGTGAATTTAATGTCGGTGACCATGTCTTGCTATACAACTCTCGTTTAAGATTTTTTGTAGGAAAGCTTCTCTCTAAATGGGAAGGTCCTTATATTATCGAGGAGGTTTACTATTCCGGTGCCATGAAAATCAACAACGTCGAAGGCACCAACCCGAAGGTGGTAAACAGGCAAAGAATCAAACACTATATCTCAGGTACTCCCATAAATGTTGAAACCAATATTATTAAACCATAACACCGGAGGAGTACATAAGGGAGACCCTACCAGAACGTTTCAGACTCCCAAAAGGAATAGGTATATGGTACGGTAAATAAACCAACTCCAAAACTTTTCCAATGGCAATTTTACTCTGTTTTGGAATATTTAAAAAATTAGGAAAATTACAAGTAGTCCGAAAAGTGCACGAGGAGGCGATAAGCCCTGGGGGAGCGCCCTACCCCCCTGGGCGCGTCTCCCTGGCTTGTGGCCACCTCGTGGGCCCTCCGGACTCCATTTTCTTGTGGAACACTTCTTTTGGTCGATAAAAATTCATTATATATTCTCCTGAAGGTTTTGACCACCGTACCACGGCAATATCTCATGTTCTTGTTTTGAGCTATTTTTCCTGACAGATCCAGATCGCCATGACGTCTGCAAGCGCCCACAAGGACAAGTTTTTCAAGAAGGTCATCAAACCTTACCTCGTGGAGGTGCTACAACACCCTCAAACCATTGAGTTGCGTGAGGGGGTACTGCACATCCGCGATGTTGAAGCGCCAAAGAGGACCGGAAGCATGGAGACAATGCTCAAAGCAATAGAGCAGCAAGTTTTCAAGTGCCAAAGGATGGTGGAACATGGACTCAATGCCAATCACTTGATGATTGCTGAATTTACCCATGATCACAAGCTGGATGCCAAGAACATTGGGGAGGCCATCTTCAAGCTTCATGAGAAAATCGAGCATCTCCAAGCCCAGATCTATGACTTGCAAAACCAAAACTGTGAGTATGAATACGAATTTAAGAGGATGAGTTTGGATGCAGATTTGAGGATCCCTGAGACTCGTTCATGTTTTTACGATGGTGAACCTATGCCTTGGAAGATGGAGGATAAGATTCTTTCATCATCAACAACTCCATCATCACCACCTCCGAAGAAAGACACCTAAATACATGGGTATGGGCACTCCCCTTGGCAACTGCCAATCTTGGGGGAGGTGCCCCGGTTTCGTATCACCATCACATCTTTATCTTTATCATTTTTCTTAGTTTGATCTTTTTGATTATATCTCAGTTTAGTAGAATAAAGTTTTAGTATGATCTAGCTTTGAGTTTTGCTTTATGTTCCCTCTATGTAATCGAGTTCGAGAGTTATATAATAAAGATTAGTTTTGAGTTGAGGGTTTTTCTTTCTTGCTATGATCATGAGAAAAAGAAATAAAGAATGAAAGAAATAAAAAGATTGTATAATGATCTTATCGGAAGTGACGACTTCACATATAAGAAGTATGTCGCATGAAACTTGTTGTTATTTGACAAACATAGTTTTGGTCATTGTTGCAATTAATAGGAAGTAATAAAGAAAGAGAGGTCTCACATATAAATATACTATCTTGGACATCTTTTGTGATTGTGAGCACTCATTAAAATATTATATGCTAAAAGGTTGACGTTGGACAAGGAAGACAACGTAATGGGTTATGTTTCTTTATATCCGAATAGTAGTTATGTTGTCTTGGATCCTCCAACATGTTGAGTTTGCTTCTCACCCCTTGCTAGCCAAATCTTTTGCACCAAGTAGAGATACTACTCGTGCATCCAACCATCCCTCAACCCAGTTTTGCCAAGAGAGTCCACCATACCTACCTATGGATTGAGTAAGATCCTTCAAGTAAGTTGTCATCGGTGCAAGCAATAAAAATTCCTCTCTAAATATGTATGATCTATTAGTGTGAGGAAAATAAGCTTTATACGAACTTGTGATATGGAAGAAATAAAAGCGACAGACCGCATAATAAAGTTCCTTATCACAAGTGGCAATATAAAGTGACATTCTTTCGCATTAAGATTTTGTGCACCCAACCATAAAAGCGCATGACAACCTCTGCTTCCCTCTGCGAAGGGCCTATCTTTTACTTTTATCTTCTACCCTTATACACGAGTCAGGGTGATCACCACCTATTCCTTTTTACATATTTTCTTTATTGCAAGCACTATATGTTGGGGGAAGATCAAGATATATATATCCACTCAGACATAGATATTAATAAGCTATTATTGTTGACATTACCCTTGAGGTAAAAGGTTGGGAGGCGAAATCATAAGCCCCTATATTTCTCTGTGTCCAATTGAAACTTTGATCTCATAAGTATCGCATGAGTGGTAGCAATTATGAAGACTAAATGATAGTTGAGTATGTGAACCTGCTGAAAAGCTCTTACATTGACTCTTTCCTACGTTATGATAAATTGCAATTGCTCCAATGACTGAAATAATAGTTTGTTAGTTTTCAATAAAGTTCTTGTTTGATACTTAACCTTGTGAATGAATTGTTACTTTGGCATAAGAAATTATATGACAAATTATGTTGCTGTTCTAAAGATGATCATGATGCCTTCATGTCCGTATTTTATTTTATCGACACCTCTATCTCTAAACATGTGGACTGGAATATCGATTTTGGTTTTCGCTTGAGGACAAGCGAGGTCTAAGCTTGGGGGAGTTGATACCTCTATTTTGCATCATGCTTTTATCTTGATATTTATTGCATTATGGGCTGTTATTACACATTATGGTACAATACTTATGCCCTTTTCTCTCTTATTTTACAAGGTTTACATGAAGAGGGAGAATGCCGGCAGCTGGAATTCTGGACCGGAAAGGAGAAAATCTGACAGACCAATTCTGCACAACTCCAAAAGTCGCAAAAATTTACGGAGAATTATTTTGGAATATAAAAAAAATATTAGGCGAAGAAAATACCAGAGGGGACCCACTAGGAGGCCAAAAGCCTGGGGGGCGTGCCCCTAGGGCTTGTGGGCCCCCTGTCAGGTCTCCGATGCCCATCTTCTGTTATATGGAGGGTTTTGACCTAAAAAAAATTAGAAGAGAGCTTTCGGGATGAAGCACCGCCGTCTCGAGGCAAAACTTGGGCAGAACCAATCTAGGGCTCCGGCGGAGCTGTTCTACCGGGGAAACTTCCCTCTCGGAAGGGGAAATCAAAGCCATCGTCATCACCAACGATCCTCTCATCGAGAGGGGGTCAATCTCCATCAACATCTTCACCAGCACCATCTCCTCTCAAACCCTAGTTCATCTCTTGTATCCGATCTTTGTCTCAAAACCTCAGATTGGTACCTGTGGGTTGCTAGTAGTGTTGATTACTCCTTGTAGTTGATACTAGTTGGTTTATTCGGTGGAAGATCGTATGTTCAGATCCTTAATGATATTTATTACCCCTCTAATTATGAACATGAATATGCTTTGTGAGTAGTTACGTTTGTTCCTGAGGACATGGGAGAAGTCTTGTTATAAGTAATGATGTGAATTTGGTATTCGTTCGATATTTTGATGAGATGTATGTTGTATTTCCTCTAGTGGTGTTATGTCAACGTCAACTACATGACACTTCACCATTGTTTGTGCCTAGGGGAAGGCATTGGGAAGTAATAAGTAGATGAATGGTTGCTAGAGTGACAGAAGCTTAGACCCTAGTTTATGTGTTGCTTTGTAAGGGGCTGATTTGGATCCATATGTTTCATGCTATGGTTAGATTTATCTTAATTCTTCTTTCGTAGTTGCAGATGCTTGCGAGAGTGGTTAATCATAAGTGGGAGGCTTGTCCAAGTAAGGACAGCACCCAAGCACCAGTCCACCCACATATCAAATTATCAACGTAATGAACGCGAATCATATGAGCATGATGAAAACTAACTTGACAATAATTCCCATCTGTCCTCAGGAGCGCTTTGCTTTATATAAGAGTTCGTCCAGGCTTGTTCTTTGCTACAAAAAGGAGTGGGCCACCTTGCTGCACCTTAGTTACACTTGTTACTGGTTACCCGTTACGAATTATCTTATCACAAAACTATCTGTTACCTACAATTTCAGTGCTTGCAGAGAATACCTTGCTGAAAACCATTTGTCATTTCCTTCTGCTCCTCGTTGGGTTCGACACTCTTACTTATCGACAGGACTATGATAGATCCCCTATACTTGTGGGTCATCAACCATCAACCCCCAGGTGCACCCTTCTTGCCACCGTACCACCGTGGTGGCTGGCTCACGGCGACGAGTGCCCGGCGCCGCCGCCACTGGTACTTGGATTCCCACCAGCGGCCGATCTGATGGATGAGTGGAGAGCCACCATCCAGACTTTGATCGGCTTTGCTGAAGCAGGGGGATCGCAGCGGGCGGATCTACCACGGCTCCCGCAAGCGACAGCCGCGGCCCGAGCTGCTGACCGTGCTGAGGGGGCCACTCCAATAGTACAGTCCCCTCCGCGACGGCCAACGTAAGGACCACAACCAGAACAACGCAACTAGGAGCCCGACGAGGTATCGATGGCTTCATCTGATGCTCGGGCCCATCGAGATCAGCGGCAGGTCCTGGAGGATCGGCGGAGAGAAGACGCACGTGTCACCATAGAACGACGCCGCGAAACCCGCCGCCAATCCGACAGGCGCACTGGCCCAGACGCCGACGAACCAGCGCCCAGTGAGGGCGGATACCTACTCTTCGAGGTTGGGTGCCCTGCCTTCACTCGCGAGCTGCAGCAAGTCCGTTGGCGATCTGCCCGCGTTTTCAAGCCAGAGATACCAGAGAAGTATGATGGAAGGTTGAACCCGACAGAGTTCTTGAGCATCTACACCATCGTTGTTCAAGCTGCCGGGGGAAGAGATGAGAAGGTGTTCGCCATTTACTTCCCTTTGGCGCTCAAGCCAAATGTGAGGTCATGGCTGATGGACCTTCCGGAGAATTCCATCTCATCATGGGCTGACCTGTGCCATGAGTTTGTTGGCGCCATCACGTGCGGCCATCAAGAACCAGGACGGCCCAGCGATTTGCAGCTCCTTCGACAAAAGGAAGGGGAGAGCTTGTGGAAGTACATGCAGAGGTTTAGCCAGGTACACAGAAACATCCCAGACATCCACCCGGCAGCTGTGATTGCCGCGTTCTAGTCCAACGTGCACAACAGGAGGATACGTTCCAAGATGAATGTTCAGTTGCCCAAGGCAGTTAAAGACGTTAGGCGCCTGACCGGATGTGTGGTCACACTGAGCAGGTTCATTTGCAAGTCTGTTGAGCACGCCTTGCCGTTCTTCAAAATTTTGAAGAAGGCAGGGCCGATGAAGTGGACCCTGAAGGCAGAAGCAGCACTGCGAGACTTGAATACTTATCTTTCCTCTGCTCCCACCTTGGTCGCTCCTAAACCACGAGAACCATTGCTGTTGTACCTAGCGGCAACCAATCAAGTGGTTAGTGCAGCTTTGGTGCCACAGCGGGAAGTAGATGAAGAAGCAGTCGTATCTACTGCCCCCTCCGGAGAGGAAAGTGAACCTATCCCGGCAAGGTCCGGTGCAGATCAAGAAAAAGAAGAGGAGGATAACGGAGACAATTCCAAGACCGTGGCAAGGAAGAAGGTGGTGCAGCGGCCAGTGTACTTTGTCAGCTCCCTATTGCAGGGGGCTAGATCAAGGTACTCTGGCATGCAAAAGTTGATCTTTGGCCTCATCATGGCCTCAAGGAAACTGTGCCACTACCTCCAAGCCCACGAGATCACAGTTGTCACCCGCTTCCCTTTGCAAATGCATACTGAGGAACCCGGAGGCCACTGGCAGAATAGTGGAATGGGCTTTGGAATTGTCGAGCTTTGGTCTGAAGTATGAGAGCACGTCAACCATTCAGAGTAGAGCATTGGCAGAGTTCATCGCGGAATGGACACCAACCCCAGATGAAGAAATATTGGAAACAGTTATCCCGGGCAAGGAAGCTCCCCAAGAATGGATCATGTACTTTGATGGTGCCTTCTCACTGCAAGGTGTAGGGGCTGGCGTGCTCCTTGTCGCACCCACTGGAGAGCACATCAAGTACGTGATCCAAATGCATTTCCCCCGGGAGAAAGCTACCAACAACACTACAGAATATGAAGGACTCCTTGCCGGGCTCAGGATAGCAAAAGAGTTGGGAATTAAGAAGTTGATCATTCGTGGAGACTCATAGCTTGTGGTGAGGCAAGTAAATAAGGATTACCAGAGTCCATTGATGGAGGGATATATGGAGGAAGTGATAAAGCTGGAGGAGCGTTTTGACGGATTGCAAACAGAGCACGTGCCACGTGCGGAAAATTGTATTGCTGATCCTCTGTTGAAATGCGCTGCGCAAAAGCTTCCTATGGAACCAGGGACTTTTGTTCCCCACCTGACTCAACCCTCAGTATCCCTGACAACAATGGCCAGAAAGAGGAGGAAACTGGACACCGGCAAGCCTCTCCCGGCAGAGCTTCCCGAAGCCCCCAGCAGAGAGGTTGGCCGGAACAACTCCACTTCGCCTGGTGAGGAGCACCCTCCCGCTGAACCACCAGTTCTTGCGGTTGAGATATGCACTCCCACGAATGAGGAGGTGCCGTTGATCCTTGTTGTCGAGCCCAGGCTCCAACTTGGGCACGACACATAGTCCATTACCTCCAAATAGGAGAACTTCCCGAAGAGAAAGAAGAAGCTGAAAGAGTAGCCCGGAGGGCCAGTATGTATCAGTTTGTCGATAACATGCTATACAGAAGGAGGCCCAACCACGTGAAATTGAAGTGCATTTGCCGGGAAGAGGGGAAGGAACTGTTGGCAGAGATACACAAAGGCATGTGCGGCTCCCATATTGGATCAAGAGTGTAACACTCCAAAAAATTTGGTTTTGATCTTTATCAAATTCTTTATTTGATTGGAAGGAGGTTATTTAAATTTTTCTAAAAGATTCTCCTTCTCAAAACTTTTAATGACAAATTTTTGTGGAGATCCTTTCTTGAATCCTGGTCTTGAGAGTTTTTCAACATGGGTTGGTTCAACACAAAGACTCTTTGGATGTTTTGTCCTTTTCCTCACTAAAAGAATTTATTTGAAATGGGGTTTATTCCTTCTCATTCAAGAATGCCCTATTCAAACCTCTTACCATGACTTGCATTTCAAAATTTTCTTCTCAAACCCTCCTCCCTACTTTGGGTCAAGCCAAGCATCCAATTCCAGCAAGTTTCAACCTCTTTTAGATTTTATTTCTATTGATTTTATCCTCAAACCTTTTTCTGTAATTTATTTGGACCCCTCAAGTTTACAAACGAAGTATCAGATTGCTTTGAGCTTTGGTTCCAAATAAATTACCCTAGCTACTCCTTAGTACCCTCAACCTAGATCCATCAAGAGCTACTGGTCCACAGTTCAAATTTTTCAAAATTTGCTTGCTGCAAGTTTGGACCAGATTTGCCATTTTTGGTGAAATTCATTCTTTTCCTTTTCCAATAATTCTGAGAAAATTTAGGTAGTCTCTGGATGCATCAAGAGACCACCCCTCCAAGTTTCAGCTCAAGAAAGAATTTCACGTGCGTCAAACATTTCGTTGAACAGCTGGCGTGCACTGTTCCTATCAAAATTCAGAAAATTCAGGTGACTGTGTCGTTTTCGTCAGTCGGCAGCGTCAATCTTGCCAGTGCTCGCGTTGGCTCGTTGCTCACCGCTCCTCCTTCTTATCCACCTCGCCGCACGGGCATTTGGCCGGTCTTGAGTGTCGGTGGCGCGTTGGCTTGCGCACCACGGTCATGGCAGCGGCGCCAGCATCGGCTGACACGGCCGTCAGAGGCCATCGATGCAAAGCTGCGTCGTCCGGCACCGCCCAAGCGTCGTGAGGACTCCGCGTGTCTGTCTCCTTCCCCCTGCGCATACTGCTACTCGTCGCCGCGCGCTGGGAGGCTCAGAGCGCGCCATCTGCCGCCAACGTGCCCGTGAAGCAAATTCCGTTGAAGCCACGGTGATGATCCATCTCTGATCAAGCTTAGCGCAAATATGGAACCGGTGAACCAATCCGATGCTGCCCAGTCGCCTAAAACCCCCGTCCAACCTCTGCCTCACCGTAATTGCTCACCGGAGTAATCCCACTTTCGGCAACCGCCTCGGGCCGGCTATAAATAGAGGCCCCGAGCCACCCATCGACCCAGCACCTCTCCACCTCTCCTTAGAACCACGCGCCACTCATCAGAGGGCTTCGGGATGGTCTTCTTCCCCAGCTCCGGCCGCCCCGATCCGCTTCGGGCTCTGGCAAAATCCTCTCTGGTGAGTGCGCCCCCGCTTCCCAAACTTTGCCAGCAACCTCCTAGTCCACCACCTCTTCTAACCCGAGCTTCAATTCGGTGTTGACAGCTCTCATCCGACGAATCCGTGCTTGCCCGAACTGCCGTCCGCCGGAGTGGAAGCCGCCGTCGATGTGGTGCTCCCCGACGCCTACTTCCACCACCCACCGACGCGGAACTGACCCGTGAGTGCAACCATACCCTTGCTCTCCTCTGGTTCGCCATCGATCGCCGCCGGCGATCATCGTTCGCCTCTACCGCTGGTGGGATTTTCAAACCTGACATACGGGACCCCCTCGTCAGCCTCTCCTCTGTTTTCTTTCGAACCGTTTTCTGAAGACGCCTTCGGGCAAAGTACGTTTTTCCATTCGGTTTGGCGTAATTCGATCCGAAGCGTTTTCTGTTTATTCAAAATAGCCCCTGGATAATTTTCTGTTTATAACTTTTAAACAAAAGATGATTTTTAGTTGATTCTTTTTCTGTCATCTTTATTTTTCTGTCTAGTTTTTTATCATAATTATTTGAAAAATATTTGGAACAATTTTTATGCACGCACGGTATTTACGTTAGTTTCCGATTTTTCTTTATAACGTAGATAACGAAGGAGGTGACGGTGCCGACAACTTTGCCGAGCTAGACTCCGACTACTCCGAACCAGGCAAGCATGTTTGAACCTTTGATATGATGAGTGTTTTTCATGTTTGCTTGAGTGGTTTTCTCATGGCATGTTTATATAAGCATTTGTTAAATGTTATATTTCATGCAAAGCAAGCAGCAAGTGAGCTTCGAAACTTGATGTGTTCATAAGATGGTGAGACAACCTGATCATGTGGTGGCATGATAGGTTGCAAGCTGGTATTGTTGAAGCATGCCAGTTCTATATCAACTGTTTAACTCTAGTGTTGACGTGGATCGAGTCTTGTTCCCGTTCGTCCCCTTTTCGTGCTACCACATGTTTTCTGCAAAGAATGCGGTTTAGTAAGTTGCAAACCTCTTTCCAGGTACACACCAAATAGAGGGGCCGGAATGAGGGTTCCATGGCCCTGGATTAAAGCCCGTCATCCGGTCAGGGGGCATGGGTGTTTTCGGTTGGGACCGAGAGGGGGGCACCCCTTAGAGCGCGCGATATAAATTTGATCCCATGCTATTCGAGGTGTTGGCCTCCCCGTCTTAGAGTTTTTCTTGAACGTTGTCTAGGGTGATTCCTGGCAGCGGGATGTGAAATGGGTGTGTACTGGTTAGATGTGTTTCTTCTAAAATACCGTAAACGGAACTAGTCCTTTGTGACTACTGAAATCCGTTGGCTGTGGGTAAAGAGTACAAACTCTGCAGAGTCAAATCCATTCGAGTAACCATGTCCATGGTCAAGGACGTTGATTAACAGATCAGTGTCAGTCTCAGTGTCAGACTCAGTGTCAGTTTCAGTGACAGTCTCCGGAGAGCAAGCATGTTAACTGACCGTGGTAAACCCGGCTGAATGTTATTCCTGTGGATGGACTAACTGGTTTATTATTATGTACCGAGTATCCCTTGGGATGGTGCTACTTTCATGGGCTACTCGAATTCGAATGACGAAATATAAGCCCTTTATGTGATGTCGCTCAGACGTCCGACTGTGGCATTCTTGTCATTTACTTTTGGATATAAGCCCTTTATGTGATGTCGCTCAGACGTCCGACTGTGGCATTCTTGTTATTTACTTTTGGATATAAGCACTTTATGTGATGTCGCTCAGACATCCGACTGTGGCATTCTTGTTATTTACTTTTGATATAAGCCCTTTATGAGATGTTGCTCAAACGTCCGACTGTGGCATCCTTGTTATTTACTTTCATTATAAGCCCTTTTCGAGATGTCGCTTAGACGTCCGACTGTGGTACGTACTGTCATTTACTTTTCAGTATAAGCCCTTTATGTGGTGTCGCCCTGACGCCCGACTACGGCATGTTAATTTATTTTACCTTTCGAGGCATCGCTTCACACACCCGATCGGTCTTCAGCTATTTTATTGGGATTTCGGGAGGACTACCGCCTGACTTCCTTTTTATTTATCTTGCGGTGCAAATTTATTACCTAAGTGTGCATTACTAATCTCCTCATGTGCATCATGTTTGCATTTGTTATACCTTATGTCCAAACTATCTTGCGAGTACATTCAAAGTACTCACCTGGCTTGTTGATTTGGCCAGATGTTGACGAAGGCGATCTTGTGGATGAAGAGTACGATAGCGTGTCCGACGCCTAGAGGAGTCCCAGTCAGTCCTTTGCGATCCTGGAGTTGGTCACCTGTATTATAAATGCCTCCGCTACCTTAATAAAATCATCAAGCCTCACTCCGCGTGTCGGGGACGAATCCGCGATCACCTATGGGACCCAGGGAAGGACCCCTTTTCGTTCGGCAGGGAGAGACGGTCGCACGAAGAGCAAATCTAGCGAAGAACACGACAGTGCACGAGAGAGATTTACCCAGGTTCGGGCCGCACGGATGCGTAAAACCCTACTCCTGCGTTTTGGTTTATTATCTGTATGATTGTTCTAGCTCCAGGAGTGCTACAGTACAGAGTAGCTGCGTACAATACTGGAGTTCTCCATCTCCCAGTTCCTCTCCCCCCTCCACGTTACCTATGGGCCTCCTTTTATATGCACAAAGGGGTCACCAACAGGTGGCAAACAGTAAAGGTAGAGGTGGAAAGTTGCTACAGTAAGGCCATTATTACCAGGATGACATGTCCTACCTACCACTGACGGCAGGGGACAAGGGCATTAAATGCCCACGCCTTAGCTGTCCAGATACATGTACCCGGACGTCTTGGACGTGGGAAAAGCCTATCCCACCTGCTCCTGCACCGCTAGCTACAGTGTACCGCCGTCTACACAGTGCCCTGCCACACACGCTTGAAAGGACCCAGAGCGCCACGCTGGCAGAGGCACCGGAGCAGCACAGTAGCACAGTGGTACAGTAACGCTTGCCGCGGCAATACCTTGCCGCACCTGACAGCTTGTCGCAACCCATAGCTTGCCGCGCAAGGTAACTTGCCGGGGCAAGTACCTTGCCGCAGCCGCTATCTTGCCGTAGCCAATGACTTGTCGGGGCAAGTACCTTGCCGCGGCAAGTACTCTGCTACAGCAAACCTCAGGCTGGGCCTCAGCTGTCCCTCCCGGCAAGCTCCTCTAGCCGGGGCCTTAACTCTTGCTTTGTATACTTTGTTCTTGAATGGCTTAATAATCTTGAGCTTCTCTCTGGCTGTCCTCCCGCAAGCCTGGCCGCGGGATGCTACTACTGCCCGTGCACAAGTACGGGGTACTAGGGTACCCCTATTCTAGTACACTGACAGGAGCCCCCGGGCCTGGGCCACACACGGTGCCGGGCGTTGTTGGGCCAGGCCCAAATAGTTCACGGGCACGCGTGGCTGGGATAAGCCGAAACGTCTCTATGCTGTTTAATTGCACGCTCTCCCACGCGTCGTGCGTTGAATGCGGAGCGTGGGAAGCGTGCGCAGTTATCTCGAATGACGAAGGGGCGGATGGTTCCGCATCTTTCCCCATAAAAGGAGGGACCTACAGAAGCACTCACACACCCCTCTCACCATTCTTGATCTCCAAATCTCCGCCTTCTTCTTCCTCCGCTCCAAAACAAAGCGGTTTCCCAGTCCTTCGCCACCGCGCGCGTCCGCATCTCCCTCGTTCCTCAGCTCCGCCTTCGCCATGCCTCCCAAAGGAGAAAAGGGGAAGACGGGGAAGTCCTCAAGGACGGAGACCCAGGCGCAGTTGAAGAGGCAGAAGTACGCCCTCTTCGCTCCGACGCTCACGGGGGCGGATCTGAAGGCCAAGTTCCAAGGCATGTGGGCCGTGAGGACCAAGGCGCATCCGGCCACCCGCGTTCGCCCAGCCACCGACGAGAGCGAAGTGAGCAAGTACCCCTTCTTCGCTTGCTACTTTTGGTGCGGGCTCTGCCCAGCGTACTCGGATTTCTTCAGCGACGTCATGTACACCTTCAATCTCCGTCTGCTGGATCTCACACCGAATGCCGTATCCACCATGGCAATATTTGCGCATCTGTGCGAGAACTTCGTCGGCGTCGCACCCAACACCGCGCTGTTCAGGCATTACTTCACTCCCCGTGCTGAAAAGGGGGAGCCTCTCACTGTTGGCGTCTCGTTCGTTTCAAGATTGGGCGCCAAGGAGCATTATCTGAAGGGGGATCTCCGCCCAAGATGGGGAGAAATCCGGTCTGAATGGTGTTGGGTCATTGACGATGAGCCGCCACCATACTGTGAGCTTCGCAAGACCCCAGCAGCGCGTGGCACGGACTGGAGCGATCGGGATCCCCAGGACAAAAAGCTAGAGATTGCCGCTACAAGGATCATACGGCTCAGGGAGGCCGGGCTCACCATAGGGATGGTTGGCGCAGACTTCCTCCGCCGCCGCATTGCTCCTCTGCAGCAGAGAGGAAGGCCGGCCTCTGATTGGAAGAACCCAGCCGATATCATGCGGCTGCGCCCTGGACTGATCAACAACTTCACAGTTCTGCAGCACGACTTCTTCATGCGAGAACTGTTCAAGCAAGAGACAGATCCAGAGAAGCGCGACAAGGCGTTCACGCTGCCGAAGCACATCGTGCCCCTTTGCAACAACTCCGCATTGAGTGCAATCATCGCTATGATGCCGCTCTGCAATGCGCACAGCGTTGAAGCAACTTGGGACGTGCCGCTCGAAGAAGACGTGCAGCGATTCTTTGACTCCACGGTCGAAAAGCAGGTCCGGGTGGAGGAGTGGCTCGTCCGCAACACCACTGAGCAAGAAATAGAATTCATTGCTCGAAGAGTGGAGGAGGACAGGCTCGCCAGGGAAGCTGGCGATTTTGGTTATACTTTGGCGGAGCTCGACGAGGCACAAAAGGAGAGCCTTGCCGAGCAGGGAATGCTTGCCGGGAAGGGCGAGCTCGCCGCACCCGACAAGGATGTCGGGCCAAGCCAGCCTGCCGACGAGTTAGGCAGCTCGGAGGATGAGGGCTCCTCTTCCGAGGAGGGCACCAAAAGCCCACCACAGTCAGAGTCCCCAGCCCCTCTGAGGAGGAAATGCCTTCGCAGGCTTGGCAAAGTGGCTGAGCGGCAAGAAGTTCAACAACCGCCGGAGCACCGTTCGATGCGCTCGACCGCGGCAAGGGCTGGTGCTGCGGGAGCGTCTCACGCGGCCCCGGCAACTGGAGCAGGGTCATCAAAGACCGCTGCTACTACCCCCGCCAAGTGGCAAAGGAGCCCAGCTCCCCCTCCTCCCCCTCCTCACACGGAGGCGGACTTTGATTTTTCCGCTCTCAGCGAAGAGGACGACGAGGAAGAGTAAGTTCCCTTGCCGCGACCCTCAATCTTTGTAAGATTTTGTTTCTGTCCTCACTTGTCGCGCTCCGGCCTTGCTTCCGCAGGGAGGAAACCTTGGCGGAGAGGATAAGGAAGAGAGCTAAGGTCTCGACGAGCAAGACCGTGGTGGTCGTCGAAGATGAGCCCACGGCAACCACCGGGGGAGCGTCTGAGACCATCCCGACCAGCTCGGAGCCCAGCCCTCGTCGCAGCCCCCAGCGTAAGTATTTCAACTACCTTTAGCTGGCGGTCGCTGAGGAACAAGCATTTGTCACTGACATCTTTGGGCGTGTAGGAGAGGAGCAGCAAGTGGGGCCACCTGAAGGTGCTCCAGAAGTACCACCCCCCTCGACCACACCGCCAAGGAGAAGATCTCCGGTAAGGGCTCCCACTAGCGAGCCGAGCCACGAAGAGGAGCCGGCAAGTGCCGAAGCGCCAAGCACCAGCGCTGGCGACCCCACCCCAATGACAAACGTTGACGGGGGAGGGGAGCCCACCGCTCCTGAGCTCAACACGGGTAAACCCACTTGCCGCAAAACTCTTTCTGCTTTCTTTCTTTTGTCTTCTTGAATTTCTTCCTGAAGCTCTTTTTGCTTTACTTCTCGGGTTGGCAGAGCCCTCCTCGGTGGAGCCAATGAACATTGACTCTTCTGCCGAGGAGAACACCGCAGGGGCCGTTGACGACGAGGCCGCCAAGGCCGCTGCTGCCAAGGCCGACAAGCTGGCAGCCGACAAGCTTGCCGACGAAGAAGCTGCCAGGGCTGCCGAAGAGGCCGGCAAGGCCGCCGAGGATAATACCGCCAAGGCGCCCACCGATGAAGCCGCCAAGGCTGCTGAAGCTGAGGCCGCCCAGAAGGCTGCTGAGGAGGCCGGCGAGGGAACCGGTGGTCGTACTGACGGCCCTGAGGCCACAGGAGCGCCAGGCGCTACTCCGACCACGGGTCCCTCAACCACTGACGAGGCGGCAGCGCCCAACTCGCCTCCGCCAAGCAAATACATCCGGGTCGGCGAGAACGTCTACGTCAGCCTCCCCTGGACGGTGGGCTCCAGAGCGCCAACCGAGGAGGATGTTGTGGACGAGGAGATCCTTGCCGCTGCCGGGCTCCAGCTTGTGGATGCGCCAGGCGCCAGCAGCAGCAGCACGTCTGAAGAGGAGCAACTGCTCCAAAAGCTGCTGAATCTTCATCGCGCCCGATGGGAGAAGCTAGCTTCCAGGGAGGCGCTCATCGAGAAGGCCGAAGCTGACATGTTGAGGCGCGCGGAGATCTTGGCAGACATCCGCGCGCGATCTCTTAATGCGTTAGAGGTCAAGCGGGCATAGCTGGCCGAAGAACGGCAGGCCCTCCTCCTGATGAAGCAAGACATTGAACAAAAACAGGAGGAGACCGCCAAGGAGTTGTCTGCTCAGGCCGGTGATCTAAACCAGCGGAAAGTGGACCTTGATGCCCACGAAGAGGAACTTGCTGAGCGCAAGAAGAAACTTGCCGAAACCCTCCAGCAGAAAGACGAGGAGGTGGCAAGACTTGTCGCAGAGCGGACCCAGGGGCAGGCACAAAAACACCAGAAGGAAATCGAAGCCTTGGCCCAAGAGTACGCCAGCAAGTTGGTGGAGGCCACGAACGCTGTCGCTGCTGCAGAAGTGAATAGGAAGGAAACGGAGGAGAAAGTGGCAAGACTAGAGGCCGCCCTCAAGGCAAACGGTGACAAGCTCTCAACGCTTGAAAGTGAGAGGGCAAAGGTGACCCACACTTTGGCGGAGATGCAAGTTACCATAGCCAAGAAGAACAATCTGCTTGCCGCCGCCAACGACTCCAGAGCAGACCTGAAGCTGAAGATGACCACGCTGAAGGAGACGCTCGACACCACCAGAAAGCGCGAAGGGCTTCTAATGAAAGAGCTCCAGAAGGAAAAGGGTCTGCTTCAAGACGCTATTGCAACCCACAAGAAATTCGGGGATAACGTGGGGATCTTCACAGACAGGCTTGCCAGCGCCGCTGAGGACATCGACAAGGAGCTGACTGCCCTGAAGGTGCCGGACTTTGGGTACTCCACCGACAAGAACACGCAAACTAGCGTCAAGCTAGCCGAGTTCTTCGACGGAGTAGTAGAAGCACTGCAACAGCTCCAAGTCAATCACAAGGCTCAACTGGCCGACGAGTCACGCAGGCTTTGCCGGGGAGTTCTCCGGGGGTTGTTGGTGAAGATAGCATACAGAAACCCGGGCGTCGACTTCAGCAACATCTTCAAAAGCTTGCCGAAGGGATACGACCCCGTGCCACTAGAGGCCCTTGTCGCGCCCATCGTGGAGAGGGTGGACCATATCCAGAGAGTCGAAGGCGAGCACCGCAATTAGAGAGCCCATTCTTCTCCCTCCTTGCCGCTGCTAGACATGTTAAAGAACAATCTGTTTAAGCCGCGGCAACTTATCTTGTAATATAACTTGCAATATTTTGGAGTTAATGCATGTCATCTCCCTTGAGCAATTTCTTTCTTTGTGTGTACTTGCCCTACGCTTATAGGGAACTTGCCGGTGCGCGCACCATTGCCGCGAGCGCTGGGTGCGGGACTTCAGCAGCCTGCTGGCGGTGCCGCTGCTGGCAAGCAACCTTGTCGCGCTCAGTGCAGCCACTTAGGTTGTTGAGCGGACTCGAAACAAGGTAAGGGCGCGACCGATTACGCTTAGGTTCCATCGCGCACAGGTTTTCCATACAAAGAGTAGTATCGTTCAAGGAAAATAACCTTGAAAATAAAAAAGAATTTGATTGTTCAAACTTTGGCACTTAGCTTTGTCGCTGATCTCTCCGCGGCAAGGTCTTGTCACTGCTTGCCGCTGCCTTCTTCCCGGCAAGGCAAAGTTTCTTTGAACGACGCCTGGTCCATATCATTATCCCATCCCCCCGGCAAACTTGTGCGCGAGGGAAGCTTCTGTCTCTTTGAGAAAAAGAAAGAAGAGAAAATAAAGATATAGGAGCTTGGCGGCTCGTTAATGCTTACCGGGGAGGCTATACTGCACAGTATGTCAGATAATCATGCAAAATAAAAGTAAACATGAAATCGTCAAAAACTGCGAAATACAAAAGCTTTATTTATGCACAGGGTCTGCGCCTGGCTTTGTACAAAGGATTACATGCAACAGCGGAAAGACTTGTACAAAAGGTGGTTGCCGGGGAAGGGCCCGGCAACCGCGCCTTATGGAAAAAACTTACGAAGATGCTCAATGTTCCAGGAATTGATCACTGGAATGCCATCCCCGGTCTCTAGGCGGACAGCGCCGGGCCTGGTGACTCGTTTCACCCGATAAGGGCCTTCCCACTTCGGCGTCAACTTGTTTGAATTCTTGGCCGACTGAACGCGCCGAAGAACAAGGTCGCCTTCCTCGAGACTTCTGGCATTAACTTTGCGGCTATGGTAGCGACGCAAAGCTTGCTGGTAGCGAGCAGCTCTCACAGCAGCCTGAAGACGATCCTCCTCGAGGAGCACAGCGTCATCTTGCCGCAGTTGCTCTTGCTCAAGCTCATCGTAAGCGAGCACTCGAGGTGACCCGTATACGAGTTCCATGGGGAGAACTGCCTCTGCTCCATAAACTAGAGCAAAAGGCGTCTGGCCAGTAGCTCGATTTGGCGTCGTCCTGATCGACCAAAGAACTACTGGCAGCTCCTCGATCCAGTTCTTGCCACACTTGCGCAGCCTGTCGAAAGTTCTCGTCTTGAGCCCACGCAGCACTTCAGCATTTGCCCTTTCAGCTTGACCGTTGCTTCGCGGGTGAGCAATAGAAGCGAAACAGACCTTGGCGCCAAGGTCTTCGACATACTGCATGAAGGCGTGGCTCGTGAACTGGGTACCGTTGTCGATGATGATCCTGTTAGGAACACCAAAGCGACAAACAATTCCCTTGAAGAACTTGATGGCTGATTGTGCTGTCACCTTCCTCACTGCTTCCACTTCCGGCCACTTCGTAAACTTGTCGATGGCCACATACAAGTACTCGAAGCCCCCGGTGGCACGGGGAAAGGGGCCGAGGATGTCGAGCCCCCAGACCGAAAATGGCCAGGAGAGAGGGATTGTCTGGAGAGCTTGAGCTGGCTGATGAATCTGCTTGGAATGAAACTGGCACGCTTCACACTTGGTTACTAGTGCAGTTGCATCCTGGAGGGCGGTGGGCCAAAAGAAACCTTGCCGGAAAGCCTTTCCAGCAAGGGATCTTGACCCTATGTGGTGACCACATATGCCTCCATGAATCTCCGCCAACAGCTCCTGTCCTTCTTCCCGGGGAATACACTTCAATTTCACACCGTTTGGTCTTTTTCTGCACAGCATGTCATCGACAAATTGATACATATTGGACCGTCGGGCTACTTTCTCCGCTTCTTCCTGCTCTTCGGGAAGTTCTCCTGTCTGAAGGAAACGGACGATCTGCTGCGCCCATGCTGGAGCCTGTGGCTCGACAACGAGGACTAAAGGCATTTCTTCTGCTGCGGGAACATCAGGCCCTACGGCAAGAGCTTGTCGCTCTACCAGAGCCGGCCGTTCCCCGACGAGCTTGGCGGGAACAGCCGCTTCAACGACAAGAGCCTGGGGCCCTGCTGGAGCGTGCTGTCCTTCAACAAGCTCGTCGGGAGCAGTTGCTTCAACGACGGAAGCCCAAGGCCTCGTCGGAGCATCTTGCTCCTCAGCGCTTCGATCAGGAGCGCCTGCTCCAACGACAAGGACCCGAAGTCTTGTCGGAGCAAGTTGCCCCTGTGCCCCTTGCCTAGGAGCACCCGCTTCAACGACAAGAGCGTGAGGCCTTGTCGGAGCAAGTTGCCCCTCTACATCTTTGGTGCTGGCTTTGGCAGCCTTCTTGCCGGCGGCTTCGGGGAGCTCTGCCGGGAAGTAGTCGCCAGAAGCCAACTTCCTCTTCCTGCCTTGCCCTACTGATGGCGTCACGGATGGCTGAGTTAGTTGGAGCACAAAAGTGCCTGGTTCCACAGGCAATTTTAGTGCGGCGCGCTTTGACAAACCATCGGCAATGTCATTCTCAGCACGTGGGACGTGCTCCATTTGTAGGCCGTCAAAGCGTTCCTCCAACTTCCTCACCTCATCTACATAAGCTTCCATCAATGGGCATTGGTAGTTCTTGTTCACTTGCCTGACGACAAGCTGCGAATCTCCCCTGACAATAAGCTTCTTAATCCCAAGGTCTGCCTCGATCCTGAGACCGGCAAGCAACCCCTCATATTCTGCAGTATTGTTCGTCGCCTGTTCCTTGGGAAAGTGCATTTGGACCACGTACTTGAGGTGCTCTCCGGTGGGTGCGACAAGCAGTACGCTAGCACCGGCGCCTTGCAGCGAAAAGGCACCATCAAAGTACATGAGCCACTCTTTGCTTGTCTCCTTGCCGGGGAGAGTCGTCTCTGGGATTTCTTCGTCTGGCGTTGGTGTCCATTCTGCGACAAACTCTGCCAAAACTCGGCTCTGTATGGTTGATGTACTCTCAAACTTGAGACCAAAGCTCGACAACTCCAACGCCCACTCGACAATCCTGCCTGTCGCTTCTGGATTTTGCAAAATCCTTTTCAGCGGGAAGCGAGTGACGATGGTAACTTCATGTGCTTGAAAGTAATGGCGCAGCTTTCTCGAGGCCATGAGAAGGCCGAAAAGCAGCTTCTGCACACCAGAATACCTTGACCTAGCTCCCTGCAGAAGAGAGCTCACAAAGTAGACCGGGCGCTGCACCATTTTCTTCTTTTGTATCACTTCGCCTGACTGCGCAGACAAATCCTTGTCGGCAGCAAAACTTGTCGGGGGAGCCCCCAGCTTGTCGCTGGACGTGCTTGCCGCAGTTACTGCCTCCTCATCCACCTCTCTCTCCGCTACTAGCACAGCACTAACCACTTGATTGGTTGCCGCTAGATACAGCAACAACTTCTCTTGTGGTTTAGGTGCGACAAGTATTGGAGGAGAGGAGAGGTATCTCTTCAAGTCTTGCAGCGCTGCCTCCGCCTCCGGAGTCCATTTCAATGGACCTGCCTTTTTTAAGATTTTGAAAAATGGCAGGGCGCGCTCAGCTGACTTGGAGATAAACCTACTGAGAGCAGCAACACAGCCGGCAAGTCGTCGTACATCCTTGATGCGCTTCGGTGCTTCAATTTGCTCAATGGCTTTGATCTTGTCAGGATTGGCTTCAATTCCACGTTGAGACACAAAGAACCCGAGAAGCTTGCCGGAGGGAACTCCAAACACACACTTCTCGGGGTTGAGCTTCAGGTTGATCTTGCGCAGATTTACAAAAAGTTTCTTCTAGATCTTGAACCAAAGTAGCCCTGTCCTTGCTTTTGACCACTATATCATCCATATAGGCTTCCACATTTCTGTGCAGCTGAGGCTCAAAAGCAATCTGGACGGCTCTTGCAAATGTCGAACCAGCATTTTTCAAACCAAATGGCATACGTACGAAACAGTATGTGCCACAGGGTGTGATAAATGCGGTCTTTTCCTCATCTTCCTCAGCCATGAAGATTTGATCATACCCTGAATATGCGTCAAGAAATGAAAGCAAATCACATTCTGCCGTGGAGTCAACAATCTGGTCTATGCGGGGCAAAGGAAATGGGTCTTTGGGACAAGCTTTATTGAAACAGTGAAATCAATACAAAGCCTCCATTTTCCATTCGCTTTGCGCACGACAACAGGATTGGCCAACCACGTAGGATGGAGCACTCCTCTGACGAGGCCTGCTGCTTCCAACTTCTTGATTTCTTCCGCAATAAACTCTTGCCGCTCCACAGCTTGCTTTCTGGCTTTCTGCTTGACGGGCCTCGCGTGGGGACAAACGGCAAGGTGGTGCTCAATTACTTTCCTGGGAACACCGGGGATGTCGGACGGTTGCCATGCAAACATGTCGACATTCGCCCGCAGGAAAGCAACGAGCGCGCTTTCCTATTTGTTGTCAAGTGTGGCACTGATGGTGAAGGAACCACCAGTGCCGTCCTCCTTGGCGGGCACCTTCTTTGTCGCCGGCAGAGCGGCTTTGTTCTTCTTGCACTTGCCGGTGGAGCTCTCTGGTGCGTCCTCGACGGCAGCGCAGCACTTCGAAGAGGTGCGCTTGCCGGAGTGGGCACAGGAGCTCTTGCCGGACTTCCTCTTGTTCTCCCCCCCGGGAGTTTCAGCGGCAAGTGCCTTGGCGGCAGTTGCGGCAGCTGCTTCCCGGTAGATCTTGTCGGCGCAAATAAGCGCATCCTTCTTGTCGCAGGGAACTGTGATAACACTTACTGGGCCTGGCATCTTCAACACGTTGTAGGCAAAATGAGAGGCTGCCATGAACTTGGCGAGCGCTGGACGGCCAAGTATCCCATTATAAGGCAATGGAATATCGGCAACGTCAAAGGTGACCTTCTCGGTCCGGTAGTTCAGCTCTCCGCCAAATGTCACTGGCAGCGTGATCTTCCCTTTCGGCTTGCTCCTTCCTGGATTGACTCCTTGGAAAGTACCAGTTTCCTCAAGCTCGCCGTCAGGGATTTGAAGTTTCCGGAGCACAGCGGGTGAAATCAGATTCAAGCCGGCCCCACCGTCAACTAACATCTTCGTGACCTTGAGGTTGCGGATCGTTGGTGAAACCAACATCGGCAAGCACCCGACCGCCGTTGTGCGGTCAGGGTGGTCCTCAATGTCAAAGACGATAGGCGTGTCGGACCACTTCAGAAGCTTTCTGGCGTCAACAGATGGTTCCGCCGCATTGATCTCTCACGCCCACTGTTTAAGTTGGCGGTGAGAAGAATGCAACGAAGCACCACCGTCAACACACAAGACTTCTGCGGCTTTCTGAAATTCGTGCTCACTGGATTCTTCATCATCTAGATCATCATCATCATCATCTTTGTCACGGCCACGAGGAGGCCTGTCTCTCTGCTGCTGCTTGGCCTTGCCGCGACGCCCTCCTCGGGCAGTGCGCTTCTTGCCGGACCCACCAGCACCTTCTGGGGCCTTCTCCTTGTCGCGCCTCTCATACTCAGCTTTCTGCTGTTCGACAAGCTGCTCGACTCGTCGGCAGTTCTGGAGATCGTGTCCCTTGGTGCGGTGGATCTTGCAATATTGCTTGTCGGAGCCGTCCTGCTTGTCGGCAGCCGCCAAGGCCTGACAGTTGGCGCACGCGGCAATCTCCTTGCCGGAGCCCTCGACTTTGGCCTTGTCGGCGCTGCCGTTGCCGCTGGACTGCTCGACGGCAAGCACAGCTTTGCCCTTTTTCTTCCTGTTGTTCCGCCGCCGGCCCTTCTTTGCCGGGGCGGTACCTTCGCTGTCAGAGCTCCCCCCTGCGCCAACACCTTCACCGGGAAGTTTCCTTCCCTCTTCAGCATGCGCACACTTGTCGGCGAGAGCATATGGCTGGCCAATGTCTCTGACCTTGGTCATCGCCATTTCCTCCCGCATCTTGCGGTTACGCACGTTCTGATGGAACGCGCTAATAACCGCAGCGGGGTGAACATCTGGGATGTTGTACTGTATGCGGCTGAACCTTTGAATGTATTTGCGCAGGGGCTCTCCTACCTTCTGGGGGATGAGATGAAGATCACTCTCCTGGCCATGAGGTTGATGACCGCCAGTAAAGGCACCAACAAACTGATGGCACAGGTCCGCCCATGAAGAAATGGAGTTCTCCGGCAAGTGCATGAGCCATGAGACGACGTTGCGCTTTAACACGAGCGGGAAGTAGTTAGCAAGAATCTTGTCGTCTCGTCCCCCGGCGGCTTGCACCGCAATGGTGTAAATGCTGAGGAACTCCGACGGGTGTGTCTTGCCATCATACTTCTATGGCACGTCAGGAATGAAAGCCTTGCAATTGGGCCACTGGACCTGCCGCAGCTCACGGGTGAACACTGGATAACTTACCGCGTACGGCAAGTCGCCAGGATCCCCTGGCGCATGCATGTCAACAGCGGGCCCTGCGCGTCTGTCGGACTGACGATGCGCTTCTCTCCTTCGCTCGATAGTGGTACGAGCGTCTTCTCCTCTGCGTTCCTGAAGAACGAGGCGCTGGTCATGACGAGCTCGCGGGTCAGACGACGCCGTGGAATCATCGCCACGGGCGTCATTTCGACGTGTCGGCGACCGAGGCCGTCTGGGCGGGGAGTGTACGGTTGTTGCCCCCTCGCCGTTCTTGTTGGTGACAGCATTGTCACCAGTTCTCTTGTCGGCCGCGCGCACCGGGTCGGCATCAGCGAAGCTGAGAAGGCTCTGAATGGTTGCCCTCCACTCGTCAAGCTTATCTGCTGGTGGAGGGAAGTTCAGGAGCAGCTGCACACGCGCCAACGCTTCTGCTGGTGAGGGAGGTATCGAGTGGCGTGAGGACCGTGGGATGCTCTTACTCCTAACAGTGTTAGAAGGAGCATCTCCACGCCCAGGCGACCGCACCTCGACCCCGCCAACGTGTTATTGCGTATGGTGACCCCGCGCATCTCGAGATCGATGCGCAAGTTCATTATCCAGGGAGCGCCTGGCACCTGGGGCGTCAGGAAGCTGCCTGTCACGGGCTTCTTGCGAAGGCCGCGGCGTCTGAACCGGCGCAGGCGTTCTAGAACGCGCAGCACCATTTCTGGAGCTTGCAGGGCCAGCAGCAGCGAGCAGCGCTGTGTTCCCAGACCCAGCAGCGCCAAGATTGGCGTTGCTGGCCCGGTTTTGGACAGGTGGAGGTAATAGGAGCTCTCGCTCTCCAGTCCCCCCAGCAGCCGCAATCACGTCGGCACCCTCCTGCATGGGAGCAGGCGGGTTGGACGTAGACGCACCGATGGCCGAAGCCTTCTTTTTTGGAGCCATAAGGCGGAGGATGGCCCAAAAACTAACGCGCAAATCGCTAGATTAGGTTCACACAACCTCCTGCCCCCTACCTGGCGCGCCAAAGATGTCGGAGACGAATCCGCGATCACCTATGGGACCCAGGGAAGGACCCCTTTTCGTTCGGCAGGGAGAGACGGTCGCACGAAGAGCAAATCTAGCGAAGAACACGACAGTGCACGAGAGAGATTTATCCCAGGTTCGGGCCGCACGGATGCGTAAAACCCTACTCCTGCTTTTTGGTTTATTATTTGTATGATTGTTCTAGCTCCAGGAGCGCTACAGTACAGAGTAGCTGCGTACAATACTGGAGTTCTCCATCTCCCAGTTCCTCTCCCCCCTCCATGTTACCTATGGGCCTCCTTTTATATGCACAAAGGGGTCACCAACAGGTGGCAAACAGTAAAGGTAGAGGTGGAAAGTTGCTACAGTAAGGCCATTATTACCAGGATGACATGTCCTACCTACCACTGACGGCAGGGGACAAGGGCATTAAATGCCCATGCCTTAGCTGTCCAGATACATGTACCCGGACGTCTTGGACGTGGGAAAAGCCTATCCCACCTGCTCCTGCACCGCTAGCTACAGTGTACCGCCGTCTACACAGTGCCCTGCCACACACGCTTGGAAGGACCCAGAGCGCCACGCTGGCAGAGGCACCGGAGCAGCACAGTAGCACAGTGGTACAGTAACGCTTGCCGCGGCAATACCTTGCCGCACCTGACAGCTTGCCGCAACCCATAGCTTGCCGCGCAAGGTAACTTGCCGGGGCAAGTACCTTGCCGCAGCTGCTATTTTGCCGCAGCCAATACCTTGCCGCAGCCAATGACTTGCCGGGGCAAGTACCTTGCCGCGGCAAGTACTCTGCTACAGCAAACCTCAGGCTGGGCCTCAGCTGTCCCTCCCGGCAAGCTCCTCTAGCCGGGGCCTTAACTCTTGCTTTGTATACTTTGTTCTTGAATGGCTTAATAATCTTGAGCTTCTCTCTGGCTGTCCTCCCGCAAGCCTGGCCGCGGGATGCTACTACTGCCCGTGCACAAGTACGGGGTACTAGGGTACCCCTATTCTAGTACACCGACACGGCGCTTGATGAGTTGTAAGATTTTGGAGTCATGTCAACCACTTCACTGTGACATATCCACCACCACTTTTATTGCGAGTCAGTAGTTATGCCACCATACCCTTTGTGTCATATCCGCCTTTATGTGTAATATTGGCATGCTTGTAATAAATTGTTGAGCAGCCTCAGCTCAACCCTGTATAATATTTAGTACTTCTGGATTTCTGTATCAAGGATTTGTCTACCAGTAAGATTTTTTCTATACTGGTCTGACGAAAGGGGCGATTTTTCAATAAATGTTTTATTGGAAAACTGGTCCTGACAACCTTGGTACCAGAGCCAGGCTGACTGTAGGAAGCCACTAGGTGCGATCGCTAATCGGTTATTAGCGTTATTGGTGCTATTTTGCAAGTTGTAGCAATTTTCTGTTAGTCATCATAAATTTATGATTTGACTATCTGGAATTTTTGTCTACTTTTGTAGATGGTTGGCCGCGACTGTGAGTCACAGGTGTTTGCCAATGTACCTGAGGGATTTATCAAGCTCCTCGCCTCCATCGCCAAGGTCGCGATCGGGCCATCGACTCATCCGGAGTTCACACTCTACCAGCACAAGCTCAGCGATAGCGTGTCTATGCACCAGGCAGCGGTGCAATTCAAGGGAGGACGCTCTGAGTCACGCCGCTTCTGATTTGTTGGGAGGGCCATGCCTACGGAGAGTCATGCCATGCAGATGGCTGCCCGTGAGGCAATAGCTCGTCTCCGGGATGCTCTTCCTTCAATGAAGGCTCGTCGCTACCGCTACCTCCCATGCCACGTGCCATACACCTGTCACTATGCATTCACTTGCACTAGGGGAGAGAGAGATGAGGCTATTGAGATGCTTGTTGAGTATCTCAAAGCTCTTGAGGCAGCTTTTGATAACCTCGTGGACGACTTTGTGGCTGCTCGTATGGACTTAGTTCAGGGCTGTACCGCCAACAGGAGGGAACTCCTCCATACAGCGCCACCACTGTCATACATCTTGTCCTCAGCATCCTATGCACCTGCCATTTTAGCCACCGCTCGCCGCCTGCCTACCACTGAGGAGTTTGACCAAGTCATTGCTCCTACCCCAGTTAGTGTTGCACCACCTACCACACCCGCACCAGCTGCTCAGCCCAATGCTTCGCGCCTAGAGCCTATTATTGAGGAGGAGGTGGAGTCTCCAGCATCACTAGGACTTACCCTTGGCACGCCGAGGGAAGTTTTTGCCATCTCCGACTGAGTGCGCCGAGCAGCCGTGTGTTCTACCAGCTTGTATGATATGTTTATATGTATATAGGTTTGATGAGAAGTAGTTTGTGTGCGCATCATGTAGGAACTCGGAGAAGTGCACTAGCCTAAATAACATGTCAGGAATGTGTACGCACATCCTGAGAGATGTATTGTATAATTACGGCTTGCTTGTAAGATATGTACTGAGCGGTACTTCTCCATGCGCAATCAAGTATTTTCTTGAAAAATCTTAGAGTTTTTAAATTTCTGCCTTTGCAAAATTATTTATTTTTGCTACTCAGATTTTTTTTCTCATGAGTTCTGCAAAAATACCCCAGTGTGGAAATGCCTCGTCCCTGGACTCATTCCATGCCAAGTCCGCCAGAAGAAAATTATGGTACCCAGACAAGTAACAATTTCACACAGGGGCAGTCAAGTCAGCAAGGCAGTGAAGCAGCGTTTTCTCAAGTATGCCGCCTTTATGAGCAAAGCCAGCAGCAGCATCAAGAAATGATGAACCATATTATCAATATGGGAAATCACCGCGAACCATACCAACAACATTCCAAATTGTCTGAACCACAAAAGACATGTCCCCCAACTTTTTCTCACACTGATAAACCGCTTGAGGCTGATGATTGGCTTCGAGACATTGAGAGGAAACTAATTATTGCACAATGTTCGGACCGTGAGAAGGTACTTTATGCACCTCACTACCTCACTGGAGTAGCTGCATCATGGTGGGAAAATTTCCTACACATGCACCCCAATGAAAACAACATCACCTGGGAGGAATATAAGGAAAATTTTCGTGGGGCGCACATTCCCAGAAGTGTTATGAAAATCAAAAAAGGGAGTTTGATGACCTCAAGCAGAGAACCATGACAGTGACTGAGTACAATAGCCAGTTTACTCAATTATCTCGTTATGCCAACGAAGAACATATGACTGAAAATAAAAAGATGGAAAAATTCCTAGACGGTCTGGCACCAGCACTTAAATGCCAGCTGGTCGTACACACCTTCCCAGATTTCAAAACGCTTGTGGACAAGGCTATTACGTTGGAAAATGAGCGCCGCAGCTTGGAGGATTTTCGCAAGCGAAAAAGGGACAAGACTACTCATTCTCGCAACAACAGGAACAAGAAAGATTTCCAGAAAAATGGGGCGAACAAATCCGCAACCAATGTTCTACGCCCAAACAAAAAATTTCATGCAAGGGACAAGGATTTTACGTATCGCCCATGCGTTACTTGCTTCGCCTGTGGTGAGGAAGGACACTATGCCAAGCAGTGCCCAAAGCCAAGAAACTCGGCCCTCAAGCCGAACAACAGTGGAAAGAATTCAGCCCCCAAGCGTAACAACTTCAACCCCAATAACAATTACAGGAAGGGTCACGTGAACCATGTGACCAAGGAGGAAGCACAGAATGCTCCGGATATCGTACTCGGTACGTTCCCTGTCAACACAATACCTGCCACGGTTTTGTTTGATTCTGGAGCTTCTCACTCGTTCGTTTCCAAGAAATTTGCTTTGCAACATAATTTTCTGATTCTTCCCTTGGAAAATTCCATGACCATCAAGTCCCCCGGGATTAAGAAAATCACTCAGAGTTACTGCCATGGTGTGGTTATTGAGATTGAGGGATTAAAGTTTCGGGCAAACCTCATTGTATTGGAAAATAAGGGACTGGATGTTATCCTAGGAATGGACTGGTTAACCACCAACAAGGGATTTATCGACTGTTTCAATCGGACTGTGATCCTCACCCATCATCACGGGAAGACAATAAAAATTGCAGCTCAAGAAAGACCAATATCACTGCGACCAAGATTGAACAAGGTGGATATTTCAGAATTAAGTAAAGTTCCAGTGGTGTCTGAGTTTCCTGATGTATTTCCCGAAGAGCTACCAAGCATGCCACCTGACCGGGAAATATAGTTCATCATTGAACTAGCACCTGGAACCACTCCCATTTACAAGAAACACTATAGAATGGCACCCTCCGAGTTGGTAGAATTGAAGAAGCAAATAAAAGAATTACTGGACAAAGGATTTATCCGGGCCAGCTCCTCACCTTGGGGTTCACCAGTATTATTTGCCAAGAAAAAGGATGGGACACTGAGATTATGTATAGACTATCGAGCACTCAACATGGTCACCATCAAAAACAAATATCCGATGCCACGGATAAATGATTTATTCGACCAGCTCGCACAAGCCAAGGTTTTCTCAAAAATTGATTTAAGGTCGGGATATCATCAATTAAAAGTACGAACAGAAGATATTCCTAAGACAGCATTCACCTCCAGATACGGGTTATATGAATTTACAGTAATGCCGTTTGGACTGACAAACGCCCCCGCATATTTTGTCCACCTCATGAACAAAGTATTTATGAAATTTATGGACAACTTTGTTGTAGTGTTCATTGATGATATTTTAGTATATTCCAAGACACCAGAAGAACATGCTGAACATCTCAGAATTGTACTGGGAGAGTTAAGGAAACATAAATTGTACGCCAAATTCAGCAAATGTGAATTTTGGTTAAAACAGGTTGGTTTTCTAGGCCACGTATTAACCCAAGAAGGTGTCACCGTGGACCCAGAAAAAGTCAAGGCCGTACTTGACTGGAAACCACCAGCCAACATTACAGATGTATGAAGTTTTCTGGGAATGGCTGGATATTATAGAAGATTTATTGAGGGATTCTCCACCATAGCAAAACCTATGACACAGCTACTCAAGAAGGATAAGAAGTTTGTGTGGACTGAAGCTTGCGAGAAAAGTTTCCAAGAACTCAAAAGGAGATTAACAACAGCACCAGTATTGGTCGTACCAGACATACACAAAAATTTTGAAGTATATTGCGACGCGTCCCGAAAGGGCCTCGGATGCGTATTAATGCAAGAAGGCAAAGTAGTCGCATATGCTTCCAGGCAGCTACGAAGGCATGAAGAAAATTATCCTACTCATGACTTGGAATTAGCAGCAGTTATTCATGCTCTCAAAGAATGGAGACACTTTTTGCTAGGGAATCATTGTGAAATATATACGGACCATAAAAGCCTCAAATATATTTTCACACAACCATAACTCAATTTACGACAACGACGCTGGTTGGAATTAGTGAAAGATTATGATGTTGGCATTCACTACCATCCAGGAAAGGCGAATGTAGTGGCAGATGCTCTCAGCTGAAACCCAAGCTTGGGCAACGACGGTCTACAAAACTTGAGACCTGAGTTTCAGAGGGAGTTTGCCAAACTCAACATGGTGTTGGTCACTGAAGGCACTATGTCAAATTTGGAAATACAGCCCACCCTAATGGAACAGATTAAGAAAGCTCAGCATGGACACCCCAGCATCGAAGGCATAAAAAGAAAAGTGAGTCTGGGCAAGACCTTAGAATTCGTCATAGACGATGAGGGAATATTATGGTACGGAGACAGGCTTTGCGTACCAAATGTAGAGGACCTCAAACAGCAAATTTTGGCTGAAGGCCACACCGCTCCCTATTCAATCCACCCTGGAGGAACCAAAATGTACAAGGACATTCAGGAAAAATTTTGGTGGCACGGTATGAAGAGGGATATAGCCACATTCATTGCTTGTTGTGATTCATGTCAGCGCATTAAGGCCGAGCACCAAAAACCAGCAGGACTATTACAGCCAAACAGGATACCCGAATGGAAATGGGACGAAATTGGAATGGATTTTATTGTCGGACTACCTCGGTCACGACACGGAAATGATGCCATATGGGTCATCACAGATAGATTAACCAAGGTGGCACATTTTATTCCAGTAAAGACAACCCACACCACTCAAAAGCTTGCCAAACTTTATCTCTCCCGTATTGTTTGTCTGCATGGAGTTCCAAAGACTATAATATCCGACAGAGGCACTCAATTCGTCTCCAGATTTTGGGATCATTTACAACAAGCTCTGGGAACTCAACTAGTATTCAGCACAGCATACCACCCCCAGACTGGAGGACAGACTGAACGTGTGAACCAAATTCTAGAAGACATGCTAAAAGCATGTGTTCTCACCTGTGGAACCAGTTGGGAAGAAAGCTTGCCGTATGCCGAGTTCGCATACAACAACAGTTACCAAGCCAGTCTACAAATGGCACCTTTTGAAGCCTTATATGGGCGAAGATGCCGTACCCCATTAAATTGGTCAGAGACAGGAGACAGTCGTATCTTCGGCCCAGACATGCTCAAGGAAGCTGAGGAGAAAGTTAAACTAATCAAGGATCGACTCAAGACAGCTCAAAGCCGACAAAAGAGTTGTTACGATCAAAAACATCGTGAAGTCAGTTTTGAACCCGGTGAATATGTGTATCTAAGAGTATCCCCTATGAGGGGCCTGCAGTGATTCAAAGTTAAAGGAAAGCTAGAACCACGATTTATTGGGCCCTTCTGTGTGATTGCACGAAGAGGCACAGTGGCCTACCAGCTAGACCTACCAGAAGAACTGTCAGACGTCCATGACGTGTTCCACATCTCACAGCTGAGGAAGTGTGTAAGCAACCCAGAGAAGCATGTATCTCATGAGAACATTGACATGCAACCAGACCTCACCTACAGGGAACGGCCAATAAAAATATTGGACGAGTCTGAAAGAAGGACCCGTCAGAAGACAATTAAGTTTTTCAAGGTTCAGTGGAGCAATCACACCGAGGATGAAGCAACATGGGAAAGAGAGGATTTTCTTTGGGCAGAGCACCCACACCTATTTGAGGATCAGCTAAAATCTTGGGGACGAGATTTTTCCTAAGGGGGTAGGTGTTGTAACACTCCAAAAATTTTGGTTTTGATCTTTATCAAATTCTTTATTTGATTGGAAGGAGGTTATTTAATTTTTTCTAAAAGATTCTCCTTCTCAAAACTTTTAATGACAAATTTTTGTGGAGATCCTTTCTTGAATCCTGGTCTTGAGTGTTTTTCAACATGGGTTGGTTCAACACAAAGACTCTCTGGATGTTTTGTCCTTTTCCTCACTAAAAGAATTTATTTGAAATGGGGTTTATTCCTTCTCATTCAAGAATGCCCTATTCAAACCTCTTACCATGACTTGCATTTCAAAATTTTCTTCTCAAACCCTCCTCCCTACTTTGGGTCAAGCCAAGCATCCAATTCCAGCAAGTTTCAACCTCTTTTAGATTTTATTTCTATTGATTTTATCCTCAAACCTTTTTCTGTAATTTATTTTGGACCCCTCAAGTTTACAAAGGAAGTATCAGATTGCTTTGAGCTTTGGTTCCAAATAAATTACCCTAGCTACTCCTTAGTACCCTCAACCTAGATCCATCAAGAGCTGCTGGTCCACAGTTCAAATTTTTCAAAATTTGCTTGCTGCAAGTTTGGACCAGATTTGCCATTTTTGGTGAAATTCATTCTTTTCCTTTTGCAATAATTCTGAGAAAATTTAGGTAGTCTCTGGATGCATCAAGAGACCACCCCTCCAAGTTTCAGCTCAAGAAAAATTTTCCACGTGCGTCAAACATTTCGTCGAACAGCTGGCGTGCACTGTTCCTGTCAAAATTCAGAAAATTCAGGTGACAGTGTCGTTTTCGTCAGTCGGCAGCGTCAATCTCGCCAGTGCTCGCGGTCGCTCGTTGCTCACTGCTCCTCCTTCTTATCCACCTCGCCGCACGGGCATTTGGCTGGTCTTGAGTGTCGGTGGTGCGTTGGCTTGCGCACCACGGTCATGGCGGCGGCGCCAGCATCGGCTGACACGGCCGTCAGAGGCCATCGATGCAAAGCTGCGTCGTCCGGCACCGCCCAAGCGTCATGAGGACTCCGCGTGTCTGTCTCCTTCCCCCTGCGCATACTGCTGCTCGTCGCCGCGCGCTGGGAGCCTCAGAGCGTGCCATCTGCCGCCAACGTGCCCGTGAAGCAAATTCCATCGAAGCCACGGTGATGATCCATCTCTGATCGAGCTTAGCGCAAATATGGAACCGGTGAACCAATCCGCTGCTGCCCAGTCACCTAAAACCCCTGTCCAACCTCTGCCTCACCGTAATTGCTCGCTGGAGTAATCCCGCTTTCGGCAACCGCCTCGGGCCGGCTATAAATAGAGGCCCCGAGCCACCCATCAACCCAGCACCTCTCCACCTCTCCTCAGAACCACGCCCTACTCATTTGAGGACTTCGGGAGGGTCTTCTTCCCCAGCTCCGGCCGCCCCGATCCGCTTCGGGCTCCGGCAAAATCCTCTCTGGTGAGTGCGCCCCCGCTTCCCAAACTTTGCCAGCAACCTCCTAGTCCACCACCTCTTCTAACCCGAGCTTCAATTCGGTGTTGACAGCTCTCCTCTGACGAATCCGTGCTCGCCCGAACCGCCGTCCGCCGGAGTGGAAGCCGCCGTCGACGTGGTGCTCCCCGACGCCTACTTCCACCACCCACCGACGCTGAACTGACCCGTGAGTGCAACCATACCCTTGCCCTCCTCTGGTTCACAATCGATCGCCGCCGGCGATCATCGTTCGCCTCTACCGCCGGTGGGATTTTCAAACCTGACATACGGGACCCCCTCGTCAGCCTCTCCTCTGTTTTCTTTTGAACCATTTTCTGAAGACGCCTTCGGGCAAAGTACGTTTTTCCATTCGGTTTGGCGTAATTCGATCCGAAGCGTTTTCTGTTTATTCAAAATAGCCCCTGGATAATTTTCTGTTTATAACAGATTAGTCCCTGGACTAAAACCTTAATAACTTTTAAACAAAAGATGATTTTTAGTTGATTCTTTTTCTGTCATCTTTATTTTTCTGTCTAGTTTTTTATCATAACTATTTGAAAAATATTTGGAACAATTTTTATGCATGCACGGTATTTACGTTAGTTTTCGATTTTTCTTTATAACGTAGATACCGAAGGAGGTGATGGTGCCGCCAACTTTGCCGAGCTAGACTCCGACTACTCCAAACCAGGCAAGCATGTTTGAACCTTTGAATGATGAGTGTTTTTCATGTTTGCTTGAGTGGTTTTCTCATGGCATGTTTATATAAGCATTTGTTAAATGTTATATTTCATGCAAAACAAGCTGCAAGTGAGCTTCGAAACTTGATGTGTTCATAAGATGGTGAGACAACCTGATCATGTGGTGGCATGATAGGTTGCAAGCTGGTATTGTTGAAGCATGCCAGTTCTATATCAACTGTTTAACTCCAGTGTTGACGTGGATCAAGTCTTGTTCCCGTTCGTCCCCTTTTCGTGCTACCACATGTTTTCTGCAAAGAATGCGGTTTAGTAAGTTGCAAACCTCTTTCCAGGTACACACCAAATAGAGGGGCCAGAATGAGGGTTCCATGGCCCTGGATTAAAGCCCGTCATCCGGTCAGGGGGCATGGGTGTTTGCGGTTGGGACCGAGAGGGGGGCACCCCTTAGAGCGCGCGATATAAATTTGATCCCATGCTATTCGAGGTGTTGGCCTCCCCGTCTTAGAGTTTTTCTTGAACGTTGTCTAGGGTGATTCCTGGCAGCGGGATGTGAAATGGGTGTGTACTGGTTAGATGTGTTTCTTCTAAAATACCATAAACGGCACTAGTCCTTTGTGACTACTGAAATCCGTTGGCTTTGGGTAAAGAGTACAAACTCTGCAGAGTCAAATCCATTCGAGTAACCATGTCCATGGTCAAGGACGTTGATTAACAGATCAGTGTGAGTCTCAGTGTCAGTTTCAGTGACAGTCTCCGGAGAGCAAGCATGTTAACTGACCATGGTAAACCCGGCTGAATGTTATTCCTGTGGATGGACTAACCGGTTTATTATTATGTACCGAGTATCCCTTGGGATGGTGCTACTTTCATGGGCTACTCGAATTCGAATGACGAAATATAAGCCCTTTATGTGATGTCGCTCAGACGTCCGACTGTGGCATTCTTGTTATGTAGTTTTGGATATAAGCCCCTTATGTGATGTCGCTCAGACGTTCGACTGTGGCATTCTTGTTATTTACTTTTGGATATAAGCCCTTTATGTGATGTCGCTCAGACGTCCGACTGTGGCATTCTTGTTATTTACTTTTGATATAAGCCCTTTATGAGATGTCGCTCAGACGTCCGACTGTGGCATCCTTGTTATTTACTTTCATTATAAGCCCTTTTCGAGATGTCGCTTAGATGTCCGACTGTGGTACATACTGTCATTTACTTTTCAGTATAAGCCCTTTATGTGGTGTCGCCTTGACACCCGACTGCGGCATGTTAATTTATTTTACCTTTCGAGGCGTCGCTTCAGACACCCGATCGGTCTTCAGCTATTTTATTGGGATTTCGGGAGGACTACCGCCTGACTTCCTTTTTATTTATCTTGCGGTGCAAATTTATTACCTGAGTGTGCATTACTAATCTGCTCATGTGCATCATGTTTGCATTTGTTATATCTTATGTCCAAACTGTCTTGCGAGTACATTCAAAGTACTCACCTGGCTTGTTGATTTGGCTAGATGTTGACGAAGGCGATCTTGTGGATGAAGAGTACGATAGCGAGTCCGACGCCTAGAGGAGTCCCAGTCAGTCCTTTGCGATCCTGGAGTTGGTAACCTGTATTATAAATGCTTCCGCTACCTTAATAAAATCATCGAGCCTCACTCCGGCGCTTGATGAGTTGTAAGATTTTGGAGTCATGTCAACCACTTCACTCTGACATATCCACCACCACTTTTATTGCGAGTCAGTTGTTATGCCACCATACCCTTTGTGTCATATCCGCCTTTATGTGTAATATTGGCGTGCTTGTAATAAATTGTTGAGCAGCCTCAGCTCAACCCTGTATAATATTTAGTACTTCTGGATTTCTGTATCAAGAATTTGTCTACCAGTAAGATTTTTTCTATACTGGTCTGACGAAAGGGGCGATTTTTCAATAAATGTTTTATTGGAAAACCAGTCCTGACAAAGATCCTTGGTCGGAAAAGCTTTCCGGCAAGGTTTCTACTAGCCCACGGCCCTCCAAGATGCGATCGAGCTAGTCACCAGATGTGAAGCCTGCCAGTTACACTCCAAGAATATCCATCAACCTGCTCAAGCTCTGGGGGCTCGACATCTTGGGCCCCTTCCCCTGTCCTACCAGAGGCTTTGAATTCTTGTACATTGCAGTTGACAAGTTTACAAAGTGGCCGGAGGTGGAGCCTGTGAGAAAGGTGACCGCACAATTAGCTATCACATTCTTGATGGGATTGGTGTGCTTCTCCTGAGTGCCCGCCAGAGTCATCACTGACAATGGCACCCAATTCACAAGCCGCCCCTTCATGCAATAAGTTCAAACCCTCAGAAGCAAGGTTTCGTTCGCCTTTGTTGCTCATCCCAGAAGCAATGGACAAGCTGAGAGGATGAACGCTGAAGTGCTGCAAGGACTCAAGACAAGAACTTTCAACAAGCTGCGCAAGTGCGGCAGACACTGGATCAACAAGCTGCCGGTGGTTCTTTGGTCCTGCCGTACGACACCAAATCGAGCTACGGGCCAGACTCCCTTCTCCCTAGTCTATGGGGCAGAAGCAGTGATCCCCATGGAACTCATATACGGGTCACCTCGAGTATTTGCCTACGATGAAGTAGAGCAAGAGCACCACCGGCATGAAGATGTCGTGCTCCTTGAGGAGAACCGTCTCTGGGCTGCTACGCGTGCTGCATGCTACCAGCAAGCCCTGCGTCGCTATCACAGCCACAGGGTTCATGTCCGGAGCCTTGAGGAAGGCGACCTTGTCCTTAGGCATGTTCAGTCCGCCAAGGGTGCAAATAAGTTGACGCCGAAGTGGGAAGGCCCTTACCGGGTAGTACGAGTCACTAGACCCAGCTCAGTCCGTCTGGAGACCGAAGTAGGCATGCAGTTGCAAAACTCAAGCAACATTCAGCATCTTCGTAAGTTCTACCCATAAGGCGCGGCTATGGGGCCCTGCCCGGCAGCCACCCTTTTGTACAAGCCTTGCCGATGCACATGTAACCCTTTGTACAAAGCCAGGCGCAGACCATGAGCACAGACAATAAAATGAAGCGCTGGGGGCCCCCAAAAACTTGCATGCATGCATATCATAACATGAGCATACCATGATCATGTGGATAAGATCATATGTTGCTTTGTTTTCCTTTGCACTAACTGCAGGACTCTTGCCGTGGACTCGGTCCAAAAAAGAAGAGATGGAAACAAGTTTACATATTGATCCCCGACAAGCCAAATAGATAAGTTCCTCTTTATCAATACATGTCTCTGTAAGAAGAAAACTTGTGCATAGAGAAACCTCGTCACCTTCGAAACATTTCTGCTCCCATCCTTTGACCCGATGTCAGGACCCCGATTCCATGTCACATCGATCTAGCCGGTAACACCTCATATCACTTTGCGGCCTCACGCACGGTATTCCCACGGGTGTTGCCTTACCATGGCCCGGGACCGTTTGCGCCTTTTGGCTCACGTATATGATAGTGTCGCTAGCATCCATATGACAGAGAACCCGGGCCGACATGACTAGTCGTGAACCCAAAGTGGCACTAACTTACGGGGACAGGCATACATGACCCAGCAACGAACGTGTCGGTCATCAGCGAGTGAATTCGGGCTGTAGCAACTGGGCTAGCAGGACTCCGGGAATCCGGGCTGTAGCAGGCTAACAGGACTCCGAAAGACACCGCGTGACGTTTCCCCGAAGGGACAGACACAGGATCGAGGAAGGACACATGCCGGCCAGTCTAAGTGTTCCGTAGCAGTAGCAAGCTAACAGGACTCCGGTAAACCGGGCTGTAGCGGACTACCAAGGCTCAGTGGAAACAGCAGACTACATTTCCCCATAAGAGAGGCTACCAAGGGTAAACAACTAGGTTGTCGGATCCCACACATACCAAGCATTTCAATAATACACACAATATGCTGGATATGGGCAAATACAACATGGCATCACAACAAGACTCTATGACTCAGAGTATTTATTCATTAGGCTCCGAGGAGCCAGGTATTACAAACATGGGTCTCATGACCCAACATTCAGAGCATGCAAGTCAAAGCACATGCGGAAGCCTATCATGTCTGAGTACAGACATCTACAAATGAAAAAGGCTGAGAAGCCCGACTATCTACCAGATTCCACCGAGGGCACAAGATCGTAGCTGAGGTAACAAGCTAAACGTCGAAGTCCACGTGGAACTACTAGCGAGACTGGAGTCTCTCTGCAAAACATAAAATAGGCAAACGTGAGTACAAATGTACCCAGCAAGACTTACATCAGAACTATCTACATATGCATTGGTATCAACAAGGAGGGTGGTGGAGTTTAACTGCAGCATGCCAGCATTGACTCAGTGGCTATCCTGAACTACGAATGCTGGTAACTCTTTGAGGTGGTGCACACGATTCCACATATTCACCATATCAACACACCACTATGGATCCCCTCCCGTCTCCCTACGAGAAGGCCATCCATAGCACTCACACTTATCTTGCGAGTTTTAGAGTATCCACTTGCACTTGTCTATGAACTGTACAGGCAACCAAGTAGTCCTTTACCACGGACGCGGCTATTCGAATAGTTTTATACCCTGCAGGGGTGTACTTTGTCACACATGTTTCCACCACTTAGCGTCTGCACACGACATGTGCTCGGCAGACTTCAAGCGAAAGCCGACGTGGGTGTAGACCACGACCTGACTAACCACACAAGTCTCTAGTCCAGGTTTATCGCCTATTCGGGTTCCATCCGCAAGGAAATCCGGCCGGGGTGTCCTCAACGGCCCCAAACGATGTGTGCAGGCTTCCCGAGACACCAAACAGGCGACCCGGTACACCGTGCCACGTGCCTACCGCATCACAGCCCACCCCTAAGGTCAGCGCTGCGCACGGCCTCCAGCATACTACCAACACTAGAAACTACTTGCAACTCCTGGACAGAGGACGAGAGGGGTCAATAAGTCGAGCTTCAGGGCCCAATGTGTGGTAGTAGCTGAATCTTAAATCACGCATACAGATCTCAGTTCTTAAGGACGGCCTCAATGAAACAACCCACCATGTACTCCTACATGGCCTCTCATCGATACCTTTACCAAATTGTGTTCACACACTTAGCTCTCAGCAGTAGGACATGTTCACAACTTTCCAATTCATCCCCGATGAATCAGACCTGACACAACTCTAAGCATTAGCAGGCATGACAAACAAGCATGAATGAGTAGGCACATCAGGGCTCAAACAACTCCTACTCATGCTAGTGGGTATCATCTATTTACTGTGGCAATGACAGGTCATGCAGAGGAAAAGGGGTTCAACTACCGCAGCATGTAACAGTTGAATCGTTGTTGTCCTAAAGCAGTAAAAGAGAGAGCAGAAGCGAGAGAGTGGGTTTGTATTGGAATGAACAAGGGGGTTTTGCTTGCCTGGCACTTCTGAATATAGTATAGTTCTTCATCGGTGTCATCGAACACGTCGTCGGAACCACGTCTACTGAGAGGGAGCAACCACTGGCAAACACAAGAGGAACCACAATCAATGCAATGCACATTCATATGAATGATATGTCATATTAAGGTACTGAATTGACCTAGTGCAACAGTTAGTCATATTCATTGAAGTGGACTTCAAACCTATAGCAAATTCCAACTCCAAAACTAATTACTATTCATTCCATAATCATGAATTGTCCTATTCAGTGAGGTTAACTTGTTCAAACATGCATGAAAATGCCATATTCAGATTCTTTGGATTTTTCTGGTCATTTTTCATATATAAATTATTTCATTCTGAACTATAGTTTATTTTCTATGAATTTTAGAAGTTTTGGACATTTTCTGGAATTTTCTGATTATTTTAAATCCAGAAAATGATTTACTGCGTCAGCATGACGTCGGTGTGACGTCAGCAGGTCAACTGTGCGGTCCAGGTCAAACCTGACCAGTGGGACCCGTTGTTCAGTGTCATAGTTAGCTAATTAACTAAATTAGTATTAGTTTAACTCCTAATCTAGGTTTGACCAGGGGACGGGGCCCACATGTCAGTGTCACTAGGTGTTGACTAAGTGCGTCATTAGCCCTAACTAATCTGCCATGTCACCCTCACCGGAGTTACGCCGGCGGCGACCAAAACGCGGCGGAGGTGCACAGGAGTGGCTCGGGTTTCGCCTACAGGCCATCGTTTGACGCGCGGAAGGGCGCGTTTGAAAGAGGGAAGCGAGGCGCATCTGTGGGTGGCCGTGGTTCGAGTGGGGGTGGACAGAGTCAACGGCGGCGAGCTCTTTTGCGGCCGCCGGAGTTCGGGCGTGCATCGAAACGGGGCTACGGAGCACGGCGTGAAGATCTGGTGGGTGTGCTCGGCTCCTGGGAGTTCTCTGAGTGCAGCGGTGGGCTCGGACGCGTGCTTGCATGGCCGTATTCGCAGTGGCGACATGACCGGCGGTGAGGAGCTGTCGGCTCCGATGGCCACGGTGGCTAGAAGGCGCGGACGAGCACGAGGAGAGAGGGGAAAGAGGCAGGGGCTCACGGCGAATCCAGCAGAGGCAACGGCGAGGCCGGGGAGAGACTGGAGCTCGCGAATCCCCGAAGAGTTCGCCGGCGGCCAGAGGTTGAAGACGATGTCGGGGACGATGCTGCAGGGCTTCCGGCGGGGCGCGGCTCGGTGGAGAGGAAGAGGGGGTCGAGGCGGAGCCTCTGAGCGCATCGACGAGGCGAGGCAGTGGCTGTGGCCACGGCGGTGCTCGTCGGCGGCGACGGCTGCGCTCGGCGCGGGTGTGAGAGAGGGGCAGAGGGGAGAGGGGCCACGGGAAGAGTGAGAGGGGTCAGGGGGTTGCGTGGCATCTCCGTGGCGTCGTCTAGGCGCACCGGGGAGGAGCCAGGCAGGCAGGGAGGGAGGAGGTGGCCGGCGCGGGGCGGGCACGCGCTTCCGTCCTCCTGGCAGGAGGAAGACGACATGGGAGGGGCCAGGTGGCTGGGCTGGCCAGCTGGGCCGGCTAGGTGGGCTTTGGTGGGTGCCAGGTAGGTATCTTCTCTCTCTCTTCTTTTCCTATTTTAGTTTATGTTTTCTATTATTCCTGCAAGTTTGTGGCTTTTCTAAAAATACCTAGGCACTTTCAAAAATCACCAAACTGCTCATGCCCTCTGTATAGAGTATATCCAACATGGAACATTTCAGTTTGGGATTATTTGGACATTTAAAATATTTACTAGCATTTAAATGCCCAAATGCAAGTTACATATGATTTAATTCAATGACCTTATGATGACCTAGAAAAATGTGAACCAGTTTTGGCAGAGGTTCTAAGCCAAGACAAAAATGATGGACATTTTAGAAGGGCATTTCAGGTTCATTGAAAAAGATTTTAGTATACCCTAGCTGTTTCCAGGGGGGTGCTGGGGGTTCTATCATCCCCATTTCAAGTTTCTGGAAAAGTTTAAACATGATGCAACACTCTACTGCATGAACTAACTAGGGTGTGACAACTCACCCCCACTCAAAAGAATCTCGTCCCGAGATTCAAGCGTAGGGTAAGATGGAAGGGGGAACGCAAACTAACACAATCTTCACTATCCAGGTTGCACTTCATAAGAACGTTGATTCGATCACCATCTTTGTCTCGATGTCTTGCTCAGAGAACTCCAACTAACATGACAACGAGAGGAAAGGGAAAACTCTAGAAGGATCGATCTTCTCGAAGATCGAACAACTCAGGATCAACTCACGGAATGAGACATAGCAACATCTCTCGAGCTGAGACACGAGGCACACATCCAAAGGGATGGAGTGAAGCAGATGACGAAGGTTCACTAGGTAGACAACAATTTCACGCTTAACAAGGTGGTGAACGGTTGTCAACGTAGCGAGGATTTGAGTCGCCATGATACCATAACGAGACACCTTAGAGGAGGTGACTCATAGAGTTATTTCCTTAAGTGGCAAAAAGAATTACTTTTGATACAGAGATCAATAAAATTCTCTAAACCAGCCTAAGGCAAATCTCGAGCGATTGTTTGGAGGAGTTCGGTAGAATGGCATACTTGGACTAGTATGGATGTTGTGGATTACCTTGTTGAAGACAACACAAAGGATGATTTTGCTTATCATCGAAAATGGGTGGAATCCGTGGTAGAACTACCTTGAAGATGATCCTGATCAGTAATTGCTGAGAAGGGTAGTCCATAGTAGGATGGTACAATGGCGGTGCAAGCTGGAACAAAATGCAAATGCTGGGAATGATTCATAGTAACTGGGGAGAAGCTCAACAGTAGAGAGTGATTCCACTGTTGAATGGTTCTAGCATAATCGAGGAAACCGAGAGCACAAGGACCCCTAAGGATCAACTTCTAGAATAAGTTGCACTAAATCCTCATGGAGAAGATGGTTAAATAGCTCAATCAAGATACTACAATGATAGATCTTCCGGCTAGGTGTGTCGGCCAGAACATCAACCTTGTCGGGACCTACATCATAGATCTTGGATAAGTTCCAACAGTCATATCTGCCTAAGATTCAGATCTGATTGGTAACAGGATATTCCAGACTCATCGAGTCTAGAAAAAAATGAAAGTTTGCAACACAAATCGACGAGATGGCGTTGCGAGATTCTCGGGAAATGGACTATGGTAGTAAGCTCCAAAACATGAGCTGGATCTGCTAAACACATGTGAACATGCTGTCCCAGACAAGCATGACCACATAGTAGTCTTACAATGAAACACTACTGAGTTCAGGTGGGGAACCATCATCGAGGATATCGAAGTCTTGTGCATTACCATGGATTAGCACGTAACTCCTTTTCCTAGAACAAATCAGTCAGTGGCTTTGTGTCCTAGGAACACATATGGAGTGGAGGCGGCCAACCTATCAAACCATAGAGCACTTTGCACGTGCATGACTAACTTGGAATGATTCCAGAGGAGGCAAAACAAACTTTCTCAAAGTCACTGCGGCAACTTGCATCGAATGCACATGAATTAGAGGAAGTCACTTCTTTCATCCAAACATATGCTCCATAAGCTAGCATGAAGAAATGCTTACAAAAGTTTCCAATACTAACTTAAATGTTCAACATGAATCTTGGACAAGATAAGGATGTTGTCGATGGGCTCAACAACAATTTATCAAGATTCAGATAAGATGGGGTTACATGATTATGTGAACAAGATGATAGCATGGGTCAGACCAAAATATATAATGGTGTATGCCCGAGGAAACAACCACGGATAAGACAACATTACGAACATCGTTGGTTCTGATTTGATTTGATGATAGCCCATACTCAAATCAACGTTTGGATAAGATAATAGGTCCAACAATTGATCACAAGGATCAATCAATGAAAGTATCATCTTTCTTCAACACACACACACACGAGGATATCCCTTAGGAATGAACTGAGTCAGACAAGCTCTCATCTTGCAACTCTCCAAGTTGTTGTTTAGCTTAACCAACTAGCTCAGGGTATCCGACACAGATTCTTGGAGAAAGGGTGGTTTACAAGAAACCAACTTGATCACGAACTCAACATAGCGGTCAGGTGACAACCTGGTAACACTTCCGGGAAGATATTCGAAAAATCACGAACCACCGATATGTAACTAAGATCGAGAACAATCTTGCTTTTCAGGGCAAGATGATGTGATCAAGAGAGTGATGGATTGACACAATCCTAACTCATCGATCGAAGAGTGCAACAACAAAAATGGACTAGGTAGCACGATCAGTCCTAGGATGGTGATTCAATAACCAACACACCAAGGATGAGAATATTGTCCTTTAACTACCAAGCAACGTAGTTGCTAGGAGTATTGCTTTCACACATCACGATTCACTTGTCGGTATTCCGGTTACAATAACACGGAGACCGAGAAATGAATAATGATGGCGAGAAGTATCACTGTACCAAGAGTTCATAGGATGGTGTGCAATTCCCATGATATTCTTGATATAAAGATGGTAATACTCCGGGGTAGAACAGAACAAAAGTTGGATTGGCATTTTGATCTACGGAATACAACCGCTTTGACCCAATCCTAGATATGGATGAGGTACTGGAGTTTGTTTCTCCTAGTCATTCCGTAATAGAATGGCTTGACGGACCACAAGAATAATAAGCATCAATAACACGAATGCACAACTAGTCCTGACTATCAATTGATAGACAGAGGTCAGAATACAACTAAAGAGAGACAACTCAAAGGAACATATGGTTTTCTGAGTTGCGGATGCATAGATTTAGTATGTCAAACAAGTTCAACATATTTCTTCCAGATAATCCATGCAGAAAGGTAGGACTGTCAGATTCACAATGTAGAATGGAGAACTCATCAAGAGCACTCTGGTTGTGATTTTTTGGGTCAAAGAACTTTTGCCTTAATGGTTCATGGTATTTGGAAGAAGGAAATACCACGGACCTCGAGGACTATCGCAAAGGTTACTAATATCCTAAAGGAACTAGCAAACGCTATCAGCAGGAGGTAAGTAGAGTGAATCTTGGGCTCAAGAACCCAGAATAGAATACCTACTAACTAAATGGCATCACGGGATGATTTCGGGAATAATGGCCAGAATCATCACACGGAGGATACAAAGCATTGCTATATTACTGAGTGGTTCTCTAAGACACCTAGGGTCATAACAATAGCTCCAACATATATGTCGAGGCAACAGAGTACCTCAACTCACTGATTGGTGTGATTAAACTGGCCCAAAGAAACATCGGGAACGGAAAGAAGCGATTTGCAAATGCATCAGACTATTTAGAAACCTGGGATGACTCGGACAGCATAACGGCTGTAAATGCTCAAAAGATTTGAGACATCCTGCAATTGGTGGCATAACCACTTAGCAACACAATATCAAGGTTCTGAGATCAACTAGCAACACACAAAAGTACTAGAAACTGAACTGAGACTTGAATCCATCAAACCTGTAAGTTACTACGAATTAGTAACACGTGATCCTGATAGAAAGATGAGAAGCCTAGTTCTTAAACCCCGTAGCAAAGAAGAGGTTGACTCAGATCAGAAAGGCATAGGGTAAAGGAGTAAAAAGAGCCTTACGTTCCCTTCCACAATCAATTCCCTTATATAACTAAAGCATTTCTAGACTCAACTTCGACCAGTTTGGCTTGGTAATCCTACAGGCAGTCAGACTCTGATACCGAAGCTGTCAGGACCCCGATTCCATGTCACATCGATCTAGCCGGTAACACCTCATATCACTTTGCGGCCTCACGCACGGTATTCCCACGGGTGTCGCCTTACCATGGCCCAGGACCGTTTGCGCCTTTTGGCTCACGTATATGATAGTGTCGCTAGCATCCATATGACAGAGAACCCGGGCCGACATGACTAGTCGTGAACCCAAAGTGGCACTAACTTACGGGGACAGGCATACTTGACCCAGCAACGAACGTGTCGGTCATCAGTGAGTGAATTCAGGCTGTAGCAACTGGGCTAGCAGGACTCCGGGAATCCGGGCTGTAGCAGGCTAACAGGACTCCGAAAGACACCGCGTGACATTTCCCCGAAGGGACAGACACAGGATCGAGGAAGGACATATGTCGGCCAGCCTAAGTGTTCCGGAGCAGTAGCAAGCTAACAGGATTAAGGTAAACCAGGCTGTAGCGGACTACCAAGGCTCAGTGGAAACACCAGACTACATTTCCCCATAAGAGAGGCTACCAAGGGTAAACAACTAGGTTGTCGGATCCCACACATACCAAGCATTTCAATCATACACACAATATGCTGGATATGGGCAAATACAACATGGCATCACAACAAGACTCTACGACTCAGAGTATTTATTCATTAGGCTCCGAGGAGCCAGGTATTACAAACATGGGTCTCATGACCCAACATTCAGAGCATACAAGTCAAAGCACATGCGGAAGCCTATCATGTCTGAGTACAGACATCTACAAATGAAAAAGGCTGAGAAGCCCGACTATCTACCAGATTCCGCCGAGGGCACAAGATCGTAGCTGAGGTAACAAGCTAAACGTCGAAGTCCACGTGGAACTACTAGCGAGACTGGAGTCTCTCTAGCAAAACATAAAATAGGCAAACGTGAGTACAAATGTACCCAGCAAGACTTACATCAGAACTATCTACATATGCATCGGTATCAACAAGGAGGGTGGTGGAGTTTAACTGCAGCAAGCCAGCTTTGACTCAGTGGCTATCCTGAACTACGAATGCTGGTAACTCTTTTGAGGTGGCGCACACGAGTCAACATATTCACCATATCAACACACCACTATGGATCCGCTCCCGTCTCCCTACGAGAAGGCCATCCATAGCACTCACGCTTATCTTGCGAGTTTTAGAGTATCCACTTCCACTTGTCTATGAACTGTACAGGCAACCAAGTAGTCCTTTACCGCGGACGCGGCTATTCGAATAGTTTTATACCCTGCAAGGGTGTACTTCGTCACACATGTTTCCACCACTTAGCGTCTGCACACGACATGTGCTCGGCAGACTTCAAGCAAAAGCCGACGTGGGTGTAGACCACGACCTGACTAACCACACAAGTCTCTAGTCCGGGTTTATCGCCTATTCGGGTTCCATCCGGGAGGAAATCTGGCCGGGGTGTCCTCAACGGCCCGAAACGATGTGTGCAGGCTTCCCGAGACACCAAACGGGCGACCCGGTACACCGTGCCACGTGCCTACCGCATCACAGCCCACCCCTAAGGTCAGCGCTGCACACGGCCTCCAGCATACTACAAACACCAGAAACTACTTGCAACTCCTGGACAGAGGACGAGAGGGGTCAGTAAGTCGGGCGGGGTCATATTTGAGGGCCCAATGTGTGGTAGTAGCTGAATCTTAAATCACGCATACAGATCTCAGTTCTTAAGGATGGCCTCAATGAAACAACCCACCATGTACTCCTACATGGCCTCTCATCGATACCTTTACCAAATCATGTTCACACACTTAGCTCTCAGCAATAGGACATGTTCACAACTTTCCAATTCATCCCCGATGAATCAGACCTGACACAACTCTAAGCAATAGCAGGCATGACAAACAAGCATGAATGAGTAGGCACATCAGGGCTCAAACAACTCCTACTCATGCTAGTGGGTTTCATTTATTTACTGTGGCAATGACAGGTCATGCAGAGGAAAAGGGGTTCAACTACCGCAGCATGTAACAGTTGAATCGTTGTTGTCCTAATGCAGTAAAAGAGAGAGCAGAAGCGAGAGAGTGGGTTTGTATCAGAATGAACAAGGGGGTTTTGCTTGCCTGGAACTTCTGAAGATAGTATAGTTCTTCATCGGTGTCATCGAACACGTAGTCGGAACCACGTCTACTGAGGGGAGCAACCACTGGCAAACACAAGAGGAACCACAATCAATGCAATGCACATTCATATGAATGATATGTCATATTAAGGTACTGAATTGACCTAGTGCAACAGTTAGTCATATTCATTGAAGTGGACTTCAAACCTATAGCAAATTCCAACTCCAAAACTAATTACTATTCATTCCATAATCATGAATTGTCCTATTCAGTGAAGTTAACTTGTTCAAACATGCATGAAAATGACATATTCAGATTCTTTGGATTTTTCTGGTCATTTTTCATATATAAATTATTTCATTCTGAACTATAGTTTATTTTCTACGAATTTTAGAAGTTTTGGACATTTTCTGGAATTTTCTGATTATTTTAAATCCATAAAATGATTTACTGCGTCAGCATGACGTCGGTGTGACGTCAGCAGGTCAACTGTGCGGTCCAGGTCAAACCTGACCAGTGGGACCAACTGGTCAATGTCACAGTTAGCTAATTAACTAAATTAGTATTAGTTTAACTCCTAATCTAGGTTTGACCAGGGGACGGGGCCCACATGTGAGTGTCACTAGGTGTTGACTAAGTGCGTCATTAGCCCTAACTAATCTGCCACCTCACCCTCGCCGGAGTTACGCCGGCGGCGACCAAATTGCGGCGGAGGTGCACTGGAGTGGCTCGGGTTTCGCCTACAGGCCATCGTTTGACGCGCGGAAGGGCGCGTTTGAAAGAGGGAAGCGAGGCGCATCTGTGGGTGGCCGTGGTTCGAGTGGGGGTGGACAGAGTCAACGGCGGCGGAGTTCGGGCGTGCACCGAATCGGGGCTACGGAGCACGGCGTGAAGATCTGGTGGGTGTGCTCGGCTCCTAGGAGTTCTCTGAGTGCAGCGGTCGGCTCGGACGCGTGCTTGCACGGCCGTAGTCGCGGTGGTGACATGACCAGCAGCGAGGAGCTGTCGGCTCCGATGGCCACAGTGGCTAGAAGGCGCGGATGAGCACGGGGAGAGAGGGGAAAGAGGCAGGGGCTCATGGCGAATCCAGCAGAGTCAACGGCTAGGCCGGGGAGAGACTGGAGCTCGCGAATCCCCGAAGAGTTCGCCGGCGGCCAGAGGTTGAAGATGATGTTGGGGACGACGTTGCAGGGCTTCCGGCGGGGCGCGGCTCGGTGGAGAGGAAGAGGGGGTCGAGGCGGAGCCTCTGAGCGCATCGATGAGGCGAGGCAGTGGCTGTGGCCACGGCGGTGCTTGTCGGCTGCGACGGCTGCGCTCGGCGCGGGTGAGAGAGAGGGGCAGAGGGGAGAGGGGCCGCGGGAAGAGTGAGAGGGGTCAGGGGGTTGCGTGGCATCTCCGTGGCATCGTCTAGGCGCACCGGGGAGGAGCCAGGCAGGCAGGGACGGAGGAGGTGGCCGGCGCGGGGCGGGCACGCGCCTCCGTCCTCCTGGCAGGAGGAAGACGACAGGGGAGGGGCCAGGTGGCTGGGCTGGCCAGCTGGGCCGGCCAGGTAGGCTTTGGTGGGTGCCAGGTAGGTATCTTTTCTCTATCTGATTTTCCTATTTTAGTTTATGTTTTCTATTATTCCTGCAAGTTTGTGGCTTTTCTAAAAATACCTAGGCACTTTCAAAAATCACCAAACTGCTCATGCCCACTGTATAGAGTATATCCAACATGGAACATTTCAGTTTGGGATTTTTTGGACATTTAAAATATTTACTAGCATTTAAATGCCCAAATGCAAGTTACATATGATTTAATTCAATGACCTTATGATGATCTAGAAAAATGTGAACCTGTTTTGGCAGAGGTTCTAACCCAAGACAAAAATGATAGACATTTTAGAAGAGCATTTCAGGTTCATTGAAAAAGATTTTAGTAAACCCTAGCTGTTTCTAGGGGGGTGCTGGGGGTTCTATCATCCCCATTTCATGTTTCTGGAAAAGTTTAAACATGATGCAACACTCTACTGCATGAACTAACTAGGGTGTGACACCCGAATGTTGCTTCGGTCAAGATGGTTGTAGTGGCTCTTGGCGGAGAAGGTTCGACGAGGGGCCGGTCCCCTTCCATAGTTTTGAGCCCGGCAGGCCAAGCCTCGCGGCAACGGAAGGCGCTCGGCAGGATAGCTTGCGGAGAAAACTTGTTTACTTAAATGTATAGAGGCATTCTTCCTCTATAAGGATATAGTACATGCACAAGTACCCGGCAAGACCATCTTTTTTCATTAATATGCGCACAATCGAGTACAAAGCTTATAGAGTACAAACATGTATAGAAGAGATTACATATTTGAAATTAAAGTTTCGCAAGTGCCTACATGTTTTAGATTGAAAAAAGATAAGTGCCCCGTAATCCCTTGCTTGTCCCTCTCCTCCTAGGAACTACGGTAAAAGGCGAAGAGGGCAAAAGGAGTGCCTGGGCAGAAGCCCAGCCCGACCCCGTCAAGACCTGCAGGGCGCAGTCTGACAAGATCGAGAGGGCGCGGACGAAGGTGATGGGTGGGGAGAGCGCCTAGGCGGTGCCCTGGTCACCGCCACCAGGGCCAGCAGGACGCGGTAGGGCGAACGAAGCAGGAGCCCACGGGGAAGCCTGCTAGGGTCCAGCTGGAAGGCTGCTGGAGGAGCCGGAGGCACCATCCACACCCAACACCCCGACAAATCACATTGTCGAGGAGGAGATGCAAGTGCAGATGGTGGTGACACCGGCCTCCCGCTGACGATGATGATGCGACCGGCGTTCAGCCGTAGTCGGAGCCGTCGTCCTCCCCATCGGCGTCGTCGTCATCGCCGTCACTGTCCTCCTCGTCGCTATCGCTCAAGGAGGAGCTTTCGTCGTTGGTCGAGCTCTCCGCGTAGCACCCTAAGCAAGCACCCGAACGCCCGAAGACCTTGACGGAGAGCAGGGCGACATCCATTAACTTGAAATGAAGAACGTGCCCGGTCGCCAAGCTATGGGCATGCGTGAAGGTCTTCCAGCCGCACCGGAGAAGCATGACATGAGGAGCGGGGAACTCCACCTCCGCCCACATGCTGCCATTCCAGCAGCCCCTCGTGTGCAGCCTCAGTCCTGGCGGCTGCTCGACCTCCATCACCCTTGCAAATGGGGTGGGAAGCCGAAGACGGCTGCGCGGGGGCCCGCGTAGTTTGACGATAAACTCCAGCTGCTGGTTCCCGACGTGGCTTTCGTTCGGGTCCTGAGCGGCTGGCAGAGGTGCGATCAGAATGCCGCCCCGTCCTCCTCGACCCCGAGCGCCACGACGACCACGACCACGTCCTCTCCCGCCCCCTCTCGCGGTGGCCTCTGCCCCGCCATCCCCAACAGGGGGAGACAGGTGCTGTCGAGTAGAAGCCCTCGTCGCCACCACTGGAGTGCCGCTACGTCCTCTCCCCCTCACTATGATGGAGAGTTGATATCAGAAGGATGGAGTAAGAGATGGGTGTGAGCCAGCGCCTCGCCTGCGTCCACTTTTATTGGCGAACGAGGCTGGGGGCTGGCTCCTCACCCAGGAGGCAACCACCCCGATCCACCAATCTGACTCCTCTGCGTCACTAACGACGCGCGGAATCAAGACCGACCTCTAGCGCCTATCCATAGCGCCTGGCTTTCTGCCTTGGCACTCATTCCTGCGCCCTCCGCATCCGCCACCAACCATGCGCAATGCATGCGGCATACGTGGCAGAAACAACAGGGGCAGTGGAGTTAGTGGAATGGCAGTTACCGCCCCATGAACGTGGGATGTGGACAACCCATGGGTCATGGCGTAAATCCTCCCACGATGTCTCGCACGACGAGCAGGAAAGCCGGAAACTGACCCAAGCACAGTTTAATGAAGAAGCAAGGAAAATATCAAGGAAAAGAGAATATCAGCACAAGACCCCTGCCTGTGTACCTAATAGGGCCTACCCCAATGATGCTCGGTAGCACATTTGGGCCAGGCCCGGGGGTTTCTATCGATGCAAGAAACCTTTACGTATGTTGCCCAGACTATACACAGGCTCATGTGGCAGAAATACAAGCAACACCAAGCATTCAAGACAGAACCAGCCAGAGAGAGAGCTCTTTGAGGAATCAAAGGGTAGATCAAGAAGACCAAGACAAGCCAAGACAGCAAGATATCACTAAGGAAAAACCCCCCTTGCCGGTCAGGCGAGCCTGGTCAGGTCGAGGCCACCACGAAGACAAGTCCCAAGACTTCCCCGGCAAGGATCGGAGCCGCTGGCGGCCTACATCCCCGCCAAAGACTCCACCGCTCCACCGCATCTCAATGCAGGTCACCCATCGGTGTGGTGTCAAGCCCCCAGATAACTAAATGGTTGTCATTTGGCACGTGGCGGCCATTTAGGAGGAAGATCACCTCCATATGACACCCGTCCAGAGGCGTGTCAAGCAAACAGGTGGAAGATGACTAAAGTGGCGCGGCAGTGTGGCACCCCGGCTCAGAGTAAACCGGAACGCCCCGTATTCCAGCCCAGGGACAAGTCCTCTGGAATACGGCACTGTTGGCATAGAACAAATCAACTCTTTATTACTATGGATATGGTTACAAAGGGTACATGGATTACATCGGCACGGTGACACTACGCCTTCCCGGGGTAGCTCTATGCTAACAGCGAAGTAACTCTCTCGACAGCGGAACAGCGACGACGGTGATGGACTCCACTCCGCAGGGACTCTGGCTAGAACGCGTCTCCTAGGTCGCAAACTCAGGATCCTCGACAAGCAAGCAATCATGGCATGACCTGCAAACTGGCATGACACGCCATGTGAGTACTTTGAATGTACTCGCAAGCTCACAACAAACATCAGCATTAAGGCAAGACAACATCATAGCAGTCAAAATTAACAAGCAGGGTTATCCAGCAAGATAACTTCTGAAGTAAATGCAGTAAGGTAAGGTATATTTAATTCATACTCCGAATAATCTCAGGCTCCAATCCGAACCTGTACCAAGTCCAATCCCCAAGCATGTTGTCATCCGACCACTCAACTCACAGCCATCCCATGGCTAACATATCAAATACCTGATTCCATCTACACGACAAGTCTGACAAACTTACTCTCCTCCGGGTTGTCCCACAACCCTCAGAATACTCATGAACCACTGAGTACTTCTGATCATACGAGGAGTTCTTCCATCATTATCATCACTACCATGGTTGACCACCTAGTGAGGTCTGGACGGACTGTCCAATACCGTGGACACGGCTATTCGAATAGATTTTACACTCTGCAGAGGTTGCATACTTTACCCACACTATGGAGCACTGACCTCGTTATCCCATTCGGGTGGACCAGTGTTGCTCCAACGAAACCTGCCTGACCCGTGACTCTCCCATCGTACCACCAGCAATCGCACTCCCTCCGTGTCAAGCCTTGGGTGGCCCCTTGTCACCTCGTGACACTTGCCACCATCGTGGCCAAACTATACTGTCCCAAACGGGGACGCCGGCACAAAACTCAACTGGGCTCACAAGGTTATCGCCGCCTACCAGGCCAGGGTAGGGCGCACGCATAACCTTCCCTGTCGAGCGGTACCGATGAAAGAGCACGCGATCAGACCAAGTCAAGGCCGTCCCATACCGGCAAATGTGGCTGCACGGATAAGTCCGGACAGGTGACTCAAGGTCAACCATGAAATATCTAATCCTGGAACAATCTCTGTCATGGCTGACACTCCGATATCATAGCAATCCAATAACCAATATGCTTAAGCCACTGCTACTAATTCATCTCTATGAACTGCCGGATGAACTCCAAAATAATCATAGACAGTGATCACAACATCACAGTATCAACAAGTGGGTAAGCTACTAGTCACTAATAATCCGGTACTCAACATGGTAGTCACCTATCCGAGAATTAACTCGATCATTGCATAATCCAATTCATTTCACAGATACTCATACTTGCTGATAAAGCAAATAGTCAAACTATGACATTGCAATGTGATGATGCAGATGAGAGTTGTGGCTTGCCTGGAGATGAAGGAACCATCGGGAAGGAGTGCGGAGAGTCCGCGGAAACGATCGCCGGAAACAGTTCTCTCTCGGAGAAGGCTGTTTACGGACAAGGGCAAAATGGTCATTTCCACTGTGTGTAAACATTATGAAAATGACTCCATCAGAATGGGCTCGACGAGACGAAGACGTGGGCGTTGGATTCACCTCGATCGGAGTCTTGGTTAAAAAGTTGTGATAGTTTTTCTGCCAGGGACCTGTCTGTAAATAAAATCTTTACAAACGGGTCCTCAGCAGAAAAACAGATCGCGCATTTCTGAAAGGTACATGTTCCAGAAGAGAAAACGCATTTGGGCCCAAAGAAGCACCAAAGTAGGCTTTCAGAAAGTGAAAACATAAACCCGAGTTTACGCCTCCACTTATCCACGCGGGCCCGGGCGTTGACTCCGCCTTGTGGCTGATGGGTGGGGTCCGCTGGGTGGTGGGGCCCTCCTGGCCTAGTCGTCTCCTTCCTCCTCGCGCTGGCCCGACCAAAGCAGAGGAGGGGCAGGGGAGGGGCGGCGCCGGCGGTGGTCTGGGTAGCTCAGGCCGTCTTCGGTCGAGCGGAAGGCACCGGCGGACTCGGGCGGCTGCGCCGAGCTCATCCAGAGGAAGGGTCGGCGCCGCAGAAGAGAGGAGGGACCGCGGCAGCAGGCAACAGAGGCTCGGCAGCAGCGGCCGGACCTAGGTAGCGGCGGCCACAGGGGCTCCGGCGGCGTGATGCGGTGGTGGGGAGGATCGCCGGTGAGTGGGGGACCTTGTGGAGAGGTCAGGGAGGAGAGGAGGGGTCGGTCTAGCTCAAATTTGAGCCGGAGGAGGGCGGCGTCCATGGCGGTCCATAGAGGCAAGGAGGGCGGCTTGAGCTCCGGGGAGAGGACGGGGAGGCATAGGGGAACGAGGTGGAGCTGGTGGTGAGCTCCGGAAGGCTCGGGGCAGCCTATATATAGGCGAGCGGCGAGGAGGGCCGGCCATTGCCACGGTGGCGCGTACTCCGGCTTCCCGGAGCTTCGGGAGCTCGCCCAAAGGAGAGGAGGGGGTTCTAGGGAGGTCGGGGAAGGGCGAGAGGGCTCTGTTGGACATGATCGTTCGCGCGGGAACGACAAGGAGGAGAGGGGCCCCGACAAGAAACGACGCAGCTCATGACCACTGCTCGCCAGGGCGGCGGTCACCACGTGAACTTGGCCTTGCCACGCGTCCAAGTCAACTCCAACATGTCAACTCGGTTGGTCACTCGTAGGAAGAGGTCAAGGAGGAAAGAGACAGGCACAGAGAGGCTTGAGGTGACCACAGATAGCAGGTCTATCCAGAACAGCAAGGTGTTTGGAGTGGGCTGGGGGAGATCGAGCAGGATCTAGACTCTGATATTTGGCATGGGGTGATAAAATGCTAAGATGATCATGTCTGCAGATTTGCAGCTCAATTGGATGAAGATACATAGCACTTGCTGTTCAAAGGGCCTCACTGACCAGATTTGCCAATCTTGAAGTAGCACTCACATATCACATGGGATTGGGATGAAATTTGGAGGAGATGATTGATATGGGCATATGAAGGTACTGTATAAATTTCATACCATTTGGATAAACCAAAATGGTACTTCCTTCACACAGCTTCCAAATGGACAGAATCTTTGAAAAATTCTAGGAAATTACTGGTGAAATGAAATGAGCCCAAATTTGTTGGACAGGTGATAATATGGGTAGGAGAAGGCTCTGGTAAATTTTCAGCAATTATGAAGCAATATAAAATATAGTTGCTTCACAACAGGAAAATATGACCAGAAACCAAGATTTGATGCTGTTCTCTCATAGATGCTTGGATAGGGTTGAAATTTGGTGGAGAGTCATGATTCGAGCATATAAAGATGCTTGCAAAATTTCAACTCATTTGGATACTCCTGGCTGGTACTTGCTTCACAAAGGTTCTAGTTAACCAGAAACTTTGGAAATTAGCCAAAGGAGATTTATTACCCAAATAAAATTGAATTTTGGCATGTGGCAATGATATGGGTTGGAAAGAGTGCACAAAAAGTTTGAGAGCAAGCGAGCAAATATAAAGGGTACTTGCTTCTCAATCTGACAGATAGGGCAGAATCGGAAAAGGAATATTTGTGAAATATTTTTGGGTATGGCAAGGAATATTTTGACATATCTGTATAAGATATGTCCCAAAGAATTTGTGGGAATTATTTGAGGATTTTGGGAATGATAGAAATATGAGTTGCTTCACAACTCAGGGAAACAGAGTTATTCCTTTAATAGAAAAAGGAATATTCCCAAGAAAAAGAATATTGGGAGTTGGTCCAAGATGGAAATGACATGGTCTTGGGATGGTTTTGAGGTTGGCAAGCCACTCGGGAAGAAGAATGAAGGGTCATCCCTCCAGGTTGCAAGACTACTAAGCCACAAAAAGCGAATCCGGACCAAAATCAAAAGAAAAAGAAAATGGGCAAAATCCAGGGTGTTACAGGCAGGCCTGCTGAGCCACATCCACAGCATGACACATGGCAGTGCATTTAATGCGCTTTGTCCTAACTGCCAGAGTTAGGTATGATAGCATGGTTAGCTGTCTATCACTGGATAAAGACCATTTTGCCATTGTGGTAGACCCCTTGGCCTATAAAAGAAGGACCGTGGCAACCTTAGAAAGGATTCAGACCCTCGTGTACTCATACGCGTGTAGCTGCTCTCCCCAAGGCGACCTTGTCGAGCTTGAGCGCTGCGCGTTCTTCACGGTCTCCACATCAATCCACCAAAGCAGGAATAGGGTTTTACGCTTCTCAGCGGCCCGAACCTGGGTAAAAACCACCAGTGACACCACTGTCGTGCTGTCCCATGGCTCCCGCTCTTTGTGAAATGCGTCCTGCCCCCTGGCGAACCACAAAGGGGTAGATGGCCTCGTAGGTGGCCGTGTTCTACCACGACAGCCGCCTTCATCGTGCGCCGGGTGCTGCCGTTGCAACGCCGGGCGCACATCATCGGTCAGATAGGGGACTGACGGGATCCAACTCGGATTTCGTCCTGGGGGGCTATCGCTAGAGCAGGTCGCCAACCGGGTCAATAGCATCTCGAAGGCCAGGATGGTTGCTGACTGGTGCTTCGGGAAGGCACCCTACAACCAAGTGAACCCGGTGCTGGCAGTGAGTCCCTGGCCCCCGTTCTTTGTAATGTCTGAGCTTTTTCTCCGTCCTGATGCAATGAGGGAGGTGCTGCTGAACGCCATCCAGCAAATGCATGATGAGACAAGGACAGAGGTACTGGCCGCGGAGCAAGCTGGCTCGGAGGGGCGGAGTCCTTCACCGAGAACGTGGAGCTGGCTCAAGCGCAGCCGGCTGGTACTTAAGCCAGCGCGATGCGCTGCATAGGTAAGTCTCCGCATCCAGGCCTCTTGCGGGACTGGCCGAATGATGATGAGGAGAGCCTGGCACACGTTGGTGATGCAGCACCGACGGTGGGTGTCGGATTTGGGGTTCCGCAGACCCTTGAGAGGTTCGAACTCTAGGGTGCGTGCGAAGAACTCTCTCTCCCCAGTCTGCCTGCTCAACGATTCCACAGCCTAGCTCGACGAACCTAAGGAACAAGAGACACAACAGTTTATCCTGGTTCAGGCCACCTTGCGGTGTAATACCCTACTCCGGCATTGTGGTGGATTGCCTCAGAGGGCTGAGGATGAACTAGTACAGAGGTGGAAGGACCTCAGGAGGTAAGGTGTTCTTGAGCTCGATGAGCTGAAGAGGTGGTGAGGGTGGAATGGATCTGGTCCAGCTTTGGTTCCCCTCTTCTATGGTGTTGGCTAAGTCTTTTTTATAGTGGCCTTGGTCCTCTTCCCAAATGTAGGCGGGAATGGATCTCACAACGGCCAAATTCAAAGGGAGACAACTAGTACAAGTTATCCTGACAAAAGTAGTCTTCGCCTGCAAAAGCCTCTGGTTGTGACGCTGCAGTGGGCTCCTCGATAACCTCCGTCCTGCTGTCCTGGCGGTCCTGGTCTTGTTGCACCGATATGGAAACCTTTGCTTGATTCCTCGGGACTCCGCGCCTGTGCTTGCCTCCTTTGCACCAGAGAGGAAACTGGTACACTGCGCCCGCTGGCGCCCACCTAGTCCTGGTCGTCATGGCTCACGTCAGGTGAACCTCGTGAGGTGCAGCTTACCTTGATATCTTCGCTCCTCGGGAGCCAGCCTGGGGAGGCCGCCCCTCGTGGAGATCTTGGTGTCGTCCGCCTCACGAGGCTTGGCCCCTCGCGAGGGTCTTGAGTTGTTGTTGCTGAAGCTGGGCCGTACCAGGTCATCGATGGAGCCACGCCATGGGCCGCAGGCAGGCAAGTCTGGGCACCCCCGGTCCCAGGACACCGACAGTAGCCCCCGGGCCCAAGGCGCGCTCACGCTTGGCTTCGAGGCGAAGCCAAAGGGCAAGTGCGGAGCGCCTTGGGCCCTAACCGTCTGCGGCCTTGGTTACCGCGTGGCGATTGATGGGACGTGGGCGACTCCGCTTCCCCACGCTGCCTCGGCAACTGCTTCGACTTGACGAGACCCTGCTGCATGCAGAGAAAAATCATCATTACACGCGATCATGGAGGCCGGCGATCGGCCTTCCCTTGGGTATAAATGAGGAGAGGGGCGAAGCCTCCTTTGCTCGTCTTCGTCTTCTCGCCACCCGCTCCTCCATCTTCCTTCTCGCCTCGCCGTCTTGCCGTGGTGCTCATGGCACCGATTAGGACGTTCCACACTGCGGAGAAAGGGAAAACCCCTCGCGAGGAGCAGGGACCACTCCCACCAAAGAAGAGGCTCAGCCGTCCCCGCGACGTTGGCGAGAAGATGGAGGTGACGCGACCCTAGCTCGAGCGGCCTCCGCCGGGCTTCCCGCTCCCTCTGTACGCCCGAGCTCAAGACTCCGGAGGAGGTGGCGACGCCCCGCGCCACGCGAGCCACGGCCATGGTGGCCAGGCTGAGGACGTACGGGCGAGTAGCCCACGAACCCACGCCGAAAGTTCTGCGCACGAGCTCGTGGTGTGGGCGGCGATGCCACCGCGCTCGTGGATCCAGCTCCCGCGGTTCTTCGCCAAGGAGATGCTACTGAGGGGGCCACTTAAGCTATGGTTGCAGCGCGACGGGTGCTGCAGTCCGGCCATGGGGGCGGAGGTCGAGGTCGTCCCCCCAGGCAAGATCTTCATCACCCGAGGATGGGGCGATGTCGCCGCACCTGCCGCGCGGAGGGAGCCCTCGCCATCCACTTCGAGTACGACGGCGCCTCAACACTGTTCTTCAAGGTCTTCGATGAGTAGGGCCGCCGCCTGGAGTGCTGCCCCGGAGGAAGCGGCCCTCGTGGCACGGCTGTAGGCGCCGAGCCCGCCTCCGGGCCTGTCGATAGCTCCTCCAGTAGCAGCGACGGCTCCTGGGAGTCCAGCGACTCTCCCAAGCCTAGTGAGTCTCCGGAGTCGAGCGACGACAGCTACGTGCCACCAAGCTCCCACCATGCCCGGAGCGCGGCGGCAGCGTCCGCTCGACGTCGACGATGACCTAGATGGGGTTGGCGTCGGCCTCATGTGGCCCACTATTGATGCCGATGTCTACGGCGATGGCCGCTGCCAGGGTTTCTCGAGATTTTTCTTCTTTTGTTCCCTACGAGGAGCCAAGGCGAACCCCGTGGGGGTATGTAAGGGAATTGAAATGCTTTTGCTTCAATGTTTGTTATTCCTGGTATGAGGTTATAGCTGCGTGTTCTCGCTTTGGCATTGTCCCCCTTTTCGTTCTCGCGGTAGCTTTGCGCTCTACGCCGGCAGGTCCCAGTCCCCAGGCAGGCTTCAGCCGTCGCTGGTATGCCAGGTCGCGATGCCGTGGTCAAGGCCAGGAGGTGAGTGGCCCGAGGTCCGGTAAGAGCTCCTGAGGCGCGATGCTCAAGAGGACCCCTTTAACGTGCAAGCAGCTCCCTAAAGGCCGAAAAGAGAAGTGGCATTGCCAAAGCGAGATTACAAAAGTTAAAAATTCCAGGCAGCGGGTTCGTGCTGATTCGTATAGGTAACTTATCTTGATGAACTTGAGGTGATTCCTTCACGCGGCGCCCGACTTGCGCTTTGGCGGTGGTGCTATCAGGTAGGGCTCGCGCCGGCCTCCCCTTTTCTCGCTTATCTGAATGCTCTGCATCCTTGGGTCCCGACCCTCGAGCGAGGCTCAGCCGCCGCTGGTATGCCAGGTCACGATGCCGTTGTCAAGGCCAGGGGGTGAGGGCTGGAGAGTCAGTAGGAGCTCCTGTGGCGCGGTGCTCAGGAGCCCCCCCTTTAACGCGCAAGCGAATCGCGTAAAAAAGGGGCGGCCGGCGCGAGCCCTATCTGATTGCACCAAGGAGAGGATGTAACTTATAGTCGCGTTTGCTATCCTGCCTCTGATCTTTCCGCAGGAAGATGAGGGCACTGAGGATCTGGTGAGGTGAAGTGCATGGGGCGGGCCGCGAGCCAGAGCTCGATCCCTCAGATTTGTCAGCGTTGCAGGGACGGACCCGACCACAAGCGTCGTGCCAGCATGTGTAGCCCCCGTTGCGGGATGAGCAGGAGGCAGGTCGGCAACGCGGGAGGCCACGAAATTCAACGAGCAAGTAGGTGATAATCATAAAGTGACCGATGGCAAGAATAAGGCTAGTTCTGATAGATGCAAAGCGATACATACCACAGGGACGGACCCACGCGGCTTGGGGATGATGCAGCCCGAAGGGCACCCCCAATGGAGTGAATCAAGATGCAAAAGGATACATGTCGCAGGGACAGGCCCACGCGATCTGGGGATAATGCTGCCCGAGGGGCGCGCCAACTGAATAAACTGGAAAATGTCACCTGGTATCGTTGCTGAAGAGATGTTGGAGTAGCTGAAGATGTGTGCTCAAGAAGTCGCTCCTCACGAGTCACCTGGGTCCTGAACCTCGGGAGGCTCTGGAGGCTCAGGGGGCACGCGGAGAACCATCGCCATCTTGAGCTCGAGGGAGAGCGACAGGCAACTGCCGTTCTCCCTGACCCAGAAAAAGAAAGCAAGCGAGGCAAGAAGGGAAAACCAACTAGGCAATCGAGAAACACTAGAGCTCCAAATTCCACTAAAAGGTTGTAAACTAGCTGCAAAAAGCAAGCAAATGAACAGCCGCGTCCGGCACCTAGTCTAGTCTTCTCACCAGTGCGGAGCTAAGTGCTGCCACTAGGACGTGGGAGGGAGCCCCCAAGGCCGAAGGGCGGCACACTGGAGACTCCGGGGCGTGTACAGCCCCACTCATTATTACGTGAGAGTGTCACGAGCGGAGACCATCATAGGCGTGAGCCTTGCTTCATATCGCCAGACGAGGGTCCCGCCCTGCGCCACCCCCGACAACCGTTGGGGCATCCGGAAACCAGGACGAGACCAAGGGGCAAGGGGGACGCTGGTGGCACCCTCGGCGACCATGGGCCCTCTGCCAAGGGGAAGGTCTCGCTGGCGCCTCCCCCGGCAGAGGACCTACCTCCGTGCAGCGCCTTGCTCCGTGCGGCGCGGGGGAGGCCCTGGCTCCGGGCCCGTGAGTGTGTCACGAGCAAAGACCTTCACAGGAGTGAGCCTTGCTTCATATCGCCAGACGAGGGTCCCGCCCTGCGCCACCCCCGGCCACCGTTGGGGCATTCGAAAACCAGGACGAGACCAAGGGGCAAGGGGGACGCTGGTGGCACCCTCGGCGACCACGGGCCCTCTGCCGGGGGGGAAGGGCTCGCCAGCGCCTCCCCCGACAGAGGACCTACCTCCGTGCAGCGCCTTGCTTCGTGCTGCGTGGGGGAGGCCCTGGCTCCGGGCCCGTGAGAGTGTCACGAGCAGAGACCTTCATAGGCGTGAGCCTTGCTTCATATCGCCAGACAAGGGTGCCGCCCTGCGCCACCCCCGACCACCGTTGGGGCGTCCGGAAACCAGGACGAGACCAAGGGGCAAGGGGGACGCTGGCGGCACCCTCGGCGATGACGGGCCCTCTGTCGGGGGGCAAGGGCTCGCCGGCGCCTCCCCCGGCAGAGGACCTACCACCATGCAGCGCATTTCTCCGTGCGGCATGGGGGAGGCCCTGGCTCTGGGCCCCTCCCACGCAACCCCCAGTGCGCCGCTCCCGCTTGGAGCGGTGCCTCTGCCCTGGGGTTTCCGACCGCTGCTGTGGCCTGGTTCACCTGTGGTCCATGGTTAGCATAAGCATGCTCCCGAGATATCAGCAGTACCCTGAGGTCATTGTTGCTGAAGGGGCCGGGAAAGTCTCTGGGCAGCTCGTGGAAGACTCCGGCCTCTAGCGTCCCTTCTGTCCAGCTTGGCTCGGGGAACGAGCTGGGGCCTTCCTCCGGCGTGTACTCCAGATCCACCATGCGGGGTACGTAAGCGTCTGCAGTCGCCGCGTCGGGGCCATCGCCTGGTTTCCCCACGTCTTGGGCCTCCAGGCCCGGCGCCTTGTCCCAATGGCCGTGGGGTGAAACCCCAGCACGGCCCCGCTCTGGGCCGCCAGAGCTCACCCCTCCTGGAAGCGGTGCTGTCGTGGTAGGAAGAGCGGCGCCGCGGGCCACGTTTGTGTTGTCGAATCCTGCAGGCGCTCCAGGGAGCGTGGCAGGTACTGGGTCTCCGTCCAGTCGACGAGGAAATCAACCAGTGCCTGAGACTTGATCATGGTGATAAGCTCATAGAGGATGGTGTGGCTGGCCAGCTCAATGGCCCACATGGCTACCTGGTCGAAGGCATCCCGGTAGCCCATGATCTTGCTATCGGGGCCGTGCTGACCACGGTGATAGTATGCTCTTGAAATTACTGCTTCAGCTTCTTGGCGGTATGATACACGCTGTAGCACATCTTCTAGTAGTGCGGGTAATTCTGCTTGGATGCAGAAAGCACCTCGCTCAGGTAGTAGACCGGGCGCTCGACTGACTGGATCTTTGCCTTCTTCTGGGCGCTCGACCACCAACACCATGCTGACCGACCATGAGGTGGCAGCAATGTATAGCAACAGTGGCTCCTTGCCAGCCGGCGCGGCTAGGACAGGCGTGGTGGAGAGCATGCGTTTGACATCCTGGAACGCTTCATCCGCCTGGTTGTTCCACTCGAAGGATGATGTCTTCTTCATCAGCCGATATAGGGGCAAGGCCCTCTCGCCCAGCTGGCTGAGAAACCGGCTGAGAAAGGCTAAGTAGCCGGTGAACTTTTGGACATCACGTAGCCGCGTTGGCTTGCGCATGCGCTCAATGGCCTTGATCTTCTCCGGGTTTGCCTCAATGCCGCGCTCCAAGATGAAGAAGCCGAGTAGCTGTCTGGCCAGCACACCGAACACGCACTTCTCCGGGTTGAACTTGATCTGGTACTGACGCAGATTGGCGAAAGTTTCATTCAGGTCATCAAGGAGTGTGAGGTGCTGCTTGGTCTTCACCCCGATGTCATCGACGTAGACATGAATGTTGCGACCGAATTGCTTCAGCAAGCATTTTTGCATGCAGCGTTGGAAGGTGGCACCGGCGTTCTTCAAGCCGAGCGACGTGGTGATGTAGCAGTACGCCGCGAAGGGCGTGATGAAGGACGTCTTCAGGGCGTCATTCGGGACCAGCTTGATCTGATGATAGCCGGAGTAAGCATCCAGGAAGGGCAGGTGCTCCCAGCCGGACGTGGAATCAATCACTTGATCTATCCGCGGGAGGGCGAAAGGATCCTTGGGGCAGGCCTTGTTCAGGCTAGTGTAGTCTATGCACATGTGCCAGGTGTTGTTTTTCTTCAGGACGAGGACCAGGTTGGCCAACCACTTGGGGTGGAACACTTCCATGATGAAGCCGGCTGTGAGCAGCCGGGCGACTTCTTCACCGATGGTTCTTCTCTTCACTTCCGAAAAGCGATGTAAGGGTTGGCGAACAGGTTTGGCATCCATGCGGACATGCAATTTGTGCTTGGCGTACTTCCTCGGAACTCCTGGCATGTCCTTTGGGGACCATGCAAAGATATCCCGATTCTCACGGCGGAAGTCGACGAGCTCGCTTTCCTATTTGCTGCTGAGGCGTGTGCCCACAACAATGTACTTGCTGCAGCTGGGGCCTTCCGGGTTGAGCGGGATCTTCTTGGCCTCGCCAGCTGACTCCTTGGCCGAAGCTGGCACAGCCGGCTGCTCGCTGGCCAGCACGACAATCCGGTCAAGCTGGCGCTGCTCCTTGGCTATGACCAGTGACTCGGCTAGCTTGGCGCTGGCTTGGGTGCATTCCAGGGACTTTCTGTAGTCGCCGACAACAGTGATGAGGCCCTTGGGACCTAGCATCTTCATCTTCAAGTAGGCGTAGTGGGGAATCGTCATGAACTTCGCCAACACAGGCCGGCCTAGCAGTGTGTGGTAAGCGCTGGACAAGTCCACCACCTCGAAACAGATAGGCTCGGGCCGGAAATGGTCGCTCATGCCAAAAAGGATGTCAAGCCAGATCCGGCCGATGGGGGAGGAGGAGAGACCCGGGGCGATGTCGTGGAACACCATCCTGGTTGGCTCCAAATGCTTGGCCTTGATGTCGATCTTGGTCATGGTGTTGCGCTGAAGGATGTTGATGCTACTGCCGCCATCAATGAGGACTCCCAAGAACTTGCAGGTGCGCTTGGCATTGACTATGGTGGGGTCGAGGACGAGGGCAGAGCCACCCGGGTTGGGCATGATGGCCGGGTGTGTTGGGTTCTATGGTAGGGTGCGTCGACTGCAAATTAAAATTTTCCTACGCGCAGAACAACCAAGAACATGCTACGGGAGATGGATCACAGATCTTTAGCACTAGATGCGCAGTGCGGTGCAGCGGAAGTATAGTTGAGGCAGCGCGTCCAGAGTCGTCTCCTCCTCATCCGATCTCCCTCGAACAGCCGGAGTGGATCCCGTGTAGAAGTTTGCCGGAGCGGCACAAGTGCACCACGTCTAATGGTATCCGCAAGTGTAGGAGGAACACCGTGCGGCGGACTGCTAGGTCCGATCACACAGTCGGCGGCGAGTGGAGGTGGCTATTCGCAACATATGCAAACCCTAGTGATAGCGCTGAAGCGATCAACCGCATGAGTGTGCCGCACCCCCACTTTATATAGGCGTCCATCGCGGGCTCAACACTTGGGCCTCGCACAGACCCTAAAGCACAAAATCTGTTCGGCCTGGATCCGAGTTCGAGTAGGATCACATCTGACTCGTGGAGTCTGATCCGGCCTCACAGGTTCTTTCCCTTAACCACGCGACCCCTTAGGTTCTCATTCACTTGGTCTCGAGTCAGATCACATCCGACTCGGCTAGTCGGCAGCGGCCTCTAGCAAAGCATGCCGGCTCCAAGTGTCCGATGAAGCTGGTTAGGCGAACCTGTACAACATGTCACACTTCTATTCCCTTTGCCACACGATATATGTTGTCGGGCTCAAGGCGAGTCTATCATCCTTGTGCTAGCCCGACCTCTTTCTCGTTCCAGTGATGCGGACCACTAACCGGATTATCTCATCATCCCTGTCGCATGGCCATGCTTATCTTGGTCGGATCACACGAGGGGCCCAGAGTATATCTCTCCTGATCGGAGGGGAAAATCCCATCTTGCTCGACCATGTCTCGCAGCATGGGTCTGGACAAGCCCGAAGCCTACCTTTGTAACTACCCAGTCACGGAGTAGCATTTGGTTTACCCAAAGCGGGTCTGTCACCATCCTGAGTACATGCGCCAGCTCAGGTCTTAGGACATAGAACGTATGTTGTACTAGAGACTCACAGATGACACATCGTTGTGTCTCATAGTTGGGTCTGTTCGACTCAGACCTTATGTCAACTCGGATCCGACTATGTCGAATCCGACCAGAACCTTCCGAGTCCATATTATCTGGTTAGCATCCAATGCTCCATGGCTAGTGAGACCAAGCCATTGACCGTGTCATATGCTAGTCTAGTCGGCTACGCATCCACACAGCCCTTTCGACTAGGGACCCTTTAGGACAGTCATCATACAATGCATAGTCCAACAAACAAGTCACGTACTTGTTGATACACATCATTGATAATGTCCAAGGACTATCTTTATTCATAAACACATAGGAAATATCATCATACATGATTGCCTCTAGGGAATATCTCCAATAGTCTCCCACTTGCACTAGAGTCAATCAAATAGACATCGTATGCCCATAGCTCTAATGTGCCCCTCATGCTTGGGTTGTGGAAGCGGCTTAGTCATGGATCCGCAACATTTCCATCCGTGTGAATTTGGCATAACTCTACATCACCATTCTTTACAATCTTTCGTATCAGGTGATATTTCCGATCTATGTGTCTATTCTTGTGGTGATTCCTCGGCTTCTTAGCTTGTGCAATGGCAACAGAATTATCAAAATAAAGGTCCAACAGTTTTACCGAGGCTGCGAAAATACCAAGATCATCCAGAAAGTTCCGGATCCAAACACCTTTCTTTGCAGCTTCACAAGCCGCAATGTATTCAGCTTCTGTGGTAGAATCGGCCACCGTATCTTGCTTGGAACTCGTCTAGCTCACCGCTCCTCCATTCATGACATACACGAATCCAGACTGCGATCGACAATCATCTCTGTCGGTTTGGAAACTAGCGTCAGCGTAACCCCTTACGACGAGCTCTTCCTCACCTCCATAAACTAGGAACATCTCTTTAGTCCTTTTCAGGTACTTCAAAATAGTCTTTACCGCTGCCCAGTGACTCTCACCTCGGTTGCCCTGGTATCTACTTGTTAGGCTTATTGCAAAAGCAATATCAGGCCGTGCACATATCATGGCATACAAGATGGATCTGATTGCTGAGGCATACGGAATCTGACTCATCCTGCTTTGCTCATCAGATGTCGAAGGACTCTGAGTCTCGCTTAGCCTTATACCATGTGAGATAGGCAAGAACCCTTTCTTGGCCTCACTCATGTTGAACCGCTTCAACACTTTATCTATGTACGTGCTCTGGCTTAAGCCGAGCAGTCTCCTCAATCTATCTCTATAGATCTTAATGCCCAATATGTAAACTGCTTCACTGAGGTCCTTCATTGAAAACTTGCCATTCAATGACTTTTGACCGAGTTCAGCATCGAAACATCATTTCCGATCAGTAGTATGTCATCCACATACAAGATCAAAAACACTATCGAGCTCCCACTTAACTGCTTGTATAAACAAGCGTCCTGTTCATTTTTGATGAAACCAAGACTAGTGTCGACCTCATCAAAACGAATGTTCCAACTCCAAGATGCTTGCTTCAACCCATAAATGGATCTCTTGAGCTTGCATACCTTACTAGCACTAGTCGGATCGACAAAACCCTCGGGCTGTATCATATACACGTCCTCGGTTAAATTTCCATGAAGGAAAGCCGTTTTGACATCCATCTGCCATACCTCGTAATAGAAATATGCGGCTATAGCTAGTATGATCCTCACCGATTTCAGCATCGCTACCGGCGAGTAAGTCTCGTCGTAGTCAATTCCTTGAACTTGTCCATAACCTTTAGCGACAAGCCGAGCTTTGTGGATTTGAACATTTCCATCCACATTGGTTTTCTTCTTAAAGACCCACTTGCAACCAATGGCTGTTACGCCAAGTAGTGAATCAACCAAGTCCCAGACTTGATTCTCATCCATGGACTTTAACTCGGATCTCATGGCCTACAACCATGCCTCGGAATCTGGGCTCACCATCGCTTCTGCATAAGTGGTTGGCTCGTGGCTTTCTAGCAACAATACATCACGCACTCTACGCAATCTTTCCGACCTACGTGGTTCAGGTGCCGCTTCCACCACGTGTTCCATGACTGACTCCAGTATGATCTCATCACCAGCCGAGCCGTCCCCAAGTGGTCCTCAAATTTCTTCGAGTCGGACCATCCTCCCACTGGCCTCCCGACTGAGAAATTCTTTCTCAAGGAAAACCCTGTTCCGAGCAACAAACACTTTGTTATCTACCCGGTTGTAGAAGCTATATCCCAAGGTTTCCCTTGGATATCCCACGAATATGCATTTATCCGACTTGGGTGTAAACTTGTCTGACATAAGTCGCTTGACAAATGCTTCACAACCCCAAATCTTTAGAAAAGACAAACTAGGACTCTTCCCGGTCCACATCTCATGCGGTGTCTTGTCTACGGATTTTGACGGTACCCTGTTAAGTGTGCAAGCTGCTGTTTCTAGAGCATATCCCCAGAATGACAAGGGTAAATCCGATTTGCTCATCATGGATCGAACCATGTCTAACAAGGTATGATTCCTCTGTTCCGACACGCCATTTCTCTATGGCGTACCCGGAGGTGTGAGCTCAGGTATTATACCGCGGTTTTTCTGATGATCATCAAACTCCTGGCTCATGTACTCACCTCCACGATCAGATCGTAGAAGCTTTATAGTCTTGCTGAGCTGATTCTCAACCTCGTTTTGAAATTCTTTGAACTTTTCGAAAGTTTCTGACTTGTGCCTCATCAAATAGATATATCCATATCTACTCAAGTTGTCGGTAAAAGTCACGAAGTACTGATAGCCACCTCTAGCAGTTGTGCTCATTGGACCAAACACATCGCTGTGTATAAGCTCCAACAGCTCGGACGCCCTCTCGCAACTCTTTGCAAAAAGAGACTTAGTCATCTTGCCGAGCAAGCATGTCTCGAACGACCCGAAGTCGGACGAATTTAGGAGCCCATCATCATGGAGCTTCTTCATGCATTTTAGACTAATGTGTCCAAGCCGATAATGCCAGAAGTATGTCGGATTTATCTCATTAGGCTTATGACTCTTGACATTCATGTTATAGACTTGTTCCGTTTCTAGATTCAATATAAAAAGCCCATCAACAATGGGTGCATAGCCGTGGAACATACCATTCAAATAAAACGAACAACCATTGTCCTTTAAATTGAATTAATAACCCTGACTCATCAAGCATGAGGCAGAAATAATGTTCTGACTAAGTGCAGGAATGTAATAACAATTATTCAATTCCAAAACAAATCTAGAAGGAAGCTGGAGCTGCATCGTGCCAACCTCCAACGCAGCAACTCTTGCTTCGTTGCCGACCGTTATGTCAATCTCCCCTTGTACCACACGCCTAGTTCTTACCAGCCCCAGCATTGAGTTGAGAATATGAACAACCGATCCGGTATCAAATACCCAAGATTTACTAGGTATGTCAGCAAGGTAAATGTCTATAACATATGCAACAAGTGTACCTTTGCCTGAAGAAGCATTTCCGGCCTTCTTGCCATGCTCTGCAAGCCACTTGCTACAATTCTTCTTCCAGTGACCGGTCTCCTTGCAATGATAGCAAATGGTCTTTGAGTCCGGTCCAGACTTGGGCGCAGCGGCGGAGGTTATCGTCTCCGTGCCCTTTGCCTTAGCATTTTTCTTGGACCAACTCTTCTTTAACTTAGCCGATTTCTGCACCATCAACACTTGATGTGTGCCTTTCTTAATATCCTGTTCTACCACTTTGAGCATCCCATGCAATTCAGTGAGCTTCTTATCCATGCCATGCATATGATAGTCGAGATGAACGTCCCATAGTTGGGCGGAGGAGAACCCAGAACTGCATCGGTAGCCAGCTCATCCAAGAGCGGGAAGCCCAACCGATCCAAAGCGTGCACATATCCGATCATCTTGATCATATGTGGGCTCAGTGGATCACCCTCCTTTAGCTTGCAATCCTTCAAGGACCGCCAGACGTTGAACCTTTTGGTCCTAGCCTGTGTCTGAAACATGCTCTTGAGACTCTCGATCATATCGTAAGCCTCAACATTTTCGAAATGCTGTTGCAAATCGGGCTCCATACAAGCCAGCATCAGACAGCTGATCTCTGTTGATTCATCAATGAGTTTTTGGTAGGCATTCTTGGTTGTGGCATTAGCATTATCGGCAGGTTCCTCTGGAAGTGGATCCTCTAGAACATGTTCCTTTTTATCATGCTTGAGAACAATTCTCAAATTTCTATACCAGGTGGTAATGTTTGTTCCATTCAGTTTATCCTTTTCCAGAATTGATTTCAATGCAAAGTTGGGTTGAGCAGGTGGTGACATTGATCTACAATAGAAAAATATGCAATCACTAAGCAATGTGTTTATGTAGAGTAATTCAAGCCTTAAACAAAAATACTCCCACTGAAGTCGGCATCCCTCTACAAACTCTCAGTGATTCAGGATCCGACTAGCGCATGCGACTAGTGAGCTTTAGCATCACTGCTAGCCAACATACCTATCTGGTAAGCAACTCCTTGCTAATCATATCTTTATACACTCCTGTCGGTCAGGAAGGTATCTCATACCTCGGCTCCCAACCTTCTCTGCCACAAAGCCCAAAACCATTTTGATAGCCTTGTCAAGATAACCTGATTCAGTGCATGTCCGTGTCCAACACGAACCCTTCAGTTCAAGGACACCTAGCAGCACCCCAATTTTATGAGCCCACTACTAGATGTACTTGACATGCAAAGGTGCAACATCGAGGATGCCAAGTCACTTGATATTAATGAGGGATCTTTCTACCATTTGAACATGCATAGAAATAAAGAAGTATAACAATCACAAATAAATATATATTGTGAAATAGTATGGCTCCTTCATGGATGTTCTTCTAGGTCGGCTCAGACTCCGATGACCATCTAGGAACTCCATCTTGTTAGTCAGGCCGGGACGCCAAGCCACCAACCTGATCTCTATTATCCAACTACTACAACTAGTAATGAATTTTACATAGAGTCACAAGTCGACACGCAGGTCGTTATACATTATAATGACAAAACTTTGGCTCCTGCCAGATCCTGAATCACTGAGTTATGCATAGAATCACATTCTACTGGTTTGAGTGACTGTGTACGAAATACAAGGCGCTACGCACACGGCGGTCCCGTGAATCCGATTTGGATTTATGTTGCACTGTTAACCCCGATGGTGGATACCGACCGGTAGGGGTAGATTGTGTCACAACCTCATCGATCCCGATCATCAGAAAACATAGCCACATCATTCCCCGTGTGTAGTTGATCTCATCAACCATGCACACAGCCGATTTTATTAACGACAACAGATCTTATCTGCTGCCTCCACATATCTAATATGCATTCGATTTGGATCCAAATGCTATAGCAGAGGCTCTGATACCACTGTTGGGTTCTACGGTAGGGTGCATCGACTGCAAATTAAAATTTTCCTACACGCAGAACAACCAAGAACATGCTACGAGAGATGGATCACAGATCTTTACCACTATATGCACAGTGCCGTGCAGCGGAAGTAGAGTTGAGGCAGCGCGTCCAGAGTCCTCTCCTCCTCGTCCGATCTCCCTCGAACAGCCGGAGTGGATCTCGTGTAGAAGTTCGCCGAAGCGATGCAAGTGCACCACCTCTAACGGTATCCGCACGTGCCGGAGGAACACCATGCGGTGGAGTGCTAGGTCCGATCACACAGTCGGCGGTGAGTGGAGGTGGCTATTCCCAACACATGCAAACCCTAGTGATAGCGCCGAAGCGATCAACCGCATGAGTGTGCCGCACCCCCACTTTATATAGGCATCCAACGCGGCCACAACACTTGGGCCTCGCATGGACCCTAAAGCCCAAAATCTGTTCGGCCTGGATCCGTGTCCGAGTAGGATCACATCTCACTCGTGGAGTCCGATCCGGCCTCACAGGTTCCATCCCTTGGGCGCGCGACCCCTTAGGTTCTCATTCACTTGGTCGTGAGTCAGATCACATCCAACTCGGCTAGTCGGCAGCGGCCTCTAGCAAAGCATGCCGACTCCAAGTGTCCGATGAAGCTGGTTAGGCGAACCTGTACAACATGTCATACTTCTGTTCCCTTTGCCACACGTTATATGTTGTTGGGCTAAAGGCGAGTCTGTCATCCTTGTGCTAGCTCGACCTCTTTCTCGTTCCAGTGATGTCGACCACTAACCGGATTATCTCATAATCACTGTCGCATGGCCATGCTTATCTTGGTCGGATCACACGAGGGGCCCAGAGTATATCTCTCCTGATCGGAGGGGCAAATCCCATATTGCTCGACCATGTCTCGCAGCATTGGTCTGGACAAGCCCGAAGCCTATCTTTCTAACTACCCAGCCACGGAGTAGCGTTTGGTTGGCCCTAAGCAGGTCTGTCACTATCCCGAGTACATGCGCCAGCTCAGGTCTTAGGACATAGAACGTATGTTGTACTAGAGACTCACATATGACATATCGCTGTGTCTCATAGTTGGGTCTGTCCGACTCGGACCTTATCTCAACTTGGATCCGACTATGTCAAATCCGACCAGACCCTTTCGAGTCCATATTATCCACTTAGCATAAATGCTCCTTTGCTACCGAGACCAAGCCATTGACCGTGTCATATGCTAGTCTAGTCGGCTGCGTGTCCACACAGCCCTTTCGACTAGGGACCCTTTAGGACAGTCATCATACAATGCATAGTCCCACAAACAAGTCATGTACTTGTTGATATACATCATTGATAATGTCCAAGGACTATCTTTATTCATAAACAAATAGGAAATATCATCATACATGATTACCTCTAGGGCATATCTCCAACAGGGTGGTCCTCCCAGGTCCAGCTGACCGGTCATTCCGACTAGTGCATGTATTCTGGCATGGCCGGGGTGACGGTGTTCACCTCCTGCCGGAGAAGGCGCTCGCTACGCTTGTCGTCACCAAAGCTGGTGAAGACGAAGTAGCTCACGTTCTGGTTGGGGAAGACTTCATTGCGCATGGCGCCGGCCACCGGGGGTGGAGGCGGCTGCCCCACACCCGGAACCGGAGCTGGAGACGGCAGGATATCACCCCTCATGATGCGCTTGGTGATGGCGCACCGCCAAAGCGTGTGCGTGGATGGCCTTGCGCCGCTGTGGTGCTTGCAGGGGGCATCAAGCATCTCCTCGAAGCTCATGGCGGGCTGCCACGCGGTCTTGCTAGTTCGTGGGCTCTTGCCGGCCGGCTCGGCCGCGGGCACCAAGTCGGCTGCAGCGACGAGGCTGTTGTCCTAGCGGCGAGCCAACTGCTCGGCCTTGCGCTTGTTATTCTACTGATTATTCTGCTGGCGGCTGCTCTTGCCAGCCGGCTTGGAGGGCGGTGCCGGCAACACCTTGGCGGCCTCATCCAACACGACTTGGATCTTCATGGTGGAGTCAGTGTTGGCATACTTGTCCGCCGTGACCATGAGCGCGGCCATGGTGGTCGGCTCGGAGCGTAGGAGCTTGTGCTTGAGGAGGGTGCCATCCCCGCAGCCGCTCACAAAAGTACTGGATAGCTGGGACCTCATGGACCCCCTCGCAGCTATTCCAGAGCTCGGTCTAGCATGCGAGGTACTCACGGCTGGTCTCGCTCGGCCCCTGCACGCATATAGCAAGCTGACTGGGATGGCCGGGTCGCTTGTAGGTGTCGGTGAAGTTGCTCATGAAGGCTTGCTCGAAGTCAACCCATGACTTGACACTACCGGCAGGCTGTTTAGCGACGTCCGGGCTGAGCCCTAGAGCATGAGCATTGAATAGCACACGGCCAGGCGCCGATTGCCACCCGTGATGCCGATGGCGGTGGTGTAGTCGATGAGCTAGTCCTCCGGCTTGACGGTCCTGTTGTACTTGGGGGTGTTGCGGGGAAGCGTGAACCCTTTGTGGAAGGCTCGTTACACATGCGTGGGCGGAAGCAAGCCGGACCGACCACGTTGTCCTCCAATTCGAGGGAGAGGGCCAGTTGCTCGATGCAGTGGTGGGCGTCAGTGTCGTCCATGGCATGAGGGCCCAGCCGGCTTGCGACCGGGCCACGGACAGCCGGGTCGGCTGAAGCCAGATGACCATGCCGGCTGGATGGCGGGGGAGGGTCTTGCCGGTGATGGGCTTCAGGAGCCGGCTCGTTGCCCAAGTCGTCACCAGCCATTAGGGCACGGCCGCACCGGGTCTGGGTCCTGCCGGAATGAGCCTCGCTGGGGGGTGGGGAAGTGCCGTGTTCAGCTACTCGGGGTCCTTGGTGTGGTGTGAGACGGACGCCGCGGGACGGTCGAGGCTGTCCTACTGTGTGTTCACAACACCGAGCAGCTCGCGCATGCGCTTCAAGCGCTCCTGCAGCTCCTCGCCCTGCAGCTGCTCCACGCCCATAGCGGCCGCCTGAGCCGCACGCATGTTCTTGACGGGGATGTCGTAGACGGACGGGATCGCGCCCAGCGTGCGGCTGATGGCGGTGCCACGGGTCCACAACTCGGCGACCCGGCTGGGCTCAGCCGCGGCGGGGGTGAAGTCGAACGTGGTGTCGCACTCCCGCTAGATTGACTCCAGCTGGCGCTGCATAGCAGCAAGCGTCGTGGCCTCATCCAGCAGGCGCTTGCGCTCCTTGTCCAACCGAGCTCTGGCCTAGGTGGCGTCGGTGTCGGTGGTGATGGTTATGGGGATGCTGAGGTTCTGGAGTGTGGCGCCCAACGGGTCGGCCGTGCTGGTGCGCTCCGCTGCAGCCCTGGCGGCAGTGGCCTTCTTCACGGCGCTGGACGAAGTGGAGCCGGAGTCGGTGACGAGCACCTCCATGGGGGATGGGTGAGTCGGTGATGTCGAGCACCTCGTTGGGGTACTAATCAGGGGCGCCCAGCGCACCGAAGGGGACGTGGGACGATGCAACGAAGCTGGCCGGCCGCGTGCCTGGCGCAAGGACCAGGTTGTGCACGCTGAGCTCGCCGCAGTCGGTGAAGGGCCCCGTCTGGAACATGTCTCCGGCCGGCACCTCGAGCTGCCCCACGGTGGGCGCCAACTGTCGTGGTTAGCTCACGGCAGATGCCATGGGATGGCTAAAGAGAGGGATAGGCAAGAGGCAACCGGTGGGCTCCAGAGGCAAGGTTGGCACGAGCAAGCATGAGACACAAGACGTACCCAGGTTCGGGGCTCTCCGGGGAGATAACACCCCTAGTCCTGCCGAGCATGGTTTATATGAAGATGGTACAGGCTTGCTCCTAGAGCTGTTTTGGGGAGGAAGGAAGGCAGGCTAGTGCATAGGCTGCTCCTTCTCCAAGTGGGTGGATGTGAGTGTGTGTGGTTGGAGAGTTAAACCGTGATCTCCCCGGGCATGGAGGCCTCCTGGGAGTTCTTATAGGCTGACCCCCCAGGGTTATAATGGTAAAGATACATGGGCGTGGGGCCCTGGTGTCAGCGTCGAGGAGCCGACAGTGGGGGCTGCCGAGGCGCCGGGCCTGCCGGGTCCGCCGAATGCGGGTCTTGCCGGGTCCATCGGGTGTAGGCCGTACCGGAGCCCCCAGGCACGGGTACGGCTAGCTGCTGGGTACTATTGGCATGCCTTGCCAGACGTCATGGGATGCCTGCGCCGCCCTGCTATAGGGTTGCGCCTCCGAGACGCCACCCGCCCCAAGCGGTGGCTTGGTCGCCACAACTGCCGTGCCCGCTGGGGCCCGCGCATAGGGGGGGTGCACTATAGCCATGCATACTTGTTGATGGAGGTTGGCTTCTTGGGACCAGCCGGCATGCGCCAGCCGGCTGTCCGGGTTGCGGCACCTGGCCGGGTTGTGCTGGGAAGCCGGCCAAGCGTGCCGGATTGAGGGGCATTCCTGGCCCCGATGTTTTTGAAAAGGATCCGGGTTCCGTTGCCTGCCCGGGATCCATCCCCCCGACTCCCACACCATCCTTCTCCTTCCCCATCCCACATCCCCCGACCGACGGCGCGACAACTTCCGCCCAAATCACTGCCCCGTCGTCGAATTAAGTTCCACCCACAGCCATTTGCATGCACTATAGTGTGGAGCACAGTAGCGTCTGGCAGCGGAGAAGCAAAACGCGGCCGCATGCGCGGATGAGGTCGTGATGGCTGCCATGTGTGCTGACCACCAGATCTTGGAGGAGCACCTCGTCTTCGAGGCCACCGTCGACATCGCCACGTGGTTGTCTATTTTAAAATACAGTTCGTGCTATTTTCTCGAGGCCACCGCTAGTGCCTTCTATTGATTTGTCCTCTGTAATGTTAATATGCAATCTGATATTCAGAAATGTAATGTTCAGTTAACAATTTGGTCTAGCAATTGCTACATTTTGTAGTAGTTCTCAATCACTCTTGTTTTCGTTAACTATCTTATCTTCTAGTATATGTTCTATTCTGCAATGTCGTGCTCAGTTAACTGTTTTGGTTCATTTGTTCTGCTCTCCAATTATCTGTTTTGTTCAATTCTGCAATTTGATTTTCATTTGTTGTGGGTACAATTTTGTATTGTTACGCATGTGAAAAATAAATCAAATTTGCTTGTACTCAATACACGAGAAGCATATATAATTGCTCTATTTCTGGGTCGTTTAGCATGCTTGATTAGGCTAACTGGCTTTTCCATGCGTCTCGAGTTAATCTATTGGATCTGCAATTTGTTTATTTTTCATTAACATATTCTACTGATAGTATGGCAACTCTCAGTTAACCTGATTAAAATATTCCTTATATGTGTTGCAGGGAAACAACAGGAGGCACTGCAGTTTACCATCGAGGTTTGTTCATGCATGGTCCTTTCGCTAATAGCACATTATTGTGCAGTTGCAGGAATCATTCTAATATTTAGGTTTCTTACAATTTGGTCTTGCACATGTACATCCTGCTGTCAGAGGCTTATACCCACTGTTCTACCAATTTTGCATATGGGGAAATGAGATGTCCATGAATATCAGTCAAGTCAAGAAATTCAGAAAGATTGTTAGGATAAAGAAACTTGCAACGAATAACAGCAAGATCATTTTTTGCATAATGAAGAAGAGATCAGTCAACTATAGGATGGTACTAACTCTTTTACATTGTTTTTTCTCCTTGTCCCATTTCAAAATTTATAACAGCAATTTATGCGTATCTTTGTTTTCAGTAGGAGCGACGATCTTGTCAATGGCGGAGACATCTGTATTCGGTAGCAGCCTCTTGAAGGCTTTGGAGACGTCGAGCCCTGGGTTGCTACAGACCAGACTAACCAGCATGGTGTGAAGCCCATCATGGGCGAATTGTCGGGACTCGTTGGCAAAGGCTACGTTCCTGTCATCATGGTATGTCTTCAGCGCATCAATCAAGCCATCGAAGAACCTGGACAGTCTGGCACTGGCAACCTTGTGTTCCGAAGTAGGGAAAGTCCAACTCTTCACGTCCATAACTACAAGCTGGGAAGAGAGGCGCTCGGCCATATCGACCAACTCCTCTGTCCAGAGGGAGTACATCTTCTGTAGCTTGTCCAGCGAGCCCTCAACATCTTTCCGGAGAGTTTCTACAACAGCAAGTTTCTCTGCCAAGGCCTTCTCCCGCGTCTTGGAGGATTCAAGGTTATGCTCCAGTCCGGCAAGCTTAGATTTCAAATCTTGGATCACACCATCAGCGGTGGCCAATACTTGACCCTTAGACGAGAGCTGCGTCTGCAGCTCCCCTAGAGCGTGAGTTGCTTTCTATGCCTCGGCTTTGAGGGCCTCGATATCCTTGCCGCTGGTGGCGAGCTCTTCCTTCAATTTACTGGTCTGGTTCTCCATTTCTGTTTTGGCAGTTGACGGTGTCCTCGACTAGGGGATACTCACCACGTCGTCTCCCGACTAGGTGATCGGGTCGAGGACCCCCATGGCGATTCTATCAAGGGCCACTTCGGGCAGCCCGTGCCGCATACAACAAAGATTCCACAGGACGCGCATAAGACGAGGACTCCTCTAAACCCTAGGCCTCCGGTGTATTATATAAACCAAGGCCAATCTAGTCAATAGATCATCTGATATTCATTAGAAAAATCTCGTGGTAGATACATATACTCTGTACTATCGCCCATATGAATACAATCAAAAGCAGGACGTAGGGTATTATCTCTTCAAGAGAGCCCGAACCTGGGTAAAATTCTGTGTCCATGTTACCATCTCTCCAAGACGCCTAGCTTAGGACCCCTACTAATAGATATGCCGGATTTGACACCGACATTGGTGCATTCATTGAGAGCCTGCTGTGTTTTCATGGCGGATCGATGAGATCGAAATCAATGATCAGGTGCTATTTTTCAACTAGAACAGTTATGTATAAAGTTGTTTATTTGTGAAGAATTTCCGCTGTCGTCTCCCTTGTCTTGCACGCAGATTAATTTTTGCCCAGGGAAAAACTATGGCAGCAATGGAATGATTGTAGTGTGGTTCGCAGGATTTGATTTAACACCATGAGGCTAGCTCCTCTGATAATTAAAATCACAAAAAGGCAAGGATGGACCACGGGTAGCAGTCGAGCTGCGGCCACGGCAGGGGCATCGCTCGAAGCGGACGTCCATGGGAGCAGATCACTAGGACACCCACGTGCAAACGGATTCCATGGTTGTCAAAACCGATATGGACTAGCAAAACTGCCAAAGCTAAGTATTAAATTGGTTTCTGTCTTCTATGTTAGTACAATTTTCCTTCCTGTCTAAAACTTTGGTACTAGTTGTAGCACTATATTTATTAATTGGTCTGCTCAAGTGCTACGTGAAGCTCTCGGCTCTCTCAACCACTTCATTGATAATTCGGACGGAGTCCCAACCTGCGTCGATGTCTGCACGCCATCGCTCTGTCGTGCCATCAAATCAACCTCCGTTCAGGCCACATCCCTTTAATAAGTTGTTTTGCATAAATTAATTATTCCAAGAATATTTTCTAATATATATGTATTATTTGTTATTATTTTGGGACTGCACTATTTTACGTGTGCAGGTAATCGACTTCGACTGTGTCACGCGGCCACCTTGGCACGCCGACGTTGTCATCCTGCCTCTGTTGATTGAATTGTGCAGTCAGATCGGACCGAGAAAACTTTAGCAGCGGCGGCGGCAGGTGATCCAGCCGAAGAAACCACACGCAGCGGAGAGACCGTGCATAGCAGTGCATCGATCAGAGCTCGGCTCGATGGCAGCACACCAGAGGGAGATTTGTTTCTTTTCCTTTTTTAATTTAATACCTACCTAGTCGACCGCTGATTCTCCACTAATTTTTTTGATAACTACGTAGAACAAAAGTGCTACTAACCAAATTGGGATAGTTTTACAGCACGGTACCCAAAATCTAGTAGCTCAACTAGTATCTAGTACTATTGCTTTCACATATTGGTGGATCCCATAAAAGATCAAAGCAATTTGATTCTTTTTACCAGTTCAGATCAGTTTGTCCGTTTGCTTCGGTCTCCTACGGTCGTCGGCGGCGGCGAACAAGTTTTATTTTTCCAAATTATTTGTTTAAGCACGTAAATTTTCTATACACAGAATATTTTCTGCTGGCTTGTACTTCATTATTTTTACAGATATATTCTACCGACGCTGGTACATTATGTCTGCATTGATATGGCCAGCTTCTCATCGGTCAAACTCCTTGTCCGCTGCCTAGCAGATATTAAAAATCAATTGTGACTGTGTTCGTCACCTCGGCCAGCCGACCTACGCATTGGAACCTCGTCAACCTGACCTCGGTGCCCAGGCTTTTTTGCTTTAATTATTTACTTCACTTAAATTAATTATGTAGAAGAGTTCTTTTTTAATTATATTATTATTAGTATTATTATTACTATTATTATTATTGGCTTGCACTATTTTATGTGTGCAGGTAATCGGCTTTGACTGTGTCACGTGGTTGCCTCGGCGTGATGTGGGGGCTCCGTCATAACCCGCCGACCTGCCCCGTCACCTCGGCTAGATTGGGGGCTTCACCTCGCCACAACGGCCGTGCCGTGTCGCCGTTTTGGAGTGCCAAGCTCTTTGCTCAGGCACCTCGGGACAGACTTGGGGGCTGGGACATCATCCCGCCGTAAGCTCGGCCATGTCAACAACACCGAGCACATTAACCAGCTAAGTCGCTCTCATCCTCAACTTTTTTTTTAGTTTTTAATTTATGTGCAGTTCAACCATGCATTATATTTGTGTTAAACAAAAAAAGTAGTTTGTTAAAAACCTAGTTTGCTAAAACTGTTGTTTATTAAAAAACACTTATTTTACCCAAGTTAACTGGGGCTCTTAAATTTATATGAGTCGTTTTGCAATAAATGTTTTCTTCTAAGTCATTGCAAAGTATTTTTCTACCGCTCCTTTCTCGACTCGAGTGTGTGGTCAATAGCTGGATAGCCTGGTTTCTCTCTAAAACTGCCTGAGTTTAGTTTGCTAAACTGGCCTGAGAAGCACTCCACCTTCGGGATAGGAGGTTGAAGCCGAAGGCTAACCCGCTTGAAGTCTAGAGTTCGGACGTGTCATGCACGACTGAAGCAAAGTTTATTTTAAGACCAATTTTCAGATTGGCACCAAAAAACTTGATTTAGTTCAGACTTCCAGTTTTTACATAAGTTTTTTCTTTTAGGAGGCGTGACATCCTTATGACCGAGGTGCCCAGCGTAATAATTCAGATCGGGAAATCCTTTCCGACCCGCAGCTCGGCATCTTTCCTGCCGCCCTCCACCTCGGCGTTGTCAAAACACACACCATATCTGGACTAGTTCCCAAGTAGTGCAATGTTGGACGCCTTTAAAGCATTGACAATATTATCAAGGGGCTGCGACTAGAGCCGAATCCATCAAAGGCTGAGGTACTCCATGGAGTGCTTGGCAAAATGTTATCGGATATTGCTTTATATGCATCGGTTTCGAATTGTGTCTTTGGTCAATAGTTGGGTTGCCCGGCTCCCATGCTTACCCTTATGTTCCCGATTGTTCGGCTCAGTGTAAAGGGAGAATCACTGCAATTGTGCTTCCGGTTCAACTAGTCAAGTGCCTCAGTGGAGAAAGCCGAAAACTGATTGTCAGAATAAGCATAAACTGGTCAGCGATCCGATGACTGTGTTAAACTACAGATCGATGGAGGTCACCTCATGTTAAATGATAGGCCTCTCATAACATTGGCCGAAGTATTAACGACTTGACCTCGGCTAACGCCGAACACTAACCGGGGGCTAGTAACTGGCCTCCCAACTTTAAGCTCCTATGACCTAGTGAAAGTTATAAAGCCCGCATATCTGATTGCCTCCGTTTCCGCTAACACAACCGCCTCTGGGCACCGAGACATCGACTAACGGTTGTTTTGTTATTGAGGAAACACCCTGCGTAGCATCTACTAAGGGGTGGAAGCCGATGATAGGCCACTACCAAATGATAAAACGGTCGTAACGAAGTCAAAATAAACATATCCTCAGCATTTGTATTCAATATATGAGTGCTGCCTTCCGTAATCATCGTTATAAAGCCATAAATATGCATCAATTTGACTTAAGATTTTGGCCAAGCTGGGTTGCCTGGCTCCTGTGCTTACCCCCTATGTTCCCGATAGTTCGGCAAGGGGTAAAGGGAGCACCTCTGTGATTGTTACTTCTGGGTCATCCGTGTTAGTACCTCAGTCTGGGTGAAGCCGAAAGCTAGCCATCTTAAGAAAATGATTGGTCGGCAATGACGGAAGTGAAAATTTATGTTCACTAAAAACCACAGAGTTCGGGAACTTTCCCCAAACTAAATCCTCAATATTTTCCTCCCACATTGATCGGAGGTGAGGTTCCATGATCATTATCAGCATGACAACCCAAAGAAAGGAACTGATAGCGGGACTATTTTCTTTGGAAGATGTTTCTTAAGTTAAATAGTAATATAACATATCTCTCTACGTACCTTTGTTTATAAAACCGTATGGTCGGATTGCCTTGTTTTCCATAAATCTTTTCCGTTATAACGGCTCTGTAAAGTATTTTGGTACATAGAACCATTACACATACTGGACAAAGCTCATTTACTTCAAGTCGTCTATTAAAAATTCGAGGGCACAGTCTTGTTGAGACAGCCGAGCAGCCGGAATTTAATATTCTGTCAAACGGATATCGATCCTTAATTTGGCCACCCGTGCCCACATTAAGGCTCGGGGGCTACTGGACTTCGCGCTTATCATCTACAAATATTAAAGGGGCACATCGATCCCCTGATCTGGTGTTGCCACCCGACCAGTGGCTCGGGGGCAACTGCATTGCCTATTCAATGCAGAAAATTCAAAGTGCTCAGTGTTTGACTTGACCAAGCTATGGGCAAACACGTCTTCGAAAAAACAATAGGTGCCATCTGGGGCTTATCCAGCATCAAGCTAATATATTAAGGTGATTTCTCAAAACCCTCTCTCAAGGGTCCATCCGCCGATCACTATCTCCTCTAATATATTACACTATGTTTCTGTTCCCTTAATTCTGGGGCTTATCTGGCATAAATCTTTTCCCTTATAACGGCTCTATAAAGTAGGAAAACACTCCTCGGCTACTGGTCGAGGAGGTTGAAGCCGATGGTCAGTCAACAAAGTTTGTACAATGCGGATCTGAGCATTAATGATGTAAAGTATTTTGGTACATAGAACAATTACACATACTGGACAAAGCTCATTTACTTCAAGTCATCAATTTAAAATTCGAGGGCACAGTCTTGTTGAGACAGCCGAGCAGCCAGAATTTAATTTTCTGTCAAATGGATATCAATCCTTAATTCGGCCACCCGTGCACACATTAAGGCTCGGGGGCTACTAGACTTCGCGCTTATCACCTACAAATATTAAAGGGGCACATCGATCCCCTGATCTGGTGTTGCAACCCGACCAGTGGCTCGGTGGCTACTGCATTGCCTATTCAATGCGGAAAATTCAAAGTGCTCAGTGTTCAACTTGATCGAGCTATGGGCAAACGCGTCTTCAGACAAACAATAGGTGCCATCTGGGCTTTTCCGGCATCAAGCTAATATATTAAGGTGATTTCTCAAAACCCTCTCTCAAGGGTCCATCCACCGATCACTATCTCTAATATATTACACTGCGTTTCTGTTCCTACGTATGCTGCTGAGCTAGGAGTTGATCCTCAGGCCGATTTCTCGAATCGACCTTAGTCTCAGGGGCTACTGGGATTAGCGGTTTCATGTTTTCCTTCAGGTGCATCTCGGATTTTAGGCCGACACACACCTTGAGGGCTACGGGCTATACATCTCGCCAGCAGATAAATTGCACCAATTGAAAATGTATCTACAAAAAATCAGCCCAAGACCGAGGTGGTGGATACAGTCCGGCATTGGAGCTCAGATACAGTCCAGCGTTGGATCATGGATACAGTACGGGATTGGAGCATGGATACAGTCCGGCGTTGGACCTCGGCTGCAAAAAGATACCTCAGATGCAGTCCGGTGTTGGAGCTCGGACACGAGAGGACACCGCCACACGGGAAACACTTCAAACCCGAGGTGTGGCATAAAAATAACAAGGCAATGATAAAGGCCGATAACTTAAAGGTCTCCTCTGATGCCCGACATGTGAACTATTCAGATTTAGCTAGGCCATCCTCAAGATCAAAGATGGAAGATTTGTTGAACCAGTTTTCAAGAACGATGGCCGAAAACGTAGAACAGTTCAGAAAGACCGAGGAGCGTCCTCTACTTGAAGACCGGTTCAGGGGGCTACTGACGGTGTCCTGGACTAGGGGATACTCACCACATCATCTCCCGACCAGGTGATCGGGCCGAAGACCCCCATGGCGGTTCTATCATGGGCCACTTTGGGCAGCCCGTGCCGCATACAAGGAAGACTCCACAAGACTTGGCTCACAAGATGAGAACTCCTCTGAACCCTAGGTCTCCAGTGTATTATATAAACCGAGGCCAAGCTAGTCAATAGATCATCTGATATTCATTAGAACAATCTCGTGGTAGATACATGTACTCTGTACTATCCCCCATATGAATACAATCAAAAGCAGGACATAGGGTATTATCTCTTCAAGAGAGCCCGAACCTGGGTAAAATCATGTGTCCATGTTACCATCGCTCCAAGACGCCTAGCTTAGGATGCCTACTATGAGATATGCCAGATTTGACACCGACATCGGTGGTAGCACCTGCACCCTCGTCAACGGCTTCTTTGAGCTTGGCAACGTGCTCTGAAGCTTGTGCCTCCAAGGCTTTCCGGTGGTCATCTTCCAGCTTCTAAGTTTGCAGCTTCACAAGTTCCTCAATCTCCTCATTTTTGCTGCGAAGAGTGGCAGCCATAGCTTGTTCTTAGGCGGCAAGGTCTTTAGCTTTGGCGTTGAGCAGCGCCTCGAGCTCCCTCAACTTGCTGTCACAAGTTGTTGCCTTCTCTCTCAAAGCATCCATCTTCTCCTCCTGGCTCCTGAGATCGCGGGATCGATTGTTGTACCACATGCGCAACTCTTCCGCCTTCTCCTTTAGCTGCTGGTCAACCAAGGCATGGGCCTTGCGCTCTCCCTCAATCTGCTTCCACCTCCTGTTGTACCTGTCCTGGGCGTCCTTGAACCCGATAGCCATAGCCTGCAAGAACATGTAGTCCTCCTACTCATTGGCAATATCTTTAGCATCTGTGGACCTTTGGGCCAAGGGGACCAGGATTCAAGCAACCTCTTCCTCAAAGTTCAGTTCTGCAGTGCCAGACCAGTCGGGGGCTCCAAGGATGGCCTAGAAGGTAACCATCTCTGTGCTGGTTGGCAGGATTGGCGGGGCCACAGACACCGGTTGCTCGGTAAGTACTAGCAGCGGACCAATGGTGTTCGCCACATCTACATCCATCTTGGCGGGCTCGGACCGATTGTCAGAGGCCTCCTCCATCGCCACATGAGCCTCCTGGGTGTCCTTGTCAGTCTGCTCAAGGTTCTCCGTGGCAGCAATCTTGGTGGCCTGTTCAGCAGTAGCCTTGGCAATACCAGCTACCTCCACAAGCTCGTCGCCTCCCACGGGAGAAGTTGGGGCTGAAAAACCAAGACAAATCAAGAGAAGAGAAAAGGAAGAAGTAAGTTCCCAACTGCTGGTAGGAACAAAGGAAAGATTCTTGTGGAAATAACTTTGCGGCAAGAGGATTACCTGGTTGTACTTGTTGGGCGGGGGCGTCCCAACCCCCGGCAACTTGCGTTGCCGGCATGCGGCCCTCAACGGTTTCCATCATTGGGGAGGCGCTGATGGGAACATAGTCGTCAGTGGAGGCCCTTGCCGGTGAAGTGCTCCCAGGAATGGTGGTTGCTGGGTGACCCTTGGCGGGATCTGCTTCTCGGTTCTCTTTGCCTTGGTGCTCCACTCCTACCTCCTTGCCATCGCCAGAAGAACGGGCTTCAATGTTTGTGTCACCCAGCTGAGGTGGTGGCATGTCTTGACGCAGGGGACTGGCCTGGGGGCTGGTAACCATAGTGTCAACCACTGGCTTCTCCTATGCTACCCTTGACGGCAAACCATGGTCCGCCGATGCCTTAGCCCGCTTCATCTGTTGAATAAGTGGCTCGTCATCCCTGAAACAACAAGGAGCCAGATCAGAATCGACAAATGAGATAAATTGAGACATAGTAGGAAGAGGCGGGAAATCGCTCACTCTTCATCGGATTCGATGAGAATGCTCATCTTGTACTGGGATGGCGGTGGAGACTCGCTGGCTCTCTTGATAGCTGGCGGCAGCAAGCTCAGGGGGAACGAGACCTGACCCTCCCCAGAAAGTTCTTCCCGGGAGGACGAAGGCTTGAGCTTGGCCTACCGTACAGACTGGCGGCGTATCAGCTCCTGCTTCCCGGTCTTGGTGGTGGACTTCCTTGCCGCGGGGGTGGATCGGAGTGGGGGAGTGCCCACACGCTCTAGGCTACCCCTTTTGCAAAGGCGACACGTCGGCTTAGAGACCTGGAAATACCCTTCTCCAGGTTTTTCTGTTGTCTCCGTTCCGGCAGCCTCATCCCTGCAAGCCCTTCCTGTCCCTCTTTAGTGGGCTCCTCATCGTCCTCCTCGTCTTCCTCCTCCTTCTCATCTCCAGTACCCTTAGCAAGGGTTGCGGCCCTAGCAGCCTCTGACCTACTAGCCTCTGCGATCCTACTGCTAATGTACGCCTGCTCCTCTTCCATGGTTGCCTTGACAAGGTCGTCCTCCTCTCACCCAGCCTTTTCCTCTAGCTCAGAGGCCCCTTTCGCCTCATCTGCCAACTTGGGCAGTTTCCAGCTTTCCTTGACCCCGGCGGCGGAGCAGTCTGGCATCCACGCCAAAATGGCGCTCCTGTCCGAGTTAATGTGCAATGGCATGACCATGGCCGGCAAGTGGAAAGTGCCCAACTTATGGAACAACTGCTGGTAGAGCCAGGAGTGGCCCAGCACCGTCAAGTTGCAACCGCGGCCTGGGTACAGCTGCATCTTGTCCCAGGCATTCTTGTATAGCCCAGTCGGCATGTCTCTCTGCTATAGTGGGGAAATGTGATGCCGTGGGAAGTCAGCACTGACCATCTCTATGTTCAAACTAGCATCCCACAGACGGGCAATCTTGTTCAAGATCGGGCGGAGTTTCTTCTTGCTGGCACCATATTTCTTCCAGTCATCATCGCGACCAATTTTCTCTTTCCGCGACAAGCAGAATGCCGGGAAGTTCTCCTCCTGGATCCAACACCAAGTTCCCGTCCTTTCCTCCCACTTGCCGTGGAGCTGTCCAGGGATGTAATCCCTCTGATCCTTCTTCCTCCTCAGGAACCATGTCACCCTCCCACACAGCGCCTCGCCCTCAACTCGAGGGACAAAAAAATGGCAGAACAGATCCACGTTGGGCATAACTCCGACGAAGTTCTCGTAGAAATGGGTGAAGACCGCCATGCACATCATGGCGTTGGGAGTGAAATCAAGTTGTCGGAATCCATAGGTCGACATCAACTCACAGAAGAAATCCGAATAAAAGTACGCGCAGAAGAAAGGATAGGAGTCGCTTGGGACCGTGGGGCCAAAAGGGAAAACCTTGGGGGCTCCGTGGTTGTCGGTTTCTTTCCCCTACATGTACGCATACCTTTCGATCAAGGTATTGGCGGACAAGGTCGGCGGCGAAAAGACGACGTTCTCTTGTCGTCGTTTCTCCAACTCCACCAACTCTTTCTACTCCGCCTTGGGGTCAAGCGGTTTGGCACCCTTCTTCCCTTTCACGATAGCTACCTTGGGCGCCATCAAGGGCTCGGGAGGAAGGAAAGCTTTGAAGTCGAGGTGGATTGATAGCGGCGTCGGCGGCAGCGGTGAATGCGGGTTTTCTTGGTAAGAGGAAGAAGATGAAGCATGGGACGGCGAAAGTGAATGAGCAGCACCCCTTCACGGTTACCTTTTTATGAGGACTACGCAAGGGGGCTAGCTCTTCACCGCCTCCCCTAGTCATGCCCCTCGCAGGCGCGCCTAGATAGGTAACTGCAACAGCACCCACGCTCGCATGCCCCGCAATTAATGCGTGGATTGGACGTGCGTAGGCAGGAACCGTCATGATTATGACTCACAGCAAAAGATTATGTCTGTTATCAAACGCCATGTGTGTTCGTGCATGTTTGTTTTGGTTCAACACGGCCACCTATGGGGCCATCGGCCCATTGTGGTTCGGCAAGGGGGAAGGGCGCATTACACAAAGAGTGGAGATCGTAGAGCAGCATGACAGTGATGAAGCGGGAAGTTTTTACCCAGGTTCGGGCTGCCGCGAGGCGTAAAACCCTACTCCTCTTTGGTGGATTGATGAAAGGACCGTGGTGGATACGCAATGCTCAAGCCCGGCAAGGTTGCCTCAGGATGAGAGCAGCTACGCGCGTATGAGTGTACTAGGGTACGAACCCTTTCTAAGGTTGCCACGGCCCTCCTTTTATAGGTCAAGGGGTTACCACAATGGCAAAACAGTTATTATCCAGTGATTAGATAGCCACAGTGCTATCGTACCTAACTCTGCAGACAGGACAGGGTGCATTAAATGCACCGCTTAGTGTCACATCGCGGGGTAGCCCGGCAAGCTTTTCAAAGCTATTCATCCACCTTCTCGCCTGCCTGCGTGACACGCCTCTGGACGGGTGTCATTTGGGGGTGATCTTCCTCAGAAATGGCTGCCACGTGCCAAATAATAGCCACTTAATCACTTGGAGGCTCGACACCGCACCGATAGGTGACTTGCGTTGCTGTGAGGTGGACCGTTGGCGCCTTGGCAGGGTAATCCGCCCTCGGCATCCCCGGCAAGCTTGCCGGGGGAATCTTGAGACTTGACTTTGGGGTGACCTCAACCTTACCAGGCTCGCCTGCCCGACAACGGAGGTTTTTCCTTAGTGAGATCTTGCTCATTTGGCTTTTCTTGGTCTTCTTGATCCGCCCTTTGATTTCTCAAAGAGCTATCTCTTCTTCTTGGCCTTGTCATAGATGCTGGAACTTTGCTCTTGAGCCTATGTAAAGTCCGGGCAACATACACCGGGTTTTTTTGCACCGGCAGGAGCCCCCGGGCCTGGTCCGAACGCACTAAGCATCGTCGGGGTAGGCCCTATCCAGTACACAGGCGAAGAGTTTGTGGTCACTCATCATTGAGATTTTCTTTGCTTCTTCATTAACCTGTGCTTGAGTCAGTTTCCGCTCTTTCCGCGTGCCGTGTGATGCCAATCGTGGTGGGGCCATTTCTATAATGCCCGTGAACGAGTTTAACTCAAGGGGGAGTAACTGCAAATTCACTTATCCCACCACGCCCTTATCCTTTGCCATGTATGCTGCATGCATCGAGTGGGGTAGGTAACGGAGGCGCCTGGTGCGGGAAAGAGCGTCATGGCAAAGACCTGGTCTTCTTGGATTGGTGCGAGAGGGTGGCGATCGGATCCGGCTGTCGGTGGTAGCTTGGACGGGTCGGATCGGAAAGAGCCCCTCGGGGGTGAAGGACCAGCCCCAGCCCTAGCCTACCTATAAAAAAAGAGGGTGCAAGGAGGAGCGGAGGCGCCCATCCACGCACCTCTCCTCTTTTGGTTCTTGCCTTCTTCTTTGTTATGTCGAGGGAGGGAGACTGGGGCCAGGCCCTGGGCTCTAGCTTGGGGGTGACGATGCCGAATACTCGTGTTGATGCTTGGGGAGTGAGTCTAGTCTGGGGTTGTAGGTGATGCGGCAGTCGCAGATGTGGGCGTCGAATCGACCGCAGTGTGGGAGGCGTTGCGCTTCTCCAAAATGGTGGAGTGCTCGTTTCCCCCGCACAAGCCACCCTCCTGGAGGGGAGTACTTGCCGTTGCCGCAAGCCGTTGAGGCTTGTCACCTTGTCGGCGAGACCCCTGTGGCTTCTGGTGCCCGCCTGTGTTACCGTGCTTGGGATCCTTGGTAATCCCAGCACTGCTCCTTTCGGCGGGGTGGGGATTGACACTGAAGATGGTGGTGTCTTCCTGCCCGCCAAGGTGGGGAGCAGCACTCCTCGCATGCCTCGGGCGCTGCCGCCTTCTGTCGCTCCTCCGGGGAAGGTGATGGGCTGAGGGGTCGGCGTCCTCCTGGAGCGATGGTGATGAGGAAAAAACGAGGGAGGACGGAGAAGGCGGGTGGCAGGCCGTCAGGTCAGAGTATGATGTCACCGACGCCTTCGTCTCGTATTGCTAGCCCGCTGCCTCATCTTTCCGCTCTTCCCCTCCCTCCCTGGCACCATCATCACCGTCCTCTTCCGGATGGTAACCGGGGAGGGGGACGCTCTCTTGGTGCCTTCGTCTCCTCTAGCAGTCTTCCAGCTGAGCTCCGGCAGCCATCCCCACCGGCGCCTGTGCTAGGGCTTCTTGCTGGCCCTGGGGGTGGTGACCAGGGCACCGCCACCACCGAGCTGCTCTCTCCGTCCCCCTCCTTCACAGCCTCGCCACTCCCGATCTTGTCAGGCTGCGCCTAGCAGGTCCTGACGGGGTCAAGCTGGGCTTCTGTTTAGGCACTCCTTCTGCCCACTTCGCCTCTCGCCATAGTTCCTAGGAGGAGAGGGACAAGAAAGGGATTACGGGGCACTTATCTTTTTTCAGTCTGAAATATGTAGGCACTTGCCAAACTTTAGTCTAAAATATGTAATCTTCTTGATCCATGTTGTAAGATTTGTACTTGCTTATCTGCATATTAATGAAAAAAGACAAGCCTTGCCGGGTACTTGTGCATGTATCATGTCCATGTAGAGGTGGGATGCCTCTATACATTTAAGTAAACAAGTTTTCTCCGGTAAGCTATCTTGCCGGTGCCTTTCGTTTGTTGCCGCGGGGCTTGGCCTGCCGGGCACAAAACTATGGAAAGGGACCAGCTTCTCGTCGAACCTTCTTCGTCAAAGGCCACTACAACCATCCTGACCAAAGCAACATTCAGGACACAGGATGGGAGCACCTATGCTTTGAAGGTGACGAGGTTTTCATATGCACAAGTTTTCACCTTACAGAACAAGTATGGATAAGGAAGAACTTATATGTTTGGCTTGTCGGGGACCTATATGTAGGCTTGTCTTCATTTCTTCTCTTCGGGACCGGGTCCACGGCAAGAACCCTGCAGCTTAGTGCAGAGGAAAACAATGGTACATATGCCCTGATCTACATAATCATGCTATGCTCATGTTATGCTTATGCATGCATGCAAGTTTTTGGGGCCCCCAGCGCTTTGTTTATTATCTGTTGCTCAGGGTCTGCGCCTGGCTTTGTACAAAGGGTTACATGCAACATCGGCAAGGCTTGTACAAAAGGGTGGCTGCCGGGCAGGGCCTGATAGCCATGCCTTACGGGTAGAACTTATGGAGATGCTCAATATTCCATGAGTTTTGCAACTGAATGCCATCTCTGGTCTCCAGATGGACTGCGCCAGGTCTGGTGACTTGTACTACCCGGTAAGGGCCTTCCCACTTCGGCATCAACTTGTTTGTACCCTTGGCGGACTGAACGCGCCTAAGGACAAGGTCACCTTCTTCAAGGCTCCGGGCATGAACCCTGCAGCTATGATAGCGACGCAGGGTTGCTGGTAGCGTGCAACACGCGGAGCAGCCTGGAGACGGTTCTCCTCAAGTAGCACAGCGTCATCACGCCGGTGCTGTTCTTGCGCTACTTCATCGTAGGCAAGTACTCGAGGTGACCCGTATATGAGTTCCGTGGGGATCACTGCTTCTGCCCCATAGACTTGGTAGAATGGAGTCTGGCCGGTAGCTCGATTTGGTGTCGTACGGAGGGACCAAAGAACCACTGGCAGCTCATCGATCCATCGCCTGCCACATTTCTGCAGCCTATCAAATGTTCTTGTCTTGAGTCCTCGCAGCACTTTAGCATTCGCCCTCTCAGCTTGTCCGTGGCTTCTGGGATGAGCAACAAAGGCAAACGAGACCTTTTTTCTGAGGGCATGAACGTATTACATGAAGGTGCGGCTTGTGAATTGGGTGCCATTGTCAGTGATGACTCTGGCGGGTACTCCGAAACAGCACACCAATCCTTTCAAGAACTTGATAGCTGACTGTGCGGTCACCTTCCTCACGGGCTCCATTTCCGGCTACTTTGTAAACTTGTCAATTTCAACGGACAAGAATTCAAAGCCCCCGATAGCATGGGGGAAGGGGCCCAAGATGTCGAGCCCCCAGACCGAAAATGGACATGACAAAGGGATTGTTTGGAGAGCTTGAGTAGCCTGATGGATATTCTTGGAGTGGAACTGGCAGGCTTCACATCTGGTGACTAGCTCAATTGCATATTGGAGGGCCGTGGGCCAGTAAAAACCCTGCTAGAAAGATTTTCCAACCAGGGCCCTTGATCCAATATAGGAGCCACACATGCCTTTATGTATCTCTGCCAATAGTACCTTCCCTTCTTCCCGGCAAATGCACTTCAAATTCAGACCGTTGAGCCTCCTTCTGTAAAGCGTGTTGTCGACCAACTGATACATACTAGCCCTCCGGGCTACTCTTTCAGCTTCTTCTTGCTCTTCGGGAAATTCTCCTGTTTGGAGGTAATGGACTATGTGCCGCGCACAAGTTGGAGCCTAAGGCTCGACAACAAGGATCAGTGGCACCTCCTCGTTCACGGGAGCATATGCCTCAACCGCAGAGACTGGTAGTTCGGCGGGAGGGTGCTGCTCACTGAGCGAAGGGGAGTTGTTCCCACCAAGCTCTCTGCTGGGGGCTTCAGGAAGCTCTACCAGGAGAGGCTTGCTAGAGTCCAGTTTCCTCCTCTTTCTGGCCATTGTTGCTGGGGATACGGAGGGCTGAGTCAGATGGAGAACAAAAGTCCCTGGTTCCACAGGAAGCTTTTGCGCAGCGCACTTTGACAGATGATCAGCAATGCTGTTTTCCGCACGGGGTATGTGCTCTGTTTGCAATCCGTCAATGTGCTCCTCCAACTTTCTCACTTCCTCCACGTATGCCTCCATCAATGGGCTTTGATAATCCTTATTCACCTGCCTCACAATAAGTTGTGAGTCTCCATGAATGATCAACTTCTTGATTCCCAATTCTGTTGCGATCCTGAGCCCGGCAAGGAGTCCTTCATATTCTGCAGTGTTGTTGGTAGCCTTCTCCAGGGGAAATGCATTTGAACCACGTACTTGAGGTGCTCACCAGTGGGTGCGATGAGAAGCACGCCAGCTCCCACACCTTGTAGGGAGAAGGCACCATCAAAGTACATGATCCATTCTTGGGGCGCTTCCTTGCCGGGGATAACTGTCTCCGGCGTCTCTTCATCTGGAGTTGGTGTCCATTCTGCAACAAACTCTGCCAATGCCCTGCTCTGAATAGTTGATGTTCTCTCAAACTTTAAACCAAAGCTTGAAAACTCCAGAGACCATTCCACTATTCTTCCAGTGGCCTCAGGGTTCCTCAGTATGCGTTGCAAGGGGAAACGGGTGACAACCGTGATCTCGTGGGCTTGGAAGTAGTGGCACAGTTTTCTTGAGGCCATGATGAGACCAAAGATCAACTTTTGCTTGCCAGAATACCTTGATCTAGCCCCCTGCAGTAGGGAGCTGACAAAGTACAATGGCCGCTGCACCACCTTCTTCCTTGCCGTGATCCTGGAATTGTCTCCGTTGCTCCGCTGCTCTTCGTTCTGACCCGCACCTGATCTTGCCAGGATGAGTTCACTTTCCTCTCCGAAGGTGACGGTAGTCGCGGCTGCTCCTTCATCTACTTCCCACTAGGCCACCAGCGCTGCACTAACCACTTGATTGGTTGCCGCTAGGTATAGGAGCAACGGCACTTGCGGGTTAGGAGCGACTAGGGTGGGAACAGAGGATAAGTAGGTCTTCAAATCTTGCACTGCAGCGTCCGCCTCCGGGGTCCAATCCATGGGCCCTGCCTTCTTCAACATTTTGAAGAATGGCAAGGCGCGCTAGGCAGACTTGGGAATGAACCTGCTCAGTGCAGCAACACATCCAGCCAAACGCTTCACATCTTTAACTGCCTTGGGTGCTTGAATCTGCTCGATCACCTTGATCTTCTCAGGGTTGGCCTCTATCCCCCGGTGGGATACAAAGAAGCCAAGTAGCTTGCCGGAAGGAACGCCAAACACACACTTCTCTGGGTTCAGGTTCAAGTTGATCTTGCACAAATTTGCAAAGGTCTCTTCAGTGTCCTGAATGAGAGTTGATTTATGTTTGGTTTTGACCACTATGTCATCCATGTAAGCTTCAATATTCCTATGCAGCTGGGACCCAAAACCAATTTGCACTGCTCTTGCAAAAGTGGATCCGGCGCTCTTTAACCCAAAGGGCATCCGTACAAAATAGCACATGCCGCATGGGGTTACGAACACGGTCTTCTCTTCATCTTCCTTGGACATGAAAATCTAGTGGTACCCGGAGTAGGCATCCAAGAAGGAAATCTGGTCACACCCGGAGGTGGAATCCACAATCTAATCGATGCGCGGCAAGGGGAATGGGTCCTTCGGGCATGCTTTATTCAGATCTATGAAATCTATGTAAAGCCTACACTTCCTATTCGCCTTGCGCACTACCACTGGATTTGCCAACCATGTTGGATGCAATACTCCTCTGACCAAACCAACAGCTTCAAGTTTCTTGATCTCGTCAGCAATGAATTTCTACCGCTCCAAGGCTTACTTTCGGACCTTCTGCTTGATGGGCTGGGCATGAGGGCAGACAGCAAGGTGCTGCTCGATTACCTCCCTGGGAACACCAGGGATGTCAGATGGTTGCCAAGCAAACATATCGACATTCGCCCATAGGAAGGCAACGAGTTTGCTTTCCTATTTGTCGTCTAGGGTGGAGCTGATAGTAAATGTACCATCAGCGCCAACCAGCCTTGTCGGGACCTTCTTCACAGCAGGCACATCAACCTTTGATCTCTTGCTAGTGGAACTCTCCGGCAAGACATCAACAGGTGCAGCACACTCCGGGGAGGCGCGCTTTCCGGATTCCTTGCCGGTATCCTTGCCAGCTTTTCTCCCTCGCTTGTTTTCCTTGGCGGGGACTGTGGCTTCCGCGGCTTGGGCAGCGACCGCATCTCAGTACATCTTGTCCAAGCATATAATTGCATCCTTCTTATCTGATGGGATAGAAATAACGCCCATTGGTCCTGGCATCTTTAGGGTGTTGTAGGCATAGTGGGATGCCGCCATGAATTTTGCCAGAGCAGGTCGTCCAAGTATCCCATTGTATGGCAACGAAAGCTCAACCACATCAAACACAATCTTCTCAGTCCGGTAGTTCAATTCTCCTCCAAATGTCACTGGCAGCGTGATCTTCCCCTTCGGACGACTCCTGTCGGGGTTGATCCCGTGAAAGTTACCAGTAACCTTGAGCTCTTCTTCTGTTATCTGCAGCTTGCTGATGACCTTGGGAGAAATCAGATTCAACCCGGCCCTGCCATCAACCAACATCTTTGTGACCTTGAGGTTGCGGATCATTGGTGAAACCAACAACGGCAAGCACCCTACCACGATGGTACGGTCAGGGTGATCTTCTACATCAAAGATGATGGGCGTGCGGGACCATTTGAGTGGTTTCCGAGAATCTGCCGCTGGCTCCACAACATTGACCTCACGCGCCCACTGTTTAAGGTGGCGGTGAGAGGAGTGCAAGGATGTACCTCCATCAATGCACAGGGCGTCAGTGGCCTTCTGGAACTCCTGCTCGTTGGTTTCCTCTTCATCTCTTTCATCGCTCTCGTCATCGCATTCCTTCTTCCCATGGCCTCTGGCAGGCTTCCCTTGATGCTGAGGGACCTTGCCGGGGCGACTTCCTCTGCCACCTTGGCCCTTCCCGCCAACGCCATCTTGGTCTCTCTCTTTGTCACGCTTCTCGTACTCAACCTTCTGCTTCTTGACGAGTTGCTCGACTTGATGACACTCTTGGAGATCATGGCCCTTGGTCCGATTATTCTTGCAGTACGGCCTGTCAGCCTTCCCAGCCTTCTCGGCCGCCGCAGCTTCCCGGCAGTCATTGCACGCGGCAACTTCCTTGCCGGGAGCTTCAGTCTTGGCCTTATTGCTGGTACTAGGAACCCCAGACCCTTCGACAACCAGAACTGTCTTCTCCTAGCGCTTCTTGTTGCGTTTCTTGTTCTTCTTCTTCTGATTGGCAGCATCGTCGTCGTCCTTCGAATCAACATCGACGCGTCTTCTTCTCCGGGGAGTTGCCTCCCATCCTCTATTCGGGCACACATATCGGCCAAAGTGTACAGCTCATTCACAGTCTTGGGCAACCGGACGTTCATCTTGGAATGTATCCTGCGGTTGCGTACGTTGGACTAGAACACAGCTATCATAGCTGCTGGGTGGATGTCCGGAATGTTCCTGTGCACCCGGCTGAATCTCTGCATATACTTCCGCAAACTCTGTACTTCCTTCTGTGGGAGGAGCTGCAAGTCGCTGGGCCGCCCTGGTTCTTGATGGCCGCTCGTGAAGGCGCCAGCAAACTCATTGCACAGGTCAGCCCAGGTCAAGATGGAGTTCTCCGGTAAGTGCATCAGCCGTGACCTCACATTTGGCTTGAGTGCCAGAGGGAAGTAGTTGGCGAATACCTTCTCATATCTTCGTCCGGCGGCTTGAATAGCGATGGTGTTGATGCTCAAGAACTCTCCCGGGTTTAGTCTTCCATCGTACTTCTCTGGTATCTCTGACTTGAACGTACGGGCAGACGGCCAATGGACTTGCCTCAGCTCGTGAGTGAAGGCAGGACACCCAACCTCGAAAGGTAGGTATCTGTCTCCACTGGGCACGGGTTCATCGATGTCAGGACCATTGCGCCTATCAGACTAGCGGCGGGTGTCATGGCGCCATTCAATGGTGTCGCGCATGTCTTCCCCTTGCCTGTCTTCCAGGACCCGCCGCTGATCTCGACGGGCTCGAGGATTAGACGAAGGCATTGATACATCGTCGGGTTCTTGATTGCGTGGCTCTGGCCGCGGCCCCTGCACTGGCTGCTATGGAGGGGACTTCACCATAGGAGTGACCCCTTCGGTACGGCCAGTGGCTCGGGCCGTAGTTGCTGCCTGCGGAGGCCGTGACGGGCCTGCTTGCTGTGATCCTCCCACCTCAGCGAAACTTATCAGGCTTTGAATGGTGGCTCTCCACTCATACATTTGATCGGCCACTGGCAGAAATCTCAACAAGAGTTGGGCCCATGCCATGGCTTCCGAAGCGGTGCTCGGCATAGACGACGACGCAGATCACAACGTCGCCTGACTTCTGACGGTGCCGGTAGTGGCGGCGCTATGCTCTCGTCGCCGTGATCCTGTCGCCAAGGTGGCGTGGCGACGAGGTGGATGTACTTGGGGATTGACGACCCCATTCAGTGCATCGCCTTGCCCAGCTTGCCCTTGGGATGGCACCTGCCCTGCAGCCGCACCCGCAGCGGGGGCAGCTAGAAGCTTGCGATTCACACCAGAGCGAGCGCCATCACTGTGGCTGCATCCTTCAACGAGGTGGAGAGGCGGAGATGGGATATTCTCCCCACCCGCATCTTGTGGAGCATGGCTGCTAGGATGCTGTTGACGCTGTCCTCCCCCGGCGCCCCCGCTCCCGCTTCGGCCGCAGGGGGAACGGTGATGGTGCCGCCTGCGCCGGTCATGTCCCCCGCGGCGTCCACGTCTCCGTGCGCCCCCGTAGCCCTCACGGCATCAGTGGCGGCATGCGAGGGGACCTTCGAGGTGGACGGGTGAGATGTAGCGCCGGACTTTTTCTTGGGCACCATGGATGATGAAGCCGTCGATGAAGAAGACGATGATGAAGATGACGCGCTACTTACACCCTCGGGTTCGCACAAGCGCTCCCCCCTACCTGGAGCGCCAAAGATGTCATGGTTCAACACGGCCACCTATGGGACCATCGGCCCCTTGTGGTTCAGCAAGGGGGAAGGGCACGTTGCACAAAGAGCGGAGACCATAGAGCAGCACGGCAGTGATGACACGGACAGTTTTTACCCAGGTTCGGGCCACCGTGAGGCGTAAAACCCTACCCCTGCTTTGGTGGATTTACGAAAGGGCCGTGGTGGAGACGCAACACCCAAACCCGGCAAGGTTGCCTCAGGACGATAGCAGCTATGCGCGTATGAGTGTACAAGGGTCCGAATACGTTCTAAGGTTGCCATGGCCCTCCTTTTATAGGTCAAGGGGTTACCACAATGGCAAAACAGTCATTATCAAGTGATTTGATAGCCACAGTGCTATCATACCTAACTCTACAGACAGGACAGGGTGCATTAAATACACCGCTTAGTGTCACATCACAAGGTAGCCTAGCAAGCCTTGCTGTGTTGTTGATCCACCTTCTCGCCTGCCTGCATGACACGCCTCTGGACGGGGTGTCATTTGGGGGTGATTTTCCTCAGAAATGGCAGCCACGTGCCAAATAACAGCCTCTTAATCACTTGGGGGCTCGACACCGCACCGATAGGTGACTTGCGTTGTTGTGAGGTGGAGCGGTGGCGCCTTGGCTGGGTGATCTGCCCTCGGCATCCCCGGCAAGCTTGCCGGGGGAGTCTTGAGACTTGACTTCGGGGTGACCTCGACCTTACCAGTCTCGCCTGCCTGACAAGGGAGGTTTTTCCTTAGTGAGATCTTGCTCATTTGGCTTGTCTTGGTTTTCTTGATCCGCCCTTTGATTTCTCAAAGAGCTATCTCCTCTGCTTGGCCTTGTCTTAGATGCTGCAACTTTGCTCTTGAGCCTGTGTACAGTCTGGGCAACATACACCAGGGTTTGTTGCACTGACAATGTTGTTCGACCTAACCCAACGATGCCTCGGATGCGCGTATGTGCCAGGCCCGGCGGCTCCTGCCGGTGCACTAGGAATGGGGTCCCTAGTACTCCTGACTTGTGCCAGGATGATAGCAGCCTTCCCGACAGAGTGCCTTGGCGGGGACGGATACCAAACCAGAGAAGCCTCTCTTCGTGAGATCAAGGAGAGCATTAAGAAGACCAAGCCTTGGAACAAGCTACAAATATCACAATGGAAGCAACCAACTCCATTAGGGGCGAGCCGGCAAGTCAAGGCCTGGCAAGCCCCTCGGGCATGGGCTTCCTGCTAACACTAGCACTTCGCCTCTCTCACCAGCTGGCCACTGATTAGTGAGGTGTCGAGCCCGCATGTGCTTAGCTGGACATAATCCATGTGTGTCGGCTTGCTCGAGGAATAAATCACCTTAATTGACACTCATCCTGATGGTGTGTCATGCTAATAGGAGGTAGCTGGATAAGCGGCGCGATAGCCTTGCCGGGATTCAACCTCCACATGACACCTGGCAGCGCATTTAATGCGTTTTGTTTTAACTATCAGAGTTAGGTATGATAGCTCTGTATCAGTCAAATCACCCCTGTAATGACCTTTTTGCTACTGTGGTGACCCCTTGAGCTATAAAAGGAGGGCCAGGGCAACATTAGAAGGGGTTCGAATCTTTGTAACCCTCATGCATAGGTATTCATGCAGTTGCTCTCTCCCACCACTTGCCCGGCGAGAGCGCTTCGTGTATTTGTGCTCAAACACCACCCAATACACCAAAGGCAGGAGTAGGGTTTTACACCCTCGGGCAGCCCGAACCTGTGTAAAATCGTGTGCTCCTCGTTGTAATTGCTCTATGTCGATCGTCACCCAGTGTCGAATCAGCAAAGGAGCTGCATTGCCCCATAGATCACCGGCTCCACACCAACACGAGGCGTCATGGGAGAAGTGGGGGCGCCCCTCGTCCCATCATGCGCCATGCGTCGAGCATGGCCTGCAGTCGGTTGGGCCCCGCACTATTTGCCCCCCAGCAGGCGGAGTCGTGCATGCCGCAGGCCTGGGGGCTACTGTCGGGCCAGTGGGACTGGGGTTACCCAGGCCCGTCTGCCTGTGGCCCAGTGCGCGGCGCATATCTTGGGCCCAGCGCATGGCCCACTACTAGACTTCATGAGCAAGACCCTCGTGAGGCCCTCGTCTCACGTGGCACATCTCAGCAAGCCCCACCAGGAGCCTTGCGAGGCGGCCTCCTGAGGCCCCTTGCGGAGGTGAACGAGTCAAGAGCAAGACCCTCGCACAGTCCTACGTCTTCACGTGGGTGACACACACGAGGACGAACGGCGCCAGAGGCCGTGCCAGCAGGCACAAATGTGGAAGCTTTCCCCTTTCATGCTAAGGGAGCAAGGCCAGCATGCCGGTTCCCAAAGCAACCCCCCAGAGGTTGCCTGCACGGTGCTAAAAGAATAAGAGGATGGGCGCGCCAGGCGGAGGTCAGCACCGAGCGCACCAGTGCATCATGGATGGAAGCTTTGCAGGCGAAGACCAGTTTTAGTCAGGATAGACTGCGCCCCAGTCCCCTTCAAACTGGACATTGTGGCAACCCTTCCTGCCAAGTGTTTTCGGGGGAAGAGGACCAAGGCTAGTATAAAGGACGGCAGGGTGCTGCCGTAGGGGGGGATCGATCTTCTTCCCCCACAACCCTTGTACTCTCTTTCTCCTTCGTGAATGCAATCCAACCAAAAAGTAGGTGTAGGGTTTTACACCGCAAGGTGGCCGGAACCTGGATAACTGCAGTGTCTCCGGCTCGCCTCTGCTAGCTCGCTCGCGCCTAAGCCTTGCCGTGGTAGCTGAAGGAAGAGTAGGACGGTAGGAACAAGCGAACCCTAGAGTTCGAACCTCTTGGGTCCCCGGAGCCCCGATTCGGATAGATTCGGCCGTGTTCAGCGCAACATTCTTGATATTCATCCTACCGCCATCATTAGTGCAATTCACCAGAATGTGCACACGAGCAAGATGCGGGAAGAACTGGCGATGAACAAGATCAGGGATGTCGCTGAGCTTTACGCGCTTGCCGACAAGTGCGCACGTGCTAAGGAGGGGAGAAGACTTCCTAGGGAGGATGCTGGTGTAGAAGTCTTTTCCGGGGACGATGAAGCAGCCACCGTCCAGAAAAAGAAGGGCTGTAAGTGCAACAGGAAGCGCGAGGGAAAGGCAGTGTTAGTTGTTGAGGGATCCAGCAATGCTGACACCACCAAGAAGGCTAAGACTGAGAGTCCCAACAAGGAGGTTGCCGGGTGTGCCTCGTGTCAGGCCTTGGCGGCTGCCGACAAGATGGAAGACTCCGGCAAGCAATATTGCAAGATGCACTGTACCAAGAGCCACAATCTCCAAGAGTGCTGACAAGTTGAACAGCTTGTCGAGAAGCAGAAAGCAGAATATGAGAAGAGAGATAAGAAGAAGAGTGATGGTGCAAGTGGTTCCGGCAAGAAGCATTGTGGACGAGGAGGTCACCGCGGCAAGGACAAGCAGCAGAAGGAGAAGCCTGCTAGAGGCTGAGAAAAGAAAGAAGTGGAAGATGATGAGGACGAAGAAGATGATGACGAGTCCAGTGAGCAAGATTTCAAGAAAGCCACATAAGCAATGTGCATTTACGGAGGCACATCTTTGCATTCCTCTCACCGCCAAATCAAGCAGTGGGTGCGTGAGGTCAATGCGGTAGAACCGGCCATTGATGCCCAGAAACCATTGAGATGGTCCAACACACCCATCATTTTTTACATTGAGGATCACCCTGATCGCACAACAGCGTTCGGGTGCTTGCCGTTGTTTGTTTCACCAACAATCCGCAAACTCTAGGTGAGAAAAATGTTGGTTGACGATGGGGCTAGTCTCAAATTGATCTCACCCGATGTGATCAAGAAGCTGTAGATATATGACAAAGATCTGAAGAAGACTAGCATGTTCCAAGGGATTAATCCTAGAAGAAGCCATCCAAAGGGAAACATCACTCTGTCAGTGACATTTGGCAGGGAGTTCAATTACAGGACAGAGAAAATCATCTTTGATGTCATCAAGATTCCATTGCCATACAACGGGAACCTTGGCCGTCCAGCAATGGCAAAATTCATGGCAGCATCCCACTATGTAGACAACACGTTGAAGATGCCAGGGCAGATGAGCATCATCACCATCCATTCTAACAAGAAGGATGCGCTGATCTGCATGAATCAACTCTACCGGGAAGCACTTGCAGCATCTGCCGCCAAGGCAGGTGCTCCTGCCGACAAAGCTCCCAGGAGGATGAAGAAGAAGAAGACCGGCAAGACCACTGACTCCAGCAAGCGCACCTCTTCGGAGTGCTGCTCTCCCGTCAAGGATGTGCCACAGAGCTCTGCCAACAAGAGCAAAAAGAACAAGGCTGCTCCACCAGAGACCAAGAAGGCGCCCGCCAAGGAGGACGACACGGGGGAACCTTCACCATAAGTTCCACCCTCAATGACATATAGGAAAGCGCACTTATTGCTTTCCTCCGGGCGAATGTCGATGTTTTTGCATGGCAGCCATCTGACATCCCCGGTGTTCCCAGGGAAGTAATTGAGCACCACCTAGCTGTCTGTCCCCACGAGAGGCCCATCAAACAGAAGGTGCAGAAGCAAGCTTTGGAACGGCAACAGTTCATTGTCAAAGAGATCTAGAAGTTGGAAATAGCAGGTTCAGTCAGAGGAGTACTCCAACCAACATGGTTGGCTAATCCAGTTGTTGTGCACAAGGCAAATGGGAAATGGAGATTGTGTATTGATTACACTGATATCAATAAGGCTTGTCCCAAAGACTCATTTACCTTGCCGCGTATTGACCAGATTGTTGACTCCACTATCGGGTGTGCCTTGCTATCATTTCTCGATGCCTACTCTGGGTATCATCAGATTTTTATGTCAAAGGAAGATGAACAGAAAACCGCATTAATCACTCCATGTGGCATGTATTGCTTCATATGCATGCCTTTCAGATTGAAAAGTGCTGGTTCAACATTTGCAAGAGGAGTCCAGATTGGTTTTGAGCCCCAGCTGCACAGGAATATGAGCATACATGGATGACATAGTTCAAAACCAAGGACAAGGTGACACTTATAGAAGATTTGGAAGAGACATTTGCTAATCTACGCAAGATCAATCTGAAGCTCAACCCCGAGAAGTGTGTGTTTGTCATTCCATCTAGCAAGCTTCTCGGGGTCTTCGTTTCTCATTGCAGAATTGAAGCCAATCGCGAGAAGATCAAAGCAATTGAGCAGATTGAATCACCGAAGCGCGTCAAGGATGTGCGCCGCCTTGCTGGCTGCATTGCAGCATTGAACAGGTTCATCTCCAAATCTGCTAAGCGCTCCTTGCTGTTTTTAATTTTTTTGAAAAAGGCAGGTCCAATGAAATGGAATCCGGGAGTGGAGGCCGTGCTGCAGGATTTGAAGACGTACCTATCCTCTGCACCAACACTCATTGCGCCAAGGCCGCAAGAGCCATTGCTATTGCACTAGTGGAAGACAGAGAAGCTAAATATGAAGAAGAAGTAGATGCAGGCCCGTCAAGCGACAAGCCGGAATCTTCTCCAGCAAGTCCCCGTGCCTACAAGTCGAGTGCAGAACAAGCAGACGGATCAGAACAACAAGTTTTGTAGAAGAAGAAGTTGGTGCAGTGTCGAGTCCATTTTGTCAGTTCTCTTCTCTAGGGGGCTAGGTCAGATATTCTAGCATGCATAGATTCCTTTTTGGTCTTCTTATGGCCTCAAGGAAGCTGCACCACTACTTTCAATCACACCAGATCACCGTCGTCACTAGCTTTCCGATGCAGAGGATCTTGAGAAATCCAGATGCAACCGACTGGATTGTTGACTGGGCGTTGGAATTGTCAAGCTTTTATCTTAAGTTTGAAAGTACTTCAACAATTCAGATCAGAGCCTTCGCGGAATTCATTGCAGAATGGACGCCAACCCTAGACGAAGAAACTCCAGAAACCTCTCTCCCTAGCACGGAAACAAATCAGGACTGGATTATGTACTTTTATGGGACTTTTTCACTCCATGGCGATGGTGCAGGAGTGCTGCTTGTCGCACCCAGCGGAGAGCACCTCAAGTTTGTCATTCAGATGCATTGCCCCAGGGAGAAGGCGACAAACAACATTACTGAGTATGAAGGACTACTTGCCGGCCTCCGGATCACGGCAGAGCTTGTAATCAGAAAGCTCATTATCAGATGCGACTCGCAGTTAGTTGGGAAGCTAGTCAATAAAGATTATCAAAGCCTGTTGATGGAAGAATATGTTGATGAAGTGAGAAAATTGGAAGAACAGATTGATGGATTACAAACAGAGCACGTTCCTTTTGCAGAAAACAACATAGCATACGATTTGTCAAAGCGTGCCGCACTCAAGCTGCCTGTGGAACCAGGGACTTTTTTGCTTCATTTAACTCAGCCATCCATAACACCATCACTTGGGAAGAACATGAGAAGAAGGTTGAACACTGGCAAGTACTTTCCTGCCGAGCTCCCAGAAGCTATCGGCAAGGATGTTGCCGAGAACAACGACAACCTAGCCGATGAGCAACAAGCTCCGGCAGGAACTCAAGTCCTTGCCATGGAAGACTTCCCTTAAGTATTCATTTTTTTCAACTTGGCTTGTGAACTTCTATCTTACTTTGTCTTCGTCTTTGGCTTATTCCACAGCTTCAGCCCCTGAGATTGGTGAAGAACTTGTGGAAGTGGTCATTATTGTGAAGGACACTGCTGAGGAAGCTGCAAAGATTGCCGCTGCCGAGGATCTTATGCAGTCTGTCGGGGACATCAGGAGAACCCCCGAGGAACCGGAGGGGTCCCATGATAACAGGCCAGACCCCGCCAGGATGGATTTGGACGAGGCGCCCATTGTCAATGTCACGCCAGACCCCACCAATCAACCAGCTGATATGGCAACTTTGGTGGTCCCGCCAAGCAGCATGGAGCTTGTCATGTCTTAGTATGGAGTGAGAGCCCCTAGTTCATCTGGAGCCACGGGGCCAAATTTTGATGAGGAGATAGCCCAGATCCTGCTCCCCTTTACCCAGAGATCCACCAAGGCCTTTTTCTTTGAGGGCCTAATCGAGGTGCTAAAGACATATCAAGATGACAGGGCTGCCTCATTCGTCAACGAGTCCCGGCAATTTGCATGCAGCGTTCTGTACATGGTACTGCTCAACCTTGCTCATCACCACCCTGACCTTGATCTCTCCAGGATATACAAGATGCTGCCAGTGAACACCAACGTCAGAGCTGCCGACAAGGTTGCTGCCCCTCTTGCCGACAAGGTGCTCAAAGTCCCCAGGATCCAAGGCGATCGCCAAGATTAAATATCGTTTGCCCGATTGTTGTTCCACTTTTATGTAAAAGACATATTTTATCTCATGTTAGACCTGCACTAACTACGCGATGTTATATGACTTTTACGTATGCGTAGGAATGCATGGCATCCCCTCTTGCTTCTTTCTGTCTTTGTATGGTCATATTCCCTATGCATGCTGGGGGTCTGCCAGGGAAAACACTTGCCGCAGGCTCTTGAGGAGCAGGTCCTTAGTAGCCTGTCGGTAGTGCTGCCACTGGCAAGACTTCCTTTAATGTTTTCAATGTAGCTACTCAAATTGTTGAGTGGACTCGAAACAAGATAAGAGCACAAATGATCACAACAAGGTCCCTCTGCTTGCAGGTTTCCCATACAAACACATAATTGCACAAAGTGGAACTGCGAACGGAATAAAGAAAATCTTAGTTGAAAACGTTCCAACTTAGCTTTCTTTTATCTTCGCTGTACTTCTTGTTGTACATGATGCACGCCAACGCCATCAAAATCAATCGAGTGGATTCCTTCCACTTCTCTCCCGGGAAACTTGTACGTGAAGGATCCTTATATCCTTTGATAGAAACAAAGAAGATAAAAGAATGGTTTTGGAAATCTTGACAATTAGTTAGCAATCTCATACCAATGAAAGTATACTCATAGTATTGCATGCTTATATACGTGTAACTGATATGTACAAAAGGTTGCAAAACACTAGGAACTTTGCCGGGGACTAGCTCACTGTTGCACCCTCTCGATAATTCGGGCACATCGACCTGGGTGAACGACCAACGATCTTGCCGCAACTCGCAAGCCTGGCTAGGCATTCAACCCCATAAGGTGATTGCCCGCCAACGCTCGGTGCAGGCACATAACCGATTGGGTCATCACGCACAACGTGTTACCGGGGTAGCTTCCTCGGCATCGTTCAACAGTAGTTCAAACACTTTCATGTTCATTTTTTCGGTAACACCCGATGTTGGCTTTGCCATGCCCGCAGATCTGAAGAGGCCATCGACACTTTGTCGGGCTCACTAGTTCGTTGGGAAGACGGGTGTCTCGCCGTGCGGGCGCTACTGCGCATGATCGACAACGCTGCTCGGGGTCACGTCACGTCCATCATGCGACGGACGTGGTGGCTGCTTTGATGTTATCTCCCTCGTCGCCGCCATAGTCGCTGCAACAGGAGGATCTCGGCTCACGCCCGACCGGATAGTATTGCTCTGGTGGCTGCGCTTGCCGGTGCATCGAGGAGGCGGGAGTTGCGTGTCTGCGCCATTGTTGAAGTCTTCGCCAGAGGGTCGTGGAAGGTGACCGCCTCCAATGCCTCCATCGCCTGTTCCTGCCATAGTGGGCACGGCGACCGCGCCGCCTGCGCTGGTCAAGCCTACCGAGATTTTCGCGACGTCTGCGGCGATGGCGCTGCCTGCACCGCCCACAAATGCGTGTGAAGGAATCTTGTACGTGGAAGGTTTCGTTGCGATGGAGCCCCTCTTCTTGGGCGCCCTAGATGATGAAGATGATGATGGAGCTTGATGAAATCACGCACAGTCTGCTAAGCTAGGTCCACGCAAGTGATTACCCTACCTGGCGTGCCAAAGATGTCGGTGTCGAATGACTATCTATGGGGTGATCTAGCCCCTTTGTGGTTCGACGAGGGGAATACACATAGCACAAAGAGCAGGATTAACAGAGGACACAATAAATTTTTACCCTGGTTTGGGCCTGCTTTGGTGTATTGTGTGGATGCACAAGTACAAGGAGTGCTCCCCCCGGCAAGGCGCAAGGAGGAGGCAGCTACACGTGCAAGTGTTAGTTGGGTTTGAATGGGTTCCAACCCTTGTAAAGGTTTCCACGACCCTCCTTTTATAGCTCAAGGGGTAACCAGAGTGGTAGAAAGATAATTATGTGTTGATTAGATAGCAAATAGTGCTATTATACCAAACTCTGCTAGTTAGGACAAAAGGCATTAAATGCATCGCTAGGTGTCGTGAGGAGGAGAAGCCCTGGCAAGGATGTTGCACCGCTTGCCTAGCTAAATCCTATTATCTTGACACACCATTTGGACGGGTGTCGATAAAGGTAATAATCCTTCCGGCGAGCTGACAAATGTCCGGTAAGCCCCACCTAACCGCCTGCGGGCTCGACACCTCACTGAGTAGCGAACAACTGTTCGGTGAGGTGGAGCGCTGGCAGTTGGCGGCGGCCTACCGGCCACCGAGCTTGCTGGGCCTTCACCTTGCCGGTGAGGGCTGCTTTTAGTGCTCTGTCTTGTTCTTCTCCTTGGCCAAGTAGGTTATATTTGAAACTTCGTCTTCTTGATGTGCTCCTTGATCTCTCAAAGGGCAGCTTTCTTGGTTTGGGAATCTTCACAGAAACTTGTCGGCTTTGGTCTTGGTTTCCCTAGTAAGCTCTATCGCCGGAGACTATCTGTTGCCTATGCATAAGTCGGGGGTACTGTGGGTCCAGTCCTCAGTATACCGACAATAAGCGAGCACTCGAGGTGACCCGTACATGAGTTCCATGGGGAGCACTACTTTTGCCCCATAAACTAGGGAGAATGGTGTCTGGCTAGTGGCTCGATTTAGTGTCCTTCTGATTGACCAAAGAACTGCGGTAACTCATCAATCTAGCGTCTTCCACACTTGTGCAGCTTTTCAAGAGTTCTCATCTTGACCCCGCACAGTTCTTCAGCATTTGCCCTTTCGGCCTGGACATTGTACCTTGGATGAGCAACTGATGCAAAAACAATTGCTGCCAAGGTCATTAAGGTACTGCATGAAGGCGTGACTCGTAAACTGTGTGCCATTGTCGGTGATGACCCTGTTAGGCTCTCCAAATCAGCAAACTAGTCCTTTAAAGAACTTGACGGCTGACTGTGCAGTCACCTTCCTCACCAACTCTACCTCTGGCCACTTTTTGAACTTGTTAGCTGCAATGTACAAGTACTCAAAGCCTCCGATAGCGCGTGGGAAGGGGCCCAGTATGTCGAGCCCCCAGACCGAGAAGCGCCAGGAAAGAGGGATTGTTTGAAGAGCTTGAGCTGCCTGATGTGACTGCTTCGAATGAAACTGGCATGCTTCGCACTTGGTTAGTAGCTCAGTTGCATCCTGGAGGGCAGTGGGCCAATAGAAACCTTGCCAGGAAGCTTTGCCGACAAGGGCCCTTGATCGAATGTTTGAAGCACATATCCTCCCATGTATCTCTGCCAACAACTTCTATCCATCTTCCCGATAAATACACTTCAATTTCACCCCATTTGGTCTCTTTCTGTACAGGTAGTTGCCAACAAACTGATACATACTTGATTGATGGGCTACCTTTTCAGCTTCTTCTTAATCTTTGGGAAGTTTTCTTGTCTGAAGGAATTCGACAATCTGTTGTGCCCATGCCAGAGCGTGCGGCTCGACAACAAGGACTAAAGGCATCTCTTCAGCTGCAGGAGCGCTTGTCTCGACAACAAGAACTTGGTTCCTTGCCGGAGCCTACTCCTCAACGGCGAGCTTGTCACTGTCTCCGGCAACATCCTTGCGGCAGCTTCTGGGAGCTTAGTAGGAAAATACTTGCTAGAGTTCAACTTTCTTCTTTTGTTCTGTCCAGCTGATGATGTTTCCATGGTCTACCACGATCCTAAGACCGGCAAGCAGTCCTTTGTACTCAATAGTTTTGTTTGTCGCCTTCTCCCTGGGGAAATGCATCTGAATTACATACATGAGGTGCTCTCCAGTGGGTGCGACAAGCAGCACTCCAACACCGGCGCCTTATAGCGAGAAGGCCCCATCAAAGTACATAATCCAATCCTTAGTTGTTTGCTTGCCGGGGAGAGAGGTTTCTAGAGTTTCTTCGTCTGGCATTGGTGTCCATTCTGCGATGAACTCTGCCAAAGCTCTGCTCTGAATTGTTAATGTGCTTTCAAACTTATGCTCAAAGCTTGACAATTCCAACGCCCAGTCAACAATCCTGCTCGTTGCATCTGGATTCCTCAAGATCTTTTGCATTGGAAAATAAGTGACGATAGTTATTTGGTGTGATTGGAAGTAGTGGCGCAGCTTCCATGAGGCCATAAGGAGACCAAAAAGAAATTTCTGCATTCCAGAATAACTTGATCTAGCCCCCTGGAGAAGGGAACTGACAAAATATACTGGGCGTTGCACCAGCATCTTCTTCTGCACAACTTGATGTTCTGATTCATTTGCTTGCTCTACATTTGACTTGTCGGCACCAGGACTTGCCGGAGAAGATTCTGGCTTGCCACTTGATGGGCCTGTATCTGCTACTTCTTCGCTTTCAGCTTCTCTCTCCACTTGATTCCTTGCCACCAAGTATAACAACAATGACTCTTGCGGCCTTGGCGCAACCAGTGTTGGCACAGAGGAGAGGTACTTCTTTAGGTCTTGCAGCACTACATCTGCTTCTAGTGTCGATTTCATTGGACCTACCATTTTCAAGATTTTGAAAAATGGCAGGGCGTGCTCAACAGACTTGCTGATGAACCTGCTTAGTGCGGCAATGCCGTCGGCAAGGCGGCGCACATCCTTGACGTGCTTTGGTGCTTCAATCTGCTCAATTGCTTTGATCATGTCAGTATTGGTTTCAATTCTATGCCGAGAAACAAAGAACCCAAGAAGTTTACCGGATGGAACAGCAAATACACACTTCTCAGGGTTGAGCTTGAGATTAATCTTGCGCAGATTAGCAAATGTCTCTTCTAAATCTTGAATAAGTGTTGTCTTATCCTTGGTTTTGACCACTATATCATACATATAAGCTTCTACATTTCTATGCAATTGCGGCTAAAAACCAATATGGATCGCTCTTGCAAATGTTGAACCAGCACTCTTCAATCCGAAAGGCATAGATATGAAGAAATACGTGCCACATGGAGTGATGAACGCGGTCTTCTCTTCATCTTCTTTTGACATTAATATATGATGATACCCAAAGTAGTTATCATGGAACGACATCAAATCACATCTGGTTGTGGAGTCAACAATCTGGTCGGTGCGCCGCAAGGGAAATGGGTCCATCGAGCAAGCTTTATTGATATTTGTATAACCAATGCACAACCGCCACTTGCCGTTTGCCTTGTGCACAAAAACTGGATTAGCCAACCACGTGGGATGGAGTACACCTCTGACCAAACCTGCTGCTTCCAACTTCTTGATCTGTTCGGCAATGAATTGTTGTTGCTCCAAAGCTTGCTTCCTCACCTTCTGCTTGACAGGCCGCGCGTGAAGACAGATGGAAAGGTGGTGCTCAATTACCTCCCTGGGAACACCGGGGATGTCAGATTGTTGCCATCCAAACACATCGACATTTGCCCACAAGAAGGCAATGAGCGTGCTTTCCTATTTATCATCAAGGGTGGAACTTATGGTGAAAGTTCTCCCCGAGCCGTCCTCCTTGGCGGACACCTTTTTGGTTTCTGGTGGAGCAGTTTTTTTCTTCTTGCTCTTGCCAGCAAAGCGCTCTGGAACATCCTCGACGGGAGCGCAACACTTCGAAGAGGTGCGCTTGCTAGAGTCAGTGGTCTTGCCGGTCTTCTTCCTCTTCTTCCCCCCAGGAGCTTGGTCGGCAGGAGCAAGTGCCTTGGCGGTAGATGCTGCAACTACTTCCTGGTAGAGCTAATCAGCGCATCCTTTTTTATCAGTGTGAATGGTGATGACACTTATCGGCCCAGGCATCTTTAGTGTGTTGTATGCGTAGTGGGATGCTGCCATGAACTTCACAAGTTTTAGGCGTCCAAGGATTCCATTGTAAGGCAATGGAATCTTGACTATGTTAAAGACAATCTTCTCTGTCTTATAGTTGAGTTCGCTGCCAAACGTCACTGGCAAAGTGATCTTGCCCTTCAGAATGGGCCAGTCTTCTTCAGATCGTCATCAGAAATTTGTAGCCTCTTGATCATGTCGGGGGAGATCAAGTTGAGACTGGCCCTTCCGTCAACCAGCATCTTTGTCACCTTGAGGTTCCGTATTGTTTGTGAAACTAACAACGGCAAGCACCCGACCGCAGTTATGTGATCAGGGTGATCCTTGGCGTAAAAAATGATGGGCGTGTTGGACCATCTCAAGGGCTTCTAGGCACCCACCACGGGCTCCGTCGCATTGACCTCACACACCCACTGCTTGAGTTGGTTATGAGAGGAGTACAAAGATGCACCTCCGTCGATGCACATTGCTTCCGTGGCTTTCTGGAGCTCAGCTTCACTAGACTCGTCATCATCCTCTTCATCTTCGTCATCATCATCTCCTTTCTTGTCTTAACCTCTTGTAGGCTTCTCCTTCTGTTGCGTTTTCTTGCCGCGGTGACCTCCTCGGCCACCACATTTCTTGCTGGATCCATTTGCACCATTGGCCTTCTTCTTATCTCTCTTCTCATATTAAGCCTTCTACTTCTTGGCAAGCTTCTCTACTTGCTCGCAGTCTTCAAGGTCATGGCTCTTGGTGCGATGGATCTTGCAGTACTGCTTGTCGGAGCCCCCAGTCTGATCAGCGGCCGCCAAGGCTTGGCATGAGGCACACCCGGCAACCTCCTTACTAGATCTCTCTGCCTTAGCCTTCTTGGCAGGGCCCCTGTTGTCGGATCCCTCCACAGCAAGCACAACTTTGCCCTTGCGCTTCCCGTTATGCTTGCGGTTTTCTTCTTTGGGGTATGGGTGGCACCGTCATCTTCTGAATCAGATTCTGTGGCAACCTCCTCCCCAGGAAGTTTCCTTCTCTCCTCAGCCCATGCACACTTGTCGGCCAAAGCATAAAGCTCACCAACATCCCTCACCTTGGTCATGGCCATCTCTGTCGGGGCTCTAGGAATGCGGGTACCCCAGGCCCGTCTGCCTGCGGCCCATCGCCTGGCATCGTCAAAGAGCCCGGCGCGGCCTAGCATCAAGACTCCACGAGAAAAGCCCTCGCGAGGCCCCCGCCTCGCGAGGCAAGCAGCGGCAAGATTCATCTGGTTCCCAAGGGCTCCATGAGGGGCGGCCTCCCGAGGCTGCATCCAGAGGCCTCTCGCGGGGCGGATACTTCTAGGCTCACAACCCCACCTCGCGCTGCACGTGGGTAACGCGAGCCACGACGAGCATCGCAAGGACCAGTGCCAGTGGGCGTGGACAGTGAGGCTTTCCTCTTTGATGCTAAAGGAGCAAGGCCAGCACGCGGGTTCCCAAGGCGGCCCCAAAGGTTGCCTCTTTGGTGCAACAAGACCAGGACGCTGGCTCGGCAGGACGGAGGTCATCGTCGAGCCCACCTGCATGTCATGGACAGAAGCTTTGAAGGCGAAGACCACCTTTAGTTAGGATAGGGTGTACTGCTATCCCCCTTAAAAAATGGCCATTGTGGCATCCCTTCCCGCCTAGATTTGGGGGAAGAGGACCGGGCCAATATAAATATAGGTTAGTCTCCACCGTAGAGAGGGGGTCGCATCATGGCATCCCTAGTGCCCTTGAGAGGCAGTTCGTCCTTGTACTAGTTTATACTCATCCTCCTCGCGAGGCAATCCACCACAAAGCAAGAGTAGCACTACAAGAAATATGTCAACTTGTGACCTTCTGTCAGTGACCCTAGAAGAATTGGTCTTAAATCTATGACCATTTGAGACCAATTGGTCATAAGCTGTTCAGAGGGCTCCAAACCCTAAACCATAACGACCATTTTGATCAGATATGTCATAATTTCCTGACACGAAATGGTCGTAAAGCAAACAACACTTGTCTGTTGCCTTATTTCTAGCTGATCACGACCAATATAGATGGTCAAAGCCTTGTAAATTGTGGTGCATTGCTATGACTAGGTGCCACCTCATCAGTTTTCCAATGTGTCATGTCCATGTGTCAATTTTTGCCCTAGGTTGTGAAGGAGCCTATATTTCTGTCATTCCCAAAATTCCCAATAAATTTGGGCACTCTTTACTATCCAAATCATTGCCTCATGAAAAAAAACAACTCCATTTGCCTAGTAAATCTTCCTCAGCAAATTTCCAAAGTTTCTGTTCAGCTAGAACTGTTGTGAAGGAAATACTAGCTAGGCATATCCTAATTAGTTGAATTTTTGCCACATCTTGTATATGCCCAAATCATAGCTCTCCACAAAATTTGAGCCCCATCTAACAATCCATGTGAGCTCACCATCTAATCTTTGTTTCTGGTAATATTTTCAATTTGTGAAGCAACTATATTTTATATTAATTTATAATTGCTGAAAATTTACCAGGATATGACCCTGCCCATAGAACCTCCCTCCAACAAATTTTAGCTCATTTAATTTAGCCAATTTCCCTCAATATTTTCCCAATTTTCTGTTCAGTGGAGAGCACTCTGAAGGAAGTACCATTTTTATTTATCCAAATGGTATGAAATTTTAATGGTGCCTTCATATGCCCAAATTATCATCCTCCTCCAAATTTCAGCTCAATCCATTCATTCATTTGAGCCCAGCTTCAACATTCATATTTCTGTCCAGTGTGGTACTTTGCAAAGGAAGTGACACCTAGGCTCCTTCATTTGAGCTGCAAATTTGCTAAGACAGTCTCCTTAGTAGATGGTCATCCTCGTCCAAAACTCAGGCCCATTGCCCATGTGCATTTTCCCCACCACTAATCAAACACTTGGCTGCTAATTCATGTTTGCGCTTAGTTCAGTCTCCTCGAGAGATTCTTCTATTGCTTTCTTCTTCCTAACACCTACCGGGGGAGTTGCCAACCCACCAGACATGCCTAGGCCGCCTAGAACGCGGTGCAACGCCAAGGTCACGCGGTGACTATGCGGCGGGCATGCCAGTTTACGCACTCTAGAGTTGGGCCCTCGGCCACCATCAAAACCTTGAAGTATCGCCACCACACCATGTATATATGATTAAATAGATACTTATGTACCTATAAATGATTTTTGTAAAAAATAAAGAGTAAACTATAAGGCAGCCGTAGTTCAAAATTGACCCGCTTCCTACTAAATCGGTGGAAATTTATCTTTTTCACGAGAGGTGGATCAAAAAATTTGACACCCAACCATTTGGTCAATTGTGCATTAAATATGACATAATATTTTATAAAAATGATTTGGTCCAATTTTGCAACAAATATATGGTAGGTCCTTCACAAAAAAACTCATTTTGTGCACTCAAAAAATGGAAAATGAATTTTTTGTCCAAAGAAAATAAAAACTTCCTTTGGCAACATTGGTTGCCATTCCAAGATGCACCCTTGTGCACAATATGAGATCATTTGAATAAACTATGCCATGAATGTGGCCATAATATTGACCATTTTGCTTGAAAGCCATGAATCTTCACACATGATAACTCATTTCTGAAAACACTTTTTTAAAATAATTGCCGTATTACAAGTTTCTTATTTTTCCTAGTAACTTGGTCACATATAATGACACAATGCGAAGGTTTTCCAATTTTTTGATATTTTTGAATTTGTCAAGCCCATTTCAAAATGTGGTCAAAACGGCGGGCATCACCGTTCCTAGCTAGTGGTTGAATCTTGGAAAACTTTTGGTGTTTCTCTGATTAAATAGATACTTATGTACCTAGAAATAATTTTTGGAAAAAATAAAAAGCAAACTATGAGGCAGCTCCAATTCAAATTTTACCCATCTCGCGAGGGTGAGCTAACTCCAAAAACCCGTCCTCTATTCGGATTGCAGGCTGCAACTCGCCTGCATGAAGCAGGAACTACTGAACGGCAAAAATTTGTCTTTTTCACGAGAGGTGAATCAAAGCTTTTGACAACTAAACATTTTTCAATTGTACATTAAATATGGCCTAATATTATAGAAAATTGATTTGATCCAATTTTGTAACAAATATATGTTAGGTCATTCACAAAAAAACTCATTTTGGGCACTTGCAAAATGAAAAATGAATTTTTCGTCCAAAGAAAATGAAAACTTCCTTAGGCAACATTGTTTTCCATTCCAAGATGGACCCTTGTGCACAATATTAGATCATCCAAACAAACTATGCCATGAATGTGGCCACAAGATTGATCGTTTGGCTTGAAAGCCATGAATCTTCACACATGATAGCTCATTTCTGAGAACACTTTTTCAAAATAATTGTCGTATTACAAGTTTATTATTTTTCCTGGTAACTTGGTCACATATAATGACACAATGTGAAGGTTTTCTAATTTTTTGATTCTTTTTAATTTCTAATGCCTATTTCAAAATGTGGTCAAAACGGTGGGCATGACCGTTCCTAGCTAGTGGTTGAATCTTGGAAAACTTTTAGTGTTTCTCTGATTAAATAGATACTTCTGTACCTAAAAATGTTTTTTGGGGAAAATCATGAGCAAACTATGAGGCAGTTGTAGTTCAAACTTGACCCGCTTCCAACTGAATAGGCGGAAATTTGTCTTTTTCACGAGAGGCGGATCAAAACTTTTAACACCCAACCATTCGGTCAATTGTACATTAAATATTGCCTGATATTTTAGAAAATAGATTTGGTCCAATTTTGCAACAAATAGATGATACGTTCTTCACAAAAAAGCTCATTTTGGGCACTCAAAAAATGGAAAATGATTTTTTCCTGCAAAGAAAATCAAAACTTCCTTAGGCAACATTGTTTGCCATTCCAAGATGCACGCTTGTGCACAATATTAGATCATTTGAATAAACTATGCCATGAATGTGGCCATAATATTGATCATTTGGCTTGAAAGCTATGAATCTTCACACACGATAGCTCATTTATGAGAACACTTTTTTAAAAATAATTACCGTATTACAAGTTTATTATTTTTTCTGGTAACTTGGTTACATATAATAACACAATGCAAAGATTTCCAATTTTTTGATTTTTTAAAAATTTCATGCCCATTTCAAAATGCAGTCAAAATGGCGGGCATGACCGTTCCTAACCAGTGGTTGAATCTTGGAAAACTTTTGGTGTTTCTCTGATTAAATAGATACTTTTGTACCTAAAAATATTTTTTGGAAGAAATAAAAAGCAAACTGTGAGGCAGCTGTCTTTTAAACTTGGCCCACTTCCTACTGAATCGGCGGAAATTTGTTTTTTCTTGAGAGGTGGCTCAAAGCTTTTGACACCCAACCATTTGGTCAATTGTACATTAAATATTGCCTAATATTTTGGAAAATTCATTTGGTCCAATTTTGCCACAAATATATGGTAGGTTCTTCACAAAAAAGCTCATTTTGGGCACTCGAAAAATGGAAAATGAATTTTTCGTCCAAAGAAAATGAAAACTTCCTTAGGCAACATTGTTTGCCATTCGAAGTTGCACCCTTGTGCAAAATATGATATCATTTAAACAAACTATGCCATGAATGTTGCCACAACAGTGGCCATTTGACTTGAAAGCCATGGATCTTCATACATGATAGCTCGTTTCTGTGAACACTTTTTTTAAGACATTTGTCATAGTCCATGTTTGTTATTTTTTCTGGATACTAGGTCACATTAATTGACACAATGCGAAGGTTTTCAATTTTTTTATTTCTTTATATCTTATGCTCGTTTCAAAACACGGTCAAAACAGCGGGCATGACCGTTCGTAGCTAGGGGTTGAATATTGCAACTTTTTGGAGTTTTTCTGATAAACAGATACTTATATACCTAGAAATAATTTTTGGAAAAAATAAAACACAAACTATAAGGCAGCTGTAGTTTAAATTTGTCCCGCTTCCTGCTGAATCGGCGAAAATTTGTCTTTTTCATGAGAGCTGTATCTAATGCTTTTGACACCCAACCATTTGGTCAATTGCACATTAAATATATCCTAATATTTTAGAAAATTGATTTGGTCCAATTTTGCAACAAATATTTTGTAAGTTCTTCACAAAATACTCACTTTGGGCACTCGAAAAATGAAAAATGATTGTCCAAGATAGCAAGGAGTGATAGCATGCCATGCCTCGGCTTGACCGGCACACGGGTGTGGCACTCCCTCACCGTTGCTCGTGAGTCACCACATGCACCCGTCACCATCGGGCAAAACTTCCACACCCATCATCACCCCCGCCTATATCCTTCATGTCCACCTTCGTGGCCGCGACTCACCCCAACACGGAATTTTTGGTTCAATTTCACCAGCACCAAGCCCTGATATTTTCTGCCCGCTCTTGCCTGCGAAAAGAGAGGCAAAGAGAAAATGATTGAATCAAAAAGAAGAGAAAAAATAGAGGGAGAAAGGAGTGTTGGACGAGGGGAGAGTTTTGGACTGTTGGATGTCAGAGGAGTGGATGGCTAGGATTTGATCTTCGGGATCGATGCATGGACTCGCATGCCATTGGCTGGCTGCCTTTCCATATCCTAGACCAAAGAAAAAAAATCCATCTCTCTCACACGAAAAGGAACCTCAAAGCCCTATCTCCAATCTGCCCTCACCTTGGGATTTTTCCTTCTACACCCCGCATCCCTTTCTTTCTTTCCCGCACGATCTCCTCTCTCCCCAATGCATCAGAGACCCATAGCCACCGATCGATCCCCCCTGATTCAGATCTAGCCCGCCGCCGCATGTCCGGCTCGCCATTGCTCCCTTCCTCCCAGCCTTGGCGCCTCTGCCCTTCTTCTCGCCGTTCGCGGATCGATGGTGGCGTTCATGGAGGAGGAGAGGGTGGTGGACGACACACTAGGCTACACAAGGCCTACACCAAGCTCTGCCACGCCGGCGCCGGTGCGCTCGGCCTACCCTAAGCCCACAGCCCGCCCGGCGCCTTCCTCCCCTACGTCGTCCAGCCCCATGAGGTACATGCCTGCTTTTTCTCGCGCAGATCCGCTCGCCCAGCTTCGACGCCATGTCGTGATCTGATCTGGTGCGTGTAGGCACTGTGGGCCAAGGACCTGAACGATATGTTCTTGGTGGTGGACACGGAGGTGGCGCCCACCACTAACCCGTGTGGCTTCGCCAACCTGCTCTGGAAGCAGCTCGACTTCGACCCGGCGCTCTTCCGCGTGGAGGACGCCATCTTCATCCCCTGCCCCGACGCCACAGAGGACGTCGTCTTCATCCTCCTGCCGCGAAGCCATGCAGGAAACCGTCTTCATCCTCCTGCCCTGACGCCATGGAGGACGCCCCTCCACCACTGCTCAGACGCCATCCAGGTCTTCTTCCCTTCAGTTTCTTCTTCTTCTTCCCTTACCCTCCATTCCCTTGACTTAGATGTGATGTGGTTTCCTGCCATGAATGAGCTGTTGTAGTCGGATGTATGTATGATGACTAGCCATGGATGAGCAGTAGCAGCACCCCCATGGTGAGGCCCTCCACCCCTTTGTTCCCCTCTGCTTTTTGTGATGCTAGTGTTTGGCCTCTGTGCCATGGCTGATTACTTGCTGGCTGGCACGTCGAGGACCGAGTGTTGGAGATGATTTGTTTTGTTAGTGGTCATCTAGCTACTAATTTGCTGCTGCAAGTTAGAATGCCTATTGTTCTGTGCTGTAGAAGGCTACTAAATTATCTAGTTTGCAACCCTTTGTTATCATGTATGCTATTGATTTGTTACAAGCAATTAGAATGTTGTAGGTTAAGTACAAACGTGGCATAATCCGTTGGAATAAATTAGATGGGAATATATGGTAGGTTTAGTACAAACGTGGCTTATTCCATTGGAATTTTTGTTTCCAATGGGACAATCAGAATGTTGTAGGTTTAGTACATGACGCCATGGAAGGTTGTTCATGTTCTGTCCTTCCTCTTCTGATCTGCCGGATACTAGAGTTCATGTTTGTACATAGCTCACTGCTCACTGCGGCACTGAAGCACAAATAGTCAATTACACGATGCACATAATCATGCCTGCTTGCTAGTATATAGCTCACTTGCTCGTATATGCCAATAGTCAATTACACAGGTTCTCCTCGGCTAGAACAAGCACTGAAGTATGATTTTCATGCCCATCAAATGAGCTTTTGTGCTTTGCAAAGTGATCTGCACCCAAATGCTTATATACTTGTTATGTATTTTATTCTTAATTGTTCTTTAATTGTTAGTAGTACTAACAATGTGCATTTCCTCTAACAGGAGCTCCATGCAAAAGTAGATTGACAGGAGCAGGAGAGTCTGTGATTGCTATAGAAGGACTGAAGTAGCTCCATGTTGAAGAAACTTTGAGACACATGGACTTGGTTGAGCCTTGAGTGATCTGGAGAAGCAGGGAATCGCCGGGGAGATCTCTGACTTGTGTCGTGGTAAGACTGCATGTATTGAATGCATAAATGTTGAATACATGTTCGCTCTCAGCTAGGATATTCGATTGTACTTAGTTATGTGATTTATTCATGTTCGTGCTCCTTGTTAAGTGATTATGTTTATGTTGTTGCTACCAGTAGGATGCTCAATACATGCATGCTCTGTAATTTATCTAATTCTGAATAGTTTGCTTGGTTCTTCATATCTTACTATGTACTACAGAATCTCCACTTTATGCCAATAGCTACCCATAGCATTGTGCCACACTGCTACTATCTATGTGATGCTAAACAATATGCTCTTAATTTGTTGCTATATTCTCACCAAATGCACTAGGTTTGCTACTTATCATCTGCCCTTTTACTTAATTTGTTGCTATATTCTCAGTTTTGCTATTATGAGAATGTTATATGCATGGTTTCTTATTAGATTTCAACTTCTACGGCTATTTTCATTGTTAGGAGAATGTTATCTGCGCGGCTCTACTTAATTATGTTCCTAACTTTTCTTATTTATAACCTGCAGATGCTGGCCTTCAATTGTCAAAAGTTGTTGTACAAGAGACCTCCAGGAGAAGAATCCAGCAATCTGTTTTAGCTCACTATTGCCTCCATGAAGCAAAACTTACCAGTTCTGCCTTTCCCTACACATGAAACCATCTGAAAAAGCTAGCATGACTATTGAAGCCCATGACCTTATGCCCATCCATCCCCGAGCTTTTATTTCTGGGGTTTGCTTCGTTAGAACTTTGTGATGAGTTACCAACAATGTCCCTTTACCGAAGCCCTATCTGCACGTCAGACAAGGTATTGTCGTCTTACAAATTCTTACAAGAGTTTAAGACCTACAAGACACACAAACAAAATGAATTGATGTGTGTATATCCCATGGAATTTTGAGCATGTTCTTTAGCTATCGGACGAGGTGGAGGCACTCTTCCTGAAGCACTTCACGGGCAACGACACGAGGTGCAGGTGACATCCATTAATCTCACTTACGGGAATCTGGAATTTTGTGAGAATGCAACCTTTTGGGAATTCTAGACTTTTCTTTTGCGGTAATATAATGATATTAGTTGTCTACTGGTTGCTATATATGGGCAAGACGAATTGAATTGAATCCTGATGTTTTCTTTTTGATGTACGCACACAAATGATTGTCACTCATGAACAACAAGCTACCATACTAGTTACTACCTATGTGTTCCAAATATTGTTGTACGTATTATTTATGTTCTTTTTACTTCTAGAGCTATAGTGCTCTCAGACTATCGTCGCATTGCCTGCAGTTGCTGCATACCTGTATCTCAAGCATTGCACATTTGTGTTTGTTTAGGCGGACAACTACTCGTATAATATGCAAACAACAACAGAGCTAGTGATGCTATGCTAAAATTAATGTGTACTTGTCAAACTCAAGATTATGCCTGTTAAAAGTTTCAAATGTCCTCTTTTTTTAAAAATTGAAAGAGAGTCCTTCTAGCTTGTGTAGGTGTCTTGCGATCCTGTTCTAATTAATGTGTATAGTGCAAGCTCTTGTTTTTGTCTAAATGCATGCACATAAGTTTAATTGCCTTCTAAGAAATTGTTGATGCATTTTTTTCAGGTTCTCAAATACAAAATAGCTTGCTCCTTCTAGTTGTGGCATCCCCACTGTTATCTTTATGATGTTGTTCCTCACTAATATAATATTTACTGATTATTGGTAGTTACTAGTATTCACTGATAACTATGCCTCGTTTTGATTGTTCTATTGTTATTTATGCCAAAAAATTAACATGTTCGAATTTATTTTGTTACTAACCATTTTGTTTTATAACATGCAGATGGTGGCCTCTATTCATGTTTCGTTGTGAGCTCCAGGATGAAGAAGTTGGAAGAAGCAATGCATGCTGGATATAGGCATGCATGCATGCTCTAGTATCCCTGCTTCCGAACCTAGCTAGGGAGGTGCAGGACTTTGTTGTAATGCTGATTTTTTTGGGAATTTTGTTTTACTGGTGATTTTGTTGAGAATTTGGTGTATATTTGCTTGCCACTATGTTTACTTCAAATTTATTTCTAGATTGGAAAATATATTGGCATTGAATCTGGGCTGAATGTATATCTATGATGTAAATATTATTTGACATGAAGAGGCACAACCCAAATCAAGAAGTGGATGAAATGTCTATTGTACCAAATCTATTTGGGCTTTGAAAAGGCCATGGCCCAAAATATATTAGTGGGAACAAAGGCTGAAAATTAAAAAGAAATTGGACCGTAAAATGATCGAGGCCCAAAAAGGAATGGCATGTAAAAGGCCATGACACAGAAAATAAAACGTTGAATTGTTGGCCCAGGCCCATGTAGCCGACCAAAATTGGCAGGAAAAAAATTATAGAAATGGGCTGAATTAATGGGCTCGGCCCATATAGACACCGAATTGGACTGGGCTGATTCTTATCAATGAACAATTCAATTGGTCGTAATTTTGTCACATCAGCTTGCCACGTTGGATCCGACGTGGCTTGGGCAGACAACCAGCGACCAAAACAATTTCATTAAAGACGGTCAGCTTTTGACCAATTGTTTTTGGTCATAAAAAGGTCACAATTGAAAAACAATGACCATTCAATGATCAATATTGATGGTCGCAAGTTAGCATATTTCTTATAGTGTACGGTTTTACACCGCAAGCTGGCCCAAACCTCGGTAAATCATCGTGTCCTTTGTTCTCCCCTCTCACTCGAACACGTCGGAGCATTGTCGTGAGGCAGTGAGCAGTGAGCCATAGCCAAGCGAAGTTCTCCGTGCACACCCCAGAGCTCGAACCTTTCTTCGGGTCTGTTGAGCGCTGATTCCGACATTTGGTGCACCAGGTAGGGGTGTGCCGGAGTACCGTCGCGTCGCTCCGATCCCGCTTCGCCGTCCCCATGGCCGACGCTCATCGTGTTCGTGCCGAGCGCCGTGAAGCTCGAGAGGCCCAGACGGAGCCGGCAGGCCACGGCGGCCGCCGCCTCTCCCCATCAGCCGCAGCCAACACTGTCACTGACCCGGCTACTCATGAGCAGCCGGTCTCCTCCCTGCCGACCTTCATGCAGCGCGACGGCCACACCGCCACGCCTTCTCTCACACCGGCCATGGCTTTGTCCTCCCATGCTCGCCGCGGGCCCGCGAACGTGCAGGCTGCGCTGCTCATGACACGTGAGCTGCTGCGCTACCGCCCCGCCGACGAGGGCTAGGACGCTTGGCTGGGCCACATCACCGATCTCGTCAATGCCGCGAGCGAGGCCCAGGCGCCCTCCCATTTGCTCCATCCCCTGTCGTAACACGCAGGAGACGTGGCACACGGTGCACCTCCGCCTCCTCCCCTGCGCGGGGACAATATCGAGCACTGGCAAGACGTGCGGCCCCATGTTCCGCCGCGTGGAGAATCGGTGTTGGCTCGGGACGAGGCTAGCTACCAGATTGTGCATCAGCCGCTGCACGACGAGCGCACCGCCCATGCTGCTATGTCAGCACCAAGACCAGGCCGTCCAAGAAGCCATGGCGCATGGGTGCCATGACCGAGCCGCCCCTGCTTGATGCACACCCGTGGGCATTGCTGGTTGCCGCGCCTTCACTCGCGAGCTGCGCTGGGTGGTCTGGCCGGTCAAGTTCAAGCCAGAGCTGCCCCCTTGATACGACGGCATCCCCGACCCCATGGAGTTCCTCCAGCTCTACGCGTTGAGAATTGAGGCGGCGAACGGCGACGACATGGTCATGGCCAACTGGTTCAACATGGCCCTCAAGGATGGCGCACGTTCCTGGCTCATGAATCTACCTGAGGGGTCAATCTCCTTGTGGGACGAGCTTCGCGAGTGGTTCATCGCCAACTTCCAAGGCACCTGCGGCCGCGCCCTCACCATCAGCGATGGCGTGTGAAGCAGCGACTGGCGAGACCCTCTGCAAGTACATTTAGCGCTTTACCCAAGTTTGCCTCAAGATCTCGAAGGCCTCGGATGAAGCCATCATCTCGACGTTCACGGAAGGCGTCACAGACATCCAGATGAGTGAGAAACTCGCTATCAACGATGACCTATGCACGGCACTGGAGCTGTTCAACCTGGCCGACATGTGCGCGAGGGCGGAGGAAGGCCGCCTCTCCCTCCTCAACAACTCTGACGTCGATCTCAAAGACAAGAAGGCCAAGGCCAAGGAAGTGAAGCGCAAGGGCCCTGCCGTGCTGGCGGCGGAGCCCGAGCTGAAGCGCGGCTGAGACAGCGATGAGCCCACCAAGGATGGTCACCTGTTTTGCTTCTTCCACAAAGTGCACACCCACAACACCGACGACTGTCAGGAGCTCTGGGCACTCCGTAACGAGCGCTTGGGCTGCCGCCCCGAGCGCAGCGACCATGGCTTCGGCCATGGAGGAGATCGTGGTGGAGGATGCTGGGACAACCGCAACCCCTGCCAGGGCTGGCATGACTAGCCTCGTGAGGAGGGTTGGCGCGATCAGCCTCGCAAGGTCCGCCCTCAGGGCAATGCGGGCCTTCCGCCGCTATCGCCACCCCCAGGAGGAACGACAACAACCAGCCAGATGAGGGGGCTGAGGGCTACCAGGAGCCTCGCGCCATAGCCTTCATCCTTGGTAGAGCTCAGGCCCCCGCGTCAAACCGCCTCTTCAAGCAGTTTTGTCGTGAGGTGAACATGACCCTCCCGAGGCTTGAGGCTATGCATCCCCTCAAGTGGTCGTAGTACGCCCTCACCTTCGATTCCAAGGACGACCTCAGGTGTTCAGCCACCACCGGCGCGCTCCCCATGCTGTGCACGCCCACCATTAGCAATGTCTCCATCAGTAAGATCATCATTGATGGCTGCGCCGGCCTCAACATGCTCTCTGTCGAGACATTCGAGACGCTTCAAGTGCCTTACGACTAGCTCAGGCCCACCAGGCCATTCTCAGGGGTGACCGATGGCTCCACCACTCCCCTGGGGTAGGTGCGCCTCCCAGTCACCTTCGGCACCAATGACACCTACCACACCAAGCTCATCGACTTCGACGTGGCCCACATCAGCCTCCCTTACAATGCCATCTTGGGGTATCTGTCCCTTGCCAAGTTCATGGCAGCAACCCACCATGGCTACAACGTCCTCAAGATGCCTGGGTGCACTGGCATCATCACGGTCGCCTGTGATGAGAAGGATGCAGTGGCCAAGAATTGCGATGATGAGGGAAACACCATGCCTGAGGCCATCCCCGCGAAGAAGTAGCTGATCCCCAAGGGCCGTGCTGAGGCCAAGAAGGCACCCGTCGGCGACGCCTCAGGTGTCGTGCCTGTCGCTGGGGCATGCCTCCCTCCCGCATAGGAAAGCGTGTCCGGTGCCTTCCTAGAGATGGGCTCAGGGGCTTCCACTTGGAGAGCGTCTGACCTGACCAGTGCGACGAGGGAGGTGCTCAGGCACCACTTGGAGGTGTGCTTTGATGCGCGCCCCCACAAGCAAGGAACATGGTGCGAGGCGCCAGGAGCACGAGAATTCATCACCAAGGCGATCTGCGAGCTTCAGGAAGCACGGGTCATGCGCGGCAAGTGCCGCCCCGCATGCCCCACTGGCTCAGCTGCCGCTCCCGACGCGGGCGGCGAGCTGCGCGTCTGCGTCAACATCCCAGGCCTCAATAGGGCCGCTTCTCAGGGCCTCTTCTGGCAGTCACGCATTGGCTGGAGCGGGGGTTACCCCTGCAGCTACATCTGCATGCCCTTCGGCCTGTTAAACGCGGGCGCCACGTACCAGCGGTTCGCGCAGCTCGCATTGGCATCTCACGAGGCCAGGCGCTCAGTGCTAGCACCTCGAGAGGCCCCGTCTCCTCGAGAGCCACCCGAGCCTCAGGAGCCGCCCGGCTCGTGAGGAGCGAACCTCCGCGGCATGCTTCATCGGCTTCCTCCACGCTACTACAACAACATTGACAGGTAACTTTTTGGTTTCTTCAATTAAGGGCAGCCCTCGGGTTGTGTTATCCTCAGACTGTTTTGGAGCCAGCCCTCGCAGCTGTCTATCTTTTGGTCATGTATTAGAACTCGCTATGCTTTCATGAATCGCTGTGACTAATTAACCTTGCGTTGATACAACATCATATCTAGAGGCGCCACCTCTCGGGGCCCCGTGCGCTAGCAGCTCTACTCCTGAACGTCCCATGAGCAGGGGCTATTGGCACGGCATCTGTGCTTGGGTTCGTCCCTCCAGCGCTGATAAACCTAAGCAACCGAGCTCTGGCTCGCGGGCCGGCCCCACGCAGGTTGCCTCATCAGGTCCTTAGTGCCTTATCTTCTCACAGAATTGTCACAAGCAGATCGGCAAGCGCGTGTTACCCTAAATACCCTGTAATCTATCAGCATACATAAAGTCCCGGAGCTAGGCATTTGACGGTGCCTCGGCAGCGCTTCGTTGCCATAGCAAGTGCGGCCTCCGACGGACGACGGCCTGGTCCAAGCTAAGTACGGCCATCTGATACACTGCGCCGTTGCTGGAGGGGACCCCTTCCCCAGCGACCTCGCGGAGCACATCACCTCTTTTCCGCGCAAGTCACTTGCACGTTAAAAGGGGAGCTCTTGAGCATCGCCCCTCAGGAGCTCTTACTGCCTCTCGAGCCCTCACCCCTGGCCTTGTCCCAGGCATCGCAACCTGACATACCAGCGGTGGCTGAGCTTCGCTCGAGGGCCGGGTCCTGAGGACATAGAGCACCTTGACGAGCAAGGAAAAGAGAGGCAGGCCTCGCGAGGACGTTCGGGATGGAGGGTCGCAGTTCGGCTGCATCGGCAGCGTTGAAACGCAAAGGATGTTGATTTTTCACGCAACCTTTGCGGGACTTGTGTTAGCTTTATGCAGAACAAAAGGTGGACAAGAATCCAAGCTCTAAGGAAGCACACTTGCAGATTGCAAGGATTCCCAACAGGCCGCGGATTCCCCCACGCTGCACCCTAAGCTAAGTCGACCTATCCGCGCCATGCGCGAGTCTTACCAATAACGCGTTGTCCTTAGCTTCACAACCTCGTTGGGGCGTAAGCTTTTTCTCTCTCATGAGCTACTTGCGCGTTAAGGGGGACCTCTTGAGCATCGTGCCTCAGGAGCTCTTACCGAACCTCGAGCCCCTCACCTCTTGGCCTTGCCCAAGGCATCGTGACCTGGCATACCAGTGATGGCTGAGGCTTGCTTGGGGACTGGGTCCCAGCGACGGAGAGCACTAAGCAACCGTGAGGAAAGAATTAGGCCCAAATGAGAAGCACCACGACAACTCAAAACTAGAGGCATTTAAGATAAAGGTGCAAGCGCGAGAGTCCTTACACACCCCCGCAGGGCCCATGATATTTTGATGCAGGAAATAAAAGAAAGCAAAACAAATCCCCTCAAGCGGCCGCTGCTCCTGAGGCTTCGGCCCTGGCCTCGCCGGTGCCTAGTCGGAGTCCTCATCCTTCTTGACGTGGTGGCATGGGGGCTCATCGGAGACGTCGTTGCTTGCACTCATCCCCAGGGACGCATCATCGTCGTCCCTGTTGTCGTCGCCGGAGGAGTGGCCGCCGCTGCTATTGTCGCTCTTCATGCAGCACTCCAGGTGGCTACCGGCCTCCCCAAATATCTTCACGAAGAGCGTCGTAGCCCCGTTCGAACTTGAAATGGAAGGTATGCCCCTCCTTCAGGTCGCGGGCGCGCGAGAACGACTTCCACCCCTGGGTCAGGTACATGTAGCCGGACAGGGTGAACTCGGCCGACAGCCAGGAGGACTTGGTGCAGCAGCCGGCCGGCTGCAACCATAGCCCCAAGGGCACATCAGCCACCAGCTCCTCCGCGAAGGAGTCCGGGAGCTGGATCCAGGTGCAAGGCGGAGTGTTCATCCATATGATGAACTCGCGGGCTATGTCGGCGGAGTGGGCCCCCACCCGAGGTGGCCAGGTGCCTGCGCCACTTCTCCCTCCTCTGCCGCAGCCAGTACAACCACCGCGGTCGCGCCCGCGGGTGGAGTTCTTTCCGCGGCTGCCCGAGCTTGTGTGGGCCACCAATGGAGGACGCCCGTGTCCCCGAGGAGGCGCCTTGGGCGTAGCGGCGGACTTGCGTGGGCAGCCCTGCCCTCTCGCGGGCTGTGGCTGCTCTAGTTCCTCCAGCATTGCCTTGGCCTTCTCGGTGGCGGAGAACCTTCTCACGGGCGCAATGGCTACAGCGTGGTGGTTGAAGATGGAGAGGCGAGAAGACAGAGATGGACCAAGGGGTCCGACCCCTCACCCCTTTTATGGCGATCGAAGGAGGCTGGTCGGTGCCCCTTCACCTTCGTGGAAATGATGGCTCCGTGACATGCGCCATGCTTTCTGTCAGCTTGGGCAGTTGCTAAGGCAACGTGGGGAAGTGGGGGCGTCCCGAACTCCGTCATGCTCCACATGTCGAGCTTGGCCCGCAGGCGATTGGGGCCCGTGTTGCTCACCCCTCTCTTCTCCGCCTCTGCCTGCCAGTCGGGCCTTGCACGCCGCGGGCCCGAGGCTTCTATCGGGGCTCTAGGACTGGGGGTACCCAGGCCCGTCTGCCTGCGGCCCATCGCGTGGCATCGTCAAAGGGCCTCACGCGGCCCAGCATATGGACTCCACGAGCAAAGCCCTCGCGAGGCAAGCAGCGGAAAGATTCATCTGGTTCCCAAGGGATCCGTGAGGGGCATCCTCCCGAGGCTCCTCGCGGGGCGGATACTTCTAGGCTCACAACCCACCTCGCACTGCATGTGGGTGACGCGAGCCACGACGAGCGTCGCCAAGACCGGTGCTAGCGGGCGCGGACTGTGAGGCTTTCCTCTTTGGTGCTAAAGGAGCAAGGCCAGCACACAGGTTCCCAAGGCGGCCCCAAAGGTTTCCTCTTTGGTGCAACAAGACCAAGACGCTGGCTCGGCAGGACGGAGGTCATCGTCGACCCCACCTGTGCGTCATGGATAGAAGCTTGGCATGCGAAGACCACCTTTAGTCAAGATAGGGTGTACTGCTATACCCCTTCAATATTGGCCATTGTGGCATCCCTTCCTGCCTAGCTTTGGTGGAAGAGGACCGGGCCAATATAAATATAGGTTAGTCTCCACCGTAGAGAGGTGTCGAATCTTGACATCCATAGAGCCCTCAAGAGGCAGTTCATCCTTGTACTGGTTCATACTCATCCTCCTCGCGAGGCAATCCACCACAAAGCAGGAGTAGTGTTTTACACCGCAAGGTGGCCCGAACCTGGGTAAATCATCGTGTCCTTTCTTCTTCTGTCTCGCTCGAACACGTCAGAGCATCGCCATGAGGCAGTGAGCAGCGAGCCGTAGCCAAGCGAAGTTCTGCACGCACACCCCAGAGTTCAAACCTTTCTTCGGATCTGCGGAGCCCCAATTTTGACAATCTCTTCCCGCATCTTGCGGTTCCTTAAATTTTGACGGAACTCGGCACTGATTGTTGTGTGGTGGATATCGGGAATGTTGCATTGCACACGACTGAATCTCTCAATGTACTTGCGAACCGACTCGTCCTCCTTCTGCTGGATTAGCTGCAGGTCAGTTCCCTGCCTGGGACCTTGTGGCCGCCTGTGAAGGCGCCAACAAATTTGTAGCACAAATCTGCCTAGCAGGAAACAGAGTCTTCCGGCAAGTTCATCAACCACGACCTGACGTGGGGCTTGCGCACCAACGTGAAGTAGTTGGCAAAAATCTTGTCGTCTCGAGCTCCAGTAGCTTGCAGCGCAATGGTGTAGATGCTTAGCAACTTGGAAGGGTGTATCTAGTCATCATACTTCTCCACCCCTGGCTTAAAGTTCCGGTAATTGGGCCACTAGACTTGCCACAGCTCTCGAGTAAACGCAGGACAAACTACCTCGTTAAGTAGGCCGCCATTTTTCCCTGGTGCAGGCTCATGACTACCAGACCCCGCACGCCTATCAGAATGACGGCGTGCTTCCCGTTGCCATTCGATGGTGTACGAGCATCTTCTCTGCCCCGTTCTTGCAGAACTTGGCGCTGATCGCGATAAGCTCGCGGGCCGGACAACACCATGGACACGTCATCATGGGTGTCGACCCACTGGCTTTGCCGCTGAGGTTGTTGCTATCATGGGGGAGATTGTGCCGTACGTGCTCCGCCTCCAATCCTTTCTCCAGCAGCACGTGCCGGAGCGGCAAGCTGCTACTGCGAAGGCCCTACCTACTGCAGCTTGTCATTATTGGCAAAGCCAATGGGACTCTGATTGGTGGCTCTCCAATCCTCCATCTTGTCCGCTGCGGGAGGAAACTCCAAGAGTAGCTGTGCTCGCGCCAGGGCTTCTTCTGGCATGGACGGCATGGAAAGGCGCGAGGAACGAGAGGTGTTCTTGCTTCCAACTTATCTAGAAACAGCTCCGTATCGAACCTGCGACCCTGGCCTATTGCCGACAGTGGGCTGGCGTGCGTGCTGGTCCTATGCATCTAGAGGATGATCCACAGGACCCTTGTCGTGGGGACGCTTGGAGTCGCCGACGCCACAACGCTGCTCGTCGTGCGTGACCTGAGATGGCCACGACGTGGGCACCAGCGTGGGCGTCCTGCAGCGCACCCCGTTATCCCTGGAGTTCGTTGTGCCACCCGCAGGTGGTTCGGCTCCATCCTTGGACATGGTGGCATGTGGGTTGTTGCTGTTGTTGTTGCAGACGACGCCGCTCGCCTAGCTGTGATCGCCTAAATATCACGGAGGTTGTTCTTGACCTCCGCCTCCTCCCTCGCCTCCGCCACTCGCGCTGCCGCCTGTGCTGGACCTATCTGCGAAGGTACCAGCGGCTTGGACGAAGATGGACCGATGTCGTGGTGCCCTTCTTTTTGGGAGCCATGGCGACGAAGCTCATGATGAAGCTGACGCGCTAACTACTGATTCTGGTTTGCGCGAGTGATCCCCCTACATGGCGCGCCAAAGATGTCGTGCATACGACCATCTATGGGATCATGGTGATCCCTTTGCGGTTCGACTGGAGGGATCGATAGGCATAAAGAGCGGAACCAGAAGGAAACACATGGTGTTTACCCAGGTTCGGGTCATCGTGTAGCGTAAAACCCTACTCATGCTTTGTTTATTGATTTGTGTATGTGTCCAGCTTACATGGAGCGCACATCCGGCAAGGTGCTCGGAGGTGCTGCTACACGTGGAAATGGACAGGGTTTTGACCTTTGTTAAGGTAGCGATGGGCCTTCTTTTATAGACTAAGGGGTCACCACAATGGGAAAATGGTAAATCTACATTGCAAATAGTGGCTACAATGTTGTGTACTTAACTCTGATGGGTTAGGACAAATGCATTTAATGCATCACGAGGTCTCTTGTGGATGGAGCTCTCTGGCAATGCTAGTCTCTCCTTCTGTTCCGTTTGCAAATCTACCTTCTATTACTTTAACACATCATTTTGAGGTGTGTCATTAAAGTTGTATCTTCAGAGGCTAGCTGCCACGTGCCTAGACAAGTTTTACCTAACTGCCTACCCGCTCAACACCTAATCGACAAGTGACTACCTGATCGATGAGGTGGAGTGGTGGTAAGGTAGTGGGATACTTAATAGGCTTGGAACTTGCTGGGCTTGATTCTTGGCGGCTTTCCCCGACAAGGATCTTGTCCGGCTCTGGAGCCGTATCTTCAACATTTCTGATCTTTGTCTCCTGAGATCATCTTTGCTTCTTATCATCTATTCGTGTGTTTGTCTTTGGTTATTCTCCGGCAAGCCCTGCCGTCAGGAAGGCTGCCAATGCCTGTGCATAAGTCTGGGGTATTAAGGACCACAATCTTAATACACCGACAGGGCAGTTCCCAGGGTCTCCATCATCGCATCTGCTAAATCATCGAGTGAAGCAGCTGGTGGAGTTCTTCCGCATGACAAGATCGGTGCTCCAGGACCTGTGCGTCGCGCTGTGGCCCGCCGAAGCCCTCCCGACTAGCTTCTTCCGCCTTTCAGCTTGTCTTTGAGATGTTGTCCCCCGCATTAAGAGCTGGAGGAGGTCCGTGTGCTTTGAAGGAGCGCGGAGGGCGTATGCCTGCGTGAAGATGCACTTCCAGAAGGTTGATGCGGTGACGGTTGCCACGGGTACCCCTGCAGACAACCCGCGCACAGCGGAGCAGTACTTTGCCGAGGTGGAGGAGGGAGCCCGGGTTACCGAGGGTATGTGTCCAAAGGACACTATGTATTTCTAGGTAGCACTTCGGTATGCCGAAGTTGTGAAATGTATGAAACTTATCGTTTGATGGAATGAATATGGCTTTTAATTTCTCTATCTGTGTGTACTATTTTAATTATTTTTCCTCCTGTGCGACAGTTTTAAACTAAAAGTGGCCAATCGTCGGCTTCTTCCCTAGTGTAGAATATACAAAGGGTGTTCCTTGAGACACTTTTGACACCTGGTCGATGTCTCGGTACCCGGAGGTGGTCCGTGTTCATAGGAACCAGGCAATCATACTATAACGGCTTGATAGCTTTTACTTAGTCATAGGAGTTTGACTGTGGGGGCTGGTGGTGAGCCTCCGGTATAGGAAGTGGTCAGCCTAGTAAGCTGAGGTCTAAGCTATGACACACTTCGTATAAAAGTGTAACCCTTCATTTAACATGGGTGATCTCTATGATCACTTCGCTTAACGCGGTCCGCGGATGGCCAACCAGTTTGCGCCTACATAGATAGTCAGTTTTTGGCTTTCTCCATTGAGGCGCTCTGCCAGTTAACCTAGCAGCACAATTGCAGTGGTTCTCTCGTTACACCCTTAGCCGAATTCATCGGGAACATAAGGGGTACACATAGGAGCTAGGCAACCCAAGTATTGACCAAAATCTAGGTTCAAAACTAATGCATATAAAGCAACATCTCAGACACCGACTATCTCGGACTTATATTTCAAGACGGGAGAACGGGGCCCCGTATCATTTGTATCTTAAAGATATTCTTGAGGAGCACAGGCAGTGCTTGTGCAGAAATACGATAAGGACCCCTAAAAGGGCACGATTTCTTTGTTTCATAACTGCAAGCCTTTACATGTCGAGCTGCGACGAGAGGAACTAAAAGAATACAACGCAATAGAGTGGATAAAGACGGAAGAAAAATAGGGTGGATATTGTCATCGGGTTTTTTAGAAACCCGGGTCGCTTCCTGCCTCACACCTGAGCTTCCGAGCTGCTGACCAGCTTGTTGCCATTGATGGTCAGGACTCACAGGGACTGATGCCTTCTCATTCCTTTGTACACTCCAAGTGTTTTATTGGCTGAGCCATTTGAGGGAGGTTGTACAGGAGTCCGTTGTGCGGTCATGCCGGCTGGTTCTTTGACAGAATCTTGCCTATGCGGGGCCTCGAAGCCAGGTCGTTCCTCGGTCGAGTTGTTTTGTTGTTTCAGTAAATTTTTGGCTCCTTGACGGCCCAGGGAATTTTGAGTGCGAAGTTATGCACCCTGGGGAGGTAGTGCCCCATCCAAGGAGGGCGCGCAAGGAGCCCATATCCCTATTTAGGGCGTGGGCGTATGTGGTGGAGGTCGAATTGTGCAGCCCGTGTGCACGTCGAAGAGCTGGTGGTGTGTTTATCGCTGTGGGCTGCCTCCTTGGACGCCTATACCTCGGCTACGAAAGCCGCGGTCTACTCATCCGTTCAGAGTGAGCGCTCGGGGTTACAATTGACTGTGATAACACCGCTGGGTCCTAGCATTTTAAGCTTGAGATAAGCGTAATGTTGGACTTCATTGAAGCATGCGAAGGTCGTGCGCCCTAAGAGCGCATGGTATCCACTTCGTAAGGGGACAATGTCGAAGATTAACTCTTCGCTTCTGAAGTTTTTGGGTGAGCCGAAGACTATCTCCACGATGACAGTTCTGGTACATCGGGCTTCAACTCCTGGGATAGCACCTTTGACGGTGGTGGTGCTTGGCTTGATCCAGGATGAGTCGATGCCCATCTTCCTAACCGTGTCCTCATAAATGAGGTTGAGGCTTCTTCCTCTGTCCATCAGGATACGTGTTATATGATAACCATCGCCAATTGGGTCCAGGACGAGTGCCGCCGATCTGCCATGCCTGCTGTTGGCTAGATGATCGTGCTTGTTGAATGTGATTGGGCAAGCCGACCACGGATTGCATTTCGGGGCCACAGGCTCTAACGCGTAGACGTCCCAGAGTGCACGCTTCCTCTCCCTCTTGGGGATGTGGGTAAAGTAAATCATGTTTACTTCTGTTACCTCATTAGGAAACTTCTTTTGGCCTCCATTATTGGGCCGCCGAGGTTCATCCTCGTCTTCGCTGCGATTTTGGGTTTTACTTTGACCCTCTATCTCTACATTGCCAGCTTGTTTAAAGACCCAACAATTCCTGTTGGTGTGGGTTGCTGGTTTGTCTTGAGTGTAGTGGATTCCGCATGGTCGATCCATATTTTGTCAAGCTGGCTAGGTCCGTCATTGTTCCCTTTAAAGGGTTTTCTTTTCTGTCCGGATCTAGGTCCGGTGAACCCTGCGTTGACCATAGCATTTTCTGTGTCGATTCTGCCATTTTTATACTTGGGCTAGTTTTTATCACGCTTAGGCTTTCCATTGGCGTCGCGTGTTTCTGAGGTGCTCGCTTCGCCGTTATGGGTACTTCGGGCGAGCCAACTATCCTCACCCACGCAAAAGCGAGTCATCAGTGAAGTGAGGAATGCCATAGTTCTCGGCTTATCCTGGCCGACCTGGCGGGCCATCATTCATCTCGGATATTATTTTTGAATGCCGTGATGGCTTCAGCGTCGGAGCAGTCAATGATCTGGTTCTTTTTAGTGAGGAACCTGTTCCAGAACTTCCGTGCTGATTTGCCAATGCCTACCCGGCCCCCTTAGGTTGAGCGGCAAATATTTAATGGCGTGGAGATCGTCTTCGTTGGCCATGTATGTGGAGAAAAAAAATCTTCAATCCATACTACGGGGTGTGTAGTCCCATCATATGACTCTATGTTGATGGGTTTAAACCCTTCTGAAACTAGTCTTCCATGCCCCTATGTGTAAAGCAGATAGGGTGGCCTGGATCTCAGAATTAGGCGGTGTCCCATCGGAGGTTGGGCGAGAGCCGTGAATAGGTTTGATCTCGGACGCGGCCGTTCTTGTCCACCCAGGCGTCGTAGCTGTCTGGCCCGGCGGGCGCGCGTCGTATGGATCCATAGATGGACCGAGGATGTAGCCCCAAGATGTGATTCTATCCCAATCAAGTGATGAATTCATGATTGGGGCACAACCACATTTCAAGCGCATAGCAAGGTGGATATCATTACAACATACCATGTACTGAATAGATGATAATACTAGATAAAGGCTTACACTCGCCACAAGCTACATCATGAATACATCAATACATAGCAATCATCATAAAGAAGAGCAGGATCTGACTATGGATGAAAACAAATGAAAAAGAAGAACGACATCCACCATGCTAATCCCAGGCTCCTGACCCGAAACCTATCCTATGATCGATGAAGCAGAAGAAGAAGAAGAAGAAGAAGAAGAACTCCAAAAGCAATCAAGCATCGCTCTCATGTCAAAGCATCGCTTTACCTGTACCTACACCTGTTGTTGTAGTAATATGTGAGCAACAAAGACTCAGCAATCCCATTACCATGGGTATCAAGACTAGCAAAGCTTAATGAGTATGGAATGGATAAGTGGTGAGGTTGTAGCAAGCACTAAGCATTGTATGGTTGCTAACTTACGAGTAAAAGAGTAAGAAGACTAACTACGCATAACGGTCACAAATTAGTAATGATCAATAAGTGATCCTGAACTACTTATGAGTCAAACATAACCCCACCGTCTTCTCTTCCCGAACTCCCTCGAAAAGAGACTGTCACAGTTACACAAGCAGTTGGTGTATTTTAATTTGGGTTTAGTGTCAAGTTCTCTACAACCTAATAGTATAAATTTCCAATCCGCCACATAACCACGGGCACGGCTCTCGAAAAGATTAAAACCTGCAGGGGTGTCCCAATTTAGTCCATCATAAACTCTCATGATCCGCGAAGGAAAAAGCTTCATCTCGGGGTCACCCGATCAAGCTCGGAATCCCGGTGCACAAGACATTTCAACAATGGTAAAAAAAATAGCAAGACCTCCTGACGTGTCGACACCCTGATAGGAGCCACGCATATCTCGTCTCAGGCCACGATCAGATGAGCAGTCCGTACAACTAAAACATGTCCTCGAGTTTCCCCGTGGTGGCACTGCAAGGGGCTCTAGTTTGGACCAACACTCATGAGGAGCACCTCCCCGGGTTGTTGATTAAGAGTCCTCGGGTGCTAGTCAGTCCCTATGCAAGTTTTAGTTATTATTAGGCAAATGGTAAAACCAAAGTTGGTCCTTGCTGGAAGAGTTTTATTCAAAGTGAAATATCAAGGGGGGCCCATAAACCCCGACCGTGTTAGGAATGCAAATCAAGGAACATAACACCGGTAAGACGCAAACTAGGGCGGCAAGAGTGGAACAAAACACCAAGCAAAAGGCTGAGCCATCCACTCTTTACCAAGTATATAGATGCATTAATTAAATAAGAGATATTGTGATATCACATGATATCCATGTCCCAAACATGGAACAACCTGCAACTGCACCTGCAACTAGCAACGCTATAAGAGGGCTGAGCAAAGCGGTAATATAACCAAACAATGGTTTGCTGGGATGATGGAAAGGTTAGAGGCTTATCATGGCAATTTGGGAGGCTTGGCAAACAAATGGTAGGTAGCGCGACATAGCGATAGCATCAAGACAACTAGTAAAGCAAAGATAGTAGTGATATCCAAGGTAATGGTCATCTTGCCTGAAATCCCGCTCTGAAGAAGACCAAATCTATGAAGTAGATGAACCAATCTAGTCGAACGAATCCTCACAGTCGCAACGTTACCGGAACTATTAAGAAGAAGCAACACCGGAAAGAAGCAAACAACATGGTAAACCAACAAGCATAATCATAGAATGATGCACAATCAAGTATGATGCATGTCCGGTTTAATGAGTCATGGCATGACAAAGTGCAACAAACAATACTACAAATAAAGTGGAGCTCAATATGCAATGCGTTGCATATTGACGAAACACCACATTCGAATTATTTAGTTCACTCTCGTTTATGAACAAGACAAGATTAAATGTTGGTTAACATGGCAAGAGGTGACGCATGAGTAAACTATTTATCTAGGCAAGTTTAAATGAGGCCGGAAACAACAAACAACAATTCCGGAAAATCCTCATATGCATTTTTTGAATTTGGTACTGTTCTGCCCTATACACAATTTTAGAGTTGTTAAACATGCAAAGTAAGTGCACCAAGTTAATCTATGCATTTTTCTACCCTATTTACATATAAAGTTTATTTAATTCGGAGCTATGGTTATTTAGATATGAAATAAACCATTTTAACATGTCATTTAGCAAATTAATGCAAACAGCAATTTTAAACATTTTTAACATGGATGAAAATTGCATATTGCGAAACTAGATGAAATTCTAAGTGTTTTACATATAGAAATCATTTTAATGCATGGTTTGTGAGATATTAAATGCATCAGCTTGGGGGGTTTTCTGTCAAATCTGCAGTTACTTGATAATTCCTAAAATCGTCCAGAGAGAAAAAAACAAAAACTGGGCCAAATCTGCTGGGCGCTCACCATGGGCCTAGGCCCGGTAGGGGAAGTGGTTGGGCTTGCTGGGGAGGTCGACGCGGCTGGCCCTTGGGGAGGCGCACGGCCCACGTGAGCGAGCAGGGGAGGTGTGTGCGCTGCGAGTGGGCGGTCAACGCGGGGTGGTTCCCTGGCCTCGCTCGATGCAAGGGAGGAAGACAGAGGAGGCGAGACGCGGGGTGGCTGGGAGCAGAGGCAACGGCGGCGGCTTGGCGTGGGAGAGGCCAGTGGGCGCGGATCCGGCGACGCGCTCCGGCGGCGAGGCTCGTGGCAGGGAGGCAACGGCCAGCTCCCGGTGGTGGTGGTCGACGCCGGCAGGCACGCTTGCTGGCAGGAGGCGGGGCTCGGGAGGTTTTCCATGGCGCCGGTGTGCTCCTGTGAAGAGAGCAAGGAGAGAGACGAGGTGAGGGGAGAACCAAAGAGGGAAAAGAAAGGTGCAAGGAGAGAGAGAACTAGGCGGCGAGGGGGTGCTGGTGCTGTCGGTGGAGGCGAGCTCCTAGGCAGAAGACGGCGTTGGAGCTCCTGCAGGTTTCTTGGAGAAGACAGAGAGCAGGTGAGAGAGGGAACCAGAGGGAACGGGAGAAGAAGAAGGGAAGGAGAAGCAGCAGCGGGGCGGAGCCGTGACCGGAGTTAAAGACGAGGTGGAGCGGCGCTGGTCACCGCCGAGGTCCGTCGAAGGCGGCGGTCTCGTAGCAGGGGAGCTCGGGCTCCTATTGCTGGGCCTCAGCACAAGGGACAGGAGGCTGGTGCCCTAGGGTTGGCTCAGTGGGGAAATCAAGGGAGAGGGTGGCGGCTAGATGGATCGAGGGAGGAGCTGGTGGTTGGTGGGATGAAGATTGAGGAGGAGCGGTGGCGGCTGTAGTTGGTGGTTTGGATTGGGAGGGGATCCCAAGGAGGAGAAGACAGTGGCTGGCAGCGGCGGAGGGATGGGACAAGTACCTAGAAGTTAGTGTTCGTCCAGATTTAGAGAGGCTTTATATAGGGAAAGGGGGAGTTTAGGGTAGAATTGGGTCATCCGATCGTAATCGGACGGTCGAGAATAAATAGGCTAGGAAATGATGGATTATGGATGGTCTTAGGCCCATATAAGACAATAATCCCTGGTTAATCTCTAAGACCCATGCATGTGTACGACAAGTGATGGGAAGTTTAGTACCATACTGCTACAGTAAGAAGAACGAGACCTCTTTATAAGAGCTGCTCTACCACTTGCTATTGGGAGCTTGAGAATAGGAGATGTACACGCGCGCTCCTCCTCCTTCGCCGCCTGCCTTGCCTCGCCACGCCTCGCCTCGTCACGACGCGCGTGCACGCCGCGGGTTGCCGGTTGCGGGAATGAGCCGAGCCGAAGCTTATTTTTGCCGGTCAGGAATGCTTAATTAATTTTAAATTAATTAACGAGTCGCTTACGAACGTGCCACTGTTCGAGACGTTGGACCGTGGGCTATTCGTGGACTCGGTCGTGGGCCTGAGCCCAGGCCCATCTACCCGATGGCCTATATAAGAAGGCGCTGACCAGTGGAGTGAACCCTAACTCAGTTCACTCACTCCCTCTCACATAACCCTAGCCGTCATCTACTGTTCCTCTTACTGTGCTGCTTCCGGCGATCCCATCCCGACGACCACGTGCATGGTTGGTCGGGAGAGCAGGTGCCTCCGGAACCCTATCGTTCGAGATCTTGCCCGGGAGAACAGCAATAAGGTTTTTGGGGAGCATCTCGACGCGACTGCTCACGACACGTCCCCGTCTCTGTCCGCCTCTACTTCCAATACTTCCCCTGCATCGACTCCATGGCTGACGACGAATCCGCCAAGAAGAAGGCCTCGACCGATGCCGAGGCTACCGCTGCCGCCGCCGCGTTGGCCTGGCCAACCGGAGGGTATGACTCATTCATCCCCTATTTGCTCGTACATGTGCTGGCCGTATATATGCTGTTCATAGATGTTTCGGTTCTATGTACTGTAAATGTTCACATGCTTAGGTTTCAGGGATGAGATGCATACCGTATTTGCCATGCTTATCATTTACTCATGGATTAGATTAGTCGGAAAAGTGCTAATTTTTCCAACAATCCAAAAACTTTATTTTAGGCACTTTTCAACTCATGGCTTCACCGCTACTCTAAAACCGGAAAAGTTTACCGGGACACATTTTAAGCATTGGCAGACGAGGATTACCTTGTGGCTCACAACAATGAACGTGTTCTGGGTTGGTGGTATGTCTCCCATGGTATTGATTGCACCTGAACAAGAGAATGCGTTTAGGGAGGCAACCACCATCTTTGTTGGAGCTGTTCTTACTGTGATCGGAGACAAGCTAGTTGACGTGTATCTCCATATGCGTGTTGCCAAGAATTTGTGGGTTGCGCTCAAAGCTAAATTCGGCGCAACCGATGCTTGAAGCGAGTTGTATGCTATGGAGCAGTTCCATGATTACAAAATGGTTGATAACCGTTCTGTATTGGACTAGGCCCATGAGATACAATGCATCGCTAAGGAGCTGGAGCTCCTGAAGTGTGAGTTACCGAACAAGTTTGTCACAGATTTCATTATTGCAAAACTCCCTTCTGGATGGAGGAATTTTGCTACTTCTCTCAAGCACTTGAGACGTGAATTCTCTGTTGAGGATGTCATCGGTCATCTAAGTGTTGAGCAGAACTCGAGAGCAAAGGACTCACACGTAAAAGGGGCAGAGGGTTCTTCTAGCGCCAATGTGGTACAGAAGAATTTCTACAAGTTCAAGGGAAAGAACTCTATCCAGCAGAATACTAACTTTAAGAAGAAGGGTAAGAAGAAAGACAAAAAGAGAGATGGCTGCTTTACTTGTGGTTCAGAAGAACACTGGGCTAATAAGTGCCCAAACAAGTACAAGAAGCCAGGACAGGACTCCAAGACTGTCAATGTCACTCTGAACAATAATGATGGGGCATCTAGGTATGGTAATCTATTTATCGTACTTTCAGTTTGTCTGTCCACCGATTGTTGGGTTGACACTGGGGCTGATATTCATGTTTGCGCTGATGTGTCATTGTTTTCTTCTTACCAGGTCGCACGAGATTGTTCCGTCCTGATGGGGAACGGCTCGCATGCTTCTATTCATGGTGATGGCATGGTAGATCTGAAGTTTACTTCGGGGAAGATCATGCAACTGAAGAACATGCAGCATGTCCCCGCCATCAAGAAGAATCTCGTTAGTGGCTCCCTTATATGTAAAGAAGGGTTTAAGTTAGTATTTGAGTCCAACAAAGTAGTCGTATCTCGGTATGGACTATTTGTTGGAAAAGGATATGATTGTGGTGGGTTGTTCCACCTTTCCCTGGAGGATTTCTGTAATAAAGTCGTGAACCAAATTCATTCTAATGTGAACGAATCTGACGTTTGGCATTCATGTCTTTGTCACATAAATTTTGGTTGTATGACGCGGCTGGCTAAGATGGATCTAATACCGAGTTTCACTTTAGCCAAAGGCTCTAAGTGCCATGCGTGTGTGCAAGCAAAGCAACCTCGTAAGCCTCACAAGCCTACGAAGGAGAGACACCTGGCACCACTAGAGCTCATACATTGAGATCTCTGTGAGATGAATGGTGTGTTGACTAAAGGTGGAAAGAAATACTTCATGACTTTAATTGATGATTCCACTAGATTCTGTTATGTGTATCTGTTAAATACAAAGGATGAGGCTCTACACTACTTTAAAATCTATAAGGCAGCAGTTGAGAACCAACTTGAGAAGAAAATAAAAAGAGTACAGTTTGATCGTGGTGGAGAGTACTTTTCTAGTGAGTTCAATTTATTCTGTGCGGAACATGGTATTATTCATGAGAGGATGCCTCCCTATTCACCCTAGTCAAACGGGGTTGCCGAACGGAAAAACCGCACTGAAACTGATTTGGTTAACGCCATGTTAGATACTTCGAGTTTATCCAAGGCATGGTGGGGGGAGGCTGTATTGACTGCATGCCATGTCCTGAATAAAGTTCCCGCAAAGGAAAATGAGACTACTCCCTATGAGCAATGGGAAAAGAAAAGAACTACACTCTCTTACTTGCGCACTTGGGGCTGTTTGGCGAAAGTCAATGTGCCGATCCCCAAAAGGCATAAGCTTGGTCCAAAGACCGTGGACTGCGTTAATTTGGGCTACGCTAAGAATAGCGTTGGCTATAGATTTCTGGTAGTGAAATCTGAGGTACCTGACCAGAAGCTCGGTACAATTATAGAGTCTAAGGATGCTACATTCTTTGAGGATTTTTTCCCCATGAGAGATATGCAAAGCACCTCTAGAATGGAATCTGATGAGACTCCTGAACCTGCCATTCCGATGAAATATTATGAACACAAAAGTGATGAAAGTTCATCGGAGGATGACGAGGAAGCTCCTGTTAGGAGAAAGAGACAAAGGACTGCAAAGCCTTTTGGTGACGATTTCCTCATGTACCTCGTGGATGACGACACTCCCAGTTCCATTTCAGAAGCTTATGCATCTCCGGATGCTGACTACTGGAAGGATGCGGTCCGTAGCGAGATGGATTCCATCATGGCTAACGGGACATGGGAGATCACTGATCATCCTTATGGTTGCCAACCATTGGGATGTAAGTGGGTGTTCAAAAGGAAGCTTAGGCCTGATGGTACTGTTGAGAATTACAAGGCTAGGCTTGTGGCCAAGGGTTATACCCAGAAAGAAGAAGAGGATTTCTTCGATACTTACTCACCTGTGGCTAGACCGACAACCATTCGAGTGTTACTCGCTTTAGCTGCCTCGCATGGTCTTCTCGTTCATCAGATGGACGTTAAGACGGCTTTCCTTAACGGAGAGCTAGACGAGGAAATTTACATGCAACAACCAGATGGATTTGTAGTAAAAGGTCAGGTAAGAAAGGTGTGCAAGCTAGTGAAATCTTTATATGGTCTGAAACAAGCGCCTAAGCAATGGCATGAGAAGTTCAATAACACTTTGACATCTGTTGGCTTTGTTGTTAACGAAGCTGACAAATGTGTATACTATCGCTATGGTGGGGGCGAAGGATTTATACTATGTCTGTATGTCAATGACATACTGATATTTGGGACCCATCTCAAAGTTATTGAGGAGGTCAAGGCTTTTCTATGTCATAACTTTGAGATGAAAGACCTCGGCGTGGCTGATGTTATCTTGAACATCAAGCTACTAAGAGATACTGAGGGTGGAATTACACTTTTGCAATCCCACTATGTTGAGAAGATTTTGAGCCATTTTGGATATTCGGACTACAAACTTTCTGCAACACCATATGATCCCAGTGTGTAGATTCTAAAGTTCGAAGGCACGGCTGTAGATCAATTGAGATATTCTCAAGTGGTTGGTTCACTGATGTACCTAGCTTGTGCTACCCATCCTGACATCTCATTTGCTGTGTGCAAACTGATGTCGGCGTTCTGGGAACCAGGGTACCCAGACTTGCCTGCCTGCAGCCCATGACGTGGCCCCCTCGACGACCTGGTAGGGGCCCAGCGGCAAGACCTTCAAGACAAGACCCTCGCGAGGAGAACAACACCAAGACCTCCAGAGGGAGCGGCCTCCCTAGGCGGCCTCCCAAGGAGCGGAGATTTCTATGCAGATACCCAGCCTCCCATGGCTGTGATGACGTGAGCCATGACGACCAAGGCCAGGTGGGCGCCAGCGGGTGCAGAGGAGGCAGTTTCCCTTTCGGTGCTAAGGGAGCAAGGACAGTGGTGGGTTCCCAAGGAACCCTCCAAAGGTTTCCATTCCGGTGCAACAAGACCAAGACCACGAGCTCGGCAGGATGGATGTCATCGCCAAGCCCACCGCTGCGTCACAACTAGAAGCTTTGCTAGCGAAGACCACCTTTCATCAGGATAAGATGTACTACTTGTCCCCTTTCGAATTGGCCACTCTGGGATCCCTTCCCGCCTAAGTTTTGAGGGAAGAGGACCAAGGCCACTATAAATATAGGTTAGCCACCACCGTAGAGGGGTCGACTCATTCTCACCCCCTGAGCCCTCGCGAGGTAGCTCACCCACTGTACTAGTTCATCCTCAAACCTCCTCCCGAGGCCCATCCATCACAAAGCAGGAGTAGGGTTTTACACCGCAAGGTGGCCCGAACCTGGGTAAACTGCCGTGTCCATCTTCTTCCCCGCTCGAGCGTGTAGCCGGCGAGGAATTGCTGGAGGGCGATGAGCTTGAGACTTGAGAGGTTGAGATCTTCGCACACGCCCCAGAGTTCAAACCTCCTTGGGTCTGCAGAGCCCTGAATCCAACATTTGGCACGCCAGGTAGGGGCGTGTCGAAGTCCTTCTTCCACCTCCACTTCGCCTCCATTCCGTCAGTCCCATGGCCGAAGCACGCCGTGTCCGCGCCGAGCGCCGGGCCGCTCGTGTCGCCCAGATGGCACCTGTGGGAAACAGTGCTCCTCGCCGCTCTGCCTCCCCCGCAGCCAACGCTGCCACTGACCCTGCTGCTCATGAGCAGCAGGATTCGTTGCTGCCACCCACCGTGCGCCGTGATGGTCGCACAGCTACTCCATCGCCTACTCATGCCACGGCGCCGTCTTCCCACATCCGCTACGGGCCGACAAATGCACAGGCCGCGCTACTTATGGCGCGCGAACTCCTGTGTTACCGCCCCGCCAACGATCGCTACGACGACTGGCTTGGCCGCATCGCCGAGCTCGTCAACGCCGCCGGTGAAGTCCCTGCATCATCCCGCTCGCTCATTCCCCCGCCGTACCAGGCAGGCGACCTGGCTCACGGCGCGCATCCTCCTCCTCCTCTGCGCGCCGCTGACCCTGAGCCCAGGCGTGATGTGCCCCAGTGCGACCCGCCGCGCAGAGCGTCGGCGCGCGATGAAGCAAGCTGCCAGGTGGTCCAGCCACCGCAAGCTGATGCGCGCGCGCTCCCAGCGCCATAGCACCAGCACCAGGGCCATGCACCACCGGAGGTTGCAGCACGCGGGCATCAAGACCGAGCTCCACCCATGCGGCCCGCACCTATGAGTGCGACAGGCTGCCGTGCCTTCACCCCGGAGCTGCGCTGTGTCATCTGGCCCAGCAAGTTCAAGCCGGACCTGCCTCCGCATTACGATGACACCCCCGACCCTGCAGAGTTCCTCCAGCTCTACTTGCTGAGCATCGAGGGAGCCAACGGTGATGGGAAGGTTATGCAAACTGGTTCACCATGGCCCTCAAGGACGGTGCGCGCTCTTGGCTCCTGCACCTCCCTGAGGAATCGATATCCTCTTGGGACGAGCTTCACGAATGCTTCATCGCCAACTTCCAGGGCACCCGCGACCGCGCTCCCGTAGTGGGCGACCTGCGATGCATGAAGCAGCAGCTGGGTGAGACCTTGCACAAGTACATACAGCGTTTCACGAACGTTCGCCTCGAGATTCTGAAGCCGATGGATGAGGCCATCATCTCGGCATTCTCTGATGGTATCTGGGACGTCAAGATGAAAGAGGAGCTCGCCATCCATGAGGACCTATGCTCGGCCCTGGAGATGTTCAACATGGTGAACAAGTGCGCAAGGGCTTAGGAAGGCTACCTCTCCCTCCTTGAGCTTCCGGAGGCCGATCCTGAAGACAAGAAGGCCAAGACTAAGGAGGCAAAGTGCAAGGGTCTCGCCGTGCTTGCGGCTGAACCAGAGATGAAGCATGGTCGCGACCACGACAAGCCTCCAGGGGGCAACCACCCGTTCTACATCTTCCACAACGTTCACAGCCACAACACCAACGACTGCTAGGAGCTCAGGGCCCTCCACGAGGGGCACCTTGGCCGCCGCCCCGAGCGTGGTGACCGTGGCTACGACCGTGCAGGAGGCCGCGGTGGAGGCCGCTGGGACAACCGGGACCATCGCCAGGATTGGCGTGATCAGCCTCATGAGGACCGCTAGCACAATGAGCCTCGCGATGCGCCCTGGCACGATCAGCCTCGTGAGGCCCGTCCTCAAGGCAATGCCGGCCTCCCTCCGCTGCCGCCGCCACCAAGGCGGAATGATGACAACCGGCAGGATGATGGGGATGGGGGCTTCCAGGAGCCTCGGGTGATCGCCTTCATTCTGGGTGGTGCTCAGGCCCCCACTTCACATTGCATCTTCAAGCAGTTCTCTTGTGAGGTGAACGCGGCCCTCCCGAAGCTTGAGGCCGCGCGTCCACTCAAGTGGTCACAGTACGCTATCACCTTCGATTCCAAGGATCACCTCAAGTGCTCGACCGCCGGAGGCGCGCTTCCCATGCTCTGCATGCCCACCATCAGCAACGTCCTCATCACCAAGACCCTCATAGACGGTGGCGCTGGGCTCGATGTTCTCTCTGTCGAGACATTCGAGACGCTCCAAGTGCCTTACGACCAGCTCCAGCCAACCAAGCCTTTCTCAGGGGTGACCGACGGCTCCACCATCCCCCTGGGGCAGATACGCCTTCCAGTCACCTTTGGCAAGCTCGACAACTACCACACTGAGCTCATCGACGTCGACATCGCCCACATCGGCCTCCCGTACAACGCCATCCTGGGGTATCCGACCCTCGCCAAGTTCATGGAGGCAACCCACCACGGCTACAATGTCCTCAAGATGCGAGGGAGCAGCGGCATCATCACGGTCGCCTGCGATGAGAAGGATGCGGTGTGTGTAGGATCTAAAGTAGGTCTAGAGGGGGGTGATTAGAGTACTTGACCAAATAAAACTCTAACCTTTTCCCAATTTTAGTTGTGGGCAGATTTTAGCAACTTAGCACAAGTCAAGAAATCAACCTACACATGCAATTCTAAGAGTGTATCAGCGGAAAGTAAAACATTGCATTTGAAGGTAAAGGGAAGGGTTTGGAGAGTGCAAATGCAATGATGGCACGGAGATTTTTGGCGTGGTTCCAATAGGTGGTGCTATCGTACATCCATGTTGATGGAGACTTCAACCAATGAAGGGTAACAGTTGCGTGAGTCCACGGAGGGCTCCACCCACGAAGGGTCCACAAAGAAGCAACCTTGTCTATCCCACCATGGCCATCACCCACGAAGGACTTGCCTCACTCGTGTAGATGTTCATGAAGTAGGCGATATCCTTGTAAACTTCTTGGTTCAACTCCACAATCTTGTTGGAGGCTCCCAAGCGACACCTAACCAATCGAGGAGACACCACTCTCCAAAAGGTAATAGATGTTGTGTTGATGATGAACTCCTTGCTCTTGTGCTGCAAATGATAGTCTCCCCAACACTCAACTCTCTCACATAGATTTGGATATGGTGGAAAGATGGTTTGAGTGGAAAGCAACTTGGGGAAGGCTAGAAATCAAGATTCTTGTGGTAGGATTGGAATATCTTGATCTCAACACATGAGTAGGTGGTTCTCTCTCAGAAAATGTAAGCTGGAAGTGTAGGCATATTCTGATGGCTCTCTGACATATGGAGAAGGGGTTGGAGGGGTATATATAGCCTTCACACAAAATCCAAAAGTTACACACATTTGACCCAACTCGGTCAGACCGAATAGAAGAACTCGGTGAGACCGATTCAGTTCAAAATGTGAATGTTAGGAATCTCGTTGGGACCGACTGGAACAACTTGGTGGGACCGATGTGCTAGGGCTAGGGCAAAACCTCATCTCGGTGAAGGCGATTGCGTGAACTCGATGAGACCGATTTCAGCAAAGAGCAAACAGAGAGTTGGTCAAGCAAACTCAGTGTGACCGATCGCTCACTTCGGTGAGACCGAAATGTTACAAAAGGGAAACAGAGAGTTTGCAGAGCCATCTTGGTGAGACTGATATCCGTATTGGTGTGACCGAGGTGTTAGGGTTTCTGGCAGTGGCTATGTCATATGAACTCCGTCGCTCCAGATGGAAGATTTTGGTGGGGCCGAGTTTGACTTCTGGTTTTGGACATATTTGGAAATGAGAAAGTTTTTGAGGGCTTTGGAGCAATATCACTAAGCATTTTGAGCAAGTACACCATTAAGCAACACCGTATCCCCTTTTAATAGTATTGGCTTTCCTATGGACTCAATGTGATCTTGGATCACTAAAATAGGAATGAAGAGTCTTGAGCTTTTGCCAATATGTGTCCTTAGCATTTTGAGGGGTCCACATCTCTAGTCCATGCCATGCCATCCATTGAACTTTCTGAAATATTAGACTCGAATGGATATTAGTTCAATGAGCTATATGTTGTTATGAATTACCAAAACTACCTAGGGATTAGTTGCACTTTCAATCTCCCCCTTTTTGGTAATTGATGACAACATATAGATCAAAGCTTCGACAAATGATAATATGAATGAAATACATTGTTGCTTTGAGAAGTATGTGATAAGCAAGAGCTTCCCCTAAATTTGTGCATTATTTAAAATTTGATTTTGAATGCAAATGCACAATCAATTAGGATCATGGGTCACTCTTGCATGTCACATACATCTTGGTGGAGCGCTCAAAATGATAAGAATTGAATAACATGCACTCATCACCAAGGATACAAGTGATTGATCATACACAAACATTCATGGATATATCATGCAAGCACACATTAAGCATAATATGATCAAACACATGATCACATAAGTATCTCACGAGCATAACACAAATTGTAGCATAGAAACAACCAAACAACCAAAGTAGCAAGAGTAGCAAATGAAATGAAACCAACAAAAAACAAGAGGCACTCTCTCTCTCTCTCGAAGCCTATGATCTATATACTTTCTCCCCCTTTGGCAACAAGTTACCAAAAAGTTCGAAAACGTATAGTGCTATACGACACTCTAAGCATGATCTTCGGGAGCTCCTGAAGTGGTCTTCTGGCTTGTTGCTCCGGTGTGCGTAGATGGCGTGAAGAGGAGGGCATCTGCAAATGCCTCAGCAGAAGTCTATGGAGCTGGAGGAGTTGATACTGGAGGGGCAACTGTGGCAGTGGCTGCAGGTGCTGAAGTGGTAGTCCTGGAGTCTCTGGCAACTGGCACAGCTGATGATCTTTGTGCCCTTGGCACTCTCTGAAATGTGTCTGTTGTGGGTCTATCATCCCTGTCCTCAGCATCCTCTTGAAGCTTCTCCCCAATGGTCTGAATCTCAATGACCTTCACATCTAGGTCATGGAACTTTGTCTCAATAATCCAATCAAGACTTTCCTGATTTTGAGACAAGGTGGCCAAGCTCTTCTCAATTCTCACGGTAGCCTCAAGTAGATAACTAAGTTGATCTTGCTTGGTCTTGAGATTCACAACTGAAGCATCTGGGGCACTTGCTGCCTTTGCTGCTTTTGCAGCCTTAGCTCTCTCTATCTTCTCCTGGGCATCTGCACAAGTAGGATGTGAAGCATCCATGACAACCTCATTGCCCTCAAAGTCCGGCCTCAGGGGAAGATGCTCTCTGTCTAGTAGATATGTCCCCATTCCCACCTTGGAATTGATCAATGTTTGAATGTGTGGGGCATATCCACAAGACCTCTTCTGGTCTGCTGCTGTCCTCTTTACTGTCTCTACAATCAAGCTCATGGCCTTGAATTTTTGTAGGAGATCAAACAAATGGAGCAAATTGATGGAAAGACCACGTATCATCCTATGATCTCCTGACTTGGGCAATAGTGTGTGCCTCAAGATAGTGTTCATTCTGGTCAGACCAGCAAGCAGATAGTATATAGAACCAAGCTTGTGTGTCTCCAATGCTTTGTCAGGGATTGGCTTGTACATATTTGCCATGGAGTTGTGATCCTTCCTAGGCTTGCTGTACACATCAAGATCATCTTCAGCTTCTACAGGAGCATTGATCAACTTGGCCCATTCAGAGATTGTTGACTGATATCTGGTTCCTTCTGTCATCCACACTATCTTACCATCAGGGTAGAAGTGGGCAGTGAAGTAGAATTGCGTTATCATCTCATCGTTCCACTTTGTCAGTTTCTGACCAACAAACTTGTCAACTCCATGCATTTTGAAGCTCTCATGCACATGAGGAAAGTAATCTTCATTCTCATCAATATATTCCAAGTCCACCCATTTCATGTCACAAACAATGGGTTTCTTGTCCAATAGGACAGTCTGATAGAAGTCTTGCTGCTCTATGGTGTCAAAGCGATAGTCCACAGCAGTCCTTCTCCTAGTGGCATAAGGATCTGTCTTCCTCCATTATTTCAGACCATGATCCTTTCTCAACTTCATATTCTCTGCCATAGGATGATCATCATTATGATCTGGGATCTTGGGCTTGAGTTTCCTGAGCACTAGTGGCTCATCATTTTCCTAAACTTCAGGCACTAGGGCCTTGTTCTTTTCAGCAGCTGATATATTCCTTGTTGATCTCTTGGGAGCTGTTGTCTTTGGGGCTTGAGCAGGAGATGAGGGCTTGGGGGCAGACTTGGGCTTAGAAGGAGCAGCCCCAGTCCTGATGGCATCCCCCATCAGCTTCTATGTCTTAGCAGGAGGTGCAGTAGGCTCTTCCTCCTCCTCTTCTTCCTCATCCCTCATCATGGATGGTCTGCCAATCACTCTGGCAATGGTCTTCTTAACCCTTTCCTTCCTCTTCTTACCACCAGCAGCTTCATCCTCTCTGGGCTCAAGTGCAAACTGCATTGTTTCTTGAGTTGAGGCTCTGGCCTTGTACATTGGAGACCTCTTTGCAGGAGCCTTCTTGGAAAGGCCTGGCTTTGTGGCAGCCGCAGCAGCATACTCTTTCTTGAGCACCTTCTTCTTGCGGGTCACTTCCTCCTCAATCACAAAATCTTCATCTTCACTTTCAGAAGTTCTTTTCTTCCTTTGCCTAGTAGCTGCTTTAGGCAAGTTGCTGGGAGTGCTTCTGCTCCTCTCATCATAGCTGCTATTGGGACTAGTGCCCTCACTAAGGTTTAGCTGCTCTTCAGACTTGTTCTGACTATCACTGGCTTCTGACATAGCTGCAACTAACCCTGTGAATAGTTGGGTGTGGATAGAGTAGATGAGCATCACAAAGTACAGCTTTTTTTTGCAAAAATTGAGACAAAAACCTAAATTTAGTTTTCTACAGAAAGCATTTCGGAGCTACCGATTTGACAAACTCGGTGACACCGAAGCACTAACAGAGTCTAAACATGCTGTTTTGGATAGACCAATATGCAGTTCGGTGACTCCGAGATGCTAGGGTTTCACAGAGAAAGTGATTTCGGTCTCACCGATCAGTACACTTCGGTCAAACCGAGTTGTACTTGTGCAATGGCCAGGGCCAATCGGTGTGACCGAAATCCTCAGATCGGTCAGTCCGAGATGGGTTCGGCGGAAACCTAACCCTAAATTTTTGCATCAAATCTATTCTAAGGAATTTATTTGCTGGATAGATTGATCTCATAGGTGGGATGAATAAAGGCATTATACTTTGTGCAAGAATCGGAGTAATGGATAGCACAAAGTGTTGAATCCGTATCCTAACTCAGTGACGGATCGCTACGGAGGCAACGGTGGTGAAGAAACCTGTTGACGGCGGCGGAGACCAGTGGCGGAGAGTCACTGGTGAAGACGGCGATGATCCGGAGACCAAGGGGGCAGTAGTGCTGGGGCGTGAGCTCGTGCAGTTTGAAGTAATTTTCAACCGTACGGGTACACGAGATATATATACTCAGGCACTGTCGGTGGCACCAAGTGGAACGTCTTGGTGGCACCACGATGCAAAACTGCTAGCAGTTGCTGCAACTCGGTGAGACCGAATCGTTCTAATCGGTGGCACCGAGATGAAAACCTAGATCAACTTACTGATTTCGGTGAGACCGGGTTAGATAAGTTGGTCTGACCGAAAATCATTAAGAAGTTTTGGAAGTTAAGCCCTTGATGGATCGGTGGCTCCGAGTGCTCCTCACCCGGAGGGGCCAAAAGTGACTTGTTCAAACTTTGTGCTGTAGCATGAATAGAGTTTGAGACGAGAAAAAACATAGATAGCTAGAGGAAGTACTTAGGCATTCTTGTCCATCCATTTGGCAAAAGAAAAACCAAATAATCAAAACAACAATAAGATAGCAAATAAAACATCTGGCAAAGCATGCACATACACTCTAGCATCTATCAAGCAATTGGCGATGACTAGGTCATCTATATATGAGTATATTGACTTAGGATTCAAATGAGAACATTTGATCATAGGTCATACTCATCATTTAAGCAGAAGTGGGGTTACCACTTTTACATAAAGCATTGTTGTGTTCACATCTTTAGAGTTGCTTTAGCTCAATTTTTAGAGCAAAGCTCCCCCTAGATGTGATATCCCCCCTAAGAGGGATGAACTAACCTTGGGTTTTGTCGATGATAACTTCTTGTAGATGTTGAAGATGTGGATGCTCAATGTTGATGTAGATCATTTGGAGCAATCCATTGGAGTGAGTTGCACTTTCAATACCTACATGGGTTAGTCCCACAAGGAACATACAAGGATATCCATAGACATAGAGTGAAACACACATATGATGATGTCCATGAAAGCATTAGGTTACCTTGTCCCTTGTCTTACCAACAAGATTGTTTGTGACTCCATGAACTAGTGCAAGATATGAAAGTTGATTGCACTTGTCCTTGCCAAAATGAATGTGAGTGAAGTATGTTGGCGGAGTCACCCTCAAGAACTCTCTATTTATTCTTCTTTGGGATCCACATCAACATGATGGGAATCCTTGGAGTTGTAGTCGTACTTGATGAAGTAGAACTTGATGTAGTTTTGGGAACCCACTTGACCATGGCCTTAGGAGCTTCTTCAAATGAATCAATCTCTTCTTGAAGCTTGTCCTTGCCTTTTAGCTTGTGGTCTAGTGGTGGAAGATCATCTTGAGCTTTTGTTCCCTTGAAAGAAGTGGGGTCATACTTCTCCTGTTGAGGAACAAACTTCGTCTTGGGGTATTGATCTTCTTCCCACTCAACTCCATTGGCATTGAACTTTCATTCAAAACCAACACCTTGATTCTTCCGGTGCCTTCCTTGCTTGCGTATAATTTCCTCAAATTGCTTACTTCCGGCAAGGCTCTTGTAAACACCTTTCTCTATAATTCCCTTCAATAAGCTATTTTCTTGCTCAAGTGTAACTTGGCTAAGAGAATCATTAGTGGAATCAAGAGAACTACTAGAAGCAACAATGTTGGATTTAACATGATTTTTGTTACTACTAGAGGAAGAATCCTTCTTGTTCTTATTGCTAGATTTTTCTTGTGGCATATAAGTAGACAAGAGGAGACGTTTGGCAAGATAAGAAGAACTCTTCTTTCGAATATCATCATTGATAGCTTTTAAGAACTCATGCTCTTGCTCTAAATTTAGCTTCTCGAAGCGGAGCTTCTCATGAGTCTTTAAGAGCTCTCTATGATCCTCTAGATTTGTTTCATGAGCTAACTTAAGAGTGTTTAGTTCTTTAGTTAGACGCTCAATCTCTTTCTTATCATTGTCATTCGTTTCATCTTGATTAGCATGAATATTAGCAATTTCATCATAGTTTTCATCACTAGTGTTGTCAACAAGTAAATCATCATTACCTAGCAAATCATCTTCATCACTATTGAAATCAACATATTCGAGGTGTGATACATTAGGGCCTTTAGCCATGAAGCATCTTCCAATTCCTTCATTTGGTGAGTCAAATATGTTGTAGGAGTCGGATGACACAAGTGCAAGTCCGGCAACACCTTCATCTTGAGTATATTCGAAGTCAGAGTGATAACTTCTCTCGGAGTAGTTGTCGGAGTCGAAACCAGATACCCATTCACCAACGTGAGCTTGAGGTCTTTATATTGTGTAGCTCTTTGATGACTTGTCCTTCCTTTTCGAATCCTTGCTTCTACGAGAGGGTCTTCGTTCATAATGATCATCTGTACTCCTTCTCTCTCTTGGTGGTGATTCATCTCTTTTACTTCTCCTTCTTGGTGAATCTTCTCTTTTCTTGTAGGGAGCCGTGCACTCATTGGAGTAGTGTCCGGATCTTCCACAATTGTAGCAATGACGATCACGACTAGAAGATCTTTTATCATTGTAAGATCTTGACTTGGAGCTTCTCTCTTTGCTTCTATTCTTGTAGGACTTGTTGAAGTTCTTCACCATTAAGCTCAATTCTTCATTGAAGACTTGTTTCTCACTTGATGTTGTAGGAGTATCACTTGAAGCTTTGTAAGCACCACTAGACTTGTTGTGGAGCTCTTCCTTATCCTTGAGTGACATCTCATGAGCAACAATTCTACCAATGACTTCCGTGGGCTTGAGATCTTTGTAATCGGGCATCATTTGGAACAAGGTGCACACGGTATCATTTTTTCCATCCAAGGCTCTTAGGATCTTCTTGATGATGAATTTGTTGGTCATTTCTTCGCTTCCTAAGCTGGCAATCTCATTTGTGATGAGAGCAAGCCTAGAGTACATCTCAGCAACTCCTTCACCATCCTTCATCTTGAACTTGTCAAGTTGACTTTGAAGCACATCCAATTTGGATTCCTTGACGGACTCGGTACCTTCGTGCATATCAACCAAAGTATCCCAAATTTCCTTTGCATTCTCAAGGCGGCTGATTTTGTTGAATTCTTCGGGGCACAATCCATTGAAGAAAATATCGCAAGCTTGAGCATTGTATTGCAACATCTTCATTTCTTCCGCGGACGCTTCACGATCCGGTTCTTTTCCATCCTCGAAGAAATCACCTTGCAAGCCAATGCGCATAATAGCCAAAACGGCGGAGTTATGAGCAATAATATGCATTTTCATCTTATGCTTCCAACTAGCAAAATTAGTACCATCAAAGTAAGGACCTCTACAGTGATAATTTCCCTCGCTAGACGCCATACTCTCCTAGGTTGTGAAACCAAGCCTATGATTATCAAAGCTATGGAAATCAAGTCAAATGGAGACCAAAGCTCTGATACCACTTGTAGGATCGAAAGTAGGTCTAGAGGGGGGTGATTAGACTACTTGACCAAATAAAAATCTAACCTTTTCTCAATTTTAGTTGTGGGCAGATTTTAGCAACTTAGCACAAGTCAAGCAATCAACCTACACATGCAATTCTAAGAGTGTAGCAACGAAAAGTAAAACATTGCATATGAAGGTAAAGGGAAGGGTTTGGAGAGTGCAAACGCAATGATGACACGAAGATTTTTGGCGTGGTTCCGATAGGTGGTGCTATCGTACATCCATGTTGATGGAGACTTCAACCCACGAAGGGTAGGTTGCGTGAGTCCACGGAGGGCTCCACCCACGAAGGGTCCACGAAGAAGCAACCTTGTCTATCCCACCATGGCCATCACCCACGAAGGACTTGCCTTGCTTGGGTAGATCTTCACGAAGTAGGCGATCTCCTTGCCCTTACAAACTTCTTGGTACAACTCCACAATCTTGGCGGAGGCTCCCAAGCGACACCTAACCAATCTAGGAGACACCACTCTCCAAAAGGTAATAGATGTTGTGTTGATGATGAACTCCATGCTCTTGTATTTCAAATGATAGTTTCCCCAACATTGAACTCTCTCTCACAGATTTGGATATGTTGGAAAGATGATTTGAGTGGAAAGCAACTTGGGGAAGGCTAGAAATCAAGATTCTTGTGGTAGGATTGGAATATCTTGATCTCAACACATGAGTAGGTGGTTCTCTCCCAGAAAATGTAAGCTGGAAGTGTATGCACGTTCTGATGGCTCTCTCACATATGGAGAAGGGGGTGGAGGGGTATATGTAGCCTCCACAGAAAATCCAACCATTACACACATTTGACCCAACTCGGTCAGACCGAAGAGAAGAACTCTGTGAGACCGATTCAGTTCATAATGTGAACGTTAGGAATCTCGGTGGGACCGACTGGAACAACTTGGTGGGACAGATGTGCTAGGGCTAGGGCAAAACCTCATCTCGGTGAAGGCGATTGCGTGAACTCGGTGAGACCAATTTCAGCAAAGAGCAAACAGAGAGTTGGTCAAGGAAACTCGGTGTGACCGATCGCTCACTTCGGTGAGACCAAAATGTTACAAAAGGGAAACAGAGAGTTTCAGGGCCAGCTTGGTGAGACCGAGATCCCTATCAGTGTGACCGTGGTGTTAGGGTTTCTAGTAGTGGCTATGTCATATGAACTCGGTGGCTCCGTATGGAAGATTTCGGTGGGGCCGAGTTTGACTTTGGGTTTTGGACATATTTGGAAATGAGAAAGTGGTTGAGTGCTTTGGAGCAATATCACTAAGCATTTTGATCAAGTAGACCATTAAGCAACACCTCATTCCCTTTTAATAGTATTTGCTTTCCTATGGACTCAATGTGATCTTGGATCACTAAAATAGAAATGAAGAGTTGTCGGGGCAACAGACCCTGGGTCCATTGCACGGACTGTGCACAGGCCAGAGACAAGATTACAAGACCAAGATCTGTAACACCCTGGTTTTCGCTCCCTGTTTTTTTTCCTTTGCGGGATTTGACTCCCGTCTTTTTTCTTGGTGTTATCGGATTTCTGTACCTCTTGGGTATATGAAGATGGTCATCTAACCTTGCCTTTCCTATCCAACCAGAGATTCTCTCCAGATCAACCTTGCCACCCAAGATCTACTCTCAGGGTTTTGCCACTGAAACCCTACCTTCCGAGTTACCGGAAGGGAAAACCTAATTTCTTCTGTTACAAAGGAACCCCAATTTCCTTTGATCTGTTGCCTCCCAAACTTCTCCCAGTGATCATCCTATCTTTGTAAACCCTGGATATGTAAAAATATTGCCAAGTCATTTGCAATATTTTTCATTTGTAATTAATTCCTTTTTCTGCCAATTAAGGGAATTAAATCCAGGAAAATATCTATCCATCTCCAAAGTTCATGAAAACTTGTGGAGATATTCTGTTTGACCATATTGAGCTCCCATAAAAATATTGGCCATAATTAAATAGGGGAAATTGCATTTTCCTATTTAATGCCAATATTGCATTTTGGACCCTTTCTAAAGGAACTACCATTTTGGTAGCCAGGAAAAATCCCAAATAATTTGTGGAGCTTCTCCTATCCAAATATTCACCATTTCCATCAAGAAACCAAGTTCCAACCATTAAATTTTGAGCACAACACCAATTTGCAAATTCTGTGCAGTTGGGCAAATTGCAAAGGAAATGCTTGAACCCCTGATCTATTTGAGCTGAAATTTTTCATGGTGGTTATCATTGATAAATCACTCATGGAAACCAAAAACCAGCTCAATCCATCTATCTATTTGTCCCCAGCAATTTTCCTAAGTTTCTGTCCATTTGGAACCTCTGTGAAGGAAGTACTATTTTGGTGCACCCAAATGAGCTGAAACTTTTCCAGTATCTTCATATCATCAAATAATTGGTCTCCACCAAATTTCAGCTGTTCTCATATAGCCCATTTTCCCCAGCACCCTCTTTTGCATTTCTGGCCAGTTTGCCAAGTTGCAAAGGAAGTGCCATTTAGACTAATCCATTTGACCTGAAACTTTGCTAGATCATTCAGCTTAGTGGATCACTTCTGTATGCCAAAATCCAGCTCATCACCCCAAGCCAATCTTCTCTGGTACGCTACAAACACTTTCTATCCAGAACCTGTTCTGGAGCCCCTCGACCTCTCCAGACCCCTCCTGGTCCATCTAGTGATCTACCTCACCCATTTGAGCAGTGAAACACCTGTTGGACAAGGTGAGATGGCCAGTCGGGCACCAGTGCGTGTTTTGGCATGGTGACCACGCGGCGGCAGCTCAAGAATGGCGCTTTGTGCTCTGACCTCGTCGTATAGCTCGCTCTGTCCGGCCCTGGCTCGACCAGCCATGTCCAACAGCTCCGCACCATCCACGTATCCCTCTCCCGACCCTTCTCCTCTACTCTTCCTTCCTCCCCAGGCCACGGAAAACCTCGCCGGAATTTTGTACCGCCCGTGACCCTCGAGATGTCACCTCCCTCTCTGGCACCTTCCTCCCCGAGCCGTCCCCTCCCTCTGGCGAAGTTAGGTCGGCAGCCCCTCCTCGCACGCCACCTTGCCGGAGCTCCAGCGCGGGGATAAGACCGCCACGGCGGCCATTCTTATCCTCCCTAGACGGCTGGGCTATAAATAGCCACTGCCAGAGTCCCTCTCAAGCACCACACCACCCGCAGCGGTCTCCTCTTCCCCCCAGCTACCTCCCTGACCCCTCACTACCTCGTCGGAGTTCCCACTGCCGCCATATCGCCGCCATGACCGCAGCGGTCTCCGCTCAAAATTGGAGCGACCCAAAGCTTCTCTCCCCATCCCACCTGCGTTGGAGTCCTCCCTCCACCCTCGTGAGCCACCCTGTCACCTTGCTGCATCTCTGGAGTGCCCCTAACGCGCGCCCATTGCCGGCCGCCGCCTCCTCCCTGCGGCCACCGCGAGCCGCCCTTGCTCCGCTCCTCCCCAACACCTGTTCTCTCTCTGGATGGATGCGGCAGCTCGTCCCGAGTCCACCGGCGGTCCCAGCTCCGCCGGGGATGGTCAGAGTTGGCAGGAACCGTCGCCGACCTCCGCCACTGCCACCTGCCGCCGCGGTCGCCTCAGTCGATCCCCGCCGCTCCGGTTGCTTTCCCTGGCCGCGGCACCTCACGGCGAGCTCGCCGGTAACCGCACCCTCGCCGGAGCTGGCCGGAGCAGGCCAGGCCATCACTGGCCGCGCCTCTGCCTCGCCTCCCCTGTTGCTGTCGGGAGGAGGAAGACAGGGAGCGAGGGAAGACAGAGAGAAGGTCGTGGGGCCCGCTGTCAGCCTCTGGCCGTTGACCCCGCCCTGCCACGTCATTTAAGTGAGCGGTGGGCGCAGGTGGGCCGGCCCAGCAACCGTCGCAGCCCGCGGCCTAGCCAGCTCCCACAGTTTCGGCCTATGCAGGCCAAATGCACAATGCATTTTAATCTTTTCCAAAAAAAAAACAGTGGAGGACCCATAAGTAAATACATTTATTACAGACAAGTCCTTTTGAAGTCAACCCCTCACATCTTTTCGCTCACAACTCCAATCGAGGTGAATCCAACGCCCACGTCTTCGTCTCGACGAGCCCGTTCTTTTGGTATCATTTTCACAAGGTGGTCACACAGTGGAAATGACCATTTTGCCCTTGCCCTCTATCAGCCCCCTCCAAGAGAGAACTTTTCCGGTGAATTCTTCCGCGGCTTCATCACACTTCTTCCCGGAGTATTTGTTCGACCCCAGGCAAGCTGACCATCTGATATATGCCCTAAAGCATTGCTCTGTAATATTTCTTGCATGTTTAAATTAATATGCTTGTGCTTGTCTGTGTAGTAGTGAGCTGTATCCGACTCTGACAAACCCTTGCTTGCACTTTCTTCGGTGACGGCACCACGTCTGTGTTCTAAGCTGTTTCCGGCCATCCGGGGTGGATGCCGACTTTTATTTCTCTTGTCAGCAACTGTCCGTGTTCTGAGCTGCTTTTTGGCCATCTCGAGCAGCTGTTGAATTTCTTTCCGTAGCAGTGACCCTATGCTCTGAGCTGTTTCTCGGTCGTCTTAGGGAGCTGCTACATTCTTCTTATCAACACCGTCCCATGTTCTGAGCTGCTTTCCAGCCGCCTTGAGCTGGGGTTGAGCTATTCCGGTAATGTCCCAGATCTGAGTTGTAAAGACCGTTCTAGTGGCTACTGGTTTCTTTGCCGGTTTTGTGCAAGGGTTCCGATGGCCGTCACTTACAGCTAGAACTTGTAAACTAATAACTTGCCAATTAAATATTGTTTCACTAATGACTCATTGTGATGTTATATGGAGATAGGTGGTTATGTTTCCATAGTTGTTATCTCACACATAGTTCCACCATGTTAAGTTATTGTGATGAATCACTAAGACTTGCTAAATGAACTTTGTCGATTGATAATGAGTCACCTGTCCGGGCTTATCCGTGCAACCATATTTGCTGGTATGGGACGGCCTTGACTTGGTCTGGCTCGGTGCTCTTTCATCGGTACCACCAGACAGGGAAGGTTATATGTGCGCGCTACCCTGGCCTGGTAGGCGGCGATAACCTTGTGAGCCTAGTTGTTTGTTTACGCGCGGTCCCCGTTTGGGACAGTTGTGTTGGCCACGACGGTGGCAGGTGTCAAGAGTGACACAGGGGCCACCCAGGACATGACCCTGGGAGGGTATGATTATCGGTGGTACGATGAAGGAGTCACAGGTTAGGCAGGTTTCGTTGGAGCAATGCTGGTCCACCCGAATGGGATCACGAGGTCAGGTGCTCCATGGTGTGGGTAAAGTGCGCAACCTCTGCAGAGTGTAAAATCTATTCGAATAGCCGCGTCCACGGTATTGGACAGCCCGTCCAGACCTCACTAGGTGGTCAACCGTAGTAATGATAATAATGATGGAAAAGCTCGTCTTGTGTAGACATCAGATGATGTCAGGAATGTGATATGTTAGCCATGGGATGGCTATAAGAGGAGTGGTCGGATGACCACATGATTTGGGTTGGATTGGGATCAGATTCAGACTAGATCATGAGGATGTTCGGAGTATGAATTATTTACTTGCCATGTTCTACTCAATATGCTTCGCTCTACTGTATTTATCCTAGTAGTTATCTTGCTAAATAATCCTGTTACAACATGATGATTAATATTGCTAGATAGGTATGCTATATCATGACAATTAATATTGCTCTAATAACTAGTGCATGCTTGAATGCCATGGATTGCTTTGCTTGGTGTATATGTTAGTTTGGTTTGCTTGCGAGTACATTCAAAAGTACTCAGCGGCCTTCAATGTGGCCAGGTTCACATAAGGATCCATCTTCAAGGAGCCGGAGCATTCGCGGGCTAGAAGAGTAACCTAGTCAGATCCCTATGGATTGGAGCCGCACCAGGACCATGCTACCTTAGATAGAGCTTTTCCGCTGCCATCACCATTGTAATATCTCATGCAAGACTTAGATATCCATTAATAGAAATGCATGTGTTCATGATACTTGTTGTAAACCCGCATGCCAGAGTGATTTCCTGGGCTAGTATGCGTGGCGACCGTCTGGCTACAGTGGTACTCAGGCGGGGCGCCACAACGGATGGTATCAGAGGAGCCAGGCTGACTATAGGTTACCCTAGCCAGACTTCACTGTATTGTGTTCAGTAGAGAGCCCAGATGGATTTCAGCCATCTTTGCCAAACAGGCACGGCTAGGATTGATCATAAGGCAACCCCCTAGGTTTTTGGCTCCATCAGACCCCAACTCTCGTGGCCTTGCCTCCGGTGTGAAATATTCGCACCCGACAACGACCCGTGAGCCCTGAACCCCTGAGGTAAACCAGATATCCTTACCCTGTTTGCTAGCCATGGCATTTCTCTTCTTAACTCTAGTTTCCTTTGGGAAACACCTATAATTCTATCTTTTCCCCGACAACCCTAGAATCGCACGACCATAGCCATCGTGCGTCGAGACTGTGATGTTCCCTAAGGAAGTAGTCGGAGCTTGACACCAGTGCTACCATCCTTAGAGGTGCATCGAGTCCGCTAGGCTAGTTATACTAGTGGATCCTCGGCCACATGTGAAAGGTCCGCAATATTTGAGCTTTATTTGCTTTTTTGTTTTCGCGGTTTTTGTTTCTTTTGTCGATTCTGTTTCTTCGCTCCGACTGGATCCATCCGCAAGTGCCGTCAAGAAGACCAGCATACAACTAGGATAATACCCAATAATCTGAATTCAGCAAGAGTCAAGTCAAGCCAACTGCCTAGTATTCAGAATAGCAGCACCGGGTCTGTCAAGAATGAAGAATGAGTCAGAAGCAGAATCTATGTGCAATAGACAAGACCAGAATATACCTGAGAAAGTTTGCCTCAGGACCGATTACACCTGAGGAGCAGTCAGATGAGCTACCAGGAATGGACACCAGCAGAAGGACAAGCAACAAGTGTGAACAATGGAATATCTTCAGTCAAGGTATGGCCTATACCAAATTTGGCTCCGCCATGGGTAAAATTCCGGATACTTTGGAAAGAACCCAGAATCGGCCATAGATCCGACTGCGTACACAGTGGAAGTCTTCTAGTATAAGGAACCCATCCTTCCTCCACAAGCTATCGAGATAAGCTTATGACGCAAGACTGCCAATCTTCCTCGGTACGCCACTTGGTGAGAAAAATCTTCTGGGGTACAGCACCCCCATCTTCCATAGCGTGCTACCGCGGAAAACTTCCGGCATGAGACACCCGACCTTCCGCAACAAGCCACATGAGGAAAAGCTTTTAAGGTATGATACCTAGCCATCTTCAGCATGCTACCCTGGCAGAAGCTTCGAGCATAAGGAATTCAGCCTTCTTCAACACGCCACCGTGCCTACAACAAGCTTGTCAGGAGCACGAACTAGTCTGGACACACTTCCGCCTCAGAACTCAGTGGTTATGAAAGGATTTATCCTACACCTGCATATGTTGAGAGCATGCAGTCCAGTGGATTAGTTCATGCGAGCCACTCGTACACGGGAGTGATTGTGTTCAGAGAAACATTGGCCCCATAGTTCAAAGAAGAATATGAGCACAGCAACCCCTATGAGGCATGCAAGAGTAAGTTGTGAGAACAAGCTCGACAAGCCGGGAAAAACCATCAAGGAGCCGCGTTGGTAGGTCATGACAGGCCCCTCGATGGAATCCCCAAGGACCAAGAAGTTGTGGACAAACAACCTCCGTGCCGGTCAACAAGATACAGTTGCACAGACAAGGTATTATTACCAATCCTCGTCAGACTCTGGCATACGCGGCCACAACAATGCACTACTTGCAGTTACAAGTGAGCATGCCATACTCACCCTAAATACGGGCCATCAACCAAGATAAGAGGCTATGCTCCAAAAGATACACCGGATGATAGCGATACTACGTTCAGCTCAGTGGTCATAACAAGGACTACAGAAGCTATATATGACAGAGCCATCTCCACGAGCGACAGAGTTTGAAACAAGACATTCAGATAGAACGGCTCAAAGTACGTCAGCACCAATAGCTCGTAGATGGCATGATAAGAGATTACTGTCTATGATTACTTTGTGATCATGCCTCACATTTTAGTTAGGGATATAGCAGCAATAGCTCGGTCATGTTGTTCCTTGAAATGTGGATCACCTAAGGACGAAGTCAGAATACCAAAAAAAAAGAGAGATAAGAAATGTCAGTACGGAACAACTGAGTATTCTGACACAACAAAAAGAAAGCCACTCCCAGTCACTCGATGCCATATGAGCATGTGAGCTGGTACCAGCAAAGGATGTCTTGCCCGTGATAGTCAGGGTATGAAGAATCACAATAAAACCCGGAGCTGTCACTTACAGGCCATGGAAACCGATCGGTTTGCTGGTATTACCCGCTACCCCACCCAGTAACACCACTACCAGGACAAGAGGTACAACTGACAGGAAAGAGAAGGATTCAAGGAAGTTGTGCGCAGAGACAATACCCGATCCATCAGAAGAGGAAGTTAAAAGGTTAATGAACCAACGAAGACAAGACCGCTGATGGATCCAAGTCGCACACAGGTAAGTCCCCCTTCACCGGGAGGTAAGCTCGGAAATCTCAAGGACGAGATTTTCTTAAGGGGGGTAGGTTTGTAACACCCTGGTTTTCGCTCCCTTTTTTTCCTTTGCGGGATTTGACTCCGGTTTTTTTCTCGGTGTTATCGGATTTCTTTAGCTCTTGGGTATATGAAGATGGTCATCTAACCTTGCCATTCCTATCCAACCAGAGATTCTCTCCAGATCAACCATGCCACCCAAGATCTACTCTCAGGGTTTTGCCACCGAAACCCTACCTTCCGAGTTACCGGAAGGGAAACCCTAATTTCTTCTGTTACAAAGGAACCCCAATTTCCTTTGATCTGTTGCATCCCAAACTTCTCCTAGTTATCATCCTATCTTTGTAAACCATGGATATGTAAAAATATTGCCAAGTCATTTGCAATATTTTCTGTTTATAATTAATTCCTTTTTCTGCCAGTTAAGGAAATTAAATCCAGGAAAATATCTATCCATCTCCAAAGTTCATGAAAACTTGTGGAGATATTCTGTTTGACCATATTGAGCTGCCATAAAATATTGGCCATAATTAAATAGGGGAAATTGCATTTTCCTATTTAATGCCAATATTGCATTTTGGACCCTTTCTAAAGGAACTACCATTTTGGTAGCCAGGAAAAATCCCAAATAATTTGTGGAGCTTCTCCTATCCAAAAATTCACCATTTCCATCAAGAACCCAAGTTCCACCCATTAAATTTTGAGCACGACACCAATTTGCAAATTCTGTCCAGTTGGGCAAATTGCAAAGGAAGTGCTTGAAACCTTGATCTATTTGAGCTGAAATTTTTCATGGTGGTTATCATTGATAAATCACTCATGGAAACCAAAAACCTGCTCAATCCATCTATCCATTTGTCCCCAGCAATTTTCCTAAGTTTCTGTCCATTTGGAACCTCTATGAAGGAAGTACTATTTTGGTGCACCAAAATGAGCTGAAACTTTTCCAGTATCTTCATATCATCAAATAATTGGTCTCCACCAAATTTCAGCTGTTCTCATATAGCCAATTTTCCCCAGCACCCTCTTTTGCATTTCTGGCCAATTTGCCAAGTTGCAAAGGAAGTGCCATTTAGACTAATCCATTTGACCTGAAACTTTGCTAGATCATTCACCTTAGTGGATCACTTCTGTATGCCAAAATCCAGCTCATCACCCCAAGCCAATCTTCTCTGGTACGCTACAAACACTTCCTATCCAGAACCTGTTCTGGATCCCCTCGACCTCTCCAGACCCCTCCTAGTCCATCTAGTGATCTACCTCACCCATTTGAGCAGTGAAACACCTGTTGGACAAGGTGAGATGGCCAGTCGGGCACCAGTGCGCGTTTTGGCATGGTGACCACATGGCGGCAGCGCAAGAACGACGCTCTGTGCTCTGACCTCGTCGTATAGCTCGCTCTGTCCGGCCCTGGCTCGACCGGCCATGTCCAACAGCTTTGCACCATCCACGTACCCCTCTCTCGACCCTTCTCCACTCCTCTCTCTTCCTCCCCACGCCACGGCAAACCTTGCCAGAGTTCTGTACCGCCCGTGACCCTCGAGATGTCACCTCCCTCTCTGGCTCCTTCCTCCCCGAGCCGTCCCCTCCCTCTAGCGAAGTCAGGTCGGCAGCCCCTCCTCGCACGCCACCTTGCCGGAGCTCCAGCACGGGGATAAGACCGCCAAGGTGGCCATTCTTATCCTCCCTAGCCGGCTGGGCTATAAATAGCCACTGCCCGAGTCCCACTCAAGCACCACACCACCCGCAGCGGTCTCCTCTTCCCCCCAGCTACCTCCCTGACCCCTCACTACCTCGCTGAAGTTCCCACTGCCGCCATATCGCCGCCATGACCACTGCAGTCTCCGCTCAAACTTGGAGCGAGCCGAAGCTTCTCTCCCCATCCAACCTGCGTTGGAGTCCTCCCTCAACCCTCGCGAGCCACACTGTCGCCTTGCCGCATCTCCGGAGTGCCCCTGACACGCGCCCATTGCCAGCCGCCGCCTCCTCCATGCGGCCACCGCTAGCCGCCCTTGCTCCGCTCCTCCCCAACGCCTGTTCTCCCTCTGGATGGATGCGGCAGCTCGTCCCGAGTTCGCCGGCAGTCCCAGCTCTGCCGGGGACGGTCAGAGTTGGCCGGACCCGTTGCCGACCTCCGCCACTGCCACCTACTGTCGCGGTCGCCTCAGTCGATCCCCGCCACTCCGGTTGCTTTCCCTGGCCGCGGCACCTCACGGCGAGCTCGCCGGTACCCGCGCCCTCGCCAGAGCCGGTCGGGCCATCGCCGGCCGCGCCTCTGCCTCACCTCCCCTGTTGCTGTCGGGAGGAGGAAGACAGGGAGCGAGGGAAGAGAGAGAGAAGGTCGCGGGGCCCGCTGTCAGCCTCTGGCCGTTGACCCCACCCCGCCACATCATTTAAGTGAGCGGTGGGCGCAGGTGGGCCGGCCCAGCAACCGTCGCAGCCCGCGGCCTAGCCAGCTCCCACAGTTTCGGCCTGTGCAGCCCAAATGCACAGTGCGTTTTAATCTTTTCCAGAAAAAAAAACTGTGGAGGGCCTAGAAGTAAATACTTTTATTACAGAGAGGTCCTTCTGAAGTCAACCCCTCACATCTTTTCGCTCACAACTCCAATCGAGGTGAATCCAACGCCCACGTCTTCGTCTCGACGAGCCCGTTCTTTTGGTATCATTTTCACAAGGTGGTCACACAGTGGAAATGACCATTTTGCCCTTGCCCTCTATCAGCCCCCTCCGAGAGAGAACTTTTCCGGCGAATTCTTCCGCGGCTTCGTCATACTTCTTCCCGAAGTATTTCTTTGACCCCAGGCAAGCTGACCATCTGATATTTGCCCTAAAGCATTGCTCTGTGATATTTCTTGCATGTTTAAATTAATATGCTTGTGCTTGTCTGTGTAGTAGTGAGCTGTATGTGACTCTGATGAACCCTTGCTTGCACTTTCTTCGGTGACGGCACCACGCCTGTGTTCTGAGCTGTTTCCGGCCGTTCGGGGTGGATGCCGACTTTTATTTCTCTTGTCAGCAACTGTCCGTGTTATGAGATGCTTTTCGGCCGTCTCGGGCAGCTGTTGAATTTCTTTCCGTAGCAGTGACCCTATGCTCTGAGCTGTTTCTCGGCCGTCTTAGGGAGCTGCTACATTCTTCTTATCAACACTGTCTCATGTTCTGAGCTGCTTTCTAGCCGTCTTGAGCCGGGGTTGAGCTATTTCGGTAATGTCCCAGATCTGAGTTGTAAAGACTGTTCTGGTGGCAACTGGTTTCTTTGCCGGTTTTGTGCAAGGGTTCCGATGGCTGTCACTTACAGCTAGAACTTGTAAACTAATAACTTGCCATTTAAATATTGTTTCACTAATGACTCATTGTGATGTTATATGGAGATAGGTCGTTATGTTTCCATAGTTGTAATCTAACACATAGTTACCACCATGTTAAGTTATTGTGATGAATCACTAAGACTTGCGAAATGAACTTAGTCAGTTGATCTTGAGTCACCTGTCCGGGCTTATCCGTGCATCCACATTTGCCGGTATGGGACGGCCTTGACTTGGTCTGACTCTGTGCTCTTTCATCGGTACCACCAGACAGGGAAGGTTATGCGTGCGCGCTACCCTGGCCCGGTAGGTGGCGATAACCTTGTGAGCTCAGTTGTTTGTTTGCGCGCGGTCCCCGTTAGGGACAGTTGTGTTGGCCACGACGGTGGCAGGTGTTAAGAGTGACACAGGGGCCACCCAGGACATGACCCTGGTAGGGTATGATTGTCGGTGGTATGATGAAGGAGTCACAGGTTAGGCAGGTTTCGTTGGAGCAACGCTGGTCCACCCGAATGGGATCACGAGGTCAGGTGCTCCAAGGTGTGGGTAAAGTGCGCAACCTCTACAGAGTGTAAAATCTATTCGAATAGCCGCATCCACGGTATTGGACAGCCCGTCCAGACCTCACTAGGTGGTCAACCGTAGTAATGATAATAATGATGGAAGAGCTCGTCTTGTGTAGACATCAGATGATGTCAGGAATGTGATATGTTAGCCATGGGATGGCTATAAGAGGAGTGGTCAGATGAGCACATGAGTTGGGTTGGATTTGGATCAGATTCAGACTAGATCACGAGGATGTTCGGAGTATGAATTATTTACTTGCCACGTTCTACTCAATATGCTTCGCTTTACTGTATTTATCCTGGTAGTTATCTTGCTAAATAATCCTGTTACAACATGACGATTAATATTGCTAGATAGGTATGCTATATCATGACAATTAATATTGCTCTAATAACAAGTGCATGCTTGAATGCCATGGATTGCTTTGCTTGGTGTATATGTTAGTTTGGTTTGCTTGTGAGTACATTCAAAAGTACTCAGCGGCATTCAATGTGGCCAGGTTCACATAAGGATCCATCGTCTAGGAGCCGGAGCATTCACGGGCTAGAAGAGTAACCTAGTTAGATCCCTGTGGATTGGAGCCGCACCAGGATCATGCTGTCTTAGATAGAGCTTTTCTGCTGCCATCACCATTGTAATATCTCATGTAAGACTTAGATATCCATTAATAGAAATGCCTGTGTTCTTGATACTTGTTGTAAACACGCATGCCAGAGTGATTTCCTGGGCTGGTATGCGTGGCGACCGTCTGGCTATAGTGGTACTCAGGTGGGGCGCCACAAGATCAGACCAAACAAGGAGGATCAATTCCTTTGAAGGATCCAAATGCAAGTTGAGAAGGCTAAGGTGAGCCAGAGGAACAAGGCATCGCTAAGGGAAGGACCTGCCTTACTGGGCAGGCGAGCCCGGCAGGGTTGGGTTTTGCCCCGAAAGCAAGCTCCCAGATCATCCCGGCAGGCCTGCCGGTGCTGGCGAAGGCAAGCCACTCCACCGCTCCACCTCATAATCGACGCAAGTCATTAATCAAAGCGGTGTCGAGCTCTAAGGTGACTAAGTGGCTGCTTTTTGCCACATGGCAGCCACTTCCTACAGCAAACACCTCCATATGACACCCGTCCTGAGACGTGTCAAACGAGCAGGCGCAAAGCTGGCAAAATAGCCTGGCAGGGCCTGCCGGGCGGGCTGTGATGTGACACTGAGCGGCGCATTTAATGCGCTCTGTCAGCCTGCAGAGTTTGGTATGATAGCACTGTTAGCTATCTAATCAGTACGCAAAGACTGATTTGCCACTGTGGTGACCCCTTAATCTATAAAAGGAGGCCCATGGCGACCGTAGAAAGGGTTGCACCCTCGCATATTCATAGGCTCATAGCCACTCTGGACCCTAGAGCGTCCTTGCCGGGCAAGTGTGCTACGTCCACCACCATTATCCACCATCAATGCACCAAAGCAGGAGTAGGGTTTTACGCCTCACGGCGGCGCGAACCTTGTTAAAGACTACCCATGTGATCTCTGCCATGCTGCGCGATGCTTCTCCGCTCTTTGTGCAACGTGCCCATCCCCCCGCTGAACCAAAAGGGGCTCATGGCCCCATAGGTGGCCGTGGTTTCCCATGACATCTTTGGTGCACTAGGTAGGGGGGTCACTTGCGCGAAACTGAGAGCATACGCTGCGCGTCATCTTCATCGACATTTTCGTCGTCGACAGCGTCATCGACTATGGCGCCCAAGAGGAAGCCCGGAGCTGCAAGTCACCCATCCACCTCGAAGGCTCCGCTGCCCGTGACCGCCGACATCGCGGGGAATGCGGGGGCTCGCGAGGGTGTGGATGCTGCGGGGGACATGGTCGGTGCAGGCGGCGCCGTCACCACCTCCCCCACGACCGAAGCAGGAACAAGAGGTACCGGGGAAGGACAGCATCAGCAACATCCCAACGGCCATGCTCCACGAGGTACGGATGAAGGGATCATTCCGGCTGAACCCCTTCTCCTCTCCAACGGGTATAGCCGCAGTGATGATGCTCGTTCTGGGGCGAATCGCAACCCTCTGGCCGCCCCCGCTGCGGGCACGACTGCAGGGCACGCACCACACCCGGGGCGGGCTGACCCAGCTACTGTGCCCAACGGAGCTGCTGGCCCTCAGGCGCCTCTGCCGCATCACCATGCCGTCCAAACGGCTAGTTCGCAGCAGCAAGGGCGCGGCGTGGTCACCACCGGCAACGTTAGGAGCCGAGCGATACTATGATCTACATAGTCATCACCTATGCCAAGCACTGCCTCAGAGGCCATGGTGCGAGCCCAACTGCTGTTGAGATTTCCACCATCGGCAGACCAGATGGATGAGTGGCGAGCCACCATCCAAAGTCTGATTGGTTTTGCCGAGGCAGAAGGATCACAGCGGGCCGGACCGCCACGGCCTTCCCAGGCAGCAACGACGGCTCGTGCGGCTGGTTGTGCGGGAGGGGCCACCCTCATGGTGCAATCCCCACCATGACAAGCCGCCCGGGAGCCACAAAACCAAGCACCTGATGATGTCTCGATGGCCTCGTCAGACTCTCGAGCACGTCAAGGACGAGAGCATGCCCCGGAGGGCAGGCGAAGGGAAGGCATGCGCGTCATCGACGAGCGGCGCCGCGACAACCCCTGTCGGTCCAAAGGGTGCGATGGCCCCAACATTGATGAGCCCGCGCTCGGAGATGGCGGGTGCCTGCCTTTCGAGGTTGGGTGCCCTGCCTTCACCCGTGAGCTGCGGCAAGTCCGTTGGCCGTCCACTCACACGTTCAAGCCAGAAATACCCGAGAAGTATGATGGGAGACTAAACCCGGCAAAGTTCTTGAGCATCTACACCATCGCTGTTCAAGCTGCCGGTGGAAGAGATGAGAAGGTATTCGCCAACTACTTCCCTTTGACCCTCAAGTCATATGTGAGGTCTTGGCTAATGCATCTGCCAGAGAACTCCATTTTGACCTGGGCTGACCTGTGCCACGAGTTCATTGGTGCCTTCACGTGCAGCCATCAAGAACCAGGGCGGCCCAGCAACTTGTAGCTTCTCCAGCAAAAAGAGGGAGAAACTCTACGGAAGTACATGCAGAGATTCAGCCGAGTTCACAGAAATATCCCAGATATCCACCCAGCTGCCGTGATAGCCGCCTTCCAATCCAACGTGCGCAACCGCAGGATACATTCCAAGATGAACGTTCGGTTGCCCAAGACTGTGAAGGAGCTCTACACTTTGGTGGACAAATGTGCTCGGGTGGAGGAGGGGAGGAAACTTCCTGGAGAGGAAGATTGCATCGACATCGACTCAGAAGATGACAATGAGATCGTCAGTAAGAAGAAGAACAAGAAGCACAACAAGAAGCGCAAGGATAAGACAGTGATGACTGTTGTGGGGTCAGGCACGCCTAGTACCGGCAAGAAGGCCAAGGCTGAAGCCCCCGGCAAGGAGGCTACCGCATGCGCTGACTGCCGGGAGGCGGTGGCTGCCGAGAAAGCTGGGAAAAGTGATGGGTCGTACTGTAAGATTCATCGGACCAAGGGCCATGATCTCCAGGAGTGACATCAGGTTGAGCAGCTCGTCAAGAGGCAGAAGGCTGAGTATGAGAAGCATGATAAGGAAAAAGGTCAGAATGGCACTGGCGGGAAGGGCCAGGGTGGTGAAGCACATCACCCCGGCTAGGCAACTCGGAACCAAGGGAAACCCGCCAAAGGCCGAGAGAAGGAGGATTACAGTAATGAGAGTGATGGAGGGAATGAAGAGGAAACTAGCGAGCAGGAATTCTAGAAGGCCACTGACGCACTGTGCATTGACGAGGGTGCATCTTTGCAATCCTCTCACCGCCAACTTAAACAATGGGTGCGTGAAGTCAATGCCATGGAGCCAGCGGCAGATTCTCGGAATCCGCTCAAGTGGTCAAGCACGCACATCATCTTTGATGAAGAGGACCACCCCGACCGCAATACTGTGCTAGGGTGCTTGCCGTTGTTGGTCTCACCAACAATTCGCAACCTCAAGGTGTAACACCCCAAAAATTTAATCTTGTTTTTACTAAATAAAATTTGGCCAGAATTAAAATTTTGAATTTTTGCTAGGTCTTTTATTAATTTCAGAACCATTTTATGTTTCTGTTTTTCAAAATTCTTCTCTCCATAGAGCAATTTTTGGAAATAATATTGTGGCTTTGGTAGTTCTCTTAAAACATTTCAATTATAGTTTAATAACAGTAAGAATTATTTTCATAATAAAATTTTCTCCAAAACAATTTTTTTAAATAGCATTTTCAAATCTTTAAATACCTCTGTTGCACTACAACCATTTTAAATAATTATTTTAAAATTCCATAAAAATTATGGGAGGTCATGTGATGCCTACATATCACTTTTATGCAAAAACACAACTTAGTCTTTTGTAAATTTTGAGTGAAACAACCTCCTTTCAATTCTGTCCATTTCTTAGGTTATAACTATAACCCCAATTTTCCTTGCCCCAAAAATCCTAAAAAATTTCCCACCTATAGTCCTTCCAACCAAACCCTTAAGTCCAAAATTTTAGTTCCATTGGAATCTTTTTAGTTCACCAAATATTCCCCCAAAGTTTTTGTCCTGAAATGAATTCCAGTGAAACATGCACTAGCAAGTTACTCCTTTTCACAAAACAACTCCACCATCATCCTTATCATCTAAGGAGACCTCAACCTGCTAAATACCAAGTCAAGGAAAATCTTTTATATCACATTATCATTCTGTCGAACACCTTGAGGGCATGACAGAAAATTGTCCCTCTTCTTAGCTGCATGTGAAACTTGTGTATATGATCCAACCACCATGTCTAGCATCCTAGACACCTTAGTAAACACCACCCTGCTAATTTTCAACTCAATTGGGTCACTTTGGATGCCTCTGGCATTTCAACGAGCACTCTACGCGCGTGCTCTAGGCACGGCAAGAGCATCCAAACTACACGCCCGAGCACCGCGAGCTGCTGCTGCCCCTCTGTTTCCTTCCCTGGCTCACTCCGCACCCAAGTAGCATCTGCCGACCGCCCGCACCTCGCCGACACTTCTCCTGGCCTCTAGCGCTGCCCTCTCCACCGGCCAGCACCGGCCAGCACTGCCACCCATCGCTGTCAGCACCGACCAGGGGCACCTGGCCCAATCCACGGACGCCACCACCTCCTCACCTTAAGTGCCAACCACCTGAGTCCATCCGCGCTGCCGCAGCCTCAACAACCTCTCCTACCACCATCAATAGCCGCCACCGTCATTGCTTCATCGGGAAGCCATGGGAACCGCCTCTCCCTCCCTATAAAAGCCGTCCCGACCTCCTCTCGATCATCAGATCTTCTCCTCGACCACCTGTGAGCATTCTGAGCAGCCAAAACGACCGAGTTCGGTCGTCTCCTTCCCCTCCGACCACCGATCCGCCGCCACCCTCCCCGATCAGCAAGACGCCATTAGGCCACCTCCACCGCTAAAATCTGTCTAGTAGCCCTCTCATGTACCAACTCATAGATTCCCCGCCTCAATTCGACGCAAGGGACTCTCTCCGGCGAGATTCCACCTCACCCGAAACCACCGTCCGCCGGCGTCAACCTCGCAGTCATTCTGGAGCTCGCCGGCAACCAAGAAGGGTATCCCCTAGACCGCCTCGGCCTCCTGAGCTCATTGGTGGCCTTTGCTTCCCTAATGGCGCCGCCATTCACCGGCGAGCCTCGTCGGAGCGCCGCCGCTGTTCGGCCAGAGGAGGAAGCGCGCGAGGCGACCGGTCAAACCTGACTGGTGGGGTCAAGGGACCCACCGTCAGTCATGCCCGAGCCGGCCGCTCCTCTGGGCTTAGCCCAGTATGTGCTGTTTAGCTGCGCCTCGCCCGGAGCGAGCCTCTACCGTCAGAATATCCTTTTTTCTGTTTTTTTCTTTTATCCAGTGACAAAAATTTCCATAGACACCATTTCTAATCTAAAATTTATGATTAAAATTTCTACAAACTCCTAAAAACATGATATATTTGTCTAGAATAGGTGAACATTTTTCATAATCTCTGTTCCTACTGGATCTATAAAATAGTCCTTTTCTTTGTTTATTCCATCTTAAGAATTCCATAGGTAATTCATGTTAACTCCAAATTAATTGATTCTTTTTCTGTTAATTTTCATATTTCCTCTAGTTTATTGTAGTATTTTTTTTCAAAATTTTCCAGCCAACTTTTTAGCACTGTTGTTGCTATATGTGGTAATTCAAATATTTTTGAAAATAGGAAAATGAAGGGGAGATAAATTTTTCAAACTTTTGGAAGTGCACCCAACACTTCTGCATGCTCAAGGCAAGCATCTTGAAAACTTGATATGGTGGATTGCATAGTTAATATTTGCACCATGATTATGTTGAGTTCATATAAAGTTGGCATATTGATAATTATGCATGCATGACCCCATGAAATATTTTACCTTCATTTAGGCATGAAGTAAGAGCAAGCATGGCTATTTTTCTTATATCACATATGCCTGTGCCTGTCCGGACTAAACTACAGGAAAGAATCAGCCACGAGTAAATTGACCGTGAGACTGAAATTTCTCGTGGTGACGAGAATGATGAGTAAGGGCATGTCGGGACAAGCCGGGTGGTGATGCTGTTGGGTATCACCAAGGAATATATTGTGCTATCCACTGCAGGAAAACTTAACCTCCTGAGTCGACCGTAGATCGAGTCTTGTTCCGGTAACCCCCATACTTGATTCGTGCTGCCACTGGTCCCTGCCACAGTTGGGGTATGGTTCAGTAAGTTGTTAACCCCTTTCCGTGCACACACCACATAGAGGGCTACGATGAGGGTTTCCATGGTTGTGGACTAAATCCTGTCATCGGGTCAGGGGGCATGGGTGTTTCCAGTTGTGACTGAGAGGGGGGCACCCCTTGTAATCCGCGCGTATTAATAGTTATCCCATGCAGGAAGTTGGTCTCTCCGTCTTAAAGTTTTTCTTCAACGATGCTTTGTGTGATTCCTGGCATCCGGAAAGTTAATTTGGTGTGTGCTGGTCAGGTGTGTTTTCAACCCAAAGACCGTAATGGGAATTATTCAGTGACACGGTACTGACTAAAGAAATCCTTTACTTGTGGGTAAAGAGTACACCCTCTGCAGAGTTTAAACCTATTCGAATAGCCGTGTCCGCGGTTAAGGGCTACAGTCTGGGTTGGTCAAGTGCCGGTCTTATTGTCGGTCTCCGGAGGAAAATAATTATGACATGCCTGAAATATTTTGCAGGATAATTGATGTCACCCTAATGCTACCATGAATATTTTATGCATGTTAATATTATTATGGTTATGCATATTTTTGAGGACTAACCCATTTCTCTTATTTTGTATTTCCTGAGTGTCTCAGGGGCTGGCTAGACTACCCCGGGAACTCAATTTTATTTTCAAGACCTCTCGTGGCTTCTCTAGAGTTAACAGGCGGTTTATTCCGCCACTACACTTGCAGACACCCGATTGGCATTTCTCTTCAAGTCCGACCGTGGCGTCACTTGACACCCGACTGGCATTTCTTTTCAAGACCTCTCGTGGCATCGCCTGAGTTCTCGGATGGTCCTGTCTCGTCCGATTTCTCTTTTAGACACCCGTTTGGCATTTCTCTACAAGACCTACCGTGGTGTTACTTTAGACATCCGACTTGCATTTATTTTATTTTATTTTCCTTAAACTTTTCTTGTTTATCACTAACATTCTCATATATTCATTTATTTGCTCATGCGAATATTTTATCATGCCATGATTTTGTTCCTGTCAGTAGGCATTTAAGTCCATCATGAGCCTACGCATATAGTTTGGCTCATCGTGATCATATATTTTGTCTCCTGCATTCGGTATATCTTTTGTTCATGATGTTTGCGAGTACATTCCAACGTACTCACAGGCTTGTCCCTGGCTATTTACTTGGCCAGGTTAGGAAGTTCTGCGACGAGTACCACCGCGACGTCTGTGCGGAGCCTAGGTTGGCAGTCACACGGGATAGGAATTATCCAGGTCAGCCGTTCCTGTGGGAATGGAGCCCCATCGTCGTCGAAGAAGCACAAGTCGCTTCCGTCACCCGTCACCAGATATCATTATTCTAACATTAGACCTTGTGGTCTTGTATACAATTCTGGTAATTGCTTGGTAATCTGTAACAAGGACGTGTCCACCAGTAACGGTAATCCTGGGCTGGTGATGACACGAGGGGTTAATTTTCTGGGATGTCATGTCCCAACCCCGACAGCCTTGGTATCAGAGCCAGGCTGACCATTGGCTAATCCAATCTTAGCCTGGTCACTATCCCTAGGTTTCCACACCGCCCACATCTTTTCCTACCCACCGTCAAGCCCATCCTATCCAATAAGCCTGCACAGTGGCAGCTGACATCTTTTGACAGTCGGTGCCCATCCTATCAAACTAGCCCGTAGGCTGTGTGCCTGTGGCCGACACCTGCGTTGTCCTAACCACGAGCGTGTGATGAAAGACTCTACTAGCTTATAAAGGAAGCCTCACCCCAACCCAGCACATCACAGCCTAACTCTCAGTTCGATATCCAACCACCAAGATGCCCGGCCCCATCGTGCACAATGAGACCACCGTAGCCGAGCTTGAAGGCTTTGTAGCCATCCTCGCCAATCTAACCCGTCGTGCTCTCAGCATCGAAGAGCCATCGGAGTATGTGGTATACCAGGAACACAGGAGTGATTCCATGCATCACTTCTCGGCCATGGTGCACATCTACGGGAGGGGCATCACTGCAGAGCGCCCTTACCGGTTTAGCGGGAGGACGACCTCCGACGAGCCCCAAGCCATCCAACTTGCAGCCCGAGAGGCTGTAGTTCAACTCCGGCATCTGTCGCCAGGGGTTAACTGCCGTTCTTTCTACTACTACCCTAGTCGTGAAGGCTACGATAGACCGACCCAAGTCGCCAATGGAGACCATGAGACGGATCCTGCTCTGGTGCAGCTGGTGCGTTACCTGAGAGCGCAAGAGGCACTGTTTGATAAGGTCACCAATGATCTGATTGAGACTCGCAGGACGCTTGCTCTCCTGATGCCGGTGAGAAGTGAAGGTGCACCCGCCACTAACAACCCGATAGTACCGTTCGGGAGACCAATCGAGCCTGCGAGGTCTGCCCCTGTTGCCCACCCGGGCAATGCATTCGTTACCCCGGATGAACTCCGTCGTCTCTTTGGGATTTCCTCCAACGGGACTGTAGCCACTACACCCCGCGTGGGTCATCATCGCTAGCCCAGTTCTGCAGCTCCTCATAACACTCCAGCCAACTCCGACGTTGAAGCCCCCGGAGAAGCCTCGACGTCCGCAAGACACGCCCTTCTGGACGTCGACGAAGTCGACTGAGTCTGCCAGAGTAGTTGCCATGTCCTTAGTAACCCTGTTGCCCTGTAAAATTCCACCGTCATGCCGTAGACGAATATGTGTATATTTCTAGCAGTGTGTAGTGTTTGATTGAATGAGGTGCTTGTGTGTTATTGTCTTGTGAATGATTGCTTGTCTGCTGTGATTTGCATTAAATTCTTAAGTTCTTAACAAATCTCGAGGACGAGATTTCCTTAAGGGGGGTAGAGTTTGTAACACCCCAAAAATTTAATCATGTTTTTACTAAATAAAATTTGGCCAGAATTAAAATTTTGAATTTTTGCTAGGTCTTTTATTAATTTCAGAACCATTTTATGTTTCTGTTCTTCAAAATTCTTCCCTCCATATAGCAATTTTTGGAAATAATATTGTGGCTTTGGTAGTTCTCTTAAAACATTTCAATTATAGTTTAATAACAGTAAGAATTATCTTCATAATAAAATTTTCTCCAAAACAATTCTTTTAAATAGCATTTTCAAATCTTTAAATACCTCTGTTGCACTACAACCATTTTAAATAATTGTTTTAAAATTCCATAAAATTTATGGGAGGTCGTGTGATGCCTACATATCACTTTTATGCAAAAACACAACTTAGTCTTTTGTAAATTTTGAGTGAAACAACCTCCTTTCAATTCTGTCCATTTCTTAGGTTATAACTACAACCCCAATTTTCCTTGCCCCAAAAATCCTAAAAGTTTTCCCACCTATAGTCCTTCCAACCAAACCCTTATGTCCAAAATTTTAGCTCCATTGGAATCATTTTAGTTCACCAAATATTCCCCCAAAGTTTCTGTCCTGAAATGAATTCCAGTGAAACTTCCACTAGCAAGTTACTCCTTTTCACAAAACAACTCCACCATCATCCTTATCATCTAAGGAAACCTCAACCTACTAAATACCAAGTCTAGGAAAATCTCTTAGATCACATTATCATTCTGTCGAACACCTTGAGGGCATGAAAGAAAATTGACCCTCTTCTTAGCTGCATGTGAAACTTATGTATATGATCCAACCACCATGTCTAGCATCCTAGCCACCTCAGTAAACACCACCCTGCTAATTTTGAGCTCAATTGGGTCACTCTGGATGCCTCTGGCATTTCAACGAGCACTCTACGTGCGTGCTGTGGGCACGGCAGGAGCATCTGAACTGCACGCCTGAGCACCACGAGCTACTGCCGCCCCTCTGTTTCCTGCCCTGGCTCACTCGGCAGCTTGGTAGCACCTGCCGACCGCGCGCACCTCGCCGACACTTCTCCTGACCTCTAGCACCGCCCCCTCCATCGGCCAGCACCGTCCAACGCCGCCACCCACCGTTGTCAGCACCGACCAGGGGCACCTGGCCCAATCCACGGATGCCACCACCTCCTCGCCTTAAGTGCCAACCACCTGAGTCCATCCGCGCTGCCGCAGTCCTCAACAACCTCTCCTACCGCCATCATTGGCCGTCGCCGTCGTTGCTTCATCGGGAAGCCATGGGAACCGCCTCTCCCTCCCTATAAAAGCCATACCGACCTCCTCTCGATCATCAGATCTTCCCCTCGACCCCCTGTGAGCATTCTGAGCAGCCAAAACGACCGAGTTCGGTCGTCTCCTTCCCCTCCGACCACCGATCCGCCACCACCCTCCCCGATCAGCAAGACGCCGTTAGGCCACTTCCACCCCTAAAATCTGTCCAGTAGCCCTCTCATGCATAGATTCCCCGCCTCAATTCGACGCAAGGGACTCTCTCCGGCGAGATTCCACCTCACCCGAAACCACCATCCAGCTGCGTCATCCTCGCCGTCATTCTGGAGCTCGCCGGCAACCAAGATGGGTACCACCTGGACCGCCTTGGCCTCCTGAGATCGTAGGTGGCCTTGGCTTCCTGAATGGCGCCGCCGTTCGCCGGCGAGCCTCGCCGGAACGCCGCCTCTGTTCGGCCAGAGGAGGTCGCGCGCGAGGCGACCGATCAAACCTGACCGGTGGGGTCAAGGGACCCACCGTCAGTCACGCCCGAGCCGGCCGCTCCTCTGGGCTCAGCCCGGTAGGCGCTGTTTAGCTGCGCCTCGCCCGGAGCGAGCCTCTACCGTCAGAATATCCTTTTTCTGTTTTTTTTCTTTTATCAAGTGACATAATAATTTCCATTGACACCATTTCTAATCTAAAATTTATGATTAAAATTTCTACAAACTCCTAAAACCATGATATATTTGTCTAGAATAGGTGAACATTTTTCCAAATCTCTGTTCCTACTGGATCTATAAAATAGTCCTTTTCTGTGTTTATTCCATCTTAGGAATTCCATAGGTAATACATGTTAACTCCAAATTAATTGGTTCTTTTTCTGTTAATTTTCATATTTCCTCTAGTTTATTGTAGTATTTTTTTTCAAAATTTTCCAGCCAAGTTTTTAGCACTGTTGTTGCTATATGTGGTAATTCAAATATTTTTGAAAATAGGAAAATGAAGGGGAGATAAAATTTTCAAACTTTTGGAAGTGCACCCAACACTTCTGCATGCTCAAGGCAAGCATCTTGAAAACTTAATATGGTGGATTGCATAGTTAATATTTGCACCATGATTATGTTGAGTTCATATAAAGTTGGCATATTGATAATTATGCATGCATGACCCCATGAAATATTTTACCTTCATTTAGGCATGAAGTAAGAGCAAGCATGGCTATTTTTCTTATATCACATATGCCTGTGCCTGTCCGGACTAAACTACAGGAAAGAATCAGTCACGAGTAAATTGACCGTGAGACTGAAATTTCTCGTGGTGACGAGAATGATGAGTAAGGGCATGTCGGGACATGCCGGGTGGTGATGCTGTTGGGTATCACCAAGGAATATATTGTGCTATCCACTGCAGGAAAACTTAACCTCCTGAGTCGACCGTAGATCGAGTCTTGTTCCGGTAACCCCCATACTTGATTCGTGCTGCCACTGGTCCCTGCCACAGTTGGGGTATGGTTCAGTAAGTTGTTAACCCCTTTCCGTGCACACACCACATAGAGGGCTACGATGAGGGTTTCCATGGTTGTGGACTAAATCCTGTCATCGGGTCAGGGGGCATGGGTGTTTCCAGTTGTGACTGAGAGGGGGGCACCCCTTGTAATGCGCGCGTATTAATAGTTATCCCATGCAGGAAGTTGGTCTCTCCGTCTTAAAGTTTTTCTTCAATGATGCTTTGTGTGATTCCTGGCATCCGGAAAGTTAATTTGGTGTGTGCTGGTCAGGTGTGTTTTCAACCCAAAGAACGTAATGGGAATTACTCAGTGTCACGGTACTGACTAAAGAAATCCTTTACTTTTGGGTAAAGAGTGCACCCTCTGCAGAGTTTAAACCTATTCGAATAGCCGTGTCCACGGTTAAGGGCTACAGTCTGGGTTGGTCAAGTGTTGGTCTCTGGAGGAAAATAATTATGACATGCCTGAAATATTTTGCAGGATAATTGATGTCACCCTGATGCTACCATGAATATTTTATGCATGTTAATATTATTATGGTTATGCATATTTTTGAGGACTAACCTGTTTCTCTTATTTTGTATTTCCTGAGTGTCTCAGGGGCTGGCTAGACTACCCCGGGCACTCAATTTTATTTTCAAGAACTCTCGTGGCGTCTCTAGAGTTAACAAGCGGTTTATTCCGCCACTTCTCTTGCAGACACCCGATTGGCATTTCTCTTCAAGTCCAACCGTGGCGTCAATTGACACCCGACTGGCATTTCTTTTCAAGACCTCTGGTGGAGTCGCCTGAGTTCTCGGATGGTCCGGTCTCATCCGATTTCTCTTTTAGACACCCGTTTGGCATTTGTCTACAAGACCTACCATGGTGTCACTTTAGACATCCGACTTGCATTTCTTTTATTTTATTTTCCTTAAACTTTTCTTGTTTATCACTAACATTCTCATATATTCATTTATTTGCTCATTCGAATATTTTATCATGCCATGATTTTGTTCCTGTCATTAGGCATTTAAGTCCATTATGAGCCTACGCATATAGTTTGGCTCATCGTGATCATATATTTTGTATCCTGCATTCGGTATATCTTTTGTTCATGTTGTTTGCGAGTACATTCCAACGTACTCACGGGCTTGTCCCTGGCTATTTACTTGGCCAGGTTAGGAAGTTCTGTGAGGAGTACCACCGCGACGTCCGTGCGGAGCCTCGGTTGGTAGTCACGCGGGATAGGAATTATCCAGGTCAGTCGTTCCTGTGGGAATGGAGCCCCATCGTCGTTGAAGAAGCACAAGTCGCTTCCGTCACCCGTCACCAGATATCATTATTGTAACATTAGACCTTGTGGTCTTGTATCCAATTCTTGTAATTGCTTGGTAATCTGTAACAAGGACATGTCCACCAGTAACGGTAATCCTGGGCTGGTGATGACACGAGGGGTTAATTTTTTGGGATGTTATGTCCCGGCCCCGGTAGCCTTGGTATCAGAGCCAGGCTAACCATTGGCTAATCCTATCTTAGCCTGGTCACTATCCCTAGGTTTCCACACCGCCCACATCTTTTCCTAATCACCGTCAAGCCCATCCTATCCGATAAGCCTACACAGTGGCAGCCGACATCTTTTGATAGTCGGTGCCCAACCTATCAACCTAGCCCGTAGGCCGTGTGCCTATGGCCGACACCTGCGTTGTCCCAACCGCAAGCGTGTGATGAAAGACTCTACTAGCTTATAAAGGAAGCCTCACCCCAACCCAGCACATCACAGCCTCACTCTCAGTTCGATATCCAACCACCAAGATGCTCGGCCCCATCGTGCACAATGAGACCACCGCAGCCGAGCTTGAAGGCTTTGTAGCCATCCTCGCTAATCTCACCCGTCATGCTCTCGGCATCGAAGAGCCTCCGGAGTATGTCGTATACCAGGAACACATGAGTGATTCCATGCATCACTTTTAGGCCACGATGCACATCTACGGGAGGGGCATCCCCACAAAGCGCCCTTACCGGTTCACTGGGAGGACGACCTCCGACGCGCCCCAAGCCATCCAACTTGCAGCCCGAGAGGCTGTAGTTCAACTCCGGCATCTGTCGCCAGGGGTTAACTGCCGTTCTTTCTACTACTACCCTAGTCGTGAAGGCTATGGTAGACCGACCCAAGTCGCCATTGGAGACCATGAAACGGATCCTGCTCTGGTGCATCTGGTGCTCTACCTGAGAGCGCAAGAGGCACTATTCGATCAGGCCACCAATGATCTGATTGAGACCCGCATGACGCTTCCTCTCCTGACCCCAGTGAGAAGTGAAGCTGCACCCGCCACTGACAACCCGATAGTACTGTTCGGGAGACCAATCGAGCCTGCGAGGTCTGCCCCTGTTGCCCACCCGGGCAATGCATTCGTTACCCCGGATGAACTCCGTCGTCTCTTTGGGATTTCCTCCAACGGGACTGTAGCCACTACACCCCGCGTGGGTCATCATCGCTGCCCCAGTCTTGCAGCTCCTCATAACACTACAGCCAACTCCGACATTGAAGCCCGCAGAGAAGCCTCGACGTCCGCAAGATACGCCCGTCTGGACGTCGACGAAGTCAACTGAGTCTGCCAGAGTAGTTGCCATGTCCTTAGTAACCCTGTTGCCCTATAAAATTCCACCGTCATGCCGTAGACGAATATGTGTATATTTCTAGCAGTGAGTAGTGTTTGATTGAATGAGGTGCTTGTGTGTTATTGTCTTGTGCATGATTGCTTGTCTGTTGTGATTTGCATTAAATTCTTAAGTTCTTAACAAATCTTGTGCATTAAATTCTTAAGGGGGTAGAGTTTGTAACACCCCAAAAATGTAATCATGTTTTCACTAAATAAAATTTGGCCAAAATTAAAATTTTGAATTTTTGCTAGGACTTTTATTAATTTCAGAACCATTTTATGTTTCTATTTTTCAAAACTCTTCCCTCCATATAGCAATTTTTGGAAATAATATTGTGGCTTTGGTAGTTCTCTTAAAACATTTCAATTATAGTTTAATAACAGTAAGAATTATCTTCATAATAAAATTTTCTCCAAAACAATTCTTTTAAATAGCATTTTAAAATCTTTAAATACCTCTGTTGCACTACAACCATTTTAAATAATTATTTTAAAATTCCATACAAATTATGGGAGGTCATGTGATGCCTACATATCACTTTTGTGCAAAAACACAACTTAGTCTTTTGTAAATTTTGAGTGAAACAACCTCCTTTCAATTCTGTCCATTTCTTAGGTTATAACTACAACCCCAATTTTCCATGCCCCAAAAATCCTAAAAAAATTCCCACCTATAGTCCTTCCAACCAAACCCTTAAGTCCAAAATTTTAACTCCATTGGAATCTTTTTAGTTCACAAAATATTCCCCCAAAGTTTCTGTCCTGAAATGAATTCCAGTGAAACTTGCACTAGCAAGTTACTCCTTTTCACAAAACAACTCCACCATCATCCTTATCATCTAAGGAGACCTCAACCTGCTAAATACCAAGTCTAGGAAAATCTTTTAGATCACATTATCATTATGTTGAACACCTTGAGGGCATGACAGAAAATTGACCCTCTTCTTAGCTGCATGTGAAATTTCTGTATATGATCCAACCACCATGTCTAGCATCCTAGCCACCTCAGTAAACACCACCCTGCTAATTTTCAGCTCAATTGGGTCACTTTGGATGCCTCTAGCATTTCAACGAGCACTCTACGCGCGTGCTCTGGGCACGGCAAGAGCATCCGAACTGCACGCCCGAGCACCGCGAGCTGCTCCCGCCCTTCTGTTTCCTTCCCTGGCTCACTCCGCACCCAGGTAGCACCTGCCGACCGCCCGCACCTCGCCGACACTTCACCTGGCCTCTAGCGCCGCCCCCTCCACCGGCCAGCACTGTCCAACACCGCCACCCGTCGCTGTTAGCATCGACCAGGGCCACCTGGACCAATCCACGGACGCCACCACCTCCTGGCCTTAAGTGCCAACCACCTGAGTCCATCCGCGCTGCCGCAGTCCTCAACAACCTCTCCTACTACCATCAATGGCCGCTGCCATCGTTGCTTCGTTGGGAAGCCATGGGAACCGCCTCTCCTTCCCTATAAAAGCCATCCCGACCTCCTCTCGATCATCATATCTTCACCTCGACCCCCTATGAGCATTCTGAGCAGCCAAAACGACCGAGTTCGGTCGTCTCCTTCTCCTCAGACCACCGATCTGCTGCCACCCTCCCCGATCAGAAAGACGCCGTTATGCCACCTCCACCGCTAAAATATATCCAGTAGCCCTCTCATGCACCAACTCATAGATTCCCCGCCTTAATTCGACGCAAGGGACTCTCTCCGGTGAGATTCCACCTCACCCGAAACCACCATCCGCCGGCGTCAACCTCGCCGTCATTCTGGAGCTCGCTGGCAACCAAGAAGGGTACCCCCTGGACCGCCTCGGTCTCCTGAGCTCTTAGGTGTCCTTGGCTTCCCGAATGGCGCTGCCGTTCGCCGGCGAGCCTCGCCGAAGCGCCACCTCTGTTCGGCTAGAGGAGGACGCGCGCGAGGCGACCGGTCAAACCTGACCGCTGGGGTCAAGGGACCCACCGTCAGTCATGCCCGAGCCGGCCGCTCCTCTGGGCTCAGCCAGTAGGCGCTGTTTAGCTGCGCCTCGCCCGGAGCGAGCCTCTACCGTCAGAATAACCTTTTTTCCATTTTTTTTATCAAGTGACATAATAATTTCCACAGACACCATTTCTAATCTAAAATTTATGATTAAAATTTCTACAAACTCCTAAAAACATGATATATTTCTCTAGAATAGGTGAACACTTTTCCTAATCTCTGTTCCTACTGGATCTATAAAATAGTCCTTTTCTTTGTTTATTCCATCTTAGGAATTCCATAGGTAATTCATGTTAACTCCAAATTAATTGATTCTTTTTCTGGTAATTTTCATATTTCCTCTAGTTTATTGTAGTATTTTTTTCAAAATTTTCCAGCCAACTTTTTAGCACTGTTGTTGCTATATGTGGTAATTCAAATATTTTTGAAAATAGGAAAATGAAGGGGAGATAAATTTTGCAAACTTTTGGAAGTGCACCCAACACTTCTGCATGCTCAAGGCAAGCATCTTGAACACTTGATATGGTGGATTGCATAGTTAATATTTGCACCTTGATTATGCTGAGTTCATATAAAGTTGGCATATTGATAATTATGCATGCATGACCCCATCAAATATTTTACCTTCATTTAGGCATGAAGTAAGAGCAAGCATGGCAATTTTTCTTATATCACATATGCCTGTGCCGGTCCAGACTAAACTGCAGGAAAGAATCAGTCACGAGTAAAGTGACCGTGAGACTGAAATTTCTCATGGTGACGAGAATGATCAGTAAGGGCATGTCGGGACATGCCGGGTGGTGATGCTGTTGGGTATCACCAAGGAATATATTGTGCTATCCACTGTAGGAAAACTTAACCTCCTGAGTCGACCGTAGATCGAGTCTTGCTCCGGAACCCCCATAATTGATTCGTGCTGCCACTAGTCCCTGCCACAGGTGGGGTATGGTTCACTAAGTTGTTAATCCCTTTCCGTGCACACACCACATAGAGGGCTACGATGAGGGTTTCCATGTTGGTGGACTAAATGCTATCATCGGGTCAGGGGGCATGGGTGTTTCCAGTTGTGACTAAGAGGGGGGCACCCCTTGTAATCCGCGCGTATTAACAGTGATCCCATGCAGGACGTTGGTCTCTCCGTCTTAAAGTTTTTCTTGAACGATTCTTTGGGTGATTCCTGGCATCCGGAAAGTTAATCTGGTGTGTGCTGGTCAGGTGTGTGTTCAACCCAAAGACCGTAATGGGAATTAGTCAGTGTCACGGTACTGACTAAAGAAATCCTTTACTTGTGGGTAAAGAGTGCACCCTCTACAGAGTTTAAACCTATTCGAATAGCCGTGTCCGCGGTTAAGGGCTACAGTCTGTGTTGGTCAAGTGTCGGTCTCCAGAGGAAAATAATTATGACATGCCTGAAATATTTTGCAGGATAATTGAAGTCACCCTGATGCTACAATGAATATTTTATGCATGTTAATATTATTATGGTTATGCATATTTTTGAGGACTAACCCGTTTCTCTTATTTTCTATTTCCTGATTGTCTCAGGGGCTAGCTAGACTACCCCGGGCACTCAATTTTATTTTCAAGACCTCTCGTGGCATCTCTCGAGTTAACAGGCGGTTTATTCCGCCACTACTCTTGCGGACACCCGATTGGCATTTCTCTTCAAGGCCGACCGTGGCGTCACATGACACCCGACTGGCATTTCTTTTCAAGACCTCTCGTGGCGTCGCGTAAGTTCTCGGATGGTCCTGTCTCGTCCGATTTCTCTTTTAGACACCCGTTTGGCATTTCTCTTCAAGACCTACCGTGGTGTCACTTTAGACATCTGACCGGCATTTATTTTATTTTATTTTCCTTTTACTTTCCTTGTTTATCACTAACATTCTCATATAGTCATTTATTTGCTCATCCGAATATTTTATCATGCCATGATTTTGTTCCTGTCAGTAGGCATTTCAGTCCATCATGAGCATACGCATCTAGTTTGGCTCATCGTGATCATATATTTTGTCTCCTGCATTCGGTATATCTTTTGTTCACGATGTTTGTGAGTACATTCCAACGTACTCACAGGCTTGTCCCTGGCTATTTACTTGGCCAGGTTAGGAAGTTCTGCGAGGAGTACCACCGCGATGTTCGTGCGGAGCCTAGGTTGGCAGTCACGCGGGATAGGAATTATCCAGGTCAGCCGTTCCTGTGGGAATGGAGCCCCATCGACATTGAAGAACCACAAGTCGCTTCCGTCACCTGTCACCAGATATCATTGTTGTAACATTAGACCTTGTGGTCTTGTATCCAATTCTTGTAATTGCTTGGTAATCTGTAACAAGGACGTGTCCACCAGTAATGGTAATCCTGGGCTGGTGATGACACGAGGGGTTAATTTTCTGGGATGTCATGTCCCGGCCCCGGTAGCCTTGGTATCAGAGCCAGGCTGACCGTTGGCTAATCCTATCTTAGCCTGGTCACTATCCCTAGGTTTCCACGCCACCCACATCTTTTCCTACCTACCGTCAAGCCCATCCTATCCGATAAGCCTGCACAGTGGCAGCCGACATCTTTTGACAGTCGGTGCCCAACCTATCAACCTAGCCCGTAGGCCGTGTGCCTGTGGCCGACACCTGCATTGTCCCAACTACAAGCGTGTGATGAAAGACTCTACTAGCTTATAAAGGAAGCCTCACCCCAACCCAGCACATCACAGCCTCACTCTCAGTTCGATATCCAACCACCAAGATGCCCGGCCCCATCGTGCACAATGAGACCACCGCAGCCGAGCTTGATGGCTTTGTAGCCATCCTCGCCAATCTCACCCGTCGTGCTCTCGGCATCGAAGAGCCGCTGGAGTATGTCGTATACCAGGAACACATGAGTGATTCCATGCATCACTTCTGGGCCATGGTGCACATCTACGGGAGGGGCATCACCGCAGAGCGCCCTTACCGGTTCACCTGGAGGACGACCTCCGACGAGCCCCAAGCCATCCAACTTGCAGCCCGAGAGGCTGTAGTTCAACTCCAGCATCTGTCGCCTGGGGTTAACTGTCGTTCTTTCTACTACTACACTAGTCGTGAAGGCTATGGTAGACCGACCCAAGTCGCCAATCGAGACCATGAGACGGATCCTGCTCTGGTGCATCTGGTGCGCTACCTGAGAGCGCAAGAGGCACTGTTCGATCAGGTCACCAATGATCTGATGAGACCAGCAGGACGCTTGCTCTCCTGACCCCGGTGAGAAGTGAAGCTGCACCAGCCACTGACAACCCGATAGTACTGTTCGAGAGAACAATCGAGCCTGCGAGGTCTGCCCCTGTTGCCCACCCGGGCAATGCATTCGTTACCCCGGATGAACTCCGTCGTCTCTTTGGGATTTCCTCCAACGGGACTGTAGCCACTACACCCCGCGTGGGTCATCATCGCTACCCCAGTCCTGCAGCTCCTCATAACACTACAGCCAACTCCGACGTTGAAGCCCGCAGAGAAGCCTCGACGTCCGCAAGACACGCCCGTCTGGATGTCGACGAAGTCGACTGAGTCTGCCAGAGTAGTTGCCATGTCCTTAGTAACTCTGTTGCCCTGTAAAATTCCACCGTCATGTCGTAGACGAATATGTGTATATTTCTAGCAGTGTGAAGTGTTTGATTGAATGAGGTGCTTGTGTGTTATTGTCTTGTGCATGATTGCTTGTGTGTTGTGATTTGCATTAAATTCTTCCGTTCTTAACAAATCTCGAGGACGAGATTTTCTTAAGGGGGATAGAGTTTGTAACACCCCAAAAATGTACTCATGTTTTCTCTAAATAAAATTTGGCCAGAATTAAAATTTTGAAATTTTGCTAGGTCTTTTATTAATTTCAGAACCATTTTATGTTTCTGTTTTTCAAAATTCTTCCCTCCATATAGCAATTTTTGGAAATAATATTGTGGCTTTGGTAGTTCTCTTAAAACATTTCAATTATAGTTTAATAACAGTAAGAATTATCTTCATAATAAAATTTTCTCCAAAACCATTTTTTAAATAGCATTTTCAAATCTTTAAATACCTCTGTTGCACTACAACCATTTTAAATAGTTATTTTAAAATTCCATAAAAATTATGGGAGGTCATGTGATGCCTACATATCACTTTTGTGCAAAAACACAACTTAGTCTTTTGTAAATTTTGAGTGAAACAACCTCCTTTCAATTCTGTCCATTTCTTAGGTTATAACTACAACCCCAATTTTCCTTGCCCCAAAAATCCTACAAAAATTCCCACCTATAGTCCTTCCAACCAAACACTTAAGTCCAAAATTTTAGCTCCATTGGACTCTTTTTAGTTCAAAAAATATTCCCCCAAAGTTTCTGTCCTGAAATGAATTCCAGTGAAACTTGCACTAGCAAGTTACTCCTTTTCACAAAACAACTCCACCATCATCCTTATCATCTAAGGAGACCTCAAGCTGCTAAATACCAAGTCTAGGAAAATCTTTTAGATCACATTATCATTCTGTCGAACACCTTGGGCATGACAGAAAATTGACCCTCTTCTTAGCTAAATGTGAAACTTGTGTATATGATCCAACCACCATGTCTAGCATCCTAGCCACCTCAGTAAACACCACCCTGCTAATTTTCAGCTCAATTGGGTCACTTTGGATGCCTCTGGCATTTCAACGAGCACTCTACGTGCGTGCTCTGGGCACGGCAAGAGCATCCGAACTGCACGCCCGAGCACCGTGAGCTGCTGCCGCCCCTCTGTTTCCTTGTAGTATTTTTTTTTCAAAATTTTCCAGCCAACTTTTTAGCACTGTTGTTGCTATATGTGGTAATTCAAATATTTTTTTAAATAAGAAAATAAAGGGGAGATAAAATTTTGAAACTTTTGGAAGTGCACCCAACACTTCTGCATGCTCATGGCAAGCATCTTGAACACTTGATATGGTGGATTGCATAGTTAATATTTGCACCATGATTATGTTGAGTTCATATAAAGTTGGCATATTGATAATTATGCATGCATGACCCCATGAAATATTTTACCTTCATTTAGGCATGAAGTAAGAGCAAGCATGGCTATTTTTCTTATATCACATATGCATGTGCCGGTCCGGACTAAACTGCAGGAAAGAATCAGTCATGAGTGAAGTGACCGTGAGACTGAAATTTCTCGTGGTGATGAGAATGATCAGTAAGGGCATGTCGGGACATGCCGGGTGCTGATGCTGTTGGGTATCACCAAGGAATATATTGTGCTATCCACTGCAGGAAAACTTAACCTCCTGAGTCGACCGTAGATCGAGTCTCGTTCCGGTAATCCCCATACTTGATTCGTGCTGCCACTGGTCCCTGCCACAGGTGGGGTATGGTTCAGTAAGTTGTTAACCCCTTTCCGTGCACACACCACATAGAGGGCTATGATGAGGATTTCCATGTTGGTGGACTAAATCCTGTCATCGGGTCAGGGGGCATGGGTGTTTCCAGTTGTGACTGAGAGTGGGGCACCCCTTGTAATCCGCGCGTATTAATAGTGATCCATGCAGGACGTTGGTCTCTCCGTCTTAATGTTTTTCTTGAACGATGCTTTGGGTGATTCCTGGCATCCGGAAAGTTAATCTGGTGTATGCTGGTCAGGTGTGTTTTCAACCCGAAGACCGTAATGGGAATTAGTCAGTGTCACGGTACTGACTAAAGAAATCCTTTACTTGTGGGTAAAGAGTACAACCTCTGCAGATTTTAAACCTATTCGAATAGCCGTGTCCGCGGTTAAGGGCTGTAGTCTGGGTTGGTCAAGTGTCGGTCTCCGGAGGAAAATAATTATGACATGCCTGAAATATTTTGCAGGATAATTGAAGTCACCCTGATGCTACCATGAATATTTTATGCATGTTAATATTATTATGGTTATGCATATTTTTGAGGACTAACCCGTTTCTCTTATTTTCTATTTCCTGAGTGTCTCAGGGGCTGGCTAGACTACCCCGGGCAATCAATTTTATTTTCAAGACCTCTCGTGGCGTCTCTCGAGTTAACAGGCGATTTATTCTGCCACTACTCTTGCGGACACCCGATTGGCATTTCTCTTCAAGTCCGACCGTGGCGTCACTTGACACCCGACTGGCATTTCTTTTTAAGACCTCTCGTGGCATCGCCTGAGATCTCGGATGGTCCTGTCTCGTTCGATTTCTCTTTTAGACACCCGTTTGGCATTTCTCTTCAAGAACTACCATGGTGTCACTTTAGACATCCGACCGGCATTTCTTTTATTTTATTTTCCTTTAACATTCCTTGTTTATCACTAACATTGTCATATATTAATTTATTTGCTCATGCAAATATTTTATCATGCCATGATTTTGTTCCTGTCAGTAGGCATTTAAGTCCATCATGAGCATACGCATAAAGTTTGGCTCATCGTGATCATATATTTTGTCTCCTGCATTCGGTATATCTTTTGTTCATGATGTTTGCGAGTACATTCCAACGTACTAACAGGCTTGTCCTTGGCTATTTACTTGGCTAGGTTAGGAAGTTCTGCGAGGAGTACCACCGCGACGTCCGTGCGGAGCCTAGGTTGGCAGTCACGCGGGATAGGAATTATCCTGGTCAGCCGTTCCTGTGGGAATGGAGCCGCATCGACGTTGAAGAACCACAGGTCGCTTCCGTCACCCATCACCAGATATCATTGTTGTAACATTAGACCTTGTGGTCTTGTATCCAATTCTTATAATTGCTTGGTAATCTGTAACAAGGACGTGTCCACCAGTAACGGTAATCCTAGGCTGGTGATGACACGAGGGGTTAATTTTCTGGGATGTCATGTCCCGCCCCCGGCACAAGGTCACAAAGATGTTGGTTTACGATGGGGCCAAGTTGAATCTGATTTCTCCAAAGGTTATCAGCAAACTCCAGATAGCAGAGGAAGAACTTAAGGCCATAGGCACGTTTCAAGGAGTCAATCCCGGCAGGAGCTGTCCTAAGGGAAAGGTTACGTTGCCAGTGACATTTGGAGGAGAATTGAACTACAGGACTGAGAAAGTTGTGTTAGATGTGGTTGACCTCCCCCTACCGTACAACGGGATCCTTGGGTGCCCGGCCCTGGCCAAATTCATGGCAGCATCCCACTATGCCTACAACACCTTGAAGATGCCGGGGCCGATGGCCGTCATTTCCGTTCCATCGGACAAGAAAGGCGCAATTATTTTTGTGGGTAAGATGTACCGGGACGCGGTCACGGCAGAGGTCACGGAAGCCATAGTTCCCGCCAAGGAAAAGCATAGCAGAGGCACTGGCAAGGAATCTGTGAAGCGTACCTCTGTTGAATGTGCCGCGCCCGTTGATGACATGCCAGAGAGTTTCAACAGCAAGAGATCCAAGGCTGCTCTACCCCAAGTGAAAAAGGTCAGGGCAGTGCTGCCTGGCGCTGATGGTACTTTCACTATCAGCACCACCCTTGATGACAAATAGGAAAGCGCGCTCGTTGCCTTCCTGTGGGCGAATATCGATGTGTTTGCCTGGCAACCGTCTGATATCCCCGGTGTTCCCAGGGAGGTAATCGAGCACCACCTTGCTATCTACCCACATGCCCGGCCCGTCAAGCAGAAGGTTCGGATGCAGGCCTTGGAGCGGCAACAGTTTATTGCCGAGGAAATCAAGAAACTTGAAGCAGCTGGTTTGGTCAGAGGAGTACTGCATCCAACATGGTTAGCAAACCCAGTGGTTGTGCGCAAGGCTAATGGAAAATAGAGGCTTTGCATAGATTTCACGGATCTGAACAAGGCATGCCCAAAGGACCCATTTCCTTTGCCGCGCATCGACCAGATTGTGGATTCTACTTCAGGATGTGAGTTGCTCTCTTTTTCGGATGCATACTCTGGATACCATCATATTTTTATGTCCAAGGAAGACGAAGAAAAGACCTCATTCATCACCCCATGCAGCACATACTGCTTTGTGCGCATGCCTTTCGGGTTGAAGAGTGCTGGGTCCACTTTTGCAAGAGCAGTCCAGATTGGCTTTGAACCACAGTTGCACAGGAACATTGAAGCCTATATGGATGATATTGTGGTCAAGACCAAGGACAGATCAACCCTCATCCAGGATTTAGAAGAGACATTTGCTAATCAGCAGAAGATCAACATGAAACTGAATCTGGAGAAGTGCGCGTTTGTCGTTCCCTCCAGCAAGCTACTTGGTTTCTTTGTGTCCCACTGTGGGATAGAGGCCAACCCCGATAAGATCAAGGCCATTGAGTAGATACAGGCACCTAAGACAGTTAAGGATGTGAGGCGTTTGACAGGATGCATTGCCGTGCTTAGCAGATTCATCTCCAAGTCTGCCGAGCGCGCCTTGCCGTTCTTCAAGATTTTGAAGAGGGCAGGACCCATGAAGTGGACCCCGGAAGCAGATGCAGCGCTACAGGATTTGAAGGCCTACTTGTCTTCTGTGCCTACTTTAGTCGCACCCAAACCACAAGAGCCGTTGCTGCTATATCTGGCAGCAACTAATCAAGTGGTTAGTGCGGCCCTAGTAGCACAGCGGGAAGTAGAAGAAGCAGCCACCTCAGCAAGTGTCCCACCTGGGGAAGAGAAAGAGAGCGGCCCGGCAAGGCCAGATACGGATCAAGACAAAGAGGAGCACGGCAGCGGAAGCAACCCCAAGGACACGTCAAGGAAGAAGGTGGTGCAGTGCCCAGTATACTTCGTCAGCTCCCTTTGCAGGGGGCTAGATCCAGGTATTATGGCGTGCAAAAATTGATCTTTGGCCTTGTCATGGCCTCAAGGAAATTGTGCCACTACTTCCAAGCCCATGAGATCACGGTTGTCACCCGCTTCCCGTTGCAAAGGATACTTCAAAAACCAGAAGCCACTGGAAGGATAGTGGAATGGGCATTGGAGTTATCCAGCTTTGGCCTGAAGTTTGAAAGCACATCAACAGTCCAGAGCAGGGCGTTGGCAGAGTTTATTGCGGAATGGACGCCAACCCCTGATGAAGAAGTACTAGAAACAGTTATCCCCGGAAAGGAAGCGCCCCAAGAATGGATCATGTATTTTGATGGTGCCTTCTCCGTACAAGGTGTAGGGGCTGGCGTGCTTCTCGTGGATCCCACTGGAGAGCACCTAAGGTACATCATCGAGATGCACTTTCCCCGGGAGGAGGCGACCAACAATACAGCAGAATATGAAGGGCTTCTTGCCGGGCTCAAGATTGCCACAGAATTGGGAATCAAGAAGCTGATCATTCAAGGAGATTCACAATTGGTGGTGAGACAAGTCAACAAGGATTACCAAAGCCCATTGATTGAGGCATACGTCGAGGAAGTGAGAAGATTGGAGCAGTGCTTTGACGGGTTGCAAACAGAGCATGTACCCCGTGCGGAAAACATCATTGCTGATCACCTGTCAAAGTGCGCTGTGCAGAAGCTTCCTGTGGAACCAGGAACTTTTGTTCTCCATCTTACTCAGCCCTCCGTATCCCCGATAACAATGGCCCAAAAGTGGAGGAAATTGGACTCCGGTAAGCCTCTCCTGTTAGAGCCTTTCGGGGCTCCTGGCAGGGACCCTGCCGGAAACAACTCCCCTTCGATTGCCGGGTTGCACCCTCCTGCCAGGCCACTAGTCCCCGGGGTCGATGGATGTGCCCCCACAAATGAGAAGTTGCCGCTAGTCCTCATTGCCGAGCCTCAGGCTCCAACTTGGGCAAGGCACATAGTCCAGTTCCTCCAAACCGGAGAACTTCCCGAAGAGCAAGAAGAAGCTGAAAGAGTAGCCCGGAGGGACAGTATGTATCAGTTTGTCGATGACACACTATACAGAAGAAGGTCCAACGGTGTGAAATTGAAGTGCATTTGCCGGGAAGGAGGAATGGAACTGCTGGCAGAGATACACAAAGGCATGTGCGGCTCCCACATTGGATCAAGGGCTTTGGTTGGGAAAGCAATCTAGCAAGGATTCTATTGGCCCATAGCTCTCCAAGATGCGGTTGAGCTCGTCACCATGTGTGAAGCCTGTCAGTTCCATTCCAAAAATATCCATCTGCCTGCCCAAGCACTCGAGACAATCACTTTGTCATGGCCATTTTCGGTCTGGGGGCTCGATATCCTCGGCCCTTTCCCCCGAGCTGCCGGGGGCTTTGAATTCTTGTTTGTTGCAATCGACAAGTTTACAAATTGGCCGGAACTAGATGCCGTGAGAAAGGTGACTGCTCAGTCAGCTATCAAGTTCTTGAAAGGATTGGTGTGCCGCTTCGTGGTCCCTGCCCGGATCATCACCCACAACGGCACCCAGTTCACGAGCCGTGCCTTCATGCAATATGTTCATCCCTCGAAAGCAAGATCTCATTTGCCTCTGTCCCACATCCCAGAAGCAATGGACAAGCTGAGAGGGCGAACATTGAAGTGCTGCGAGGACTCAAGACAAGAACGTTTGATAAGCTGCGGAAGCACGACAGGCGGTGGATCGATGAGCTGCCGGTGGTTCTTTGGTCCCTCAGAACAACACCAAACCGAGCTACCGGGCAGACTCCCTTCTCCCTAGTCTATGGGGCAGAAGCAGTTATCCCAACGGAACTCATTTAAGGGTCACCTCGAGTGCTTGCCTACGATGAAGTAGCACAGGAACAGCACATGTGTGACGATGTCGTGCTTCTCGAGGAGAACCATCTCCGGGCTGCTACGCGTGCTGCATGCTATCAGCATGCCCTACGTCGCTATCATAGCCGCAGGGTTCATGCCCGGTGTTTTGAGGAAGGCGACCTTGTCCTTAGGCGCATTCAGTCCGCCAAGGGTACAAACAAGCTGTCGCCGAAGTGGGAAGGCCCTTACCGGGTAGTACGAGTCACCAGACCTGGCGCAGTCCGTCTGGAGACCGGAGATGGCATTCAATTGCAAAACTCATGGAATATTGAGCATCTCCGCAAGTTCTACCCGTAAGGTGCCCGGCAGCCACCCTTTTGTACAGGCCTTTCCTCAGCTTCATGTAACCCCTTGTACAAAGCCAGGCGTAGACCATGAGCAGCAGAGAAATAAATGAAGCGCTGGGGGCCCCCGACAAGTTGCATGCATGCATAAGCATATCATAAGCATCGCATGATTCATGTAGATAGGTTGCATGATCATGTAGATAGATTGCATCTGGCATCATCTTCATTTGCATAAAACTGCAGGCTCCTGCCATGGACTTAGTCCTAGGAGGAGGATGCGAAGACAAGCCAGCACTGCGGTCTCCGGCAAGCCAAACAGATAAGTTCCATCACTTATCCATACATGTTCCATGAGTAGGACTTGTGCATATGAAAACCTCGGCGCCTCGAAAACAAAGGTACTCCCATCTACTGACACGAACGCTGCTTCAGTCAGGATGGTTGTAGTGGCCCTTGGCTGAAAGGGGTTGGCGGGGGGCTGGTCTCTCCCAATGGGTTCTGCGCCCGGCAGGCTCAGCCTCATGGCCGCAGTCCTATGGGGTGCCGACAAGGTAGCTTACCGGGATCTACTTGTTTACATGGAAGTATGGAGGCGTTTCACCTCTGCATGGATATCTTACATGCACAAGTGCCCGGCAAAGCTTATCTTTTTCATTAATATGCTGATCAACAAGTACAAATCTCACAGAACATAAACATGGATACGAGAGATTACATTATTTGAACTAAAATTTGGCAAGTGCCTACAGATTTAATATTAAAAAAAAGATAAGTACCCCGTGATCTCCTCTTTTCGTTTTCCCTCTGCCAGGTATTGCGGTGGGAGGAGAAGACGGCTAAAAGGGCACCCAAGCAGGAGCCCACCCCCGATCCCGTCATGGCCTGCCGGGCGTGACCTGACAAGATCGGGAGTTGCGAGGCTACGAAGGAGGGGCACAAAGAGCAGCTCACCGTTGCCCGGGTCACCACCTCCAGGACCAGCAAGAAGCCCCAGCTTGAGCACCGGAGGGATCAACCACCGACACTCAGCTGGAAGACTGCTGGAGGAGGGGGAAGGCGCCAAGGGAACATCCCTCCCTGGCTATCACCCGAAGAGGCTGGTGATGATGGTGCTGGGGAGGGAGGGGAAGAGCGGAAAGACGAGGCGGCATGTCGCCAATACGAGACTAAGGCGTCGGTGCCATCGTACTCCGACCTGATGCACTGCCTTCTGCCTCCCCCGTCTTCCCTCGATTTCTCTCCATCACTGTCGCTCCAGGAAGACACCGGGCCCGCAGCCCGGCACCTCCCCCGAAGAGACGGCAGGCGACTGCGACAACCAGGACACTCGATGTGCGCCGCTCCCCACCTTGGCGGGTAGGAAGACACCGCCGTCCTTAGCAAGAATGCAAGATCCACCGGAAGGAGCAGTGCTGGGATTACCAAGGACCCCATATACTGCATCCCAGGCAAGCATCATGAGCCCCGGACACCTCGCCAACAGGGTGGCGAGCCCCGGCGACGCGCGGCACCAGACCAGACTCGCGCCCTAAGCATCAGCATGAGCATTTGACATCGCCAGCAACTCCAAGCTAGGACCCGGGGCCTGGCCCCAGGCTCTTCCTTTCAGCATACCCAGAAGAAGCAGAAGGCGGAGGAGGGGAGGAATGTGGATGAATGCCTCCGCTCCTCCCCCGCTCCTCCTTTTATAGGCGAGCTAGGGCTGGGGGCTGATTCCCCGGAGAGTAACCACCGTCCTCCTCCACCAATCCAAGATGATCAGGCCCCTACCTTGATGCTCTCCTGCACCACGTGCCTCCATTACCTACCCCACTCAATGCATGTGGCATACGTGGCTAAGGATAAGGGAGCGGTGGGAAGTGTGAATTGGCAATTATCCGCCCGTGCATTAAAGTCATTCACGGGCCATTACAAGAATGGCCCCACCATAATTGGCGTTGAACGACGCGCGGGAAAACCGGAAACTGACCCGAGCTCATGTTAATGAAGAAGCAAAGAAGATCTCAAAGGGCGGAGCCGCCCTTACATTTCTGCATGTGCATTGGTTAGGGCCTAACCCGATGACGCCGAGCGGCACGTTCGTGCATGGCCCGGGGGCTCCTGTTGGTGCAACAGACCCTGGGTCCATTGCACGGACAGTGCACAGGCCAGAGACAAGATTACAAGACCAAGATCAGACCAAACTAGGAGGATCAATTCCTTTGAAGGATCCAAGTGCAAGTCGAGAAGGCCAAGGTGAGCCAGAGGAACAAGGCATCGCTAAGGGAAGGACCTACCTTACCGGGCAGGCGAGCCCGGCAGGGTTGGGTTTTGCCCCAAAAGCAAGCTCCCAGATCATCCCGGCAGGCCTACTGGCGCTGGCGGAGGCAAGCCACGCCACCGCTCCACCTCACAAGCGATGCAAGTCATTAATCAAAGCGGTGTCGAGCTCCAAGGTGACTAAGTGGCTGCTTTTTCCCACATGGTAGCCACTTCCTACAGCAAACACCTCCATTTGACACCCGTCCTGAGACATGTCAAACGAGCAGGCGTGAAGCTGGCAACTGCCGGGCGGGCTGTGATGTGACACTGAGTGGCGCATTTAATGCGCTTTGTTAGCCTGCAGAGTTAGGTATGATAGCACTGTTAGCTATCTAATCAGTACGCAAAGACTGATTTGCCACTGTGGTGACCCCTTAATCTTTAAAAGGAGGCCAATGGCGATCGTAGAAAGGGTTGGACCCTCGCATATTCATAGGCTCATAGCCACTCTCGCCCCCAGAGCGACCTTGCTGGGCGAGTGTGCTACGTCCACAACCATTATCCACCATCAATCCACCAAAGCAGGAGTAGGGTTTTACGCCTCACGGCAGCCCGAACCTGGGTAAAGACTGCCCGTGCGATCTCTGCCATGCTGCGCGACGCTTCTCCGCTCGTTGTGCAACATGCCCATCCCCCCGCTGAACCAAAAGGGGCTCATGGCCCCATAGGTGGCCGTGGTTTCCCACGACAAGAGTCTTGAGCTTTTGCCAATATGTGTCCTTAGCATTTTGAGGGGTCCACATCTCTAGTCCATGCCATGCCATCCATTGAACTTTCTGAAATATTAGACCCGAATGGATATTAGTTCAATGAGCTATATTTTGTTATGAATTACAAAAACCACCCGGGGATTAGTTGCACTTTCAGTGTGCTCCCTCGAGCGCGCCTACCAAGCCACAGCGGCTGACAACCCAGACGACAAGGGCGCCGTCCTACCTCCAGAGACCATCCCCAAGAAGAAGCAGCAGCTCCTCCTCAAGAGTCGTCAGGAGGCTGGTGTGCCCGCCGATGGTGCCTCAGGCCCCGCACCCACTGCTGGGGCGTCCCTTCCCTCTGCATAGGAAGGCGTGCCCGGTGCTTCCCTCAGGACGGGCTTGGGGGCTTCCGACTGGAGAGCCTCCTACCTGACCAGTGCGACGTGGGAGGTGCTCGGGCACCACTTGGAGGCGTGCTTTGATGCGCGTCCCCACGAGCAAGATGCACGGCACGAGGCACCAGGTGCGCGAGAGTTCATCACCAAGGCGATCCAGGAGCTTCAGGAGGCAAGGGCCATGCGCGGCGAACGTCGCCCCGCACGGGCTCCCAGTGCAGCTACTTCCCCTGACATGGGCAGCAAGCTGTGTGTCTGCGTCAACATCCTGGGACTTAACAGGGCCTCTTCACAGGACCTCTTCTGGCCATCCCGCGTCGGCCGGAGTGGGGGCTACCCCTTCAACTACGTTTGCATGCCGTTTGGCCTATTGAACGTGGGCGCCTTGTACTAGCACTTCGCGCAGTGTGCTCTAGCGGCTCATGAGCTCACTCGGCCTCCAAGCGGTCATGTCAAAGGAGGTTCCGGTCCCTCGCGAGCCCGGTGGGCCTCATGAGCTCACCCGGCCTCCAGAGCCGCATAGCTCATGAGGAGCGGTCTTTGTGGCACACGTCTTTAGCTACCCTGACGCTTCTACAACACTGGTGCCAGGTGACTTTTTGGTTTGTTCAGATTGATGGCGCCCCTTGGGCTACATCATCCTCAGGCTGCTTGGGCCCAACCCCGCAGCAGTATCATTTTGCGCATGTATCAAAACTGGCTCTGCCTTTATGAATTTCCTAAGTATTCCAACCTGCATGTCCGGTGCTTCGTCACCATGAATGTCGCTGCGGCCTCACAAACCCGCCCACGACAGCCTCATGATTAAGGACTGGCACGACGTCTGTGCTCCGGTCCGTCCTTGCAGCGTTGTTAAACCCAAGCGATCGAGCTTTGTCCCGCGGGCCAGCTCCCGTGTGCGTCACCTCCCGGGGTCATTGGTGCCTTGTTCTCGCATGAGCTAATCGCGTGTGGACGAGTAAGGGCGCGCGGCCCGGTTCGTAGAACTACAATTCGGCGCTTCGCCGTCGCGGGAGCCACGCGCCGGGTGTTTCTCTTTGGGATCATTGCATGAGAAGACTGGGCACGGAGTCTGTGCTCGGGTCCGTCCCTGCAGCGTCCATAAATCCAACGGCTGAGCTCTGTCTGGCGGGCCGGCCATGTCCACGTCACCTCCTGGGGTCTTTGGTGTTCAGCCTTCTCATGCGATAGCCTCCAGAGGTTCGTTCGGCCTAGCTCGCCCCATTACACAGGTTTCATATGTGCGCCCCGTGCCACAAGATTTAGGCGCAACCCGCCTTGAGGTAGGGCCTCGTGAGTCCTACGCTGGCTCATGGGTGCCCAAATACACCTCCTCCAGTTCTGTCGTGCTAGCCACGTGTACGAACGGGGATGTACATGCCCCAGAGTCTCCCCCCGAGGGAACTCCCACCCACGCACAAGTGAAAGCCCCATGCTCCGCGCTGGCGGATGACACAGTCGAGGAGCGACTATGCCCACGCACAAGTGGAAGACCTATGCTTTGCGCTGGCGGATGACACGGTCGAGGAGCGGCTATGCCCACGCCAAAGTGGAAGCACCATGCTTCGCGTAGGTGGATAAACAACTGAGGGAGCCCTAGCGGCCGCACCAACCTCGAGATGGCCTTTCGGCTATTCACATGGCTTTGTTATGCAGCATTTCCCTGGGAAGCACGTGCGAGGGGGCTGGACACAGGGCTACCCTCAGGCCAGGCCTGATGCACGCGGGTCTTCTCACATCCCCCCAGTCAAAGGCTGACAAGGAAAGGTATGGGGGCTCCGAATTAACCTCGCCATTGCGTATGTTTCCTTCATGAGGGCTGCTCGTACGTCAAGGGGGACCCCTGAGCATCGCGACTCAGGGGCCTCACTAGTCACATAGCCCCTTGCCCCTTGGTGTCGTCCTGGTGATCTGGACGCCCCAACGGTGGTCGAGGTATGAGCAGGGCTGGGCCCTGCCGACGCAGACGCAAAGGCAAGCAAGAGAGAAACCAAGCACGACTAGGGAAATCACGGAGTCCTAACAGTTATTACAAGCACAAAGTGTTCCACGAATTCAAATAGAAAGTTTGACGCCTCCACGAGGCACGGTAAATGTTGCAGGATAAGATCTAAAGAGAGGGGCCATCACCGCCATGATCATCGCCGCCGCCTGACACGGTCACAGGGAGCTCGTCGTCGATGTTGTTGCCGCCTTCATCGCTGCCACTGGCCACCACCGCGAGAGTCTCGTCGTCGGAAACGCAGAGAAACTTCTTCAGCAACGCATCCATGTGATCCTTCACAGCCTCCGCAGCGGCGGAGCTGTCCTCAGGAGCGACAGGACGGATCACCGTGACGAAGTTGAAGCCCGGGTCCTAGAGATAGAGCTGGCTAAAGATGCGTGTCACAGCCGCAGTGAAGAGGGAGCGGCACTCCTCCTCCAGGGTGGCATCCACCCTGGCGGCAGCACCCTCAAGCACTTCGGCGAACTCAGAGGAGAGCCCTGCAAAGCCGCCCTCAGGAGCCGCCAGCGGCTCTTCAAATCCTCTCCCGCAGATGGACTGCAGTGCCTGGCGGAGCCTGAGTTGGACGGAGGGGAAGGCGACGTGCTCCGCGGCCGCTTTCCACTTGGCGGCAGCAAGGACCTTCTCCCGGGCCTCCAGCTGGGCTCTCGCCTCGGAGATGTGCTAAGCATGGGACGCCTGGGCCTTGTCCACCTCCTCCTTCAACTTGGCCAGGCGATCCCGGTCCGCAGCTTGGTCGGTGGTCACCTGGGCCAGCATGGAGTCGTGATCGGCGAGCCCCGCTTCACAGGCCTTGCTGTCCTCCTCCTGCTGCTGGAGCCGACGGGCGTGCGTGGCTTGCTCCTTCTGGAGGGCCTTCAGCTTGGCCTCCGCCTCATTACTGCACTTCTCGACGGACGCTTCCTTCCAACCCTCCGCGATGGCGGCTTTGGCCCGGCCCCAAGTCGTCTTGGTGGACGTATCAGCCTGGAGCCACCCCGAGACAAGCGCCAGGCGCTCCCTCGTGAGGCACCTATCGGCATCTTGGAGGTCGGCTCGGAGTCTGCCGAGAGCGGTGAAGGCTTCATCCAGGGCCCTGGGCCTGACGAGGGGGCCGTAGTTCACTAGCGCGAGGTACTGGCAAGGAGGCGGCACATGCGCGTTAACCGCTGCCACAACCAAGGGAGCGGGGGCATGGACAGCTAGGGGCACCAGAGGCTCCAAGCCCCCCTCTGGCATGACAAGGGCGGACGGCTTTGCAGGCGTCTCGCCTACGGGGGTTGGCTCCTCATGAGGATGCATCACCATGTCCGCGGGGGCGCGCTCCATCCCGAGGGGATAGGGGATCACCTCCTCTACCCGTGCAGTAGCCGCAGCGGCAGCGGCAAGGGGCGTCGGCTCCTAAGCACCAGCACCCTCGACGGACGTCCCTCCAAGTAGCGCGCCGAGGCACCAGGAGCAGATGGAGCACTCGAATGCTCGGGCGTGGTGCTGCCCGAGCGCCCGGGGGCTGCGCCGGTCCGGCCCGATGTGCTTCCACGCCCGCCGAGGCTACGTCCAGAGAATGACGGCGCCCTCATGACCTGGGGCTCCTACGGCCCTGTGCTCTCCTTTCTTTTCTTCACCATGACGCCCAGCCTAGGCATCAGGAGGGGAGTGTTGTGGGCACAGTGGCGATTCATGCTCAATTCGAAAACAAGGTGAGATACTTACTCATCAGGGTCGACCCACGTCCTCTTCTTCTTGGCTGGAGCTAGGGCACCCCCGCCTTTCCTTGACTTGGCCTGGGTCGTGCTTGGGGGATCGGTGGGGCACTCCTCGGCCAGCATCGGCGCGGTGTCACCACACAGAGGGACAGAGGGGTCGCACTGAGGGGTCGCGGCTGGTTGAATCCCGTCAACCCAAGCAACGACTGCCTTGTCTTCAGCTCGTGGGCCAGGAAGAGGCGGGACCGACGCCTCTCCCGCCTTGCCTGCACTCGGGGAGCCCTCCAGAGCGGGCGCAGCCACGCCTTTCTTCGGGGTCGCCCGGCTGGATGTAGGTGTCATCCGGGGGTAGGCCTCGGCCTCCTGAGGACCCTGGCGGGGCGCGGGGAGTCTGCGGCCGGGAGTTCATCGGTGTTGTCGTCATCCTCAAGCTGGCGGAGAAGCTCACTCTGCGACGGGGGGGACACCTCTGTCATGGCGTCATCGTCCTCGGTCGCCTCCGAGTCCTTCTTGCCCACTCCGTCGACATTGTCGCCGAAGGACACCGGCAAGGGTGAGTTGGGGTGTTCAGGTGATGCGAGCCCCAGCTCGTTGAATACGGGCATGGAGGCGACCAAATCCTCCCTGTCGCTGCGGCGGTACAATGGGACGTAGGCCTCCGGGAGGTTCCTCGGGTGGCCGCTAAGCAGAATGTTCATGGCCCTGTCCAACTCCTCGCCCGTCAGGCTCCCCGAGAGCAGCCGGATGTCATTCGTCGCGCCTTGGAATTCCCACATGGGGCGCGTGCGTGACTAGAGCGGCACCAGGCGCTGCGTCAGGAACTCCTTCACAAGCATGCCCCCCGTCAGTGCCTTGCCCTCCATGTCTGTTGGGGATATAACTCCGAGGTATGACACACCCAGGAGGGGCTGGGTTATACCATTGGCGACTTAAGGTGAGAAGGCCCAAGAAGGCTGAAGAAGATATAAAGGTGGCGGTTCATAAAGCAAGCTTATTGAAGGCCCAAGACCCGGAGGAGACTCAAGGCCCAAGGATGTGAGACGCCATGTGATAACTTATTCTATAAGGCAGGTTTAGTTAGAAACCGAGCCGATCACGTTTGTGTGAGCTGGCCGTGACTCTGTAAACCACCGGGCATCAACCTATATATAAAGGGCTGACCCGGCGGTGGGTTAACTCAAGAAATAAACAGTCAAGAGCTAGGTCAAGCGTATTCACTCCCTTGTAATCCAAATCCAAGCAATACAACTAGAAGCAGGACGTAGGCTTTTACCTCTTTGAGACGGGCCAAACCTGGGTAAACTCCTTGTGTCCTTTGTCCCGTTCAACCCCTTCAAGCTAACGTAGTCACGATGGCTCCACACCTAAGTCCTTTTGCTAGGACATCTGCCGTGACAAATCCACGATAGTTGGTGCCCACCGTGGGGCAACCACATGGTGGTTTCGAGTTCTTGAAGGGCAACTTCTCAGGGATCAAGGGATACACAGTGGGCCGGATGACCAAGAGTCGCCGCGGCAAGATCTACATGGACGACGCTGGATGGGGTCCGGAGGCCGATTCAATCGAATACGTGTACCGGGTCCACTTCGGTGGAATCCATGCTTTCAATGGCAAAATTGGCGAGTCTGAGCCCGAGCCAGACAACTGCACCGACACCATTGAGATGGCTCAGCGCGCAGGACCCGCCAAGGTCCAACCCGCCTGGAAGCATGTTTTCGTCGGCTTTGTCCATGGAGCAGATTTTGAGGAAGGCTATGTATCCGGTGGAGAGACGGCCATCTATTCAGATGATGAGTCCTCAACTGGCGAAACCGAGTCAATTTATCAGTTGCAAGATGGCTGGCTTGGGGGCTGTTCCGATGGCGACAGTATTCCGGACCCCTATGAACCGCCGAGTAGGGCAGCTATATTCATGGTCGGGACGCAGCAAATGGTGAACTCATCAATCGCTGCAGCGATGACCTCCGGTTCGACGGCTGCTGCAATGGCTGGGGCAAGTGGCTCTGCGCGTCCACCGGCTCAGGTCTTATCCGAGCTCTTGGATGCTTTGGCAACATTACTAGCTGCAGAGGTAACCCCCGCAACTCAGACACAGCATAATGTGGAAGTTGCAAAGCTGAGGGATGAAGTAGCTCGGGCTAAAGAGGAGCTTAACGATGTGAACGTCAGGATGGCTATAGAACGGAATGCCCAAGAAGCTGAGACACAGCGGGTAAGGGCCGAGGCTTTTCGTCTAAGTTTGGATCAGAACGCGTCAAACGCTGTCATGCGGAGGAGGCACCAGAGTCGTTTGCCACCGCAATTTGAGGGGAGGAATCTTTTTACCACACCTAGAGCAGGACCGAGTAACCCGCCTGGTGAGACCCGGGCTGCTGAAGCGCCTGCAACCGGGGCGGCCTCTCAGCCTCATATAGCAGACCCGCCTCGTGTGAACTTGACCCCTCTTCAGCAAGTGCAGACACCCCCGGGTCATTACTCCAACCCACTGGATAATATGATTGCTGCAGCCTCATGGTTGGCGACCCTCCCAATTGAAGGTGAGTCGCCAGCTGCGATAGAGGCCCGGAACACCGTGGAACTTCTTAAGATGGCGGTGACCCAGCAGGCGACTTATTCCTATAGCCGTGAGCGAATCCATTCAACTCCGCGACCAAGCCGAAGCTACAGCCGGCGCATTGAGTCACCGGTGGTTTCCAGCAGTGAGCGGCGTCTTAACCCGCCCCATGGGCATAACCCGCCTCGTGATGATAACAATGCCCAAGTCCTGAAGGATCAGGCTAGAGCACGCCAAGAGGTGGAGCTGGCGGCTCAATTAGCTGCTCATCGATAGCTTCAGTTGAACCCCTCTGTGTCTATAGAGGCTGGGATGACCTCTAGGTCAGTTGGTGTGCCCTGTTTGGTGCCGGCTCTGTGCAATGAGCGCTTGCCCAAAGATTTTAAGGGCCCTCGTAAAGTGCCTAATTACACAGCAGATTTCCCACCTGAGGGATGGATTGAGAGTTATGAGCTAGCCATGGAGATGTTAGATGTGAACGATGCTGTATGTGCCAAGTATTTCACTATGATGCTGGATGGGCCGGCTTGAACCTGGTTGAAGGGGTTACCAACTAATTCTATCAGTTCGTGGGCTGAGTTGAAGGCACGTTTTATCCAGAATTTCAAAGACACATGCAAGCAGCCTCTGTCGATTATTGACCTAGATGCTTGTTTTCAGCGCGAGGATGAGTCGGCCCACCACTGGGTGCGTCGGATTTCAGCCATTATTCATTCATCGGATAGCATCAACGCCGGCTCTGCTGTTCTGATTCTGGAAAAGAATTGCCGTTTTACCCCTCTTAAACAAAAGTTAGGGCGGCTTAAGTGTCACTGCAATGACATGGGGGAGCTTATGGCGGCTCTCATCAAATATGCCAATTCTGACAGTACTAAGGATCCTGGGTCTGATGAGGAGAGGTCCAATAAGGGGAAGAAGAACAGCAATGGAAAGGGACAGCAGTCAAACATGGCAGGTAATAATCAAGGTAATAATGGTAAGCGCAAGCAGCCTGATGGCGGGTCAGATTTTGTGGCTAATACTAATACCCAGAATAACAATCAACGTCGTAATGGAAAGCAATTTCCTTGGCCGGGAGGACCAAAATTCAACCTTGAAGCGATGTTAAACCAGCCCTGCCCAAAGCACAGCTACCCACATAGACCGTCAACTCACCTGTGGAAAGATTGTTTTATCATGAAGGAATATAAGAATTCCGGCTTTCACCAGGATCATAATAACAATAATGGCCCACACGACGGGTCAGGATCCGGCTCTCTGATACGTCTCCAGCGTATCTATAATTTTTTATTGTTTCATGCTATTATATTATCTGTTTTGGATGTTTTATATGGATTAATATGCTATTTTATATTATTTTTTGGGACTAACCTATTAACCTAGAGCCCAGTGCCAGTTTCTTTTTTTACCTTGTTTTTGAGTTTTGAAGAAAAGGAATACCAAACGGAGTCCAAACGGAATAAAACTTTCGCGATGATTTTTCTTGGACCAAAAGGAAACCAGGAGACTTGGAGATGAAGTCGGAGGAGCCACGAGGCGCCCACAAGGAAGGACGGCGCGCCCAGGGGGGTAGGGCATGCCCCCCACCCTTGTGGGCCCCTCGTGCACTTCCTGACCTAATTTATTCGCCTATATATACTCATATATCCCCAAACCAACAGGGGCATCCACGAAAACACTTTTCCACCGCCGCAACCTTCTATATCCATGAGATCCCATCTAGGGACCTTTTCTGGCACCCTGCCGGAGGGGGATTCGATCATGGAGGGATTCTACATCAACACCATTGCCCTTCCGATGAAGCATGAATAGTTTACCACAGACCTACGGGTCCATAGCTAGTAGCTAGATGGCTTCTTCTCTCTCTTTGATTCTCAATACCATGTTCTCCGCGATGTGCTTGGAGATTTATTCGATGTAATACTTTTTTGCGGTGTGTTTGCCGAGATCCGATGAATTGTGGATTGATGATCAGCTTATCTATGAATATTATTTGAATCTTCTCTAAATTCTTATATGCATGATTTGATATCTTTGTAATTCTCTTCGAACTATCGGTTTGGTTTGGTGAACTAGATTGGTTTTTCTTGCAATGGGAGAAGTGCTTAGCTTTGGGTTCAATCTTGCGGTGTCCTTTCCCAGTGACAGTAGGGGCAGCAAGGCACGTATTGTATTGTTGCCATCGAGGATAAAAAGATGGGGTTTTCATCATATTGCTTGAGTTAATTCCTCTACATCATGTCATCTTACTTAATGCATTACTCCGTTCTTTATGAACTTAATACTCTAGATGCATGCTGGATAGCGGTCGATGTGTGGAGTAATAGTAGTAGATGCAGAATCGTTTCGGTCTACTTGACACGGACGTGATGCCTATATTCATGATCATTGCCTTAGATATCATCATAACTTTGCGCTTTTCTATCAATTGCTCGGCAGTAATTTGTTCACGCACCGTATTATTTTCTATCTTGAGAGAAGCCTCAAGTGAAACCTATGGCCCGCGGGTCTATTTTCCATCATTTAATCTTCTACTTTTCATCATACAAGTTTCCGATCTACTATTTTGCAATCTTTTACTTTCCGATCTATAAAACAAAAATACCAAAAATATTTACTTTATCATTTATCTATCTCTATCAGATCTCACGTTTGCAAATAACCGTGAAAGGATTGACAACCCCTTTATCGTGTTGGGTGCAAGTTGTTTGATTGTTTGCGCAGGTATTCGGTGATTTGTGCGTTGTCTCCTTCTGGATTGATACCTTGGTTCTCAAACTGAGGGAAATACTTATCTCTACTTTGCTGCACCACCCTTTCCTCTTCAAGGGAAAAACCAATGCAAGCTCAAGAAGTAACACGAAGAATTTCTGGCGCCATTGCCGGGGAGTTCTATGCCAAGTCAAGACATACCAAGTACCCATCATAAACTCTCATCTCTTGCGTTACATTATTTGCCATATGCCTCTCGTTTTCCTCTCCCCCACTTCTAAAATGATTTTCGAAAAGATTTGCTTTTTTCTTCGCCCCTCTCTTTGCCTTTTCTTTGCCCCTCTTCCGTTCGTCTTCTTCGTTCACTTTTTGTGTGCTCGTGTGTTGGATTGCTTGCTTTGTCACGATGGCTCAAGAGAATACCAAATTGTGTGACTTTTCCAACACCAATAACAATGATTTTATTAGTACTCCGATTGCTCCCGCCACTAGTGCGGAATCTTGTGAAATTAATGCCGCTTTGCTGAATCTTGTTATGAAAGATCAATTTTTTGGCCTTCCTAGTGAAGATGCCGCATCCCATCTAAACAATTTTGTTGATTTGTGTGATTTGAAAAAGAAAAAAGATGTGGATAATGATATTGTTAAATTGAAGCTATTTCCGTTCTCACTACGAGATCGTGCTAACACTTGGTTTTCATCTTTGCCTAAAAATAGTATTGATTCATGGAATAAGTGTAAAGATGCTTTTATTTCCAAGTATTTTCCTCCCACTAAGATCATCTCCCTTAGGAACGATATTATGAATTTTAATCAACTTGATCATGAACATGTTGCGCAATCTTGGGAGAGAATGAAATTGATGATACGAAATTGCCCTACTCATGGTTTGAATTCATGGATGATTATACAACAATTTTATGCCGGATTGAATTTTGCTTCTAGAAATCTTTTAGATTCGGCCGCGGGAGGCACTTTTATGGAAATTACTCTAGGAGAAGCTAATAAACTTCTAGATAATATTATGGTTAATTATTCTCAATGGCATACCAAAAGATCTTCCACTATTAAAAAAGTGCATGCAATTGAATAGATTAATGTTTTGAGTGGAAAGATGGATGAACTTATGAAATTATTTGCTAGAAAGAGTGCTTCTTTGGATCCTAATTATATGCCTTTGTCCACATTGATTGAAAATAATAATGAATCTATGGATGTGAATTTTGTTGGTAGGAACAATTTTGGTAATAACGCGTATAGAGGCAATTTTAATCCTAGACTGTTTCCTAGTAATTCCTCTAATAATTATGGTAATTCCTACCACAATTCTTATGGAAATTATAATAATATGCCCTCTGATTTTGAGAATAGTGTTAAAGAATTTATGAGTTCGCAAAAGAATTTCAATGCTTTGATTGAAGAAAAATTGTTTAAGATTGATGATTTGGCTAGGAACGTGGATTGAATTTCTCTTGATGTTGACTCTTTGAAACTTAGATCTATTCCACCCAAACATGATATCAATGAGTCTCTCAAAGCTATGAGGATTTCCATTGATGAGTGCAAAGAAAGAACCGCTAAGATGTGTGCTAAAAAAGATTGGTTTGTAAAAACATGTTCTTCTAGTTTTCGTGAAAATAATGATGAAGATCTTAAAGTGATAGATGTGACTCCTATCGAATCTTTGTTTTCCAATATAAATCTTGATAAAGATAGGACTGGAGATGAGTCAACTTTAGTTAAAAGGCGTCCCAATGATTCGGAGTTTTTAGATCTTGATGCAAAAATTGATAAAAGTGGGATTGGAGAGGTCAAAACTTTAAGTAGCAATAAACCCACTCTTTTGGATTTCAAGGAATTTAATTATGATAATTGTTATTTAATAGATTGTATTTCCTTGTTGCAATCCATGTTGAATTCTCCTCATGCTTATAATCAAAACAAAGCTTTTACTAAACATATCGTTGATGCTATGATGCAATCTTTTGAAGAAAAGCTTGAATTGGAAGTTTATATCCCTAGAAAAATTTATGATGAGTGGGAACCTACTATTAAAATTAAGATTAAAGATTATCATTGTCATGCTTTGTGTGATTTGGGTGCTAGTGTTTCCACGATTCCAAAAACTTTATGTGATGTGTTGGGTTTTCGTGAATTTGATGATTGCTCTTTAATTTTGCATCTCGCATATTCCACTATTAAGAAACCTATGGGAAGGATTAATGATGTTCTTATTGTTGCAAATAGGAATTATGTGACTGTAGATTTCATTGGTCTTGATATAGATTGCAATCCGACATGTCCTATTATTCTTGGTAGACCTTTCCTTAGAACGATTGGTGCAATTATTGATATGAAAGAAGGAAACATTAGATTTCAATTTCCATTAAGGAAGGGCATGGAGCAATTTCCTAGAAATAAAATTAAATTGCCATATGAATCTATTATGACAGCTACTTATGGATTGCATACCAAAGATGACAATACCTAGATCTATTCGTGTTTTTTATGCCTAGCTAATGGCGTTAAACAATAGCGCTTGTTGGGAGGCAACCCAATGCTATTTTTGTTTTTGCTCTTTTGGTTATGTTTTGCAATAAATAATTCATCTAGCCTATGGTTACATGTGGTTTTCTGTTTTAATTAGTGTTTGTGCCAAGTAAGACCTTTGGGATGGCATACGGTGATAGTTGATTTGATCTTCCTGAAAAACAGAAACTATTACGTCCAGTCCCAGAATTTTAATAATTCACTGGAGCGTTTAAAAACACTGAATTTGTTATAAGAGATTGATATACAAATTTCCTATGTTGTCCTTATTTTTCAGAATTTCTGGAGTAACAGAAGTATTAGAACAATTCGGATCTTCGCAGACTGTTCTGTTTTCGACAGATTCTGTTTCTTTGTGTTTTTTGCTTATTTTGATGAATCTATGGGTAGTATCGGGGGGTATGAACCATGGAAAAGTTAGAATACAGTATATATTACACCAATATAAATAATTAATGAGTTCACAACAGTACCAAAGTGGTGATTTATTTTCTTATACTAACGGAGCTTATGAGATTTTTTGTTGAGTTTTGTGTTGTGAAGTTTTCAAGTTTTTGGGTAAGGATTTGATGGACTATGGAATAAGGAGTGGAAAGAGCCTATGCTTGGGGATGCCCAAGCTACCCCAAGGTAATATTCAAGGACAACCAAGAGCCTAAGCTTGGGGATGCCCCGGAAGGCATCCCCTCTTTCGTCTTCGTCTATCGGTAACTTTACTTGAGGCTATATTTTTATTCACCACATGATATGTGTTTTGCTTGGAGCATCTTTTATAATTTGATTATTTGATTTTTAGTTTTACACAATCATCCTTGCTGTACACACCTTTTGAGAGGGACACGCATGAATCGTGATTTATTAGAATACTCTATGTGCTTCACATATATCTTTTGAGCTAGGCAAATTTGCTCTAGTGCTTCACTTATATCATTTTAGAGCATGGCGGTGGCTTTATTTTATAGAAATTGTTGAACTCTCATGCTTCACTTATATTATTTTTAGAGTCTTTAAACAGCATGGTAATTTGCTCTGGTTATAAATTTAGTCCTAATATGATAGGCATCCAAGAGGGATATAATAAAAACTTTCATATAAAGTGCATTGAATACTATGAGAAGTTTGATTCCTTATGATTGTTTTGAGATATAAAGATGGTGATATTAGAGTCATGCTAGTGAGTAATTGTGGATTTGATAAATACTTGTGTTAAGGTTTGTGATTCCCGTAGAATGCACGTATGGTGAACCGTTATGTGATGAAGTCGGAGCATGATTTATTTATTGATTGTCTTCCTTATGAGTGGCGGTCGGGGACGAGCGATGGTCTTTTCCTACGAATTTATCCCCCTAGGAGCATGCGTGTAGTACTTTGTTTCGATAACTAATAGATTTTTGCAATAAGTATATGAGTTCTTTATGACTAATGTTGAGTCCATGGATTATACGCACTCTCACCCTTCCAGCATTGCTAGCCTCTCTAGTGCCGCGCAACTTTCACCGGTACCATACACCCACCATATACCTTCCTCAAAACAGCCACCATACCTACCTATTATGGCATTTCCATAGCCATTCCGAGATATATTGCCATGCAACTTTCCACCATTCCGTTTATTATGACACGCACCATCATTGTCATATTGCTTTGCATGATCATGTAGTTGACATCGTATTTGTGGCAAAGCCACCATTCATAATTCTTTCATACATGTCACTCTTGATTCATTGCACATCCTGGTACACCGCCGGAGGCATTCATATAGAGTCATATTTTGTTCTAAGAATCGAGTTGTAAGTAAATAAAAGTGTGATGATCTTCATTATTAGAGCATTGTCCCATGTGAGGAAAGGATGATGGAGACTATGATTCCCCCACAAGTCGGGATGAGACTCCGGACGAAAAAAAAGAGGCCAAAAAAAAGAGAGAAGGCCCAAATAAAAAAATGAGAGAAAAGAGAGAAGGGGCAATGTTACTATCCTTTTACCACACTTGTGCTTCAAAGTAGCACCGTGATCTTCATGATAGAGAGTCTCCTATGCTGTCACTTTCATTTACTAGTGGGAATTTTTCATTATAGAACTTGGCTTGTATATTCCAATGATGGGCTTCCTCAAATTGCCCTAGGTCTTCGTGAGCAAGCGAGTTGGATGCACACCCACTTAGTTTCTTTTTGAGCTTTCATAAACTTATAGCTCTAGTGCATCTGTTGCATGGCAATCCCTACTCACTCACATTGATATCTATTGATGGGCATCTCCATAGCCCGTTGATACGCCTAGTTGATGTGAGACTATCTCCGTCTTTTTGTCTTCTCCACAACCACCTTCTATTCCACCCATAGTGCTATGTCCATGGATCACGCTCATGTATTGCGTGAAAGTTGAAAAGGTTTGAGAACATCAAAAGTATGAAACAATTGCTTGGTTTGTCATCGGGGTTGTGCATGATTTGAATATTTTGTGTGATGAAGATGGAGCATAGCCAGACTATATGATTTTGTAGGGATAAGCTTTCTTTGGCCATGTTATTTTGAGAAGACATAATTGCCTTGGTAGTATGCTTGAAGTATTATTGTTTCTATGTCAATATTAAACTTTTGTTTGAGTCTTACGGATCTGAACATTCATGCCACAATAAAGAAAATTACATGGATAAATATGTTAGGTAGCATTCCACATCAAAAATTCTATTTTTATCATTTACCTACTCGAGGACGAGCAGGAATTAAGCTTGGGGACGCTTGATACGTCTCCAACGTATCTATAATTTTTTATTGTTCCATGCTATTATATTATCTATTTTGGATGTTTTATATGGATTAATATGTTGTTTTATATTATTTTTGGGACTAACCTATTAACCTAGAGCCCAGTGCCAGTTTCTGTTTTTTCCTTGTTTTTGAGTTTCGCAGAAAAGGAATAGCAAATGGAGTCCAAATGGAATAAAAATATCGCGATGATTTTTCTTGGACCAGAAGGAAACCAGGAGACTTGGAGATGAAGTCGGAGGAGCCACGAGGCGGCCACAAGGACGGAGGGCGCGCCCAGGGGGTAGGGCGCACCCCCCAACTTATGGGCCCCTCGTGCACTTCCTGACCTAATTCTTTTGCCTATATATACTCATATATCCCCAAACCAATAGGGGCATCCACGAAAACACTTTTCCACCACCTCAACCTTCTGTACCCATGAGATCCCATCTAGGGACCTTTTCCGGCACCCTGCTGGAGGGGGAATCGATCATGGAAGGCTTCTATATCAACACCATTGCCCTTCCGATGAAGCGTGAGTAGTTTACCACAGACCTACGGGTCCATAGCTAGTAGCTAGATGGCTTCTTCTCTCTCTTTGATTCTCAATACCATGCTCTCCTCGATGTTCTTGGAGATCTATTTGATGTAATACTTTTTTGCGATGTGTTTGCCGAGATCTGATGAATTGTGGATTTATGATCAGCTTATCTATGAATATTATTTGAATCTTCTCTGAATTCTTATATGCATGATTTGATATCTATGTAATTCCCTTCGAACTATCGGTTTGGTGTGGCCAACTATATTGGTTTTTCTTGCAATGGGAGAAGTGCTTAGCTTTGGGTTCAATCTTGCGGTGTCCGTTCCAAGTGACAGTAGGGGCAGCAAGCACGTATTGTATTGTTGCCATCGAGGATAAAATGATGGGATTTTCATCATATTGCTTGAGTTAATTCCTCTACATCATGTCATCTTACTTAATGCATTACTCTGTTCTTTATGAACTTAATACTCTAGATGCATGCTGGATAGCGGTCGATGTGTGGAGTAATTGTAGTAGATGCAGAATCGTTTCGGTCTACTTGACACGGACGTGATGCCTATATTCATGATCATTGCCTTAGATATCGTCATAACTTTGTGCTTTTCTATCAATTGCTCTGCAGTAATTTGTTCACCCACCGTATTATTTTCTATCTTGAGAGAAGCCTCTAGTGAAACCTATGCGCCCCGGGTCTATTTTCCATCATATAATCTTCTACTTTTCATCATACAAGTTTTCGATCTACTATTTTGCAATCTTTTACTTTCTGATCTGTAAAACAAAAATACCAAAAATATTTACTTTATCGTTTATCTATCTCTATCAAATCTCACTTTTGCAAATAACCGTGATGGGATGGACAACCACTTTATCGCATTGTGTGCAAGTTGTTTGATTGTTTGCGCAGGTATTCGGTGATTTGTGCGTTATATCCTACTGGATTGATACCTTGGTTCTCAAACTGAGGGAAATACGTATCTCTAATTTGCTGCATCACCCTTTCCTCTTCAAGGGAAAAACCAATGCAACTCAAGAAGTAGCACACTCACGGGCCCGGATTTGGAGGTGGCGGCTCGGGTTCTGGATTTCAGGGTCAGGGCAATCAGGGTGGCTTTAATCAGCAGCTCAGTCAAGGCAATCAGCAACAATAGGCAGGGTATCAGAGCAATCCAATGCAGTTAAATAGTGGTCAATATCATGTTTTCACCACAAACCTGTACAAGCGAGATCGAAGGTTCATAAATGAGCAGTAAGCGTGGTTGAGCCGGCGGTCCCTTGATACTTACGATGGTCAGAGCAGCCAATTGTATGAAGCCATGAGGATCACCCGCCCCGGGTTGACAATCAGAGTCAGTTGGCTTTGGTGGTGGCCCCTCATGTTGGAGGTTACAAGTTAACTAAGGTGCTTATGGATGGAGGCAGCAATATCAATATCCTTTATTATGATACTTTTCACCGGATGAATTTGACTGACAAGGATCTTAAGCCGTCCTCTACAGTCTTTCATGGAGTGGTGCCTGGTAAGTCATCTTATCCAGTGGGTAGGATAGCTTTAGAGGTTGCTTTTGGCAATGAACATGACTACAGGGCTGAAACATTGAACTTTGAAGTGGTTAAAATCAAAAGCCCCTATCATGCTCTATTTGGGCGGCCGGCTTATGCCAAGTTTATGGCACGACCGTGTTATGTGCATTTGCAACTTAAAATGTCGGGTTGCAAAGGTACCATCACGGTGCATAGTGACCGGAAGATAGCCTTGGAATGTGAGGAAGGAGATGTTGATTACGCTGAGTCTGCATGTGCCACAGAGGAACTTAAGTTTTATAAAGACAATGTTGACCCGGCTGATATGACTCCATTGAAGAAGCCAACCATAGAGAATGATCCTTTGTTGAAGTTTAAATTGACAGATGATACCAAACAGGTTGACTTTGTCCCTGGCGACTCATCTCAGCAGTTCATCATCAGTGCCAATATGGATCCGAAATAGGAAAGCACGCTCATCGAGTTCATCCGTGAGAACCGGGACATCTTTGCATGGAAGCCTTTAGACATGCCGGGTGTACCGAGAGAACTCGCCGTGCACACTCTCAATATTGATCCTAAGTTTAAGCCGGTCAAGCAATTCCTTCGTCGTTTTAATGAAGAAAGGCGCAAGGCCATTGGAGAAGAGGTGGCCCGGCTCTTAGCAGCCAGGTTCATTGTCGAAGTTTTTCATCCTGAGTGGTTGGCTAACCCGGTGCTTGTACTTAAGAAGAACGGCACTTGGCGCATGTGTGTGGATTACACAGACCTTAACAAAGATTGCCCAGCTGATCCTTTTGCTCTTCCCCGTATTGATCAGATCATTGATGCTAGGGCGGGTTGTGAGCGTTTGAGCTTCTTGGATGCTTATTCTGGTTATCATCAGATCAAGATGGCAGTTAAAGACCAAGAGAAGACAGCTTTCATCACGCCTTTTGGAGCTTTCTGCTATGTGTCTATGCCCTTTGGGCTCAAGAGTGCCCAGGCGACTTATCAGCGTTGTGTTTAGAATTGTCTTCATAACCAGATAGGACGCAATGTTCATGCTTATGTGGATGATATTATTGTGAAATCTAGAAAGAAGGAATCTCTGCTAGATGATTTGAAGGAGACCTTTGATAACCTCCGGGTCTACAAGATGATGATTAACCCAGCCAAATGTGTTTTTGGCGTGCCTGCAGGCAAGCTCTTTGGTTTTCTGGTCTCTGAGAGAGGTATTGAAGCTAACCCAGAGAAAATCAAGGTTGTCACTTCGTTGGCTAAGCCGGCGTGCGTTAATGACGTTCAGTGTTTGGCGGGTCGTATTCCAGCTTTAAGCCGGTTCATAAGCCGCCTGAGAGAAAAGGCCATTCCTCTGTACCAGATGATGAAGAAAACAGATCACTTTGTGTGGAGTAATGCTGCTAATGAGGCATTTGAGGCACTTAAAAAACAGTTAGCTAAGCTGCCGGTTCTTGCAGCTCCTATGGAGAAGGAGCCCTTGCTTTTATATGTGGCTGCTAACAGCAGAGCCGTCAGCGTGGCGATTGTAGTGGAAAGGAAGGAAACGGGCAAGGAATATCCGGTTCAAAGGCCGGCTTATTATGTCAGTGAAGTCTTAATTGACTCCAAACAGAGGTACCCGCCTTGGCAGAAGCTAGTCTATGGGCTGTTCATGGCCAGTCGCAAGTTGAAGCATTATCTCCTTGGTCACCCCATTACTGTGGTCAGTTCTGCTCTCTTGGGGGATATTATTCAAAACAGAGAAGCCATAGGCCGAATAGCCAAGTGGGCCATTGAGCTTGGACCCCATGGTTTGAAATATATGCCAAGGACAGCTATCAAGTCTCAAGCTCTTGTGGATTTCATCAACGACTGGAAAGAGCTGCAGATGCCTAAGGAGAAGCCTGATAATATGTATTAGACTATTCATTTTGATGGGTCCAGGCAATTGGAGGGCTCAGGGGCTGGAGTTATTTTGACTTCCCCGCGAGGTGACAAATTTTGCTATGTTTTAAGGCTGATGTTTCCTTGTACTAACAATGCAGCTGAGTATGAGGCCTTGCTCCATGGTCTTCGGATGGCCAAAGAGATGAACTTAAGCCGGGTGAGATGCTTTGGCGACTCAAATTTGGTGGCTCAGCAAGTCTCAGGAACTTGGGATTCTAAGGACCTGCTCATGGCGGCTTATCGCCGGACGGATGATAGTATTGCTGGTCATTTTAAGGTTTACCAAGTGGAACATGTTGATCGCAGAAAGAACGAGGCGGTCGATGCTTTAAGCCGTATGGGTCTCAGCGTTAGCCGGTACCACCAAATGTTCTTCTCGATATATTGGATAACCCTTCAGTTAAGCTACCAACCGAGGAGGATCTTGCAATTCCTGACCCGGAGGCACAGTTGGTGGTGGCTCTTCATGCTATTCCTGATTGCACGGTGCCATACTTGCCTTATACGACCCGGGGCGAGTTACCTGAGGATGAAACTAAGGCCAGGTCGATAACCCGGCGGTCTAAAGCTATGACCATTGTCAACAGCGAGTTGCACCGATGCAGTGTCACAAGTGTGTTCCAGCGATGTATTTCTCCTGAGGAAGGCCGTGAGATTCTATGGGAGATCCATGAAGGTGATTGTGGTCACCACGCCGGCTCTAAATCTCTAGTTGCTAAAGCCTTCCGGCACGATTTTTATTGGTTGACGGCTCATGCTAACGCAGAAGATTTGGTTAGCAAGTGCGACGGCTGCCTGAAGTTTTCTAAATGAGCTCATGTGCCGGCTCAAGAATTGAGGATGATTCCAATTACTTGGCCGTTTGCAGTCTGGGGGCTGGATATGGTTGGACCTTTCAAGAGGTTCAAGGACAAAAAGACCCACCTCTTGGTGGCAGTTGACAAGTTTACCAAGTGGGTTGAGGCAGAGCCAGTCAGCAAGTGTGATGCGGCAACGGCGGTTCAATTCATTAAGAAGGTGATCTTCTGTTTTGGTTACCCTCACAGCATCATAACTGATAATGGCACTAATCTATCCAAAGGTGCTATGAAAGAGTTCTGTCAACGAGAGCATATTCGTCTTGAGGTCTCGTCAGTAGCTCACCCCCAATCCAATGGTCAAGCTGAAAGGGCCAATTAAGAAATTTTGAGAGGAATCAAACCCCGGCTTATGGTCCCTTTGCAAAGGACGCCGGGTTGTTGAGTTGAAGAGTTACCCTCAGTGCTTTGGAGTATCAATACTACCCCCAACAGATCAACGGGTTACACGCCCTTCTTCATGGTCTATGGGGCCGAGGCGGTTCTTCCAAGTGACATCCGTCATGATTCGCCCTGCGTGGTGGCTTATGTTGAAGCGGACAATGAAAAGGCACGTCAGGATGCTCTTGACATGTTGGATGAGGAGCATGACCTAGCGATGGCTCGTTCGGCGATATATCAGCAAGATCTGCATCGCTATCATAGCCACCGAGTTAAGACCCAGACCATTCAAGAAGGTGACTTGGTGCTCCGACTCATCCAAGATCAAACAGACATGCATAAGCTATCCCCACCTTGGGAAGGACCTTTTGTGGCCAGCAAGAACCTGAACAATGGGTCATACTACCTCATTGATATTCAAGACCATAAGGATTCACGCACATCGGAGGAGGAGACCCGCCGGCCTTGGAACATTGCTCATCTCCGACCTTACTACACTTGAGCCACCCGTTCTTGTGCTGTACATATTTTCATCCATGTATATATTATGATCAATATAATAAAGCCTGCACCCCTGATATATTCAGGGCTTTTGTCATTTCACTTTTAAATATATGAGTCTTTATTTATTCATTAGGCCACTTGGGGGCGACCTACTCAATGAGCAGAGCCTTGATTACCCTCTTCGTCAGGCTTACATGCCTTCTCGCGGGTCATTTGGGGGCTACCTGCTCAATGAGCAGAGCCTTGATTACCCTCTTGATCAGGCTTACATGCCTTCTCGCTGGTCTTTGGGGGCTACCTGCTCAATGAGCAGAGCCTTGATTACCCTCTTGATCAGGCTTACATGCCTTTTCACCGGTCACTTGGGGGCTACTTGCTCAGTGAGCAGAGCCATGATTACCCTCTTGATCCGGCTTACATGCCGACCCTTTGGTCACTTGGGGGTGACCTGCTCAATGAGCAGAGCCTTGATTACCCTCTTGATCCGGCTTACATGCCGACCCTTTGGTCACTTTGGGGCGACCTGCTCAATGAGCAGAGCCTTGATTACTGTCGGTGGAAACGACACCTATGGGATCACGTGGATCCCTTTACGGTTCGGCAGGGATGAGGAGTGCACAAAGAGTAGATCTAATGATCAACACGATGGATTTTTACCCAGGTTCGGGCCGCTGAGAAGCGTAAAACCCTAGTCCTGCTTGTCTGTGTTTATCTTGTGTTCTTCTGCTCTTAGACTAGCTACTATGTGTGTCCAGTCCAAAAAGTCCGAATCCTTCCACAGTATGCCTCGGGCCTCCTTTTATATGTCAAAGGGGTCGCCACAGTGGCACACAGGAGGTGGAAAGTATCTACAGTGTACAAGTTTATCGCCTGACATCATTGGACAAACGTATTTAATGCGCTGCCTACGTGCCCTCTTGCTTTATCGGGGACGGCAACAGAGCCTGTCCCGTCCGTCGCCGCCTCGCCTTGCTTTGACGTGCGTCCAAGCTGACGAGGCATGCAGCACCATGCTGGCTCGCTAGCTGCTGTGCTGGTGCGGTGACAGGGCCTTCACGAAGATCTGCCTGCCACCACACAGGTGCTTGCCTAGTTGGCTTAGAAGCTGCATGCTGCCACGCAGGTGCTCACCTAGTTGGCGGGCTGGTCATCGCATCGGAGCGGCCGTGGGGCAGCGAAACGTTGGCAGGTGGGGGCCTGGCCGCGGCCCCACTGATGCTCCCGGCAAGGGTCTTGACGGGGTCTCGCCTCCGTCCCCGGCAAGGATCTTGTCGGGGGTCTTTTTGGCCATCCCGGCAAGGATCTTGTCGGGGCTCTTGTGGCCGTCCCCGGCAAGGATCTTGCCGGGGGTCTTGTGGCTGTCCCCGGCAAGGATCTTGTCGGGGGTCTTCGTCTTCTGGTCCTTATCTAGACTTCGCAGGCCTTTGGTCTTCACAAAGATCTGCATGCCACCACGCAGGCGCCCCTGAGTCTTGGTTTCGGCGTTGTCGATGGTGTCAGAACTCTCAGGCTCATGGGTGGCAGCCTTGCTAGTGTGGGGCAGGCCGTCCCGGCAAGGCTCTTGCCGTGGCTATGTAGGCCCCCCCTACAAGAGTGTTCCCCCGGGGGGGGGGGAGAAGTCCATCCTGCCCCTTCGCTCTTCATGCCTCTGGCTTGAGTGCTGCCTTGGCAGGCTCGTACCTTTCCTTCCTCTGCCCCGCTGAGCATGGCCGCAGGTGTGGCTACGACTGCCCGTGCACAAGTAAAGGGGTACAAAAAGGCCCCTACTTTTGTACATCGACAGGAGCCCCCGGGCCTGGGCCACACATAAGCGCGAAGCGTTGTTGGGCCAGGCCCAGAAGGGTGTGCGGGCATGCGTGGCAGAGTTTTAACCATGGTAACTTCTTCGCCAGTTCCGCTTCCCCACGATCCGCATTGAGTGCGTGACGTGGGGGTCGTGCGTGGAACGGTCGCAGCATGCCTGTGTCACCTCACGGTGAACAGTAAAGAGGCGGCCCGCACCTTCCCCATAAAAAAGAGGAAGCCGCAGGGGTGCTGCTCATTTACAAAGTGGACTCGGGTCATGGCCTTCATGGCACCCGCGCCCCACGATCACAGGGTGGGAAACGGTCATCCCACTTGTCTCCCCAATTTCGGCTCGCACGCCACGTGTCCTCCATGCCTCATGGAGGGTAGGTGGCAGATATGGAGGGCACGGGCCTTAACGCCGAGGCGGGATGCCAGGCGTTGCTGATTGGAGCAGCGGGTCGGTCTTGATTCCCTGCGCATCTGTCGGCCAGATTGGTCGAGTGGGGCGGCCACCCTTAGGTTGGGGGGCCGAGCCCCGGCCCCGCCCCTCTATAAAAAAGGGAAGAGGGACGGCGTTCTTCTGCATTCATCTTCTTCCTGCTTGGTCCCTTTCCTCCACTCGTCATGGTGAGGGGGCGCGCCGGCGCTCCAATGGCGCCGACGAGGGCTTCTGCTCGACAGCGTGTCCCCCCTCCTCCGGAGCCCATGGCGGCGGAGCCCGTCGTGAGAGGAAGAGGGAGGGGCGAGGCCGAGGCCGCCGTGGCGCTCGGGGGAGAGGAGGACGGGGCGGCGCACTGGCCGCGCTTCCGCCAATGGCTCCCCCTCCAATGGAAGGCCATGTCAGAGACCAGCCTCGCAAGTTCTTCATCAGGCTGTACAAACCAGTGTGCGGTCACCTCCGCCTCCCCACCGTGTTTGCTCGGGTAATGGAGCTTGACCAGCCATAGGCCTTGAGGTTGCATATGAGGGGCTGCGGGAACGGCGACATGTGGGTCGACGTCGACTTCCCCGCCCCTCATGTCATGTACTTACGCCGTGGGTGGAAGACCTTTGCCCGTGCCCATAGCCTGTCGGAGGGGCACGTTCTCTAGTTCAAATTAATGGAGAACGGCCTACTCTCCGTCAAGGTCTTCGGGCGCTCGGGAATCTGCTTAGGGTGCTGCGTGGAGAGCTCCACTGACAATGAAACCTCCTCCTCGAGCGACAGTGATGAGGAGGACAGCTACAGTGACGAAGGTAGCGGGCGGGAGGATGCCGATTCCGACTGCAGCTGACCATCGGTGGCAGCACCATCCTTGGCCGAGGGCCTTGCCGAGGGCCATCCCCGCCATGCTCTCCATCGGCGCGTTCCCCATAGCCTCTTCTTTGCCTTCACCTGCTGCACCTGGGAGGAAAGGGGCAAGAACAGAGATTACGTGGCACTTATCTTTCTTTTAACTTGTAGGCACTTGCAAAATCTTAATTTCTAAATAATGTAATCTCTCAAGCCCATGCATGTGTCCTGTAACATTCATACTTGTATCAGCATGTCAGTGAAAAAGACCAGCCTTGCCGGGAACCCGTGCATGTATACATCCATGCAGAGGCGAAATGCCTCTTTAGTGCAAATAAACGAGTCCTCTTGGCAACTTATCCTGCCGGTGCCCTCTGTGCCTGCCGGAGAATCACATCTGCCGGGTTACAGACAAAGGGTCCAGCCCCTCGTCACCCTTCTTTTAGCAAAGGCTACTACGACCATCCTGACCGAAGCAGCGTTCGGGCCAGGGATGGGAGCACCCGAGTTTAAAAGAGAGTGGCGAGGTTTTCTAATGCACAAGTCACAGGTTACGAACAAGAATGGGCAAGAGGTGAACTTTATCTGTTTTCTTTTGCCGGGGATCGCTGTGCCGGGCAGTCTTCCCAACTTCTTACCGGAGCCGAGTCCTTGGCGCAATTGAGCGTCCTTGCCACGGCTGGAAAGAAGGAAGGACAGGAGTATGGAACCTTGGCGGTCAATTAACATTTATTGGAATCAAAAAGCAGTACAATATCCTGGACAAGCATGCGTAAACGTATACACATAAACATGGAAATCAACGGGAAACTGTACATACTAAAGGTTTCTCTAACTGCGCACAGGGTCTGCGCCTGGCTTTGTACATAGGGTTATATGCCTTGCCGGCAAGGCTAGTACAAAAGGGGGTTATCTGGGCTCCCGGCAACCGCGCCTTAGGGGTAAAACTTGCGAAGATGTTCGATATTCTAGGAATTGCTCATCGGAATGCCATCTTTGGTCTCCAGGCGGACTGCGCCGGGCCTGGTGACTCGTATTACCCGATAAGGGCCTTCCCACTTCGGCGTCAACTTATTGGAATTCTTGGCCGACTGAACGTGCCGAAGAACAAGGTCACCTTCCTCAAGGCTTCGGGCGTGAACCTTGCGGCTATGATAGCGGCGCAAGGCTTGCTGGTAGCAAGCAGCTCGCACAGCAGCCTGAAGACGATCTTCCTCAAGGAGCGTCGCATCATCTTGACGCAACTACTCTTGCTCAAGCTCATCATAAGCGAGCACTCGAGGTGACCCATATATGAGTTCTGTGGGGAGAACTGCTTCTGCCCCGTATACCAGGGCAAAGGGTGTCTGGCCAGTGGCTTGATTTGGCGTCGTTCTGATTGACCAAAGAACCGTTGGCAACTCATCAATCCAGCGCCTTCCGCACTTGTGTAGCCTATCAAAAGTTCTGGTCTTGAGGCCTCGCAACACTTCCGCATTCGCCCTCTCAGCCTGGCCGTTACTTCTGGGATGAGCAACAGAAGCAAAGCAAACCTTGCTGCCGAGGTCTTGGATGTACTGCATGAAGGTGTGGCTCATGAACTGCGTGCCGTTGTCAGTGATGACTCTATTTGGCACACCAAAACGGCAGACTAGTCCTTTGAAGAACTTGACGGCTGATTGTGCTGTCACCTTCCTCACCGGTTCCACTTCTGGCCACTTTGTGAACTTGTCGATTGCGACGTACAAGTACTCAAAGCCCCCGACAGCACAGGGATAGGGGCCCAGTATGTCGAGCCCCCAGACCAAAAATGGCCAGGAAAGAGGGATTGTCTGAAGAGCTTGAGCTGGTTGGCGGAGTTTCTTCGAATGGAACTGACACGCTTCACACTTGGTTACTAGTGCAGTTGCATCTTGGAGAGCAGTGGGCCAGAAGAAACCTTGCCGGAACGCTTTGCCAGCAAGGGCTCTTGACCCTATGTGGGAGCCACACATGCCTCCATGTATCTCTGCCAACAGCTCCAGTCCGTCCTCCCGAGGAATGCACTTCAATTTCACACCGTTCGGTCTCCTTCTGTATAGGGCATCATCCACGAATTGGTACATGCTGGACCGACGGGCTACTTTTTCTGCCTCTTCTTGTTCCTCAGGGAGTTTCCCTGTTTGGAGGAAACGGATGGTGCGCTGCGCCCATGCTGGAGCCTGGGGCTCGATGGCAAGGACTAAAGTCTCATCCCCGGCCGTAGGGGCAGCTACTTCTACGGTCAGGGCTTGGGGCCCTGCCGGAGGCCGCTGCTCCCCGGCAAGCTTGGGATACCCGGCAACTTCCTTGCCGGCGGCTCCTGGGAGCTCAGCGGGAAAGTACTTGCCGGGGCCTGCCTTCCTTCGCTTGTTCTGTCCCGCTAATGGCTCAACGGATGGCTGGGTTAATTGAAGCACAAAGGTACCTGGTTCCACAGGCAACTTGAGGGCATCACGTTTCGACAAGTCATCGGCGATGCTGTTCTCTGCTCGCGGAACATGCTCTGCTTGTAGACCATCGAAACGCTCCTCCAACCTCCTCACTTCATCCACATAGGCCTCCATCAACGGGCTCTGGTAATCCTTGTTAACTTGTTTGACGACAAGCTGCGAATCACCCCTGACGATGAGCTTCCTGATTCCGAGGTCTGCCGCGATCCTGAGACCAGCAAGAAATCCCTCATACTCCACAGTGTTGTTCGTTGATTTTTCCCGGGGAAAGTGCATCTGGACTACGTACTTGACGCGCTCTTCGGTGGGTGCGACGAGTAGCACGCCGGCACCAGCACCTTGCTGTGAGAAAGCTCCATCAAAGTACATAATCAAATCACAGCTCGTCTCCTTGCCGGGAAGGGTGGTTTCTTGAATTTCTTCGTCGGGCGTTGAGGTCCATTCTGCTATGAACTCTGCCAAGGCTCGGCTCTTGATTGTTGAAGTACTTTCAAACTTGAGGCCAAGGCTCGACAGTTCCAATGCCCACTCCACAATCCTTCCAGTTGTATCCGGGTTGTGCAAGATTCGTTGCAAAGGGAGGCGGGTGACGACGGTCATCTCATACGCTTGGAAATAGTGACGCAGCTTTCTCGAGGCCATAAGGAGGCCGAAAAGTAGCTTCTGTATACCAGAATATCTTGATCTAGCCCCCTGCAAGAGGGAACTGAAAAAATAAACCAGGTGCTGCATCACCTTCTTCTTCTGTTTGACTTCGCCCACCTGCGCAGACTCTGTCTTGCCGGGATCGGGCTTTGCTGGGGGTTCCGCCTTGCCGGCATCAAGCCTTGCCGGGGGGAGCTCCGGCCCATCATCCGACGGCTTCGCCGCTACCGCTGCTTCTTCCTCAACTTCTCTCTGCACTACTAGCGCGGCGCTGACCACTTGATTCGTCGCTGCTAGATATAGCAGTAACGGCTCTTGCGGTTTAGGCGCGACTAGTATTGGCGTGGAGGAGAGGTACCTCTTCAAATCTTACAGCGCTGCCTCTGCCTCCGGAGTCCATTTCACTGGACCCGCCTTTTTCAAAACTCTGAAAAAGGGGAGGGCGTGCTCAGCAGATTTGGAGATGAACCTACTCAGAGCAACAACGCAGCCGGCGAGCCTACGGACGTCCTTGACTCGTCTTGGCGCCTTAATCTGCTCAATCGCTTTGATCTTGTCGGGATTTGCTTCGATTCCGCGTTGAGACACAAAGAACCCAAGAAGTTTGCCGGATGGGACGCCGAACATGCACTTCTCTGGGTTGAGCTTGAGGTTGATCTTGCGCAGGTTTGCAAATATTTCCTCTAAATCCTACACGAGTGTGGCCTTGTCCTTGGTTTTGACCACTATATCATCCATATATGCTTCCATATTTCTGTGCAGCTAGGGTTCAAAACCAATCTGGACCGCCCTTGCAAATGTCGAACCGGCGCTCTTCAACCCGAAAGGCATTCATATAAAACAATACGTACTACATGGGGTGATGAACGCGGTTTTCTCTTCATCCTCCTTCGTCATGAAGATTTGGTGGTATCCTGAGTAGGCATCAAGGAATGACAGCAAGTCACACCCGGCAGTGGAGTCCACGATCTGGTCAATGCGCGACAAAGGGAAAGGATCCTTTGGACAAGCTTTATTGATGTCTGTATAATCAATACACAGCCTCCATTTCCCATTCGCCTTGCGCACCACAACCGGATTGGCCAACCAGGTTGGGTGGAGCACTCCTCTTACTAAGCCTGCCGCCTCCAACTTCCTAATCTCTTCGATGATAAACTCCTGCCGCACAAAAGCTTGCTTCCTGGCCTTCTGCTTGATGGGCCGCGCATGAGGACAGACAGCAAGGTGGTGCTCAATCACCTTCTTGGGAACGCCGGGGATGTCAGATCCCTGCCATGCAAACACATCGACATTCTCCCGCAGGAAGGCGACGAGCGCGCTTTCCTATTTGCTCTCGAGGGTGGAGCTTATGGTGAAAGCTCCGCCCGTGCCGTCCTACTTGACGGGCACCTTCTTGGTCTCTGGTGGCACTACCTTGGACTTCTTGCTCTTGCCGGTGGAGCTCTCTGGCACGTCCTCCTCGACGGAAGCGCAGCACTCTGAAGAGGCGCGCTTGCCGGAGTGGGTGCAGGAGGTCTTGCCGGGGCAAGAGGTCTTGCCGGTCTTCTTCTTCCCTGGAGCTCCAGTGGCGGGAGCAAGTGCCTTGGCGGCAGGTTCTACAACCGCCTCCCAGTAGAGCTGACCGGCGCAGATGAGCGCGTCTTTCTTGTTAGAGTTGACAGTGATGATGCTCATCGGGCCGGGCATCTTCAGCGTGTTGTAAGCGTAGTGCGATGCTGCCATAAACTTAGCCAATGCTGGATGGCCAAGGATCCCGTTATATGGTAACGGGATCTTGGCAACATCAAAGACAATCTTTTCTGTCCTGTAGTTCAGCTCACCACCAAATGTGACTGATAGTGTAATCTTTCCCTTGGGCTGGCTTCTCCCTGGATTGATCCCTTGAAACGTGCCCGTCTCTTCAAGATCTCCATCAGGGATTTGCAACCTCTTGATCACCTTGGGCGAGATCAAGTTTAGGCCGGCCCCACCGTCCACTAACATTTTCGTCACCTTGAGGATGCGAATTGTTGGTGATACCAACAACGGCAAGCACCCGACCGCAGTTGTGCGGTCAGGGTGATCCTCGGCGTCAAAAATGATAGGCGTGTTGGACCATCTCAATGGCTTCTGGGCATCGATCGACGGCTCTGTCGCATTGATCTCGCGCGCCCACTGTTTAAGTTGGCGATGAGAAGAATGCAACGAGGCGCCACCATCGACGCACATGGCTTCTGTGGCTTTTTGGAACTCGTGCTCGCTGGACTCATCGTCCTCTTCATGGTCATCATCTCCCTCTTTCTTGTCGTGGCCTCGAGCAGGCCTCCCTTATTGCTTATCCTTGCCGCGGCGCCCTCCTTGGCCACCACGCTTCTTGCCGGGCCTGTCAGCACCATCCTGGCCCTTCTCTTTGTCTCGCCTTTCATACTCAGCTTTCTGTCTCTCCACAAGCTGCTCGACCTGCCGGCAGTTCTGGAGGTCATGGCCTTTGGTGCGATGGATCTTGCAGTATTGCTTGTCGGAGCCCTCCGGCTTGTCGGCGGCCGGCAAGTCCTGGCAGGCAGCGCACCCGGCAACCTCCTTGCCGGGGTCATCAACCTTGGCCTTCTTGGCGGTGCTGGGGTTGCCGGATTCCTCGACGGCAAGCACGGTCTTGCCCTTGCGCTTCCTGTGGCGTCGTCGGCCCTTCTTTGCCGGGGCGACGACATCCTCATCTTCAGAGTCACTTCCCACACTGGCATCTTCGCCAGGGTACTTCCTTCCCTCTTCAGCTCGAGCACATCTGTCGGCCATAACATAAAGCTCGGCAACATCCGTGACCTTGTTCATCGCCAGCTCCTCACGCATCTTGCGGTTGCGCACGTTCTGATGGAACGCGCTGATGACAGCAGCAGGATGAACATCCGGGATGTTGTACTGCACATGGCTGAATCTCTGTATGTATTTGCACAAGGATTCGCTATCCTTCTGTGGGATGAGATGTAAATCACTTGCCTGGCCAGGAGCCGTATGGCCTCTAGTGAAGGCGCCAACGAACTCATGGCACAGGTCTGACCAAGAGGAGATGGAATCTACTGGCAGGTGCATCAACCACGACCTGACGTTGGGCTTGAGCACCAACGGGAAGTAGTTAGCAAGCACCTTGCCATCCCGAGCTCCGGCGGCTTGCATGGCGATAGTGTAAACGCTCAGGAACTCGGACGAATGAGCTTTGCCGTCATACTTCTCCGGGACCTCTGGTTTGAACATGCGGGTAGTGGGCCACTGGAACCGCCACAGCTCACGGGTAAAGGCAGGTCACCAGTATCCCCCGGTGTAGGCCTGTATGAAGTGGGCCCTACGCACCTATCAGATTGCTGGCGTGCATCCCGTCGCCGCTCGATGGTAGTTCGAGCGTCCTCCTTGCATCGTTCCCGAAGAACTTGACGTTGGTCACGATGAGTTCGTGGGTTTGACGATGTCGTGGATCCATCATCACGGGCATCGACTTGCCGAGCTGGCGACTGTTGCTGGCGTGGTGGAGGGGAGTGCACCGTGGTTGTGGCGCCTCTGGCCTTTCCGCCATCGACACGCGCCGGCTCGGTGGACCGACGCCGCGAAGGGCCTGCCTCCTGATACCCATCCTTATTGGCATGGCCAATAAGGCTGTGGATAGCAGCCCTCCACTCCTCCTGCTTCTCCGCAGCAGGAGGAAAGTCGAGGAGCAACGACGCTCGTGCTAGCGCCTCTGCTGGCGTGGGGGGCAGCGACAAGCGCGAGGAACGGGAGGTGCTCGGACTTCAAACCATGTTGGAAGGAGCCCCCTCACGGTTCCGTGGCTGCGCGCCATTTTCACCAGTATCATGGCGAGCATGCTGGCCCAGCGCATCTCGAGGATGACGCTGAGGGCTCTTTCCGTGGGAATGCCCATGGTGTCCAACATCGTCGTGCCGTTCCTCGCGCACGACCTGGGAAGGCCATGGCGCGGGCGCCAGCCGGGGTGCCTTGGAGGTCACCGCGCCGCCCAGAGGTAGCACGGGTCCGTCCTTGGACGCAGCGGCGCGCGGCTCGTCGTCATGGACGCGAACGATGCCGCTTGCCTGGCTTTGGTTGCCAGAATGTCGTATATGCTCATGATCCGCACCTTCGCCGCTATCCGCGACTGCACCGCCGCCCGTCTGCTTTGGCTCGGGCGGACCGGCCCCAGACGAACCAATCGCCGCGATCGCCTTCTTCTTGGCAGCCATGGTGATCCAGGAAAATAACGCGCTGACTACTAGATCTGGTTTGCACAACCTAACACCCCCTGCCTGGCGCGCCAAAGATGTCAGGGGAAACGACACCTATGGGATCGCGTGGATCGCTTTACGGTTCGGCAGGGATGAGGAGTGCGCAAACAGCAGATCTAACGATCAACACGATGGATTTTTACCCAGGTTCGGGCCCTGAGAAGCGTAAAACCCTAGTCATGCTTGTCTATGTTTATCTTGTCTTCTTCTGCTCTTGGACTAGCTACTATGCGTGTCCAGTCCAAAAATTCTGAATCCTTCCACAGTACGCCTCGGGCCTCCTTTTATATGTCAAAGGGGTCGCCACAGTGGCACACAGGAGGTGGAAAGTATCTACAGTGTACAAGTTTATCGCCTGACATCATAGGACAAACGCATTTAATGCGCTGCCTACGTGCCCTCTTGCTTTATCGGGGACGGTAACAGAGCCCGTCCCGTCCTTCGTGGCCTCGCCTTGCTTCGACGCGTGTCCAAGCTGACGAGGCATGCAGCGCCATGCTGGCTGGTTGGCTGATGTGCTGGTGCGGTGACAGGGCCTTCACGAAGATCTGCCTGCCACCACGCAGGTGCTTGGCTAGTTGGCTTAGAAGCTGCATGCTGCCACGCAGGTGCTCGCCTAGTTGGCGGGCTGGTCATCGCATTGGAACGGCCATGGGGCAGCGAAATGTTGGCAGGTGCGGGCCTGGCCGCGGCCCCACTGATGCTCCCGGCAAGGGTCTTGCCGGGGTCTCACCTCCGTCCCCGGCAAGGATCTTGCCGGGGGTCTTTGTGGCCATCCCCAGCAAGATGCTTGCTGGGGGTCTTGTGGCCATCCCCGGGAAGGATCTTGCCGGGGGTCTTGTGGCCATCCCCGGCAAGGATCTTGCCGGGGGTCTTGTGGCCATCCCCGGCAAGGATCTTGCCGGGGGTCTTTGTCTTGTGGTCCTTATCTAGACTTCGCAGGCCTTTGGTCTTCACAAAGATCTGCATGCCACCACGCAGGCACCCCTGAGTCTTGGTTTCGGCGTTGTCGATGGTGTCAGAACTCTCAGGCTCATGGGTGGCAGCCTTACTAGTGTGGGGCAGGCCGTCCCGGCAAGTCTCTTGCCGGGGCTATGTAGGCTCCACCGGCAAGAGTGTTTCCCCGGGGGGGAGAAGTTCATCCTGCCCCTTCGCTCTTCATGACTCTGGCTTGAGTGCTGCCTTGGCAGTCTCATACCTTTCCTTCCTCTGCCCCACCGAGCATGGCCGCAGGTGTGGCTACGACTGCCCGTGCACAAGTAAAGGGGTACAAAAATGCCCCTACTATTGTACACCGACAATTACCCTCTTGATCCGGCTTACATGCCGACCCTTTGGTCACTTGGGGGCGACCTGCTCAATGAGCAGAGCCTTGATTACCCTCTTGATCTGGCTTACATGCCGACCCTTTGGTCACTTGGGGGCTTCCTGCTCAATGAGTATAGCTATGCTTACCCTCTTGATCGGCTTCCATGCCAGGCGTAAAACCAAATTACGGGTTAACCGGCCTGTATGTCCTTGTTACTCCGCCCAGGTAATCCTGGAATGACCCGCCGTACTTTTGACAGTCCTTTTGAATAAGACCCTGAACTTGTTAAAGTTAAAACGGCGGTTTGTCATGTGAGGGCCGGCTTACAGGTGTGCTGGAAATAACTCCGTGGCTGTGCGGCCCTTGAAGGCACTTGAAGTTTTAGGCTTGGCTACCTATGAAAGCCTTGTTTTTCTGATTTGAGGTTTTTTCTGAAAATTTTGGACTGATATATCCTTCTTCCATATTAACATATGGTTTTCACAATTCAGGCCACGTAGCCATGATTCTATGACTCATATTTGAGCATGTGGGGTTTATAACCCGCCCTGATAAGCAGACTTTCAGTCACCAGGATGATTTGCCTTGAATAAATTCAAGTCATGATTTTTTCATATTTACGGGTTAAAACCCATGCTGGATTACAATCCTTACAACATCATTATGATATCAGTCTACAGGTATGACTTTTCATATTTGAATAAATATTTTGGGTTTTTTCTAACCCGCCCTGGTTATAGACTTTAAGTCGCCAGAGCATATTATATTGGAAATTATGACCCGCCCTGGCTTAAACCGCCAGGGTGTATGTTGTGTACCATGTGTGCAGGAACATTGAAAAACAATATGATATTCCCTGTAAGCTCGTCAGTGGTACATAAGATATTTCATCAGTAGTTTTAAGGGTAAACATGCATGATGGCATGGCAGATCATTGTTTCAACTAGCCTATTACAAGGATTTCCGATGCCCAAATGATTAATAAGTTTTTCAAAAGAAGAAGCACCACAACGCGGTCTGAGAGCCGCCGTTTGGATCAGTTGCATGGATCTTGGCGAGTTGAAGACTCCGGGTTACCTGTGCCGGTTCTTCTTCTTCTTCCTCCATCGTCTGGAAGTTAGATGATGTCTAGTCGATGCCAGTTAAAGATTGGAATACAGCTTCATCGTCAATAAGGGTGGACGGATTGACATCAGGAGCAAAAGTGTGCTTACGTATTGGAGGAATGAGCTCTACAATCTCATAAGCCGGCGCTTTCACTTTTGCGTTCTCTTTCGTATAAGCCGCCTGATACTTAGACAAATCTGTCTCCTCGGCCAATTTGCTGGCCAGAGGGCGCATCTCTCTTACACATTTGGTAAAGTCGCTGGCATCGAAGGGGGACCCATCTTCTTTGAAACTCGGACAGCCAGTTGCCATCTCCTCCGGGTCTAACTCCGCTTGCCATGCTTTGTCCCGGCTCAAAGGGGTGATAGCACCAGCTCGGGCTAAGGATCACTTAATTTCTTCAATTCTATTGGGCAGGACAGATAGCTTGTCCAATACATCCCTGATGAGTGAAGGTGGCTGCTTATTGTACGAGATGGCCGCTATGGTTCGCTGCGTGCCTGTATATAGCTGTTCCACCAAAGTATAAACCGCCTTCAGCTTCACCAACATGTTTTGGCCAAGGTTGGCACTCCTGGGGCCTGTTGAATAAGTGCACAGATAAGTCACCGGGCGGATTAAGGATAAAAATTGGAAGTAGTTGAAACATCTTGAATTACTTACCAAAGATAGCAGCTGTCATCTGGGATTCATGGCATTTTAAGCCGGTCAATTCTACAGTCGTCTCCTTCAAAGAAGCTTCAGTAGTTTCTGCTCTTTGTGCCAAGGTGGCTTTCTCCTTATCCCAGATGGTTCGTTCTGTGGAAAATCCAGTTTCGAGCTTCTCGCTCTCTTCAAGGCTAAGCTTCAGCTTGGAGTCAGCTTCGCTTGTTTCAGCCTCTTGCTGCTCAAGCCTAGTCTTTAAATCGACCACCTGGGATTTAGTCTGAGTTAAAGCCTCCTGCAAGTAAGAGTTAAATAAGTTATAAACATATTTGCCAGGACACAATCTACAGACAAGTCTCATGTACGTTGCAAGCAAAGCACTTGACACTTGGGGGCTAATGTATGCAGAAGTTCTTTTTTCGCATTTGTATTTGTTGATCCGGCTCATCTTTATCAAAATTAGCAGGCCCATGAGGGCTATGGTCTTGAGTTCTTTCAAAATAATGGAAATGATCCGGCTCATCTTTATCAAGATAAGTCGGCCCATGAGGGCTATGACTTTAAAGCTTGCAGAAACATATAGACAAGTCTTAACCCTACTCAAAAGTATTTTTTCCCTACGGATAATACTTGGGGGCTAGGTGACTATATATGCAAAGGAAACAGATGTCCATACCTCATATTTCTATCGTAGTTTCTTGACCAAATCTGCCTCCAGATCACGACCAGTGTGCAGCTGGCTCAGATAACCAGAGTATAGTTCATTGACGCCCAAGTGTGAGTACTTTGCAACATCAAACCTGGCCTTGCTCTTTTCAATTAACTCTTCTTTGGCAGAGTGCTTGGCTAGGATGGTGGGGTTCCCAGGCTTAGTGTAGCCAGTGCCAGTAATGATAACATCCTCCGCAGCTTGTTGTGAAGAAGGTTCGTCAGCAGGTTTTATGGGACTGGGCGGCTTAGCGCTGGATGGGTCAACACCCATTGGATCCACCGTGACATCATGAGTTTCTGGTGGCGGGTCATCAGCGGCAGCCTCAGGAGTCTGATGGGAAGCTTTAAATGTAGCTTGTTTCTGCGGCTCAGCAACCTTGGGGTCTTCGGCCGGCTTATTTACCTTCAGCTTCTTGCTAGGCTTGGCTATACCACTGAAAGTGAGACATATAAGGATGCCAAACATATGAATATACAAGTGTGAAAGCAAAGAAATTTAATATTCTCACCCAGGAGCAAATTTGAAGGGAGGAATCTGGGTTCCAGTAGAGTCACCAGAGGACGAATGAGAAGCTCCTTGATAATTTGAGTCGGATGAATTAAGTGGCTGACGGATAAGACCCGCCTTAGGAAAGGACAAGGTTGAATTCTATGGCACATCATTTCGGCATTTTTGAGGAACCGGCATGTTGGGTAAGCCGGAAGAAAGATTTCCACAGCCGCTGTTCCGGGTAGTGCGTCGAGCTTCATGCTATTGTTTCTTCAAAATAAAGTTTGGATCCAAGTAAGCTAAAGGGTGAGAAAACCTTACTTTCCGGCTCACTTGTCGAACTTTCTATCTTGGAAAAGGCTCTGAGTCGGAGGAAAGGATAGTTACCTCTTCACCGTCTGCATGGCTGGCCTCCGCGTCGTCCTGATAGCAATCAGTGTCAATAAGATGTACAAAAAAGGAGCCAAGAGAATCAAGTTCTACCTCCGACTCATCGTCGTTCAGTGTAAATAATTCCGTTGTGTCTGTTTTCTTCTTGGCGGGCCTCTTGGGAGCCTTGCTCTTTACTCTGGCCTTTTTGGCCGGCTTGTCCTGAAGTTTCTTATTCCAGAAAGGATCATCGGCCTAAGGAAAGCAAGTAATAGTAAGAAGGCAATATATGAGAAGGAAGGATAAGATAACAATGAGCTTGAAATACTTACAGCCGGAGCCAGGTTAATGGTGCAAAAGGGGTTCAGCCCCGTCTTGCTGCAGTTGTCTAAGCTCTCATTGAGCAGCATTTTGGTCATCTCATTGATCTCTTTATCATTCAGACATATTTGGCAGTGATGCTGTGGGTCTTTGGTGTCGCCAGTATACTCGCACATTAAGCCGGGGCGGCGGCTCAAAGGCATGATCCTCCAGGCAACCCAGCATCGGACCAAATCGATGCCAGTCAAGCCGTTGGCCATTAAGGCTCTTACTTTGCTAAAGGTGGATGCATATTTGGCCCGTTCAGCAGCACTGATCCGGTCCGGAAGTGGATGTCTTGGGTTAAGCCGGCGGTCGCGGAAACCCGGCAGAGGATTCTCACCCGCCGGAGAGGTGTCTTGGCAGTAGAACCAAGTCTGGTTCCAGTCTTTGGGGTGACTGGGAAGCATGGCCGTGGGAAAGACAACATCTTTTCGTCTTTGGATAGAAATCCCGCTAAGCTCAAGACTGGGTCCGTCGGTCATTTCTGTTTGACGGTTCAAATAGTAAAACTCTCTGAAAAGGTCAATAGTGGTCTCCTCCTGAAGGTACACTTCGCAAATGACTTGGAAATTGCAGATGTTGGAGACTGAATTGGGTCCGATATCTTGTGGATGAAGTTGATAAAAATGCAGAACATCGCGGAAGAACTTTGAGCCGGGTGGAGAGAAACCCCGGATCATATGATCAGCAAAAACAACGACTTCGCCGTCCTTTGGATCAGGTCTTATTTCTGTCCCTGGGGCCCGCCAGTGGATAACTTCTTTGGCTGACAAAACACCCACTTGAACATATTCGTTCAGAGCTTGTTCCGTAATAGTGGAAGCGACCCAATCACATGAGATGGTTGTCTTAGTCATTTTGGCCTAAAAGGGGGAATAACAGCGGGTCAAATTTGAGATAATAAGCCGCTCAATGGTTACAAGAAGGTGAATATACTATGCAGGTCTGGTTCATATACGGACAGATTATTATGAGAAAAGAAATAATACGGACAAATCAACAAAAAGCACAGTTGGGTGATATTAACATCAGACGGATGCAGCTGATTTGAGTATTTCATGAATAAGCCGGCTGGTGTTTGGCAGGTCGTAAAGTAATATTTTTGAGCCGCCCACACAGTGGTGTTTGTGCTGGATTTACGGATCTGAGTTTGAGGAAAATTTCACTAAGTGTTGGACAAATAGGTTTCACAAGTGGTGGATTATATTTATGGATCTGCAGCAGTTCAGAAAAGGTGAACAATTGCTAAACATAAATATGACAGTGGAAGAACCCACAAGCTGGGTTTGAATCTTAGGAAGATAGGATGCATCTACAATTGGAAACGGATGCTAAAACTGCTACCGCGCAACTTCCCTACTGTTTTTTCGATCGAAGCGAGCATTAGCGAAGAGGACTACGATGAACGCTAACGAACAGAGGAAACCCTATTGCAGATGGGAACTAGAGAGAGCGGTGTACCTGGTGATGAAGATGATCAGTGGAGGAGCACCACCGTTTTCTGGATATGATCAGGTTGATGCAGCGGCCTGGGTCGGAGTTATTAAAGAAGGTCGATGGAGGCGGGGGAGCTCTAGAAGCGTCGGGCGTCACAAGGAAGAAGAAGAGGTAGAGGCAGGGGTAAAAGGTGAAAAAGGGGGTCCCTGTCCCAATTTATAAGGAAATGACGAGATGGCAATCGCGGAAATCGCGGAGGTGAAAATGGTTATGTGGCTATATGGACGCCTCGATTCTCGGGAAGACTATTAAGGATAAAGATCCGATGAAGATATCCTAGGTCTTGTGCGGAATTAATGTGCGGGACGTCATGGTGGGTTATAACGATCCTGTTTACACAATGTCATGGCGGGTTATGACGGACGGTATGAGAAGTTCATACTAGAGCATTTTTGCTTGAGTTCGAATGAAGATTGATGTGAACAAGTTCAAATCAACCTGGGGCCTAATGTTGGGGATATAACTCTGAGGTATGACCCGCCCAGGAGGGGCCGGGTTATACCATTGGCAACTTAAGGTGAGAAGGCCCAAGAAGGCTGAAGAAGATATAAAGGTGGCGGTTCATAAAGCAGGCTTATTAAAGGCCCAAGACCCAGAGGAGACTCAAGGCCCAAGGATGTGAGCCGCCATGTGATAAATTGTTCTATAAGGCATGTTTAGTTAGAAACCAAGCCAGTCACGTTTGTGTGAGCCGGCCAGGACTCTGTAAACTGCCGGGTATCAACCTGTATATAAAGGGGTGACCCGGTGGCGGGTTAACTCAAGAAACAAGTCAAGAGCTAGGTCAAGCGTATTCACTCCCTTGTAATCGAAATCCAAGCAATACAACTAGAAGCAGGACGTAGGCTTTTACCTCGTTGAGAGGGGCCGAACCTGGGTAAACTCCTTGTGTCCTTTGTCCCGTTCAACCCCTTCAAGGTAACCTAGTCGCGATGGCTCCACACCTAAGTCCTTTTGCTAGGACATCTGCCATGACAAATCCACAACAATGTCCGAGGACATCTTCCTCAGGACGGGCTCCGCCCGGGGGTCGGCGAGCTTTTCATGGCTCCACCTCTCGAGCCGCTCATGCAGCTCGGTGGGCAGCTCCAGCTGCTCATTGAGGCTCCCAGCATCAGGAAGACCCAGCGGTGCCGGAAGCCTTCCAACTTCTTCCCAGCCCTCATGAGCACGTTGCTCTTGCGGACCACGATGAAGGACACGTAGATGGAGCGCTGAGTCGAATCATGCAGCCGCAGGCTGAAGAAGTGGCGAAGGAGCGGCACAGAGGGCCTCACACACACAAAGGCCTCGCGGTAGAAGGCGAAGATGGACTGGAGGAGGACGGAGTTAGGTTGGAGGTGAAGAGCCTGGATCTTGTAGTGGTCGAGGAGGATAAAGAATAAATCGGAGAGAGGAGGGACGAGCCCCGCGAAGATGCTGTGGAGGAAGAAGGGATAAACCATCCGCACCAAGGTCCTCTGCTCGGCGAAGCCAGCCCAGATGATGGTCTCGTTCCACTCGTTGTCGTTGCTCGCCATATGTGGGAGCACGGGAGTGAGATTCCCCTCATCGACAAGGGAGGATGCGCCGAGCGCTGGCGTAGGAGAAGAGCGAGAGCCTGCGGCTTGCGCGGTGGGTTTCAACTTTTCGAGAACCATCTGTGGAGTCACTGGCGCTGCAGCAGGAGGAGAAAGGGGGGCGGAGTTTGATTGGATCTGGAGAAGCTCTTGACGGAAGGAAGGGGATCTGAGGCAAGGCGAAAGGGAGCAATGATGGCTTAGCAGTGTGCACCAGTCTTTTGTCAGCCAGGGCAGTTGCTGAGGCGACGTGGGGGAGTGGGGGCGTTCGCATCCTGTCGGGCGCCACACGCCACCTGGCCCGCAGGCGGTTGGGACCCGCGACGCTTCACCCTTGCCCCTTGGCTTCGCCTCAAAGCCAGCTCGAGCGCACCTTGGGCTCGGGGGCTACTATCGGCATTCTGGGAACCAGGGTACCCAGACTTGCCTGCCTGCGGCCCACGGCGTGGCCCCATCGACGGCCTGGTACGGCCCAATGGCAAGACCTTCAAGACAAGACCCTCGCGAATGCCCCTGGCCTTGCGAGGCGGATGACACCAAGACCTCCAAAGGGAGCTGCCTTCCCAGGCGGCCTCCCGAGGAGCGGAGATTTCTATGTAGGTATCCAGCCTCTCGAGGCTTGGATGACGTGAGCCATGACGACCAAGGCCAGGAGGGCACCAGCGGGCGCAGAGGAGGCAGTTTCCCTTTCGGTACTAAGGGAGCAAGGACAGACATGGGTTCCCAAGGAACCCTCCAAAGGTTTCCATTCCGGTGCAACGAGACCAAGACCACGAGCTCGGCAGGACGGATGTCATCGCCGAGCCCACCGCTGCGTCACGACCAGAAGCTTTGCAGGCGAAGACCACCTTTCGTCAGGATAAGATGTACTACTTATCCCCTTTTGAATTGGCCACTTTGGGATCCCTTCCGGCCTAACTTTTGAGGGAAGAGGACCAAGCCCACTATAAATATAGGTTAGCCACCATCGTAGAGGGGTCGACTCATTCTCACCCCTTGAGCCCTCGCGAGGCAGCTCACCCACTGTACTAGTTCATGCTCAAACCTCCTCGCGAGGCCAATCCACCACAAAGCAGGAGTAGGGTTTTACATCGCAAGGTGGCCCGAACCTAGGTAAACTGCCGTGTCCATCTTCTTCCCCGCTCGAGCGTGTATCCAGCGAGGTTAGGCTGTAGGGCGATGATCTTGAGACTTGAGAGGTTGAGGTCTTCGCACACGCCCCAAAGTTCGAACCTCCTTGGGTCTGCGGAGCCCTGAATCCGACAACTGTGCCAGTTTGTTTCCAATCCGGGAGATGTGCATTGGCATGCCATTGAACAAGTCATGCGTTATTTGCAAGGTACTGTGAGCTATGGGATTCACTATTCTGGGTACCCAACGGTACTTGAGGGGTATAGTGATTCAAATTGGATATTTGATGCTGATGAGATGAAAGCCACAAGTGGATATGTCTTCACACTTGGTGGTGGTGCTGTTTCCTGGAAGTCTTGCAAGTAGACGATCTTAACGAGATCAACTATGGAAGCAGAACTCACAGCATTAGACACATCATGCATTGAAGCAGAATGGCTTCGAGACCTTTTGATGGATTTGCCGGTGGTTGATAAACCAGTCCCGGCTATCCTTATGAACTGTGACAATCAAACAGTGATTGCCAAGGCTAAGAGTTCAAAGGACAACATGAGATCCACAAAGCACATAAGAAGAAGATTAAAATCTGTCAGAAAATCAAGAAACTCCGGAGTGATAGCATTGGATTATATCCAGACGGCTAAGAATCTGCCAGACCCTTGTATGAAAGGGCTATCACAGATTGTGATAGAAAATGCATCGAGGGAGATGGGTATGAGACCCACGTAAGTTGCCATGGGGGTAACCCAATCTATGTGATCAGAGATCCCGAGAATTAGGACCTAGGAAAACAATCCAGCAGTCAACAAAGGAGAGTATCCTAATTAACCTACTCCGTTGGAGATGCATAATACTCACAATTCTGTAAGGCAGGCTGACTTTTGTCTTAATGTGTTCCAAAGCTTATGTAAGCAAGATGCTAACCTACAGAGTATTCTTTGGAGGAACACACCTATGTGAGCCCGACTGCTGGTCACAGTCTATGAGATTGGGTGATCTCTAGGAAGCTCATGAGAAGGTATGGAGTATGATTAATAAGCCCCACCCGTGGGGTTTAGCCTTCGGCAGCCACGTATCCGCTGACAATAGGCGAAACTTCTGCACGCCAAACTAACAATTCGAGGCATAGTCCATTCTTCAGTTGAGAAGAAGTCTAATGCAATTGCTCTAGGTGGAAGTTCAACTTAATAGTTGTCTGCGTTCTGGGAACCAGGGTACCCAGACATGCATGCCTGCGACCCACGGCGTGGCTCCATCGGTGGCCTGGTACGGCCCAGCTTCAGCACCAACAAGACAAGACCCTCACGAGGGGCCAAGCCTCGTGAGGGAGACGAGGCCAAGACCTCCCGAGGGAGCGGCCACCCTTGGGCTGCTCTTGAGGAGCAGAGTTTCCTATGCAAGTGCCCAACCTCATGAGGTCGCGGTGACGCAAGCCATGACGACCAAGGCCAGGCGGGCGCCAGCGGGCGCAGAGGAGCAGGTTTCCTCTTTGGTGCTAAGGAGGCAAGCGCAGGCGCGGGGTCCCGAGGAATCATCCAAAGGTTTCCACTCCCGTGCAACGAGACCAAGACTGCCAGGACGGTAGGACGGATGTCATCGCCGAGCCCACTGCAGCGTCACGACTAGAGCTTTGCAGGAGAAGACCACCTTTCGTCAGGATAAGATGTACTACTTGTCCCCTTTCAAATTGGCCGTTGTGGAATCCCTTCCCGCCTTCATTTTCAGGGAAGAGGACCGAGGCCGCTATAAATATAGGTTAGCCACCACTGTAGAGGGGATCCAATCCTAGGTCGACTCATTCTCACTAGAGCGAGCCTCGCGAGCTTGTTCATCCTCTATACTAGTTCATCCTCAGCCCCTCGTGAGGCAAATCCACCACAAAGCAGGAGTAGGGTCTTACACCGCAAGGTGGCCCGAAACTGGGTAAACTGCCGTGTCCATCTTCTTTCCTGTTCATCGAGCTAGGCTGTAGGGCGATGGGTTTGTTGGCTAGAGAAGTTTAGTTCTTCGCACATGCCCCAGAGTTCAAACCTTCTTTGGGTCTGTGGAGCCCTGAATCCGACATTTGGCGCGCAAGGTAGGTGCGTGTTGAAGCTTCTCTCCCACCACTCGCTCCACCGCTGTTCCGCCGCTCCAATGGCTGACGCCTGCCGTGTTCGAGCCGAGCGCTGGGCCGCTCGTGTCGCCCAGACGGCACCCGTGAGCGACGGCGCCCCTCGCCGCTCTGCCTCCCCGATGGCTAATGCCGCCACTGACCCTGCTACTCGCGAACAGCAGCCTCATCGTTGCCACCATCCGTGCAGCGTGATGGCCGCACCGTGACTCTGTCACCCACTCCCGCCACGGCATCGTCTTCTCATGGATGCCATGGGCCGGCAAACGCGCAGTCTGCAATGCTCATGGCGCACGAGCTTCTGCTCTATTTTTCGGCCAACGACCTCTACGACGACCCCGCTGAGTTACTCCAGCTCTACAGCTGAGCATCGAGGCGGCGAACGGCAATGACAAGATCATGGCGAACTGGTTTCCCATGGCCCTTAAGGATGGCGCGCGCTCTTGAATCTTGAACCTTCCAGTGGGGTCAATCTCCTCCTGGGACGAGCTCCGCAAGCGCTTCATCGCCAACTTCCAAGGCACTAGCGACTGCGCTCCAGCGGCAGGCGACCTGCAGCGCATCAAGCAGCAACCTGGCGAGACCTTGCGCAAGTACATACAATGCTTCAACACCGTTCGCCCCAAGATCTCCAAGGTGTCGAACGAGGTCGTCATCTTAGCGTTCTCTGATGGCGTCCAGGATGTCAAGATGAAGGAAGAGCTCACCATACACGAGGACTTGTGTTCGGCTCTGGAGATGTTCAACCTGGCGGCCAGTTGCGTGAGGGCAGAGGAAGGTCGCCTCTCCCTCTTGGACCTTCCGGAGGCAGATCCTAAAGACAAGAAGGCCAAGGTAAGGACGTAAAGCTCAAGGGCTCGGCTGTGCTCGCGGCAGAACTTGAGATGAAGCGCGGCTGCGAACACCCTGAATCCTCCAAGGGCAGCCATCCATTCTACGTCTTCCATAATGTCCACAGCCACAACACCAACGACTGCCAGGAGCTCAGGGCAACCCACGATGGGCGCCTCGGCCGCCATCCTGAGTGCAACGACCGTGGCTACGGCCGCGGAGGAGGCCGCGATGGAGGCCGCTGGGACAACCGTGACCCCCGCCAGGACTAGCGTGATCAGCCTCGTGAGGACCGCTGGCAATGTCAGCCTCGAGACGGCCCCTGGCGTGACCAGCCCTGCGAGGACCGTCCTCAGGGCAAGGCCGGCCTCCATCTGCTGCCACCGCCTCCAAGGAGGAATGACGACAACCGCCAAGATGATGGGGCTGGGGGCTTCCAGGAGCCACGCGCGATCTCTTGCATCCTGGGCGGTGTTCAGGCCCCCGCTTCTCATCGCATCTTCAAGCAGTTCTCTCGTGAGGTGAACGCGGCCCTCCCCAAGCTCCAGGCATCACGCCCCCTCAGGTGGTCCAAGTATGCCATCACCTTCGACTCCATGGACCAGCTCAAATGTTTAGCCGCACTGGCGCGCTCCCGATGCTCTGCTCTCCGACCATCATCAACATCCTCGTCACCAAGACGCTCATCGACGGCGATGCGGGGCGCAACGTCCTCTCCGTCGAGATGTTCGGGACACTCCAGGTGCCGTACGACCAGCTCCTCTTCACCAAGCCTTTCTCAGGAGTAACCGATGGCTCCACAGTCCCCATAGGGTAGATCCGCCTCCCTGTCACCTTCGGCCAGCGCGACAACTACCACACCGAGCTCATCAACTTCAACGTCGCCCATATTCGGCTCCCGTACAACACCATCCTCGGGTATCCGGCCCTCGCCAAGTTCATGGCGGCAATGCACCACGGCTACATCGTCCTCAAGATGCTAGGGAGCGGCGGTATCATCACGATCGCCTGCGACAAGAAGGCTGCGGTGTGCTCCCTTGAGCGCGCTTACCAGGCTACGGCAGTCGAGAACTCAGACGACGAGGGTGCCACTTGACCTCCTGAGGCCATCCCCAAGAAGAAGCAGCAGCTCCTCCCCAGGGGCCGTCATGAGGCTGGCGCGCTTAACGATCGAGCCTCAGGCCCCGCGCCCACTGCTGGGGCACCCTTCCCTCTCGCATAGGAAGGCGCACTCGGTGCCCCTCTCAGGACGAGCTCGGGGGCTCTCCTCTGGAGAGCCTCTGACCTAACCAGCGTCACGAGGGAGGCGTTGAGGCACCACATGGGGGCGTGCTTCGACACGCGCCTCCAAGAGCAAGGCGCAAGGCGTAAGGCGCCAGGCGCTCAGGAGTTCATCACCAAGACAATCGAGGAGCTTCAAGAGGCGCGAGCCATGCGTGGCGAGCGTCGCCCCGCATCATCCAGTGCAGGTGCTGCCACTGACATGGGTAGCGAGTTGCACGTCTACGTCAACATCCCAGGTCTCAACAGGGTTGCTTCTCAGGAGCTCTTCTAGCCGTCCCGTGTTGGACGGACTGGGGGCTGCCCCCGAAGTTATGTCTGCATGCCGTTCGACCTGTTCGACATGGCTGCCTCGCACCAGCGCTACATGCAGGGCGTCCTGGCGGCACACGAGGCCCGACGCCAGGCGGTCCTGGTAGAGGAGGTGCCGGATCCTCATGAGCTTCCCGGGCCTCCAGAGCCTCCCGAGCCTCAGGTGCCAGCCGGCTCGTGAGGAGTGATCTCCGCAGCACGCATCTTCAGCTACTCCAACGCTTCTACAACAACGGTGCCAGGTGACTTCTTGGTTTGTTCAGTTGAGGGCGCCCCTCGGGCTGCATTATCCTCAAGCTGTCGGGGCCCGCTCCCGCAGCCTGTTTCATTTTGCACATGTATCAGAACTGGCTTTGCCCTTCCATGAATTACTTAATATTGTCACCTGCATGTCCAGTGCTTCGCCACCATGAACGTTGTGCTACCTCACAAACCCGCCCGCGACCGCCTCATGATTAAGGACTGGCACAGCGTCTGTGCTCATGTCCGTCCCTGCAGTGTTGCTAAACCCAAGTGGCCGAGCTCTGTCTCGCGGGCCAGCTCCCATGCACGACACCTCCCGTGGTCCTCGGTGCCTTGTTCTCGCATGAGCTAATCGAGAGTGGATGAGTTAGGGCACGCTACCCGGTGCCTCACCGCCGCCGGAGCCATGCGCCGGTCGTCTTTCTTTAGGATTGTTGCATGAGAAGACTGGGCATGGCGTCTGTGCTCGGGTCCGTCCCTGCAGCGTCGATAAACCCAATGGTTGAGCTCTGTCTAGCGGGCCGGCCCCTTTTCACGTCACCTCCTGGGGTCGTTGGTGCTTGGCCTTCTCATGCGATGTCCTCCGGAGATTCACTCGGCGCAGGCCATGTCAACATCTCACATGATTCTTACAGGTGTCCCGTACCAAAATTCAGGCGCAACCCGCCTTGAGGTAGGGCCTCATGAGTTCCGCACTGGCTCACGGGTGCCCATATACACCTCCTATAGTCCGGCCGTGCTAGCAACGTGTCCGGACGGGGCTGTACATGCCCCGGAGTCTCCCCCCGAGGGAACTCCCACCCACGCACAAGTGGAAGCCCCATGCTCCGCGCTGGCGGACGACACGGTCGAGGAGCGACTATGCCCACTTACCAGTGGAAGCCCCATGCTCCCCGCTGGCGGATGACACGGTCAAGGAGCGGCTATGCCCACGGAAGAGTGGAAGCACCATGCTCCGTGCTGGTGAATAAACAAATGAGGGTGGCCCCCGTGGCCGCATCAACCTCTGGACAGCCTTTGGCTCTTCGCTCGGCAACTCCTCACGGCTTTCCCCTAGAGAGGCCCGAGTGAGGGGGCTGGGCACAGGGGCTACGCCAGGCCACGCCTGGCGCACGCCACCTTACCTGGTTTTCTCGTGTCCCTCCTAGGCAAAAGCTGGCAAGCAAAGGTATGGAGGACTCCGGATTACTTTGTACCACTGCTCATTTCTCCTTCGTGAGGGTCGTTCGTACGTCAAGGGGGACCCCTGAGCATCGCGACTCATGGGCCTCACTGGTCATGTAGCCCCTCGCCCCTTGGTCTCGTCCTAGCGATCTAGACGCCCCAATGGCGGTCGAGGTATGCGCGGGACTAGGCCCTGCCGACGCAGAACATCGAGTTTGTTCGTACGTCAAGGGGGACCCCTGAGCATCACGCCTCAGGGGTCTCACTGGTCACGTAGCCCCTCGCCCCTTGGTATCGTCCTGGTGATCCAGACGCCCCAACGGCGGTCGAGGTATGTGCGGGGTTGGGCCCTGCCGAAGCAGAACGCTGAGGCAAACATGAAGGAAACCAAGCACGAAAGAGAAATCGCGGAGTTCTAGCAAGTTATTACAAGACATAATGCTCCACGAGATCAAACAGAAGTTTTCACGCCTCCGCGAGGCACCATGAATGCTGCAGGGTCAACTAGGAAGAAGCACCGCCATCGCCCGGCTTGGGGAGCCCATCGTCAATGATGCTCCCACCATCTCCGTCGCCGGCTTCTGCCGCCGCAGCTGCGGGGTCGGGGACGCAGAGGAACTTCCCCAGCAGGGCCTCCACCTGCTCCTTCACAGCGTCGGCAGTAGCGGTGCGAGATTCAAGAGCCACCAGCTCGATCAACGCGCCGAGGTTGAAGCCTGGGTCCCGGAGGAGGAGGTGGCTGAAGACGTGCATTGCGGCCGAAGTAAAGACCGCGCGGCACTCCCCCTCCACCGCGGAGTCCATCCGGAGTGGCAACACCTTCGAGCGCCTCGGCAAGCTTGGGGAGAAGCCGAGCAGGGCCATCTTCCGGAGTCGCCAGCGGTTTCTCATACCCTCCTCCATAAAGGGAGCGCAACGCCTTGTGAGACCTGAGTTCGGAGGAGACCAAGGCTTTGCGTTCCACGGCCGCCGTTCTCTCGGCGGTGGCGAGGGTCTTCTCCCTGGCCTCCAGCTGGGCCGTCGCCTCAGAGACGAGCTGGGCATGGGACGCCTGTGCCTTGTCCACCTCCTCCTTCAGTTTGCCCAGGCAATCTCGCTCCACGGCTTCATCCTCGGCTGCCTGGGCTAGCTTGGCGTCACGGTCGGCGAGTGCCGCTTCGCGGGCCTTGAGCTCCTCCTCCTGCTGATGGAGCCATTGGGTGTGGGCAGCCTGCGCATTGCGGAGAGCTTTCAGCTCAGTCTCCGCCTGGCTGCAGCGATCCTTGGCGGACGCCGCGTCGGCCAGCACCGTGTCATGAGCCCTCACGGCTTCATCGGCCTCCCTCCTGCTCTCCGTGGTGGTGGCCTCAGCCCGGCTCCAGACCGTCCTGGCGGACGCGTCGGCCTAGAGCCACCCCAAGATAAGCCCCATGCGCCCCCTCACCATGCACCTGTCGGCGTCATGGAGATCGGTCCGGAGCTGGTCCAGTGCATTGAAGGCTTCCTCCAGAGCCCCAGGCCTGACAATGGGGCCGCAATCCGCCGGCACAAGGGCCTGGGGAATAGGCAGCACCGGTGCGAGGACTGGCGTTGCCACAGCAGCAAGGCTAGCTTGGGGCTCTGGAGCCCCCGAACCCCCCGCGGGCATGATGGGGATGGGCGGCCCCCGAGCCTGCTGGCCTACAGAAGCAGACTCCTCCTGAGGCTCCCCCATCGTGCCCGCGGCGGCCCGCTCCATCGCAGGGGAGTGCGAGGCGGCCTCCTCAGCTTGCGTTGGGGCCACCGCGGCCTTGGCGAGTGATGGTGCTTCGGGGGCCGCGGCGTCCCCCTTCTAGTTCTTCACCAAGACGACCGCCCTAGTCACCAGGAGGGGAGTGCTGTGAGTGTGGTTTCAAGAGGTGGCAAACAAAAACAGGGCAAGACGCTTACGCATTAGAGGCGACGTACGCCCTCTTCTTGGCCAAGGCCGGGGCACCTTCGACCTTCTTGGGCGCGGTCCTAGCCGCGTCCTGGGGAATGATAGGGCGCACAATGGCCGGCTTCAGTGTGGGGCCGGCAGTCGGCAACGCAAGGGCGCCGCCTCGCGGAGGAGGCGCTGCCCCGCTCTTCTTCGGGATCACTCGTCCTGGCCTCCGCAGGGTCAGGGGAGTGGCCCCAGACCTCGTAACGACCCCGGTGGAGCGCGGGGATTCTGTGACCGGGGGCTTGGCGGCGTCGTCATCGTCGGATAGGCCGTGGAGAAGGTCGCTCTGCGACGGAGGAGATGTCTCTGCCACATCATCCACGGTCGCCTCCGAGTCCTCCCCCTTTTCCCCGGCGTCGTCACCGGAGGCCACCAGCACCGGGGAGTTGGGGAGCTCGGGCGGCACGAGCCCCAGCTTGTTGAAGACGGGCACGGCGGCGACCAGCGCCGCCCTGTCGGCACGATGATACAGCGAGATGTAGGCCGCCGGGAGGCTTCCCGGATCCTTCTCAAGCAGGGTGTGCATGGCCTTGTCTAGCTCATCGCCCGTCAGGCTCCCCGAGCGCAGCCGGATGTCGTCCTCTACACCCTTGAACTCCCACATGGGGCGTGAGTGTGCTTGGATCGGGGCCAGGCACTGCGTCAGGAACTCCTTGACAAGCATGGCCCCCGTCAACGCCCCGGCCTCCATGTCCGCCATCATCTTCTTCAGGACTGGCGCTGCTCGGGGGTCGGTGAGCTTCTCATGACCCCACCAATCAAGCTTCTCCGGTAGCTCAGTTGGCAACTCCAGCCGCGCGTGGAGGCCCCTGGCGTCCATGAAGACCCACTTGCGCTGAAAGTTCTCCACCTTCTTCTCGGCCCTCCTGAGCGCGTTGCCACTATGGACCGTGGCAAAGGAGATGCAGCCTGAACGCTGGGTTGGGTCATGCATCCGGAGATAGAGGAAATGGCAGAGGAGCGCAACGGAAGGCATCACGCCCATGAACGCCTCGCAGTAAAAGGCGAAGATGGACAGGAGAAGGATGGAATTGGGCTGAAGATGCAGAGCCTAAACCTGCTAATGGTCGAGGATGGCGGTGAAGAACTCGGAGAAAAGCGGGGTGAGCCCCATGAAGACAATGTGGATGAAGAAGGGATAGAACATCCCCGCCAGGGTCCTTTGGTCGGCGGAGCCTACCAGGAGCATCGTCTCCTTCGACTCATTGTCAATGCTCGCCGTCAGCGGGAGCGCGGCGGCAAGGTGCCTCTCCTCTGTAATGGAGGACGCGCCGAGGGCCAGTGCAGGAGAAGAAGAGGAGCTCGCGGCCTGCGCGGCCGGCTTCGCCTTCCCAGATGCCATCTGCGAAGAACTTGGAGAAGAGATGCGGAAGGGAGGAGGAATTCGACTGGATCTGGAGGTGTTCTCGGCAGGAAGAAAGGGGAGCTCGAGCAATGTGAAGAGAAGGCAACGATGGTACGGTGCGGGTGCCAGTCTTTTTGTCAGCTTGAATAGTTGTCGGGGCGGCGTGGGGAAGTGGAGACGCCCACGTCCCATCAAGCACCATGCGTCGGCTCGGTCCTTAGGGAATTGGGGGCCGCGCCGCTTTTCCCTTGCCCTTTGGCTTCGCCTCGAAGCCAAGTCCGAGCATGCCTTGGGCCCGGGGGCTACTGTCGGCGTTCTGGGAACTAGGGTACCCAGACTTGCTTGCCTGCGGCCCACAACATGGCTCCATCGGCGGCCTGGTATGGCCCAACTTCAGCACCAACAAGACAAGACCCTCGCGAGGGGCCAATCCTCGCGAGGGAGACGACGCCAAGACCTCTTGAGGGAGTGGCCACCCTTGGGATGCTCCTGAGAAGCGGAGTTTCCTATGCAAGTTCCCAACCTCATGAGGTCGCGGTGATGCAAGCCATGACGACCATGGCCAGGCGGGCGCCAGTGGGCGCAGAGGAGTAGGTTTCCTCTTTGGTGCTAAGGAGGCAAGCGCAGGCGCGGGGTCCTGTGGAATCAGCCAAAGGTTTCCAGTCCCATGCAACGAGACCAAGACCGCCAGGACGGCAGGACGGATGTCATCGCCGAGCCCATCGCAACATCATGACCAGAGATTTGCAGGAGTAGACCACCTTTCATCAAGATAAGATGTACTACTGGTCCCCTTTCAAATTGGCCGTTGTGGAATCCCTTCCCGCCTTCGTTTTCGGGGAAGAGGACCGAGGCTGCTATAAATATAGGTTAGCCACCACCGTAGAGGGGATCCGATCCAAGGTTGACTCATTCTCACCAGAGCAAGCCTCGCGAGCTTGTTCTTCCTCTGTACTAGTTCATCCTCAGCCACTCGTGAGGCAAATCAACCACAAAGCACGAGTAGGGTTTTACACCGCAAGGTGACCCGAACCTGGGTAAACTACCGTGTCCATCTTCTTTCTTGTTCATCGAGCTAGGCTATAGGGCGTCGGGTTGGTTGGCTGTGGAGGTTGAGTTCATCGCACACACCCCAGATTTCGAACCTTCTTTGGGTCTGTGGAGCCCTGAATCCGACAACAATCTCCAATGAAAACTCTGGTATATCAAACATTGTTTGGAACAGCTGACAAACTTATGTGCCTCGAGATCTGGTGGGGGATTGATGGATTATGGATGGGCTTAGGCCCATATAAGACAATAATCCTTTGTTAATCTCTAAGGCCCATGCATGTGTATGGCAAGTGGTGGGAAGTTTAGTACCATACTACTACAGTAAGAAGAGTGAGACCTCTTTATATGGGTTGCTCTACCACTTGCTATAGTGAGCTTGAGAATAGGAGCTATACACGCGCGCTCCTCCTCCTCCCCCGCCCACCTCGCCTCGCCACGCCTCGCCTCATCACCACACACGCGCGCCGCCATTTGCGGGTTGCGGGAAAGAGCCGAGCCGAAGCTTATTTTTGCCGGTCAGGAAGGGTTAATTAATTGTTAATTAATTAATGAGTCACTTACGGAAGTGCCAGTGTTTGAGACGTTGTACCGTGGGCTGTTTGCGGACTCGGTCGTGGGCCTGAGCCCAGGCCCATCTACCCGACGGCCTATATAAGAAGATGCTGACCAGTGGAGTGAACCCTAACTCAGTTCACTCACTCCCTCTCGCACAACCCTATCCGTCATCTACTGTTCCTCTCACTGTGCTGCTTCCGGCGATCCCATCCCGACGACCGCGTGCACGGTTGGTCAGGAGAGCAGGTGCCTCCGGAACCCTGTCATTTGAGATCCTGCCCGGGAGAACGACAATAAGGTTTTTGGGGAGCGTCTCGACGCGACTGCTCCTAACACGTCCCCGTCTCTGTCCGCCTCTGCTTCCACTACTTCCCCTGCATCGACTCCATGGCTGACGATGAAGCTGCCAAGAAGAAGGCCTCAGCCAATGCCGAGGCTGCCGCTGCCGCCGCCGCGTTGGCCTGGCCAACCGGAGGGTATGACTCGTTCATCCCCTATTTGCCCATACATGTGCTGGTCATATATATGTTGTTCATTGATGTTTCGGCTCTATGAACTGTACATGCTCACATGCTTAGGTTTCGGTATGATATGCATACCATATTTGCCATGCTTATCATTTACTCGTGGATTAGATTAGTTGAAAAAGTGCTAATATTTCCAACAGGAAAGTCCAAGCAATGAACCAAAAATGTTTTGGGGATGTTTGGGGATGATTCGGACCCATCGGTCATGTCCGAGCGGTTCGGGTTCGGGGAAGTTCGAACACACACGTGAGGGGGGTATGTGCACTGTGCAGAGAGGTTATGCGGCCAGACAAGAGGGAAGCAAAACCCGGCCGGCCTAAGAAAGGACACCGAGACAAAAGGAGAAGCGGCACTACGAACGGATGCGGGTTTTAAGAAAACATGCGGATGCAATGCGTATGATGCCATGATGAAATGCAACAAACAAATAAAACACACAACGATGACGAAAAACATGGAAGGCGTCTGGAGCATCAGTCTCGGGTCATCACAACTCTCCCCCACTTACAAGAGATCTCGCCCCGAGGTCTAAGAATGAAAATGGAGAGAAGAGGTAATACTAAGTTGCTTCTTGAAAAACGAGTGAAACCAAGGAAACTTGAGAGGTTGAACAACTTGAAAGAAAGAATACAATGGAGATGAGCGAGATTGCAAATAGTCCATTAGAAAAGAAGAACAAGGAACATTACGAGAACCTGGTAGGTTGAAAGACATGAAATAAGAGCTAAATGAACCCAAAGAATATGAAGCACCACCGGTATAATGAGACAGCCAAGGAACAAGAATGACAGAATTTCGACAGCATTCCGATTGAGCATGGAAGGATTAGAAAATGAACTTGACAAGATGAGATGATAGTTGACGAGAGCAACAACACAATGCCTCTGGAATAAATGGAAGGATGAAATGAGAACAATGGAGAAGAGACCAACATCTTCTACCGCAAATGAATTTGAAAGAGCATCCTTACGAAGAAACACTTGAACGGAGTTGTTGACAAATCAACAATCAAATGATATGCTCCTCATGGGCTTATGGAAACATCTCAAAACTAGAGGTGAAATTCTGCCACTAACAGAAACAAAAGATTTGATTGAGAGCAACAAGGAGATGAAAAGCCTCTTCCACCAAGAAGGATATGGAGAAAGCTTGGGTCATTGATAAGCACCACAAATAGCAACATTCCCAATGGATGGCTTTAGATGAAATCTATACCAAGGTAACCTCCAACAAAGAAATTGTGATGGGTTGAAACAACTCATGAACGAAGAGAAAACAATGGTTTTAAAATAACTCATTCCTGACAACTTTTGAATCATGAAGGGAAATTGTCAAGAACGATATACCACCACCTAAAAAGACAATGGAGAGCTGATTGCACTTTGAAAAACAAGAAGAAGAATACTTGAGCTCCTCCAACAAGAATCTTGATGAAGACTTCGAGAATGAATAAAATCTTTGATGAACCACCATGTCGAACCTCCATGAAGAACTCCGGTAAGAAAAGAAATGGTAGGAAGGAAGTGAAGGTTGAAAACATTAAGATGAAACCTTGCAATGATTTAGATGGACCTTCGGGATGAGATAATTGAGGGAGCTTGGAACTCCGAAAAGAAAAGATGAAGCACCTCGAACCAAGAATGTGATATGATGAACAAACTCCAGAAAGAAGAGATTAATCACCTTAAGGAAATAAGAATAAGATTTACTGTATGCTTATCCTTCGTCAAATTAAATTGATGACAAGCAATGGATTTGGCATACTACTTATTCCTGTTGAAAAGGATTAAGGAGAGAGATAGCGCAAACTTGGGAAGGTCTTCAACAAACCACCGGTAGGATTTTGCAAAGAACGAATGAATTGATATGAAAACATAAGAAGAGGAATCTTGAACAAACCACCGGTAGGAATTGAAAATGAACGAAGAAAAGAGAATGAATCACCGTGAAGAATTAGAGAACAACGAAGGTACTTGAGGGAATTTAGATACAAGAGAACGAAGAGATCATGAGTTGACTAGAGAATACTTGAACGAAGCACGAGAAGAATTGGAGAACAAGAGCTGAAAGTTGAGAATGAAGAATTCTGAAATGATGGCCTTCGGAGGAATAAAATGGAAACAACTCATGAAATGCTTCGGATGGGTATGAAAATATTTTCTCACCATCGAAACACTTTGAGAGGATAGCATGAAGCTTGAACACCGAATCTTCCTTAGAATGGACCAAGATTTAAGAGAAACTCTTCTTCAGTCTTCAACGCTGAGAATGACGACGAGGAACACCACCAAATTGTTGAGATACTCCGGATGAATGAAAAGATAAAAGGTTGAGCCAAAGATGAAAGTAATTTGAAAGCGATTCTGGAGGCATCTGACTGATGAAAATTCATTCATACATCAAACTTAAAAAAGAATTTGAGAATAGCTGCGGAAAAATTAGAAGAGTCGGGTAAGATCCTGGGAAAAGACTTGTGGGTTAGGGCCCACTCAAAAGAAACACCATTGGAAATGATTGCTTGAAGGAGAGATTGCACCGGTTGAATTAAATGGCTTAAATGAGGTAACCACCTCAAGATAGTTTGAACTAATCTAGAATGGAAACACGAATCTTCTGAGATATATTCAGCACTTCGGAACAAATGCAAGGTGGGAGGGTGATAAAAACAAAGGGTAACTTGGGACAGATGAAGCGGACAATCCTCAGGCTTCTCAACGGCGCCCGTATTGAATAACTTGAAGAGATGTGCACTGACTGAAAAGGATTGACATGAAAATCTTGATGATCAAGAAGGATTAGTACTCCCATAGAAATATGAGAACACTGCTTAGAAAAAGGCATGGAATCAACACTTGACTTCGAAGCAACTCAAATACCACAACCAAAACAAAACAAAGGATTTGGCTTGCAGAATAAGCCGGAACAAACATATGATAAAGATTTACCCAATCCCATATCATGCATCTGTCGGAAAGATATTCTAGGTAACTACTTGAATTCCCACCTATGAACTCCCAAAATTTTTGGTTATGCAATCTGGTACAACAAGTACAAGGAGAAAAATATCATCACACAACTCCTAGAAAAATTCTATGCTCCAAATGTACCGCCTCCTCAACACATAACCAAGAATCTCGGAAACTGTGTACCTGAGACCTCCGAAAAACAACAGCTATACTAGCTGTTGCAATATATCTGATCACTCTCCCCAGTATTGGGTGGCGCCAAACTACTCTCACCACAAAGAGTATAGAAGTGTTTTCGATGTCGGCGTCCTCAGGTATTCCGGAACTGAAATGATAACAACTATGACGAAAACACGTTGGAGCTCAACTCCTCGGGACACTGCCACAACCCTGAAATGATAGGAGGCACCAAGAACAGAATTCCCATCACATCCATATCACAACGATTCCAACAATACAAGCGTGATCCTAAAAAAAATTGAGTGAGAAGAGTAGTAGCATCAAAACACCTACGTCATGATTCCTCACCAGAGCGATGAAGGGGATAAGGAGTAAAAAGAATTCCTACTCTCCGATATATAGCTAGACTCAAAATAGTTTTTTTATAGACTCGACAACGGCAACGGTTCGGTCAATCAAGGGGGATCCTGCGGTCGGTAAGGCTCTGATACCAATTTGTAGTGCCCAAGATGCGATTCTATCCCAATCACGTGATGAATTCATGATTGGGGCACAACCGCATTTCGAGCGCATAGCAAGGTGGATATCATTATAACATACCATGTACTGAATAGATGAGAATACCAGATAAAGGCTTTCACTCGCCAGAAGCTACAACATGAATACATGAATACATCAATACATAGCAATCATCATACAGAAGAGCAGGATCCGACTATGGATGAAAACAAACAAAAAAGAAGAACGACATCCACCCTGCTAATCCCAGGCTCCCGACCCAGAACCTACCCTATGATCGATGAAGAAGAAGGAGAAGAAGAACTCCAAATGCAATCAAGCATCACTCGCACATCAAAGCATCGCTTTACCTGTAACTGCACCTATTGTTGTAGTAATCTGTGAGCCACGAGGACTCAGCAATCCCATTACCACGGGTATCAAGACTAGCAAAGCTTAATGGGTATGGAATGGATAAGTGGTGAGGTTGCAGCAAGCACTAAGCATTGTATGGTGGTTAACTTACGAGTACAAGAGTAAGAAGAGTAACTACGCATGATGGTCGCAAATTAGTAATGATCAATAAGTGATCCTGAACTACTTATGAGTCAAACATAACCCCATCGTGTTCTTTGCCCGAACTACCTCGAAAAGAGACTGTCACGGTTAGACACGCGGTTGGTGTATTTTAATTTGGGTTTGTGTCAAGTTCTCTACAACCGGATATTATAAATTTCCAATCTGCCACATAACCGCGGGCACGGCTCTCAAAAAGATTAAACCCTGCAGGGGTGTCCCAACTTAGTCCATCATAAACTCTCATGATCCACGAAGGAAAAACCTTCATCTCGGGATCACCCGATCAAGCTCGAAATCCAGGTGCACACCACATTTCGACAATGGTAAAACAAAACCAGCAAGACCTCCTGATGTGCCGACACCCTGATAGGAGCCGCGCGTATCTCGTCTGAGGCCACGATCAGATGAGCAGTCGGTACAACTAAAACATGTCCTCGAGTTTCCCCCTGGTGGCGCTGCAAGGGGCTCTAGTTTGGACCAACACTCATGAGGAGCACTGGCCCGAGTTGTTGGTTAAGAGTCCTCGGGTGCTAGCCGGTCCCTATGCAAGTTTTAGTTATTCTAAGGCAAATGGTAAAACCAAAGTTGGGCCTTGCTGGAAGAGTTTTATTCAAAGCAAACCTTCAAGGGGGGCCCATAAACCCCGACCGTGTTAGGAACGCAAATCAAGGAACATAACACCGGTATGATGAAAACTAGGGCGGCAAGAGTGGAACAAAACACCAAGCAAAAGGCTGAGCCTTCCACCCTTTACCAAGTATATAGATGCATTAATTAAATAAGAGATATTGTGATATCCCATGATATCCATGTCCCAAACATAGAACAACATGCAACTAGCAACGCTATAAGAGGGGCTGAGCAAAGCGGTAACATAGCCAAACAACAGTTTGCCGGGATGATGGAAAGGTTAGAGGCTTATCATGGCAATTTGGGAGGCTTGACAAACAAGTGGTAGGTAGCACGACATAGCGATAGCATCGAGACAACTAGCAAAGCAAAGATAGTAGTGATACCCAAGGTAATGGTCATCTTGCCTGAAATCCCACTCGGAAGAAGACCGAATCCATGAAGTAGACGAACCAACATAGTCAAACGAATCCTCACAATCGCAATGTTACCGGAACTATCAAGAAGAAGCAACACCAGAAAGAAGCAAACAACATGGTAAACCAAAAAGCATAATCAAAGCATGATGAACAATCAAGTATGATGCATGTCCGGTTTAATGAGTCATGGCATGGCAAAGTGCAACAAACAATACTACAAATTAAGTGGAGCTCAATATGCAACAAGTTGCATATTAACGAAACACCACATTCAAATTATTTAGTTCGCTCTCGTTTATGAACAAGACAAGATTAAATGTTGGTTAACATGGCAAGAGGTGACACATGAGTAAACTATTTATCTAGGCAAGTTTAAATGAGGCCAGAAATAACAAACAACAATTCCGGAAAATCCTCATACGCAATTTTCGAATTTGGTACTGTTCTACCCTATAAACAATTTTAGAGTTGTTAAAGTACGTGCACCAAGTTAATCTATGCATTTTTTACCCTATTTAGATATAAAATTTATTTAATTCGGAGCTACGGTTATTTAGATATGAAATAAACCATTTTAACATGTCATTTAGCACATTAATGCAAACAGCAATTTTAAACATTTTTAACATGGATGAAAGTTGCATATTGTGAAACTAGATGAAATTCTAAGCGTTTTACATATATAAATCATTTTAACCCGATGCACGGTTTGTGAGATATTAAATGCATGAGCTTGGGGGGTTTTTCTGTCAAATCTGCAGTTCCTGGATAATTCCTAAAATCGTCTAGAGAAAAAAAACATAAACTGGGCCAAATCTGCTGGGCGCTGGGGCACTCAGCATGGGCCTAGGCCCGGTCGGGGAAGTGGTTGGGCTTGCTGGGGAGGTCGACGCGGCTGGGCCTTAGGGAGGCGCACGGCCCACGCGAGCGAGCAGGGGAGGTGTGTGCGCTGTGAGCGGGCGGTCAATGCGGGGTGGTTCCCTGGCCTCGCTCGATGCAAGGGAGGCAGACAAAGGAGGCGAGACGCGGGGCAGCTGGGAGCAGAGGCAACGGCGGCGGCTTTGCGCGGGAGAGGCCGGTGGGCGCGGATCCGACGAGGCGCTCCGGCGGCGAGGCTCGCGGCAGGGAGGCAGCGGCCAGCTCCCGGTGGTGGTGGTCGACGCCGGCGGGCACGCTTGCTGGAAGGAGGCAGGGCTCGGGAGGTTGTCCATGGTGCCAGTGTGCTCTTGTGAAGAGAGCAAAGAGAGAGACGAGGTGAGGGGAGAACCAAAGAGGGAAAAGAAAGGTGCAAGGAGAGAGAGAACCAGGTGGCGAGGGGGTGCTGGTGCTGTCGGTGGAGGCGAGCTCCTTGGCAGAAGACGGCGCTGGAGCTCCTGCGGTTTGCTGGAGAAGACAGATAGCAGGTGAGAGAGGGACCCAGAGGGAATAGGAGAAGAAGAAGGGAAGGACAAGCAGCGAGCAGGGTGGAGCCATGACCGGAGTTGGAGACGAGGTGGAGCGGCACTGGTCACCGGTGAGGTCGGTCGAAGGCGGCGGTCTCAGGGCAGGGGAGCTCGGGTTCCTACTACTGGGCCTCGGCACTACTGGGCCTCGGCACAAGGGACAGGAGGCTGGTGCCCTAGGGTTGGCTTAGTGGGGAAATCAAGAGAGAGGGTGGCGGCTAGATGGATCGAGGGAGGAGCTGGTGGTTGGTGGGATGAAGACTGAGGAGGAGCGGTGGCGGCTATAGTAGGTGGTTTGGATTGCGAGGCGATCCCAAGGAGGAGGAGACAATGGCTGGCGGCGGAGGAGGGATGGGACAAGTCCTGGAAGTTAGGGTTCGTCCAGATTTAGACTAGGGAGGCTTTATATACGGAAAGGGGGAGTTTAGGGTAGAATTGGACGGCCGAGAATAAATAAGCTAGGAAAGTCCAAACAATGAACCGAAAATGTTTTGGGGATGTTTGGGGATGATTCGGACCGATCGGTCATGTCCGAGCAGTTCGGGTTCGGGGAAATTCGAACGCGCACCTGAGGGGGGTATGTGCACTATGCAGAGAGGTTATGCAGCCAGACAAGAGGGAAGCAATACCCGGCCAGTCTGAGAAAGGACACCTAGACGAAAGGAGAAGCGACACTACGAATGGATGTGGGTTTTAAGGAAACATGCGGATGCAATGCGTATGATGCCATGATGAAATGCAACAAACAAATAAAACACACGACGACAACGAAAAACATGGAAGGCGTCTGGAGCGTTGGTCTCGGGTCATCACAAAGGAGGTGCCCTGTTTGCCTTGATGTGATGTCAAACATCGCGAGGGTCTAAGTAGTCCTTGGGGTCCTTGCCATAATGGCGCGAAGGTGGCCGAGTGTTGTGGTTTTCCCGCATTGGCCTCTTCCGAACTCTAGGAGGTCGGTCGGGCTCGTCAGCAGCTAGCTCCTCATCGAACTCTAGTTGCAAACGCCTATGTGGGTATGATTTCGGTGCACTACAATGCCGATCTTCCATGTCTTGCTCGGTAGAGATCACTTCAACCCATTTTTCATTTAGTGCGTCGGTTTTGGCTTTCAGCTGCTACTGCTTGCGCTTCATGCATGCTCCGAGCCGTGGAAATAAGGCGCCGCCGGAAGCGCTCTTGTTCGAAAGGGTCTTCAGGGACGACGTAGTCCTCGGTGCCGAGGCTCTCGTCTTCCTCGGATTTCGGCATGTGGTTGTCATCGGCCCCTTCAAAGAGGTCGTCGGGATATAAGTCCTCAAGATGTCCTTCAGGTGTGCTGTTCCGTGCTGGGGAAGCTTGAGGGTCTTCCTCAGGGTCGTCGACGTCATCGGTTGTCGTGTCGCCGTTGTCAGTGGTCACGTTATTGCCGCTAGGTTCTCCATTGTTAGCCCTTCGGTGTCTATGCCGACTTCTTGGAGGGGAGTTGGGGGTGTCAACCATGTAGACATCATAAGTGGATATCACGGTCCAACTGCTAGTGTTTATGATAGGCAAGGTGTTTTCAGTGGGGCCATCAGCATCTTCATCCATGTCAGTGGCCTCGCTGTAGTCCAGCACTTCGGTTAAGTCATCGACCATCGTGACTAGGTGGGTGGTGGGTGGGATGTAAATTTCCCTATCATCGTCTTTAAGTCCGATCCGATCATAAACCAAAGCTTTGCAGTCCGAGATAGACATACTCTGGATACGGTTGAGCATCTCATTGGGGTGGGACTGCTCTTAGGAATTCATTGCTTTGTAATAGGCGGGGCTGACCCGAAGTATACCTGGTGTGAAAGTTGATGCGTCTTTGGCATAAATGGGATTTGGAAGCGATTCCGGATCCTGCGCCGAGATCAGATCTAAGCCTGATGACACTTTAGAGGTGGGAGCCGGATTTACGTTTGGACCAGAGATAGGGAGGGGACCGTCCGGGGTTGTCCCGCTAGGGGTCTCTAGTGATGCCATGGCGGAGATCGGTTTTGGAGTTAAGCCTCCGGAGCCGGCTGAGTTCTCAATTAGGCTAGGAGCCCAGCCTGACAAGACGAGTTCGCCGCGGGAGTCCATGGTGTACTCGAGGCCACCGAAGGTCATGATCTGACCTGGGGCGTAGTTTTCGACGGAGGCCAGATGGCTCGTCTAGTCGGTGTAGAAAATCAGGCTGTCGAACATAAAAAGCTGGTCGGGGGCGTAAACGTTCCCACGGCCGTTGGCGCAATTCATCTGCAGATGAGCCATCGATCCTTCTGCCGATCGCATAGCGGAACTCTCAATGAAAGCACCAGTGTCGGTGTCAAAACCGGCAGACCTCGGGGTAGGGGGTCCCGAGCTGTGGATGTCGGATAGATGGTAACAGGAATGGAGAGACGATCTTTTCCCTGGTTTGGGCCATCTTGATGGAGGTAAAACCCTACTTCCTACTCTTGTTTATATCAATGGAGATGTATCAAGTACAGAGTTGATCTACCTCGAGATCGTTAGATGTGGTCTAACTCTAGGGCTAGGTGAATGATATTGTGTTGATGTCCCCACTACGGGCTAAACCCTTCGGCTTATATACAAGCAAGATAGGGTATCTAGGGTTACAAGGTCGGTATCTAGGAGCAAGGCGGCAGGAGAAATCTTGGAGTAGATGTCAAGTCTTCGGTGATGGTAGTTTTGATAACGCCTCCTGTGTATGGCCTCTGGACTCCATTTGATCACGAATGAGGGCCCACCGGCCCAACCCAAGGAGACGGGCCAACTAGGTTAGTACCCCCTAATCTAGGACACCATCACCGGGACACTACCACAACCCCTAAATCTCACGAGGCAACAAGAACAGAGTTCCCGTCACAATGATATCACAACGACTCCAAGATACCCGTGTGATCCTAAATTTTTTTTTGAGTGAGAAGAGTAATAGAACCAAACACTACGTCACGAATCCTCACCAGAGTGGTGAAGGGGATAAGGACCCAAAATAGTTCTTTCTAGAATCGACAATGCCAACTGTTCGATCAAGCAAAGGCTCCTAAAGTCGGTATGGCTCTGATTACCAACTTTTAACACCCAATATGTGATTGTATCCTACACGTGTCGAGGCATGACTTAGGGGCATAAGTGCATATTAGGCCCATCGCAAGGATGGTTATATCTTCACACATACCATGTAATGAACAGGAGAGAATACCAGATAGAGGCTTACTCTCGCCACACGTCTACAACATAAATGTTCAATCATCCATACATTCATCCAAATGAAGATAGGGTCCGACTACGGACATAAACAAACATGAAAAGACATAACCACCGATGCTACAATCCCGATCAAACCTACTAGGAGCGACTACTGATCATCCGGAAATGAGACGTACATACGCCCGCGGTCCTCGGCATACTCCCACTGGAGCTCTGTACCATCACCTGTGTCTGTCTCAGAGGTACCTACAGCTGTGTTTGTAGTAACTTGTGAGCCACGGGGACTCAGCAATCTCATTACCCACGGTATCAAAACTAACAAAGCTTATATGGGTGAGGTATGGATAAGTGGTGAGGTTACATCAAGCACTAAGCATGTTTAAGTGGCTAACTTACGAGTATAAGAATAAGATGAGTGATCTACGCATAACGGTCATAAATTAATATGATCAAGAAGTGATCCTTAATACTACTTACGGTTCAATCATAACCCCACCATGTTCTCTTCCTGCATTTGTCGAAATGAGGCGATCACGGTTACACAGGCGGTTGGTGTATGTGAATTGAATTTAGTGTCAATTTCTTTACAACCGGATATTATAAATTTCCAAGTCACCCATAACCGTGGGCACGGCTCTTGAAAAGATTGAATCCTGCAGTGGTGTCCCAACTTAGTCCATCATAAACTCTCACGATCCAAGGAGGAAAAACCTCAATCTCGCGATAACACGATTAACCTCGGAATCCTGGTGCACAAGACATTTCGACAATGGTAAAACAGAACTAGCAAGACCTCCCGACATGCTGACACCGTGATAGGAGCCACGCTAATCCCGTTTCAGGCAACGATCAGATGGGTCAAGCTACTAGTAAAACCAGACTTCGAGTTTCCCCATGGTGGCCCTGTAGGCTGCCCAGTTTCGACCAACACTCATGAGAAGCACTGGCCCGGGTTGTTGATTAAGAATCCTCAGGTTAATTACTCCCTATGCAATTTTAGTTGTTATTAGGCAAATGTTAAAACCAATGTTGGACCTTGCTGGAAGAGTTTTATTCAAAGCGAATTGTCAAGGGGGGCCCATAAACCTTGACCGTGTAAGGAACGCAAATCAAGGAACATAACACCGGTATGACGAAAACAAGGGCGGCATGAGCGGAACAAAGCACTAGGAAAAAGGCCAAGCCTTCCACCCACAACCAAGTATATAGATGTATTAATTAAATAAGATATATTGTGATATCCCATGATATCCATGTCCCAACATGGAACAACCTGCACTACAGCTGCAACTAGCAACACTATAAGATTGGATGAGCAAGCGGTAACATAGCCAACAACGGTTTGCTAGGAAGGTGAGGTTAGAGGCTTATCATGATAATTTAGGAGGGTGACAGACAAGTGGTAGGTAGCATGACATAGCATAGCAACGAAACAATTAGCAAGCAAAGATAGTAGTTATATCGGGGGAAATGATCATATTGCCTGTAATGTCCTCAATGGGATCGACACCTTGCTCCTCGTGAACGTTCTCAACAGGGTCCTCGGACTTGAACTCGTCTCCCGAGACTACCCATAAGAAAATAACAAGCATCCAATAAAAAAATAACCATGGCATGGCAATGAACATGTTCTACATGCAATTCTATCATGAATGCATATGAAGAATGCTATGATTGGAGCTACGGTTCTACCGAAATGAAGGATACGATAACGGGAAGGAATCAGTGAAGAAATGATTGATATGTGCAAATTCTTGGCAGCCCAAGTATGCCAATAGATAGAACGGAAGATTTTGGTTGAAATGTATATAAAGATCATCGAAAATGGATGCACGGGACTCAAATGGTGAGCAAAACAAATATGCAATGCAATCTGTCCATAACAACATGACATTATGCAAGCAAGACTATAGCATGCTATAGTACCATAAAGTGCTCATACATGACTTGTGTTAGGAGTATGCTTGATGCTCAACAATTCATCCAAAGATTCAAGTTCATTAGCATCATGGATTAATTGCAATGAAGGCCACAAGAAAAGATGCCGTTATAGATTATGACTTGGTGAAAATATGCAGTGTATGTGCTGACAGAAACATTGACAAGCAGTTTTCTCATGGAGGTTACCGTAGGCAAACAAACTCCAATATGCAAGAAATTGATATGCATCTACAGTAGACATGGCATATATCAAACTGTTCCATTGGTGCAAATTCACATGATGCATGGATTAATCACAAATGAGCTCACAAGTTGCAACTTCCTGTTAATATCAAACTATTATATTATCATGGCATCTTCAGAGCAAGTTTAGGACATGCTACATGAGTTTTACATGGCATCAAATAGCATGGCATTGAAGTAATCGAAACATGGAACAAATCATGATTACTGAGCATAGTCCAAAGAGCTATGGATTAGTGAGAATCATCATGACAACATGTCAAGTTTTATTACTGGCAGTTTCAGACAGCAGATTAGAACAAGTGAAAAACAACAACATTATCTTAGCATGTTAACAAGCTTGTAGCAGTCACCTCAGGGCATATCATGGCATGACATAAATTAAGACAGTAAGATGACATATTCATGTACAAAGATTGCTCATATGATGATTGCATTTATTCACACAAAATGACAAGTTGTGCAAAAATGGCGTGCAGCAAAACTTGCTCAAATGACAAAACTAATGCCACAGATGGATCAGTTTGATTTTTCACCCCATAATGATATATAACATGCATATGGTCATGTATGGAAAATGCTCAAAAATGCTATAAGTAAAATACTGCCTAATATGGAAATGACAGAAATGGCAACTTGCTAGATCCAGAATTTCCAGAAATGGACTTGCCTGAAATGGATGAGAGCCACTTTCCAGAAATGGAATTTCGCCAAAGAGGTTTAAAAAAAGGAAAGGAGGGGTGTGTGTGCATGCCAGTGGGCCAGGGTGCGTGTGAGTATGATAGTGGGGTCCCTCTCTCATAGACACGCGTGAGCTGCTTTGCTTAGCTAGCGATGGTGAAGGCGGTTGCGACAAAGGCGCCAGCGAGGGAAACCATGACAATGTCGGGGCTTGGGAGGCCACAACGGTCGTGCGGGATAGACTAGGTGCGACGTGGGAAGCAGATCTGCTCTGGGAGGGGTCGAGGCGCTCGGGCATGAGCTTCTGCTCAGCTCGGGCACTCGAACGTGGCGGCGAGTGCACGAGGCAAGGATGAGATGCACGCGAGGCTGTAGAGAGTGCGTGACCGACAGAACCGGAGCAGGGAAGGGTTGGTCAGGCCGTGGGAGCAACACATGGCAAGAAAAAAATACGGCCTTGGCCAAAGCACGGGGAGCACGACAGTGGCACGAACCTAGAGACGACTACATGACACACTCGATGATGGGAGAGGACAGGGAGGTGTGCGTGCTCAGCGTGGTCCCGTAGGATACAGATACGAAGGCCGGGGTGGCGATGGAGTGATGATGGCAAGCTGCTGAACTTGGTTAGGCTTGGTTCCGAGCAGACTGCAGGGGAAGACGAGGTCAACACCGACGACGGCTTGGCATCCCTCAGTGACGTATTGGAAGTAGTGGGCGTAGAGGACGTCGGGGAAGCAGAAGGACAAGGCGGACATGATCGGCCTCATCAGAATTTTGCCGGCGACTGGGAACCACTCCCTGTGCGCCATGATCTCTCACGGGAAAAAAGAGAAGGGGAAGGCGAGAGGCCCCTAGGTGGCGGCGGTGATGGGGAAACCCTAGAGGGGCACGTGCGCTGATGCTTTATGGGATGGGGCTAGACGGCGGGGCCTCGGCGTCCGTGACAACCTCACGACGCTTGAAGGAGGGGGCAGGTGGCCGTGAAAAGGGTTTGGGCCAGGTGGGCTGCGGCTGGAGCTGCTGCTGCGCTCGATTGGGCTGCAGGTAAGGGGGATGCCCAAGCGAGCGCCCTGGTAAGGCATTTCCTATTTTAAATTATTTCTGCAAATAATTAATCCACAAAATAGAAGGGTGAAATGGTCATTGTTTTAGGGGATGAATTAAAAATAAGTAAGAATATATTTGGAACCTTGGGTTTATGGAGGATTTGAATGGAGTGCTCTGCATTTTTAGAAGGCAAAAAAATGATTTGAGTTTGAATTATTTTCAAACTTCAATCATTTTTTAACCTGACAAAACCAACTCCAAAATGAATGAACTTTGACAGAGAGGTTAAGGACATGGTCTAGTAACTATAGGAAAAGATTGGACATTTTTTAAGGAGGGATAAATATCTTGCAAAATTAAAGAAAGAAGAAGGAAGGAAGAGGTGATGATGCATGGGCATGGCTTGAGACAGATAGCAAGGAGTGATGCACACACAACATAAAAGCAACACAGAACGTAAAGATGAGTGCAATACACATGATGATCATGGCAACAACACAGGATAGCACAAATGCAATATGATAATGATGGGCATGGCAATGCAACAAGTAAAACAACAAAGCAACAAGATGAAGCCATAAATGATGGAACCCACATGGAGTTCATCATGACAAAGGTTGGATATATTACAAAATGGCAAGTATTACATTTGGGGTGTTACAGGTGGGCGCGGAAGTTATGGTGGTGGTTGATGAAGAAGTAACCATCCCTAAGTAGCTGAAACACCATAGGATACTCGAATCACAAATCAAGCAACCACAAATGCTATATGGATCAAAATGGGTTAGGTTGCGGAAAGCTATGATGGTAATGCAGATGATATGGTGGAGGGCTTAGGCAAAGAAGCCAAAATGCACAAACTTTTATGGAGTCAAATGGTGTTGGAACCTATCTAGATGGATGGGGAATTTCAATAGCTATCCAACGAGCTAAAGAATGCCAAAATCGGACTCCGAATGTTGAAGTTATGACCGAAATGGTGAAACACTGGTCGCTGAAAGTATCACGGCTCGCACATCCGGGGGGAGGCCGGATTTCCGGGGCTGAATGTCCAGAAACTTGACCATTTTTGTGCTCCCGGAGCTGGATGTCCGACCGGGGACCCAGATGTCTGGCCTGACAAGTTCCAGATCTCGATTTGGGTCTAGAAAACTCGATTTGGGGCGGAAATGGATGATTCCAAAGGCAAAATTGGACAAATTTCATGGATGGAAATGGTGAGGAAGATGGGGCAAGATAAATCCACTTGAAACACTTCAAATCCATGGATCAAAATCAACAAAATCTCATCAAACCAACAAATCACAAAAGTTTTGTGGGGCTATTTTTGGTGGGGATTTTCGAAATTAGAATGAAATCAAACAAAATTGGGCTAGAAAACAAAGGGGAGGACTCCAATTTCATGATCAACACTTGAAACACTTCAAATCCATGGATCAAAGTCAACAAAATCTCTTCAAACCAACAAATCACAAAAGTTTTGTGGGGATATTTTTGGTGGGGATTTTCAAAATTAGAATGAAATCAAACAAAATTGTGCTAGAAATCAAAGGGGAGGACTCCAATTTCGTGATCAACGTGGCTCATGATACCAAGATGATGTAGGGTGGAACCCTAGTTGCCAAACTTTCGTCAATTGGAGGGGGATTCCTCGAAGAACACAGGGAAGAACAGAGAGAAATCACAAGAGGAACACTCAAGAAAAAGTACAATCACACATCCACTAGACTAATAAACACATGGATCCATAAGGTACATGAACAATCAAAGGGAAAGATACAAGGTAGAGTTCATCCCAAATCCAAAGGAAATGGGGTCTTGATGATCTAGATAGATCCTCCCCACACATTGGTCTTATATCCCTTGGGATCTTCTCACATGCTCACATAGAGGTCTTGAACTCCATGCAAGTGGTCTCTCCCCCTCTCTCGAAGTAGAGGTAGGAGCAAAGCTCAACTAAGATTAGCTATCATATTTGCTAACCCTAACTAGAGGAAGGGGACGGAGTATATATAGGCTAGTCCACGAAGGGGTATGTGAGAGGGGGATACATGGGCCTCGGGCCCTGTCCATGTGCGTAGGCAGGCGCTGAATGTCCTGGCTGTTCACGAGATGCTAGATGTCCGAGGCATTTGCCGGATGTCCGGCCATTTGATGGCCTTCGCTGGCGTACTCCTCTGCCAAATTTCCAACGGGATGCCGGATATCCGAGCTGTCGGGCCCGGATGTTCGGCGCTCGGGGCCGGATGTCCGGATCCTGTAGCTTTAGCTAATCCGTCTTCTTCCATCTTCTCTTCCATGCTTCCCTTGCAGATGGTGTAGGCATTCCTTGGCGCTTGCACTCCTTCTCATAATACGGGATGCTCCAGCAATACCTATGCATGTACACGAGGAGAGTGTCATTTAGTATACCATCCTCGAAGGGGTCAAGTGAACACGTGTAAAGGAGATGATTCACCTTTGTGTATGTGAAGTAGATGTCGCACATGTCACTTGCCGAACGGACTCTTGACATGGTGATGTCCGTAGGATGCTCCGCATCAGAGGGGCAACAGCGGCATGGATGCCCGACCCATTCTTTTCTTGAGGCAAAGTAGCCTTATCGCTATTAGCCCCTCCTTACCGGAGTTGGCATCCAACTCTGAGGTAGTGGGTTTAACCACATGCAATCGATCGGTAGAAAGTTTGAGACCATCAAGGAATTCTTTAAACAAGGATTGGACCTCAGACGTCATAGAAGATTTAAGTGAAGCAGTAGCTTCATTTAAATCCTCTCGTGTGACTGTGGCCACCGCCTCGACTGCAGGTAACTCATTCGCCCGAGGCCCATCGTCAACCATACGCTTCAGGTGGTAAAGCCCTCAAAAAGAGACGAGGCTCTGATACCAATTGAAAGGATCAATATGGTTGACTAGAGGGGGTGTAGGCAACTACCAATCTTTAGCTCTTTTAAACAAATTAGGTTTAGCAATAAATATGTTATCTAGATATGCAACTAGGTGAATAACCTATATGATGCTAACAATAACAACACAAGCAAGCAAGCAAGCAAAGGATACTACACAATATTAGTTTGCACAAAGTAAAGGTAAGAAGTAACCACAGGTGGAGTCGATGGAGATGAGGATGTGTTACTAAAGTTCCTTCCCTTTAAGGGGAAGTACATCTCTGTTGGAGCAGTGTGGAGGCACAATGCTCCCCAAGAAGCCACTAGGGCCACCATATACTCCTCACACCCTCGCACAATGCAAGATGTCGTGATTTCACTAGTGGTACCCTTGAAGGCAGCGACCAAACCTTTACAAACAAGGTAGGGGCTCTCTCCACAACTTAATTGGAGGCTTCCGACACCACGGCGAAGCTTCAACACAATGGATTGTGTCTTCGAGGTGACCTCTTCCATCTAGGGTGCCCAAACACCCAACAGTAACAAGATCCGCAAGGGATTAGTAAGGGGTCAAATATCTCTTGGTGGAAGTGTAGAACGTGGCCGTCTCAAGGAAACCCTAAAGAATCAACAAGTTTTGTTGACTTGGGAGAGAGATTGGGTAAAAATGATCTTAGGGGCAACAATGGAGCTTGGGGGAAAAGAGGTAGGTCTTGTTGGGGAAGAAGACCTCCTAATATAGTGAGGGAACAAATCCAGTTGTTTCCTGCCCGCAGACGCGCACAAGCAGTACTACCGCTCAAGGGAGCTGTACTAACACTTTGGGTGGTCGTATCGGCCGACGCGTGTAAGTGGGCGTGCTACAGGCGGTAGTTCTGCTAGAGCGGTACTATCGTCCCGACGAGTGGTACTACCACTGCGTATAGCACAACATAGTGGAGTCGCGGTAGTAGAGACGGGTAGGGCAGAAGTACCGCTTGGAGCAGTACTACCATGATCTAAATCTGCTCTACTACCATGAATGCGAACACGAGTTCCCCGAGGCATTAAATGAGCTATCGTAGTCCCAGCGGTAGTGGGAGCAGCAGTACCGCACAAAGCGGTACTATCGCTTAAGGCAGTACAATCACCCTTTACTACCGAACTAGCACCATGAAAACGGGGAGGGCAACAGAAACACAAACCCAAGCGTTGGTACAACGGCAGTGGACTGTGGTATAATCGCATGAAGCAGTACTACCGCTGACATTGTAACATCCGAAAATTCTAAATTTTGGAATGTTATATTACTTACTGCCTCCATAAACTAATATAAGAGCGTTTAGATCACTACTTTAGTGATCTAAACGCTCTTATATTAGTTTATAGAGGGAGTAAGTAATAATGATTGCTTGTGTGATTTGTTGCGTGAAATTTGAAACTTTTTGAAAGTTAAATGAGCGGGAATAAAAGGACTTTCCCAAACTTTCATTCTTGCTTTTGGTTCCATGGAATTCAAAATTTAAATTCAAAACAAACCCTAGAGTGAAGATAACATGACTTCTTCCATTTGAAACAAAAAGGGGTTTGAAAAGATTTGAATTCCAGTAGAAACTAATTCAAACTCAGAAGCATTATGCCACTCAAGGATTTTCATGAGAGAAGATATATGACTTCTTCCAAATTTATGAAATATAGTGGGAGTAATGAGTATCACTTTCAAAACCTATTTGAAACACTATTTGGAATTTTCCCTTTTCTGTTGGAATTTCAAAACACCTCAAATCCTATTAATATAATATAATTGAGTGGAGGAAACAAGACCCTTAAAAATTTAGAGAAGATTTCAAAAGTATTTTAATAAAGAAAACAGAAAAATATTTGCAAAAGATTTGAAAATCAAATTCAAATCCAATTTGAAGTTATTTCAGAAAAAATATTTTTTTAAGTAATTTATTTGCCTCTGAAAAATAGTTCATATTTTTCTTTGTTTTATTCTAAGAATTTTGATTTATATATTGTCCATACAAAATTATTTTTATTTATGTATTTTATGAATTTTCCCTTTCGGCCCATAGCCCAGCCAGCACTCGCAAAGCATTACGCGATGGCCGCCCGCATGCTTTTTTCCCTCGCTCGCTCGCCTCGCAGTCGCCAACAGGTGGGTCCCACCTGTCGGGTTTGTCCCCGTCCTCCAGCCAAACTTCATCCCCCGCATGATAGCGCCACCGCCGTTCGAATCCACTCGGGATTTTAAACATGAACTGGATCTTGACCAGTCAAGTTGTCATCGATGGTACCCCTAAGCCTACTCAATTTATCCATCCTTGATCAGAGCGTTTGCTCCTAAACCCTTGAATTAAAATCAAAATTCCTTTGTTATTTAAATGTCGAATTATTCAGATGTTCTATAAACCGATGCATTTGCATTCTTTCTTCCTATGATTGAGTATCGATACTCACATCAGCTGCGTTGTGGATCGCCATATCCACTGTTGGATTGTTATCCGACAATGTCCTTCATATTTAATCACCTTGAGAGTTCTTTCTCCGATACATAATGCCCTTGCTAAAATGTATCCTGTCCTTGTGTCAACCATGCTCTGCTTTCGAACTGGTGACAATTACTCTCGAAGCTTGTGGTATATGTTTCTAAGATGCCCCGATGGGTTGAACCTATGCTTGCCCTAATCGGTGTGAACTCGAAAAGTTATGCGGGTTATACTCTACTGGCTTTTCTCCATATGAAATTTCAATGTTACAACTTCTTCGAAGGCGATAAGTGAATGAAAGGTTATGTATCGAAGAAGTGGGAGTCAACCTTGAACTTTGTGTTCATGCCCATGGAACCGATGTGGAACTTATCATGAAAGCTTCTTGCAAGAATATTTAATCATTTGAATAATTCTTTCAGTGTCAATAAATTGGATCCCTTGCAGTTATGGTCCCGACCATGCTAACCTTATTCATTATATCTGAAGGAAAACCATTCCAGTGCCCCGTCCATTTTTGACAAGATTAAAGTATCTGCTATTGCAAGTCAACGATCCAGTTTAGTTTCTATTCTGATCTCCCTTCGAGTATTACCCCCTGGTATCCTGATAATATCACGGTACTGCAATACTTATTATGAGACTTCGTCAAGTATTCCTTCTCACTGATTCAGTATTCCATGGGTTTTGGGTTGTTTGTTAACTGAGAACATCGATAAGTGAATCGGATCCACCCTATGATCCAATACTCCTAGTAATGTACTGCTGGGGAATTTAACTTTCAACTCATGTCATTCTTAGCCTAATCGGCTACATCATCATCTTAACTGTGCTACTTAGTACTGCTTCTCGGAGCACCATTTTCGACGATGAGCTAAGCTTACATCAATTTTCCTCATCATATCATTTTGCCTTGAACAGCAAGCTTGATTTCGAGTTTGTGATGTACACATGGTTCCAATAACCTTTCGCTTCATCATTCCTTTGACTTGATGTCGTCGCTGATTGATTACGTCTTCATGAAATCTCTTGACAAATGTGTCGTGATCATCATCAACCTTATGAGCTCTTCCAGGATATCAATCGAATTCATGATGAGAAAATACCATCCTTGCCCTCGATGATTTGTGTTATCATCGGCCACTTTATTGCCTTCCCTCCAACACAAACATGATCGTGTTTTGTGTTATACCTTGAGTTCCTTGCTATCCAGCATTTGTTCATCTTTACCTTGGAATATTACCACCTTTTATGTCAAGAATGTCGTGGGAAATTTCACCACCTCTGGAGAACCCTTGTTACAAGTGATACTTATCACCATCACCATTCTTTCCTTGGTCCCCGTTTGTTTCTAACCAGAATACCGACAAATGGACTGAGTGGTGTAATTTCAAGACTTATAGCAACCCTATTGTTTGGAGTTAATGGTCGATAGCTTGATTCTTAGTCTATTGGCTATTGAATCACCATTCTAACATCGATCGTGCTACTTAGTCCATCTTCTAGGTACACATTTCGAGCAATATTCACTCGAGTATGTTCTCCTCGAACATACTTCGATATATACTTCGACATGTCCAATATGTCACCTTGTTCACATAATTGTGAAAATCCATCCCTTGGAAATCTCGATGAATTGTCTCTGAGTCCATCAGCCACCTCCTCATGCTCTCCTTGGTTTAATGATGAACTCTTCTTTCGAAACTCGCTTCCATAGTTCATTTCCTGAGAATCTTACATTGTCACCTCGTCTATTTGTGATGCACATTTTCTTCTCAGTCATCCTGAGTCCGAGGTATCCTGTCACCAATCAGATCTGAATCTCGTTTAGATATGATGGTTGGGAACATATTTCCAAGAATTATAGCATTGGTCTTTATATAACCCAGTAAGGTGATGTCATGCCTAGCACACCTGGCCGGAGGACCTATTGTTATAGTTCTTCCTTTTAGCAAGGTTAACCATTCTTCCATGAGGAAATTGTATGACTTAGTCTATAAGTTGTTCCTGATAGATCCTTTGTGTATCCAAAGTCTGACCTTTATTGGAAGACCATGTAAATGTTATCTCGAAACATGATTGTGGTACTCCGATCTTCAATAAGAACATTTGAAGCACAATGCTAAAATTTCTTTATCAATTATCCAAACACCGTTGTATGGGTAATGCCATGAAATTTTTCTCCCCTCACCTAAAGGGTTTTCTACTTTATATCCTGTCATTGATATCATGCACTGCTTGTCCTTGGGAAGGATATACCCCTGAAATATGTGTTTAAACATATTTCCTTTCCATTTTTTTGTTTAACCTTTCTTGTAATCTGACTTAACTGAGCAGTAATAATTCCCTGCTTAGGTAAGCACCTTGTTGTACCACTCTGTCAGTAAGACCCTGTTACTATTGTTGATGACATTATGGTAATAACCACCGATGGACGAGAACTTTGCCTATTGGTCCGCCTCGTTTAATGAGCAGGAAGATGGTTCTCTTTGTCCCTCGCCCTTGGTACCGACGTTGTTGCCGACATAACTGACATGCTATTCTCTGCCATGCCTTGCTATCATAACCGTGCAAGATGTCAATGCCTTTCCTACTTTTAACCCACATGGTGGGCCCATAACCCACAGTTCCATAGGATCGAAACCTGACTATCTTGTACCCCCTTGTTGCCAAAGTTATTCCTCGCGCTTGATTTCGCATGTGATTCACGGGCCACATTCCTAGTGATCTATTCTGGTATCAGACGCAATACTTATTCTCGTTACTCTGGACCACTTTCACATTGTGTTTCAGACATTTAGCGATTGTCTATCTGCTTGAAACTCTTTATTGTACCTTCTTACTCTGCTCTCGATGTGTTTTGTTTGTTCCAATCGAGAGATACTCAGGTGTTCATTCATGGGATAACCCCCAGATGATTACCCCCTATAGCATTCTATCATTGTCCAGTTGCCCCTTACTTATTCGTAAGTATGATGGAGATCCCGAAGAAGGGATGACGACTTCATCATGATGACCCGAAACAGAGAAATGGAGCCATCAACGCAATGGGTCAACTTCTTCGAGAAGAGCAACCAAGAACAAGAAGATCTGTTAGAATTTTGTAACCAGAACTTTCCCCTTACTCCACCTCTTAAATCTCGGGACGAGATTTCTTGTAGTGGAGGAGATTTGTAACACCCCGAGAATCATGCTACGGTAATCTCCCCCTAATGGTGGCCATGTCATCATGTTTACTATGCTATTTGCCACTTGTCCAAAAAAAATCAAAGTCAAAATCAAATTCAAACGCAAGTCAAATTATGAAATGTTCAAGTAGTAATATAAAAATGTAGGTGGGGTTGAAAATATTCCCCAACTATTTTTCATGAATTATCCAACGTATTTTGAATTATTAAAATGCCCCTGGGTATTAAAACAGTGGTCCAACATCAATTTAATTGGCCTTTTTAATTTCTAAAAATGCTTAAACATTTTCCAAAGGCTCTGAAACATTTTATGCGACGCCAAAATATTGTGCATGGAATATGTACTAACTTTCACATTCAACAAAAAAATCGTTTGATGCGCTAACTAAATTCAAAAGAGTGGTGAAAATATTACAGGAAATAAAAAGGGAAAATATGGGAGACCTACTGTGCACTCAGGCCTGCTGAGCTACAGTGTGGCCCAGCCCACTTGGAGTCTCTTCTCTCCTCTATTCACAGAATAGAGGTGGAGGCCATCCGAGGCGCCATGGCCGGCCGAGCCTTGCATGGCGGCCATCCGCGGCCTCCCCCTTGCCTTCAAGTGCTCCTCTAGCTCTCAACTCCCCCCTCGGCCAAACCCTAGCCTCCCCACTTTTCCCCCTCGCGCCATTTCCCTCGATCCCGAGTGCACCTACAACACCGTCGCCATGGCCATCGTCGATTCCGCGGCCACCGGGCCTCCCGCTCCTCCTCGTGGTGCCCACCGGCTTCCCCGTCATCGACTGCGTCGACTGCGGGCACTCGCTCGACTGGAGCCACTCTGAATCCTCGCCATCGAGCTCGACCACGCCGTCGGCCGCACCACTACCTCACCGCCGCGCTACTCCTCCGGGCCGTCCCCGGCCTCCCCGACCTCGCCTTCGTGCTCGCGGTGAGCATCTCTCGCGATTCCCCCGTTCCCCCTCTTTGATTCGCTGCCGTAGACCCGCGCCCGCGTGTCGCCGCCATGGTTGGACCTTCGGAGCTCCGCCCCCGCGCGTACTCGCTCACTCCCCGTCGCGCCCTGGCCGCCTCTGGCCATAGCCCCGGCCCGTACCAGCGCGCCCACGCCCTCCCGCAGTTGCCCGCGTCCCCCGCGGCCCTGGCTGCTGCTGCGCCTCTCCTGCTGCTGCACTTGCGCCTGCCGCTGCTGCTTGCCGTTCCTCCTACTACTCTTACCGCTTGCAGCTGCTAGCTGCTGCCGCTGCTGCTGCTCTTAATTCCTGTCTGCCGCTGCCCTTGCTTGCTTGCGCTACTACCTCCTGCTGCTTGCTGCTGTTGAGGATGGCCATGGCCGCTGCCTCTACGCCCATGTGTGTTGGCCATGGCCACACAGCCGTGGCACAGCCACTGAACGTGAGGCACGGCTGTACCAATGGCCGGCCCAGTTAATTAGGAGTAGGTTAGATTAGGGGCTAATTATTACTAGTTAAAATTAGTTGCTACCCTATGACATGTGGGTCCCATTTAATTAGGTTAGTTCTATTTATTTTTAGGTACAACCTATAACATGTGGGCCACCCCCTCCCTATTTGACCAGTCAAATTGACTTGGTCAATTCAAATTTAATTAAAAGCAGAAATTCTAGAATATTGTTAAAACTTTGGAAAATCATATAAAATAAACTGTAATTTGGATGAAAATAGTTTATATATGAAAGTTGATCAGAAAAATGAGACGAACCCGAGCACGCTATCCACATACCTGTCAGATGCCTCCAACACTGCAAACATGGAACCTTCCCTTCGGTTCACCTGTCTGACAGATGTCCGAAATCGGGAAAATGTTCCAGTTAATTTTCCGCTTCGTCTGCAATGTGTAGCACTGCGTTAGGTCACCCCTAGCACAACGTTTTGCCATGTTATGCTTTGTGATGCTTTGATTGCTCTGTTATTTATTGTGTTCCCCCTTCGTTACTCTTTCTGGTAGACCTCGAGACCGCTGTTGATCCGGTGATCGACTACTTCACCGTCGAGGGTCCGTATCTGTCTGCCGAGCAACCAGGCAAGCCCCCCCCTTGAGCATCCAGATATCGCCCATTCCATTTCTCCTGCTTGCATCAGGTTTTGCTACTGTTAATGTTTGCTCCTATTCTGATGCATAGCCTGCTTTTGTAACATGTTTATTGTTACCTTACCTGCCTATGTTAAACTGCTTAGTATAGGTTGGTAGTGAACCATCAGTGACCCCCACCACCTTACCCTTGTTGCCCCTGCTTGATCATCGATGACTCGATCAATGTGATCGTCGACCAGAGACTGACACATCACTTCACCCCCTTAGTTGTACGACTCTGCATAGTTACTATCGAGCGCCGAGGGTGATACCTCGTAACACACTCCAGATGAATACTCTGCAGTGTAGTTGTTCGGTCATAGTTATCGAGGGTGATTCCTCCTTCTCCACTTCTGATACGACTCTGTCGTGCAACCCCTCAGTGTGAACCTCGAGGGTGATGCCTCATACGTTCACCCTGATGATTTCATCAAGTGGAATCCACCGAGGGTGATTCCTCGGGGTTTCCCCCTTGATGCTATGACCACATGCTTACTTTGACCTTTGTTACAGGCGGGTCGACCCTGATGGGTACCCGCAGGGGATCTATGATGTCGGGTGTGCCGGAAGGGCACTCGAGTGTGATATTGTGGCGGAGCTTCAGTAACTCTGATCGTCTCCGCGTGTTACTAAATCAGCCTATCGGATTTGTGTATTTGATCTGAGTGGGTCGACGTGCCCTATACGCACTACCACCACGTGGGATAATGGTTTATGGGGCCCTCTTCATTGTACATTTCTCCTGAAAGCTCATCAGATGTCACAGTTCACCGTGCGGGCTGATTGTCGGGAATGGGCTGAATACTTCACTGACGAGTTCAGTGTCGCGCCTGCACCCCGGCCAGTCACGCAACATGCAGGGTGCCCAGGGCGATGGCCCAAGACCTCTGGGTGCATAGGTTAGTCCGGCGTACTGACCTCTCTGCTGAGCCTAGGTAGGGCGCTGCTTCGTGTTTATCTCCCGAGGCCGGGCATTACCCAGCAAGTGTGTCCGGCCAAAGGTGATCAAGCGTGTTGGGTAACAGTAGTGCACCCCTGCAGGGAAGAATAATCTATCGATAGCCGGTCCTACGGTAAAGGACGCTCAGTTTGTTATCCCGATCTATTACTTGAACTGGATACTTGTTTAATTAATTGAAGCTCTAGGATCGCTTTCTCGCAGGGAGTCGAGGAAGGATCTCTAGGCTTACTTCAACATGTTTGCTTAATAAAATGCTATTCTACTCTCTTCTATTGCTGCAAGATGGTGGCTTCGTGAAGATGTTTGAAGATGCTAGCCTTCGATAGGACTAGGCCTTCTCTCTATTCTGGCATTTCTGCAGCCCAGTCCACATATACAGCCTTTCCCCTTTGATAATGTTGCATATGTAGTGTAGATCCTTGCTTGCTGAGTACTTTGGATGAGTACTCACGGTTGCTTTGCTTCCTCTTTTTCCCTATATTCCCCTACTTGGTGATACAATAGACGATGGAGCCCAGGAGCCAGATGCCACTGCAGGAGCTTACTATCAGATGGGTCCAGATGGTACTTACTACTGGATCGAGCCAGCCGTCCAGGAGTAGGATCGGAGGCCCCAGGCAGGAGGCCTTCGCCTTTCGATCTAGAGTCGTTGTTTGTGCTAGCCTTCTTAAGGCAAACCTTGGCTAACTATGTCTGTACTCATATATTATTTGTATGACTCACTTATGTATTCGGATCCTCGTGATCCCTGGTTTGTAATATTGTGGATCTCCGTTCATTTGTGTTAGAGTTGTGTTGTGATATCTTCCCATGAGTCCCTGTGCTTGATCGTGCAGGTTTGCGTGTATGATTAGTGCACGATTGAGTCGGGGGCGTCACAGTTCATCAATTTCTATAAAATAAAGCCATCGACGTGCTCTAAAAAGATATAAGTGAAGCACAAGAGCAAAATTGCCTAGCTCAAAAGATATAAGTGAAGCACAAAGAGTATTCTAATAAATCACGATTCATGCGTGTCTCTCTCAAAAGGTGTGTACAGCAAGGATGATTGTGGCAAACTAAAAAGAAAAGACTCAAATCATACAAGATGCTCCAAGCAAAACACATATCATGTGGTGAATAAAAATATAGCCTCAAGTAAAGTTACCGATAGACGAAGACGAAAGAGGGGATGCCATCCGGGGCATCCCAAAGCTTAGGCTCTTGGTTGTCCTTGAATATTACCTTGGGGTGCCTTGGGCATCCCCAAGCTTAGGCTCTTGCCACTCCTTATTCCATAGTCCATCAAATCCTTACCCAAAACTTGAAAACATCACAACACAAAACTCAACAGAAAATCTCATAAGCTCCGTTAGTGTAAGAACATAAATCACCACTTCTGGTACTGTTGTGAAGTCATTCTTTATTAATATTGGTGTAATATCTACAGTATTCCAACTTTTCCATGGTTCATACCCCCCGATATTACCCATAGATTCATCAAAATAAGCAAACAAGACATAGAAAACAGAATCTGTCAAAAACTGAACAGTCTGTAGCAATCTGGAAATCTCGAATACTTCTGTAACTCCAAAAATTCTGAAAAATTAGGACAACCGAAGAAATTTGTTTGTTAATCCTATGCAAAAATAATCAACTCAAAATCACTCTTCTGTGAGTTATAAAAATTATTTTCCTGGGCGCAAAAGTTACTGTTTTTCAGCAAGATCAAATCAACTATCACCGTAAGCTATCCCAAAGGTCTTACTTGGCACAAACACTAATTAAAACATAAAACCACATCTAACCAGAGGCTAGATTAATTATTTATTGCAAAACAGAACCTAAAAATCAAAAAAAAATTGGGTTGCCTCCCAACAAGCGCTATTGTTTAACGCCCTTAGCTAGGCATAAAAAACACGAATAGATCTAAGTATTGTCATCTTTGGTATGCAATCCATAAGTGGCTCTCATAATAGATTCATAAGCCAATTTAATTTTCTTTCTTGGAAAGTATTCCATGCCCTTCCTTAATGGAAATTGAAATCTAATGTTTCCTTCTTTCAAATCAATAATTGCACCAATCGTTCTAAGGAAAGGTCTACCAAGAATAATAGGACATGTAGGATTGCAATCTATATAGAGAACAATGAAATCTACGGGCACATAATTCCTATTTGCAACAATAAGAACATCATTAATCCTTCCCATAGGTTTCTTAATATTGGAATCCGCAAGATACAAATTTAAAGAACAATCATCAAATTCACGGAAACCTAATACATCACACAAAGTTTTTGGAATCGTGGAAACACTAGCACCCAAATCACACAAAGCATGGCATTCATAATCTTTAATCTTAATCTTAATAGTAGTTTCACACTCATCATAAAGTTTTCTAGGGATAGAAACTTCCAATTCAAGCTTTTCTTCAAAAGATTGCATCATAGCATCAACGATATGTTTAGTAAAAGCTTTATTTTGTTTATAAACATGAGGAGAATTCAACATGGATTGCAACAAGAAAATACAATCTATTAAATAACAATTATCATAATTAAATTCCTTGAAATCCAAAAGAGTGGGTTCATTGCTACTTAAAGTTTTGACCTCTCCAATCCCACTTTTATCAATTTTTGCATCAAGATCTAAAAACTCCGAATCATTGGGACGCCTTCTAACTAAAGTTGACTCATCTCCAGTCCCATATTTATCAAGATTTATATTGGAAAACAAAGATTCAATAGGATTCACATCAATCACTTTAAGATCTTCATCATTATTTTCACGGAAACTAGAAGAACACGTTTTTACAAACCAATCTTTTTTAGCACGCATCTTAGCGGTTCTTTCTTTGCACTCATCAATGGAAATTCTCATAGCCTTGAGAGACTCATTGATATCATGCTTGGGTGGGATAGATCTAAGTTTCAAAGAATCAACATCAAGAGAAATATCCATGTTCCTAGCCAAATCATCAATCTTAAGCAATTTTTCTTCAATCAAAGCATTGAAATTCTTTTGCGAACTCATAAATTCTTTAACACTATTCTCAAATTCAGAGGGCATCTTATTATAATTTCCATAAGAATTGTTGTAGGAATTTCCATAATTATTATAGTAATTACTAGGAAATGGCCTAGGATTAAAATTGCCTCTATAAGCGTTATTACCAAAATTGTTCCTACCAACAAAATTCACATCCATAGATTCATTATTATTTTCATTCAAAGTGGATAAAGGCATATCATTGGGATCCAAAGAAACACTCTTGTTAGCAAAGAATTTCATAAGTTCATCCATCTTTCCACTCAAAACATTAATCTCTTCAATTGCATTCACCTTTTTACTAGTGGAAGATCTTTCGGTATGCCATTGAGAATAATTAACCATAATATTATCTAGAAGTTTAGTAGCTTCTCCTAGGGTAATTTCCATAAAAGTGCCTCCCGCAGCCGAATCTAAAAGATTTCTAGAAGCAAAATTCAATCCGGCATAATTTTTTTGTATAATCCTCCACAAATTCAAACCATGAGTATAGGGCAATTTCGTATCATCAATTTCATTCTCTCCCAAGATTGTGCAACATGGTCATGATCAAGTTGTTTAAAATTTATTATATCGTTCCTAAGGGAGATGATCTTAGCGGGAGGAAAATACTTGGAAATAAAAGCATCTTTACACTTATTCCATGAATCAATACTATTTTTAGGCAAAGATGAAAACCAAGTTTTAGCACGGTCTCGTAGTGAGAACGGAAATAGCTTCAGTTTAACAATATCCTTATCCACATCTTTCTTCTTTTGCATATCACACAAATCAACGAAATTGTTTAGATGGGATGTGGCATCTACACTAGGAAGGCCAGAAAATTGATCTTTCATAACAAGATTCAGCAAAGCGGCATTAATTTCACAAGATTCCGCATTAGTAGCGGGAGCAATCGGAGTACTAATAAAATCATTATTATTGGTGTTGGAAAAATCACAAAGTCTGGTATTCTCTTGAGTCATCATGACAAAGCAAGCAATCCAACACGCAAGCACACAAAAAGCAAACGAAGAAGATGAACGGAAGAGGGGCGAAGAAAAGGCAAAGAGAGAGGCGAAGAAAAGGCAAACTTTTCGAAAATCGTTTTAGAAGTGGGGGAGAGGAAAACGAGAGGATAATAGCGAATAATGTAATGCAAGAGATGAGAGTTTATGATGGGTACTTGGTATGTCTTGACTTGGTGTAGATCTCCCCGGCAACGGCGCCAGAAATTATTCCTGCTACTTCTTGAGCTTGCGTTGGTTTTTCCCTTGAAGAGGAAAGGGTGATGCAGTAAAGTAGAGTAAGTATTTCCCTCATTTTTGAGAACCAAGGTATCAATCCAGTAGGAGACAACATGCAAGTCACTGAATACCTGCACAAACAAACACCAAACTTGCACCCAACGCGATAAGGGGTTGTCAATCCCTTTTCAGTTACTCGCAAAAGTGAGATCTGATAGAGATAGATAAACGGTAAAGTAAATATATTTTTGGTATTTTTGTTTTATAGATTGGAAAGTAAAATATTGCAAAATAGTAGATCGGAAACTCGTAGATTGGAAAGTAGAAGATTGTATGATGGAAAATAGACCCGGGGGCCATAGGTTTCACTAGAGGCTTCTCTCAAGATAGAAAATAATATGGTGGGTGAACAAATTACTGCCGTGCAATTGATAGAAAAGCATAAAGTTATGACGATATGTAAGGCAATGATCATGAATATAGGCATCACGTCCGTTTCAAGTAGACCGAAACGATTTTGCATCTACTACTATTACTCCACACATCGACCGACTCCTGCCTGCATCTAGAGTATTAAGTTCATGAAGAACAGAGTAACGCATTAAGAAAGATGACATGATGTAGAGGAATTAACTCAAGCAATATGATGAAAACCCCATCTTTTTATCCTTGATGGCAACAATACAATATGTGCCTTGCTACCCCTACTGTCACTGGGAAAGGACACCGCAAGATTGAACCCAAAGCTAAGCACTTCTCCCATTGCAAGAAAAACCAATCTAGTTGGCCAAACCAAATCGATAGTTCGAAGAGACTTGCAAAGATATCAAATCATTCATAAAAGAATTCAGAGAAGATTCAAATAATATTCATAGATAAGCTGATCATAAATCCACAATTCATCGGATCTCGATAAATACACCGCAAAAAAGTATTACATCGAATAGATCTCCAAGAACATCGAGGAGAACGTGGTATTGAGAATCAAAGAGAGAGAAGAAGACATCTAGCTACTAGCTATGGACCCATAGGTCTGAGGTAAACTACTCATGCTTCATCGGAAGGGCAATGGTGTTGACGTAGAAGCCCTCCTTGATCAAATCCCCCTCCGACAGGACGCCGGAAAAGGCCCCTAGATGGGATCTCACGGGTACAGAAGGTTGCGGCGGTCGAAAAGTCTTTTCGTGAATGCCTCTGGTGGTTTGGGCATATAAGAGTATATATAGGCGAAAGAATTAGGTCAGGAGACGCACGAGGGGCGTGCCCTACCCCCCTGGGCGCGCCCTCCGTCCTTGTGGCCGCCTCGTGGCTTCTCTGACTTGCACTCCAAGTCCTCTGGTTTCCTTTTGGTCCAAGAAAGATCATCACGAAAGTTTTATTCCGTTTGGACTCCGTTTGGTATTCCTTTTCTGCGAAACTCAAAACAGGGAAAAAAACAAGAACTGGCACTGGCTCTAGGTTAATAGGTTAGTCCCAAAAATAATATAAAATAGCCAATTAATGCATATAAAACATCCAAAACAGATAATATAATAGCATGGAACAATCAAAAATTATAGATACGCTGGAGACGTATCAGAGCTAATCACTCGTAAGAAGCCAAATTTAAGTTATTTCAAAGTCTTCGGTGCTAGGTGTTGGAGAAGGGATCCAGATCACACTTCAAAAATTGCACTGAAAGCACATGAGGGTTTTATACTTGGCTCTGGAAAGGATTCGCACACCTACAGAGTCTTCAACCTCTTTCACCATAAAGTGGTTGAAACTGTAGATCACTACAACAAACACCCCCTATACCAATGCATATCTACCAACAATAAAATAGCATCCATTCTTTGTTCAACAACACCCACCTCCCACACTTAAAAACCTCCCTAATTCTAAGAGAAAAAAAGAGCATACCTCCCCGTGTCCCCCACCTCCATCACCTGTACCTCCTCGTCCGTCCAAATATCACACAAAAACCAAAATTTTCTACCTCCCATCTCTCTCTCCTCGATTCCTCTCTCGCACCAGATCCCCTTTACTAAGAGTCCATGCGGCTGTCGCCGCCAGCTCCAAGTCCGGTGAGATCCACCGCTCTTCCCTGTCGTCGCTCATTAGCCCGGATCCTCTCAGTGCACTCCTTCGATGCTTCACCACTTCGATGCCCTCCACGCCCATGTACGCGCCCCTGCAGCAAGGTCGCTGGCGCGGTTGCCACGCCTCCTCTTGTTGGCATCTCAGCTACTCATCCTGTGTAGTAGTGACGTCCTCTGCACCCCTGCAGAAACCATAGTCACCATGGGTTGCCGATGTGGGTACTTTGTCTCCTAGGCCCACTTCCCTGCGTCTCCGCACGTGCTACCATCGGCTCGAGCTCGACAGTCCTCGGCCTCGGCTACCTCGACTTCGGCGGACTCCGACGATGATGCAGTAAGGCACTCATGTCCTTTGTTCTTGCCCTCTCGGGTGCTTTGTGTGCACGGCCATCATGTTTTTTGCTGGCCATTGCGACTTTGATCTACACTACCTTAATCATTCGCATGATCCACTGGATGTGTCATCTGTGCACTAACATTCAGCTAGCTACTATTTGCTGTCGCGATGTCAGAGATCATCTTGCTGGAGCATGGCTAGATAACAACTCATAACAGTTATTTTCTTATTGACCTTGTTGGAGGCCTAATCAAATGCACCTTTCTAGGTATTTTAGTGTTGGGTTTGTGTCTTTTTGTGTGCAATCTAATTCTGCACATAAGTTGTTTCTAATTGGATTGATCTATTTGTACGTATCATTTAGTGATCGATAACTTGTCTGTATGTGTTAATTCAGGAAGAATTTGTGCATCCTCTTTCTCTGAATAGTTCTTTCTAGTGACGCATTAGCATTTAATCTTCACATGCATCTATCCGTCCAAGTATTCCTCTTTATCATACATAATCCTCCATTACATCTTCCCTTTGCAGGTTGCAAAATTGACTTTGCTTCAGCCAACTTGGGTGTGTTGTTCTTTCTCCTAATAGGTAAATTAATACACCATAATCAAGAATGTAAGATATTATTCATCTTCATATTCTGTACAATTATATACACCATACTCTGGAATGTTATACAAAATCTTAGGTTGGGAATAGTTCTTGCATTCATATATTATCCAAGGTAAATCATTGCAGAATCGGTAGAATGTTTGGATGAATCTTGCAAGAATATATAACCTATGTATACATGAATCACAACCATCAACGTGCAAAAATATGAAACATATTCTGACATATCAAATCTGAACTTGCTTCATGCAGTTATCTTAATTCTACTTCAGGTACATCTGATTTCCAGTTCTTTGTACATACCTGTATTATTCCTCTACCAATTGTCGCCCCACCTAAAGCTACATGAAAGATGTGCCCTTGCATAAGTAAGCTTCTCTCATCCTGTACATTGGCATATTTGCCCTTGGTTTGCTGAATGTGAAAGATGACAGCAACACTACTATTGTTCCTGCTAGAAAGGTAGTACAAGAATTGAAGTTGACTCAGACTGAAGAGTAATTAAGTTTATCCATCTAGCATAATCATGTGCATAAGTCATTCAAGAAAAAAATTCTTATATGTAATTCATTGTTTTGCCTGATATATGCTTGCTGAACCAGCAAAACAAATAAACTGGACAAAATATAGTACAAAACATTGGTGAAGTTATTCTGATTTAGGAATTTAAACTTGCCTGAATTTGTAGTTTGCAATTTGCAAGAGGCTAGATGTCAAGCCAACAACATGCTCTACTACTTTGACTTCATTGCTGTATTGCTTGTGTGAACTTTGACATAGTGTGTTGCTACTTGCAAAATAACTAAAAAAATAAATCCATGATAACTTGTACAAAGGAAAGTTTAGGAATTTTTTTAACAATTCAAAACATATCTCTTCCTCTGGTGGACATCTCCAACTACCATAAATGGATGGGTTCCTATATTGAGTTGTCCCACTAACATGCTAGAAACAGAAAGGGATTTTAGTTTTCTTATAAACAACAATATATATATACATTTCTTGTTACTTACAAGTTGTAATGTTAAAGGAAAATTATAAAAACATTGTGCAAACTACTATGCAAGTTGGATTTCACCCATAATTTTCCAAGATTGGGTGTTGGCAACGGTTTATGTAATTGAGGTTGTTAAATTTGTAAATGAACTACACGATTCAAGTTAGATCACACACATGATTGCTGGTAATGTGTGTTGATGTAGCATTAGAAAATTTTGATCAGTTGAAACGACCACTCGAAAAGGTTAAAAGTATTGGTCATGATGCTGGATTAGGTATCATATGGCCTTCAACCTTTGTGTGTTTCTCATATTTTAAATTTTATTGCTATACTGACCTGATTTTCCCCCTTCTCTAATGATGTGTTCCTCTTGTCTGATTTTTGTTGTTGTGGTAGATTGTTGAGATAAATGGATGATGCATCACTAAATTAATGATTGCAAGGTCCAGGATGGCTTTACTATTTGATAGTTTTACATTAATGTTTTAGAATATAATATAATTTTCATGGTCAATGTATAGAAATCATGTACACCATAGAGATTTAATATACTATTTGGATATACTATTTGTATTGTGTTCCATGTAATGCAACATAGTCGATTTAATATATGACTTTTTTGGTTTACTAGATTGCTGCTCCTTGCACTGCTTAGCATTGACCATGTAATTGTTCGTAATATATAATACTAGTAATTAGTCGAGTTATGTAGCAATGTCTCTCGGTTTGTGCATTATAGCCAGCAACGTATATGATGTGTTGTAAAGCTGTAACTATATCCGTTGCTAATTTGCAACGCTTATTCAAGGTGATTACCAACGCAACTATATACGTTGTTGTAGACCCTAGCAACGCCACCAATGGCAATGCATACAAATCCGTTGGTGTAGACCCTGGCAACGATTATATGAACATAGGGCAACACATTGATGCATTGCTAGAGGAACCATTACTAGAGGGGGTTCCTGTTGTAGTGATGTGCAGTTCGGTGAGACTAATGGCTCACAAAAAGAGCACCTGCCAAATGTGCTAGATAAACTTCCTCCTAGTGAATCCATCAAGCTAATGTGTACTGGAGATATCATACCCACCAAGGAGCAAGGAGATGAAGAAGTTGTGATCAAGCTTTAAAATATCGGATATCCGGTTCGTTTTGGTTTGGCTTTGACATATCGGATGGCGGGTATCGGATGATATGTACATATATCGAAGTGAACATGTCTAGTTTTTTCATTATTCTTGCTCAAAACATGTATTTTTAGTAAAACAAAATGCATGATGTCAATGCCTTAACATAACACTTTTATATTCCTAGCTTATTAACATGTTTTTTAAGATACTATTAAGGAAACATTCACAAATACTTAGTTTATGATTAACAACAATTGTTGTAAACGAAGTTGTACAAAAATTGTGCATGACTTTGATAATATATGATGAGGTTGTAAATGGATAATCTTATTTTACTGCTTTCTAATAAAGAATTGTTGTCATCTAAGTATCGTTCTATATCGATGGACATATCTGGCCAAATATCGGCTGCTATTTCGGTCCATATCGGATGATATGTTTGAAAATGATATTTAAAAAATGATATGCTAGGTTTATATCGGTAGTGACCCAATAGTGATATATCGGTCGTATAGGCCTAGATTTAAAAGTTGGGTTGTGATACCTGCTCCTGTCCAGCGTGAAGACAATGCTCAACCTGAAGATAATGCTGAGCATGAAGAGAATGTTGCTGGCAGTGAAGATAATGCTTAGCAACAACAATATCTTCGCCCTGTTCATCCTCATGTGGCCAATGAAGTACAGTTTGAGAAGATTCTTAACAACATCAATGCACCTGGTCCTCTCACCCATTCAAGAGCCACACATCTAGCCAACTTTTGTGCACACTTTGCATTTGTCTCTGTCTCTGAGCCCACAAAGGTTGATAAAGCTTTCATTGAACTAGAATGGATTCAACCTATGCAAGAAGAGCTTCAACAATTTGAACTGAACAATGTGTGGAAACTCGTCAAGCATCTTGATCCTCGCAAGCACAACATTATTGGCACTAAGTGCATCTACCGCAACAAGCAAGATGAACATGGTCAGATTGTTAGAAACAAAGCTTGACTTGTTGCTCAAGGTTACACACAAGTTGAAGGGATTGACTTTGATGAAACCTTTGCTCTCGTGGCCAAACATGAAGCCATTCGCATACTATTAGCTTATGCCAACCATCATGATATTATTCTTTATCAAATGGATGTGAAGAGTGCTTTTCTCAATGGCAAGATTGAAGAAGAAGTCTATGTTTCTCAACCACCTAGTTTTGAAGATCCAAAGTATCCTTACAAGGTCTATAGGCTCAATAAGGCACTGTATGGCCTCAAACAAGTACCTCGAGCCTGGTATCATACACTCAAGGACTTCCTACAGAGCAAAGGCTTCAAACCTGGTTCACTAGACCCCACTTTGTTCACAAAATCCTTTGATGGTGAACTATTTGTAAGCCAAATCTATGTGGATGACATTATCTTTAGTTGCACTGACAACCGCTATAGTGATGTGTTTGGTCACATGTTGCAAGAGCAATATCAGATGTCCATGATGGGAGAGCTGAACTTCTTCCTTGGTCTTCAAATTTGTTAACAAGGCAATGGCATCTTCATATCTCAGGAGAAGTACCACAAGGATTGTTTGAAGAAATTTGGTATGCGGGACTGCAAAGGCTACAAGACGCCAATGCCAACAAAGGACCACCTGAGCTCCGACGAAAATGGTAAAGATTTCGATCAAAAGTTATACCGCTCCATGATTGGTTCTTTATTGTACTTATGTGCATCTAGGCTAGATATAATGCTTAGTGTTTGCATCTGTGCCCAATTCCAAGTGGCACCAAAGGAGTCGCATCACCTTGCGGTGAAGTGAATACTTTGATTTTTGGCTCACACCCCAACGCTAGGTTTACGGTATCCAAAGGGCTCAGAGTTTGATCTTGTTGGGTTCTCCAATGTTGATTATGCTGGTCACAAGGTGGATCACAACTATACATCAGGCACATGTCACTTTATTGGCCAATCACTTGTCTGTTGGTCTTCAAAGAAGCAGAACAACATTTCACTCTCCACTGGTGAAGCTAAATACATTGCTGTTGGATCTTGCCGCACTCAACTTCTATGGATGAAGCAAACCCTCAAGGACTATGGCGTCAACAAGAAGAAAGTGGCTCTCTTCAGCGACAACAAGAGCGGCATCAAGATCGCCCACAACCTAGTTTAGCACTTCAAGATGTAGCATATTCAGATTAGACATCATTTTCTTTGTGACCGTGTTCTCAAGGAAGACATTGATAACATTCACGTCAACACTAAAGATAAACTGGCTGATATCTTCACGAAGCCTTTGGATCAGAAGAGGTTTTGCAAGTTGCGGTGTGAGCTAAATATCTTAGAATCCTCAAATGTCCAGTGAATGGACACACTTCCAAACGCTTATGCATTGTTGATGATTTTGATGTACAACACATGAAGTAACGTATGTCTTCAATTCATGAAGATGTACACTCTAACTCTGAAGAAATTAACATGGAATCTGAGTTCAGAGCACCACAACTAGTTGTGCGCCGTGTCTGGGTCTAATACTTCCTATATGGTGGGTAACGCCAGCACCAAATTTCTTGAAGATTTTCATTTGATGTCACATCCTTTTTCAATATCTTCCTGATTTAATTTGTCTTCGTTATGGCATTTATCTTCCCACTTGTTTTTGAATCCTTTTCCTATTATTTATATATATATATATATATATATATATGGTTATGTCCTCAACAACATTCACTTATAGCCATGTCTTCAAGTTTACTTTTTTCTGCACTAAGTGAATGTGATTGGACCCTTACCCCATCTATGCTTATCCCTCCCACTCTCTCTAAAATCTTCATATGCATTCTGTTTGACACGTGTCGATTGTCTTCAATGTGTCCTTGTCAGCCGAAGATTTTGAGACCACAAATTTATAACAGTATTCTATCTTTATGCATTTGGCTGTCACCGCAAAAGCGGGAATGACTTCCCGCCCAAATCACGGTAGTGGGCTCGTGGGGTTAAAGCGTGGCAGTAAATAATGTGCATGCATGCCACGCGTCAAGCACATATGAAGCGCTAGGGGCAAAACCGTCATTTTACCTGGGTCGAACCCCTCCTTATAAATACTTTGCCCTCGCGGTCATTTATTGCGTCCACACCTGTCGCTCTTGCCACCTTGAAAGCCTAACACCGTCGCTCGGATTCATCTTCGCCAGAGAAGAAGCGTTTCGCTGCCGCAACTTCTTCGGTTGGGTACTCACGCCAACCATAGATATCTTCGAACCGCCGCCATTGTAGCTGGCTTCCACCACCAAGTTAGGGTGTGGGAGATTGAACTGCTCGGCCTCTTCGCCTCCTCGAGATGTTCTTCACCAGTTCATCGCGTGGTAATTAAAACTTCATTTTTTTACCGCTCGTCTGATCCGATAAAATTTTCAATATCTTTGAAAGTTGTTCTTTCACTTCCAATTATTCTTCTCATATCACGTAAAGCTTTTCACTTGTGTTACATGACTCATATGATTCCTGATTTGTACTTATTCACGAATTCGAAAAAATCTGGAACCAACCTCTCACACTAAGTGAATGTCTTCGCGATATGAGGTCATTATCTTTAAATAGATTTTATCTTCAAAAATCCTCTGAGAATGCATATGACCTCTCCTACTTCCCTCGCATCTCTAACTCTTTCACAGGTACATGCTCATGGCCGAGTCGCATGGTTCTCATAGTCTGAATTCATTTGCAGACTTCTTACAGCTTCACCTTGTTTCTCCTAAAGCTAGTTCTTGTCGTATCAGCCGTGTGAAGCTTATCAGTCCTGTGAAGCCAATTAATTTTTGAAGCCAATGGCTAATGATAATGCTCCTGGTCCAAGAAGGGGCAAAAGGCAAAGGCATCATAATACAGCTCAAGATCTTCCACTGAATCTGTATGAGAAATACAAGTCAGATCATGTGGAAACAAATGGCCAGCGCAAGTCGCGCACTCAATGGATTCGATGATATTGGGCTGAGGAATGGTTTTTCTATCATTTTGTCACCCCAGAGTATGCTGCCAAGAATGCTGTGAGGCCTCCATGGAATGATATCGTCTACAAGAGGCTAATTCCGAAGAAAAAGGAGGACACCATTGGTTTAAGCTTCTACCCTTGCATGGTGTGCTATGAAATGCCTCAAGATCCAGACCTATCAAGCATTAGATGGTGTCGTGAAGATGAATTGTTTGAAGCCAATTATCAGTTTGCAAAGGATTCAGCAGAGCAGAACAAGAAGGATTATGGTATTGACTTCAACCTAGGCCCCGCAACACCAAGGCTAGATGGCTCCCGTCAAGCTAAACCAAATCTAGTTGGGCCATTTGACAACTTTGAAGCTTATCTTGCACACTATGCAGCACTTCATGCTGCTGCTGATGCTGCCCGTGAAGCAATCAACAAGATGTTGCTCCAGAATCTCTGAAGCCAAAGCGAGTGCCAAAGGCTACAAAATCTACTGCTGCTCCCAAAGCTTCTAGAGTGAAGCCCTTGAAAATTGCACCTCCTGAAACTAGTGTGCCATCTCAGAATGTCTCTAGGAACTCTCCTAAGACAAAGGCATCTGTTGGGCGAGGCCCCAAACAATCCAGTACTCTGTGTGACGATGATGACATTATAAATTTGTATGACGATGACTTTGATGATGATGCTATTGAGCAGCGGAACAAGCAAGAAGAATCTGATATCTTCAAGGGCCTGCCTCTGTCTGATGTTGATATTCTGAACAATTTCATTGATGAATGGTTTCAGAATCCTTCTGTCTCTCTTGATGATCTTCAACTTCCCATTGGCATTAGAGTCATGTTTCAAGGCTTCGTGACCAAAGAGATTGGCATTGTTCAGAAGGTAATCGAGCAGAAAAACAAAATTGATCATGAGAAGAAGGTCTTCAAGAAAAATATCCATAAACTTGAAGAGAAACACATTGATGACTATTAGCGAATGATGACTAATCTAAAGGAAGAGTTCAAATGATGCCATGAAGAAGCTAAAGGCGCTCAAAATCATTTGAAGATGTATGCTGAGAAGACAGTGTAGACCCATAATAAAGCACTGAAGAGGAAAGCGCTTGGCCGCCCAGCTATTGATCCCAAGTTGATCAAGAAGAATAAGAAGAAGAATACATCGACTCCTGCTGGTGAGGCTTCTAGGCAAGATGTGCCCAGGATAATCATCCCAGCAAACTTTCTAGCGCGAAGCCATCTGCCTCCTCCATTGCATAAGAGCGTCAGAAGACAAAGCTTTCTAAAGCTAAAGATTGCAAGAAAAAGCAGCCTAAAGCCACTTCTCCTTCTCCATCGCAAAAGCATTAAAAGACTCAGTCTTCAACGTCTTAACGCAAGGCGCAAATGCCTAAAAATCCTTAGCAACCTGCTCGAGAGGAAGCAATGTTTGTGGAGCCCATCTTTGTTGCTCCACCTGCCTAAACCAACAATGAAAGACGTGTTGTGATCAATGAGCTTGCTCCCACAGAGGCTCAACAGAAAGAATCTGAAGATATTCCAACTGTTGACTTCACCACAGCTGAAGAAATTGGTTAGGAAGACAATGTAAATCAAGGAGATGATGTAGTTCTTCCTCAGCTACAATCTGAACCGGTATCATCGCCTGTTCAGGGAATTGTGAGCATGTTAGCATTGGCGATCCCCCGATGCCATTCATCCCTGATGAGTTCTGGGAAGAGCAGCATCACAATTCGCCACTTCATGAAGTGATTCCCACTACTCCACCAACTCAAGTAGCAATATGCTACTTCTTGAGCTTGCGTTGGTTTTTCCCTTGAAGAGGAAAGGGTGATGCAGCAAAGTAGAGATAAGTATTTCCCTCAGTTAGAGAACCAAGGTATCAATCCAGTAGGAGGCACAAGCAAGTCTCCAATCTATGCACCTACACAAACAATCAAACACTTGTACCCAACGCGATAAAGGGGTTGTCAATCCCTTCACGGTCAATTGCAATGGTGAGATCTGATAGTGCTAGATATAAAAGATTACTAAAATGTAAAATAAAATAAAAGTAAATAAATTGCAGCAATATATTTTTGGTATTTTTGGTTTATAGATCTGAAAATATATGATGGAAAATAGACTCGGGGACCATAGGTTTCACTAAAGGCTTCTCTCTTGAAGGAAAATAATATGGTGGGTGAACAAATTACTGTCGAGCAATTGATAGAAAAGCGCAAAGTTATGATGATATCCAAGGCAATGATTATGCATATAGGCATCATGTCTGTGTCAAGTAGACCAAAACGATTCTACATCTACTACTATTACTCCACATATCAACCGACTCCTGCCTGCATCTAGAGTATTAAGTTCAAGAGAACAGAGTAACACATTAAGTAAGATGACATGATGTAGAGGGATAAACTCAAGCAATATGATGACAACCCCATCTTTTTATCCTTGATGGCAACAATACAATACATGCGTCGCTACCCCTACTTTGTCACTGGGTGAGGACACCGCAAGATTGAACCCAAAACTAAGCACCTCTCCCATTGCAAGAAATACCAATATAGTTGGCCAAACAAACCGATAATTCGAAGAGAAATACAAAGATATCAAATCATGCATATAAGGATTCAGAGAAGATTCAAAAAATATTCATAGATAATCTGATCATAAATCCACAATTCATCGGATCTCGACAAACACACCGCAAAAGGATATTACATCAGATAGAACTCCAAGAACATCAAGGAGAACATGGTATTGAAGATCATAGAGAGAGAAGAAGCCATCTAGCTACTAGCTATGGACCCGTAGGTCTGAGGTAAACTACTCACGCTTCATCGGAAGGGTAATAGGGTTAATGTAGATGCCCTCTGTGATCGAATCCCCCTCCGGCAGATCGCCGGAAAAGGCCCCAAGATGGGATCTCATGGGAACAGAGACTTGCGGCGGCGGAAAATTATTTTCATGGATGCTTCTGATGGTTTGGGAATATTTGGGAATTTATAGGCCAAATATTAGGGATAGGGGAACTCCGAGGGACCCACAAGGTAGGGGCGCCCCCCTGGGGCGCGCCCTGCACCATTGCCGTCGCCTTGGGACTCCTTTCCTTGGTCTCCAAGTCCTACGTGTGTCTTCTGGTCCAAGAAATATCATCGTAAAGTTTTATTCCGTTTGGACTCCATTTGATATTCCTTTTCTGCGAAACTCAAAAACAAGAAAAAAACAGAAACTGGCACTGTGCTCTGGGTTAACAGGTTAGTCCCAAAAATAATATAAAATAGCATATTAATGCATATAAAACATCCAAAATAGATAATATAATAGCATGGAACAATAAAAAATTATAGATACGTTGGAGACGTATCATGCATCCACAAGCTTAATTCCTGCTCGTCCTCGAGTAGGTAAATGATAAAAACAGAATTTTTGATGTGGAATGCTACCTAACATATTTATCCATGTAATTTTCTTTATTGTGGCATGAATATTTAGATCCATAATATTCAAAACAAAAGTTTAATATTGACATAAAAACAATAATACTTCAAGCATACTAACAAAGCAATCATGTCTTCTCAAAATAACATGGCCAAAGAAAGTTATCCCTTCAAAATTATATAGTCTGGCTATGCTCCATCATCATCACACAAAGTATTAAATCGTGCACAACCCCGATGACAAGCCAAGCAATTGTTTCATACTTTTGATGTTCTCAAACTTTTTCAACTTTCACGCAATACATGAGCGTGAGCCATGGATATAGCACTATAGGTGGAATAGAATATGGTGGTTGTGGAGAAGACAAAAAGAAGGAGATAGTCTCACATCAACTAGGCATATCAATGGGCTATGGAGATGCCCATCAATAGATATTAATGTGAGTGAGTAGGGATTGCCATGCAACGGATGCACTAGAGTTATAAGTGTATGAAAGCTCAAAAAGAAACTAAGTGGGTATGCATCCAACTCGCTTGCTCACGAAGACCTAGGGCAATTTGAGGAAGCCCATCATTGGAATATACAAGCCAAGTTCTATAATGAAAAATTCCCACTAGTATATGAAAGTGACAATATAGGAGACTCTCTATCATGAAGATCATGGTGCTATTTTGAAGCACAAGTGTGGAAAAAGGATAGTAGCATTGCCCCTTCTCTCTTTTCTCCCATTTTTTTTGTGCTTTTTGGCCTCCTTTTTTCTCTTTTTTTCGTCCAGAGTCTCATCCCAACTTGTGGGGGAATCATAGTCTCCATCATCCTTTCCTCACATGGGACAATGCTCTAATAATGATGATCATCACAATTTTATTTACTTACAACTCAAGAATTACAACTCAATACTTAGAACAAAATATGACTCTATATGAATGCCTCCGGCGCTGTACGGGGATGTGCAATGACTTAAGAGTGACATGTATAAAAAATATGAATGGTGGCTTTGTCACAAATACGATGTAAACTACATGATCATGCAAAGCAATACGACAATGATGAAGCGTGTCATAATAAACGGAACGGTGGAAGTTGCATGGCAATATATCTCCGAATGGCTATGGAAATGTCGTAATAGGTAGATATGGTGGCTGTTTTGAGGAAAGTATATGGTGGGTGTAATGCATCGGCGAAAGTTGCGCGGTACTAGAGAAGCTATCAATGGCGGAAGGGTGAGAGTGCGTATAATCCATGGACTCAACATTAGTCATAAAGAACACACATACTTATTGCAAAAGTTTATTAGCCATCGAAACAAAGTACTAATACGCATGCTCCTATGGGGATAGATTGGTAGGAAAAGACCATCGCTCGTCCCCGACCGCCACTCATAAGGAAGACAATCAAAGAATAAATCATGCTCCGACTTCATCACATAACGGTTCACCATACGTGCATGCTACGGTAATCACAAACTTAACACAAGTATTTCGACCAATCCACAACTACTCACTAGCATGACTCTAATATCACCATCTTTATATCTCAAAACAAATGCAAGGAATCAAACTTCTCATATATTCAATGCTCTTTATATGGAAGTTTTTATTATATCCCACTTGGATGCCCATCATATTAGGACTAAATTCAGAACCTAAGCAAATTACCATGTTGTTTAGAGAATCCCAAAATAATATAAGTGAATCAAGAGAGTTCTACAATTTCTATAAAATAAAACCACCGCCGTGCTCTAAAAAGATATAAGTGAAGCACTAGAGCATATTGCCTAGCTCAAAAGTTATAAGTGAAGCACATAGAGTATTCTAATAAATTCATGATTCATGTGTGTCCCTCTCAAAAGGTGTGTACAGCAAGGATGATTGTGGCAAACTAAAAAGCAAAGACCCATATCATACAAGAGGATCCAAGAAAAACACATATCATGTGGTGAATAAAAATATAGCCTCAAGTAAATTTACCGATGGATTGAAGACGAAAGAGGGGATGCCTTCCGGGGCATCCCCAAGCTTAGGCTCTTGGTTGTCCTTGAATATTAACTTGGGGTGCCTTGGGCATCCCCAAGATTAGGCTCTTGCCACTGCTTATTCCATAGTCCATAAAATCTTTACCCAAAACTTGAAAACTTCACAACAGAAAACTCATGAGATCCGTTAGTATAAGATAAATAAATCACCACTTTGGTACTGTTGTGAACTCAATATTTATTTATATTGGTGTAATATATACTGTATTCCAACTTTTCCATGGTTCGTACCCCCCGATACTACCCATAGATTCATCAAAATAAGCAAACAACACATAGAAAACAGAATCTGTCAAAAACAGAACAGTCTGTGAAGATCCGAATTGTTCTAATACTTATGTAACTCCAAAAATTCCGAAAAATTAGGACAACAGAGGAAATTTGTATAACAATATTGTGTAAACAATTCAGAGTTTTTTCGTCGCTTCTGTGAATTACTAAAATTCTGCAACTGGACACAAAAGTTTCTGTTTTTCAGCAAGATCAAATCAACTATCACCGTAGGCCATCCCAAAGGTCTTACTTAGCTCAAACACTAATTAAAACATCAAAACACAATTAATACAGAGGTAATAATGTGTATTTTATTCAAAAACAGGAGCAAAACAAAAAACATAAAAATAGAATCTGGGTTGCCTCCCAACAAGCGCTATTGTTTAACGCCCCTAGCTAGGCATAATGCAATAGATCTAGGTATTGTCATCTTCAGTATGAAATCCATAAGTAGCTCTCATAATAGATTCATATAGTAACTTAATTTTCTTTCTTGGAAAGTGTTCCATGCCCTTCCTTAATGGAAATTGAAATCTAATGTTTCCTTCTTTCATATAAATAATTGCACCAATCATTCTAAGGAAAGGTCTACCAAGAATAATAGGACATGTAGGATTGCAATCTATATCATGAACAATGAAATATACGGGCACATAATTCCTATTTGCAACAATAAGAACATCATTAATCCTTCCCATAGGTTTTTTAATAGTGGAATCCGCTTGTGACGATCCCAGACCGACGCTCCAGATGCCTTCCAGTTATTTCGTTGTTGCCGTGTGAATTATTTGTTTGTTGCATTCATCATCGCATCATTTGCATAGCATCGACACTTTGTTGTCATCATTTTTTCAAAACTTGCATCCATGCTTAGTTCCTGCTTCTCCCTGTTGCCTCCATTGTTCTTTTTGAGACCAACTGTCGGTGCAACAAACCCTGGATCCGTTACCCAGACTGTGCACAGGCACGGGGACGAGATTGAAGCACCAACCAAAGTCAGAATACAAGGGACTAAGAGGTTCAAAGGACTAACATGCAGATCAGAGGGACCAAGATCAAGCCAGAAAAGCTAGACACCATCAGGAGAAGGGCCTCCTTTGCCGGGCAGGCGAGCTCGGCAAGGGGCAAGGCCATCCCCGGAAGACGACGTCCAAGACATCCCGGCAGGGCCTGCCAGGGCACACGGAGGCAAAACCACCTCACCAACTACTCCACCACGACCCATGTCGTCAATCAGTGCGGTGTCAAACCGCAGAGTGACTAAGTGGCAGCCACTTACACATGGCAGCCTCTCCCTACAGGAAACACCTGCAGATAACACCCGTCCTGCGACGTGTCAAGCGAGCAGGCGCGGAGCTGGCGAGATAGCCCGGCAAGCCTTGTCGGGCAACCAACAATGTGAAGTTGAGCGGTGCATTTAATGCGCCCTGTCAGCCCGCAGAGTTAGGTATGATAGCACTGTTTGCTATCTTATCAGTACATAATGATTGTTTTGCCATTGTGGTGACCCCTTAATCTATAAAAGGAGGCCCATGGCGGCCGTAGAGAGGATTAGAAGGTTGGGTAACTCAGACCCCCATACGCGCGTAGCCACTGCCGCCCTGAGACAACCCTTGCCGGGCAAGTGTACTACGCTCCACCACCACCTGTCCACCATCAATCCACCAAAGTAGGAGTAGGATTTTACGCCTCACGGCGGCCCGAACCTGGGTAAAAATGCCTGTGTGATCTCTGCCGTGCTGCCACACGCTCGTCTGCTCTTTGTGCAACGCGACGCCCCCCTGTCAAACTAGCAAGGGGCCTCCTGGTCCCATAGGTGGCCGTGGTTTCCCGTGACATCTTTGGCACGCCAGGTAGGGGGACCGCTTGCGCAAACCTGAAGGCATGTGTAGCGCGTCACCTTCATCACCATCAGCATCTTCGACGACACCATCGACCATGGCGCCCAAGAAGAAACCCGGTTCTTCGGCTCATCCTTCCACCTAGAAGGCTCTGCCACCCGCGGCCTCTAACGCTGCGGGGGATGCGAAGACACGCGAGGATGCTGACGCTGCTGGGGATGTGGTCGGAGCAGGCGGCGCCGTCACCACTTCCCCCGCGGCCAGCAGGAGACATCGGAGGAGAGCAGCATCAGCAACATCCCGATGGCCACGCTCCACAAGGTCCGAGTGAAGGGGTTACTCCATCTGCGCCCCTTCCGCCCGCCGACGGGCACAACTGCAGCAACGGCGCTCGGGCCGGGGCGAATCGCCGCCCTCTGACCGCTCCCACCACGGGTGCGATCGCGGCGCGTGCACCTCCCCCGGGACGGGTCGACCAAGCCGCTGTGCCCGACGGAGCCACTGGCCCTCGAGCGCCTTCGCCGCACCACCCTGCCATCTAGGTGGTCGCCCCGCAGCAGCGGGGGCGCAGTGCTGCCGCCACTGGCACCGTCAGGAGCTGAGCGACGGTGCGATCAACTTCATCATCACCCATGCCAAGTACAGCCTCGGAGGCCATTGCGCGGGCTCAGCTACTGCTGAGGTTTCCGCCAGCGGCCTAGCAAATGGAGAAATGGCATGCCACCATCCAAAGTCTGCTCGGTTTCGCCGAAGCTGGGGGCTCACGGCTAGCTGGCCCACCACGGCCACCCCAAGCGACAGCAACGGCTCATGCTGCTGACCATACAGAAGGGGCCGTCCCCACGGTGTAGTCCCCGCCACAGCAGCCAGCGCGAGCGTAACGGAATCCAGATCCCGACGACGTCTCGATGGCCTCTTCTGACCCTCAAGCGCGTCCAGGCCAACGACGGGCCCCGAAGGATAGGCGGAGAGGAGACACAAGCGCCGTTGTCGAGCAACGCCGCGATGACCTCCGCCGGACCGAGGGGTGCGATGGCCCCGGCGTCGACAAGCCCGCGCTCGGTATTGGCGGGTGCCTACCTTTCGAGGGTGGCTGCCCTGCCTTTACCTGTGAGCTGCGGCAAGTCCATTGGCCATCCGTTCGCACGTTCAAGCCAGAGATACCTGAGAAGTACGATGGGAGGCTGAACCCGACAGAGTTCCTGAGCATCTACACCATCGCTGTTCAGGCTGTCGGGGGAAGAGATGAGAAGGTGTTCACCAACTACTTTCCTTTGGCCCTCAAGTCCAATGTGAGGTCTTGGCTGATGCACCTGCCGGAGAACTCCATTTCGTCATGGGCAGACCTATGCCATGAGTTCATCGGTGCCTTCAACGGTGGCCACCAAGAGCCGGGCCGACCCAGCGACTTGCAGCTTCTCCAACAAAAGGAAGGAGAGACCCTCCGTAAGTATTTACAAAGATTCAGCAAAGTTCATAGAAATATCCCAAATATCCATCCAGCAGCCGTGATAGCCGCCTTCCAGTCCAATACGTGCAACCGCCAGATTCGTTCCAAGATGAACGTATGGTTGCCCAAGACTGTGAAGGAGCTCTACAAGTTGGTGGATAAGTGTGCTCGGATGGAGGAGGGAAGAAAGTTACCCGGAGAGGAAGATTGCACCAATATTGATTCAGAGGATGAGGATGAATCAACCAGTCAGAAGAAGAGCAAGAAGCGCAGTAAGAAGCGAAGGGATAAGGCAGTAATGACTGTTGAAGGATCGGGTACGCCTAGTACTGGCAAGAAGGCCAAAGCTGAGGCCCCCGGCAAGGAAGCTGCCGTGTGCGCTGACTGCCGGGAAGCCGCTGCTGCCGAGAAAGCCGGGAAAGGTGATGGGCCGTATTGCAAGATTCATCGGACCAAGGGCCATGACCTTCAAGAGTGTTATCAGGTTGAGCAGCTTGTCAAAAGATAGAAAGCAGAGTATGAGAAGCGTGACAAGGAAAAGGGTCAGAATGTTGCTGGCAGCAAGGGCCGAGGTGGTGAAGTAAATCACCTCGGCAAACCCTTTCGGAACCAAGGAAAACCCACCAGAGGTTGAGAGAAGGAAGCCTGTGGTGATGAGAGTGATGGAGGGGATGAAGAGGAAACCAGTGAGCAAGAGTTTCAGAAGGCCACCGACGCCCTATGCATTGACGGGGGTGCATCTCTGCACACCTCTCACCGCCAACTCAAGTGGTGGGTGCGAGAATTCAATGTCGTGGAGCCAGCGCCCGAGGCCCGGAAACCGCTCAAGTGGTCCCGTACGCCCATCATCTTTGACGAGGAGGATCATCCTAGCCATACCACTACGATAGGGTGTTTGCCATTGTTGGCCTCCCCAACAATCCACAACCTCAAGGTCACGAAGATGTTGGTGGACGGCGGGGCCGGGTTGAATCTGATTTCCCCAGCAGTTATCGGCAAGCTTCAGATAGCAGAGGAAGAGCTAGAGGTTACCGGCACGTTTCAAGGAGTTAATCCCGGCAGGAGCCGTCCTAAGGGAAAGATCACGTTGCCGGTAACGTTTGGGGGAAAACTGAACTATCGGACTGAGAGGATTGTGTTTGATGTGGTTGATCTCCCCCTGCCATACAATGGGATTCTTGGACGCCCGGCCCTGGCCAAGTTCATGGCATCATCTCACTATGCCTACAACACCTTGAAGATGCCTGGGCCATTGGGAGTCATCGCCATCCCATCAGATGAGAAGGATGCAATCATTTGTGTAGACAAGATGTACCGGGATGCGGTCGCAGCAGAGGCAGCGGCAGCAGTAGCTCCCGCTAAGGAAAGCAAAGGAAAGAAGAGGGATTGCAGGGACTCCGGCAAAAAGTCCGGGAAGCGTGCCCCCACCGAGTGCACGGCACCCATTGACGACGTGCCGGAGTGTTCGAATGGCAAGAGATCCAAGGTCGCTGCACCCCAAGTGAAGAAGGTCCCCGCAGGGCTGGCTGGTGTTGATGGTACTTTCACTATCAGCGCCACCCTTGATGACAAATACGAAAGCCCGCTCATTGCCTTCCTATGGGGGAATATCGATGTGTTTGCCTGGCAACCATCTGATATCCCCGGTATTCCCAGGGACGTAATCAAGCACCACCTTGCTGTCTGCCCACATGCTTGACTTGTCAAGCAGAAAGTCCGGAAGCAGGCCTTGGAGAGGCAGCAGTTCATTGCAGAAGAGATCAAGAGACTAGAGGTAGCTAGATTGGTCAGAGGAGTACTGCATCCCACGTGGTTGGCAAACCCAGTGGTAGTCCGGAAGGCTAACGGGAAGTGGAGTCTTTGCATAGATTTCACAGATCTCAATAAGGCTTGCCCGAAGGACCCGTTTCCCTTGCCGCGTATCGATTAGATTGTGGATTCCACTTCAGGTTGTGATTTGCTCTCCTTTCTGGATGCGTATTCTGGGTATCACCAGATCTTCATGTCCAAGGAAGATGAAGAGAAGACGTTGTTCATCACTCCATGTGGTACGTACTGTTTTGTCCGCATGCCATTCAGATTAAAGAGTGCCGGGTCCACTTTTGCAAGGGCAGTCCAGATTGGTTTTGAGCCATAGTTGCACAGAAAGATAGAAGCCTATATGGATGATATTGTGGTCAAGACCAAGGATAGGGCCACCCTTATTCAAGATTTGGAGGAGACGTTTGCTAATCTGCGCAAAATCAATTTGAAGCTCAACCCGGAGAAGTATGTATTTGATGTTCCCTCCTGTAAGTTGCTTGGGTTCTTTGTATCCCATCAGCGGATCAAAGCCAATCCCGACAAGATCAAGGCTATCAAGCAGATCCAAGCACCAAGGACAGTTAAGGATGTGAGGTGTCTGACAGGATGCGTTGCCGCGCTAAGCAGATTCATCTCCAAGTCTACCGAGCGCACCCTGCCGTTCTTCAAAATTTTGAAGAAGGCAGGACCCATGAAGTGGACCCCGGAAGCAGATGCAGCTTTGCAAGAGTTGAAGGCCTACTTGTCCTCCGTGCCTACCTTGGTTGCTCCCAAACCCCAGGATCCGTTGCTGCTGTACCTAGCGGCAACCAACCAAGTAGTCAGTGCAGCTTTGGTAGTGCAGCGAGAAGTGGATGAGGCAGAGAGTGAGCAGAGACCGGCAGAGTCAGAGAAGGATCAGGACAGCAATGAGCATGGCAACGAGAGCAACCCCAAGGACGCGGCAAGGAAGAAAGTGGTGCAGCGCCCAGTGTACTTCGTCAGCTCCTTATTACAGGGGGCTAGATCGAGGTACTCTGGTGTGCAAAAGTTGATTTTTGGTCTCATCATGGCCTCAAGGAAACTACGCCACTACTTCCAAGCCCATGAGATCACGGTTGTCACTCGTTTCCCGTTGCAACGGATACTCCGAAACCCTGAGGCTACCGGCAGAATAGTGGAGTGGGCTTTGGAGTTATCGAGTTTTGGTTTGAAGTTTGAAAGCACGTCAACTATTTAGAGCAGGGCATTGGCAGAGTTTATTGCAGAATGGACGCCCCCCCCCCCCTGATGAGGAAGTGATGGAGACAGCTTTCCCCGGCAAGGAATCGCCCCAAGAATGGATTATGTATTTTGATGGTGCTTTTTCCCTACAAGGTGCAGGAGCTGGCATGCTTCTTGTTGCCCCCTCCGGGGAGCACTTGAGGTACGTCGTCCAAATGCATTTTGCCTGGGAAGAAGCAACCAACAATACAGCAGAATATGAAGGGCTCCTTGCCGGGCTCAGGATTGCAGCTGAATTGGGAATTAAGAAGTTGATCATTCAAGGAGATTCATAGCTTGTGGTGAGACAAGTTAACAAGGATTACCAAAGTCCATTGATGGAGGCTTACGTCGAGGAAGTGAGGAGATTGGAGGAGCACTTTGATGGATTGCAAACAGAGCACGTACCCCGTGCGGAAACCAACATAGCTGATCATCTGTCAAAGTGTGCTGCGCAGAAGCTCCCTATGGAACGAGGGACTTTTGTTCTCCATCTCACTCAGCCCTCCGTATCCCCAGCAACAATGGCCCGGAAAAGGAGAAAGTTGGACTCCGGTAAGCCTCTCCCAGTAGAGCCGTCCGCTCCTAGCAGAGACCCTGCCGGAAACAACTCCTCGCAGTTTGCCAGACCACACCCTCTAGCCGGGCCCATGGACCCCGCGAGCGAGGCATGGGCTCCCGCAGCAGAGAAGGTGCCACTAGTCCTCGTTACCGAGCCCTAGGCTCCAACTTGGGCAAGGCACATTGTCCACTTCCTCCAAACCGGAGAGCTTCCCGGCAACCAAGACGAAGCTGAAAAAGTAGCCCGGAGGGCCAGTATGTATTAGTTTGTCGATGACACTCTGTACAGAAGGAGGCCCAACGGTGTGAAATTAAAGTGTGTCTGCCGGGAAGAAGGAAAGGAACTGCTGGCTGAGATACACAAAGGCATGTGCGGATCCCACATTGGATCAAGGGCACTAGTTGGGAAAGCATTCCGGCAAGGATTCTATTGGCCCACAGCCCTCCAAGATGCGGTCGAGCTAGTCACCAAATGTGAAGCCAGCCAGTTCCATTCCAAGAAAACCCACCTGCCTGCCCAAGCTCTTCAAACAATCCCTCTATCATGGCCATTTTCGGTCTGGGGGCTCGATATCCTCGGCCCCTTCCCCCGAGCAATCGGGGGCTTTGAATTCTTGTTCGTTGCTTTCGACAAGTTTACAAAGTGGCCGGAAGTGACTGCCGTGAGAAAGGTGACTGCTCAGTTAGCTATCAAGTTCTTGAAAGAATTGGTGTGTCGTTTTGCAGTTCCGGCAAGGATCATTACCAACAACGGCCCCCAGTTCATGAGACGCGACTTCATGCAATATGTTCATGCCCTCGGATGCAAGATCTCATTTGCCTCTGTGGCACACCCCCGGAGCAATGGGCAAGCTGAGAGGGCGAACGCTGAAGTGCTGCGTGGACTCAAGACGAGAACCTTTGAGACGCTATAGAAGCACAGCAGGCGGTGGATCGAGGAGCCGCCGGTAGTTCTCTGGTCCCTCAGAACGACACCAAACTGAGCTACCAGGCAGACTCCCTTCTCCCTGGTTTACGGGGCAGAAGCAGTTATCCCCTCGGAACTCATTTACGGGTCGCCTCGAGTGCTTGCCTACGATGAAGTGGCGTAAGATCAGCACCGGCGTGACGATGCTGTGCTACTCGAGGAGAACCATCTCCGGGCTGCTACGCGTGCTGCACGCTATCAGCAAGCCCTGCGTCGCTATCATAGCCGCAGGGTTCACGCCCGGTGTTTTGAGGAAGGTGACCTTGTCCTTAGGCGCGTTCAGTCCGCCAAGGGTACAAACAAGTTGTCACCGAAGTGGGAAGGCCCTTACCGGGTAGTATGAGTCACCAGACCTGGCGCAGTCCATCTGGATATCGGAGATGGCATTCAATTGCAAAACTCATGGAATATTGAGCATCTCCGCAAGTTCTACCCGTAAGGCGCGGCTGTCAGGCCCTGCCCGGCAGCCACCCTTTTGTACAGGCCTTGCCTCAGCTGCATGTAACCCCTTGTACAAAGCCAGGGCGATGACCCTGTGCAAGAGAAAATAAAGAAGCGTTGTGGGGGGCCCCCGACCAAGATTGCATGCATGCATGCATGAGCATTCCAAGATCACTGCATAAGCATTTCATTAGTATTTGCATATGCATATAGATAGGATCGCATCCTGCATTCATTCTCATCTGCATGAAGCTGCTGGTTCCTGCCGTGAACTTGGCTTTGACGAGGAGTTGAGAAGATTGCCCGGCACTGTGATCCCCGGCAAGCCAAACAGATAAGTTCTACCTCCTGTCCATTAGTGTTCTGTAAGTTATAACTTGTGCATAAGAAAACCCCGCCACTCTTTTGAGACTTAGGTGCTCCCATCCCTGACTCGAACGTTGCTCCGGACAGGATGGTCATAGTGGCCTTTGGTAAAAAGAAGTTGGCGGGGGCTGGCCCCTTTGCCTGTTGCCCGGTAGACACAGCTCTCCGGCAGACAGAAATGGTGCCGGCAGGATAGCCTGCCGGGGAAAACTCGTTTATTTACACTAAAGAGGCATCTCGCCTCTGCATGGACATACACATGCATGGGTTCCCGGCAAGGTTCATCTTTTTCATTAATATGCTGATACAAGTACAAGCATTACAGAACACAAACATGGACTCGAGAGATTACATTATTTGAATTAAAATTTGGCAAGTGCCTGCGGATTTAAGATTGAAAAAATATAAGTGCCCCGTAATGCACTTTCTTGTCCCTCTCCTCCTAGGCACGGCCGTCGAAGGCTAGGAGGGCAAAAGGAGTGCCTGGGCTGGAGCCCAGCCCGCCCCCCTCGGGCTCCGGGAGAGGTAGCCCGATGGGAGCGGGAGCATCGGGGAACGCGTCGATGGAGAGCACGGTGGAGGCGGCCCGTCGACCGCCACCACCAGGGCCAGCAGGACACGGCAGGGCTAATGGAGCTGCAGTCCGGGAGGAAGACTGCCGGGGTCCAGCTGGAGGACTGCTGGACGAGCCCGGGAGCACCATCCCCACCTCTGCATCCAACTCCCCGGCAAATCGCGCTGCCGGGAAGGAGATGCGGATGCAGATGATGGTGCTACCGCCTGATGAAGATGGTGCGGGCAGCGATCAGCCGGAGTCAGAGTCATCGCTCCCCCGCCCGCTGCCGTCGTCATCGCCGTCACTGTCCTCCTCGTCGCTTCCGCTCGAGGAGGAGCTTTCGTCGTCAGTCGAGCTCTCCGCACAGCACCCTAAGCGACCTCCCGAGCGCTCGAAGATCCTGATGGAGAGCAGGCCGCTCTCCGTTAATTTGAACTGGAGAACGTGCCCCTCCGAGAAGCTGTGGGCATGGGCGAAAGTCTTCTAGCCACGGCGAAGGTACATGACGTGAGGGGCAGGGAAGTCGACATCAACCCACATGCTGCCGTTCCCACAACCCCTCATGTGCAACCTCAGAGCGCGCGGTTGCTCGAGCTCCATCTCCCGCGCAAAGGGAGTTGGAAGGCGAAGATGACCATGCAGGGGCTTATACAGCCTGATGATGAACTCTTGAGGTTGGTCCCCGACGTGGCCTTCCATCGGGGAAGGAGCCGCCGGCAGGGGCGCAGCCAAGGCGCCGCCCCGCCCTCCTCCTCCTCGAGCACCACGGCAACCTCGACCTTGTCCCCTCCCTCCTCCCCTTGTGGCGGGTTCCGTCACCACAGGATCCAGAGGAGGAGGGATGCACTGTCGAGTAGAAGCCCTTGTCGCCGCCGTTGGGGCATCGTCGCGCCCTCGCCCTCTCACCATGGCTAGAAAGGGAAAACTTGCGGAGAAGAAGAAGTGTGTGCAGAGAGGCACCGCCCCTGCCCCTTTTTATAGGGGGACGAGGCACGGGGCTGGCTCCTCATACGGGATATGGCCGCCCCACTCCTCCAATACGGCCTCGCTGCACCCTCTGGAGCTCTGCGGATCAAGGCCGACCCTCTGCGCCAACCATCAGCACTCGGTTTTCGGCCATGGCACTCCTCCACGTGCCCTCCACATCCACCACCTACCACACCCAATGCATGCGAAAGATGTGGCAGGTGCGTGCGAAACGGGAGGCAAGTGGGATGGCAGTTTCCGCCCCGTGATCGTGGGGCGAGGAGAACCCGCAGACCACGATCAAAGTTCTTCCACAGCATTGCGCATGACGCGCGGAGAAACCGGAAACTGGCCCGGAATCAAGGCTAATGAAGAAGCAAAGAAGACCTCAAGAGACCAGCCTCTTCAGCGACCCCGCCTGTGCACTTATTAGGCCCTACCCCGACGACGCTCGGTAGCGCGTTCGGGGGAGGCCCAGGGGCTTCTGTCGGTGCAACAAACCCTGGGTCTGTTGCCCAGACTGTGACGAGATTGAAGCACCAACCCAAGTCAGAATACAAGGGACTAAGAGGTTCAAAGGACTAACATGTAGATCAGAGGGACCAAGATCAAGCTAGAAAAGTGAGACACCATCAGGAGAAGGGCCTCCTTTGCCGGGCAGGCGAGCTCGGCAAGGGGCGAGGCCACCCCCGGAAGATGACGTCCAAGACGTCCCGGCAGGGCCTGCCGGGGCACACGGAGGCAAAACCACCTCACCAACTACTCCACCACGACCCACTTCGTCAATCAGTGCGGTGTCAAACCGCGGAATGACTAAGTGGCAGCCATTCACCACATGGCAGCCTCTCCCAACAGGAAACACCTGCAGATGACACTCGTCCTGCGACGTGTCAAGCGAGCAGGCGCGAAGCTGGCGAGATAGCCCGGCAAGCCTTGCCGGGCAACCAATGATGTAACGTTGAATGGTGCATTTAATGCGCCCTGTCAGCCCGCAGAGTTAGGTATGATAGCACTGTTTGCTATATTATCAGTACATAATGACTGTTTTGCCATTGTGGTGAACCCTTAATCTATAAAAGGAGGCCCATGGCGACCGTAGAGAGGGTTAGAAGGTTGGGTAACTCAGACCCCCATACGCGCGTAGCCACTGCCGCCCTGAGGCAACCCTTGCCGGGCAAGTGTACTACGCTCCACCACCACCTTTCCACCATCAATCCACCAAAGCAGGAGTAGGGTTTTACGCCTCACGGCGGCCCAAACTTGGGTAAAAATGCTTGTGTGATCTCTGCCGTGCTGCCACACGCTCGTCTGCTCTTTGTGCAACGCGACGCCCCCCTGCCGAACCAGCAAGGGGCCTCCTGGTCCCATAGGTGGCCGTGGTTTCCCGCAACACCAACCATTAATTTGTTGCTCGACCATTGGACCCTCTCTGCACAGTACTCAGACCCCCTCGCAACCATGTCCGAAACTGCCCCGGACCCGACCCGCTCAGTAATCACCGTTGGATTCGGATCATCCTCGAACATCCCTAAAAAATCTTCGGTTCTTTGTTGGACTCTCCTAACCTATTTATCTCGGACCGTCCGATTACGATCATAGGGACCAAATGACCCTAAGCCTAGCCAGCATGCTATATATAGACAGAAACCCTAGATCCTGGTGGCTTGTCCCATCCTCCCAGTAGCCGCCGCCGCCAGTCCTCTTCCACCTCGGGATCTCACCCAGTTGATCTCCTCGTTTATACCAACCAGCCAACCACCTTCTCCCTCAGATCCAATACAGCCACCTCCCAATTCGTCTCCACCGACCTGTCCCGATCCAAGCACCGAGCCCCGCCTCCGCAGCGTGCACCCGAGCAAGGACCCTGAACTCCTCGAGCTCCTGCGCCGCCCTCTACCTCCTCTCATGCTGTCCCCTGAGCGGGAGGGCTCCGTCCACGAGCTCCTGCTGCTCCAGCATCGTCCCGCCTCCCTGCTTCCTCGCGCTGGGCCCGAGCGACCTCGCTCCCCTGCCATCTCCGGCACCGCGCCAGCGAGCGCCACCGCCAGAGCTGCTCCGTCCGCCGCCCGCACCTGCCAAGACCCCGCCGCCGGCGACCAAGACCAGCACCCAGGCCGTCCCTCTCCTTCCTCCCGCGCATCTTCCCTTCCCTGATGCTCTTTCTCATAGCACTCTCTCCCTATACTTGCCGTAGCAGGGCCTCGCCATGGCTGCTAAATGGAGTTCTGCCTCCATGGATCCTCGCCTTCGCGCCCCAGATCCGGCCCCTCCGTCGGATCCCGCCGTCCCAGTCCCGTTCCGGCCGGACAACGCCAAGGCCTCGTCGCCGGAGTCCCGTGCGTCGTCGTGCCCGTTGACCAGTCCCGCTGCTGCGTCTTCTGTTCGAGGGAGACGAGTGCCATGAACTCAAGCCGCGCGCATGCATCGATGGGGTCAGTGCTCCAGAGCGCGTTAACTCACCCTGCTTCGCCTCGATCCGCCTGCGTGGCCCGCAGCCAGCGCGCAGGCCTCCTCTGCTTCCAGTCGGGCCTCAGCTCATGGGTGAGCAGCCCCAACAACTCCTCTCATGTGCACTATTGGCCCAGCCAGATTCGTCCTGTGTTGTTTTTTTCCCTGCCAGGACAAATTTTCTAATTATCCAGAGATTACAGTTTTACAGAAAAACCCCTGTTCTTCATGCATTTAATAACTCATGAACCGTGCATCGCATTTAAACAAACTTTATATGTAAAATGCTTAGAATTTCATCTAGTTTCATAATATCCAACTCTCATCCATGTTAAAAATGTTTAAATTGCTGTATGCATTTAGTTTGCATATATAACATATTAAAATGGTTTATTTCATAACTAAATAACCGTAGCTCCGAATTAAATAAACTTTATATGTAAATGGGGTAGAAAAATGCATAGATTAACATGGTGCACTTATTTTGCATGTTTAACAACTATAAAATATGGTTTAGGGAAGAACAGTACCAAATTCGAAAATTGCATATGAGGATTTTCTGGAATTGTTGTTTGTTGTTTCCGGCCTCATTTAAACTTGCCTAGATAGGTAGTTTTATTATGCTTCACCTCTTGCCATGCTAACTAACATTTAATATTGATGGGTAGCATAAACGAGAGTGAACTAAATATTTGAACGTGGTGTTCCGTTAATATGAAACTCGTTGCATATTGAGCTCCACTTAATTTGTAGTATTGTTTGTTGCACTTTGCCATGCCATGCCTCTTTAAAATGGACATGCATCATACTTGATTGTGCATCATGCCATGGTTATGATATGTGTGTTTACCATGTTGTTTGCTTCTGTCCAGTTGTGCTTCTTCTTGATAGTTCTGGTTACGTTGCGATTGTGAGGATTCATTCGACTACGTTGGTTCGTCTACTTCATGGATTCGGTCTTTTTTCTGGTGGGATTTCAGGCAAGATGACCGTTACCCTGGATATCACTACTATCTTTGCTTTGCTAGTTGTCTTGATGCTATTGCTATGTCGCGCTACCTACCACTTGTTTATCAAGCCTCCCAAATTGCCATGACAGCCCCTAGCCTTTTCCACCCTGCCAGCAAACCGTTGTTTGGCTATGTTACCGCTTGCTCAGCCCCTCTTATAGCATTGCTAGTTGCAGGTGCAGTGCAGGTTGTTCCATGTTGAGACATGGATATCACAATATCTCTTATTTAATTAATGCATCTTTATACTTGGTAAAGGGTGGAAGGCTTGGCCTTTTGCCTGGTGTTTTGTTCCACTCTTGCCGCCCTAGTTTCCGTCATACCGGTGTTATGTTCCTTGAATTTTGCGTTCCTAACGCGGTCGGGGTTTATGGCCCCCCTTGACAGTTCGCTTTGAATAAAACTCTTCCAGCAAGGCCCAACTTTAGTTTTACCATTTGTTTAATAACAACTAAAATTTGCATAGGGAGTAACTAACCCGAGGAACCTTAATTAACAACCCGGGCCATTGCTCCTCATGAGTGTTGGTCCAAAACAGAGTCTTGTGCGGCTTCCCCCGAGGAAACTCGGGTCTCAGTTGCCGTACACTGCGCTCATCTGATCGTGGCCTGATTTTGAGATACGCGCGGCTCCAATCAGAGTGTCGACACGTCGGGAGGTCTTGCTAGTTTTGTTTTACAATTGTCAATATGTCTTGTGAACCAAGATTCTGAGCTTGATCGGGTTGTTCCGGGAGGAGGATTTTCCTCTGTTGATCATGAGAGTTTGTGATGGACTAAGTTGGGACACCCCTGCAGGGTTTAATCTTTTTGGAAGTCGTACCCGTGGTTATGTGATGGGAATTTTTAATATCCGGTTGTAGAGAACTTGACACCAGATCCGAAATAAAATACACCAACTGCGTGCGTAACCGTGATCGTCTCTTTTCGAGTGAGGTCGAGAAGAGAACACGGTGGGGTTATGATTGACTCGTAAGTAGTTCAGGATCACTTATTGATCATTACTAGTTTGCGACTGTTATGCGTAGTTTCTCTTCTTATTCTTGTACTCGTAAGTTAGCCACCATACAAATGCTTAGTGCTTTCTGCAACATCACCACTTATCCATTCCATACCCATTAAGCTTTGCTAGTCTTGATACCCATGGTAATGGGATTGTTGAGTCCTCATGGCTCACAGATTACTACAATGACAATTGCAGGTACAAGTAATGCAATGATCTGACGTGAGAGCGATGCTTGCTTGTTTTGGAGCTCTTCTTCTGCTTCTTCTTCGATCAAGGGATAGGTTCCGGGTCGGGAGCCTGGGATTAGCAGGGTGGATGTCGTTCTTCTTTTTTGTTTGGTTTCATCCGTAGTTGGATCCTGCTCTTCTGTATGATGATTGCTATGTATTGATGAACTGTGGTATTCATGTTGAAGCTTGTGGCGAGTGTAAGACTTTATCTTGTATTCTCATCTATTCAGTACATAGTATGTTGTAATGATATCCACCTTGCTATGCGCTCGAAATGCGATTGTGCCCCAATCATGAATTCATCACGTGATTGGGATAGAATCGCATCTTGGGCGCTACACCGCTAGATGCAAATTTAAAGAACAATCATCAAATTCAAGGAAACCTAGCACATCACATAAAGTTTTCTGAATCGTGGAAACGCTAGCACCCAAATCACACAAAGCATGGCACTCATAATCTTTAATTTTAATCTTAATAGAAGGTTCCCACTCATCATAAAGCTTTCTAGGGATAGAAACTTCCAACTCAAGTTTTTCTTCAAAAGATTTCATCATAGCATCAAAGATATGTTTAGTAAAAGCTTTATTTTGATTATAAGCATGAGGAGAATTCAACATGGATTGTGTCGGCGTACGACACCTATGGGATCCCGAGAGATCCCTTTACGATTCGGCGGGGGGAGAGGTATACGCAAAGAGCAGAACCAGTGATCGACGCGGGAAGCTTTTACCCAGGTTCGGGCCGCTGATCAGCGTAAAACCCTACTCCTGCTTTGTGTTCTTATTGATGTTCTTGAGCCTAGCCTTCAGGAGCGCTCGCAATGAACAGTACGTTCAAAGAGCAGCTACGCATGCAGAATGGACCAGAAGTTCTCCTCCTCTTAGTAGTTGCCTTGGGCCTCCTTTTATATGCTCAAAGGGGTCTCCACAGTGGCAAAATGTACATACATTGAGGTGTAAAGTAGCTACAGGGTATCATACCTAACCCCTGACGAATTAGGACAAACGCATTTAATGCACCGTGAGGTGTCCGTTTAGGTGTCCTTACTTTCTTGGGGATGGAAAAAGGGGCCATCCCATCAGCACCGCTTAAGCTCTCCTCCACTGGCGCGTTGCCACGCATCCAGAGAAGGACCCAGAATGTCAGGCTTTGTCGCTGTGCCGGAGCGGTGGCATAGTGGCAGAATCTCGCCAGGCGCCGATCCTTGCCGGGCACCAATCCTTGCCGGGCGCCAGGGCTTGCCGGGCGCCGAGCTTTGCTGGGAACCAAGCCTTGTCGGGCGCCGAGGCTTGCCGGGCTCCGCGAGCCATCCCGGCAAGGATCTTGCCGGGGAGGCTGGCCTTCGATTACCAGCTTTGCTTATTTGTTGATTCTTAGATCTCTGACTTGATGATTTCCTTGATGACTTAAATCGACCTCGAGCTGATCCCGGCAAGCCTTGCCGCGAAGACGGCTACAACTGCCCGTGCACAAGTAAGGGGTACTAGTGGCCCAATACTTAGTACACCGACAGATTGCAACAAGGAAATACAATCTATCAAAAAACAATTATCATAATTAAAATCCTTGAAATCCAAAAGAGTGGGTTCATTGCTACTTAAAGTTTTTACCTCTCCAATCCCACTTTTATCAATTTTTGCATCAAGATCTATAAACTCCGAATCATTGGGACGCCTTCTAGCTAAAGCTGACCCATCTCCAGTCCCATCTTTATCAAGATTTATATTAGAAAACAAAGATTCAATAGGAGTCACATCAATCACTTTAAGATCTTCATCATTATGCAAAGATTCTGGTTTATCGGCCATCTTATTTACTAAAGTAGCATGTTTATCAGAAATTTGGCCTACTAAATTTTCAAGATAAGCAAACTGAGATTTCAAACCATAAAATTCCTTAGACATGTCATCAAGCTCTTTATTAATATACTCCATCATAGTTTTTTGTTCTTTAAGCTCGCTTCTAAAGAGATTATTATACTCATATTGTAAAGTCATGAAACTTTTAGCATTACTTTCAATCTCTTCCAACTTCCTAAAATAAGGATCAAAGCTTTTGGGTTGAGCCATATGGTAAAGCAAGCAATCTATCACACAAGCAAACAAAAAGACAAACGGAAGAAGGGCGAATAAAAAGGCAAATCTTTTTGTATTTTTCTGAAAATCGTTTTAGAAGTGGGGGAGAGGAAAATGAGATGCAAATGGCAAATAATGTAATGGAAGAGATGAGAGTTTATGTTGGGTACTTGGTAGGCTTGATGTAGAACCTCCCCGGCAACGGCGCCAGAAATTCTTCCTGCTACTTCTTGAGTTTGCGTTGATTTTTCCCTTGAAAAGGAAAGGGTGATGCAGCAAAGTAGAGATAAGTATTTCTCTCAGTTAGAAAACCAAGGTATCAATCCAGTAGGAGGCACAAGCAAGTCTCCAATCTATGCACCTACACAAACAATCAAACACTTGCACCCAACGCGATAAAGGGGTTGTCAATCCCTTCACGGTCAATTGCAATGGTGAGATCTGATAGAGATAGATATAAAAGATTACTAAAACGTAAAATAAAATAAAAGTAAATAAATTGCAGCAAGATATTTTTGGTATATAGATATGAAAATATACGATGGAAAATAGACCCGGGGGCCATAGGTTTCACTAGAGGCTTCTCTCTTGAAGGAATATAATACGGTGGGTGAACAAATTACTGTTGAGCAATTGATAGAAAAGCGCAAAGTTATGACGATATCCAAGGCAATGATTATGCATATAGGCATCATGTTCGTGTCAAGTAGACCGAAATGATTCTGCATCTACTACTATTACTCCACACATCGACTGACTCCTACCTGCATCTAGAGTATTAAGTTCAAGAGAACAGAGTAACGCATTAAGTAAGATGACATGATGTAGAGGGATAAACACAAGTAATATGATGAAAACCCCATCTTTTTTATCCTTGATGGCAACAATACAATACGTGCGTCGCTACCCCTACTTTGTCACTGGGTGAGGACACCACAAGATTGAACCCAAAACTAAGCACCTCTCCCATTGAAAGAAATACCAATCTAGTTGGCCAAACCAAACCAATAATTCGAAGAGAAATACAAAGATATCAAATCATGCATTTAAGAATTCAGAGAAGATTCAAATAATATTCATAGATAATCTGATCATAAATCCACAATTCATTGGATCTCGACAAACACACCGCAAAAGAATATTACATCGGATAGAACTCCAAGAACATCGAGGAGAACATGGTATTGAAGATCATAGAGAGAGAAGAAGCCATGTAGCTACTAGATATGGACCCGTTGGTCTGAGGTAAACTACTCATGCTTCATCGGAAGGGCAATAGGGTTAATGTAGATGCCCTCCGTGATTGAATCCCCCTCCGGCAGATCGCTGGAAAAGGCCCCAAGATGGTATATCACGGGAACAGAGGCTTGCAGCGGCGGAAAAGTATTTTCATGTATGCTTCTGATGGTTTGGGAATACTTGGGAATTTATAGGCCAAATATTAGGGTTAGGGGAGCTCCGAAGGACCGACAAGGCAGGGGGCGCGGCCCCCCCTTGGGCATGGCCTGCACCCTTGCCATCGCCTCGGGACTCCTTTTCCTTGGTCTCCAAGTCCTACGTGTGTCTTCTGGTCCAAGAAAAATCATCGTAAAGTTTTATTCCGTTTGGACTCCGTTTGATATTCCTTTTCTGTGAAACTCAAAAACAAGGAAAAGACAGAAACTGGCACTGGGCTCTGGGTTAATAGGTTAGTCCCAAAAATAATATAAAATAGCATATTAATGCATATAAAACATCCAAAACAGGTAATATAATAGCATGGAACAATAAAAAATTATAGATACGTTGGAGACGTATCACAATACCTATGCTGGAGTCACCATTCTGAGACCATGGAGGAAGATACCACGCCTTTTCAAGCGTCGCCCTCTTTCCTAAGGCTTCGTAGAGGCCCCAGGCCCTCCTCCTCTATGTCTAGCATTCCTGAAGAGGAACTGCATACTGAAACCTCTGTTGTCCAAGAGGTCCCTCATGAAGCCATACCCTCCAGCACCATAGTAGAGCTTGATGCTAAATAGACTAAAGATATTCTGACTACATCAGCCGAAGAAAATCAAGCTCAAGCTTCTGAAACCACTGATGTTAGCACTATGTCTACTATGGATGATGTCACTCAGGCTCAAACCACTGAGGCTAAAGCCACTGCGGCTGAAGCCAACGAAGCTGAAGCTAGTGAAGCTCATGTGGCTGAAGATATTGCTCAGCACAAATTCAATACTAATAGCACTGTGGTTGTCACTGCTGAAGATAATCAACCTCCAGTGTCTGAAGCCAATGTTGCTGCAACAGCGGCTAAAGCTAATACTGTCTTGGCCTAAGATCGCTCTGGTGAGTTGGTTTCATGTAAGATGGCTTCACCTTTCAGTACCTGAAAGGCCTGGCCCATAGTATGAATTCAATATCAGCAACCGGCCTCTCACTCAGAAGCCAATGCCAAGAATGCCAATGCTTCACAGCGCTCCATCCACTGACTGCACCTTTAGTGTGGCTAGCTTCAGGAATGAGAACACCTTCTTTGACAGCTCCAAGAACCCCTACAACAAGCCAAGAATATCTTCCGACGGGTTCTAGAGCCACCATCAGCGAAGCTACTACATGTGTGTCCTCTATGATCAAGAAAGAGTTCATCCTCACACGCGTCTCAGCTATGAAGCCATGATAGATATACCATGCTTTTACCAAGCTCTGGAATGCTTCAAGGACGTGGGGTTGTTTCCCTTTGTCACTAACAAAGAACATTGGAATGAGGAGTTAATCCTCCAATTTTATGCAACTCTACACATCTCATGTTACAACAGGGATCCTAACACTTGGGTCCTTGAGTGTATGACAGGCAACACCCATAACAAGGCTCATGCTAGAGAGCTTCTGGAGCTCACGCCCCTGCCCACTCCTAGTGACTTCTATGAATTAGGTTGTGATACCTATGTCAAAGAAGTCGAGAGCATCTTCCAGAAGCCAGAGCCCAACATGACTGAAATGCTCACAATGATGAAGCTATTGCCACTTGAAGCTGATTACCCATCACACTTTCTTGTCAAAGACCTCGAGCATTTGCCTTGCACCATATATCACATTCTCAGGCATACTCTTTGGCCAATTAAAGGGCATTCATCTTCAACCAAGCTAGAAGGTGCCTTGAAGACAATTGTCTACTATGTCTTCAATGGCATAAGATTCAATGTGCATGACTTCTTCATTAGGTAGTTGGCAACTTTGGGCGTCGATCTATTTGGCCTCAAGATATATGCACTGTCGGTGCAACAAACCCTGGTGTATATTGCCCTGACTATACACAGGCTCAAGGGCAATGTTCCAGCATCCAAGACAAGGCCAAGCGGGAGAGATAGCTCTTTGAAGAATCAAAGGGCGGATCAAGAAGACCAAGACAAGCCTAGACAGCGAGATATCACCAAGGGAAAAAGCCTCCCTTGCTGGGCAGGCGAGCCTAGTCAGGTTGAGGTTACCCCAAGAGCAAGTCCCAGGACCTCTCCGGCAAGGGTTGCCGGAGCACTGGCGGCCTATTATCCTGCCAAGGCACCACCACTCCACCTCACAGTGATGCAAGTCACTTATCGGTGCGGTGGCGAGCCCTCAAGTGAATAAGTGGCCGTCATTCAGCATGTGGCAGCCATTTTTGATGAAGATCACCCCTAAATGACACCCGTCCAGAGGTGTATCACGCAGGTAGGCAAGAAGGTGGTTGAATGGCACGGCAAGGCTTGCCGGGCTGCATCCACGACATGACACTAAGCGGTGCATTTAATGCACCTTGTCCTGTCTGCAGAGTTAGGTATGATAGCACTATGGCTATCTAATCACTGGACAATGACTGTTTTGACACTGTGGTAACCCCTTTACCTATAAAAGGAGGGCCGAGGCAACCTTAGAAAGGATTCGGACCCTTGTACACTCATACGTGCGTAGCTGCTCTCCCAGAGGCGACCTTGCCGGGCTTGAGCACTGCGCATTCGCCACGGTCTACCAATCAATCAACCAAAGCAGGAGTAGGGTTTTACGCCTCGCGGCGGCCCAAACCTGGGTAAAAACCACACGCGTCACCATTGCCGTGCTGTTCTACAACCTCCGCTCTTTGTGCAACGTGCCCTTCCACCTTGCCGAACCACTAAGGGGCTGATGGCCCCATTGGTTATCGTGTCGAATCACGACATCTTTGGCGCGCCAGGTAGGGGGGAGCGCTTGTGCGAACCCGAGGACGTAAACAGCGCATCGATCTTCATCACCATCTCCTTCGACGATGGCGTCATATCCCATGGCGCCCAAGAAAAAGTCCGGTGCGACAGCCCGTCCTTCCACCTCGAAGGCCCCCTCGCATGCGGCCACCGATCCCATGGGGGCTGCGGTGGCGTCGAGGGACGCGAACACCACGGGGGACGCGACTGGCGCAGGTGGCGCCGTCATCGTTCCTCCCGCGGCAGAGATGGGAACAGAGGCGCCGGAGGAGGACAGCGTGAACAGCATCCTAGCGGCCATGCTCCACAATATACGGGAGGGGGAACATCCAATTCCCGCCTCTCCACCTCACTGGAGAACACAGCCACAACGATGGCGCCCACTCCGGCGCGAACTGCAACCTCCTAGCTGCCCCAGTTACGGGTGCAGCTACGAGACGTATGCCTTCCCCAGGATAAGGCAATCAAGACGAAGCGCCTAACGGAGCCGTTAACCCCCAAGCGCGTCCTCCTCATCATCACGCTGCCCTCGCGATTGGCTCACAACGACGAGAGCGCGACGCCGCCACGGCCGGTACCGTCAGAAGTCGGGCGACATCGCGATCTGCGTCGTCATCCATGCCAAGCACTGCTTCGGAGGCCATGGCTCGAGCCCAGCTCCTGTTGAGATTCCCGCCAGCTGCCGACCAAATGGATGAATGGAGAGCCACCATTCAGAATTTGCTTGGTTTCACTGAGGCAAGGGGATCACAACGGGCGTGCTCGCCATGGCATCCATAGGTAGCGGCAACAGCTCGAGCCGCTGGCCGTGCTGAAAGGGCCAACCTCACGGTGCAGTCCCCCCCCCCGCGACAGCCGGCGTAGGGGCTGCGGCCAGAGTCACACAACCAGGAACATGACGAGGTGTCGATGGCTTTGTCTGATCCTCGAGCCCATCAAGATCAGCGGCAGGTCCTGGAGGACAGGTGGAGGGAAGACGCGCGTGTCACCATAGAACGACGCCGCAAAACCCACCGCCAGTCCGACAAGCGCGATGGCCCCAATGTCGACGAGCGTGTGCCCGGTGGAGACGGATACCTACCCTTCAAGGTTGGGTGTCCTTCCTTCACTCGTGAGCTGCGGCAAGTCCGTTGGCCATCTACATGTATGTTCAAGCCAGAGATACCAGAAAAATACAATGGAAGACTGAACCCGGCAGAGTTCTTGAGCATCTACACCATTGCTGTTCAAGCCGCTGGGGGAAGAGATTAAAAGATATTCGCCAACTACTTGCCTTTGGCGCTCAAGCCAAATGTGAGGTCGTGGCTGATGCACTTGCCGGAGAACTCCATCTCGACTTTGGCTGATCTGTGCCATGATTTTGTTGGTGCCTTCATGGGCGGCCATCAAGAACCAGGGCGGCCCAGTGATTTGCAGCTCCTTCCACAAAAGGAAGGGGAGAGTTTACGGAAGTACATCCAGAGGTTCAGCCGGGTGCACAGGAACATTCCAGATATCCACCCGGCAGGTGTGATTGCCGCGTTCTAGTCCAATGTGCGCAACCGCAGGATACGTTCCAAAATGAACGTCAGGTTGCCCAAGTATGTCAATGAGCTTTACACCTTGGCGGATAAGTGTGCCCGTACGGAGGAGGGGAGGCATCTTCCCAGAGAAGAGGATGGCATCAACGCTGACTCAGAAGATGACGACAATGCTGCCAGCCAGTAGAAGAAGAATAAGAAACACAACAAGAAGCGCAAGGATAAAGCAGTGCTGGCTGTTGAAAGATCAAGCGCTCCTAGTTCCGGCAAGAAGGCTAAAACCGAGGCTCCCGGTAAGTAACTTGCCGCGTGCACTGATTACCGGGAAGCTGCGGCTGCCGAGAAGGCTGGGAAGGCAGATGGGCCCTACTGCAAGATCCATCGAACCAAGGGCCATGATCTCCAAGAGTGTCACCAAGTCGAGCAACTCGTCAAGAAGCAAAAAGCTGAGTACGAGAAGCGCGACAAGGAGAGAGACCAAGATGGCGTTGGCGGGAAGGGCGGAGGCGGCCGAGGAGGCCGCCCCGGCAAGGTTCCCTAATGTTAAGAGAAACCTGCTAGAGGTCATGAGAAGAAGGAATGTGGTGACGAAAGCGATGAAGGGGATGAAGAGGAAACCAGCGAGCAAGAGTTCCAGAAAGCCACTGACGCCCTATGCATGGACAGGGGTGCATCCTTGCACTCTTCTCACCGCCAGCTGAAACAATGGGCGCTTGAGGTCAATGCTGTGGAGCCAACGACAGATTCACGGAAACCGCTCAAATTGTCTTGCACGCCCATCATCTTTGACGAAGAGGATCACCCTGACCGCACCACTATGGTAGGGTGTTTGCCGTTGTTGGTTTCACCAACAATTCGCAACCTCAAGGTCACAAAGATGTTGGTTGACGGCGGGGCCGGGTTGAATCTGATTTCCCCCAAGGTGCTTAGTAAGCTACAGATAACAGATGGAGACCTCAAAGGTACTGGCATGTTTCAGGGAATTAACCCCGGCAGGAGTCGACCAAAGGGGAAGATCACACTGCAGGTCACGTTTGGAGGGGAGTTGAACTTCCGGACTGAGAAAATTGTGTTCGATGTGGTTGAACTTTCGTTGCCGTATAATGGGATACTTGGGCGACCTGCCTTGGCAAAGTTCATGGCGGCATCCCACTATGCCTACAATACCTTGAAGATGCCAGGACCAATGGGCATTATTTCCATCCCATCAGATAAGAAGGACGCAATTATATGCGTGGACAAGATGTACCGGGATGCGGTCGCTGCCGAGGCCGCGAAGGCCGCAGTCCCTGCCAAGGAAAACAAACAAGGGAGAAAGGCTAGCAAGGATGCCGGCAAGGAATCCGGGAAGCGTGCCTCTTCGGAGTATGCTGCACCCGTCGATGATTTGCCGGAGAGTTCTACTAACAAGAGATCCAAGGTTGCTGCACCCGCTGTGAAGAAGGTCCCGGCATGGCTGGTTGGCGTTGATGGTACATTCACTATCAGCTCCACCCTTGACGACAAATAGGCAAGCGCGCTCATTGCCTTCCTGCGGGCGAATGTCGATGTGTTTGCTTGGCAACCATCTGACATCCCCGGTGTTCCCAGGGAGGTAATCGAGCACCACCTTGTTGTCTGCCCTCATGCCCGACCCGTCAAGCAGAAGGTCCGGAAGCAAGCCTTGGAGCGGCAGCAGTTCATTGCGGAGGAGATCAAGAAACTTGAGGCAGCTCGTTTGGTCAGAGGAGTATTGCACCCAACGTGGTTGCCAAACCCAGTGGTGGTGCGCAAGGTGAATGGGAAGTGGAGGCTTTGCATAGATTTCACAGATCTGAATAAAGCATGCCCGAAGGACCCATTCCCCTTGTCGTGCATCGACCGGATCGTGGATTCCACCTTTGGGTGTGATCTACTTTCCTTCATGGATGCCTACTCCGAGTCCCACCATATATTCATGTCCAAAGAAGACGAAGAGAAGACAACATTCATAACCCCCTGTGGCATGTACTGCTTCATACGGATGCCCTTCGGATTAAAGAGCACTAGAGCCACTTTTGCAAGAGAAGTACAAATTGGTTTTGAGTCCTAGCTGCACAGGAATATTGAAGCTTACATGGATGACATAGTGGTCAAAACCAAGGACAAGTCAACTCTCATTCAAGACTTGGAAGAGACCTTTGCAAATCTGCACAAGATCAACTTGAAGCTAAACCCAGAGAAGTGTGTGTTTGGCGTTCCTTCCAGCAAGCTACGTGGCTTCTTCGTGTCCCATCGGGGGATAGAGGCCAACCCCGACAAGATCAAGTCGATTGAGCTGATTCAAGCACCCAAGACAGTTAAAGATGTGAGGCGTCTGACTGGATGTGTTGCCGTGCTAAGCAGGTTCATTTCCATGTCTGCCGAGCGTGCCTTGCCGTTCTTTAAAATCTTGAAGAAGGCAGGGCAGGGCCCATGGAGTTGACCCCGGAGGCAGAAGCTGTGCTGCAAGATTTGAAGACCTATCTTCCCTCTGTTCCCACCTTAGTCACTCCTAAACCACAAGAACCGTTGCTGCTATACCTAGCGGCAACCAATCAAGTGGTTAGTGCGGCACTTGTGGTGCAGCGGGAGGTAGATGAGGGAGCAGCCACGGCTACCGTCCTCTCCGGAGGGGAAAGTGAACTCGTCCCGACAAGGTCAGATGCAGGTCAGGACAAAGGGGAGCGAAGCGACGGAGACAATTCTAGGATCACGGCAACGAAGAAGGTGTTGCAGCGGCCAGTGTACCTTGTCAGCTCCCTACTACAGGGCGCTAGGTCAAGGTACTCTGGCATGCAAAAGTTGATCTTTGGCCTCACCATGGCCTCAAGGAATCTGCGCCATTACTTCCAAGCCCACGAGATCGCGGTTGTCACCCGCTTCCCCTTTCAGCGCATACTGAGGAACTCTGAAGCCACCAGCAGAATAGTGGAATGGGCTTTGGAGTTGTCAAGCTTTGGTTTGAAGTTTGAGAGCACATCTACCATTCAGAGCAGAGCACTGGCAGAGTTTATTGCGGAGTGGACACCTACCCCAGACGATGAGGCACTGGAAACAGTTATCCCCGGCAAGGAAGCACCCCAAGAATGGATCATGTACTTTGATGGTGCCTTCTCACTACAAGGTGTAGGAGCTGGCGTGCTCCTCATCGCACCCACTAGAGAACACCTCAAGTATGTGATCCAGATGCATTTCCCCCGGGAGAAGGCAACTAACAACACTGCAGAGTATGAAGGACTCCTTGCCGGGCTTAGAATTGCGATAGAGTTGGGGATTAAGAAGATGATCATACGAGGAGACTCACAGCTTGTGGTGAGGCAAGTGAACAAGGATTATCAGAGTCCATTGATGGAGGCATACATGGAGGAAGTGAGAAAGCTGGAGGAGCGCTTTGACGGATTGCAAATAGAGCACGTACCCCATGCGGAAAACAGCATTGCCGATCATCTGTCAAAGTGCGCTGCGCAAAAGCTTCTTGTGGAACCAGGGACTTTTGTTCTCCACCTAACTCAGCCCTCCGTATCCCCGGCAACAATGGCCAAAAAGAGGAGGAAACTGGACTCCGGCAAGCCTCTCCCGGCAGAGCTTCCAGAAGCCCCCGGTAGAGAGGTTGGCGGGAACAACTCCACTTCGCTTGGCGAGCAGCACCCTCCCACCGAATTACCAATCCTTGCGGTTGAGGCATGCGCTCCCACGAACGAGGAGCTACCACTGATCTTTGTTGTCGAGCCTCAGGCTCCAACTTGGGTGCGACACATAGTTCGTTACCTCCAAATAGGAGAACTTCCCGAAGAGCAAGAAGAAGCTGAAAGAGTAGCCTAGAGGGCCAGAATGTATCAGTTCGTCGATGACGCACTATATAGAAGGAGGCCCAATGGTGTGAAATTGAAGTGCATTTGCCGGGAAGAGGGGAAGGAACTGTTGGCAGAGATACACGGAGGCGTGTGCGGCTCGCATATTGGATCAAGGGCCTTGGTTGGAAAAGCTTTCCGGCAAGGTTTCTACTGGCCCACGGCCCTCCAAGATGCAATCGAGCTAGTCACCAGATGTGAAGGCTGCCAGTTCCACTCCAAGAATATCCATCAACCTGCTCAAGCTCTCCATATGATCCCTTTGTCATGGCCCTTTTTGGTCTGTGGGCTCGACATCTTGGGCCCCTTCCCCTGTGCTACCGGGGGCTTTGAGTTCTTGTACATCACCATCGACAAGTTCACAAAGTGGCCGGAAGTGGAGCCCGTGAGGAAGGTGACCGCCCAATCAGCTATCAAGTTCCTGAAAGGAATGGTGTGCCACTTTGGAGTACCCGCTAGGGTCATCACTGACAACAGCACCCAGTTCATGAGTCGCGCCATCATGCAATACATTCAAGCCCTCGGAAGCAAGGTTTCATTTGCCTCTATTGCTCATCCCAGAAGCAATGGATAAGCTGAGAGGGCGAACACTGAAGTGTTGCGAGGACTCAAGACAATAACATTTGATAGGCTGCAGAAATGCGGCAGGTGCTGGATTGATGAGCTGCCAGTGGTTCTTTGGTCCCTCCGTACGACACCAAATCGAGCTACCGACCAGACTCCCTTCTTCCCTAGTCTATGGGGTAGAAGCAGTGATCCCCACAGAACTCATATACGGGTCACCTCGAGTACTTGCCTACGATGAAGTACAGCAAGAGCAGCACTGGCATGATGATGCCGTGCTCCTCGAGGAGAACCGTCTCCGGGCTGTTACGCGTGCTGCACGCTATCAGCAAGCCCTACGCCGCTATCATAGCCGCATGGTTCATCCCCGGAGCCTTCAGGAAGGCGAACTTGTCCTTAGGCACGTTCAGTCCACCAAGGGTACAAATAAGTTGACGCCGAAGTGGGAAGGCCCTTAATGGGTGGTACGTGTCACCAGACCTGGCGCAGTCCGTCTGGAGACCAGAGATGGCATTCAATTGCAAAACTCATGGAATATTGAGCATCTCCGTAAGTTCTACCCGTAAGGCACGGCTGTCGGGCCCTGCCCGGCAGCCACCCTTTTGTACAAGCTTTGTCGATGCTGCATGTAACCCTTTGTACAAAGCCAGGCGCAGACCCTGAGCAGCAGATAAATAAACGAAGCACTGGGGGCCCCAAAACCTTGCATGCAAGCATAGCATAACATGAGCATGGCATGATCATGTAGATAAGAGCATATGTAGCATTGTCTTCCTCTACATTTAACCGCAGGGCTCTTGCCGTGGACTCGGTCCCAAAGAGAAGAAACAAAGACAAGCCTACATATCGGTGCCCAACAAGCCAAACAGATAAGTTCCTTCTTGTCCATAAATGTTCTGTAAGATGAAAACTTGTGCGTATGAAAACCTTGTCGCCTTCGAAGCATAGGTGCTCCCATCCTTTATCCCAAACGTTGCTTCGGTCAAGGTGGTTGTAGTGGCCTTTGACAAAGGAGATTCGACAAGGGGTTGGTCCCTTTCCGTAGTTTTGATCCCGGCATGCTAAGCCCCACGGCAAAAAACGGAAGGAGATTCGACAAGGGGCTGGTCCCTTTCCTCTGGAGTTTGCTCCGCCGGGCTTCGACATCATCGACGGTGGTCCATTGCGTCTCCCACACACTTTCTTCTCTCCGGCGGTAGCGCCTGATCGGTAGCACGAGGACTACGCCATCGCCATCATTGAGCCAGCTCCCCTGCCTGAAGAAACCCTCATCTACCGCAACATGGTCAGTGATTTTGTTGTCAACAATCTTGGGCGGGCTGTTCTTGATGCCCAACCTTGGATTCAAGGAGTTGGTCTTTTTTGTTTTTGTAGCCCAGTTGCTAGGCAAGCGCTTGTGGATCATCCCCCGTTTGATCTTGGCAATGATAGATTTGTCTGCTTTGTGCTGCATGATGAGGGTATCAACTACAGAGCTACACAGGTTTTCGTCAGGGTTGGGTTATGATAGTCGGCATACCCTTGGATTACAGATACACGCAGTATATTGCTGATGCGATTAGCACCTTCGGCCGCTTTCACCACTGGCATCAAGATGATCCAATGTTAGTCTGCACCCTGGCGTATGTTTCTTTCCCGGCACCATCTTTAGTGCTGCGCGATGTTGTGTATCATGAGTATGCTGATTTTGGAGGAGCAAGGATTTCCTGGACTGCACCAATCTATATTCTGTCTGCGGATTTTGCTGATGTTTTGCCAGCCGATGAGGATCCTATGCCGTTCAATGGCAATCCTCATCCACTCCCAGGGCACATGTAGTTTGATAACCATAACTGGGTTATGCCTGAGTTTCCTGAGCTCGGTTGGAACGATGTGCTGCCGCCTGCGCATGATCAACCAGATGATGGAATACCACCCAATGATCAGGCTAATGAGCAACATGAGCAAGTTGAAGAAAATCAAGTTGAAGGAAATCAGTTGTAGGAGTCAGTTATTCTGCAAGTTTCTGATGCATCTGTTAATAATGATGAGCAAGTTGCTGATGTGGTGATCTATCAGCCTCCAGCGGCTCCTACGTAGCCTCCTCTGCATATTGGATAGGTTTTGACTGTCTTCGGCCCAGTTCTTCCACCTGTCATGCAATGGCAGCGAAGCTTTGAGAGGATGATGCCGTTTATGTGGGTTTCTGAGATACCAAAGTCTGTTTTTCTGCCTGCCATGGGACCAATTCTGCTTTCCAAGCGGTCCTAGGAGATTAGTTTTCTTGAACCTGAACTCAAGCTTTCTTTGAAGCCTTTGCCTGACAATTGCATTACCTCGGTTCGTCGTTTCTCACCTGTGAAATGGCATGTGGCCCGAGCTCTATGCTTTGATGAAATCTCTGAACCTATATCTGAATCTTTTCAGTTTACTGCCGTGCCCAAGGTGACTAAGAAAATAGTACGCAAAGTGGTTACGCCTCTGGTTGACACGGAAATACGCCGTAGTGCCCGTCTCAGTGCTCTGAAGGATGGTTATCGCAAGGTGCAGAATAAGGTCCCCAGCATGGCCAAGTTGCCACATGCCACAAAGAAGCGCAAGACCAAATCTTCCACGCAGACTTCTGACGGCCCGGAGATTCCACCACCTAGCTCTATTGGTGATCTGCAGCGTATTGGAGCTCGTTTGCGCATTGCCCCTGAGAAGATCATAGTGGAGAAGCTTGTAGCTAATCCATCGCAATCAAGCTGCAGCAGGAGTTCTGATGATCAGTGAACATTTTCAGCATTTAGGTCCATGGCGTACCTTCCAAATCGCCATTTATCTTTACTTATGCGTTGCTTTGTTGAACCTTGTGGCTCTGCTCTATGTATCTGGTGTGTGTAGGTCATTACGTGATCTACTTTTGCTGCTCCTTCTTTTGGGTTGTAATGAATCAAAACGGTTTTAGGGATTGGAAAGTTCTATGTTGGAACGTGCGGGGTCTTAATTCTGAAGCACGTCAGCTCGCAGTTAAACAAAAGATTGATGAAAGTGGTTGCTCTATTATTTGTCTCCAGGAAACTAAATGCATGCATATAGATCAATGTTTCCTTAGAAAGTTTTGTCCTCGACGCTTTGATAATTTTGCCTATGTACCTTCGGCTGGTGCTTCTGCTGGTATAGTGGTTATTTGGAATTCTTCTTTCTTTGATGGACGGCTGATTGAGGCAAAGCCCTATGGTATTATTGTGGAATTCTGCTCCAAGCACACGTCAGAAGTCTGGTCCTTAGTGGCTGTTTATGGGCCTTGTCAGGGTCCAGCCAGGGATGAATTTGTTCAATGGCTTTATAATCTTAATATTAACTTTGATGACAAATGGTTGCTTCTTGGTGATTTTAACTTCATGAGATCGCTTGACAACCGCAATTTACCTGGTAGCAATGTTAATGACATTTTTCTGTTTAATGAGATCATTGGTCATCTTGGTCTTGTTGAGCTGCCAATCAAGGGTCGCCAGTACACTTGGTCTAATATGCAAACGAACCCGTTGCTTGAACAAATTGATTGGTTTTTTACTTCAGTTGCTTGGACCACGGATCATCCCAATACCTTGGTCATGCCTCTGGCACGCACTGCATCGGATCATGTGCCAGGTGTAGTAACTGTCGCTACCTGCATACCCAAGGGAAAAGTGTTTCGCTTTGAAAATTATTGGGTCAATCTTCCTGGTTTATCGAATGTGTTTCTCAAGTATGGAACAAACCAATGAGAAAATCTAATATTGCTTCCACGATTTCGGCCAAATTTAAAGATCTACGCTATGCTCTCAAAAGGTGGCATTTAAATCTTTAAGGTTAAAGCCCTCATTGCAGATTGCAACAAGGTTGTACTATATCTGGATGAATTAGAGGAGCTCCAGCCCTTGAGTTGGCCTGAAATCAATTTCAGACGAATTGTAAAGCTGCACCTAGAGGAGGTTCTTCGTTTGCAGTTCATTTATTGGAAGCAACATTGCACGATCAGATCTATCAAAATTGGTGAAGAGAATACCAAATTTTTTCATGCAATGGCAACAGAGAGGTATAGGAAGAACACAATTTCTTCGATCAAAAATGCCTCTGGAGATGTGATCATTGATCATCAACAATTGGCGGGAATGTTCTGGGCTGATTTTAAACAGCGCATGGGCCGTGCCAAGGCATCCAAATGGGCTTTAACTTGGACTCCCTAATCCCTAAAGTTGATGGGCTTGAAGAATTGTCTCGGCCTTTCACTGATTCTGAGGTAGAGGATGTAATCAAGCACATGCCCCTCGATCGTGCTCCTGGTCCAGATGGCTTCACTGGCCTCTTTTTGAAGAAATGTTGGCATATTTTGAAAGCTGATTTTATGTAGTTAGTTAAGAATTTTTATGATGGAAATTGTAATCTGGAGTTCCTAAACACTTCCCTAATCACTCTCATTCCCAAGAAACTAAGCCCTGAGGTGGTTGGAGATTTTAGGCCAATCTCATTGACCAACACGTGTTTGAAATTCTTAACGAAGTTATTAGCTAATCGTTTGCAGCAGGTGATCCTCCAGTGCATACACAAAAATCAGTATGGATTTCTTCGATGTCGTTCTATTCAAGATTGCCTTGCATGGTGCTTTGAGTACATACACCAATGTAAAGCTTCCAAGCGGCCCATCATCTTGCTCAAGCTAGATTTCACCAAGGCTTTCGACACAATTGAGCATGAGGTTATCCTCAAAATGTTGCAATGTAAGGGTTTTGATGATCGATGGACTGGCTGGGTTAATGGTCTGCTCTCTTCCGGTTCTTCCTCAGTCTTGCTTAATGGAGTTCCAGGCCAACATTTTATGTGTTGAACTGGAGTTCGGCAAGGTGATCCGTTATCTCCTCTGCTTTTCGTAATTGCAGTTGACCTTCTTCAATCAGTGGTGAACGAGATGTGCTCTAGAAACATCCTCATAATGCCTATCCCAACAAGTTCCAATGACTATCCGATTGTGCAGTACGCAGATGATACACTCATAGTTTTGCTAGCGGTTGATAGCCAGATCATTGCATTCAAAGATATGCTTGACACGTTTGCTCTATCCACGGGTTTGCATGTTAACTTCAGTAAATCTTCCATGATACCTATGAACATGTCTGATGAGGAGGGAACAAGAATAGCTGGCTTGCTTGGATGTGAAGTTGGCTCTATGCCTTTCACGTACCTTGGTCTTCCGATGAGCACCTCTCGGCCAACTATCTATGACCTAATGCCTCTCATGGACCGCATTGAGAGACGTTTATCGGCATCTTCATGTTTGTTAAACCAAGGTAGTAGGCTTCAGCTTCTGCAATCTGTTCTTGCATCCATGCCCATATATTTTTTATGCTCATTGTCCCTGCCTCAAGGCATTCTTAAGCAAATCGAGCGAATCATGCGTCAGTGTCTTTGGAGAGGTAACACTGATAACCCACGACAATCATTGGCCGCTTGGGATCTGGTTTGCAGACCCAAGAAATTTGGAGGTCTTGGGGTCACTCATCTGGGTTTTCAAAATGAGGCATTGTTTAAGAAACATTTGTTCAAGTTCTTCAACAAGCTGGATATACCCTGGGTTACTCTAATTTGGGACACGTATTATGGATCTTCGGCCCCACAAGCAACCAAGAGTTGTGGATCCTTTTGGTGGCGAGATGTGCTTTGCCTCTATGATAAATTCTATCAACTAGCTGTCCCACAGGTGCATGCAGGTGACACTGTGGTCTTCTGGCTGGATCAATGGAAAATTGATGACAGATCTGTCTCGTTGAAGGATAGATTCCCACGTCTTCATTCTTTTGTCATTGATGACTTGATCACGGTTCGGGATTTCTTTGATCTATCATCGGAGGCTGATAACTTCCACCTTCCTATGTCAGCTGAGGCCTATCAAGAATTTCACCAGCTTCAATCTTTGTTAGCACTAATCAACCTTGATCCTGAGGGGAAGGACAGCTGGAAATGGCCATCAAAGTCTGGAGACTTTCAATCAAGGATCTATTATGAGTTTAACTTTTGTCATCTGGTGGTTGATCCCATGTTTAAATGGATATGGAAATGCTCATGCACTCTCAAGTTCAAAGTTTTTGGATGGCTTCTACTGATGGATCGGTTGAATACCAGGGATATGATGCAACGCAGGCATTGGAATGTGCAATATGATACTTGTGTTTTGTGTCACATGTCTAGCCATGAGGATCGTGTGCATCTTTTCTTTACTTGCAACTTCAGCCAGCGTGTATGGAATTACCTTGGTATCTCTTGGATCTCACACCCAAACCAGACTACTTACATGATGGCATCGGCTGCCAGGAGGGACTTTGGTTTCCCATTCTTTTCTGAAGTGGTTTTTAATGCCACTTGGAATATTTGGACTCAGAGGAATGGCAAGATTTTCAGAAATGAAACACCTAGCTTCAGAGCTTGGAGGAGAAATTTTGTACATCATATTTCCTTGTTAGCACATAGGATTAAATGTAAATATAGAGATAGCCTTCTCTCTTGGATAGCTTCCCTTCCATAGGTTTTTAGGTAAGTAGTCTTTTCTTCTCTCCCATGTATATTGTATAATGTTTTGTCTTGAGTTTTAATAAAGAGCTGTGAGGCTGTTGCCTTGCTGTACATAGTTCAAAAAAAAACAGAAGGAACCGGTAGGATAGCTTGTCGGAGATAACTTGTTTACTTAAATGTATAGAGGCATCTCACCTCTGCATGGACGTAATACATGCACAATTACCCGGCAAAGCTTGTCTTTTTCATTAATATGAGAATAAGCAAGTACAGATCTTATAGAACACAAACATGGATAAAGAAGATTACATATTTGAGACTAAAGTTTGGCAAAATGCCTACATGTCTTAGACTGAAAAAAGATAAGTGCCCCGTAATCCCTTTCTTGTCCCTCTCCTCCAAGGAACTACAGCGGGAGGTGAAGAGGGCAAAAGGAGTGCCTGAGCAGAAGCCCAGCCCGACCCCGTCAGGACCTGCCGGGTGTGGCCTGACATGATCGGGAGTGGCGAGGCTGCGAAGGAGGGGGACGGAGAGAGCAGCTCGGCGGTGCCCTGGTCACCACCCCTAGGGCCAGCAAGGCATCCTAGCACAGGCGCTGGCAGGGAGAGCCTGCCGGAGCTCAGCTGGAAGACTGCTGGAGCCGAATGCACCAAGAGAGCGCCCCCCTCCTCGACACCCGTCAAGAAGAGGCTGGTGATGATGGTGCAGGGGAGGGAGGGGAAGAGCGCAAAGATGGGGCAGCGGGCCGGCAATACGGGACGAAGGCATCGGTGCCATCATACTCCGACCTGACGGCCTGCCACCCGCCTTCTCCGTCTTCCCTCATTTTTTCCTCCTCACCATCGCTCCAGGAGGACATCGACCTCTCAGCCCGTCACCTCCCTCAGAGAGGCGGCAGACGTCGGCGGCGTCCGAAGCGTGCGAGGAGCGCCACTCCCCACCTTGGTGGGCAGAAAGGCATCACCATCTTCAGCATCAACCCCGAACTCGCTGGAGAGGGCAGCGCTGGGATTACCAAGGATCCCGAGCACAACACCACAGACGGGCGCCGGAAGCCCCAGGGACCTCGCCGACGGGATGACAAGCCTCGACGACTTGCGGCAAGGGCAAGTACTCCACTCCAGGCAGCTGGCTTGTGTGGGGGAAATGAGCGCTCCACCATTCTGGAGGAGCACAACGCCTCCCACACTGCGGTCAATACAGCGCACGTCTACGACAGCCGCATCTCCTACAACCCCAGACCAGACTCACTCCCCGAGCGTCAATGCGAGTGTTCGGCATCGCCACCCCCGGGCTAGAGCCCGGGGCCTGGCCCCGGTCTGCCTCCCTCGACATAACAAAGAGGGAGGCAAGAAGTAAAAGAGAAGAGGTGTGTGGATGGGTGCCTCCATTCCCTCTCGCACCCCCTTTTTATAGGCAGGCTAGGGCTGGGGGCTGATCCTTAACCTCCACCCCCGAGGGGCTTTTTCTGATCCGACCCATTCAAGCTACCACCGACGGCCGGATCTGATTGCCGCTCTCCTACACCAATCCAAGAAGACCAGGACTTTGCCATGACGCTCTTTCCCACGCCATGCGCCTCCGTTACCTACCCTACTTGATGCATGCATCATATGTTGCAAAGGATAAGGGCATGGTGGGATGAGTGAATTGGCAGTTACTCCCCCGTGGGTTAAAGTCATTCACGGGCCATTACAGAAATGGCCCCACCACAATTGGCGTCGCACGACGCACGGGAAACCAGAAACTGACTTAAGCACTAATTGATGAAGAGGCAAAGAAAATATCAAGGGATGAGCCATCACAAACTCCTTGCTTGTGTACTAGATAGGACCTACCCCGACAACACTCAGCAGCGCGTTCGGGCCAGGCCCGTGGGCTCCTATCGGTGCAACAAACCCTGGTGTATGTTGCCCTCAGTGTACACAGGCTCAAGGGCAAGGTTCTAGCATCTAAGATAAGGCCAAGCGGGAGAGATAGCTCTTTGTAGAATCAAAGGGCGGATCAAGAAGACCAAGACAAGCCTAGACAGCGTGATATCACCAATGGCAAAAGCCTCCCTTGCCGGGCAGGCGAGCCTGGTCAGGTCGAGGTTACCCCAAGAGCAAGTCCCAAGACCTCCCCGACAAGGGTTGCCGGGGCGCTGGCGTCCTATTATCCCGCTAAGGCTCCACCGCTCCACCTCACAGTGACGCAAGTCACTTATCGGTGTGGTGTCGAGCCCTCAAGGGAATAAGTGGCAGTCATTCAGCATGTGGCAGCCATTTCTGATGAAGATCACCCCTAAAGGACACCCGTCCAGAGGCGTGTCACGCAGGTAGGCGAGAAGGTGGTTGAATGGCACGTCAAGGCTTGCTGGGCTGCATCCACGACATGACACTAAGCGGTGCATTTAATGCACCTTGTCCTGTCTGCAGAGTTAGGTATGATAGCACTGTGGCTATCTAATCACTGGACAATGACTGTTTTGCCACTGTGGTAACCCCTTTACCTATAAAAGGAGGGCCGAGGCAACCTTAGAAAGGATTCGGACCCTTGTACACTCATACACACATAGCTGCTCTCCCCTAGGCGGCCTTGCCGGGCTTGAGCACTGCGCGTTCTTCACGGTCTACCACTCAATCCACCAAAGCAGGAGTAGGGTTTTACGCCTCGCAGTGGCCCGAACCTAGGTAAAAACCACCCGCGTCACCATTGTCGTGCTGTTCTATTACCTCCGCTCTTCGTGCAACGTGCCCTTCCCCCTTGTTGAACCACTAACGGGCCGATGGCCCCATAGGTGATTGTGTCAAACCATGACATGCACCTAATCAAGGTTCGATCAAGGGTGCTCTATCAACCATCAGGCCGGAACCATGATATTTTTCTTCCTGAAGTTGATGGACCTTCTTAAGTCATCTATCCTTCATCAGGTAAAGAGCCAAGACTGGTGGAACCCAGCCAGTTTGTTCATATGGAAGCCATTCATATTCCAAATGTGGCTTCCACTGCTCCTCTTGCTGGCCAAATTCGTCAACTGTGCCAAGCTAATACTGAAGCCACAACCAGCACTTTACCGCAAAGGCCTCAGAAGACGGCCAGAACAATGACAGATAGAGAGCTTTTGGTCTCTATTCATCAAAAGCAAGATAAGCATCATGAATGGCTGAAGCATCAGATGCAAAGTATTCTCACTAACATCAATCGCATCCGAAAGTTATTCACCAAGAATGCATTTGTCGCTCATGAAGCTAGTCATCGTGACTGGAAGAGCCTCACGCTCTTATGCTCTGAAGATGATCTGGCTACAGATGGTTTGAAGGAGAGCTTCAGATTCGACTCCAAGCACACATCCATTGAGAAGTGGCGTGCTACTCCATCCGTTAAAGACTTTGAGTATTCATCTTCAGCCCCAGTTCATGCTAGGGTTGTAGATAAAGAAGACGATGCCACTTCTCCATCTATAACTTGACTACATCATGATGCTGCATCAGGCCCATCTGCACCGGCTAACTCCAATGTCGACCCGGCCGCACCAACGTCTTTACCACCACCTTCTGGGAACGCATAGACACTCTATGTCTTCAAACCTTTTTGGTCATTTGATGACAAAGGGGCGAGAATCATATGAGTTGATAGTCTTTAAGCGGGCATTTTGGGCTGGGCTTGATTATTTTGCTAAGTTTGCAACTCTTATTCTTGAACATTTGTCATTTGGGTTGTAAACATAAGTCCTGATGGACGTCTGCTACATTTGCTAATTTCGTTTCCTGCGTATTGCATTATTTAATCTCTAGCACTTGAAGTCATTCAACAGATGCCCATTTTTCATTGTGTGTTACATTATCTTCAAAGTATCCCTTGTATGCACTATGCTTTGACTTCATGAAAAAGACGGAGATCTCCACAAAGCAATATCGGCCATGTGCATTTGAATTCAAAGGCATATTACTTATAAGCACATCTTCAGGGGGAGCCCTCCATAATTCATGAAGCCAAACACCATGTTCCTTAACTTTCACATACTTTTATCCCCGTTGAAACTTCAAATAGTTTATCATCAATCACCAAAAAGGGGAGATAGTAAGTGCATCTAGTGCCACCCCTTGTTGGTTTTGGAGTATTGACGAGAAACTTGTTTGAGGGACTAATGTGTTTGTGAGATTTATAGGAGAACACTAGTAGAAGTGCCTATTGATTCAGTTTACCCATCAAAGATGACCCCTAAAAATGTATGAAGACATTGAAGATAAATGGTGGTTCGCGAAGACATTCACGTTGAACATAATGGTTCGCAAAGACTTATGTTTGAAGAAAATGGAGCACGAAGACATAGTCTTTTGGTAGTTTCATTTCCCCCTTTCTTGAGTCATAGGAACCAAGTCAAAGAACTGATGTGATATTCAACCTAAAATCCTATGTCTTCCAGTGAAGACAATAAGAGGAAACCTCTTCCTGAGTTGGTTGAGTCAGCTTTACTTGGAGCCCAAGTAAAGTTGTCGCGTGTGTTTGAAATCCGATCGTTGGACACGTGTCGGTTGTCCATTGACCCAGGGTCATTTCAGACATATCATGTCGGGTTGCCACCTGACTATAAATAGCCCACCCCCTCCACCAAGAGTTGGTGGCTGCTCTGAGTTAGTGCACAACTTTTGTCATTTGAGAGCAAGCCACCTCCAAAGCCTTTCAGAGAGAATCCTTGCGAGGACAAACCCAAAACACCCAGATCCCAAAAGTGATTAATCATCACTGAAGTCTTTCTGTTCCGCATGAAACAAAGACTTATTACACTTGAAGATTGTGATCCTCCAACCGGTTAGCTATCGTGTTCTGAGCGTGCAAGAGTCATTGTGGATTGCCGGTGAACGAAGTCTATGAAGGTTTGGAAGTCTACCTTGAATACTTACCCCAATGATTGGGCAAGATTTGTGGATCTTAGATCAAGGGGAATAAGGTTAAGACTAGGTCTTCAGAGTTCAATCTCAGCCTCCCCAACAAGACGTACAATTGTCAGAGCAGTTGGAATGGGTCAAATAAATTGCATGTCTTCTCCGAGCAACTGGTTCTATCACTTCACCCCTTTACTTACTATTTAGTTTTCTGAAGTCATTGCCTGCTCATTCTGTTCGAAGACATTGTGTGAAGATGTAACATCCCAAAATTCTAAATTTTGGAATGTTATATTAAATAAATAGCCTTGATTGTTTGTTTTATTGTTGAGTGATTGATTGTTTGAAATAGAGTGAAATTTGAAACTTTTGAAAGATGAATGAGAGGGAATAAAAAGACTTTCCCAAAAGTGTTTCTATTTGAAATGATTTGAAACTTGATTTAAAAGTAATTCAAACTTCATGCCACTCAAGGACTTTCAAGAGAGGAGATGAAATGACTTCTCCAAATTCAAATGAAAGAGAGTGGGGAGTTAAACCATTTTGAATTCCATTTGGAATCCCTTCCAATTTTGAATAATTTCAAATTCCTCTGACAAATTTCAAAATAAAGGGTCGAGAAATATGACACTCCAAACTAGGGGCAAATTTGAAATATATTTGCATAAGGAAAAATAGAAAAGATTTGAAATTGGTTTGAAATTCAAATTCAAAACCAATTATGAATTATTTGGTTCTTATTCAAATTATTTTTCTCCAATAATAAAATATATGGAAATTAGGGTAAAATGATTCCCTACAATAGAAAAGTGGAGAAAAATAAATTTGAAATCATTTTGGAATGTTAAAATAATTTTATTTGATTTTTAAATGCAATAGTAGCACTATTTGCATTATTTGAATTTTTTTTGGAGTTTATTTGAACTTGAAAAGTAGTTCATGTTTTAGGAAAGGTTTTTCTGAACATTTTGATATATATATATGTAAATTGCCTATATAAAAGTTAATTCTGTTTTATTTTATTTAACCTTTCTCTCTATTTTTATTTAAAAAAAGGGGGATCCAGCCGGGCTAGGCCAGCGCTAGCCACCAGCCCAGCCGGCGAAATCGGCCCAAGGCCCGCTCGCGCACCCGAATCATTACGAGCCGGTTGCCCGACCCCTCGCTCCCTCCCCGTGGCCACTGACCACGGGGCCCCACACCCTGTCTTCTTCTTCCCCATGCAAAGCTGAGGATAGAGCACGCACGCCGCCTCGCCTCGTCTGATCTTTGTGGGATTCGATCGCGGAAGCTTTCCCCTCCTCCAAGTCTTGTCCCTATAAAAGCCGGAGCACTTCTCGACCGACACACCGTAAAATCCCACGCCAAAACCACCCACGTCCACCGCACGAGCAAAACCTATCTCGTCAGAGCCAAGCCTATCCACCGACGATTCCATCGAGTGTGAGTACCACCGCAACCTCATCCTCTGTTCATTGGTTCCCCTCACCTTTGCGCACCTCATTGACATATTTTCGATGCCCAGGAGCCATGAGAGTTGCTGCCTCGATCACGTCCGCCGTCGCCGGGGCTCTCGGTTCACAGGAGCTTTGCCGCCTCGCCATGCCGCCGTCCATCATCCCCGACCACCATCGCCGTTGCCATCGCGATGCCATTGCCAAGCTGCGCCACCCCGTTCGCTCGCCCAATGCCGAAGGTCGCCGGAGCCGCTACATCGCCGGCACCCTTCTTCTCTGCAGGTGGCCCGACGAGTAAGAGTTACGATATAGGGTTACGGTCTACACTCAACTTACCGATGGCGTTGATGGGACTCCACACACGGTTGACTATTTCCGCTGAGACTTATGAGGTATATATCAGTTTTATTTTATTTATACATGTGATTGCACATTGATATATATATTGATGTACTATGTGTGCCAGCATACCGATCCAGGGATGGCAGATACACAGAGGCTTAACCGTTTGAGGTCAGAGAGATGGTATCAGAGCACATGTTGACTGTAGGACGTGACCCTAGAAAATGGCTTAATAATAGGAAGACCCCGATAGGAACAACTTTTATTTTATACTGCTCTTGTTGAATTCTTTTACTAAACCTTCCTTATTTCAAAATTATAGATGGAGAGCTACATTTTGAACAAAATAGAACACTATGAGGATGTTCTTGGAGGCCCATTCCTTGTGGAGCTAGTCAGACTGCTGAAGCTGTTGATACATGAAATCAAGGCAACTAAGAGGAAGTCTGGATCATGGGGAGTCAAGACTCAAGTTTTTGGACGCAAAGAAGACCCCAAGACTAGAGACATCAGCTTTGGAATGTTAAATCATGACTGTGATATGGGCATAAACACTGCCGTCCATGATGCCATTGCACGCTTATGCTACCGTCATCGTGCTGCACTAAACCAACACTACTTTGGAAAGGTTGGATGGTAGAAGGTTGATGGAGCCACCATTGCTATCACGAATGATCAGAAGATTTAGTTCTCCCCACTGTTTGTGTATAACCAGGATCTGGAACAATACGTCAAGAATCTTCAGATGGAACTTCTGGAAGCCATGTTTGACAAGAAGCACTACGAGAAGAGGTCGAGACCCAGAAGCTGAAGGTAACCAAGCTGGAGGAGGAGAACCTCGAGATCCTAAGAATACGTTAGGAACTAAAGGGTAGCAGGGCATAGCTCATGCCAAGGATGTTGAGATCTAGAAGCTCAAGGACCAACTACAGGAAATATAAGGATGTCACAAGAAACTCTGCGTCAACAAGGATAATCTGGCAGAAGAACTTGAGAGGATCAAGCCTGATCAGAAGAAGCTCAACGGAGACGAGGGTCAAGACCTGGATTAGCTAGCTTAGTAGCCCCACCATGAGAGAATAAAGATGAACATTTTGCGGTTTAAGTATCTGACTATACCAACTTATGTGGGTGGTGATACTATAGAATTGATTGAATAAATGAATGCTTGGTTGTTATTATCCTTTTGTGTTTATTGACTAGTTGGATAGATAAGATATTCATAGTTTTGAAATTATTTCACCTTGAGAGACGTAAGTTAGGGAAGAATAACATGGGCCTTCATATGGGAGAAGCATCAGGAATTGGAAACCCCCGAGCATTGAAGACCTGAAGTAATGAAGACTTGGTAACGAAACCATAGTAAACCAACTCATTACAAACAGTAGAAAACTTGATCTAGGAATTGTTTGTTGATTATGGGTGGGTTTTCTTGCTCTGTCTCAACTAGTCCAAAGCCTTGAATCCCTGGACAAGCTGACCACAAAACCTTTCTGGATGACAACAATATTTCACACAAGGAGATACATACTTTATTCTGATTACCCCATCTATCTTACACCTGCAGATGACAACCCTTTATGAATCTTTCCTCAAGGGCCCGAAAACGATCATGACCCTGACAAGTGATCATGATTACCCAAAAATCCTGAAGGACATGGTGAAGCATATTCACCTTGAAGGAGATGTAGTCTACAAAGGTTACCCCTTCATGGAAAATGGAGTGGAACTTTGGTACGTGGAGGTACACCTCCACTGTCTGAAAGGAGTCTACCCAAATACTATGGGGCAATAATTTTTCATCTCATGTGTACCACAAGCAACCTTCTTCGACGCTGCTCGTGATGCTACCATGGAGGCCATCCATCCATCACATCAGAGAAATACTTGAAGCAAGACTCTGTCATACTCAGGAATACCAAAGAGAGGTGCATGCAGAGATGATGGAGATGAAGCTCATGGCCACCACAATGAAATAGAAGATGGAGGATTTCAAGGAGAACATCGTGCAATTCCAGTGGGACTGGAGCTTCCATGGAGGAAAAATGAATTAAGATGAAAGTAATGCTTGACCATACCAAATTATGTGGATGGCAGCATTTTTTATAAAGTACTTTTTGAATGTTGGAATTTTGAGAAGTGGTTAAGGATGTGGTAAACAATGGGATATGAAAAGAATATGATTTATGGATGAGTGCATTTTATTTTAATAGTAGTACTTTTCTGTGCGAAAACATGACTAATGGAAAGGAAATTTGTATTCCAAAGGGTGGAGTTGGACAAAATAAGTTGGAATTTTGTGTTGATATGATGGTTCCCTCAAGAGTATGAAGGAATGAATTACTAACGGATTAAAAGGGGTGAAATGTTGAAATATGGAACAATAGTAACTCCAACGATGATTTAAGGATGTACCAGCATTGTAGTGAGCCGTAACCCACAGGACCAGGAATTAATAAGGATCTAGCATTCCCTCGAAGAAGAAATTTGGAAGAAGCTATGATTCCATCAGCAGACGTTTCTTAGGAGTATAAGAAAACCCGAGAGTTGTGAAGAAAATGATATATGTTATGTTTCGCTTGTAGAACCAATGGATTTACCCATACCCAGTTCAAAGAAAAGAGGAATTGTAAAATGCTTGTGAGAATACCCAAGTGTTAGAAATGCGAGATTCGCCAAACCTTATACATCGTAATGATTTGGGTAAGGAATTGATTGATGACCATACCGACTTACTCTTATCATTCGCTCTTGCTATTTGGGATGGTAAATCTAGAGTGACTTACCCATAGTAGAGAGACGACGATGTCAAAACCTTGTTTAAACCTTAGAATTGCAGGACGATGGAACCCTGTACAGGCAACCGTTGCCAATCTTAGGTTATACGGTGAGATTCAACCCAGACCCATTTCCTGTGGGAGAAACCAAAAAAATTTGACCACCATGAGATTTTCTATAGTTGTTTAGTATTGGCGATAGACCCGTCAGCTAAGAAAACTTAGCCTCGGAAGAACCTTGACATGATGAAAGGACACAAGATTTTGAGGAAAAGGCTATGCCTCCACCGGAAGAGCCCTAGAGTAGGAGTATCCTGAAGCTCTAAGAAGACCGACATTGCCAACCCAAAGGATGGAGTACATGCATTTTGACGGAACCGTAACCATGCTTGTAAGGGTGGTAGCACCCCAGGCATTTGTGACGATCAATGGATTTTCAAGAAGACCCTCTAAACTAACCTTCTTTCTAGCCTCTTCGAATCTCTAGGACGAGATTCATTTTAAGGGTGGTAGTTTGTAACATCCCAAAATTATAAATTTTGGAATGTTATATTAAATAAATAGCCTTGATTGTTTGTTTGATTATTGAGTGATTGATTGTGTGAAATTGAGTGAAATTTGAAACTTTTGAAAGAAGAATGAGGGAATAAAAGGACTTTCCCAAAAGTGTTTCTATTTGAAATGATTTGAAGCTTCATTTAAAAGTAATTCAAACTTCATGCCACTCAAGGACTTTCAATAGAGGAGATGAAATGACTTCTCCAAATTCAAATGAAAGAGAGTGGGGAGTTAAACCATTTTGAATTCCATGTGGAATTCCTTCCAATTTTGAATAATTTCAAATTCCTCTAAACAATTTCAAAATAAAGAGAGGAGCAATATGACACTCACCAGGGGCAAATTTGAAATATATTTTCATTAGGAAAAAAATAAAAGATTTGAAATTGGTTTGAAATTCAAATTCAAACCAATTAGGAATTATTTGGTTTTTATTCAAATTATTTTTCTCCAAAAATAAAACATATGGAAATTAGGGCAAAATGATTCCCTGCAATAGAAAAGTGGAGAAAAATAAATTTGAAATCATTTTGGAATTTTAAAATAATTTTATTTGATTTTAAATGCAACAGTAGCACTATTTGCACTATGTCAATTTTTGTGGAGTTTATTTGAACTTGAAAAATAGTTCATGTTTTGGGAAATGTTTTTCTGAACATTTTGATATATATATATATATATATATTGTCTATATAATACTTAATTCTACTTTATTTTATTTGACCTTTCTCTCTATTCTCATTAAAAAAAGGGGATCCAGCTGCGCCAGGCCAGCGCTAGCCGCCAGCCGAGTCGAAAAAATTGGCCCACGGCCTGCTCACGCACCCGAATCATTACGCCTCGGTCGCCCGACCCCTTGCTCCGTCCCCACGGCCGCTGACCACCGGGCCCTATGCCCTATCTTCTTCTTCCCCACGCAAAGCTGAGGCCAGAGCGCGCACGCCGCCTCGCCATGTCCGATCTTCATGAGATTCGATCACGGAAGCTTTCGCCTCCTCCATGTCTTGTCCCTATAAAAGCCGGAGCACTTCTCAACCGAAACCCCCTAAAATCCCAAGACGAAACCACCCATGTCCACCGCACAAGCAAAACCAATCTCGCCGGAGCCGAGTCTTTCCGTCGTCGATTCCATCGACCGTGAGTACCACCGTGACCTCATCATCTGTTCATTGTTTGCCCTCACCTTTTTGCACCTCATTCACATTTTTTCGACGCCCAGGAGCCACTGGAGTTGCTGCCTCAATCACGTCCATCGTGCCGGAGCTCCCGGTTCACAGGAGCTTCGCCGCCTCGCCTTGCCATCGTCCATCGTCCCTGACCACCATTGCCCCCACCACCGCGATGCCCTCGCCAAGCTGTGCCGCCCCGTTCCCTCGCCCAATGTCGGAGGTCACCAGAGCCGCTACTTCACCGGCGCCTGTCTTCTCTGCCGGTGGCCCGTCCTTGCTGTAAGCCAACGCCCGCGCCCCTGTTGACTTCCATAAAAATAAAACCGTTTCTGTCAGTTTATTTTATGTTAAGTAGATCAGTTTATTTTTCCATTTTATCTCGGTTTAGATTCAGCCGACGTGCGGTTTTCATTTAATTTAGCCACAACCACGCGAAAACTACAGATACCGACCATCTGCCCTGTACTTTAGCGTGTGCACACACGCAGCCACTAGGGCACTGCCACGTGGCCGAAGCTGAACCGTAGAGTTATTGTTTTCCAGTTTTGTTTTATTTTCAGAAATAGTTCCAATTTCAGATTGCTTATATCTTTTAGGTTTTTAATCCCAATTGAGTGATTATTTTTGCAGTGGATTAATAATTTCATCTAGTTTCTACATGTAATGCGGAAAAATTGTCCGCTGGAAGGGAAAATGAGGAAGCACGCGAGGAAAAAAAATCTTTTTCTGATCGAAGATTATCTTGAGAAAAAGAAACACTACAAAAAAATACACTTCCGTGATGATACGTGTTTGTCACAGTAGGTCACGTTTTCTGTCATGTATGTACATCCATGACAATTTTATGACAGAATCAAGATAGTCACCTATGCTGTCGTAGAAGTGTTCCATGACATTACCAAAATTATCTTCACGGAAGTGTCCACTTCCATGACGATAAATCGCGAGTCATAGAAGTGCTTTCTTCAAGGGTAACCGACACATGGCATCCACCGTAACGGGTCGCCGTTAAGCTATCGGGTTCCGGTTGGGATCCAACAATCCGTTAACAGCCCTGACCAGTGGGGATTTTCCACATGTAAAATTCTCATTCGTCGGAGTATCCACATGTCAGCTCAGTGCTGGGACAGATGTCATCCAGCGAATGGACGGGACGCACCTATGATACGTCGACACATGGCATGGCCCAACAGTGGCCCATTAAGGTCAAAAGGCCAGCCCGTTTGACTTAGTCATAAGGTAGAGGCCCGACTCATCGAAGGCCTATTAACGGCCTGTTCGCATATAGCCCACTTATAGCCCGCTAACTCACGACCCGTTATAGCCTATCCAAATTAGGCCCAGTAGTGCCATATGGGCCGTCCAATATGATTCCAGCCTGTTGTAACTTCTGGCCCATGTATGGCCCATGACGTCTTTCAGCCCATATGAGGCCCTTTCTAAATCTTGGCCCATAAACGGCCCGTGGTGAAACTGGCCCATAATGAGTAGTATATAGCTTTATACCCATTAACGGCCCATTATTCTATTGGGCCGTTTTAGCCTGTGTTATCTTTGGCCTTCTAAGGGCCCATTTATTATTGGGCTCATTTTCGGCATTCGATTACTTACGGTCCGTTACTGGCCTATTCCGCTTGTGGGCCAAATTCAGCCTGTGGTTAAAGTCAGCCCGTTTGTGGCCCTTTAATCCGTTGGGCCGTTTTCATGGCGTCATCACATATGGCCCATTAACGACCCGTTATGCCTGCCGTTCGAATTAAGCCCATTGTATACATGGGCCAGTTAACGGCCCATAAACAGACCATTCCCATTATAGCCCGTTTACGGCCCATATTGCGGTCTGTTAATTATCCATGAAAGTACGGCCCATGTTTGGCCAATCGATCATACGGCCCATAGAAGTCCCATTGAATCTACGGCCCGTAGAAGGCCCATGGATCATACGGACCTTAGGAGGCCCACTACAGCAGGCAGCAGGACTACTTCTAAATAAAAAGGTTACCGCGAAAAAAGAACTGCAGTGACTACCGGCAAAAAAATAAACAAGACAATAAGGAAATAAATAATCAAGCAACTTACGCTAGGCTATTATGGCTATTACAAATATTACATCCACTGGGCATCAAAGTTCGCCACCAGTGCAAATATAGTGAACAAAGCAGCATATTACATACACTTGGCGTCTAAATTGGCCACCAGTGAAAACAAACGCGGCTGCAAAACAAGTCCACAACTGAAACCACTTCAGAAGAGCTAAAGAAACGATATCCTGGATACCCACCATGCTGACAAGAAGCTTAGCAAGCTTATTAGTTTTCTATTGTTTGTTGCTATAATCGTCCAGCGCTTGCTGTTGCACCAGAAAGTATGAATCTGAATTCTGCAGGAACTTCCTCAGTCCTTTGGCTTCCTGCCACAACAAAGCTGACTGATGCATTTCAGCTTGTAGCTGAGACTGAAGAAGCCGAAGTGATTCAGGCAGCGAGTTCAAAGAGCTTGTGCCAGCGGTAGTGGCCAGTAACTCAAACACTACATCAATGCAGGACTTTTGGGTTGTCTCACTGTCTACAAGATAGTTTTTATCACATTTCTTGGAGACCAACAGGGTTGTCTCACTATCTTGAACCTTATCTGCATTACTTTCTCTACCATTGCATAATGGGGTGCTCTTCTCCAATATTCTGTTCGCATTCTACAAGAGAAACAAGGAGACACATCACAGGCTTAGCATGTAGTATATGAAACTCATTTTTGTAAACCGGTTCAGTAGTAAGGTGGACAGGATAACAGCATGAAACAAACATATATCTATGTACTATGGTCACTGTATTGTCCATATCATTCAAGTTTATGTTGCCAAATCAAGATAGGGACACAATTCAAATCATATATTTTAAGACACAACAGCATTGACAGAATATAAGTGTGGGAAACTACACAACACTGGCAACACTTGTAATGTGCATGACATGAGAACATAACTGTTTATACAACTAAAACTGAAATCAACATAGAGCAAGAAGTTAGAATAGCAATCCAGTTAAAGAAATAGGTTTAAAACATACCTGTTGCGCCATTGGAGTTTCAATTGGATCCTTCAATTTCGAAATTAGTTGGTATGAGTAAATACAGTGATGCAAGAGCAAAGGACTATAGACTATAGCTACGGAATTTAACCTGAGAATAGTTGCTCTTCTGCTTTAAACGTGGAGTTTGGGTTCGCTGTGGTGGTCTTCGTGCTTTGGGCACTGCAGTTCCTTTACAAACTGCTCGTGTGGGGGTACTCTGTGGTTGACATGGTGCTGTGTCAACTAGAAGTGGGTTACTATCCACTGGGGTTGGGGTTAGATGGGGTGTAGTTGGTTCTCTGTCCAACGGTGTAAGTGTACAATCTGGAACAGTCCCGATTATGTGTGGTGGGGCTAGTTCGTGGGCTAGTACAACCATGGTTCTATCTGCATCGACGGGTAGCACCGTCTTTTGTGAAGAACGGGTTTTTACTCCCTTAGATACTGCCATCACCCCCTCCAATTCAAATGGCTGATAAACAAGAAAAGAAATTGAAAGTACAGACATTGTATGATAGACAGATGTGGTAATTCACATATATGTTTTCTAACCAAACAGGACAGCATGACACAATTTCACATATATGATGGCTAACTAAAATGGATAGCATGACACAACTTTAGATATATGATGGATAACTTAACAGGATATAATGGCATAATTCAACATATGATGAGTATCTAAACAGGATGACATGACAAAACTATATGATGCCTTTCTAAAATAGGTTGGGATGAAATAATTCACATACATGTTGTCTAAGTATATAGGATGGCATGACATAATTCACATAATTGATTCATATACTAAGCAGCTGGCACTCGCATGTATGACCTCTAAACTAAGCAGATGGCATTGAATATTGTGTATATGATGTCTATACTAAGCAATGCAAGACACCATATGCATGATATGAGAAATATAAACATTGCAAGTTAAGAGCATACACCTCAGGTGGGATATAGAACTGGTCATCTGTCTCTGAATCCTCCTCTGAGGAGCTACCTGTAACCATCGAGATATATGCTTCAACAGGTACCATTGCCTGCTCTGAAGACCTTGTTTTCACTCCAGATTTTTCCATAACCGGCTCAAATGGCTGATACACATGAAGAGTAGTTCAATATACACAGAATGTCGACAAATAGAATACGTAATGAAAAAAAGGATGGCATGAGATAATTCACATATATGATGCCTGGCTACATGGCGGTGCATAATTCACATATATGATAACTGGCTAAAAAATATGGCATTGCATAATTCACATATCTGATATAGAAAGCAAACAGGAGGCATTCACACAAAGCATGTCTAATCTAAGCAGATGGCATGGCAATGCAAGACACCATATGCATGATATGAGCAATATAACCTTGCCAAGTTAGAGCATACACCTCAGGGGGAATACGACTGGTCATCTGTCTCTGAATCGTCCTCTGAGGAGCTATCTGTAACTAGCAAGAAACCTGCATCGACAGGTAGCACTGACTGCTCAGAAGACCTTCTTTTCACTCTAGATTTTCCCATGACCGACTCAAATGGCTGATGCACAGGAAGAGTAGATGAATGTATAAACATTGTTGACAAATGGAATAAATTATGAAAAAAAATATGGCACGATACAATTCACATATACGATGACTGGCTAAACAGGATGGCATTGCATGATTCACGTATATGATGCCTGGCTAAAGAAGATGGCATTGCATAATTCACATATACTCCCTCCGTTCCTAAATATTTGTCTTTTTAGAGATTTCAAATGGACTACCACATACGGATGTATATAGACATATTTTAGAGTGTAGATTCACTCATTTTGCTCCGTATGTAGTCACTTGTTGAAATCTCTAAAAAGACAAATATTTAGGAACGGTGGGAGTATGATATAGAAACCAAACTGGTGGCATTCACACAAAGCAAATATAAACAAAGCTGATGACATATAAGATGTATAATGTAACCAATGCGAGGCGCCATATGCATAATATGACCAACATCAGCATGCCAGGTTAGAGCAAACACCTCAGGGGGTAAATAGGAGTGGTCGGCTCCCTCTAAATCGCCCTCTGAATAGTTATCTTCCTCTGGAATACAATCTGGAATGGGGGGAGGGGGGCCCACTTCGCCCACCATGGAGCGGTGTCTGCATGACATTATATTCTCATGTAACGGTCTTCTCTTTTTCTCTACATGTTCAGTACGATTGTGCACAATAACTGACATGCATAATAAAAAAACATAGTTAGATTATGTAAGGCCTAAGGGGTGCATGCAGAAATCAAGACTGATGGTAGCAAACAAGTGGATAGATCCAAATGTAATGATAGTAGGCAGATTATAGCTTCAGTTTAAAAAGATAGACGATGGATCATCTACTGTTTGTTGCCCACCCAACATGAACCACATAGAAGACCCTAGATGAACCAGATAGTAGACAGATACTATTCATTGCTGCCTCGATATATGCCCCACAGGCATTTTTAAAACTCAAGTTTGAACATTAGTTTGGACCTGACTTGGAGTCTAAGAGGTGAACAGGACGATAATGTAGTAGGTAATAATAACCGATGTATAATGTAAGCAGACACGAAAGAGTGCGACCTCTCTTCCGAAACAGTGTAGTTCTCAGGTTCATCTGCTAAGTCGATGTTGGTAATGCAGTTAGCGTGGCTGCCAGCAACGGGGAAGATGATCTAAGGCGGCGAAAGAAAGTCTGCAGGGGGAATCTCTACTGCAGTGAACACTTCCATCGATGGTGCACCTCAGGTGGGGTGGATGATGGCACGACAGGAGTAGGACATAACACACAGAGTTTTCTTTGAAACCTATCTGAAAATGAAGTAAATCTGTAAGGGCTCCTTAGAATTGGAGGATCCTAAAAATGCAGGGATAGGAAAAACACAGGAATAGGATAGGAATGCACGTGCAAAACAGAGCATTTGCAAACATAGGATTTCTGTCAACCTGGGTGTTTGGTTCACATGAATTGGAAGAACACAGGAATGGAGAAACATGGTCAAATTAAAGTCAAACCACATGAAAATGTAAAATAAGAATCTTATTATGCCAATAATGCAAATAGTCCTGTTCTTCATGCATATTAATTTGAAAACGACGTCCAAGTGGATATTAAAATTCCTATGTTTTTTCTTTGAAAGAGACACCAAAGGAAAAAAATATCCTCCAGTTTTGCTTTGCTCCATTCCTTCTAACCAAATGCACAAATAGTAGTACCATAGTAAAGTTTCCAATTCCTATGTTTTCCTTCACTTTTTCTTTGAACCAGTGGTGATTCTAGTAGGCTGTCTTCAACAGGCTGAAGCCTACCCTCGAAATATTTTGTGAGCTTAGATTTGGTCCATATGAGTATCATATAATGGCTATCTTGCTAAACCAATTCAAATTGTGGTTCAAAAGAGCATTTAGTTTTCTCCCTGTTAACTTTGTGACCACAATTCATTTATTTCTAGATTTGCAACTGCTTTGAACCAAAGGATCCTTGAGGGATCAACATGAATGTAGAGTAACAAAGTGATGCAACGAGTGTACAACCTCTTTGGCATAGCCTTGTCGACCTCAGCATCATTGGGTTGGACGTGGAGGATGGTGATGCTGGTGTGACTGTCGAAGGCGGCGAGGCTGAAGCAGGACAAGACAGACAATGTTAATCTGAAGTGCAACTCTAATAGCATCTGCGATAGATGATGTAAAATACATCACCAAAAAGTGCTAGATGTAAAATGCATCAGCCGTGCCACGGCCGCTCCGACAGATGCTGTAAATACTGTTTACTCTGAACTTAACTGAAGAGACTGAACTTTACAGTCGAAACTGAATTTTACTGTCGAAACTGATTGCACTAGTAGCAGAGCATTGCAATAGAAGTTTAGGGTGTTCGAGCACTAGTAGCAGAGAAGTAGTGATCAGTAGCCACTCGAGTAGGGAACACATTAGCAGAGAGCAACTCGTGCAGCAGCACCGCGAGCGAGTGCTAAAGCAGCAACTCCTGTAGCTGCCGCAGGTCGTGCAGCAGCAGCAGCAGTGTGAGCGAGAGCAAGAGCAGAGCAGAGCAGCATCACAAACAAGAGCAAGAGCGGAGCAGCAGCACGAACAAGAGCAAAAGCGAAGCAGCAACGCGACCGACAACAATAGCAGAGCAGAGCAGCAGCACGAACGAAAGCAAGAGCAGTGCAGCAGCGTGACCGACAGCAAGAACAGAGCAGCAATGCGAGCGAGAGCCGGAGCAGCAGCAGCTAGTGCTTGTGTGGAAGTCGCTGCCGAGAAAGCAACGACATGGGGGAGAGACGCCGTGGTGGAAGTGGCCGGCGACGGCGCCGTCAATGGAGACCCACCATGGCTGCTCGGTATCGAGCACCGGCAGCCCCGTGAGATCGAATAAAAGATAAAATGCAGTGGCGAGTGCAGAACCTCCTTGGTGGCGCCGAGTAGGCCTCGGCTTCATGGAAGGAATTGGTGAGGGTGTTGCGGTTCCGGTGGGGCAGGTCAAGACGGCGCTGTGGGGATGGAGGTGGCGCGATAGACGAGGCAAACATCAGGGCAGCTCCTTGGAGGTGGAGGATGGGGTGGCTGATTCGGCGGGATGACGAGATCGATGACGGATCCTCATCCGGTGCGGTGGATGAGGGACCTCGAGCTGTTGCTGTGGACGACATCGTCGGGGAAGAGTCTCGGTCGGGAGGCCGATGGAGGAGCGTGGCGTTTCGCGGGTTTTGGCGGCCTCGGTGTACGAATGGGGGGGGGGGCGAAGGCGAAGGTATGGGGGAGCCATGGCTTAGGGACGCGCTTGTCCAAAATGTGGGGTAAGTTACAAACGTTCCCCCACCGGTTTTGACCACGCAACATCAAGTCGGCATTTCCGGCTGAGGGGTAGAAGGGGGATTTCGCGTGTCTGGGCTACGGGACCGATTTCGGATGAGGAGGGATTTTTCGCGCGCGTCAAAATTTCAGGATAACAAGGCGCGACGCGGGTTGAAGAGGTGGGAGTTTCACAGCAGAAGAGACAAAAGATACTCGAGCTCGAAAATTTCGGGATAACAAGGCGTGGATTCCATGTTCAGCAGAACAAACTTAACATGTACAAAAAAACAATTCATACAAGACACAAGAGAGTCATGTCCCCTTTTACTATATTGCCATAAGTGCCAATGAAAAAACTACAAGAAAAATGTAAACAAAATCGGGAGAACAAGATTAGCCTGTACAGTACCAAATCAATTTGCACTTCCCTCAACAACAACAAAAAACAAATCAATTCCCACCACAAGAAAGATTCATGTCCCTTTTTATATGATTACAAATGCCTGGATCTCAAATTTCAATTTTGGAATCCACATTATGTTGAATTCGAATATATCATTAGGTGATCTTGCGGTTTATAATGGATTTAGTCCTACATTTCGATCTTCCATCTTATATGAACATTTTACTCCACCCTGTGAATATATATATTGTCGTCTACTGTCGGGGACGAATCCGCGATCACCTATGGGACCCAGGGAAGGACCCCTTTACGTTCGGCAGGGAGAGACGGTCGCACGAAGAGCAAATCTAGCGAAGAACACGACAGTGCACGAGAGAGATTTACCCAGGTTCGGGCCGCACGGATGCGTAAAACCCTACTCCTGCTTTTTGGTTTATTATCTGTATGATTGTTCTAGCTCCAGGAGCGCTACAGTACCGAGTAGCTGCGTACAATACTGGGGTTCTCCATCTCCCAGTTTTTCTCCCCTTTCCACGTTGCCTATGGGCCTCCTTTTATAAGCACAAAGGGGTCACCAACAGGTGGCAAACAGTAAAGGTAGAGGTGGAAAGTTGCTACAGTAAGGCCATTATTACCAGGTTGACATGTCCTACCTACCACTGACGGCAGGGGACAAGGGCATTAAATGCCCATGCCTTTGCTGTCCAGATACATGTACCCGGATGTCTTGGACGTGGGAAAAGCCTATCCCACCTGCTCCTGCACCGCTAGCTACAGTGTACCGCCGTCTACACAGTGCCCTGCCACACACGCTTGGAAGGACCCAGAGCGCCACGCTGGCAGAGGCACCGGAGCAGCACAGTAGCACAGTAACGCTTGCCGCGGCAAGACCTTGCCGCACCTGACAGCTTGCCGCAACCCATAGCTTGCCGCGCAAGGTAACTTGCCGGGGCAAGTACCTTGCCGCAGCTGCTATCTTGCCGCAGCCAATACCTTGCCGCAGCCAATGACTTGCCGGGCAAGTACCTTGCCGCGGCAAGTACTCTGCTACAGCAAACCTCAGGCTAGGCCTCAGCTGTCCCTCCCGGCAAGCTCCTGTTGCCGGGGCCTTAACTCTTGCTTTGTATACTTTGTTCTTGAATGGCTTAATAATCTTGAGCTTCTCTCTGGCTGTCCTCCCGCAAGCCTGGCCGCAGGATGCTACTACTGCCCATGCACAAGTACGGGGTACTAGGGTACCCCTATTCTAGTACACCGACATCTACCATATGGACTAAATTTGAATCAATTTTCCTTATTTGAATATGATTGTTGTCAAGTTATACCATCATTTAAATATTATCTTGATAAGAGAAAACATGCATATATTAGTAATCATATTTCAATATGAACTACATGTACCATACAATCTCCAATTCAAATATTGTATCCATTTTATGTTGAATTCAAATCACAGAACATTGGTCTAGGTAGCGAGATGTTTAGGATAATCTAAACCCTGTTTTCATATGTATAAATTTTGGCCGAATTGGGACAAGTTTTGGTATAAGCTTCTTGCAAACCGGAGATTCTCTCAACAAGCCTCGTGGTTCCGAGAGGGAACGTGTCACCTTTGTGTGTGAAACGATATACGCTGCCTCCCCCTGATTTTCTTTACAGAGGCAACATAGAACTATATAAGTGCCCTATTAAATTTTGGAATTATTCCGGGTTCGTTTGGCCTTTTTTATACATTAATTGAGTTTCTGGTCATTTAATGTGCATAATTCAAATTTGAACTACAAGCACATGCTCCAGTGCACCAAAGTTGGTTGAAAAATAACATGTGTGTCCTCGGGTGAATTTCTAGGTCCGATGCAAGAAATGGGAATGAAATTCAAACATCTGGGTGTCGTAGCTCGGCCGAGAACATTGAGAAACTTGGTTTTTAAATTCTTGTAAATCCAAAACACGCCTGAAAATCATGAAACTTGTCATGGTGTCATGTCATGGCACTAACATGCTGTGGTAAATTTTTTGGCCGAATTGGAAGAAGTTTTGGTATAAGCTTCTTGCAAACCGGAGCTTCTCTCAAGAAGGCTCATGGTTCTGAGAGGGAACGTGTCACCTTTGTGTGCGAGATGATATACGCTGCCCCCTTGATTTTATTTACAGAGGAAACATAGAACTATATGAGTGTTGTGTTAAATTATGGAATTATTCCGGGTTCGTTTGGCCTTTTTATACATTAATTGAGTTTCTGGTCATTTAATGTGCATAATTCAAATTTGAACTACAAGCACATGCTCCAGTGCACCAAAGTTGGTTGAAAAATCACATGTGTGTCCTCGGGTAAATTTCTAGGTCCCATGCAAGAAATGGGAATGAAATTCAAACATCTAGGCATCGTGGCTCGGCCGGAAACAATGAGAAACTTGGTTTCTTAATTCCTGTAAATCCAAAACACGCATGAAAATCATGAAACTTGGCTTGGTGTCATGACAAGGCACCAACATGTTGTGGTAATTTTGCTGTCCAATTTGCGAAGGCGCACACATTAACAATCAACAAAGTCATTTTGGAACAAGTGCTGCCATGTTACAATCAGAAACACAAGTATTATTGAAACCGTGGGCGTTCTACTTATGATTTACGTGCCGCCACGCGTCCCCTTTTTTTATTGGCTAGGAGGCACCGTGCGGGGTAGCTATTTGAGTACGGGAGGTGTGCGACCAGACCCCTACGCGTGCTTATCGGGAGGAGAGCCCTTTGACCTCCATCTGCCGCCCACCTCTCTCCCAAGGTCTCCATTAATGGCGCCCGAGCCTTGTTTAATGGCGTGGCTATGTCTCACTCGACAGAGATTTAAGAGAGAGAAAAGAAAATCTGAAAAGAAAATTTTGCACGGATCTTGATGTAAGATCCGACAGACGTATATAGCATCTACTGTGACTTATAGCAAGACTAATGAATATATAAGGACGACGATAGTAGATAATAATTGTCTTACATATTTAGGAAGATAATTAAAAAAGCCGCATGAGGCTACGCCCGAAATACACAAGGGCAAAAGAAGAAGGAAAACACATACAACGATCTGGCTCGCTGATCTCTACTTTCTTGATGCGCTGCAGGTCGCGGAGACTAGTTCTCGCAGAGAGCGGTGATGATCTCTTTCGTCAGTTTCATGTCCTTAATACGCTGCTTGGCAGCATCCACGGATTCCTCCACCAGCCTTTCGCGCTCGATGCGGAGCATGGCATTCTCGTCCATAAGTTTCTTGATGATGACGCCCATCCTCTTCAACAAGGCAGCGGTCTCCTCCGCCTGCTTCGCCCTTCCGGCGATCTTCGCCCTCAGTAGGTCACGCTCGGTGCGGAGCTTCGCCTTGTTCTCCCCTAGTGCCCGGATGACAGCGGTAGCATTTTCAAAAGAGGCATTCATCTCGTCCTACAGCTTCATCCAGCCGAAGATCCGACCCATCAGGCCATTGAGCATAGCACACATGCACCTGTGAGAGTCCTCGCCTGCCCGCGAGACATTTTCCCAGGCTGCCGTGGTGCAGGAGGACCTCCCTGCTGCATTCGCGGTGCGGCGGGACATCTCTGCTGCTTCCGCGGCGCGACCGGACCAGTCTGCTGCATCGACAGCGTGGCGGGACCTCTATGCTGCTTCGGCGGTGTAGCGGGACCTCTGTGCTGCAACGGCGGCATGGCGGGACATGTCGGATGCTGCGGCGACGAGGCGGGACATCTCTCGTGCTTCCGCTTCCATGCTCGTCTCCCCCTGGTAGTAATCTATCGACCTAGAACTCATGCGGGCCATGGCAGACGCAAGGGAACGACGATGAAAAACTTGTTTGTTTTTGTGGATGAGGAGTTGAGGAGGAATGTGCAGTCATCTTGGAGTAGAGTATTTATAACCGAGTACTAATACGCTCCTAAGTGGGAAACCATTTAGGTTTTGATCGGTGTGAACAGGTTTGCAATTAAATATAGCGTGGTAGTAATTTGGAATGTGATGAGACGCAAGCTCAAAATTTATTGACGGTTCTAGTTTCTAAGTGCGGTGCTATTCCCGGATGGCGTAACGTGGCCACACGTTCTCGGCCGTGGTGCAGCAGTTTTGTAGTATGCCACGGTACTTCTTTTTCTACTACTGTGTATGTGCAATAACTGGCACTATCGGATACATATCTTACGGTTATTGGGGCGTTCGCCAGGAATAGCGCCTCGTGGCGAGCTATAGACTAGTCTTTTTTTTCACACGCATTACATCGACACATATCATCTCTCTCCCTCTTTCCCACGCACACACCTTAGTCTCTGGGGACTTCTCGCACGCACCATCTCTAGCTCCCTAGGTCGATGCCACCCACATACACTTGTACTCTATGTTTAGTACGTTATGTACGAAGAGAAGAGGTGCATGCACGCACTCGTCCTCTCTCACACACGCATCTGTAGCTACAAATTGTAGTATTCTCAACCATCCGATTGGCTCTATCATAGGTTCCTGTTGCTCCTTGGCCTTGAGATTGAGAAGTTTAAAACGCGGAGGCTAAGATGGAGGCGAATTGTTTTGGTTAATGTGCAGGCCGCACACGACACCAACACGACACGTGCTTCGTCTGCCTGGTGCGCAGTCGGGTGAGTACTACTAGTAGCAGTACTACTTTGATGTGTCGCGTCAACTCGCAGAAGTATGCAACACTTCCTCAACAAACAAGAATATAAGTAGCTTATACTTCTTACCCAAAGGATCTTTATATCCAATAGACACAAAATATCTGTTCCACTGTTGGAAATTACTTTAACTGCTCATCTGATGTCCAAGTAATTGCTGCATCGCCACCAAAATCCACCATCTCTTAAGCTAAAGTAGACCGGGCTAACCCCTATATTAGCATATTACTAATATAAGAAGAAGGCACTGTAGAATCATTTAGGAGGTGAGCTTGTCAATCTGAATGTGGAGGGACACCATCCTCGATAACCTAGCCCCAGCTAGCAGCTTGGGCGGAACTGTGAAAAAGGTCAGCTCCTGCACGGCGATGGCGCCGGGATCCTTGCTGCTTGTCACCTTGATTTCCACCTTGATGGCGTCGGTCCTACCTTTTGCCTCCCCCGGCGGGATGTTCGCCCATAGCTTGGCCACGTAGTGTGGTGGCGGGGACGGCCCCGCTCTGATGCAGACAACTGACACGGTGATTGGCGCGCCGACGTCGAGCACGCCGCCGACTAAGAAAAATGCGTGGCCGTCCTAGATCCTGTGCACGGGCATGGGATGCACGGTGCTGATGTGGTGTGGGAGCGCCAGCGGCAGGTCTTCATAGCCGCAAACGGGCACGGGGCATTTGCAGGGCGCGAGCGGACACACGCTCTGGTGATCGGCGAGCTTGTGGTGACTGACGTAGAGCCCACAGCCTTCGTGTGGGCACTCCACCCTCACCGAGGAGAGGACGGCGTCCATCGCCGTGTTCCGCTCGTCGAAGCCGCCACTGCGCTCGCACTTCTCGCACTGCCACTGGTTCCCGGGGCGCTCGCCGAGGCAGTCCGCGCAGGCCAGGTGCCCTCCCTTGCATTGCACAAATCAATCGAACAACACATCAATCAAGAAACCTGCTGATACGTCTCCAACGTATCTATAATTTTTTATTGTTCCAAGCTATTATATTATCCATCTTGGATGTTCTATATGCATTTATATGCTATTTTATATGATTTTTGGGACTAACCTATTGACCTAGAATCCAGTGCCAGTTTCTGTTTTTTCCTTGTTTTTGAGTTTTACAGAAAAGGAATAACAAACGGAGTCCAAATGACCTTAAAATTTACGGTGATTTTTAATGGACCAGAAGAAGCCCCCGAAGCAAAAGAGTTGGGCCAGAAGAGTCCCGAGGCCACCACAATGGTGGAGGGCACCCCCCTAGGGCGCGCCCTCCATCCTTGTCGTCGCCTTGTGGGCCCCCTTGACTTGTCACCAATGCCAACACCTCTTATAAATCCCAAAAACCACAGAACAAAACCTAGATCGGGAGTTCCGCCACCGCAAGCCTTTGTAGCCGCGAAAAACCAATCGGGAGCCCATTCCGGTACCCTGCCGGAGGGGGAAACCATCACCAATGGCCATCTTCATCATCCCGGCGGTCTCCATGACGAGGATGGAGTAGTTCACCCTCGGGGCTGAGGGTATGTACCAGTAGCTATGTGTTTGATCTCTCTCTCTCTCGTGTTCTTGACTTGGCACGATCTTGATGTACCGGGAGCTTTGCTATTATAGTTGGATCTTATGATGTTTCTCCCCCTCTACCTTCTTGTAATGAATTGAGTTTTCCCTTTGAAGTTATCTTATCGGATTGAGTCTTTAAGGATTTGAGAACACTTGATGTATGTCTTGCATGTGTTTACCTGTGGTGACAATGGGATATTCATGTGATCCACTTGATGTATGTTTTGGTGATCAACTTATGGGTTCTGTGACCTTGTGAACTTATGCATAGGGGTTGGCACACATTTTCATCTTGACTCTCCGATAGAAACTTTGGGGCCCTCTTTGAAGTTCTTTGTGTTGGTTTGAATAGATGAATCTGAGATTGTGTGATGCATATCGTATAATCAAACCCACGGATACTTGTGGTGACATTGGAGTATCTAGGTGACATTAGGGTTTTGGTTGATTTGTGTCTTAAGGTGTTATTTTAGTATGAACTCTAGCGCTGTTTGTGACACTTATAGGAATAGCCTAATAGATCGATCAGAAAGAATAACTTTGAGGTGGTTTCATACCCTACAATAATCTCTTCGTTTGTTCTACACTATTAGTGACTTTGGAGTGACTCTTTGTTGCACGTTGAGGGATTGTTATATGATCCAATTATGTTATCATTGTTGAGAGAACTTGCACTAGTGAAAGTATGAACCCTAGGCCTTGTTTCGAAGCATTGCAATACCGTTTTTGCTCACTTTTACCACTTGCTACCTTGCTGTTTTTATATTTTCAGATTACAAAAACCTATATCTACCATCCATATTACACTTGTATTACCATCTCTTCGCCGAACTAGTGCACCTATACAATTTACCATTGTATTGGGTGTGTTGGGGACACAAGAGACTCTTTGTTATTTGGTTGCAGGGTTGTTTGAGAGAGACCATCTTCATCCTACGCCTCCCACGGATTGATAAACCTTAGGTCATCCACTTGAGGGAAATTTGCTACTGTCCTACAAAACTCTGCACTTGGAGGCCCAACAACGTCTACAAGGATAAAGTTGCATAGTAGACATCAAGCTCTTTTCGGGCGCCGTTTCTGGGGAGGTTAGTGCTTGAAGGTATATCTTTAGATCTTGCAATCAAATCTTTTAGTTTCTTGTTTTATCACTAGTTTAGTTTATAAAAGAAAACTAGAAAAAAAGGGAATTGAGGTTGCCTCACATGCTTCATCTTTTTAATGTCTTTTGTGAAAATGATGGAAAGGAAAATTGTGCTCAAGTGTTAGAAGAAGAAGTCTATAAAATATTTGGCACAAAATCTTTGTACGATGAGCATGATTGCAATGTTGTTAGTATGAATTCTTTGAATATCCATGATGCTAATGATATGCAAAGCCATAAGCTTGGGGATGCTATGTTTGATGAAGATGATATTTTTAGTCCCCCAAGTTTTGATGAGAAAATTTATGATGATGAAAGCATGCCTCCTGTTTATGATGATTATATTGATGAAAGTGGGTTTGGAAGAGTGTCAACTCTAGGTAGTATTGATCCCACTATTTTGGAGGGTGTTGAATCTTTTCACAATATTGATAAAACTAGATTTGGAGAGGTCATGACTTTATTTAGTGACGAATCCACTATTTTGGAAGAGGTTCCAATTGATTATGAGAACAAAGTTGCTATCTATGATGATTAGTGTGATGACATGTATGCTATAAAGAATAATGATAACCATGAAACTTGTCATCATGATTTTAATTTTCAATTAGATTATGCCTCACATGATAGTTATTTTGTTGAGTTTGCTCCCACTACTATTCATGAGAATAAATTTGCTTATGTGGAGAGTAATAAAATTTCTATGCTTGTGGATCATGAAAAGAATGCTTTATGTGATAGTTTTATTGTTGAATTCATTCATGATGCTACTGAAAATTATTATGAGGGAGGAATATATGCTTGTAGGAATTGCAATAATATCAAGTTTCCTCTATATGTGTTGAAATTTTTGAAGTTGCACTTGTTTTGCCTTCCTATGCAAGTTGATTCTTGTTCCCATAAGTTGTTTGCTCACAAAATCCCTATGCATAGGAAGTGGGTTAGCCTTAAATGTGCTAGTCATATTATTCATGATGCTCCCATTATGTTTCAATTCTTATCTTTTATGTGAGCAACATTGAAATCATCATGCCTAGCTAAAAAGGCATTAAAGAAAAGCGCTTGTTGGGAGACAACCCAATATTTACCCCTACTGTTTTTGTGTGTTCACATGATTAAGCTACTGTAGTAATCATGTTTTATAGCTTTTGTTTCAATAAAGTGCCAAGTAAAGCCTTTGGGATAGTGTGGTTGATGGTTGACTTGATTCTGTGCAAAAACAGAAACTTTTGCATCCAGTGCAGAAATTCCTATCTTTTACTGGAACGTGGAAAACTTCTGAAACTTCTATAGTTGATTGGTATAGAAATTTTCTACGTTTTCCCAATTTTTCAGAATATTTGGAGTTACAGAAGTATGACCTTAATTCAGATCTTTACAGACTGTTCTGTTTTTGACAGATTCTGTTTTCGATGCATAGTTTGCTTGTTTTCTAGTTTATATGGCTTATATTGCTTAATATAAATTGTGTAAATGATAGGGTACAGTAGGCATCATGTGAGAAAAGTTATGAATCTTGTCCTGACAGTACCAAAGTGAATGATTTGTTTTATTATACTAACGGATCTCACGAAGGTTTCGTTATGTTTTGTGTGATTGAGGTTTTCAAGTTTTGGGTGAGATATCAATATGAGGAGAATAAGGAGTGACAAGAACCTAAGCTTGGTGATTCCCAAGGCACACCAAGGTAACATTCAAGGAAGATCCAAGCAACTAAGCTTGGGGATGCCCCGGATGGCATCCCCTCATTCGTCTCCACCATTATCGGTAACCTTACTTGGAGCTATATTTTTATTCGTCACATGATATGAGTTTTGCTTGGAGAGTCATTTTATTTTATTAGTATTTACTTTCTGTTATTTAGATTAATGTTTTTCATCTTTTATTTCAATAAAAGTGTCAAGTTTAGCCTTTACCATGCTTATTTTGCAAGTCTATATGTTGTTGTTTTGAAAACAGAAAGTTTTCTATCGTTGTCTGAATTCTTCTGGAAAGTCAGAACATGGTCAAACCTTGAAATTTTTACACAATGAGTAACAACAAATTTTCTACAGGGTGGTAATTTTTCAGAAGTTTTGAAGTTAGGGAAGTATGAGTACAATTTCACTCTTTACAGACTGTCCTGTTTTGACAGATTGCTGTTATGTTTGCATATGTTTGCTTGTTTAATGATTCTATTTGAGGATAGGAGTATTAAATATGCAGAGGCATTAAGTATGCAATGTCAAATAATAATTTTAGTGATTTTCTACAGTAGAGAATGATAAGGTTTTGTATTTGATTTATACTAACTTATCTCACGAGTTCTTGTTGAGTTTTGTGTGGATGAAGTTTTTAAGATTTAGGGAAACCGTGATATAAAAGGAATTAAGGAGACACAAAAGCTCAAGATTGGGGATGCCCAAGGCATCCCTAGTTAATATTTCAAGAAGTCTCAAGCATCTAAGCTTGGGGATGCCCCGGTTGGCATCCCACCTTTCTTCATAAACAATTATCGGTTAGTACCGGTTGAGCCTAAGTTTTTGCTTCTTCACACGATTTGTGCTATTTTTAGATTGTCATTTTATTTTGTTTTGCTTGCTGTTTGAATAAAGTACTTAAGATTTCAAATTCTTAAACGTTAGAGAGTCTTCACATAGTTACATAATTATTTGACTACTCATTGATCTTCACTTATATCTTTTGGAGCAATTTGTCGTTTGCTCTAGTGCTTCACTTATATCTTTTAGAGCTCGGCGGTGGTTTTATTTTGAAGAAATTGATGAACTCTCATGCTTCACTTATATTATTTTGAGAGTATTAAACAGCGTGGTAATTTGCTTTGGTTATGAATTTACTCCTAATATGATGGGCATCCAAGAGGGATATAATAAAAACTTTCATATAAAGTGCGTTGAATACTATGAGAAGTTTGATTCCTTATGATTGTTTTGAGATATAAAGATGGTGATATTAGAGTCATGATAGTGAGTAATTTTAGACTTTGATAAATACTCATGTTAAGGTTTGTGAGTCCCGTAGCATGCACGTATGATGAACTGTTATGTGATGCAGTCGGAGCATGATTTATTTATTGATTGTCTTCCTTATGAGTGGTGGTCGGGGACGAGCGATGGTCTTTTCCTACCAATCGATCCCCCTAGGAGCATGCACGTAATACTTCATTTCGATAACTAATAGATTTTTGCAATAAGTATGTGAGTTCTTTATGACTAATGTTGAGTCCATGGATTATACGCACTCTCACCCTTCCACCATTGCTAGCCTCTCTAGTACCGCGCAACTTTCTTCGGTGCCATAAACCCATCATATACCTTCCTCAAAACAGCCACCATACCTACCTATTATGGCATTTCCATAGCCATTCCGAGATATATTGACATGCAACTTTCCACCGTTCCGTTTATTATGACACGTTCCATCATTGTCATATTGCTTTGCATGATCATGTAGTTGACATCGTAGTTGTGGCAAAGACACCATTCATAATTCTTTCATACATGTCACTCTTGATTCATTGCACATCCCGGTACACCATCGGAGGCATTCATATAGAGTCATATTTTGTTCTAAGTATTGAATTGTAAGTAAATAAAAGTGTGATGATCTTCATTATTAGAGCATTCTCCCATGTGAGGAGAAGGATGATGGAGACTATGATTCCCCCACAAGTCGGGATGAGACTCCGAACGAAAAAAAGAGGCCAAAAAAAATGAAAGAAGGCCCAAATAAAAAAAAAGAAAAAAAATGAGAGAAAAGAGAGAAGGGGCAATGTTACTATCCTTTTACCACACTTGTGCTTCAAAGTAGCACTATGATCTTCATGATAGAGAGTCTCCTATGTTATCACTTTCATATACTATTGCGGATTTTCATTATAGAACTTGGCTTGTATATTCCAATGATGGGCTTCCTCAAATTGCCCTAGGTCTTCGTGAGCAAGCGAGTTAGATGCACACCCACTTAGTTTCTTTTTTGAGCTTTCATAAACTTATAGCTCTAAGTGCATCCGTTGCATGGCAATCCCTACTCACTCACATTGATATCTATTGATGGGCATCTCCATAGCCCGTTGATACGCCTAGTTGATGTGAGACTATCTCCCTCTTTTTGTCTTCTTCACAACCACCATATTCTATTCCACCTATAGTGCTATGTCCATGGCTCACGCTCATGTATTGCGTGAAAGCTGAAAAGGTTTGAGAACACCAAAAGTATGAAACAATTGCTTGGCTTGTCATCGGGGTTGTGCATGATTTGAATATTTTGTGTGATGAAGATGGAGCATAGCAAGACTATATGATTTTGTAGGGATAGCTTTCTTTGGGCATGTTATTTTAAGAAGACATGATTGCCTTGTTAGTATGCTTGAAGTATTATTGTTTTTATGTCAATATTAAACTTTTGTTTTGAATCTTATGGATCTGAACATTCATGCCACAATAAAGAAAATTACATGGATAAATATGTTAGGTAGCATTCCACATCAAAAATTCTGTTTTTATCATTTACCTACTCGAGGACGAGCAGGAATTAAGCTTGGGGATGTTTGATATGTCTCCAACGTATCTATACTTTTTGATTGTTCCATGATATTATATTATCCATCTTGGATGTTTTATATGCATTTATATGATTTTTGGGACTAACCTATTAACCTAGAGCCCAGTGCTAGTTTCTGTATTTTCCTTGTTTTTGAGTTTTACAGAAAAGGAATATCAAACAGAGTCCAAATGACCTGAAAATTTACGGTGATTTTTTATGGACCAGAAGAAGCCCCCGAAGCAAAAGAGTTGGGCCAAAATAGTCCAGAGGCCACCACAAGGGTGGAGGGCGCCCCCCTAGGGCGCGCCCTCCGTCCTTGTCGTCGCCTCGTGGGCCCCCTTGACTTGTCCCTGACGCCAACACCTCTTATAAATCCTAAAAACCCCAGAACAGAACCTAGATCGGGAGTTCCACCGCCGCAAGCCTCTGTAGCCACGAAAAACCAATCGGGAGCCCGTTCCGGCAACATGACGGAGGGGGAAATCATCACCGGTGGCTATCTTCATCATCCCGGCGGTCTCCATGACGGGGATGGAGTTGTTCACCCTCAGGGCTGAGGGTATGTACCAGTAGCTATGTGTTTGATCTCTCTCTCTCTCGTGTTCTTGACTTGGCATGATCTTGATGTACCGTGAGCTTTGCTATTATAGTTGGATCTTATGATGTTTCTCCCCCTCTACCTTCTTGTAATTAATTGAGTTTTCCCTTTGAAGTTATCTTATCGGATTGAGTCTTTAAGGATTTGAGAACACTTGATGTATGTCTTGCATGTGTTTATCTGTGGTGACAATGGGATATTCACGTGATCCACTTGATGTATGTTTTGGTGATCAACTTGCGGGTTCTCTGACCTTGTGAACTTATGCATAGGGGTTGGCACACATTTTCACCTTGACTCTCCGGTAGAAAATTTGGGGCACTCTTTGAAGTTCTTTGTGTTGGTTTGAATAGATGAATCTGAGATTGTGTGATGCATATCGTATAATCAAACCCGCGGGTACTTGTGGTGACATTGGAGTATCTAGGTGACATTAGGGTTTTGGTTGATGTGTGTCTTCAGGTGTTATTTTAGTATGAACTCTAGGGCTCTTTGTGACACTTATAGGAATAGCCCAATAGATCGATCAGAAAGAATAACTTTGAGGTGGTTTCGTACCCTACAATAATCTCTTCATTTGTTCTCCACTATTAGTGACTTTGGAGTGACTCTTTGTTGCATGTTGAGGGATTGTTATATGATCCAATTATGTTATCATTGTTGAGAGAACTTGCACTAGTGAAAGTATGAACCCTAGGCCTTGTTTCGAAGCATTGCAATACGGTTTTTCCTCACTTTTACCACTTGCTACCTTGCTGTTTTTATAATTTCAGATTACAAAAACCTATATCTACCATCCATATTACACTTGTATCACCATCTCTTCGCCGAACTAGTGCACCTATACAATTTACCATTGTATTGGGTGTGTTGGGGACACAAGAGATTCTTTGTTATTTGGTTGCAGGGTTGTTTGAGAGAGACCATCTTCATCCTACGCCTCCCACGGATTGATAAACCTTAGGTCATCCACATGAGGGAAATTTGCTACTGTCCTACAAAACTCTGCACTTCGAGGCCTAACAACATCTACAAGGATAAAGTTGCATATTAGACATCACCTGCACCTTGCTCGATCAGCAGAATGGACGAGGTGTATTCGAACCTCATACACTGGAGGCTTCAAGGGGAGGATGCACAAGGGGCAGTGGAGCAAGGTGAGGTCCATAGAGACCATAGAGAGCTCCATCGTCGGGTCCTGTTCCATCGGCATGATCTCGCCCTCCTCGTGCACCACCATCTCTTGCTTTAGGGCCGGGGCATTAGAAAGTTTTACCATCACATATTCATACTACTTCAAGGTGCATTAAATCAACACATGCAAGTATCAAAAGGAAAGTCACGGCATGCATGGATGCGTTGTAATTAATGCATCGGTAAACGCAAATTATTGAAATATATCGAGTGCACTGCTTTGATGTGTCGCGTCAACTCGTACAACAAGGAGAAGTTTGATTACAACACCCTCTCCCTCACCCATGAGCGTGGTGGCTCGCAGGACTAGAGAAGCTTTCGCTACACGCTCTCCCTCCCGCACGCGGTGGACATGCAGCAGTTCAGTCGGTGTCAGATGGCCAGAAGCATACTAGTAGTACTCCACTATAGTAGTACCATCATTGTTCGACTTCCTGAAGATGCGAAGAGCCAAGCGCAACCCAAACGTCGTGTGGCAGTTTCATGTGTATAGGGGAGGTAGTATAGTAACATAGTCTAGGATAGCATGTATCGTTCCTCTAAGCTTAAAATCGTTGGAGTCGGCTCCATGCTATGAGGGCGTCTTGAAGCATTTTTTTGATTAAAATAATCTTCTAGCCCTACCTGTCATCCTGGTTATTGTAGTTTGCACGCTGATCTGGTCAAGAGAGGAATATATATTTGTCGGCGTACGACACCTATGGGACCGCGGGGATCCCTTCTACGGTTCGGCAGAGGGGAGAGGCGTGCACAAAGAGCAGAACCAACGAACAGCGCGAGGGAATTTTTACCCAGGTTCGGGCCGCTAATCAACGTAAAACCCTACTCCTGCCTTAGTTTATTGTTTGGGTGTTCGTCCCAGTTCCAGGAGCGCTTGCGATGAACAGTACATTCAAGCAGCAGCTACACATGCAGAATGGGCCGAGAGTGTTCCCTCCCTGTAGCAGTTGCCTTGGGCAACCTTTTATATGCTCAAAGGGGTCTCCACAGTGGCAAAATGTACATACATTGAGGTGTAAAGTAGCTACAGGGTAATCATACCTAACCACTAACGGTTTAGGACAAATGCATTTAATGCACCGTGAGGTGTCCGTTTAGGTATCCTCATTTCTTGGGGATGGAAAAAGGGAATGTCCCATCAGCACCGCTTAAGCTCTCCTCCACTGGTACCCTGCCACGCATCCAGGAATGGGCCCAGGATGCCAGGCTGATTGCGGTGCTGAAGCGGTGGAACAGTGGTAGAATCCTGCCGGGACGCAAATCTTGCCAGGCTCAAGCCTTGCCGGGTTTCGTGAGTCACCCCGGCAAGATCTTGCCGGGGGCCTGGGCTTCGGTCTTCAGCCCTTATTAACTCCTGATCCTATGATTCTTGGTCTGAGCGTCCCCTTGACAATCTTGCACTATTCTCCAATTATTCCCCCGGCAAGCCTTGCCGCGGGTTTGGCTACAACTGCCCATGCACACGTATGGGGTACTAGAATCCCAACACTTAGTACACCGACAGGAGCCCCCGGGCCTAGGCCATACACGAGTGCGAGGCGTTGTTGGGCTAGGCCCAAACAGTGCAGGGGCACGCGTGGCAAGGGATTAACTGTTCGTAATGATTTAGTTTACTGCGCGCCCCCACTACGCGCATTGAATGCGCGACATGGGGCGCGTGCGCTGAACGGCCGTGGCCGCAGCGCGCTTGTAGAGGCGTATTCACATTGGGCAGTAAAAGAGGCGGCCTCGCTCCTTCCCCATAAAAAGGAAACTACAGAGGCGCGGCCTATTTACCCCCCCTTTTCTCCTTCTTCTCAATCTGAAATCCGCCATAGCCTTCCTCCTCTCGAGCTCAGAGCGAAGTTTCTCCTCATCCGCTCATCGCCTCCACAACCGCTCCATCCTCGGCTTTTGTCCCCGCAGTCGCCATGCCGCCCAAGACCAGCAAAGGCAAGGGCAAGGAAATGAAAGCCGATGTCCCAGAGAGCGAGTTGGTGAAGATGCGGAAGAAGTACGTCGTCTTCGCCCCGACGCTCGATGCAAAAGCCCTGAAGAACCGGTACCAGTGCATGTGGGCGAGGGAGACGAAGGCTCACCCCGCGACTCGCGTGATTCCAGGTTCTTGTTCAAAAAGCGGACCAAATAGATATCCCTTCTTTGCCGCCTATTTCTACTGCGGGCTCTGTCCTCCATTTTCAGATTTCTTCAATGATATTATGTACACATATGGCTTCCGTCTTCTCGATTTCACTCCGAATGCCATAATGTGCATGTCCATCTTTGCTCATCTTTGCGAAAATTTTGTCGGAGTAATCCCCAGCACTGCTCTTTTTCGCCACTAGTTCTATCCCTGAATCCAAAAAGGGGAAGCCCTCTTCTGTTCTATCGCCTGGATTCCAAGGGCCTGGAACAAGGAGATATACCCAGAAGGGGTTTACCGCGAGAAGTGGGATGAGTGGCGAGGCAAGTGGTGCTAGATCAAGGAAGCAGATCCCCATCCGTTCTGTTTGCCCCGACGGCAGAAGGTGGCCCGTGGTGATGATTGGAGCGATTTTGCTGCTAAAGATGAGAAGCTCACGATCGTGACCACCAGAATCCTCCGTCTGAAAGCTGCCGGGCTCACGATGGAAATGATCGGCTTTGATTTTCTTCGCCGCCGCATCGCCCCTCTGCAGAACAGGGGGAGACCAACTTGGGAATACCGGAACGCTGCAGACATCATGAGGCTGTGCCCCGGGCTAAACAACAATCTGACTGCTATGCAGCTTGGCGCTCTCCGCCAAAGGCTATTCCAGCGCGACAACAAGCATCGGTTGCCGGCAAGAATTATCCCTCTGTACAACAACTCCTCCTTGGGGTCAATCATTGCTATAATGCCAGTATTTAATGCCCACGGCCTTGACGCGACTTGGGTCGAGCCATCTGAGGAGGAGGCACAATAGTTCTTTGATAGCTTGACGGAGAGAGCCGTCCGGGAAGAAGCAGACCTCGTCCGGGCCACCACTGATGAAGAGGTGGCATATATTGCCACTAGGGCAGAGGAGGAAGCTCTTGCCGCGGAGGCCGGCAGCGTCGGTTTCACAGAATGGGAAACCAGCGACGCAGAAGTCATGGTGGAAGAAAATCTTGCCGGGGATAGCGAGGTTGCCGGGGAACAGAGCGGGGCAGCCGCCGAGAGCTCATCCGACGTAGACGCAGCTGAAGAAGAGCCGCAGGAGGAGCCCCCAGCTCCGAAGAAGACCAAGTGCGTTTTTCGTAAGGCCACCTCTGGCGTCCCGGCAAACCAAACTTCTTCGAGCAGCGAAGCTCCTGGCAAGAAGGTGGCCGGCAAGGCTGCACCGTGGCATGGCGTTAGGCAGCAGCCCGTGCGGCGTGTGAGACACACACCCGCGGCCGACACTGGGGCGGCGGGGTCGTCTCACACGACCGTGCCGGAAACTGAGGCAGCAGAGCCACGTCAACCCCCTGCACATGCCACAGCCAAGCGACCCAGGACTCCTCCTCCGCCTCCTCATACGGACACGGCAACGGAGGTCGATTTCGACATCTCCGGCTTCAGCCCGGAACATGAAGAGGAAGAGTAAGTACCCTGTGACAGCCTTTATCTTCCAAACTTTGAGTTCAGTTGATCTTATTATTTCGCTTCTTCTTGTCCTTGCAGTGACACAGAAACCTTGGCGAAAAGGGTGGCGAAGTGGGCAAAGACTTCCATGGGTGACGAGCCCCTGGCAGGCTCCACAAGCGTGCCAGAAACTATTACCATTAGCCCAGAGCTTAGCACTCGTCGCAGCCCCCAGCACAGCTCCCAAAGTAAGTCTATTACTTGATTTTTGCTGGCAGATGCTGAGGTATCATTCTTGCCGCTGATATCTTCAGGCTTGCAGGAGAAGAACAACATCAGGGAATGTCACTGGAAGACGCTCCCGTCGTGCCGCCTTCATCAACTACGCCGCCCACAAGCGCATCCCCGACAAGATCCTTTGCCGACGAGCCTCTCTTGGTTGAGGAGGAGACGGCAAGCATGGGCACCGGCAACCTTCCCCCAGCAACTAAGGTTGCCGAGAGGGGCAAAGCCACCTCTCAACAGCTCGACGCAGGTAACTGTTCGCCTCAGAGTGCTTGCTATCTTTTCCTTTATCTCTCTTTCTTTTGTCTTCTTGAACTTCATCCTTGGTCTTATTTTGTCCCCCCCTCTTTGCCCTTCAGAATTCCCTGGAATGGAACACATGGACGTCGACGCTGTCGTCGAGGGAACCGCCAGAGATGCTGCTGCCGAAGCCGACGAGATCGCCGCTAGCGAGGCCGCAAAGGGTACCACTTCCGAGGCCGCACAAGAGGAGGCCGCCAAGGAATCTATTGAGAGGACCGGCAAGGAGGCTGGTGACCGCACTGACGGCATTCCTGCTGCAGGAGCGCCAGGCGCCGCGCCAGCCACAGAGCTCCCAGCTACCAGTGAGGCGGTTGCCGAGGATCAGCCATCGATATCCGAAGCCCCTCCAATGAGAAAATATCTCAAGGTTGGCGACAACCTGTTCATCAACTTGCCGGGAACGGCAAGCATTGGAGCGTCGACCGAAGGGGGAACTTTTGATGAAGAGATCATCACTGCCGCCGGGCTCGAGATCATCAATGAACCAAGGGCCAGCAGCAGCAAATCTGAAGAAGATCAGCTCCTTCAAGCCATGGGCGACAACTTCTGCAAGCTCCAAGCGCTCCATCGTGCCCAAAAAGAGAAGGTGGATTCCAGAGCTGCAGTTGTCGAAGCAGCTGAAACGGATTTCCAAAGTGCGTTGAGCAAATGCAAATCTGGTATGCCGAGGCCTATCAAGAGCTGACTGCCCATCGGGAACAAGTGAGCCAAAGTTGCATGGAGCTCCTCTTGAAGCAATCTGATATGGAGAAGGCACAAGAGGAAGCTACGCAAAGAATTGCTGTTGAAGATGCCCTCTTGATGGAGCGCCGCATTACGCTCGATGCTCATGAGGAAGACCTTGTCGCACATGAGCAGGCGCTCGCTGCCAAGCTTCACAGCAAGGATGAAGAGATCGAAAAGCTTGTCGCGCGGCGGACCCAGGAGCTGGAGCAGAAGCACAAGTAGGCGCTCGAAGCTCTAACTATAGATCACACCGGCAAGCTCAACGAGGCCGTCGATGCTGCCAAGGCTGCAGAGGCCGCCAAGAATGAGCTGAACGACAAAGTGAAGAGGCTGGAAGTGAACTTTGAAGAGCACGGCAAGGAGCTCTCGACGCTCAAAGGTGACAGGGAAAAAACCCTCCACACCTTGGCGGAGATGCAGGTTGCCATGTCCGACAAGACCAAACAGCACTCTTCAGCTAATGATGCTATTGCCGATCGAAGGCTGAAATTGACCATGCTGGAGAAGTCACTTGAGGACGGCAGAGCTCGCGAGAAGGCCCTGAGCAAGGATCTCCAGGACGAGAAGAACCTGCTCAAAAGCGCCGCCGCTGCCCAAGTTGACTACGAAAAGGGGGTGGAAATCTGGACTGAACGTCTCATTGACGCCGCGGAGAAGCTCACGGCACAACTGTCAACCATGGGCCTGCAAAACTTCAAGTATTCCACTAAAGAAAGGGTATCCCGTAGCGCCAGGCTGACCATATTCTTTGAAAGCGTCATTGAAGCTCTGAAGCTGCTCCAAGCCAACCGAGCGACCCAACTGGCCAATGAATCCCGCAAGCTTTACCGGGCCGTCCTCAGCAAGGTACTCATCAAGGTGGTGCACAAGAACCCCGGCATCGACCTCACCAACATGATTGAATGCTTGCCGAAGGATGCAGATCTCAAGGCACTTGAGGAACTTATCGCGCCTATCCTTGAAAAGGTAGACTCAATCAAAAGGGTCGAAGGCCAGCGCAGAGATTAACTGCTCTACCTCTTCTTGCCATCGCCATTCCATGTCAAAGACAATTAAGTCTTAAGTTAGAACTGCAGCAACTTATCAATGTAATATAACTCGCTTATTTTTGGGTACATGCATGCTATTTCCCTTGTCTGATTCCTTTATGTATGGAGTTCACCCTACGCTTACTGAAAACTTGCCGGCGTGCAACCTGCCGCGAGTGCTGGGTGCGGGACTTCAGCAGCCTGCTGGAGGTGCAGCGGCTGGCAAGGCACCTTGGCGTTCTCAGTGCAGCCATCTAAACTGTTGAGTGGACTCGAAATAGAATAAAGGTGCAGCCAATTACGACAAGGGTTACCTCGCGTGCAGGTTTTCCATACAAAGGTTGAAATCACCCAAGGAAAATAACCTTGTAATAAAAATCAAAAGGCTTGCTCAAATTTAGCAACTTAGCTCTCTGTTGCTGTATTTCTTGTTCTCCTCCGGCAAGGTGTCAATTCTGAACGTCATCCACTCGTATCCATATCTTCCTTCCCCCCCGGCAAACATGCGCGCGAGGGGCCCTTCTATCTCTTGAGAAAAAGAAAGAAGAGAAAATAAAAATATGGAACCTTGGCGGGTCGTTAATGCTCACTGGGATCAAGTGTCATACAACATCTCAGACAAGCATGCATATATATATAAGGATGAGAGTCAACAAGAAATTGTACAACACTTAAGCTTATCTGCACACAGGATCTGCGCCTGGTTTTGTACAAAGGATTACATGCCCTACCGGCAAGACTCGTACAAAAGGTGGTTGTCAGGGGCCCCCGGCAACCGCGCCCTACGGGTAGAACTTGCGAAGATGTTCGATATTCCAAGAGTTGCTCACTGGAATGCCATCCTCGGTCTCCAGGCGGACAGCGCCGGGCCTGGTGACTCGCACTACCCGATAGGGGCCTTCCCACTTCGGCTTCAACTTGTTTGAATTCTTGGTGGACTGAATCCGTCGAAGAACAAGGTCACCTTCCTCAAGGGTTCGGGCATGAACTTTGCGGCTATGATAGCGGCGCAAAGCTTGCTGGTAGCGAGCAGCTAGCACAGCAGCCTGAAGACGATCCTCCTCAAGGAGCACAGCGTCATCTTGGCGCAGTTGCTCTTGCTCGAGCTCATCATAAGCGAGCACTCGAGGTGACCCGTATATGAGTTCCGTGGGGAGAACTGCTTCCACTCCGTAGACCAGAGCGAAGGGTGTCTGGCCAGTAGCTCGATTTGGTGTCGTTCTGATTGACCAAAGAACCACCGGCAACTCATCAATCCAGCGCTTTCCGCACTTTTTCAGCTTGTCGAAAGTTCTGGTCCTGAGACCGTGCAGCACTTCAGCATTAGCCCTCTCTGCTTGGCCGTTGCTTCTCGGATGAGCAACAGAGGCAAAACAAATCTTGCTGCCAAGGTCTTGGACGTACTGCATGAAGGTGCGACTTGTGAATTGCATGCCGTTGTTGGTGATGATCCTGTTGGGCACACCAAAACAGTAAACTATTCCCTTAAAGAACTTGACGGCTGATTGTGCTGTCACTTTCCTCACTGCTTCCACTTCTGGCCACTTTGTGAACTTGTCGATGGCAACGTACAAGTACTCAAAGCCCCCGGCAGCACGGGGAAAGGGGCCCAGTATGTCGAGTCCCCAGACCGAGAAAGGCTAGGAGAGAGGAATTGTCTGAAGAGCCTGAGCTGGCTGATGTGATTTCTTCGAATGAAACTGGCGCGCTTCACACTTGGTTACTAGTGCAGTCGCATCCTGGAGAGCAGTGGGCCAAAAGAAACCTTGCCGGAATGCTTTTCCGACAAGCGCTCTTGATCCTATGTAGGAACCACATATGCCTCCATGTATCTCTGCCAACAGCCCTAGTCCATCCTCCCGAAGAATACACTTCAATTTCACACTGTTTGGCCTCTTTCTGTATAGAACGTCATCGACGAACTGGTACATACTAGACTGACGGGCTACTTTTTCCGCTTCTTCGTGCTCCTCAGGGAGTTCTCCAGTCTGAAGAAAATGGATGATGTGCTGTGCCCATGCTGGAGCCTGGGGCTCGACAGCTAGGCCTAAAGGCATCTCCTCCACCGGGGGAACATTTGTCTCGACAGCAAAGGCTTGAGCCTTCGCTGGAGCCTGTCGTTCCTCGGCAGGTTTGCCACTGATCCCGGCAAGTTCCTTGCCGGTGGCTCCAGGGAGCTCTGCCGGAAAGTACTGCCCAGAGTTCAACTTTCTTCTCTTTTCTTGTCGCATTGATGGTGCCACAGATGATTGAGTCAAATGGAGCACAAAAGTTCCTGGCTCCACAGGCAACTTAAGGGCAACGCGCTTTGACAGGTCATCGGCAATATTGTTTTCGGCACGGGGAATGTGCTTCATTTGCAGACCATCACAGCGCTCTTCCTTTTTTCTCACTTCATCCACATAGGCTTGCATCAATGGACTCTGATAATTCTTGTTAACTTGCCTGACAACAAGCTGTGAATCGCCTCTGATGATGAGCTTCGTGATACCAAGGTCTACCGCGAACCTAAGACCGGCAAGCAGTCCCTCGTATTCCGCAGTGTTGTTTGTTGAACTCTCCCGGGGAAAATGCATCTGGATTACATACTTGAGGTGCTCTCTGGTGGGTGCGACAAGCAGCACGCCAGCACCGGCGCCTTGCAGCGAAAAAGCACCGTCAAAGTACATAACCCATTCTTGATCAGTTTCCTTGCCGGGGAGAGTCGTTTCTTGAATCTCCTCGTCTGGCGTTGGGGTCCATTCCGCAATGAACTCTGCCAAGGCTCTGCTCTGAATCATTGAAGTACTCTCAAACTTGATATCAAAGCTTGACAACTCCAGCGCCCACTCCACGATCCTGTCGGTTGCCTCTGGATTTCGCAAAATCCGCTGCAACGGGAAGCGAGTGACGACGGTAATTTCGTGTGCTTGAAAATAATAGCGCAGCTTCCTTGAGGCCATAAGAAGGCCGAAAAGCAACTTCAGCACACCAGAGTATCTCGATCTAGCTCCCTGGAAAAGGGAGCTAACAAAATAAACTGGGCACTGCACCATCTTTTTCTTTTGCATTGGTTCTTCTGTCTGCGCAGATCCTGTCTTGCCGGGATCAGTCCTTGCGGGGATGATCCTGGCATGTCACTTGGTGCTCCTGCCGCTGGTGTCGCCTCCCCATCAGCTTCTCTCTACGCCACTAGCGCATCACTAACCACTTGATTTGTCGCTGCCAAGTACAGCAGCAACGACTCTTGTGGCCTAGGCGCGACCAGCATTGGCAGAGAGGAGAGGTATCTCTTCAAATCTTGCAGCGCAACCTCAGCTTCCAGAGTCCATTTCTTTGGACCCGCCTTCTTAAAAAATTTGAAAAAGGGCAGGGCGCGCTCAGCAGATTTGGAGATAAACCTGCTTAATGCAGCAACACAGCTGCCAAGACGACATACATCCTTGACGCGTCTTGGCGCCTCAATCTGCTCAATAGCTTTGATCTTGTCGGGGTTCACTTCGATCCCTCGCTGAGATACAAAGAACCCGAGAAGTTTGCCGGAAGGAACGCCGAACACACACTTCTCAGGATTGAGCTTCAAATTGATCTTGCACAGATTTGCAAATGTTTCTTCTAGATCTTGTATGAGTGTCGCTTTATCCTTGGTTTTGACCACTATGTCATCCATGTATGCTTCCATGTTTCGATGCAGTTGAGGCTCAAAACCAATTTGGATTGCTCTTGCAAATGGAGAACCAGCACTTTTCAACCCGAAAGGCATCCGTATAAAACAATACGTACCATATGGAGTGATAAATGCGGTCTTTTCTTCATCTTCTTTTGCCATGAAAATCTGATGATACCCCGAGTAAGCATCAAGGAACGACAGTAGGTCACAACCAGCGGTGGAATCCACAATCTGGTCGATGCATGGCAAGGGGAAAGGATCTTTTGGACAGGCTTTATTGATATCTGTATAATCAATACATAGCCTCCATTTTCAATTCGCCTTGCGCACTACAACTGGATTGGCTAGCCACATTGGGTGAAGCACCCCTCTCACCAAACCTGCCGCTTCTAGCTTCCTGATTTCTTCGGCAATAAATTCTTGCTGCTCCAAAGCCTGCTTTCTCACCCTTTGCTTGACAGGCCGCGCGTGGGGACAGACAGCAAGGTGGTGCTCAATCACCTCCCTGGGAACACCGGGGATGTCAGATGGTTGCCATGCAAACACATCAACATTCGCTCGCAGGAAGGCAATGAGCGCGCTTTCCTATTTGTCATCAAGGGTGGAACTTATGGTGGAAGTTCCTCCCGTTCCGTACTCCTTGGCGGGCACCTTCTTTGTCTCTGGTGGAGCAACCTTGGACCTTTTGTTTTTGCCGGTGGAACTCTCTGGTACATCCTCAACGGGGGCGCAACACTCCGAGGAGGTGCTCTTGCCGGAGTTTGCGCCAAGATTCTTGCCGCCGGTCTTCTTCTTCCCCCCGGGAGTTCCATCGGGAGGAGCAGATGCCTTGACGGCAAGTGCTGCAACTGCTTCCCGGTAAAGTTGGTCGGCACAAATGAGCGCATCCTTCTTGTCAGAATGGACAGTGATGACACTCAACGGCCCTGGCATCTTCAGCACATTATATGCGTAGTGTGATGCCGCCATGAACTTGGCCAACGCTGGGCGGCCAAGGATCCCATTATATGACATGGGGATCTTGGCGACATCAAACACTACCTTCTCCGTCCTATAATTGAGCTCGCTACCAAATGTTACTGGTAGCGTTATCTTGCCCTTCGGCTGGGTCCTTCCTGGATTGATCCCTTGAAACATGCCCGTTTCCTCGAGATCTTCATCAGGAATTTGCAGCCTCTTGAGCACGTCTGGTGAGATCAAATTCAGCCCTACCCCACCGTCAACTAGCATTTTTGTAACCTTGAGGTTGCGGATTATTGGTGAAACCAACAATGGCAAGCACCCGACCGCAGTTGTGCGATTTGGGTGATCCTCGGCATAAAAAATGATAGGCGTGTTGGACCACTTCAGAGGTTTACGTGCATCGAACGATGGCTCCGTTGCATTAACCTCACGCACCCACTATTTGAGTCGACTGTGGGACGAATGCAACGAAGTGCCTCCGTCGATACACATGGCCTCTGTGGCTTTCTGAAATTCGTGCTCGCTGGACTCATCATCTTCCTCATCGTCAACATCACCCTCTTCCTTGTCATGGCCTCTGGCGGGCCTCTCCTTCTGTTGCTTAGCCTTGCCGCAGCGGCCTCCTCGGCCACCATGTTTCTTGCCGGACCCCTCAGCACTGTCTTGGGCCTTCTCCTTGTCTCGCCTCTCGTACTTAGCTCTTTGCCTTTCGACAAGTTGTTCAACTTGCCGGCAATTTTGGAGATCGTGGCCCTTGGTGCGATGGATCTTGCAATACTGTTTGCCGGAGCCTTTCGGCTTGTCAGCGGCCGCCAAGGCCTGACAGGAGGCGCACCCGGCAACTTCCTTGCCGGGGTTGCCAACTTTGGCCTTCTTGGTGGGGCCAAGGTCACCGGATCCCTCAACAGCAAGCACAGCCTTGCCTTTACGCTTCCTGTTTCGCCGCCGGCCCTTCCTTGTCGGGGCGGCAGCATCCTCGCCTTCGGAATCGCCCCCTGCGCCAACATCCTCGCCGGGGAGTCTCCTTCCCTCTTTAGCTCGAGCATGTTTATCAGCCAGAGCATAAAGCTCGGCGATATCCCTAATCTTGTTCATTGCCATTTCTTCCCGCATCTTGCGGGTACACACGTTCTGACGGAATGCACCGATAACAGTGGCGGGATGAACATCAGGGATGCTGTACTGCACACGGCTGAATCTTTGGATATATTTGCGCAGAGGCTCGCCCTCCTTCTGAGGGATGAGATGCAAATCACTTTCCTGGCCAGGGGTTTCATGGCCTCCAACAAAGGCGCCAACAAATTGATGGCACAGATCTGACCAAGAAGAAATAGAATTCTCCGGCAGATGCATCAACCATGACCTGATGTTTGGCTTAAGCACCAACGGGAAGTAGTTGGCAAGTATCTTGTCGTCTCGGCCCCCGGCAGCCTGCATCGCGATGGTGTAGATGCTCAGGAACTCCGATGGATGGGTCTTGCCGTCATATTTCTCTGGGACTTCTGGCTTGAAGGTTCGGGAATTGGGCCACTGGACTCGCCGTAGCTCACGGGTAAATGCTGGACTACCTACCTCGTAAGGCAAGTCCCCTGTGTGCCCTTGCGCAGGTTCGTCGACAGCAGGTCCTGCGCGTTTATCAGATTGGTGGCGCGCTTCCCGTCGCCGCTCGATGGTAGTTCGAGCGTCCTCCTTGCTTCGTTCCCTAAGAACTTGACACTGATCGCGGCGCATCCGTGGGTCGGACAATGCCGTGGAGTCATCATCATGGGCGTCGATCCGCCGGGTTGTCGACCGCCGCTGCTGTCGTGGAGGAGAGTGCACCATGGGCCCATCCTTGTTGACGAAACCAATGAGACTCTGGATGGTAGATCGCCACTCTTCCATCTTCTCCGGAGCGGGAGGAAAGTCGAGGAGTAGCTGCGCATGTGCCAAGGCCTCCGCCGGCGTAGGTGGCGGCGACAGGTGTGAAGTATGTGAGGTGCTCTGACTCCTAACAATGTTAGAAGGAGCACCATCAAGATCTCGCGACCGTGCGCCACTTCCACCGGCAGTTTGGCATGCATGCTGGGCCTGCGCACCTTGGGGTCGATGCGCAGACGTTCTTTCATGGGGGCGCACCGAACCACCAGTGACATGGCGCTGCTCGTCGCGTGCAACCTGTGAAGGCCGCAACGCTTGCGCCGGCGCAGGAGTCCTAGGAGGCGTCCTCCGATCTCTGGAGTTTGTTGCGCCGCCCGTAAGCAGCACAACTCCATCTCTGGATCCAGCGGCATGCGGGTGGCCGTTACCGCTGCGGGCGACGCCGCTCGCCTAGCTTGGATCACCAGAACGCCGTGGAGGCTCTAAACCTCTACCTTCCACATCCACGCCGTCTCCCGTACGCGAAGGCACGGGTAAAACGGACGTAGATGGTAGTGCCGCCGCATCACTCTTCTTCTTGGGTGGCATGGTGATGAAGACGATGAAGAAACTAACGCGTTGATCACTGGATCAGGTTCGCGCAACCCCTTACCCCCCCTACCTGGCGCGCCAAAGATGTCGGCGTACGACACCTATGGGACCGCGGGGATCCCTTCTACGGTTCGACAGAGGGGAGAGGCATGCACAAAGAGCAGAACCAACGAACAGCGCGAGGGAATTTTTACCCAGGTTCGGGCCGCTAATCAGCGTAAAACCCTACTCCTGCCATAGTTTATTGTTTGGGTGTTCGTCCCAGTTCCAGGAGTGCTTGCGATGAACAGTACGTTCAAGCAGCAGCTACACATGCAGAATGGCCGAGAGTGTTCCCCCCCTGTAGCAGTTGCCTTGGGCCTCCTTTTATATGCTCAAAGGGGTGTCCACAGTGGCAAAATGTACGTACATTGAGGTGTAAAGTAGCTACAGGGTAATCATACCTAACCACTGACGGTTTAGGACAAATGCATTTAATGCACCGTGAGGTGTCCGTTTAGGTGTCCTCATTTCTTGGGGATGGAAAAAGGGAATGTCCCATCAGCACCGTTTAAGCTCTCCTCCACTGGTACCCTACCACGCATCCAGGAATGGGCCCAGGATGCCAGGCTGATTGCTATGCTGAAGCGGTGGAACAGTGGTAGAATCTTGCCGGGACGCAAATCTTGTCGGGCTCAAGCCTTGCCGGGTTTCGTGAGTCACCCCGGCAAGATCTTGCCGGGGGCCTGGGCTTCGGTCTTCAGCCCTTATTAACTCCTGATCCTTTGATTCTTGGTATGAGCATCCCCTTGACAATCTTGCACTATTCTCCAATTATTCCCCCGGCAAGCCTTGCCGCGGGTTCGGCTACAACTGCCCGTGCACAAGTATGGGGTACTAAAATCCCAACACTTAGTACACCGACAATATTTTAATTTGTGGCGGGGTAAATGTTACAGGTTGCAGCAAATATTGTACAATGTGTGTCTTTTAGACAAGTTTAGAGGCAAGCATGTGGGGCCCGTGATATGATGTGTCGCGTCAACTCGTACAACAAGGAGAAGCTTGATTACAGTAGTACGCCCTCTCCCTCGCCCATGCGCGCAGTGGCTCGTAGACGAGGAGAGGCTTTTGCTTTTACTACTCCTACAACAAGCTCTCCCTCACCCACGCTGTGGACGGGACATGCAGCAGTTGATTCGATACTATAGAAGTAGTAACATCATTGTTCGACTTCTCGAAGAGGTGAAGAGACAAGCACAACCTGAACGTGGCAGTTGCTAGTAACATGCTTTTGTTACTAGTACATGTTACTACCTTCATAATGGGTAGTAACATATGGATGGTAACATACAAGCCTTCATTAATTGAGACATAGACTCATTTTACCTCAGGGTGTGTTATGTTACAGTAACATATTATGTTACCACAAGCATCTCTCCCCTCATTAACTCCATGCCACATAAGCAAATTTGTCTTACTCCCAGTATGACTAGCCTTTATAGTATAGCCCTATAAACCGAAAAGGAGGGACTAATCCCTCCGTTCCTAAATATTTGTCTTTCTAGAGATTTTAATAAGTGACTACACTGTAAATGAGTACATACGGAGCAAAATGAGTGAATCTACACCGTAAATAAATACTCCCTCCGTTCCTAAATATAAGTCTTTTTAGAGATTTCAAATGGACTACCACATATGGATGTATATATAGACATATTTTAGAGTGTAGATTCACTCATTTCGCTCCGTATGTAGTCACTCATTGAAATCTCTAGAAAGACAAATATTTAGGAATGGAGGGAGTACATATTAAGTTCTCTCATTTTCCTCTCCGCCTTGGTCGCAGTGCACAATATTGGGTATACTACTACTGACTAGTCTCTTTTCGACACGCATTTACGTTAATACGGCTTGAATGCCAATGAGGGAGAGGGTAGCGGTTCCCGAAATGTTGAACGGTCAATGATGCCTCCGCATTCAATTAGCATGCAGAGGTAAGTAATTGGAGAAGTAGAATGGAGCCAGCACGATGTGAATGCAACGTAGTTTGGACTCTCATATAAACGCGCCCCACCACTCCAATCCATCTACTCCTAGTCTCTGCACAACACTGCCCACTCCAATCCAAGACCAAGACCAAGTGACCAGAAGCCACAAGCACCCATGGCGTCGATGGACGCAAGCGGCAGTCGGCTGTGCCGGATCGTCCAAGACGCTGGCCTGCGTCCCCGCACCGCGCAGCGTTTCCAAATGGTGCTGGCGACCACCGGCGTCATAGCCCTCGTCGACGCTGGCTACGCCTCTCGCATGTGCGATATGATGGTCGGCTCCATCCGCAAGTTCACCGCCATCAAGAAGCGCGTGGACGACCTTGCCGTACTGTTCCAGCCCGTGCGCCCAGGCTCCTCGTTGCCTGCCACCCTCATCGGCCTCCAAGGTGACGAACTCTTTGAAGCACTGGTGGCCCTGCAGCTGCCGAAGGTCGCGACGAAGAATGTGCACCTCGAGGCCGCGCTCGCACGCTCGCCACATAGCACCTCGCCATGCAAGAAACCGTCGACCTGCACATCCACGCCTACGAGGAAATCATCTACTTAGGCCACTACAAGGCCAGCGAGGACAGAAAGACATTGGCCTTCTTCCAGCAGCTGGAATCTTTGGACGCCATTGTTCAGAAGCATGTCGACCTGGCCAGGAAAGCCGCTGCTATTTAGCCGCCATTCGGTGGGCCGGCACCCTGAGTCGAGGAGGTGGACATCGTTGATGGATGCATCCTTCTTCTTGCCTCATGTAACCAGCATTGCATCGCCTCGTGGCCTTAATGTTTTATTAGTGTATGTCATTTTTATTCCAGTCGTAAATGACATGTGTGATCCCTTGCTCTTATTTGGCGTTAATTATATGTAGTATCACTGTCTTTGTCCTGGTGTACTACCTAGGTCCTGGTTTATTAGTCCCTTTTTTAATTTGTGCTAAATTTTGACCAAAGATTTACCTGACAAAATGTTAGTGCATGTCAACAAAAAATATATCGTTTGATATGTATTTGAACATTGTTTTCAATGATATAATTTTGGTGACATGCATGAACCTTTTGTTAGTCAAATTTATGGTCAAAATTTGGCACAGATTACGATGGGGAGCAATAAACCAGGACGGAGGTAGACTGGTCTGTCACCATCATGTTTTTTGTCTAATTTTGACTTCAGCGACCCAACCTACATGGAGGGAGTACTGTATATATTGGCACGACCACCAAACTTATATATTCAAAACTGAGCGTTACTACATGTCACGAGTTCAAAATGAGAAAGAAGAACAAGTACAGCATGCCCGTGCCATTCACGTCGCACCACCACAAGGTCTGTCCGGCACGCCGCTCAAGCTAGGGAACGCTTGTTGTCTTAGCATTTTCACTGTCAGGTGGGACCGCAGTTGAGCAAACCGAATATCGGCAAATCCCCACCCCGCCCACCGCGCGTTGGCTCAGTTAGAATTGGAAGAGAGAAACGAGGGAGAAGAGCTAGCTGTAGCACGGACGCTATTGTCAGATGGGACTCGTGTTGATAGAATAGGAGTACTGAGTACTCATACCTCTTATTTTTTAGGAAAAAAGTAGTCGTACATCTAGTACCACTAGTTGGGTGCGTGCGACCTATACCTGTCATCACTTTAGGTCTCCTTTTCGTTCACCTCCTTTTCGAACCGCAGCTACGCTTCATAGTACATATTTTTTCATGCATTTATCCTCCTATATGTACTCCTAGGCTAGTTCCACGTGCTTCCTTTCGCCGACATGTGGGACATAGAGCATCTGGGTCATAGTGCATGCACAACTCGGAGCATATGCAACCATGCCGGCATACTTTACATTTCAGACCTCACGAATTACATGCAAACCCCCCGCAGAAGAATAAATAAATAAATGAATTACTACATGCAAACCACATTATTTTTATAGAAACCGGAGCACGTTCATTAAATTTTGGACATAACACATTTACTCCCTCCATTTTTATTTAGTCCGCGTATTAGCTTTTGTAAAAGTCAAACCTTGTAAACTTTGACAAAGTTTATAAACAAAAATATTAACATATACAATAATAAATCAATACCATTAGATTCATCATTGAATGTACTTTCACATCATTTAGATTTTTTATGATAAATATTTATATTTTTTTCTATAAACTTGGTCAAACTTTACGAAGTTTGACTTCAGTCAAACCTAATATGCAGAGTAAATAAAAACGAAGGGAGTATAAAAAACGACTGGACCTAAACCAGTCTATGGGCCTCTTTGATTCGCAGGATACTGAAAACATAGGAGTGGGGAAAGTATGATGGCGATGAACTGAGAGGAGGAGGAAGAGGAGGAGTACTGTACATGCTAGAGACTGAACTGTAGCACATTGTTTTTTATGGCCATATCACCACATTGTGTTCTATGGCCTATCGCCTGCTGGTTCACTGGGCTGCCGTGGTTCGCACTCCTCCGATGTGAGTAGTACTAGTATATACACTATATATACCGCATGATTCTTTGCTCCTTCGTACTTCACTGACATGTGGGAGAGCCAACATCCGGGTCGACGTGTCATGCACCAGATTAGAGTGGGGAACAAAAGGGGGGCATCACCCCGGTCATAGTGCCAGTAATTAATGAGTATAGTGAGTAGTCATATCACAAGACCCCATCTTTCCAGCAGTAACGTGCCGTCAAATCGAACAGCCCTACCTTTCCAGCAGTAAGTTGAATCCGCTACTCCCTCACCCTCCTCGCCTCTCTGTCAAACCGGCTACGTGAAAACTGCCGCGCGTACTGCCCGGGAAAAGCCCCGCCCTCAACTTTTCACTACTCATAGTATAATTTTGTATCAATGAATTGCGCCATGGAGCAGAAAACCAAAAGAAAAAGGTGGTACATATAAACAAATACAGTTCAAGCTCTAGCTAGCAATTCGGAATGTAAACCATGCATGTGTTTATACGTATAGGTTACTTCAAAGTACTGAGTCCATTGATGCAATGTGGTTAAATTGTACCATCGATATCTCAAAGCCAAAATAGTTCGATCTTGTTCGTTCTGTATAAATAGTACTGTATGTTTATTCACCCGTGGGGTTGTTCAATGAATGGAGGGCCGGGGAGCACAAGTGAATACTACTAATAGTAAGTAGGAGTAGTACAGTTAGTCACGTCAAATAGAGAGTTTCTTTTTTTAATGCCACGTACACAAATTGAAACGCTTGTTGTGGAGAGAAACAGATAATCACTCCACTATATATATAGGCAGGGGCCTGAGCGCTTGCTTTACTAGGGTTGCTCTCTTCATTCACTCATCCTTTCCAGATCTAAACAGGAGAGCGGTAGCGACATTTTCTCTCTGCTCACCGCTGGTCACAGATCGGCCGGATCCCTTCGGCCGGTGTGTGTAGGGGACTAGGTGCATCGTTCACGCGGTCATTGGCGTCGAGGGAGGAAACCCACAGCTGCCGGCGGGTCTCGATCCTCTGCCCATGCCATTCTCTCCGACATAGCACCGGCTCGGGAGGTCCTTCGACCCTTCTTCCTCCCTGCCGTATTGTGCGCAGATCCGACCAGCCGCCGACCTCCTAGCCACATCATGATGACCCTCAGGTATAATTTCCTTCGAAAGCGTCCTTGATCTACTGCCCCAGCTCCCCACGTGTCTGCATGTGGATCTTTTTCTACTTCCATCAGCTCTTCCAAAGCCACCTAAATTTTTAATATTATTAGAGGTAAAGCTAGTTCATGCAGTCAAATCGAGGACTTGGTTCAAACAACAAAGAAAGGGGGGAAGTTGTAGCATGAATCTTGGACTTGATTCAAAGAGGAAATAACAGGGGGAAAGTAGTAGAGACTGGATACCCAACCAGTCTCTTGGTTGAAAAGGGAAATAAAGGGAAAAGGCAGTACAAACTGGATAAGGAACATACCTATTATTGGTTGAAAAAAGGATAGAAAGTGGCGGCTGGTGGACAGGTCAACAGAGTATGTCCAGGATTAGATCGGCTGCCCTCACATACTAAAAGGTCTCCAGGATTAGATTTGCTGGCCTCACAGAGTATGAACAAACTCGGCATCACCACTTTATGCCTGCTCGTAGGTACATTGTGCTGATGCATCCACTGTCGCATGTCCTTATACCAACTTTTTGCTGTTGTTAATGTAAGGGCGCATGTAAAATAATGAAGCAATCACACTGTTACCATAAGGACATGTCTAACTAGTGTTATTGTTAATCTAATGCCTCCAGTAATATGATGCAATTAAACTGTGTTACAAATGGTACTCCAGCTGTTTTTCCCAGTATGATAAGTAAGTTGCTTCTTTACGCTGCTGAGTGTCCTGGTGTCCCCACTGTCCCATGCCCTTAAACCAATTCTTTAGCTGCTGTTGATCTACTGTATCTCGTAAACAAGCAATGCCACCTTAATGTTGCTCAATTTTGGTGCAACTACTAAAGAAGAACCTGTCAGCTCATGAGAGCAAGTACTTCTTGCTAGCTGCATGATGCAATCTTTACTTCATTTCAGGCAGACTGCAGAAAAAGGTCGCATGAATTGAATCATCCGAGTGCATCTGCAGATTCACCACATCGAGTCGTGGCGGCATAGGGCCCCTCTCTCAGTTATGGTTCCCATGACCGGGTATGTTCCTTTTTGGTTGATTTTGACTCTGCATCCAGCTAGTGATCTTGTGCTACTATTTTGGCACTGCTACTACCACTGATAAAATGAAGTAATAATACATTTAAAATAGAACTAATGTCTTGGCTACCATTTCATTTCCAATGTAGATAGCTTGCAGAAGACCTATCCGGCAGAATCAAGTCCATGTGCACTGCATCAATCACATAGCTTCACTGAACTAGTTGAGTCCATCACGCCTACCGTTGAGGTGGCATGGGCCACCTCTCTAACTGGCGGGTGCCACAATTTTAGTTGAACTGCACAAAAAAAGTGATTGAAATGAGTCGACGCTCCTCCTTCTACTGCCACACTGAGGTGTTAATGGATGGCAACGAACCATCTTCATGGCAAGATACGGGGGCCTGAAGAATAACTTGATCTCCCAAAGTCATCTCACACAGGTCAGTACTGTCCTTTATCAACATGATTGTGCTTTTTCATAATGTGCTAATGTTGAATTTTTTTAATAAAGCTATTCTATCGCAATCTTTTCTCGTTTTTGAAATAAAGTTGCTTTAACTAGTGCCAATATTATAGTAATCATGCTCTTTCTTATCTATGCAAACAGGAATACTCAACTACAGATGTTGTGATGGTCAAAAGCATTCGCCCAGGGTTGTATGACACGGCTAGACAAGATGGATTTAATCACGAGATATTCACTTTATCCAAAGGCTCTAAAGGGCCATGCGTGTGTGCAAGGTGGAAAGGTATATTTCAGGACGTTGATTGATGATTCCACTAGATTCTGCTATGTGTATTTGTTAAATACTAAGGATGAGGCTCTATACACACTACTTCAAAATCTAGAAGGCCCTCTTGTGCATATATTGGAAGTGGTAGTGCCACCAGTGATGCAGAATATTTCAGCTGCCAATGTTTGACCTGCGTGGCCTTAAAAAGGACTGGTTTCAATGTTTAAGCAAATCCTTGGATCAAATTGCTTACATGAAGCATCAATCAATTTTTATTTATTTGTTCACATTCTCACAATGTTTGAGTTGTACACTTATGATTGGCTCTGAGGTGTGAATCATTGAGATGTGTAGGCATCTTTGTTGTATTTATTATTATTTGAATCTAATGGGTTGGTTCTGAATCTTGCAAGCTGGGAATCATTGTGATGTGTAGGCATATTTGTTTTACTTATTATTTGAACCATATTGGGGTTCAGAATCTTGTAAGCGGGGAAACACGGCATGATGATGCAGAGGACAACAACCATAACTAGCTGTTCAAACTTGGTAGTATTGTCTGTGTGAAAGTGCGGCAAATGAGCTGATCGTTTGCGTCCTGAGAATAATAATTCTAATTGTTGTGCATGTTGATCCTGTGGCACTGATAGAACGAGCCAATGCTTTGGTTGTTTTAAGAATAAATTTTAATTAAAGCTAATAAAATTTATGTAAAGTGACCACTAACACTTGCTATTACAGTACCAATACAGACCCGCTCGTGAACCCGAGGGGGCATGTTCTGCCGGGCGTGCATCGGGCGAGGGAGGTGTAGTAACTGTTGTCGCCTGTACACACTCAGTTTACTGTTGGATGCAGTTCCCCAAGAGCTGAAAAACGAACTACTGCCACCGCCTACCCACTCGTTCACCGTTGATTGCAGTTCCCCAAGATTGGAAAAACAAACTGCTACTGCGGCGGTGCCGCCCATCCCCCCAGTACCCCAGTACACACCGATCGTCTTCATCCCCCTGCCCCCAATCCCCACAAACGGAACCGCCACATCAACTCTGCGTGAGATGAGACTCCAATGGCGATCCGAGGGGTGAGCCTGTTGGATATGGACTTCAGCAAGGAGTTCACCTTTGAGTTCGCCGTTCAGACCCATGGCAGCACTAAGTTGGATGTGATGTGCACCAATGATCCGGACTCGGTGAAGCTCTGCCTCGCCAAGTTCAAGTAGTACCCACAGGGGGAGAAAGCACAAGGTCGCGGGACTAGGCCTTGTGCCCATCCATTCGTCTCCTGACAGGGACCAGCGGATTGCCGTCGCCCAGGTATTTATGCAGGACGACGTTCTTGTCTACCACTACTGTAGGGCCACCAGAGGTTCTGGAGCATCTGGTGCAACCAGCTTGTCAACATCCAGAAGCAATACAAGATCATCAGCAACGGGCAGGAGAAGGACTCTGTGGTTGACCTTGCCGCGACCATCATTGACCCCTGCTACGCCAATATGAAAGAAGACATCGATACCAAGAACCTGAACATGTGGGAGGTACCTCTGAATCTAGCCTACATAACCTATGCGGCCAAGGACGTATACGCATGCTACAACATGTACAGGCGGATCTTGGACATGAGGGCGTGTCTGCTTCCCGTAACCGACGAGTACACAAACAGTTGCAGCATCATGATCAAGCGTGCTAGGAAGGTCTAGATGACGTACTTTATCTTATTGAGCACCTTTATCATCTGAGTGTTTCATGCATTAGCCTATGCATCGTAATTATTTGTTTTGTCCGAAATATTTCGTCTAAGAACCCATTAACCTGTTTGCTTTTTTTAATGCCTATTTGCTTATGTATGTAACTAGTTCACTAGGCTGCCGTGCTTTGAATATCCTTCCTCCCAACATATTCCCCTTCTCAGGTGGACCCAGCAGGTCTCCTACATAGACATCTAGGACCAACCACCTATCCATTTGTATTTCTTTATTTTGTTCAATCTTTTGTCCTCTTCCTACAGCGGCTGGTGGCGCTGCCGCGCACGCCTCGGTGACCCATCCTAGCCTATGGTGCTGTCCAGGCCATCCCTCTACTCCCACACATTCTCCGGCGGCGGCAGCTCCACCGGCCCACCCTGCACCCCAACAAGTCAACCCTCATACTCCCCTCCGCCTGCGTCCTCCCCAGCTCCGGTTCGTTCGGTCCGAGGTCTCGACGTCGTCCTCCGCCTTGGTGCTCTCACCACGATGCCGCCGTCTGTCGTTCCCAACATGGTCAACAAAACGAGAGGAATCAGGAGACGACTGTTCATCGAGAGGCTGACAGTACCGGGCCCACCAGGTCCATGGCCTAGGTTTTGTTGTTTAACATGCGCAGCCCACGACATGCAGACACAGTTGATCCAGCTGGTTTCAACTTTTTTTTGGGGTCCAGCAGGTATCAAGCGGCCTCTGGGCTTCCCAGCCTAGCTTGTCTATAACATCAGCATCCCAAGTTATGTTTGTTTTTTCAAGATGACGCACAACTCAGTTCTATTTTTCTATAAGAATGCAAAACTGAACCTATGTTTTCCCTTCTATAATAGTATATATATTTATATTTATATTTATATCTTATTTTATTACATATATATAATAGAAACAACATAAGGTTCCGTTAAACCTGTCGTTCGTCCAACCATTGTATAGACCTTCCCACTTCCTTTATTTTTCATTTTTATTAATCCTATATCTGAATTTTCTCCCACTTTCTTTTTCGATGTAATCTGAGTTTCCTCCCAGTACTTTTCCCTAGAACCAACTCAACTGTCCCACGTCTAGCCTAAAAAATAATAATACCCAACATCCTATTAACTCATCAAATTAAAGTGATATTTTATTTCGTAAATCGAAAGTTCTTACAAAATAATAATAATAATTGTTTATATATAACTTGGCAAGTTAACTCCTGGTGATTGCATACATAAGCTTGCAAAAAGATTTTACTAACCAATGCAGTAATAGACGTGCAATCATGTGTTTATGTTTTTATAACATTTCTCCGTTCAGCCCAACATGATATTTTCACCCAGCCCGGCAAGTCTACGAATTTCGAGAAAAATGCAAATGGGCTTTAAATTCTAACATAATATAAAAACGGGCTGCATAGACGCTACATCATTGTTTCACCCAGCCCACCAAATGGACTAAAAAACCAAATGGACTGGCTGACATGTGGGCCAGTAGGTCGAAGCCTAAGCACTTTCGCAATAAAAAATACAAAGGTTGAAGCCTAAGCAAGGCATTGGATTTACATCCAACGGCCCGCACTCTTCTTCAATCTCTTATCTTCTTCCCCCAGCGCTGCCGGGACAGCCTGCTCCAGCCTCCGACATCCAGCGGCACTGTTTTGCGAGCCTCGCAGCAAAACGCTACCCCACCGACGGCCAGGCCATCCCTCCACTCCTTCGCACCTCCTGTTATTCTCTGGCGAGTGTAGGCCCACCCTGCACCCGAACAATTCAAGTTTCCCACACCTTTTTGTGTGCAACTCCACTGTCGCATCTTCCCCATCTCCGGGGCATTCCAGTATGGGGCCTCGCCATCGTCCACCGGCCTTGATGCGCTCTGCATGGTCTGGTCAACATAGTCAACAAACGAGAGTCATCGAAAGATGACTGTACGTGGAGAGGCTGACAGTGGGGACGCACCATGCCCATGGACGCATGCATGCAACTGCATCCTTTTTACCCTGAAAATTAATGTTTTCTCCCCCTAACAGCTGGGACCCTCCAGCTACATCTACGCACTCAAGGAAGTGCGTCCTTATTATTGGAAAAAAATGATTCTTCCCCCTGACAGCTGGGACCCACCAGCTATATCTTCGCACGCAAGGAAGTGCGTCCTTATCCTCCCTGACTGCTGGGACCCACTTGGTCGAAGCGTATGTAGCTTTGTCTGTGTACATACCAGTCGATCGGTCTGTCTACCACAATGAACCGTGGTCGAGTAAGGAGCGGTAGCAGTTCAGGCAGTCCAGTCAAAACCGTGTACACGTACGTACAGCCAGATGCCAAAAAATACGGCCACATACGTACATATGGGCGGGGTCTCGAACACGTACTTGCACATACGTACGGTCAGGGCTCGTGTACATGGAGAGGCAACAGACGGCAGCAACGGCGTCCTGTTCATCGGAAGCCAACCGGCTGGGTCAGAATGGAGAAACTGCATCGTGTTCATGGGGAGGCAACGGAATGCGTCGTGTTCATCGTGAGGCAACAGAATACGTCGTGTTCATCGGGAGGCAACCGGCTTGGACGGAACAGTCGAAACGAGGTCTGGCATACCGCAGAACGGAGGAAACGGGCCTTCTGTTTGACCGCGTACTGTCGAAACGGGGTCCTGTTCATCGGGAAGGGTCTGGTGTATCGTAAAACGAAGGAAACAGACTTCTGTTCGAATGCCTACGGTCGAAACGGGGTCCTGTTGATCGGGAAGGGTGTGGCATACCGCAAAACGGAGGAAACGGACTTCTGTTGGAGCGCCTACAATCAAAATGGGGTCCTGTTCATCCATCGTCTACTGCCTCGCTCTAGCCTCCACAGGCTACTGTTCATCCACCGGTGACCTCCTCCAGCCTCTACCAGCTACTATTCATCCACGGGCTACTGTTCATACAGCCTCCACCGGCTACTGTTCATAGAGCCTCCACGGGGTCTTGTTCATCCACGCCCAACCGGCTGGGGTGCGTTGGCCTCCTTGGGGTCCTGTTCATCTAGCGGCAACGGCCTACTACCACGGGGTCCTGTTCATCCAACCCCCACCGAGAATTATTCATTCACAGCCAACCACCACTACTGGAATCAGCAGATTTGCCGTCTGCCGACTCTTTGCCATCCACTAGTGGACGGCAAAGGTAGGCTTTGCCATCAGCCACCAGAAAGCGGACGGCAAAGAGGCAGCGGACGGCAAAAGTACGCTTTGCCATCAGTCATCTCTTTGCCGTCAGCTAGCAGACGGCAAAGAGGGGGTTTGGCCCACTGGCTGTCAAACCCTAACGGGCCGCCTCTTTGCCGTCCGCTAGCCGACGGCCAAGCGTTCTTTGCCATCCGCTAGCAGACGGCAAAGGAGAGGCTGACGGCAAAGCTTCAAAATTGACTTAACGGGGCCGCGCCCATGCCTTCGCCCTCTCTCTGTCTCCTCTCCTCTTTCCTCCCTCTACCACCCCGTGCCGTCGCCGCCGCACCCTTCCCGGGCCATCGCCGCCCCGTCGCCGCCCCCTCCCCGCCTCGTCGCCGCCCCTCCCTGCCTCCCCACCCCCCTCCCGAGCCTCCCCACTGCAGATGCGGGTCGACCGCCCCCGAGGAGACACCGCCCGTCGCCGCCCCCTCCCCGCCCCGTCGTCCACCCCCCCTCGCCGCCGCCCCATCGTCCCCCCCACTCTGTACCCTTCGTCTCCCTCCTCCCCACTTTGTTATCCCCTTCCGACCCCTCTCTTGTTTTTTTTCTGTTTTTCTTTTCTGTTTAGTTTAGGTTTTTTAGTTTAGGTTTTGCAGTTTAGTTTGTTTAGGTTTAATTAGTTTAGGTTATTTAGTTTAATTAGTTTAGGTTATTTAGTTTAATTAGTTTAGGTTTTTTAGTTTAGGTTTAGGTTTAATTAGTTTAGGATTAATTAGTTTAATCGGTTTCAGAAAACTACAATGCATGGTTCAAATGTTGTGTTGTCAGTGTTGAAAGCAATTTGTGAACCAGAGAGAATACTTTTGCTGGGGGTCTTTTATGATGTTTGCTTTGTAGGACAGCACTATAGATGGTGTGTTTTCTAGATAAAAAAAGTGATACTAAGAGCTCCTCTGATCTTTGGTGCATTCCTTGGATACATTACTTTTATCAGCCCTTGGTGCTATGGCCTGCTCAGCTACGACCCATGTTGCACCTTTGTGATTCCTTGATTGATGCTGGTGTTCTGAGAATTAATAGGTGGGATGAATTCATGATTGTCGTTACATGTGTTTCTTAGCTCCCTTGGCTGTTACATATGTTTCTTGCTATATATGGTGACAGATTCCATATTTGTGGCATGCTAAGTCTAGACTTCTTCACTTCTCCATAGTTTGTTAACTGTCCATAGCTTCTTTAGCAATCATATGGCATGACTTGAGGATTGAGGTGTCGAGTGGTCGAGGGGAAAAGGGGAAAAGGGGTCGAGGGGTCGAGGATCGAGGGGAAAAGGAGTCGATGGTCTAGGGGTCGAGGATTGAGGTGTCGAGGGGTCGAGGGGAAAAGGAGAAAAGGGGTCGAGGGGTCGATGGTCGCTGCCTCGACCCCCTGATCCCGACACCCCGACCCCGACACGACACCCCGACCCCGCCTCGACACCCTGACACCACGACCCCGACACAGACACGGCACCCCCGACCCCGACACACTTAAATATTTTATTATGTTCATGATGATGGTACACACTTAAATATTTTATTATGTTTATGTTGTACTAATTTCGTTTACTCTTTGTCATTGCAGGTGTTGACAGATGGTGGGCGCGGGTCGAGAGCGCTCCGAGCCTCCTTCCTCGGTGTGTGCTGGGATGGGTGCTATTATTCCACCCCAGCACCTTCGGAGAGCGCTGGTAGACGGCATGCAGACACCGGCGGGCACTTCTTCTTCGGTCGGGAGAGGTCGGGGGAAGCCCAAGAGGCCTGCTAGAGGTGGACGTGGCGGCGGGAGAGGTAGGAAGGCTGTTGCGCCTTCCTCGCCGCCACCCCCAGCTGATTCTCTGGACCACCGGAGTGCTCCGTCTTAGGTGGACCCGTCTCGGACTCCGGTCCACGAGCCTCGGGCCGACGAGCCTCGGGTCGCCGAGCCTTCGTCCCAAGAGACTCGGGCCCCAGAGTCTTCATCCCACAAGACTCCGGTCCCAGAGTCTTCGTCCCACATGACTCCGGAGACTAGTGGCCATGCTGGTGGTGAGGACACCTTTTCTGACGATAGCTATAGCGAGGGCGAGCTGGTTGAGGGGGGCAAGAAGGTCTACCAGCCTGGTGGTACGAAGCACCCGGCCGTGCCGGCGACCCGCGATCACAGGTGGTTGATTGAGCCTAACGGGGAGAAGTAAGTGCCTTTACTCTTTTTTAACCTTTGTCATTCATGTTTCTTCAACTTAATATCCAATGTGTTGGCCTTGTAATACTGCAGGGGTTGGAAACATGCCCCTGGTGTCCGCAGGCCCAACCAGGTCCTTGGTGTGGTTTGCCGGCACCACTTCCCGCGGTGGGTCACGTTGCCCGGTGAGGGTCGGGTTCCACAACTATCACTGAGCTGGGAGCTGTACGTGGCTGCCCCGGCCCCACCGGAGGAGAGGGTCGACGGTGTCGTGTGCGAGACGGTGGCCGACATTGTGAGGCAGCAGTTTTGGGTAATTTCTCCTTTAGAGAATTAAAAATCAACAGTACCTAGTGATTGTACTAATCAGTGTTGTCTTGTTCGATTGTAGACCTTCTACAGGTGTCTTGAGGAACACGAGGCAGACGCGGCTATGGTTCTCGAAACCGAGTGCAGGCGCCTACTTCAGAACTTATGGCACAAGGCTAGGGTGCAGGCTGTTCGAGACTACTACGCCTCGACTAACATTAAGAGGGCCAAGAAGAAGTGCCGTGCCAAGTATCTGAGTAAGGAGAAGTACATGAAGGTAATTACCTATTCTTAAGGCCTTGTACTTAGTTTCCTTGATTTGATTCATAGGCGTAGCGCTGAAATTTCTCTTTGTCTAACTTAGGTGCCCCCGAGATGGTTTGCGGATAGGATGGACTGTTGGGAGGTGTTGGTGGATGAGTGGTGCTCTCCCCAATGGCTAGCCGTCCACAACAAGGCCAGGGATAAGCGTGCCCAAATGCAAGGTGTGCCACACCATCAAGGGAGCTCCAACCTGTTTGAGTACGGGGATCACTGGGTATGTGGTTTGAGCCCTTAACGATTCATGCAATTTCATTATTCATGCTAGCTTGAGCCTAATATGTTGTTCCTCTCTTTTAGGCGCGACATAACAAGAAGGATGTGCCACCGCTGTACGACCTCTATGCCATGGCCCATACTGCCCCATACAAGAAGGCCAAGGCATTCTCTGAGGATGACCTCGATCATCCAGAGAGCTTCACCAACATCTCCTCCCACAACAAGCTCGTGAGGTACAGAGACTTTGGGAAGGCGATGAAAGGGGAGGACTTCAACCTGAGCCAGAGTACTTTTGATCCAGAGCTCGTGATGCTATCTTGTGACGGGAGGTACCATGGCTCGGTAGCCATTGGGGATGGACTCATACATTGTCCTAGAACTCTCTGGGAGATCAAGAAGCGCCAGACGAGCTCCGATCCTGAGATACCGCCTCGTCGATGGCCAATGTAGCTCGCCATCGAGGCTAGGGCCCAGGAGCTTCTGGCGGAGGCAAACAGGCAGGCTAAGCAGAGGGAGACGGAGTTGGAGGAGAGGACGGCCCGTCTGTTGGAGGCGGAGAGGAACCGGAATGACGCGTCTCACCGGGCCCTATACGAGCTCCTCGTGGTAAGTTTCTCCTGCATATTAGCCAAATCATGCACATAATGTTCATTTCATTACTAACTAATATGACTGACTCGTGAAAACAAAATGTGCAGACCGTGTGCGAGAAGCACGGTCAGACCCCACCGTCGATGCCCCAGATTGGTATAGTGGACACGGTGAGTTTCATTTGAATGGTCATTAGTTACTAGTATTCACATTTCAGTTGCATCATGCTAACGAGACATTGCAAATGATCTTTGGTCTAGCATGCCTCCCGACAAGCATCGACCGATCCTTCTCCGTCTCGCACTGGCCCAACCTTGACCCCGACCGGTCCTTCTCCGTCTGGCACTGGCGCAAACCCGGCCAGTCCTTCACCTCCATGATGATGGTAAGTTTTCCCAAGTGTTTAGCTTAACAAATGCATACTTAGCTTAAGAAATGACCTACTTAGCTCCAAAATGACCTATACTTAGCTTATTTTCCTCGAAAATGACATAATAACCTTACTTAGCTCCAAAATGACATATTTTACCTAGGATAGCTATAAAATGACCTATACTTAGCATTTTTCCTCCAAAATGACAAAATATGCTTAGTTAGCTAGAAAATGGCATAACTACCTAGGATAGCTCAATAATGATCCATAGCTAGCTTAGCTAGTTCATTTATGACATAATTAGCTCACTTAGGTAAAAAATGGCATAACTACCTAGGATAGCTCAATAATGATCTATAATTAGCTTAGCTAGTTCATTTATGACATAATTAGCTCACTTAGGTAAAAAAATGGCATAATAACCTTGGTTTAGCTCCAAAATGACCTATACTTAGCTTATTTATCTCGAAAATGACATAATAACCTTACTTAGCTCCAAACTGACATACTTTACCTAGGATAGCTATAAAATGACCTATACTTAGCATTTTTTTCCCTCCTAAATGACTTAATATGCTTAGTTAGCTAAAAAATGGCATAACTACCTAGGATAGCTCAATAATGATCTACTAGCTTACCTAGTTCATTTATGACATAATTAGCCTACTTAGGTAAAAAATGGCATAATAACCTTGGTTTAGCTCCAAACTATCATATAATTAGTTTATTTTCGTCCAAAATGACAAAATAACCTTACCTAGCTCCAAAATGACCGATTTTAACTAGGATAGCTCTAAAATGACCTACACTTACCTAGCTTAACTAAAAAATGGCATTTTTACCTACCTTAGTTAGAAGAAGAAGAAGATAAAGAAGAGGAGAGGAGAAAAAGAAAGAGAAGATAAATTCTTCTTCTTTTTCTTCTTCTTTTTCTTCTAGCTAGTCTTTTACTTCTTCTTCTTCTTCTTCTTATTCTGACTTTCATCTTTCCTAATTTGCAGATTTGCTTTAGATGAGGAAGCTTGCATTGATGGAGTGTACTCTTCTCCTTGTGCTTCCTTTTTGTTTATGGAAACTTGTTTTGGATATGTATGTATGGATATGTTGTTGGAAACCATTGTATATGTTGGATATGTTGTTGGAAACTTGTATGTTGGATATGTTGTTGGAAACTTATTGTTGGTATGCTTGTTGAAATTATTTTGAAATGTGTATATATATATATCTGTGAAATTCTGTCAAATTGAATGAATTTCAGGAAAAACAGAAAAAACAGGGAATATACAGGCACTTTACCGTCTGCCAGCAGATGGCAAAGCTCTTTGCCATCTACCAGCAAACGGCAAAGCTGCCACATGGCAGCTACTTGTGCAACCTGGGTGCACTGGGCTGGTCTATTTGGCAGCTTTGCCGTCTGCTGGCAGACAGCAAAGACCTTTACACCTTTGCCGTCTGCCAGCAGACGGCATAGCGTGCCACGTGGCAGCTACCTGGCCTGGCCTATATGGGCTCTTTGCCGTCTGCTGGCAGACGGCAAAGATGCAAAGGTCTTTGCCGTATGCTGGTAGACGGCAAAGATGCAAAGGTCTTTGCCATCTGCTGGCAGACGGCAAAGCAAGCCATTAACCCCTTAACGGAGCTAAGCTGCCACGTGTGCCGTCCAGGCTCTTTACCATCTGCTGGCAGACGGCAAAGGCCTTTGCATCTTTGCCGTCTGCCAGCAGACGGCAAAGAGGCCATTGCCGTAGCTTATTCAGCCGGACCTGTTGCCTTCTGGTAGCTGATGGCAAAGGCCTTTGCCGTCCACCAGGAATGCCTTTGCCGTCCGCCAGGCATGCCTTTGCCGTCAGCCATGGCAGACGGCAAACTGCCTGATTCCTGTAGTGCAACCGGCTCAACTCACCACGTCTTGACTCGTTCTACGTACCGCGCGCATGGTAGTAATGGTCACTGTTCATCGAGAGGCAACCCACCACCGGCTGGCTATGTCTCGCAAGGGGGCTCGATCTACTTCAGTAAGTAGCAGCAGTGATCGATCGCTCAGTTCTGTTAGCAGTAGCAGCGAAGGAATCGCTCGGGTTCAGTCAGCAGCGAATGAATCTTTCGGGTTCAGTTAACAGCTAAGGGATCGATCGCTCGGATTCAGTAACATGCGATCACTTGGGTTCAGTTTGCCAACGCCTCGCACACACGCGCGTACACGAGAGAAACGCACAAACCATAGTGCATCGCTCGGCCCTGACCACCCACCGTAACCGGGAACTCCCTGATATTTTCCTCGCCCTCGCTTCTACCATGATTTTTTCCGACATTGATGGCCCAAAGAATGTCATGCAGCTGCATTTCCGGCCCGCACAGGACAAAAAGCACATTTTCTGTCATGATTTTTTTCATAGAAGTAGGAGCCCACCACATCTATGATGATACTGGGTTTTGTCACAATTAGCGTCATAGAAGTGTCATAAGCATGAGAGAAAAAATTTGTTCGGCCCAAATGTGTCTTTTTTTTGTAGTGAAAGTAGCTGGTTAATCTGAAGGGTGTTCGAAGCGGAAGCACGATACAAATGCACCTGTATCCAAGAAGAAGAAGACTTCCATGAAGCAAAAGAAGAATCCTACTGATGATAATGATTTTGGAAATTCCTCTAATCATGATCATCCTCCTCTTAATCGACAAGAGGTTGAAGCAGTGCTGAACGAATCTGTGAATGTTACCACCTTTTGCTGGATTTAAGAGCTCAAATTCCTCCTCCGGCTCCAGCAAAGAAAATCAAGCCACGCAACACTCCAAAAACGACGGTTACGATGAAACAGCATCTCAACACGGCACCTGGTATGAATGCCATTGATCTGAAAACTTGATTGTGGAAGCACCAGTGTGATCTGCAAAGCCAGGCAAAGCTATTCCAAAGCCTTCGCTGTAGAAGATCACTGCACGTGCCTCTGAGCCAATTGCTAAATCAGTCTGATATTATGAAGGAAAAGGCTACCAAATTTGCTCGTACCCTGACCAAGCCTCTGGTTTCTATGCCTCCTTCTGGGCAAGTTCCAGCTCAACCGATTCAAACTGCTCCCGTCCAAGCAACTGATGCTCCTCATCGCTACAATCATATTTTCATCATGGAAAAGCTTGACATTTTTGTTGAAAATCTATTCGATGGAGAAGTGGCATCTTTGCCCATTCCCGCTGAAGTCATTGAGCAAGCCAATTCACTTGTGCAAGATATGCGAGAGGATGCTACTGAGATTAATACCCTCTTTGCCAAACTTGCTAATTTGGATGTCCGAATGAAAACTATAGCTTTGAAGTTCATCATCAGAGAACTCGAAGATTCTTATAAGGATGTGAACCGTGCCATCTCTCTACTTTGCAACAAGCGCTTACATTTCCACTCGGACCTTAATCAAATGGTTCGGAAGTTATGCAACGAGCATCAGGCCAAGGTCACTGGCTATAATGACTTGATCAAAGGTCATATTGACTATTGCCCAGCAGAAGAAGAAGCAACAAAAGAAGGTTGCAAAGAAAAATCCACCTCCTCCTTCGAATGATAATCCTACAGAACCTACCATTAAACCTCCTCAAAATGAATTGACTCCTGAGTCCGTAATCCCTTTGGAGCCTCCTATCAAGGCATCTGAATATATTCGTTCACCAAGTCCAACTGAAGCAGTGCCCACGGCATCCCCCACTGCAGCTCATTTCCCTTTAAAGCAATCTGTTTCTGACGAAGGTGAAATTCCTTGCTCCAAGCCAAATGCCACTCCCCAAGACACTCTGGTTACTACCAGTGTATTGGATCCCCATGTTGCCAAGCAAGATATTCCGCCTACACATACCGAGCAAGACCCGGGAGCAAATCACTCTCCTCTCGAGCAAGAATCTTAGGCCTATGAGTCAAACCCAGAACCGACAAATGCAAAATGATTCGGCCCTAGTGCTAGAGAACAAGCAAGAAGCTGCAACTGTAAGGCTAACTACAGCCACTAATGATGTCCCACCTTCAGTTGCGTGCATCAACTCTCGTCATAAGGTAACTATCGATACCACTGCACAACAAACTGAAGCTGGTACTTCTAAAATGAAATTTGCATTTTGTCGTCATCCTAATTCCGTTGTGTATGGTGATGAAGTTTTTTCTGTCGAAGAAGAACTCCAGTATCCAAACCCTCGTGAACAAGTGCCCATATTCTCGGATGGCGCTGGTGCCAAAGGTCATCCATTCAAGCGTGAAGCACATCTGAAATTCTTTCAAGATAGTCCTTATGATGGACGGTGCACTTATGAATCCCCTCCATTTTGGACTCGGGAACATGCCATATATTACTCTTGGGTGCTCTATGAAAGCAAGAAGACATTTCCTCACAAATATCTCGACATCTCTTTGATGCGCAATATTGGTTGCTTCCATCAATTGCTTTAGGATCTTGATGATTTCTGTCTCACCAAGTTGTTTGAGTTCGAGCATCCTTGGAACCGCGAAAGAATTCTGCAATTTTACACCACCCTCTACATATCTGGTGAGGAGTCCAACATCTCCAAACGGATCATGCAATGTATGACTGGGGGAAAGTGAATCAAATGCACTACAACAGACTTCATCTCTCATTTTTGGTTTCCTTGCTTTGAGCATGGTGATAATGAATTTCGTCTGCACAACATTGATACTATTACTGATGAAGAATTTTGGTTTACCATGGACAAAGAAAAGATTCAAGACTACTCTGGATTTCCAATGCCTGAACACTTGACTTTCGAGAACAAAATTGTGTATCATATGATCACTTGCACTATTTGCCCGCTAGCTGGACTGAGCGCCGATGGCGGCATCTATGATATTCTTCGGAATGTTATCTACGCCATCGCAGGGAGATACACCTTCGATGTAGAAGACATGTTTCACTCTATAGCTCAGTTTCCCTTCTGTTTCAAAGTATTCGCACCATGGATCCAAAAACTTATTTATCAAGCCATGGGAACTATGTATTTGGCTAAGGAGAGCCACAAAAGTTTCATTCCTCCAACTCGCGATACCTTGCGTGTCATGCAAGAATTCAGTTCGGGAAAATCACCAATATCTAGACCTCAAAACTATCACAAGAAGTTTGATGGGCCAAAGCTTCCATGGCAAGACTGAATGTTTAAGCCGCAACCGCCAACACAGCTTAAAGTTAGCATTCGGACGCAACAATTTCTTCTGCAACACAACTCCAAAGATCGGCAAGAGAAAGAGCATCTAGTCTTCGTACTGAATGCACTACATAATCGTACTCGTTTGATGCTTTTTTTTTGAAATTTTACATAGTGGGAGAGGCTCCCACTCTTCTTTGTATTTAATATACAATGATTACAATGTACATTGGTAGGTTACATTTGTCTCCCACACCGCATGTGGGATAAATAGGGGGTTGGAGTACACAAAAACAAAAACCAAGGGGGGGTAGACCAAAGAAGGGCTAGATGGATTGTAGGAAAGAGTCTATAAACTCCTTTTGTTCTGCCTTCTCTCTATACTGGACGAGGCCGAAATCGGTCTTGAACCTCACTAGACAGGATTGATGCATGGGAGGGATCCTTCGGAAGTGGTTGTTGTTTCCCTCCTTCCACACACTCTAGGCTGCCTGTAGAAAAACTTCCATGAACATTGGTCTCCACAGGCAAGTTTGGCATGGGTTAACAAGGAGTAGCGTAAGTCCATGGGCCCAAGATGCATCCCCAGCATTGACCAGCAATTCCTGCTAAAAGGACAATGGAAATCAAGTGATCAACGTCTTTGTAGGATCGAAAGTATGTCTAGAGGGGGGTGATTAGACTACTTGACCAAATAAAAATCTATCCATTTCCCAATTTTAGTTGTGGGCAGATTTTAGCTATTAGCACAAGTCAAGCAATCAACCTACACATGGAATTCTAAGAGTATAGCAACGGAAAGTGAAACATTGCATATGATGGTAAAGGGAAGGGTTTGGAGAAGGCAAACACAATGGAGACACGGATAATTTTGGCATGGTTATGATAGGTGGTGCTATCATACGTCCACGTTGATGGAGACTTCAACCCACGAAGGGTAAGGGCTGCACAAGTCCACAGAGGGCTCCACCCATGACGGGTCCACGAAGAAGCAACCTTGTCTATCCCACCATGGCCATCGTCCATGAAGGACTTGCCTCACTCGGGTAGATCTTCACAAAGTAGGCAATCTCTTTGCCCTTACAAACTTCTTGGTTCAACTCCACATCATGACGGAGGCTCCCAAGCGACACCTAACCAATATAGGAGACACCACTCTCCAAAAGTTAATAGACGGTCTTCTTCAAATGATAGTATCCCCAACACTCAACTCCCTCTCTCTCAGATTTGGCTATGGTGGAAGAGTGATTTGAGTGGAAAGCAACTTGGAGAAGGCTAGAAATCAAGGTTCAAATGGTAGGAATGGAATCTCTTGATCTCAACACATGAGTAGGTGGTTCTCTCTCAGAAAATGTATGGTGGAAGTGTAGGCACGTTCTGATGGCTCTCTCACAAATGGAGAAGGGGGTGGAGGGGTATATATAGCCTCCACACAAAATCCAACTATTACACACATTTGACTCATCTCGGTGGGACCAAATTGTTAAACTCGGTGGCACCGATCAGTTCAAAAATGTGAACGTTAGTAATCTCGGTGGGACCGACTAGAACAACTCGGTGGGACAGATGTGCTAGGGCTTAGGGCAAACCTCATCTCGGTGGCGCCGATTGCATCAACTCGGTGAGACCAAAGTGAAGCAATAAGGCAACAGAGAGTTGGTCAAGCCATCTCGGTGAGACCGATTGCTATTTCGGTGAGACCGAAATAATTGCAATTGACATCAGGGAGTTGGCAAGGCCATATTGGCGAGACCGAGATCCAAATTGGTGAGACCGAACTATTAGGGTTTCTGGCTATGGCTATGTCATATGAACTCGGTGGCTCTGGAAAGAAAGAATCAGTGGGGCCGAGTTGGAGTTTAGGTTTTGGACATATTTGGATGGAGAAAGTAGTTGAGGGTTTTGGAGCAATATGACTAAGCACATTGAGCAACTAAGCCATTAAGCAACACCTCATCCCCTTTTAATAGTATTGGCTTTCCTATGGACTCAATGTGATCTTGGATCACAAAAATAAAGATGAAGAGTCTTGAGCTTTTGCCAATCTTTGTCCTTAGCATTTTGAGGGGTCCAAATCTCTAGTCCATGCCATGCCAATCATTGAACATCTTGAAATATTTAATTATATCGAAAGGACATTAGTTCAATGAGCTATATGTTGTTCTGAATTACCAAAACCACCCGGGGATTAGTGGCACTTTAAATACCCCCTTTTTGGTAATTGATGACAACATATAGATCAAAGCTTTGACAAATGATAAAATGAATGAACTACATCGTCGCTTTGAGAAGTATGTGATAAGCAAGAGCTCCCCCTAAATTTGTGCATTATTTAAAATTTACATTTGAATGCAAATGCACAATCGATTAGGATCATGTGTCACTCTTGCATGTCGCATACATCTTGCTGGAGCACACAAAAATGATAAGAGTGAAATAACATGCACGCATCACCAAATACATAAGTGAATGATCATACATCAATAATCATAGAGATAGGCATGAGTCACACATTAAGCATAGTAAAATCAATCACACAACCACACAAAGTATCTCACGAGCATAAAACAATAAGTAGCATGAATCAAACGGACAAAGTAGCAACTGGCAATAAAAACCAATGAGAAAAAGAACAAGACACACTCTCTCTCGAAGCCTATGATCTATACATTTTCTCCCCCTTTGGCAACAAGTTACCTAAAAGCTTGAAAAGGTATAGTGCTATACGGCACTCTAGGCACGATCTCTGGGATCTCCTGAAGTGGTCTTCTGGCTTGTCACTCCGGTGTGCGTAGATGGCATTGAAAGAGCTGCTTCTGCAAATGCCTCGGCTGATGTCTGCTGAGCTGGTGGTGTTGATACTGGGGGTGGCACTATAGCAGTGGCGGCAGGAGCAGAGTGTGTAGTCCTGGTGTCTGCTACTGGCACACCTGAAGATCTGGGTGCCCTTGGCAGAGTCTAATACCTCTCAGTAGTCTATCTGTCATCTCCACTCTTAGCATCATCTCTAAGCTGTTCAATAATAGACTGAATATCAGTGACCTTGACATCTAGATTATACATCTTGTCTTCCACTATCCGCTCTAGGCTTTCCTGGTTCTTGGCTAAGTTGGCCAGGCTTCGCTCAACCCACGGTGTTGCCTCTAGCGGATATGTAATCTGGTCTTGCTTTGTTTTGAGATTGGCTATTGGGGCATTGGGTGCATTTGCTGCCTTTTCTGGTCTGGCTGCTGCTGCTGCCTCAGCCTTCTCTTGAGCCTCAACTAAAGTAGGATGGGAAGCATCCATCACCACTTTGTTATCTTCGAACTCTAGCTAAAGAGGTAGGTGTTCACTGTCAAGTAGATATTTGTCTGTGCCAACCTTGGAGTTGTTAAGTATCTGGATGTGTGGTGCATATCCACATGACCTCTTCTAATCAGCAGCTGTCCTCTTGATTGTCTCAACAATTAGGCTCATGACTTTGAATTTCTGTTGAACATCAAACAAGTGGAGCAGGTTGATGGAGTGGCCATGAATCATTCTCTCATCTCCAGATTTAGGCAACAGAGTGTGCCTCAAGATATAGTTTGTAGTGGCCAAACCAGCAAGCAAATAGTAGATTGATCCATACTTATGAGTTCCCAAATCCTTGTCAGGAATGGTCTTGTACATATGTGCCATAGTGGTGTGATCCATCCTGGGTTTCCCTTAGACATCAACATCATTTTCATCTTCCTCTGGGGCATTGATGAGAGCAGCCCACTCAGATATAGATGACTGGTATCTAGTGCTCTCAGTCATCCACACAATTCTGCCATCCGGATAAAAATGTGTTGTGGAGTAGAATTACATCTCCATCTCATCATTCCATTTTGTAAGCTTTTGTCCAACAAAAGAACCAACTCCACTGAGTCTGAAGCACTCATGAACATGGAAGAAGTAGTCTTCATTTGCATCTATATACTTCCAATCCACCCATTTCATGTTGCTTATGATGGGATTCTTGTCGAGTAGCACTGTCTGATAGAAATCTTGTTGTTCATGGGTGTGGAAACGATAATCACAAGCTGTTCTTCTCCTCACAGAATATGGATCCACTTTCCTCCATTCCCTCAGGCCTTTGTCTTTCTAGAGCTTCATGTTTTCATCAACTGGATGTCCATCATCATGATCTGGAATCTTTGGCTTCAACTTTCTGAGCACTAGTGGCTCATCATCTTCTTGGACTTCTGGCACTGGGGCCTTGTTCTTTTCAACAACTGGGATGGTCCTAGTTGATCTCTTTGCTGCAGGAACTAGAGCTTTGGGCTTGGACATGGAGGGGTTGGCAGACTTCCTAGCATCAGACATCAGTTTCTGAGTCTTGGTAGGAGGTGCAACTGGTTCCTCTTCCTCCTCTTCTGCATCATCAACCATAATAGATGGTCTGCCAATCACTCTGGCAATAGTCTTCTTCACTCTCTCCTTTCACTTTTTCTTTCCAGCAGCAGCTTTTTCATTATCTGATTGTTCAAGAGTGAAAGTCATATTCTCTTGTGTAGAGTTTCTGACTTTTGACATTGGAGCTCTCCTGGCAGGGGCTCTCTTCTTGAGTCCTGGTTTGGTAGCAGCTCCAGTGCCATATTCTTTCTTTAGCATTTTCTTCTTTGTTGAAGTGACCTCCTCATCAGCCACAAAATCCTCATCCTTACTCTCTGAGGATTTCTTCTTCCTTGTTCTTGTGGCAACTTTAGGCAGATTACTTGGTGTGCTCCAGCTGCCATCATCATAGCTACTAATAGGGATTGTGCCCTCACTCAGATTTGCCTCTTGCTCTGACCTATTCTGGCTGTCACTTGCATCAGACATCTTGCAAAGCAGAACCTGTGTCGGCATTCTGGGAACCAGGGTACTAAGACTTGCCTGCCTGCGGCCCACGGCATGGCTCATTTGATGGCCTGGTACGGCCCATCTGCAAGACTACCAAGACAAGACCCTCGCAAGGGCCCGCTGGCCTCGCGAGGCGGACGCCGCCAAGACCTCCAGAGGAGCGGCCTCCCTAGGCTGCCTCCCGAGGAGCGGAGTTTCCTATGCAAGTGCCCAGTCTCACGAGGCTGCGATGACGTGAGCCATGACGACCAAGGCCAGGCGGGCGCCAGCAGGCGCAGAGGAGACAGTTTCCCTTTCGGTGCTAAGGGAGCAAGGACAGACGTGGGTTCCCAAGGAGCCCTCCAAAGTTTCCATTCCGGTGCCACAAGACGAAGACCATGAGCTCGGCAAGATGGATGTCATCACCGAGCCCACTACTGCGTCATGACCAGAAGCTTTGCAGGAGAGGTCCACCTTTTGTTAGGATAGGGTGTACCTCTTGTCCCCTTTCAAATTGGCTGTTGTGGTATCCCTTCCTGCCTAAGTTTCCAGGGAAGAGGACCGAGGCCACTATAAATATACGCTAGCCACCATCGTAGAAGGGGTCGACTCATTCTGACCCCCGAGCCCTCGCGAGGCAACTCATCCATTGTACTAGTTCATCCTCAACCTCCTCGTGAGGCCAATCCACCACAAAGCAGGAGTAGGGTTTTACACCGCAAGGTGGCCAAAACCTGGGTGAACTGCCATGTTCATCTTCTTCCCTGCTCATGCGAATCCGGCTAGGCTAGGCTGTAGGGCGATGATCTCGAAGCTTAAGAGGTTGAGATCTTCGAACACGCCCCAGAGTTCGAATCTTCTTGGGTCTGCGGAGCCCTGAATCCGACATTTGGTGCGCCAGGTAGGGGCGTGTCGGAGATTCTCTTCCACCCTGTTCGCGCTTCACCCTCGCCTCATGGTTTCCATGGCAGGCGACGCGCCACCGGTCTGGCCGCTCGTGACCCATGGAGATGCCGCGGGTTGCCCGGCCTTCACCTCAAGCCTGCGTCGGGTGCTGTGGCCGGCGAAGTTTCTACCGGCGCTTCCCCCATGGTACAACTGCTCAGCTGACCCCCGAGAGTTCCTCCGGTCATACGCGCAGGCCATCGAGTTGGCGGGCGGCGACAACAAGGCCATGGCGAACTGGTTCCCCCTAGCTCTCACAGAGGCCCCTCGATCCTGGCTCCGCGGCCTCCCGCGGGCCTTGATCTCCTCTTGGGAAGAACTCTACGACCAGTTCGTCATGCACTTCGCGGCTCCGGTGCCCCATGTGGTCGCGTGCATCATTGGTGGGTCATAGGCGCCTGCCTCTGGCCGCCACATCAAGCAGTTTCTCCATCGGCAAGGTGCTCCCTGGCCACAGCGCGTGGCTATACGGGTCTGTGCCGGGCCTGAAACCGACATAACCTTCAATTCCAGAGACAACCCGAAGACCATGGTGGTGGCTGGCGCCCTTCCCATGCTCTGCACACCCACCATCAGCAACGTCGCGGTGACCAAGACCCTCATCGATGGGGGCGCCGGCCTGAACGTCCTCTTGGTGGAGACTTTCGACCTACTCCAAGTGCTGTACGACCAGCTCCTCCCCACCAAGCCTTTCTCGGGGGTGGCCAAGGCCACCCCCTGGGGCAGATACGTCTCCCCGTCACCTTCGGCATGCACGACAACTACTGCACCAAGCTCATCGACTTCGACGTCGCCCACATCGGCCTCCCATACAATGCCATCCTCGGGTATCCAGCCCTCACCAAGTTCATGGCGGCAACGCACCCAGGCTACAACGTTGTCAAGATGCCAGGGAGCGACGGCATCATCACCGTGGCGAGAGACACCAAGGATGCGCTCCTAGCCCTCAAGCTCGCCTTCAAGGCCATGGCGCCCATGCGACCGGACAATGGGGACGCTCCAGAAACACCGTACGCTGCGCCGGCAAAGAAGAAACAATTGTTCTCTCAAGACCGAGCCGAGACGAAGCAGGTGCCCGTTGACGATGGAGGTCCAGGCCCCAACTTCACCATAGGCGTTGGGCTCCCCCGGATCAGGAAGAGGCGTTGGTCAGCTTCCTCCGCACAAACAAGGATGTGTTCGCGTGGGAGGCGACGGACTTGGTCGGAGTCCCACGGGATGTGATTGAACACAACCTAATGGTGTGCCCCAGCCTGCGCCTGGTGAAGCAGAAGCCACGGCGGTAGGCCCAGGAAAAGCAATCGTTCATCGTCCAGGAGGTCCGCAAGCTGCGGGAAGCTGGCGTCATTCGGGAGGTGCGACACCCGGATTGGTTGGCTAACCCGGTAATCATCCCCAAGAAGGGTGGGAAAGAGCAGATGTGCGTGGAGTTCATGAGCCTCAACAATGCTTGCCCTCAGGACCCGTTCCCTCTTCTGCGCATCGATCAGATTGTGGATTCTACCGCCGAGTGTGATCTGCTGTGCTTTTTGAACGCCTTCTCAGGTTACCACCAAATCAAGATGGCGGTGCAGCACGTCAAGAAGACGGCCTTCCTCTCCCCGTGCGGTGTGTACTGCTACACCTGCATGCCCTTTGGGCTACGGAATGCTGGCACGACTTTCCAGCGATTGATGCACATCGCTCTGGGCCAGCAGCTCAGGAGGAATGCCGAGGCATACATCGATGACATAGTGGTCAAATCACGGGAGGCAAGGACCCTTGTCGAAGACCTGGAGGAAACGTTTGCCACCCTGCGCAAGGTGAAACTGAGGCTCAACCCTGAGAAATGCGTGTTCGGTGTCCCGTCCGGCAAGCTACTGGGCTTCCTGTTGTCACACAGAGGGATCGAGGCTAACCCCGAGAAGGTCAAGGCAATAGAAAGGATGAGCCTGCCACAAACCCTCAAGGAGATGCAGAAGCTCGCGGGCTGTGTAACCTCCTTGGGGCGATTCATCTCCAAGCTTGGCGAGCGAGCCCTCCCGTTCTTCAAGCTGATGAAGAGTAAGGGCCCCTTCGAGTGGACCCCGGAGGCTGAGGCAGCTTTCCAAGACCTCAAGAGGTACCTCACGAGCCCACCTGTAATGGTGGCGCCCAGCCCTCTTGAGCCTCTGGTGCTTTACTTGGCCGCCACACCCCACTTGGCCAGCACAGCACTAGTGGCAGTCAGGGAGGAGCACGCAAGTGCGGACGCGCGGCGAGGCGTCCCGCGTAAGGTCTAGCCGTCACCACCTCAGGATGGCACTCCGGAGGCCTCAGCCACTCCGCAAAGCAGCGAGGCCCCCAAGGCCCCCTCGTCCCAAGCTGAGTTGGATGTCGTCGGCGCCTCGTCCTTCATCGAGCACCCAGTATACTTCGTCAGCACGGTGCTGCGCGATGCTCGCACGCGTTACCCCATGCCGCAGAAGCTCCTGCTCACACTCCTTGTCACCTCCAGGAAGCTGCGCCACTATTTCCAAGGCCACTCCATCAAGGTCATCTCCGCATACCCCCTGTAAAAGGTGCTCCGCAGCCCCAATGCTGCGGGGAGTGTTGCGGAGTGGAACATCAAGCTGCAGGCCTTCTAGCTAGAATTCAGCACCACCAGGGTCATCAAAGGCATGGCCCTCGCTGACTTCATGGCAGAATGGATGGATGCCCCTGACCGGGGGATGGGCGAGAGCCAATCTCTCGCACCCGACTATGAGGCGCCCGATGGCTGGGTCATGTACTTCGATGGTGCTTTCGTGCGGCAGGGCACGGGGGCTGGAGCCGTGCTCATCTCGCTGACAAAGGACAAGTTATACTATGCTGTGCAGCTCTGTTTCTAGCACGGTGAGAAGGTCTCCAACAACATCACGGAATACGAGGGACTAATCGCTGGCTTCAAGGTCACGGCCACCCTGGGGGTCAGGCGCCTGACCATCAAGGGCGACTCTTAGCTCCTCGTCAACTTCACCAACAAGGAATACAAGCCCAGGGATGAGCACCTAGAGGCATACTTGGAAGAGGTACGCAAAATTGAAAAATGCTTCTTGGGCTTGAAATTGCAGCACGTCCCACGTGGCACGAACAAGGAGGTAGACAACATCGCCAAGAGAGCATCCCGCCGTGAGCCCCAGAAGCCTGATGTCTTCAAGGAGAGGCTCTTCAAGCCGTCAGGAGCACCACCCGCCATGGGCCCGGCGCTGCTTCGGGAGGAGCCGCCTCAGGGCCCCTCCTCGGGTGCCCCGGCCTGCGGTCTAACCTCAGGAGCCTGCCTACTCCTGGCACTGGAGCCTCAGGAAGGTTGCTAGACCGAGAAGCTCAAGGCGCACCTACTACACAGCACTCTACCAGAGAAGGAGGAAGATGCAGAACGTGTGGCTCGCCAGGCCACCGCTTATTGCCTGCAGGATGGCGAGCTCTACCAAAGGCGCCCCAATGATGTCTCGCTGCGATGCATATCCAAGGAGCAAGGGTGCGAGTTGTTGGCCGACATCCACGGCGGAGATTGCAGACACCATTCTTCATCACGCACTCTTGTGGGCAAGGTATTTCGCAGCGGGTTCTACTAGCCCACGACGCTCAACGACGCCACTAAGCTGGTGGGATCCTACGAGGCCTGCCAGTTCCACGCCAAGAAGATTCACCAGCCCACGCAAGGCCTCCAGACCATTCCGCTCTCATGGCCATTCGCGGTCTGGGGGCTGGATATCCTAGGCCCGTTTCCCCGGGCGGCCGGGGGGTATCGCTACCTCTACGTTGCCATCGACAAGTTCACCAAGTGGGCAGAGGAGGAGCCCGCGTGCACCATTCCCGCTGGTTCAGCTGTCAAGTTCATTAGGGGCCTCGTGAGCCATTTCGGGGTCCCCAACCGTATCATTACCGACAATGGCTCCCAGTTCACGAGCAATCTCTTCAGGACATATTGTACTAACCTTGGAACGCAGATATGCTACGCTTCGGTAGCACACCCACGGAACAACGGCCAGGCTAAACGTGCCAACACGGAGGTCCCGAGGGGCCTCAAGACGAGGAGCTTCAAGAGGAAACTTGAGGCCTGCGGCAGGGGTTGGCTCGGTTAGCTTCAGTCCGTGCTGTGGTCCATCCGCACCATCGCGACTAAGCCCACCGGTGAGACCCCGTTCTTCCTTGTCTACGGGGCAGAAGCAGTCCTCCCGCACGAGGTCAAGCATCACTCCCCACGGGTCTTGGCATTTGACGAGGCATGCCAGGACGCCTCGTGGGTGACAGATCTCGTGCTCGGGGAGGAGGCCTGCCGTCAAGCCTCGCTCCGTGCAGCGAGGTACCAGCAGGCGCTGTGACGGTACCACTACCACAGCATCCGCTCTAGGACCCTTGAGGTGGAAGACCTTGTCCTGAGGCGGGTGCTCTCCAGGGAGGGGCTTCACAAGCTCTCACCCATGTGGGAGGGCCTGTTCAGGGTCGCTCGCGTCTCCAGGCCTGGAGCCGCGCACCTGGAGACACCGGACGGGGTCCCCATCCAGAACACCTGGAACATCCAGCACCTCCGGAAGTTCTACCCATGACACTCTCACATAATAATGAGTGGGGCTGTACATGCCCCGGAGTCTTCCGGTGCGTCGCTCCACGACCCCGCGGGGGCTCCCACCCACGCCCAAGTGCAAGCCCCATGCTCCGCGCTGGCGGACGACACGGTCTTTTAGCGACTATGCCCACGCCTAGTGGAAGCCCCATGCTCCACGCTGGCGGGATGACTAGAAGACTAGTGTAGGTGCCGGACGCGGCTATTCTTTTGCTTGCCTTTGTAACCAAATTTGCTGTTCTTGGAATGAATTTGAGCATTTCTCGTCTTTAGTCAAAAAGGGAGGGAATTCTTCCTTTTCTTTTCATTGCTTCCTGCAGTGTTTTCCCCCTTGACTTTCGTTGTTAAGCGGTGTGGTGGTTGCCCTTGGCTCACTCCAGTGCGCCCCGTGAGCGGGGGCCGGGCACGGTATGCCTAAGCCGGCTTAGGCCGCTTGTGCGCACACCTCGCCAAGGCCTTGGCGTATGGTCCTCGCGCGGCGCTCTCGAGCGAGCTAGCAGGAATGCACCGATTACAACCCCTCTGCCTCAGGAGTGCTCGCCTCCTCGCCCTACCAGGCATCGCGCTCTGGCATGCTACTAACGGCCAGCCGTCGCTCGGGGGTTCCAGAGGCCTACACAAATTGCCCCCGCGACCCTCGCGGGGGCATGCCATTCAAGGCTCCGGAGCTTGTCGAGGGGCCTCCCTAGGTCGTCACCAGGAGAGGATCCGGAGGAACGCGCCACCATGGCGAAGGGACCCACCGATGGTCACCAGCGTGCCAAGCTAACTTATTCTAATCATGCCGAGCAGGAACTTCTAATTAATAGCAAATGAGTATTAGAATGCAAAAGGAAATACTGACATGAAGGCGCAAGCGCCGTGGTTCATTACACGCCCCAGGGGGCTTCTCCACAAGTTCTGATGCAGTAAGCAAAAGAAGGAAAAACTGAAGAGGCGGCCCCACAAGGACCGCTTCTCCTGAGGCTCGGCTTCACCATCGCCTATGCCTAGTCGGACCGCTCCTCCTGCTTGACGGGGACGTGATGGCGAGGTGGCTCGACGTTCTCCGGAATGGAGACACGGCGGCGTGGCGGTATGCCATCGTCTTTGGTCCGCACACGGCAGCGAGGCGGCTCTTTGTAATCGTTGTCGCTCGAGCCTTCCCCGAAGGAAGTGCCGCTGCTGGAGGAGCAGCGGCCATTGTCAAGGGCAAGTTCACCGCGGAGGGCGCCGCCGCCGCCTGGACCGTCGTCATCGGAGGCGTGGTCGCTGCCATCGTTGTCGACCTCCGGGCAGCACCCCAGGCGGCTGCCGTCCTCACCGAAGACCCTGACGAAGAGTGTTGCTGCTCTACCATACCTAAGATGGAGGGTGCGCCTCCTGTCCAGACCGTGGGCGTGGGCAAATGACTGCCACCCGCGGGTCAGGAACACGTGCCCGATGGAGGAGACCTCAACGTCAACCCACGACGACCCATTGCAGTAGCCGTCCGGCTGTAGCCACAGGCGACGTGCCCTGCTACCGGCAACTCCTCCACAAAGGAGCTTGGAAGCATAAGCCAGGTGCCCAGAGGGCCCTCCACTCGAATAACGAACTCGCACCCCGTGTCACCCAAGCGGGCTCGCGGGCGTGGTGGCCGGGCGGTCGCGCCGCGCCTTCCCCCTTCGCCGCGGCTGCTGGGACCCCCGCAACCACCTCCAGAGGAGAGGCCTCTCCTCCCGTTGCTGGAGCCGATGCGGGCCGGCAGGGCTGGCCGCCCGCGCCCCTGCAATGGTGCCGTTGATGCGACCGCGCATTTACGGGGATGGCCGCATCCCCTCTTTGGTGGTGGCGAACCCGGCCCCTCCCTTGGGGCATTGCCTTTCTCTTTGGCCGAGAATCTCCCCACTGGCGCCAGTGTCACTTCGCAAGGTAGCGGCGCGATGAAGATAAAGGAGGAGCGAGCAGCAAGAAGATGAAGGTGGACTGGGGGCTCCGCCTCCCTCGCCCTCTTATAGGAAGTCGAAGGCCAACCGGCGCCCCTTCACGTTTTGGGCAATGATGGCCATGCTGCATGCACCAGGCAGTTGTCAAGTCGGGGCGGTTGTCGGGGCAGTGTGGGGAAGTGGAGGCGCCCACGTCCCATCAAGCGCCACGCGTCAGGACTGGCCCGCAGGCGGTTTGGGGCCCGCGGTGCTTCGCCCTTGCCCGTCAACTTCGCCTCAAAGCCAAGCTCGGGCGCGCCATGGGCCTGGGGGCTACTGTCTGCGTTCTAGGAACCAGGGTACCCAGACTTGCCTGCCTGCAGCCAATGGCGTGGCTCGTTTGACGGCCTGGTACGACCCATCTTCAAGACTACCAATACAAGACACTCGCAAGGGCCCCCTGGCCTCGCGAGGCGGATGCCACCAAGACCTCCAGAGAAGCGCCCTCCCTAGGCTACCTCCCGAGGAGCGGAGTTTCCTATGGAAATGCCCAGCCTCACGAGGCTGCGATGACGTGAGCCACGATGACCAAGGCCAGGCGAGCGCCAGTGGGCGTAGAGGAAACAGTTTCCCTTTCGGTTCTAAGAGAGCAAGGACAGACGTGGGTTCCCAAGGAGCCCTCCAAAGGTTTCCATTCCTGTGCCACAAGACCAAGACCACGAGCTTGGCAGGACGGATGTCATCACCGAGCCCACTACTGCATCATGACCAGAAGCTTTGCAGGAGAAGACCACGTATTGTTAGGATAGGGTGTACCTCTTGTCCCCTTTCAAATTGGCCGTTGTGGTATCCCTTCCCGCCTAAGTTTCCAGGGAAGAGGACCGAGGCCACTATAAATATAGGCTAGCCACCACCGTAGAATCGGTCGAGTCATTCTCACCCCTGAGCCCTCGCGAGGCAACTCATCCATTGTACTAGTTCATCCTCAACCTCCTCGTGAGGCCAATCCACCACAAAGCAGGAGTAGGGTTTTACACCGCAAGGTGGCCTAAACCTGGGTAAACTATCGTGTTCATCATCTTCCCCGCTCACGCGTATCTGGCTAGGCTAGGTTGTAGGGCGACGAGCTCAAGGGTTGAGAGGTTGAGATCTTCGCACACGCCCGAGAGTAAGAACCTTCTTGGGTCTGCGGAGCCCTGAATCCGACACCCTGTGAATAGATAGGTATGGGCAGAGTAGATGAGGATCACAAAAAGGAGCTGGTTTTTCAAAAAATTGAATCCAAACTTTTGTTTTAGTTTTCTGCAGAAAGCATTTCGGAGCTACTGATATGATCATCTTGATGACACCGAAGCACACACAGAGCCTAAACACACAAGATCGGTCAGACCAAGTTGTGGTTCGGTGACTCCAAGATGCTAGGGTTTCACTGAGATTTTACTGTTGGTCTCACCGATTATTGCATTTCGGTGGCACCGAGTTGTAGTTATTACAATGGCCAGAGCCAATCAGTGGGACCAAAAGTTTCATTTCGGTCAGTCCGAGATGAGTTCGCCGGAAACCTAACCTAAAGTTTTTCTTCAAATCTATTCTAAAGGAACTTTTCTGTGGATAGAAGGATTTCAAACGGGGCAAGATACATGGCATTATCCTTGTGCATTGAATCAGAAGGGGCTAGCACAAGGAGATCGATTCATACCCTAATCTAGTGACAATCCTCTACGGCGACAACGGCAGAGGAAATTCCCGTTGAGGGCGACAGAGACCTATGGCGGAGATGCACAGGCGAAGATGGCGACGATCCGGAGACCAAGGGGGCGACAGCAATGGGGCGCGGGCTCGAAGGGTTTGAAGAAATTTTCAACCGAACAGGTACGCTGAATATATACCCATGTGCTGTCGGTGGCACCTGATGGAATGTTTCGGTGGTGCCGAGATGCAAAATTTTGTTCAGTTGTTGCAACTCGGTGGGACCGAGTCATTCTAATCGGTAGCACCGAGATGAAAACCTAGATCAGTCTAGTGCTTTCGGTGTGACCGAGTTTGAGTGAGTTGGTCTGACCGAAATGCAATAGAAGGTTTTGGAATGCAGCCCTTGACGGATTGGTGGCTCTGAGTGCTCCTCACCAGGAGGGTCCAAAAAAGACTTGTTCAATTTTTGTGATGTAGCATGAATAAAGATACAAGAAGAGCATAGATAGCTAGATAAGGTTCTTAGGCATTCTTGTCCATCCATTTGGCCAACAAAAACAAAGGCAATAAAAACAACAAATGGATGTCCTTGAATGGAGAAATTATGCATACAACATGCTCACACAATAAGATAGCAAATGAAACATGTGTCAAAGCATGCACAAACAATTCTAGCATCTATCAAGCAATTGGCAATGACTAGGTCATCTATATACGAGTATATTGACTAAGGAGTCAAATGAGAACATTTGATCATAGGTCATACTCATCGTTTAAGCACAAGTGGGGTTACCACTTTTACATAAAGTATTAATGTGTTCACACCATTTGAGTTGCTTTAGATCAATTTTTAGAGCAAAGCTCCCCCTAGATGTGACATCCCCCCCAAGAGGGATGAAGCAACCTTGGGTTTTGTCGATGATGACTTCATGTAGATAGTGAAGATGTGGATGCTCAATGTTGACATAGATCATTTGGAGCAATCCATTGGAGTGTTGCACTTTCAATACCTACATGGGTTAGTCCCACAAGGAACATACAAGGATATCCATAGACATAGAGTGAATTGCACATATGATGATGTCCATGAAAGCATTATGTTACCTTGTCCCTTGTCTCACCAACAAGATGGTTTGTGACTACATGAACTAGTGCAAGATATGAAAGTTGATTGCATAAGTCCTTGCCAAAATGAATATGAGTGAAGTATGTTGGCGGAGTCACCCTCAAGAACACTCTAGTTCTTTTTCTTTTGGATCCACATCAACTTGATGGGAATCCTTGGAGTTGTAGTTGTACTTGATGATGTAGAGCTTGACGTAGTCTTGGGAACCCACTTGACCATGGCCTTACGAGCTTCTTCAAATCAGTCAATCTCTTCTTGAAGCTTGTCCTTGCCTTTTAGCTTGTGGTCTTGTGGTGGAAGATCATCTTGTGCTTGTGTTCCTTTGAAAGAAGTGGGGTCATACTTCTCTTGTTGAGGAACAAATTTCATGTTGCGGTATTGATCTTCTTCCCACTCAACTCCATTGGCATTGAACTTCCATTCAAAACAAACACCTTGACTCTTCCGGTGCCTTCCTTGCTTGCGTACAATTTCCACAAATTTCTTACTCCCGGCAAGGCTCTTGTAATTCTCTATGATTCCCTTCAATAAGCTATTTTCTTGCTCAAGTGTAACTTGGCTAAGAGAACCATTAGTGGAATCAATAGAACTATTAGAAGCAACAATATTGGATTTAGCATGGTTATTGTTACTACTAGATGAAGAATCTTTCTTTCTCTTGTTGCTAGATTTTACTTGAGGCATATAAGTAGACAAGAGGAGATGTTTGGCAATGTAAGAAGAACACTTCTTTCGAAGATCATCATTGATAGCTTTAAAAACTCATGCTCTTGCTCTAAATTTAGCTTCTCGAAGCGTAGCTTCTCATGAGTCCTTAGGAGCTCTCTATGACCCTCTTGAGTTGTTTCATGAGCTAACTTAAAGAGTTTTTAGTTCTTTAGTTAGACGCTCAATCTCCGTCTTATCATTGTCATTCGTTTCATCTTGATTAGCATGATTAATAGCAAATTCATCATAGTTTTCATCACTAGTTTTGTTAACAAGTAAATCATCATCACCTAGCAAGTCATCTTCATCACTATTAAAATCAACATACTCGGGGTGTGATACCTTGGGGCCTTTAGCCATGAAGCATCTTCCAATTGCTTTATTTCATGAGTCAAATATCTCGTAGGAGTTGGATGACACAAGTGCAAGACTAAAAACACCTTCATCTTGAGTATAGTCGGAGTCAGAGTGATAGCTTCTCTCGGAGTAGTTGTCAGAGTCGGAACCAGATACCCATTCACCAACATGAGCTTGATGTCTTTGTCTTGTGTAGCTCTTTGATGACTTGTCTTTCCTTTCTGAATCCTTGCTTGTATGAGAGGGTCTTCGTTCATAACAATCATCTCTACTCCTTCTCTCTCTTGGAGGTGATTCATCCCTTCTACTTCTCCTTTTTGGTGAGTCTTCTCTTTTCTTGCAGGGAGCCGTACACTCATTGGAGTAGTGTCTGGTTCTTCCACAATTGTAGCAATTACGATCACGACTAGAAGATCTTTTGTCATTGTAAGACCTTGACTTGGAGCTTCTCTCTTTGCTTCTATTCTTGTAGAATTTGTTGAAGTTCTTCACCATGAAGCTCAATTCTTCATTGGAGACTAGCTTGTCACTTGAAGTTGTAGGGGCAACACTTGAAGCTTTGTAGGCACCACTTGACTTGTTGTGGAGCTCATCCTTATCCTTGAGTGACATCTCATGAGCAACAATTCTACCAATGACTTCCATAGGCTTGAGATCTTTGTAATTGGGCATCATTTGGATCAAGGTGCACACGGTATCATATTTTCCATCCAAGGCTCTAAGGATCTTCTTGATGATGAATTTGTCGGTCATCTCTTCACTTCCTAAGCCGACAATCTCATTTGTGATGAGAACAAGCCTAGAGAACATTTCAGCGACTCCTTCACCATCCTTCATCTTGAACTTATCAAGTTGACTTTGAAGCACACACAATTTGGATTCCTTGATGGACTTAGTACCTTCGTGCATATCAACCAAAGTATCCCAAATTTCATTTGCATTCTCAAGGAGGCTGATTTTGTTGAATTCTTTGGGGCACAATCGATTGAAGAGAATATCACAAGCTTGAGCATTGTATTGCAACATCTTCAATTCACCCACGGTGGCTCCATGATCCGGTTGTTTTCCATCTTCAAAGTATTCACCTTGCAAGCCAATACGAACAACAGCCCAAACGGTGGGGTTATGACCAAGAATATGCATTTTCATCTTATGCTTCCAACTAGCAAAGTTAGTACCATGAAAGTAAAGACCTCTACGGTGGTAATGTCCCTCGCTAGATGCCATACTCTCCTAGGTTATGAAACCAAGGCTATGATCAACAAAGCTATGGAAATTGAGGCTAATAGAGACCAAAGCTCTGATACCACTTGTAGGATCAAAAGTATATCTAGAGGGGGGTGATTAGACTACTTGACCAAATAAAAATCTTTCCTTTTCCCAATTTTAGTTCTGGGCAGATTTTAGCTATTAGCACAAGTCAAGATATCAACCTACACATGCAATTCTAAGAGTATAGCAGCGAAAAGTAAAATATTGCATATGAAGGTAAAGGGAAGGGTTTGGAGAAGGCAAACGCAATGGAGACATGGAGATTTTTGGTGTGGTTCCGATAGGTGGTGCTACCGTACGTCCATGTTGATGGAGACTTCAACCAGGAAGGGTAACAGCTGCGCGAGTCTAGGGAGGGCTCCACCCACGAAGGGTCCATGAAGGACTTGCCTCACTCAGGTAGGTCTTCACGAAGTAGGCGATCTCCTTGCCCTTAAAAACTTCTTGGTTCAACTCCACATCATGACCTAGGCTCCCAAGCGACACCTCACCAATCTAGGAGACACCACTCTCTAAAAGGTAATAGACGGTGTGTTGATGATGAACTCCTTGCTCTTGTGCTTCAAATGATAGTCTCCCCAACACTCAACTCAGGCTCTCAGATTTGGCTATGGTGGAAGAGTGATTTGAGTGGAAAGCAACTTGGGGAAGGCTAGCAATCAAGGTTCAAATGGTAGGAATGGAATCTCTTGATCTATACACATGAGTAGGTGGTTCTCTCTCAGAAAATGTATGGTGGAAGTGTAGGCACAGTCTGATGGCTCTCTCACAAATGGAGAAGGGGGTGGAGGGGTATATATAGCCTCCACACAAAATCCAACCATTACACACAATTGACTCATCTCGGTGGGACCGAATTTTTAAACTCGGTGGTACCGATCAGTTCAAAAATGTGAACATTAGGAATCTTGGTGGGACCGACTGGTACAAATCGGTGGGACCGATGTGCTAGGGCTTAGGGCAAACCTCATCTCGGTGGCGCTGATTGCATCAACTCGGTGAGACCGAAGTGAAGCAATAAGGCAACAGAGAGTTGGTCAAGCCATCTCGATGAGACCGATTGCTATTTTAGTGAGACCGAAATAATTGCAACTAACATCAGGGAGTTGGCAAGGCCATTTCAGTGAGACCGAGATCCGTATCGGTGAGACCAAACTATTAGGGTTTCTGGCTGTGGCTATGTCATATGAACTAGGTGACTCTGGATAGAATGAATCGGTGGGGCCGGGATGGAGTTTAGGTTTTGAACATATTTGGATGGAGAAAGTGGTTGAGGGTTTTGGAGCAATATCACTAAGCACTTTGAGCAAGTAAGCCATTAAGCAACACCTCATCCCCTTTTAATAGTTTTGGCTTTCCTATGGACTCAATGTGATCTTGGATCACTAAAATAAAGATGAAGAGTCTTGAGCATTTGCCAATCTTTGTCCTTAGCATTTTGAGGGGTTCACATCTCTAGTCCATGCCATGCCAATCATTGAACATCCTAAAATATTTATCTCAAAAGGACATTAGTTCAATGAGATATATGTTGTTGTGAATTACCAAAACCACCCGAGGATTAGTTGCACTTTCAGTCTTCCTCCACCTGGTGTGTATAGAGCATGCAGCTGAGGTCATCTCCAATATTATTGTGTCGCCTCTTCAACATGTTACGTGTGTTAAGCCTATCAGACAAGAGCAGCCACCCAAAGACATTGATTTTCATTTTAACTTTGGATTTCCATAACCATGTGTAGGTTTGATGGGCTCTGACATCTCTAAAGAAAAACTTATAGTATTTTATTGCAGAGAATTTGCTTGATCCCGAAATATATGTCCATACATCCTTATCTCCAGTGTCCACTTCTCCTCCGGTGTTCGCTGTCAAGCGTTGTAGATCCCTAACTTCCTCAAATACCTGCATGGAGGGGGGTAGGTGGAATGCTGCACCCAACATAGTGGTCCCTAGGAAATATTTAACAGAGATGTCTTCATTTAGCGCAAAAGAGAATGCCCTCGGGTGAGAGTGAGCTAGGACCCTATCAAGCCATAAATCTTTCCACATCAGCACATAATCTCCTCGACTAACCACAACCTTCTGTCGTGGGTGGGCACGATCACCTATGGGGCCACGGGCCCTTGTGGTTCGGCTGGGGGGAGATAACGTTGCACAAAGAGCGGAGGCCATGAGGCAGCACGACGATGAGACTCTGGTGGCTTTTACCTAGGTTCGGGCCGCTTAGAAGTGTAAAACCCTACTCCTGATTTGGTTGATTGGATAGAGGAACATGTCGACACTGTCACGCCCAATATGCGATCCTATCTAAGAGGAACTCGAAGGTCCCACCAAGGATAGAGCCGCATATTGAAGACGCTTTTGCAAGGTGGATATCATTACATCGTACCATATACAACACAAGTGGGCATACATACAAAGGCATACAATGCCACATGAATACATCAATACATAGCAAACATCATACAGAAGAGCAGCATCCAACTACGGATGTAAACAAATGAAAAACACGAATGAGATCCACCCTGCTAGCCCAGGCTACCGACCAGGAACCTATCCCTCGATCAAAGAAGAAGAAGCCGAAGAAGAACTCCAAAACAAGCAAGAATCGCTCTCATGTCATATCATCGCATTACCTGTACCTGCATCTGTTGTTGTAGTAATTTGTGAGCCATGAGGAATCAGCAATCCCATTACCATGGGTATCAAGACTAGCAAAGCTTAATGGGTATGGAATGGATAAGTGGTGAGGTTGCAGCAAGCACTAAGCATTGTATGGTGGCTAACTTACGAGTACAAGAGTAAGAAGAGTAAACTACGCATAACGGTCGCAAACTAGTAATGATCAAGAAGTGGTTCTGAACTACTTAGTAATCAAACATATCCCCACCATGTTCTCTTCTCGAACCCACTCGAAAAGAGACGGTCACGGTTACGCACGCGGTTGGTGTATTTCAATTCGGATCTGGTATCAAGTTCTCTATAACCGGATATTATAAATTTCCCATCTGCCACATAACTGCGGGCACGGCTCTCGAAAAGATTAAAACCTCCAGGGGTGTTCCAACCTGGCCCATCACAAGCCAACACAAGTTGCAGTCGAAATACCTTAACCTAAAAAAACCCGATCAACCTCGAGTCAGCTTGAAGTATCCTCGGACTCCTGGTGCACAAGACATTTCGACAATGGTAACACAAGTCCAGCAAGACCTCCCGACATGTCAACAATCTCGATAGGAGCCGCGTATCTCGTTCTCAGGACATGGCGGATGAGCGAAGCATACAGTAACTGATGTCCTGAGTTGCCCCTGGTAGCCCGCATGGTGCTCTAGTTTGGACCAGCACCATCAGCACTGGCCCCCTGTATTATGTGGAATAACAAACCTCGGGTAGCGCTAACTCCCTATGCGTCAAATTTATTATCATGTTTATTTTGTTGGGAAAATGTTAAAACCAATGTTGGGCCTTGCTGGAAGCGGTTATTCAAAGCGAACTGTCAAGAGGGTCCCATTCCCCTGAGCGTGTTAGGAACACAAATCAAGGAACATAACACCGGTATGACAGAAACTAGGGCGGCAAGAGTGGACCAACACACCAGGCAAAAGGCCGAGCCTTCCACCCTTTACCAAGTATATAGATGCATCAATTAAATAAGAGATATTGTGATATCCCATGATGTCCATGTCCCAAATATGGAACAACCTGCAACTGCACCTGCAACTAGCAACGCTATAAGAGGGGCTGAGCAAAGTGGTAACATAGCCAAACAACAGTTTGCTGGGATGGTGGAAAGGTTAGAGGCTTATCATGGCAAATTAGGAGGCTTGGTAAACAAGTGGTAGGTAGCGCGACATAGCGATAGCATCGAGACATCTAGCAAAGCAAAGATAGTGGTGGTATCTAGGGTAATGGTCATCTTGCCTGAAATCCCACTCGGAAGAAGATCGAGTCCATGAAGTAGATGAACCAACGTAGTCGAACGAATCCTCACAATCGCAACAAAACCGGAACTATCGAGAAGAAGCACAACCAGAAAGAAGCAAACATCATGGTAAACACACAAGCATGAACAAGACATGATGCACGATCAAGTATGATGCATGAAAACTTCAAATGTTACTACTCATGGCAAGAGATGATGCATAAATGAACCCAACATCAAAGAAAGTTTAAATGAGGCCGGAAACAACACATAACAATTCCGGAAAGTCTCCATATGCAAACTTTCGAAATTGGTACTGATCTGAACAAAACATTATGTTAATGTTGTTAAACAGCAAGTTAAAGTGCACCACGATGATCTACACATTTTTCTAATGAAGTTACATATGAAGTTCATTTAATTCGGAGCTACGGTCTAGAAGATATAAGCTAAACAAGTTTAACATGGCTGTCAGGGTATTCTTGCGACATATGCCAGGGGGTGGCTTATCATGGTTGGGGACAAGAGGACGTCGTCGGGCCCTGGAAGCAGGAGTGAGCACGAGCTCGATCGCACACGAGACGTACCCAGGTTCGGGGCTCTCCATGGAGATAACACCCCTAGTCCTGCTCTGCGGGGTCTCCGCATGATGTCTATGATCAAATGGTAGTTACAAGCTTGCTCCTTGAGCTGGGTTGCTGGAGGAGGAAGAAGGGCAGAGCTGCTACCTTGCTCCTCCCAGCTATGGTGGTGTGTGTGGGAATGGGGCTGAACCCTTTGCATGGGTGAGTCTGGGGGGTTTATATAGGCCTACCCGCCAGGGGTACATTGGTAATACGATGGGGTGTAGGACCCGGACGTCAGTGTCTCAGGTCGCCGGGTTCTCCGCCGGCCGCTAGGGCCCGCCACCTGGTGGACCCCGCCAGTGGCCGAGAATCCGGCCGACTGGTAGGGCCCGCCGGCAGCGGGCCATGCTGATTGCCTTTTGCTGTAGCCTCGCCCTTGATGTCGGGGCCCCTGTTGGGAGTCGCATGGCCACAGTCCCGCCGCCTGGCCTGTGCTAGCTGTAGCCATGCTCCGCCTTGTCGGTGTAATGGCGCGGGGACTTTGAGAGGAAGGAAGGGCCGACTGCTGGAGGCCGGCCCGCACCTGAGGCTTCCTTTTTGGGGGGCGCCATCTTCTGGTTGCTCACGGGCAGGTAGGGCCCGCCGCCTGTGAGCCGTACCGACCGCCTGTCGTGGGAGCATGGCCCTTGCTGATGAGGGCCACATCATGAGCCGCATGGCTACAGTGCCGCGTCGAGCGGGCAAGTGACCGCTTGGTCAGCTCATACTGTAGCCACGCTCCCCCATGATCTGGGGGAGGGGGAGGCCCTGTAGCCACGCCCCGTCTCGTCGTAATAAATGGGTGCAGACTCCAAGGAGAGGAGGAGCCGTCTGTTAGGAGCCACCCCCTGAGGCCGCCTTCTAAGGGTGCGTCGTCTTCTGGGAGTCAACCTCCTGGGCCAGCCGGCCCAAGGAACCGGCCGCATGCCTGGAAGGTGTGAGGGGCTTTGCTAGCCCTAATGTCTCAAAATGCTTATGGGGATACCCATGGTCAATCCCTCCGACAGTAGTCCTCGAAGCTGGTGAAGCGCCGCGGCTCAAGCCGGAGTGCCTCAGTAGTTTCCCATCCGAGAGGTCTCGTGTCCTTGCTTCGTCCGGCTGGGAGACGCCGGCTGCCAGGAGCTGGCCAGTGGCAGGGCCGGCCGCCTGATGAATTCGAATCGTCGCGGTGGGCGCCGAGCTGGCGCCACCGGCTGGCGCACCTGCCGCCCGTAGCTCGTGTCCCACGCGGCGCCAGCAGGCCAGGCGGGCCTGCCAACCCACGCGCGCGACGGGACGTCGCCGCAGGCTCGGGCCCACCACTACAGGGCCTCGGCTCGCGTGCGGATCCGCTGCGGCCGAGGTGGGCGGTTGTCCTTCCCAGGTGCAATGATCATGCGCCTTTAAGGTGTGGGATATGCGGGGTCATGCGGGGCATGGGCACAGTTAATCCCCACGCCCCCCACAACCTGTTGCTTCGGCTCTGCCGCCGCAGCCGTATAAGTAGGAGGGAGGGGGTGCGGCCGAAGGCACGCGCGCTCCCTTGCTCTCTATCTCCTCCTTCCCTTTGCTCTTGCTTCCTTCCTGCCGCTGCGCCGCCGCACCGCTCCACCATCGGAACGCCGCCGCAGCTCGTCGTCGCTTGACCTCTCCGAGCCACCGCGGCTTCTCCGCCACCCGACCTCGCCGTGCTGCCGCCGAGCCACCACGAGCCATGGCGCAAGGCGAGTGGGACGGTTCGAACGTCCACGAGGGGCACATCGAGTTCCTCCGTGCGACGCGACGGATGCCCAACGAGGCGTGCGTGGGGACGTGCCTTCCGGCCGAGCGGGAGATCTCGCCGGCACCGCGGGCCGGCGAGTTCGTCGTCTTCCGTAGTCACTTCTTCCATGGCTTCGGCTTGCCGGCGAGCGGCTTTCTTCGTGAGTTCCTTGACTTCTACCGCCTTCAACCCCATCATCTCATGCCGAACACTGTGGTCCTCCTCTCCACCTTCGTCACATTCTGTGAGGGCTACCTCGGTGTCCTGCCCACACTCGCGCTGTGGGGCAGGTTCTTCTACCTCAAGCTCGGCACCGCGACCAAGGGCGAGCCGGCCCAGTGCGGCGCATGCGTTGCCGTGCGGCACACCGGCAGCGGGGTCCGGTTCCCAGCCGTCATCTTACATGAGTCGGTGAAGTTGTGGCAGAAGTCATAATTCTACGTCCGCAACCTCCACCCATAGTACGACTACGTCAACCTGCTGGCTTTCGCACCCGGCCCGCCTCCTGGAATGCGGAGCAACTGGGGGCAGCAGCCCAAACCGCTGCCGGCTGCTGTCACCAACGTCCTCGACCAACTCCACGAGATGACGGAGTCGGAGGGGCTCTAGCCGGCGGACTTGCGGGCCGCCTTCGTCTACCTCCGAGTGTTGCCCCTCCAACTCCGGCTGCATCCGATGTGCGACATGAGTGGCCGCCGCGACCCCTGCCGAATGTCGACGAAGGAGCTACCGACTGTTGAGGTGGTCCAACATGTCAACTACTTCTCCAACAGCCAGCTCAGCGAGGAGGACTGGAGCATCGGCAAGCCGCCATACAGCCACGCCAACTCTCTGCCTGTGGTGAATATCTGGTCCCCTTTCTTGGCTCACGCCGTCCTCTTCATCCGCTCTGAACACCCGGACGTGGCGCAGCGTTTCGTTGGCCAGGCAATGGCCGCCGCGCTGGATCCTAGCCACCAATGGATGGCGGACAGGGAGGAGAGTGACGTGGGCGACCCCAAGCTGGGGGCGGCCACGTTGAAGGAAGACGATGCCGCCGGGGGAGGCGGCGACGGAGCAGGCGGAGCCGCAGGAAGCAGTGCGGGAGGAGGCGGAGCCACAGGTGGCGGCGTAGGAGGAGGCGGCGATGTCCGGGACTGGCCAGATGATGATGAAGATGGCGACGAACAATGCCGCCCAGCAGGCGCCGGCAAGGCGGGTGCAGGCCCCTCCGCGGCGCGGCCGACAGGCGGGGCGCCATCTGGAGCACCCGGCGTGTCCAAGCGCCGCACCGACATGGGGATGTTCAGCAGCTGGCCGACCAAGAAGGTCAAGTTAGCGGCCGCCGCGACCAAGCGGCAAGAGGCCGCGAAGGTGGGCGCCATCAAGAGGACCCTGAAGCAACGCCCGATGGTGTCTGCGTAAGTGTTTTGACTGCTTTTGTCTTAATTGTTTTTCTCTTGGCTTGGCTGCTTTTTCTCGCAATCTTCTTATTCTTGCGTGCCTCACCACGCAGGGCTCCTGTTTCTGTGTCACGGGTCCCGTCCACCTAGGTGATTGGAGCGGCGGGCGGCCCTGAGGATGCCCGCCGCGTGGACCCGGCCGCCGCCCTACGGGATGCGACGTAGAGGAAAACGCGGGAGACGCAGGAGGAGTGCGACGCCGTGGCACACCAGAAGGTCGACGCAGCGAGCGCGGCACAGGCAGAGGACGAGGCTGCGACCAGGGCGCAGGCGGACACGGCGGCTAAGGCACAGGCGGACGCGGCGGGCCAGGGCGTAGGCGGAGGAGCCGGCCCGCAATGTGGTTCCGGAGGCCACAGACCCGCAGCAGCCGGAACCGGTGCCGGAGAGGCCCGCCTCTCCCTACGGGGAGGAGGCAGACGTTCGTCCCGCTGGCGCCGGCCATCCTCTCTTGGGGGATCTTGCCAGCTGTGGGCAACCGTCAAGCGAGTGCGCCGGCTGCGGATGGCAGCCGGCTCGGGGTTCAGCTGACCGCGGCCACCGCCGCTCGGGGACAAGGAGGTCGCTTCGTGCTCACGGCGGGGTGGCTGGTTCTCGGCCTGCTTGCCGGCTTCCACCGCGCGGTTGCACGCGTCTTGCTGCGTGTTCACAGCATTGATGAGCTCCTGGAGGCGCTCCATCTGGCTGCGCCGCTCGTCGCCCTCCAGGTGCTCCAGCTCTTCTGCCGCCGCCTGGGTGGCGCGCAGGTTCTGCACGGGGGTGTCATAGATCGGGCATCCGACACCCAGCATGCTGGCGATAGCCACGCCGCATTGCCGGACGGCGCCGGCCCGACTGGGCTCAGCCGCATCCGGCGTGCCGCCAGCTATGTGGTCGATCTCCCGTTGGCTGGCTTCAGCGCGGCACTTCATGGCCGCCATCTTGTTGGCGCTGTCGAGGAGCCTGACACGGAACTCCTCCAGAGTTGCTCCATCGGCGTTGCCAGCAACGGGAGTGGCCATGTCTTGGATTGCTACTCGCAACGGGTCCTGGGCAGCCCCAGCGGAGTCCCCGCTATGGTCAGTGACCATCACCTCCGCGACGATGCCGGCGTTGGCGTCGCTGGTGACAGGAGGGAGAGGACCGTCGATGACCACCACGTCACCAAGGAAGGCATCAATAGAGGCCGCATCAGAGATGGCGAGCTTCTCGAAGAGCTCGGTGAGGGAGTCGGCGGCTCGTGTGTCGGAGGCGGGCTCATCGAAGAGGTTGAGGTCGCCGTAGAGGTCGCCGAGGCGGCTCACGGGGAAGACAGCCCCCGCATCAGGCGGTGCGCTGGTGCATGCACCAACGAGCGCATTGGGCAGGCTGATCAGGCCAGACGCGACGTGCTCGTAGGAGAGGAAGAGGGTTTCCGTCCTGAACGTGTCTTCGGCCGACGTTGCGCAATGCCCCATGGTGGGCGCCAACTATCGGGGTATTCTTGCGACAGATGCCAGGGGGTGGCTTATCATGGTTGGGGACAGGAGGACGTTGTCGGGCCCTGGAAGCGGGAGTGAGCACGAGCTTGATCGCACATGAGGCGTACCCAGGTTCGGGGCTCTCCATGGAGATAACACCCCTAGTCCTGCTCTGCGGGGTCTCCGCATGATGACTATGATCAAATGGTAGTTACAAGCTTGCTCCTTGAGCTGGGTTGCTGGAGGAGGAAGAAGGGCAGAGCTGCTACCTTGCTCCTTCCAGCTATGGTGGTGTGTGTGGGAATGGGGCTGAACCCTTTGCATGGGTGAGCCTGGGGGGTTTATATAGGCCTACCCCCAGAGGTACATTGGTAATACGACCGGGTGTAGGACCCGGACGTCAGTGTCTCAGGTCGCCGGGTTCTCCGCCGGCCGCTAGGGCCCACCACCTAGTGGACCCCACCGGTGGCCGAGAATCCGGCCGACTAGTAGGGCCCGCTGTCAGTGGGCCATGCTGATTGCCTTTTGCTGTAGCCTCGCCCTTGATGACGGGGGCCCTGTTGGGAGTCGCACGGCCACAGTCCCGCCGCCTGGCCTGTGCTAGTTGTAGCCATGCTCCGTCTTGTCGGTGTAATGGCGCGTGGACTTTGAGAGGAAGGGCCGGCTGCTGGAGGCCGGCCCGCACCTGAGGCCGCCTTTTTGGGGGGCGCCGTCTTCTGGTTGCTCATGGGCAGGTAGGCCCCCCCGCCTGCGAGCCGTACCGACCGCCCGTCGTGGGAGCATGGCCCTTGCTGACGAGGGCCACGTCATGAGCCGCATGGCTGCAGTGCCGTGCCGAGCCGAGTGGGCAAGTGATCGCTTGGTCAGCTCGTACTGTAGCCACGCTCCCCCATGATCCGGGGGAGGGGAGGCCCTGTAGCCACGCCCCGTCTCGTCATAATAAATGGGTGCGACTCCGAGGGGAGGAGGAGCCGTCTCCTAGGAGCCGGCCCCTTGAGGCCGCCTTCTAAGGGTGTGTCGTCTTCTGGGAGTCGGCGTCCTGGGCCAGCCGGCCCAAGGAACCGGTCGCATGCCCGGAAGGTGTGAGGGGCTTTGTTCACCCTGATGTCTCGAAATGCTTAGGGGTGTGGATGAGGCTACCCGTGGTCAATCCCTCCGATAATGGCATTGATGCAAAATGCAGGCAAACATCAACCACAAGCACTCAAATCATGGATGCAACAAGGTAATATGAAACTACATGTAATTCTAAGCAAGTTTCATATAGGACATGATCAAAACAGAGCAACGGATCAACCCATACACACAAGTCATGTCTAAATAACAATCTGTCCAAAACAGCAACTAGGCATATTGCAAGCATCAAAACAACATGCTATAGAAACTATATGGGCACAAACTTGATATGAACTTAAACTTGAGATAACATTCTTCAATTCATCCTTACTATTTAGGTTCATAAGCATCATGGTTAATTTACTATGATCAATGCAAAATGCAAAGTTCTGAAAAACTGGGCATATACATGAGCAGAGTTAATATGATGGCATGTTGGAGGCATGAAACAAACATGCTACAGTGCTAGAACATGAAATCAAAAGGCATAGTATGCTAGTACATATAATGGATCTCAAAACACACAACATGGCATATACAAAGGATCAACAGGTTCATGGGAACCATCAAAACAATATGCAACCACGAATTCAAAAATTTGGGAAAACAAATTAACATCATGATGCTGACTTGGGATGCACATAACAGCAAGCATAGCAATTTTAATATTTATTAAAAAGACATGGATATGTAGTAGACATGGCATAATCCAACTTACTCCATGGGCACAACTTGATAGGATGCATAGATTAATTACTATGATTTTTACAAAATGGAACATGTTGTTAACAGATTGACATAATTAGCATGATGGCAACTTTAGAGCAAGAATGAGTCATGCTACAGAAACCCTACATGGCAAACAAGGGCATGGAATCAAAGTACACATAACATAGAGCAAATCACACGAAGGAACCATATGCATATGACTTATGGATTAGTGCGAACCATCATGACAAGTTTGAAAGTTATAACAGTTTTCAGCAGTAACATTAGGAGACACTTTTACAATGAAGATTATGACATGTAGATGCTTCCTATCACAAATGCAACATAAACCATCATGAAGATCATGAATAGTAGAGCAAATTACATATATAGATCATGTCCATCGGATCGACATGCACAAAGTTACAAGCATCAACAATATGCAATATGATGATAAAAATCTCAGGACTTAGCCGAAAATCACTAAGTGTGAATGAGCGCTATGTAACTAAATGACGCACGAGCGGGGTATAGCATCAGGTCGCGCACCTAGGGCCCGTGGGCCGGTCGGGACGACGCGAAGTGGGACGACGCTCTGCCGTTTCGATCACGGGACGACGGTGTGCAGCAGGATGGGGCGGTCCCGGGATGACGCGGAGTGGGATAGCATGGAGCAGGCGCGCGTTTGGACGGAGTGTCGACGGGGTACTGGGACGGCGGCGTGCAGCTCGGCGCCGGCGGCCGTTTTGAGGATGCTGGCTGGGTCCCAGCAAGGCAGCGACGGCGGGCACGCTGCTCTAGCGAGCAGAGGTGGCCGGAGATGGCCGGATCCGGTCCGGCGAGGGCTTCGGCTGCGACGGCTTGGCGCGTGGACGGGATCCGGGCGGCTGGTGGCGTGGGGCGGCAGATCTGGGCGACGTCGGCCCAGATCTGGACGGAGGCGAGGCAGGGTCAGGGCTCCGGCAAAGGAGTGCCGGTGCGGGCGGCTCAGATGGCGAGGTGGTGGTGGTCTCGGGCGGCGGCGGATCTTGGCGATGCGAAGGGCGAGGCGCGGCGGAGGAGGGAGCTCCTCCTCTGGCGAGGTGCCAAGGCAGTGGCGGGCACGCTCAGGAGCTGTGCGGCTCGGGGCTATGGACGGGCGGGGCAGCCGACCCAGGCCTAGGCGGGCCGCGCCTGGGCCCGGTAGGCCACAGCTGCGGGAGAGTTTGGGAGGTGAGGTGGCACGCTCTGGTTGGTCGGGAGCGGTGGCGCTGGCGGCGGCTGCCCACCGGGACCGCGCCTAGTGGCGGCGGGGGATCCGCCGTGGCGGAAAATGAGGCGGAGGTGGCGGTAGCTGAGAGGTAGGTGGATGGTAGGGTAGGTTTAGATAAAAATGGAAGGGATGGGTGTGCTTAAATAGGCAGGGATTAGGTTTAGGAGGGTTCGAGGGGGTTTCAGAGCCCTCCGATCATGATCCGACGGTTCCGGTTGGATGGGGAATAGGTTGGGCTAGGTGGGCTGTGTTTAGATGGTCTAGGCTAAGAGGAGAGAAGAGAAGGCAGCCCGGCAGGGGTTTCGGATACCGAAAACATCCGACAAACAAACAAGCTATAGTGCCGCTATAGTTATCCGTTGGGGCATCAAACGGACTCCAAATCCGACGAGATTTGGCAAGCGGTCTACCTACAAAACAACAAGACCGCACGCCGACTTTCAACCCATTCCGGGAACATTTTTATACCACTTATAAAATAATATTTCGAAGGTGCCGCGGGCATGTGCGAGTGTGGTTGTACTCAGAACGGACAACGGAGAGAGCGGGAGAGGATCGGCCACTACGAACGGATGCAAGTTTTTGAAAAGGATGATGGCACGAGTGCCGATGCAATGCAAATGATGCGATGATGAATGCAACAGACAAATGAAACACACGACGACAATGAAAATAAATGGAAGGGAAATGGAGTGTCGGTCTCGGGGCGTCACAGACACGCAGCGCCCAAACTCGGCAAGGTGGCCTCGGGGATAGCTGCTACGCAAGTGCAAGTGTGAGAGAATCCGAATCCTCATCTAGGTTGCCACAGACCTCCTTTTATAGCTCAAGGGTTAGCCACAGTGGCAAAACAGACATTATCTTGTGATTAGATAGCCAACAGTGCTATCATACCTAACTATGGCACCTAGGACAAAATGCCATAAATGCTACCTTAGGTGGCGTGCGGGGATGCATCCCCAGCAAACTTATATCCCCGCTTAGCCAACTTCTGCTTATTATCTTGACACACCTCTAGATGGGTGTCAAGCGGGTGTGATCTGTCTTCCAGCAAACCGCCACATGCTTAGTGAGAGCCACTTAGTCGCCTGGGGGGCTTGACACCGCATAGATAAGTGCCTGGTGTCGTGGTGCGGTGGTAACTGGCATGTGCCTACCGGGGGCAGGGCTTGCCAGCCTTCTTGGAGAGGTGTGCGCTTTGGTCTCCGGCCATCCCGGAGACGCGGCTAGCACGGCTTGGTCCTGCTCTTATCTGCTCCATCGACCTTGCCGGCCTTGTCTGCCAGCAAAGGACACTTCCCTTGGAGTCTTTGTCTTCTTGATACGCTCCTTGATCTCAGGAAGAACGGCTTCACTTGCTCGGCCTTGCGTTACGTGTTGCCGCTGGATGTATGATCGCCAGCAAGCCTGTGTATGATTCCGGTTATCAAACGCGGATGTTTGTTGTACCGACAGGAGCCTGCGGGCCTTGCCCATACTTGCTGCCGGGCATTGTTCGGGTAGGCCCTAACAAATACACAGGCGGGCACCTCGACCATGCCGCAGCGGGATCCATGTCTTCTCTAATATCTTCTTTGCTTCTTCATTAATCTGAATTGAATCAATTCAAGGTTTCCCCGTGAGTCGTGTGACATCAAACACCGTAGGTCTTCCCATGTAAAGGGCCAGGGGATGCCCAAGTTCATGGGAAGTTAATTGAAGTGCCCGCGCACGACCCCGTGGGAGGAGGTAACTGCCATTTTACTCTCCCCATCGCGCCCGCCATTTCTGCCACGTACGCTGCATGCATTGCACAGGGTAGGTAGCGGACATGTAGGGTGCGGGAATGAGTGCCATGGCAGAAAGCAAGGTGCCATGGATTGGCACAGGAAGGCAGTCGGCGAATCTGGACGCTGTCAGTGATGCAGACGAACCAGATAGGGGAAGCGGGGCAGTTGCCCCCTGGGTGGTGAGGAGCCAGCCCCCGGCCATGCTCCGCTATAAAAGGAGGCACGAAGGTGACAGGAGGGGCTCACCCACGCATCCTCTCCAACTTCTTCTTGTATCCCTCTTCTACCATGGTGAGGGGAAGAGGGCGCGGTCGAGCTCCGGCGGCGGCAACAAGGGCTTCCTCTCGGCACTGTATCCTTGCCTCTGCTTGGGACACAGGGGCAGGATCCAGTGCACAAGGCGAATCCGCATGACGTGGTCATGGCCGGCGAGGCGCTCAGGGCCGGGGAGGACGCGGTGGTGCCCCGACCGCTTTGACTCTATGGGAGGGCCATGTCGAAGATACGGCGCTGGAGTTTCTTGTTAGGCTACGCGAGCCCCCACGCAGCCATCTTCAGCTTCCTACCCCTTTTACAAGGGTGATGGAGGTTGAACAGCCGCAAGGGTTGAAGTTGCACATGGAGGTTGCTGTAATGGCAACATGCGGGTGGACGTTGAGTTCCCCGCACCTCATGTTATGCTTCTCCGGCGCAGATGGAAAACCTTCGCACGTGCCCATAGCTTGGCGGAGGGGCACATACTTCATTTTAAGTTAATGGTGGCTGATCTACTCTCCATCAAGGTCTTCGGATGATCGGGTGCTCGTTTAGGGTGCTACATGGAGAGCTCGACTGATGATGAAAGTTCCTCCTCGAGCGATAGCGACGAGGAGGACACCGGTGGTGAGGACGACGACAGTGAGCCCCCGGTCACCAAGTGTGAAGGCGTCAACAAGGACTCTAGCTAAACGCCGGACACACCGTCACCGTCAACCAGGCACCGGCAGCACCATCATCTGCACCTCGTCTTCTCCCCGGCAGAGCGATTTGCCGGGGTGTTGGGTGTGGATGCCTTTGCCTCCTCCAGCTGGACCCCGGCAAGCTTCCTCGTGGACTCCTGCTTCATCTTCCCTGCCGGTGTCCCGCCTACCATGTTCCTCTGGTCCTGGCGGTGGTGACCAGGTGTCGTGGTTCTACACGATCACCTATGGGGCCATCGGCCCCTTTGTGGTTCGGCAAGGGGGAAGGGCATGTTGCCCAAAGAGCAGAGGTCGTAGAACAATACGACAATGGTGATGCAGGTGGTTTTTACCCAGGTTCGGGCCGCCGCGAGGCGTAAAACCCTACTCCTGCTTTGGTTGATTGAGTGGAAGACCGTGACGAACGCACTGTACTCGAGCCCGGCAAGGTCGCCTCAGGGAGAGCAGCTACGCATGTATGAGTCTACAAGGGTCCGAATCCTCTCTAAGGTTGCCTCGGTCCTCCTTTTATAGGTCAAGGGGTTACCACAATGGCAAAATAGTCATTATCAAGTGATTAGATAGTCACAGTGCTATCATACGTAACTCTGCAGACAGGACAAGGTGCATTAAATGCACCGCTTAGTGTCATGTAATGGATGCAGCTCGTCAGGCCTTGCCGTGCCATTCAACCACCTTCTCGCCTGCCTGCGTGACACGCCTCTAGACGGGTGTCATTTAGGGGTGATCTTCATCAGAAATGGCTACCACGTGTTGAATGACTGCCACTTATTCACTTGGGGGCTTGACACCGCACTGATAAGCGACTTGCATCACTGTGAGGTGGAGCGGTGGAACCCTGGCGGGATAGCAGGCCGTCAGCATCCTGGCAACGCTTGCCGGGGAGGTCTTGGGACTTGCTCTTGGGGTGACCTCGACCGGACCAGGCTCGCCTGCCCGGCGAGGGAGGCTTTTCCCTTGGTGATATCTTACTGTCTTGGCTTGTCTTGGTCTTCCTGATCCGCCCTTTGGTTTCCCAAAGAGCTCATTTCTCTCTGGCTTGGTCTTGGTGAAGCTTGCTTCATTGCTGACGTGCCTGTGTACGGTCCGGGCAACATACGCAAAGGTTTGTTGCACCGACAGGAGCCCCCAGGCCTGTTCCAACGTGCTGCTGAGCATCATGGGAATAGGCCCTTTTAGGTACACAGGCAGGGGTCTTGTGCTGATATTTTCTTCTTCTTTGATATTTTCCTGGCTTCTTCATTAATCTGCGTTTGAGTCAGTTTCTGGTTTTTTTGTGCATCGTGCAAGATGTTATGGGGGAGTTTTAAGCCACGATCCGTGGATACCCACGTCTGACGTTCACGAAGTGGAAACTGCCATTCCACTAGCTTCTCCGCTTCTGGTGTTTCCACCACGTATGCTGCATGCATTGCGCACGGTTGGTGGCAGACACAGGAAGCGCGGAAATGTGCGCCATGATAGAAAGCCAGGCGCCATGGATTGGCGGACAGGGTCGGCCCTGATTCCACGAGTCGTTGGTGGTGCGGAGGAGTCGGATTGGCAGAGCGGGGCGGTTGGCCCCTTGGTGAGGGGCCAGCCCCCCGCCCTATTCGCCTATAAAGAGGGAACACGGGCAAGGTGCTGGCTCATACCTATCTCTTCCTCCTCCCTTCCGGCATTACTTTTCCATCTTTGTGAGGGGGAGAGGTCGTGGTGGCACTCTAGTGGCGGTGACGAGGGCTTCTACTCAATAGCGCCTCCCTCATCCTATTGGGGATGCGGGAGTAGAGCCCATTGTGAGGGAAGGTGGGAGAGGACGAGGACGTGGTCGCCGTGGCGCTCGGGGTCGAGGAGGAAGAAGCGGTGCTTTGATCGCACCTCCTCCAGCTGCTCAGGACCCCAATGAAGGCCACATCGGGAACCAGCCACTGGAGTTCATCGTCAAGCTGCGAGGGCCCCCGTGCAGCCGTCTACGGCTTCCTACTCCATTTGCAAGGGTGATGGAGATTGAGCAGCCGTCGGGGTTGGGGCTGCACATGAGGGGCTCCTGTAACGGCAGCATGCGGCGAACATGGAGTTCCCCGCTCCTCATGTCATGCTTCTCTGGTGTGGCTGGAAGACTTTTGCTCGTGCCCATAGCTTGACGGCCGGGCACGTCCTTCATTTCAAGTTAATGGATGCCACCCTGCTCTCCGTCACGGTCTTCGGACGCTCGGGTGCTCACTTAGGGTGCTGCGCGGAGAGCTCGACTGACGACGAAAGCTCCTCCTCGAGCGATAGCGATGAGGAGGATAGTGACGGCGATGACGACGGAGCTGGTGGGGAGGACGATGACTCCGACTCCGGCTGAACACAAGTCGCATCTGTCACCGTCAGCCGACGGCACCGCCATCTGCACCTGCATCTCCTCCCCGGCAAGGTAATTTGCCGGGGTGTTGGGTGCAGGTGGAACCCTTGCCTCCTCTAGCAGTCTTCCGACTGGACCCCGGCAGGCTTCCTCGTGGCTTCGGCTTCATTCGCCCTGCCGTGTCCTGCTGGCCCTGGTGGCAGTGATTAGGGCGTTGCCTAGTCGCTCCCCCCATCCATCACCTTTGCCAGCGCCCTCTCGATCTTGTCAGACTCCATCTCGCGAGTTCTGACGAGGTCAGGCCTGGCTTCTGCTCAGGCACTCCTTTTGCCCTCTTCACCTCTCGCCATAGATCCTAGGAGGAGAGGGACAAGAAAGGTACTACGGGGTACTTATCTCTTTTCAGTCAAAGATATGTAGGCATTTGCCAAACTTTAGTCTCAAATATGTTATCTTTTTTATCCATGTTTGTGTTCTATAAGATATGTACTTGTTTATTCGCACATTAATGAAAAAGACAAGCTTTACTGGGTACTTGTGCATGTATTACATCCATGCAGAGGTGGAACGCCTCTATACATTTAAATAAACAAGTTATCTCCGGCAAGCTATCCTGCCGGTTCCTTCCATTTGTTGCCGCGGGGCTTAGCCTGCCGGGCTCAAAACTACGGAAAGGGATCAGCCCCCTGTTGAACCTCCTCCGTCAAAGGCCACTACAACCACCTTGATCGAAGCAACATTCAGGATAAAGGATGGGAGCACCTATGCTTCGAAGGTAGCAAGGTTTTCATATGCACATGTTTTCACCTTACAGAACATTTATGGATAAGAAGGAACTTATCTGTTTGGCTTGTCGGGGACCGATATGTAGGCTTGTCTCTGTTTCTTTTCTTCGGGACCGAGTCCATGGCAAGAGCCCTGCAGTTAAGTGCAGAGGAAAACAATGCTACATATTCCCTTATCTACATGATCATGCCATGCTCATGTTATGCTATGCATGCATGCAAGTTTTTGGGTCCCCCAGTGCTTCGTTTATTTATCTGCTGTTCAGGGTCTACGTCTGGCTTTGTACAAAGGGTTACATGCAGCATCGGCAAATCTTGTACAAAAGGGTGGCTACCGGGCAGGGCCTGACAGCCGCGCCTTACGGGTAGAACTTACGGAGATGCTCAATATTTCATGAGTTTTGCAATTGAATGCCATCTCCGGTCTCCGGATGGACTGCGCTAGGTCTGGTGACTCGTACCATCCGGTAAGGGACTTCCCACTTTGGCGTCAACTTGTTTGCACCCTTGGAAGACTGAATGCGCCTAAGGACAAGGTCCCTTCCTCAAGGCTCCTGGGGTGAACCCTGCGGCTGTGATAGCGGCGCAGGGTTTGCTGATAGCGTGCAGCATCCGTAACAGCCCGGAGACGGTTCTCCTCGAGGAGCACGGCATCGTCATGCCGGTGCTGCTCTTGCTCTACTTCATCGCAGGCAAGTACTCGAGGTGACCCTTATATGAGTTTAGTGGGGATCACTGCTTCTGCCCCATAGACTAGGGAGAAGGGAGTCTGGCCGGTAGCTCGATTTGATGTTGTACGAAGGACCAAAGAACCACCGGCAGCTCATCAATCCCGGGCCTGCCACATTTCTGCAGCCTATCAAATGTTCTTGTCTTGAGTCCTCGCAACACTTTAGCGTTCGCCCTCTCAGCTTGTCCATTGCTTCTGGGATGAGCAACAGAGGCGAATGAAACCTTGCTTCTGAGGGCTTGAACGTATTGCATGAAGGCGCGGCTCGTGAACTGGGTGCTGTTGTCAGTGATGACCCTAGCAGGTACTCTGAAGCGGCACACTAGTCCTTTCAGGAACTTGATAGCTGACTGTGCGGTCACCTTCCTCACGGGCACCACCTCCGGCCACTTCGAGAACTTGTCGATGGCGACGTACAAGAACTCAAAGCCCCCGGTAGCACGGGGGAAGGGGCCCAAGATGTCGAGCCCCCAGACCAAAAAGGGCCATGACAAAGGGCTCGTCTGGAGAGTCTGAGCAGGTTGATGGATATTCTTGGAGTGGAACTGGCAGGCTTCACATCTAGTGACTAGCTTAATTGCATCTTAGAGGGCCGTGGGCCAGTAGAAACCTTGGCGGAAAGCTTATCCGACCAAGGCCCCTGATCCAATGTGAGAGCCGCACATGCCTCCATTTATCTCTGCCAACAGTTCCTTCCCCTCTTCCCGGCAAATGCACTTCAATTTCACACCGTTGGGCCTCCTTCTGTATAGTGCGTCATCGACGAACTGATACATACTGGCCCTCCGGGCTACTCTTTCAGCTTCTTCTTGCTCTTTGGGAAGTTCTATTGTTCGGAGGTAACGAACTATGTGTCGCGCCCAAGTTTGAGCCTGAGGCTCGTCTAGGGTTGGTGTCCACTCCGCAATGAACTCTACCAGTTCTCTGCTCAGAATGGTTGATGTGCTCTCAAACTTCAAACCAAAGCTTGATAACTACAAAGCACATTCCACTATTCTACCAGTGGCCTCAGGGTTTCTAAGTATGCGTTGCAAAGGAAAGCAGGTGACAACTGTCATCTCGTGGGCTTGGAAGTAATGGCACAGTTTCCTTGAGGCCATGATGAGGCCAACGATCAACTTTTGAACGCCAGAATACCTTGATCTAGCCCCCTGCAGTAGGGAGCTGACAAAGTACACTAGCTGCTGCACCACCTTCTTCCTTGCCGTGATCCTAGAATTGTCTCTGTTGCTTCGCTCCTCTTTGTCCTGATCTGCATCTAACCTCGCCGGGATGAGTTCACTTTCCCCTCCAAAGGGGATGGTAGCTGCGGCTGCTCCTTCTTCTACTTCATGCTGCGCCACTAGTGCTGCACTAACCACTTGATTGGTTGCCACTAGGTATAGCCGCAACGGCTCTTGTGGTTTAGGAGCGACTAAGGTGGGAACAAAGGAAAGATAGGTCTTCAAATCTTGCAGCGCAGCTTCTGCCTCCGGTGTCCACTCCACGGGCCCTGCCTTCTTCATGATCTTGAAGAATGGCAAGGCGCGCTCGGCGGACATGGAAATGAACCTGCTTAGCACAGCAACACATCCAGTCAAATGCCTCACATCTTTAACTATCTTGGGTGCTTGAATCTGCTCGATTGCCTTGATCTTGTTGGGGTTGGCCTCTATCCCCCGGTGGGACACGAAGAAGCCAAGTAGCTTGCCGGAAGGAATGCCAAACACACACTTCTCTGGGTTTAGCTTCAAGTTGATCTTGCGCAGATTTGCAAAGGTCTCTTCCAAGTCTTGAATGAGAGTTGACTTGTCCTTGCTCTTGACCACTATGTCATCCATGTAATCTTCGATATTCCTGTGTAGCTGAGACTCAAACCCTATCTGCACTGCTCTTGCAAAAGTGGATCCAGCGCTACTTAATCCGAAGGGCATCCGTACAAAGCAGTACGTGCCACAAGGGGTTATGAACACTGTCTTCTCCTCATCTTCTTTGGACATGAATATCTGGTGGTACCCTGAGTAGGCATCCAAGAAGGAAAGCAGATCACACCCGGAGGTGGAATCCACGATCTGTGAAATCTATGCAAAGTCTCCATTTCCCATTCGCCTTGCGCACCACCACCGGATTTGCCAACCATGTTGGGTGCAATACTCCTCTGACCAAACCAGCTGCCTCAAGTTTCTTGATCTCCTCGGCAATGAACAGCTGCCGCATCAAGGCTTGCTTCTGGACCTTCTGCTTGACGGGCCGGGCATGAGGGCAAACAACAAGGTGGTGCTCGATTACCTCCCTGGGAACACCGGGGATGTTAGATGGTTGCCAAGCAAACACATCGACATTCGCCCGCAGGAAGGCAACGATCACGCTTTCCTATTTGTCATCAAGGCTGGAGCGGATAGTGAATGTACCATCAGCGACAACCAGCCCAGCCGGGACCTTCTTCACAGCGGGTGTAGCAACCTTGGATCTCTTGCTAGTAGAACTCTCCGGCAAATCATCGATGGGTGCAGTGTACTCCGGATAGGCGCGCTTTCCGGATTCCTTGCCGGCATCCTTGCTACCTTTTCTCCCTTGTTTGTTTTCCTTGGCGAGGATTGCCACTTCCACGGCCTCGGCAGCGACCGCCTCCCGGTACATCTTGTCCATGCATATGATCACATCCTTCTTGTCTGATGGGAAAGAAATGATGCCCATTGGTCCTGGCATCTTCAGGGTGTTGTAGGCATAGTGGGATGCCGCCATGAACTTTGCCAGGGTAGGTCGCCCAAGTATCCCATTATATGGCAACGGAAGTTTGACTACATCGAACACGATCTTCTCAGCCCGGTAGTTCAACTCCCCTCCAAACGTCACCGGCAGTGTGATCTTCCCCTTTGGACGACTCCTGATAGGGTTGATTACTTGAAACGTGCCAGTAACCTTGAGCTCTTCATGTGTTATCTGTAGCTTGCTGAGCACCTTGGGGGAAATCAGATTCAACCCGGCCCCGCCGTCAACCAACATATTTGTGACCTTGAGGTTGTGGATTGTTGGTGAAACCAACAATGGCAAGCACCCTACCATATTGGTGCGGTCAGGGTGATCCTCTTCGTCAAAGATAATGGGTGTGCGAGACCATTTGAGTGGTTTCCGGGAGTCCGCCTCTGGCTCCACAGCATTGACCTCACGCGCCCATTGTTTTAGTTGGCGGTGAGAGGAGTGGAAGGATGCACCTCCGACAATGCATATGGCATCAGTGGCTTTCTGAAACTCTTGCTCACTGGTTTCCTCTTCATCCCCTTCTTCACTTTCGTCGTCACATTCCTTCTTCTTATGGCCTTTAGTAGGTTTTCCCTGATGTTGGGGGACATTGCCGGGGCGGCCTCCTCGGCCGCCTCGGCCCTTCCCGCCAACGCCATCTTGGTCTCTCTCCTTATCATGCTTCTCATACTCAGCCATCTGCTTCTTGACGAGTTGCTCAACTTGGTGACATTCTTGGAGATCATGGCCTTTGGTTTGATGGATCTTGCAGTACGGCCCGTCAGCCTTCCCAGCCTTCTCGGCCGCCGCGGCCTCCCAGCAGTCGGCGCACACGGCAAACTCCTTGCCGGGGACTTCGGCCTTGGCCTTCTTGCCGGTACTCGGAGTACTCGACCTCTCGACAGCCAGCACTGCTTTCTCCTTGCGCTTCTTGTTGCGTTTCTTGTTCTTCTTCTTCTGGTCGGTGGCATTGTCGTCATCTTCTGAGTCGACGTCGATGCCATCCTCTTCTCCGGGGAGCCGCCTCCCCTCCTACGTACGGGCACACTTATCCGCCAAGATGTAAAGCTCGTTCACAGTCTTGGGCAACCGGACGTTCATTTTGGAACGTATCCTGTGGTTGCGCACATTGGACTGGAACGCGGCAATCACAGCTGTCGGGTGGAGATCTGGAATGTTCCTGTGCACCCGGCTGAACCTCTGCATCTACTTCCGCAAACTCTCTCTTTACTTTTGTGGAAGGAGCTGCAAATCGCTGGGCTGCCCTGGTTCTTGGTGGCCGCCCGTGAAGGCACCAACGAACTCGTGGCACAGATCAGCCCAAGTCGAGATGGAGTTCTCCGGCAAGTGTATCAGCCACGATCACACATTTGGCTTGAGCGCCAAAAGGAAGTAGTTGGTGAATATCTTTTCATCTCTTCCCCCAGCAGCTTGAATAGCAATGGTGTAGATGCTCAAGAACTCCGCCGGGTTCTATCTCCCATTGTATTTTTCTGGTATCTCTGGCTTGAACATACAGGCAGATGGCCAACGGACTTGCCACAGCTTGTGAGTGAAGGCAGGACACCCAACCTCAAAAAGCAGTTATCCGTGTCCACCGGGCGCAGGCTCGTTGACATTGGGGCCATTGCGCCTGTCAGACTGGCGGTGGGTTTCGCGACACCGTTCTATGGTGATGCGCGCGTCTTCCCTCCGCCTGTCCTCCAGGGCCTGCCGCTGATCTCAACAGGCTCGAGGATCAGATGAAACCATCGACACCTCGTCGTGTTCTTGGTTGTGCGGCTCTGGCTGCGGCACCTGCACTGACTGTCGTGGGGGGGACTGCACCATGAGGTTGACCCCTTTAGCACGGCCAGCGGCTCAGGCCATTGTCACTGCCTGCGGATGCCGTGGTGAGCCCGCTCGTTGCGATCCCCCAACCTTAGCGAAACCAATCAAACTTTGAATAGTGGCTCCCCATTCATCCTTTTGGTAGGCCGCTGGCGGGAATCTCAATAGGAGCTGGGCTCGAGCCATGGCCTCCGAAGCAGTACTTGCCATGGACGATGACGCAGATCACGACATCGCCCGACTCCTGATAGTACCGGTAGTGGCGGCATCGCGCTCTCGTCGTTGCTAGCCAGTTGCGAGGGCGTCGTGATGACGAGGAGGGCGCGCTTGTGGGTTGACGGCCCCGTTCGGTGCTTCTTGTTGATTGCCTCATCCTGGGGAAGGTGTGTGCCTCGTAGCTGCACCCATAGCAGGGGCAGCTAGGAGGTCGCGATTCGTGCCGGAGCGGGCGCCATCGCTGCGGCTGCATTCTCCAGTGAGGTGGAGAGGCGGGGATTGGATGTTCTCCCCTCCCGCATCTTGCGGAGCGTGGCCGCTAGGGTGTTGTTGACGCTATCCTCCTCCGGCGCCTCCTGCTCCCACCTCAGCCGTGGGAGGAACGATGATGGAGCCGCCTGCGCCGGTCGCGTCCCCGGCGGCATTTGCGCCCCCCGACGCCACCGCAGCCCCCATGGGATTTGTGGCTGCATGCGAGGGGGTCTTCGAGGCGGAAGGACCGGCTGCTGCGCCGGACTTTTTCTTGGGCGCCATGGGTGATGACGCCGTCGTCGAAGGAGATGGTGATGAAAATCGACACACTATTTACATCCTCCGGTTCGCACAAGCGCTCCCCCTACCTGGCGCGCCAAAGATGTCATGGTTCGGCATGATCACCAATGGGGCTATCGGCCCCTTTGTGGTTTGGCAAGGGGGAAGGGCACGTTGCACAAATATTGGATGTCGTAGAACAGCATGGCAATGGTGACGCGGGTGATTTTTACCCAGGTTCGGGCCGCCGCGAGGTGTAAAACCCAACTCCTGCTTTGGTGAATTGAGTGGAAGACCGTGACGAACACGTTGTACTCGAGCCTGGCAAGATCGCCTCGGGGAGAGTAGCTACACATGTATGAGTCTACAAGGGTCTGAATCCTCTCTAAGGTTGCATCGGTCCTCCTTTTATAGGTCAAGGGGCTACCACAATGACAAAACAGTCATTATCCAGTGATAAGATAGCCACAATGCTATCATCCCTAACTCTGCAGACAGGACAAGGTGCATTAAATGCACCGCTTAGTGTCACATCATGGATGCAGCCCGGCAAGCCTTGCCATGCCATTCAACCACCTTCTCGGCCGCTTGCGTGACACGCCTCTGGACGTGTGTCATTTAGGGGTGATCTTCATCGAAAATGGCTGCCACGTGTTGAATGACTGCCACTTATTCACTTGGGGGCTTGACACTGCACCGATAAGCGACTTACATCATTGGGAGGTGGAGCGGTGGAACCCTGGCGGGATAGCAGGCCGCCAGCGTCCCGGCAACCCTTGTCGGGGAGGTCTTGGGACTTGCTCTTGGGGTGACCTCGACCTGACCAGGCTCGGCTGCCCGGCAAGGGAGGCTTTTCCCTTGGTGATATCTTGTTGTCTTGGCTTGTCTTGGTCTTCTTGATCTGCCCTTTGGTTTCCCAAAGAGCTCATTTCTCTCTGGCTTGGTCTTGGTGAAGCTTTCTTCATTGTTGCCATGCCTGTGTACGGTCCAAGAAACACACGCAAAGGTTTGTTGCACCGACACCAGGGCATCGCCTAGCCGTTCCTTCCGACCTTCCGGCTTTGTCCTTACCCTTCTGATCTTGTCAAGCTGCATCCCGCGGGCCCTGACAAGGTCGGCCTGGGCTTCTGCCTAGGCGCTCCTTTTCCCTCTTTCCTCCTTAATGCAACTCCTAGGAGGAGAGGGACAAGAGCAGGACTGAGATCACATTGCACAAAGAGCGGAGGCCATGAGGCAGCACGACGATGAGACTCTGGTTGTTTTTACCCAGGTTTGGGCCGCTGAGAAGCGTAAAACCATACTCCTGCTTTGGTGGATTGGATAGAGGAACACGACGACACGCATCACCCAAACCCGGCAAGGTCGCCTCGGGGAGAGCTGCTACGCAAGTACAAGTGTCAGAGAATCTAAATCCTTGTCTAGGTTGCCTCGAACCTCCTTTTATTGCTCAAGGGGTAGCCACAGTGGCAAAACAGACATTATCTTGTGATTAGATAGCCAACAATGCTATCATACCTAACTTTGGCACTTAGGACAAAATTCCATAAATGCTACATTAGGTGGCGTGCGGGGATGCATCCCCGGCAAGCTTATATCGCCGCTTAGCCAACTTCTTCTTATTATCTTGACACGCCTCTGGATGGGTGTCAAACATGTGTGATCTGTCTTCCAGCAAACCACCACGTGCTTAGTGAGAGCCACTTAGTTGCCTGGGGGGCTCGACACCGCATCGATAAGTGACTGGCGTCGTGGTGTGATGGAGCGGTGGTAACTGGCCTATGCCTGCCGGGGGCAGGGCTTGCCGGGCCTTCCTGGAGAGGTGCACGCTTCGGTCTCCGGCTGTCCCGGAGACGCGGCTGGCCCGGCTTGGTCCTGCTTTTATCTGCTGCATCGACCTTGCCGGCCTTGTCTCACCAGCAAAGGACACTTCCCTTGGAGTCTTTGTCTTCTTGATACGCTCCTTGATCTCACGAAGAGTGGCTTCTCTGGCTTGGCCTTGCGTTACGAGTTGGTGCTGGATGTATGATCGCCAGCACGCCTGCGTATGAGTCTGGTCATCAAACACGGATGTTTGTTGTACCGAAACCTTGGTTATGCCATGGTACACTACGGTTAGTTTGAGAACATCTCTCCACCAGAAAGATCTGCAAGGGTTACATGCATGAGGGATTTCTTTGTTGTTGGTGTAGTATGAGGACCAGATCAGATCAACCCAGAGGATGTCGTGCTAATTATAGAACTTATGTAGGTATTTAAGCAACAGGCCATCGCTTTGAATACACAGGTTGAGCACCCCAAGTCCTCCACTAGACTTGTGTCGGCACACCACTGGCCAAGCAGCCAGGGAGTTACACTTGTCTCCTTGCTCTGTTTCTTGGTCCAAAGCTATTTTCTCTGGATTTTGTCCAGTAGTTCCAGGATTTTAGGTGGAATCGAAGAGTGCAGAGTGCAAAGATGGTCAGGGAGGTGTCGTGGGAAACCACGGCCACCTATGGGACCAAGGGCCCTTTTGGTTCGGCAGGGGGACTGAGCGCATTGCACAAATAGCGGAGGAGCGCAGCATAGCGCGGCAGAGTTCACACGAGCAGTTTTTACCCAGGTTCGGGCCTTCGCGAGGCGTAAAACCCTACTCCTGCTTTGGTGGATTGATGGTGGATGGTGGTGAAAATGCAGCGCTCTTGCCCGGCAGGGTAGCCTCAGGGCGAGAGCAGCTACGCGCGTATGGGTGTACAGGGGTCCGAAACCTTTCTATGGTTGCCAAGGGCCTCCTTTTATAGATTAAGGGGTCACCACAGTGGCAAATCATTCATTGTGTACTGATTAGATAGCGAACAGTGCTATCATATCTCCTCTGCACATAGAGCAGTACGCATTAAATGCACCGCTCAGTGTCACATCATGGCCTGCCCGGCACACCTTGCCGGCCTGTTTGGCCACCTTCTCTCCTGTATGCATGACACGTCGCAGGACGGGTGTCATCTGGAGGTGATTCCTGTAGGAAATGGCTGCCATGTGGCAAAAGGCAGCCACTTAGTCATCTCGGGGCTTGACACCGCACCGATCGGTGACTTGCGTCGCCGTGAGGTGGGGCGGTGAAGTCTTGGTGGGGCGTTTTGCCTTTGTATGCCCCGGCAGACCTTGAGGCTTGCTTCTGGTGCAACCTTGACCTCGCCAGGCTCTCCAGCCCGGCAAGGGATGTTTTCCCTTAGCGGTGTCTTGCTTCTTGGCTTGACTTGGCCTTCTCAACTTGCCCTTTGATTCCTCAAAGAGCATATCCCTATTCTTTGGCCTTGTCTTGGATGTTGCAATCTTGATCTTGGGCCTGTGCATGGTCTAGGCAACAGACCCAGGGTTTGTTGCACCGACAGGAGCCCCCGGGCCTGGCCCGAATGAGCTGCCGTGCATCGTTGGGGTAGGCCCTAACTTGTGCACAGGCGAGGGGGAAATAGTTGCTCGCCCTTTGAGATCTTCTTTGTTTCTACATAAATCCGAACTCGGATCAGTTTTCGGTTCTTCCGCCCGTCGCGTAATGCCAACCGCAGTGGGGCCACTCTTGTAATGGCCCAAGAATGAGTTTAACGCACGGGCGAGTAACTGCCAATTCACTCTTCCCACCACGCCCTTATCCCCGGCCACGTATGCTGCATGCATCGAGCGGGGTAGGTAACGGAGGCGCGTGGCGCGGGGTAGCGTTAAGGCAGGGGCCTGGTCCTTATGGATTGGTGGAGGAGGATGGTGGTTACCCATCGATGAATCAGCCCCAAGCCCCCAGCTTGCCTATAAAAAGGAGGGGCAGGGGGGAAGCGGGAGTGTTCATCCATGCTCTTGTTCTTTCTTCTCGCAATGCCGAGAGAAAGAGACCGGGGCCGAGCCCTGGAATCAGGCTTGAAGCTGGCGACGTCAGAAGCTTGTGAAGGGGCTCGGGGAGTGAGCCTGGTCCGAAGTAAAAAGGGGCGCGACAGATATGCCACCCGCGGCGTGGGAGGCGCCGAGCCTTTTTCTCGCGGGGGCGTGTTTGTCCCCTCCTCCTGGGTGCTGAAGTTCTTGGCGGCTCCGGTGTCCGTCAAGGGCACAACACTCGGGTTCCTTGGTAATCTCGGTACCGCCCTCCTTGGTGAAGTCAGGTCAAATGCTGAAGACGGCGGCATCTTCCTGCCTGCCAAGGTGGGGAGCGATGCCCCTCGAGCGCCTCAGACGTCGCTGTCGCCCGCAGCTTCTCCAGGGGAGGCAACGGCTCACAGAGCCGGTGTCCCTCTGGAGCGGCGGTGATGGAGAAAGATCGAGGGAAGATGGAGAAGGCGGCTGGCAGGGCGTCAGGTCGGAGTACGATGGCACCGACGCCTTCGTCTCGTATTGCTGACGTGCTGCCTCGTCTTTCCGCTCTTCCCCTCCCTCCCTGGCACCATCATCACCAGCCTCTTGGTTGCCGGGAAGAGGGCCGCTCTCTTGGTGCCTTCGCCTCCTCTAGCAGTCTTCCAGCTAGGCCTCGGTGGTTCTCCCCGCTGGTGCTTTTTGCTGGAACTTCTGGATGGCCCTGGAGGTGGTGACCGAGGCACCGTTGAGCTGCTCCTTCCGTCTCCCTCCTTTGCAGCCTCACCACTCTCAATCTTGTCAGGCTGCGCCCGGCAGGTCCTGGCAGGGTCGAGTGGGTCGTCTTGCTCAGGCACCCCTTTTGCCCTCCTTCTCTTCCACCGCAGTACCTAGAAGGAGGTGGACAAGAAAGGGATTACGGGGCACTTATATTTTTTCAATCTAAAATATGTAGGCACTTGCCAAACTTTAGTTCAAATTATGTAATCTCTTTTATCCAGGTTTGTGTTCTGTGAGGTATGTACTTGTTGATCAGCATATTAATGAAAAAGATAAACCTTGCCAGGCACTTGTGCATGGAACTTGTCCATGCAGAGGGAGAATGCCTCTTTACGCTCAAGTAAATAAGTTTTTCCCCGATAGGATATCCTGCCGGTACCCTCAAGTTGCTGCCGCGGGGCTGGGCCTGCCGGGCACAAATCGTGAAGAGGGACCAGCCCCCCGCCAACTTTCTCGCCAAAGGCCACTACAACCTCCCTGACCGAAGCAACGTTCGAGTCAAGGGACGGGAGCACCTAAGTCTTGAAAGCGGCGAGGTTTTCCTATGCACAAGCATTACTTACAGAACTCGTATGGATAAGAGAGGGAACTTATCTGTTTGGGCTTGTCGGGGATCGTGATGTAGGCTTGTCTTCTCTTCTCCTTTTTCAGGACCGAATCCACGGTACGAGCCTGCAGTATGATGCAGATGAAAATGATGCCCCATGCGATCTTATCTACATGAACATGCAATGCTCATGATATGCTTATGCATGCATGCAATTTGTCGGGGGCCCCCAGCGCTTCATTTATTTCTCTGGTGCTCAGGGTCTGCATCTAGCTTTGTACAAGGGGTTACATGCAACAGAGGCAAGGCCCGTACAAAAGGGTGGCTGCCAGGTAGGGCCCGACAGCCGCGCCTTACGGGTAGAACTTGCGGAGATGCTCAATGTTCCATGAGTTTTTCAACTGAATGCCATCTCCGGTCTCCAGACGGACTACGCCAGGTCTGATGACTCGTACTACCCGGTAAGGGCCTTCCCACTTTGGTGTCAACTTGTTTGCACCCTTGGCGGACTGAATGCGCCAAAGGACAAGGTCGCCTTCCTCAAAACACCAGGCACGAACCCTGCAGATGTGACAGTGATGCAGGGCCTGCTGATAGCGTGCGGCACGCGTAGCAGCCCGGAGACGGTTCTCCTCGAGTAGCACAGCGTCGTCACGCCGGTGCTGATCTTGCGCTACTTCATCATAGGCAAGCACTCGAGGTGACCCGTAAATGAGTTCCGTGGGGATAACTGCTTCTGCCCCATAGACTAGGGAGAAGGGAGTCTGCCTGGTAGCTCGATTTGGTGTCATTCTGAGGGACCAAAGAACCACCGACAGCTCATTGATCCACCGCCTGCCGCACTTCTACAACCTATCAAAAGTTCTCATCTTGAGTCCTCACAACACTTCAGCGTTCGCCCTCTCAGCTTGCCCATTGCTCTTTGGATGGGCCACAGAGGCAACTGAGATTTTGCTTCCGAGGGCATGAACGTATTGCATGAAGGTGCGACTCGTGAACTGGGTGCCGTTGTCAGTGATGATCCGGGCAGGAACTCCGAAGCGGCACACCAATCCTTTCAAGAACTTGATAGCTGACTGAGCAGTCACCTTTCTCACGGGCTCTACTTCCGGCCACTTTGTAAACTTGTCAATTGCAACAAACAAGAATTCAAAGCCCACGGCAGCACGGGGGAAAGGGCCGAGGATATCGAGCCCCCAGACCAAAAATGGCCATGACAAAGGGATTGTCTGAAGAGCTTGGGAAGGCAGGTGGATGTTCTTGGAATGGAACTGGCAGGCTTCACACTTGGTGACAAGCTCGACCGCATCTTGGAGGGCTATGGGCCAGTAGAATCCTTGCCGGAAAGCTTTCCCAACCAACGCCCTTGATCTAATGTGGGAGCCGCACATACCATTGTGTATCTTCACCAGCAGTTCCTTTCCTCCTTCCCGGCAAATGCACTTCAATTTCACACCGTTGGGCCTCCTTCTGTACAGCGTGTCATCAATGAACTGATACATACCGGCCCTCCGGGCTACTCTTTCAGCTTCTTCTTGCTCTTCGAGAAGTTCTCCAGTTTGGAGGAAATGGACTATGTGTCGTGGCCAAGGCGGAGCCTGTGGCTCGGCAATGAGGACTAACGGCACCTCCCCATTCGTGAGAGTGCAATCCTCGACCGCGGGGACCGGTGGCCTGGCGGGAGGATGTAGCTCAGCGACCGAAAGGGAGTTGTGCTCGACAAGGTTTCTGCCGGGATCCTTGAGGGGTTCTACCAGGAGAGGCTTGCCGGAGTCTAGTTTTCTCCTCTTTCTGGCCATTGTTGCCGGGGATACGGAGGGCTATGTCAGATGGAGAACAAAAGTTCCTAGTTCCACAGGGAGCTTCTATGCAGTGCACTTTGACAGATGATCAGTTATGCTGTTTTCCGCATGGGGTACGTGCTTTGTTTGCAATCCGTCAAAGCGCTCCTCCAACTTTCTCACTTCCTCAACGTATGCCTCCATCAATGGACTTTGGTAATCCTTGTTGACTTGTCTCACCACAAGTTGTCAATCTCCGCAGATGATCAGCTCCTTGATCCCCAGTTCTGTTGCAGTCCTGAGCCCGGCAAGGAGCCCTTCATACTCTGTTGTATTGTTGGTAGCTTCCTCCCGGGGAAAATGCATCTGGACGACATACTTTAGGTGCTCTCCGGTGGGAGCAACAAGAAGCACGCCAGCCCCTGCACCTTGTAGGGAGAAAGCACCATCGAAATACATGATCCATTCTTGGGGTGCTTCCTTGCCGGGATAACTGTCTCCAATACCTCTTCATCAGGAGTTGGCGTCCATTCTGCAATAAACTCTGCCAATGCTCTGCTCTGAATGGTTGATGTGCTCTCAAACTTCAAACCAAAGCTGGATAACTCCAAAGCCCACTCCACTATCCTGTCGGTAGCCTCAGGGTTTTGGAGTATCCGTTACAAAGGGAAACGGGTGACAACTGTGATCTCATGGGCTTGGAAGTAGTGGCGCAGTTTCCTTGAGGCCATGACAAGGCCAAAGATCAATTTTTGCATGCCAAAGTACCTGGATCTAGCCCCCTGCAACAGGGAGCTGATGAAGTATACTGGGCGCTGCACCACTTTCTTCTTTGTCGTGACCAAAGAACTGCTTCCGCTGTTCTGCTATTCTCTACCTTGATCTGCATCTGACCCTGCCAGGGTGTGTTCGCTTTCCTCCCCGGAAGGGACACAAGCTGCGTCTGCTACTTCAGCCACTTCCCTCTACGCCACCAGTGCTGCGCTAACCACCTGATTAGTTGCCGCCAAATATTGCAGCAACGGCTCTTGAGGTTTTGGAGCAACCAAAGTGGGCACAGAGGAAAGGTAGGTCTTCAAATCTTGTAGTGCGTTCGTCTGCCTCGAGGGTCCACTCCATGGGCCCTGCCTTTTTCAAAACCTTGAAGAACGGCAAGGCACACTTGGCAGACTTGGAAATGAACCTGCTAAGCGCGGCAACACATCCAGTCAAACGCCTCACGTCCTTGACTGTCTTGGGTGCTTGAATCTGCTCGATAGCCGGGATCTTGTTGGGGTTGGCCTCTATCCCTCGGTGGGACACAAAGAAGCCAAGTAGCTTGCCGGAAGGAACGCCAAACACACACTTCTCCGGATTTAGCTTCAAGTAGATCTTGCGCAGATTAGCGAACATCTCTTCCAAATCCTGGATGAGGGTTGATCTGTCCTTGGTCTTGACCACAATATCGTCCATGTAGGCCTCAACGTTCCTGTGCAACTGTGACTCAAAACCAATCTGGACTGCTCTCGCGAAAGTAGACCCGGCGCTCTTCAACCCGAAAGGCATCCGCACGAAGTAGTATGTGCCACATGGTGTGATGAACGCGGTCTTCTCTTCGTCTTCCTTGGACATGAAGATCTGATGATATCCAGAGTAGGCATCCAGGAATGAAAGCAGGTCGCACCCGGAGGTGGAATCCACAATCTGGTCGATGCGCGGCAAGGGGAATGGGTCCTTCGGGCATGCCTTGTTCAGATCCGTAAAATTTATGCACAACCTCCACTTCCCATTGGCCTTGCGTACCACCACTGGATTTGCTAACCACGTTGAATGTAACACTCCTCTAACCAGACCAGCTGCCTAAAGTTTCTTGATCTCCTCAACAATAAACTGCTGCCGCTCCAAAGCTTGCTTCCGGACCTTCTGCTTGACGGGTCGGGCATGTGGGCAGATAGCAAGGTGGTGCTTGATTACCTTCCTGGGAACACCGGGGATGTCAGATGGTTGCCAGGCAAACACATCGACATTCGCCCGCAGGAAGGCAACTAGCGCGCTTTCCTATTTGTCATCGAGGGTGGCGCTGATGGTGAAAGTACCACCAACGCCATCCAGCCCTGCCGGGACCTATTTCACAGCGGGTGGAGAGGCCTTGGATATCTTGCTATTGGAACCCTCCGGCGAGTCTTCAACAGGCGCAGCATACCCCGGAGAGGTGCGCTTCCTGGATTCCTTGCTGGCGTCCCTGTTAACCTTCTTCTTTCCATTACTCTCCTTGGCGGGGATTCCAGCTTCAGTGGCCTCTGCCGCGACTGCATCCCGGTACATTTTTCCCATGCAAATAATTGTGTCCTTCTCGTCTGATGGAATGGAAATGACGCCCACCGGCCCTGGCATCTTCAAGGGTTGTAGGCATAGTGGGATGCCGCCATGAACTTGGCCAAAGTTGGGCGACCAAGGATTCCATTGTATGGCAGGGGGAGGTCAACCACATCAAACATGAACTTCTCAGTCCGGTAGTTCAACTCTCCCCCAAATTTCACTTGTAATGTGATTTTCCCCTTAGGACGACTCCTGCCGGGGTTGATCCCTTGAAACGTACCAGTAACTTTGAGTTCATCTTCTGCTATCTGGAGTTTGCTGATGACCTTTGAAGAAATCAGATTCAACCCGGCCCCACCGTCAACCAGCATCTTTGTGACTTAGAGGTTGCGGATTGTTGGTGATACGAACAATGGCAAGCACCCTACCACGGTGGTGCGGTCAGGGTGGTCCTCTTCGTCGAAGATGGTGGGCATGCAGGACCACTTGAGCGGCCTTCGAGAGTCAGCCGCTGGCTCCATGGCATTGAATTCACACGCCCACCGTTTAAGTTGGTGGTGAGAGGAGTGCAAAGATGCACCCCCGTCAATGCACAGGGTGTCAGTGGCCTTCTGGAATTCCTGCTCGCTCGTCTCCTCTTCATCTCCTCCATCACTCTAATTGTTGCAATCCTCCTTCTCACGGCCTCTGGTGGGTTTCCCTTGGTTCTGAGGAGCCTTGCCGGGGCGGCTTGCTCCGCCACCCCGGCCCTTTCCGCCAGGGCCATTCTGAGCTTTCTCTTTATCTCGCTTTTCATATTCAGCCCTCTGCTTCTTGACAAGCTGCTCAACCTGATGACACTCCTGGAGATCGTGGCCCTTGGTCTGATGGATCTTGCAATACGGGCAATTGCCTTTCCTAGTCTTCTCGGCAGCCACGGCTTCCCGGCAGTCAGTGCACGCAGCAACCCCCTTGCCGGGTATCTCAGCCTTGGCTTTCTTGCCGGTACTAGGCAGGCCCGATCCCTCAATGGTCATCACTGCCTTATCCTTGCGCCTTTTATTACGCTTGTTGTTCTTCTTCTTTTGACTGGTGGCCTTGTCATCATCCTCTGAATCGATGTTGACGCCATCCACTTCTCCGAGGAGCTTCCTCCCCTCCTCTATCTGAGCACACTTATCCACCAGAGTGTAAAGCTCCTTCACAGTCTTGGGCAATCGGACATTCATCTTGGAACATATCCGACGATTGTGCATGTTGGACTGGAACGCAGCTATCACAGCTGCCGGGTGGATGTCTGGAATATTCCTGTGGACTCTGCTGAATCTCTGCATGTATTTCCGCAGGCTCTCCCCTTCCTTCTGGGGGAGGAGCTGCAAGTCGCTGGGCCGCCCTGGTTCTTGATGGCCACCCGTGAAGGCGCCAACAAACTCATGGCACAGGTCAGCCCAGGTCAAAATGGAGTTCTCTGGCAGGTGCGTCAGCCAAGCCCTCACATTTGGTTTGAGTGCCAAAGGGAAGTAGTTGGCGAATACATTCTCATCTGTTCCCCTGGCAGCTTGAACAGCGATGGTGTAGATGCTCAAGAACTCTGCCGGGTTCAGTCTTCAGTGATACTTCTCTGGTATCTCTGGCTTGAACGTGCGAGTGGACGGCCAATGGACTTGCCGCAGCTCGCGGGTGAAGGCAGGGCACCCAGCCTCGAAAGGCAGGTACCCGCCGTCAGCGAGTGCGGGCTCATCGACGTTGGGGCCATCGCGCCTATCGGACTGCCGGTGGGCGTCGCGGTGTCGCTCGGTGTTGACAAGCGCGCATTCCTTACGCCTGTCCTCCAGGACTCACCGTGGGCCTTGACGCGCTCGAGGGTCGGATGAAGCCATCGAGACGCCATCTGGTTCTTGGTTGCACGGCTCCCACGCCGTCTACCGTGGAGGAGACTGCACCATAGGAGGGGCCCCATCCGGACGGCCATCAGCGTTGGCTGTTGCCGCTGCCTGGGGAGGCAGTGGCAGGCTAGCCCGCTACGATCCTCCCATCTCGGTGAAGCCAATCAGACTCTGAATGGTGGCTCTCCAGTCATCCATCTGATCGGCTGCCGGTAGAAATTTCAACAGTAGCTGAGCTTGCGCCATGGCCTCCGAAGCGGTGCTTGGCATGGATGTCGATGAAGACCATAACGTCACCCAGCTCCTGATAGTGCCGGTAGTGGTCGTGACGTGCTCTCGTCGTCGTGAGCCAGCCGCCTGGATGGTGTGTGGACGAGGTGGAGGCGCTTGAGGGCCAGCGGCTCTGTTTGGTGTAGCGGCTGGGTCAGCTCGTTCCGGGGGTGGCGCACATTCGACGGCCGCTCCCATGGCAGGAGCGGTTGGGGAGTTGCGATTCCCCCCTGAGCGAGTACCCCCACTGCAGCTGTGCCCTTCAGCCGGACGAGGAGGTGCAGATGGAATGATCTCTCCTCTCGTACCTCGTGGGATGTGGCCGCTGGAATGTAGTTGGTGTTGTCCTTCTCCGGTGCCTCCTGCTCCTGCTTCAATTGCAGGGGAGGTGGTAACGACGCCACCCGCGCCGACCATGTCCCCCGCAGCGTCCGCATTTCCAGGCGTCCCCGTTGCCCCCGCGGCGTCGGCGGGAACGTGTGGCGGGGCCTTCGAGGTGGATGGATGAGCTGCGGCGTCGGGCTTCTTCTTGGGTGCCATGGACGATGGAGCCATTGACGAAGAAGGTGGCGGTGAAGATGACGCGCTTTGTACACTTCTCGGGTTCACGCAAGCAAAGCCCCCTACCTGGCGCGCCAAAGATGTCATGGGAAACCACGGCCACCTATGGGACCAAGGGCCCCTTTTGGTTCGGCAGGGGGACTGAGCGCATTGCACAAAGAGCAGAGGAGCGCAGCGTAGCGCGTCAGAGATCACACGGGCAGTTTTTACCCATGTTCGGGCCACCGCGAGGCATAAAACCCTACTCCCACTTTGGTGGATTGATGTTGGATGGTGGTGGAAACGCAGCGCTCTTGCCCGGCAGGGTTGCCTCGGGGCGAGAGCAGCTACGCGCGTATGGGTGTATAGGGGTCCGAATCGTTTCTATGGTTGCCATGGGTCTCCTTTTATAGATTAAGGGGTCACCACAGTGGTAAATCAGTCATTGTGTACTGATTAGACAGCGAACAGTGCTATCATATCTCCTCTGCAGACAGAGCAGTACGCATTAAATGCGCCGCTCAGTGTCACATCATGGCCTTCCCGGCACGCCTTGCCAGGCTGTTTGGCCACCTTCTCTCCTGTCTGCATGACACGTCGCAGGACGGGTGTCATCTGGAGGTGATTCCTATAGGAAATGGCTGCCATGTGGCAAAACGCAGCCAATTAGTCATCTCGGGGCTTGACACCGCACCGATCGGTGACTTCCGTCGCTGTGAGGTGGGGCGGTGAAGTCTTGGCGGGGCGTTTTTCCTTCGTATGCCCCGGCAGGCCTGCCAGGGCGGCCTTGAGGCTTGTTTCCAGGGCAACCTTGACCTCGCCAGGCTCTCCTGCCTGACAAGGGAGGTTTTCCCTTAGCCGTGTCTTGCTTCTTGGCTTGACTTGGTCTTCTCAACTTGCCCTTTGATTCCTCAAAGAGCCTATCTCTTTTCCTTGGCCTTGTCTTGGATGTTGCAATCTTGATCTTGGGCCTGTTCACGGTCTGGGCAACAGACCCAGGGTTTGTTGCACCGACAGGAGGTAATGATAGAGTTGAGGAGAGATAGCTTAGCTCCGTATGACATCAGGGACAGAGTGGCAGTGAGTCGTCGCTCTACACTACACACCAGGGCAGGATGTCTTGCACCATCGGTCAAGATGTGCCAAGGGGGAGGCCAAGGTACATGAAGGGCATTGAGCCAATGACACATCCAAAGATAGTCGCCAGTTACTCGCCGAGGGGCCTGTCGCAGTTCATGGGAATCATCGTAGACTTATGGAAGTTTATTTCGAGTCCGATGGACGTTGCATAATAAGTGAGGATTGTCTTGATAGTTCTAGCTTGGGTGGGGCAGGCAGGCATCAGCAGTAAGGTGTCATCTGTGTACTGAATGACCAGATAACCCTTTTGGTTCTGTCTTGGGAAGGGGAGATGAACAGCTCCTTATCGGAATGCTTCATTGATGGTGGCTTGCAGGAGATCGGCCGCAAGAACGAAGATAAGCGGGGAGAGCGGGTACCCTTGCCGGATGCCGCATTTACAAATGAATTGTTTGCTGGGCACGCCATTAAGAAGGACGGATGATTTGCCAGAGGCAAATATACTTTTAATCCAGTTCAGCCACTTGTCATTAAAACCCATATTCCTCATGGTCTGAATCATCATGTCATGTTCAATTGTATCGAATGCCTTAGCAAAATCTAGCTTGAGCAAAATTATTTCCTTTTTGGAGGATTGTCATTGGAAGATGTACTCAAAAGCCCAGGCTAGGCAATCCTGGATGGTACTTACCTTAATAAAGACATATTGGTTACGATGAATAATTTTGAGGATAACCTTCTGGAGGTGATTGGCAAGTAATTTAGTGATCACCCTAAGGCATGAGTTAAGCAGGATGATTGGTCTGTAATCATTGACTGTCTCTGGTAATCCAATTTTTGATATAAGTGTAATGAACCCCTCGTGATGCTTTCGAGATTGAGATCACCATCATAGAATTGGTTGCATAGATTGTAGAACTCTTCTTTAATGTGGTGCCAGCAAGATTTGAGGAATACCCCTGTGAAGCCATCTGGTCCAGGGGCGCGGTCAGCCGGCATTTCTGTAATGAATGCATCAATCTATCGCTGATGAGAACAAGAAAGGCCTCTAAAAGCAGCTCCCAAAAAATTTCACCGAAAAACATCTCTCCAATGTAAATCTCAAGGAGCTCTTTGATTACATTGACAAGGGTTTTCAAATTGAAGAATTAGAAGAGCGCAGTACTTCTCCAGTGCTGACTCATGCTCCTACCACTAATTTGCTTCGGCTCAAGTTCAGGAAGATGCTCGATGAGTCTGAAGCCTCCTCACCAACTGTTGGGGATATAACCCCACGATATAACCCGCCCTAGGAGGGCCGGGTTAAGATGTTGGCGACTTAGAGATAAGGCCTTGGACAGGCCCAAGAAACCAAGAAATGAAACCAGGGAGGTGACTTAGGTAGTGAGCCGGACAAAGGACCAAGGCCAGAAGACGGTGCATGACCCGGAAGTGTAAGCCGCCTGATGGCGACTTGCCTAGCAAGGCAAGGCGACTTAGAACCAGGGTCGGTCATGAAGTATGACCCGACCCGGACTCTTGTAAGCCCAGGGCCTCGACCTGTGTATATAAAGATGAGTCCCTGCGGCTGGTAAACTTAAGTTACAATCCATCGATAGCTAGGTTAAGCAATTCCACTCCCTTGTAATCGATACTCAAGCAATACAACTCAAAGCAAGACATTGGCTTTTACCTCGATCGTGAGGGGCCAAACCTGGCTAAACTCGTGTCTTTCGTCCCGTTCAACCCCTTCAAGCTAATCATCATAGCGATGGCTCCACAACTAAGTTCTTTTGCTAGGGCATATGCCGTGTTAAACCCATGACAGTTGGCACCCACCGTGGGGCCAGCGCATGGTGGTTTCAAGTTCTTGAAGGGCTCTTTCCTAGGGATCGAGGGATACGCCATTGGCAGGATGACCAAGAGTCACCGCGGCAAGCTCTACATCGATGATGCTGGCTGGGGCCCCGAGGCCGACTCAATCGAGTACGGGTATGGGGTCCCCTTCGGCGGGATTCACGTCTTCATCAGCAAGATTGGCGGATTAGAGCCTGAGCCGGATATCTGCACCGACATCGTCGAGCCGGCTCGGCGCGCGCAACCCGCCAGGGTTCAATCCGGCCAGAAGCGTGTTTTCATTGGTTTCACGCAAGGCAAGGAGCTTGCGGAAGATTCTGCATCTGGGGGAGAGACTCTCATCTACACAGGTGATGAGTCCTCGACCGGAGAGACAGAGTCGATCTATTGGCTTCAAGACGGCGGGCTTGGGGGCTATTCCGATGGTGACAGTATTCCGGACCCCTATGAGCCACCGAGCAAGGCTGCTATCTTTATGGCTGGCACAGGGCCGGCTCTCAATTCTTCGACGGCGGCTGCAACAGCTTCTGACCCAGCCGCGTCATGGGCTGGTGGATCCGGGTCAGACAGGCCGCTGACTCAAGTGTTACTGGATCTCATGGGTACCCTGACAGCTTTGTTGGCAACAGAGGTTATTGTGGCAAACCAAGCAGAGTGTAACAGAGAGATTGCAAAGGTTCGTGAAGAGATAACCAAGGTCCAAGAGGACATCGTGGCTGAAAACAATCAAACAGCTGCGCTGAAGGCTCAGATTGATGCGGAGACGGAGCGCGGGAAGGATGAGGCCTGGCGTTTGAGTTTGAATCAGGATGCGTCCAATGCAGTATTCCAGAGAAGGTATCAGAGTCGCCTGCCACCGACGTTTGACCCAATGCATTTGTTTAACACTCCTGGAGCGGGTCTTCGTACTCCTGATGCGCGGGTGAATCCGCAGTTAAACCCGGAACCACCGGGAAGCCGGGCGGCTCAACCTCGTCAACCTGAGATGGCACTGAGGGAGGAGCCGGGCTTCAACCCACCCCCCAATCAGACACCGCCTCAGCATTTTCTGACGCCATCGCCAGGGCACTTTTCTAACCCGGTGGATAACATGTTGGCAGCGGCAACCCGGCTCGCGTCTATTCTGATCGATGGAGAGTCACCGGTTGTGGTGGAGACCCAGAACGCAGTTGAGCTCCTTCGGACGGTCGTTGCACAGCAGGCGGCTTATTCATACAGCCGTGATCGGGTACATTCAACTCCTCTTCCAAGCCGTAGCTATAGTCGGCGCGTCGAGTCACTCGCACTATCCAGCAGTGAGTGGCCCCGGGATCTTAACCCGCCCCTTAATCCAAGGACTGATGTTTAGGTGGCTCACCAAGAGGCTTATCAGCAGCCTTCAGTGACCCCTTCGGCCTCGGTGAGAGCCGGTGCAATTTCTAGGTCTGTTGGAGTGCCGTGTTTAGTGTCGGCTTTGCGTAATGAGCATTTGCCCAAGGATTTTAAGGGCCCTTGCAAGGTGCCCAATTATACAGTTGATCAACCTCCTGAGGCTTGGATTGAGAGTTATGAGTTAGCCATGGAGATGGTGGATGTCAATGATGCCGTCTGTGCCAAATACTTTACTATGATGTTGGAGGGACCGGCTCGTACGTGGTTGAAAGGATTACCTCCCAATTCCATCAATTCATGGGCAGAGTTGAAGGCACGTTTTATCAAAATCTTTAAAGGACCATGCAAGCAGCCTCTAACGATTGTTGATCTGGATCACTGCGTGCAACGTGAGGATGAGTCGTCCCAGCATTGGGTCCGGCGGGTCTCTGCTATTATTCACTCGTCTGATAGTATTGCGGCGGGTCAAGCGATTTTGATCATAGAAATGAACTGTCATTTTGTCCCCCTTAAGCTGAAGCTTGGGCGGCTTAAGCGTTATTGCAATGACATGGGAGAACTCATGGTGGCTCTCACTAAGTATGCAGACTCTGATAACATGAAGGATCCAGGTTCAGATGATGATAAACCCAACAAGGGCAAGAAGAACGGAAACGGTAAGGGTCAGCAGCAGAATGCAATAAGGAATAATGGCAACAACCAGGGTAATGGTGGTGAGAGGAGACACCCTGATGGCGGGTCAGATCTAGTAGCTAACACCAACACTGGATATATAAACCAGCGCCGCAACGGTAATGGTAAGCCGCCTTTTGGCGGAGCAAAGCCTTTTAACCTTGAGGTGATGCTTAACGAGCCCTGTTCGAAGCATAGTTTTCCTAATAAACCATCCACTCACGCTTGGAAGGATTGTTATGTTATACGGGAGTTCAGGAATTACAGCCTCAAGCAACATCATGGTGGCGGTAATGGCCCGCCAGGCGGGTCAGGATCCGGATCTCAGGGCTCCGGCTTTGGTGATGGTTGCTCAAATTTTGGTTATCAAGGTCAAGGCAACCATGGTGGTCATAATCAGCAGTTTGGTCAGGGTAACCAGTAGCATAATAATCAGTTAGGGTATCAGAGTAATCCAAAGCAGCTTAATGGGGGTCAATATCACGTCTTCACTACGAACACGTGTAAGCGTGACAAAAATGTCCACAAGCGAGCAGCCAATGTCGTTGAGCCGGCAGTACCCCAATATCTATGATGGTCAGAGCATCCAATCACATGGAGTCGGGAGGATCACCCGCCCTGTGTTGATAACCCAGGTCATCTAGCATTGGTGGCAGCCCCTCAAGTGGGCGGTTATAAATTCACTAGGGTACTCATGGACGGTGGTAGCAGCATCAACATCCTGTACTATGATACCATTCGCTAGATGAATCTGACTGACAAGCATCTCAAGCCATCTTCTATAGTTTTTCATGGCGTGGTGCCTGGTAAGTCGGCTTATCCTGTCGAGAAGATATCACTGGAAGTGGCTTTTGGTGATGACAGGAATTACAGGACAGGAACCTTGTGGTTTGAGGTGGTGAAGATTAAGAGTCCATATCATGCTCTGTTTGGACGTCCAGCTTATGCTCGGTTCATGGCTCGCCCTTGTTATATCTATCTGCAGCTTAAGATGCCAGGGCCAAATGTGACAATTACGGTACATGGTGATCCAAAAGTCGCCCTGGAGTGTGAGGAAGGAGATGCAACTTATGCAGAGTTGGCTTGTGCCACTAAGGAGCTCAAGTTTTATAAAGATAATGTTGACCCAGCTGATATGACTCCTCTGAAGAAGCCCACCACTGAACAAGACCCTCTGTTGAAGTTTAAGTTGGCTGACGATACCAAGCAAGTGGACTTTGTCCCTGGCGACTCATCTCAGCAGTTCACTGTGGGGGCTAATATGGATCCCAAATAGGAAAGAGCGCTCATCGAGTTCATGCATGAGAATCGGGACACCTTTGCATGGAAGCCTTCTGACATGTCGGGTGTCCCGAGAGAATTCGCTGAGCACAACCTTAATGTGGATACCAAGTTTAAGCCGGTCAAACAGTTCCTTCATTGTTTCAATGAAGAGCAACGTAAAGCTATTGGAGAAGAGGTAGCCCGGCTCTTGGCAGCTGGGTTTATCATGGAAGTTTTTCACCCCGAGTGGTTGGCTAACCCTATGCTTGTACTTAAGAAAAATGGCACATGGCGTATGTGTGTTGACTACACAGATCTTAACAAGGCTTGTCCAGCTGATCTGTTTGCTCTCCCCCGTATCGACCAGATCATTGATGCAACGGTGGGTTGTGAGAGTTTATGTTTCCTGGATACTTATTCCGGTTATCATCAGATAAAGATGGTTGTTAAAGACCAAGAGAAGACATCTTTTATCACACCTTTTGGGGCTTTCTGCTATGTTTATATGCCTTTTGGACTCAAGAGTGCTCAGGCGACTTATCAGCATTGTGTTCAAACTTGTTTTCATAGTCAGATTGGGCGCAACATTCATGCTTATGTGGATGATGTTGTGGTCAAGTCAAGGAAGAAAGAGACTCTCCTTGACGATTTAAAGGAAACTTTTGAAAATCTTCGGTTCTACAAAATGATGCTTAACCCGGCCAAGTGTGTCTTTGGTGTGCCTGCAGGTAAACTGTTAGGGTTTCTGGTCTCAGAATGAGGCATTGAAGCTAACCCGGAGAAGATAAAGGCCATCACTTTGATTTCTAAGCCGCGTGTGGCAATGACATCCAGCGTTTGGCGGGTCATATTGCGGCCTTAAGCCAATTCATAAGTCGTCTGGGAGAGAAGGTAATTCCTTTATATTAGATGATGAAGAAGACAGACCACTTTGTCTGGAGTGATTCTGCTAATGAGGCATTTGAGGCACTTAAGTAGCTGGCTGAGCTGCCCATCTTTGCTGCCGCCATAGACAAAGAGCCTTTGCTACTGTACGTGGTGGCTAATAACAAGGCAGTCAGCATGGCAGTTGTTGTGGAGCACAAGGAGGCGGGTAAAGAGTACCCAGTTCAGCGGCCGGCTTATTATGTCAGTGAGGTATTGACTGAATCTAAAAAATGATATCCACATTGGCAGAAACTGGTGTTTGGGCTGTTCATGGCGAGTCGCAAATTGAAACATTATTTACTTGGACATCCTATTACCGTGGTCAGCTCTGCTCCCTTGGGAGATATTATTCAAAACAGAGAAGCCACAGGCCGGGTTGCTAAGTGGGCAATCAAACTTGGACCTCATAATCTCAAGTATGTGTCGGTGCAACAAACCCCCAGGTGTGTTGCCCAGACTGGACACATGCTCAAGAGCAAGGTTACGACATTCAAGACAAGGCCAAGTAGAAGAGATGTCTATTCGAGAAATTAAAGGGCGGATCAAGAAGACCAAGACCAAGCAAATAAGCAAGATATCACTAAGGAAAAACCTCCCTTGCTGGGCAGGCGAGCCTAGCGGGGTCGAGGTTACCCTAGGACGAACCTCAAGACTCCCCCGGTAGGCTTGCCAGGGACGCCAAGGGTGGATTACCCCACCAAAGCTCCACCGCTCCACTTCACAGCAATGCAAGTCACCCATCGGTGCGGTGTCGAGCCACCAATTGACTAAGTGGCTGTTACTTGGTACGTGGCAGGCCATTTCTGAGCAAGATCATCCCTAAATGACACCCGTACAGGCGATGTGTCGCGCGGGCAGGCGAAAAGGTGGCCAAATGGCATGGCAAGGTTTGCCGGGCTACGCCATGATGTGACATTAAGCGGTGCATTTAATGTGCCCTATCCTGTCTGCAGAGTTAGGTATGATAGCACTGTGGCTATCTAATAAGTGCATAATGACTGTTTTGCCATTGTGGTGACCCCTTGACCTATGAAAGGAGGGCCGTGGCTACCTTAGAAAGGATTCGGACCCCTGTACGCTCATACACGCGTAGCTGCTTTCGCGCCGAGGCGACCTTGCCGGGCTAGAGCACTGCGTCTCCACCATGGTCCTTCCATCAATCCACCAAAGCAGGAGTAGGGTTTTACGCCTCGCGGCGGCCCAAACCTGAGTAAAACTACCCGTGCCATCGTTGTCGTGCTGCTCTATGCTTTCCGCTCTTTGTGCAATGCGCTCTTCCCCCTTGCCGAACCACAAGGGGCCGATGGCCCCATAGGTGGCCATGTGATACCACGACATCTTTGGCGCGCCAGGTAGGGGGAAGCGCTTGCATGAACCCGAGAGTGTAAGCGGCGCGCCGTCTTCATCATCATTTTCTTCATCAACAGCTTCATTATCCATGGCGCCCAAGAAGAAATCCGGTGCTTCAGCTCACCCATCTAGTTCAAAGGCTCCCTCGCATGCGGCCACTAATGCCGCGGGTGTTGCGGGGGAACATGGGAACGCTGACGCCGTGGGGAACGTGACTGGAGCAGGCGGCGCCATCACCGTTCCCCCTGCGGCCGAAGCAGGAGCAGGAGGCACCAGAGGAGGGAGACACCAACAACAATCTGGTGGCCATGCCCTGCAAGGTGCGGGTGGGGAGAACACTCCGTCTCCGCCTCCCTACCTCGTCGAGGGACACAGTCGCACACTACTAGGGAAAACCTTAGACACAGAATCTTAGCAGTAGCGCTGGACAAGAATGGGCACTACTGCTACTTAGCATTAGCGAGGGGAAGGAGCAGGCACTACTGCTACAAACTTAGCAGTAGCACTGCTCGGTGGAAACATGCTACTACTAAAATTGCCTGACCGTTCCCGCCATGGTAGGTTTAGCAGTAGCGCACCCACGCTAACCGCGCTACTGCTAATGTAATAGTAGTAGCACGCTTTTTATTCAGGTCGCTACTGCTAGTTTTGAACCTAGCCACATGGTGGGCCCCGCTTAGAAGTAGCGTGTGTGCCATAAGCGCGCTACTGCTATCTTATTAGTAACAGCATGTTTTACGCTCAGCGCTACTGCTATGTTGACTTAACCCGCCCTAGCAGGTTTCCCCCCACTGTTTCTTCCCCCAAATCCCCACTCTCTCTTCTCCCCCTTCGTCGCCGCCGGAGCCCGTGCCCTCACCGCACCCCCGACCTCGCCGGAGTCCTGCCCTCGCCCCCGACCCCGGCGCTCGCCCCCGACCACCCGACCCCGGCGACCTTGTCCTCGCCCCTGACCCCGGCCCCGGCGCGCCACGCCTCCCTCCTCTGCATCCTCCCCTCCCAACCTCGGCTGTCGTCGGGCCTGCCTCCTCGCCCATGAACCCTCTGTAAGCCCCCCACCGCTCCTCTTCTCTCTGCTAGCTAGGGTTCTTCGGTTAATTTACTTAGGTTTTAGTTAGGGCAGTAGGTTAATTAGGTTATCTATTTAGTTATGAATTTAGCTAGGTATCAAACTAGTAGGTTAATTTGGCTATATATTATGAACCCTAGGCGCAATTTGAACCCTAGTTAGTATGAACCCTAGTTAGTATGAACCTTAGTTAGGATTAACCCTAGTTAGTATGAACCCTAGGTTTCAAATTAGGACAGAAATTTAGGGTTAGGTGTTTTAGGTGTAGTTAAGAGAAAAACAGAATTGATTATATAGGTTTCTTGCATTTTTTAGTTTAAGCAATTGTTGCTATTTAAAAAATAGAATTAGTATAAACCCTAGTTAAAGCAAATTTTTTTAGTTTCAAATTTAGGTAGGCTGAATTTAGTTTCAAATATTGTGAAGAAAAATGAATTCTTGCATTTTTTTTCAATTTCTATATTTTTCTTCCTTTTATATGCAAATTTGAAGTGGACATGTGATATGTGGACATGTGATTTGGACATGTCATATTTGGACATGTGATGTTTTGGACATGTCATATTTGGAAAAGGATGATTATGTGCAGGGTAAATGATCTGAGTGGCCTATGTTTCGCCGGAATGTTGATTCATTTCCATTCCGGTGAATTTGAGGCGCTCAATATGTCCACTTTTTAGCAAAGGTCATGCCAAAATTTTCCGTGAATTTCGGCATGACTTGTATTAGAAAGTAGGCATATCGAGTGCCGGGATTTGCCGGGAAACGACATTCCGGCAAACATAGATCTTTTTTTTGTGTCATTTCTCATTTTTTTATAGTTTTAGAATTAAACGAGGAGACTTAATCATAGGAAACATGTCAAACAACGAAGAAACCGGGCCTTCTGACCAAGATGCAGGCGAGATGGATTATGAGGGTGAACAACAGTACCTCGACTTTTTGTCTGCTAAGCACAGTCAAGGTTTGCAGGTCAGCCTCGATGATGGTACAGACGCCGACATCGACACCGACGGCGCTGACACTGACATTGACGCAAGTGGAGGGGGTCTCGGGCGCCAGCCATAAAGGCTTCAAAAGCATACAAGAAGCAGAAACAAATTACTTGAGGTTCACGCTAGCGCGAGAGAGGACACTTTGTGTTGGATGATGATTATGATGATGACATGATTTGAGGAGACTTTTTGTATGTATATGCTATGATTACATTTGTATGTGTATGATGATGACATTTGTATGTGCTAAAGATTATGGTCTAAAGCCTGTTCAAATACAAAACAAATATGCAGGAAAAAATCAGAAACTAATAAAACTAGCAGCAGCGCGGCTTAACCCAAAGTGCTGTAGCTATTAGCAGCAGCGCGTTGCCGTGAAGCACGCTATTGCTACCAAAGTATAGCAGTAGCGCGGCTCAACACAAACGCTGCAGCTATTAGCAGTAGTGACTTGCCGCAGAGCAAGCTACTGCTACCGAAGTATAGCAGTAGCGCGGGCCAACACGCGCTACGGATACAGGTTAGCTGTAGCGCCGTATCAGTAGCGCGGGACCCCGCGCTACTGATATACCTAAAACCCGTGCTATTGCTAGGGTTTTCCCTAGTAGTGGCAGTGGTGGCGCTTGCCGTGATGCAGAACGTAATCACTTAGCTGCCCCCGTCGTGGGTGCGGCTTCAGGGCCCGCGCCACCCCCAGGGCAAGCTCGCCGAGACGATGCACCAAATGGGATCGTCAACCCCCAAGCCCATCCACCTCATCGCCACGTCGCCCTAGCGACTGGCTCGCGGTGGTGAGAACATGGCGCTGCCACTATAGGCACCATCAGATGTCGGGCAACATCGCGATCCGCGTCGTCGTCCATGCCAAGCACCGCTTCGGAGGCCATGGTGCGGGCCCAGCTCTTGTTGAGATTTTCGCCAGCGGCCAATCAAATGGATGAGTGGAGGGCCACTATCCAGAGCTTGATTGGTTTCACTGTGGCAGGATGATCACAGCAGGCAGGCCCACCACGGCCTCCACCAATGGCAGCAACGGCCCAAGCCGCTGGCCGCACCGAGGGAGCCATTCCGACGGTACAGTCCCCTCCACGACAGCCAGCGCAGGGGCCGCAACGAGGGCCACGCAACCAAGAACCTAATGACGTATTAATGGCTTCATCTAATCCTCAGACACGTCGAGACCAGCAACGGGTCCTAGAAGACAGGCGGAGGGAAGACGCGCGCGTCACCATCGACCGACGCCGCGACACCCGCCGCTAGTTTGATAGGCGCAATGGCCCCAACGTCGATGAATCCATGCCCGGTGGGGGCGGGTACATGCCTTTCGAGGTTGGGTGCCCCGCCTTCACCCGTGAGCTGCGGCAAGTCTGTTGGCCATCTGCACGTACGTTCAAACCAGAGATACCAGAAAAGTACGATGGAAGATTGAACCCGGCAGAGTTCTTGAGCATCTACATCATCGCTGTTCAAGCTGCCGTAGGAAGGGACGAGAGGGTGTTCGCCAACTACTTCCCTTTGGCACTCAAGCCAAACGTGAGGTCGTGGCTGATGCACTTGCTGGAGAACTCCATCTCGACCTGGGCTGATCTGTGCCATAAGTTTATTGGCGCCTTCACGGGCGGCCATCAGGAACCAGGGTGGCCCAGCGACTTGCAGCTCCTCCCACAGAAGGAAGGAGAGAGTTTGCGGAAGTATATGCAGAGGTTCAGCCAGGTGCACAAGAATATTCCAGACATCCATCCAGCAGCTGTGATAGCTGCGTTCCAGTCCAATGTGTGCAACCACAGGATACGTTCCAAAATGAACGTTCGGTTGCCCAAGACTGTTAATGAGCTATACACTCTGGCGGACAAGTGTGCCCCAACAGAGGAGGGGAGGCGACTCCCGGGTGAAGAAGATGGCGTCGACGTTGACTCAGAGGACGACGACGACGCCACCAATCAGAAGAAGAAGAACAAGAAACGCAACAAGAAGGACAAGGATAAAGGAGTGATGGATGTTGAAGGAGCGAGCACTCTTAGTACCAGAAAGAAGGCCAACACCGAGGTTCCTGGCAAGGAAATTTCCGCGTGCGCTGACTGCCGGGAAGCCGCAGCTGCCGAGAAGGCTGGGAAGGCTGACAGGCCATTTTGCAAGATCCATCGGACTAAGGGACACGATCTTCAAGAGTGTCATCAAGGTGAGCAGCTCGTCAAGAAGCAAGAAGCTGAGTACGAGAAGCATGACAAAGAAAGAGACCAAGATGGTGCTGGCGGGAAGGTCCGAGGTAGCAGAGGAGGTCGCCCAGGCAAGGCCCTCAGCATCAATGGAAACCGTCCAGAGGCCATGAGAAGAAGGGATGCGATGATGGGAGTGATGAAGGAGATGAAGAGGAAACCTGCGAGTAGGATTTCCAGAAGGCCACCGATGCCCTGTGCATTGATGGAGGTGCATCCTTGCACTCCTCTCACCGCCAGCTCAAACAGTGGGCACGTGAGGTCAATGCCGTTGAACCGGCGGCAGATTCTTGGAAGCCGCTCAAGTGGTCCCGCACGCCCATCATCTTTGATGAAGAGGATCACCCTGACCGCACCACTGAGGTAGGATATTTGCCATTGTTGGTTTCACCGATGATTCGCAACCTCAAAGTCACAAAGATGTTGGTTGACGGCGGGGCCGGGATGAATCTGATATCTCCCAAGGTCATCAGCAAGCTCCAGATAGCAGATGAAGAGCTCAAGGTTACCGGTACTTTCCAAGGCATCAACCCCGGCAGGAGTCGTCCTAAGGGGAAGATCACACTACCGGTAACGTTCGGGGGGGAGCTGAACTACCAAACCGAGAAGATCTTGTTTGATCTGGTTGACCTCCCCCTGCCATACAATGGAATCCTTACCCGCCCTTCCTTGGCAAAATTCATGGCGGCATCCCACTATGCCTACAACACTCTAAAGATGCCAGGACCAATGGGCGTCATTTCCATTCCATCAGACAAGAAGGACGCAGTCATATGCGTGGATATGATGTACTGGGAAGCATTCGCTGCAGAGGTTGCGGAAGCTACCACTCCTGCCAAGGAAAGCAAGAAAGGGAAGAAAGCTAGCAACGACGCCAGCAAAGAATCCAGGAAGCGCGCATCTTCGGATTGCACTGCGCCTGTTGATGATTTGCCGGAGAGTTCCAATAGCAAGAGATCAAAGGTTGCTCCGCTTGCTGTGAAGAAGGTCCCGACAGGGTTGGTTGGCGCTGATGGTACATTTACTATCAGCTCTACCCTTGATGACAAATAGGAAAGCGCGCTTGTTGCCTTCCTGCGGGCGAATGTCGATGTGTTTGCTTGGCAACCATCTGACATCCTTGGTGTTCCCAGGGAGGTAATCGAGCACCACCTTGCTGTCTGCCCACAAGCCCGACCTGTCAAACAGAAGGTCCGAAAGCAAGCTTTGGAGCGGCAGCAGTTTATTGGCGATGAGATCAAGAAACTCGAGGCTGCTAGTTTGGTCAGAGGAGTGTTGCATCCAACTTGGTTGGCAAATCCAGTGGTGGTGCGCAAGGCGAATGGGAAATGGAGGCTTTGCATAGATTTCACAGATCTAAATAAAGCATGCCCGAAGGACCCATTCCCCTTGCCGCGCATCGATCAGATTGTGGATTCCACCTCTGGATGTGACCTACTTTCCTTCTTGGATGCCTACTCCGGGTACCACCAAATTTTCATGTCCGAAGAAGACGAAGAGAAGACCGCGTTTATAACCCCATGCGGCACATACTGCTTTGTACGTATGCCCTTTGGGTTGAAAAGCGCTGGATCCACTTTCGCGAGAGCAGTACAGATTGGCTTTGAGTCCCAGTTGCACAGGAATATTGAAGCCTGCAAGGATGATATAGTCGTCAAAACCAAGGACAAATCAACTCTCATTCAGGACTTGGAAGAGACCTTTGCAAATCTACGCAAGATCAACTTGAAGCTGAACCCAGAGAAGTGTGTGTTTGGCATTCCTTCCGGCAAGCTGCTTGGCTTCTTTGTGTCCCACCGGGGGATAGAGGCCAATCCCAAAAAGATCAAGGCAATTGAGCAGATTCAAGCACCCAAGATAGTTAAAGACGTGAGGCGTTTGATTGGATGTGTTGTTACGCTAAGCAGGTTCATTTCCAAGTCCGCCGAATGCACCCTGCCATTCTTCAAAATCTTGAAGAAGGTTGGGCCCATGGAGTGGACCCCGGAGGTAGACGCTGCGCTGCAGGATCTGAAGACCTATCTTTCCTCTGTCCCCACCTTAGTCGCTCCAAAACCACAAGAACCATTGCTGCTATGCCTAGCAGCAACCAATCAAGTGGTTAGCGCAGTGCTGGTGGCGCAGCGAGAAGTAGATGAAGAAGCAACTGCAACTGCCGTCCCCTCTGGAGGAGCAAGTGAACTCGCCCCGGCAAGGTCAAAGGCAGATCAGAACAAATAGGAGCGGGGTAATGGAGACAGCTCCAAGGTCGTGGCAAGGAAGAAAGTGGTGCAGTGGCCAGTGTACTTCGTCAGCTCCCTGTTGCAGGGGGCTAGGTCGAGGTACTCTGGTGTGCAGTGCGCCACTACTTCCAAGCCCACGAGATCACGGTTGTCACCCTCTTCCCCCTGCAACGCATACTGAGGAACCCTGAGGCCACTGGCAGGATTGTGGAATGGGCTTTGGAGTAATCCAGCTTTGGTTTGAAGTTCAAGAGCACATCAACCATTCAGAGTAGAGCACTGGCGGAGTCACGAAGACGTGTTGGAGACAGTTATTGCCGGCAAGGAAGCGCCCCAAGAATGGATCATGTACTTTGATGGTGCCTTCTCCCTACAAGGTGCAGGAGCTAGCGTGCTTCTTGTACCTCCCTCTGGGGAGCACCTCAAGTACGTGGTTCAAATGCATTTCCCCCAGGAGAAGGCTACCAACAATACAGCAGAATATGAAGGACTCCTTGCTGGGCTCAGGATCGCAACAGAACTGGGAATCAAGAAGTTGATCATTCGTGGAGATTCGCAACTTGTGGTGAGGCAAGTGAACAAGGATTATCAAAGCCCATTGATGGAGGCATACCTCGAGGAAGTGAGAAAGTTGGAGGAGCGCTTTGATGGATTGCGAACAGAGCACATACCGCGTGCGAAAAATAGCATTGCTGATCATCGGTCAAAGTGCGCTGCACAAAAACTCCCTATCGAGCCAGGGACTTTTGTTCTCTATCTGACTCAACCCTCCGTATCCTTGGCTACAATGGCCAGGAAGAGGAGGAAGTTGGACTCCGGTAGGCCTCTCCTGGTCGAGCCCTCTGGGGTCCCCGGCAGAGAGGTTGGCGGGAACAACTCTATTTCGCCCGGTGAGCTGCACCCTCCCGTCAAACTACCAATCTCTGCGGTTGAGGAGTGCTCTCCCACAAATGAGGAGGTGCTGCTGGTCCTCGTTGCCGAGCCTCAGGCTCCAACATGGGCGCGACACATAGTCCATTTCCTCCAAATAGGAGAACGTCCCGAAGAGCAAGAAGAAGCTGAAAGAGTAGCCCAGAGGGCCAGTATGTATCAGTTCATTGACGACATGCTATACAGAAGAAGGCCCAACGGGATGAAATTGAAGTGCATTTGCTGGGAAGAAGGAAAGGAACTGTTGGCAGAGAAACACAAGGGTATATGCGGCTCCCACATTGGATCGAGGGCCCTGGTTGGAAAAGCCTTCCGGCAAGGTTTTTAATGGCCCACGGCCCTCCAAGATGCAATTGAGCTAGTCACCAAATGTGAAGTCTACCAGTTCCACTCCAAGAATATCCATCAGCCTGCTCAAGCTCTCCAAACGATCCCTTTGTCATGGCCCTTCTCGGTCTGGGGGCTCGACATCTTGGGCCCCTTCCCCCGTGCTACCGGGGGCTTTGACTTCTTGTTCGTCACTATCGACAAGTTCACAAAGTGGCCAGAGGTGGAGCCCGTGAGGAAGGTGACCGCATAGTCAGCTATCAAGTTCTTGAAAGGATTGGTGTGCCATTTTGGAGTGCCCACCAGGATCATCACTGACAATGGCACCCAATTCACAAGCCGCGCCTTCATGCAATACGTTCATGCCCTCGGAAGCAAAGTCTCATTTGCCTCTGTTTCCCATCCCAGAAGCAACGGACAAGCTGAGAGGGCAAACGCTGAAGTGCTGCGAGGACTCAAGACAAGAACATTTGATAGGCTACAGAAGTGCGGCAGGCGATGGATCGATGGATCGTGATGGAGACGTAGCGCTCTAGCCTGGCAAGGTCGCCTCGAGGCGAGAGGAGCTACGCGCGTATCAGCGTACAAGGGTCTGGATCCTTTCTAAGGTAGCCACAACCCTCCTTTTTAGGTCAAGGGGTCACCACAATAGCAAAACAGTCATTATGCACTAATTAGATAGCCACAGTGCTATCATACCTAACTCTGCGGACAGGATGGGGCACATTAAATGCACTGCTTAATGTCACATCATGGCGTAGCCCGGCAAGCCTTGCCGTGCCATTCAGCCACCTTTTCGCCTGCCCTTGCGACACGTTGCATGGACGGTTTTCATTTAGGGATGATCTTCCTCAGAAATGGCCTGCCACGTACCAAGTAACAGCCACTTAGTTACTTGGTGCCTCGACACCGCACCGATGGGTGACTTGCATTGCTGTGAAGTGGAGTGGTGGAGCTTTGGCGGGGTAATCCGCCCTTGGCATCCCTGGCAAGCCTGCTGGGGGAGTCTTGAGGTTTGTCTTGGGGTAACCTCGACCCCACCAGGTTCGCCTGCCCGGTAAGGGAGGTTTTTCCTTAGTGATATCTTGCTTATTTGGTTGGTCTTGGTCTTCTTGATCCGCCCTTTGATTTCTCCAAGAGCCATCTCTTCTGCTTGGCCTTGTCTTGAATGCTTGGTGCAGTTTGCTCTATTGCTGTTGCGCCGGAGATCTGCCTGTTCCGGCACAAGTCAGGGGGAAACATACACCCCTATTTGTGTACCCTGACATAAGCCCCTGGGCCTGAGCCATACGTGTCGCTGGGCACGTTGGGTTAGGCCCCAAAATGGTGCATGGACACGTGTTGAAGATATGTTGCGCGTGTAGCAATTTGCTATGATGACCAGTCAATTCAACGTCCACTCCGCGTAATTACCGTAGGTCGTGGGGTCGTGGGACTGTAGCAGTTAATGTCAAAATGGTAACTTTCTGAGGGAAAGTAGCAACGAACCGCTCCTCTCCCCCAAGTTTGCTCCCATAAAGGGGAAAAACACAGAGAGGCGTGGCTCATTCGCACCCATTTCTCCATCCTTCATCTTCTTCCTCAAGCCACACAGCGACCCCGCGCCCATTCTTGCTTCCATTCACCTTGTCCGACCATCCACCCCTCCATTGCTTATAAGGATGGGGAAGAAAACTGCTGCTGACATGGGGAAGTGTGCGGCCGCCGCGAAGACAACAGCTGCAGAAGGGAACAAGAAGAGAGTGGCGGAGTTGGATAAGAAGCGGCGGGGAGGTGTGATTTTCTTCCCGTCGAATCTGGACAGCGATGCCCTGGTTGCGAGGTACGGATATATGTGGGGGGCGGAAGTTCCAAAGGGGCATGGCGCACCCAATGTTCTGGCGGAGGGAAAAAAGGAGCCACCGAATGAATACCGGTTCTTCTGCGCGTATTTCTTCTGCGGCCTCTGTCCCCCTTCTCAGATTTCTTTGAGGCGATGATGGTTATATATGGATTTCACCTCTTGGATTTCACACCAAATGCAATGGCGTGCATGGCAATCCTCGCCTATTTGTGCGAGAATTTTGTCGGGGTCGGCCCCAATGTAGAGCTGTTCCGGCACTTCTTCGTCCCACAGGTGGAGAACAAGACCCACTGTTCCGGGAACATAAGCTGGATGCCTCGGGTGGTGAGGGAAACTTGGGATTACCTTCCTGGTCAGCAGAGCGGCAGATGGGAGGAGTGGAGGGCAGACTGGTGCTGGATCCAGGATGAGGAAGCCCTAGAGTATTGCCAGGCGCGGACAGAATGCATTGAGTGTGGCAATTACTCGAGGGAATTCGGCCTTACTGATGACAGGCTTCGCCCAGCACTGAACAGGATTGCCCGTCTGAAGGCTGCCGGGTTAATCATTGAGCCGGTGGGAGCCGATTTCCTCTGACGCCGCATTGCACCACTGCAGAAGAGGGACAGGTTCGCCTGGCTGTACGGGGAGGCCGCAGACAGGATGCGACTGTACCCGGGCCTGGCCAACAACTTGACAGTCTATGGCCATGCTTGGTTGTGCGAATAATTGTTTGGCAGCCTTGGCCTGTTTAAATTACCGGCAAATGTCATCCCGCTGAACATCAACTCTGCCAGACCAAATTCTGAAATGGATGTCAGATTGCAATGCTCATGGTGTTGCAGGTGACTAGCAATCGCCCGAGCTTGATGAAGAACTTGCATGGGCCTCCAGCCTGGTGGAAAGGGCTACCAGGGTGGAGACCAATATGTTCAAGTGCACCTCGCAGGCGGCGGCAGCATTCATCAAGAGGCGAATTGAGGACAACAAAGCGCTTCAGGCCGCCAGGAAAGAAAGGTCCAGAAGAGGGAGGGAGGAAGAAAAGGGGGAAGCTGAAGGTGAGGGGTCTTCCCACGGCAGGAGCGAAGGACGAGCGATGCCCTCGGAAGCAAAGTCTCATTTTCCTCTGTTGCCCATCCCAGAAGCAATGAACAAGCTGAGAGGGCAAATGCTGAAGTGCTGCAAGGACTCAAGACAAGAACATTTGATAGGATGCAGAAGTGCGGCAGGCGATGGATCGACGAGCTGCCGGTGGTTCTTTGGTCCCTCCGTATGACACCAAATCAAGCTACCGGGTAGACTCCCTTCCCCCTAGTCTATGGGGGAAGAAGCAGTTGTCACCACGGAACTCATATACGGATCACCTCGAGTGCTTGCCTATGATGAATTAGCGTAGGAATAGCACCGGCGTGATGACGCTATGCTACTACAGGAGAACAGTCTCCGGGCTGCTAAGCGTGCTGCATGCTACCAGCAAGCCCTGCGTCGCTATCACAGCCGCAGGGTTTATGCCCAGAGCTTTGAGGAAGGCAACCTTGTCCTTAGGCGTGTTCAGTCTGCCAAGGGTGCAAACAAGTTGACACCAAAGTGGGAAGGCCCTTACCGGTAGTACGAGTCACCAAACTCGGCGCAGTCCGTGTGGAGACCGGAGATGACATTCAGTTGCAAAACTCATGGAACATTGAGCATCTCCGTAAGTTCTACCCGTAAGGCGCTGCTGTCGGGCCCTGCCCGGCAGCCACCCTTTTGTACAAGCCTGGCCAATGTTGCATGTAACCCTTTGTACAAAGCCAGGCGCAGACCCTGAGCAACAGATGAATAAACGAAGCGCTGGGGGGCCCCGACAATATTGCATGCATGCATAAGCATATCATGAGCATAGCATGATCATGTAGATGAGGTCCCATGTAGCACTGTTTTCATCTGCACTAAGTTGCGGGGTTCTTGCCGTCGACTTGATCCCGAAGAGAAGAAATGAAGACAAGTCTACACAACGATCCCCGGCAAGCCAAACAGATAAGTTTCTTCTTATCCATACCTGTTCTGTAAGGTAAAAACTTGTGCATATGAAAACCTCGTTACCTTCGAAACATAGGTGCTCCCATCCTTTGTCCCGAACGTTGCATCGGACAACATGGTCGCAGTTGCCTTTGATGGAGAGGGTTCGACGAGGGGCTGGTCCCTTTTATAGTTTTATGCCCGACAGGCCTTGCCCCACAGTAGCAAACTAAGGGTACCGGCAGGATAGTTTGCGGGGGAAACTTGTTTACTTGAATGTATAGAAGCACCTCACCTCTGCATGGACATGATACATGCACAAGTACCCGACAAGGCTTGTCATTTTCATTGATATGCTGTAAGCAAGTACAGATTTTATAGAGCACAAACATGGATAAAGAAGTTTACATAATTTAGACTAAAGTTTGGCAAGTGCCTACATGTTTTAGACTGAAAAAAGATAAGTGCCCCAAAATCCCTTTATTGTCCGTCTCCTCCTAGGCACTATGGTGGGAGGTGAAGGAGGCAAAAGGAGCGTCTGGGCAGAGGCCCAGCCTGACCCCGTCAGGCCCCGTGGCGAGGAGCCTGACAAGATCAAGAAGGCACGGGCAAAGGTGATGGTGAAGAGAGCGGCGGAAGGGTACCCCTGGCCACCGCCACAAGGGCCAGCAGGACGCGGCAGGGCAAACAAAGCTGCAGCCCGAGAGGAAGCCTGCCAGGGTCCAGCTGGAAGCCTGCTGGAGGAGCCAAGGGCACTACCCCCACTTCTGCATCCAACTCCCCAGCAAATCGCCTTGCCGGGAAGGAGATGCAGGTGCAGATGATGGTGCCGCCGCCTGACGGTGATGGTGCGGCTGGTGTTCAGCCAGATTCGGAGCCATCATCCTCCCCGTCGGCGCCGTCGTCATCGTCGTCACTGTCCTACTTGTCGCTATCGCTCGAGGAGGAGCTTTCTTCGTCAGTCGAGCTCTCCATGCAGCACCCTAAGCAAGCACCCGAAGACCTTGACGGAGAGCAGATCGACGTCCATTAGTTTAAAATGGAGGGTGTGCCCCTCCGACAAGCTGTGGGGGCGAGCAAAGGTTTTCCAGCCGCGTCAGAAGAGCATAACGTGAGGAGCGGGAAAGTCCACATCCACCCGCATGCTACCATTGCAGCAACCCCTCATGTGCAGCTCCAACGCGCGCGACTGTTCAAGCTCCATCACCCTCGCAAGTGGAGTAGGGAGGCCTAGGCGACCGCACGGGGGCATGTACAGCCTGATGATGAATTCCAATGGTTGGTCTCCGATGTGGCCCTCCATTGGGGGTTGAGCAGACGGTGGAGGGGCGGCCCGAGCGCCCCCTCGCCCTCCTCGACCCCAAGCACCACGACGGCCACGACCTCGCCCCCTCCTACCTCCTCTCGCAGCGGGCTCCGCCCCTACGTCTTCGGCGGGAGGAGGGAGGCACTGTCGAGCAGAAGCCCTCGTCGCCACTACTGGGGTGCCATTGCGTCCTCTTCCCCTCACCATGATGAAGAAACGACACCAGAAGAAAGAAAAAGGGAATGGATATGAGCCTGCACCCCCGCTAGCGTCCCCTTTTATAAGGAAAACGAGGCCGGGGGTTGGCTCCCTACTCAGGGGGAGCGACCGCCCCGCTCCGCCAATTCGGCTCCCTCCCGCGCCACCAACGGCTCATGGAATCGAGGCCGACCCATGCGCTAATCCATGGCGTCTGGATTTCTGCCATGGCACGTGTTTCCGTGCTCTCCGCGTCCACCACCAACCCAGCACAATGCATGCTGCACACGTGGCGGAAATGGCAAAAGCGGGGAAGATAGCAGAATAGCAGTTACCGCCCCATGAATGCGGGGCATGGGTAGCCCACAGATCGTGGCTTACTAACCTCCCCACTACGTCTCGTGCGACAAACGAGAAAACCAGAAACTGACTCAAGCAAAGGTTAATGGAGAAGCAAAGAAGATCTCAAAGGATGAGCTACCACAGCCCGCTCGCCTGTTTACTAGACAGGGACTACCCCGACGATGCTCGCCAGCGCGTTTAGGCCAGGCCCGAGGGCTCCTGTCGGTGCAACAAACCCCCAGGTGTGTTGCCTGGACTATACACAGGCTCAAGAGCAAGGTTACGATGTTGAAGACAAGGCCAAGCAGAAGAGATGGCTCTTTGAGAAATCAAAGAGCAGATCAAGAAGACCAAGACCAACCAAATAAGCAAGATATCACTAAGGAAAAACCTCCCTTGGCGGGCAGGCGAGCCTAGCGGGGTTGAGGTTACCCCAAGACAAACCTCAATACTCCCCCAGCAGGCTTGCTAGGGACGCCAAGGGTGGATTACCCCGCCAAAGCTCCACCACTCCACTTCACAGCAACGCAAGTCACCCATCGATGCGGTGTCGAGCCACCAAGTGACTAAGTGGCTGTTACTTGTTATGTGGCAGGCCATTTCTGAGGAAGATCATCCCTAAATGACAGCCGTCCAGGCGACGTGTCGCGCGGGCACGCGAAAAGGTGGTTGAATGGCACGGCAAGGCTTGCCAGGCTACGCCATGATGTGACATTAAGCGGTGCATTTAATGCGTCCTGTTCTATCCGCAGAGTTAGGTATGATAGCACTGTGGCTATCTAATCAGTGCATAATGACTGTTTTGCCATTGTGGTGACCCCTTGACATATAAGAGGACGGCCGTGGCTACCTTAGAGAGGATGCGGACCCTTGTACACTCGTACGCGTGTAGTTGCTCTCACCCCGAGGCGACCTTGCCGGGCTAGAGCACTGCGTCTCCACCACGGTCCTTCCATCAATCCACCAAAGCAGGAGTAGGGTTTTACGCCTCGCGGCAGCCCGAACCTGGGTAAAACTGCCTGTGTCATCATTGCCGTGCTGCTCTGTGCTTTCCGCTCTTCGTGCAATGCGCTCTTCCCCCTTGCCGAACCAAAAGGGGCCGATGGCCCCATAGGTGGCCGTGTGATACCACGATAGTATGTGACAAGAACAGCCATCAAGTCTCAAGCTTTGGTGGCCTTCATAAATGGCTGGAAAGAATTGCAAACACCTGAGGAGAGACCTGACAACACATATTGGACAATCCACTTTGATGGGTCTAGGCAGTTGGAAGGCTCGGGGGCTGCAGTTATTTTGACTTCCCCACGAGGTGATAAATTCTGTTATATTTTAAGGCTAATGTTTCCTTGCACTAACAATGCAGCTGAGTATGAAGCTTTGCTTCATGGGCTTCGTATGGCCAAAGAAATGGATTTACGTCGGGTCACATGTCTGGGCGACTCAGACTTGGTGGCACAACAAGTCTCCGGCAAGTGGGATTCTAAGGACCCGCTCATGGCGGTTTATCGCCGGGCGGGTGATAATATTGCTGGTCACTTTTAAGGCTATCAGGTGGATCACCTTGATCAACGGAAAAATGAGGCGGCTGCACTGTCCCGGCTTGGATCTCAACATAGGGCGGTGCCCCCAATGTGTTCCTCGATGTCTTACACAATCCTTTGGTTAAGTTACCATCTAAGGAGGATATTGCTGTACCTGACCCAGAAGGACAGTCGGTGGCGGCTCTTCATGCTATTCCTGACTGGACGCTGTCCTATCTGGCTCATCTTACTCATGGCGAGTTACCCGAGGATGAAAACTTGGCGCGACAGATCACACGGCATTCTAAGTCTATGACTATTGTCAATAGCGAGTTACATCGATGCAGTGTGACTGGAGTTTTTCAGCGTTGTGTCTCCCCTGAGGAGGGCCGTGAGATTTTGCAAGAGATACATGCAGGCGACTGTGGTCATCATGCCGGCTTACGATCATTGGTGGCTAAAGCATTTTGTCATGGATTTTTCTGGTTAAATGCTCATGCAGACGCAGAAGATATTGTCAGCAACTGCGATGGGTGTCAAAAATTCGCAAGGCAAGCTCATGCGCCAGCTCAGGAATTGCGGATGATCCCAATCACTTGGCCACTTGCGGTCTGGGGGCTTGATATGGTTGGACCTTTAAAGAGGTCAAAGGATAAGAAGACCCACCTTTTGGTGGCGGTTGACAAATTTACCAAGTGGGTTGAGGCAGAGCCGGTCAGCAATTGTGAGGCGGCTACTACAGTTTAGTTTGTCAAGAATCTTATTTTCTGCTTTGGATATCCTCGTAGTATAATTAGTGATAATGGGACGAACTTGTCTAAAGGTGCTATGAAAGAATTTTGTCAATGAAAGCACATCAGGCTTGATGTTTCATCAGTTGCACATCCTCAGTCCAACGGTCAGGCAGAACGTGCTAACCAGGAGATTTTGAGAGGGATCAAACCCTGGCTCTTGGTTCCCTTAAAAAGGACTCCGGGTTGTTGGGTGGAAGAGCTTCCTTCGGTTCTTCAGAGCATCAGGACCACCCCCAATAGGTCAACGGGTTATACACCCTTCTTCATGGTTTATGGTGCTGAAGCAGTCCTCCCAAGAAATATTCGTCATGTCGCCCCGCGTCACGGCTTATGTGGAGACGGACAATGAGACAACGCATCCGGATGCTTTGGATGCTCTTGAAGAGGAGCATGACCTTGCGGCGGCTCGTTCAGCAATTTATCAGGAGGACCTACGTCACTATCACAGCCATAGGGTTTGAAGCTGGACCTTTCAGGAGGGCGACTTAGTGCTCCGTCTAATTCAAGATCAGACAGGGATGCATAAGCTTTCACCTCCTTGGGAAGGGCCCTTTGTTATCAGCAAAAACCTCAACAATGGTTCATACTACCTCATTGACATACGTGAGAACAAAGCTTCACGCACATCTGAGGAGGAGACCAGCAGGCCTTGGAACATTGCTCATCTTTGGCCTTACTACACTTGAGCCACTGGCTCTCATTATTGTATATATCTTCATTGATGTACATATCTTTTATGACCAACATAATAAAGCCAGCATCCCCAAATTTTGGGTCCTCTGTCGTATCAACTCATATTTTCTGTGCCTGAGTCTTCATTGGTTGATCATAAGGTCACTTGGGGGCTTCCAACTCACTGAGTTTAGCTTTCATACCCTCTTGACCGGCTTTATATGCCGTATATGGGTTAAACCTGCCTGTTTGTAACTTGCTACTCCGCCAGGTGACCCGCCGTACTCTTGACAGTCAATCTTTATATGACCCTGAACTTGTCAAGGTTAAAATGGCGGTTTATGTCAAGTGAGAGCCGGCTTACAGAAAGCTAGGATAAACTCACATGTCTGCCGTAGTCTCTCCGCTATGTGGCCCGTTCGTACTCTTAACAGTCAATCTTCTCGGAAGACTCTGAACTAGTTAAGGTTAAAATGACAGATTTATGTCACGTGAGAGCCAGCTTACAGGACGAAAGGCTTTATGCCACGCTTCTTTGAAGCAAAAAACTGAGTTTTAAAAAACCAGTCCCTTTTTGGTCACGCCTTAAAAGCTGTCTTAACAAATGTTTGAGATGTACATGTTTATATTCTCTATTTCTGTTTTGCAGAAACTCTTTACAGAAGAGGAGTTGCCGGGTCATAAAGATCCAGATCATATTGCTCTATACTGATCCTATTATGGTTTTACGCCACCAAGGAGATCTTTTCAAAACGATCGGTTTTGCTTATAAAGCATTGAGCTAATTATGGCTATAAGCCGCCACCTAATTCTTTTCCAGGATTAAATATGACGATGAGTCATTGGGTTATTTAACTCGCCATGGAACCTGACTTTAAATCGCCTGTTCAAGGATTGATGGGTCTTTGACAGATTATATAACAAGGCCTCAGAATTTTTTTGGCAATGTTGCAAGCACAGTTATGCAAGTATATGATAAGATAACAGAAGTTCAGCTGCTGAAGCACAGATTGATAAAAACATGCACGAAGGCATGGCAGAGCACATACTTGTTTTTTAACTACCTATTACAAGGCTACAGCTGAGCCCAAATTTTTTTTGACCAAGTGTTTCTGGAGTTCATCACTCCATTGAGCCGGCCTTAGCGCCGTCTGGGTTCTGACTAGGTGGGTTATTGTCATCATGGCCCCTTGAGGTAGAGGCCTCCGGGTCATGCCATGCCAGCTCTTCGTCGTTTGCCATCTGGAGATCACCCGACGTCCAGTCGATTCTAGTTAACGCCTCAAAGGTGGCCTCATCATTAAAACTAAGAGAAGGGTCAATATCAGGACCAAAGATATGCTTACGCCTTTGAGGGGTTAAGTCCACAATCTCATGCGTCAGCGGCTTCATACGAACATTGTTGCTGTCATAACCCGCCTGATACTTTGACAGATCTGCTTCTTGTGCAAGCTGACATGCAAGAGGCCTCATCTCTTTAACACATCTGGCAAAGTGGGCTTCTTCGAAAACAGATCCGTCGTTCGTAAAATCTGGACACCCGTTAGCCATCTCTGCCGGGTCTAACTCTGGTTGCCACGCCTTCACCCGGCTTAAAACAGTGATGGCTCCTATGCGGGCGGCTGATAGCTTCACCTCCTCAATATGCCCCGGCACCGTGGATAGGTGATCTAGCACAGTTTTCATAAGTGTGGGAGTCTTTTTGCCGTTTGATATGGCCACGAGTGCTTGCAGACTTTGAGCGTATAGCTTTTCCATCAAAGGGTACACGGCCTTTAGCTTCATCACAGCGTTCTGTCCAAGGCTAGCATTCCTGGCACCTCGTAAGAAATTTTCAAACATGAGTCGCCAGGCGAGTCAATGCAGTAAAGTATATGTTTTACTTACTGAAGATGGCAGCTGTCATTTGAGAGATATGCTGCCTTAAGCCGGACAACACTTCAGTCACCGGTTTAAGCTGAGCCTCAGCATCTTCTGCTCTCTTTAGAAGATTGGCCTTCTTAGTTTCCAAGGCGGCTCTTTCTCCATCAAAATTGGCCTTGATCTTCTCAATGTTTTCCAAGGATGATTTTAGGCTTAATTCAGCCTTGGCGCGTTCACTTTGCTGCGTCTCCAGGTTTTTCTTCAATTCGGCGATGTTTGACTCGCCCAAACTCAAAGCTTCTTGCCAAGGGTGACAAGCAATGTTAAGATGGTTAAGTTCATATACAACAATGGTATTTAAGTCCCAAGCACATTGCAAGCAATATACTTGGCACTTGGGGGCTAATGTATGATGAAATTTTTTAAGTCAGAGATACAGAAGACCCGGCTCATCTTTGAAAGATAAGCCGGCCCTTGGGGGCTACACATGCTTCTTTACGAAGTTATTATTTTTAAAAGACCCGGCTCATCTTTGGAAGATAAGCCGGCCCTTGGTGGTTACACTTTGGAAATCTTTACAAAAGTCTCAAGCATACTCAATTTCAATCCTATCCTTAAGACATGGGGGCTATATGGACATATGTATGAAAGATTAAGAGGGGTGAAAAGAATTCATACCTCATATTTTTGCTTCATTAAGTTGATTAAGCCGCCTCCAGGTCCCTACTAGTGTGAAGGCAGTTTAAGTAGCCCACGTACAACTCCCCTGCTCTGAATGAGGAATAGCTTTCCAGATCTAGTTTGGCATTGCCTTTCTCCAGTGAAGGTATTTCTTCCGCAGCCGAGTGCTTGGCTAACACTCTGGAGACTTCAGGTGCTTTAAAAGCGGACCCGGTAACAACAATATCGTCAACATCATCAGCTGCACGACTGTTGTCAATTGATTTGGCAGGAGAAGAAATTTTGGGACTTGGCGGGTCTTGGTTATCTGCCGGGTTAGCATCAGTGTCCATGGCCTCAGAAGGCGCTGCCTCTGTTTGTGGAGGCGGCTCATTTTGCTAGCTGGCAGGATCTTCAGGATTTTGAATTGGGCCCTCAGGGGTCTCCAGCGTCTGCTTCTCCGACTCAGAAGCTTTCGGAGACTTGGAAGAGCCACCCACCTTCTACTTTTTGCCGGTTTTGGCCTTGCCCCTATGACAAGAGTACAAGTTTCTGAGTATGCGACAACAAGTTTTTATCAACAAGTGAAAATACTTACCCTTGGGCAACAACGAAGGCCGAAACCTATGTTCCAGTTGAGTCGCCAGATGACGGAGGCGTTCCCTTATAGTTTGAGTCAGAAGGATTAAGAGGTTGACGCATGGGACCGGCTTGTGGAATGGATAGTGTCAGGCTATGAGGCACCTCATTGCGACGTTTCTGGGGAGCCGGCGTGTTGGACAAGCCAGTCATGAGGTCTCCAGTGCCACCACTCCAGGTCTGACGGCTGGACTCGTGCTGCTGTTTCTTCAAAAGAAAATTGGGGTCCAAATGAGCAAGAGGATGAGAAAATCTTACTTTTTGAATGACCCGCCGTGTTTTCTTTCTTGTCAAGGGTTCTGATTCGGAGGAGATAATAGTTACCTCTGCTTCATTGGCGTAGCTTGTCTCCACTTGGTACTAAGAGGAATTAGCATCAATAAGTTGCATAAAAAGAAGACCAAGGGAGTCATGTTCTACCTCCGACTCATCTAGTTCGAGAAGCTCTTCTACTGTTTGCTTCTTATGGCGACCCATGCCACTAGACTTCATTGGTTTAGTCTTCTTAGTGGGTGGGGCAGCTGTTAGTTTCTTCTTCCAGAAAGAAGAGTCGGCCTATATGCATATATATGTATGAGCAATAGTTTAGAAGACGTGAAGCACACGAGATAGATAAATAAAGATGAAGATTTGCTCAAAATACTTACAACCGAAGCTGGGTTAAGAGTGCAGAAAGGATTCATTCCTGTTTTACTGCATTTTTCTAGAGATTCCTCGAGCAGCGTCTTGACTGTGTCATTGATCTCTTTATCAGTCAAAGATTTTTGGTTATAGCTCTGCGGATCCTTCAAATCACCAGTATATTGGCACATTAAGCTGCAGCGCCGGCTCAGCGGTAAACTCCTCTAGGAGACCCAGCAGCGGGTTAGATCAATTCCAGTTAAGCCATTGGCTATTAAATCCCTTATCTTTGAAAATGTACGTGAATATTGGGCATGCTCTGCGGCAGTTAATCGACCCGGAAGCTCGCTACTGGTGTTGAGCTGGTAGGGGCGATAACCCGGCAAAGGATTTTCTCCAGCTGGAGTGGTGTCCCTGCAATAGAACCAAGTATAGTTTCCAGTCCTTAGGGTGGCTGGGCACTGCAGCTGAGGGAAATGTTACATCTCTCCGACTCTGGATGGAAACATCTCCAAGCTCTAGACTGGGCCCATGTGTCATTTTAGTTTGTCGGTTGATATAAAAGCAATCCTTGAAGAGATCAACCGTGGGCTCTTCTTGAAGATATACTTCACAGAATACTTGAAAGTGGCATAGGTTGGAGACAGAGTTGGGACCACTGTCTTGAGGATGAAGATTGTAAAAATGCAGAGCGTCTCGGAAGAATTTTGACCTGGGTGGTGGAAAACCACGAAGGAGGTGATCCGAAAAAATGACAACTTCACCCTCTTTGGGTTGAGGAGTAGTTTCAGGACTGGGAACCCGCCAGTGGATAACTTCTTTAGCTGGAAAAACCCCCATATCCACATACTCGTTTAGCATGAGCTCGGATATTTGGGAAGTAACCCAATCGCAAGAAGTGGGAGTCGTAGTCATGATTGGCTGGCTTAAAAAGCTGTGATCAAGGAATAATGGTATGGCGGGTTAAAATTGCAATGGTAAGCCACCCAAGTGATTACATGATATTTCAGCAATAATGAGCTAGTTATGGTAAAAATACTACACATTGCGGTGAGCCATTAAGAAATTATGAGCCGCCCTAGCCATGGAGTGAAGTGACTATCAAGTTATGAGAATATGGCGGGTTAAGTTTTGAAAGTATAAGCCAGCAGCATGTTGGCGGGTTAGTTGGAAGAAGCAGTTTTTTGAAATTCATGGTGAGTTACAAGTTCAATGTTAAGCCGCGCAAAAGGTGAAAGGCGGGTTAATTATCTATGGATCCAAGATTATTGATTTCTGCTAAGTATGGGGTAAACAGGTTTTATAGTTCACAGTTATATTTACGGATCTACGAACAACGCAAAAAGGAAAATAATGGCTAGACCTAAAAAAGGCAGTGACGGAAAAGCTAGCAGGTTAGGTACTGATTCTGAAGAGGAAGTAATATACCTAAGATACAAGATGAAGGCCGAACTGCTACCGCACTACTCCTACCCCATTTTTCGATTGAAATACAAATTCTATTCAAGAAACAGGATGAACTTAGATGAACGTCGACAAAATCTCAAGAACTCGGGTGACCTAATGCAGATCTGAAAAGGCAGAAAGATGGTACCTGATGACGGTGGAGATGAGCGGGCATGAGCCGCTGAGCTCTGGTCACAACAGGTTGATGCAGTGGCCTCGACGAAGCGGCTGGCGCGGTTCTGCTGGCGCGGCGGAGCTCTGGTCGCGGCAGGTGTTGAGAGGAAGAAGAAGTGGAGGCGACGGGTGTAAAAGTGAAAAAGGTAGCCCCTTGTGCTTATTTATAAGGAAAAAGGGAGGAAGAGTAACATGCATGTGCAAAAATTGAGGAGACGCAATAACTACCGCGACAAAGGGGGCGCCTCGATTCTCGGAATGGCTGATTAATGTGAAAGATCCATTGTCACGTCATGAGGTTTTTTCTGAATTTATTAACATGACGTCATCTTTCCTTATGGTGGGTTATAAGGATTTGTTCAAGGTTCAAGTACTGAGATGAATTAAAGAAGACTCGCCAACCAGAGGAATGGAAGATTGACATGAACAAGTTCAAATCAATCTGGGGCCTAATGTTGGGCATATAACCCCATGATATAACCTGCCCTAGGAGGGCCGGGTTAATATGTTAGCGACTTAGAGATATGGCCTTGGACAGGCCCAAGAAGCCAAGACATGAAACCAGGGAGGCGACTTACGTGGTGAGCCAGACGGAGGCCCAAGGCCAGAAGACGGTGCGTGACCCGGAAGTCTAAGCCGCCCGATGGCAACTTGCCTAGCAAGGCAAGGCGACTTAGAACTAGGGTCGGTCACGAAGTATGACCCGACCTGGACTCTTGTAAGCCCAGGGCCTCGACCTGTGTATATAAAGGCGAGTCCCTGCGGTGGGTAAACTTAAGTTAGAATCCATCGATAGCTAGGTTAAGCGATTCTGATCCCTTGTAATCGATACTCAAGCAATAGAACTCAAAGCAGGACGTAGGCTTTTACTTCGATCGTGAGGGGCCGAACCTGGGTAAACTCATGTGATTTGTCCCGTTCAACCCCTTCAAGCTAATCGTCGTAGCGATGGCTCTACACCTAAGTCCTTTCGCTAGGGCATCTGCCATGTTAAACCCACGACACCGACCTTTAAACCGGACAAAGGCATTGCTATGACTCAAATCACTCCACCAGCTGATCCCAATCTTCCTGGCTTGTCTGCTCAGCCCCATGCTATCTCTCCTGAAGGACAAGCAGTTGCTAGAGAAAAAGAAATTTGCATGCCTCCAGTCACCTCTGAAGATGAACACTCTGATGACAGCTCATCTAGCAATGCTTCGGAGTGGTCTTTGTTTTGAGCTTCAATCCTCGTGTTATTCATCACCTTTTTGCCACTTGTTCACAAAAGGGGGGAGAATTACATTGAGTTCTTATAGATTTGCCTTTTGGTGTTTATTTGGTCGTGTTTTTCTCCCGAGTTTGCAACTTCTGCCATTCGCCTTGTCATTTGCTAAGCTTTATAACTCCCGATAACTTCTGTGTTGTAATATCAATAACCCCTCCTACTACACTATATCTCTCAAAGTATCTGTTTTGCAGGTGGAAATGTTATCAGAAGTTACGAATGATTGCACTGTGCTATCTTTGGAAATTACTCATTAGAGTGAATCAATTATTCTCGATAGATTGAAATTTCCCTCCTACATAGTATACACTAACACTTGCAGGAAACTAAATATCAAATTTATATTCCTGCATACTTGGGTCTATTTCTTCTTTGAGAAAAGTAACACTTGTTCACTCTCGATTGACTACTTTTTCGCTTATCTATCCTTAATTCGATGATTATCTGTTTGGACAACAATCGTCCAAAAAGGGAGGAGATTGTTGGTGCAATAATTTGCCTCCTTATGTTTTGGAGATTGTTGTCATAAACAGTGAGGGACTAATGTGTTTTCTAGTGCACACTGTCGGCCCAGTGGGAACCAGGGTACCACGGCCCGTCTTCCTCCAGCACAGGAGGAGACACTGGGGCTGGCCCATGAAGGATGGCCTTAACACGGCCGCTTTGGAGGGAGCCGCCTCGCGAGGCCCCTTGCCACCAGGCTGAGTCTCACCAAGACTGCCATGCAACAGGTTGCCTCGCGAGGTCCTCCTTGCGATGATGCCTCACGAGGCAGGTCGTATGGCGCCAGCTGCGGGGTTCCGAGTCCAGCACATGGATGACGTCCCGTTGTCAGGATAAGGATGGCAGGGCGTGAACAAGACCAGTTTCCATTCTGGTGATAAGGGAGCAGGAGCATCTGCCTCCCCCAAAGCAAGTCCCAAAGCCTTCTCCTTTTGTGTAAGGAGATCATGATGGATCAGCGCGCCAGGGCGTAGGTCATCACCGAGCCCACAAGCGCGTCAGGATGGCAACTTTGCCAGGCGAAGACCGCCTTTAGTTAGGATAAGCCTGGGTGTTGTTCCCCTTGAAATGCCACCCTGTGGCCACCCTTTCCCGCTCATATTCCCGGGGAAGACCATCGAGGCACTACAAAGGGGCAGGTCCGCTTCCATGTAAGGGAATCGAGCCATTCTCTCCCACACACCTTGTGTACCTCGAGATCCAAATGGTCCATTACACAACAATCCAACACAAGCAGGAGTAGGGTATTACACTGCACAGTGGTCCGAACCTCGGTGGCTCACGCTTCCTCGTCGTGTCTGGTGTGAGTGAGCGTGCTCGTTGTGATCTCGCCTTAGTGGTAAAAGGATAGTAGCATTTCCCCTTCTCTATTTTTCTCTCATTTTTTGTTGAGCTCTTTTGGCCTCTTTTTTTGAAGTCCAGAACTTCATCCTCATATTTGGAGGACTCATTAGTCTCCATCATTCTTTACCTCACTAGGACAATGCTCTAATAATGATGATCATCACACTTTTATTTACTTAAAACTCGATAAACTGAAACAACTTGACTCTATATGAATGCCTCTGGTGGTGTACCAGGATGTGCAATGATCGAGCGTAACATGTATAACAATGCTGGATGGTGGCTTTGCCACAAATATCATGTCAGCTCTATATGATCATGCAAAGCAATATGATGATGGACACACATGTCATAAGACAGAACGGTGGAAGTTGCGTGTGAATATATCTCGGAATGGCTATGGAAATGCCATGATAGGTAGGTATGGTGGTTGTTTTGAGGAAGATATAAGGAGGCTTAATGGTGATAGAGCATATCATATCACGGGGTTTGGATGCATCGATGAAGTTTGCACCAACTCTCAAGGTGAGAAAGGGCAATGCACGGTACCGAAGAGGCTAGCAATATGTGGATAGGTGCGAGTGCATATAGTCCATGAACTCACATTAGTCATAAAGAACTCATATACTTATTGTGAAAGTTTGATTAGCCCTCGAAGTAAAGTACTACTCGCATGCCACTAGGGAGGAGGTTGGTAGGAGTTAACCATCGCGCGCCCCCGATTCAAACAGCACAAAGGATTTCAATCAGACATAAAAATGCTCAAACCTCCCCCAACATGCCATGTTGGAGACTAAAATGAGTAGTTAATAAAAAGATTTAATATCGATATTTCTACCACCAATGATCATGAACCAATACCCTTTCATATTACGACATCAATATAATTAAATCATACATTTCATATTTAGTGATCTACATGAAAGTTTTTATTATATCACTCTTTTATACCTATCATTTTCAGACTAGTCTTATAACCCGTGCACATTACCACTTCCTATTTAAAAGACTCTCAAAAAGATTCAAGTGAATCATGAGTGCAATCATTTCTGAAAAATATATAACCACTGTCGTGCTCTAAAAATATAAGTGAAGCACAAGAGCAACTGCATAGCTCAAAAGATATAAGTGAAGCACATAGAGTATTCTAACAAATCATGATGAATGTGTGTCTCTCCCAAAATGTGTTCCAGCAAACAATGATTGTGGCAAACTAAAAAGTAAACAAAATAAAACTATGCTACAAGACGCTCCAATTAAAACACATATCATGTGATGAATAAAAATATAGCTCCAAGTAACATACCAATGAATTGTGGACGAAAAAAGGGATGCCATCCGGGGCATCCCCAAGTTTAGACGCCTGGGTCTTCCTTGGATTTTACATTGGGGGTGCCTTGGGCATCCCCAAGCTTAGGGTCTTCCCGCTCCTTATTCCTTCATCTATCGTGATCTCACCCAAAACTTGAAAGCTTCAACACACAAAACTCAATAGAAAATTCATGAGATCCGTTAGTATTATAAAACTTAGGTACTGTTGTAAACTCATTCATAATTATTCTTGCCTAATACTAATACATACTGTATTATAACTTCTCCATGACTTATACCCTCCGATATAATCCATAGCATCATTAAAGTAAGCACACTATGCAATAAAAATAGAAACTTTCTAAAATAGAACAGTCTGTAATGATCTGAACAAAAACTATACTTCTTTAACTCCAAAGAATCTAATTTTTTTGAAAAATGTGGGAAATTTGTATATAAATCATGTGTAAGAATTTCAGAATTTTATCGTATTCTAGTAAAAAACTAAAATTCCTACACTAGGCGCAAAAGTTTCTGTTTATGCACAGAATCAAATCAACTATCATCCAAATCATCCCAATGGATTTACTCTGCACAAACACTAATTATTATATAAAACAAAATCATTACAGTAGCAATAATCATGTCATCACACCAAAACAGAAATAAAAGGCAAAAATTTAAGATAACTATTGGGTTTCCTCCCAACAAGCGCTATTGTTTTATGCCCCTAGCTAGGTAGTGCACTGTTTCAAGTATTGTCATCTTTGGATTCCAACTCCTCAATTATACATCTAGGATTTCTAGGAAGTTTTGGAAACATATTTTTAATAATTACACTTCCAGGAATAAAATTCAGGAATTTGTTTTCAGTAATAGGTTCCTTTATCATATCAATAAAGTTGGGTTGCACACTAGATGAGGCACCCTTATTTTGAGGAAAATTTATAAGCTTAGAATTCTTATTTGTAGGAGTCCTTTCAATAGTTCTAAGGTGAGATAAAGTTGAACCCAAATTATTAATGATCTCTTCCAATTTATCAATTCTATAAGGACTTTGTTTTACTCTCTCGGTGATTATTAGTTATTTTTCCTTTAACATCTTTAATGTGGTTCCTACAGTTGAGGCAAATTTAGTAACTTGATTGTGGACCTTTTTGTCTAGATTTTCAATATGTTCAATAGTAGGCATTTTATTTTCAACAGCTTCTAACCTTCGCATAAAATGTTCGAAAGTCAATGTCATTTCATTAATAGTAATAGGTAGTGAACCTACTAAATTTTCCATAGCATTGAAAAATCTCAAGTGTGACTACTTAGAAATTTTCCTCCGGTAATTGTGACAAGCACAAATCTATACAAAATAGTAACACCCACATAAAAATTGCAAAGAAGAACAGTGGTGGAGTGGTTACAAGTAGATCTATTTTGAGCATCGTAAATACTTTACCAAGAATCTTTTAAATTATCTCCTCCCCTTTGTTTAAAAGTGCGCACTTCTTTTTCAGGGGTACAAGTAACAAGTGAAGAACTAGCCGTAGTGGCAAAGCAAACAAGATAGGAAACAAGCAAAATAAAATATTTTTTGTGTTTTCGATTTTTTTCTAGAGAAGTGAGGGAGATGAAAAAGAGAAGGAAAATGAAAGCAAATAAAACCAAATGGAAAGTAGAACAAGTAAATGATAATGTAGGTGTAGGAACCTGTAGGTATTTGATGATGTCTCCCCGGCAATGGCACCAGAAATTCTTTCTGCTACTTGTGAGCTACGTTGGGATTTTCCCCGAAGATGAAGGGTGAAGCAATATAGTAGTGGATAGTATTTCCCTCAGTGATAACCGAGGTTATCAAACCAATAGGAGAGCCACTCAAATGCCTAGTCAATAGTACCTGCACACACAAGAGCAAATACTTGCACTCAACACGGGTAAGAGGGTTGTCAATCCCCTTGTACTCGTCAACTGCAAGGATCAAATCTGGTAATAGGTGATAGATAAATTGTATAGTAAAATAAAATAAAGGAAATTGCAGCAAGGTATTCTTGGTTTTGTAATATGATTAAAATAGACCCTGGGGCTATAGTTTTCGCTGGAGGCATCTCTCTCGTAAAAATAGCGTACGGTGGGTAGATAAATTATTATTGGGCACTTCATATAAAACCACAGAGTTGTGATGTTATTCATGGCAATGATCATGTATATAGGCATTACATTCGTGAAAAGTAGACCAACTCCTTCGTGCATCCACTACTATTACTCCACATCGAGAGCGCTTCTATGCTTACCTCCCTACGTATTAAGTTCATAACAAACAGAGTAATGTGTGAAGAATGATGACATAATGTAGACAGAATAAAACCAAGAAATATGAATAAACCCCGCCGTTTTACCCTTAGCAGCAACAATACAAATACATGCCTCGCTACCCCTGCTGTCACTGGGTGAGGACACCACAAGATTGAACCTATTATTACAAAGCACCTCTCCCGCTGAAGATAAATCAATCTAGTTTGCCAAACCAAACGGATAGATCGGAGAGAAATAAAAAGCTATAATAATCATGCATAATAAAGTTTAGAAAAGACTCAATTACTTTCAGTTAATAATCTGATCTTAAACCCACAATTCATCGGATCCCAACAAATACACTGCATAAGAAGATTACATCGAATAGAAGTATGAGGAGAACGTTGTATTGAAGAACAAAGAGAGAGGGAGAGAGAGAAAGAGATAGATAGATAGATAGATAGATAGATAGATAGATAGAGAGAGAGAGAGACCCAGCTAATCACTATGGACCTGTAGGTCTATGATAAACTACTCACACATCATCAAAGGTATGGCAAGGTTGATGTAGAGGCCCTCCGTGATTGATTACCCCTTCGACAGAGTACCGGAAAAGGCCTCCATATGGGATCGCGGAAGAACAGAGACTTGCGGTGGTGAAAAAATTGTTTTGGTGAATGCTCTGGGGTTTTTCCAATATTTGGGAATTTGTAACGCAGGAATTATGTCAGATGGAGCCACGAGGGCCCCACAAGGCATGAGGGCGTGCCTACCCTCTCCCTCCCAAGGCGTGCCCTGTTGCCTTGTCGTTTCCTCGTAGGTATTCTAGACCCTCCCCGAAACTTCTAGGGTCTCTTATGTCTAGAAAAAAATCATCAAAAAGTTTCATCGTGTTTGTACTCCGTTCAGTACATATTTTCTCTAAAACCAAAAACAAGCAGAAAAAAACACCTCGCACTAGGCACTGAGTTAATAGGTTAGTCCCTAAAAATGATGTAAAATTGCATATAAAGTATCTAAGATTTATAATATAATAGCATGAAACAATAAAAAATTATATATACGTTGGAGGCGTATCACCACGCCACCTCCCATTGTGGCTGACTGGTGGGTCCCCTCGATGCTTCCTAAAGCTTCCAATGTTTCTTCTTGCCCAAAAAATCATGCTAAATCGGCAATGTATTTTGACCATCATAGATATTGATTTCCTGCGAAACCAGAAATAAGCAAAAAACAAGAACTGGAACTGGCACTAAATTAATAGGGTGGTCTACAAAAATAAAATAAATTGCTATACAAAGTATATAAAAGGATAACATAACAACATTTAACAATAAAAAATTATAGATACGTCTGGGAAGTATCAGCCATCACTATGGCGTCGGAAATTGCGGTGGTCGTCGAGGTGGCGCCGGACATGGCCATGTCAGCGTCTATGGCATCGGCGGGTGCCTTGGCGGTGGTCGTGGCTGCAACTAGGCGGTGAGCGTGGCTGTGGACACAACTACGCCGTGGACACAACTAGACTATGGACATATGTCTATACTAGCAAACAGACCCGTGCGATGCACCGGAGAGAAAAAAACTTCTACCAGAAGAACACAACATGCAAGACATGAGAATCAAACTATGCAAATGTAGTACATGGAATAGTCTTTATTTAATCAATTTTATTTTTGTTGTTTAGAAAAGGGACACGCTACATGTCAGCCGGCGGATCTTTTTTAAAGATCCATCGCCTTGACAACCCTTAGATTTTTTACCAATCATGAGTCCAGACTCGTCCTTAGAATTGCAACACCGATCGTGTTGCACAACCTTCTGCAATAGAGGTCATGTTGGAGAAACTTCTGCAACAAAACTAATGTTACTGTAACTTCTGTAACAGACACTAGTACAGCGAGGTGCTACACAAACAGTTTTTAACCCCTTTTCGTGACGGCATTTTGAACCGTCGCCAAGTGAGTGACTGCGATAGGGGGGTTCTTCCCACACGACCCAGAAACCGTCGGGGATAGGGAGCCTTGATGCATACAGTTGTCCCTATAAAACTGTTTCTGATATCTCGAATATCTGAAACGCTCCATCCTTGCAACTCGTTTGTGCTCGCATTGCCATTGCAGTCGGTATTCTGTTGTGCTACATTTGCGATGCGTGACCCATCACAAATAGTTCATGATTATAGAAGCAGACAATCACACACATTTACTTTTCCTCGACTGTATGCGATTCGATGTAAGAGTGCACACAATTGTCGCTATAAAACTGTACGCGAAGCTTGAATACATCCCACACGATTCATCCGTTGTACCCGCGTCGGATGAAGACCTATTGCACGCGTTCTTCTATGACCAAACATTTGCGATGCACACAACATCATAAAGAGTCCATAATTGCGAAGCGTGTGTGATAAGGTGACTATCGCAAACATTTAATAAGAAAGAACTATGTGCAATGCTATTATTAACCGCACACATTTTTTCTTCGCTGATCGTGTGTGCAGTAGAGATTGATTGCACACGTAGTGAATCCTAGAAACGTGTCTGATCTCCACATCTATCGCAGATGTTTCGCTTTTGCAAACCGTGTGCAGTGTAATCCCTCATTTAATCCCTAATTTAAAAATCACATGTTTTGAATTTGAAAGTAGGCAATCACTTATTTCATATCCAACCATATTTATTACAAATATTGGTTCAACCATGAATGCATAATTCGATGCACGGGTACATATACTGAAGAACTACAAAAGCACCAAGTAAAGAATGATGAACCACATTACTAAAGACTGTAAAGATAGAGGCGAAAGACATTCTGGTTGCTGGAGAAGGTGAAGCGGAATGCCCATATTGTGCCCTCCTCCATGCATAATGCGCGCACTACTCTAGGCCAACCCCTTGTGATGGTTGCCCGTCCATCCTTCACTGTCTTCATTAGGACTTCTCGATGCTCATTGTAGCCTGGATGAAATACTTTAACCTTCATTGCGTGTCCACCAATCATGTACTTTGCGATGTAATCTTGAGTGAACTGCTTCGGAAACCACTGCGAACGAAAAAGATTCAGACATTGTTGTCTAACAACTCATTATGGGCAGTAAAAAGAGGAGGCTGCAGAGTTTGTAGTTACCATCCTATAGCTCACTGTTGTATTGGATAGAGCATAAACAAATAATTTGCTTGCCACAGTTTGTATCTTTTTGCTAATAATCCTTATCAGTTTTCTCACTTGATGCTTGTTCATGAATATCTCATTGCCCCATACGCAAAAAGGGTCGATGCATGGATCCTTGCCAAGGGCTTATGTACCTACAAGCAACAAGTCAATATTAGAAGCTAACAGGTGTCCAGGCCTGGATCTATATGCACTACATTATGGAACGATGGGGGCAGTACAAGCCGAGGGATGAAACTAACCTTTGCGGAAAATGGTGGCCACTCCCGTTGTTGTCCTGCATAAGTAGTGGAAAGGTATGATAAGTACAACAACCTTAACATTAAACAAATATAGCAAAGGTAAACAACATCATCTCCAAATGATAGCTTGAATGTGTTGGTTTCAGCATGCTGTTAAAGCAGATATAAAATGGAAGGCAATGTTACCTACAACAGGCTTAACATCCATCAGATATTGCAATTCAAACTGGTATTGTTGAAAATGAATAGAACGTAGGTAATGCTTAAACATCACACTGGATAAATGTGTAAAACTAAAATAAAGGGCATGTGTTAACTACACCAGGCATAACTGGAACCAAATATAGCCGTTCAAACTGGTATTGATGCAATCAAGCGGCACAGTTCTGACTTGCACATAATGAACATCACATTGTGAATGACTAAAATAAACAAGGCATAAATGATCAGTATAACAACCAAATATAGCCATTGAAAAGTGGAGAGTGTCTCACTGCAGCCAACCTAACAAGCAAATACAGATAAACAGGGCATATGCTTGAAAACTGGACAAATGCTCACTAGAACCAACCTAACAATCAAATACAGATAAACAAGGCATCTGCTTGAAAACTGGACAAATGCTCACTGCAACCAACCTAACAACCAAATACAGATAAACAAGGCATCTGCTTGATAACTGGACAAATGCTCACTGCAACCAACCTAAGAACCAAAAACATATAAACAAGGCATCTGCTCGCTAACTGGAAAAAATGCTCACTACAACCAACCTAACAACCAAATACAGATAAACAAGGCATCTACTCACTATAAACAACCAAATATAGCCATTCATGAAATTGAAGTGGACAATTCATACTTAAACATCACATAGCCCTATTGAACAATACATTTTTACATAGCTGAAATAATTAAAGACGGCATAGTTAAAACACCGCATGGAAAATGCTACTACAAAAAAGGGTACGGGTTGGCAAGCAAGAAAAGGTAAGATTTGCTGATAGGATGTTGCCTCACATGTCATGGACGGGATCCTTCCAGTTGGAAGAGCACAGGCCCATGGTGCGCTCTCTAATGTCACAGATGGGCTATTTCACCTTGGAAGAACCTTTGTGGGTGCCCTCCTCGTGGTCGTGGTCGATGAGATCTGACATGGCAATTGAGGATTCCAAGCCGCCGCCGTAGAATGTGTCCTTCAAAAATGACAAAATGGGCTCGATGGCATACAAGGATTGCAAATCCTTGACCGCGAGGTGGAGGAGATCATCGGCAGGGCCGTCGAAGAGATCAACGGTGGTTGAACCAGAGGGGTTGGGGATGGACCACTTAACCTGTGACATGGCCCGCGTGAAGCCGTCGCTGTCGACGAGCTTGATGTCGTAGCCAGCTTTCCTGAGATACAGTAATACGCTAGCCCGTTGACGTGAAGCCTTCGGCATGGCAACGTAGTCAACGTCTTCGCCGGCTTCGACGGTGAGGTGTTGCTCTAGGATCGACAGGTCGGCGCGAACGGCGGCCACCTTGACAACGTCCGCCGGAGAGGCCATGATAGACCTCTTCTTGGCCGAACGCTCGTCGCACTCACCGGGATACATGGTCGAGCTTAGGCTGTGACATTTTGGAGCAGGGGATGTGGATCTGGCGGGGAGGGACACCGCAGGCCTCATCTAAAAACTCAGGGGAGTGGGCGATGGTATGGGAATAGCTGTGTAACCTGAACTTTATTATCTAAGCTAGGAGGAATAGGCAGACCGGCAGGGGTTCGCGGCGACGGCGGCGGCGGCTAGATAGGGTTCGAGGGGGGGGAGGGGGCTAGGTGGGGGGACTGTGGGGGGGGGGGGGCGGGTGGTGTTTGAGGATATGTCGCGGCTACTGAAATTTTTAGTAATGGTGGGTGGAGATGGTGGTGGACGAGGGAGGGCGACGGTTCAAATGCCTCGGCTACTGCAACTTTACTATAAGGTCGGTGCTGGAGGAGTGTAGGCGACGGTTGAAGTATGACGGCTACTAAAATTTGGGTAAAGGAATTGATGCGCGGCGGGAGTACCCAAGATTGCGCACGGTCCAATAAGAATATGCGTGTATGATAATAAGGAAAAGTGGCGGAACCGCCAATTTTTGCAACGCTCAAGGCGGGTAGTTTGTTTTCAGATTTCTAGCTAGCTGGTCTATCGCACACGGTTCGTCCTAATTTTCAGACGCAGACGTGGAATTCAATCTAAATAAACTACCTGCCTTTAGCTTGCGCAGGTGGTGATTTTACAACGCACTTGCATCGCACACGGTTAAGCCAGTACCTCCACCTTTGCTCGCGCTTGCGCAGTCGTGGTGATTCACAGCGCACTTGCATCGCGCACGGTTAAGACATTATACCCGTGTCCGTTGTGCATCATCAGAGTCTTTGGAGCAAAAAAAAAGTTAGAGAGGGTCAGAAGACAGCCACACCAGCATGTGGCCGAAAGATATATGAGTGAAAAGGGTGGTCTGTGATGTTCAAAATTCCAATGCACAACTTTTACCGCGCGGGCCCATGGTTGGGCGCATCGTCGAAGATCGATGTGAGGGGCCAGAAGTCAAGAACCACCTGGAAGTGGCCAAATATATGTAGGAATATAGGGTGTGATGTTTTAATACTTTAAATACACAATGCACAACTTTGGTGGCACCTGCCTCGCAAACCCAAAAGCACCCTTGGATATATCTATAATGACATAATGTCGTAGCTAGCTAGGGTGCTTGACCCTCCTCCCACTTCATGTCGGCGGGGTGGATGCATGTATTGATACTTTGGTCATACATGCATCTCCCCATGACCTACCATAAGACGGACCAGTGAATCTATCATTTGGTCAAACGACAACTGTTGTTGTCGATAAACCGCTTGGGCCAATAGATTGAACCATCATAAAAAATCGCACGAGAGGGACCACAAAACTAGCACCGCTTGCATGCGGCCCAAAATGATGTACATTGGAAGGGGTGATGTGTGTTTTCAATATAGAATAAGGTACAATTTAGATGTGGTGCCTGCCTCTCGATACAGACAACAACCATGAAAGCCAGGTAGTTAAGGATGAGATACGCAGGGTACGGTGTCGGTCGAACCCAGCAATCCGAGCATGTGGGAGGGAATCCTGACAACGCATGAGCTCGAGCTTTGGTTGAACGACATGTGATGGTGAACGGCCCTAACACGAACTAGGAGGAATCCATTCATGGCCAACACATACCCCTTGTTATCAGTCAAAGGGATGATATATATACACTCGGGGAGCCCACAGGTATGCGTGTCATCACAAAAAACTGCATAAGGGAGACGTGGTCGATCAGAAGACCCCGTATACACTGCATGCGGCCCGAAAATATGTATGGGTACAATGGTGTGTGATATGTTTATATCCGAATGCACAACTTCGATGAGCCACCAACTACATTACAAACCAAACACCATACCTGACCCCAAGCCAGGTTCAATATGTACGATGTCGGTTTCCCAACTTCGAGGCGGGGGGTGGGGGGGGGGGGTTGTCGTCCAACGCATGCGCTCAAACATTATTTGGTCTAACATGGCACACATAGCAATAGGAAACCATCACGGTCAAACCCTTCTCGTATGTTGGGTCAAAGGGATAGATTGTGTGGGCCCCCTCATTATCGGTCAAGGATAATATATATACCTCGGGGATCCCACAGATATGTGCGGCATCTATAAACCGCACAAGGGAGACATGCTCGATCAGAACACCCGACCCCCTATACCCTGCATGCGACCCGAAAAAATGTATGGGTCTGGTGTGCGATTTGTTCAAATCCCGAAAGCACAAGTTCGATGGGCACCAACAACATCAGTAACATTAAAACTGAACATCGTACCCCTGTGGCCAAGTTAAAGATGTACAATGTCGGGAACGCAACTTCGAGGCGGGTAGGGGGATGTAGGGGCCGAGTGCCGTCCAATGCATGTGCTGAAACTTGATTTGCTCTAACATAGCACACGGAGCAAAGAGTAAAACCTTCTCGTGTGTTGTGTCAAAGGGATAATTTGTGTGGGCCTATAGATGTCGATCATTCTTTGATTTTTGAGAACAAAAAGTAACCAATAAAAACATTGTCTACAAATTAGAAAAACAAGGATCCCAAGGTTTATATAATCACCATGACAGGTCACTATAGAGTCGATCATTCTTTGATTTTTTAGAACAAAAAATAACCAATAAAAAACATAGTCTACAAATTAGCAAAACAAGGATCCCAAGGTTTATATAATCGCCATGACAGGTTAATATAGAGACATTTATCTCTATAATGACCGTATCATCACGTTTAAATGAAGCTTGAGATATGCAACTTCCCACTGGGTCACCCATCCTTAGACTACTCTAGCCCAAGCACGCTTAACTTCTGCGTTCTACTCGACTAGGCTAGCGGATGGGAAGCCGCCCCTTGCTGATAGGAATTGCCTCCTTGCCTTTATGGAGTTTCATGCTGGTCACCCTATGGGACCTACTCCCTACTATCACACACATTTGTGCTTTTAGAAACTGTGTGCGATATTCACATGGCCGGTGTGTCGCCGCCTAGCCTTCAATGAGCACTGACACTGGTAGTGGGAAAACGATGGGAGAAGAGGCGGGAAACCGATGGGAGGAGTGGCGGGAAATGGTAGCGTGTTTGGATATATAACAACGTTAATATAGAAAACTTAGTAGAGAAGGAAGCGTGAGCTGGCATGATGCATGAGCACAGTGCTTACCCATATAAATAAAATCACAACCGGACTGCATGTGCTGTTGAAAGGGATGACGATTGTCGTTCGATCTAGGAGCATCCAACAGTGCAGACATACGATCCATGGGGTTTGGGTTCTGGCCAATCAGAACGCATGACTCAGATCGCGCGCGCAGCAGGGGGCATCGGCCATAGTTTGGTAGGCACACGGCTTTTGTGAGTGAATCGTGTGCTATTTGAAAACATTTCGTGAGAAGAATCACGGTTTCTAAATCCCCGTAAATCCAAAACTCACCCGAAAATCGTGAAACTTGGCATGGTGTCACGACATGGCACATATATGTCGAGGAATTTTTTTTGTCCATTTTGGCACAAGTTTTATTACAAGCCTCTTACAAACCGGAGCTTCTCTCAAGAAGCCTCGTGGTTCCGATAGGGAAACGTGTCCCCCTTGTGGGCGAAACGATAATCACTGCCTCTTTTCGCCTTGTATTTTCTTCTACAGGCAACATGGAATGACAGGATATCTGTGCTGAAATTTAAAATTATTCAGGGCTCGTTTGGCCTTTTTATATACTAATTGAATTTCCTAGGCATTTAATGTCCATAATTCAAATCTGAACTACAAATACATGCTCCAGTTCACCAAAATGGCTAGAAAAATTATACATGTGTCCTTGGGTGCATGTTTAGGTCCCATGCAAGGAATGGGAATGAATTACAACCATACCGGCGTCCTGGCTCATCCTCAAACATTTGGAATATCAGTTTTTAAATCCCTGTAAATACAAAACTCACCAGAAAGTCATGAAAGTTGGCACGGTGTCACGTCATGGCACATATATGTTGTGGTAAAAACATTGTCCAATTTGGGCCAAGCTTTATTACAAACCTCTTACAAACCGGATCCTGTTGCAAGAACCCTCGTGGTTTCGATAGGGAAACATGTCCCCTGGTGGGCAAAACGATAATCGCTCCCTCTTTTAGCTTTGTATTTTATTCTACATGCAACATGGAACAACGGGAGATTCACGCTGAACTTTGAAATTATTCAGGGTTCGTTTGACCTTTTTTATTCATTAATTGAGTTTTCTAGGCATTTAATGTCCATAATTCAAATACGAACTACAAATACATGCTCCAGTGCACCAAAATAGCTAGAAAAAATGTACATGTGTCCTTGGGGTGCATGTTTAGCTCCCATGGAAGGAATGGGAATGAATTCAACCATCTCGGTATCCTGGCTTGGCCACAAACATTGCGAATCTCAGTTTTTAAATATCCGTAAATCCAAAACTCACCAGAAAATCATGAAACTTGGCATGGTGTCACTACATGGCACATATATGTCGTGGTAAAATAATTGTCCAATTTGGGCCAAGCTATATTACAAGCCTCTTACAAACCAAAGCTTCTCGCAACACTCATGGTTCCGGTACGGAAACATGCCTCTCTTGTGGGCGAAACGATAATCGCTGCCTCTTCTCGCCTTGAACTTTGTTTTCTGTAGGCAACATAGAATAATAGGAGTGTCGTGCTAAAATTTGAAACTGTTCAGGGTTCGTTTGGCCATTTTATATATTAATTGAGTTTTCTAGGCATTTAATGTAGTCCATAATTCAAATTTGAACTACAAGCACATGCTCTAGTGAAGCAAAATGGGTGGAAAATCGTACATGTGTCATTGGGTGCATGTTTAGGTCTCATTGAAGGAATGGGAATGAATTACAAACTTCTTGTCATCCTGAAACATTGAGAATCTCGGTTTTTAAATCCCAGTAAATCAAAAACTCACCCAAAAAACATGAAACTTGGCATGGTTTCATGACATGGCACATATATGCTGTGGTAAAAAAAATCGTCCAGTTTAAGACAAGGCGCACACATTAATAGCCAACGAAGTCCTTTTGAAACAAATAGCTGACACGTTAATATCGCAAACGGTTATATTATATGAACCATGTCTTCGCGTAACCATTTAAGTGTGCCCACGCGTCCCTCTTTTCTTATGGGATAGTACTACCTCCGTCCTCGTTCATTGGTCATCTTTGTATTTTGTGCCAAAATTTAACCATACTCAGTGGCGTGCGTGCAGCTGTTTGATTAGATGGGACGAGTGCGAGAAGTCTGTCGTGCAGGCTCGACGGGACACGTGCGAGCAGTCCGCCGCGCAGGCTCGACGGGACGCGTGCATCCTGTCCACCTCGCAGGCTCGACGGGACACGTGCGAGCAGCAAGGCCGCCCATGCTCACCGGGAAGCGAGCTCTTTGACCTCCATCCACCAGCCGCCCGCCTCGCTTACAACTTCTCCACGTACTAATGGCGGCCGAGCAGCTGTTTAACACGCGGTTAATTAAAGCACCTAGACGAAGGGTGTTTGCTTGTGATCCCATGGCCCCGCTCAACGTTAGCATTTCCTTTGTTCGTGTTTTCAACTCATATTCCGGCCTAATTTAAAATGCCACATAGGGCAACGGATAATACGACGACAAATAAAATGGCAATGGATAATACGACGACAAATTTACAATGGCGCGGATAATAATTGTCTTACATATTCCGAATAATTTAAAATGCCACATGCGGCAAAGCCCGGAAGACACGGGGGCAAGAGAAGTGGGAAATCGCTGACAACGATCTGGGTTGCTACTATCTCTACTCCTTGATGGATCGCCGAGCAATGATATCCTCCAGCTCCTTCTTGAATTCCTCACGACTTTGCTTGAAAGCAGCCACAGATTCCTCCACCTCCTGCTCACACTCGATTCGGAGCAACCTCAAGTCACCCATCAGTTCCTCGACGACCGCTGTCAGCGTCATCCCCGAGGCACTGCTCTGCTCATGCAGCATCTTCCAGCCGGCGGCCTCCTCCTCCTTCTCGGCGAGCGCCTTGAGGAGCTTCGCATTGTCACCCATGAGTTGCTTGACGAGGCCGGCCGCCTTCTCAACCGAGGCATCGCTGATGTCGAGCAGCTTCATCAAGCCGTCGACTAGCTCCTGCTGCTTAATGAGGCCAGCGAGAATGTCGTCTTCGCCGGCCAAGGACTTCAGCAACGCCAGCTCGTCGTGATCGCCGATGCGGCGAGTGTGCATGTGAGAGCCCTCGCGTGCCGGTGAGAGCTCGTTCGAGGGCTCAGCGGCGTGTCGGGACATCTCTGCTGCGGCTGCCGCGTGGCGACGGGACCTCTCTAGTGCTTCCGCAGCCTTGGTCTTTGCTCCCCGGTTATATGTCCACCCGAAACTCCTCCTACCGGTCATGGCGGAACGACTTGATAGGAAAGACCAGTTTTGTGGGTGATGAGGAGGGGAACTGTGAAGTAATTTTCGAGTGGGTAGTGTTTATAGTCCGGTGCTAAGTGTGAACACATATTGGTTTGATCGGTGTGAACAGATTTGTAATTACTTATTGCGTTGTAATCTGCAATGTGACGAGAAACAAGGTGAAAAATTATTGATGGTTCTGGGCCTACAAAGCTCCTTTCTTTTGTTCTGGCTCATCGCAAATAGTTCTTATGTATCAACCGTATGCCACGCATCGGAAGGCCAAAACATGGGCCCACGTTCTCGGATGTACGTGTACGTGTATGCCCACTATCACACACGGTCAAGATATCACCATCGTGTCCGATGGATGCGCCGTCGCACCTCTCATGGGGTGCCAGAAGGTTGACCATGTGGTTGCTCACCGTTGAAGCGGCCGCGGCACGCTCTGCTCGTCGTTGAGGCGGTCGCGGCACGCTTTGCTAGCGTCTGTCCATGTGTTTTCCTCACCATTGAGGCGGCCGCGGCGCACTCTCCTCTGGCGTCCCTACACGCGCTCTGCTCGTCGTTGAGTCAAATTTACAATGGCAATGGTTAATAATTGTCTTACATATTCAGGACAATTTAAAATGCCACATGCGGCAACACCCAAAACACTCATGACCTACATACGCATACAATTATAATAAAATACAGGCTAAAAGGCTGAGCTGGCGGCCTTCCGACGACGGTCTTCTCGGACTCCATGATCAGCATAGCACCCTTGCGGCCGTTCATTCCAAGTGTCCCGACCTACCTCCGCCTACGGAGCTGCTGGCGCTGGGAGGCTCTTGGGGCTGCTGGCCCTCTTCCAAAAGAGCTTGACAGCGTGCAATCGCGCGCCTGATATCTCCACAGAACCGCTCCATTTCCATGTCTCTCGCCTGGTAGCAAATTCCGTCCATCACCTGCATCCTCAAGATATCACGTTGGCGATGTTCTACTTCGTCGGGGACGTCAACTTCGCCAAGAATGCGCTCGAACCTGGCCACCACATCGTCGGGATTGAGGTTGACGCGGCTTCCGCCGGCAATGATGAAGCCGCAGGCTGGCTGTGTCTTGATTGAATCGCAGAGGTCCTCTGCCCATTCCTTGCGGGGCATTAGGCTCTCGATGAGCACTGTTGACGGCGGCTCTTCGAGTGGGTCATCGATCTTGCCGCCGAGCAGCTCTGGATCTTTTGCACGGTGGATGGCAAACTGCTCATCACACTTCCTCTGCAAATATGTCGATTGTGCGCCCAAGGACTGTCATGCCGATATCGCTGCCGATGGGCCATGGTGCCTGCATCGGCTGATGAAGCTCTTGCTCCCCGACCTGCTCTAGCTCATTCTCCTCGTCGAAGATGTAACGCAGGTAGGGGTCGATGTCAAAGTTTTGGTCGTTGCCTGGCATGCTTGGAATAACTAATGGTAGATGGGTTAGGACTAGATCTGCGCAGAGTGTCGCGACGGTCCGTTGCCGCCTGGGTTATATGCAGCAAGCCGTTAGCTAGTAGCGGGAAACCGATGAGGGAAGAGGCGTGGATTGTACAATTCACCCATGTGGAGCGCGGGAAGCATTCGCTGCAGCGCGGCAAGACTAGGTGGAGCACACACACAACCCGAATACCGTATGCGGTGCCACGTGTTATTTATCACACACATGTTAACATAAGGAAACGTATGTGTAACTTACTAATCATCGCACACGAGTACTCGTAGATGCATCGTGTGCGATACTCCTAGCCACCGCAAGCAACTAGTTTGCATTTTTCAAAGTTTTTTGTAAAAACAGAATCACACACGAACTAACTATAGTAATCATCTGTGTTATAATTTCTCATCGCAAACAGTTCATCCGAGTGGGCTGTTTGCTGCGTATCACACACATGTTATTTACACGAAACGTTTGTGTTCTTTTGGCTCATCGCAAACAGTTCATCTATGTGAACTGTATGCCGCAAATCACACACATCTTGTTAAGTTGAACCGTTTCTGTTCTCTTCCCTAATCAAAAACAGTTCGTCCGAGTGAACCGTATGTCGTATATCAGACACATCTTGATCTGGCTGACCGTTTCTGTTGCATTCCCTAATAGAAAATAGTTCATCGGAGCGAACTGTATGTCGTATATCGCACACACATTGATATGGCTGCCCATTTCTGTTCTTCTGTCTAATCGCAAATGGTTCATATGGATCAACCATATGCCCCGCATCGCACACGTAACTAAAATCTGAACCGTGTTTGATGTCTCCGCCATTGCAAACATTTTGCATCTTTTTTGACGGTTTTTTTACATCCCCGTTTACAATTAATGCATCGCACATAGTTTCGTCAAAGGGTCTCTTATCATAGTGTCGCATTAGCAGCATCCTGCAGTAGTGAGTGGTCCTGTTGTGGATTTTTTTTGCAACAGAGGTCTTGTTGCAGATTTTTTTTGTAGAATCTTTTCGCAACATAGGTCCCATTGCAGAACCTCATTGCAACACAATACTTGCTGCAAAACACTACATGGCAGCGAACACACGATGCTTCTTGTTCTAGGGGAATAGATTGAGGGTGTGCCCAGGAAGTCACGTGGCAAGCGGAGCAGGTGGCGGATGCGGCCGAGCGATCCGTCGGCTGATTTTTAGCGTTTTCCTTTAGAAAAACATGAATATTTATTTATTTTGAAAATGTGTTTTTTAATTTTCAAGAACATTTTTAGATAATTTTAAGTATTTTTTAAAATTTAATCATTTTTATGGAGACAATTTTAAAAAATATAATTATATTTCATTTGTAGTATCTGTTTTTTGCACTTTCCCTAAGTTTTCATGAGTAGAAGTGTTTAAGCATCAAATCCTATCCTATTCTACAAACTTTTTAAAAAGTCGATGCAAGAACAGGAGAGGTCACCCCGCAAAAAAACAAGATGGGCGGTCAACTATAGTACGGAAAATTTAGTAATGGGTATCGAATCATAGATGACATGCATATTTATAGTGCGTTTGTTTGATAAAATGAAATCTGCAGTAGGCATTCGAATAAAAACTTTTGATTTGTAATTGTATATATATCTAATAAACATATGTACATAGCATTGCATTTTCGTTGAACATAAAATTTAGGATGTCCGTGGAGGCACAAACCAAGAGAATAAGACGACTCTAGGTGAAAGCTTCTACCCTGTGCATGAACTCCAAAATTATAACAGTAAATAACAACATTGCTTAAGTGTATGGAAATAATCATCAAAGTTGCGAAACAATGTGATCATGTCACAATATCATTTTCTTTACATACTAAATTGCATATTGGAAAAAATTACTGGCTTCATCAAGATATGTCAGCATCCCGCAGCAAACCACATCGGCCTGGCAACGCATCTAAATTGGCGCAACCGCCGCACGACCTAGCTAGCTCCGGCTCTGCATGACCTGGCTGTCCCTGCAACCTAGATGATACATGGAAAAATACATACCATCTTTGACATGATACTGCAGATTAGCCTCAATATAATTCAATAAAAAGTTACCATGGAAGATGAAGAGTGTCATGATTGCCTCCATGCTTGAATCAGTAAGCATGCATAACTTGTTGCCAATGCATCAAACATCAACTCCGGCCATTAGCGCAAGCATATCAAGATGTATGCATCGTGCGGGATGGGGAAATATTTTTGTAGATGAACTATTGGAGAATTGTTATCTGCTATCGCAGTACGCTAAACTGCTCAGATATGAGGAAAACAAGCTGGACCAAGCTAGCACCCTTACATGCAAGGATCTATCTACTGCAATATTTAGGCGGGAGCTTCTATCTGTCTTGTTCTTTCTCTTCTCATCTCTGCCCTGCACAGTATTTATAACAGCAACATCAGTGTCGTACATACTTGGATCAGGGATGGCATGGGTATTTGCACTGTCGCGTGATTGCCAAGTTGCTGCGTGCCTTCTCTCGCCAGCTGTCGCATGCTAGATGTCACCTCCGATGAGCAGAAGGGAATCTTTCACACTGCCTCAATCTGGCGGGCACTTCCAATCATCCTTGGCCTCCAGTCTCGCCACACACCTTAGCTAGCTCTTCGCCACAGCAGCGGCGGCGGCACCGTTGTATGAGCGCTATCGTGTTGGAGGGCATCATACTTGTGCCGGTGCGTAGGCATATGCGTCGCGACTGCTGACCTCTTCGTGGCCGGAGTCGTCAAAGTTGGAGGGGCCGCCATCTATCTCTCACCATCAAGCTCCCTCGACCTCACCATGTGTGTTACCAGTCAACTTCCTTCTGACCTGGAAGCCTCGAGGCCATGGAGCAATCAGTGCTAGGAAGGACAAGACAACCTACATGCACAACGGATGGCCAGCTTCACGAACTGTATAGCTTAGCCCCGGCGTTTCATATCCGCATAGGGGCCGCCCTCCCCATCCTTCGCTGCCTCAAAATCTCTCCCGAACCACGGAACCCTATAGAAGTCCCCATGCATTGTTTTGGTTTTTACCCACGATCGTGCGAGAGGCGAGGTGGGAATGGGAGGTGCGTCCGGATTTTAAGGAAGGAATCAAGAGAGATCGTTTTCATTTTTTTTTCTTTTTTCCTTTGAGTGTATTCCGGTTTTATTTTCCAATCCTTGTCGTGCAAGATATGGAACGAAGGAGGGATAGGCTGGCTTCCTTGCTTGTACAGATGAAATAACGGTGAAGGTTTCCTTTTCGGTCTGTTCAATGCGGCGTTAATCTTAGCCGTTAATCTTTGTGGCCAACACAAAATCAACGGATAGAAATAAATGACGGATGGAGAACTATGACATCTTCCACCCTTTATTGTTAGGCAAAGATTAATTTGTTAAAATAGTTTTAATTATTGGGTGTTATATCAAATGGTGTCACAGTGCGACAATTTTGGAAGGAAATTAACCCTATTCATCTTAATCTGTACAATGCTTTTAAAATTCTTTGACCGAAAGGTTATTATGTTGGTGTCTGCTGAAATGACTGAAATTCAGTGAAATTAAGCAAAATTTCACTGAAAGTGAAATCAATGTTATGTACTAACCAAAGGTTCCCCTTATAAAGGCATACGCATTTTGAACATTTTCAAGTGAAGTATCATTAATTATTTTAATTTGCAAGATTTGTATAGTATGATCATGTTCGCAAAACATGTCTTGTGTTCTTATCATATCGTATCACATAGTTGAAACTATTTTATATAAGGGCATCTAATTAGTGTAATACTTAACAATTAGTACTTCAGAACCTTGAAATCCAGACTAGTGTAAAAAAACGCTCTTTATTTTGGTACGAAGGGAGCGGTACTTAACATACAATACTTAACAACTAGGATTTGAGGAAAGCATTGCCTAGGATCTGCATGACATAATGTCGTCAATGAACAGAAATACCCTTTAGTGCCTTCCTTCATAGAGCATGAACATAACATTGACTCTCATTTTCAAATGTGGACGCATTAGCATCATTAGCTCCCACTTATTAATGTGAATGGCTCCATTCTAGGGGAAATGAAGTACCTTGTCATCACCATCTTGTTCTGACCAATAGCTAGTGTGATTGGACCAGAAGGGGCATCAATTCATGGACAACTAAAGGCAACAATATCTATTCTAAGATAAATAAAATAATTGTAGCATTGTATGAAGCAAGAGTTTATGAATAGCGTATATAACATAAAAAAGAATTTTGTTAAAGATACAATTGATCTTATTCAAGGTATGCACCAGTGGCACACATATTCCCACTTTGCCTCTAGCATGGAAACACGCAGTAAGGGTATGAAGTCTAAGAACAAATTTGATGAGATGCTTCAACACTTTCGAGTGAATTAGGAATGAGTAACCTTTATCTCTTTAGCTGCCGGGGCACGACACCTATGGGATCCCGAGAGACCCCTTTATGATTCGGCGGGGGGAGAGGTACACGCAAAGAGCAGAACCGGTGATCGACGCGTGAGGTTTTTACCTAGGTTTGGGCCGTTGATCAGCGTAAAACCCTACTCCTGCTTTGTGTTCTTATTGATGTTCTTGAGCCCAGCCTTCAGGAGCGCTCGCAATGAACAGTACGTTCAAAGAGCAGCTACGCATGCAGAATGGGCCAGAAGTTCTCCTCCCCTGTAGCAGTTGCCTTGGGCCTCCTTTTATATGCTCAAAGGGGTCTCCACAGTGGCAAAATGTACATACATTGAGGTGTAAAGTAGCTACAGGGTATCATACCTAACCCCTGACGGATTAGGACAAGCGCATTTAATGCACCGTGAGGTGTCCGTTTAGGTGTCCTCACTTTCTTGGGGATGGAAAAAGGGGCCATCCCATCAGCACCGCTTAAGCTCTCCTCCACTGGCGCGTTGCCACGCATCCAGGGAAGGAGCCAGAATGTTAGACTTGTTACTGTGCCGAAGCAGTGGCACAGTGGCAGAATCTCGCCAGGCGCCGAAATTTGCTGGGCGCCAAGCCTTGCCGGACGCCGAGCCTTGCCGGGCGCCAAGCCTTGCCGGGCGCCGATCCTTGCCGGGCTCCTCAGGCCACCCCGGCAAGGATCTTGCCGGGGAGGCTGGCCTTCGATTTCCAGCTTTGCTTATTTGCTGATTCTCAGATCTCTGCCTTGATGATTTCCTTGATGACTTAAATCGACCTCGAGCTGATCCCGGCAAGCCTTGCCGCGAGGACGGCTACAACTGCCCGTGCACAAGTAAGGGGTACTAGTGGCCCAATACTTAGTACACCGACAGGAGCCCCCGGGCCTGGGCCATACACGAGTGCAAGGCGTTGTTGGGCTCGGCCCAAACAGTGCACGGGCACGCGTGGCAGGGAATTAACTGCTCGCAAAGATCTTGTTTTACTGTGCCCCCACTACGCGCACGGAGCGCGTGATGTGGGAAGTGTGCCAAAAAGGCTGCAAACTGTTTCGCGCCCACAGAGGCGCATTCATATTGGGGGATAAACAAGGTGGCCCCGCTCCTTCCCCATAAAAAGGAGAAGTCGTGGAGGCGCGAACCCATTCACCCCCCTCTTCTTCCCAATCTGGCTATCGCCATCGCCTTCCTCTGCTCGAGCTCAGAGCGAAACCTTCCTTCTCTTCTGCTCGCCGCTCCCGCGCTCGTTCCGTCCTCCGGCTTTCATCTCCACAGCCGCCATGCCGCCCAAGACCAGCAAAGGCAAGGGCACGGACAAGGAGGCGAAAGCCGAAGTTCCGGAAAGCGAGCTGGTGAAGATGCGGAAGAGGCTCGTCGTCTTCCCTCCGACGCTTGACGCCGAAACCTTGAAGGGACGATACCAATGCATGTGGGCGAAGGGAACACAAGCCCACCCCGCCACACGCGTCATCCCAGGTGCTAGTTCCAAAGGCGGATCGGACAGATACCCCTTCTTCACTGTGTACTTTTATTGCGGGCTCTGTCCACCTTTTTCCGATTTCTTCAACGACATCATGTATACATACGGCTTCCGCCTTCTTGACTTCACGCCGAATGCCATATTTTGCATGTCGATCTTTGCCCATCTTTGTGAAAATTTTGCCGGCGTGATCCCCAATTCTGCTCTTTTCCGCCACTATTTCTATCCTCGAATCCAAAAAGGAGAGGCTCTCTCTGGATCTATTGCTTGGATTCCAAGGGCCTGGAACAAAGAGATATATCCAGATGGAGTTTACCGTGAAAAGTGGGAGGAGTGGCGGGCCGAATGGTGCTGGATCTAGGAAGCAGATCCTCATCCTTTTTGCCATCCCCGGCGACAGAAGGTGGTCCGCGGCAAGGATTGGGGCGATCTCGCCGCAGAAGACGAGAAGCTCACAATCGCCACTACCAGAATCCTCCGCTTGAAGGCTGCCGGGCTGACAATGAAGATGATCGGCTTCGACTTCCTCCGCCGCCGCATCGCCCCTCTGCAGAATAGGGGAAGGCCAGCCTGGGAGTATAAGAACGCAGCGGATGTCATGAGGCTGAGCCCCGGGCTGAACAACAACTTGACTGTTATGCAGCTTGGCGCTCTCCGCCAGAAGTTATTCCAACGCGAAGACAAGCACCGGCTGCCGGCAAGGATCGTCCCCTTGTGCAACAACTCTGCGCTGGGGTCGATCATTGCTTTCTTGCCGATGTTCAACGCCCACGGCCTTGACCCGACCTGGGTCGAGCCAAGCGAGGAAGAAGCGCAGAAATTCTTCGACAATCTGATGGAAAAGCCTGTCCGGCAAGAGCCAGATCTTATTCGCGCCACCACGGATCAGGAGGTAGCATACATCGCTACCAGAGTGGAGGAAGCGAATCTTGCCGCGGAGGCCGGCAGCGTTGGCTTCACAGAGTGGGAAGCCAGCGAGGCAGAGGTGGTAGTGGAGGCGAAGCCTGCCGGGGAGGACGAGGTTGCCGGGGAGGAGAGCGGCGCAGTCGCTGAAATCTCGTCCGGCGAGGACTCAGTCGAAGAAGAAGAGACGCGGGAAGAGCCCCCTCCCCCGAAGAAGAAGGCGAAGCGTGTTCTTCGGAAGGTTGCGTCTGACATCCCGGCAAGCCAGCCCTCTTCGAGCGGCGAAGCCCCCGGCAAGAAAGTGGCTGGCAAGACCGGACCGCGGCAGGGGGCTCGTCAAGAGCCTGCACGGCGTGCGAGGCCCGCACCAGCGGCCACTACTGGGGCGGCAGGAGGGTCTCGCACCACCGCACCGGAAGCTGCCCCGGTGCCTGCCACAGCCAAGCGGCCTAGGACTCCTCCTCCGCCTCCCCACTCAGACACCGCAACGGAGGTCGACTTCGACATCTCCGGCTTTAGTCCGGAGCGAGAGGAAGAAGAGTAAGTACTTTGCCACAGCTTTTACCTTCCAATCTTGCATTAATCTTTACTGACTTGCTTGTATTGCTTCTGCAGTGACACAGAAACCTTGCTGGAGAGGATGGCGAAGAGGTCAAGGACTTCTACGGGCGACGAGCCCCCGGCAGGCTCCACTAGCATGCCAGAGACCGTCATCGGGAGCCCGGAGCCTAGTCCTCAATGCAGCCCCAGCGTAAGTTCATTGTCCCTTTTTCTGTTGGCTGGTGCCGAGGCTTCCATTCTTGTCGCTGATATCTTCGGGTTCGCAGGAGAAGAATGGCAACAAGGAGAGGATTGCCCCATTGTGCCTCCTTCATCGACCGCTCCGGCCACAAGCACATCTCCGGCAAGGGATCCTGCCGACGAGCCTGTCCAGATTGAGGAGGAGCTGACAAGCACGGACTCCGGCAACCCACCCCTGGCAACCGGAGTTGCCGGGAGAGGCGAAGCTACCTCTCGACAGCCCGACGCAGGTACTCGATCGCCTCAAAGTGCTAGTTATTCTTTTCCCCTTACTTCTTTATCTTTGATCACTTCAAAATTTAAAAACTCGATCTTATTCTGACCTTCTCCTTCTCCCTTCAGAGTTCTCTGGGATGGAACATATGGACGTTGACGCCGTCATCGAGGAGACCGCCAGGGATGCTGCTGCCGAAGCGGACAGGATCACTGCCAGCGAGGCCACCAAGGATGATGGTGCCGGGGCCGGTGATGCTCTTGACGGGGAGGCCGCCAAGACAGCACGAAAGGAAATTGCGGAAGAACCTGCTGAAGAGGGTGACAGGGAGGCTGGGGACCATACTGACGGCATTCCTGCCGCAGGAGCGCCAGGCGCTGCATCGGCCGCGGAGCCCCCTGTCACTGGTGAGGCGGCCACTGAAGACCAGCCATCAACATCTGACGAGCCCCCATCCAGCAAGTATCTCAAAGTTGGCGATAACCTATTCATCAACTTGCCACGGACGGCAAGCACCGAGGCACCAGCCGAAGGAGAAATTTTTGAGGAAATTATTGCCGCTGCCGGGCTCGAAGTTGTTGACGATCCCAGTGCTAGCAGTGGCAAGTCTGAAGAGGATCGGCTCCTTTAGGCCATGGGCAAAAACTTCCAGAAACTCCAGGCTCTCCATCGTGCTCGAAAAGAGAAGGCGGACTCCAGAATGGTAGTTGTCGAGGCAGCCGAAGCGGATTTTCAAAGGCGCGTCGCACAAATGCAAATCTGGCATGCCGAGGCCCTTCAAGAGCTGGTTGCCGGTCGAGAACAAGTGAGCCAGCAATGGAATGAGGTCCTCCTGAAGCAATCAGACATGGAGAAGGCCCATGATGAAGCTGTTCAAAGGATCGCTGCCGAAGATGCTCTCCTGACGAGGCGCCGCGTTGCTCTTGACGGTTTCGAAGAAGATCTCACCGCACATGAGCAGGCGCTCGCCGCCAAGCTTCGTAGCAAGGATGAAGACATTGAAAATCTTGTCGCGCGGCGGACCCAGGAGCTGGAGCAGAAGCACAAGGAGGCGCTCGAAGCTCTAACTGCAAGTCACGCCGGCAAGCTCAAGGAGGCCGTCGATGCTGCCGAAGTTGCAGAGGCCGCCAAGAACGAGCTGAGCGACAAAGTGAAGAGGCTGGAGACGGATCTCGATGAGCATGGCAAGGAGCTCTCGACGCTCAAGGGGGACAGGGAAAAAACCCTCCACTCCTTGGCGGAGATGCAAGTCGCCCTGTCCGGCAAGACCAAGCAGCTCTCCTCTGCGGCTGATGATATTGCGGTTCTGGAGCTGAAGCTGACCACGCTGCAGAAATCCCTCAAGGCCGGCAGGGCCCGTGAGAAGGCTCTACTCAAGGATCTCCAAGGAGAGAGGAACCTGCTCAAGAGCGCTGCCGCTGCCCAGGCTGATTATGAAAAGGGAGTGGAGATCTGGACTGGCCGTCTCATCGCCACCGCGGAGAAGCTTACCGCAGAACTGTCAACCATGGGCTTGTCGAACTTCAGATATTCTTCCGAGGAAAGAATATCTCCAAGCGCCAGGTTGACGATGTTCTTTGAAAGCATCATCAACGCGTTGAGGGTGCTCCAGTCCAGCCGGGCGACCCAACTGGCGAACGAGACTCGCCGGCTTTGCCGGGCCGTCCTTCGCAAGGTGCTCCTCAAGGTGGTGCACAGCAATCCCGGCATCGATCTCTCCAGCGCACTCGGCCACCTGCCAAAGGATGCAAATGTTGAGGCGCTTGAGAAGTGCATCGCGCCGATCCTTGAGAAGGTGGACTCCATCAAAAGGATCGAAGGCCAGCGCAGGGATTGAGTGCTTCCCTTTTATTCTTGCCACCACCATCTCATGTAAAAGACAGTTAAGTCTCGAGTTAGGACTGCGGCAACTCATGGATGTAATATAATTTAACTATGTTTAGGCTCATGCTAGCTACTTTCCTTGTCTGATTCCTTTATGTATGGAGTTCATCCTACGCTTACTGAAAAACTTGCCGGCGCGCAACCTGCCGCGAGCGCTGGGTGCGGGACTTCAGCAGCCTGCTGGAGGCGCCGCGGCCGGCAAGACTCCTTGGCGCTCTCAGTGCAGCCACTTAAATCGTTGAGCGGACTCGAAACAAAATAAGGGCGCAACTGATTACAACAAGGGTTCCTTCGCGTGCAGATTTTCCATACAAGGGTCGGAATCGTCCAAGGAACTAACTTGGTAATAAAAAAAACTTGCTCTGAGTTTTTTAGGACTTAGCTTTCTGTCTTTGTCCTTCCTCCGGCAAGCATACGATTCTGAACGTCACCAACTGGTATTCATGTCTCCCTTCCTCCCCCAGCAAATGTGCGCGCGAGGAATCCTTCTGTCTTTAAGAAAAAGAAAGAAGAGAAAATAAAGAGATGAAACCTTGGCGGTTCGTTAGAACTTACCGGGATCAGGTGTTATACAACATCTTAGACAAACATGCATATATGAATGTGAACATGAGAATCAATAAGGAAATGTACAACACTTAAATTTATTCATCTGTGCTCAGGGTCTGCGCCTGGCTTTGTACGAAGGATCACATGCCTTGCCGGCAAGACTTGTACAAAAAGGTGGTTGCCGGGAGCCCCCGGCAACCGCGCCTTATGGATAGAACTTGCGAAGATGTTCGATATTCCAGGAATTACTCACTGGAACGCCATCCTCGGTCTCCAGGCGGACAGCGCCAGGCCTGGTGACTCGTACTACCCGATAAGGGCCTTCCCACTTTGGCGTCAACTTGTTTGAATTCTTGGCGGACTGAATCCGTCGAAGAACAAGGTCGCCTTCCTCAAGGCTTCGGGCATGAACATTGCGTCTATGATAGCGGCGCAAAGCTTGCTGCTAGCGTGCAGCTCACACAGTAGCCTGAAGACGATTCTCCTCAAGGAGCACAGCGTTATCTTGCCGCAGTTGCTCTTGTTTGAGCTCATCATAAGCGAGCACTCGAGGAGATCCGTATATGAGTTCCGTGGGGAGAACTGCTTCCGCTCCATACACTAGAGCGAAGGGCGTCTGGCCGGTGGCTCGATTTGGTGTCGTTCTGATTGACCAAAGAACCGGCGGCAACTCATCAATCCAGCGTCTTCCGCACTTTTTCAGCCTGTCAAAAGTTCTGGTCCTGAGACCGCGCAGCACTTCAGCATTGGCCCTCTCCGCTTGGCCGTTGCTTCTCGGGTGAGCAACAGAGGCAAAACAAATCTTGCCGCCAAGGTCTTGGACGTACTGCATGAAGGTGCGACTTGTGAACTGCGTGCCGTTGTCGGTGATGATCCTGTTAGGCACACCGAAACGGCAAACAATTCCTTTGAAGAACTTGACAGCTGACTGCGCTGTCACCTTCCTCACTGCTTCCACCTCCGGCCACTTTGTGAACTTGTCGATAGCAACGTACAAGTACTCAAAGCCCCCGGCAGCACGGGGGAAGGGGCCCAGTATGTCGAGCCCCTAGACCGAAAATGGCCAGGAGAGAGGGATTGTTTGAAGAGCTTGAGCTGGCTGATGTAATTTCTTCGAATGAAACTAGCACGCTTCACACCTGGTTACTAGTGCAGTCGCATCCTGGAGGGCGGTGGGCCAAAAGAAACCTTACCGGAATGCTTTCCCGGCAAGCGCTCTTGACCCTATGTGAGAGCCACGCATGCCCCCATGTATCTCTGCCAACAGCTCTAGTCCATCCTCCCGAGGAATGCACTTCAATTTCACACCGTTTGGTCTCTTTCTGTACAGGACGTCATCGACGAACTTGTACATAACAGACCGACGGGCTACTCTCTCCGCTTCTTCTTGTTCCTCAGGGAGTTCACCTGTCTGAAGGAAATGCACAATGTGCTGCGCCCATGCTGGAGCCTGAGGCTCGACGGCTAGGACTAAAGGCATCTCCTCCGCCGGGGGGACGTTTGTCTCGACAGCAAGGGCCTGAGGCCCTGCCGGAGCCTGTTGTTCCCCAGAAGGCGTGTCGATCCCGGCAATTTCCTTGTCGGCGGCTCCGGGGAGCTCTGCCGGGAAGTACTGGCCACAGTTCAACTTTCTTCTCTTTTCTTGCCGCTTCGATGGCGCCACGGATGGTTGAGTCAATTGGAGCACAAAAGTTCCTGGTTCCACAGGCAACTTGAGGGCAGCACGCTTTGACAGGTCGTCAGCAACGCTGTTCTCGGCACGAGGAACGTGCTCCATCTGCAGACCGTCAAAGCGCTCTTCCAATTTCCTCACTTCGTCTACGTAGGCTTGCATCAACGGACTTTGATAGTTCTTGTTGACCTGCCTGACGACAAGCTGTGAATCACCTTTGATAATGAGCTTTTTGATACCAAGGTCTGCCGCGATCCTAAGACCGGCAAGCAAACCTTCGTACTCTGCAGTGTTGTTGGTTGAACTCTCCCGGGGAAATGCATTTGGACTACGTACTTGAGGTGCTCTCCGGTGGGTGCGACAAGCAGCACACCAGCAGCAGCGCCTTGCAGCGAAAAAGCCCTGTCAAAGTACATAACCCATTGCTGATCGATTTCTTTTCCGGGGAGACTTGTTTCTTGAACTTCTTCGTCCGGCGTCGGGGTCCATTCTGCAATGAACTCCGCCAAGGCCCTGCTCTGAATTGTGGAAGTACTTTCAAACTTAAGACCAAAGCTGGACAGCTCCAACGCCCACTCCACGATCCTGCCGGTTGCCTCCGGATTTTGCAAAATCCGTTGCAACGGAAAGCGAGTGACGACGGTGATCTCATGTGCTTGAAAATAATGGCGCAGCTTTCTTGAGGCCATAAGGAGGCCGAAAAGCAACTTCTGCACACCAGAATATCTTGATCTAGCCCATTGTAAGAGGGAGCTAACAAAATAATCTGGGCGCTGCACCACCTTTTTCTTCTGCACGGGCTCTTCTGTTTGCGCAGATCCTGTCTTGCCGGGATCATCCCTCGCCGGGGAAGATCTTGCCGCGTCACTTGGCGGTCCTGGCGCTGATGTTGCCTCCTCATCAGCTTCCCTCTGCGCCACCAGCGCAGCACTAACCACTTGATTTGTTGCCGCCAGATACAGCAGCAACGGCTCTTGTGGTTTAGGTGCGACTAGCATTGGCGGAGAAGAAAGGTATTTCTTCAAACCTTGCAGCGCCGCCTCTGCTTCCGGAGTCCATTTCATTGGACCTGCCTTCTTCAAAATTTTGAAGAAGGGCAGGGCGCGCTCAGCAGATTTGGAAATAAACCTGCTTAGAGCAGCAACACAGCCGGCAAGACGACGCACATCCTTGACGCGTCTCGGCGCTTCAATTTGCTCAATGGCTTTGATCTTGTCGGGGTTCGCTTCGATTCCCCGGCAAGATACAAAGAATCCGAGGAGCTTGCCGGAAGGAACACCGAACACGCACTTCTCAGGATTGAGCTTCAAGTTGATCTTGCGCAAGTTTGCAAATGTTTCTTCTAAGTCTTGAATGAGCGTTGCTTTATCCTTAGTTTTGACCACTATATCATCCATATACGCCTCCATATTTCTATGGAGTTGTGGCTCAAAACCAATCTGGATTGCTCTGGCAAATGTTGAACCAGCACTTTTCAACCCGAAAGGCATTCGTATAAAACAATACGTACCGCATGGGGTGATAAAGAGGTCTTCTCTTCATCTTCCTTTGCCATAAAAATCTGATGATACCCTGAATAGGCATCAAGGAAGGACAGAAGATCACAACCAGCGGTGGCATCCACGATCTGGTCGATGCGCGGCAAGGGAAAAGGATCTTTTGGACAAGCTTTATTGATATCTGTGTAATCGATACAAAGCCTCCATTTCTCGTTCGCTTTCCGCACTACGACTGGATTAGCCAACCAGGTTGGATGAAGCACCCCTTTGACCAATCCTGCCGCCTCCAGCTTTTTAATCTCTTCGGCAATGAATTCTTGCCGCTCCAAGGCCTGCTTCCTCACCCTTTGCTTGACGGGCCGCGCGTGAGGACAGACAGCAAGGTGGTGCTCAATTACCTTCCTGGGAACACCGGGGATGTCAGACGGTTGCCATGCAAACACGTCGACATTCGCCCGCAGGAAAGCAATGAGCGCGCTTTCCTATTTGTCATCTAGGGTGGAACTTATGGTGAAAGTTCCCCCCATTCCGTCCTCCCTGGCAGGCACCTTCTTAGTTTCCGGTGGGGCAGCCTTGGACTTCTTGTTCTTGCCGGTGGAACTCTCTGGTGCGTCCTCGACGGAAGCGCAGCACTCCGAGGAGGCGCGCTTGCCGGAGTTCGTGCCAAGGTTCCTGCCGGTCTTCTTCTTCCCTCCGGGAGTTCCAGCGGCAGGAGCAGATGCCTTGATGGCAGGTGCTGCAACTGCTTCTCGGTAAAGTTGGTCGGCACAGATGAGCGCATCCTTCTTGTCGGAATGGATAGTGATGACGCTCAACGGCGCAGGCATCTTCAAGATGTTGTATGCATAGTGTGATGCCGCCATGAACTTAGCCAGCGCTGGCCGACCAAGGATCCCATTGTATGACATGGGGATCTTGGCGACATCAAACACCACCTTTTCGGTCCTGAAGTTAAGCTCGCTGCCAAATGTTACCGGCAGCGTGATCTTGCCCTTAGGCTGGGTTCTTCCTGGGTTGACCCCTTGAAACGTACCCGTTTCCTCGAGGTCTTCGTCGGGAATCTGAAGCTTTGTGAGCATGTCTGGTGATATTAAGTTTAGGCCGGCCCCGCCGTCAACTAACATCTTCGTCACCTTGAGGTTGCGAATTGTCGGGGAAACCAACAATGGCAAACACCCGACCGCAGTTGTACAATCAGGGTGATCCTCGGCGTCAAAGATGATAGGCGTGCTGCACCACTTCAGAGGCCTACAAGCATCGGGGGATGGCTCTGCCGCATTAACCTCCCGCACCCACTGTTTAAGTTGGTGGTGGGAAGAATGCAGCGAGGCACCCCCATCAATGCACATAGCCTCCGTAGCCTTCTGGAATTCCTGCTCACTGGATTCATCATCTTCTTCATCATCATCTCTTTCTTTATCTCGGCCCCGAGCGGGCCGATCCTTCTGCTGTTTGGCCTTGCCGCGGCAACCCCCTCGGCCACCGTGTTTCTTGCCGGACCCCTTAGCACCATCTTGGGCCTTCTCCTTACCTCGCCTCTCGTATTCGGCCTTCTGCTTCTCGGCAAGCTGCTCAACTTGCCGGCAGTCCTGGAGATCGTGGCCCTTAGTGCGATGGATCTTGCAGTATTGCTTGCCGGAGTTCTCCGACTTGTCAGCAGCCGCCAAGGCCTGACAGGAAGGGCACCCGGCAAGATCCTTGCTGGGAGCGCTAACCTTGGCCTTCTTGGCGGCGCCGGGGTTGCCGGATTCCTCAACGGCAAGCACGGCCTTGCCTCCGCGCTTCCTATTCCGCCGCCGGCCTTTCCTTGATGGAGCCGCGGCATCTTCTTCTTCTGAGTCGCCTGTTGCACCAACAGCTTCACCGGGGAGTTTTCTCCCCTCTTCAGCTCGAGCACACTTGTCGGCCAAAGTGTAAAGCTCAGCAATACTCCTGACTTTGTTCATTGCCAGCTCTTCCCGCATCCTGCGGTTACACACGTTCTGATGGAACGCGCTAATGACAGCGGCAGGATGAACATCAGGAATATTGTATTGCACCCGGCTGAATCTCTGCATAAACTTGCGTAGGGACTCGCCCGCCCTCTGAGGGATGATGTGCAAATCACTTTCTTGGCCAGGAGCTTGGTGGCCTCCAACAAAGGCGCCAACAAACTGATGGCACAGATCTGACCAGCAAGAAATAGAATCCTCCGGCAGATGCATCAACCACGACCTGACGTTGGGTTTGAGCACCAACAGGAAGTAGTTGGCGAGTATCTTGTCATCTCGGCCCCCGGCAGCTTGCACCGCAATGGTGTAGATGCTCAGGAACTCCGAGGGATGGGTCTTGCCGTCATATTTCTCCAGGACCTCTGGCTTGAAGGTTCGGAGATTGGGCCACTGGACTTGCCGCAGCTCACGGGTAAACGCTGGAGGTCCCACCTCGTAAGGAAAGTCTCCTACGTTCCCTGGCGCGGGCTCGTCGACAACTAGCCCCGCGCACTTATCAGACTGATAGCGCGCTTCCCGTCACCGCTCGATGGTTGTTCGAGCGTCCTCCTTGCGTCGTTCCTGGAGAACCAGACACTGATCACAGCGCATCCGTGGATCGGACGATGCCGTGGAAACTTCTTCATGGCGGTCGACTTGCTGAGTCGTCGGCCGCCACTGATGTCGCGGAGGAGAGTGCACTGTAGTTGCACCACCTCCGGTTTTCTCTCCACCGGCTCGCATCGGATCGATGGGCTTCCGCTGAGAGGGCCCTGCCTCTTGTGGTCCATCCTTATTAGCGAAGCCGATAAGGCTCTGGATAGTAGCTCGCCACTCCTCCATCTTCTCCGGGGCGGGAGGAAAATCGAGGAGCAGCTGCGCACGTGCCAAGGCTTCCGCTGGCGTAGGTGGCGTCGACAGGTGCGAAGTACGTGAGGTGCTCTGACTCCTAACCAAGTTAGAAGGAGCACCGCCACGGTCACGCGACCGCGCGCCACCTTCGCCGGCAGCTCGGTGTGCATGCTGGTCCCGCGCATCTTGGGATCTATGCGCAGAGACCTTTTCGTAGGGACGCCCCGAACCACCAGTGCCATGATGTCGCTCGTCTCGCACAACCTAGGCAGGTTGCGAGGCTCGCGGCGGCGCGGGAGCTCCAGCAGGCGCTCTTTGATCCGTAGAGTTTGTTGTGCCACCCGTAGGCAACACAACGCCATCTCTAGATCCAGCGGCGCGCAAGTTACCACTGCCACTGCGAACGATACCGCTCGCTTGGCTTGGATCACCAGAACGCCGCGGGGGTTCCAGTCCTCTTCCTTCTGCACCCACACTATCGCCTGTCTGCGAAGGCGCGGGCAAAACGGACCCGGACGGTTGTGCTGTCGCGATGTTCTTCTTCTTGGGCGGCATGATGAAGGAACTAGGGCGTCGACCACCAGATCAAGTTCACGCAACCTTCAATCCCCCTACCTGGCATGCCAAAGATGTCGGGGCACGACACCTATGGGATCCCGAGAGACCCCTTTATGATTCGGCGGGGGGAGAGGTACACGCAAAGAGTAGAACCGGTGATCGACGCGTGAGGTTTTTACCCAGGTTCGGGCCACTGATCAGCGTAAAACCCTACTCCTGCTTTGTGTTCTTATTGATGTTCTTGAGCCCAGCCTTCAGGAGTGCTCACAATGAACAGTACGTTCAAAGAGCAGCTACGCATGCAGAATGGGCCAGAAGTTCTCCTCCCCTGTAGCAGTTGCCTTGGGCCTCCTTTTATATGCTCAAAGGGGTCTCCACAGTGGCAAAATGTACATACATTGAGGTGTAAAGTAGCTACAGGGTATCATACCTAACCCCTGACGGATTAGGACAAGCGCATTTAATGCACCGTGAGGTGTCCGTTTAGGTGTCCTCACTTTCTTGGGGATGGAAAAAGGGGCCATCCCATCAGCACCGCTTAAGCTCTCCTCCACTGGCGCGTTGCCACGCATCCAGGGAAGGAGCCAGAATGTTAGACTTGTTACTGTGCCGAAGCAGTGGCACAGTGGCAGAATCTCGCCAGGCGCCGAAATTTGCTGGGCGCCAAGCCTTGCCGGACGCCGAGCCTTGCCGGGCGCCAAGCCTTGCCGGGCGCCGATCCTTGCCGGGCTCCTCAGGCCACCCCGGCAAGGATCTTGCCGGGGAGGCTGGCCTTCGATTTCCAGCTTTGCATATTTGCTGATTCTCAGATCTCTGCCTTGATGATTTCCTTGATGACTAAAATCGACCTCGAGCTGATCCCGGCAAGCCTTGCCGCGAGGACGGCTACAACTGCCCGTGCACAAGTAAGGGGTACTAGTGGCCCAATACTTAGTACACCGACATTAACTACACGTTAAACAAACCCATCATGGAAATAATGTACTTTTTATGAATTATTACAAATATTTAGTAATTACAAGTATTGGAACATAGACAGGAACGAAATCATAATTTGTTACTTAAGTACTAATTACTAAGTCGACAAATACATTAATTTTGCTAAGTTATAGGTCAACATGCAGGAAAACTAATTTTGATTGTTAGGTCATCGAGGGATCTCATTTTGGTAAGGCCACATGGTTGATAAGACCAGGTTGTGATATATCCACTAGCACTTTAGTGTTAGCTTTCAGTACGTAACGACCAATGGTTTGTCTGCAATGTGACCTTAGTGGAGTCTTCATTTAAGTAAAGGCCAAACTTGTCTACCACACACATTGTAGCAAAGCAATGAATGAATTGTGGGAAATAGTGATATATTTGATAACAATAAAGAGATAATGTGTTATTGAAAGGTTAGAAACATAAAAACACATAATATATTTGCTATCAAAAAAGTGCTATGCTAATTAATACATAAGAGATAATTTGTTAACCAAATATGAGCATTACTTGTCATATCCAAATATTATGATGTTGTGAATGGAAAAGTAGAAACTATTTGTGTATCGTTATGTAGTCATGCCAATATGAGCTATACTGAAAGAATTATAGAACAATAATTTGCCTAGTATAGCAAGAATTTCCAGTTTGATGTCAATGTTGCACGGTACCTTTGATCCAAATTTAGTAATACTGTGTTCCTAAAGTAGGCAATGTCCCCATTTAGGCCTAAGCTTAAGGTACAACTATACGTTACTCAACAAATTCATCAAATGTTCAGTTTCATATCAATTGCATTACATCCAGATTTGTAGAAAATAGAAATTAGTCCGTGGCTTGTTTAAGAACCCTAACCCTCCACCTCCGAGGGGTGTCTACGAACATATCATGCACTTCTGAAAGTCCTCTCGGACGGTGTTGTTGAACAACTCATGTGTCTGACCGAGTCCCAATGGACATCCCATGTCATGACACTTTGGGATCTAAAATTAAAACCCTCAAATCAGACTGTAGAAAAATGCATGCATGACGATTGCCTTTTGGAGGATTATCAGCTAGTTGTAGACTATCAGTTCGAACTACAAGATATGGACAATTATTACACTTACCTTGATGTCCATTAGAAAACCCCCATCGGGTAGGGGTGGGTCGGCAATGCGAGAAATGTCGGTGATGGTCGATGCAAATAGACAGTGATGCAGAAGGGGGTAATGTTTGCAGGCGGCTACAATCTACGGCGCCATCCGGCGGCGAGCTCAGATATTTGAGTAGAGTTCTGATTGAGGAGAGGACTAGAGAGGCAGCACTTTAGCGAGGAAGAAGGGGAGAGGAGTTTTCTCAATGTGACAAGACTTTTCATATGGAGTTCACCAACATGTAATCGATTGAATGGTGTGGACCCCTTTTGTATGGCCCGGTTGTTAGTGAACCAATCGGAGCTAAAATAAAACCCAAAAAATTGGGTTGTCGGGGGCTTGAACCAGGGATGTGTGTCTATTGTGTGCATGTGCGTGGGTAGTGGAGTAAAACTAGGACAATGAACATTGATCAGACCCATCAGTGTATATTTTAATATTTTGTAATATTGTTTCGTCAACAATGTGGCATTCACTATGTGGTTTCGTGTTTAGTGTGCAACATTTATTTAGTGAAAAACATCTCAATTTGAGAAGGATTTTTAGGTGTTAGAAATAGAGAACCATATGACATTAGCACCATAGTTCATATATACGTATTATAATTACACATAGAATTGTAGTTCCATAAAATGTCTACATGTGTGCACATATAGTGCCACTTAAAATGTCACATAAGTTCACTTGCATAGATTGCCACTTTAGACATAGCAGACAACAAACATACATAAACATAGTCTTAGACATCACTTGTTTAATAAAAGAGTAGACATAATTCCTAGGCTTCAAGCAGCATCAATGGCACCTGCGACACCACTACCTCTAACATCGCTAGCACCTGAAGCAGCACTGGCTCCAACACCGCCATCATCTTCATCATAAAAAGGATGACAAGGGACAGGAAGGACATAAGTCTTGGTGATTTTGTACAATTCAGGAGTACGTGGCACCAGCTCTAGAACTTTGGTTGCCATCATTAGTGCTTTGGACTCAGTGCATTTGCCTAACTTGAGGTTGCAGCCATGAACCAAGAAAACAAAGGTTTGGCTCTTGTATTTCACAAGAACAACATCCTTGATTTCATGATCAGCAACCCTGCAGTCCCAATGACCTAATGTGTGATGGAGACCATATGCAATAGCAAGTGTAGGTGAAATAGACTGCTCTTGACAGTGAATATGGCAACATCATTAACAATACCATATTCGACATCCAATTGAACCTTTGTGGCATACGCTATTCGAACAACCTCAGGGAATGATCATACAACTGAAAGGCAAATAAATAACAGTTGACAGAAAAAACACATTAAAGTTCATATTTAGTAAAAAACACTACTAATCTAATAACCAATCTGCAGCCATCATGTCAATGGACGGAATTATGTGATACGCAGCATAGCAACATGAAGAAAACCTGAAAGATATGAACATAAATGTACCTGAGGATCTAAGAACTGACGACGCTTGCTTCTAGATTTTGCATCATCGTAGGTCGACGCCTTTTTGCCTGACAGGCATCTATAAAACAAATGATTAAGAAAACACAAACAAAATTAGATTTGGGTGATTTCTAGGAACAAAATATGTCTACCGGACAGGGGAATGAATTGGAGTTTTAAAATTTCTTCGGAGACTTCAAAACTGTCGAAACCCAGCAGCGGAGCGAACAAAATTAAACTACAGTGAGCGAGTACAAACTAACAACATTTAACAAAATGAATCACATGATTGAATCTACTCTTATAAATCAGAATGAATGAAAAGCTAGAGAAGAGATAACCAATGATGCTCGATGGCGATAGGGTATTTGGTAGACCAGTTCGCCCTGCTGTAAAAGGACTACTACGTCTGGTTGGAGGGGTTGTGACTTAACATGGAAGATAAACTCCCTTTGCCTTGTTCTCCTCGATAATTGGTTCATCAACCAATGTCGATTACTCGTGGTAGATGCTCGAGGTGATCTCTGAAAATTTATATACTTCTTCTTCGAGAACCAACATTACTCTTGGTTTGTGAAGGGATTGACAACTAACCGTCTACATAGTTCGCACCTCTCAAGAGTAATAGGTGGAGCATACTGGACTTAGATTTGAGTGATGCTAAACCACTATCTAATTTTTTGCCTCTGGGGTTTCTCTCTCGATGGATTTTAAACTCAAATCACTCAGGAGAGAGGGATTCTCAACTAACTTCTCGGAATCAAATGGAGCAACCATCGGACAGAGCCGGTGCGGGTTGACTATTTATAGCCACAGCCTTCCCTGAACGGAAATGACCATTTTGGACACACGGTCCAGCCAATGGCCATCCGAAATGTTCTCAACAGTCTGTGACGGTGTGCTGGACTAGGGGGTACCAACCTAGTTGGCCTATAGTTCATGGGTCGGGATCACGGCATACCAATCTCATAAGGAAGGACTCTGTCGAGGCACGACACCTATGGGATCCCGAGAGACCTCTTTACAATTCGGCGGGGGGAGAGGTACACGCAAAGAGCAGAACCAGTGATCGACGCGAGAAGTTTTTACCCAGGTTCAGGCCGCTGATCAGCATAAAACCCTACTCCTGCTTTGTATTCTTATTGATGTTCTTGAGCCCAGCCTTCAGGAGCGCTCGCAATGAACAGTACATTCAAAGAGCAGCTACGCATGCAGAATGGGCCAGAAAATCTCCTCTTCTGTAGCAGTTGCCTTGGGCCTCCTTTTATATGCTCAAAGGGGTCTCCACAGTGGCAAAATGTACATACATTGAGGTGTAAAGTAGCTACAGGGTATCATACCTAACCCCTGACGGATTAGGACAAGCGCATTTAATGCACTGTGAGGTGTCCGTTTAGGTGTCCTCACTTTCTTGGGGATGGAAAAAGGGGCCATCCCATCAGCACCGCTTAAGCTCTCCTCCACTGGCGCGTCGCCACGCATCCAGAGAAGGACCCAGAATGTCAGACTTGTTACTGCGCCGAAGCGGTGGCACAGTGGCAGAATCTCGCCAGTCGCTGAACCTTGCCGGGCGCCGAGCCTTGCCGGACGCCAAGCCTTGCCGGGCGCCAAGCCTTGCCGGGTCACAAAGGCCATCCCGGCAAGGATCTTGCCGGGGAGGCTGGCCTTCAAATTTCAGTCCTGCTTGTCTGCTGATCCTTAGATCTCTGACTTGATGATTTCCTTGATGGCTTGAATCGACCTCGAGCTGATCCCAGCAAGCCTTGCCACAAGGATGGCTACAACTGCCCGAGGACATGTACGGGGTACTAGTGGCCCAATACTTAGTACACCGACAGGAGCCCCCGGGCCTAGGCCATACACGAGTGCGAGGCGTTGTTGGGCTAGGCCCAAACAGTGCACGGGCACGCGTGGCAGGGAATTAACTGCTCGTAAATATCTCGTTTTACTATGCCCCCCACTACGCGCACGGAGCACGCGACATGGGAAGCGTGCCAAAAAGGCTGCAAACTGTCTCGCGCCTATAGAGGCGCATTCATATTGGGGGATAAACAGGGCGGCCCCGCTCCTTCCCCATAAAAAAGGAGAAGTCGCGGAGGCGAAAACCTATTTACCCCCCTCTCTTCCCAATCTGGCCATCGCCATCACCTTCCTCTTCTCGAGCTCAGAGCAAAACCTTTTTCCTCTTCCGCCCGCTGCTCCCGTGCTCGCTCCGCCCCGTGCTTCCGTCCTCACAGTCGCCATGCCACCCAAGGCCAGCAAAGGCAAGGGCACGGACAAGGAGGCGAAAGCCAAAGTTCCGGAGAGCGAACTGGTGAAGATGCGGAAGAGGCTCGTCGTCTTCCCTCCGACGCTCGATGCCGAAACTTTGAAGGGGCGATACCAATGCATGTGGGCGAAGGGAACGCAAGCTCACCCCGCCACACGCGTAATCCCAGGTGCTTGTTCCAAAGGTGGATCGGATAGATACCCCTTCTTCACTGCATACTTCTATTGCGGGATCTGTCCCCCCTTTTCTGATTTCTTCAATGACGTCATGTATACGTACGGCTTCCGCCTTCTTGATTTCACGCCAAATGCCGTATTTTGCATGTCTATCTTTGCCCATCTCTGTGAAAATTTCGCTGGCGTGATCCCCAATTCTGCTCTTTTCCGCCATTATTTCTACCCTCGTATCCAAAAAGGAGAGCCTCTCTCTGGATCTATTGCCTAGATTCCAAGGGCTTGGAACAAAGAGATATACCCAGAGGGAGTTTACCGCGAAAAGTGGGACGAGTGGCGGGCCGAATGGTGCTGGATCCAGGAAGCAGATCCTCATCCTTTTTGTCATCCCCGGCGACAGAAGGTTGTCCGCGGCAAGGATTGGGGCGATCTCGCCGCAGAAGACGAGAAGCTCACAATCGCCACCACCAGGATCCTTCGCTTGAAGGCTGCCGGGCTGACAATGGAGATGATCGGCTTCGACTTTCTCCGCCGCCGCATCGCCCCTCTACAGAACAGGGGGAGGCCAGCCTGGGAGTACAAGAACGCGGCAGATGTCATGAGGCTGCGCCCCGGGCTGAACAACAATCTGACCGCTATGCAGCTTGGCGCTCTCCGCCAAAAGTTATTCCAGCGCGACGACAAGCACTGGCTGCCGGCAAGGATCGTCCCCTTGTGCAACAATTCTGCCTTGGGGTCAATCATTGTCTTCTTGCCGATGTTCAATGCCCACGGCCTTGACCCGACCTGGGTCGAGCCAAGCGAGGAAGAAGCGCAGAAGTTCTTTGACAATTTGACGGAGAAGCCTGTCCGGCAAGAGTCAGATCTTATCCGCACCACCACTGATCAGGAGGTAGCCTACATCGCTACCAGAGTGGAGGAGGCGAATCTTGCCGCGGGGGCCGGTAGCGTTGGCTTCATAGAGTGGGAAGCCAGCGACGCAGAGGTGGTAGTGGAGGCAAAGCCTGTCGAGGAGAATAAGGTTGCCGGGGAATAAGGCGGCGCAGTCGCTGAGAGCTCATCCGGCGAAGACACGGCCGAAGAGGAGACGTGAGAAGACCCCTCGCCCCCAAAGAAGACAAAGCGTGTCCTTCGGAAAGCTGCATCAGGCGTCCCGGCAAGCCAGCCTACTTCGAGCGGCGAATCCCCCGGCAAGAAAGTGGCCGACAAGACTGGACCGCGGCAGGGGGCTCGTCAACAGCCCGCGCGGCGCGCGAGAACCACACCAGCGACCACTGCTGGGGCGGCAGGAGGGTCTCGTACTGCCGCGCCGGAGGCTGCCCCAACGCCTGCCACAGCCAAGCGGCCTAGGACCCCTCCTCCGCGTCCCCACTCAGACACCGCAACGGAGGTCGACTTCGACATCTCCGGCTTTAGTACAGAGCGAGAGGAAGAAGAGTGAGTATTTGCCACAGCTTCTACCTTCCAATTTGCATCAATCTTACTGACTTGCTTTTATTGTTTCTGAAGTGACACAGAAACCTTGCTGGAGAGGATGGCGAAGAGGTCAAGGACTTCTACGGGCGACGAGCCCCCGGCGAGCTCCACGAGCGCGCCGGAAACTGTCGTTGTCAGCCCGGAGTCCAGTCCTCAACACAGCCCCCAGCACAACCCCCAGCGTAAGTTCGTCGTCCCTTTTTCTGTTGGCTGGTGCCGAGGCTTTCATTCTTGCAGCTGATATCTTTGGGTTCGCAGGAGAAGAACGGCAACAAGGAGAAGATATCCCCATTGTGCCTCCTTCATCGACCGCTCCGCCCACTAGCACACCCCCGGCAAGAGACCCTGCCGACGAGCCCGTCCTGACTGAGAAGGAGCCGACAAGCACGGACTCCGGCAACCCACCCCCGGCAACCGGAGTTGCCGGGAGAGACGAAGCCACCTCTCGACAGCCCGACGCAGGTACTCAATCGCCTCAGAGTGCTCGTTATTCTTTTCCTCTTATCTCTTTATCTTTAGTCACATCAAAATCCAAACCTCGATCTTATTCTGTCTTCCTCCTTCGCCCTTCAGAGTTCCCTGTGATGGAACATATGGACGTCGACGTCGTCATCGAGGATACCGCCAGGGATGCCGCCGCCGAAGCGGACAGGATCGCTGCCAGCGAGGCCACCAAGGATGACGTTGCCGGGGCTGGTGATGCTCTTGACGGCGAGGCCGCCAAGACAGCACAAGAGGAAATCGCCAAAGAACCTGCTGAAGAGGGCGACAGGGAGGTTGAGGACCACACTGACAGCATTGCTGACGCAGGAGCGCCAGGCGCTGCACCGGCCACAGAGCCCCCTGTCACTGGTGAGGCGGCCACTGAAGACCAGCCATCAACATCTGAAGGCCCCTCATCTAGCAAGTATCTCAATGTTGGCAAGAATCTATTCATCAACTTGCCAGGGACGACAAGCACTGAGGCACCAGCCGAAGGAGAAATTTTCGAGGAAATTATTGCCGCTGCCGGGCTCGAAGTCGTTGACGATCCCAGCGCTAGCAGCGGCAAGTCTGAAGAGGATCAGCTCCTTCAGGCCATGGGCGAGAACTTCCGCAAACTCCAGGCTCCCCATCGTGCCCGAAAAGAGAAGGCGGACTCCAGAATGGCAGTGGTTGAGGCAGCCGAAGAGGATTTTCAAAGGCACATATCTCAAATGCAAATCTGGCACGCCGAGGCCCTCCAAGAGCTGGTTGCCGGCCGAGAACAAGTGAGCCAGCAATGGAATGAGATCCTCCTGAAGCAATCAGATATGGAGAAGGCACATGATGAAGCTGTTCAAAGGATTGCTGCCGAAGATGCTCTCCTGACGGGGTGCCGCGTTGCTCTTGATGCTTACGAAGAAGATCTCACCGCCCGTGAGCAGGCGCTTGCCACCAAGCTTCGTAGCAAGGATGAAGACATCGAAAATCTTGTCGCGCGGCGGACCCAGGAGCTGGAGCAAAAACACAAGGAGGCGCTCGAAGCTCTGACTGCAAGTCATGCCGGCAAGCTCAAGGAGGCCGTCGATGCTACCGAAGCTGCAGAGGCCGCCAAGAACGAGCTGAGCGATAAGGTGAAGAGGCTGGAAACAGATCTCGAAGAGCACGGCAAGGAGCTCTCGGTGCTCAAGGGGGACAGGGAAAAAACCCTCCACTCCTTGGCGGAGATGCAAGTTGCCCTGTCCGACAAGACCAAGCAGCTCTCCACTGCAGCTGATAGTATTGCGGTTCTGGAGCTGAAGCTAACCACGCTGCAGAAGTCTCTCGAGGCCGGTAGTGCCCGTGAGAAGGCTCTACTCAAGAATCTCCAAGGAGAGAGGAACCTGCTCAAGAGCGCCGCCGCTGCCCAAAACGAGTACGAGAAGGGAGTGGAGATCTGGACTGGCCGTCTCATCGCCACCGTGGAGAAGCTTACCGCAGAACTGTCAACCATGGGCTTGTCGAACTTCAGATATTCTTCCGAGGAAAGAATATCTCCAAGCGCCAGGTTGACGATGTTCTTTGAAAGCATCATCAACGCGTTGAGGGCACTCCAGGCCAGCCGGGCGACCCAACTAGCGAACGAGACTCGCCGGCTTTGCCGGGCCGTCCTTCGCAAGGTGCTCAACAAGGTGGTGCACAGCAATCCCGGCATCGACCTCTCCAGCGCACTCGGCCATCTGCCAAAGGATGCAAATGTTGAGGCGCTTGAAGAGTGCATCGCGCCAATCCTTGAGAAGGTGGACTCCATCAAAAGGATCGAAGGCCAGCGCAGGGATTGAATGCTTCCCTCTTATTCTTGCCGCCATCATCTCATGTAAAAGACAATTAAGTCTCAAGTTAGAACCGTGGCAACTCATGGATGTAATATAATTTGACTATGTTTAGGCTCATGCTTGCGACTTTCCTTGTCTGATTCCTTTATGTATGGAGTTCATCCTACGCTTACTGAAAAACTTGCCGGCGCGCAACCTGCCGCGAGCGCTGGGTGCGGGACTTCAGCAGCCTGCCGGAGGCGCAGTGGCCGGCAAGACTCCTTGGTGTTCTCAGTGCAGCCACTTAAATCGTTGAGCGGACTCGAAACAAAATAAGGGCGCAACCGATTACAGCAAGGGTTCCTTCGCGTGCAGATTTTCCATACAAGAATCGGAATCGTCCAAGGAAATAACTTGGTAATTAAACAAAAACTTGCTCTAAGTTTTTAGGACTTAGCTTTCTGGCTTTGTTCTTCCTCCGGCAAGCATCGATTCGGAATGTCACCAAATGTTATTCATATCTCCCTTCCCCCCCGGCAAATGTGCACGCGAGGAATCCTTCTGTCTTTGAGAAAAAGAAAGAAGAGAAAATAAAGGGATGAAACCTTGGCGGTTCGTTAGAACTTACCGGGATCAGGTGTCATACAACATCTTAGATAAACATCCATATATGAATATGAACATGGGAATCAATAAGGGAATGTACAGCACTTAAATTTATTCATCTGTGCTCAGGGTCTGAGCCTAGCTTTGTACAAAGGATCACATGCCTTGCCGGCAAGACTTGTACAAAAGGGTGGTTGCCGGGGGCCCCCGGCAACCACGCCTTATGGGTAGAACTTGCGAAGATGTTCGATATTCCAGGAGTTGCTCACTGGAATGCCATCTTCGGTCTCCAGGCGGACAGCGCCGGGCCTGGTGACTCGTACTACCCGATAAGGGCCTTCCCACTTTGGCGTCAACTTGTTTGAATTCTTGGTGGACTGAATCCGTCGAAGAACAAGGTCGCCTTCCTCAAGGCTTCGGGCATGAACTTTGCGGCTATGGTAGCGGCGCAAAGCTTGCTGGTAGCATGCAGCTCACACAGCAGCCTGAAGACGATTCTCCTCAAGGAGCACAGCGTCATCTTGCCGCAGTTGCTCTTGCTCGAGCTCATCATAAGCGAGCACTCGAGGAGATCCGTATATGAGTTCCGTGGGGAGAACTGCCTCCGCTCCGTAGACCAGAGTGAAGGGCGTCTGGCCGGTGGCTCGATTTGGTGTCGTTCTGATTGACCAAAGAACCGCCGGCAACTCATCAGTCCAGCATCTTCCGCACTTTTTTAGCCTGTCATAGGTTCTGGTCCTGAGACCGCGCAGCACTTCAGCATTGGCCCTCTCCGCTTGGCCGTTGCTTCTCGGGTGAGCAACAGAGGCAAAACAAATTTTGCTGCCAAGGTCTTGGACGTACTGCATGAAGGTGTGACTTGTGAACTGCGTGCCGTTGTCGGTGATGATCCTGTTAGGCACACCAAAACGGCAAACAATTCCTTTGAAGAACTTGACAGCCGACTGCGCTGTCACCTTCCTCACTGCTTCCACCTCCGGCCACTTTGTGAACTTGTCGATAGCAACGTACAAGTACTCAAAGCCCCCGGTAGCACGGGGGAAGGGGCCCAGTATGTCGAGCCCCCAGACCAAGAATGGCCAGGAGAGAGGGATTGTTTGAAGAGCTTGAGCTGGCTGATGTAATTTCTTCGAATGAAACTGGCACGCTTCACACTTGGTTACTAGTGCAGTCGCATCCTGGAGGGCGGTAGGCCAAAAGAAATCTTGCCGGAATGCTTTTTCGGCAAGCACTCTTGACCCTATGTGAGAGCCACACATGCCTCCATGTATCTCCGCCAACAGCTCTAGTCCATCCTCCCGAGGAATGCACTTCAATTTCACACCGTTTGGTCTCTTTCTGTACAGGACGTCATCGACGAACTTGTACATAACAGACCGACGGGCTACTCTCTCCACTTCTTCTTGTTGCTCGGGGAGTTCACCTGTTTGAAGGAAATGGACAATGTGCTGTGCCCATGCTGGAGCCTGAGCCTCGACAACTAGGACTAAAGGCATCTCCTCTGCCGGGGGAACGCTTGTCTCGACAACGAGGGTCTGAGGCCCTGTCGGAGCCTGTTGTTCCCCGGCAGGCATGTCGATCCCGGCAACTTCCTTGCCGGCGGCTCCGGGGAGCTCTGCCGGGAAGTACTGGCCAGAGTTCAACTTCCTTCTTTTTTCTTGCCGCATTGACGGTGCCACGGATGGTTGAGTCAATTGGAGCACAAAAGTTCCTGGTTCCACAGGCAACTTGAGGACAGCACGCTTTGACAGGTCGTCAGCAATATTGTTCTCGGCACAAGGAACGTGCTCCATTTGGAGACCGTCAAAGCGCTCTTCCAATTTCCTCACTTCATCCACGTAGGCTTGCATCAATGGACTTTGATAGCTCTTGTTAACCTGCCTGACGACAAGCTGTGAATCGCCTTTGATGACGAGCTTTTTGATACCAAGGTCTGCCGCGATCCTGAGACCGGCAAGCAAACCCTCGTATTCTGCAGTGTTGTTGGTTGAACTCTCCCAGGGAAAGTGCATTTGGACTACGTACTTGAGGTGCTCCCCGGTGGGTGCGACAAGCAGCACGCCAGCACCGGCGCCTTGCAGTGCAAAAGCCCCGTCAAAGTACATAACCCATTGCTGATCGATTTCCTTGCCGGGGAGAATTGTTTCTTGAACTTCTTCATCTGGCATTGGGGTCCATTCAGCAATGAACTCCGCCAAGGCCCAGCTCTGAATTGTCGAAGTGCTTTCAAACTTAAGGCCAAAGCTGGACAGCTCCAACGCCCACTCCACGATCCTGCCGATTGCCTCCGGATTTTGCAAAATCCGTTGCAACGGAAAGCGAGTGACGACGGTAATCTCATGTGCTTGAAAATAGTGGCGCAGCTTCCTTGAGGCCATAAGGAGGCCAAAAAGCAGCTTCTGCACCCCAGAATATCTTGATCTAGCCCCTTGTAAAAGAGAGCTAAAAAAATAAACTGGGCGCTGCACCACCTTCTTCTTCTGCACAAGTCCTTCTGTTTGCACAGATCCTATCTTGCCGGGATCAACCCTTGCCGGGGAAAATCTTGCCGCGTCACTTGGTGGTCCTGCCGCTGGTGTTGCTTCCTCATCTGCTTCTCTCTGCGCCACCAGCGCAGCACTAACCACTTGATTTGTTGCTGCCAGATACAGCAGCAACGGTTCTTGTGGTTTAGGCGCTACTAGCGTCGGCGGAGAAGAAAGGTATTTCTTCAAATCTTGCTGCGCAGCCTCCGCTTCCGGAGTCCATTTCATTAGACCTGTCTTCTTCAAAATTTTGAAGAAGGGTAGGGCGCGCTCAGCAGATTTGGAAATAAACCTGCTTAGAGTAGCAACACAGCCGGCAAGACGACGCACATCCTTGACGCGTCTCGGCGCTTCAATTTGCTCAATGGCTTTGATCTTGTCGGGGTTCGCTTCGATTCCCCGGCAAGATACAAAGAATCCGAGGAGCTTGCCGGAAGGAACACCGAACACGCACTTCTCAGGATTGAGCTTCAAGTTGATCTTGCGCAAGTTTGCAAATGTTTCTTCTAAGTCTTGAATGAGCGTTGCTTTATCCTTAGTTTTGACCACTATATCATCCATATACGCCTCCATATTTCTATGGAGTTGTGGCTCAAAACCAATCTGGATTGCTCTGGCAAATGTTGAACCAGCACTTTTCAACCCGAAAGGCATTCGTATAAAACAATACGTACCGCATGGGGTGATAAAGAGGTCTTCTCTTCATCTTCCTTTGCCATAAAAATCTGATGATACCCTGAATAGGCATCAAGGAAGGACAGGAGATCACAACCAGCGGTGGCATCCACAATCTGGTCGATGCGCGACAAGGGAAAGGGTTCTTTTGGACAAGCTTTATTGATATCTGAATAATCGATACAAAGCCTGCATTTCCCATTCGCTTTTCGCACTACAACCGGGTTGGCCAACCAGGTTGGATGGAGCACTCCTTTGACCAGTCCCGCCGCCTCCAGCTTCTTAATTTCTTCGGTGATGAATTCTTGCCGCTCCAAGGCCTGCTTCCTGACCCTTTGCTTGACGGGCCGCGCATGAGGACAGACAGCAAGGTGGTGCTCAATCACTTTCCTGGGAACACCGGGGATGTCAGACGGTTGCCATGCGAACACATCGACATTCACCCGCAGGAAAGGTACGAGCACGCTTTCCTATTTGTCATCTAGGGCGGAACTTATGGTGAAAGTTCCCCCCGTTCCATCCTCCCTAGCAGGCACCTTCTTGGTTTCCGGTGGAGCAGCCTTGGATTTCTTGTTCTTGCCAGTGGAACTCTCTGGTACGTCCTCGACGGAAGCGCAGCACTCTGAGGAGGTGCGCTTGCCGGAGTTTGCGCCAAGGTTCTTGCCGGTCTTCTTCTTCCCCCCGGGAGTTCCAGTGGCAGGAGCAGATGCCTCGACGGCAGGTGCTGCAACTGCTTCCCGGTAAAGTTGATCGGCACAGATGAGCGCGTCCTTCTTATCGGAATGGATAGTAATGACGCTCAACGGCCCGGGCATCTTCAACACATTGTACGCGTAGTGTGATGCCGCCATAAACTTAGCCAGCGCTGGCCGACCAAGGATCCCATTGTATGACATGGGGATCTTGGCGACATCAAACACCTCCTTTTCGGTCCTGAAGTTAAACTCGCTGCCGAATGTTACCGACAGCGTGATCTTGCGCTTAGGCTAGGTTCTTCCCGGATTGACCCCTTGAAACGTACCCGTTTCCTCAAGATCTTCGTTGGGAATCTGAAGCTTTGTGAGCACGTCTGGTGAGATTAAATTTAGGCCGGCCCCGCCGTCAACTAACATCTTCGTCACCTTGAGGTTGCGAATTGTTGGGGAAACCAACAATGGCAAACACCCAACCGTAGTTGTGCGATCAGGGTGATCCTCGGTGTCAAAGATGATAGGCGTGCCGGACCACTTCAGAGGCCTACACACATCGGGGGATGGCTCTGCCGCATTAACCTCCCACATCCACTGTTTAAGTTGGCGGTGGGAAGAATGCAGCGAGGCACCCCCATCAATGCACATAGCCTCCGTAGCCTTCTGGAATTCCTGCTCACTGGATTCATCATCTTCCTCATCATCATCTCCTTCTTTATCTCGGCCGCGAGCGGGCCGATCCTTCTGCTGCTTGGCCTTGCGGCGGCGACCCCCTCGGCCACCGCGTTTCTTGCCGGACCCCTCAGCACCATCTTGGGCCTTCTCCTTGTCTTGCCTCTCGTATTCGGCCCTCTGCTTCTCGGCAAGCTGCTCAACTTGCCGGCAGTTCTGGAGATCGTGGCCCTTAGTGCGATGGATCTTGCAATACTGCTTGCCGGAGTTCTCCGACTTGTCGGCAGCCGTCAAGGCCTGACAGGAAGGGCACCCGGCAAGATCCTTGCCGGGGTCACCAACCTTGGCCTTCTTGGCGGCACCGGGGTTGTCGGATTCTTCGACAGCAAGCACGGCCTTGCCTCCGCGCTTTCTGTTACGCCGCCGGCTTTTCCTTGACGGGGTTGCAGCGTATTCATCCTCGGAGTCGCCTGCCGCGCCAACAGCCTCACCGGGGAGTTTCCTCCCTTCTTCAGCTCGAGCGCACTTGTCGGCCAGAGCATAAAGCTCGGCAATACTCCTGACCTTGTTCATCGCCAGCTCTTCCCGCATTCTGTGGTTACGCACGTTCTGGTGGAATGCGCTAATGACAGCGGCAGGATGAACGTCGGGAATGTTGTACTGCACTCGGCTGAACCTCTGCATAAACTTGCGCAGGGACTCGCCCTCCTTCTGAGGGATGATGTGCAAATCACTCTCTTGGCCAGGAGCTTGGTGGCCTCCAACGAAGGCGCCAACAAACTGATGGCACAGATCTGACCAGGAAGAAATGGAATTCTCTGGCAGATGCATGAACCACAATCTGACGTTGGGCTTGAGTACCAACGGGAAGTAGTTGGCAAGTATCTTGTCATCTCGGCCACTGGCAGCCTGCACTGCAATGGTGTAGATGCTCAGGAACTCTGAGGGATGGGTCTTCCCGTCATACTTCTCTGGAACCTCTGGCTTAAAGGTTCGGGAATTGGGCCACCGGACTTGCCGCAGCTCACGGGTAAACGCCGGAGTCTCTACCTCATAAGGCAAGTCTCCTACGTTCCCTGGCGCTGGCTCGTCGACAGCCAGCCCCGCGCACTTATCAGAGTGATAGCGCGCTTCCCGTCGCCGCTCGATGGTTGTTCGAGCGTCCTCTTTGCCTCGTTCCTGAAGAACCAGACGCTGATCACGGCGCATCCGTGGATCGGACGACGCCGTGGAAACTTCTTCATGGCGGTCGACTTGCTGAGTTGTCGGCCGCCGCTGATGCCGCGGAGGGGAGTGCACTGTAGTTGCACCACCTCCGGTTTTCTCTGCACTGGCTCGTGCCGGATCGATGGGCCTCCACTGCGAGGGCCCTGCCTCTTGTGGTCCATCCTTGTTGGCGAAGCCGATAAGGCTCTGGATAGTAGCTCGCCACTCCTCCATCTTCTCTGGGGCGGCAGGAAAATCGAGGAGCAGCTGCGCACGTGCCAAGGCTTCCGCTGGCGTAGGTGGCGGCGATAAGTGCGAGGTACGTGAGGTGCTCTGACTCCGAACCAAGTTAGAAGGAGCACCGCCACGGTCACGCGACCGCGCACCACCTCTGCCGGGAGCTCGGTGTGCATGCTGGTCCCGCGCATCTTGGGATCTATGCGCAGAAACCTTTTCGTGGGGACGCCCCGAACCACCAGCGCCATGATGTCGCTCATCTTGCATGACCTGAGTAGGTCGCGAGGGCTGCAGCGGCGCGGGAGCTCCAGCAGGCGCCCTTCGATCCCTAGAGTTAGTTGTGCCACCCGTAGGCAACACAGCACCATCTCTAGATCCAGTGGCGTGCAAGTTACCACTGCCACTGCGAACGATACCGCTCGCTTGGCTTGGGTCACCAGAACGCCGCGGGGGTTCTAGCCCTCTTACTTCTGCACCCACACCGTCGGCTGTTTGCGAAGGCGTAGGCAAAACGGATCCGGACGGTTGCGCTGTCGCAGCGCTCTTCTTCTTGGGTGGCATGATGATGAAGATGATAAAGAAACTAGGGCGCCGACCACCAGATCAGGTTCACGCAACCTTCAGCCCCCTACCTGGCGCGCCAAAGATGTCGAGGCACGACACCTATGGGATCCCGAGAGACCCCTTTACGATTCGGCGGGGGGAGAGGTACACGCAAAGAGCAGAACCAGTGATCGACGCGGGAAGTTTTTACCCAGGTTCGGGCCGCTGATCAGCGTAAAACCCTACTCCTGCTTTGTATTCTTATTGATGTTCTTGAGCCCAGCCTTCAGGAGCGCTCGCAATGAACAGTACGTTCAAAGAGCAGCTACGCATGCAGAATGGGCCAGAAAATCTCCTGTTCTGTAGCAGTTGCCTTGGGCCTCCTTTTATATGCTCAAAGGGGTCTCCACAGTGGCAAAATGTACATACATTGAGGTGTAAAGTAGCTACAGGGTATCATACCTAACCCCTGACGGATTAGGATAAGCGCATTTAATGCACCGTGAGGTGTCCATTTAGGTGTCCTCACTTTCTTGGGGATGGAAAAAGGGGCCATCCCATCAGCACCGCTTAAGCTCTCCTCCACTGGCGCGTCGCCACGCATCCAGAGAAGGACCCAGAATGTCAGACTTGTTACTGCGCCGAAGCGGTGGCACAGTGGCAGAATCTCGCCAGTCGCTGAACCTTGCCGGGCGCCGAGCCTTGCCGGACGCCAAGCCTTGCCGGGCGCCAAGCCTTGCCGGGTCCCAAAGGCCATCCTGGCAAGGATCTTGCCGGGGAGGCTAGCCTTTGAATTTCAGTCCTGCTTGTCTACTGATCCTTAGATCTCTGACTTGATGATTTCCTTGATGGCTTGAATCGACCTCGAGCTGATCCCGGCAAGCCTTGCCGCAAGGATGGCTACAACTGCCTGTGCACAAGTACGGGGTACTAGTGGCCCAATACTTAGTACACCGACAGACTCCGAAAGCCTTAAGCCTCGATGTGACTAAGGAGAATTCTATCGAAGACATGGCGTGCACTTGAAGGATTGCCCGGGCCATCTACATGTGTATCCCTAGCTGATAACTGACCATGTGTAACCCTAGATACCCCCAGTACCTATATAAGCTGACGGGTTTAGTCGGTAGAGGCAGATTAACCATTACTCACCTTAGGGTTAGAACACAACTTACGATCTCAAGGTAGATCCAGCTTATACTCAATACATCATCATCAATACAATCACAACAGGACGTAGGTTATTACCTCTTCGAGAGAGCCTGAACCTGGGAAAATATTGTCCCCTTTGTCTCTTGTTACCCATAGATCCGAGATCGATAGCTCAGGTCCCCCTACCCGAGGTCTGCCGGTTTTAGTACTGACATTGGTGCTTTCATTGAGAGTTTCACTGTGTGATAAAAAAAGGTTATGGCTCATCTACAAATCAACTACAACACCAGTTGCAGTGACATCTTCGTCCCCGACCAGCTCTTCGTGTTCGGCAGCATTGTCCTACATGCCAACTGGGCGGGTCATCTTGATCACGTCGAGAATTTCACCTCAGACTAAATCATCGTGTTTAGAAGCTTGGAATGCATCGCTGATTCACGCGGATATCTCGCCCTCCCTGGCCAGATGCCAGATCGGCTCGAGAATTCTTCAGCCACCTTGGGCTTGACCTTAGATCCCACCCCCAATTCGAGCCACGGATCGGATCTCAGAGTGGATCCGGCCTCAAGCATGGACCCGATTGCTGTCACGCCGAGCCTTGACTCGAGCGTAGACCCCACCTCCTCATTGGACCTTGACCTCGAGTCGAGTCCAAACTCGGACCCAACATTAAGCTTGGATCCAATCACTATCATTGTTCAAGCGTCAACCCCATCCAACCAAAATCCCGAGGTTGCATCAAGCAACCCACAGAGCACACTTCGGATCAGCCTGGCTTATCGTCAGGCCATGGATACCGATGAACTCTTGCACCTGAAAGAGATGTTGGATCGCATCTAGAGACTCTCAATCTCGAATGATAAAATATTGGTCTACGACAAGATCGGATGTAAAGCCGATACTAGGGAAATTTATTACCCACCTAGTCGCCACCGTCAAGGATTTATCCAATGTTCTTAACTACGCCTCTGAGGAGGCAATAGACATGGATGAAGATGTTTGCGATATTCCATATACCAGTAGCTGGGACGCTACCTCCACTCATGACGTCTTCTTGGTCGACACCCCTAAAGAGGCATCAAAACCTATGGGCGACGAGGAAAAGAAAAGAGGCTCACTACAAAAAAAACACTTCCATGATGATACGTGTTTGTCACAGTAGGTCACATTTTCTGTCATGCACGTACATCCGTGATAATTTTATGACAGAATCAAGATAGTCATACTTGTGTTGTCGTAGAAGTGTTCCATGACAATACTCAAATTATCATCACATAAGTGTCTACTTCCATGACGATAAATGGGCGTCATGGAAGTGTTTTCTTCAAGGGTAACCGACATGTGGCATGCACCATAACGGGTCACCGTTAAGCTAATGGGTTCAGATTTGGATCTGATAACCCATTAAAAGCTCGGACCAATGTCGATTTCCCATGTGTAAAATTCTCATTCGCTAGAGGATCCACGTCTCAGCTCGGCGCTGCGACAGATGTCATTCCTCCAATGGGCATGATGCGCCTATGAAACATCGACACAAGGCACGGCCCAATAGTGGCCCATTTCTGTAAATGGGCCAGCCCAGCCAAATGCCCACAAGATTTGGTCGGACACTGGGCTAGCCTGTTAATAGCCTGCCACATTTTGGGCCAAATTATGGCCCACATCAAATCTGGCCCGTTAGATGTGTGCCAAGTTTTGGGCCAAATGACGGCCCATATCTGATCTGGCCCGTTAATAGTCTGCCATGTTTTGGGCCAAATGACGGCCCATATCAGATCCAGCCCATTAACTTCCTACCATCTTTTGGGCCAAATTATGGCCCATATAAGATCTGGCCCGTTAACAGGCATTGTGCTTTTGGGCCCATTGGGGCCTGATTTGCACTATGACCTCTTAAAGGCCCATGTAACAGTTCGGCTCGATATTAGTTTCGGCTTGTTAGTGGCCCTTGGTACATATGGGCCGTTGTTGGCCGGTTTCACTTTCGGCCATTTAACGGCCCATGGTTCATCTGAGCCTATTTATGGTATGAAGTGACTTTCGGCCTCTTAGCGGCCCGTAGTATTCGTGGATACATTTTAGCCCAACCTGCCTGTCGGCCCGTTAAAGGCATGTGATATAGCTGGGCCTAATTATGGCCCGCTTTGCATCTGGCCTACTTACAACCCATAATCTGATTGGACCAACCATGGCCCGACATATATTTGGACTGTTAACAGCTCATCTTGTGGTTGGGCCAATCATGGGCTAAGGTCACAATTGAGGCCCAATCTAGTTTTCAGTCTGTTAAAAGCCCATTTTATTTTCTGGCCCAACTTAGGCAAGCAGTTTACTTGGCCTGTTATAGGCACAAAACTAATAGTTAGCCAGTTTACGTCTAGGCCTACTATTGGCCGGAGATGATTGTAGGCCCACATTTCGGCCCATTTATAGCGATTGGAGGGCCGTCCAGTTTAAGTACCGTAATTTTTAATAAACCAAATGTTCAGGCCCATTGCACTATGTCGAAGCTTACGGCCTTTTTAGAGAGTGATGACGGCTTATACAAAAAATAAATTACAGCATCATTACGAAGGATAAACCTAGACTATACAACAAAGAAATTACGGCATATTACATGCACTGGGCATAAAAGTTCGCCGCCAGGGATAATAAAGTGCAACCAGACAGCAGATTACATACACTGGGCATCAAAGCTCGCCACTAGTTCAAATAAACACAGCGACAAAAATAATAGGGATAATTGATTTTATGCCCCTAGTTGGGTCACACTCGGCAGGTTTACCCCTAGTTTCCGACAATCCTCATTGCTACCCAAACCACTTTGCTCGTCTTATGCTTTTGCACTTTTACCGTTTGACCGTCACTTTGAAAAAATCATAACAAATTCATACTAACTCAGAAAAATGCGAATAGGATATCAAAATGTTAAGAAAAACATCACCTATATGTGCATGTGATTTGAACTCATGAAAAAAGTTTTGGGAAGTCCCCATCTCAGTTTGAGCCCATATGATCTCAACACAAACAGTAAAATCGAAAAAAATGAAAAGCAATTAAAAAAATTCTTAATTTTTTTGTGGCAAACATTGGCCAATGTTTTGAGTGCTAGCCAAGTTTCTTCAGGGAACGACATTCATGGAAGTCGTAGTCAAAAAACAAAATTAGCACTCCAAAATGCTTTTGTTTTGGAGCATCGATTTTGTTTTTTCACCATGACTTCCACAAATGTCATCACTACTGGAATTAGGATCTTTGCCGTCAGCCAGCTCTTTGCCGTCTGCTAGCTGACGGCAAAGAAGGTCTTTGCCATCAGCTTACAGAAAACTAACGTCAAAGAAAGAGCTGACGGCAAAGATCATGTTTGCCGTCAGCCAGCTCTTTGCCGTCTGCTAGCGGACGACATAGAAGCTTTGCCGTCAGCTAGGAGAAGGCAAAGAGGGAGGGTAGCCCACTAACCAGAACAACCTAATGGCCACTTTCCTTGCCGTCTGCTAGCAGACGGCAAAGAAAGTGGCCAACCTAATGGTCGTTCCCTCCGGCCCCACCCCACTAGCTAGGCAAAGATTCTTTGCCATCTGCTGGCAGTCGGCAAAGAGCTGGGGCTATTTTTTCGGGTTTAAAAAAAACCGTTGCACCTCTTTGCCGTCAACCAGCAGACGGTAAAGATTCTTTGCCATCTACTAGCAGTCAGCAAAGAGGTGGGGCTATCTTTTTTTTCAGGTAAAAATAAAAGCCGTTGGCCCCACCTCCTCTCTCTCTCCCCTCTCTCTCCGCACGGCCCAACCCCTCTCTCTCCCCTCGCTCTCCCGCACCGCACCTCACCCGCGCCTGCACCGCCGCACCGAGCACCGCTGCCGCCCGAACACCCCGCCGCCGCCGCCGCACCACCCCGCCGCCCCGGAGTCCTGCGGCCCCGGAGCCACCGCCGCCCGGCGCCCCCACTGCTCAGCTCTCTCTCTCTGTCTCCCGATCCCCTTTGCTGCCGCCATGTTTTCCGGCGGTTTCCGACGGTCTCCGGCGACACCTTGGCTACCCATCTCTTCCTCTCGTCGAGCTCTATCGATCCCTCTGTCTCGATCTGATTTTCCCTGCCTCCTGTGGTCGCTCCCTTCGGTTTTCTCTCCGCTAGGATTTTGGTGTTGGGGTGTGTCGGTGTATTAAGTATTGGGCCACTAGTACCCCGTACTTGTGCACGGGCAGTTGTAGCCATCCTCGCGGTAAGGCTTGCCGGGGAACAGTTCGAGGTTGATTCGAGCCATCAAAGAAACCATCAAGTCAGAGATCTGAGGATCAGCAGATAAGAAGAGCTGGAATCCGAAGGCCAGCTTCCCCGGCAAGATCTTGCCGGGGTGGCATGCGGAGCCCGGCAAGGATCGGCGACCGGCAAAGCTTGGCGCCCGGCAAGGCTTGTCGCTCGGCAAGGCTTGGCGCCCGGCAAGACTTGGTGCCCGACAAGCTTCGGCGCCCGGCAAGGTTTTGTTGTTGTGCCACCGCTCTAGCACAGTGACAAACCCGACATTCTGGGTCCTTCTTTGGATGCGTAGCGACGCGCCAATGGTGGAGAGCTTAAGTGGTGCTGATGGGATGGCCCCTTTTTCCATCCCCAAGTAAGGACACCTAAACGGACACCTCACGGTGCATTAAATGCGTTCGTCCTAGTCCGTCCGGGGTTAGGTATGATTACCCTGTAGCTACTTTACACCTCAATGTATGTACATTTTGCCACTGTGGTGACCCCTTTGAGCATATAAAAGGAGGCCCAAGGCAACTGCTACAGCGAAGGAGAACTTCTGGCCCATTCTGCATGCGTAGCTGCTCTTTGAACGTACTGTTCACAGCGAGCGCTCCTGAAGGCTGGGCTCAAGAACACTAATAAGAACACAAGGCAGGAGTAGGGTTTTACGCTGATCAGCGGCCCGAACCTGGGTAAAATCTTCCTGCGTCGATCGTTGGTTCTGCTCTTTGCGTATACCTCTCCCCCCGCCGAATCGTAAAGGGGTCTCTCGGGATCCCATAGGTGTCATACCCCGACATCTTTGGTGCGCCTGGTAGGGGGATTGAAGGTTGCGTGAACCTGATCTAGTGATTGGCGCCTCAGTTTCTTCATCATCATGCCGCCCAAGAAGAAGAGCGCCGCAACGGCACAACCGTCCACATCCGTTTTGCCTACGCCTTTGCGTACGGGCGACGGCGTAGGCGCAGAAGGAAGAGGATTAGAACCCCCACGGCGTTCAGGTGATCCGAGCCAGGCGAGCGGTATCGTTCGCAGTGGCAGTGGCAACCTGCACGCCGCTGGATCTAGAGACGGCGCTGTGTTGCCTACGGGTGGCACAATGAACTCCAGAGATCGGCGGGCGCCTGCTGGAGCTCCCGCACCGCCGCAAGCATCACGACCTACCCAGGTCGTGCATGATGAGCGACGTCATGGCGCTGGTGGTTTAGGGCGTCCCCATGAAAAGGTTTCTGCGCACCGATCCCAAGATGCGCGGGACCTGCATGCAAACCGAGCTGCTGGCAGGGGTGGCGCACGGTCGCGTGACCGTGGTGGTGCTCCTTCTAATATGGTTATGAGTCAGAGCACCTCATGTACCTCGCACCTGTCGCCGCCGCCTACTCCAGCGGAAGCCTTGGCACGTGCGCAGCTGCTCCTCGATTTTCCTCCTGCCCCGGAGAACATGGAGGAGTGGCGAGCTACTATCCAGAGCCTTATTGGCTTCGCCAACAAAGATGGACCCCAAGAGGCAGGGCCCTCGCAGCGAAGGCCCATCGATCCGGCGCGAGCCGATGTGGAGAAAACCGGAGGTGGTGCAACCATGGTGCACTCCCCTCCGTGGCACCAGCGGCAGCTGACAACCCAGCAGGTCGACCGCCGTGAAGAAGTTTCCACGGCATCGTCCGATCCACGGATGCGCCGCGATCAGCGTCAAGTTCTCCAGGAACGAGGCAAGGAGGACGCTCAAACTACCATCGAGCGGCGACAGGAAGTGCGCTATCAGTCTGATAAGCGTGCAGGGCCGGCTATCGACGAGCCTGCGCCAGGGGACGTAGGAGACTTGCCTTATGAGGTAGGGACTCCGGCGTTTACCCATGAGCTGCGGCAAGTCCAGTGGCCCAATTCCCGAACCTTCAAGCTGGAGGTCCCGGAGAAATATGACGGTAAGACCCATCCCTCGGAGTTCCTGAGCATCTACACCATTGCGGTGCAGGCTGCCGGGGGCCGAGATGACAAGATACTTGCCAACTACTTCCCGTTGGTGCTCAAACCCAACGTCAGGTCGTGGTTGATGCATCTGCCGGAGAATTCTATTTCTTCCTGGTCAGATCTGTGCCATCAGTTTGTTGGCGCCTTTGTTGGAGGCCACCAAGCTCCTGGCCAAGAGAGTGATTTGCATATCATCCCTCAGAAGGAGGGCGAGTCCCTGCGCAAGTTTATGCAAAGGTTCAGCCGGGTGCAGTACAATATTCCTGACGTTCATCCTGCCGCTGTCATTAGCGCGTTTCATCAGAACGTGCGCAACCGCAGAATGCGGGAAGAGCTGGCGATGAACAAAGTTAGGAGTATTGCCGAGCTTTACGCTCTAGCCGATAAATGCGCTCGAGCTGAAGAGGGGAGGAAACTCCCTGGCGAGGCTGTTGGCGCGGCGGGCAAATCTGAAGAAGAAGACGCCGCGGCCCCGTCAAGGAAAGGCTGGCGGCGGTACAGGAAACGCGGAGGCAAGGCCATACTTGCTGTCGAGGAATCCAACAACCCCGGTGCCCCCAAGAAGGCCAAGGTTGGTGACACCGGCAAGGATCTTGCCGGGTGCCCTTCCTGTCAGGCCTTGGCGGCTGCCGACAAGTCAGAAAACTCCGGCAAGCAGTATTGCAAGATCCATCGCACCAAGGGCCACGATCTCCAGAACTGCCGGCAAGTTGAACAGCTTGCCGAGAAGTAGAGGGCCGAATATGAAAGGTGGGATAAGGAGAAGGCCCAAGATGGTGCTGAAGGATCCGGCAAGAAGCGCGGTGGTCGAGGGGTGCGCCGCGGCAAGGCCAAGCAACAGAAGGCTAGGCCCGCTCAGGGCCGAGACAAAGAAGAAGATGATGATGAGTCCAGTGAGCAAGAATTCCAGAAAGCTACAGAGGCCATGTGTATCGATGGAGGTGCCTCGCTGCATTCTTACCACCGTCAACTCAAACAGTGGGTGCGGGAAGTCAATGCGGCAGAGCCATCCCCAGATGCATGTAGGCCCCTGAAGTGGTCCAACACGCCTATCATTTTCGACGCCGAGGATCACCCTGATCGCACAACTGCGGTCGGGTGCTTGCCATTGTTGGTCTCGCCAACGATTCGCAACCTCAAGGTGACAAAAATGCTAGTTGATGGTGGGGCCGGCTTAAACTTAATCTCACCGGATGTGCTCAAAAAGCTCCAAATTCCCGACGAGGACCTCGAAGAAACGGGTACGTTTCAAGGGGTCAATCCGGGAAGAACCCAGCCCAAGGGCAAGATTATGCTACCGGTGACATTTGGTAGCGAGATCAACTACAGGACCGAGAAGGTGGTGTTTGATGTCGCCAAGATCCCCATGTCATACAATGGGATCCTTGGTCGGCCAGCGCTGGCTAAGTTCATGGCGGCATCACACTACGCGTACAACGTTTTGAAGATGCCTGGGCCGTTGAGCGTCATCACTATCCATTCCGATAAGAAGGATGCGCTCATCTGTGCCGACCAACTTTACTGGGAAGCAGTTGTAGCACCTGCCATCAAGGCACCTGCTCCTGCTGCTGGAACTCCCGGGGGGAAGAAGAACACCGGCAAGAATCTTGGCGCGAACTCCAGCAAGCGCACCTCCTCGGAGTGCTGCGCTTCCGTCGAGAATGCACCAGAGAGTTCCGCCGGCAAGAACAAGAAATCCAAGGCTGCTCCGCCGGAGACCAAGAAGGTGCCCGTCAGGGAGGACGGAACGGGTGGAACTTTCACCATAAGTTCTACCCTAGATGACAAATAGGAAAGCGCGCTCGTTGCCTTCCTGCGGGCGAATGTCGACGTGTTTGCATGGCAACCATCTGACATCCCCGGTGTTCCCAGGGAGGTAATTGAGCACCACCTTGCTGTCTGTCCTCATGCGCGGCCTGTCAAGCAAAGGGTCAGGAAGCAAGCCTTGGAGCGGCAAGAATTCATTACCGAAGAAATCAGAAAGCGGGAGGTGGCAGGATTGGTCAAAGGAGTGCTTCATCCAACCTGGTTAGCCAATCCAGTTATAGTGCGGAAAGCGAATGGGAAATGGAGGCTTTGTATTGATTATAAAGATATCAATAAAGCCTGTCCAAAAGATCCCTTTCCCTTGCCGCGCATCGACCAGATTGTGGATTCCACCGCTGGTTGTGATCTCCTATCCTTCCTTGATGCCTATTCAGGGTATCATCAGATTTTTATGGCAAAAGAAGATGAAGAGGAGACCGCATTTATCACCCCATGTGGTTTGTATTGTTTTATACGAATGCCTTTCGGGTTGAATAGTGCTGGTTCGACATTTGCGAGAGCAATCCAAATTGGTTTTGAGCCTCAACTCCATAGAAATATGGAGGCGTATATGGATGATATAGTGGTCAAAACCAAAGACAAAGCGACGCTCATTCAAGATTTAGAAGAAACATTTGCAAATCTGCGCAAGATCAACTTGAAGCTCAATCCTGAGAAGTGCGTGTTCGGTGTTCCTTCCGGCAAGCTCCTCGGATTCTTGGTATCTTGCCGGGGAATCGAAGCGAACCCCAACAAGATCAAAGCTATTGAGCAAATTGAAGCACCGAGACGCTTGCCGGCTGTGTTGCTGCTCTAAGCAGGTTTATTTCCAAATCTGCTGAGCGCGCCCTGCCCTTTTTCAAAATTTTGAAGAAGGAAGGTCCAATGAAATGGACTCCGGAGGCGGAGGCTGCGCTGCAAGATTTGAAGAAATACCTTTCCTCTCCGCTGACACTAGTCGCGCCTAAACCACAAGAGCCGTTGCTGCTGTATCTGGCAGCAACAAATCAAGTGGTTAGTGCTGTGCTAGTGGCGCAGAAAGAGGCTGATGAGGAAGCAACACCAGCGGCAGGACCGCCAGGTGACGTGGCAAGATCTTCCCCAGCAAGGGTTGATCCCGGCAAGACAGGATCTATGCAAACAGAAGAACCAGTGCAGAAGAAGAAGGTGGTGCAGCGCCTAGTTTATTTTGTTAGCTCTCTTTTACAAGGAGCTAGGTCAAGATATTCTGGTGTGCAGAAGTTGCTTTTCGGCCTCCTTATGGCCTCGAGGAAGCTGCGCCATTATTTTCAAGCACATGAAATCACTGTCGTCACTCGCTTTCCGTTGCAACGGATTTTGTCAAATCCAGAGGCAACCGACAGGATCGTGGAGTGGGCGTTGGAGTTGTCGAGCTTTGGCCTCAAGTTTGAAAGCACTTCGACGATCCAGAGCAGGGCCTTGGCGGAGTTCATTGCAGAATCGACCCCAACGCCGGACGAAGAGGCTCAGGAAACAACTCTCCCCGGCAAGGAAATCGACCAGCAATTGGTTATTTACTTTGATGGGGCTTTCTCGCTGCAAGGCGCCGGTGCTGGCGTGCTGCTTATCGCACCCACCGGAGAGCACCTCAAGTACGTAGTCCAAATGCATTTTCCATGGGAGAGTTTGACCAACAACACTGCAAAATACGAGGGTTTGCTTGCCGGTCTCAGGATCGCGGCAGACCTTGGTATTAAAAAGCTCGTCATCAAAGGCGATTCAAAACTTGTCGTCAGGCAAGTTAACAAGAGTTATCAAAGTCCATTGATGCAAGCCTACGTGGATGAAGTGAGGAAAATGGAAGAGCGCTTTGACGGTCTGCAAATGGAGCACGTTCCTCGTGCCGAGAACAGTGTTGCTGACGACCTGTCAAAGCGTGCCGCCCTCAAGTTGCCTGTGGAACCAGGAACTTTTGTGCTCCAATTGACTCAACCATCCGTGGCGCCATCGATGCAACAAGAAAAGAGAAGAAAGTTGAACTCTGGTCAGTACTTCCCGGCAGAGCTCCCCGGAGCCACCGGCAAGGAAGTTGCCGGGATCGACATGCCTGCCGAGGAACAACAGGCTCCGGCGGGGCCTCAGGCCCTTGCTGTCGAGATGAACGTTCCCCCGACGGAGGAGATGCCTTTAGTCCTAGCCGTCGAGCCTCAGGCTCCAGCATGGGCGCAGCACATTGTCCATTTCCTTCAGACAGGAGAACTCCCGGAGGAACAGGAAGAAGCAGAAAGAGTAGCCCGTCGGTCTGTTATGTACAAGTTCGTCGATGACGTCCTATACAGAAAGAGACCAAACGGTGTGAAATTGAAGTGCATTCCTCGGGAGGATGGGCTAGAGCTGTTGGCAGAGATACATGGAGGCATATGTGGTTCTCACATAGGATCAAGAGCACTTGCCGGGAAAGCATTCCGGCAAGGTTTCTTTTGGCCCACCGCTCTCCAGGATGCAACTGCACTGGTCACCAAGTGTGAAGCATGCCAGTTTCATTCAAAGAAATCACATCAACCAGCTCAAGCTCTTCAGACAATCCCTCTCTCCTGGCCATTTTCGGTATGGGGGCTAGACATACTGGGCCCTTTCCCCCGTGCTACTGGGGGCTTTGAGTACTTGTACGTTGCTATCGACAAGTTCACAAAGTGGCCGGACGTGGAAGCAGTGAGGAAGGTGACAGCACAATCAGCCGTTAAGTCCTTTAAAGGGATAGTTTGCCGTTTCGGTGTACCCAACAGGATCATCACCGACAACGGCACGCAGTTCACAAGTCGCACCTTCATACAGTACGTCCAAGACTTTGGCGGCAAGATTTGTTTTGCCTCTGTTGCTCACCCGAGAAGCAACGGCCAAGCAGAAAGGGCTAATGCTGAAGTGCTGCGTGGTCTCAGGACCAGGACTTTTGACAAACTAAAAATGTGCGGAAGACGCTGGATTGATGAGTTGCCGGCGGTTCTTTGGTCAATCAGAATGACACCAAATCGAGCCACCGGCCAGACGCCCTTCGCTCTGGTCTACGGAGCGGAAGCAGTTCTCCCCATGGAACTCACGTACAGAACACCTCGAGTGCTCGCTTATGATGAGGTTGAGCAAGAGCAACTGCGGCAAGATGACGCTATGCTCCTTGAGGAGAATCATCTTCAGGCTGTTGTGCGAGCTGCACGCTACCAGCAAGCTTTGCGCCGCTACCATAGCCGCAAAGTTCATGCCCGAAGCATTGAGGAAGGCGACCTTGTTCTTCGGTGGATTCAGTCCGCCAAGAATTCAAACAAGTTGACGCCAAAGTGGGAAGGCCCTTATCGGGTAGTACGGGTCACCAGGCCCGGCGCTCTCCGCTTGGAGACCGAAGATGGCGTTCCAGTGAGCAATTCCTGGAATATCGAACATCTTCGCAAGTTCTACCCATAAGGCGCGGTTGCCTGGGGCTCCCGGCAACCATCCTTTGTACAAGTCTTGCCGGCAAGGCATGTGATCCTTTGTACAAAGTCGGGCGCAGACCCTGAGCGCAGATGAATAAATTTAAGTGTTGTACATTCCCTTATTAATTCCCATGTTCATATTTATATATGCATGTTTGTCTAAGATGTTGTATAACACCTACTCCTGGTAAGTTCTAACGAACCGCCAATGTTTCAAGTCTTTATTTTCTCTTCTTTCTTTTTAAAAGACAGAAGGATTCCTCGCGTGCACATTTGCCGGGGGGGAAGGGAGATATGAGTACCAGTTGGCGATGTTCGGAATCGACGCTTGCCGGAGGAATGACAGTGACAGAAAGCTAAGTTCTAAAAACTTAGAGCAAGTTTCCTTTATTGCAAGTTATTTCCTTGGATGATTCCGACTCTTGTATGGAAAATCTGCACGCGAAGGAACCCTTGTTGTAATCAGTTGCGCCATTATTTTGTTTCGAGCCCGCTCAACGATTTAAGTGGCTGCACTGAGAAAGCCAAGGAGTCTTGCCGGCCGCTGCGCCTCCAGCAGGCTGCTGAAGTCCCGCACCCAGCGCTCGCGACAGGTTGCGCGCCGGCAAGTTTTTCAGTAAGTGTAGGGTGAACTCCATACATAAAGGAATCAGACAAGGAAAATAGCAAGCATGAACCTAAACATAGGCGAGTTATATTACATTCATGGGGTGCCGCAATTCTAACTTGAGACTTAATTGTCTTTTACATGGAATGATGACGGCAAGAAAAGCCGGAGCACTTAATCCCTGCGCTGGCCTTCGATCCTTTTGATGGAGTCCACCTTCTCAAGGATAGGCGCGATAAGTTCTTCAAGCGCCTCGACGTTTGCGTCCCTTGGCAGATAGCCGAGCGTGATGGAGAGGTCGATGCCGGGATTGCTGTGCACCACCTTGATAAGCACCTTGCGAAGGACGGCCCGGCAAAGCCGGCGAGTCTCGTTGGCCAATTGGGTCGCCCGGCTAGACTGGAGCACCCTCAAGGCGTCGATGATGCTTTCAAAGAACATCGTCAACCTGGCACTTGAAGATATCCTTTCATCGGAAGAATACCTGAAGTTCGACAGGCCCATGGTTGACAGTTCTGCCGTAAGCTTCTCCGCAGCGGCGATGAGACGTCCAGTCCAGATCTCCACCCCCTTCTCGTAATCAATTTGGGCGGCGGCAGCGCTCTTGAGCAGGTTCCTCTCTCCTTGGAGATCCTTGAGTAGAGCCTTCTCAGGGGCCTTGCCGACCTCGAGAGACTTCTGCAACGTGGTCAGTTTCAATTCCAGAACTGCGATAGCATCAGCCGCAGAGGAAAGCTGCGTCGTTTTGTTGGACAGGGCGACTTGCATCTCCGCCAAGGAGTGGAGGGTTTTTTCCCTATCACCTTTGAGCGTCGAGGGCTCCTTGCCGTGCTCTTCGAGATCTATTTCCAGCCTCTTTACCTTGTCACTCAGCTCGTTCTTGGCGGCCTCTGCAGCTTCGGCAGCATCGACGGCCTCCTTGAGCTTGCCGGCGTGACTTGCAGTAAGAGCTTCGAGCGCATCTTTATGTTTTTGCTCCAGCTCCTGGGTCCGCCGCGCGACAAGCTTCTCGATATCTTCATCTTTGCTGCGAAGCTTGGTGGCGAGCGCCTGCTCATGTGCGGTGAGATCTTCTTCATGAGCATCAAGAGCAACGCAGCGCCCCGTCAGGAGGGCATCTTCAGCAGCAATCCTTTGAGCAGTTTCATCCTGCGCCTTCTCCATATCAGATTGCTTCAGGAGGATCTCTGTCCACTGTTGGCTCACCTGTTCCCGGCCAGCAGTCAGCTCTTGGAGGGCCTCGGTGTACCAGGTTTGCATTTGTTCGATGCGCCTTTGGAAATCTGCCTCGGCCGCCTCGACGACTGCCATTCTGGAATCCGCTTTATTTTTCCGGGCGCGGTGGAGAGCCTGGAGCTTGCGGAAATTCTCGCCCATGGCCTGAAGGAGCTGATCCTCTTCAGATTTGCCGCTGCTAGCACTGGGTTTGTCAACAACCTTGAGCCCGGTAGCAGCGATGATTTCTTCGTCAAAAACTTCTCCTTCGGCTGGTGCCCCAATGCTTGCCGTCCCCGACAAGTTGACAAACAGGTTCTCTCCAACCTTGAGGTATTTGCTGGATGAGGGGCCTTCAGATGTTGACGGTTGGTCTTCAGCGGCCGCCTCACCAGTGGCAGGGGGCTCCGTGGCCGGTGTAGCGCCTGGCGCTCCTGCGGCAGGAATGCCGTCAGTACGGTCATCAGCCTCCCTGTCGCCCCCTTCAGTAGGTTCCTTGGCGGGTTCCTCCTGTGCAGTCTTTGCGGCCTCCCCATCGAGAGCACCACCAGCCTCGACAGTATCATCCTTGGTGGCCTCGCTGGCAGCGATCCTGTCTGCTTTGGCAGCGGCGTCCCTGGCGGTCTCCTCGATGACAACATCGACATGCATGTGTTCAATCACAGGGAACTCTAAAGGACAAAGGAGGAGAACAGAATAAGATCAAGATTGAAGTTTGAAGCGACTAAAGACAGAGAGATAAGGGAAAGAATAACAAGCATTCTGAGGCGATCGATTACCTGCGTCGAGCTGTTGAGAGGTGGCCTCGCCCTTCCCGGCAACTTCGGTTGCCGGGGGAGGGTTGCCGGTGTCCATGCTTGCCGGCTCCTCCTCAGTTAGGATGGGCTCGTCGGTAGGATCTCTTGCCGGGGACGTGCTTGTGGGCGGCGTGGTCGATGAAGGTGGCACGACGGGGATGTCTTCCGACAACTCTCCTTGTTGCCGTTCTTCTCCTGCGAGCCCAAGGATATCAGCGGCAAGAATGGAAGCCTCAGCACCCGCCAGCGGAAAAAGAACAATGAACTTACGCTGGGGGCTGTGCTGGAGGCTGGGCTGGGGGCTGCATTGAGGACTGGGCTCCGGGCTGACGACGACGGTTTCTGGCACGCTCGTGGAGCCTGCCGGGGGCTCGTCTCCCGTGGAAGTCTTTGTCCTCTTCGCCATCCTCTCCAGCAAGGTTTCTGCATCACTGCAGAGACAATACGAGCAAGTCAGTGAGATCGATCCAAGATTGGAATATAAAGGCTGTGGCAAAGTACTCACTCTTCTTCTTCTCGCTTTGGACTAAAGTCGGAGATGTCGAAATCGGCCTTCGCTACGATGTCTGAGTGGGGAGGCGGAGGAGGGGTCCTAGGTCGCTTGGCTGTGGCAGGCGCCGGGGCAGCTTTCGGTGCGGTAGTGCGAGACACCCCGGCCACCCCAGCAGTGGCCGCTGGTGTGGGTCTCGCGCGCCGCGCAGGTTGTTGACGAACCCCTTGCCGCGGTGCGGTCTTGCCGGCCACTTCCTTGCCGGGAGCCTCGCCGCTCGAAGAAGGCTGGCTTGCCGGGATGCCAGATGCAGCCTTCCGAAGAACGCGCTTCGTCTTCTTCGGGGCTGGGAGCTCTTCTTGCGGTTCTTCTTCGGCCGTTTCCTTGTCGGACTAGCTCTCAGCGGCTGTGCTGCTCTGTTCCCCGGCAGCTTTGTCCTTCCCGGCAGGTTTTACCTCCACTACTACCTCTGCGTCATTGGTTTCCCATTCTGTGAAGCCAACGCTACCGGCCTCCGCGGCAAGATTTGCCACCTCCACCCTAGTAGCAATGTAAGCTACTTCTTGGTCGGTGGTGGCTCGGATGAAATTTGTCTCTTGCCGGACGGGTCTCTCCGTCAAGTTGTCAAAAAACTTCTGTGCTTTCTCCTCTGTTGGCTCGGCCCAAGTCGCGTCAAGACCGTGGGCGTTGAACATTAGCATGAAGGCGATGATTGACCCCAAGGCGGAGTTGTTGCACAAAGGGACAATCCTTGCCGGCAGCCGATGCTTGTCTTCACGCTGGAATAATTTTTTACGGAGAGCGCCAACCTGCATAGTGGTCAGATTATTATTCAACCCGGGGCGCAATCTCACGATACTTGCAGCGTTTCTGTATTCCCAAGCTGGCCTTCCCCTGTTCTGCAAGGGGGCGATGCGGCGGCGGAGAACGTCGAAGCCAATCATCTCCATTGTCAGCCCGACAGCTTTCAGGCGAAGAATCCTGGTGGTGGCGATTGCGAGCTTTTCATCATCAGCGGCAAGACTGCTCCAACCGTTGCCGTGGACCACCTTCTGTTGCCGAGGAAGACAAAACGGATGGGGATTTGCTTCCTGGATCCAGCACCATTCAGCCCGCCATTCGTCCCACTTTTCGCAGTAAACTCCTTCTGGGTATATTTCCTTATTCCAAGCCCTTGGAATCAAGGCGATAGAACCAGAGAGGGCCTCTCCTTTTGGATGCGGGGGAAGAAGTAATGGTGAAAAAGAGTAGAGTTGGGAATCACGCCGGCAAAGTTTTCACAAAGATGGGCAAAGATGGACATGCAAAGTACCGCATTCGGCGTGAAATCGAGAAGATGAAAGCCGTATGTGTACATGATATCATTGAAGAAGTCAGAAAATGGGGGGCAGAGCCCGCAATAGAAATACGCAGCGAAGAAAGGGTATCTGTCCGATCCACTTTTGGAACAAGAACCTCGAATCACGCGTGTGGTGGGGTGAGCTTGCGTCTCCTTCGCCCACATGCATTGGTACTGCCTCTTCAGAGCTTCTGCATCGAGCGATGGGGGGAAGACGACACACTTCTTCCGCATCTTCACTAGTTCGCTCTCCGGAACATCGGCTTTCGCCTCCTTGCCCTTGCCCTTGCTGGCCTTGGGCGGCATGGCGGCTGTGAGGGCGGAAGCCGGGGGTGAAGCGAGCGTGGAAGCGGCGGGGGGAAGAGGGAAAGCTTCGCTCCGAGCTCGAGAGGAGGAAGGCGATGGCGACGGCCAAATTGAGAAGAAGAGGGGGGTAAATAGGCTTGTGCCTCTGCGGCTTCTCCTTTTTATGGGGAAGGAGCAGGGCCGCCTCTTTTATTCCCCAATGTGAATGCGCCTCTATAGGCGCGTCGCAGTTGCAGCCTTTGGAGCACGCTCGCCACGCTGCGTGTTAGACGCGCGTAGTGGGGGGCACAGTAAATGAGATATTTACGAACAGTTAATCCCCTGCCACGCGAGCCCGTGCACTGTTTGGGCCTAGCCCAACAACGGCTCGCACTCGTGTATGGCCTAGGCCCGGGGGCTCCTGTCGGTGTACTAAGTATTGGGCCACTAGTACCCCGTACTTGTGCACGGGCACTTGTAGCCATCCTCGCGGTAAGGCTTGACGGGGAACAGTTCGAGGTTGATTCGAGCCATCAAAGAAACCATCAAGTCAGAGATCTGAGGATCAGCAGATAAGAAGAGCTGGAATCCGAAGGCCAGCTTCCCCGGCAAGATCTTGTCGGGGTGGCCTACGGAGCCCGGCAAGGATCGGCGCCCGGCAAGACTTCGTGCCCGACAAGCTTCGGCGCCCGACAAGGTTTTGTTGCTGTGCCACCGCTCTAGCACAGTGACAAACCCGACATTCCGGGTCTTTCTTTGGATGCGTGGCGACGCGCCAATGGAGGAGAGCTTAAGCGGTGCTGATGGGATGGCCCCTTTTTCCATCCCCAAGAAAGTAAGGACACCTAAACGGACACCTCACGGTGCATTAAATGCGTTCGTCCTAGTCCGTTAGGGGTTAGGTATGATTACCCTATAGCTACTTTACACCTTAATGTATGTACATTTTGCCACTGTGGTGATCCCTTTGAGCGTATAAAAGGAGGCCCAAGGCAACTGCTATAGGGGAGCAGAACTTCTGGCCCATTTTGCATGCGTAGCTGCTCTTTGAACGTACTGTTTACAGCGAGCGCTCCTAAAGGCTGGGCTCAAGAACACTAATGAGAACACAAGGCAGGAGTAGGGTTTTACGCTGATCAGCGGCCCGAATCTGGGTAAAATCTTCCCGCTTCGATCGTTGGTTCTGCTCTTTGCGTATACCTCTCCCCCCGCCGAATGTAAAGGGGTCTCTCGGGATCCCATAGGTGTCGTACCCCGACAGGGTGGTTCTCGCCTCTGGTGGGGCTCCAGTGGCCGTGAGGTGCTTCGGTGGTGCTGGGCGTGCCGTCGCGCGGGGGTGCCCCTGGGTTGGCGCCTCCGTGCTGCGATGCCCCTGGGTTGGCCGCCTCCGTGCTGCGTGCTCTCACTGGCGCCGCCATGGTGGTGTTGGTTGTGCTGCTGGTCACACCATAGTGATGGTGTGTCTGCATCCTGCTTCGGCTACAACTCCCCTTGGTGAGCTTCTCCTTACTCCCCTCCTGTGATCTCTCTAATGCATAGCTTTAGCTCTTGATCTAGTTGGATGTGAAGCTCTATTAGCTACTGCTAGATGCTCCAGATGAGCATCAACTTGTGTTGGAGCTCTCTGTGATGGATTCTTGCTGTGTCAGGGTTTTGGTCAATGACTGTTTATGTGTATCTGCTTACATATGTGCTCCTGGATTGGCTAATATGGTCAGTAGTTGTTCATGTGTGTAGATGTACTCCTGTGCATATGTGGTAGGTCTGACTGTGTTGTTAAATCGGTGGCTAACCTGTGCTCTACTGGACTGGGATCTCTCCCTGTATTTTTTTGTTGCTACTATTACCTATCTCACTAGCTATTGATGGTAACTTAATTCAGTTAACTGAATCTCTAGTGTTACATTTTCTTTTCCATTGGTCTGTTTAACCTTTGGAAATTAGTTATCACTTCTGTTGTTATTTGCTGCTGCTGCTATTACTTGCAGTAGTAGTTTATAATGGTACTAGCCCCTGTGCTTGTGGGTGCTGTGCCCTAATTGCAGAAAAATAGTAGGTGCAAGTGTGGTGATGTGTTCTGCAAAAGCAGATAATCATTTGGGGTGCTACCCTGCTATTTCTTCTATGCTATAGCTACTTTACTCATGAACAGATACTCACTTATTCTTAGTTGTTTTACTTCTAATACTAATATGAACAGATACCACTTGGTTTGGCTATTCCTATTGGTCTCTTTCTAATAGCCTATGAATAGATGCTATACTTGGTTTTGGCTGTTACTTCCTAGTTTTCTACTGATAAGACAGACACTACATCTGATTTGGGCAATGATGCTGGTCTGAGCCCCCTTCTCTTAGGCTTAATTTACATGTGGCTATCCCTGTGCTGTGATGATCTAGCCCTGGCATCTCCAGGCTAGCTGAGCACACAATCCTCAAGTATACCTTGAGGTCTTCTAGTTATCTAGTAAGCTACTGGGTGTCTCATTGGGCTTGGGACTTGGTCTGGCCGGCTGGTTTGATGTATATCTCCTCCTGGAGCTTTATTTTGAATTGCTTAGTGACATATCTCATTGTCACTGGACAAAAGTTGGCTGTAGTGGTAGAGTGTAATCATTGGCTCTAAACACTAGTTTTAGTTGGGCTTAATCCTTTGGAGCTATTTCTGTTAATGATATTTGATATATGGCAATTGATGGCTTCCTGACTTGGCTCTTGGCTGGTTCTCTGATTTGGCTCTTGATAATGGTTTTCCTCTATTTGGCTTTTCTAAAATAAGGTCATTTGGTATTTAGAAATCCTGACTGAGATAGTCTTGATTTCAAGGAATAGCTCCTACAACATTGCATTTCACCAAGTGGAATGCTACATTTCTACTCCTAACCCATTCTCTCTTTCTTAGTGTTTTTGTTATGCAGGTTGGAAGAAAAGAAGAAGATCCAGAAAAAAACTTAGTAATAAGATAGTTTTTAGGAAAATAGATATTTAGTTTTAGGTCATTTCTGATTCTTTATAATATGACTTTGTATTACCTATTCCAAATATTAATAAAGTTTTTAATTTACTCTTTTAGTGCTTGTCTTTAGTTTTTGTTTTGACTTTGTGAAACTTGCTACCTATGGATGAAACTGTGTAATATTGATGAAACTATGTATATGTATGCATGAAACTTGCTACTATTGGTAACATGTGTTGGATATGTGTTGGATATATATGTGTTCATGACTATTGGTAATATGTGTTGGATATCCTATATTGGTCATATATATATATATCTGTGTTTGATTTTCTATGAAAATGAATTGATATAAGAAAAAGAAGAATTAAATGGGGCAATATAGGCACCTTGCCATCTGCTGGCAGATGGCAAAGAGGCCACGTGGAAGCTACCTGTAAGCAAGGGGCTGGCCTATTTGGCCACTTTGCCGTCTACTGGCAGACGGCAAAGAAGCAAAGTTCTTTGCCGTCTGCTGGCAGACGGCAAAGAGGGCCGTTAGCCCCCTAACGGGGCTGTTACCTTTTTTGTGCCGTCCACAAGCTTTGCCGTCTGCTAGCAGACGGCAAAGAACTTTCCTTCTTTGCCGCCCGCCAGCAGACGGCAAAGCGGCCTTTACCGGCATCAGTTCAGCCGGAGTGTTTGCCGTCTGCTAGCGGACGGCAAAGCCTTTGCCGTCCGCCAAGCATGCCTTTGCCGTCTGCTATGGCAGACGGCAAAGCAGCTGATTCCAGTAGTGCATTCCCTTACTAAACTTGGCAAGAACTCAAAACAGTGGTCATTGTTTGCCACCAAAAAAATTAGAATTTTTTGATTTTTTTTCAACTTTTTTGGATTTTACTGTTCATGCTGAGATCATAGGAGCTCAATCTGAGATGGGGACCTTCTAACACATTTGTCATGAAAGAAAATGACATGCACATATAGGTGATTTTTTCTGAACATTTTGATATCTTTTCCCATTTTTCGGAGTTAGTATGAATTTGTTATGATTTTTTCAAAGTGGCGGTCAAATGGTCAAAGGGAAAAAGCATAAGACAAGCAAAGTGGTTTGGGCAGTAACGAGGGTTTTTGGAAACTAGGGGTAAACCTGCCGAGGGGGACACAACAAAGGACACAGAATTAATTATCCCAAAATAATATACAGAACCGACAGCACTTCAACACACTTCAAGAAAGGTTAGCCCTGCCTAGGAGCTACAGCGTAGGTAGCTGAGCAAGCTGATGAAACTGTGCTTGTTTGACGCTTATATCCTCCAAATCTAGCTGGATAGCATCAATAGACATTCTGTACTTCTGGTTAATCTTCCATAGAGATTGGAGTTCCAGTAGGAGTTGAGCTAAAGCTTGTCTTTCTGCTTGAATCTGAGACTGAAGAAGTCAAATAGATTCAGGCGACGACTTCATTGAGCTTATGTCACTGCTATTAGCGAGTACCTTCAACACTACATAAAGACATGACTTTGGTGTTGTATCGCTATCCCCAAGATGTGTTGCCTTCTTCCCTGCAATATATGTTAGAGGGACAAGCAATGGGTTTGTCTCACTATCATTGTGGCAGTTCTTCTTGGCGTCAATGATATCACCCTAAAAGAGAAAAAAGGAGAAAGATAAGGCTTTGCACGTATAAGCATCAGTGTTGTCAATTCATCCCATTTCTTAGTTGGAAATAAAGAGACCTAGTTTAAAATAGCATTAACATCATATGCATTGTTCATAGTTAAGACATGGCAGGAAATGGCATTGTGCAGGAGTGGCCAGCTTCACCACACCACTGGATTATAGATGAAGAACACAAGCATACATGCAATGCTAAAGAACGTATAAGCATCAATGGTGAGTGTACTGTCAATTTATCTCATTTCAGATTGGTAAACAAAGAGACACAATTTAAATAACATTAACATCATATGCATTGTTCATAGTTAAGACATAGCAGGATATGACATTGTGCTGGAGTTGGTAGTTTCACCACACCATTGGATTACATATCAAGAACACAAGCATACATGCAGTACTAAAGAAGATCACTTGCTATGTTTAGTGTAATTTACATGGTATGAATAAGGAACTAGGTTGTACAACTAAAAATTGAAATTGAGAAGGACAAACTTATGTTTATGAACTTCGTAATAAACGTTAAACATGTAATTTGATGCAAACGACAAAAATAAGCAGCAGTTGCAGTCATAGCTATCCAAATATACACAACAAAGTTTGAAGGTTCGAGAAGGACAAACTTATGTTTGTAGTGAAGACCGGCTCTATAAAGCCCTTTTCCATGTTGATGGGGGGCAATTCAAGAAGTTTACCATAGAGTCTTCTTCATAAGCATTGCCTTTATTCTACATTTTTTTAAGAGTAAATATAAATGTGATAATATAGGAACAAATGGAGATTATTTAAGCTAAGATGCAGAGTGATGCTACATAATCAACTAGCTATAAATGTAAGTAGAGCAAACATGCAAAAGGTACTGACAAGAGTAATGCAGAGCTAAACATCTTCAGTAGCATTGGTTTTATTCAACATTTTGGTAAGAGTAAATATAGAGCAGATGTGTAGAAAATGGAGGGGAAGGGAAAATAAGCTGCAAAGTGATGGTACATGAACAACTAGCTGCAACATAAAGTACAGTGATAAAGGACAACAGATACTTACAAGAACAATGCAGAGCTAAACCTCTTCATAAGCATTGGGTTTATTCTACATTAATGTAAGAATTAACATAGATCTAACAATTAGGAGCGAACAATGCATAAGTAGGGTATCATCCACATTGATGTCACATAATCAACCAGGTATGAAAGTAAGTACAACGATGCAAGACAACAGGTACTAACCAGAGCAAAGCAGCGAGCAGCATAGTTGCAATATCCTAGGTTTTGTGGCGCCGGTTCTATCGCCAATATAAGTGGGGTGCTATCTGATTTCTCCGGTACCATCACCTTTTTCAAGGACTTTGCTTGTACTCCTTCAGTTTCTGCAATCACCCTATTCCTTTTGGATGTCTGATACACAAGATCAGCATTTGAATGGAAAAACATGGTATGATGACAAATGGAATACGTATTGATAATGGGTGGGCATGGCATCTTCACATATATGATGAGTAAACTAAGCAGATGGTGGTGCAATGAAGCAGAAGAAACGCAAGACAGCTTATGCAAGTTACGTGCAACCAATAAAACCTTGCCAAATTAGAACAGACACCTTATTGGGTGAACAAGATAGGCCATCTGCCTTTGACTCATTGAGCTCAGACTAGTCATTAGGATCATATTCTGAACACGAATCTGTAGGTGGGGAGCGTGTGGGTTTCATTGCATCCAGGATGGAACTCAATCCCTTGATGCCAGGTTTTTTAGCCATTGCACTGTTCCGCAATACTCTTCTGATGTGCGCATTCTTATATTCATTGTGATTATGTTCAATATCTGAGAAGCATGAAAACATAAATAGTAGTGAGATTATCTTTGTAACGCAGAGGATATTCTAATATAATAGGGGCTCCCTATAAACCCTTGTGTTCTATCACTGGATCTTGATGAGAGAGCCCTTATGTGTTGTAATTTGGTGCGCACAATAATATAATCTGGCACAACTACACAAAAAATAGGCTCCCTATTGGGAGCTCCAGAAGTATGGATAGTTGACAGATGATAGGTTCATAATATACTGTATAGAAAGTTTATTGCCAAACCATGATAATGAGAGTGCACAAAGAAATAGTATTCCCACATGTCTCTATATGTGGCGCACATGCATTTCAAAACTCATGTAGTAACATTAGCTGACCAATTAAATATAAGCTTTGGAAATATGAGTGGCATGTTGTGTAGCTTGAAGAATGGAGTGCTGCTAGTAAGACACAAAGCCACTAGAGAGATCGTAGTGTAGATAAATGGGGGACACCATAAGCATCACAAATAAATCGGGAAAGTGGAACTAGAAAATATGGGGTTATATTACCGCTACTAATCGAAAGCCTATCGATCACCTACATGCCATCTCTATTCACCTGAAGGCATGCTACTGTTACTATCAGTGTAGTCTCTCAAAGGCCACACAACTCCCAACATTTCCCGGATATTATGGTAGACCAACTCGAATTGCTGAAAGCATCTAGCAGAAGCGGCCAAATAGACCTGTGGACTAAAGATGTCCTTGCTCCCCTTCCTGACAAGGAACTTGTTGTACTTATTAGAGAAGAACATGTTAAAGAATAGAAAAGGAATCATACTATGGTGATTCTACTTCTTTCTATACAATGTTGGTTGCCCACCCATGATGAATCAGAGCACCCAAAGAAATGCAATTCCATGTTGTCTCTCTATATGTGGCCACATGCATTTGGAAACTCAAGTGGGAGCATTAGCTGACCAATTAAATGTGTGTCTATAAACTAATATCAATATCATATCACATTCATATTTGAACTAAGCTTTGGAATTATGATTGGTGTGATGTTTAGCTTCAAGGGTGGACAGCTGCTAGTACAACACAAAGGACCTATGCAGATCATAGTGTAGATATAACGGGAAAACCCTAAGCATCACAAGTAAAATCAGGAAAGTGGAACTTGTTGGAAATATGTGCTAGTATTGCCGATACGGATAGAAAGGCTTCGGATACCAGCTCTCTTCAATTGAAGGCGCAGTAATGTTACTATTAGTCTAACTCTCAAAGGCGACACGGCTCACAGTATTTCCTAGATATTATGGCAGACCAACACAAGCGACCAATTAGACCTGTAGACTGCAAATGTCCCTGATCCTCTTCACTACAAGGAACATAATGTACTACTATTATCTCTACTCCTATAAAAACCACAGTTGGTGATGATGGGGTGCCTGCCACACGTCATTTTTGACCATATGATCTGCATCCGATGCATAGGTGGCAACCCCACTTCACATTTGCAAACAAACCCCTCATTCTCTTCGCCCATCTCCATCCAGTCCCACCTTATCCAATCATCCAAGCAATCGATCCTTCTGGAAATAATGGAACCGAAGTGACTGCTGCCTCTCTGTACACCACTGGCGCCATCCGCTCCCAACTCCTCTCTGCAGTAGCAGCTTCACCGTCCACTGCCAGACCCGCCTCCACCTTCCCTCCTCTCCATCTGTCTCCTCCCCTACCTCGTCTCCTACAATGCCAACATCGGCAAGTACGCCACCGGCACCATCCACCCACTGAGTCCATGAGGACTCTCTTGCTTCCTCACCCGAGGCTCTGATGCAATAGCCCTGCCGCCCACCACCTCACCTCCCTCCTTGTTGACCTCCATGTATGCCGCTACCTGCTACAGATCCTCGGTAACTGAGCCGCCACCTACTAGATCCTCCAGGCAGACACGCTCCATGACATCCCCTTCGAGTATGCGCTGCTCCCCTAGGACCTCTATGCCGTATTCAACTGGAGCACCACCCACGAGATCCCACATTTGTACTATGCTTTGCTATTGTCTCTCTTTCCCAGTCATCATCCTGCCCACCCGTGCCGCCTCCCAATTTTATTTTTTCTGTCACCCAAAGTTCAAATTCACGCACCCAGCTGGAACTCTCTAGAAACCACTCATGTAGCAGAATATAAATCAAGTGGGCATATAGATGGGGTTTACGCTGCTCAAACTACACCCAAGAAAGCCACACATTGGTCACGCTAATCTTCAGATCAAAGAGTGCTAGGAGGTGGGATTCATTTCCCTTCAACATCTAATCTGCTTCGTCAAGGACAAGGTCTGGGTGTCAAGGACAAATAATATTTTCTCTACATCTCATCAAATCTTGCCTGGTCGCTGTTAGACAATCCTTACTTATGCAATGGCATATATGTGATGCTGGTAACAGATGGAACTGTCTTGTCCACTGCAACAATGTTCGATTTCAATTTGTTATCAAGAATCTTCTTGTGGAATGAAACTTTGACTGTAGGAAGGGAACCACAATAGTTTTATGAAAATATGAACAAGCCAAGCCAGAGTTACAGTTAGGGGAATGGCTTCAATATCAAGCAAGCCATAATTTTGTGTTTGAAGGTATTTAGTACCCCAAATTTTACAATGATCACAATAGATCAATTTCAGCATATACTAATATAGGCCGAAGATGTGGTTTTACTGGTGAAGATGACATCAAAACTATAAGATGGAAGTTGATAGGTAAATCTCCATCTCCTGCAATGAAATTAATGATAAGGAGTAACCTGCTAGATTTTCATGAATTTGCTTCAGAATATTGTTATAAGATCTTTGCATGCCTTGCTCTTGGACAATTTTTTTTGGAGTATGCTCTTCAGTTGATCCTTGATCAATACAAATCATGGCTTCTTAGTTTGTGCATTGGTATCCTCATGATTCACACTTGAATTTGAAGGTTTAGATTGTTCGTGCAATACTTTGATTATATTTGACATAGGTTGAGCTCTTCCTCTTCAGCTATGGGGTGGAATGGTATTCCATGGGAGTGGTTTTTATGCCACATGTTTTCACACATGTGTTGGGCCTTCAAAATTTGTCATTTTTGCTAGCCCTATCTGCATGTTGTATCAGTACCACTTGGATAAGTCTAACTGAATTATACTGAATGAACCACTGAAGTAGAATTTGGTGGCGATAGAAAATTTGGTCTATCTCAATCATTAAAAGTTAATTTCCATCTACGATTCTAAAGTTTGTGCCGAGGACTTTCAGAAAAGTAAGTTATATGCTTTACGCCCATAATATTCAAGCTACACCCACATTTTTTCTTCAGAAACCTGGTTGATGTAAGAAAGTTACAAGAGCTCTGGCACAATTTTTTATGTATGTACATGTGCACTCACCCCTTCTATATCACATGATTCAAAAGCATCTTTTCATGTACATTTTTTAATGACCGGGAACATAATAGCTTGTTTTGTTTTCTACAGCCATTCCAAGGAACAAATTTATTGCAATAGTTGTTCTAAGGCTCGACGTGATGATATGGTGTTGGCAATCGCTTGTTGTGCTAGTGCTGTGGGAGATCTGACGTTAGTGTAGTTGTTATATTTTTTCACAATTCAGAGTTAGCTGCTATGATGCACACATGCCGTGCAATTGACGAAGCCAATGTTGGAAGAACGCTGACACACGACACATAATTTTGTGATAGTTGTCTAGCTTACTGACCCCACACCATTCTGTGTTCTCTCATGTTTTTCATGTATTTTGTACATTATTTATTCACTAGCACATATGCCCGTGCGTTGCAACGGGAGAGATATTTTTCTTGTGAGAAGCAACAGGAAAGATAATTGATTTGTCATTCAAAAAAAGGGTCTCCACAATGGAAGGTGACAGAGGAAGGAGTTATGGTCTTCTTGCTGAACATGTTTGTCATGTGAAATCTTGATAGTGGTGGGGTTGGTCGACGTGGTGGCGAGCACCCAACTCATGTCTTTTTTCCCTCATGAAAGCCTCCATCTCGGGGTTATGCCTTCCTCCTCATTTGTTACCTGCGCGACGACCTTTGGGACACGGTTTCTTCGACAACTCTATCCTACGATAGTGTAACCGTTTTGATTATTAATTGTAGCGCATAAATCACTTTTCATTAGCATAATCAGGCATGAATGTCCCTTCTTTTTGAGGGTTTATTCTCTTTGATTATTTTAGTGCTCAAGTGCCCATAATTTTGCTCTAACTAAAACAAACAACATATTCTCTTTTATTAGCACATGCCCAAAATTTCTTTCATTTATAGTCAACAAGCATAGAACGAACGCGCACCGCTAACCAATGGCCAGCGCGAATAATTAAGAAAATAATATAGCGTCACATAAAAAAAAATCGATTTTTTTGAACATTAAAAAAAAATGAATTGGCGAATATTCTTGGAAACATGAACAATTTTTAAAATCCTGAACATTTTCCAAAAAATGTGAACATTTTTCTAAAAATTCCAATATTTTTGAAAAACATGAACATTTTTTGAAATTCACAAACAATATTTTTAAAACATGTGAATTTTACAAAAAGACAAATATTTTTGAATTTCTTATTTTTTAAAGGGAGCATTCAACAAACTATTAGGAAATGTTTTGGACACAAATATTTTTTGGATTTGTCAACATTTCACTAAAACAAGAATCTTTTAATATATGGAACATTTTATCGAGTGTAATTTTTGTAAAGAAAATCGCAAAGAATTTTTATAAACACAATGTTTTTTAAATGAGAACATTTTTTGAATGTTGAGAAAATTTTGAAACAGGAAGTTTTTAAAAATTTTGAAATTTTTTCAAAACAGGAACACAATTGTGGAATTGTGACCATTTTTTGAATATTTGAACAAAAACTAAAATTCAAAATATTTTTGTAAATTTTTACTTCACAGAAAAAATTAAAAAATATATTGAAAAAAGGAAAGAGAAAGGGAAACAAGCCGGCCTAGTCTTAGGCGCCCTGTGGGAAGCTTCAAATATTGATCGCTCCGTGCGTCAAATAAGGTATTTTCAACTGCGTGGGAAATAATAAGTGGGCTGGCCTTGTTGGGCCGAAGTGCGCGGCCCAATTACGAAATTCTGGAAAAACTGGGCCGGTGGATCAATTATCGTCATGATCATTTTCTAGCAGATAGACGGTCAAAAATTTAGTACCAACTTGGATAAAAAAATCTTTTCGACGGTGAACGGATGAAAAAATTGGAGAAACGCACCTTGCTTTATTAGTAGGTATAAATGTATCAGTCAAATCAATAACTCTGATGTTGGGGTTTAAAATCTGTGTTGGAGCTTATTTGTTACCCGTCTCAGATATGTATATTTGATGAATACACTTCAGATGAGAGGCATTCATATTGCAGTGCCAATTATTCTTGACATGCAACACTTTTTCTAAGAAACATGCAATACTTTTTGAATTTTGTATACTCTGTTATGTATGCAAGTTCTACATCAAGTGTTTTTAATTTTGTTTTCCTTTTTCATGTGAGTTTTTGTGGCCAGTTCCTGACTGCGATATGTTTGTGAAATTATAATACACACTGCAAACTATTTAGCAATATTTAGTATTGGCTGATCACATTTGCAATATTGCAGATTGCTATGCTTCAAGATACAATTACGTGGTTTGATTATTTTTTCTCTAAATGTTGCAAAGTGGTTTGAAATGTCACGGCTTTGATTTATTTGAGCCATTATTTATCATTATCTTTTGCTGATGGCGGGGATGTTGCATCAGACATGGAGATATGGCAGATACGCGGCATGGGAGGTGGCAGATTAGCATATGTGCTATAACATGTTGAGCCCATCAGACTAGAGTCGAGGGATGATGTCGATAGTTGCTACACTTCCATTGCATAGATTCATGAAGACAAATATCAATATCATCACATTTTATTTTTCATTATACATATTAAGGTTAGGTTAAAGTGAGGTTCTTAATGTGTTATGATTTCTGGTAGAGAATGGTGTGCGGGTGAAGGTGGAGCACAGGTTAAGCAAAGAGAAGCCGTTGACATACACCGATTTAGATTCAGAGATGAAGGTTGTAACTGTCGTAATAGTAGCAAACAAATTTTCTCTTTGCCACATGCTCTCTGACCTTCGATATAGGATGCAGTGAGTAATGAGAAAGCCGGGTAGGGAGAAGAACAAGTCTTCATGCAAGGTGAAGATTGAGAAGAAAATGTTTGGCTTGTAGAACAGGGTTTATTGGTTAGAAACCATATGTTTGATTATGCTCGATGTGTACTTATCAACAATATAGCATTGCTTTAATGGATGTATTCATATTTTTTATATTATTTTGTAGAAATGTACATGTGCTTGACTATAACTTATGTTTATATAATATTTTATGATTCTATAGCATAGCACGGGCATCTTACTAGTACTTATTAAAGAAGAACAGAAGAGGAACATGTTAAAGAAGAGCAAGCAGATTTTGGATAATAAAATGTTCGTTGCCAACCCATGATGAACCAGAGCGCATAAAGGATGCAACTCTCTGTTATTTCTCTATATGTGGCGCACATGCTTATCAAAACTAAAGTAGGAACATTAGCTGACCAATTAAACGTTCTCTCTTTTTATAATATCTACATCATATCAGATTCGTATTTGAACAACTAAGTTTGGAATTATGAGTGGCATGTTATTTAGCTTGATGGATTGAGGAGCAGTGCTAAGCACCTAGGATGATGGTACTGAATATAAAGGGAATGGCTACATGCAAGTCGCCTGACTTTCGTCATTTGGGTTAGTCGACCATTTCAGGCGGTTGGATGAATGAAGATCCCATGTCTCCTAAGCCTTCTTCTTACTCACCTCTTCTTCTTCCCCAAACAGACCACCGCACGGCCAGAACCACCGGTTCCCGTCCATCGCGGCCCCGGCCATCCCTCTTCTCCTTCCTTCCCTCCAGCGAACTCTCAAAAATCGACTGGCCCCAAATTGAAATTCAGTCAACTGTCATTTAGCTAATGTGGAATATAAAAGGTGAAGACCATTAGTATTGCGAGTATAGTCCTGAGCGTGCCATGGAAGGTCTCAAGGTGCAAACCAAACAAAGCCTACTATGCAACCAATGTTTGCTTTCAACTAACAAGTAAGATTCTATGTGATGGACAAGACACAATAAAGTAGTGGCAATCTATTTTCTTGCTGTGATGAATAACTTGAGCAGATACGAAAAAGTACCGCCTCTCGTGCGGTTCCATCTAAGCATCTGCTGAGACGTTGAGGGTGCTGCAGTAGCGATGGCTGAAGGCAGTGTGGAAGCAGATCTGGGAGGGCAGGCGCTGTCAGCGGGGGATATGTCCCGGCGCAGTGGACAAGACAGTCGTAGGAGCTACCCCAGCAAGGTGGACGATGGAGTGGATGAAGCAAGAGGACGCCATGCAAGGATCCTGATCCGTGGATGAGAGAGGTCGATCTCTTGTAATGGATGACAACGTTGGGCTATCAGCTCTGACATGGTGGAGGAAGACGGCGATGGATGGGGTGGCGGCCGGAGTAGGCTAGGGTGGAGAGGGTGTTCTGGCGCCCACGGAGTACGAATGGGGAAATGGAGGGAGAGAGACTAAGAGAGGTAGGGGGAACCATGTATTTGGGACGCGATTGTCTCAAATGCGGGGGAAGCTACAAACTTAGCCCCTGTTTAAAATTTTAGACATCAGAGCGATATTGGTCGGTTAGGGATAGGATGGTAATCTCGCATACCCCAAATAAATGATGAGAGCGATTTTGCCGATGAGAGTTTTTTTTGGCGCCCACTGATGGCACCCACCGTGTATGAACCTTGGTGAAGGCGATTTCGACCAAGGAGAAACTGTGTTTTGGCGCCCATCGTGTATGAATCAGGGTGAGAGGCAGTTATGTTACGTTTGAGTGAAATTACAAGCCTAACCCTATTGACACCAATAGAAATTGAGCCGATAGGCTTTCGTGTTAGGGATAGGTAGTAACTTCCATCTCCCAAAATTTTGTTTGGGTGGTTACAGTCGAGGAGTGACTGGGTGTTTCGCCGCTTCATTCAGGTTTTAGGAGAATATCCTTTCACGTTTACCGTGGCAACTAATTTTGAATCCATTTTGTATTGTTTTTTCAGGGATGATCCATTTTGTATTCGAATACAAATATATATATATATATATATCACTTATATATATAATATGATTTACAAATGCAATGTTCTCAAATTCATAAGGTATAATTCAAATTTTTGAAACCAATTTATGTTCAACTTAAATGTATGGATCACTAATATCGAGAAATTAAATAAAATACATGTGCCCAAATTCAAATGAGTATGCATGTTTGATAGATCAATTTTTGTTCAATTATGAATTACATGTATCATCATCTCTAATTCAAATATTTGAATCCTTTTTATGTTGACATCTTTTACACATGCAACTAAATATTTGAATCTCCTTTCATGCCCATCTCTCTCTAGGTCTGTCTCGCGTGCTCCTTCATGTAGTTATCACTCTCTTTTCTCCATCTCACCTGCACACTCAGTACATGTTTCTCCTTTTTTCATAAACTCAGTCTCTCACTATCTCCCGAGGGAGGTGTGTCACACTCTCTCTATCTTTATAGATCACTCGGCTTTCACTATCTCTCATGTATCTATCATTCTTTTGTATCTCTCTAGCTATCTACGCACCATACATCATTCCAGATATGACTCCTACCACTAAAATTTCTCTCTCTGGCACACACACACAACGTTTGTCGGGTTCTCCTTTCCCTCTTCATCTCTATTCCAAAACTGACATTATTCCTTCGTTTACTGATCAGAAAATCTCTCTCTCACTCACTTTCTCTCTGTCTCACACACACACACGACTCTCACTTTCGCTCCACCTCCTGACTCTAGTCTCTCTCTCTCGCACACACACCGTCTGTCGGGGTCTCCTTTCCTTCTTCATCTCCCTTCCAAAACTAAAATTATTCCTTTATTTATTGATTAGACAAACTCTCTCACTATCTCTCTCTCTCTCGCACACACACACACAACTCTCGCTTTCACTCACCCTCCCGACTCCCATCTCTGTCTCTCACACACAAAACTCTAGCTTTCGCACCGTGACTCCGGTCTCTCTCAGAAATATTGATCGGCCAACCTCTAGCTAGGTTTATCCGTCTATCGCACACTCTCACTTCCCCTTTCTCATATATCTCTCTTGTGCTCCTTGTGTCTATGTAGATATCTCGTCCCTTCTTGAAACACGCCCTCTCTATGTAGTCTCTCCCGCACTCCCTATTTCTTTTTGTAAGAACACTCTTTCTCCATAGCACACATACAGACACACACTCGGCACTCTTTCTCACATGCTCTCTCTAGGTCTTTCTCGCATGTATTTTGTAGTCCCTTTCGTTTCACGCACCAGTCTCTCTATGCCTCCATTACAAACAATGTAACCCACTCCCTAACCATTCATGTGTACTCCATGTGACTTCTCCCATTCTCTCTCTGTTGCACACACACACGCTCCATCTGTGAACATGACTTTGATGTGAAAGTTGAACTTGGAATGTTGGGCTTGCGTGTGAACTATACCATGTCTTTGCTTGTTATTGTTTGAGAAGTAGTGTAAGTAATTACATGACCCAGGAAAAAAATTGTGCCACATCTCGGCATCACAGACTTACATACATCTCAGTCGATGCACGGACATCACAACATGCATGATGACTGGATAAACATTTGAACCTATCTATTATGAATGAAAATTTGGATTGCCAATAGTTTTATATAGCAGGAGACGCTTAGCCTGCTCTATCTCTGCTAGCTTCTTTCTGGCTTTTTCCATCTCTTGTTTGGCTTGGGTGAAGAGAGCATCTGATTGCTCTTTTTGCTTCCTTAGGTACTTAGCTACATTATCAAGGGCTGTCGCATGCTTTCTTTCCGCCTTTACTAGAGCCACGAGGACACGAATACTTGATGACTTCATCTGGCTTGTGTGTAATCCATCATCATTTCGTAATTGGCACCTTGTATCTAATTTGGCATCATTAGGGAACTGGAACCTTGTGTGTAATCCGGCATCATTTTTGAACTGGCACATAGGACTAGCCTCAAAACATGATCTTGAGTATGACCATTGATTGCTTGTAACTGCGTTGGTATTTCCCTGAAGAGGATAGGATGATGCACAACAACGGTAAGTATTTCCCTTAATTATGAAACCAAGGTTATCAATCCAGTAGGAGAACCAAGTAACACTATGTAAACAACACCTGCACACAAATAACAAATACTTGCAAACCAACGCGTAAGAGGGGTTGTCAATCCCTCCTCGGTATTGAGATAGATAAAATTGTATGTGATTTGATAAATAGATCTGACAAAAACACAAAATAAAATAAATAAATAAATAAAAAGTGCAGCAAGGTATTTTTGGGTTTTTGGAATAATAGATCTGAAAATAATATAATAGGAAATAGACCCGGGGGCCGTAGATTTCACTAGTGGCTTCTCTCGAGAAAATAGCATACGGTGGGTAAACAAATTACTGTTGGGCAATTGATAGAAGAGCAAATAATTATGACGATATCCAAGGCAATGATCATGTATATAGGCATCACGTCCAAGATTAGTAGACCGACTCCTGTCTGCATCTACTACTATTACTCCACACATCGACCGCTATCCACCATGCATCTAGTGTATTAAGTTCATGGAAAAACGGAGTAATGCAATAAGAACATTGACATGATGTAGACAAGATCTATTCATGTAGGAATATACCCCATCTTCGTATCCTTAATGGAAATGATACATGTGTGTCATGTCTCCTTCTGTCACTAAGAATAAGCACCGCAAGATTGAACCCATCACAAAGCACCTCTTGCCATTGCAAGAAAAATCAATCTAGTTGGCCAAACCTAACCAAAGTTTCAGAGAAGAAATACAAGGACATAAAGATCATGCATAAAAGAGTTCAGAGAAGACTCAAATAATATTCATAGATAGAACTGATCATAAACTCGCAATTCATCGGATCGCAACAAACACACCGCAAAAAGTCATTACATCAAATAGATCTCCAAGAACATCAAGGAGAACATTGTATTGAAGATCAAAGAGAGAGAAGAAGCCATCTAGCTACTGCCTACGGACTCGTAGGTCTGTGATAAACTACTCACGCGTCATTGGAGGAGCACCAATGAGGATGATGAACCCCTTCGTGATCGTTTCCCCCTCCGGCAAGGTGCCGGAAATGGGCTCTAGATTGGATCTCATGGTTCTGGAACTTGCGGCAGCTGGAATTGTTTTTCGTTGACTCCCCTAGGGTTTCTAGAATATCTGAGTATTTATAGAGCTGAGAGGCGGTGGAAAAGATCACCGTGGGCCCCACAAGGCACCAGGGCACGCCTGGGGCCTCTGGCGCGCCCTGGTGTCTTGTGGGCCCCACAGGCCTCCTCTGGTACACCTCCTGGGCTCCCTGGGTCTCTTCTGTGCAAAAAAAATCACCAAAAAGTTTCGTGGTATTTGGACTTTGTTTGATATGGATATTCTGCGAAGTAAAAAACAAGCAAAAAACAGCAACTAGCATTGGGCACTATCTCACTAGGTTAACCCCAAAAATGATATAAAGTTGCTATAAAATGAATATAAAACATCCAAGATTGATAATATAATAGCATGGAACAATAAGAAATTATAGATACGTTGGAGATGTATCAGCATCCCTAAGCTTAATTCCTGCTCGTCCTCAAGTTGGTAAATGATAAAAACAAATTTTTTTTATGTGGAATGCTGCCTAACATGTTCATCACATATTCTTTTATTTTGTAGCATGGACATTTGGACTTTTAGAAGATTCAAAGAAATAGTCTATAATTGACATGAGGACATCAATACTCAAGCATATCAACAAACAACCATGTCTTTCAAAATATCGACACTAAAGAAAGCTATCCCTAGACCATCATGATCAATCATTGATCCATTCATGAAACACACTCGAATATTAGCTACATCCCATGCACAATTATGATCATAGTGCTCCCTAGTTGGTGCTTTATAAGAGAAGCTCGAGACTCAAAAGTGAAAAATAAAAATTGCATAAAGAAAATAGATAGGCCCTTCGCAGAGGGAATTAGAGATTTGTAGAGGTGCCAGAGCTCGAAACTTAAATTGAAAGATAAAATTACTTTGATAGGCATGCTTTTCCAGTCAACCAAAATGACCAAGAATTCCAAATACTTTCCATGCTAGATACATCATAGGCGGTTCCCAAACATAAAATAAAGTTTATTCCTTTTTCCACCATTCTTTCACAATCCATGGCTAGCCGTATCCACGAGCGCCTTCCATACCAACACTTTCCAAGGAATTTATTATTTGACAACATAAATAAATAAATAACATTTCGGGACTGGGCATCCCTATTACCTTGCCACACTCTCGTGCTATGTCAAGTGAATAAACACTCATCATGAGAATAACACATCTAGCATGGAAAAATATTGTCCACCCCCTGCCGCTTCATGATTGGTTCGACACACAAAAAGGAAATTCATTTTGAAAATTAGGGTTGGCACATACAAATTTACTTGTAACGGCATGGAAATACCGCATATAGGTTGGTATGGTGGACTCATTTGCACAACTTGGTTTAAGGAGTTTCGATGCACAAGTAGTATTCCCACGTAGTACAAGGAAAGGCTAGCAAATAGATTGAGAAGCAACCAACCAAAAAGCAAAAATGATCATAAACGAGCATTAAACATAACTAACACCGAATAATGCACCACAAGTAGGATGTAACTTCATTGCATAACTATTGACTTTCGTGCTTTCATAGGGAATCACAAACCTTAACACCAATGTTCTTACTAAAGCATAATTACTCACCAACTTGACTCACATATTATTATCTCCATATCTCAAAACTATTACAAGGAATCAAGTTTATAATATCCAATGATCTTCATGAAAGTTTTTACTATATCCCTCTTAGATATCTATCACTTTGGGACTAGTTTCATATATTACCATTGCTTATAACAAGCTCTCAAAAAAATTAAGTGAAGAACATGAGCATAAATAATTTTTCTCATCTCTCAAAATAATATAAGTGAAGCATGAGAGAATTTCTTCAAAATTTTACTAACTCCCAAATTGATCTAACTGAAGCATGAGAGTATATTTCTTCAAAATTAAAATACCACCGTGCTAAAAAAGATATAAGTGAAGTACTCGAGCAATTCCATAGCTAAAAAAACTTAAGTGAAGCACAAAGAGCAATTCTAACAAATCATAGCATCATTATGGCTCTCTCAAATAGGTGTGTCCAGCAAGGATGATTGTGACAAATAAAAATATAGCTCCAAGTAAAATTACCGATGGTCGTTAGAAGAAAGAGGGGATGCCTTCCGGGACATCCCCAAGCTTAGTGTCTTGGTACTCCTTGAATATTACCTTGGGGTGCCATGGGCATCCCCAAGCTTAGGCTCTTTTCACTCCTTATTCCTTCATCCATCGTGATCTCACCCAAACACATGAAAACTTCAATCACACAAAACTCAACAAAAACCTTCGTGAGATCCGTTAGTATAAGAAAACCAATCTCTACTTTAAGTACTGTTGCAAACCCATTCATATTTTGTTATTGCATTATACCTAATGTATTCTAACTTTACCATGGCTAGAAAACCCCGGTATAGTCCATTGATTCATCAAAATAAGCACACAATGCAACGAAAACAGAATCTGTCAAAAACAGAATAGTATGTAAAGACTCGAATTTTACTCATACTTCTGTAACTCCAAAAATTCTAAACAACTGGACAATAGAGGAAATTCATATATCAATCTCTTGTAAAAAATTCAGAGTTTTAACTCACTCCAGTCATTTTTAACAATTCTTCTACTACACGTAAAAGTTTCTATTTTCCAACAAGATCAAATCAACTATCACCCAAAGCCATCCTAAAGGCATTACTTGGCACAAACACTAATTAAAACATAAAAAACACAATCATAATAGAGGCATAATTGTGTGAACACACAAAAAGAGAAAGAAAAAGATAAAAAATATTTTATTCATTGGGTTGCCTCCCAACAAGCGCTATCGTTTTATGCCCCTAGCTAGGCATAATGCATAGATTCAAGTTTTGTCATCTTTGGTCTTATTTTCCATAGATGTGTTTTTGTTAGGAGGTTTTTCAAATATAACTTGAAACACATTATCCATAGCAATTTTAGCATTATCAAGTTGTCCATCTACGTATCCCCTTTGATTTCCGGCTACGATCCAAGAATATTGTTGACTAACATCATTGAAAACTTGTTCGATCATATCCAGAACAGGAATTTCATGTTTAAGGTTCTCATGAAAGATTTGATTATTACCAAGAAAATGTCTTAAAACATAGTCGCTATTGTAAAGGATCTCATCTATTACCGGGTTTTCACGGTTCATACCATAAAAATTAAAAAATTCCCTAGCTGCCCGCACTATGTGATCAAATTCATTCATAAGAACAAGGGTGGCTATCTTTTTAGCTTTAGGATCCTTTATAACAGGTAGCTCATAAAACAATCTTTGCAAGGTATGATGAGTACGAAAAAAAATCTATTTTCAAGTTTCAGAACTAGTGCTGAAATAGCTTCCGCATACGTTTTCGTCCTTTTAAGTATAGGAGTATAGCTTCCGAATACAATTAAAGAATTCTTGGATGGTTTCTTTTCCTATAATCTTCCCTTGTCCTAAAACAACAATTTTAGCGTCCATATTATCAGAACGTCCAATTTTAGGAGTTCTGCCATCATCTGTTTCTGCCATACCAAAGTCACCCATGATGATAGGTCCAAAGCAAGCAAAGAGACAAACACAAAAAAGGCAAATGGAAAAGAAGGCAAAATAAAAGGCAAAAAAAATTGTGTTTTTGTAAAAATATTTTAGAATTGGGGGAGATGAAAACAAGAGGAAAATGGCAAATAAAGTAATTGCAAGGAGATGAGATTTGTGATAGATGTTGATGATGTCTCCCCGGCAACGGCACCAAAATTTCTTCCTGATTGCTTGTATCTGCGTTGGTATTTCCCTGAAGAGGAGAGGATGATGCAGCACAACAACGGTAAGTATTTCCTTCAGTTATAAAACCAAGGTTATCAATCCAGTAGGAGAACCAAGCAACACTATGTAAACAGCACCTGCACACAAATAACAAATACTTGCAACCCAATGCGTAAGAGGGGTTGTCAATCCCTCCTTGGTATTGAGATAGATAAAATTGTATGAGATTTGAGAAATAGATCTGACAAAAACACAAAATAAAATAAATAAAGAAAAAGTGCAGCAATGTATTTTTGGGTTTTTGGAATAATAGATCTGAAAATAATATGATAGGAAATAGACCCGGGGGCCGTCGATTTCACTAGTGGCTTCTCTTGAGAAAATAGCATACGGTGGGTAAATAAATTACTGTTGGGCAATTGATAGAAGAGCAAATAATTATGAAGATATCCAAGGCAATGATCATATATATTGGAATCATATCCAAGATTAGTAGACCGACTCCTTCCTGCATCTACTACTATTACTCCACACATCGACCACTATCCAGCATGCATCTAGTGTATTAAGTTCATGGAAAAACAGAGTAATGCAATAAGAACGCTGACATGATGTAGACAAGATCTATTCATGTAGGAATATACCCCATCTTCTTATCCTTAATGGAAATGATACATGCGTGTCATGTCTCCTTCTGTCAATAAGAATAAGCATCACAAGATCGAACCTATCACAAAGCACCTCTTCCCATTGCAAGAAAAATCAATCTAGTTGGCCAAACCAAACCAAAGTTTCGGAGAAGAAATACGAGGATATAAAGATCATGCATAAAAGAGTCCAGAGAAGACTCAAATAATATTCATAGGTAGAACTGATCATAAACTTGCAATTCATCGGATCCCAACAAACACACCGCAAAAAGTCATTACATAAAATAGATCTCCAAGAACGTCGAGGAGAACATTGTATTGAAGATCAAAGAGAGAGAAGAACCCATCTAGCTACTACCTACGGACCCATAGGTCTGTGATAAACTACTCATGCATCATCGGAGGAGCACCAATGAGGATGATGAACCCCTCCGTGATAGTTTCCCCCTTCGGCAAGGTGCTAGAAAAGGGCTCTATATTGGATGTCGTGGTTCTGGAACTTGCGGTGGCTGGAATTGTTTTTCATCGACTACCCTAGGGTTTCTGGATTATCTGAGGATTTATATAGCTGAGTGGCGGTGGAAAAGATCACCGTGGGCCCCACAAGGCACCAGGGCGCGCCTGGGGTCTCTAGAGTGCCCTGGTGTCTTGTGGGCCCCACAGGCCTCCTCTGGTACACCTCCTGGGCTCCATGGGACTCTTCTGGGCAGAAAAAATATAATCAAAAAGTTTCATGTTATTTGGGCTTCGTTTGATATGGATATTCTGTGAAATAAAAAAACAAGCAAAAAACAGCAACTGGCACTGGGCACTATGTCAATAGGTTAGTCCCAAAAAATGATATAAAATTGCTATAAAATGAATATAAAACATCCAAGATTGATAATATAACATCATGGAACAATAAAAAATTATAGATACATTGGAGACGTATCAACCATACTTCCCTCCTTGCAAGAACTGCATCCTGACATGAAGAAGTTACTTCTTTTTTAGATCAATAGTTAGAGCTCCCCAGATACATTCAGTAGAACCCCGATAAACAGGACTAGTTGAAGTGAGTTAAAAAGTAGAAACATAAAAATAGACTCCTAGGGTGAGAACACCCACTTCCTACATCTAGCTAAAAAGGAAAGCATTAGGACGATTAAGAGTGTGCTTATTACATATCAAAACGAGGCAACTTACAGAAACTACAACATATACATCAAAGAACACAAGGCTAAGCGAAATAGAAAAACCAGCAGAGGGGTGCACTAAGAGAAGGGTTGCTACAGTAAAACAACCGGCAACCAGATGATCTCCAGGGCCTCTGTAGCCGCGTTTGACTGCTAGCTTCAACATGAAATTACAAAGGTTATAGTTTATCATCCTACAACATGGTGGGTCCAGTGAGTAAATTGAGATCCTACAAATATAGAGCCTAATCAAGTGTACAGGAAATTGTTTGTCTTGCCTATTATTGTTTAATAATCTGCCACACTGTTGGATTGCATGGCAAGAACCCTAGCCAAGCAGACAACATGGTTTCACGCAGTTTTTAGCTCGGGGCTTGCCCAGGGCCTGGCCTGGTCCTGTGTTCGCTACTGCTGCCAAACACATACCATGTGAAAGTAAAAAAATTATCAAAAGAAGGGGCTCCCTCTTATTTCATAAACGAAACCATCAAGGACACACAAACCATCCACCACTAGTAGGCAGGTTCTCAATATCAAAGTACTTGAAAGGTTGTTACTTACCAAAGCTTGTTTTACAGGTTTGGTGCAACTCGTCTTTAACTTGCGACGTTCCTTGAAGATGTCCCCAACATCTCGTATTTGGTCTTCATTGCTCCTCTGCATTTGGCATTCATAGTTTTAAAATCCCAACATGGAAAGAAAAATGTAGTAATACTCACACATCTTGTAGGCAACATTAAAGGACTCATCTGCCATGTTCGCATGAGGGATTTTTAATATCCTACTTTGTGGCTATTCGAATTTGCTAGAACTATGTTGTGGTTTCATTCTGAGTCAATAGAAAAGGGGGGTCACCTCCCTGCTATTCTCAAAAACTTCTAATCATTTGTCGCACTATTGGTTAGAGATGAAGAACCTACACAAGCAGACCACAATACAGGAGGACGCACAACTACAAGATGATATTCTGTTGGATAATGCAAGTTATAACCAAATACTTTTACTGGAACAATAGCAGCCAGGAAATTTGAAGGGTAGGTATGAACAAAATTGGAACTGCACATATACTCCTAAGAGAATCAATGTACACATTACCAACCATAGAGGTTTTGAAATTTGAAAATTTAAACAATTCCAAATTGAAGGTGGGTTTCAAAATACCTTCAAAGGAATCGTCAATTTGATTCTTTTAAACTTCCAACTCATAGTTCATATAATTTGCAGAAGTCATTTTATCTTCTCTCATGAAAATCATTGAGTTGCATAAAGTTTCTGAATTTGAAATATTTTCAAATGGAATTCAAATGTTTTCAAAAACTCTTTTTCATTTCTTTTAATGGAAGAAGTCATATCATCTTCACTCTAGGGTTTTGTGATGAAACGAAATTGAATTCATGGAGATCATAAATGCAAAGTGAAATTTTGGGAAAGTCATTTCATTCCCTCTCATTCAACTTTCAAAATTTTCAAATTTCACTCAATCAATCGCACAACAATCTAACAAACAAACATAGTTATTTATTTAATATAACATTCCAAAATTTAGAATTTTGGGATGTTACAAACTACCACAGTTAAAATGAATCTCGTCCACGAGATTCGAGGAGGCTAGAAAGAAAGGTTAGGGTTTGGAGTCTTCTAGCAAATCCATTGATCGGTATGGTCTAGTGTGCTACCACACTTAAGAGCAGGGTTATGGTTCAGACCAAAACTCATGTACTCCATTCCTTTGGGTTGACAATATCAGTCTTCTCATTTCTTCGGGCTAACTCCTACTCTGGGGTTCTTCCGGTAGAGGCATTCCATTTCCTCAATTCTTGTGTCATTCCATCGTGATAAGGTTCTTCTGAGGCTGAGTCTTCTTAGCTTGGCAGGTCTGTCACCAATACTAAAGAAGCTCATGGTGGTCAATGATTTCTGGTTTCTACAGGAAATTTGTCTGGGATGAATCTCACCGTATATCCTATGATTGGCAATGGTTGCCTGTACAGCGTTCCATCGTCCTACCATTCTATGGTTTTATGGCTTATCGTGTCAAAACTCTTCTAGGGTTTTAAGGCTCTCTGATTTTCCATCAACATATGATTATTCATGATAGAAGTCTCCGGTATGGGGGCCAATCCATCCCATACTTGTATCATTACGACATACGCAGACAGTGAATCTTGTATTCTAACACTAGGGCATCCACACAAGCATTGCAAAAAAATTCTCTTGTCGCCGAACTACGTTCGGATAAATCCATTCTTTCTGCAAGCTGAACAAAACATCTATCGTTCTTCACAACTCTTGGGTTTGTCGTATCCTCCTAAGTAACACATGCTGACGGAATCACAGCTTCTTCCAAATTTCTTCTTCATGGGAGTGCTTGATCCTTATTAACTCTTGGGCCTGTGGGTTGTGGCCCACTTCCACATTTGCACAACTTCGACTCATCCTTTGAGTTACTATTGTTCCATATTCCAACCTTGCACCCCTAATAGTGCTTCATTCCATCATATCAAAAACAATATTCTGACTTATTTTGTTCAAACTCCACTCTGTGGAATATAATTATCCTTTCCATGGGTCCACTGTCCTCACAGGGTACTACCACCCTTGAAGTGCAGAAATTATTCCATGGACCATATTTCTCATATCCTCAGAACTGGTCCAAATATGTGTTCATAGAGGAACAACTCATACAATTCAATATATGAAGTTAGGACACTTCTTTATTTATTCGTGAACCATTACAATATCCGAGACTTCCATTACATAAATTCAACTCCATATCTGTATGAAAATAAGTGCCTCCTACTACACTTATTACCAATATTAAAATTCTCAACTACACAGTTCCAGCTTTCGTCTTGTCGGGGCATTTAGTAGCATAATGTCCTACTTCATTGCAATGAAAATAGATGACTTCTGACAAGTCTCGAGGCTTCTTGAGGATTGTATCTGCTCCTTGGGCTCTTGGCTTCTTTCCTGGACATTTCTCAGCGTACTGACCTAAATCCCTGCACCTGAAACAAGTGATATGACTCAGGTCTTTTTCTACAGAAATTGAGTTGTTCTAGGGGTGTCTTCATTGTTTCCTCCTGGATTTCTCCGTAATGATCAGAGCTTCTATTTCATGAGGGTCAAACTTCACTATTGCTATCAGGAAGTCCTCGACATACTCTTCTCTTTCCTTTGTGCAATATAGAGAATAATGTCCTTCTTCTCCACATGAATAGCAAGCATTGGAGTAAAATCTAATTAGGCCTTCTTCTTCTTCAGGGTCTTCAACAACTTTCTTCATCATAGGTTCTTCTAAACTTTTCCTGAGGGCTTCTTTCTGCTGCTCGGTAATTTCTTGTATCTTGGGGTAAATGTGACACTGAGTAGGGTAGTGCATAGTTCCTTTACACGGGAAACAAGTAACCTACCCAGTCGGGCATTCTTCAGCTGGGTGATTTTCCTCACAATGAGGGCATCCATCCTTGTGTTCTTCCTGGGTGTGTCCTATTTCTTCGCAAATCCTACATGCACAAGGTTTCTTCATCGAGTTGTCACAGTGCTTCCAGATGAGGCATGATCTCAATAGAGTCTTCTTGAATTCCTCCCAAGTTCTTGCTCCATTACATCCTTGTATGGCTTGATGCATTTTCCACCAGGTTGCAGCACTTTCTGTAAAGTACTGAAGTGCATGTTGAACCTCATACTTCCTTGCAATCAATTTTTTTCTGAAGTGATCCTCCATGTTTCGAATCCACAGCTCTACCTCCGGTCGAGTCATCGGTCCATAGAATACAAGTCCATCTTCATTCATCAGCTATTGGGTTCAAGAGTTTTGGGGTGAGATAAGAGATAGAAGTATACCCATACAAATAATCAATAAACAATTCCTAGTTCAAGACTTCTACCGTTTGTAATGGGCTGGTTTACTATGGTTTTGTTACCAAGTCTTCATTTCTTTAGGTTTTCAATACTCGGGAGTTTCAAATTCCTGATGTGTCTCCCATATGAAGGCCTTGGTTGTACTTCTGTGACTTGCGTTTCTCATGGTGAAATACACATAAACCTATGAATATGGCATCTATCCAATGATTCAATAAACACAAAAAGATAAAAACAGCCAACAATTCATTTTCAATCAATTATATAGTATCGCGACCCACATGGAGTTGGTATGGTCAAATACGTAAATCGCAAAACGTTCATCTTTATTTCTCTCATGGCGGCGCTAATACTAAGCTAACTTATCGGGAACCTGGTCCTTGTCTACACTGGGCTTCTTCTGTGTCGACTTGAGCTCCTCCAATTCTTCTGCTAGATTATCCCAATTGACGCGGAGTTTCTTGTGACGTCCCTGTATATCCTAGAGTTCGTTCTTGAGCTTCTGGATCTCAACGTCCTTGGCATGAGCCATGGTCATGTTGTCTTCAGTTCTTGACTCATCTTCGGGATCTTGAGACTTTCCTCCTCCAACTTGTTTACCTTCATCCTCTGAGTCTCGACCTATTCTCGTAGTGCTTCATTGTCAAACAGGGCTTCCAGAAGATCCATCTAAAGATTCTTGACGTATTGCTCTAGATCTTGGTTATACACCAACAATGGGGAAAACTTCATCTTCTGCGCATCTGTCAGGGCAATGGTGGCTCCATCAACCTTCTGCCACCCAACCTTTCCAAAGTAGTGGGGATTTAGTGTAGCATGATGACAATAGCATAAGCGTCCAATCGCATCATGGACGGCAGTGTTTATGCCCATATCACATTCACCATTTATCGTTCCAAAGCTGATGTCTGCAGTCTTGGGGTCTTCTTTACGGCCAAAAACTTGAGTCTTGATTCCCCATACCCAGGCTTCCTCTTAGTTGCTTTGATCTTGGGTATCGGCAGTTTCAGCAGTCTGACTAGCTCCACAAGGAATGGGCCTCCAAGAACCTTCTCGTAGTGTTCCCTTTTGTTCACAATGTAGCTCTCCATCTATAATTTTAAATGAGGAAGGTTTAGTAAAAGAATTTAATAGTTACGAGAGCAGTATAAAATAAAAAGTAGTTCCTATCGGGGTCTTCATATTACTAAGCCATTTTCTAGGGTCACGTCCTACAGTCAACATGTGCTCTGATGCCATATCTGTAGCGACCCGACCTCAAACGGTCAAGCCTTTGTGTATCTGTGCCATCCCTAGATCGGTATGCTGGCACGCACACAGCACATCAATGTATATATCAAAGTGCAATCACATGTATAAATAATGTAAAACTGATATATACCTCATAAGTCTCAGCGGAAACAATCAAACGGGTGTGGAGTCCCATCAACGCCATCGGCAGGTCGAGTGTAGACCGTAACCCTATACCGTATATCTTACTCGTCATAGAAATCCTACAACATGATATGTTGCAGCCGTGTAGGTCAGTACATTGAATGTACCGGCAAGATCACCATAAGAAAAATAGATGCTAAAACTATACTATATGCAATATGGCATTGTGGCTCTGTGCCTGGGTTTTGTTTGCGTAAAAGCTGAATTTCATTTTTCCTACAACAAAGGAATATCAGGAGTCTTCACTATAGAGTTTTCTACCATGACATGGTTCCGCCAACCGATGTCTCATGGCCCAAATCATCATAAGTTGCCCATAATTATGTTTTCGATCCGGTGTTGAGAGTTTCGAGATAGATCCAAGTCCAGAGGCTCAAATTGTCCGTAACCGGGGACACGGCTAATCGATTAGGTTTTAACCCTCTGCAGAAGTTTGTACACTTTACCCGCAAGATTCGATACCTCCCTTTTCATCCTCGCACTTCAGATCATTTGGGAACAGGATGATCTAAACATGGTCTTCCGAAGAGTTCCTCTGACCACTGTCCGGTGCCCATCCAATCCTACCGTAGTTCTACATCTGCTGGCATCGTCCCAGCCAGAGTCACCACTAGGGTCAACCAAGCCAGAGCCCATAGTGACTTGTGGTTGCACAGGTAAGCTTCTGGGCATGTAGTATTCTTCCGTCTCTTTGAGCTGGGGTGGAGCTTTCCGCATGATATCACAACGCTTCTCCGGAATCACTGAGTACTGGACACACCATATGTACCCTTCTTAACCATTATCCACCCAGAGGTATATTGAACTCTTGTCTCGAGTCTTGAAGTCTTGAGGCCTTGAAGATGAAGTGCTTGCAGATGCCATCATGGAGTTGTCATCATTGATATAGAGTCCTCCTTCTTCACACCACTCCTGTGCACTCATACCAAACCCCGTCTACAATAGCATAGCATTAAAACTATATACGTCCTAGGCTTGATCACAGGGAAATGGGTTCCTACCTCATGCATTCTACTCAACTATAGGAAGTCAATATCACTACTGGAGGGATTATGAATGGTGACACTAGATGCAAAAAAATAGGTATGGATAACATGGTCAAAGTGAACTTGCCTGGTAAGTTGATGAAGGTAATATCGCTCTAAGAAAATGAACTTGATAGATCTATTCGCAACTCTCCGATGAAATCTATAATAACAAACATGGCATTCACATAAGCATACATTCTAGCAAGCAAATCCTAGCACTCAAATTATTATTCAACAAATAAAATAACAAAGAAAATCAATGTGGAACACCAAATAAAATCCAAGGAAAAACTACACAAGAATCTATAAAGAACCTACTAAGAAACTTTTTGACTCAACTACAAAATAATTTTATCCTAACTAATTTAACAACAAAGAAAATACTAAACTAATAAATTAACAGAAAAGAAAATATAAAACAACCAAGTTAATAGAAAGTATTTTTCATAAAACTTTATTTGCAAAAAGAAACAAATAAAAACTACTATAACTCTATTTATGACCTAATCAAGTTTTCTTACAAAACAAAATAAGAATAAAATTTTAAAATAAGAATAAAATTTTCTACTGTTAAATAACAGAAAAAAAACTAAATTTGTCAAAAGTGACACAAAGTTTTAATTAAAAAAATTTAAATGCTAAAGAAAAAGAAAAATAACACTCAACTATATAAAAAAGTATTGTTTTGCCTAAAGCCCTAATTTAAATAAACTAAAAATACCCAAATTACATATACTGTTAAAGAAACTCACAAGTGACCAGCAGCAGAAAGAATCACTCTAAAATCTATTCTAGAATTCAAACTACAGCCAAAACAGTGTTTGAAGCATATTCGAAATCATTCAAATTTAAACTACTCAAATTTTAAATCCAAGTACACCAACAGAACTTCACAAAATTATGAAACAAATGCAAATAGAATCACTTAATTTGGATCGAAAACATAAAAGATATTAAGTTTCTGAAACAAGAACTAATTCTGTAAATTAAAACAGAAAACAACAAAACAGAAGAAAAAAATAGAAACGCTACAGATCGGCCACTGCTACGTGGTGGCTTCTGACTGGCTATGGGCGTGCGCTGCGAGAACTAAATGGGCAGATGGCCTCTACTTAAGAAAAAGGGCATACGTGCAGCTAAAAGAAAAATCGAAGATGCCGGTTCGATCTAAACCGGAGAATAAACTGTACTAAACCAATCTAATCTAAAAAAAACCTACCTGTTCATTTGGATCTAATCTCGAGCGTCCATAACAGATCGGACGGAGGGGGAAGCATACCATGCGGCGACAAACTCCGGCGACAGTGGCGATGGCGGCGGCGCTCAGGTGGCGATGCGGGAGAGGTCCCTCATGGGTCCCCGACGTTGGGGACGGCACCATTCGATGCGGAAGACAATGGCGAGCTAGTGGACGACCTCGGTGTGGCTCGGGGACGTCGGACATGGCAGTGGCGAGCTTGGCAGCAGCGGTGGTCGTCGGTGGTGACAGGGAAAGGGGTTTCCAGAGGTCTTCGAGCTCGGGGAGGGGTCGAGGAGAACCAGGGGAGCGAGGGGGTTGCGGTGGTGCGCTCAGGTGGCGGCGAGGAGGTTACGGTGGGGCGGCAGGGCGGCAATGGTGCTGCGGTGGAGCTTTGCTCCGGCGAGGAATCGAGGGGGCAACGGTGGTTCTTGGAGAGGGGGAAAAGGGGAAACGGGTCGAGGGAGCAGGGTATATAAAAAGGGGAGGTCAACTTGGAGGAGGGGCGATATCGTCGAGAGGATCCCGAGAAGATCGAGATTCTGGCGGCGTTCTGCGATGCTCTACGTGGCTTGCGGAGGAGGAAGAAGACATGGGGCCCAGCGGTCAGTGGTAGCGGGCGGAGGGGAGGGGAAGCGGGCGACCGAGGCGAGAGGATGTCACGAGGGAGGAGAGCCGTGGGCCAGAAGTGGCAGCTGGGCCGACTGGCTGGCGGCTAGCTAGCACGAGCTAGCTTTGATTTTTTTAATAGAAAACAAAATAACAGAAATAGAGAATAATAAAAATGATATATAGGCATATTATATAAAAAAATCAGAAAAACATATCCTAAAACATGAACATATTCTCAAATACAAATAAAATCCAAAAAAATTCACATAAGTCAAACAGTGCTGCTGTTGCAATAAAACCCAATAAAATTCATTTTTAAAATACCAAAATGATTTCAAATTTATTTTCTCCAAATTTTCCATTGAAGGGAATCATTTTACCCTTATTTCCATTTATTTTATTTTTTGGAGAAAAATAATTTGAATAAAAGCCAAATAACTCCTAAATGTTTTGAATTTGAATTCCAAACCACTTCCAAATCTTTTCTGTTTTTCCTCATGGCCAAAATATTTCAAATGCCTCTGAATATTCGAAGTGCCACATTACTTATCTCTTTTTGAATATTACTAGAGGTTTTGAAATTTGAAAATTCAAACAATTCCAAATTGAAGGTGGGTTTCAAAATACCTTCAAAGGAATTTTCAATTTGATTCTTTTAGACTTCCAACTCATAGTTCATATAATTTGAAGAAGTCATTTTATCTTCTCTCGTGAAAATCATTGAGTTGCCTAAAGTTTCTAAATTTGAAATATTTTCAAATGGAATTCAAATCTTTTCAAAAACCCTTTTTCATTTCTTTTAATGGAAGAAGTCATATCATCTTCACTCTAGGGTTTTGTTATGAAACGAATTTGAATTCATGGAGATCATAAATGCAAAATTAAATTTTGGGAAAGACATTTCATTCCCTCTCGTTCAACTTTCAAAAGTTTCAAATTTCACTCAATCAATCGCACAACAATCCAACAAACAAACATAGTTATTTATTTCATATAACATTCCAAAATTTATATTTTGGGATGTTACACATCTACCCCTTTCGGGTGAAATTGTTGTAGACACGGTAACTGTGAGAGTTTGAGCCATAACCGAGTAGGAAACCTGTCAGGGGGATGAACCCCGGGCAGGCAGCGGAACCCGGATCCCTTTCAAAAACATCAGGGCAGGCCATGCCCCTCAATCCGGCTTGCTCCTGGCTGGCTTCCCAGCGCAACCCGGCCAGGACCTGCGACCCGGCCAAGCAGGCCCGCGCATGCCGGCCGGACCCCGCAAGTCAAACCTCCATCGACAAACCAACATGGCTACAGTGCGCCCTCCTTTACGCCGGCCCCGGCGGGCGCGGCTGCCGTGCTGACCAAGCCCCCGCCTGGGGCGGGCGGCGTCTCGGAGGCGCAACCCTGTAGCAAGGCAGCGCAGCCACCCTATGACGACCACCCGGCGTGCCTACATTACCCAGCAGCTGGCCATACCCGCGCCCGGTGGACCGGGTGAGACCCGCACCCGACGGACCTGGCGAGCCCGGCACCCCGCTGCCGGCTCCAAGACACTGACAACTCGGCCCCGCGCCTATGTAACTTTAACATTGTTACCTCGGGGGGCCAGCCTATAAGACCCCCCGGTGCTTCTCCATGCAGAGGGGGGATCGATCACTAGTTAGCTCTACACACACACTCACATCCATCCAGCCTATGCACTGGCCTGCCTTCCTTCCTCCCCAAAACAGCTCTAGGAGCAAGCTTCTACCATCTTCATATAAACCACGCTCGGCAGGACTAGGGGTATTATCTCTCCGGAGACCCCAAAACCTGGGTACGTTTGTGAAACCCACTCGCTCGCACCAACCTCGCATCTGGAGCCCACCGGTTGCTTCTTGCCTATCCCTCTCTTTAGCCATCCCATGGCATCTGCTGTGTGCACACCACGACAGTTGGTGCCCACAGTGGAGCCCGAACCCACGACCACATGGTTAAGAGGGCATCCATGAGGTCCAAGCCATTCAGTACTTCGTGAGCACCTGTCGGGATGGCACACTCCTCAAGCACAAGCTCCTGCGCTCTGAGCCGACCACCATGGCCGCGCTCATGGTCACGGCGGACAAGTACGCCACGGCCGACTCCGCCATGAAGATCCAAGTGGTGCTGGATGAAGCCGGCAAGGAGTTTTCGGCGTCTCCCTCCAAGCCTGCTGGCGAGAGCAGCCGCCAGCAGAACAACCAGCAGAACAACAAGCGCAAGGCTAACCAGCAGGCCCCCCGCTACAACAACCGTCTCGTCGCGGTCGCCGATCCGGCGCCCGCGGCCGAGCCGGCCGGCAAGCGCCGGCAAACCGGCAAGACCGTGTGACAACCCGCCATGAGCTTTGAGGAGATGCTCGACGCTCCCTACAAGCAACACAACGGTGCAAGGCCGTCTACGCACACGCTTTGGCAGTGCGCCATCACCAAGCACATCATGAGGGGCTTCATCCCGCTGCCTACGGCTCCGGCTCCAGGGGCGGGGCAGCCGCCTCGGCCTCCTCCCCTGCCTCCGGCAAATGGCGCCATCCGCGACGAAGTCTTCCCCAACCAAAACGCGAGTCATTTTGTCTTCACCAGCCTTGGTGACGACAAGCGTCGCGAGCGCCGGCTCCGGCAGGAGGTGAACAGCATCATCCCGGCCAAGCCTGAATACATGCACTGGTCAGAGCGCCCGGTCAGCTGGACCCAGGAGGACCACCCTGCCATCATGCCCAACCCGGGTGGCTACACCCTCGTCCTCGACCCTACCATAGTCACCGCAAGGCGCACCTGCAAGTTCTCGCGATTCCTTATTGACGGCGGCAGCAGCATCAACATCCTGTACCGCGACACCATGACCAAGCTCGGCATCGAGGCCAAGCACCTAGAGCCATCTCGGATGGTGTTCCACGACATCGTGCCGGGTCTCTCCTGCTCCCCCATCGGCCAGATCCAGCTGGACGTCCTATTCGGCACGAGCGATCATTTCTGGCGCGAGCCTATCTGGTTCGATGTGGTGGACCTGTCCAGTGCGTACCACACGCTACTGGGCCGGCCTGCGCTCGCCAAGTTCATGGCGGTCCCCCCACTATGCCTACATGAAGATGAAGATCCCGGGTCCCAAGGGCCTCATCACCATTGTCGGCGACTACAGAAAGTCCCTGGAATGCACCCAAGCCAGCGCCAAGTTGGCCGAATCGCTGGTCATAGCCAAGGAGCGGCGCCAGATCGACCAGATTGTTGCGCTGGCCGGTGAGCAGCCGGCCGGCGACGCCTCATTCCAGCCATCGAAGGACACCAAGAAAATCCCACTCAACCCGGAAGACCCCAGCTGCAGCAAGTACATTGTTCTGGGCGCCCGCCTCAGCAGCAAATAGGAAGGCGAGCTCATCGACTTCCTCCGTGAGAATCGGGATATCTTTGCATGGTCCCCAAAGGACATGCCAGGTGTTCCGAGGAAGTACGTCGAGCACAAATTACACGTCCGCAAGGATGCCAAGCCTGTCCGTCAACCCATACATCGCTTTTCAGAAGAGAAGAGGAGAACCATTGGTGAAGAAGTCGGCCGGCTGCTCGCATCCGGCTTCATCTTGGAAGTGTTTCACCCCGAGTGGCTGGCCAACCTGGTCCTCATCCCGAAGAAGAACAACACCTGGCGCATGTGCATAGACTACACCAGCCTCAACAGGGCTTGCCCCAAGGACCCTTTTGCCCTCCCTCAGATAGATCAAGTGATCAACTCCACGGCAGGCTGTGAGCTCCAGTCCTTCCTGGATGCTTACTCCGGCTACCATCAGATCAAGCTGGACGCGAACGATGCCCTAAAGACATCCTTCATCACGCCCTTTGGGGCGTACTGCTACATCACCATCTCGTTCAGCTTGAAGAATGCCGGTGCCACCTTCCAGCGCTGCATGCAGAAATGCTTACTGAAGCAACTCGGCCGCAACATCCACGTCTACGTCGACGACATCGTGGTGAAGACCAAGAATCATCTCACGCTCCTTGACAACCTAAGAGAAACCTTCGCCAATCTACGCGAGTACTAGATCAAGCTCAACCCGGAGAAGTGTGTATTCGGCGTGCCAGCAGGAAAGCTGCTCGGCTTCCTCGTCTTGGAGCGCGACATTGAGGGGAACCCGGAGAAGATCAAGGCCATCGAGCGCATGCGCAAGCCAACTCGGTTGCGAGATGTCTAGAAGTTCACGGCTGCTTGGCCTCGGTCAGCCGATTTCTCAGCCGGCTGGATAAGAGGGCCTTGCCCCTATATCAGCTGATGAAGAAGATGCCGCCGTTCGAGTGGAACGACCAGGCAAATGAAGCATTACGGGATCTCAAGTGCATGCTCTCCACCACGGCCATCTTGGCCGCGCCGGCCAACAAGGAGCCGCTGTTGCTATACATCGCCACCACCTTGCGTTCGATCAGCACGGTGCTGGTGGTCGAGCAACCAGAGAAGGGCAAGATCCAGTCCGTTTAGCGCCCGGTCTACTACCTGAGCGAGGTGCTTTCCGCCTCCAAGCATAACTAGTGGTGCAGAAGTGTTCCGGCGAGTGGGACGCCCGGGATGCCAACATGGCCAGCTACCGCTTCCTGGTCTAGCAGCTCTCCGACAATTTTGATGGCTGGGAGTACCTCCATGTCCCCCGCATGGAAAACGAAGCCACCGACACGCTTGCCAAGATTGGCTCCTCCCGACAAGCCATCCTGTCCGCTCAAGCACTTGCGCAAGCCATCTGTCAAGCCGTCTCTGGATTCCCAATCCATCTTCATCCTGGACGACCCCACAGCGCCCCTCCCCAACCTGGACCCAGGGGCTGCCGATCCCAGCTCAGGGGCTGCTGATCCCAAACCAGCCCTGGGGCCTGCTCACCCCGGCCCGGGGACTGTTGATCCCGACTCGAGGGCTGCCTTCGCCAACCCGGCGAGCATCGACTCCGGCCCGGGGGCTGCTGAACCCGGCCCGGGGGCTGCTGCGCTCAATCCGGCCACCGCCGTTCCCGACCCGAGGGCGGCCTGCTCCGGCTCGAGGGCGGTCGCCCCGGAACCCGCCTTGGTGGCGGTCTTCACCTCGTATCTGCCCCGTCATGGGCCTAGCCAATCCTGGCCTTCCTGGAGAGCGTTGCGCTCCCCATGGACGAGACCAAGGCCTGGCAAGTGCAGCACCGGGCGTTCGCCTACAACATCATCAGCAACGAGCTCGTCAAGCGCAGCGTGACGAGCGTGTTCCAGTGCTGCGTCGAGCAAGACTAGGGCATAGAGATCCTCCTCGTCATACATCAGGGCGAGTGTGGGCACCATGCTGCCTCCAGGTCCCTGCTGGCTAGGGCTTTCCGCCATGGTTTCTACTGGCCCACAGTACCTCAAAGACGACGAGTCGCTTGTCCTTAAGTGCGAAGGATGCCAACGCTCCAGCAAGCGCAGCCACCAGTTGGTTTCAGCCCTCCAGACCATCCCGATTACCTGGCCCTTCGCCGTCTGGGGGCTGGACATGGTGGGGCCATTCAAGAATGCTCGCGGAGGCATGATACACCTGTTGGTGGCAGTCGACAAGTTCACCGAGTGGATCGAGGTGCGACCAATCAAGAAGCTGGACGGGCCGACGGCCGTCCGGTTAGTCAAAGTCATCGCGGTTCACTACGGCGTCCCGCACAACATCATCACGGACAACGGCACAAACTTCGCCAAAGGCGCGCTCGCGCAGTACTATTTCGTATCCGGCATCCAGCTTGACTTGGCCTCCGTCGCACATCCTCAGTCCAACGGCCAGGTCAAGCGGGCCAATGGTCTGATCCTGTCTGGCATCAAGCCGCGACACATCGAGCCCCTCATCCGCTCGCCCGGCAGCTGGCTCGACGAGCTGCCGGCCATCCTCTAGAGTCTCCGAACGACCCCAACCCGGTCGACCTGGTTCACCCTGTTCTTCCTCGTCTACGGAGCAGAAGCCGTCATCCCAACTGACATCGAGTTCAACTCACCGCAAGTCACAATATACACAGAAGCTCAAGCCAAAGAAGCCCTAGAAGACAGCGTCGACCTACTCGAAGAAGCACGCCTGTTAGCCCTTAGCCGCTCGGCTATCTATCAGCAAGGCCTGAGGCATTAGCACAGCAAGAAGATCAAGCCCCTTGCATTCCGCGAGGGAGACCTTGTCCTACGGGTTGTCCAGTAGCAAGCCGGCCAGCACAAGTTGGCCTCCCCATGGGAGGGCCCCTTCATCATCAGCAAAGCCCTGTGTGACCGCAATGCCTACTACCTCATTGACACGCGCAAGCCGAACAAACGCAAGAGAGACACCGCCGGCGAAGAAACAAGCCGACCTTGGAATGCAGAGCTCCTCCGCCCGTTTTACAGTTAGCCGTACGCACGTATGTATCGCTACCTTTTTATGTTCAATGAAAAACAGCACGACCGCCGAACAACACTCGGGGGCTACCTTTTCCTATGAATTATTGTGTCTTGCACACCATTGTGATATCTTGCCCTCCGCCGCCGGGTCAGTCCGTCCGGCTCGGGGGCTAGCCGGCTTGGCCGTGCTCCGCCATCCCCCTTAGTACATTTCGGCGTGTCCGAATCGCCGAGGTCCCTCTCCTTTGTCTTAAGCCACAGTCCGGCTTCTGCTGTCGGCTGTCAAGAAACAAGGACCAAACGCTAAGTTGGACTTGCCGGATCTGTCAGTCCGGCCTCACCGCACTAAGTTGCCGCATGACCGGCTGCGTGCCAGCCGGCCCAATGGGTGTTTCGCTCACGCTCAATGTTCAAAAAGCTAAAGTACTGTGGACTCCTTCCCAGGGCCGAACTCCTTGTCATAGACCAGAACCCGGCTGTTTGACTCGCGGGGGGGGGGGGAGGGGAAGCCCAAAGAAGGGGCAAGTAAGAAAATTGCTCGAGGACAAAGAACAAAAGCGCAAACACTCGCAAAAATATTTACATTACAGAAAAAAGGGCCCATGGCCGGAGTTCATTACATTCACCACACACCCCAGTGGGTGGGTGGACATGTCATATAACAAAATACGATAAAAGTAAAGCAGGACGGCTTCAGGCGGCTCCCGCGTTGGGTTGCGCGTGAGTCGGCTCCTCCGCGGTGACCTCTAGGTTCTCCGTGGCACCGGTGTCGTCCAACCCGGCATCGTCATCCATGTAGGGGCCCGACTCCTCGGAGCTGCCCAACGGGTCGTCAAGCGCCAGGCCAAAGTTGTCAGGCGGTACCTCCCCGCCATCTTCGGTCCGTTCCACCTGGAACTCGTCATGTGAAGCAAACGACGCAAGATAGCTGGCCCGCGCAGCAATACGGCCCTCCTCCACCTGCAGCTGAGGCTAGGCGCCGGTTTGCTAGGCCGCTAGCCGGTCCAGGTTCAATGCTGGATACCAAGACATGACAAACCACAGCGCCAGGTCTACGCCGGCACGGGCTGCGGAGACACGCCACACGTGGAGCTGTGCGGGTCCGGCTTCCAGCCAGCGCGCCAGCCGTGAGAAGCTGCTGGGCTCAACAGCACCCAGCCAAAGGGCGGCTGCCATCCTCAACCCGGCTACAGATATCCACGCCGTCTGCTTGTCGAGGGCCCTCGGGCGGGCCTCGGCGGCATGCATGATCTCCGAGAAGCTCCAGGAGACATTCGGATCTTGTCCGGCGCCCACGTACACCTGGGTCATCCAGTGGGCGAGCACGGACTCCTTCGCCGTCTCATGCGTCTTTGGGAAGTATTTTGACGAAAGAAAAAGGAAAACGGCTAGCCTTGTGAGAACTCGGCCGGCCCGCAACCCAGCGAAATCAATGAAGAAACACGTGCTGACGAGGAGCTCATCCAGATGTTGCGCCTCGCACAACATACCGTGCCGCTCCAAGTCCTCAGCACGGCTGCGGGCTTCGAGCTCCTTCTCAAGCTCGGCCACCTTGTTGACGGCCGCCTTCAGCTCATCGCCCCTCGCGGTGGCCGCCTTGTCGTGCTCGTCCCTAAGCCGGACGAACTCCACCTGGTGGGCCTCCGCCAGCTTGGTGACCTCCGCCTTCAGCCGCTCCACCTCGGCCTGGAGCTGGCCGTTGTTGGCGACCGCCTGGTCGCGCTGGTGGCCGGCTTCAACCCGCCGAGTTCGCAGCTCCAGCACCTCGGCCACGGCAGCTGCGCGGCAAAGCTCCAAATCAAGATGACGGAAGAAAAGAAAAATACTTTTAACATTCGACCCAACTATTTCATAGTTGGCCTGAATCTCAGGGGCTACACCCAGTGGGTGCGCTAGCGCGCCCCCACTAAAAGCATGCCAAGCATACCTTCAGCAAGGCGAAGCGCCTCCTCCTTGGCGGCAAGCCGTGCCATGACCTGCTGATGCCTCTCTAGAAGCTGGTTGTGGATGCCGACTTGGAGGCCGTCCAGGTGCTGCAGAAGAATTAGTACAAACAACAAAGACATTTTTTAAGATTCGACCCAACTATTTCATAGTTGGCCCGAATCTCAGGGGCTACACCCAGTGGGTGCGCTAGAGCGCCCCCACTTACCGGCCGGAAAGTCAAGCAGGAAAACTTACGATCACGTAGCGCTCCAGCTCCCGTGCACGCACCAGCTCGCTCTGACGAAGGCCTGAACCCGGTCCGCGCGCCCGTGAAGATGCTGGCGCACTGCCTCCATCACCGCCACCTCCTGTGTGTGTGGCCCGAAGACGGCACCCACGCTGGACCCGGCCCGAGCTTACTGTGACCCGGCGACGGGGCCGCTTCCTGGCACCTATTCCGGGTTCACAACAACCCTTGGTGGCGGAACCACCAAGCGCGTTCGTTTCCCGCCGGCTCCTCCATGGCCAGCGTCGACCCTGGTGCTCCGGCCAGCGTCACCTGCGGCGTCCCGCCAGGGGCGGCATCCCCGGTGCGCCCCTCCTCTGCCCGCTCGGCCACGTCATTCCAAGGTGGAGTGTCTACAACTAACTCCTCCACCGGCGGCTCGATCACCGTCTCCACCGGCTCCCCAGCGGCCTGCTCCCTCGCCTACGTGGCCCTGGCCCAAGCCTGGGCCGAGGTCACTGCCAGCTCCTCCACGGCCTTGTTCCGGGCCCACCCAGCCACGCGCTCGATGTCCGCCGGATCCAGGCTGAGGTCTTCCTCGGACACGTGCTCCTCCCGATCAATGGCGCTGCTCCGGGATTTCCAGAATGAAAAGCCACCACCGGATGCAGCATCCGTGGCCGCCAACGCCAAGTCGATGGCCGTCCTGAGGCATGCGAAGAAAATATAAGAAGGATGCAGCCAAGCAATTGGCAGAGATTAGCAAAGAGAACTCACCCGATCGCCGTCGGGATGGCCTGCCTCGTTTGTAGTGCCGGGACAACCCGGCGTGCCCTCTTGGTGACCGTCTTGCCGTGCGCGGCCGGTCCCTCCACCGCGCACTTCGCGGCCGGCTTCGGCGCCGGGTCATCCTTTGTCGGCGTACTAAGTATTGGGCCACTAGTACCCCTTACTTGTGTACGGGCAGTTGTAGCCGTCCTCGCGGCAAGGCTTGCCGGGATCAGCTCGAGGTCGATTCAAGTCATCAAGGAAATCGTCAAGTCAGTGATCTGAGGATCAGCAGATAAGCAAAGCTGGAAATCGAAGGCCAGCTTCCCCGGCAAGATCCTTGCCGGGATGGCCGTAGAGCCCGGCAAGCCTCGGTGCCCGGCAAGGCCTGGTTCCTAGCAAAGCTTGGCGCCCGGCAAGCCCTGGCGCCCGGCAAGGTTTGGTGCCCGACAAGGATCGGCGCCTGGCGAGATTTCGTCACTGTGCCACCGCTTCAGCACAGTAACAAGCCTGACATTCTGGGTCCTTCTCTGGATGCGTGGCAACGCGCCAGTGGAGGAGAGCTTAAGCGGTGCTGATGGGATGGCCCCTTTTTCCATCCCCAAGAAAGTGAGGACACCTAAACGGACACCTCACGGTGCATTAAATGCGCTTGTCCTAATCCGTCAGGGGTTAGGTATGATACCATGTAGCTACTTTACACCTCAATGTATGTACATTTTGCCACTGTGGAGACCCCTTTGAGCATATAAAAGGAGGCCCAAGGCAACTGCTAGAGAGGAGAGGAGAACTTCTGGCCCATTCTGCATGCGTAGCTGCTCTTTGAACGTATTGTTCATTGCGAGCGCTCCTGAAGGCTGGGCTCAAGAACATCAATAAGAACACAAAGCAGGAGTAGGGTTTTACACTGATCAGCGGCCCGAACCTGGGTAAAAACCTCCCGCGTCGATCACCGGTTCTGCTCTTTGCGTATACCTCTCCCCCCGCCGAATCGTAAAGGGGTCTCTCGGGACCCCATAGGTGTCGTGCCCCGACATCTTTGGCGCGCCAGGTAGGGGCTGAAGGTTGCGTGAACCTGATCTGGTGGTCGACGCCCTAGTTCCTTCATCATCTTCATCATCATGCCGCCCAAGAAGAAGAACGCTGTGACAGCACAACCGTCCGGGTCCGTTTTGCCCGCGCCATCGCAGACAGGCGATGATGTGGGTGCAGAAGGGAGAGGACTAGAACCCCCGCGGCGTTCTGGTGACCCAAGCCAAGCGAGCGGTATCGTTCGCAGTGGCAGTGGTAACTTGCGCGCCGCTGGATCTAGAGATGGTGTTGTGTTGCCTACGGGTGGCACAACAAACTCTAGGGATCGAAGAGCGCCTGCTGGAGCTCCCGCGCCGGCGCGAGCCTCGCAACCTGCCCAGGTCGTGCGAGATGAGCGACACCATGGCGCCGGTGGTTCGGGGCGTCCCCACGAAAAGGTTTCTGCGCATAGATCCCAAGATGCGCGGGACCAGCATGCACACCGAGCTGCCGGCGAAGGTGGTGCGCGGTCGCGTGACCGTGGCGGTGCTCCTTCTAACTTGGTTAGGAGTCAGAGCACCTCACGCACCTCGCACCTGTCGCCACCACCTACGCCAGCGGAAGCCTTGGCACGTGCACAGCTGCTCCTCGATTTTCCTCCCGCCCCGGAGAAGATGGAGGAGTGGCGAGCTACTATCCAGAGCCTTATCGGCTTCGCTAACAAGGATGGACCACAAGAGACAGGGCCCTCTCAGTGGAGGCCCATCGATCCGATGCGAGCCGGTGCAGAGAAAACCGGAGGTGGTGCAACTACAGTGCACTCTCCTCCGCGACATCAGCGGCGGCTGACGACTCAGCAAGTCGACCGCCATGAGGAAGTTTCCACGGCGTCGTCCGATCCACGGATGCGCCGTGATCAGCGTCTGGTTCTCCAGGAAAGAGGCAAGGAAGACGCTCGAACAACCATCGAGCGGCGGCGGGAAGCGCGCTATCAGTCTGATAAGCACATGGGGCCGGTTGTCGACGAGCCTGCGCCAGGGAACGTAGGAGACTTGCCTTACGAGGTAGGACCTCCGGCGTTTACCCGTGAGCTGCGGCAAGTCCAATGGCCCAATCTCCGAACCTTCAAGCCAGAGGTCCCGGAGAAATACGACGGCAAGACTCATCCCTCGGAGTTCCTGAGCATCTACACCATTGCGGTGCAGGCTGCCGGGGGCCGAGATGACAAGATACTTGCCAACTACTTCCCGTTGGTGCTCAAACCCAACGTCAGGTCATGGTTGATGCATCTGCCGGAGGATTCTATTTCTTGCTGGTCAGATCTGTGCCATCAGTTTGTTGGCGCCTTTGTTGGAGGCCACCAAGCTCCTGGCCAAGAAAGTGATTTGCACATCATCCTTCAGAGGGAGGGCGAGTCCTTGCGCAAGTTTATGCAGAGATTCAACCGGGTGCAATACAATATTCCTGACGTTCATCCTGCTGCTGTCATTAGCGCGTTCCATCAGAACGTGCGTAACCGCAGGATGCGGGAAGAGCTGGCAATGAACAAAGTCAGGAGTATTGCCGAGCTTTACACTTTGGCCGACAAGTGTGCTCGAGCTGAAGAAGGGAGGAAACTCCCCGGTGAAGCTGCTGGTGCGACAGGCAACTCAGAAGAAGAAGATGCCGCGGCTCCGTCAAGGAAAGGCCGGCGGCGGAACAGGAAGCGCGGAGGCAAGGCCGTGCTTGCCGTCGAGGAATCCGGCGACCCTGGCGCCGCCAAGAAGGCCAAGGTTGGCGACCCCGGCAAGGATCTTGTCGGGTGCCCTTCCTGTCAGGTCTTGGCGGCTGCCGACAAGTCGGAGAACTCCGGCAAGCAGTACTGCAAGATCCATCGCACTAAGGGCCATGATCTGCAGAACTGCCGCCAAGTTGAGCAGCTTGCCGAGAAGAAGAAGGCCGAATACGAGAGGCGAGATAAGGAGAAGGCCCAAGATGGTGCTGAGGGGTCCGGCAAGAAACGCGGTGGCCGAGGAGGTCGCCGCGGCAAGGCCAAGCAGCAGAAGGATCGGCCCGCTCGGGGCCGAGATAAAGAAGGAGATGATGATGAAGAAGATGACGAATCCAGTGAGCAGGAATTCCAGAAGGCTACGGAGGCTATGTGCATTGATGGGGGTGCCTCGCTGCATTCTTCCCACCGCCAACTTAAACAGTGGGTGCGGGAGGTTAATGCTGCAGAGCCGTCCCCCGATGCATGTAGGCCTCTAAAGTGGTCCAGCACGCCTATCATCTTTGACGCCGAGGATCACCCTGATCGCACAACTGCGGTCGGGTGTTTGCCATTCTTGGTTTCCCCGACAATTCGAAACCTCAAGGTGACGAAGATGTTAGTTGAGGGCGGGGCCGGCCTAAATTTAATCTCAACAGATGTGCTCACAAAGCTCCAGATTCCCGACGAAGACCTTGAGGAAACGGGTATGTTTCAAGGGGTCAACCCGGGAAGAACCCAGCCTAAGGGCAAGATCACGCTACCGGTAACATTTGGCAGTGAGCTTAACTTCAGGACCGAAAAGGTGGTGTTTGATGTCGCCAAGATCCCCATGTCATACAATGGGATCCTTGGTCGGCCGGCGTAGGCTAAGTTTATGGCGGCATCACACTACGCGTACAACGTCATGAAGATGCCTGGGCCGTTGAGCGTCATCACTATCCATTCCGATAAGAAGGATGCGCTCATCTGTGCCGACCAACTTTACCGGGAAGCAGTTGCAGCACCTGCCATCAAGGCATCTGCTCCTGCCGCTGGAACTCCTAGGGGGAAGAGAAAGACCGGCAGGAACCTTGGCGCCAACTCCGGCAAGCGCACCTCCTCGGAGTGCTGCGCTTCCGTCGAGGACGTGCCAGAGAGTTCCACCGGCAAGAACAAGAAGTCCAAGGCTGCCCCGCCGGAAACCAAAAAGGTGCCTGCCAGGGAGGATGGGACGGGGGGAACTTTCACCATAAGTTCCACCCTAGATGACAAATAGGAAAGCGAGCTCATTGCTTTCCTGCGGGCGAATGTCGACCTGTTTGCATGGCAACCGTCTGACATCCCTGGCGTTCCAAGGAAAGTAATTGAGCACCACCTTGCTGTCTGTCCTCATGCGCGGCCCGTCAAGCAAAGGGTGAGGAAACAGGCTTTGGAGTGGCAAGAATTCTTTGCCGAAGAAATTAAGAAGCTGGAGGCGGCAGGACTGGTCAAAGGAGTGCTTCATCCAACCTGGTTGGCCAATCCGGTTGTAGTGCGGAAAGCGAACGGGAAATGGAGGCTTTGTATCGATTATACAGATATCAATAAAGCCTGGCCAATAGATCCTTTTCCCTTGCCGCGCATCGACCAGATTGTGGATGCCACCGCGGGTTGTGATCTTCTGTCCTTCCTTGATGCCTATTTAGGGTATCATTAGATTTTTCTGGCAAAGGAAGATGAAGAGAAGACCGCCTTTATCACCCCATGTGGTACGTATTGTTTTATACGAATGCCTTTCGGGTTGAAAAGTGCTGGTTCAACATTTGCCAGAGCAATCCAGATTGGTTTTGAGCCGCAACTCCATAGAAATATGGAGGCATATATGGATGATATAGTGGTCAAAACTAAGGATAAAGCAACGCTCATCCAAGACATAGAAGAAACATTTGCGAACTTGCGCAAGATCAACTTGAAGCTCAATCCTGAGAAGTGCGTGTTCAGTGTTCCTTCCGGCAAGCTCCTCGGATTCTTTGTATCTTGCCGGGGAATCGAAGCTAACCCCGACAAGATCAAAGCCATTGAGCAAATTGAAGCGCCGAGACGCGTCAAGGATGTGCGTCGTCTTGCCGGCTGTGTTGCTGCTATAAGCAGGTTTATTTCCAAATCTGCTGAGCGCGCCCTGCCCTTCTTCAAAATTTTGAAGAAGGCAGGTCCAATGAAATGGACTCCGGAAGCGGAGGCGGCGCTGCAAGATTTGAAGAAATACCTTTCTTCTCCGCCGACGCTAGTCGCACCTAAACCACAAGAACCGTTGCTGCTGTATCTGACGGCGACAAATCAAGTGGTTAGTGCTGCGCTGGTGGCACAGAGGGAAGCTGATGAGGAGGCAACATCAGCGGCAGGACCGCCAGATGACGCGGCAAGATCTTCCCCGGCAAGGGTTGATCCCGGCAACACAGGATCTGCGCAAACAGAGGAACCCATGCAGAATAAAAAGGTGGTGCAGCGCCCAGTTTATTTTGTTAGCTCCCTCTTACAAGGAGCTAGGTCAAGATATTCTGGTGTGCAGAAGTTGCTTTTCGGCCTCCTTATGGCCTCAAGAAAGCTGCGCCATTATTTTCAAGCACATGAGATCACCGTCGTCACTCGCTTTTCGTTGCAACGGATTTTGCAAAATCCGGAGGCAACCGGCAGGATCGTGGAGTGGGCGTTGGAGTTGTCCAGCTTTGGCCTTAAGTTTGAAAGCACTTCGACGATCCAGAGCAGGGCCTTGGCGGAGTTCATTGCAGAATGGACCCCGACGCCAGACGAAGAAGTTCAAGAAACAAGTCTCCCCGGCAAGGAAACCGATCAGAAATGGGTTATGTACTTTGACGGGGCTTTTTCGCTGCAAGGCGCCGGTGCTGGTGTGCTGCTTGTCGCACCCACCGGAGAGCACCTCAAGTGTGTAGTCCAAATACATTTTCCCTGGGAGAGTTCAACCAACAACACTGCAGAGTACGAAGGGTTGCTTGCCGGTCTTAGGATCGCGGCAGACCTTGGTATCAAAAAGCTCATTATCAAAGGTGATTCGCAGCTTGTCGTCAGGCAGGTCAACAAGAGCTATCAAAGTCCGTTGATGCAGGCCTACGTAGATGAAGTAAGGAAATTGGAAGAGCGCTTTGACGGTGTCCAAATGGAGCATGTCCCTCGTGCCGAGAACAGCGTTGCTGACGACCTATCAAAGCGTGCTGCCCTCAAGTTGCCTGTGGAACCAGGAACTTTTGTGCTCCAATTGACTCAACCATCCGTGGCTCCATCAATGCGGCAAGAAAAGAGAAGAAAGTTGAACTCTGGCCAGTACTTCCCGGCAGAGCTCCCCGGAGCCGACGGCAAGGAAGTTGCCGGGATCGACACGCTTGCCGGGGAACAACAGGCTCCGACAGGGCCTCAGGCCCTTGCTGTCGAGACAAATGTTTCCCTGGCGGATGAGATGCCTTTAGTCCGAGTTGTCGAGCCTCAGGCTCCAGCATGGGCGCAGCACATTGTCCACTTCCTTCAGACAGGTGAACTCCCTGAGGAACAACAAGAAGCGGAGAGAGTAGCCCGTCGGTCTGTTATGTACAAGTTTGTCAATGACGTCCTGTACAGAAAGAGACCAAACGGTGTGAAATTGAAGTGCATTCCTCGGGAGGATGGACTAGAGCTGTTGGCAGAGATACATGGGGGCATGTGTGGCTCTCACATAGGGTCAAGAGCGCTTGCCAGGAAAGCATTCCGGCAAGGTTTCTTTTGGCCCACCGCCCTCCAGGATGCGACTGCACTAGTAACCAGGTGTGAAGCGTGCCAGTTTCATTCGAAGAAATTACATCAGCCAGCTCAAGCTCTTCAAACAATCCCTCTCTCCTGTCGGTCTGGGGGCTCGACATATTGGGCCCCTTTCCCCGTGCTACCGGGGGCTTTGAGTACTTGTACGTTGCTATCGACAAGTTCACAAAGTGGCCGGAGGTGGAAGCAGTGAGGAAGGTGACAGCGCAGTCGGCTGTCAAGTTCTTCAAAGGAATTGTTTGCCGTTTCGGTGTGCCTAACAGGATCATCACCGACAACGGCACGCAGTTCACAAGTCGCACCTTCATGCAGTACGTCCAAGACCTTGGCGGCAAGATTTGTTTTGCCTCTGTTGCTCACCCGAGAAGCAACGGCCAAGCGGAGAGGGCCAATGCTGAAGTGCTGCGCGGTCTCAGGACCAGAACTTTTGACAGGCTGAAAAAGTGCGGAAGACGCTGGATTGATGAGTTGCCGGCGGTTCTTTGGTCAATCAGAACGACACCAAATCGAGCCACCGGCCAGACGCCCTTCGCTCTGGTGTATGGAGCGGAAGCAGTTCTCCCCCACAGAACTCATATACGGATCTCCTCGAGTGCTCGCTTATGATGAGCTCGAGCAAGAGCAACTGCGGCAAGATGACGCTGTGCTCCTTGAGGAGAATCGTCTTCAGGCTGCTGCGGGAGCTGCACGCTACCAGCAAGCTTTGCGCCGCTATCATAGCCGCAAAGTTCATGCCCGAAGCCTTGAGGAAGGCGACCTTGTTCTTCGACGGATTCAGTCCGCCAAGAATTCAAACAAGTTGACGCCAAACTGGGAAGGCCCTTATCGCGTAGTACGAGTCACCAAGCCTGGCGCTGTCCGCCTGGAGACCGAAGATGGCGTTCCAGTGAGTAATTCCTAGAATATCGAACATCTTCGCAAGTTCTATCCATAAGGCGCGGTTGCCGGGGGCTCCCGGCAACCACCTTTTTTGTACAAGTCTTGTCGGCAAGGCATGTGATCCTTTGTACAAAGCCAGGCGCAGACCCTGAGCACAGATGAATAAATTTAAGTGTTGTACATTTCCTTATTGATTCTCATGTTCACATTCATATATACATGTTTGTCTAAGATGTTGTATGACACCTGATCCCGGTAAGTTCTAACGAACCGCCAAGGTTTCATCTCTTTATTTTCTCTTCTTTCTTTTTCTTAAAGACAGAAAGATTCCTCACGTGCACATTTGCCGGGGGGGGAAGGGAGACATGAATACCAGTTGGTGACGTTCGGAATCGACACTTGCCGGAGGAAGAACAAAGCCAGAAAGCTAAGTCCTCCAAACTCAGAGCAAGTTTTTCTCTTATTACCAAGTTAGTTCCTTGGACGATTCCAACCCTTGTATGGAAAATCTGCACGCGAAGGAACCCTTGTTGTAATCAGTTGCGCCCTTATTTTGTTTTGAGTCCGCTCAACGATTTAAGTGGCTGCACTGAGAACGCCAAGGAGTCTTGCCGGCCGCTGCGCCTCCGGCAGGCTGGTGAAGTCCCGCACCCAGCGCTCGCGGCAGGTTGCGCGCCGGCAAGTTTTTCATTAAGCGTAGGATGAATTCCATACATAAAGGAATCAGACAAGGAAAGTAGCTAGCATGAGCCGAAACATAGTTAAATTATATTACATCCATGAGTTGCCGCAGTCCTAACTTGAGGCTTAACTGTCTTTTACATGAGATGATGGCGGCAAGAATAAAAGAGGAGCACTCAATCCCTGCGCTGGCCTTCGATCCTTTTGATGGAGTCCACCTTCTCAAGGATTGGCGCGATGCACTTCTCAAGCGCCTCAACATTTGCATCCTTTGGCAGGTGGCCGAGTGCGCTGGAGAGGTCGATGCCGGGATTGCTGTGCACCACCTTGAGGAGCACCTTGCGAAGGACGGCCCGGCAAAGCAGGCGAGTCTCGTTCGCCAGTTGGGTCGCCCGGCTAGACTGGAGCGCCCTCAACGCGTTGATGATGCTTTCAAAGAACATCGTCAATCTGGCACTTGGGGATATTCTTTCCTCGGAAGAATATCTGAAGTTCGACAAGCCCATGGTTGACAGTTCTGCGGTAAGCTTCTCCGCGGCAGCAATGAGACGACCAGTCCAGATCTCCACTCCCTTCTCGTACTCGTTTTGCGCAGCGGCGGCGCTCTTGAGCAGGTTCCTCTCTCCTTGGAGATCCTTGAGTAGAGCCTTCTCACGGGCCCTGCCGGCCTCGAGAGATTTCTGCAGCGTGGTCAGCTTCAGCTCCAGAACCGCAATATCATCAGCCGCAGAGGAGAGCTGCTTGGTCTTGTCGGACAGGGCGACTTGCATCTCCGCCAAGGAGTGGAGGGTTTTTTCCCTGTCCCCCTTGAGCGTCGAGAGCTCCTTGCCGTGCTCGTCGAGATCTGTCTCTAGCCTCTTCACTTTGTCGCTCAGCTCATTCTTGGCGGCCTCTGCAACTTCGGCAGCATCGACGGCCTCCTTGAGCTTGCCGGCGTGACTTGCAGTTAGAGCTTCGAGCGCCTCCTTGTGCTTCTGCTCCAGCTCCTGGGTCCGCCACGCGACAAGATTTTCAATGTCTTCATCCTTGCTATGAAGCTTGGCGGCGAGCGCCTGCTCACGTGCGGTGAGATCTTCTTCGAAAGCGTCAAGAGCAACGCGGCGCCCCGTCAGGAGAGCATCTTCGGCAGCGATCCTTTGAACAGCTTCATCATGTGCCTTCTCCATGTCTGATTGCTTCAAGAGGATCTCATTCCATTGCTGGCTCACTTGTTCTCGACCGGCAACCAGCTCTTGAAGGGCCTCGGCGTGCCAGATTTGCATTTGTGCGACGTGCCTTTGAAAATCCGCTTCGGCTGCCTCGACAACTGCCATTCTAGAGTCCGCCTTCTCTTTTCAGGCATGATGGAGAGCCTGGAGTTTGCGGAAGTTTTCACCCATGGCCTGAAGGAGCTGATCCTCTTCAGACTTGCCACTGCTAGCGCTGGGATCGTCAACGACTTCGAGCCCGGCAGCGGCAATAATTTCCTCGAAAATTTCTCCTTCGGCTGGTGCCTTGGTGCTTGCCGTCCCTGGCAAGTTGATGAATAGGTTTTCGCCAACCTTAAGATACTTGCTGGATGAGGGCTCGTCAGATGTTGATGGCTGGTCTTCAGTGGCTGCCTCACCAGTGACAGGGGGCTCCGCGGCCGATGCAGCGCCTGGCGCTCCTGCGGCAGGAATGCCGTCAGTATGGTCCCCAGCCTCCCTGTCACCCTCTTCAGCAGGTTCTTCCGTGATTTCCTTTTGTGCTGTCTTGGCGGCCTCCCCGTCAAGAGCATCACCAGCCCCGGCAACATCATCCTTGGTGGCCTCGTTGGCAGTGATCCTGTCCACTTCGGCAGCAGCATCCCTGGCGGTCTCCTCGATGACGGCGTCGATGTCCATATGTTCCATCGCAGAGAACTCTGAAGGACGAAGGAAGAGGTCAGAATAAGATCGAGTTTTTAGATTTTGGAGTGACCAAAGATGAAGAAGTAGGGGGAAAGGAATAACTAGCACTCTGAGGCGATCGAGTACCTGCGTCGGGCTGTCGAGAGGTGGCTTCGCCTCTCCCGGCAACTCCGGTTGCCGGGGGTGGGTTGCCGGAGTCCGTGCTTGTCGGCTCCTCCTCAATCCGGACGGGCTCGTCGGCAGGATCTCTTGCCGGGGATGTGCTTGTGGGCGGAGCGGACGATGAAGGAGGCACAATGGGGCAATCTTCTCCTTGTTGCCGTTCTTCTCCTGCAAACCCAAAGATATCAGCGACAAGAATGAAAGCCTCGGCACCAGCCAACAGAAAAAAGGGACAATGAACTTACGCTGGGGGCTGCGTTGAGGACTAGGCTCCGGGCTCACAATGACGGTCTCTGGCACGCTAGTGGAGCCTGCCGGGGGCTCGTCGCCCGTAGAAGTCCTTGACCTCTTCGCCATTCTCTCCAGCAAGGTTTCTGTGTCACTACAGAAACAATACAAGTAAGTCAGTAAGACTGATGCAGATTGCAAGGTGGAAGTTGTGGCAGGTACTCACTCTTCTTCCTCTCGCTCCGGACTGAAGCCGGAGATGTCAAAGTCGACCTGCGTTGCGATGTCTGAGTGTGGAGGCGGAGGAGGGGTCGATGGTGCCGTCCCCTCCCCTCGATGGTGCTGCACCACCATCATGCATCAAGACCTCCACGTCATCGTCCGACCAGTCTTGAAAGAGGTCTGGGTGTGGAGACTTACCCGCGCGGCGTGCCTCGCCGGCTTCAGCATCGGCCGGCTCTGGGTTCTCGGCGAGGGATTCCGCCCCCTCCGAGCTAGCCTACTCGATGGCCGGTACCTGCGCCCTCGTCCCGTCATGTGTCTGTTGGATGGTGTTCAGCAGCACTTCCCGTGTCGCGTCGAGGCAAAGAAGAAGTTGAGACATTGCAAAAAAGGGGGACCAAGGACTCACCGCTGGCGTTAGGTACTCCACGTTGTAGGGCGCCTTCCCGAAGCGCCAGTCAGAAGCCATCCCGGCCTTGGAGATGGCGTTCACTCGGTCAGCAACCTGCTCCGGTAGCAGCCTCCCGGACGACATCCGGGTGGGATCCCTGCGGTTTCCCATCCGGTCGTAATGTGCGCCCAGCGTTGCAGCGGCTGCACCCGGCTCGCGATGAAGGCGGCAACGAGATCCGTCCCCTTGAGCCCCTCCTGCGCCGTCATCTCACCGATCCGGTTGCACAAATTCTGCATCCCCTGCGACGGGTTCTTGGGCATGTAGCCCCAGTTCATCTTGGCGAGCGGCTGCTCATTGATGAACGGGGGCAAGTTGATGGGGTCGCCCCCCCCCGCCCCCCCGCCGACATTGCGAAAGTAGAGAAAGGAATTCTGCCACTTCTTGGCAGAATCCTCAATGGGAATCTTGGGGAACACCCCGTTCGGCCGGACCGAGACGACGGTGGCCCCGCAGTCAGACATAGCCCCGGTCTTCGACCCCTGCTGCTTGATGAAGAAGAGGCGGCTCCAGAACTCCACGTCTGGCTCCACCCCCAAGAAACCCTTGCAGAGGGTGACGAAACCAGAGAGCTGCAGCATGGCATTCGCACCCAGATGGTGCGGCTACATCCCGAAGAAAGAGAGGAAGGCGCGGAAGAAGGCCTCGCAGGGAGGCCAAGCCCGCGCTTGAAGTGACTGTACAAGACCACGCGCTCGCCATCTTGCGGCTGCAGCTCCACCCCCCATCCAGGTGAGCGCGCGGCCACCTCCTCCAGCAACGGCAGTCGCCGGGTGTCGCGGACGTACTGGATATCTGCAACGGTGAAAATGGATCCCTCCCACGAGACTTTTGGCGGCGCCATCTGTGGGGCTCGGCGAGGTGCGAAGTGCGGTAGCGAGAAGAAGCTAGCGCGGCCGGAGGGCGATTCGGGCGGCACCTGGCATTCCAGTGGACGGCGAGCTCGAGAGGTTGGGCAGAGAGACGAAGGACGAGGCAAGGGATGCATGCGTGAGTATTTCCGCCGCCCCTCCCTCTGATTTTATAATCGTGGCCAAGCGTGGGGAAGAGGGATTGGCTGCGCCCGCTTTTCCAATTCCCCGCATTATGTGGGCACATTTCCCCCATGAATTAACTACCCCGAGAAGTGCAACCGTCCGCGGCGGCCAAAATAAATCCTCGCGCGGGGGCTGAGGGTGCGGCGTGGCGGGCCCCAGCCCACTGTTACATCCCATCACGCGCGTGGTCTAGCCGAGCCTCTCCAGCTGTTGTTCGCCATGTGGCACCCGCGCCGGGCCGCGGGGGGCACATCCTTTCCCCTTCAAGATTTGGCAAACTCCTCGGTTTCCCGCCCATGCCGGGGTGCCGTGATCCGGCTTCCGGAAGCCGGCACATACTGGGTCTTGCTGGACCCGGTGGCCACGAATTTCATCAACCCAGCTGCCTTCTCAGGGTGGTGAAACTGCGAAGGCCCCCTGCCTAAAGTTGGCGAGCCTTCTGCTACTTCTTGAGCTTGCATTGGTTTTTCCTTTGAAAAGGAAAGGGTGATGCAGCAAAGTAGAGATAAGTATTTCCCTCAGTTAAGAACCAAGGTATCAATCCAGTAGGAGATACACGCAAGTCTCCAATCTATGCACCTGCACAAACAATGAAACACTTGCACCCAACGCGATAAAGGGGTTGTCAATCCCTTCACGGTAACTTGCAAAGGTGAGATCTGATAGAGATAGATATAAAAGATTAGTAAAACGTAAAACAAAGTAAAAACAAATAAGTTGCAGCAAGGTATTTTTGGTTTTTTTGTTTATAGATCTGAAAATATATGATAAAAAATAGACCCGGGGGCCATAGGTTTCACTAGAGGCTTCTCTCTTGAAAGAAAATAATACGGTGGGTGAACAAATTACTGTTGAGCAATTGATAGAAGAGCGCAAAATTATGATGATATCCAAGGCAATGATTATGAATATAGGCATCATGTCCGTGTCAAGTAGACCGAAACGATTCTGCATCTACTAATATTACTCCACACATCGACTGCTATCCAGCATGCATCTAGTGTATTAGGTTCATAAGAACGGAGTAACGCCTTAAGTAAGATGACATGATGTAGAGGGATAAACTCAAGCAATATGATGAAAATCCCATCTTTTTACCCTTTATGGCAACAATACAATATGTGCCTCGCTACCCCAGCTTTGTCACTAAGCGAGGACACCGCAAGATTGAACCCAAAACTAAGCACCTCTCCCATTGTAAGAAGAACCAATCTAGTTGGCCAAACGAAACCGATAATTTGAAGAGAAATACAAAGATATCAAATCATGCATATAAGAATTTATAGAAGATTCAAATAATATTCATAGATAAACTGAGCATAAATCCACAATTCATCGGATCTCCACAAACACACCGCAAAAGAATATTACATCAGATAGATCTCCAAGAACATCGAGGAGAACATGGTATTGAGGATCAAAGAGAGAGAATAAGCCATCTAGCTATGGACCCGTAGGTCTGAGGTAAACTACTCGCGCTTCATCGGAAGGGTGATAGAGTTGATATAGAAGCCCTCCGTGATCGAATCCGCCTCCGGCAGCGGAAACAGAATGTTACGGCGGCGGAAAAGTATTTTGGTGGACGCTTCTACTGGTTTGGGAATATTTCTGAATTTATAGGCCAAATATTAGAGTTGGAGGACTCCCGTGGGGCCCACAAGCCAGGGGGACGCCCTCCCCCAGGGCGCGCCTTGAGGAATTGTGGAGCCCTGGGGACTCTTCTGCCATCCTCTCCAAGTCCTACGTGTGTCTTCTGGTCCAAGAAAAATCATCGCGAAAGTTTTATTCCGTTTGGACTCCGTTTGGTATTCCTTTTCTGTAAAACTCAAAAACTAGGAAAAAACAGAAACTGGCACTGGGGTCTAGGTTAATAAGTTAGTCCCAAAAATAATATAAAATAGCATATTAATGCATATAAAACATCCAAAACGGATAATATAATAGCATGGAACAATAAAAAATTATAGATACGTTGGAGACGTATCAAGCATCCCCAAACTTAATTCCTGTTCGTCCTCGAGTAGGTAAATGATAAAAACAAAATTTTTGATGTGGAATGCTACCTAACATATTTATCCATGTAATTTTCTTTATTGTGGCATGAATATTCGGATCCATAAGATTCAAAACAAAAGTTTAATATTGACATAAAAACAATAAAACTTCAAGCATACTAATAAAGCAATCATGTCTTCTCAAAATAACATGGCCAAAGGAAGTTATCCCTACAAAATCATATAGTCTGGCTATGCTCCATCTTCATCACACAAAGTATTAATTAAATCATGCACAACCCCGATGACAAGCCAAGCAATTGTTTCATACTTCTGATGTTCTCAAACTTTTTCAACTTTCACGCAATACATGAGCGTGAGCCATGGATATAGCACTATAGGTGGAATAGAATATGGTGGTTGTGGAGAAGACAAAAAGAAGGAGATAGTCTCACATCAATTAGGCGTATTAAGGGCTATGGAGATTCCCATCAATAGATATCAATGTGAATGAGTAGGGATTGCCATGCAACAGATGCACTAGAGCTATAAGTTTATGAAAGCTAAAAAAGAAACTAAGTGGGTGTGCATCCAACTCGCTAGCTCACGAAGACCTAGGGCAAATTGAGGAAGCCCATCATTAGAATATACAAGCCAAGTTTTATAATGAAAAATTCACACTAGTATATGAAAGTGACAACATAGGAGACTCTCTATCATGAAGATCATGGTGCTACTTTGTAGTACAAGTGTGGTAAAAGGATAGTAGCATTGCCCCTTCTCTCTTTTCTCTCATTTTTTCTATTTTGGGCTCTTTGGCCTCTTTTTTTCTCTTTTTTATTTGGGATTCTTTTGGCCTCTTTTATTTTTTTGTAAAGTCCAGAGACTCATCCCAACTTGTGAGGGAATCATAGCTTCCATCATCCTTTCCTCACATGGGATAATGCTCTAATAATGATGATCATCACACTTTTATTTACTGACAACTCAAGAATTACAAATCGATACTAGAAAAAAGATATGACTCTAAATGAATGCCTCCGGCGGTGTACCGGGATGTGCAATGATCTAGCGTAGCAATGACATCAAAAAAATGGACAAGCCATGTGTAGCGACCCGACCCGAATGGATCAAAGTCTCTGTGCTTAAGTGTCATCCCTGGATCGGTATGCTGACACACACAGTACTCGAGGATTTATAACAGAGGTAAATCACATGTATAAAGTAACGTAAATACTATTACCTCAATCCAAATAGCGGAAGTAACAACAGGGTTGTGGATTCCCATCAACACCAACGGCAAAGTTGAGTGTAGAAATCGTAACCCTAACGTATCACTTACTCGTCGTAAGCATCCTGCAACATGAGACGTTGCAGCCCGAAACGGGTCAGTACATTGAATATACTGGCAAGATAACACAGTAGAGCAATGAACAGAATAAATGCTATCACTACATGCATATATGGCTGGTGGAGGCTCTACGGTTAATATGTTTTGCGAAAAGCCAATTTTTCCCTACATCAAAGGAATATATTTTGTTTAACTACAAAGTTGGTTGAAAATATTGAGAAGGTAAAACCCCCTCTCAATCCCAATTAAAAGTAATCATTAATCCCAACAAATTAATTTAGAGTGATGGGATTCAATATGATGATCCAAGAACCAGATACTCAAGATGTCCATAACCGGGGACACGGCTAATCATGATTAGTTTGTACACTCTGCAGAGGTTTGTGCACTTTTCCCCACAAGACTCGATCTCCTCCGTTGGATTTCTCGCACTTCATGGTGTTTGAGAAACGGATGACCGAGACACAGTCTTTCTGAAGCATTTACTCTTTACTCTGGGTAGACAGTTACACCTACTTTCCCCTACATCTGCTAGCCTACCACTGAAAGAGGTCCTGCAACATACTCAACTATGCTAGAGCCCATAATAGCTTGTGGCTGCACACGGAAGTTTCTAGCATGAATAATCTTATGATCCCTTTGAGCCTGGGTGGCGGACCGTAGGAGGATCACACGGTATATCCCCGGGATCTCCTAGGACAACACTGGTATATCCCCAGGTGTCCGGGCAAGCCACTGGTATATCCCCAGGGTGCCCCAACCAATCCACCCAGATGTGTATTAAAGTAGCCACCTTAAGTTAACCATTAATTAACAATCTCACATCTGTCATGGATACACTCAAAACCCAATCCACGTCTACGAGCATAGCATGGCAATATAAGCATAGCGTAGAAGTAACTCCCAAGGGTTTGATATTAAAAAAAAGGCAATAGGTTCTACCTCATCATCTACTTCCCAATACCCACAAGTTAATCACATCCTAATCATGCAGTGTTTGAGGATTGAAACTAATGCATAAAAACTGGGTAACGAAGAAGTATGATCAATGTGTTACTTGCCTTGTACTGTTGATGAAGATCCTTCGCACTCATAATTTCTGATAGTTCTACTCGTCACACTCCGTTCAATCTAACGTGAGCAAGCAATTGCATACATAAGCACTCATGCAAAAGAATCGAAGAAAAGATCTCGAAAAACTTTGAAAACTAGCAATTAACTCTTGCAACAGAAAACAATTTCTAACAGTACCAAAATTGGGTGGATTTGGTCTTATCAGAAAGTTTAGGTCAAGAGCTTCAATTAGCAAAAAGAATCAATTAAATCGGAGTTACGAAACTCAAGTTATAGCCAAAACAAGTTTGAATATGAATCTGAACAAATTTCGAAATTTGAAAGTTGCAAAAAGTTTATTTGATAGATTCACTAGAAAGGTGGAATCAAGACAAAAATATTGGCGTTGGTTTCGTCTAATTTGGATGAACGAGTAAAAAGTTATGGCTATTTGAAAAATCAGGGCCAAGCTGTTTTACGGAAGAAAAAGAGTTATTGCTAAAAGAATTCTAGTCCTAAAATGTAAATACAAGGACTAATTTATAAATCTAATTATTCTACCGTACTAGTCTAGAAATAATAAGCTACGGGAGTATATAAAAAAAATACGAAGAAAGATACCTTTATAAGGTAGAGAAAAGATGACTTCCGAGAGAGAAGACAACTTTCAGAAGTCCCGTCGGAGAGAAGAAAAATATTTTTATTTAGTGAATCTAGTCAAACCAAAATATATTGATTTAACCCGAATCGGATGATTTTTGGAGGCTCTACGGGTCTATATTTATAGGTGGAAAAGAGGTTTAGGGGTCAAAGGCTAGGCAATATGGGACTAAACATAGACGAATAAATAAAACGAAGAAGAAAAACGCATGGGCCTAAAAAGCCTTTACCGGCCGGCCGCGCGCCTGCGTACGCGCATAGATTTTTTTTTTTTTTAAATATTTTTCTTTCCTGAAAATTGTTTTTAAAAAAAAAAAAAAACAAATAAAATCGTAAACCTTAATAATAAAAATATATATATATTATATGGCCGGCCTGTCTACAATGCTGCGCACATGGGCGACATTTAGTTCCAGGCGCACGCGCAGTTTTTTTTTTTTTTAAATAGAAACAGAAAGGAAAAACTGAATAACGAAAATAAAAATAAAATTTTACATAGGCATATTATATATCAAAAATTTCAGAAAAAGATTTCCTAAAAGATGAACATATTTTCAGCGGCAAATAAATTTCACAAAAATTTAAATAAAGCAAACAGTGCTACTGCTGCAATAAAACCTAATAAAAATCATTTTAAAAATACCAAAATGATTTCAAATTTATTTCTCTCCAATTTTATATTGAAGGGAATCATTTTACCCTAATTTCCATATATTTTATTTTTGGATAAAAACAATTTGAATAAAAACCAAATAACTCCAAATTGAAAATAATTTCAAAGGGACTTTAAATTCGATTGTTTTAAACTTCCAACTCATATTTCATATAATTTGAAGAAGTCATTTTATCTCCTCTCATGAAAATCATTGAGTTGCATAAAGTTTTCGAATTTGGAATATTTCCAAATGGAATTCAAATCTTTTCAAAACCCTTTTTAAAATAGAAGAAGTCATGTTATCTTCACTCTAGGGTTTGTAATGAAATAAATTTGAATTCAAGGAGATCATAAATGCAAGGTGAAAGTTTTGGGAAAGTCATTTTATTCCCTCTCATTCAACTTTCAAAAAGTTTCCAAATTTCACTCAATTTCACACAAGCAACCACACCACAATCAAACAATCAATCAAAACTATTTATTTAATATAACATTCCAAAATTTAGAATTTTGGGATGTTACACCATGAAAACATCATGCTAGCTATCTTACGATCATGCAAAGTAATATGACAATGATGGAGCGTGTCATAATAAACGGAACAATGGAAGTTGCATGGCAATATATCTCGGAATGGCTATGGAAATGCCATAATAGGTAGGTATGGTGGCTGTTTTGAGGAAGGGTATATGGTGGGTGTAGTGCACCGGTGAAAGTTGCACGGTACTAGAGAGGCTAGCAATGGTGGAAGGGTGAGAGTGTGTATAATCCATGGACTCAAGATTAGTCATAAAGAACTCACATACTTATCAAAAGTCTATTAGCTACCGAAACAAAGTACTACACGCATGCTCCTAGGGGGATAGATTGGTAGGAAAAGACCATCGCTCGTCCCCGACCGCCACTCATAAGGAAGACAATCAATAAATAAATCATGCTCCGACTTCATCACATAACGGTTCACCATACGTGCATGCTACGGGAATCACAAACTTTAACAAAAGTATTTCTACCAATCCACAATTACTCACTAGCATGACTCTAATATCACCATCTTTATATCTCAAAACAATCATAAGGAATCAAACTTCTCATAGTATTGAATGCTCTTTATATGAAAGTTTTTATTATATCCCTCTTGGATGCCCATCATATTAGGACTAAATTCATAACCTAAGCAAATTACCATGCTGTTTAGAGAGACTCTAAAAATAATATAAGTGAAGCATGAGATTTCAACAATTTCTATAAAATAAAGCCACCGCCGTGCTCTAAAAAGATATAAGTGAAGCACTAGAGCAAATTGCCTAGCTCAAAAGATATAAGTGAAGCACATAGAGTATTCTAATAAATTCATGATTCATGCATGTCCCTTTCAAAAGGTGTGTACAACAAGGATGATTGTGGCAAACTAAAAATCAAAGACTAATATCATACAAGACGCTCCAAGCAAAACACATATCATGTGGTGAATAAAAATATAGCCTCAAGTAAATTTACCGATAGACGAAGACGAAAGAGGGGATGCCATCCGGGGCATCCCCAAGCTTAGATTCTTGGTTGTCCTTGAATATTACCTTGGGGTTCCTTGGGAATCCCCAAGCTTAGGCTATTGCCACTCCTTATTCCATAGTCCATCAAATCTTTACCCAAAACTTGAAAACTTCACAACACAAAACTCAACAGAAAACTCATGAGATTCATTAGTATAAGAAAATAAATCATCACTTTTTGGTACTGTTGTGAACTCATTATTTATTTATATTGGTGTAATAACTACTGTATTCCAACTTTTCCATGGTTCATACCCCCTGATACTACCCATAGATTCATCAATATAAGCAAACAACACATAGAAAACAGAATTTGTCAAAAACAGAACAGTCTGCAATGATCTGAATTGTTCTCATACTTATGTAACTCCAAAAAGTTTTGAAACATTATAACAACAGAGGAAATTTGTGTTTCAATCTTGTGTAAAAAATTCCGTATTTTTACACGCTCGAGTGAATTTAAACAATTCTGTTACTGGACGCACAAGTTTATGTTTTCAGCAAGATCAAATCAACTATCACCGTAAGCCATCCCAAAGGTCTTACTTGGATCAAACAGTAATTAAAATACCAAAACACAATTACTACAGAGGTAATAATGTGTATTTATTGAAAAACAGAACCAAAAACAAAAAAAACAGAAGAAAAAAAATTGGTTTGCCTCCCAACAAGCGCTATCGTTTAACGCCTCTAGCTAGGCATAAAACATAGATCTAAGTATTGTCATCTTTGGTATGCAATTCATAAGTATCTCTCATAATAGATTCATATGGCAACTTAATTTTCTTTCTTGGAAAGTGTTCCATGCCCTTCCATAATGGAAATTGAAATCTAATGTTTCCTTCTTTCATATCAATAATTGCACCAATCATTCTAAGGAAAGGTCTACCAAGAATAATAGGACATGTAGGATTGCCATCTATATCAAGCACAATGAAATCTACGGGCACATAATTCCTATTTGCAACAACAAGAACATCATTACTTCTTCCCATAGGTTTCTTAATACTGGAATCTGCGAGATGCAAATTTAAAGAACAATCATCAAATTCACGGACACCTAGCACATCACATAAAGTTTTTGGAATCATGGAAACGCTAGCACCCAAATCACACAAAGCATGGCAATCATAATCTTTAATTTTAATCTTAATACTAGGTTCCCACTCATCATAAAGCTTTCTAGGGATTGAAACTTCTAACTCAAGTTTTTCTTCAAAAGATTTCATCATAGCATCAACGATATATTTAGTAAAAGCTTTATTTTGATTATAAGCATGAGGAGAATTCAACATGGATTGCAACAAGGAAATACAATCTATCAAAGAACAATTATCATAATTAAAATCCTTGAAATCCAAAAGAGTGTGTTCATCGCTACTTAAAGTTTTGACCTCTCCAATCCCACTTTTATCAATTTTTGCTTTAAGATCTATAAACTCCGAATCATTGGGATGCCTTCTAGCTAAAGTTGACTCATCTCTAGTCCCATCTTTATCAAGATTTATATTAGAAAACAAAGATTCAATAGGAGTCACACCAATCACTTTAAGATCTTCATCATTATTATCACAAGAAATCGAAGAACAAGCTTTAACAAACCAATCTCGCTTAGCACGCATCCTAGCAGTTCTTTCTTTGCACTCATAAATAGAAATTTTAATAACTTTAATAGATTCATTAATATGATGCTTGGGTGGCATAGATATAATTTTCAAAGAATCAATCTCAAGGGAAATTCTATCAACGTTCCTAGCCAAATCATCAATCTTGAGCAGTTTTTCTTCAACCATAGCATTGAAAACTTTTTGTGAATTAATAAATTCTTTAATATTGTTCTCAAGATCAGAGGGCATCTTATTATAATTTCCATAAGAATTGTTGTAGGAATTACCATAATTATTAGAGGAATTACTAGGAAATGGCCTAGGGTTGAAATTTCCTATATAAGCTTTATTACCAAAATTGTTCCTATCAACAAAATTCACATCCATAGATTCATTATTGTTCTCAATCAAAGTAGACAAAGGCATATCATTAGGATCAATAGGAGAACTCTTACTAGCAAATAATTTCATAAGTTCATCCATCTTTCCACTCAAAGTACTAATTTCTTCAATCGCATGCACTTTTTTACTAGTAGAAGATCTTTCGGTGTGCCATTGAGGGTAATTAGCCATAATATTATCTAGGAGTTTAGTAGCTTCTCCTAATGTGATTTCCATAAAAGTACCTCCTGCGGCCGAATCAAAAAGATTTCTAGATGCAAAATTCAATCCGGCATAAAAAGTTTGTATGATCATCCATAAACTTAAACCATGAGTAGGGCAATTTCTTATCATCAATTTCATCCTCTCCCAAGATTGTGCAACATGTTCATGATCAAGTTGCTTAAAATTCATTATATCATTGCTAAGGGAGATGATCTTAGCGGGAGGAAAATACTTGGAAATAAAAGCATCTTTACACTTATTCCATGAATCAATACTATTTTTAGGCAAAGATGAAAACCAAGTTTTAGCACGATCTCGTAGTGAGAACGACAATAGCTTCAATTTAACAATATCATTATCCACATCTTTCTTCTTTTGCATATCACACAACTCAACGTAAGTATTTAGATGGGATGCGGCATCTTCACTAGGAAGGCCAGAAAATTGATCTTTCATAACAAGATTCAGCAAAGCAGCATTAATTTCATAAGATTGCGCACTAGTGGCGGGAGCAATCGGAGTACTAATAAAATCATTATTATTATTATTGGAAAACTCACACAACTTTGTATTTTCTTGAGACATCATGACAAAGCAAGCAATCTAGCACACGAGCAAGTGAAAAGACGAACAGAAAAAAGGGCGAATAAAAAGGCAAATATTTTGTGTTTTTCTGAAATCGTTTTAGAAGTGGGGGAGAGGAAAACGATAGGCAAATGGCAAATAATGTAATGCAAGAGATGAGATTTTATGGTGGGTTCTTGGTAGGCTTGATGTAGATCTCCCCGGCAACGGCGCCAGAAATTCTTCCTGCTACTTCTTGAGCTTGGTTTGGTTTTTCCCTTGAAGAGGAAAGGGTGATGCAGCAAAGTAGAGATAAGTATTTCCCTCAGTTAAGAACCAATGTATCAATCCAGTAGGAGATACACGCAAGTCTCCAATCTATGCACCTACACAAACAATCAAACACTTGCACCCAACGCGATAATGGGGTTGTCAATCCCTTCACGGTCACTTGCAAAGGTGAGATCTGTTAGAGATAGATAGAAAAGATTACTAAAACGTAAAACAAAGTAAAAACAAATAAATTGCACCAATGTATTTTTGGGTTTTTTGGTTTATAGATCTCAAAATATATGTTAAAAAATAGACTCGGGGGCCATAGGTTTCACTAGAGGCTTCTCTCTTGAAAGAAAATAATATGGTGGGTGAACAAATTACTATCGAGCAATTGATAGAAAAGCGCAAAATTATGACGATATCCAAGGCAATGATTATGAAATTATGCATCACATCCGTGTCAAGTAGACCGAAATGATTCTGCATCTACTGCTATTACTCCACACATCGACCGCTATCCAGCATGCATCTAGAGTATTAAGTTCAGAAGAACAGAGTAACGCCTGAAGTAAGATGACATAATGTAGAGGGATAAACTCAAGCAATATGATGAAAACCCATCTTTTTACCCTTGATGGCAACAATACAATACGTGCCTCGCTACCCCTACTTTGTCACTGAGTGAGGACACTGCAAGATTGAATCCAAAACTAAGCACCTCTCCCATTGCAAGAAGAAACAATCTAGTGGGCCAAACCAAACCAATAATTCGAAGAGAAATACAAAGATATCAAATCATGCATATAAAAATTCAGAGAAGATTCAAATAATATTCATAGATAAACTGATCATAAATCCACAATTCATCGGATCTCGACAAACACACAGCAAAAGAAGATTACATCGGATAGATCTCCAAGAACATCGAGGAGAACATGGTATTGAGGATCAAAGAGAGAGAAGAAACCATCTAGCTACTAGCTATGGACTCGTAGGTCTGAGGTAAACTACTCACGCTTCATCGAAAGGGCAATAGAGTTGATGTAGAAACCCTCCATGATCGAATCCCCCTCCGACAGGATGCCGGAAAAGGCCCCAAGATGGGATCTCACGGGAACAGAAGGTTATGGCGGCGGAAAAGTATTTTGGTGGACGCTTCTAGTGGTTTGGGAATGTTTATGAATTCATAGGCCAAAGATTAGGGTTGGAGGACTCCCGTGGGGCCCACAAGCCAGGAGGCGCCCCCCTAGGTCACGCCCTGAGGGCTTGTGGAGCCCTTGGGACTCTTCTGCCTTCCTCTCCAAGTCCTACGTGTGTCTTTTGGTCCAAGAAAAATCATCGCGAAAGTTTTATTCCTTTTGGACTCCGTTTGGTATTCCTTTTCTGTAAAACTCAAAAACAAGGAAAAAACAGAAACTGGCACTGGGCTCTAGGTTAATAAGTTAGCCCCAAAAATAATATAAAATAGCATATTAATGCATATAAAATATCCAAAAAGGATAATATAATAGCATGGTGCAATCAAAAATTATAGATACGTTGGAGACGTATCACCTTCACAGCTTCGGGGAGTAGTGTCGGGGGGATGAACCCTGGGTAGGCAGCGGAACCCGGATCCTTTTTCAAAACATCAGGGCAGGCCATGCCCCTCAATCCGGCTTGCTCCTTGCCGACTTCCTAGCACAACCCGGCCAGGACCTGCGACCCGGCCAAGCAGGCCGGCGCATGCCGGCCGGACCCCGCAAGTCAAACCTCCATCGACAAAACAACATGGCTACAATGTGCCCGCCCATTACGCCGGCCCCGGCGGGCGTGGCTGTCGTGCCGACGAAGCCCCCGCCTGGGGCGGGCGGTGTCTCGGAAGCGCAACCATGTAGCAAGGCAGCGCAGCCGCCCTATGATGACCACCCGGCGTGCCTACAGTACCCAGCAGCCAGCCGTACCCGCGCCTGGTGGACCCGCGAGACCCCCACCCGACGGACCGGCGAGCTCGACGCCCCGCTGCCGGCTCCAAGACACTGACAACCCGGCCTTGCGCATATGTAACTTTACCATTGTAACACCGGGGGGCCAGCCTATAAGACCCCCCGGTGCTCCTCCATGCAGAGGGGGATCGATCACTAGTTAGCTCTACACACAAACTCACATCCATCCACAGGGAGAGGAAGCAGCCTATGCACTGGCCTGCCTTCCTTCCTCCCCAAAACAGCTCTAGGAGCAAGCTTGGACCATCTTTATATAAACCACGCTCGGCAGGACTAGGGGTATTATCTCTCCGGAGAGCCCCGAACCTGGGTACGTCTTGTGTCCCGCACTCGCTAGTACCAACCTCGCCTCTGGAGCCCACCGGTTGCCTCTTGCCTATCCCTCTCTTTAGTCATCCCATGGCATCTGCCGTGTGCCCACCACGAAAAAACCTTCATGAGATTTAGGAGCAAATTTTGAACGACGATGCTTATCAAGAATGTAGCACTTTGAGCCAAATACTCGAAAGTATTCAACTTGGGGTTTGTTACCGGTGAGTAGCTTGTACGCCATTTTGCTGACAAGCTTGTTAAGATATAGTCGATTTGTTGCATGACGAGCTATCTCAACCGCTTCCGCCCAAAAGTGTCTTGGCATCTTGTATTCATCAAGCATCGTTCTCGCCATCTCGATATATGTCCGGTTCTTCCTCTCAACAACTCCATTATGTTGAGGAGTGTACGTAGCCGAGAACTCATGTGAAATCCCTTCTTCGTCAAGAAAGGTATCCGCATTGGTGTTCTTGAACTCTGTTCCGTTATCACTTCGAACCTTCTTGATCTTCACTTCAAATTGGTTTTGGGCCTTCTTGGCAAAGTTCTTGAAGATCTTTTGGACTTGCGATTTATCACCAAGAAAGAACACCCATGTAAATCTTGAAAAGTCGTCAACAATGACCAAACCGAACGAGTTACCACCAAGGCTCTTATAAGCATTGGGACTGAAGAGATCCATGTGAAGTAGCTCAAGTGGTCTTCTCATGGTCATGATGTTCTTCATGGGATGACTTACTCCAACTTGTTTTCCTGCTTGACAAGCACTATAGAGTATATCCTTGTGAAATATAACATCTTTAACACCTAGGATATGATCACCTTTAATAAGCTTATCAAGATTTCGCATGCCCACATAACCTGACCTTCTATGCCATAACCATCCTTTAGAAGATTTAGAAATTAAACAAGTACGAGGTTGGGCTCTCTTAGTGAAATCGACAATGTATAGATCACCTCTATGAATACCGATAAAGACCATATTATGATTATCTATATGAAACACTTGGCAATCTACTTCAGTAAATAGAACATTGAAACCAAAGTTGGCTAGTCTAGATACGGAAAGAAGATTGTAACCAAGAGATTCGACGAGCATAACATTTTGAATAGAGCTATCATTGGATATGGCCACCTTACCAAGGCCAAGTACCTTACCCTTGGAGTTGTCTCCAAAAGTGACATACTTGCGTGGACCATCATTTTTAGCAAGCTCACGGAACATTTCTTTATCTCCGGTCATGTGATTGGTACATCCACTATCAAGAATCCACTCCTTTCCTCCGGCCATGTAGCCACGAAAGTTTGCCATGAGACTAAGATTTCTCATAGTCTCCTCAAAGTCAATATCACTTTCTTCGTCTTCATCATAATAGCCATGCTCAATGTCATCATCATCATGTGTGTGATCATCACCTAGAGCAAGTGATTCATTAAATTTGTGACCATGACAATGTGCAAGTTTATGAATTCTAATTGTCTGCGAAATGATAATACTAATGACTCCAACATTTCCTTTAGCATGCATAAGATCACTTGGGATCACTGGGCTTCATTTTATGAAAAGCAATAGACTTTTGAGGAATCTCATCTAGATTTTTCAAGGAATAATTCGGAAAGCGTTGCTCAAGGTAATTCCATATAGTATATGCGTATTCAAAGGCAGGCAAGCAAACAAGCAAATTTCTAGGCAATCCTCTAATGATAAGATCAATAGTCCTAAGATTGTGAACCATGTCAAGATACTCATCGGGGGTCAGATGCAAATGATCAATGGGAGGAACATAAGGGCTAAGAATATACTTGTTCAAATTATATACATTGAAAATCTCAAGCATGTCATTTTTCCACGAACCATAAAACTCCCCATCAAGAATAGGCACTCTACGTCTAATACTCCCGAACATAGACTCATCCATCTTCCTCTAATGGTTATTAAACAAAAGCAATGGAGACCAAAGATCTGATACCAATTGAAAGGATCGAGCAGAGGGGTCTAGAGGGGGGTGATTAGACCCTTAACAACCAAAAGTGGCAGTTTTTAATTTCTTCAAGTTAAGGTTGAGTTTAGCACATGTTAAAGCGCACACATTACATTTCAAGCAAGCATGACAAGAGTATGGGCAGCGGAGAAGTTAAAGCATGCAAATTGCAAGAAAGTAAAGGGATGGGATTGGAGTGTGCAAATGCAATGGAGGCGCGGAGAATTTTTGGCGTGCTTCCGATTGGTGGTGCTATCATACATCCACGTTGATGGAGACTTCAACCCATGAAGGATAACGGTTGCACGAGTCCATGGAGGGTTCCACCCACGAAGGGTACCCGAAGAAGCAACCTTGTCTATCCCACCATGGCCATCGCTCACGAAGGACTTGCCTAAATCGGGTAGATCTTCACGATGTAGATGATCTCCTTGCCCTTACAAATTTCTTGGTTGAACTCCACATCACGACGGAGGCTCCCAAGCGACACCTAACCAATCTAGGAGACACCACTCTCCAAAAGGTAATAGATGGTGTGTTGATGATGAACTCCTTGCTCTTGTGCTTCAAATGATAGTCTCGCCAACACTCAACTCTCTCTCTCTCTTAGATTTGGCTATGGTGGAAGAGGGATTTGAGTGGAAAGCAACTTGGGGAAGGCTAGAAATCAAGGTTCAAATGTTAGGAATGGAATCTCTTGATCTTAACACATGTGTATGTGGTTCTCTCTCAGAAAATGTATGGTGGAAGTGTAGGCACGTTTTGATGGCTCTCTCACAAATGGAGATGGGGGTGGAGGGGTATATATAGCCTCCACACAAAATCCAACCGTTACACACATTTGACTCATCTCAGTGGCACCGATGATTTAAACTCGATGGCACCAATCAGTTCAAAAATGTGAACGTTAAGAATCTCGGTGGGACCGACTAGAACAACTCGGTGGGACCGATGTGCTAGGGCTTAGGGCAAACCGCGTCTCGGTGGCACCGATTGCATCAACTCAGTGAAATCGAAGTGAAGCAATAAGGCAACAAAGAGTTGGTCAAGCCATCTTGGTGAGACCGATTGCAATTTCGGTGAGGCCAAAATAATTGCAATTGATAACAGAGAGTTGGCAAGGCCATCTCGGTGATACCGAGATCCGTATCGGTGAGACCAAACTGCTAGGGTTTCTGGCGGTGGCTATGTCACATGAACTCGGTTGCTCCGGATAGAGAGAATCAGTGGTGCCAAGTTGGAGTTTAGGGTTTGGACATATTTGGATGGAGAAAGTGGCTGAGGGTTTTGGAGCAATATCACTAAGAAGTTGAGCAAGTAGCCCATTAAGCAACACCTCATCCCCTTTTAATAGTATTGGCTTTCCTATGGACTCAATGTGATCTTCGATCACTAAAATAGAAATGAAGAGTCTCGAGCTTTTGCCAATCTTTTTCCTTAGCTTTTTGAAGGGGTTCCACATCCTCTTGTCCATGCCACGCCATTGTAGAACTTGTCTAAAATATACTAGATAAAACCATTAGTCCAACAAGATATATGTTGACATTAATTACCAAAATCACCTAGGGAGTACTTGTGCTTTCATTCATGCATACACAATATCTCAGCATCTCTCTATGTCTCACCCATACTCGATCATTTGCACATTCACACCTCTCTATCACACGCACACCGTCTCCACATTGCCCTTCCGCCACAACACACATATAGACACATACACACGTTCTCTCTCCGTCACACACACAGTATCTCTCTCAAAACATATTATTAGGGTGAACCCAAAATGCCCAAACCCAAATAAGCATGAACTGAAGCTAAATTCAAATATATGGAAATATTGTAGCGTGAAGAATTTTCCAGCAAAAAACATGTAGCGTGATATTCAAGGATTGTTTTCACACACGCGCGAAAGGTTAGGTTTGGATGTCCTACGAATGCGACACCGTGACACACCGTTCGATCGACCGCACGGCCCCGGTGCACGCGCTTGCAGAGGCTTTCGTATCAATACTGTGCTAATTAATGTGGTATAAGCATTGCCTTAGTCTAATGTTTACGTGTACTAGTATGGAGTTCTTTTACCTTTGACCAACCCTATATAAAACAAAACTAAGCTCCCATATGCCCACTCATCAATATGCTACCACCGTTGCGCATGTTGTGGCCCACCTGCTTCGGCCGGCCATTTCTCGCCCATCACCACTGTGTCCCAGCCATCCCTATGCCATGAAGTTAGAGGCTCGCCCAGTCACGTCATCTACAGTCCCTCCAGGCAATGCTGCCACGCTACTAAGCACGCGAGCAGCTAGAGCTGCGTCTCCCGCAACATACGACGACGAGGAGGATGAGCGAATTCTCCAATGTGCCGGCGAGGAGGAGGAGCTAGCGGGTTATTATGGTCTCCACCCGCGAGTAGGAGGCCCGCATGGTGGCTGTCGTTGCGGAAGCTGATCGCGCCCGCGATGACCATGAGCTCGACTAGTCTCATGCCAAGGCCGCAAACCGGTTGCTGATGTGGAATCTACCTTTGAGACCTAGAATGCCACGTGGATCCTCCAATCTGAAGGAAAAATTTGGGCTAGTCAAATCTTGTCAGTCGTTGGATGCAACATGGACGGCCAGAAGGGATTCTCAACCTCCAAAGATGATACACTGTCCACCTTCTCTCTCAACCACCAAGCCACCACAGGCCTAATTGCCTGCTGCCGCCACTCCTCCCTCCCTTCAACCACCTCCACCACCGTGCTGCCCCCCCCCGCCATCTGTCTAACCCCCGGCATGATCGATTTTTTCCGGCGAACTTCATCTCACACCCAACAGTCGTAAAATAGATCATGGGCACCCTACCACCCTAATATAGATAGTGGGGTAGCCTCTCTCCTGTCCTCTTCCTTCCCTCCGACAAACTTCTTATTTCACAAATAGACTGATCCAAATTGCTATAGCTATTGCAGGAGTTGAAGATACTAGTACTACTTATTAACCATAGTAGGAACATGAAGAAACGAGTAGTAGTACCAACTACAAGATGAAATGTAAGAAATACTAGTACGTACTAAACAGTTGAAGTAACGATAAAGAACATAACATAGTACTGTTGGGGGCTCAGCACAACACACCCCTGAAATAAAACTTAGCACCCTGAAATAAAACTATGCAAGTAATCCAGTTGACACTGCATTAGAACCAGCATGAGCAACGACACAAACACCTTACTCGTAGTCCTCGTCCGTGTCCTCGACTTCGTCCTTGTCCCTCTTCCTCTTCACCGATACTTCTTTGCTTGAACCGCACACTAGGCTCTAGCTCTTCATCCAACCCTTGTAGATATTGAAACAAAGGTAGGCATCCATTGCTGCATACTGGATGTGGTCTTTCTCTATTTCATTGCACTCCCATGCACGATCAAATGTGTAGTGAGGTGTCATCAGTTTACCGTACGAAGGATCAATCATGGCTCATGCCTGGGTCAGCATTGAAGGCTGAGAAGAGGACACCAGGCTTTTCTTCTGGAGGTCGAAGGGCTGGCCTACAACGAGGCCTATCCGACGCAGGATATCCTTATCGTTTCTATAGTCTACAGTAACGAACTTGATTCTTGGGTCCTTGAGGAAGTTTTCAAAATTTTAGCCCATAACGTCGGTGTTGCATATTTGGTATACCAAGCACAAGTTATGCACGCAAACCTGGATCACGGCGGCCTTCGTCCTCTCTTCCTCCTTTAGGCGCTTTTGTGGTCCCGGGACTGTGGTGTACTCAACATCTAGCCCAGCGACCAACTTATCCGACTGATGGAACATGCGGCTGAAGCGACCAAGGCATTCTACCACCGTCGTGGAAGAACGGGTGTAGATGACATCGAACTCATCGCAGGTGATGGTTTTAACCTTGAAGTCACTGCCGATCAGGGAGATTTTGGAGGCCATGGATTTTGGAGGAGGTTTAGGAGAAGTGCAGCTGATGTAATGTGAAAGGACGGGACAACTGGGAGTGAACTGATGTAAGGTTAAACAATGAGGACGAGTAGGAGCTAACTGCTAGCGCTTTTCTGATTGTAAAAATGCCGAGTAGGACGTGCGTACAGCGTAGGGTAGTGGCTTCCCCGGTGGATAAACGGCTGCATGCCCCCAAAGAGTTATCTAGTACAATGGGGGACCCACTAGATGTCATGTCTAATAGACCCACTTCATAAGCCTGACGGATAGCATCTACGTGTTCGCACACCATGCTAGCGCGTGCATGCACCTTTCACTTAATTCAGTCAAGCATAGCACCTCCCACGACCATCGCCTCGCTCACGTGCTCGTGCCCTTTGAGACTTTGGACGGCTATAAATGAGCAATTTTTTTGCCTACTTCGCATGCATTATACTAGTTCCTCCGTCCAGGTGCATTATCATGTTGCCATGTCAAATATAGTCATCACAATAAGGTTAGCTATAAGAGTACTACTACCTCCCTTCTGGTTTATAGTGCTCAATTAAAAAATCTCACCAACCAAGATAGAGGGTGAGTGCCAAAATAGTTTTTGTAGTTTGGAGAAGTACTCAATTAATGCTCTCATTCTTCACAAAAAAATTGTGCTTACCAATGCATTAATTACAATGCATGCATGCATGCATGAGCACTAAATGACCAAGAATTTTTACATGCATTGTTCAGTTTTCTCTTAATCCTTGCATGGAATAATTTAGTGCACCTTGAAATCTGAACACGTGATACGGAACAATGAAATTGAGAGCTATAAAATGAAAAAACTATAATTTTGAGATAAGCCCTAAAACCGGAATGGAGGGAGTATTTTTTTACCTTTTCTCTATTTCTTTCTTAGTACTACCAAGGAGTACGCATAAAAGCCCCAGAACCACCATTTTGTAATTTGTTTCTACCCCACATAGGCAAAAGTGCAATGTAAGCGGGCTATAAGCTCATTATTGTACTCCCTCCGTATCGGTGCATGTCATTTTACGAAAACTAAATAATCCCAAAACACTAAGTTGCGGTGCATTAACTCCCACCTAGTTTCTTGTTTCTTGACATGAATAATGGAAATATCCAATAAGAGACGTGGGGCGTGTATGTTTTTACTGACTTGAGACTACCTAGCCCGGCATGCAGTGCTTAGTTCATTGCATGCAATGATATTAAATAGCAAATAAACATTAAGTTCTCTTGTTTCTCTCTCCTCCTCGGTCACGGTGCACAACATAAAATGACCTATGCACCTGTTCAGAGGGAGTACGAAAAATCGTAAAGTGTTATAGAGGGAGTAATAATTAAACTGCGCCTCGTTTACCTCAACCGCATCATGCGCCCACCTCCCTCTCGATTCATTTTTCTCGTTCGCCCTACCAGGAAACCCATTCGCCTCATAATACGTCTCCAACGTATTTATAATTTTTTATTGTTCCATGCTATTATATTATCAATCTTGGATGTTTTATATGCATTATTATGCTATTTATATCATTTTTTGGGACTAACCTATTAACCTAGTGCCCAGTGTCAGTTGCTGTTTTTTCCATGTTTTATCTTTCAGAAAATTTATACCAAATGGAATGAAACTTTTTGACAATTTTTCTTGGACCACAAGACACCCTGGAAGCTTCGGGAGGAGGCCAAAAGGGCCACGGGATGGCCACAAGCTCGGCGGGCATGCCCTAGTGGGGGCGCTCCCAAGCTTGTGGGCCCCCCGTGGCACTTCCAACCCTAATTTTTTGCTATAAATACCCAAATATTCCCCGTAGACCAGAGCACACACCAAAAGTACTTTTTCTCTGCCGCAAGTTTCTGTCTTCGTGAGATCCCATCTGGAGACCTTTTTCGGTACTCTAATGGAGGGGGATTCGACCACGGAGAGCTTCTACATCAACCTTGCTGCCCTTCTAATGATGTGTGAGTAGTTTACCATAGACCTACGGGTCCATAGCTAGTAGCTAGATGGCTTCCTCTCTCTCTTTGAATTTCAATACAATATTCTCCTCGATGTTCTTGGAGATCTATTTGCTGTAATCTTCTTTTGCGGTGCGTTTGTTGAGATCCAATGAATTGTGGGTTTATGATCAGATTATCTATGAATATTATTTGAGTCTTCTCTGAACTCTTTTATGCATGATTTATATATCTTTGTATTTCTCTCTGATCTATTGATTTAGTTTGGCCAACTAGATTGATTTTTCTTGCAATGGGAGAGGTGCTTTGTAATGGGTTCAATCTTGCGTTGCTCAATCCCAGTGACAGAAAGGGACTTGACACCTATTTGTATTGTTGCCATTAAGGATAAAAAGATGGGGTTTGTTCATATTGATTGTATCTATCCCTCTACATCATGTCATCTTGTTAAGGCGTTACTCCGTTCTTGTTAACTTAATACACTAGATGCATGCTGGATAGCGGTTGATGTGTGGAGTAATAGTAGTAGATGCATGCAGGAGTCGGTCTACTTGTCACGGACATGATGCCTATATACATGATTATTGCCTTAGATATAGTCATAACTATACGAATTTATATCAATTGCTCAACAGTAATTAGTTTACCCACCTTATGCTTTCTTTCAAGAGAAAAGCATCTAGTGAAAACTATGGCCCCCGGGTCTATCTTTCATCATATTATTTTCAGATCTAGAAAATCAAAAACACAAAAATACCTTGCTGCAATTTATTTACTTTTATTTTATTTTGCACTTTTACTTATCTTTTATATCTATCACTATCAGATCTCATCCTTGCCAGCAACCGTGAAGGGAGTGACAACCCCTTTATCGCGTTGGGTGCAAGTATTTGCTTGTGTAGGTGCAATTATTGGAGACTGGTGTGTTCCTCCTACTGGATTGGTACCTTGGTTCTCAACTGAGGGAAATACTGATCTCTACTTTGCTGCATCACCCTTTCCTCTTCAAGGGAAAAACCAAAGCAAGCTCAAGAAGTAGCACCTCTAAATCTTTTCCTCGCCATGTGTGAAAACAATCTACATGCCTGACTCTCCTTCTCCCTCCCACAGTTCCACCTCTCCTCTCCGTGTGAAAACAAGTTGCATGCATGACTCTCCTTCTCCCCCCGCGCTCGTCCAATCCATTGTGACCAGCAATATATCAACCCCTCCCCTCCCCTCCCATGTAATCTACTCCAAAAAAATATGCCCACCTAGCTGTTATGTTAATCACGCAACATATCTTACGTAGGTGTGGCATCGCTCGCTATAAATAATGCGCCTCCCACGGCATTTGGAAGAATGGTCACATTCATCGTCTTTACCTCCTCGCCCACCCTCTCAATTACGGACCCATCGACCACCATGGAATCGCCCCTCCCAAGCCCTAGGCGCCCCTCGCTGCCCTGCACAGACGGTCACGCGTCGCCATTTCATTCCTCACCGCCATGAGTCGAGGAGGACAGGTCGGTGTTCTACTCCTCGCTGCCACCAGTCAAGGATGACGCATCGATGTTCCGCTCCTCGCCACGATGCATCTTGGTGGATGCGTCGGCGTTCCCAGTCTCGCTTGTGCCTTCTTTCCGATCGCTTTTTCATTTTCTTTTTGTTTGCTTGTGTGCTAGATTGCTTGCTTTTTCACGATGTCTCAATAAAGTACTAAGTTATGTGATCTTTCCAACACTAATAATAATGATTTTATTATTACTCCGATTGCTCCCGCCACTAGTGCGGAAGCTTATGAAATTAGTGCCGCTTTGTTGAATCTTGTTATGAAACAACAATTTTCTGGTAGTCCTACTGAAGATGCCACTTCCCATATTAATACTTTTGTTGAATTGTGTGATATGCAAAACAAAAAAATATGTGGATAATGATATTGTCAAATTGAAGTTATTTCCATTCTCACTACGAGATCGTGCTAAAACTTGGTTTTCATCCTTGCCTAAAAATAGTATTGATTCATGGAATAAGTGTAAGGATGCTTTTATTTCCAAGTATTTTCCTCCGACTAGGATCATCTCTCATAGGAATGATATAATGAATTTTAAGCAACTTGATCATGAACATGTTGCACAATCATGGGAGAGGATGAAGTTAATGATAAGAAATTGCCCTACTCATGGTTTAAGTTTATGGATGATCATACAAAAAATTTATGCTGGATTGAATTTTGCATCTAGAAATCTTTTAGATTCTGCCGCGGGTGGTACTTTTATGGAAATCACATTAGGAGCAGCTACTAAACTCCTAGATAATATTATGGCAAATTACTCTCAATGGCATACCGAAACATCTTCTACTAATAAAAAAAGTGCATGCTATTGAAGAAATTAATACTTTGACTGGAAAGATGGATGAACTTATGAAATTGCTTGCTAGCAAGAGTGCTACAATTAATCCTAATGATATGCCTTTATCTACTTTGATTGAGAACAATAATGAATTTATGGATGTGAATTTTGTTGGTAGGAACAATTTTGGTAATAACGCGTATAGAGGCAATTTTAATCCTAGGTCATTTCCTAGTAATTCCTCTAATAATTATGGTAATTACTAAACAAATTCTTATGGAAATTATAATAAGATACCCTCTGATCCTGAGAATAATATTAAATATTTTATTAACTCTCAAAATATTTTCAATGCTATGGTAGAAGAAAAATTGCTTAAGATTGATGATGTGGCTAGAAACGTTGATAGAATTTCTCATGAGATTGATTTGATTAAGATTAGATCTATGCCACCCAAGCTTGATATTAATTAGTCTCTGAAATCTACCCAAATTTCTATTAATGAAAGTAGGGAGAGAATCGCTAGAATGCGAGCTAAGAGAGAATGGCTAGAAAAAGTATGTTCTTCTAGTCTTTGCGATAATCACGATGAAGATCTTAAAATGATTGGTGTGACTCCTTTTTAATCTTTGTTTTCTAATATAAAACTTGATAAAGAAGGTACTGTAGAGGAGTCAACTTTAGCTAGAAGGCGTCCGAGTAATTTGGAGGTTTAAGATCTGAATGAAAAATTGATAAAACTGGGTTTGGCGAGGTCAAAACTTTAACTAGTGATGAGCCCACTCTTTTGGATTTCAAGGAATTTAATTATGATAATTGTTATTTGATTGAGTGTATTTCCTTTTTACAATCTATGCTTAATTCACCCCATGCTTATAATCAAAATAAGGCTTTTACCAATCATATCGTTGATGCTATGATGAAATCTTTTGAAGAAAAACTTGAGTTGGAAGTTTCAATCCCTAGAAAGTTATATGATGAATAGGAACCTACTATTAAAATTAAGATTAAATATTATGAGTGCAATGCTTTGTGTGATTTGGGTGCTAGCATTTCCACTATTCCAAAAACTTTATGTGATGTGCTAGGCTTCCGTAAACTTGATGATTGTTCCTTAAATTTGCACTTAGCGGATTCTACTATTAAGAAACCTATGGGAAGAATTAAATGATGTTCCTATTATTTCAAATAGGAATTATGTGCCCGTAGATTTTATTGTGCTTGATATTGATTGCAATCCTACATGCGCTATAATTCTTGGTAGACCTTTCCTTAGAACGATTGGTGCAATTATTGATATGAAAAAAGGAAACATTACATTTCAATTTCCATTAAGGAAAGGCATGGAACACTTTCCAATAAAGAAAATTAAGATGCCATATGAATCTATTATGAGCGCCACTAATGGATTGAATACCAAAGACGACAATAACTAGATCTATGCAATATACCTAGCTAGGGGCGTAAAACAATAACGCTTGTTGGGAGGCAACCCAATTTCATTTTCTGTTTGTGCTTTTTCTTCTGTTTTCCAATAAATATGCAATTATACTTCTGTTATGAATGTTCTTTAGTGTTTTAATTAGTGTTTGTGCCAAGTAAGACTTTGGCATGATTTGGAAGATCGTTGATTTGATTCTGAGAAAATACAGAAACATTTGCGTCGAGTAGAAGAATTGTTAAAATTTTCTGGAACGTGGGAAAATTCTGAATGTTTTACACAAGATTGATATACAGATTTCCTATGTCTTCCTAATTTTTCAGAATTTTTAGAGTTACAAAAGTATGAGTTTAATTCAGGTTTCTACAAACTGTTCTGTTTTTGACAGATTCTGTTTTCATTGTGTTGTTCGCTTGTTTTGATGAATCTATGGTTCATATCGGGGGGTATGAACCATATTGAATTTAGAATACAGTAGATATAATGGAAATATAAAATTGGAATTAGTTTACAACAGTACCTACAAGTGGAGATTTGTTTTTATACCAATGGATCTCACAAGTTTTCTGTTGAGTTTTGTGTTGTGGAGTTTTCAAGTTTTGAATGAAGTTTGGATGGGCTAAGGAATAAGGAGTGGCAAGATCCTAATCTTGGGGATTCCCATGGCACCCCAAGGTAATATTCAAGGACAACCAAGCATCTAAGCTTGGAGATGCCCTGGATGGCATCCCCTCTTTTGTCTACAGTCCATCGGTAAATTACTTGAGGCTATATTTTTATTAACCACATGATATGTGTTTTGCTTGGAGTGTCTTGTATTACATGAGTCTTTGCTTTATTTGCTTTTTAGTTTGCCACAATCATCCTTACTTGACACACCTTTTGAGAGGGACACACATTATTCGTGAATTTGTTAGTATACTCTATGTGCTTCACTTATATTTTTTTGAGCTAGGTAGTTGCTCTAGTGCTTCACTTATATCTTTTAGAGCACGGCGGTGGTTATATTTTAAAGAAATTGATGAACTCTCATGCTTCACTTATATTATTTTGAGAGTCTTATAAATAGTATGGCAATTTTCTTAGGTTATGAATTTAGTCGTAATATGATGGGTATTCAAGAGGGATATAATAAAAACTTTCATGAAGATCATTGAATATATGATAAGTTTGATTCCTTGCATTTGTTTTGAGATATAAAGATGGTGATATTAGAGTCATGCTAGTGAGTAATTGTGCTTTAGTAAGAATATTTGTGTTAAGGTTTGTGATTCCCAAAGCATGCACGTATAGTCTCTCGTTATGCTATGAAATTGGAGCATGATTTATTATTGATTGTCTTCCTTATGAGTGGCGGTCGAGGATGAGCGATGGTCTTTTCCTACCAATCTATCCCCCTAGGAGCATGCGCAGTAGTACTTTGCTTTGAGGGCTAATAAACTTTTCCAATAATTATGTGAGCTCTTTATGACTAATGTGAGTCCATGGATTATACGCACTCTCACCTTTCCGCATTTTGCTTGCCTCTTCGGTACCGTGCAATGCCCTTTCTCACCTTGAGTTGTGGTGTAAACTTCGCCGGTGCATCAAAACCCCGTGATATGATACGCTCTTTCACACATAAGCCTCCTTATATCTTCCTCAAAATGGTCACCGTACCTACCTATTATGGCATTTCCATAGCCATTCTGAGATATATTGCCATGCAACTTCCACCGTTCTGTTTTATTATGACACATATCATCATTGTCATATTGCTTTGCATGATGATATAGTTGACATAGTATTTGTGGCTTGCCCACCGTTCATATTTTTTATACATGTCAAGCTAGATCATTGCACATCCTGGTACACCGCCGGAGGCATTCATATAGAGTCATATTTTTGTTCTAGTATTGAGTTGTAATTCTTAAGTTGTAAGTAAATAAAAGTGTGATGATCATCATTATTAGAGCATTGTCCCATGTGAGGAAAGGATGATGGAGACTATGATTCCCCCACAAGTCAGGATGAGACTCCGGATGAAAAAAAAAGGAGGCCAAAAGAGCCAAACAAAAAATGAAAATGAAAAAAAATGAGAGAAAGAGAGAGAAGGGACAATGTTACTATCCTTTTCCACACTTGTGCTTCAAACTAGCACCATGTTCTTCATGATAGAGAGTCTCTATTTTGTCACTTTCATATATTGCTAGTGGGAATTCTTCATTATAGAATTTGGCTTGTATATTCCAATGATGGGCTTCCTCAAATGCCCGAGGTCTTCATGAGCAAGCAAGTTGGATGCACACCCACTTAGTTTTCTTTTGAGCTTTCGTACACTTATAACTCTAGTCCATCCATTGCATGGCAATCCCTACTCCTTGCATTGATATCAATTGATGGGCATCGCCATAGCCCATTGATTAGCCCTGTCAATGTGAGACTTTCTTCCTTTTTGTCTTCTCCACACAACCTCCAACATCATACTCTATTTCACCCATAGTGCTATATCCATGGCTCATGCTCATGTATTGCGTGAGAGTTGAAAAAGCTGAAGCATGTTAAAAAGTATGAACCAATTGCTTGGCTTGTCATTGGGGTTGTGGATGATAAATACTTTGTGTTAAGAAGATGGAGCATGACAAGACTATATGATTTTGTAGGGATAACTTTCTTTAGCCATGATATTTTGAAAAGACATGACTACTTTTTAGTATACTTGAAGTATTATTGTTTTTATGTCAATATTAAACTTTTGTTTTGAATCTTGCGGATCAGAATATTCGTGCCACATAAAGAAAGATTACATGATAAACATGTTAGGTAGCATTCCACATCAAAAATTCTGTTTTTATCATTTACCTACTCGAGGACGAGCATGAGTGAAGCTTCGGGATGCTTGATACATCTCCAACGTATCTATAATTTTTTATTGTTCCATGCTATTATATTATCAATCTTGGATGTTCTATGTTCATTATTATGCTATTTTATATCATTTTTTGGGACTAACCTATTAACCTAGTGCCCAGTGCCAGTTGCTATTTTTTCCTTGTTTTTGTCTTTACGAAAAATCAATACCAAACGGAGTCCAAACAAAACGAATTTTTTTGATGAATTTTCTAGGACCACAAGACACCCTAGAAGCTTCGGGAGGAGGCCAGAAGGGCCATGGGATGGCCACAAGGTCGGAGGTTGCACCATAGGGGCGTGCGCCCCCCAACCTTGTGGGCCCCTCGTGGCCCTTCCAACCCTAATTTTTCTTCTAGAAATACCCAAATATTCCCCGTAGACCAGAGGGCACACCAAAAAAAAATTCTAACGCAGCAAGTTTCTGTCTTCCTGAGATCCCATCTGGAGACCTTTTCTGGTACTCTGCCGGAGGGGGATTCGACCACGGAGGGCTTCTACATCAACATTGCTTCCCTTCCGATGATGTGTGAGTAGTTTACCACATACCTACGGGTCCATAGCTAGTAGCTAGATGGCTTCTTCTCTCTCTTTGATCTTCAATACAATGTTGTCCGATGTTCTTGGAGATCTATTCGATGTAATCTTCTTTTGCGATGCGTTTGTTGAGATCCGATGAATTGTGGGTTTATGATCATATTATCTATGAATATTATTTAAGTCTTCTCTGAACTCTTTTATGCATGATTTATATATCTTTATATTTCTCTCCGATCTATTGATTTGGTTTGGCCAACTAGATTCATTTTTCTTGCAATGGGAGAGGTGCATCGTAATGTGTTCAATCTTGCGGTGCTCAATCCTAGTGATAGAAAGGGACTTGACACGTATTTGTATTGTTGCCATTAAGGATAAAAATATGGGGTTTGTTCATATTGATTGGAACTATCACTCTACATCATGTCATCTTGCTTAAGGCGGTACTCCATTCTTGTTAACTTAATACACTAGAAGCATGCTGGATAGCGGTCATGGAGTCATAGTAGTAGATGCAGGCAGGAGTCGGTCTACTTGTCACATATGTGATGCCTATATACATGATCATTGCCTTAGATATTGTCATAACTATGCGCTTTTCTGTCAATTGCTCAACTGTAATTTGCTTACCCACCGTATGCTTTCTTTCAAGAGAGAAGCCTCTAGTGAAAACTATGGCCCCCGGGTCTATCTTTTATCACATTATTTTTAGATCTATAAAATCAAAAACACAAAAATACCTTGCTGCAATTTATTTACTTTTATTTTATTTTGCACTTTTACTTATCTTTTATATCTATCACAATCAGATCTCACCCTTGTAAGTAACCATGAAGGGATTGACAACCCCTTTATCGCGTTGGGTGCAAGTATTTGTTTGTTTGTGTAGGTGCAATTATTGGAGACTTGTGTGTTCCTCCTACTGGATTGATACCTTGGTTCTTAACTGTGGGAAATACTTATCTCTACTTTGCTGCATAGCCCTTTCCTGTTCAAGGGAAAAACCAACGCAAGCTCAAGAAGTAGCACCTCCAAATCTTTTCCTTGCCATGTGTGAAAACAATCTACATGCCTGACTCTCCTTCTCCCTCCCGCAGTTCCACCTCTCCTCCCCGTGTGAAAAAAACTGCATGCATGACTCTCCTTCTCCCCCATGCTCGTCCAATCCGTTGTGACCAGCAATATCTCCACCCCTACCCTCCCCTCCCACGTAACCTACTCCAACAAAAATATGCCCACCTAGCTGTTATGTTAATCACGCAACATATCTTACGTAGGTGTGGCATCGCTCGCTTTAAATAATGCACCTCCCACGACACTTGGAAGAATGCTCACATTCATCGCCTTTATCTCCTCGCCCTCCCTCTCAATTACGGACCCATTGACCACCATGGAATCGCCCCTTCCAAGCCCTAGGCGCCCCTCGCTGCCCTGCGCGGAGTGTCACATGTCACCATTTCGTTCCTCACCGCCATGTGTCGAGGATGACACATCGGTGTTCTACTCCTCGCTGCCACTAGTCGAGGATGACGCATCGGTGTTCTACTCCTCGCTGCCACTAGTCGAGGATGACGCATCGGTGTTCTGCTCCTCGCCACGACATGTCATGGTGGATTCGTCGGCGTTCCCAGTCTCACCACCACGCGCATCGGAGGATGCATCGGCTCCTCGCTATGAGGAGGACATAGCGCCACCCCCCGAGCCCCCCAGCTTGGTGGAGCTTTGGGAAGAAATGGAGTTCCCTTATGGGAGGCTTACCTCTGGTGGAGCGCGCCAAAAGAGAGGCGGAGTACAAGGCTGAGGAAGAGAAGAGCGCCGCGAAGGATGCTTCCTGGTAAGCCTATGTCGCCTCCGAGAGAGTCAAGCAATTGGCTCTTTGGAAGATGCCTCATGCGAGGGCCATGTGGGTGGTGGAGGACGCCCGTGCCAAAGCCCTGAGTGTTGTTTGGTCCAAGCGCCTCATCTATGCTTGGAGGTACTTGGACTGGGTGCATGCTTCCAACAAGGAGGAGTGCCTGTTGGCGCCGGATCGCCAGACCGGTGAGACCGCGCTCGCCCACCAGCAAGCCGCTAATTAGCACCTCACGAGTTGTGAGGCCGAGAAAGAGGCGTTGTGTCACCGTGCTGGGAAACGGCCGCGCACCAGGGCACTCGTGGTGCGCCGCAAGCGCTCCTGCGAGCGTCATGGCTTTTATTAGGAATAATTTAGTGTGATAAGGTGATCCCTTTAGTAGGTAGGAGTACTAGTAGTTTTGGGATGAAAATGATAAATCCTGAACATTCGGGAATTATTAGTGTCCTTAATTAAGTATGTAAAAGGAAAAGTTTGGAAACCTTTTATATCCATACGCATTTATAAGTACGTGCATATAGCACGAACTTCACTATATATTGCAATACACGTCTCTCTCTATATCTATACTATCTATGCTGGTAGACTGTACTACCACTAGTATGTATACACATGTGCAAATGCACGTTTTAACATTACGATGCGGTTTTGCTAAAAGTAGAAAAATAGCACTAGTCAACCTTGTGAAATGATTCAATGCAAAAGAATTGGAAGAAAAGCTCGTTTGATTGTTTACTTTAGCTTCCTTCTCTCTGTGGTTTTTTCTCTATCATACTTTGTACGGAGTTTCTCACTTTCCGGGAAGGCATGCAAATTTTTCGGACAAGTGCCCTTGCTATTGTTACAGAACAGTATGAGGCCAGCAGCTAGCTAGTACTGTTCAAGTGAATCTCGCAGATCAGACATTCGATCTATGCCCTATGCACCGGGGAGGCAGTAGTGGCCTTTGGAGGCACACCGTATGTACTAGCAAGTACTCCTACGAGTGACTCCTACTACTACCCTCTGTTCCATAACTTAGTGTATATAGACATTTTGAAAAGCCAAACTTCACTAAATTTAACCCAGTTTTTGGGGGAAAATATTTTCATTGATAATGCAAAAAATATATGATTAGATTCATCACAACATATAGTTTCATAATTTATATATTTACTACTATAGATATAAGTAGTTTTCTATATAGACTTTGTCAAAGTTTGTAAAATTTTACTTTTGAAAAAATCTATACACACTATATTTTTTTGCAAGTACTACTACTACTTCCAAACCGCTTCGCACACCCTCTGTCAAATTTTTTCCCTATGAAGTTGTGCCGTGCAATTGGAATTCCAACTTGAGTACTAGTAGTAGATAGGGATCGAGTGTGTGAGATGAACCGGACAAAATAAATGCAGAGAGATGAAATGCAAAAAAGACAGGAGTGGTGTGATGGTTGCTTGTCCGTTCATTTTACTAGGCCACTTATTACTAGGAGTGGTGGGGTTTTGTGATATGACGACTTTACTGCCACGCCACAAGCGGGGTGAGACTCCCGTGCAGCGCTGCCCTCTACTCTAGCACTACTCCTACTCGTGAGTTGCACGTGCTTTCCACGTGAGTTGTGAGATATCGTTACAACACAATGTTAGTGACAAACAACCGAGACCTACATATTACGTCATTGAAAAAGGATAACCTTAGCTGCATAGTGTTCCAATACATGTATATGGCACATTATATGTATGGAGCTTAAGGTTAAATTCATGAATATGCAAAGATAGTGTTGCGGCATTTGGTTGAAATTCTCTGAAAAAGATATATGCACTATAAGAAATGGTTCATCGTAAGTCTTTCACCATGAGTAAAAATTCACAATTAATCTCATAAATGGATACACATTTATTCAAGCGAAAACTCTAATGGAGCAAGAGCATACATGGAAGATTATAGACTAAACCATAAATGGATACACTTTTATTGAAGTGCGATACTCTAATAGAGCAAGATCATGCATGGAAGGTTCTAGACTAAATAAGAAGAGTCCACATGCTTAGACAGCGGCTTACATTGAGCAAAGAGTAATGATGAACAATTAACTTGGTAATGCATATGCCCATGTGAACCTCCTTGGAGTCCCCGTACATCCTCTTGGGGTGCGCATGAAGCCAGCCTTGTTTCATGTCCTCCTTGCCGGGAACGGAGCAGCTCGCCACAGTCTCATTTAGCCTGAGGGAGTCGCCAAGGTCGCCCTCGTACGCCGAAGGGGCATCGACTGTGACCATGCACTTGTACAGTGGCCTCGTGTCGGTGTTGGCGGTGTTGCCCTTGATGCACACAACAGAGACGGGGCGGTGGCCTGCGCGGGCCTTGCCGGTGCCCATGGCCAAGAGGAAGACACTGTCGTCCTCCTCCACGACTAGCAGGTGGCGGTGATTCTCCAGCGACTCCGGCACGGCGAATTGGTAGCACGTCTCATACTTGATGTTCTCCGCGGGCCAGGAGTGTTTTCCAGACGGTGACGTGAGGTGATACATGAGGCTCGCCAGCGAGCCCTCAAATGGCGATGTGCACTCATAGCAGTACCAGGGCACGTGCGCGCATCTGGACTAATGGTCCACCACCGAGTGGTAGGCGATGAACCCCTCGTAGCCGAAACGCTTATAGACGCAGGGCACCTTACAGGCATTGACCAGGCCGTCCATGAAATGGGAGTGGCTATAGGGGATGTCGTGCCCGCCACATGGAGCGCAGGGGTAGCATGCGAAGCGGTTGATCGTGTACTTACTAGTACTCCCTCCATTTCTTTTTAGTTTTCATATAATTCCAAACACCACGTACACACGTTCCCTGACCAGAAACACGGACTACATAGTACAGTACCATTTTACAACTATATTAATATCAATGTTAGTGGTCAGTTGGTGCAAGTTCTAGCCCCTGTGTTTTAACCTTTTTTAGTAATGATATCTGGTGATTGTTCGCCACAAGCCTAATCCTGGCGAATGCCCACATAACCGTCAGATATCCATCCGACGGTGGCCTTTTTTAAGCCCATGGTATTTGACAAAACTGCCACCCTTACAGATGTAACTACGACACAGGCGTTTGCAACTGCCATATCTCCCAGCGAATGTTTGTTGTGGATTGGCGTTAGCATCAATGGTGGTTTGTAGTCGTTCCACACTTGGGCATTGAAGTTTGTAACTATTTACTATACTACTTCGGTAGAGGAGAGTCCTACTCCACTATACTACTCGGGCATAGTAGTAGGTACTATAGTTTATTGTACTAGTACTATGATCACTCAAGTTGTCTGGCCTCGATATGACCCTATGCTGCTAGGATGTGTCTCGTAAGTCAAGCGGCGTGCTGCTACTACGTTGCCATCATCACCTGTCCACTCCCCGCAGCACATATTCGCTTCACCATCCTTGCCCACACATAATCGTCCAATCTTCCATCCCCACTAGGCGCCTTCCCCCTCGTCAAAAACTCAAGCACTAACAATAGTAGAACCGAGCAGCGTTCGCTGAAAAAGTGGCCAGAATTTGCTCCCCACAGAGGTAATCAAACTCATTGTTTCGCGTGTGGACAATCTCAGTACCATGCCACTCGCCTTGTGCTCGTCGGGGTTGTACCGTTTACTCAAAGTCCTCAGGCCAGAGCTTTTTAAGCCAACTCCATGCTTTTTGAAGTCGCCTCATCTTCAGAAACTGCGTGTCACACAACATAAGGATCATAGGGTGGCGAGCATCAACCCCCTCGACTGCGATCCGATCCCCGTGACCCTCAACTACATTAATGGTATGTACTAGGTCGGCATGAACATATCTTGGATGGTGCTCGTCGAAGGTCGTGGCAGGTGGATGCTCATGGAGGTCTATAGCCGGCGATTGATCCCCCTTCCATTGATTAACACTGCACTACTTTCGCACCGCGACCCATAGTAGTCAGAATCATACAGTAGCCAACATGATACCAAGTTTGATTTGCTCAAGGTTATAATCTGCGAATTATAAAGACTTCAGGCTAATTGCGTTCTTCAACCACAGTCTCGGCTATCTGATAGGTCACTGCAGTAAGTGGATAAATCTGCATGTCCATCGTAGGATCATACATCCTCCATGGCTCTCTAATGCCATTGAACACAAGGGCTTCATGTATGCTCTGGACTCCTTCTATGGCTAGACATGTTGGTTTACTCCAATCATCAATACAAAGGGTTGTTACAACAGTATTGTCGGTGTAGTAAACAGGGGGGTGTTCACTACCCCTGGACACGCACCGGCAAGTCGCAGCCTCCAGGCGGGAAGGACATGGCAGAGGAGGAATCCACCCAAGAGTACATTCGAAGCCCGGTTCCCGGCAAGGTCTACTTGCCGGGAATGGGACCACACAACGCCGGCAAGGCAGAGCTGGCAAGACAAGACTCCAGGCGGGTCGACCAGAAGATCAAGTCTACTACTGCCGGCGAGATCAGGGCCGGCAAGCTCAGGACTCGACAAGACTAAAGATAAGGCCCCGGCAAGGTTCTTGCCGGGATGACCAGCTGAACCCGGCAAGGCTTGCCGGGGGACAGCTAGACTGGAGACAAGGCCCAGGCAAGGTTCTTGGCGGGATGACCAGCTGAGCCCGGCAAGGTTCCTGCCCGGCAAGGTTATGCCACTATGCTGCTGCTCCAGTGCTGCCGCCAGCATGGCACTCTGGACCCTTCTCCAGGCATGCGTGGCAGAGCACTGTGCCAAGCGGTGCTGATGGGATGGCCCCTTTTCCCATCCCCAAGAAGCTAAGGGACACCTAGATAGAGCATTTAATGCGCTTGTCCTGACCCGTCAGTGATAAGCATGTAAATGCTGTAGCAGAGTACTTGCCGCGGCAAGGTACTTGCCCCGGCAAGTCATTGGCTGTGGCAAGATAGTAGCTGCGGCAAGGTACTTGCCCCGGCAAGTTACCTTGCGCGGCAAGCTATTGGTTGCGGCAAGCTGTCAGGTGCGGCAAGGTCTTGCCGCGGCAAGCGTTACTGTACCACTGTGCTACTGTGCTGCTCCGGTGCCTCTGCCAGCGTGGCGCTCTGGGTCCTTCCAAGCGTGTGTGGTAGGGCACTGTGTAGACGGCGGTACTCTGTAGCTAGCGGTGCAAGAGCAGGTGGGATAGGCTTTTCGCACGTCCAAGACGTCCGGGTACATGTATCTGGACAGCTAAGGCATGGGCATTTAATGCCCTTGTCCCCTGCTGTCAGTGGTAGGTAGGACATGTCATCCTAGTAATAATGGCCTTACTGTAGCAACTTTCCACCTCTACCTTTACTGTTTGCCACCTGTTGGTGACCCCTTTGTGCGTATAAAAGGAGGCCCATAGGCAACGTGGATGGAGTTAGGAACTGGGAGATGGAGAACTCCAGTATTGTACGCAGCTACCCTATACTGTAGCGCTCCTGGAGCTAGAACAATCATCCAGATAATACACCAAAAAGCAGGAGTAGGGTTTTACGCATCCGTGCGGCCCGAACCTGGGTAAAATCTCTCTCGTGTGCTGTCGTGTTCTTCGCTAGATTTGCTCTTCGTGCGACCGTCTCTCCCTGCCGAATGTAAAGGGGTCCTTCCCTGGGTCCCATAGGTGATCGCGGATTCGTCCCCGACAAGTATGTTACTTTCCTATGATATCATGATGGCTTGCTTATATTACTGTCAACATTTACTGAAAAAATATTCATGCTCAGAACATGTTTTTCTTAAGATTTACTACAGTACGAGACCTTTTTTATTTGACTCCAACTTGATATGATGTTGTAGGCCGACTGGTATCCCTACCCTTCCTAATCACATAACCTTTCAAAGAAAAGCGGCATGGCAGTTGCATGTGGTTCCTGGCTCGATCAGACGACGGGGAACGATTGATGATCGTTCGCATGAACCGGACGTGCTATTTCATGGAATACAATCACAGTCACTACATGGCCTTTAAGCAGGATCCCAGTTTCTCTGGGCCTTCAGGAATTTTAGACTAGAGGCTGGTAAGTAGCCTCGTCACATGCTCTCTGTTTGTTGGACTGAATTATCCGATTAACTACGAGATCACCGATGGCAAGGATCATGATGGCAGCGAGGTTTCGTTCATCAGGCAAAATTGTGTGTACACAGCGTACCATGTGTCTCTCCATGCACCATACCCTGATATGTGCTGCCACACTCTGCAGACCAAAGTAGGAGAGAGGGTCGCAAGTATTAGACTTCTACCTACTGGCTAGAATTTCCCCCGAGGTACCCATCTGGTTCAAGTCGTCAGACAATCTCCATGGCTTAATAAATAATAACATCTAACTAAGCCAGTTAGTTAGAGGCGTACACTTGGTGTAGTAGGATCTTTATTTAATTTGATGCATACACTTCATTTTTTGGTAGCCCTTTTGTAATATTGGCTCATGTTTGCTTCGGGAGAGAGAGCTGCTTCTTTACTCTTCTAGCCTGCTTACTACTTCTGTTGCACCCCCAGCCCTGGTTGTTGCTACTGTTTTCAATGTACAAGCGCTAATATATTTCATCTGTTGGTTGAATAAATAGTGGTGATAGAACGATAAACACAATGTGTTGGAAGTAGTTGCATGCTCCGACAGTTTAGTGCCCCATAAGTAGCACATACTATTTTTTTGTATGGAACAAATTTTCCACATGTCGAGGACATGCAACCCAGTGATTTAGGCCTAATACAGGAGACCATAATTAACTGGGAGGGAGGCTCTCACATGAATCCGGACCAGGTACATGCTCATGGTCCCCTAAATAAATAAATAAATAAAGGTAAATGCTCATGCACAGGTTCTTTAAATTTAAGATTTTAATAGCAGGATATTATTTTCCTATGAGAGTATCTTTACATTCAGTCGATATTATTCTTAGGCAAAGATAGCGACAAGCCTTTTTTCTCCCGCCATTTTCTTCCTGCAACCAGCGGACTATTATTTGGTCCCCACCATGTTGAATCCCATGCAAATTGTAGTCAACATGGTCAACATCTAACAATTATCAACAACAAGTTGTAATAAATATCACGTTCTTTCGTAGCATTTGTATGGTTTAGGGATTGTGCTGCCCAGGTATCCCGTTCGAATCCTAAGTACCACAAGTTCTTTGAGGAACCTACTTTTTTTCTATGATAAAAAGTTCCGACCCAACATTATTTTTTGATAAGAATACCCAACCCAGCCCAACACATGTGGCAGCACCCTTTTATCCCAGGGCTTCTGAATGTGCTCGGATTCACACCTAAAAAAGGCACTCGGCTTCATTTTACAATAAGTTGTAGCCATATAAAATTAATTCTTATAATCCAGCATGATTAGTTTTTGGGTCAGATTGATCCAGCCACAAAAACCGAACCTGTGCCTGCCGTGAAAGGGTCGATATGGTTGACTAGAGGGGGGGGGGGAGAATAGGCAACTACCAATTTTTGGGTACTCCGGCAGCCCTTTGCCAGCAGCTCCCTGGTGCGGCAGCTTCCCAACGTGGAACCAGTACTCCGCCTCCTCTGCCTCACAGCGCTTGACGTGCCGATTAGCCTCTTGCTAGTGGAGGCACGTGAATGATGTTGCCATTTCGTTGGGCTCCCATCGGAACTCCTGGTCGGTAGCACGCTGGAGCTTATCTACCCAGCTCCATGCAGTGATGAGGCGCCTAGCACCTTTGGCCTTCCTAGCAAAGTACCGACCGTCTTCGTACACCTCCTCCGCACGTCGATGTGCCCACCCCCAAAGATCCACCGCCTCCTTTTCCCAAGCGGACTCACGGGCTTCACGGGCCACCTGGTACCTAGCTTCCTCCCCCGCCATATCCTTTTTGAAATCCACTTGCCTGGCATTCTCAACCAGCGGCAGTGCCTTCCATAGACAAAGATTGTACTGTCCCCAAAACCACTCTAAAGTTGGGGGGGTCCAGCGCAACCTCGTCCGGCGGTGCATAGGGGTCCTCCTCGTCGCTGCTCTACGACGGAACGCCCTTGGGAGGTAGCACCTCCTTGTCAGCGGGTGGGCAGATCGGCGGCGCCATTGCAGAGTTTTTTGTGTGAGAGAGAGACGGGGCGGGGCGAGCGAGGAGAGGATATAGATGAGAATGCAGGTGGGATGATGTGAGTAGGTAGTATTTATTGCCTGATGGAATCTAGATCGACAGGAATAGGACACACATCGGTCGCTGGAATTTACGAGTATTGTAGCTTGAATTGCACATGATTCCTAGAGCAATAGCCGTGTGTGACATTAATCACTAGCGGTTTCCAATATAGAACCGTGTCTTATTAATAACTCGCACCACTCAACTTCCAAACCTCCAGGCATGAAATAGAGTGCCAATCATGTGGGGCCCGGTTGTCTTGCCAGATATTTACATTTTCTTTCCAAATGTAAGGCACGAATACTTATTTTGTGTCACCATGATGTTATTGTATAATGTAATGTAGTACATAAATGATTTTTCCGACCCATGATGGTTTCTTGTTGCATGTACATGTGGTTCAATTTGAATTACGGCCATTAAATGGCTAGAAAATCACTTAAATGTCTTAAAAAGGTCAAATGCCCCCTGAAAATTTCCAAATTTTAACATGACAGTTGTATTAGTGCATGTTAATGGTAGAAAAAGTTTTGAGGCCATACGAGGAGGCTACGCCGGTTCCTCATCAAACATGCATTATTCCCTCTCGGAACCACGAATCTTCTCGTGAGATGCTCCGGTTTGTGAGGGGCGTGTTTCCAAAATTTCATTGAACAGGCTAATTTTTTTACCACGGCATCTTGGTGCCATGCCATAACATCAAGCAAGGTTCCATGTATTTATAATCATTTTTTAATTTTTGGAAATTTAAAAGCCATGGCACTCGAAGTTTTTGTCCAGACCGTGACACCAATATGTTTGAAAATTCCTTCCAATTTACTGCACAGGGCATTAACTCGCACACGAGGACACAAATATGATTTTCCATTATGGTTAGCTGTTGCATGTACATGTAGTTCAAATTTGAATTACAGTAATTAAATGGCTAGAAAATCACTTAAATGTCTTAAAAGGTCAAATGACCCCTGAATTTTTTCAAATTTTAACGCGACAGTTGTATTAGTGCATGTTAATGGTAGAAAAAATTTCGATGCTTTACAAGGAAGCTACCGCCAGTTCATCACAAAACATGCATTGTTCCCTCTTGGAACCACGAGTCTTCTCGAGAAATGCTCCGGTTTGTGAGGGTGTGTGTCTAGACTTTCATTGAATAGGCCAATTTTTTTACCACAGCATCTTGGTGCCATGCCATTATATCATTCCATGTATTTCTGATCATTTTTTAATTTTTTGGAATTTCAAAGCCATGGCACTCGATGCTTGCGTCCAAGCCATGACACCAATATGTTTGAAAAATTCCTTCCAATTTATCGCACATAGCATTAACTCGCACAAGAGGACACAAAATATGATTTTCCAAACCATTATGGTTAGTTGTTGCATGTACATGTAGATCAAATTTGAATTACGACCATTAAATGACTAGAAAATCACTTAAATGTCTTAAAAAGGTCAAATGCCCCCTGAAAATTTCCAAATTTTAACATGACAGTTGTATTAGTGCATGTTAACGGTAGAAAAGCTTTCGAGGCCATACGAGAAAGCTACCGCCAGTTCATCATCAAACATGCATTGTTCCCTCTCGGAACCATGAGTCTTCTCATGAAATGCTTCGGTTTGTGAGGGGTGTGTGTCCAAACTTTCATCAAACAGGACAATTTTTTGACCACGGCATCTTGATGCCATGCCATTACATCAAGCAAGGTTCCATCTATTTCTGATCATTTTTGAATTTTTGGGCGTTTAAAAGCCATGGCACTCGATGTTTTTGTCCAAGCCGTGACACCAATATGTTTGAAAATTCCTTCCAATTTACTGCACAGGGCATTAACTCGCACAAGAGGACACATATATGATTTTCCAAACCATTACGGTTAGCTGTTACATGTACATGTAGTTCAAATTTGAATTATGGTCATTAAATGGCTAGAAAATCACTTAAACGTCTTAAAAAGGTCAAATGACCCCTGAATTTTTTCAAATTTTAACATGACAGTTGTATTAGTGCATGTTAAAGGTAGAAAAAGTTTCGAGGCCATACAAGGAACTTACCACCAGTTCATCGTCAAACATGCATTGTACCCTCTAGGAACCATGAGTCTTCTCGTGAGATGTTTCGGTTTGTGAGGGGAGTGTGTCCAAACTTTCGTTGAACAGTCCAATTTTTTACCACGGCATCTTGGTGTCATGCCATTACATCAAGCAAGGTTCCATGTATTTTTCTTACCATTTTTGAATTTTTTTGAATTTAAAAGCCATGGCACTCGATGCTTGTGTCCAAGCAGTGACACCAATATGTTTGAAAATTCCTTCCAATTTACGGCACAGGGTATTTACTCGCACACGTGGACACAAATATGATTTTCCAAACCATTATGGTTAGCTGTTGCATGTATAGGTAGTTCAAATTTGAATTACGGTCATTAAATGGCTAGAAAATCACTTGAATATCTTAAAAAGGTCAAATGACCCCTGAAAGTTTCCAAATTTTAACATGGCAGATGTATTAGTGCATGTTAACGATATAAAAGTTTGGAGGCCATACGTGGAAGCTACCACCGGTTCATCATCAAACATGCATTGTTCCCTCTCGGAACCACGAGTCTTCTTGTGAGATGCTCCGGTTTGTGAGGGGTGTATGTCCAAACTTTCGTCAAATAGGCCAATTTTTTTACCATAGCATCTTGGTGCCATGCCATTACATCAAGCAATGTTTCATGTATTTCTGATCATTTTTTAATTTTGGGGAATTTAAAAGCCATGGTACTCAATGTTTGTGTCCAAGCCGTGACACCAATATGTTTGAAAATTCCTTCCAATTAACTACACATGTAAATAACTTGCACACAAGGACACAAATATGATTTTCCACCCCATGATGGTTTGTTGTTGCATGTACATGCAGTTCAGATTTGAATTACGACCATTAAATTGCTAGAAACTCACTTAATGTCTTAAAGGGTCAAATGAACCCTAAAAAATTCCAATTTTTAACATGACAGTTGTATTACTGCATGTTAACGGTACAAAATTTTCTCGTACATTTAAAACACCATCCGTTGCCAATGTACTCCAACTTCGTCTTTCGCAGCTAATACAAAAAATCAACTATATCACACAGTTGGTTATAGGAACCGTTTGCGATGAAAATTCATGGATCTATTTATGTCTTCCTCCATAAGCTTCGCTGGCTTGGTATGCTCAAGTGTCGGTCACCCCCGAATCCACGAATCCCTGATCCCCATTCCCCAACCCCTTCTTGTAAAGAAAGATGCTACGGAGACACTTCATGAGGGCCCGTACATTCTCCACGTCCTCCCCGAGAGTCGTCTCCTCTACCGAGAGCGCGGCCGCATCCACATTGAGTGTGGCCGCATCCACTAAGAGGGCATCTGCGGCAGCCTACACAGAAGCTGTAGCAGCTGCTGTGACAGCGGCTACAAATGCTAAGAGCGCTCGAGCAGCCGTCCGTGCCACCGATGTCGCCCTGGCCTAGGTCGAGGCCATCCACGCCAAGATCGAGAACACCCACGCAAAGGTATTCAAGGTGAAAGCGCAGGTTTACTCCCAGAGGGGGGATGAATGGGAGATTTTTAGAAATTTGTCAAACTCTGATGAATTTGATGAAGATCAGAGTGAAGAAATAGAAACGTGAGGGAACTAAATCAACACAGAATAATATTACATGCATACATGATACATAAGGGTGAAGAACATATAATCATACAAGCATATAAGCATGAAGAACATGAATTGAAGAAGTGAAAGATAACATGATGAAATACTTTTGTTCAAGTTCATCAAAAGATAGATCATAAATTCTTCAGCAGCGGAATAATGTAAGGTAGGGTGAGGAATTTGAAACTAGGCTGGCTTGGTGAAGACACAATGATTTGGTAGACCAGTTCCAGTTACTGTATCAATTGTACATCTGGTTGAGGCGGCTGAGATGAACTCAGAGGACACATAGTCCTCACCGTATTCCTCTTGAGCTAAGGTCACTTAGTCCTCGCCCAATCACTCATGGTAAGTATTCAAGGCAGACTTCCAAAACCTTCACATACTTATTCACCGGCACACCACAATAACTCTTGGTGTACTCAGAACATGATGCCTAACCGTCTGGAAGAATGGCAGTCTTCAAAGGTAATAGGCTTCAGATCACATAGATCAATCTCTTCAGTGATGCTCAATCACTTTGGCTCTGGGTTTTTCCTCACTTGGTATTCTTTCAAAGTCGTGAGAGGATGGGTTGCTCTCAAATGACAAGTGTCAAGTTCTCTCGGAGCGGCCAACCAACAAGTGGTTATTGGGGGCGGCTATTTTTAGCCAGGGGCAACCCGACATGAATTGTCATAAATGCCCTTCTCTGATTCGACCATTGTCAGGACAAGAATGCACTCGACTGTTGGCCTGCGGCGCAGCAATGGTCAGAATTAGAACTCTCAAATTTGTCGGGGCACTCAATTTCCTCACGATAGGCAGATTGCACTAGCGAAATACTAACTCCTTAGCCTGACCAAATTTGTCAGCGGCCAGATGAACTTCGTCACTTTCGCTAGCCAATGCGTCAGCTGTTCCGGAGATTTCCAAAGGATTCACTGAAAGCGGTTTGTGTATGTATAGGTTTGAGCATCACATTGGAAATGTGAACTATGATTGTCGGGGCCGGATTTTCTGGGACATAAAATCCCAGCAAATGACCCTCGTGTCATCACTAGCCCCATGATTACTGTTGCTGGTGGACTCCTTCTTGATACAGAATTCCAGGCAATTACAAGAAACTGAGTACAAGACCATAAAGGTCCAATGAATATAACAGGCATCTCTACTGCTAGATGACGGAAGTGACTTGTGGATATCCAACGCTGATGGGACTCCATTCCCAAAGGAATAGCTGACCTGGATAACTCCTATCTCGCGTGGCTGCTATCTCCAATTCCTAGGTTGCGGGGGCTTCGTGGTGCTCCTCTCTGAAACATGATCTAGCCAAGACAATAGCCAGGGACAAGCCTATGAGTACGTTTGAATGTACTCGCAAACATAATGAACAAAAGATATAACGAATGCATATGCTCATGTTGGACTAAGTGATATGCAGGTGTTGATCAAAATTTTAACATGACATGACTATTATCGATATGTGCATAAAAATGGGCATGAGCAGCAAAATGTGTATATAACTTGTTAGTGACCAAGGAAAATAAATAAAAGAAATCCCGGTCGGATGTCAAGTGACACCACGGTAGGTCTTGAAAAGAAATGCCAATCGGGTATCCACAAGAGTAGTGGCAAGACAGAACCGCCTCAGAACTTGAGGGATGCCATGAGATGTCTTGAAAAGAAATGCGAATCGGGTATCCACAAGAGTAGTGGCGAGATAGAACCGCCTGAGAACTCGAGGGACGCCACGAGAGGTCTTGAAAAGAAATGCCAGTCAGGTATCCACAAGAGTAGTGGTGAGACAGAACCGCCTGAGAACTTGAGCGACACCCCGAAATGTCTTGAAAATAAAAGTGAATGTCCGGGGTAGTCTAGCCAGCCCCTGAGACACTCAGGAAATAAAATAAGAGAAACAGGTTAGTCCACAATAATATTCATATCATCAATAATAAATTCATGATAATATTAATAGTGACAATATTCATTCTGCAAAAATATTCATGCTTGATGTTAAATGTTTCCTCCAAAGACCGACACTGGGACCGACACTTGACCCACCCAGCTAACGCCCTTGAACGTGGACAACGGCTATTCGAATAGATATACTCTACAGAGAGTGTACTCTTTACCCACGTGTATGAGGTTTCTTTAGTCAGCACCATGACACTGACTAAACCCCATTACGGTCTTTCGGTTGAAAACACGCCTGACCAGCACACACCAGATTAACCGTCCGGATGCCAGGAATCACCCAAAGCATCTTTCCAGAAAAACTCTAAGTCGGGGAGACCATCGTCTCAACTAGCATGGGATCACTATTTATATGTGCGGATTACAAGGGGGGACCCCCTCTCGGCTACAACCGGAAACACCCACGACCCCTGACCCGATGACAGGATTTAGTCCATGGCCATGGAAACCCTCATCGTGGCCCTCTATGTGGTGTGTACCCGGACAGGGGTTAACAACTTACTAAGCCATACGTTCCTTGCGGAAGGACCCGTGGCAGCACGGTATCTAGCTAGGTGTAACGGAACAAGACTCGATCTAGGTCAACTAAGGAGGTGTTGCTTATTATCATCAGTATATGTATAACGGGACACCACCGTGTCAAAACAAGGCCCGTGCCCACCGGCACGTCCAAGGCAGGAGACACGCTCCTGAATTCTCACAGCCTTTATCCATGTTAGAAAGATTCTTGAACCTGAGTGAAGTGCAAGCCATGAGCAAGAAATGATATGACCATGCATGCATGCACCTGTGATATACTACATATATGGTGCAACTTCAAACCGATGCAATCATGCAATGCAAATGCAATCACCATATCCCAAGTTCAAAAATGCTTGCCTTAACCAAAGTAGTTAGGAGAAAACCCCTCCAAATTTCTAGCAAAGCTTCCTCCCTCTTTTTCTGAAAAAATTTAAATTCAAATTCAAATAAAATTTTCATCACAGTGCAAAAACATGTCTCAAAATATTTTTAAATAAATACTAGAAAAAACTAGAGAGAAAAATAAGAATTTAAAAAAGAATCAACTCATTTGGACAAGTGGTTTAAAAACTAGAAGCGGTCAAAGTACTGGTCAAAACTGTCTTTATAATAAAACAGATAAGAAAATGATTCGGGACAGTATACGCTTCTCAGCGGAGAAGGCGTAAAAGGTAGAGTACGCCTTTCTTTTAAACACAGAACTAGAGAGAGAGCTGACAGATGGGGTCCACCCATCGGGTTTGAACTGCGCTCGCGCGCGAAGATAGAGAGGAGGCGGCGTTCACCGGCGAGGATCGCCGGAGATTCAGAGGGCGGCGAGGATATGAGCGTGCTCGGGAGGTGTTCCGCGTCGGTGGGTGGTGGTGGTGGTCCCCAGCGAGCATCGGAGCGGCGACGAGGTCGACGGTGGAGGAGGGCGATTCGGGTGTGTCGGGGTTTCACCGGAGTGAGCTCGGGAGGTGGAATTGGAGTGCGGAATCAGTGAGTGAGGGTGATATGAGGCTACTGGAAATATTTTAGAGGTGGAGGTGGAGTGGTGGTGACATACTGGTCGTTGAGGGAGGCGGCGGATCGTTGGCCGGAGTCGGGGAAGAAGGCCTCCCCGAGGTCGGGGGAGTGCACGGAAGGGTGATTGGGGTGCGGTGGAGGTGGTGTGTGGAGAGAATGGAGCTTGGGGGCCCTTTTTATAGGTGATCCGGGGGGCAGAAACTTGCGGGCGACGCCGGAGTTACTCCGGCCATCGAGTTAGGTTAGGGCGATGGCGAGGTGCGGCGAGGGGTTAATGAGGTCGGTGGAGTGCTCTTGAGAGGTCGGCACGGATGAGCTCGAGCTCTCCGGCCTTATCCATGGTGCTGGCACCGTACGGGTGTGGCGGCGCTGGCTTGACTCCGGCGACTGCCAGGAGGGTCCTTGGCGGCGCGGTTGGCATGGTCAGCACGCGGAGAAGCAAAGAGAACCGACGCGTGGGAGGAGGGGTAGGTCGGGGAGGTGCGGTGCAGTGATGGAGGTTGGTGGCCGAGGCGGCTCTGCTTGGCCTGCTGTGGATGAGCACGGTGGCCGTTGCCCCGGCCTGCCGATAGTTCACCAGCGAGGAGAGGCTGGGGAGTGGGCCAGGGAGTCGGGGCACTGATGGGCAACGGCGACGCCATGGTGGAGAAGGAAGGGGAGGGGTGCACGGCACTATTTGCCACTGCTCTTTGAAGAATTCAGTTAACTGAATTTCAGTCAAGTATGAACAGTGCAACCTCATGTGTATGATGCACTAACAGATGGTGCTAGGGATTTTAGAATTTTTTGTGAATTTTCATGGTGAAGTGTTGATGCAAATAAGAGAGGTTTGCAAAGTTTCAGAAATTTTGGAGAAGTTTAGAATAGGTTTTGAGCAAGGAATCTGTTTCTGGTCCAAATTTGAATTAAATAAATTTTAAAAATTTTGAACTGTAGAACCAAGTGTTTTTGGTGAAATGGGTTGTGGGTACCATCTAGTTGCTTGGATAACTTTGGTGGGAGCAGGAGAATTGTAGATAATATAGTTCCTTTGTAATTCAAAGAAACCATGAATATAACAAATTCCAACTTTGGAATTTATTAAAGTATGAAAAATATTTTTGTGGGGTGGGAGAGAGTTGGATAATGTCCTATAAATGTGAGATTGGCTTGGGGATAATTTAGGAGTGGTAGAAAAATTATTGAGTGAATTTTAGAAGGGTTTGAAAGACGTGGAAGGAATCATTTTATTGAAATGATTTAATCATTGAAAACTTTTCTGAAATATTTTTGATCCTCCAAAATAGATTCCCGAACAAAACCATCTATCAAAAAAGAACCATTTAAGAAAATTTGAAACCCAATTAAAATTTGAAAAGGTTTGCAAAACAGAAGAGAGAAAATAAGATCAAAATGGTTTTCAAGAATTTCAATTTAAAGAAAAGGTATTTTTTTTAAATCCAGGAAGAATGTTTTGGGGAAATTTTTATTATGAAAATTATTCCTACTATTATTAAAGTATAAAAGAAAAGGTTTAGGAAAACTACCAAAGCCCAAAATATTATTTCCAAAGATTTCTATATGGAGCGAAGAATTTTGAAAGTCAGAAACAGAAAAGGCTCTATAATTATTAAAGGACCTGTTATAAATCAAAATTTTATTTCTAGCCAAATTTTACTTAATAAAAAATGTGGTTAAATTTTTGGGGTGCTACAATGATTGACCTAGACCCCTTTCAGAGGACCGTTTTTCCTATGACTCAAATAAGAAGAAAGAAACTATGAAAACAAAAGTCTTCAAGCTTCCAGTCTTCACATCAATTTTTTCAAAGGCCGTACCAATTTCATCACCAAATTCTTCACTTGAAGAAATCCATTTTTAGGGGTCGTCTTCCATGTGTTAAACCAAATCTCCAGGGACTATATCTCCTGTGTACACTCACAAACACATTAGTTCATCAACATATTTGTCTTCAATACTCCAAACCCACTAAGGGGGCACTTGATGCACTTACAATCTCCCCCTTTTTGGTGATTGATGACAAATTGGTTATGTTTTCAATGGGAGTAAATAATTGAAGTGTAAATACAGAGTATGAAGAAATTGGTTACAAGATATTGAGGAACTCCCCCTGAAGATATGCATATGAAGAATTTGCTTCGGATTGCAAATGCACATGGCAGGTTGAAATTTTGGAGATCTCCCCCCATATCCTGGAATCCAATCATGCATGATCATAAGATATTTGAGGAATATGAATGCATGATGAAAATTGGTGTCTAACAAAATTGTGCATACATGAGCAGATATATTTAAGGTCAGAGCATGCGTATCAAGTGTAGCAAAAGAGTCAGACGACCAATAGTTATTAAGTTACAACTCATCAGAGGGCTAATCAAATAAAGTCCAAGAGCTGCAACTTAAGCAAAAACAACCCATATATCGACCCGCTTGAAGACTAACTTAGACTTCTCCCCTTTTGTCATAACATGACAAAAAAGGAGACAAAGCTGAGGACTAACGCCCCTGAAGAAAATCATCAAGGTGAAGATGAGGCAGCACCAGCGTTGTCAGGGTCGCGGGATGAAGAGGGACCAACAGCAGTATCTTCAACACCTTTATTTTCATCAGTGGTGCATGATGAAGACTTTGAGCTCAGCATGAGAGGAGGAACTTCAATATTCTTGAACTTCTCCCTAGGCGGTTTTGCTCAATCAAAATTCATCTGAAAATCCATAGCAGCAAGTTCTTCATCTGTCTTGAGGTGCAAGAGTATGGCCCATGTGCGGTCAAATATTTCATTGGCTATCTGTGCAACAAACCCCCAGGTGTGTTGCCCGGACTGTACACAGGCTCAAGAGCAAGGTTATGACGTTCAAGACAAGGCCAAGCAGAAGAGATGGCTATGTGAGAAATCAAAGGGCGGATCAAGAAGACCAAGACCAACCAAATAAGCAAGATATCACTAAGGAAAAACCACCCTTGCCGGGCAGGCGAGCCTGGCGGGGTCGAGGTTACCCCAAGACAAACCTCAAGACTCCCTCGGCAGGCTTGCTGGGGACGCCAAGGGCGGATTACCCTGCCAAAGCTGCACTGTTCCACCTCACAGCAACGCAAGTCACCCATCGGTGTGGTGTCGAGCCACCAAGTGACTTAGTGGCTGTTACTTTGTACGTGGCAGGCAATTTCTGAGGAAGATCGTCCCTAAATGACACCCGTCCAGGCGACGTGTCACGCGGGCAGGCGAAAAGGTGGCTGAATGGCACGACAAGGCTTGCTGGGCTATGCCACGATGTGACACTAAGTGGTGTATTTAATGCGCCCTGTCCTGTCCGTGGAGTTAGGTATGATGGCACTATGCCTATCTAATCAGTGCATAATGACTGTTTTGCCATTGTGGTGACCCCTTGACCTATAAAAGGAGGGCCATGGCTACCTTAGAAAGGATTCGGACCCTTGTACGCTCATATGCGCGTAGTTGCTCTCGCCCCAAGGCGACCTTACCGGGCTAGAGCGCTGCGTCTCCACCACGGTCCTTCCATCAATCCACCAAAGCATGAGTAGGGTTTTACGCCTCGCGACGGCCTGAACCTGGGTAAAACTACCCATGTCATCGTTGCTGTGCTGCTCTGTGCTTTCCGCTTTTTGTGCAATGCGCTCTTCCCCCTTGCCGAGCACAAGGGGCCGATGTCCCCATAGGTGGCCATCTCATACCACGACATCTTTGGCGCGCCAGGTAGGGGGAAGCGCTTGCACGAACCCGAGAGTGTAAGCAGCGTGCCGTCTTCATCATTGTTTTCTTCATCAATGGCTTCATCATCCATGGCGCCCAAAAAGAAATATGGTGCTTCAGCTCACCCATCTACCTCGAAGGCTCCCTCGCATGCGGCCACTAATGTTGTGGGGGCTGCGGGGGAACATGGGAATGCCAACGCCGCGGGAAATATGACTGGCGCAGGCGGCGCCATCACCGTTCCCCCAGTGGCCGAAGCAGGAGCAGGAGGCACCGGAGGAGGGCGACACCAACAACAACCCGGCGACCATGCTCCGCAAGGTGCGGGTGGGGAGAACGCTCCGTCTCCGCCTCCCCACCTCGCCAAGGGACACAGCCGCAGCGGTGGCGCTCGCCCTGATGCTGATCGTAGCCACTAAGCTGCCCCCGCCGCGGGTGCGGCTACAGGGCCTGCGCCACCCCCAGGGCAAGCTAGCCGAGACGACGCGCCAAATGGGGTCGTCAACCCCCAAGCGCATCCGCCTCATCTTCACGCAGCCCTAGCGACTAGCTTGCAGCGGCGAGAACATGGCGCCGGCACTATAGGCACCATCAGAAGTCGGGCGACGTCATGATCCGCGTCGTCATCAATCCCAAGCACCGCATCGGAGGCCATGGCGTGGGCCCAACTCTTGTTGAGGTTTCCGCCAGCGGCCAATCAAATGGATGAGTGGAGGGCCACTATGCAGAGCTTGATTGGTTTCGTTGAGGCAGGAGGATCACAGCAGGCAGGTCCGCCACGGCCTCCACCAACGGCGGCAAAGGCCCAAGCGGCTGGCCGCATCGAGGGAGCCGTTCCGACGATGTAGTCCCCTCCCTGACAGCCAGTGCAGGGGCCGCAACCAGGGCCACATGACCAAGAACCCGATGACGTATCAATGGCTTCGTCTGATCCTCAGACACGTTGAGACCAGTGATGGGTCCTGGAAGACAGGCGGAGGGAAGACGCGCGCGTCACCATTGGGCAATGCCGCGACACCCACCGCCAGTATGATAGGCGCAATGGCCCCGACGTCGATGAACCCATGCCCGGTGGGGGCGGGTACCTGCCTTTCGTGGTTGGGTGCCCCGCCTTCACTCGTGAGCTGCGGCAAGTCCGTTGGCCATCTGCCCGTATGTTCAAACCAGAGATACCAAAAAAGTATGATGGAAGATTGAACCCGGCAGAGTTCTTGAGCATCTACACCATCGCTGTTCAAGCTACCGGAGGAAGGAAGGAGAGAGTTTGCGGAAGTATATGCAAACATCCATCCAGCAGCTATCATAGCTGCGTTCTAGTCCAACGTGCGTAGCCACAAGATACGTTCCAAAATGAACGTTCGGCTGCCCAAGACTGTGAATGAGCTATACACTCTGGCAGACAAGTGTGCCCGAACAGAGGAGGGCAGGCAACTCCCCGGTGAAGAAGATGGCATCGACGTTGACTCAGAGGACGACGACGACGCCACCAATCATAAGAAGAAGAACAAGAAATGCAACAAGAAGTGCAAGGATAAAGAAGTGATGGCCGTTGAAGGAGCGAGCACTCATAGTACCGGCATGAAGGCCAAGACCAAGGCTCCTGGCAAGGAAGTTGCCGCGTGCGCTGATTGCCAGGAAGCCGCGGCTGCCGAGAAGGCTGGGAAGGCTGACAGGCCCTACTGCAAGATCCATCGGACTAAGGGACACGATCTTCAAGAGTGTCATCATGTTGAGCAGCTCATCAAGAAGCAGAAAGCTGAGTACGAGAAGCGTGACAAAGAGAGAGACCAAGATGGTGCTGGTGGGAAGGGCCGAGGTGGCAGCGGAAGTCGCCCTGCCAAGGCCCCTCAGTATCAAGGGAAACCGACTGGAGGCCGTGAGAAGAAGGAATGCGATGATGGGAGTGATGAAGGAGATGAAGAGGAAACCAGCGAGCAGGAGTTCTAGAAGGCCATTGATGCCCTGTGCATTGACGGAGGTGCGTCCTTGCACTCCTCTCACCGCTAGATCAAACAGTGGGCACGTGAGGTCAATGTCGTGGAGCCAGCGGCAGATTCCCGGAAGCCGCTCAAGTGGTCCCGCACACCGATCATCTTTGATGAAGAGGATCAACCTGACCGCACCACAGTGGTAGGACGTTTGCCATTGTTGGTTTCACCAATGATTCGCAACCTCAAAGTCACAAAGATGTTGGTTGACGGCGGGGCCGGGTTGAATCTGATATCTCCCAAGGTCATCAGCAAGCTCCAGATAGCAGATGAAGAGTTCAAGGTTACAGGTACTTTCCAAGGCATCAACCCCGGCAAGAGTCATCATAAGGGGAAGATCACACTACCGGTAATGTTCGGGGGGGAGCTGAACTACCGGACCGAGAAGATTGTGTTTGATGTGGTCGACCTCCCCCTGCCAAACAATGGAATCCTTGGTCACCCTGCCATGGCAAAATTCATGGCGGCATCCCACTATGCCTATAACACTCTGAAGATGCCAGGACCTATGGGCGTCATTTCTGTTCCATCAGACAAGAAGGACGCAGTCATATGCATGGATAAGATGTACCGGGAAGCAGTCGCTGCAGAGGCCACGGAAGCTACCGCTCCCACCAAGGAAAGCAAGAAAGGGAAGAAAGCTAGCAAGGACGCTAGCAAAGAATCCGGGAAGCGCGCCTCTTCAGATTGCGCTGCGCCCGTTGATGATTTGCCGGATAGTTCCAATAGCAAGAGATCAAAGGTTGCTGCGCCTACTGTGAAGAAGGTCCCGGCAGGATTGGTTGGCGCTGATGGTACATTTACTATCAGCTCCACCCTCGATGACAAATAGGAAAGCGCGCTCGTTGCCTTCCTGCGGGCGAATGTTGATGTGTTTTCTTGGAAACCATCTGACATCCCTGGTGTTCCCAGGGAGGTAATCGAGCACCACTTTGTGGTCTGCCCACATGCCCGACCCGTTAAACAGAAGGTCCGAAAGCAAGCTTTGGAGCGGCAGCAGTTTATTGCCGAGGAGATCAAGAATCTCAAAGCTACTGGTTTGGTCAGAGGAGTGTTGCATCCAACTTGGTTGGCGAATCCAGTGGTGGTGCGCAAGGCGAATGGGAAATGGAGGGTTTGCATAGATTTCACAGTTCTAAATAAAGCATGCCCGAAGGTCCCATTCCCCTTGCCGCGCATCGATCAGATTGTGGATTCCACCTCTGGATGTGACTTACTTTCCTTCTTGGATGCCTACGCCGGGTACCACCAGATTTTCATGTCCAAAGAAGACGAAGAGAAGACCGCGTTTATAACCCCATGTGTCACGTACTGCTTTGTACGTATGCCCTTTGGGTTAAAAGCGCTGGATCCACTTTCGCGAGAGCAGTACAGATTGGATTTGACTCCCAGTTGCATAGGAATATTGAAGCCTACATGGATGATATACTGGTCTAAACCAAGGACAAATCAACTCTCATTCAGGACTTGGAAGAGACCTTTGCAAATCTACGCAAGATCAACTTGAAGCTGAACCCAGAGAAGTGTGTGTTTGGTGTTCCTTCTGGCAAGCTGCTTGGCATCTTTGTGTCCCACCGGGGGATAGAGGCCAACCCTGACAAGATCAAGGCAATTGAGCAGATTCAAGCACCCAAGACAGTTAAAGACGTAATGCGTTTGACTGGATGTGTTGCCGCGCTAAGCAGGTTCATTTCCATGTCCGCCGAACACGCCCTGCCATTCTTCAAAATCTTGAAGAAGGCTAGGCCCATGGAGTGGACCCCGGAGGCAGACGATGCGATGCATGATTTGAAGACCTATCTTTCCTCTGTCCCCACCTTAGTTGCTCCAAAACCACAAGAACCATTGCTGCTATACTTAGTGGCGACCAATCAAGTGGTTAGCGCAGCGCTAGTGGCGCAGCGGGAAGTAGATGCGGAAGCAGCTGCAACTGCCGTCCCCACTGGAGGAGGAAGTGAACTCGCCCCGGCAAGGTCAGAGGCAGATTAGAACAAGGAGGAGTGGGGTAATGGAGACAGCTCCAAGGTCGCGACAAGGAAGAAAGTGGTGCAGCGGCTAGTATACTTCGTCAGCTCCCTGTTGCAGAGGGCTAGGTCGTGGTACTCTGGCATGCAAAAGTTGATTTTTGGCCTCATCATGGCCTCAAGGAAACTGCGCCACTACTTCCAAGCCCACGAGATCACGGTTGTCACCCGCTTCCGCTTGCAACGCATATTGAGGAACCCTGAGGCCACTGGCAAGATAGTTGAATGGGCTTTGGAGTTATCCATCTTTGGTTGGAAGTTCAAGAGCACGTCAACCATTCAGAGCAGAGCACTAGCGGAGTTTATTGTGGAATGGATGCCTACCCCTGACGAAGACATGTTGGAGATAGTTATCCCTTATAAGGAAGTGCCCCAAGAATGGATCATGTACTTTGATGGTGCCTTCTCCCTACAATATGCAGGAGCTGGCGTGCTTCTTGTTGCTCCCTCTGGGGAGCACCTCAAGTACGTGGTTCAAATGCATTTCTCCTGGGAGAAGGCTGCAAACAATAAAGCAGAATATGATGGATTCCTTGCTAGGCTCAGGATCGCAACAGAACTGGGAATCAGGAAGTTGATCATTCATGGAGATTCGCAACTTGTGGTGAGGCAAACGAACAAGGATTATCAAAGCCCATTGATGGAGACATACGTTGAGGAAGTGAGAAAGTTGGAGGAGCGCTTTGATGGATTGCAAACAGAGCACATACCGCGTTCGGAAAACAACATTGCTGATCATCTGTCAAAGTGCGCTGCGCAAAAACTCCCTGTGGAACCAGTGACTTTTGTTCTCCATCTGACGCAACCCTCCGTATCCCCGGCAACAATGGCCAGAAAGAGGAGGAAACTGGACTCCGGCAGGCCTCTCCCGGCAGAGCCCTCTGGAGTCCCCGGCAGAGAGGTTGGCGGGAACAACTCTGTTTCGCCCGGTGAGCTGCACCCTCCCGCAAACTACCAATCTCTGCGGTTGAGGAGTGCGCTCCCATGAATGAGGAGGTGCCGCTGGTCCTCGTTGCCGAGCCTCAGGCTCCAACTTGGCGCGCGGCACATAGTCCATTTCCTCCAAACAGGAGAACTTCCCGAAGAGCAAGAAGAAGCTGAAAGAGTAGCCCGGAGGGCCAATATGTATCAGTTCGTTGACGACATGCTATACAGAAGATGGCCCCACAGAGTGAAATTGAAGTGCATTTGCCGGGAAGAAGGAAAGGAACTGTTGGCAGAGATACACAAGGGTATATGCGGCTCCTACATTTGATCGAGGCCCCTGGTTGGAAAAGCCTTCCAGCAAGGTTTTTACTGGCCCACGGCCCTCCAAGATGCAATTGAGCTAGTCACCAAATGTGAAGCCTGCCAGTTCCACTCCAAGAATATCCATCAGCCTGCTCAAGCTCTCCAGATGATCCCTTTGTCATGGCCCTTCTCGGTCTGGGGGCTCAACATCTTGGGCCCCTTCCCCCGTGCTACCGGGGGCTTTGAGCTCTTGTTCTTCGCTATCGACAAGTTCACAAAGTGGCCAGAGGTGGAGCCCATGAGGAAGGTGATCGCAAAGTCATCTATCAAGTTCTTGAAAGGATTGGTGTGCCGTTTTGGAGTGCCCGCCAGGATCATCACTGACAATGGCACCCAATTCACAAGTCGCGCCTTCATGCAATACGTTCATGCCCTCGGAAGCAAAGTCTCATTTGCCTCTGTTGCCCATCCCAGAAGCAACAGACAAGCTGAGAGGGCAAAAGCTGAAGTGCTGCAAGGACTCAAGACGAGAACATTTGAAAGGCTGAAGAAGTGCAGTAGACGATGGATCTACGAGCTGCCGGTGGTTCTTTGGTCACTCCGTATGACACCAAATCGAGCTACCGGGCAGACTCCCTTCTCCCTAGTCTATGGGGCAGAAGCAGTTATCCCCATGGAACTCATATACGGATCACCTCGAGTGCTTGCCTACGATGAAGTAGCGCAGGAACAGCACTGGCGTGACGACGCTGTGCTACTTGAGGAGAACCGTCTCTGGGCTGCTACGCGTGCTGCACGCTACCAGCAAGCCTTGCGTCGCTATCACAGTCGCAGGGTTCATGCCCGGAGCCTTGAGGAAGGCGACCTTGTCCTTAGGCGTGTTCAGTCCGCCAAGGGTACAAACAAGTTGATGCCGAAGTGGGAAGGCCCTTACCAGGTAGTACGAGTCACCAGACCCGGCGCAGTCCGTCTAGAGACCGGAGATGGCATTCAGTTGCAAAACTCATGGAACATTGAGCATCTCCGTAAGTTCTACCTGTAATTTGCAGCTATTGGGCCCTTCTCAGCAGCCACCCTTTTGTACAAGCCTTGCCGATGTTGCATGTAACCCTTTGTACAAAGCCAGGCGCAGACCTCTGAGCAACAGATGAATAAACGAAGCGCTCGGGGGCCCCCGACAAGATTGCATGCATGCATAAGCATAGCATGATCATGTAGATGAGGTCGCATGTAGCACTATTTTCATCTGCACTAAATTGCTGGCTTCTTGCCATGGACTTGATACCAAAGAGAAGAAATGAAGACAAGCCTACACAGCGATCCCCAGCAAGCCAAATAGATAAGTTTCTTCTTATCCATACCTATATTATAAGGTAAAAACTTGTGCATATGAAAACCTCGTCACCTTCGAAACATAGGTGCTCCCATCCTTTGTCCCGAACATTGTTTCAGACAAGGTGGTCGCAGTTGCCTTTGATGGAGAAGGTTCGATGAGGGGCCGGTCCCTTTTTATAGTTTTATGCCCGATAGGCCTTGCCCCACGGCAGCAAACTAAGGGTACCAGCAGGATAGTTTGCCGGGGGAAACTTGTTTACTTGAACGTATGGAGGCACCTCACCTCTGCATGGACATGATACATGCACAAGTACCCGGCAAGGCTTTGTCTTTTTCATTAATATGCTGATAAGCAAGTACAGATCTTACAGAGCACAAACATGGATAAAGAAGTTTACGTAATTTAGACTAAAGTTTTGGCAAGTGCCTACTTCTTTTAGACTGAAAAATGATAAGTGCCCCGTAATGCCTTTGCTCTGTCCTCCTCCTCCTCCTCAGAACTGTAGGGGGAGATGAAGAAGATGGAGGGAAGACCTGACTGGGATTCGGCACCTCCCTAGGATCAGGAGGACACCGCTTCTCAGCTGGGAGGAAGGAACCGAAGGGCAGGTGCAGATGGTGGTGTTGCCGGGGCCCAGCCGGTGATGATGGTGCTACCGGCAATCACGCCACATCGGAGCGGTCATCCCCGCTCTGGATGCATCATGGGTTGCCGCCACCCTCCTTGTCGCTGTCGCTCGAAGAAACACGCCTACCGTTGCTCAAACCACCGATACGGGGACTAGGGCGGACGCCAAGCGCTCCGGAGGACCCCACAGAGAGCATGGTCGTCTCCACCGACCCGAGGCTAGAAGAATACTGTCCCCTTGAGAAGCATGCATAGGCCAAGAATCCCGCCCGTGCACGAAGCAAGTTGTCGCCCGAGGGAGGAGATCTACCGTAACTAATGACGAACCACCCCCGCCATCTCCTGCGCGTGGCGAGCGGTCTTTTTCGCGGTTTTCCTTCATCGGCATGGGCAAAGAAGGCACAGGCCACAGGCGACTACCATGCTTCATGCCCACTATGGGCTCCGGCGCGGTGTCGCCTACAAGACCCCTCACCAAGGTTGGTACCGCGGGCGGCCCGGCGACTAGCACAATGGAGCCGCTACCTCTGACGCTGCCACCGCGCCGCCCGAGCACCCACCCAGAGACTTTCTTACCCACACCGAGCATAGGACCGCCACTCCAAGCCGGAAGCTTTGTGTGGGAACGGGAAGGAGACCCTACCTCAACAAAGGCACCGCCGCACCCTTCTTGGGAAGAAGGGGGAAAAGGTGCATGGAATTAGCCCCTCGCCCGCTTCCCTTTTTATAGGAGAACGTGGCTGGGGGATCACTTCATGCCGCACGACAGAAGACATGGCCGGGGGGGAGGCTGATCCCTCGGTAGATAACTGCCCCTCTCCACCAACCAAGGAAGGCCGAGCTCCTGCCCTGGCTCTCTCTCCTGCACCACACGCCTCCATCACCTACCCCACTCAATGCATGCAGCATACGTGGCAGAGGATAAGGACGTGGTGGGAAGAGTGAATTGGCAGTTCCTCCCCTGTGCGTTAAAGTCATTCACGGGCCATTACAAAGGGTGGCCCCACTGTAATTGGCATCACGCAACGCACGGGAAAACAAGAAACTGACTCAAGCATAGGTTAATGGAGAAGCAAAGAAGATCTCAAAGGACGAGCTACCAGAACCCTCTCACCTGTGTACTAGACAGGGCCTACCCCGACGACGCTCGGCAGCGTGTTCAGGACAGGCCCGAGGGCTCCTGTCGGTGCAACAAACCCCCAGGTGTGTTGCCCGAACTGTACATAGGCTCAAGAGCAAGGCTACGACATTCAAGACAAGGCCAAGCAGAAGAGATGGCTCTTGGAGAAATCAAAGGGCGGATCAAGAAGACCAAGACCAACCAAATAAGCAAGATATCACTAAGGAAAAACCTCCCTTGCGGGGTAGGCGAGCCTGGCGGGGTCGAGGTTACCCAAAGACAAACCTCAAGACTCCCCTGGCAGGCTTGTCGGGGATGCCAAGGGCGGATTACCCCGCCAAAGCTCCACCGCTCCACCTCACAGCAACGCAAGTCACCCATCGATGCGGTGTCGAGCCACCAACTGACTAAGTGGCTGTTACTTGGTACGTGGCAGGCCATTTCTGAGGAAGATCATCCCTAAATGACACCCGTCCAGGCGACGTGTCGCGCGGGCAGGTGAAAAGGTGGCTGAATGGCACGACAAGGCTTGCCGGGCTATGCCACAATGTGACACTAAATGGTGCATTTAATGCACCCTGTCCTGTCCGTAGATTTAGGTATGACATCACTGTGGCTATCTAATCAGTGCATAATGACTGTTTTGCCATTGTGGTGACCCCTTGACCTATAAAAGGAGGGTCGTGGCTACCTTAGAAAGGATTCGAACCCTTGTACGCTCGTACGCGCGTAGCTGCTCTCGCCCCGAGGCGACCTTGCCGGGCTAGAGTGTTGCGTCTCCACCACGGTCCTTCCATCAATCCACCAAAGCAGGAGTAGGGTTTTACGCCTCGTGGTGGCCCGAACCTTGGTAAAAGTGCCTATGTCATAGTTGCCGTGCTGCTTTGTGCTTTCCACTCTTTGTGCAATGCGCTCTTCCCCCTTGCCGAACCACAAGGGGCGATGGCCCCATTGGTGGCCGTGTGATACCACGACATCGGCATAGTGGTTCTTGCGTACGGCATTATGCGTCACGGTCATGTTGGCATGAAGAGCAGCAAACTGACGCTTAACCCATCGGTGATTTTTGTCAACTTTTTGGTGCAGGCTTATAAGTAACTGATGGTCTATCATGACACCTAGAGCTTCGGGTGAAGAAGATGGTCTTGGACCTTTTGCAGCAGTGTCTTGGCTAGCAGCTTCATTAGCTATTTAATTAGAGATAGACTGACAGAATTGTCCATCAAGGGGACAAATTCCTTCATCAATTACAGTCTCACCCTTTCCAGGAACTGTAGAGAGAGTGCTCTGAAGAACTTCAACATCTAGCAGATAGCTTAAGTGATTCTAACAATCAGCCTTGTAGAGAATTGAAGACCAGGATCTGATGAACATCATAATCCATGGAGCATACAGCTTCAGATCAAAAGGTGACTGGGCCACTGTAACCAAAGTCCTCATGAAGAAATCCTGAATACTGATGGGAGTACCATGAATGATGTGGAACAGCAAATTCTTCATAACTCCCACAACTTCTTCACTATTGGAGTTGTGACCCTTGATGGGGCTGAGGGTTTTTGCCAGAATGCGATAGACTATTCTTGGCACATATAGCAAATCCTTCACAAGAAAGGTTGTCCTTGGAGCTTCTCCTTCAGCCAAAGGCTTCGTAAGCACTTGCATTAGTTGATATGGCAACTCAGGTTGTTCATAAATATTCTTGGCTTCTTCATTGGATGGATGAACTGGTAAAGTACGAACAAGTTCGTCAACTAGTGCTTTGTAATGAGTGTCTTCACTCATCCAATCCAGAGCCCATGTTGCAATGTCGTCAGCGTTTCTTGAGAAATGCACTATAGTGTAGAATTGAAGAATAAGCTCTCCATTCTAGTCAAAGATGTCAGAGCACTTGAGCAATCCAAGAATAGCCAAAACAGGCCAAAAGCAGGGAATAGACTCTATGTCCACATGAGGAATATGGCGATGCGGGAAAACTTTATTATTGTCAAACAAAAGAGAGTCATAGTAATTCATCTGTGTCTTTGTCCAAAAACATAGGCGCCTAATCTTGGCTGAGTCATATGGGGACTCACCAACAAAGAAGTTCTTCTCTTCAAAGAATTTGGAATTGTCGAATTGAGGACACCTGAGGACTCTAACAAACTTGGGCATGATAGGAACAGTATGAAGATTGTGCTTCTTGGGACGAACATCAAACACTGGTCTTGGAGACCCAGTGGAATCATTAGGATCAATCACAGCAAGAGATTCTGCAACTTCCTCAGCAGTGGCAGTCGGAACAGTATCTGCTGAAGGAATTGAATCGACGCGCGGAGATGTATGGACGACATCGACCATCTAGTCATCTTGAGTAATTTCATCAACTACTGCAGCAGGAATTTCTTCAGGGATGGTCTCAAGAGAAGGTTGCCTTTCCTTAGAGCTAGTGTGAATTTCTTTAGTGCATGTAGACGACTGAGGCACTTGAGTGAGGGGAGTGGTGATGGGTGAACTTGGGTGAGCTGCTTCCCAAAATTCATCATGTAGAACGGGCGTTGTAGCACCGTCAATATCCACATCCTCATCAGTTGCTTCACTACTTCCAGATGAAGTAGTAGCATTTTGTTTAGTCTATGAAGCTTGTGAGGGCTTCCATGACGATACTTGGTGAAGTGAAGCATATTCTTCAACTTCAATTTCCTCATCCACTTGCTCTGTGGTAGCAGCAGAGTGGTCATCATTTTCATCATCAGCAGGAGGAATTTCATACTCCACCTCATAAGGAACCATCTAGCAGTCATCAATTGCAGGAGAAGGGGCGCTGATGAAATGGGAATTGCATCAATTGGAATAACAACTGAAGACAATGATGTCGTCTTCAATTTCTTCACAGATTCAGGAGCAGTGGGAGGAGCTGAAGCTTTTCTTTTCTTAACTTCGTTCTCAGCAGCCTTTGTCTTCTTCACTTCTGATGCAGCAGGAAGGGTGATGATCTTCAAAGATGAAGTCGTTGTTGGTGATGCTGCTAAGGAACTTGATGATTCGATTTCTTCAGGAAGTCGTCCTGGCAAATTCTTCAGGTGCAACTTCTTCAGTTGCCCTGGCATTTTCTTGTGGAGGAGATGGAGGTGCGGTCTCAGTGGCCTATGCAGTAGGTGGTGGAGCTGAAGAACTGGATGGTGGTGCCATGACAAACTTGGCAGCTTCACGCTTGTTGTGGTCGTCAACCACATTGGTGGTGGTAGTGATGAATCTATTGTTGATGCCACAGCAATGTCTCTACTGGCGTTCAAATTCTTTAGAAAGTTGTTGGATCTCAGATTGAAGAGTGACTAGCTGCTGTGGATATATTGAAAGCATGTTCTTCCACAACTCCATCTCCTTCTGTAGTTGTTGTTTCTTCACCAGCTTGGCTTGGGCGATCTTGTGCTTCTCATCTAAGATGATTGCAGATAGCACATGGCTTGGGCCAGGAGGCAGCTTGAGATCGTCAAGCAGCGTATCTGGCTTAGTGCACCAGATGTCAATGAAGTCCAGGAGCTTCTTGGGGTCCAACAGCAATGGAACTGAGGAATTCTTGGCAATCGCAACTTGCTCTTGCTTCCTTCTGAGGAATTCTGTGAGCTCATCTTCATCAGCCAGCCCATGTTCATCAACCTGTGGCACTAAGGCCTTCCTCTTAGGACTAGGCCTTGTTCCACGGCCAGCACTGACCTTTTGCTTCATCTTGGGCAGTGAAGAAGATGGTTTCCCACTAGCTGAGGCACTTGATGGAGCAATTGAGGTTATTGGAAAGCCCTCAGTGTGCTGGCAAGATACGAGCACGACCGGTGCTGAAGCTCTTGCTGCTTCCATTGAGGAACTTCTAGTAGGAGGACACACTGAAGATTTTGTCATCCTGGGTGCTGAGGCCTTTGAAGTAGCCGGCTTGGCTACTGAGGGCTTTGGATCAGACGGCTTGGGCTTGGGTGCAAGCTTCTTTTGCATAGACTTCTTGGGAGCACTAGCACTGCCACTACCACTAGCACCAGCTTCAGTTGAGGCCTTTGGGTCTCTGTTGAATTCTTCAATGGCTTTCTTGGCTTGTTTTGCCAAATTGGCTTGACGCCTTGCCCATTCCATGGGGAATTCTTCACCCTTTATCATACTGGTAGGATCAGCTAGTTGATCAGGATCAAGTGGTGGCCTATTGCACGGAGGCTTCACGGCAAAGTCCTTCATATATTTGGGAGTGACGTATCTATAATATCTCCACTCATATGTCCAGCATCTCTTGATTTTTTGAGTGCGCATTTTGTGCTGCTTCTTAGTTTCAGGGCCATGTATGTTTTCATCAGGCGTACAGTACCCTGCGTGTAAGTCATCAGGAATCTTAAAAGTAGTCTGTTCCTCTTTCCTCCTTTCTGAGGCCTTTTTCCATCAACCATTTTATTCAACTGAGGTTTTTCAACACGTGAGGACTCTCAAGAAGTCTAAAGATTTTACTCAAGCAATGCTGCAAATGAATTAATTTGATGAGAACCAAATGATTCGTCGCCAAACATTGTACCTGTCAATAGAATATAGTTGCGAGGAAATTGGGAAAATTCACATGTGTTCTCAGAGATTTTTTGAAAACAAATCAGTTGAGGAAATTGTCCCTTATCGTCTTGACGCAATTCACTAAGTGTTCTTGACCTAGGTTCCAGAGTAGTATAGATTGAAGCAATTGCACAATTGAGGAATCTAGTTGTAAAGCATAACTTAGTTGAAATACACAAGACTGGCCAAAAGGAAGTGCTGAAGAATTAAAAGAGTTATAAAAACAGCACTTGACGGTTTTCAAGTAGAGTGAAGGTCAAATGGGGTGGTAAAAATTAGCATTTAATTACCCCAGTGATGAACTCAACGAACTCGATGACAAAACAATGGAAATCGTCAGTTCGGATCTTCCGTGTCCTAACTTGGCAATGAAAGAAAGCTATGGCGGTGGCGGAGGTGAAGAAATCCGCGTCCGGCGTGAGTACGACGATGATGAAGTCGAGGTAGTGAAGCTCTTCTTCTTCGATGACGATGAAATCCAGCGGTGGCGCTATGGTTTGATATTTGAGAGCAACGGGAGAGATGAGCAAAGTGAAAACTAGGTTGATGAGGTAAAGGCTATTTATAGCCGCAGTGAAACCGAGTGGTCCGAAAATTTTGGATGGATAAGCCCCTGAACATTCGCATCACAGTGACACGCATCACTCAAGCTTATCCACGCGTGTGAAGCGCGGGATGAAGTTACTGTGGCAACCGCCAAAAACCTTTTGGAATATTAAAATGTGTTCGCAATTTCTTCAGCTATCAAGGACATAGTGAAGACTTTGAACAGTGTCAAGTAGAACGCATATGAAGAATTTGTGAACAGAGTGGGTTGAGCTTAGCATAGAGGGGAGCGGGTCCGATCACATTCACATAGATGAAGAAATCAAACTGTAGAATTAGCAATATGTAGATGTTGTGGAGGACATGAAAATCTCAAATATATAGTGGCCGATGGCGTCCCGATTATCTATGATATCATTGAGTGGTACTTCGGATGCCACCGTGATCGAACACTCTTGAAAGTAGTGCCACCGCTTCCGGGATACCATAAAGACCGCATATGCTATCTTTTGGTAGTGTGGGTATCGAGATTTGCACGGTGTAAGGACCACCGATACATAGTATACTGGTTTTGGAGTGGGAATTTATGTCCCTCTTCCTCTCGTTCGATGACGAGCACGGCGCTCACCACCTGGTGGGTTGCAGATATGTAGAGCAACATAGGTTCGCCGACGTTTGTTGTGGCGAGGATTGGGTTGCTTGCTAACAAAGCTTTTATTTCTTCCAATCCAGCCGTTGCCGCATCCGTCCACTCGAAGTGATCGGTTCGTCGGAGTAGGCGATAAAGTGGCAGTGCCTTTTCTCCCAATCTGGAGATAAAGCGGCTCAAAGCTGCCACGCACCCAGCTAGTTTTTGGGCCTACTTTAGGTCTGTTGGGGTTGCCAATTGTGACAGGGCTTGGATTTTTGCAGGGTTTTCTTCGATTCCTCTATTGGAAACAATGAACCCGAGTAGTTTTCCGGCTGGAACGCCGAAGACACATTTTTTCCGGATTGAGCCGTATGTCATATGTTCGGAGGTTGTCGAATGTGAGGCGTAGATCGTCCACTAATGATTCGACGTGCTTAGTCTTGACGACTACATCATCTACGTATGCCTCCACTGTCTTGCCAATCTGTTTCTCCAAACATGTTTGAATCATGCGTTGGTAAGTGGCGCCAGCGTTTTTGAATCCGAACGGCATGGTGTTGAAGCAGAAAGGCCCGTATGGGGTAATGAATGCCATTGCGGGCTGGTCGGACTCCTTCATCTTAATTTGATGGTATCTGGAGTATGTTTCGAGGAAACACAGTGAATCGTGTCCTGCAGTCGCGTCAATGATTTGGTCAATACGGGGCAGCAGAAAGGGGTCCTTAGGGCAGGCCTTATTAAGGTCTTTGAAATCGAAACAAAGGTGCCAGGACTTATCCTTCTTCGGTACCATGACTAGGTTTGCTAGCCAGTCCGGATGTTTGATCTCCCTGATGAACCCTGCTTCGAGAAGCTTAGATAGCTCCTCCCCATAGCCTGTCGTTTGGGTTCGGAAAATTGCCGCAGCGTTTGCTTGACTGGTTTGAACCCCTTTATAATATTGAGGCTATGTTCGGCCCGTCTGCGTGGGATCCCGGGCATGTCCGAAGGGTGCCAGGCGAATATATCCCAATTTTCACGCAAGAATGCTCTTAGTGCGGCGTCGATCGCTGGATCCAGTTGTGCTCCAATGGAGGCTGTCTTGTTGGGATCCGTCGGGTGTACTTGAAATTTTACTATTTCGTCTGCTGGTTTGAAAGAAGTAGACTTCGGCCTCTTATCGAGGATTACATCATCTTTGTCCACTGTGGACCGCAGAGTGGTTAGCTCCTCGGCCGCTAGGGCTTTGGATAGTGCCTCGAGGGCCACGGATGCCGTTTTGTTTTCAGCACGGAGCGCTATATCCGGATCACTGGCGATGGTGATAACTCCGTTAGGCCCTGGCATTTTGAGCTTCTTATACCCGTAATGGGGTATGGCTTGGAAGCGTGTAAAGGCGTCTCGCCCCAACAGGGCGTGATATCCGCTATTGAAAGGTGCCACGTGGAAGAGCAACTCTTCGGACCTGTAGTTCTCCGGCGTGCCGAATACTACATCAAGTTTAATTTTCCCCAAAGATCATGCTTCACGACTGGGGATAATCCCTCGAAAGGTGGTGATGCTTTGCTTGATGCGACTCTTGTCCATTTGCATTTTATCGAGCGTGTCTTCGTAGATGAGGTTTAATCCGCTGCCGCCGTCCATGAGCACATTGGTGAGTCAAAAGTCGTCTACAATTGGGTTTAAGACCAAGGCGGTAGGTGCTCGGACTGATCTGGCCCTTGGTTCATCGTCGGCAGTAAAAGTTATTGCCGTATCATTCCAAGGATTCATTGCGGCTACCTGGTTAACTTCGGCGAGGTCGCGGAGCACCCTTTTACACCGATTATTTGAAGGAAAGGTCTCAAAGACCGTAAAGGCATTAAGGTCGTCATCCTCCGAAGAGTGCTTCTCTGGGGTAGTGTTGGTGAGGATGGCTTTGCCACTCTTGGCCACTTGCCGGAGTACCCAACATGCACGAAGGCTATGTGTTGGTTCAGTATTCGGCGTCGTGTGTATCTGACACGGTTTGCCGAGCAGTTCGTCAAGGACAGTTCTATGTCCCGTGAAGGGTTTTATTTTCTTGTCAATGAGATGATGAGCGGGTGCCCCGTAAGGGTGCATCCTTTTTGCCCGTCCAATGGGCTGCTTAAAGGCAGGAGGTTCCCACTGGGCCGTCTGGGCTTTCCAGGCGCTTTCCATTGCGCAGTACTTCTGTACTATATGTGCCAAATCTGCAAAGTGCAGTATGCAGCGGCGGTTGAGGGCATTGAGGATTCCCTCGTCCGTACAGTTGCGGCAGAAAACTGAAACCGCGTCCTTATCGCAGCAATCTTTAATCTTGTTTTTAACAAGGAGGAATCTGGCCCAGAAGTGATGGACCGTTTCCTGAGGTTGCTGTCATACATACATTAGGTCACATATATCTAGAGGACCTGAATTGCTTGGGGAATATTGCTTGTGGTGGGTGGGTGGGCTAAAATCCGAACCCCAACCCATCGTCGGATCCGGAGTTTGAAGAATCTCCGAGGTCACTGGTCTAGGATCAGGAGGGCCCTGGTGTCTTTCGGGCTTAACGCCAGATTCAATGTTCGAAGGACCTGTGGTCTCTTCCCGATGATGGGTATCCGGCTCGCAGGGCTCGGAAATCCGAACGTAGTTTGTTACCAACTTAGGAGAAGAAGTATTCTTGGCTTGTTCCTCCATGACCGATACCAGATGGGTCATCGTCGGGGACTTGATTTCCCTCTGATCGGGTTTGAGCCCAATCCGATCATAGTCTATTGTGACCCCCAAGGCGGCGATGCGATCTAGCAGTTCGTTCAAGGATGAGACATCTGCCAGATCCATCTTTTTGGAGTGTTCGAGGCCGATGCAGAGATGATGTTTGGCGATTTGGGGGGCCGCCTTCGGCTCAACAGCCGAGTGGGCGCCCATGGTAAAACTGCCGAGTTGGAGGATCTGTCCCGGAGCTAGGGCTCCTCCAGAGGTGATGTTGTCATTGATGACAAGGCGAGCCATCGATCCTTCCGTCGGCGACACAGAGGAACTCTCAATGAAAGCACCAATGTCGGTGTCAAAACCGGCCGATCTCGGTTAGGGGGTCCCGAACTGTGCGTCTGAGGATCGAAGGTAACAAGGGACAAAGGGAACACGATGTTTACCCAGGTTCGGGCCCTCTTAATGGAGGTAAAACCCTACGTCCTGCTTGATTGTATTTGATGAGTATGGGGGTTACAAGAGTTGATCTACCTCGAGATCGTAATGGCTAAACCCTAAATGTCTAGCCTATGATTGTTATGATAGCCTCTACGGACTAACCCCTCTAGTTTATATAGATACCGGAGGGGGCTAGGGTTTGTACAGAGTCGGTTTACAGGAAGGAAATTACACATCCGGACGCCAATCTTGCCATCCACGTAAGGGAGAGTCCCATCCAGGCACGGGAAAAGGCCTTCTACTTTATATCTTCACGGCCCATCAGTCTGGCCCATGTCACATAGCCCGGATGCCCGAGGACCCCTTAATCCAGGACTCCCTCAGTTAGTGCTAAGTTCATCATTTTACTTGAGTTAATGCCACCGCTCATCTTGAATACTATTTAACATTGGCAGTGAAATGAGGCTTCTCCCTTTGTGAACTGGCTGGATGAAGAATGGTATGGCAGGGCTCGGAGTGTTATCACCAAGCTCGCAGAAGATAACGTAAAGCTGAAGAAGAAACTGGCTGATCTAGAATGTACAATCAGTATGATGAAGCAAGAAAGAATCAATCACAGGTAACAGATGAAAGCAAGAGACAAGAAGGAACTAGCATGTGTAGTTGTGGTTGTCGCATTAGCCATGTTCTATGCGCTGTTTGCAATGATGATTAGCGGTTTTGTTTGACAGTATTGCTAAAGCACATCTAGATGTGCTCTAAGTAATGCACATCTAGGTGCTATGCCATTGATGTTACGCGAAGATTCGTGTAGATATTTTCCTTTGTCTTTTTTTCTTTTCCTTTATAGTTTGATTATTACTGGCTTCATCAATAAGAAGAGCTCAATGTATTGCTTGCCAACTGTCCTACTCCGTTCGTACCGGTACTGGTGCATAATCCCAAAACTCGTTCCTTGTTTTTGTCCTAAAAAAAGAAATCAGCCAATAGGAGTCCTGCGCAACCCTGGGAATTTGGAGTGACTGAGTACAAATAATTGCGGTTGATTATATCAGCGGTTAGATAATACGTCAACCCCCGCTTCAATTGGCATTTCCTCTTCTCTGCAAACCCCACTTAAGTGTCCACCATCTTCATTGTCCCCGGCAGGCCGCTCTACACACTTGCACACACTCTGCATCTCGCTTTCTCGCGGTTTTTATATGACCGCAGCCATGTCGAGCGACAGCGAGGACGATAGTTCGGCCAGCAGTCTAGCGCCTGATGATAGGTCAACATCGGAATCATCCCGCTCGTCTTCCATGAGTCCGGCGTCGAGCACAGACCTCGATTATATCCAGATCATGGAAGGGACTTCGCCTCTGAAGTCGTCAGACGACAACCAGACGGACGAGGAGCCATCGAAGGACGAAGAAGAGGATGACAATGATGATGAGGAGGAATGGTCGAACGAGGAGGAGGAAGACAACGACGACAGCAATGACGATGACGACGGCGACGGCGATGAAAAGCCAACGGTCAGCGGCAAGAAGCATCCTCGCCAAGACGATGCTGCGGGGCCATCCAACAACAACAACAACAACAAGCAGGACTAAATTAAGCAGACTGTATATATCTCTGTTTCCGTTTGCTCATATTAATTTGTTATCTCTGTTTATCCTGTCAATCTCATCACAGACGGTTAGTAATAGGTATTCGACAGAAATCTTCTACATTATCACCCACAGGTTGGTTTCTTGAACTGTGTGCCCTGACGAGCACACAATTCACAAAAAAAACACCATATGGGCTGTCTATGATGATCATACACAATTCTGATTACCGACCTATTTGCCGGGTATCACACACATCTTGTTACACCGAATCGTTTGTGTTCACCTCGATCATCACAAACGGTTCATCGGAGCGAACTGTAAGCCGTATATCACACACACCTAGATCTGGCTGCCCATTTCTGTTGTTTTGTCTCATCGCAAATAGTTCGTATGGATCAACCGTATGCCCCGCATCGCACACGCAACTAAAATCTGAACCGTGTTTGATGTATCATTCATCGCAAACATTTTGCATCTTTTTTGATGGTTTTCTTACATCACCGTTTGTGATTAATGCATCGCACACAGTTTCGTCAAAGTGTCTCTGATCGTAGTGTCGCGTTAGCAGCATCCTGTAGTAGTGAGCGTTAGGATGTGTGTCCATTTCAAAGGACATTCGAAGATTCTAGGATGATTAGCTCACACTGCAACTTGCAAAACCTCTTCTCATCCAAAGGCTTAGTGAAGATATCAGCAAGCCGGTCTTTAGTTTTCACATGGTCGATGACAATGTCTCCCTTTAGCACATGATCATGAAGAAAGTGGTGAGGAATCTGAATATGCTTCGTCTTGGAATGTTGCATAGGGTTGTGGGTGATCTTGATAGCACTCTCATTGTCGCAGTAGAGAGGGACTTTCTTCATGTTGATGCCATAGTCCTTGAGGGTTTGCTTCATCCATAGCAACTATGAGTAGCACGCACTAGCGGCAATGTATTCAGCCTCAACTATGGAAAGAGCAACGATGTTCTGCTTCTTTGAGGACCAACAGACAAGATATGGTGCGATGAAATGGCATGTACCTAATGAATACTTGTGATCCACACGATCTCCAGCGTAATTAGAATCAAAAAATCCAGCTAGATCAAAAGATGAGCCCTTGGGATACCATAATCCAGGCATTGGCGTCTGAGCTAAATATCGAAGATTTCTTTTTATAGACCGGTTGTCTGATTCCTTCGGTGTCGCTTGAAATCGGGCACACATGCAAACGCTAAGCATAATATATGGCCTAGATGCACATAGCTAAAGAAGCAAACCAATGATGGAGCGATACACCTTCTGATAGAAATCTTTACCATTTTTGTCACTGAAGAGTTGACCATTAGTAGGCATTGGTATTTTGAGGCCTTTGCAGTCTTGCATGCCGAATTTCTTCAGGCAATCTTTGAGATATTTCTCTTGAGAAATTAAGATGCCATTGGGTTGTTTACGAATCTGATATTCTTCATGCATCATGTATGCAAATTCATCACTGAAACGTTTGTTAGTGCAACCAAAGATAATATCATCAACATATATTTGGCATATGAACAGTTCACCATCATAAGACTTTGTGAAAAGAGTAGGATCAAGTGAACTGGGTTTGAATCCCTTTTTTCAGGAATTCCTTTAGAGTGTCATACCAAGCCCGTGGGGCTTGCTTGAGGCCATAGAGAGCCTTCTTCAGTCTAAAGACTTTGTCAGGATGTTTTGGATCCTCGAAACCTGGTGGTTGAGCAACATATACTTCTTCCTCAAGCTTACCATTGAGGAATGCACTTTTCACATCCCTTTGATATAAGAGAATATTGTGATGGTTAGCATATGCAAGCAATATACGAATAGCTTCAAGCCTAGCAACAAGTGCAGAAGTTTCACCGAAATCAATACCCTCAACCTATGTGTAGCCTTGTGCTACAAGATGGGCCTTATTCCTCACCACTTGGCCATTTTCGTCTTGCTTGTTGTGGTAGATCTAGTTAGTGGTGATGATATTGTGCTTGCGTGGATTAGGACGATTCACAGGCTCCCACACATTGTTGAGCTCGAATTGTTGCAATTCCTCTTGCATATCTTGAATCCATTTAGGCTCTAGAAATGCTTCATCAACTTTAGTGGGCTCTGTGATAGAGAAAATGCAAGATTCCCACAAAAGTTAGCTAAATGTGAAGCTCTTGAGTGAGTGAGGGGACCAGGTGCATTGATGTTGTCGAGGATCCTCTCAATTTGCACTTCTTTCACCACTCGTGGATGAGCTAGACGAAGAACTTGTTGTTGTTGAGCATTTTCCTCATTGTCATTTTCTTCAGGATCAACAGTTTCTTCACGACAGGGAATTATCACTTTTTCAGCTATGTCTTTGCTCTGCACAATTTCACCAGTGCCCATCAGCTTGATAGATTCCTCAAGAGGCATTTCATCTAGCATAGGAGGCAAGTGCTTTCTTTGCGAGCCGTTATTTTCATCAAACCACACATGTACAGTTTCAACAACCTTGTTGTCGTAGGTGTTAAAGACTCTATAGGCATGCGAGTCCTTTCCGTAACCAAGCATAAAACCCTCATGTATTTTGGGTGCAAATTTAGAATTGTGATGTGGATCTCCAATCTAGCATTTAGCACCGAAGACTTTGAAATAACTTACATTCTTGTTAGAGAGGAGCTCATATGAAGTCATCTTGAGGAATTTATGAAGATATACCCGATTGATGATGTGACATGCAGTATCAATTGCTTCAGGCCACCATCGATGAGAAATTTTGTATTCATCAAGCATAGTGCAGACCATCTCAATAAGTGTCCTGTTCTTGCGTTCTACAACTCCATTCTACTGAGGAATATAAGGAGCAGATAGCTCGTGAGTGATACCAAGTTTGTCAAGATAGTAATCAAGACCGGTGTTCTTGAACTCGGTGCCATTGTCACTTCTAATGTGCTTGATCTTGATGCCATAATTCGTCATGGCTTGATTCACAAACCGTCTGAAGACACCCTGTACTTTAGTCTTGAAGGTAAAGATATACACCCAGGTGTAACAAGAATAGTCATCAACAATGATGAATCCATAGAGTGATGCTGCATTGGTTAGTGTGGCATAATGAGTGGGACCAAACAAATCCTTATGAAGTAATTCAAAGGGATGAGTATTGGTCATGATTGTCTTCGCGGAGTGCTTGGATCTGGTCATCTTTCCAGACTCACAAGCATCGCAAAGGTGATCTTTGATGAATTTGACACCCTCGATGCTAATGATATGCTTCTTCTTGATGAGTGTGCTCAAATTCCTCATGCCAGCATGTCCAAGTCACCAATGCCATAGCCAGCACTCTGAAGATTTTGCTAGTAGACACGTGGCTGGTTGAGGACCTAGAGAGAAATCTAGAATGTCCAAATCACCTCTCCTAAATCCTTCAAAGATTTTCGACTTGTCAGATTCCATTAGCACAATGCATCAATATTTTCCAAAGATGACGATCATATCAAGATCACAAAGCATTGAGACTGACATGAGGTTGTATCCTAGGGACTCAACAAGCATCACTTTTTCTAGGTGTCGATCCTTTGAGCTACCAACCTTACCTCGACCCAATACCTTGCTTTTTTCCTTTGTCAGCGTAGGTGATATGCTTCAGATGAGACGGGGTAAGGGGAGCATCGGTGAGGAGATTCCTGTCACCAGTCATATGATTGGTGCAACCACTGTCCAGAACCCATTCAGTAGCTTTTGAAGTATCATCCTGTAGAAGCATTAGTCTCACTAACAAATTCATATACTTCAGTTTGAAGAATATGATGATCAATTTTGTCAGTGAATTTCATCAATAAGAATATAAGTAGCAGCATAGGGATGTGTGAAATGAGGAATTCATTTCATCATGATTAGCTTGCATACCAACAAGCAAGATGTCAGGTCTTCAGCAAATTCATCAAACATTTATTGTGTCTGAAGACCTGACCCTGCAAAAGAGATTAGTTCTTCTTCTTAACCACCCACATCTGAATGGGTGGCTGAGAAGCAATGTAATGCAAGACATTGATAGAGAACTTAGGCATTGAAGAATATGCATTTCTCTTCACATAAGGGGTATAGTACTCATAAGAGTATGCAAAGAAATTCTTAAGAGTTTGGTGCACATAGTGATTTGAAGAATAATTCACATATTCATCAGAATGTTGTTTGTTTCCCTACGAAGAAGTGTTAGTACGAGCATGAGTTGGCCTGCGTCCATTTGACAACTTTGGTCCAGGTGAAGAATTTGCCCTCGGGTTTTTCTTCTTCGGTGGTTTCATGATGACATTCACCTGAAGATTTTGAAGAAGACTTTTGGGAACCTAGATTTTCTTCACAGGGGGACCATTCCTGCAGTTAGTACCTACAAATCTAGTAAATACTTCACCATTCTGATTTTTTAATAGCTTATAGTTGGAGTCAAATGACTCATCAGAGGAATGTGGAGTATCACAATTGTAGCCAGATAGAGTGGATGGATCAACAGGAGGTCCTTTTGCAGCAACCCATGTGGTTTTGGGATACTACTCAGGTTTCCAATAAGATCCTTTGGTGTTCAGCTTTCTCTCAAAAGCAATACCCTCTTTCCTAGGGTTTCTGTTCAGAATCTGCTTCTTGAGCACATCACAAAGAGTTTGGTGCCCTTTGAGGCTTTTCTACATGCCTGTTGTCGTGGATGGACACGATCACCTATGGGGCCATGAGCCCCTTGCGGTTCGGCAAGGGGGAGATCACATTGCACAAAGAGCGGAAGCCATGAGGCAGCACGACGATGGGGCTCTAGTCATTTTTACCCAGGTTCGGGCCGCTGGTAAGCGTAACACCCTACTCCTGCTTTGGTGGATTGGATGGAGGAAACACAACAGCACGCAGTGCTCAAGCCCGGCAAGGTGTTCTTGGGGAGAGCTGCTATGCGCATACCAGTGTGAGGGTGTCCGAATCCCTCACTAGGTTGCCTTGGGCCTCCTTTTATAGCTCAAGGGGTAACAACAGTGGCAAAAGAGTCATTATCTCATGATTAGATAGCTAACAGTGCTATCATACCTAACTCTGGCACTTAGGACAAAATGCAATAAATGCTACCTTAGGTGGCGTGCGGGGTGCATCCCCGGCAAGCTTATGTCGCTGCTTAACCACCTTCTGCTTATCATCTTGACACGGCCTTGGACGGGTGTCAAATGGGTGTGATATGCTTATCATTGAGCTGCCACGTGCTTAGTGAGAGCCACTTAATCACCTGGAGGGCTCGACACCGCATCGACAAGTGACTGGCGTCGCGATGCAGTGGAGCGGTGGTAACTAGCCTGCGCCTGCCAGGGGCAGGGCTTGCCGGGCCATCTTGGAGGGGTGTGCACTTTGGTCTTCGGTTGCCTCGGAGGCGCAGCTAGCGGGGGTTTGCCTTGCTATTGTGTTCTGCATCGACTCTGTCGGCCTCGCCTAGCAAGCGGAGGATGCTTCTCTTAGGATCTTCACCTTGTATGTTGGCTTGGTCTTCTTGATCCACTCCTTCATCTCACGAAGAGCGGTTTCTCTAGCTTGGCCTTGCGTTACTCACTGGTGCTGGATATATGGTTGTCAGCACGCCTGTGTATGGGTCCGGTCAACAAATTCAAATGTTTGTTGCACCGACAGGAGCCCCCGGGCCTGGCCCATACGTGCTGCCGGGCATCGTTGGGGTAGGTCCCAAAAAATGCACGGGCGAACACTTTGGCTATACCGCAATGGGATCCATGTCTTCCTTGATATCTTGCTTGCTTCTTCATTAACCTGTGACCGGATTAGTTTCCAGTTTCCCCGCGAGTCGTACTGAACAACATGGGGCTACCCACGTAATGGTCTGTGGGCCGCCCACGTTCATGGGAAGGTAACTACCATTTTACTCATCCCACTACCGCTGCCATTTCCTCCCCGTATGCTGCATGCATTGCGTAGGGTTGGTGGCGGAGACGCAGGGCGCGGGAATGAGTGCCATGGCAGAAAGCTCGGCGCTGCGGATAGGCACAGGAGAGCGGTCTGCGATTCCGTACATTGCCAGTGACGCTGATGGACCGGATTGGTCGATCGTGGCGGTTGCCACGGGGTAGTGGGGAGCGAGCCCCCTGCCACACTCCGCTATAAAAGGGAGCGCAGAGGCAGGCGAAAGGACTCACCCATGCATCTCCTTCTTCTTCTTGTGCTCCTCTTCCACCATGGTGAGGGGAAGAGGGCGTGGTCGAGCTCCTGTAGTGGCGAAAAGGGCTTCCTCTAGGCACCATACCTCGGTCCCTATTGGAGATGCGGGGGCAGGGTCCAATGCGCAAGGCGGAGCCGCATGACATGGTCGTGGGCGGCGCGGTGCTCGGGGCCAAGGAGGGCGCGGCGGTGGCGCGGCTACTTCCCCTCCACTTGCTCCTACTCCGATGGAGGGCCATGCCGGGGACACATCACTGGAGTTCATCGTCAGGCTGCGCGAGCCTCTGCGCAGCCGCCTTCGGCTCACTACCCCTTTTGCAAGGGTAATGGAGGTGGAACAGCCGCACGGGTTGAAGTTGCACATGAGGGGTTGCTGTAATGGCGACATGCGGGCGGACGATGTGTTCCCCGCGCCTCACGTGATGCTTATCCATCGCGGTTGGAACACTTTTGCACGTGCCCATAGCTTGGTGGAAGGGCACGTCCACCATTTTAAGTTAATGGATGCAGATCTACTCTCCATCAAGGTCTTCGGGCGTTTGGGTGCTCGCTTAGGGTGCTGCGTGGAAAGCTAGACCGACAACGAAAGCTCCTCTTCGAGCGACAACGACGAAGAGGACACTGACGACGAAGACGATGGTGCCGAGCGGGAGGACGGCGGCTCGGACTCTTGCTGAGTGCCGGACGCACCATCACCGTCAGCCAGTCCCCGACAGCACCATCATCTGCACCTAGTCTTCTCCCCGACAGAGCGATTTGCTGGGGGGTTGGTGTGGATGCCTCCGCCTCCTCCAGCTGGACTCCGGCAGGCTTCCCCGTGGACTCCGGCTTCGTCTTCTCTACCAGTGTCCCTCCTGCCGCATTCCTCTGGTCCTGGCGGTGGTGATCAGTGCATCGCCAGGCTGCTCCTTCCGTCCTTCCAGCTTCGCCCTCGCCCTCCCGATCTTGTCAGGCTACGTCCCGCTCGTCCTGACGGGGTCAGGCTGGGCTTCTGCCCAGGCACTCCTTTTGCCCTCTTCACCTCCCACTGTAGCTCCTAGGAGGAGAGGGACAAGAAAGGCATTATGGGGCACTTATCCTTTTTCTATCTAAAAGATGTAGGCATCATGGGGCACTATCCTTTTTCTATCTAAAAGATGTAGGCATCTGCCAAACATTAGCTTAAATTATGTACCCTTTCATCCATGTTTGTACCCTGTATAGTTTGTATTTGTTTACTTGCGTATTAATAAAAAAGATATGCTTGTTGGGCGCTTGTGTATGTATCATGTCCATGCTGAGGAATGACTCCTCTATACTTCCAAGTAAACAAGGTTTTCCGACAAGACACCTTGCCGGTCCCTTCCGTTGCGGTTGCAGGGCTCAGTCTGACGGGTTAGGAGCGTGGAAGAGCACCGGCCCCTCGACAACCCCTTTTCCAAATGCTACGGCAACCACCCTGACTAGAGTAATTCTTCGAATAAAAGGATGGGAGCACAAATGTTTAAGGGTGACAAGGTTTTTCTACGCACAAGCTTTTCATACAGGGGCATGCTATGGATGGTTAGGGGAACTTATCTGCTTTACGCTGTCGGGGATTGACATGCCAGCTTGTCCTCACATCGCCCCTTCGGGGAGTTTAGCCACGGCAGGGGCCCTGTTGTTAGTACAGGGGAAAAATAGTAGCACATGCTCTCATCTATATGATTTAAGGACTATAGCAAAGTCAGACTTAAATAATCATGCATGCAGGTTTTAGGCGTTGATACGTCTCCGTCGTATCTACTTTTCCTAATGCTTTTACTCTTGTTTTGGACTCTAATTTGCATGATTTGAATGAAACTAACCCGGACTGACGCTGTTTTCAGCAGAACTACCATGGTGTTGTTTTTGTGCAGAAATAAAAGTTCTCAGAATGGAACGAAATTTTTTGGAGATTTATTATGGAATAAAAGAAAAATTCTGGAGCCAAGAACCACCAGAGGGGGGCCCTGGGTGAGCACAACCCACCAGGGCGCACCCCCCTCCTGGCGCGCCCAATGAGTTGTGCCCACCTGGTGGCCCCGTAGACCCTGATTCCAACTCTATAAAATCCTATTTTTCTAGAAAAAATCAGGGAGGAAGAATTATCGCGTTCACGAGATGGATCCGCCGCCACCTCCTGTTCTTCATCAGCAGGCCAGATCTGGAGTCCGTATGGGGCTCCGGAGAGGGGGATCTTCGATTTTCGGCATCACCAACCCTTCTCCATTGCCAATTCCATGATGCTCCCAACCGGGAGTGAGTAATTCCTTCATAGGCTTGCTGGTCGGTGAGGGAGTTGGATGAGATTCATCATGTAATCGAGTTAGTTTTGTTAGGGCTTGATCCCTAGTATTCATTATGTTCTGAGATTGATGTTGATATGACTTTGCCATGCTTAATGCTTGTCACTTTGGGCCGGGTGCCATGATTTCAGATCTGAACCGTTTATGTTATCACCATTATATCTATGTTCTAGATCCGATCTTGCAAGTTATAGTCACCTATTACGTGTTATGATCCGCAAACCCCGGAGTGACAATAATCGGGATACTTTCCGGTGATGACCGTAGTTTGAGGAGTTCATGTATTCACTATGTGCTAATGCTTTGTTCCAGTTCTCTATTAAAAGGAGGCCTTAATATCCTTTAGTTTTCTTATGGACCCCACTACCACGGTAGGGTAGGACAAAAGATGGCATGCAAGTTCTTTCCATAAGCACGTATGACTATTTACGGAATACATGCCTACATTATATTTATGAACTGGAGCTAGTTTTGTATCACCCTAGGTTATGACTGTTATATGATGAATATCATCCAAATTCACCGATCGAATGCCTACGAATTTTCCATATATTGTTCTCGCTAAGTTACTACTGTTGCTGCTACTGTTACACTTGCTACAAAATCACTGCTATCATTGTTACTGTTACTACTGCTATCAAAACTATCATACTACTTTGCTACTGATCACTTTGCTGCAGATAATTAATCTCCAGGTGTGGTTGAATTGACAACTCAGCTGCTAATACTTGCAAATATTCTTTGGCTCCCCTTGTGTCAAATCAATAAATTTGGGTTGAATACTCTACCCTCATAAACTATTGCGATCCCCTATACTTCTTGGTTATCTAGACCTTTTTCTGGCGACGTTGCTGGGGAGCATAGCTATATTTGTTGAGTCACTTGGTATTATTATCAATTTATCATTATGAAGAATCTGAAGGATACAAAGTCCAAGATTTTTCCCTCTAAGACGAGGGGAGGTAAGGAACTGCCATCTAGCTCTGCACTTGATTCACCTTCTATTTTGAGTAGACTTGCAACAGCACCACATGCTATTAATCCGAATATGATGCAAGTTATTGATGATGCTACTTCTGCTATGGATAATGCTTATGATGATGCTAGTACCTTGCTTCTTGATGGTGTGCCACTAGGTGATTTTCTTGATGAACAAATTGCTAGAGCTAAAGAGAATGAAATTATTGAAACTGATGAAGTACTTGAAACTGAAAATCTTGAAACACCTATTAGGCCCAGCTCTCCTAGATATGAATTGCCTAAGGTACCTGAAGGTTATGTTATGGATGAGGAGGCAGCTAGAGATTTTCTTGCTTGCAATGAAAGAGATGATCTTAGGAAATTATTATGCAAACTAAAAGAGAAATCTTTGAATGCTAGAATGAAATGTGATCCTAAGTTTGCTTCTTCACCAATCTTTGTTGGTGAAAAGGATTATGAATTCTGTGTCGATCCAGAGTTAATTACTTTGGTTGAATCTGATCCTTTCCATGGCTATGAAACTAAAACTGTTGTGGCACATCTCACTAAATTGAATGATATAGCTACCCTTTTTGCTCATGAGGATAAAATTCGCTACTACTATATTCTCAAGTTATTCCCGTTCTCATTAAAGGGTGATGCTAAGACTTGGTACAATACTCTTGCTCCTGGTTGTGTGCGTAGTCCCCAGGATATGATTTATTACTTTTCTGAAAATATTTTCCTGCTCATAAGAAACAAGCTGCCTTACAGGAAATATTTAACTTTGTGCAAATTGAAGAAGAGAGTCTCCCACAAGCTTGGGGGAGGCTTCTCCAATTGCTAAATGCTTTGCCTGATCATCCTCTTAAGAAAAATGAAATACTTGATATCTTCTATAATGGACTAACTGATGCTTCTAGGGACATCCTAGATAGTTGTGCTAGTTGTGTTTTCAGGGAACGAACTATTGAACAAGCTGAGGAATTACTGAACAATATATTGAAAAATTATGATGATTGGACTCTTCCTGAACCACCGCATAAACCCACTCCAAAGAAGAGGGGTATCTTATATCTCAGTCCGGAAGATATGCAAGGGGCAAAGAAATCTATGAAGGAAAAAGGTATTAAAGTAGAGGATGTTAAAAATTTACCTCCTATTGAAGAGATACATGGACTTGACACACCACCACCCAAGGTGGTAGAGGTAAATTCTTTAATGAAATTCAATGAAAGGGACAATCCCTATAATATGCATCCTAGTCAATGCCTTTATGAGTTTGATAATTACATTAGAAAGCAAGATCACTTCAATGAAAATGTTATGAAACAATTGAAATATAATTCTGATATGATTGCTCGCTTGAGTGACTTGTTATTTAGAATCACCAATGATGTTAGAGGTGTAGGAAAACATGCCTCTATGGTTCAAACTCAACTAGAACAAGTTGCTAAATCTCAAAGAGAGTTACTAGATGAAATGAATAATAATACAAATGACTTTGCTGTTAGAGTAGCAACTAGAGGAGGTAAAATGACTCAGGAACCACTATATCCTGTAGGACACCCTAAAAGAATTGAACAAGATTCTCAAAGAGTTAATGTGGATGCACCTAGTCCTTCTAAAATGAAGAAGAACAAGAAAAATGATAGGACTTTGCATGCCTCTAGTGAACCTGAAATAGAAAAACCTCCTAATAATGATAATGATGTTTCTATCTCTGATGCTAAAACTCAATCTGGTAATGAACATTCACTTAGTGATAATGAAAAATATAATGATGATGTTCATGAAGATACTCAACCAGACAATGATAAACAACCAGATAATGATGTTGAGATAGAACCAGTTGTTGATCTTGATAACCCACAACCCAAAAATAAAAGATATGATAAAAGAGACTTTGTTGCTAGAAAACATGGTAAAGAAAGAGAACCATGGGTTCAAAAACCCATGCCCTTTCCACCTAAATCAGCTAAAGAGAAAGATGATGAAGAATTTGAACGCTTTGCTGAAATGCTTAGGCCAGTCTTTTTGCGCACTCATTTGACTGATATATTAAAGATGGCCCCTTATGGATAGTACATGAAAGACATCATCTCTAATAAAAGAAAAATACCGGAAGCTGAAATCTCCACCATGCTTGCTAATTATTCTTTTAAGGATGGAGTACCCAAAAAGCTTGGAGATCCTAGAATACCAACTATACCTTGCTCCATAAAAAGAAACTATGTGAAAACTGCTTTATGTGATTTAGGAGCTGGTGTTAGTGTTATGCCTTTCTCTTTATATAAAAGACTTTATTTGAATAAACTCACACCTACTGAAATATCTTTGCAAATGGCTGATAAATCAACTGGCATACCTATTGGTATTTGTGAGGATGTGCCCGTTGTTGTTGCTAATGTTACTATCTCGACTAACTTTGTCATACTTTAGATGCCCGAGGATGACAACATGTCGATTATCCATGGTAGACCCTTCTTGAATACTACAGGGGCTGTTATCGATTGCAATAAAAGCAAGGTCACTTTTCATATCAATGGTAATGAGCATACGGTGCACTTTCCGAAGAAACAATCCCAAGTGAATGGTATTAATGTTATTGAAAAATCTCCGACAATCACTATTAGAAGTTTTCAACTACCTCTACCTAGTGCCAAAAAGAAATATGAAATGCTTATTGTGGGGGACATGCATATCCCCGTTGAGGTAACTTAGTGTTTTACGAAAGTTCTTCGGTTTCATGCTAATCGAAAGTGGTTGTTAATAAGACTTGATCAACCTTATTAATGGATCATTTTTGAGAGGTATGAAGTTCATGAATTTAATAGGCACTACCTTCTGCTCCCAACTTTTATTCTCTATTTTTCTTATTTAAATAAAATAAATTGCCTTGTTTTATCTGTTTTCTGATTTTCCCATGCAATAGAAAAATGACCCAAAAATAAAAGTTCTTAGAATGCCCTGAAAATTTAATATGATTTTTTTTAATATTTAAGAATTTTTTATGCAAATAACATCAGAGGGCGTGCACCAGGTGGGCACAACCCACCTGGGCACGCAGTAGCCCCAGGCGCACCCTGGAGGGTTGTGGTCCCCACGTGGGCCCCCTCACTTATCTCTTTAGTCCACACCATCACCTACCTCCAGAAAAAATTCACCATTGCTCTCTCTCTCTCTCTCTCTCTCTCGTGTTCTTGCTCTCAAACCCGCAGATTTTGATGTCTTTGCTCGAAGCTCCGTTTTCAAAACTGTTTCGGGGAATTGCTACTTGGTATGTGACTCCCTCATTTATGCAATTAGTTTTTTCTCTAGTGGTTTATATTTTGAATAATTAGCTACTCTTGGTACGACTGTAGATGAGCTTGCATGTTGAATTCTTAGAGTTCTAAGTAGTTTGGATGCTCAATATGGCCTCTATACATCCCTATGAGTAGTTGCTATCGATCTTGCAAAGTTTTGTTAATAAAATTTTGTGGACTAAAATTTTCAGAATTTTGTGTGTAGGAATAAGATGAGTTTCTTTAGGAAGTTTGCTTCCAAGAAGAACTCCAAGGGAGTTATTGGGGAGTCATCAAACAATGATCTCCGCACCCGGAGAATGGCAGAGGTGCCCGTGCGAATGGCCACACAACCCATTCATGGATGGGGCCGGAATTCGTCAAGTGTTTGCACAATTTGCTGCTAATGCTAGTCTCACCGACTTCATGGCAGCTAAGTGTGAACAATACCATCTCCTTACAAATTCGTTTGTGCAAAGTTTTCATTTTTTGAGTAAAAATAACCCCCCTAAGGTGCAATTTAATAAATATACTGAAACCCGTCAGATACCACTCACTGAATTTTGTGACATATGCTTGATTCCTTCTGACGGGGAAATAGGAGAGCCTAGGCCGGCAGAGTTCGAGGGCTGTTATCATACTCCGTTAGTGTAACACCCCAAAAATATTCTTCTGGATTTTCAAAAATCTTTCCTTTAAAAAAATAAATTCTTTGAAACCATTTTTGGATCCTATCTCTTTTCTTCCGTTTGAAAACCCTTTCAAATTTTAACTGGGTTTCAAATTTTCTTTAATGATTTTGTTTTGGAAGGTTTAAAATTATTTGGATAAATAATTTGGTGGTTTTCAAACAATTTTCATTCAGAAAAGTTTTTTTGGGAATAATTAAATTTTCAAAGAAAAAGGCCTTTTCACATCCTTCTAACCCATCTAAAATCCATCCAACAATTTTCTACCACTCCTCAATTAATCCACAAGTCATTCACACATTCTATGACAATATCCAACTTTCTACCACCCCATAAAAATATTTTTCCTATTCCAAATAAATTCCAAAGTTGGAATTTTCAATAATCATAGTTTCTTGGTTTTTCAAAGGAACTATATTTTCAACAGTTTTCCTGCACCCACAAAAATTACCCTATCAACTAGACAGTACCTACAACCCATTTCTCCAAAAATATTAGGTTCCACAGTTCAAAATTTTCAAATTCTCTCCTATTCAAATTTGAACCAGATTCAATATTTCTGATACAAACCTATTTTTAATTGCTCCAAAAATTCCAAAACCTTGCCAGGCCCTCTTATATGCATCAACACATCACCACAAAAATTACTCAAAAATCCTAAAATCCCTAGCACTCATTGCCATATGATCATATGAGTGATCGGGCACTGTTCATCACTGAATAAGATTCAGTTAACTGAATCTTCAGAGGCAGTGGCAAATTGATGCCGTGCACACCTCCCCTTCCTTCTCCTCCACAGCGACGCCAAGCTCATAAATGCATTGTTCTCCTGGCCCACTCCAGCAGCCTCTCCTCGCCGGTGAGCTGGCGGCTAGCCGGTGCAATGGCCACTGTGCTCATCCACGGCGGGCCGAGCGGAGCCGCCTCAGCCACTGACCTCCATCACTGTGCCGCACCCTCCCCCACTTAATTACCCTACACGCGTCGCTCCTCCCCGTCTCTCCGTGCGCTGACCACGTCGACGACGCCGCCCAGGGCCCGCATGGCAGTCGCCGGAGATGAACCTCGCCGTCGCACTCGTACGGTGGCCACACCGTAGGTGAGGGCAGGGAGCTCGAGCCGGTCCACGCCGAGCCTTCCGGAGTTCTCCACCGCCCTCATTACTCCCTCACCGCCCTTGACCACCGCCCCTAACCACCTCCGGCGGCAGGAGTAACTCCGGCGTCGCCCGCAAGCTTCTGACCGCCTCGGCAGCCTATAAATAGAGGCCCCCGAGTTCCCCTCGTTCCACACATCACCTCCACCACCTCCTAATCGCCCCCTCGCTACTTCGCTGACCCCGAGGAGGTCTTCGGTCACCACTCTGCCGCCTCTGTCCGTGATCAGTTTATGGCCGCCCTCCACCACCACCGCTCAAGATCCACTAGTAGCCATCTTGTTCATCCACTCGTCTATCCCGCACCTCAATTTCACCACCTGAGCCTTCCCCGACAAGCTCCCAACTCCACCGAACCACCGTCCGCCGCTGCAGACTGCGCCGGCGTTCCGCTGCTCTCCGGTGACCTCCACCGCCCCCCACCGACGCGGTAGTCTACCCCGAGCACACTCCGATCATCGCCGTCTCCCAAAACCCCGGCGATCACCGCCGGCGATCGCCGCATCTCCTCTGTCCTCGCGCATGTGTTCAAACTTTTAAACCTGACGCGTGGACCCCACCTCGCGCGCTCTTCCTCTTTTTTTCTATGTTTTAATCAAAGGCGTATTCCATGTTTTACGCCTTCCACGCTGAAAAGCGTATTCGTGCCCGAAGCATTTTCTTTATAAATGCACAGGGACTGAATTTTTACAGAAACACCCCTGGTTTTGAAAATTTAATAACTTTTAAACCACCACTCCGTTTGAGTTGAATCTTTTTTTTGAAATTCTTATTTTTCTCTATAGTTTTTTTAGTATTTATTTAAAAATGTTTTGAGACAACTTTTTGTACTGTTGCCAAAAAAATTAATTTGAGCTGAAATTGAATTTTTCAGAAAAAGAAGAGGGAAACTTTGCCGAGAATTTTGAAGGGTTTTCACCTGACTACTTTGGACAAGGCAAGCATTGTTGAACTTGGGATATGGTGATTTCATTTTGAATTTGCATACTTGCATCGGTTGGAGTTGCATCACATATATCTCAAGTGCATGCATGTTTGGTCATATCACTTCTTATGCTTAACTTGCACTTCACTCAAACAAGAAAACTTACTGACTTGGTAAAGCTATGAGATATTCAGGAGAGTGTCTCCTGCCTTTGACGTGCCGGCGGGCACGAGCCATTATTTTTGACACGATGGTGTCATGTGATGTATGTGGAACATACCGGTGATGAGAATTAACACCTCCTGAGTCGGCCTAGATCGAGTCTTGTTCCTTTACACCTAGCTGGAAACCATGCTGCCACGAGTCCTTCCGCAAGGAAGGTATGGCTGAGTAAGTTGTTAACCCCTGTCCAGGTACACACAGTACAAAGGGCCGTGATGAGGGTTTCCAGGGCCTTGGACTAAATCCTGTCATCGGGTCAGGGGGCATGGGTGTTACCGGTCTTAGCCGAGAGGGGGTCCCCCCTTGGAATCCGCGCGTATTAATAGTGATCCCATGCTACTCGAGATTGTTGTCTCCCTGACTTAGAGTTTTTCCGAAATGATGCTTTGGGTGATTCCTGGCATCCGGACGGATAATCTGGTATGTGCTGGTCTGGTGTGTTTTCAACCCACAGACCGTAGTGGGAATTAGCTAGTGCCACGGTGCTAACTAAAGGAATCGCATGAATGTGGGTAAAGAGTACACCCTCTGCAGAGACTAAACCTATTCGAATAGCCGTGTCCTCGGTCAAAGGGCGTAGCTGGGTGGGTCAAGTGTTGGTCCCGGTATCGGTCTCTGGAGGAAAATAATTAAATTGAGCATGAACTATTTTGCAGGATATTGTTATCATCACTAACACTGTCATGGTTATTTTGAATACTATTGCTGTGAATATTTTTATGGTTATACATATTATTGAGGACTAACCCGTTTCTCTTATTTTATATTTCCTGAGTGTCTCAGGGGCTGGCTAGACTACCCCGGGCACTCAACTTTATTTTTCAAGACCTTGTCGTGGCGTCCCTCAAGTTAACAAGCAGTTTATCATGCCACTACTCTTGTGGATACCCGATTGGCATTTCTGTCTAAGACCTCTACGTGGTGTCCCTCGAGTTCACAAGCGGTTTATCACGCCACTACTCTTGTGGATACCCGAAAGGAATTTCTTTTCAAGTCCGACCGTGGCATCACTTTTGACACCTGACTAGCATTTCTTTTCAAGACCTTTTGTTGCGTCGCTTGAGTTTCCGGGGTGTCGCCCGGCTCTCTTTTAGACACCCGATTGGCATTTCTCTTATTTTTTTCTGAATGTCACTTGGGCTGGCTAGACTACCCGTGGCATTCACTTGCTTTCATTTTAAATGAGTTTGATTATGACTAGCGTGAATTATTTACTTCTGTATCATTTTATTATTGTCATGTCATGACCAAGATTATAGTCAGCATGAGCATGTTAACATGATCCTACTTGAGCATATGCATTCCTTATATATTTTGTTCATAATGTTTGCGAGTACATTCCAACGTACTCACTGGTTTGTCCCTCACTATTTACTTGGCCAGACTTGGAGGAGGACGAGCTTGTGGAGGAGGATTGCGCTAGTGAGCCCGACGCTTAGAGGATTCCCAGTCAGTCAACCTGTGAGATAGGAGTCTACCACATGTATCATCCGCCGAGCTTCCGCTACACAAATAAGATAGTCAAGCCTCACACTGACGCTTGGCTTTATATTATTGTACCAGTGTTGTATCACCGATAGTCAAGCCTCACACTGACGCTTGGCTTTATATTATTGTACCAGTGTTGTATCACCACCACACCACTGTCATATTCCGCCACTGCCATATATTGGCGAGTTTGTAATAATGTTGTTGAGCTCTCAGACTCAACCTTGTGTAATATTATATTGTACTGGTTATCTGTATCAAAGAAGTGCACCAGTTATGTTGATCTTGGGGCTGGTGTGACTTAGGGATTTTCTGTTATTTATTCCAGAAAGGGGCCCGACAGACCTTGGTACCAGAGCCAGGCTGACTGTAGGAAGCCCTAGGCACGATCGCTAGCACTCGAGTCAGTACTAACCTTTTTAGCATGCATCTCACGCATTGTAGCAATTTCCCTTGGTCATCATATGCACATGATATGACTATCTGGATTTTTGTCTACTGTTGTAGATGTCTGGCGGCAATTGCCCATCCCAGATTTTCACCAACGAGCCTACGGGATTTTCCCTTCTTCTTACAGCCATCGCTAGGGATGCGATGAGATCTCCGAGCCGTCCAGAGTACACCATTTTTCCTGACAGGATCACAGACACTCTGACTATGTACCAGGCTTCGGTATATATTCGGGGTGGAAGTACCTTGTCTTCCCGCAACTACCATTTTATGGGGAGAGGCATGCTATCCAGATGGCCGCCCGTGAGGCTATTGCTCGTCTCAGGGACATCCTGCCTGTCATGCAGACCCGTCCCTATCACTACCTTCCGTGCCATGTTCCTTATACCTACCATTATGTTTTTTCCTGCGCCGCAGGAGAAAGGGATGAGGCGATCGAGCCCCTTGTTCAGTATATCATGGCACTAGAGTCGATCTTCATCGCACTGGTGGACGACCATCTTGCTGCACGGATGGACTTGGCTCGTGCGAGGATCCCTCGCAGGAGTGAGTTCCGTTCGCCTTCACCACGTGCCCCTCGTATTCCGACTCACCACACCACTCTCTTACTCAGCCCGCGGTTCAGCGCTCATCCCCAAGTGATGAGGCTAGTCGCTTGGCTGCTCCTGTTCCGATCAGAGCTCCACTGCCGACGCGCACGGTGCCACCTCAGGCAGGTGTAGCATCGACCTCTGCCCGACTGGAGACCATTCCAGAAGAGGAGGAGGTCGAGTCTCGAGGACCACAGCTGGGACTCACCCTCAGCGGAGCTTACAGTGTCTCGGACACCCCATGAGGACAGATCGAGCGTCAGTACCACAATAGTCTTTTATGATGACGTGGTTGTAAGATATTTATTTTCTGTTTCTTCTTCTTCTTATTTTTGTAAGATGGCGAGTAACAGACTCGGACCACAGCACGTTGAGAGGATGAAGTAGTACGCTAGTTGAATAAGTGGTCGTGTAGTATACAGTTTCTGCAAGCATCTTGTATAATTAAATCCTGCATGTATGATATAACCTGTTATACTTATGTCCTGGGGAGGAGATTTATTTTCAGTCTCTTAAATTTTTTTATTTGCTGCATTTATAATTTCTTTTCTCATCGGTGTTACACAAATACCCCCAGAAAGAAAATGCATCGCCCCCAGACCGTGGAATTGAATTTGTTATTGAGTTAGCACCAGGAATGACACCCATTTATAAGAAGCCGTACCGAATGGCTCCGACAGAATTAGCTGAGTTAAAGAAACAGAATAAGCAATTAATGGAAAAGGGCTATGTTCGACCCAGCTCATCACCATGGGGATTGCCAGTTTTATTTGCTAAGAAGAAGGATGGTACCCTCAGGCTATGTATTGATTACAGGGCACTCAATATGGTCACCATCAAAAAATAAATACCCACTGCCCAGGATAAATGACTTGTTCGAACAGCTAGCAGAAGCCAAGGTTTTCTCAAAAATAGATTTGAGGTCAGGTTACCATCAATTAAAAATCTGATCGTCAGATTTACCCAAGACTGCCTTTACTACCAGATATGGATTATACGAGCTTACAGTGATGCCTTTCGGCTTAACCAACGCTCCTGCTTTCTTTGTGCATCTCATGAACAAGGTTTTCATGAAATATTTGGACAAGTTTGTGGTTGTATTTATTGATGACATACTTATTTATTCCAAGACGCCAGACGAACATGAGCAACACCTTCGGATAGTCCTGGAAGAATTAAGGAAAGCCAACTTTATGCCAAATTCAGTAAATGTGAATTTTGGTTACAAGAAGTTGGCTTTCTGGGACACATACTGACACAAGATGGGATAGCAGTGGACCCAAGTAAAGTAAAGGCTGTCCAAGAATGGAAGCAACCCACAAACATGACTGAGGTTAGGAGTTTTCTTGGTCTGGCTGGCTACTACAGGAGATTTATTAAAGGATTCTCCACCATAGCTAAACCCATGACCCAATTACTTAAGAAGGATAAGAAGTTTGAATGGACTGAAGCCTGTGAGAAAACTTTCCAAGAATTGAAGAAGAGGTTAACAACGGCACCCGTTCTGGTCATGCCCGATGTGCACAAATTTTTTGAGATACACAGTGACGCGTCCAGGAAAGGCATTGGATGTGTATTGATGCAAGAAGGAAAAGTCATGGCTTATGCCTCAAGACAGCTACGACGACACGAGGAGAATTATCCTACTCATGATTTGGAGCTAGCTGCAGTAATACATGCACTCAAAGAATGGCGACACTTCCTTCTCGGTAAACGATGTGAAATATACACAGACCACAAAAGTCTTAAGTATATTTTCACCCAGCCAGAATTAAACTTGAGACAGCGTCGCTGGCTTGAGTTAATAAAGGATTATGACATCGGAATTCACTATCATCCGGGTAAAGCAAATGTTGTGGCAGACGCCCTCAGCCGAAATCCCTGCACCAATAATAATAGTGTGCAATTCTCACAGCATGAGTTCAACCAGGAATTTACCAAACTCAATATGGTCCTAGTCACAGAAGGAACCATTAATCAACTGGAGATATAACCAACATTAGAGGATCAGATCAAAGAAGCCCAAAAAGGACACCCAAGTATTGAGGGGATTAAGAGGAAAATAAAATTGGGCAAGGCGTCTGAATTTACCATAGACAATCAGGGAATTTTATGGTTCGGAAAAAGACTATGTGTGCCTAATAAGGAAGACTTAAAGCAACAAATTTTGGTAGAGCCCATACCACTCCATATTCTATTCATCCAGGAGGAACAAAGATGTACAAGGATCTACAAGAAAATTAATGGTGGCACGGGATGAAAAGAGATATAGCAGTATATCTCACACGTTGTGATTCATGCTAGCGTGTAAAAGCAGAACACTAGAGGCCAGCAGGACTATTGCAGCCACTCAGAGTACCTGAATGGAAATGGGACATAATAGGAATGGATTTTATCGTCGGATTGCCAAGGTCATGACACGGAAATGATGCTATCTGGGTTATACCAGATTATTTAACCAAGGTGGCACATTTCATTCCGGTAAAAACCACATACTCCACACAGAGGCTTGCCAGATTATACCTCTCCCGGATTGTTTGCTTACACGGAGTACCCAAGACCATAGTCTCTGATAGAGGCACCCAATTTGTCTCTAGATTTTGGGAGCACCTATAGCAAGCCCTAGGGACTCAACTGACGTTCAGCATAGAATACCACCCGCAGACCGGAGGACAAACTGAGCGGGTAAATCAAATATTAGAGGACATGCTGAGAGCATGTGTGCTCACTTACGGAGTTAGCTGGGAAGACAGTTTACCATACGCAGAGTTCTCATATAACAACAGTTTTCAAGCCAGTTTGAAAATGTCACCTTTTGAAGCCCTGTACGGACAAAGGTGCCGTACCCCACTCGATTGGTCTCAGACCGGAGTAAGTCGAATTTTCGGTCCCGAAGTTCTTAAGGAGGCAGAAACAAAAGTGAAGCTTATTCAGGACAGACTGAGAGCGGCTCAGAGCCATCAAAAGAGTTACTATGATCAAAAGCACCGCCAAATCAGTTTTGAGCCCGATGAATATGTGTATCTCAAAGTATCTCCCACAAGAGGACTACAGAGATTTAAAGTCAAAGGAAAATTGGCACCGAGGTTTATTGGACCATTTAGAGTAATCACAAGGCGAGGCAAGGTTGCTTATCAACTAGAGCTACCGGCAGAATTATCAGATGTTCATGATGTGTTTCACGTGTCACAATTAAGGAGATGTGTTAGTAATCCAGAAAAGCAAGTCCAGCATCAAGACCTGGATATCCAACCAGATCTTACCTATAGGGAACACCCTATAAAGATTTTGGAAGAGTCTGAACGGAGAACCCGGCAAAATGTGATAAAATTTTACAAGGTTCAGTGGAGTAATCACACCGAGGAAGAAGCTACTTGAGAAAGAGAGGATCACCTGAGGACTGAATATCCGTACCTATTTGAGGGACAGCTGAAATCTCGGGGACGAGATTTTTCCTAAGAGGGGTAGGTGTTGTAACACCCCAAAAATATTCTTCTGGATTTTCAGAATCTTCCTTTTAAAAAATAAATTCTTTGAAACCATTTTTGGATCCTATCTCTTTTCTTCCATTTGAAAACCCTTTCAAATTTTAACTGGGTTTCAAATTTTCTTTAATGATTTTGTTTTTAAAGGTTTAAAATTATTTGGATAAATAATTTGGTGGTTTTCAAACAATTTTCATTCAGAAAAGTTTTTTTGGGAATAATTAAATTTTCAAAGAAAAAGGCCTTTTCACATCCTTCTAACCCATCTAAAATCCATCCAACAATTTTCTACCACTCCTCAATTAATCCACAAGTCATTCACACATTCTAGGACAATATCCAACTTTCTACCACCCCACAAAAATATTTTTCCTATTCCAAATAAATTCCAAAGTTGGAATTTTCAATAATCATAGTTTCTTGGTTTTACAAAGGAACTATATTTTCAACAATTTTCCTGCACCCACAAGAATTATCCTATCAACTAGACAATACCTACAACCCATTTCACCAAAAATATTAGGTTTCGCAGTTCAAAATTTTCAAATTCTCTCCTGTTCAAATTTGAACCAGATTCAATATTTCTGATACAAACCAATTTTTAATTGCTCCAAAAATTCAAAAACCTTGCCAGGCCCTCTCATATGCATCAACACATCACCACAAAAATTCCTCAAAAATCCTAAAATCCCTGGCACTCACTGCCATATGATCATTTGAGTGATCGGGCACTGTTCATCACTGAATAAGATTCAGTTAACTGAATCTTCAGAGGCAGTGGCAAATCGATGCCGTGCACACCTCCGCTTCCTTCTCCTCCACGGTGACGCCAAGCTCATCAATGCATCATTCTCCTGGCCCACTCCACAGCCTCTCCTTGCCGGTGAGCTGGCGGCTAGCCGGTGCAACGGCTACCATGCTGATCCACGACGGACCGAGCGGAGCCGCCTCGGCCACCGACCTCCATCACTGCGCTGTAGCCTCCCCCACCTAATTACCGTACATGCGATGCTCCTCCCCATCTCTCCGTGCGCCGACCACGCCGACCGCACCGCCCAAGGCCCGCATGGCAGTCGCCAAAGACGAACCTCGCCACCGCACTCGTACGGTGGCCACACCATAGATGAGGACAAGGAGCTCGAGCCCGTCCACGCTGGGCCTTACAGAGTTCTCCACCGCCCTCATTACTCCCTCTCCGCCCTTGACGACCGCCCCTAACCACCTCCAACGGCTGGAGTAACTCCGGCGTCGCCCACAAGCTTCTGACCGCCTCGGCAGCCTATACATAGAGGCCCCCCGAGTTCCCCTCATTCCACACATCGCCTCCACCACCTCCTAATCACCCCCTCACTACTTCCCTGACCCCGAAGAGATTTCCGTCCTCCTCTTCGGTCACTGCTCCGCCGCCTCTGTCCGTGATCAGTTCATCGCCGCCACTCCACCACCACCACTCAAAATCCACCAGTAGCCATCTTGTTCATCCACTCATTGATCCCGCACCTCAATTTCACCACCTGAGCCTTCCCCGACGAGCTCCCAACTCCATCGAACCACCGTCCGCCGCCGCAGAACACGCCGGCGTTCCGCTGCTCTCTGGCGACCATCACTGCCCCCCCCCACCGATGCGGTAGTCTACCCCGAGCACACTCCGATCATCGCCACCTCCCAAAACCCCGGCGATCACCGCCGGCGATCGCCGCATCTCCTCTGTCCTCGCGCGCGCGTTCAAACTTTTAAACCTGACGGGTGGACCTCACCCCGCACGCTCTTCTTGTTTTTTTTCTCTGTTTTAATCGAAGGCATATTCCCTGTTTTACACCTTCCACGCTGAAAAGCATATTCGTGCCCGAAGCGTTTTCTTTATAAACGCACAGGGACTGAATTTTTACAAAAACACCCCTGGTTTTGAAAATTTAATAACTTTTAAACCACAACTCCGTTTGAGTTGAATCTTTTTTTTTGAAATTCTTATTTTTCTCTCTAGTTTTTTTAGTATTTATTTAAAAATGTTTTGAGACAACTTTTTGTACTATTGCCAAAAAATTTAATTTGAGCTGAAATTGATTTTTTCAGAAAAAGAAGAGGGAAACTATGCCGAGAATTTCGAAGGGTTTTCACCTGACTACTTTGGATAAGGCAAGCATTATTGAGCTTGGGCTATGGTGATTGCATTTTGCATTTGCATACTAGCATCGGTTGGAGTGGCACCACATATATCTCGAGTGCATGCATGTTTGGTCATATCACTTCTTATGCTTAACTTGCGCTTCACTCAAACAAGAAAACTTACTAACTTGGTAAAGCTGTGAGATATTCAGGAGAGTGTCTCCTGCCTTGGACGTGCCGGTGGGCATTGGCCATTATTTTTGACACGGTGGTGTCACGTGACGTATGTGGAACATACCGGTGATGATAATTAACACCTCCTGAGTCGGCCTATATCGAGTCTTGTTCCGTTACACCTAGCTGGATACCGTGCTGCCACGAGTCCTTCCGCAAGGAAGGTATGGCTAAGTAAGTTGTTAACCCTGTCCAGGTACACACCGTACAGAGGGCCACGATGAGGGTTTCCAGGGCCTTGGACTAAATCCTGTCATCGGGTTAGGGGGCATGGGTGTTACCAGTCTTAGCAGAGAGGGGTCCCCCTTGGAATCCATGCGTATTAATAGTGATCCCATGCTACTCGAGATTGTTGTCTCCCTGACTTAGATTTTTTCTGAAACGATGCTTTGGGTGATTCCTGGCATCCGGACGGTTAATCTGGTGTGTGCTGGTCAGGTGTGTTTTCAACCCAAAGACCATAATGGGTGCCACGGTGCTAACTAAAGGAATCCCATGCACGTGGGTAAAGAGTACACCCTCTGCAGAGATTAAACCTATTCGAATAGCCGTGTCCTCGGTCAAAGGGCGTAGCTGGGAGGGTCAAGTGTCGGTCCCATTGTCGGTTCCCGGAGGAAAATAATTAAATTGAGCATGAACTATTTTGCAGGATATTGTTATCATCACTAACACTGTCATGGTTATTTTGAATACTATTGCTGTGAATATTTTTATGGTTATACATATTATTGAGGACTAACCCGTTTCTCTTATTTTATATTTCCTGAGTGTCTCAGGGGCTGGCTAGACTACCCCGGGCACTCAACTTTATTTTTTCAAGACCTCTTCATGGCGTCCCTCGAGTTAACATGCGGTTTATCATGCCACTACTCTTGTGGATACCCGATTGGCATTTCTCTCTAAGACCTCTACGTGGCATCCCTCGAGTTCACAGGCGGTTTATCACGCCACTACTCTTGTGGATACCCGAAAGGAATTTCTTTTCAAGTTCGACAGTGGCGTCACTTTTGACACCGAACTGGCATTTCTTTTCAAGACCTTTCGTCGCGTCGCTTGAGTTTCCGGGCTGTCGCCCGACTCTCTTTTAGACACCCGATTGGCATTTCTCTTATTTTTTTCTGAATGTCACTTGGGCCTGCTAGACTACCCGTGGAATTCACTTGTTTTATTTTAAATGAGTTTGATTATGACTAGCATGAATTATTTACTTCTGTATCATTTTATTATTGTTATGTCATGACCAAGATTATAGTCAGCATGAGCATGTTAACATGATCCTACTTGAGCATATTCATTCCTTATATCTTTTGTTCATAATGTTTGCGAGTACATTCCAACGTACTCACTGGCTTATCCCTGGCTATTTACTTGGCCAGACTTGGAAGAGGACGAGCTTGTGGAGGAGGATTGCGCTAGCGAGCCCGGTGCTTAGAGGAGTCCCAGTCAGTCAACCTGTGAGATAGGAGTCTACCACATGTATCATCCGCCGAGCTTCCGCTACACAAATAAAATAGTCAAGCCTCACACTGACGCTTGGCTTTATATTATTGTACCAGTGTTGTATCACCACCACACCACTGTCATATTCTGCCACTACCATATATTGGCGAGTTTGTAATAATGTTGTTGAGCTCTCAGACTCAACCTTGTGTAATATTATATTGTACTGGTTATCTGTATCAAGGAAGTCCACCAGTTATGTTGATCCTGGGGCTGGTGTGACTTAGGGATTTTCTATGATTTATTCCAGAAAGGGGCCCGACAGTCACTGGGGGATGAGAGAGGCGTATTGAGTGTCACCGCTACTAGTCTGCAGTTTCCTGCTGTGCATTATTTTGCTCTATTTATTGCTAAGTGCTTAATCGCTAGAGAGAAAGTCAGTGCACTCTATGCTCCAGACTTCGCCATCTTACGTCGTGCAGTCTACGGCAATACTAGCTATAGCCTTGGGGCTATCATTGCACGTCGCCACATGTTCTAGAGGAACCTGCCGATAATGCTAATGCCACAACCAAGAATGCCTTCCAAAAACTCATTGATGAATCAACAGAGATCAACTGTCTGATGGTGGCTTGTATGGAGCCCGATTTGCAACAGCATTTTGAAAATGTTGAGGCTTACGATATGATCGAGAGTCTCAAGAGCATGTTTCAGACATAGGCTAGGACCGAAAGGTTCAATGTCTGGTGATCCTTGATGGATTGCAAGCTGAAGGAAGGTGATCCTTTGAGCCCACATGTGATCAAGATGATCGGATATGTGCAAGCTTTGGATCGGTTGGGCTTCCCGCTCTTAGATGAGCTGGCTACTGATGCAGTTCTGGGTTCTCTTCCGCCCAGCTATGGGACGTTCATCTCGAACTATCATATGCATGGCATGGATAAGAAGCTCACTGAATTGCATGGGATGCTCAAAGTGGTAGAGCAGGATATTAAGAAAGGCACGCATCAAGTGTTGATGGTGCAGAAATTGGCTAAGTTCAAGAAGAGTTGGTCCAAAAAAAGGCTAAGGCAAAAGGGCATGGAGACGGTAACCTTAGCCGCTGCGCCGAAGTCTGGACCAGACTCGAAGACCATTTGCTATCATTGCAAGGAGACCGGTCACTGGAAGAGGAAACTGTAGCAAGTGGCTTGTAGAGCATGGCAAGAAGGCCGGAAATGCTTCTTCAGGCAAAGGTACACTTTTTGCATATGTTATAGACATTTACCTTGCTGACATACCTAGTAGCTCTTGGGTATTTGATACCAGATCGGTTATTCATATTTGCAACTTGATGCAGGGGCTAGTAAGGACTAGGCGTGTGGCACAAGGGGAGATTGACATCAGGGTCGGCAACAAAGCAAGAGTTGTTGTGTTGGAGGTCGGCACGATGCAGCTCCAGCTTCCTTCTGGATTTATTTTGGAATTGAATAATTGTTATTACATTCCTGCACTAAGTCGGAACAGTATTTCTGCCTCATGCTTGATGAGTCAGGATTATGAATTCAATTTAAAGCACAATGGTTGTTCGTTTTATTTGAATGGTATGTTCCACGGCTATGCACCCATTGTTGATGGGCTTTTTATATTGAATCTAGAAACGGAACCGGTCTATAACATGAATGTCAAGAGGCATAAGCCTAATGAGATAAATCCAACATACTTCTGGCATTGCTGGCTTGGACACATTAGTCTGAAACACATGAAAAAGCTCCATGATGATGGGCTCCTAACTTCGTCCGACTTTGGGTCGTTCGATACATGTGAATCATGCTTGCTCGGCAAGATGACTAAGTCTCCTTTTGCAAAGGGTTGCGACAGGGCGTCCGAGCTGTTGGAGCTTATACACAGCGATGTGTGTGGTCCAATGAGCACAACTGCTAGAGGTGGCTATCAGTACTTCGTGACTTTTACCGACGACTTGAGTAGATATGGATATATCTATTTGATGAGGCACAAGTCAGAAACTTTTGAAAAGTTCAAAGAGTTTCAAAACGAGGTTGAGAATCAGCTCGGCAAGACTATAAAGCTTCTATGATCTGATCATGGAGGTGAGTACATGAGCCAGGAGTTTGATGATCATCTAAAAAGCCGAGGTATAGTACCTCAGCTCACACATCCGGGTACGCCACAGAGAAACGTCGTGTCGAAACGGAGGAATCATACCTTGTTAGACATGGTTTGATCCATGATGAGAAAATCGAATTTACCCTTGTCATTCTGGGGATATGCTATAGAAACTGCAGCTTTCACACTTAACAGGGTACCGTCAAAATCCGTAGACAAGACACCACATGAGATGTGGACCGCGAAGAGCCCCAGTTTGTCTTTTCTAAAGATTTGGGGTTGTGAAGCATTTGTCAAGCGACTTATGTCAGACAAGCTTACACCCAAGTCGGATAAATGCATATTCGTGGGATATCCGAGGGAAACCTTGGGATATAGCTTCTACAACCAGGAAGAGAACAAAGTGTTTGTTGCTCGGAACGGGGTTTTCCTTGAGAAAGAGTTTCTCAGTCGGGAGGCCAGTGGGAGGACGGTCCGACTCGAAGAAATTCGAGGACCACTCGGGGACGGCTCGGCTAGTGATGAGATCATACCAGAGTCAGTCAGGGAACCCGTGGTGGAAGCGGCACCCGAACCACGGAGGTCAGAAAGATTGCGCAGAGTGCGTGATGTATTGTTGCTAGAAAGCGACGAGCCGACCACGTATGCGGAAGCGATGGTGAGCCCAGATTCCGAGGCATGGCTGGAGACCATGAGATCCGAGTTAAAGTCCATGGATGAGAATCATGTCTGGGACTTGGTTGATCCGCCACCTGGCGTAACAGCCATTGGTTGCAAATGGGTCTTTAGGAAGAAAACCGATGTGGATGGAAATGTTCAGATCCACAAAGCTCGGCTTGTCGGTAAAGGTTATGGACAAGTTCAAGGAATTAACTATGTCGAGACTTACTCACCAGTAGCGATGCTGAAATCGGTGAGGATCATACTAGCTATAGCTGCATATTTCGGTTATGAGATATGGCAGATGGATGTCAAAACGGCTTTCCTTCAAGGAAATTTAACTGAGGACGTGTATATGATACAGCCCAAGGGTTTTGTTGATCCGACTAGTGCTGGTAAGGTATGCAAGCTCAAGAGATCCATTTATGGGTTGAAGCAAGCATCTCGGAGTTGGAACATTCATTTTGATGAGGTCGTCACTAGTCTCGGTTTCATCAAAAGCGAAGAGGACACTTGTTTATACAAGCAGTTAAGTGGGAGCTCGATAGTGTTTTTGATCTTGTATGTGGATGACATACTACTGATCGGAAATGATGTTTCGATGCTGAACTCGGTCAAGGAGTCATTGAATGGCAAGTTTTCAATGAAGGACCTCGGTGAAGCAGTTTACATATTGGGCATTAAGATCTATAGAGATAGATCGAGGAGGCTGCTCGGCTTAAGCCAGAGCACGTAAATAGATAAAGTGTTGAAGTCATTCAACATGAGAGAGGCCAAGAAAGGGTTCTTGCCTATCTCACATGGTATAAGGCTAAGCGAGACTCAGAGTCCTTTGACATCTGATGAGTGAAGCAGGATGAGTCAGATTCCGTATGCCTCGGCAATCGGATCCATCATGTATGCCATGATATGTACACGGCCTGATGTTGCTTTTGCAATAAGCCTAACAAGTAGATACCAGGCTAACCCAGGTGAGTCACTGGGCAGCGGTAAAGACTATTTTGAAGTACCTGAAAAGGACTAAAGAGATGTTCCTAGTTTATGGAGGTGAGGAAGAGCTCGTCGTAAGGGGTTACGCCGATGCTAGTTTCCAAACCAACAGAGATGATTGTCGATCACAGACCGGATTCGTGTATGTCATGAATGGAGGAGCAGTGAGCTAGATGAGTTCCAAGCAAGATACGGTGGCCGATTCTACAACAGAAGCCGAATACATTGCGGCTTGTGAAGCTGCAAAGGAAGGTGTTTGGATCCGGAACTTTCTGGATGATCTTAGTATTTTCCCAGCCTCGGTAAAACCATTGGACCTTTATTGTGATAATTCTGGTGCCATCGCACAAGCCAAGGAGCCAAGGAATCACCACAAGAACAGACACATAGATCGGAAATATCACCTGATACGAAAGATCGTAAAGAGTGGTGATGTAGAGTTATGCAAAATTCACACAGATGCAAATGTTGCGGATCCGTTGACTAAGCTGCTTCCACAACCCAAGCATGAGGGGCACGTTAGAGCTATGGGCATATGATGTCTATTTGATTGACTCTAGTGCAAGTGGGAGACTGTTGGAGACATGCCCTAGAGGCAATCATGTATGATGATATTTCCTATGTGTTTATTAATAAAGATAGTCCTTGGACATTATCAATGATGTGTATCAACAAGTACGTGACTTGTTTCTGGGACTATGCATTGTACGATGACTTTCCTAAAGGGTCCCTAGTCGAAAGGGATGTGTGGATGCGCAGCCGACTAGACTATCATATGACACGGACGATGGTTTGGTCTCACTAGCCATGGAGCACTGGATGCTAACCGGATAATATGGACTCGGAAGGGTCTGGTCGGATTCGACATAGTCGGATCCGAGTTGAGGTAAGGTCCGAGTCGGACTTACACAACTATGAGACACAATGATATGTCATCTGTGAGTCTCTAGTACAACATACGTTCTATGTCCTAAGACCTGAGCTGGCGCATGTACTCGGGATGGTGACAGACCTGCTTTGGGCCAACCAAACGCTACTCCGTGACTGGGTAGTTACAAAGGTAGGCTTCGGGCTTCTCCAGACCCATGCTGCGAGACATGGTCGAGCAAGATGGGATTTGCCCCTCCGATTAGGAGAGATATACTCTGGGCCCCTCCTGTGATCCGACCAAGATAAGCATGGCCATGCGACAGGGATTATGACATAATCCGGTTAGTGGTCGGCATCACTAGAACAAGAAAGATGTCGGGCTAGCACAAGGATGACTGACTAGCCTTGAGCCCCACAACATATATCATGTGGCAAAGGGAACAGAAGTGTGACATGTTGTACAGGTTCGCCTAACCAGCTTCATCGGACACTTGGAGTCGGCATGCTTTGCTAGAGGCCGCTGCCGACTAGCCGAGTCGGATGTGATCTGACTCGCGACAAAGTGAACGAGAACCTAAGGGGTCGCGCGCTTAAGGGAAGGAACCTGTGAGGCCGGATCGGACTCCACGAGTCAGATGTGATCCTACTCGGACATGGATCCAAGCTGAACAGATTTTGGGCTTTAGGGTCCGTGCGAGGCCCAAGTGTTGAACCCGCGACGGATGCCTATATAAAGTGGGGCTGCGGCACACTCATGCGGTTGATCGCTTTGGCGTTGTCACTAGGGTTTGCATGTGTTGTTAATAGCCACCTCCACTTGCCGCCGACTGTGTGATCGGACCTAGCAGTCCGCCGCACGGTGTTCCTCCTGCACACGTGGATACCGTTCAAGGCGGTGCACTTGCGCCGCTCCAGTGAACTTGTACTCGGGATCCACTCCGGCTGTTCGAGGGAGATCGAACGAGGAGATGACTCTGGATGTGCTGCCTCAAATCTACTTCCGCTGCACGGCACTACGCGTCTAATGGTAAAGATCTGTGATCCATCTCCCATAGCATGTTCTTGGTTGTTCTGCGCATAGGAAAATTTTAATTTGCAGTCGACGCACCCTACCGTAGAACCCAACACTTCGTCATCACCAACCCTTCTCCATCGCCAATTCCATGATGCTCCCCACCAGGAGTGAGTAATTCCTTCGTAGGCTCGCTAGTCGGTGAGGGAGTTTGATGAGATTCATCATGTAATCGAGTTAGTTTTGTTAGGGCTTGATCCCTAGTATCCATTATGTTCTGAGATTGATGTTGCTATGACTTTGCCCTGCCTAATGCTTGTCACTTTGGGCCCGGGTGCCATGATTTCAGATCTGAACCATTTATGTTATCACCATTATATCTAGGGATTTTTATTTTTGTGCCCCTGGTTCGTTAGTTGTACTCATTCATCCCCACGCTCTTAACTTTTGCTCACTTTTCCCCACTCCCTTGCCCGAAACCCTCAGAACAGGTTACAACGGATGTTGCCGTCGGGTCAATGCCTTTGACAGTTAACTCTGACGAGTGGGGCCGCGTAGGGCCGAGTCCACCTTTGACCATTAACTCTAACGAGTGGGGCCGCTCCCGCGCCGCCCTGGACGAACCCGTATAGTGGTTTCGTATGCTGACCGTACAGTGGTATTCGTATACGTGGGCGCATGCAACTAACCGCGGTCGTGGGGTAGCACGTGTCCATGGGACATGCCCGAAATGTCCCATCGTATAAAGAGGGGGAACCACCTCCCGGCACATCGCCCCTACTATTTCCCCCAAATCCCCTCCCTGCCGCATCGTCTTCCTCTCCCCCACTGCATCGTCTCGCTCTCCTCCACTGCCTCCACTGCACCGTCTCGCTCTCCCCCACCGCATCCTCTTCCTCACCTTCATCACCTCCATCTGTTCGATGGCGGACGCTCGTGGTGACGCCAGTGCAGCAGCCAGAGATGTAGTGGAGCTGCAGGGCACGGTGACCGTGGATGAAGTGAAGGACATTGGCGGCGTCCACGGCGGTGCGGGGAAACTCGCAACCGCTGCGGATGTGGAGAAGGAGGTGGCGGGCTAAGCCTCGGCACTGCCGGAGCAGAAGGTGACGGCGTCGAGCGGCGCAGTCCATCTCGATGCGCAGCTTAGTGAGGAGCAGGAGGTATTTGCACTTGCTTGTTAGTTTCAATATTTAGGATATGGGTCCCTTAGGATATTAGCTTGTAGAATTAGTTGCATTGGTTAGATTGTGATTCGTACGGTAGTACAGATGGTTAGAGTAGTTGGTTTGACGGATGGGCCGGGGTTTTCTGTATGAGGGGTTTTGTACTAGGTTTTTTTGGATTACATTCGTTGCAAAAATGCTAGATAGATCTGTAAGAGAGATAGGGATCTCTATGCTTCAATGCTACACAGATGTATGCTTATTAGATTTGTTTTTAATGCTACAGAGATTGGGGTTTTTAATACTACAGACATGTATGCTTATTAGATTGGGTCCCTATTAGATTTGTTTTTGAATGCTACACAGATTGGGGTTTTGAATGTCATATGCCCAAATGGAATCCATTGATTAAGAAGTTATTTGATTCATTATTATCCCATATAAATTTGTCCACAATATGTAGTTATATTAGCTCTGTTGTTCAATGTGTGTGCATCACAATGGAAAATGCAAATAGGATCGTAGTATATTAGCCCTATGATCAATGTGTCATGTGTGCATATATAAATTTTCAATTGGCTTCTGTATTTACTAGTGATGGATGTAATTGTATATTCAGGAGGATGATGGTTGGGGGAAAAAGAGGAAGCTGGACCTTACTGGGTTCAAGGACCCGTACGATCCAGGGTATAGTGACGACGAAGAGTATGAGGTATGCCTACTTGAAATTTAGATTGTTCATTTAGTTCTTTTGACATGGTGTGAATCTATAATATATTAATGTAATTCATTCGTGTGTGCAGTATGTCTCTGGAGAAGATGTGGATGTGGATGACGGCAACTTCGCGTCCTTCAAAGCGAAGGAAGAGGAGAAGATCAGGGCCAAGGGAGATGATTACTACTACAAGAGCAATACCAAAATTTGGCGCTGCCCCTACTGCACCACCAAGCCAAAGCCAAAGTCCGGCCGCTTCGTTCACCTTCTAGCTCATGCAGAAGATGTAGCCATCCACAGCGAGGACTACAAGATCAGGGGGCAGCATGCTGCCCTCACGAAAGTCCTGACTTCCCTTCCCAACTGATGTGATGATGTGATGATGTGTTTTAATTACTTTTGATTGTTTGGTGAACTTCGTGTGTGAACTGGATGTGTTCTATGGATGGTATGGAACTATGATGTGTTCTATATATGCATGTGGCTATCTATATTGGGTATTTGTGTGTTTTTAAATTTGTCTGCTATGATTTGTTTCAGTGTTTATTTTCAAAGTTTAGGTGCTGCAATGATCACACATGCTGTTTCAGTGTTGCTTCACTGATCAGACATGCTGCAAAGAATTAGAAAAAAGAGCAAATAGTCCATCATTTTATCAAATATTCCAATAACAGAGCAAAACACAACATTTGAATGAAGATGTAATTATTTTTGTAATAAAGGAGTATTATCCGAATTATTTGTCTCATGTTTATTAATCAAATGCATGCTTTTTCCCACCAGCATGTCTCATTATCCGATGTTTTGAACTGACATTCGACAGGACAGTATAAATTCAAAAAATGCAAAAAATAAACCTTGGCAACCTATCTATGTTTATGTAGGAGATCATGTGTGCAAAATTTGAGGTGATTTAGAGGAGGTCAAAGAAATTTGAATTTGAGAAATGTGCTCCAAATGAGCTCCCAGGCTAGGGTAAACAGCCCCATTTGTAATCAAGTTTTTTTGGACCTACTCTAAATGAGCCAAATGTTTTTTATTAACACCTATTCAATCTATATAGTGTAGATTCGAAGTCTCACTATTTTTTGAATTAATCTTCATATTTTTACATTTTCTTTTGAAAAAATATGCTTTAATATAAAAACTATTAAAAACACGTTTAAAATATGAAAATGGAAAACCAAGTTCAGATCCTTCTTATTCACTTTGAAATAAAGCTTTGGTGATTTTTTTTAATTTTTCAAAAACAGAAGGTAACCCTACCTCCTCTCCTTGAACTCTATGAAATGTTGTATGTGATAGCTCATATGTGTGAAGGTTTTTTCATGAAAATAACCATAGACCAAGTTTATGATTTTTGGTTGGTAACATGTCACATAAGACAACATTGTGCGCAGGTTTTATATTTTTTTGATTTTTTCAATTAATGGTGCTCATTTGAGCTCGATCATGCCAGCTAGGGTTTTTTTTTTAAATGTCCGTATATGAAGTTTAGTATTTTTCCTCGTTAGTGTGTCTTATAAAACGACGAACGGCGATGTTTCATATTTTTTCGATTTTTTTTAAATTAGTTATTCTCAGTCAAACCCTTGGAAACCCCGTTGACCAGCTCAAAACCCCGTGGGGTTTCGCCTAACCCTAGCTCCGAACGTCAACCGTCCGATCATACCCTGGCGCCAAGTGATAGCCCTCAGATGTGGTCTTCTAGAAGGAATTCGGTGGGCAGGCTGCGTGCAGGCTCCGCGCCATTGGATCACATGGACAGCTCTGCATTGTTGGATCGTGGGGCGATATGCGAGAGGCGATCCTGTTGGTTGTGCTCGGCTGCTCACCCACCACTGACTCCGCGAAAAAAAACGTAGTTATTGGGCCCAAAAGGAAACCAAGCTCTGGCTGGACAGTCGAATTGCGTCATTTTTTTGCGTCGTTTGCTCTGTTTTTTCTGAACGTGCAAGCTTTGTTTTTTTTGCAACGTTTGAAATTACACAACAATTGACATTGCCAAGAAAATTTAATTCTTTTTGTTCAATACAAATGCGAAATGACCAAATTTATAAGGGCCAAATTTATTTTTATCATGCAAAATGGCCACAAACTATTTGAAAGCACAAGTGCTCCCTGGGTGATTTTGGTAATTAATGTCAACATATCTCTTGTTGGACTAATACTTTCATCTAGTATATTTCAGATGAGTTCAACAGTGGAGTGGCAGGACAAGAGGATGTGGAACCCCTTCAAGATGCTAAGGACACATATTGGCAAAAGCTCAAGACTCTACATTTTCATTTTTAGTGATCCAAGATCACATTGAGTCCATAGGAAAGCCAATACTATTAAAAGGGGATGAGATGTTGCTTAATGGCTTGCTTGCTCAAAATGCTTAGTGATATGCTCCAAAATCCCTCAACCACTTTCTCATTTCCACATATGTCCTAAACCAAAAGTCAAACTTGGCCCCACCGATTTGATCTATCCGGCGCCACCGAGTTCACTTGACATAGCCACTGCCAGAAACCCTAATCAGTTCGGTCTTACCGATGGGATCTCGGTCTCACCGAGATGGGCTTGCAAACTCTCTATTGCCTACTGCAATTATTTCGGTCTCACCGAAATAGGTAGTCGGCCCCACCGAGTTTGCTTGTCCAACTCTCTGTTTTCTTATTACTAAAATCGGTCTCACCGAGTTTGCGTAATCGGTCAAACCGAGATGAGCTTTTACCCTAACCCTAGCACATCGGTCAAACCAAGTTGACCTTGTCGGTCCCACCGAAAATCCTAACGTTCACATTTTGAACTGAATCAGTCTGACCGAGTTTCACTATTTGGTCCCACCGAGTTTGGTAAATTGTGTGTAATGGTTAGATTTTGCGTGGAGGCTATAAATACCCCTCCACCCCCTTCTCCATTTGTGAGAGAGCCATCAGAACGTGCCTACACTTCCACTACTCATTTTCAGATACAGAACCACCTACTCATGTGTTGAGATCAAGACATTCCAATCCAACCACTAGAATCTTGATCTCTAGCCTCCCCAAGTTGCTTCCCACTCAAATCATCTTTCCACCATATCCAAATCTGTGAGAGAGAGTTGAGTGTTGGGGAGACTATCATTTGAAGCACAAGAGCAAGGAGTTCATCATCAACACACCATCTATTACCTTTTGGAGAGTGGTGTCTCCTAGATTGGTTAGGTGTTACTTGGGAGCCTTCGTTAAGATTGTGTAGTTGAACCAAGGAGTTTGTAAGGGCAAGGAGATCGCCTACTTCGTGAAGATCTACCCAAGTCAGGCAAGTCCTTCGTGGGCGATGGCCATGGTGGGATAGACAAGGTTGCTTGTTCGTGGACCCTTCATGGGTGGAGCCCTCCTTGGACTCGCGCAACCGTTACCCTTCGTGGGTTGAAGTCTCCACCAACGTGGATGTACAATAGCACCACCTATCGGAACCACGCCAAAAATCTCCGTGTCTCCAATTGCGTTTGCACTCTCCAATCCCATCCCTTTACATTCTTGCAAGTTGCATGCTTTACTTTCCGCTGCTCATATACTCTTGCCATGCTTGCTTGAAATGTATTGTGAATGTTTAAACTTGTGCTAAAACTCCACCTTAACTTGAAGAACTTAAAAACTGCTAATTTTCTTTGTTGAGGGTCTAATCACCCCCCCTCTAGACACCTCTTCTCGATCCTTTCAATTTGTATCAGAGCATTGGTCTCCATTGCTTTGGTTTAATCACCATTGGAGGAAGATGGATGAGTCTACGATGGGGAGTTTTAGACATAGAGTGCCCATACTTGATGGAGAGTTCTTTATTCCTTGGAAAAATGAGATGCTTGAGATTTTCAATTAATATCACTTGAACAAGTATATTACAAGCCCTTGTGCGCCTCTTGTTGATCCTTTGCATCCTACCCCCGATGAGTCTCTCGACATGATTCGCAATCTTCGAACTGTCAATCTTATCACTAGAGGATTGCCTAGAAACTTGATAGCTCGCTTGCCTACTCTTGATTGTGCCTACACTATATGGAGATTTCTTGAGGAACGATTTCCAAACTACTCCTTGAAAAACTTAGATGAGATTCTTCATAAGTCCATTGCTTTAAATAAGATGAGCCCTAATGATCCTAAGTTTGGTGATTGTCTATTTGAGCTTCGTGACCTTATGCGTGCCAAAGGAGATGTTGGAATCATTAGCAATATCATCTCGGAAGTCATTAGAATTCATAAAGATGCACATTGTCATGGTCATAAAACTAATGAATCACTCTCTCTAGGTAATGATCAATCACAAGACGATGTTGAACATGGATACTATGATGAGGATGATGATATTGACTCTAATCTCGATGAGTCTTTGAGACACTTTGGTCTTATGGCTAACCTTCGCGGCTACATGGCTGGAGGAAAGGAATGGGTTCTTGATAGTGGATGTACTGATCACATGACCGGAGACAAGGATATGTTTCGTGAGCTCGCTGAAAACAACGGCCCTCGAAAGTATGTCACTTTTGGTGATAACTCAAAGGGTAAGGTGGTTGGCCTTGGTAAGGTGGCCATCTCACATGATAGCTCCATCCAAAATGTCATGCTCGTTGAATCTCTTGGCTATAATTTACTTTCTGTATCTAGACTAGCCGATTTCGGTTTCAATGTCCTATTTACTGAAGTAGATTGCCAAGTGTTTCGAAGAGATAATCATAAAATGGTCTTTACCGGCATACACAGAGGTGATCTATACATTGTTGATTTCACTAAAAAAGCTCAACCTGGAACTTGCTTAATTGCTAAATCTTCTAAAGGTTCATTGTGGCATAGAAGGTTAGGTCATGTGGGCATGCGAAATCTTGATAGGCTTATTAAAGGTGATCACATCCTTGGAGTGAAAGATGTTATATTTGACAAGGATAGATTGTGCAGTGCTTGTCAAGCAGGAAAATAGATTGGAGGAAGCCACCCCGTGAAGAACATCATGACCACGAGAAGACCACTTGAGCTACTTCATATGGATCTTTTTGGTCCAAACGCCTATAAAAGTCTCGGTGGAAATTCGTTTGGTTTAGTCATAGTCGATGATTTTTCAAGATTTACGTGGGTGTTCTTTCTTGATGATAAGTCGCAGGTCCAAAAGATCTTCAAGAACTTCGCTAGGAAGGCCCAAATCAATTTGAAGTGAAGATCAAGAAGGTTCACAGTGACAATGGAACGGAGTTCAAGAATGCCAATGTGGACACCTTTCTTGATGAAGAAGGGATTTCACATGAGTTCTCGGCTACGTACACGCCTCAACAAAATGGAGTTGTTGAGAGGAAGAACCGGACGCTCATTGAAATGGCGAGAACGATGCTTGATGAATACAAGACGCCAAAACACTTTTGGGCGGAAGCGGTTGAGACAGCTTGTCATGCGACAAATCGTCTATATCTTCACAAGATACTCGGCAAGACGGCATACGTGCTTCTCAGCGGTAACAAACCCCAAGTTGGATACTTTCGAGTATTTGGCTCAAAGTGCTACATTCTTGATAAGCATCATCGTTCGAAATTTGCTCCTAAATCTCATGAAGGTTTCCTACTCGGTTACGGCTCAAACTCTCACACTTACCGTGTCTACAACAATTTCACCCAAAAGGTTGAAGAGACGGTAGATGTGAAGTTTGATGAATCTAACGGCTCGCAAGTAGAGCAATTGCCAATTGATGTAGGAGACAAAGACCCTTCGGAAGCAATCCAAGACTTGTCTATTGGCAAGGTTAGTCCAACAGAGGTGAAGGAGAGTACCTCGTCCGTCCAAGTGGAAGCTTCTACCTCACGACAAGGTGAACCACGAGTTGACCCAGAGGCATCCACAAGTGGGACATGCCAAAATGAAGAAAACGAGGAAGTACACCAAGATGAACCACATCGACCTCCCTCACCACCTCCACAAGAGAACAACAACACCAACAACGATGAAAGCCAAGAGGAAGAACAAGATGTTGAAGAGGATGTTCCACCCCGACCTAAGCAAAAGCTCTCACTAGTTAGAGCAAGAGTCTCAAGAGATCATGCCGTCGAACAAATCTTTGACGATATCCAAACAGGGAGAATTACACGCTCTAAAACACGCTTAGCTAACTTTTGTGAGCATTACTCATTTATCTGTAGCATTGAACCTATGAAGGTTGAAGAAGCTCTAGAAGATCCAGATTGGATAAATGCCATGCACGAAGAGCTACACAATTTCGAGAGGAACCAAGTTTGGACATTGGTTGAGAAGCCCGACAACAACCACAACATCATCGGTACCAAATGGGTGTTTCACAACAAGCAATACGAAGATGGACAAGTCATTCGCAACAAGGCATGTCTTGTCGCCCAAGGATACACTCAAGTCGAAGGTATGGACTATGGTAAGACATATGCCCCCGTTGCTAGACTTGAGTCGATACGAATCTTACTTGCCTATGCAAATCATCATGATATTACCTTGTACCAAATGGACATCAAAAGTGCTTTTCTAAATGGTGAAATTGAGGAGGAAGTTTATGTTAAACAACCTCCCGGATTTGTCAATCCTAAGAAACCTAATCATGTTTACAAACTTCACAAAGCTCTTTATGGTCTTAAACAAGTTCCTAGAGCGTGGTATAAATGCTTGACCAAGTTCCTTATTGAAAAAGGCTTTGAGATTGAAAAAATTGATTCAACACTTTTTACTAAAAGGATTAATGGTGAATTATTTGTGTGCCAAATTTATGTGGATGATATCATATTTGGCTCAACTAACCCTCATTTTAGTGAAAAGTTTGGAAGGCTAATGTCGGAGAAGTTTGAGATGTCTATGATGAGAGAACTCAAGTTCTTTCTTGGTTTGCAAATCAAGCAAACTAAGGAGGGTACCTTTGTCTCTCAAACAAAGTACACCAAGGACTTATTCAAGAAGTTCAACATGCAAGAATGCAAAGGTATGAGTACACCCATGCCTACTAGTGGACATCTTGACTTGACCAAGGATGGAGAACCGGTTAACCAAAAGGTTTACCGCTCTATGATTGGTTCATTGTTATATCTATGTGCCTCTCGTCCCGATATTATGCTAAGTGTGTGCATGTGCGCACGATATCAAGGGGCCCCCAAAGAATGTCATCTTAAGGTTGTGAAAAGGATAGTGAGATACCTAATTCACACACCAAACTTTGGCATTTGGTATCCTAAGAGGTCTTCTTTTGATCTTGTTGGCTACTCTGATTCGGACTATGCCAGAGACAAGGTTGATAGAAAGTCCACTTCGGGTACTTGTCAATTTCTTGGTAGATCTCTTGTGTCTTGGTCTTCCAAGAAACAAAACTCGGTATCCTTATCGACCGCCGAAGCGGAATACATTGCCGCTGGTTCATGTTGTGCTCAATTACTTTGGATGACCCAAACTCTTAAAGATTATAGGATCTATATGAGACATGTTCCATTACTTTGTGATAATGAGAGTGCTATTAAGATTTCTCACAATCCCATGCAACATTCTCGAACTAAGCATATTGAAGTTTGTCATCATTTCATTCGAGATCATGTTGCTAAAGGAGATATCGATCTTAAGCATGTGCGTACCGATAAGAAATTGGCTAATATATTCACCAAACCGCTTGATGAGAAAGTATTTTGCCATTTGAGAGGTGAATTGAACATCATTGATGCCTCAAACTTGGATTAGAAACTCCATTTGGATGCATGCAAGGCATGAGCCTTTATATGACTAATCCTTGATATTTCTCTTATGAAGATGATCATATATCTTGGACCTACTTGTACCCTTGCATGTTATCTAACCCTTGTAGGTACTTGGATGAGCCCAACTCTATGAGATTGCAACTCACTCACATCCTAAGCAATCCCTACATCGCCAAGTCTCTACAATATTGTGGTTGAAGGCAAGGAAGCATGAATCCATTCAATATATCCTTTGACAATATATCAAATTTCATTTGGTATCAAGTTTCATTATTGTCATTTTGGACACACAAGTGCTCTTCCTTGCAAGACTAACCCATGTAGGAAGGTGAACTCAAACTACAAGTGGTGCTCCCAACTCTTGATGAACTACATCAACCTTGAGCATCCAACACAAGTTCAACTACACGATCAAGATCAACACCATCACCCAAGGTATGTTATTCCATCTTAGAGAAGCTTTACACCAAGACATGGGTTAAAGCAACTCAACAAGATGTGAATACATCAAAATGCTTAAACGAAAAATGGCAACCCCATTTTGAGCTTAAACGATGAGTATGACCTATGATCAAGTGACTTCACTTGGCTCCTAAGTCAATATACTCTAACATAGGTGACTTTGTCATCGACCAATTCTAGATGAAGCTCTCTTGCGTTTTTCTGTGTTTTTGCATTTGTTTCTTGCATACATATTCCCCTTTCAAAAAAAACTTCATCTAGATTTCTTTTCTTCTCTCTGATTATTTTCTGCATTCCCTGCATCCAATTCTTTGCAAATCTTTCAGTTAATTCCCTGCAAATCTTTGTGAGATCTTATTTGCCTAGTGAGCTGAGATGACAAAAGTTTTCTCTGTGCTGAACTCGCCCTCACCGATATTTTCTTCTCGGCTAGACCGAACCAACTCGGTGTCACCGACTAAACAGATTTGGTGTTACCGATTTCATCACTAAGGAAACACTTTGCCATTTTCATCCTGCATATCTGTTCCAGCATCCATTCGATGATTCTTGTCCTCTAACAGCATCCGAAATTACATAATGCTTTGTAATGTGACTCAAGGACCAAACCTACTTGACTCATGCTCCAGAAGATCCCTTCTTGGAAATTGATGTCAAAGGGGGAGAGAGAGAACATCAAAGCTCAACCATATCTAAGGGAGACTTCTTAGCCATCCCAGATGCCTGGTAATTCAAAGAGGAGAGAAGCCACATGTCTTTCAGAGGGGAAAGACATGTTAGTAGATGTTTCTTTGAGTATGTTGTTCTGTCTTTCTTTGCTCTGATTTTCTGTTACCCTACCTTCTCCCATTATCCAGTATTAGATTCAGGGGGAGTAAGATATCTAAGAGAAGAAAATCTTTGGAATTCATTGCACATCTTTATTTCTTGGGAACATGTCAATATCCAAATAGAGTACTAAGTACTTACTCACTACATGTCATCCCAGTCTTGGTACTCTTGTGGTTTCCTGTTCTTGCTCTGCTTAGTAGATGTTCCTGTGTTATCTAACCCTGTTTTCTCAGGTTCATCTCTTCCAAAGTCAGCTCAAGACCACAAGGTAAGTATATGCATCACACTCATGTGCATGAGGATCTCTTGCTGATGTACATATTGTTTGCAAGAAGGACTCATGAACATGTAGGTACATTTTCTGCACTTCACATCATTTGCTCTGATGCATATAGCCAAGATACATGTAACTCATTACTTGCTCTGACATGCTTATGCACTCACATGGTATTATATTCTATCTTCACATGATTGCATACATGTAGGGGGAGCCAATGCATGTTGCATGTTCTTCCAAAGCTTTACTTGTTACACTTCATATCTTTATCTAAAAGCTTTGATGTATGTTGTCATCAATTACCAAAAAGGGGGAGATTGAAAGCACAAGTGCTCCCTGGGTGATTTTGGTAATTAATGTCAACATATATCTTGTTGGACTAATACTTTCATCTAGTATATTTCAGATGAGTTCAACAGTGGAGTGGTAGGACAAGAGGATGTGGAACCCCTTCAAGATGCTAAGGACACATATTGGCAAAAGCTCAAGACTCTACATTTTCATTTTTAGTGATCCAAGATCACATTGAGTCCATAGGAAAGCCAATACTATTAAAAGGGGATGAGGTGTTGCTTAATGGCTTGCTTTCTCAAAATGCTTAGTGATATGCTCCAAAAGCTCTCAACCACTTTCTCATTTCCACATATGTCCTAAACCAAAAGTCAAACTCGGCCCCACCGATTTGATCTATCCGGCGCCACCGAGTTCACTTGACATAGCCACTGCCAGAAACCCTAATCAGTTCGGTCTTACCGATGGGATCTCGGTCTCACCGAGATGGGCTTGCAAACTCTCTGTTGCCTACTGCAATTATTTCGGTCTCACCAAAATAGGTAGTCGGCCCCACCGAGTTTGCTTGGCCAACTCTCTGTTTGCTTATTACTAAAATTGGTCTCACCAAGTTTGTGTAATCAGTCAAACCGAGATGAGGTTTTACCCTAACCCTAGCACATCGGTCCCAACAAGTTCACCTTGTCGGTCCCACCGAGTTTGCTTGGCCAACTCTCTGTTTTCTTATTACTAAAATCAGTCTCACCGAGTTTGCGTAATCGGTCAAACCGAGATGAGCTTTTACCCTAACCCTAGCACATCGGTCGCACCAAGTTGACCCTGTCGGTCCCACCGAAAATCCTAATGTTCACATTTTGAACTGAATCAGTTTGACTGAGTTTCACTATTCGGTCCCACCGAGTTTGGTAAATTGTATGTAACGGTTAGATTTTGTGTGGAGGCTATAAATACCCCTCCACCCCCTTCTTCATTTGTGAGACAGCCATCAGAACGTGCCTACACTTCCACTACTCATTTTCTGATACAGAACCACCTACTCATGTGTTGAGATCAATACATTCCAATCCAACCACTAGAATCTTGATCTCTAGCCTTCCCCAAGTTGCTTTCCACTCAAATTATCTTTCCACCATATCCAAATCTGTGTGAGAGAGTTGAGTGTTGGGGAGACTATCATTTGAAGCACAAGAGCAAGGAGTTCATCATCGACACACCATCTATTACCTTTTGGAGAGTGGTGTCTCCTAGATTGGTTAGGTGTTACTTGGGAGCCTCCGTCAAGATTGTGGAGTTGAACCAAGGAGTTTGTAAGGGCAAGGAGATCGCCTACTTCGTGAAGATCTAACCAAGTCAAGCAAGTCCTTCATGGGCCTTGGCCATGGTGGGATAGACAAGGTTGCTTGTTCGTGGACCCTTCGTGGGTGGAGCCCTCCTTGGCCTCGCGCAACCGTTACCCTTCGTGGGTTGAAGTCTCCACCAACGTAGATGTACGATAGCACCACCTATCGGAACCATGCCAAAAATCTCCGTGTCTCCAATTGCGTTTGCACTCTCCAATCCCATTCCTTTACTCTTGCAAGTTGCATGCTTTACTTTCCGCTGCTCATATACTCTTGCCATGCTTGCTTGAAATGTATTGTGAATGTTTAAACTTGTGCTAAAACTCCACCTTAACTTGAAGAACTTAAAAACTGCTACTTTTCTTTGTTGAGGGTCTAATCACCCCCCCCCCCCTCTAGACACCTCTTCTCGATCCTTTCACTATTCAAAAATTGTCTCTTTTTGTTCATATAATATATATGACCACGGATTCCCACGCGTGTAATTATCTTCTTTTTCTTCTTCTTTTCAAACCACGGTTTCCCACGCGTGTACACTCCCGATGCTGCTGTGGGTGTGAAAACGGGCTACTTCACATTTGACCCCGTTATTGCCACGGAGAAATAACACGTAGCACTACGGCTATTTAAGCCACCCTCTGCCTTTGCCATCCCTCATCCATCTCCCATCCTCTGCCATCTGCCCTTCTTGCTCTTCGACCCCTTCTCCTTCTTCTGCACATCCCTCAGCCATGCAGTACACCAGACCAACCTACCGCTTCCCACCCACCGTGCCGGAGAGGCTCCACCCTATCGGCGTGTACGTTGAGCGCACACTACATGTGTGGGCGATATCAAGGTGGAGGACCGGAAGGAACTTCACCGAGTTCTTCCTCGTGGCCGGCTACCTCCACCTCCCGTGGGGATCTCCAACGATGTTTCGCGTCGAGGAGGTCATCCAAAACGGGGTGGTGGTTGCTCTCTTTGCCCACTTCACCAACACATTCGACGCCTTCTACCTCCTTGGCCGGGTGTTTTGGTGTGGCTGCGAGTTCATCGCTTTCACCACCCACAACATGTTCATGGAGTACAACAACATCTTCCCCACCGCGTCGCGCATGCACACTCTTCTGTACCCCATCGACAATGCCCCGGAGGAGCAGTGAAGGGCGCCCGGAGGAGGAGCGAGGTGGAGAAGGCGGCGGCTAGGGTTCTAAACCCTCTATCTATTTTTTTAGTCTATGTTATGTTAAGTTGTAATTGAACTATGTTGGAGATGCTATGGGCTTGTTGGCCCTTTTATTAAGTTCTATTATTAAGTTTTCTATCTATTCTATTATTAAGTTCTTCCTAGTTTGAACTATGTGATCGTGCTATGGGCTTGTTGGCCCTATCAACATATTTGTTGATTGTTTTCTTAGAGAGCTCGCTTTGTTAGTAACCACCTAGTGCATGCAGCCACAATGAACCCTTCTCTTTTTTTTACACAAGCCACAAATATGTAGCCACCTAGCTAGTGCATACAGCCACAAAAATATAAAACATATTGTTCAATTTATTTGTCGTAGCAAAACGGGTGCAGATGCGAGTGGATCGAAAAGGCTGCAACTGATCGTAAAAAACCGATGCCCTAAATCGAGGAGACAAGCATGCGAGAAGAGAGGAACCAGCGGCAGCGACCGTTGCTGCATCCGTGGAGGCTGGCATGCATGAAAGCGGCTCAGTCAGTGCATCATGGTGGCACGCATCAGCACATGCAGGCTCGGTCGGCGCATCGTGGCGGCGCGCATCGACGCATGCAGGCAGGCTTGCTGGGTGCATGCATAGCAGGCTTCTATCGTGGCAGCGTGCGTAGGCGTTTAATGCAAGGGATGGCCCAACGAAACCATGGCCCAACGGTCGAACAGCGACACCGCCCAACGCGGCCCCACTCGTCAGAGTTAACGGTCAAGCCATTGACCCGACGGCAACGTCCGTTGTGACCTCTTCTGAGGGTTTTGGGCAAGGGAGTGGGGAAAACTGAGCAAAAGTTAAGAGCGCTGGGATGAATGAGTAGAGCTAAGGAACCAGGGGCACAGATGTAAAAAACCCTTATATCTATGTTCTAGATCCGATCTTGCAAGTTATAGTCACCTATTACGTTTTATGATCTGCAAACCCCGGAGTGACAGTAGTCGGGATACTTTCCGGTGATGACCGTAGTTTGAGGAGTTCATGTATTCACTATGTGCTAATGCTTTGTTCTGGTTTTCTATTAAAAGAAGGCCTTAATATCCCTTAGTTTTCTTATGGACCCCGCTGCCACGGGAGGGTAGGATAAAAGATGTCATGCAAGTTCTTTCCGTAAGCACGTATGACTATTTACGGAATACATGCCTACATTATATTTATGAACTGGAGCTAGTTTTGCATCGCCCTAGGTTATGACTGTTATATGATGAATATCATCCAACGAATTCACCGATCCAATGACTACGAATTTTCCATATATTGCTCTTGCTAAGTTACTACTATTGCTGCTACTATTACACTTGCTACAAAATCACTACTATCATTGTTACTGTTACTGTTACTGTTACTACTGCTATCAAAACTATCATACTACTTTGCTACTGATCACTTTGCTGCAGATAATTAATCTCTAGGTGTGGTTGAATTGACAACTCAGCTGCTAATACTTGCAAATATTCTTTGGCTCCCCTTGTGTCGAATCAATAACTTTGGGTTGAATACTCTACCCTCGAAAACTGTTGCGATCCCATATACTTGTGAGTTATCAGGCGCCAGCGCTTCTTTTTATTATCTTTGCACAGGGTTTGCGCCTGGCTTTGTACAAAGGGTTACATGTGCATCGGCAAGGCTTGTACAAAAGGTGGTTCCTGGGGGCTGAGCCCGGCAACCGCGCCTTATGGGTAAAACTTGTGAAGATGCTCAATATTCCATGAGTTTTGCATTTTAATGCCATCTTCGGTCTCCACACGGACTGCGCCAGTTCTGGTGACTTGTACTACCTGGTAAGGGCCTTCCCACTTCAGCGTCAACATGTTGGAACCCTTGGCAGACTGAACACGCCTAAGGACAAGGTCACCTTCCTCAAGGCTCCGAGCGTGGATATTGCGGCTATGATAGCGGTGCAGGGCTTGCTGGTAGCGTGTAGCACGTACAGCAGCCCATAGAAGATCTTCCTTGAGGAGCACGACATCGTCATGCCAAAGCTGCTTTTGCTCTACTTCATCGTAGGCAAGTACTCGAGGTGACCTGTATATGAGTTCCATGGGGAGCACTGCTTCCCCCCCATACACTAGGGAGAAGGGAGTCTGGCCGGTGGCTCGATTTGGTGTCGTCCGGAGGGACCAAAGAACCACTGGCAGCTCATCAATCCAGCGCCTGCCTCACTTCTGTAACTTATCAAAAGTTCTCATCTTGAGCACACGCAGCACTTCAACATTCATCCTCTCAGCTTGCCCATTGCTCCGAGGATGAGCAACAAAGGCAAATGAGACCTTGCTCCCAAGGCTTTGGACGTACTGCATGAAGGTGCAGCTCGTGAATTGGGTGTCGTTATCGGTGATCACTCTGCTGGGTACTCCAAAACGGCACACGAATCCTTTCAAGAACTTGACAGCTGATTGTGCGGTCACCTTCCTCACTGGCTCCACCTCGGGCCACTTTGTAAACTTGTCGATTACAACGTACAAGAATTCAAAGCCCCCGGTAGCACGGGGCAAGGGGCCCAAGATATTGAGCCCCCGGACCGAGAATGGCCAGGATAAAGGGATCATCTGGAGAGCTTGAGCTAGTTGATGATTTTTTTTGGAATGGAACTGGCAGGCATCACACTTGGTGACTAGCTCAGTTGCATCCTGGAGGGCTGTGGGCCAGTAGAAACCCTGCCGGAAGGCTTTTCTAACCAGGGCTGTTGATCCAATGTGAGAGCCACACATATCCGCGTGTATCTCTGCCAACAGCTTCAGTCCATCTTCTCGGCAGATGCACTTCAATTTCACCCCGTTTGGCCTCTTTCTGTACAGAGTGTCATAAAAAAACTGGTACATACTGGATCATCGGGCTACTTTTTCAGCTTCTTCATGCTCTTTGGGGAGTTCTCCTGTTTGAAGGAAACGGGCTATGTGCTGCGCCCAAGTTGGAGCCTGTGGCTCGACAACAAGGACTAAAGGCACCTCCTCATTGGTGGGAGCGATCCCTTCTACTGCAAGAACTTGTGGTTCTGCAGGAGGGTTCGACTAACCAACCGAAGCGGGGCTACCCCCGTCAGCCTCTCTACCTGCAACTTCGGGTAGTTCTACTGGGAAATGCTTGTCGTGGTTCAACTTTCTTCTTTTTCTGGCCATCGTTGAAGGGAATACTGATGGTTGAGTTAGATGGAGGACAAAAGTTCCTAGTTCCAGAGGGAGCTTTTGCACGACGCACTTTGACAAGTGATCGGCGATGCCATTTTCTGCTCGTGGCACGTGCTATGGTTGTAATCCATCAAAGTGCTCCTCCAACTTTCTCACTTCCTCCACATATGCCTCCATCAACGGACTCTAATAATCTTTGTTGACTTGGCTCTCCACTAGTTGAGAATCTCCACGAATAATCAGTTTCTTGATTCCCAACTCCACCGCAATTTGGAGTCTGGCAAGGAGCCACTCATACTCGGTAGTGTTCTTAGTGGCCTTCTCCCGGCGAAAGTGCATTTGAATCACATATTTGAGATGCTCTCCAGTGGATGCGACGAGAAGCACGCCGGCTCCGCCGCCCTGCAGTGAGAAAGCACCATCAAAATACATGATCCACTCTTGAGGTGCCGTTTTGCCGGGGAGAACTGTTTCTGGCACTTCTTCGTCTAGAGTGGGCGTCCATTCTACAATGAACTCTGCCAATGCATTGCTCTAAATAGTTGAGGTGCTTTCATACTTTAAGCCAAAGCTTGACAATTCTAGTGCCCACTCAGCTATTCTGCCTGTGGCTTCAGGGTTCCTCAATATACGCTGCAGTGGAAAACGGGAGACAACTGTCATTTTGTGGGCTTGGAAGTAGTGGCGCAGTTTCCTCGAGGCCATGATAAGTCCGAAGATCAGCTTTTGTACTCCAGAGTACCTTACCTAGCCCCCTGTAACACGGAGCTGACAAAGTAGACTGGTCGTTGCACCACTTTCTTCCTTGCCGCGGTTTTAGGATCACCTTCGCTGGCTTGCTCTACCTCCTCCTAGTCTGTGTCTAGTCCTGCCGCGACTTGTTCGATTCCGTCTTCGGAGGGTACAGTTGCTGCGGCTGCTTCCAAATTTCTACTACACAACTTGTTCTTGTAGACTCGTGTTGGGCCTCCAAGCGCAGAGTTTTGTAGGACAGTAGCAAATTTCCCTCAAGTGGATGACCTAAGGTTTATCAATCCGTTGGAGGCATAGGATGAAGATGGTCTCTCTCAAGCAACCCTGCAACCAAATAATAAAAAGTCTCTTGTGTCCCCAACATACCAAATACAATGGTAAATTATATAGGTGCACTAGTTCGGCGAAGAGATGGTGATACAAGTGTAGTAATGATAGTAGATATTGATTTTTGTAATAGTAACAATAAAAAACAACAAGGTAGCAATTGATAAAACGGAGCACAAACAGTATTCCAATGCTTGAAAATGAGGCCTAGGGTCCGTACTTTCACTAGTGCAATCTCTCAACAATGCTAATATAATTGGATCATATAACCATCCCTCAATGTGCGATGAAGAATCACTCCAAAGTTCCTATCTAGCGGAGAACATAAGAAGAAATTGTTAGTAGGGTACGAAACCACCTCAAAGCTATTCTTTCCGATCAATCTATCCTAGAGTTCGTACTAAAATAACACCAAGCTATTCTTTCCGATCGATCTAACCTAGAGTTCGTACTAAAATAACACCATATGATACACATCAACCAACTCTAATGTCACCTAGATACTCCAATGTCACCACGAGTATCCGTGAGTTGATTATTCGATATGCATCAAACAATTTCAGATTCATAATAGTCAATCCAACACAAAGAACCTCAAAGAGTGCCCCAAGATTTCTACCGAAGAAACAAAGACGAGAACGTGCATCAACCCCTATGCATAGATTACCCCAATGTCACCTCGCGAATCCGCGAGTTGAGTGCCAAAACACATATCAAGTGAATCAATATCCATTGTCACCACGGGTATTCATATGCAAGACATATATCAAGTGCTCTCAAATCCATAAAAGTATTCAATCAGATAAAACAAAATCTCAAAGGGAAAATTCAATTCATCACAACAACATGGAGAGGGAGAAACACCATTTGATCCAACTATATTAACAAAGCCCACGATACATCAAGATCGGGCCATCTCAAGAACACGAGAGAGAGAGAGAGAGAGACTGAACACATAGCTATAGGTACAAACCCTTAGCCCCAAGGGTGGAATACTCCCTCCTCATCATGGTGGCCATAGGGATGATGAAGATGGCCACCGGTGATGATTTCCCCCTCCGGTAGGGTCCCGGAACGGGGTCTAGATTGGTTTTTCATGGCTACAGAGGCTTGCGGCGGCGGAACTTCTGATCTAGGGTTACCCCGAGGGTTTTTGAAATATTTGGAAATTTATAGGGCGAAGAGGCGGTGCGGGAGGCCACCGAGGTGGGCACAACCCACCAGGGCGCACCTGGGCCCCCAGGCGTGCCCAGGTGGGTTGTGCCCCCCTCGGGGCACCCCTCTGGTACTTCTTTGGCTCAAGTTGTGTCTTCTGGTCCATAAAAATTCTCCAAAATGTTTCGCTACGTTTGGACTCCGTTTGGTATTGATTTTCTGCGATGTAAAAAACACGCAAAAAAAACTGGCACTGGGCACTATGTCAATAGGTTGGTCCCAAAAAAATGATATAAAGTTGCTATAAAATGATTGGAAAACATCCAAGAATGATAATAAAACAACAAGAATACTTTGTAAATTATAGATACATTGGAGACGTATCAGCATCCCCAAGCTTAATTCCTACTCGTCCTCGAGTAGGTAAATGATAAAAGAAATAATTTATGAAGTGTGAATGCTAGCAAAGTGCATAAGTTTGATCAATGATAATTTCAATCACTTTTCCTAGCATCATAACATCTATTCTTTCTCGTAAAACTCATCATGATAAAGTAGAAACCAATTCACATGTTAAGGTTCAAACAATGAATTCTCTTGAAACTCAACAACCTATATTCTTAGTCACAAACAATTGTAATTCAACTTATTCAACAGAGTCGAAGTAAGAGCTCCACATACTCAATCATCATATAGTCTTCCATGATTGCCACTACTCAAAGCATATTCTTAGAACAAGTGGCATCCATCGAACACAGAGAAAGATAGAGGCTTAATGTTTCGCTTCCCAACTCATTTATCATAGAGATAATTGTCAACAATAATAAATCATGATCAAATATATTTGACTGGTCATATGTGCCTAGATCTTTCCCCACCACATGATGCATGCCAACTAGAGAATAATTGAGGTTGAAATGAGAATTCATACTATTGACTCTTTGCATAAAAGTAAATACTGAAAAGTAAAAGATAGGCCCTTCACAGAGGGAAGCAGAGGTTGTCATGCGCTTTTTATTGTTGGATGCCCAAACTCTTAATGCAAAGGAACGTCACATTATATTGCCCCTTATGATAGCAACCTTTATTATGCAGTCCGTCGCTTTTATTATTTTGCCAGCACAAGTTCGTACAACACTCAATTTTCCCTTACAATAAAAGATCAAACATATTTAGGAGCAATTTTTATTGCTTTATGCACCGATGACAACTTACTTGAAGGATCTTATTCAATCCATCGGTAGGTATGGTGGACACTCATGGCAAGAAACTGTGTTTAAGGGTTTTTGGATGCACAAGTAGTATCTCTACTTAGTACGATTTTTTTTCTAGCAAAAGATCCTAAGCAAACACCACATGTTGGAGGATCCATGACAATATAACTTCTATGCAAATATACCCAACCATAACTCATTACGTTGTCTTCCTTGTCCAATCTTCAACTAATTTTCTCAAGTTTGAAAATAATTAATGGGTATTCACAATCATAGAAGATGTGCAAGATAATATATTTGTATGTGAAAGTTCTCTTCCTTATACTAATCATTCATGAATTGCTTGTATGAACAATATTGTGATTGTCCAGCTTCAAAAGATTTCACTTTCTAAACCCAATGTGAAGCTACTATTAGGCATGATATGAACATATAATTTCAACTTCATGATATTCAATTCATTCAACAATTTACTCATAGGGTATAAGTGAAGCACGTGAGTAAATGACAAACTACTCGAAAAAGATATAAGTGAAGATCAAACAAGTAGTTAAGTAAATGGGTACCTATTTGAGGACTCTATTTTATTTAAAAACTTTCAGATATAAGAATTTTATTAAAATAGAAAGCAAAGAAAAATAAAATGACATTCTAAGAATATCACAACTCATGCGAAGAAGCAAAAACTTAGGCTCAACCGAGACTAACCGATAATTGTTGAAGAAGAAAGGTGGGATGCCCACCGGGGCATCCCCAAGCTTAGATGCTTGAGACTTCTTGAAATATATCTTGGGATGCCTTGGGAATCCCCAAGCTTGAGCTTTTGTGTCTCCTTAATTCCTCTCATATCACGGTTCCCTAATTCTTAAAAACTTCATCCACACAAAACTCAACAAGAACTCGTGAGATAAGTTAGTATAAATCAATGCAAAAACCTTATCATTCCCTACTGTAGAAAATCACTAAAATTATTATTTAACATTGCATACTAAATGCCTCTGCATATTTAATAGTCCTATCCTCAAATAGAATCATTAAACAAGCAAACATATGCAAACATAACAGCAATCTACCAAAACAGGACAGTCTGTAAAGGATGCGAGAATATCAATACTTTTTTAACTTCAAAAATTCTGAAAATTTACCAAACTTTAGAAAATTTAACATATCTTATTGTGCAAAAAGTTTCAACATTTTTTCACATTCTGACTTTTCTCGGGAATTTTTGCAACAGCGATAAACTTTCTGTTTTGAAACAGCAACATGTAGACTTGCAAAGTAAGCATGGTAAAGGCTATCCTTGACATTTTTATTGAAATGAAAGATGAAAAACATTATTATAAATAGCAGAAAGCAAATACATATAAAATAAAATGATGCTCCAAGCAAAACACATATCATGTGACGAATAAAAATATAGCTCCAAGTGAGGTTACCGATAATGACGGAGACGAAAGAGGGGATGTCTTCCGGGGCATCCCCAAGCTTACTTGCTTGGATCTTCCTTCAGTATTACCTTGGGGGTGCCTTGGGCATCCCCAAGCTTAGGTTCTTTTCACTCCTTATTCTCCTCATATCGATATCTCACCCAAAACTTGAAAACTTCAATCACACAAAACTTAACGGAACTTCGTGAGATGGGTTAGTATGATAAAGATAAAGCATTCAATTTGGTACTGTCAAGATAAGATTCATAATTGTTCTCACACAATGCCTACTGTACCCTAAAATTTATACAACTTATATTAAGCAATATAAGCCATGAAAACCATAAAACAAGCAAACTATGCATTGAAAACAGAATCTGCCAAAAACAGAACAGTACGTAAAGATCTGAATTAAAGCCATACTTCTGTAACTACAAAAAAGTCTGAAAATTTAGGAAAACGTATGAAATTTGTATACCCATAAACTGTAAAAAGTTCAGAATTTTTCGACACACCATTGAATTTAAACAATTCTGTTACTAGGTGCAAAAGTTTCTGTTTTTGCACAGAATCATGTCAACTATCATCCACACCATCCCAAAGGCTTTACATGGCACTTTATTGAAAGAAAAGTTATAAAACATGATTACTACAGTATCCTAATCATGTGAACACAAAAAAATAGTAGGTATAAATGTTGGGTTGTCTCCCAACAAGCGCTTTTCTTTAACGCCTTTTTAGCTAGGCATGATGATTTCAATGATGCTCACATAAAAGATAAAAATTGAAACACGAAGAGAGCATCATGAAGCATATGACTAGCACATTTAAGTCTAACCCACTTCCTATGCATAGGCATTTTGTGAGCAAACAACTTATGGGAGCAAGAATCAACTAGCATAGGAAAGCAAAACAAGTGCAACTTCAAAACTTTCAACATAAAGAGAGGAAACTTGATATTATTGAAATATGTAAAAGCATATGTTACTCTCTCATAATAATTTTCAGTAGCATCATGAATGAATTCAACAATATAGCTATCACATAAAGCATTCTTTTCATGAGGAATAAGCATAGAAATTTTGTTACTCTCCACATAAGAAAATTTATTCTCATGAATAGTAGTGGGAGCAAATTCAACAAAATAACTATCATGTGATTGAAAATTAAAATCATGATGACAAGTTTCATGCTTATAATTATTCTCTATAACATATATGTCATCACCATAATCATCATAGATAGCAACTGTGTTGTCATAATCAATAGTAACCTCTTCCAAAATAGTGGATTCATCACTAAATAAAGTCATGACCTCTCCAAATCCACTTTCATAATTATCACAATAAGATTCAACACCCTCCAAAATAATGGGATCATTACTACATAAAGTTGACACTCTTCCAAACCCCCTTTCACCATTATATTCATCATAAATAGGAGGCACGCTATCATCACAACTTGTTCTTGTAGACTCGTGTTGGGCCTCCAAGCGCAGAGTTTTGTAGGACAGTAGCAAATTTCCCTCAAGTGGATGACCTAAGGTTTATCAATCCGTGGGAGGCATAGGATGAAGATGGTCTCTCTCAAGCAACCCTACAACCAAATAATAAAAAGTCTCTTGTGTCCCCAACACACCAAATACAATGGTAAATTGTATAGGTGCACTAGTTCGGCGAAGAGATGGTGATACAAGTGTAGTAATGATACTAGATATTGATTTTTGTAATAGTAACAATAAAAAACAGCAATGTAGCAATTGATAAAATGGAGAACAAACGATATTGCAATGCTTGAAAATGAGTCCTAGGGTCCGTACTTTCACTAGTGCAATCTCTCAACAATGCTAATATAATTGGATCATATAACCATCCCTCAATGTGCGATGAAGAATCACTCCAAAGTTCCTATCTAGCGGAGAACATAAGAAGAAATTGTTTGTAGGGTACGAAACCACCTCAAAGCTATTCTTTCTGATCAATCTATCCTGGTGTTCGTACTAAAATAACACCAAGCTATGATTTCCGATCGATCTAACCAAGAGTTCGTACAAAAATAACACCATATGACACACATCAACCAACTCTAATGTCACCTAGATACTCCAATGTCACCGCGAGTATCCGTGAGTTGATTATACGAAATGCATCAAACAGTTTTAGAGTCATAATACTCAATCCAATAAAAAGAACCTCAAGGAGTGCACCAAGATTTCTACCAGAGAAACAAAGGCGAGAACGTGCATCAACCCCTATGCATAGATTACCCCAATGCCACCTCAGGAATTAGCGAGTTGAGTGCAAAAACACATATCAAGTGCATCAATATGATACCCCATTGTCACCACGCGTATTCATATGCAAGACATATATCAAGTGCTCTCAAATCCATGAAAGTATTCAATCCGATAAAATGAAATCTCAAAGGGAAAACTCAATTCATCACAACAAATGGAGAGGGAGAAACACCATATGATCCAACTATATTAACAAAGCCCGTGATACATCAAGATCGTGCCATCTCAAGAACACGAGAGAGAGAGAGATTAAACACATCGCTACTGGTACAAAACCTCAGCCTCGAGGGTGGACTACTCCCTCCTCATCATGGTGGTCATAGGGATGATGAAGATGGCCACCGGTGATGATTTCCCCCTCCGGCAGGGTGCGGGAACGGGGTCTAGATTGGTTTTTCATGGCTACAAAGGCATGTGGCGGCGGAACTTCTGATCTAGGGTGACCCCGTGGGTTTTTGAAATATTTGGCAATTTATAGGGCGAAGAGGCAGTGCGGGAGGCCACCGAGGTGGGCACAACCCACTAGGGCGCGCCTGGGCCCCCAGGCACGCCCAGGTGGGTTGTGCCCCCCTCGGGGCACCCCTCTGGTACTTCTTTGGCCCAAGTTGTGTCTTTTGGTCCATAAAAATTCGCCAAAAAGTTTCGCTGCGTTTGGACTCCGTTTGTTATTGATTTTCTGTGATGCAAAAAACAAGCAAAAAAGCAGCAACTGGCACTAGGCACTATGCCAATAGGTTAGTCCCAAAAAAATGATATAAAGTTGCTATAAAATGATTGTAAAACATCCAAGAATGATAATAAAATAGCGTGAATACTTCATAAATTATAGATACGTTGGAGAAGTATCACTTCCTCATCCACTTCTCGCTGCACCACCCGTGCTGCACTAACCACTTGATTCGTTGCAACTAAATACAGCAATAATAGCTCTTGTGGTTTAGGCACGACTAAGGTGGGAGCAGAGGAAACTTAGGCTTTCAGGTCTTGCAGCATTGCTTCTGCTTCCAGAGTCCACTTCATCGGGCCTGCTTTCTTCAAGATTTTGAAGAAAGGCAAGGTACGCTCGGCAGACTTGGAGATGAACCTACTCAGTGCGGCAACGCATCCAGTCAAACGCGTCAGATCTTTAACAGTCTTGGGTTCTTGTATTTGCTTGATTGCTCTGATCTTGTCGAGGTTGGCCTCTATCCCCCGTTGGGACACAAAGAAACCAAGGAGCTTGCCGAATGGGACACCAAACACACATTTCTCAGGGTTTAGCTTCAAATTGATCTTGCGTAAGTTTGCAAAGGTCTCTTCCAAATCTTGAATATGTGTTGATCTATCCTTGGTCTTGACCACTATATCATCCATATAAGCTTCTATATTCCTGTGCAGCTGAGGTTCGAAACCAACCTGCACTGCCCTTGCAAAATTGGATCCGGCGCTCTTTAACCCGAAAGGCATTCATACAAAGTAGTACGTGCCACATGGAGTTATGAACGCGGTCTTCTCTTCATCTTCTTTGTCCATAAATATCTGATGGTACCCGGAGTACACATCCAAGAAAGATAGCAAATCACATCCGGAAGTGGAATCAACAATTTGATCAATCTGCGGCAGGGGGAAAGGGTCTTTTGGACATGCTTTGTTCAAGTCCATGAAATCAATGCAGAGCCTCCATTTCCCGTTTGCCTTGTGCACTACCACTGGACTCGCTAACCAAGTTGGATGCAGTACCCCTCTGACCAAACCAGCTGCTTCAAGTTTCTTGATTTCCTCGACAATAAACTGCTGCCGCTCTAAAGCTTTCTTTCTGACCTTCAGCTTGACGGGCCGAGCATGAGGACAGACAACAAGGTGGTGCTCGATTACCACCCTGGAAACACCGGGGATGTCGGATGGTTGCCAAGCAAACACATCGACATTTGCCCGCAGGAAGGTAACAAGCATGCTTTCCTGTTTGTCATCAAGGGTGGCGCTGATGGTGAATGTACCGTCAGCGCCATCTTGCCTTGCCGGAACCCTCTTCACAGCAGGTGAAACAACCTTGGGTCTCTTATTAGTGGAACTCTCCGGCAGGTCATCAACAGGCGCAACGCACTCCGAAGAGGCATGCTTCCCGGAGTCCTTGCCGGCATCTCTTCTAGTCTTCTTTCCCTTCTTTGTTTCCTTGGCGGGAGCTGGGGTGTCAACTGCCTCAGCTACTACCGCGTCCCAATACGTCTTGCCTACACATATGATCGCATCTTTCTTATCTGACGGCATGGAAATGACGCCCATCGGCCCTGGCATCTTCAAAGTGTTGTAGGCATAGTGGGATGCTGCCAAAAACTTTGCCAGAGCTGGACGACCAAGAATTCCATTGTAAGGCAAAGGAAGTTCAACAACTTCAAACACAACCCTCTCGGTCTGGTAGTTCATCTCCTCGCCAAATGTTACAGGCAATGTGATCTTCCCTTTGGACCGGCTCCTACCGGGATTGATTCCTTGGAATGTACCCGTGGCCTTGAGTTCTTCATCAGGGATCTGTAGCTTGCCAACCACCTTAGGGGAGATCAGGTTCAGCCTAGCCCCGCCGTCAACTAGCATCTTTGTTACTTTGAGGTTACGGATCATTGGAGAGACCAACAACAGCAAACACCCTACCGCGGTAGTGCGGTTAGGGTGATCCTCTTCGTCAAAGATGATAGGCTTGCGGGACCACTTAAGTGGCCTTTGAGAATCCGCAGTTGGCTGCACGGCATTGACTTCACGCGCCCGTTGCTTGAGGTGCCGATGAGAGGAGTGCAAGGATGCACCCCCATCAATGCACATGGCTTCAGTTGCCTTCTGGAATTCTTCTTCACTGGTTTCTTCTTCATCCCCTTCATCACTCCCGTCATCTCCTTTCTTTTCGCGGCCTCTAGCGGGCTTTTCCTTCTACTGCGGGGCCTTGCCGCGGTGGCCTCGTCTACTACCATGGCCTCTCCCGCCAGCACCCTCTTGGCCTCTCTCCCTGTCACGCTTCTCATATTCGGCCTTTTGCTTCTTAACAAGCTGCTCAACTTAATGACACTCTTGGAGGTCATGGCCCTTAGTGCGGTGGATTTCGCAGTACGGGTCGTCGGATTGCCCGGCTTTCTCTGCTACCGCGGCCTCCTGGCAATCAGTGCACGTAGCAGCTCCTTACCGGGGGCCTCAGTCTTAGTCTTGTTGCTAGCACTAGGATCACCAGAGCTCTTAACGGCCAACACTGTCTTCTCCTTGCGCTTCCTATTGTGCCTCCGGTTCCTCCCCTTCGGGTTGGTGGCACCGTCATCGTCATCTGAATTGATTTTGATGCCAGCCTCCTCTCTGGGAGTCGCCTTCCTTCTTTAGCCCGAGCACACTTATCCGCCAAGGTGTACAGCTCATTGACGGTCTTGGCCAGCCGAACATTCATCTTGGCCCGCATCCTTCTGTTGCGCATTTTCAAATGGAACGTGGCAATCATGGTTGCAGGGTGTATCTTTGGAATGTTACGGTGCCCTCGACTGAACCTCTGTATATACTTACGTAGATCCTTCCCTTCCTTTTGTGGAAGGACCTGCAGATCACTCGGCTGTCCATGCTCTTGGTGGCCACCTGTGAAGGCGTTGTCGGTGCAACAAACCCTGGTGTATGTTGCCCTAACTGTAGACAGGCTCAAGGGCAAGGTTCCAGCATCCAAGACAAGGCCAAGCAGGAGAGATAGCTCTTTGAGGAATCAAAGGGCGGATCAAGAAGACCAAGACAGTGAGATATCACCAAGAGAAAAGCCTCCCTTGCCGGGCAGGCGAGCCTGGTCAGGTCGAGGCCACCCCAAGAGCAAGTCCTAATACCACCCCGGCAAGGGTTGCCGGGATGCTGGCGGCCTGCCATACCACCAGGGTTCCACCGCTCCACCTCACAGTGACACAAGTCGCTTATCGGTGCCGTGTCGAGCCCCCAAGTGGATAAGTGGCAGTCATTCAGCATGTGGCAGCCATTTCTGATGAAGATCACCCCTAAATGACACCCGTCCAGAGGCGTGTCACCCAGGCAGGCGAGAAGGTGGTTGAATGGCATGGCAAGGCTTGCCGGGCTGCATCCACGACGTGACACTAAGCGGTGCATTTAATGCACCTTGTCATGTCTGCAGACTTAGGTATGATAGCACTATGGCTATCTATTCACTTGATAATGACTATTTTGCCATTGTGGTAACCCCTTGACCTATAAAAGGAGGGCCGTGGCAACCTTAGAGAGGATTCGGACCCTTGTACACTCATAAGCGCGTAGCTGCTCTCCCCGAGGCGACCTTGCCAGGCCTGAGTACTGCGCGTTCGTCACGGTCTTCCACTCAATCCACCAAAGCAGGAGTAGGGTTTTACGCCTCACGGCGGCCCGAACCTAGGTAAAAACCACCCATGTCACCATTGCCGTGCTGTTCTATGACCTCCGCTCTTTGTGCAACGTGCCCTTCCCCCTTGCGGAACCACGAAGGGGCCGATGGCCCCATAGGTGATCGTGTCGAACCACAACATCTTTGGCGTGCCAGGTAGGGGGGAGCGCTTGTGCAAACCCGAGGACGTAAACAGCGCGTCGATCCTCATCACCATCTCCTTCGACGATGCCGTCATCACCCATGGAGCCCAAGAAAAAGTCTGGTGCAGCAGCCCGTCCTTCCACCTCAAAGGCCCCCTCGCATGCAGCCATCAATCCCATGGGGGCTACGGTGGCATCTGGGGACGCAAACGCCGCGAGGGACGCGACCGGCGTCGGCGGCGCCATTGTCGTTCCTCCCGCGACTGAGGTGGGAGCAGGAGGCGTCGGAGGAGGACAGCATCAACAACACCCTAGCGGCCATGCTCCACAGGATGCGGGAGGGGAAAACATCCCATCCCTGCCTCTCCACCTCGCTGGAGGACACAGCCACAGCGATGGCGCCAGCTCCGGCGCAAATCACGACCTCCTAGCTGCCCCTGCTAAGGGTGCAGCTATGAGGCACACGCCTTCCCCAGGACAAGGCAATCAAGATGAAGCGCCGAACGGGGTCGTCAACCCCCAAGTGCGTCCTTCTCGTCATCACGCCGCCCTCACGACTGGCTCATGACGACAAGAGCGCGACGCCGCCACTACCGGTACCGTCAGGAGTCGGGCGACGTCATGATCTACGCCGTCGTCCATGCCAGGTTCTACTTCAGAAGCCATGGCTCGAGCCCAGCTCCTGTTGAGATCCCCGCCAGCGGCCAACCAAATAGATGAATGGAGAGTCACCATTCAAAGTTTGATTGGTTTCGCTGAGGCAGGGGGATCACAACAAGCGGGCTCGCCAAGGCATCCGCAGGCAGCAACAACAGCCCGAGCCGTTGGCCATGGTGGAGGAGCCGACCTTACGGTGCAGTCCCCCCATAATAGCTAGCTCAGGGGCTATGGCCAGAGCTGCATAACCAAGAACATGACGAGGTGTCAATGGCTTCATTTGATCCTCGAGCCCATCGAGATCAGTGGCAGGTCCTGGAGGACAGGCGAAGGGAAGACGCATGCGTTACCATAGAATGGCGCCGCGAAACCCACTACTAGTCTGACAGACACAATGGCCCCAACATTGATGAGCCTGCACCCGGTGGAGACGGATACCTACCCTTCGAGGTTGGGTGTCCTGCCTTCACTCACGAGCTGCGGCAAGTCCGTTGGCCATCTGCCCGTACATTAAAGCCAGAGATACCAGAGAAAGACGATGGAAGACTGAACCTGGCAGAGTACTTGAGCATCTACAACATTGTTGTTCAAGCCGTCGGGGGAAGAGGTGAAAATATATTCGCCAACTACTTCCCTTTGGCGCTCAAGCCAAATGTGAGGTCGTGGCTGATGCACTTGCCGGAGAACTCCATCTCAACTTGGGCTGATCTGTGCCACGAGTTTGTTGGTGACTTCACGGGCGGCCATCAAGAACCAGGGCGGCCCAGTGATTTGCATCTCCTTCCACAAAAGGAAGGGGAGAGTTTACGGAAGTACATGCAGAGGTTCAGCCGGGTGCACAGGAACATTCCAGATATCCACCCGGCAGCTGTGATTGCCGCGTTCCAGTCTAATGTGCGCAACCGCAGGATACGTTCCAAAATGAACGTCTGGTTGCCCAAGACTGTGAACGAGCTTTACACCTTGGCGAATAAGTGTGCTCGTACGGAGGAGGGGAGGTGTCTCCCTGGAGAAGAGGATGGCGTCGACGTCGACTCAGAAGAAGACGACAATGCCGCCAACCAGAAGAAGAAGAACAAGAAAAGCAACAAGAAGCACAGGGAGAAAGCAGTGCTGGCTGTCGAGGGGTCGGGTACCCTGAGTACTAGCAAGAAGGCCAAGGCCAAAGCCCCCGGCAAGGAGGTTGCCGCATGCGCTGACTGCCAGGAGGCCACGGTGGCCGAGAAGGCTAGGAAGGCTGATGGGCCGTACTGCAAGATCCATCGAACCAAAGGCCATGATCTCCAAGAATGTCACCATGTTGAGCAACACGTCAAGAAGCAGAAGGCTATGTACGAGAAGCATGATAAGGAGGGAGACCAAGATGGCGTTGGCAGGAAGGGCCGAGGGGGCCGCCCCGGCAAGGTCCCCCAACATCAGGGAAAACCCGCTAAAGGCCATGAGAAGAAGGAGTGTGGTGACGAAAGTGATGAGGGGGATGAAGAGGAAACCAGTGAGCAAGAGTTTCAGAAAGCCACCAATGCCCTATGCATTGACGGAGGCGCATCCTTGCCCTCCTCTCATCGCCAACTGAAACAATGGGCACGTGAGGTCAATGCTGTGGAGCCAGCGGAAGACTCCCGGAAACCACTCAAATGGTCTCGCACGCCCATCATCTTTGACGAAGAGGATCACCCTGACCGCACCACTGCGTTAGGGTGCTCGCCGTTGTTGGTTTTACCAACAATCCACAACCTCAAGGTCACAAATATGTTGGTTAACGGCGGGGCCGGGTTGAATCTGATTTCCCCCAAGGTGCTCAGCAAGCTACAGATAACAGATCAAGAGCTCAAGGTTACTGGCATGTTTCAAGGTATCAACCCTGGCAGGAGTCGTCCAAAGGGGAAGATCACGCTGCCGGTGATGTTTGGAGGGGAGTTGAACTACCGGACTAAGAAGATCGTGTTCGATGTGGTCGAACTTCCGTTGCCATATAATGGGATACTCGGACGGCCTGCCCTGGCAAAGTTCATGGCGGCATCCAACTATGCCTACAACACCCTGAAGATGCCAGGACCGATGGGCATCATTTCGATCCCATCAGACAAGAAGGACGTGATCATATGCATGGACAAAATGTACTGGGAGGCGGTCGCTGCTGAGGCCGCGGAAGCTGCAATCCCCGCCAAGGAAAACAAACAAGGGAGAAAAGCTAGCAAGGATGCCGGCAAAGAATCCGGGAAGCGCGCCACTCCGGAGTACGCTGGACCCGTCGATGATTTGCCGGAGAGTTCTACTAGCAAGAGATCCAAGGTTGCTGCACGCACTTTGAAGAAGGTCCTGGCAGAGCTGGCTGGCGCTGATGGTACATTCACTATCAGCTCCACCCTTGATGGCAAATAGGAATGCGCGCTCATTGCCTTCCTGCGGGCGAATGTCGATGTGTTTGCTTGGCAACCATCTGACATCACCGGTGTTCCCAGGGAGGTAATCGAGCACCACCTTGCTATCTGCCCTCATGCCGGAGGTGATCAAGAAACTTGAGGTGGCTGGTTTGGTGAGAGGAGTATTGCACCCGACATGGTTGGCAAATCCAGTGGTGGTGCGCAAGCCAAATGGGAAATGGAGGCTTTGCATAGATTTCACAGATCTGAATAAAGCAGGCCCGAAGGACCCGTTCCCCTTGCCGCGCATTGACCATATCGTGGATTCCACCTCCGGGTCTGATCTGCTTTTCTTCTTGGATGCCTACTCCGGGTACCACCAAATATTCATGTCCAAAGAAGACAAGGAGAAGACAGCGTTCATAACCCCCCTGTGGCACGTACTGCTTCGTATGGATGCCCTTCAGATTAAAGAGCGATGGAGCCACTTTTGCAAGAGCGGTGCAAATTGGTTTTGCCTCCCAGCTGCATAGGAATATTGAAGCTTACATGGATGACATAGTGGTCAAAACTAAGGACAAGTCAACTCTCATTCAGTACTTGGAGGAGACCTTTGCAAATCTGCGCAAGATCGGCTTGAAGCTAAATCCAGAGACGTGTGTGTTTGGTGTTCCTTCCGGCAAGCTACTTGGCTTCTTCATGTCCCATCGGGGGATAGAGGCCAACCCCGACAAGATCAAGGTGATCGAGCAGATTCAAGCACCCAAGACAGTTGTGAGGCGTTTGACTAGATGTGTTGCCGCGCTAAGCAGGTTCATTTCTAAGTCTGTCGAGCATGCCTTAACGTTCTTCAAAATCTTGAAGAAGGCAAGGCCCATGGAGTGGACCCCGGAGGCTGAAGCTGCGCTGCAAGATTTGAAGACCTATCTTTCCTCTGTTCCCACCTTAGTCACTCCTAAACCACAAGAACCATTGATGCTATACCTAGCTGCAACGAATCAAGTGGTTAGTGCGGTGCTGGTGGCGCAGCGGGAGGTAGATGAAGGAGCAGCCGCGGCTACCGTCCTCTCTGGAGGGGAAAGTGAACTCGTCCCGACAAGGTCAGATGCAGATCAGGACAAAGAGGAGCGAAGCAATGGAGACCATTCCAGGATCACGGCAAGGAAGAAGGTGGTGCAGCGGCTAGTGTACTTTGTTAGCTCCCTACTGCACGGGGCTAGGTCAAGGTACTCTGGCGTGCAAAAGTTGATTTTTGGCCTCATCATGGCCTCAAGGAAATTGTGCCACTACTTCCAAGCCCACGAGATCACAGTCATCACCCGATTTCCTTTGCAACGCATACTGAGGAATCCAGAGGCCACTGGCATGATAGTGGAATGGGCTTTGGAGTTGTCATGCTTTGGCTTGAAGTTTGAGAGCACATCAACCATTCAGAGCAGAGCACTAGCAGAGTTCATTGCGGAGTGGATGCCTACCCCAGACGAAGAGGCACTAGAAATGGTTATCCCTGGCAAGGAAGCACCCCAAGAATGGATCATGTACTTTGATGGTGCCTTCTCACTACAAGGTGCAGGAGCTGGCGTGCTCCTTGTCGCACCCACTGGAGAGCACCTCAAGTATGTGATCCAGATGCATTTCCCCCGGGGGAAGGCAACTAACAACACTGCAGAGTATGAAGGACTCCTTGCCGAGCTCAGGATCGAGACAGAGCTGGTGATTAAGAAGATGATCATATGAGGAGACTCATAGCTTGTGGTTAGGCAAGTGAAAAAGGATTATCAGAGTCCATTGATGGAGGCATACGTGGAGGAAATGAGAAAGTTGGAGGAGCGCTTTGACGGATTGCAAACAGAGCACGTACCCCATGCGGAAAACAGCATTGCTGATCATCTGTCAAAGTGCGTTGCGCAAAAGCTTCCTGTGATACCAGGGAATTTTGTTTTCCACCTGACTCAGCCCTTCGTATCCCTGGCAAGAATGGCCAGAAAGAGGAGTAAACTGGACTCCGGCAAACCTCTCTCGGCAGAGCTTCCACAAGCCCCCGACAGAGAGGTTGGCGGGAACAACTCCACTTTGTTTGGTGAGCAGCACCCTCCCACCGAACTACCAATCCTTGCGGTTGAGGCATGCGCTCCCACGAACGAGGAGGTGCCACTGATCCTTGTTGTCGAGCCTCAGGGTACAACTTGGGCACGACACATAGTCTGTTACCTCCAAATAGGAGAACTCCCCGAAGAGCAAGAAGAAGATGAAAGAGTAGCCCAAAGGGCCAGTATGTATTAGTTCATCGATGACTCACTATACAGAAGGAGGCCCAACAGTGTGAAATTGAAGTGCATTTACCGGGAAGAGGGGAAGGAATTGTTGGTAGAGATACACAGAGGCATGTGCGGCTTGCATATTGGATCAAGGGCCTTGGTTGGAAAAGCTTTCCGGCAAGGTTTCTACTGGCCTACGGCCCTCCAAGATGCAATCGAGCTAGTCACCAGATGTGAAGCCTACCAGTTCCACTCCAAGAATATCCATCAACCTGCTCAGACTCTCCAGACGATCCCTTTATCACCTCCCTTTTCTGTCTGGGGGCTCGACATCTTGGGCCCCTTTCCCCCGTGCTACCGGGGGCTTTGAGTTCTTGTACGTCACCATCGACAAGTTCTCGAAGTGGCCGGAGGTGGAGCCCGTGAGGAAGGTGACCGCACAACCAGCTATCAAGTTCCTGAAAGGACTGGTGTGCCGCTTCGGAGTACCCGCCAGGGTCATCACTGACAACGACACCTAGTTCACGAGCCGCGCCTTCATGCAATACGTTCTAGCCCTCGGAAGCAAGGTTTCATTCGCTTCTGTTGCTCATCCCAGAAGCAATGGACAAGCTGAGAGGGCGAACGCTGAAGTGCTGCGAGGACTCAAGACAAGAACATTTGATAGGCTGCAGAAATGCGGCAGGCGCTAGATTGAGGAGCTGTTGGTGGTTCTTTGGTCCCTCCGTACGACACCAAATCGAGCTACCGGCCAGACTCCCTTCTCCCTAGTCTATGTGGCAGAAGCAGTGATCCCCATGGAACTCATATACGGGTCACCTCGAGTACTTGCCTACGATGAAGTAGAGCAAGAGCAGCACCGGCATGACGATGTCGTGCTCCTCGAGGAGAACCGTCTCCGGGCTGTTACACGTGATGCACGCCATCAGCAAGCCCTGCGCCGCTATCATAGCCGCAGGGTTCACCCCCGGAGCCTTGAGGAAGGCAACCTTGTCCTTAGGCACGTTCAGTCCGCCAAGGGTGCAAACAAGTTGACACTGAAGTGGGAAGGCCCTTACCGGGTAGTTTGAGTCACCCGACCTGGCACAGTCCATCTGGAGACCGGAGATGGCATTCAATTGCAAAACTCCTGGAATATTGAGCATCTCCGTAAGTTCTACCCATGAGGCGCGGATGTCGGGCCCTGCCCGGCAGCCACCCTTTTGTACAAACCTTGCCGATGCTGCATGTAACCCTTTGTACAAAGCCAGGCGCAAACCCTGAGCAGCAGATAAATAAACGAAGCGCTGGGGGCCCCAAAAACATACATGCATGCATAGCATAACATGAGCATGGCATGATCATGTAGATAAGATCATATACAGCTTTGTTTTCTCTAGACTAAACATGTAGATAAGATCATATACGGTCCCAAAAAGAAGAAACGGAAACAAGCCTGCATATCGATCCCCGACAAGTCAAACAGATAAGTTCCTTCTTATCCATACACGTTCTGTAAGAAGCAAAACTTGTGCATATAGAAACCCCGTCACCTTCAAAGCATGGGTGCTCCCGTACTTTGACTCGAACATTGCTTCGGTCAAGGTGGTTGTAGTAGCATTTGGCGGAGAGGGTTCAACAGGGGGCTGGTCCCTTTTCATAGTTTCGAGCCCGGCAGGCCAAGCCCCGCAGCAACAAACAAAGGGCACCGGCAGGATAGCTTGCCAGAGAAAACTTGTTTACTTGTACGTATAGAGGCATTCCACCTCTGCATGGATGTAATACAAGCACAAGTACCCGGCAAAGCTTGTCTTTTTCATTAATGTGCGAATAAGCAAGTACAGATCTTACAGAACACAAACATGGATAATGAAGATTACATATTTGAGACTAAAGTTTGGCAAATGCCTACATGTCTTAGACTAAAAAAAGATAAGTGCCCCGTAATCCCTTTATTGTCCCTCTCCTCCCAGGAACTATAGTGTGAGGCAGAGAGGGCAAAAGGAATGCCTGAGCAGAAGCCCAGCCCGACCCCGTCAGGACCTGCCATGTGCGGCCTGACAAGATCGGGAGTGGCGAGGCTGCGAAGGAGGGAGACGGAGAGAGCAGCTCGGCGGTGCCCTGGTCACCACCCCCAGGGCCAGGGAGATTCCCCAGCACAGGCGCCGACGAGGAGAGCCTGCCGGAGCTCAGCTGGAAGACTGCTGGAGGAGGCGAAGGCACCACGAGAGCATCCCCCTCCCCTGTAGCTGTCCGAATGAGGCCAGTGATGATGGTACCGGGGAGGGAGCAAAAGAGCGGAAAGATGAGGCAGCGGGCTGGCAATACGAGACGAAGGCGTTGGTGCCATCGTACTTCAACCTGACGGCCTGCAACCCGCCTTCTCCGTCTTCCCTTATTTTTTCCTCATCACCATCGATCCAGGAGGACGCCGACCCATCGGCCCGTCACCTCCCCCAGAGAAGCAGCAGACGGCGATGGTATCCGAAGCGTGTGAGGAGCGCCACTCCCCACCTTGGCGGGCAGGAAGACACTGCCTTCTTCAGCATCAATCCCGACCTCGTTGGGGGGAGCAGTGCTGGGATTACCAAGGATCCCAAGCACAGCACCACAGGCGGGCACCGGAAGCCCCACGGGCCTCGTCGACATGGATGACAAGCCTCGACGACTTGCGGCAAGGGCAAGTACTCCCCTCCAGGCGGATGGCTTGTGTGGGGGAAATGAGCGGTCCACCATTTGGAGAAGCGCAACGCCTCCCACACTGCGGTCGACTCGGTGCCCACGTCTACGACAGCCGCATCTCCTACATCCCCGGACCAGACTCACTCCCCGAGCGTCAACTCGAGTGTTCGACATTGTTTCCCCCGGTCTAGAGCCCGGGGCCTGGCCCCGGTCTCCCCCCTCGACATAACAAAAAAGGAGGCAAGAAGTAAAAGGGGAGAGGTGTGTGGATGGGTGCCTCCGCTCCTTCTCGCATCCCCTTTTTATAGGCAGGCTGGGGGCTGATCCTTCACCCCCACCCCCGAGGGGCTCTCTCTGATCCGACCCATCTGAGCTACTACCGATGGCCGGATCTGATTGCCGCCCTCTTACACCAATCCAAGAAGACCAGGCCTTTGCCATGACGCTCTTTCTCGCACCATGCGCCTCCGTTACCTATCCTACTCGATGCAGGCAGCATACGTGGCAAAGGATAAGGGCGTGGTGGGATGAAGAAGCCTCCCTTGAGAATTGGCAGTTACTCCCCCATGGGTTAAAGTCATTCACGGGCCATTACAGAAATGGCCCCACCCTAATTGGCATCACGCGACGCATGGAAAAACTGAAAAACTGACTCAAGCATAGATTGATGAAGAAGCAAAGAAAATCTCAAGGGATGAGCCACCACAAACTCTTCACTTGTGTACTTGATAGGGCCTACCCCGATGACGCTCAGCAGCATTTCGGGCCAGGCCCGGGGGCTCCTGTCGGTGCAACAAACCCTGTTGTATGTTGCCCTGACTGTACACAGGCTCAAGGGCAAGGTTCCGGCATCCAAGACAAGGCCAAGCAGGAGAGATAGATCTTTGAGAAATCAAAGGGCGGATCAAGAAGACCAAGACAAGCCAAGATAGTGAGATATCACCAAGAGAAAAGCCTCCCTTGCGGGGCAGGCATGTCTGGTCAAATCAAGGCCACCCCAAGAGCAAGTCCCAAGACCACCCCGGCAAGGGTTACCGGGACGCTGGTGGCCTGTTATCCTGCCAGGGTTCCACCGCTCCACCTCACAGTGACACAAGTCGCTTATCGGTGCGGTGTCGAGCCCCCAAGTGGATAAGTGGTAGTCATTCAATATGTGGCAGCCATTTCTGATGAAGATCACCCATAAATGACACCCGTCCAGAGGCGTGTCATGTAGGTAGGTGAGAAGGTGGTTGAATGGCATGGCAAGGCTTGCCGGGTTGCATCCACGATGTTACACTAAGCAGTGCATTTAATGCACCTTGTCCTGGCTGCAGAGTTAGGTATGATAGCACTGTGGCTATCTAATCACTATATAATGACTGTTTTGCCATTGTGGTAACCCCTTGACCTATAAAAGGAGGGCCATGGCAACCTTAGAGAGGATTCAGACCCTTGTACACTCACACGCGCATAGCTGCTCTCCCCGAGGCGACCTTGGCGGGCCTGAGTACTGCGAGTTCGTCACGGTCTTCCACTCAATCCACCAAAGCAGGAGTAGGGTTTTACACCTCACGGCGGCCCGAACCTGGGTAAAAACCACCCGCTTCACCATTATCGTGCTGTTCTACGACGTCCGCTCTTTGTGCAACGTGCCCTTCACCCTTGGCAAACCACGAAGGGGCCGATGGCCCCATAGGGGATCGTATCGAACCACGACAGGCGCCAACGAACTCATTGCACAAGTCTACCCATGATGAAATGGAGTTTTCCGGTAGGTGCATCAACCTGGATCTCGCATTTTGGTTTAAGTGCCAAAGGGAAATAGTTGGCAAACACCTTCTCATATCTACCTCCGGAGGCTTGAACAACAATTGTATATATGCTCAAGAACTCTGCCGGGTTTGACTTTCCGTCCTATTTTTCCGGTAGTTCAGGCTTGAAGACTCGGGCGAAAGGCCAGCGGACCTGCCGCAGCTCACGAGTGAAGGCAAGGCACCCCACCTTGAAAGGCAAGTACCCTCCAGCACCTGGGCGTGGGCTCGTCATTGTCAGGGCCATTGCGCCTGTCGGACTAACGGTGTCCCTCTCTGCGTCGCTCTATGGTGATACGCGCAACTTCTTTCTGCCGGTTTTCCGGAACTCACCAGTGATCTCGATGGGTTTGTGGGTCAGACAAAGACATCGACATCTCATCGGGCTCATCGACTTGTTGGGCTCGCCGTGGCTGCCACTGGGCCTGCTGTCACGGAGGGGATTGCACTGTTGGTATAGCCCCCTCAACACCGCCAACGTCTTGGGCCGCTGGCGCCGTTCACTGGCATCGCGACGGCTCTGCATGCTATAATTTACCAGCCTCAGCAAAGCCAATCAAACTCTGGATAGTAGCCCTCCACTCATCCATCTTGCCAGTCATTGGTGGAAAGTTCAACAGGAGCTGGGCTCGCGTCATTGCTTCCACGGCTGTGCTTGGCATGGCCAACAAAGCGGACCGCGACGTCGCTCGACTCCTGTAGAACCAACAGGAGCGTCACTGTGTTCTTGCCGTCGTGGACCGGTCGCCAAGATGGTCTGTTGGTGAGTGGGGTGTGCTTGGGGGTCGATGGCCCTGTTCGGTGCCCCGCCTTGCCCGTCTCACTTCGGGTAAGGTGTGCGCTTCATAGACGCGCCCGTAGTGGGCGGAACCAGAGGATCGCGGCTTGCGCCTGAGCTGGTGTGGTTGTTGCAACTGCGTCCGCCAGTGCGGCGTGGAGGTGGAGACTGGGCGTCCCCTCCACCCACAGCTTCCGGGCCAAGTTCATCAGGATGCTGCTAATGGTGCCCATCCCCGACATTTCCTGCTCCAGCTTTGGCCGCGGGGGACACAACAACGGTGCTGCCTGCGACGGTTGTGTCACCAGCGGCACCCGCCTCACCCAATGTCGCCATGGCACCGACGGCGTCCACGGCCACGTGTGAGGGATGCGCGGTCGCACCGGGCTTCTTCTTGGATGCCATGGATGGAGAACATGATGACAAATAAGATGATGATGAAGGTCGATGCGCTGTTTACAGCTTTGGGTTCGCACAAGCGATGGCCCCCTACCTGGCGCGCCAAAGATGTCGTGGATGGACATGATCACCTATGGGGCCATGATCCCCTTGTGGTTCGGCAAGGGGGAGATCACATTGCACAAAGAGCAGAAGCCATGAGGCAGCACGACGATGGGACTCTTGTCGTTTTTACCCAGGTTTGGGCCTCTGTTAAGCGTAAAACCCTACTCCTAATTTGGTGGATTGGACGGAGGAAACACAACAGCAGACATTGCTCAAGACCGGCAAGGTGGCCTTGGGGAGAGCTGCTTCACGCGTACCAGTGTGAGGGGGGTCCGAATCCCTCTCTAGGTTGCCTTGGGCCTCCTTTTATAGCTCAAGGGGTAACCACAGTGGCAAAACAGTCATTATCTCATGATTAGATAGCTAACAGTGCTATCATACCTAACTCTGGCACTTAGGACAAAATGCCATAAATGCTACCTTAGGTGGCGTGCGGGGGTGCATCCCCGGCGAGCTTATGTTGCCGCTTAACCACCTTCTGCTTATCATCTTGACATGCCCTTGGTAGGGTGTCAAATGTGTGTGATCTGCTTATCATTGAGTTGCCACGTGCTTAGTGAGAGCCACTTAATCACCTGGAGGGCTCGACACCCATCGACAAGTGACTGGCATCACGATGCGGTGGAGCGATGGTAACTGGCCTGCGCCTGCCGGGCCACCTTGGTGGGGTGTGAGCTTCGGTCTCCGGTTGCCACGGAGGCGCAGCTGGCGGGGGTTTGCCTTTGCTCTTGTGCTCTGCATCGACTCTGCCGGCCTCGCCTGGCCAGCGGAGGATGCTTCTCTTAGGATCTTCGCCTTGTATGCTGGCTTGGTCTTCTTGATCCGCTCCTTGATCTCACGAAGGGCGGTTTCTCTAGCTTGGCCTTGAGTTACTCACTGGTGCTGAATATATGGTTGTCAGCACGCCTGTGTATGGGTCCGGTCAACAAATGAAAATGTTTGTTGCACCGACACCTGTGACGTACAATTCTTTCAGACCTGCATTTTCGTCAGTAACAGTTGTGGTCTCCTCAGATGAGGGGATTGAAACCATAGAGACATTTGAAGATATAGCAGCAGTTTAAGCATTTGAACATTCAGCTGAAGAATTGGCAGTTACTCCCGCGTGGGTTAAAGTCATTCACGGGCCATTGCAGAAATGGCCCCACCATAATTGGCATCACGCGACGCACATAAAAACCGGAAACTGACTCAAGTATAGATTGATGAATAAACAAAGAAAATCTCAAGGGATGAGCCACCACAAACTTTTCACCTGTGTACTATGTAGGGCCTACCCCGACGACGCTCAGCAGCGCGTTCGGGCCAGGCCCGGGGGCTCCTGTCGGTGCAACAAACCCTGGTGTATGTTGCCCTGACTGTACACAGGCTCAAGGGCAAGGTTCCAGCATCCAAGACAAGGCCAAGCAGGAGAGATAGCTCTTTGAGGAATCAAAGGGTGGATCAAGAAGACCAAGATGTGGCACCCCGATAGAGGGCCGACGCACGCCAGCCCCAGGATTAGACCTGGTGCACGTCAAAGACATGATACAGCAATTCCAGGCACAAAAATGGCTTTATTATATGAAATGGAGTATTACAATATTGTTGCTTACAACAATATTACATGACTCCAATGCTAACTAAAATGGCAGCGGAGGTCTTGGTTCAGCGGCAATGACATCTCTGGCTGGGCTCCACAACTCACAGGACTGGCTGGGTTACGATCTAGCCTGACGGATCTTCTCCTGCAACTGGCCATGTGCAAGGCCAGGTGAGTACTTTGAATGTACTCGCAAGACAACCAAATACATAGCATCCAAACAAGTAGATGACAAAGCAAGCCCTATGCTATTATAAGGATTTATTCTAAACATGGCATGGAATTAACAGGAGAACATGAATCAAGCATGGCATAGCATGGGTCGAGCATATCAACTACATAACATAGCATGGCAATGATCACATTAGGTGCTTAAAGTGCTTACTGTTACCGAATACCAACTTACTCTCTTCTGGGTTGTCCCACAACCCTCGTAATACTCATGATCCACTAAGCACTTCCGAACATAAGACAAATTCTTCCATCATTATTATCTTTGTTACGGTTGACCACCTAGTGAGGCCTGGACGGACTGTCCAATACCATGGATGCGGCTATTCGAATAGATTTCTCACACCGCAGAGGTTGCGCACTTTACCCACACCATGGGGCACCTGGCCTCGTGATCCCATTCGGGTGGACCACTGTTGCTCCAACGAAACCAGCCTGACCCGTGACTCTCCCATCGTACCACCGGCAATCATCCTCCCCCGGAGTCCTGCCCTGGGTGGCCCCTGTGTCACCTTGTCACACCTGCCACCATCGTGGCCAAACTAAACTATCCCAAACAGGGACTCCCGGGTTAAACAATCAACTGGGCTCACAGGGTTATCGCCGCCTACCTGATCAGGGTAGCACGCACACATAACCCTCCCTCTCTGGAGGTACCGGTGAAAGAGCACGGAGCCAGACCAAGTCAAGGCCGTCCCGTACCGGCAAATGTGGCTGCACGGATAAGTCCGGACAGGTGGCTCTTGATCAACCAACTAAGTTTAGTTTATAGATTCAATTCAACATCTCCATCATCGCACCATTATCTTGACGATTATAAGCGGGAACAATCTCTTAACAACAGCATAGCAAAATCATAACAATGTTGACAAACATGGCATGAGATCAAATCATGGTACTAGCATGATAATGGTATTCAAAATATTGTTACTAGAATGCGAGAACATGGCATGGAAGTAATTCATGATATCATGTGGTAAATAACACTAACATCAGGCACATATAAAATAATAGGGCTATGGTAGCGCACACTAACAAATGATTCGGAACATACTGCAATACATACACAGGGTGCAAGCAAAGTCATCACGCAAGTCTGGAGCTCATGATAAGAGGTTGGCTTGCCTGGGGGTGAAGGAATACGCCGGGTGGAAGTGCGATAAAACTTTGGGAAGATTTGCCGGAAAAGTTTCCCTCTCGGAGGGGCTGATCGAAGGGCAAGGGCAAAATGGTCATTTTCATAGTGTGAAGACATTATGAAAATGATGTCATCGGAACGGGGTCGACGATCTGAAGACTTGAGCGTTGGTTTTACCTCAATCGGAGTTACGGTCGCGAAGAAACGGCCGTTCATTCGTTAGGCGGTAAAACAAACAGAATAGTGTCCATTTCAATGCTTAACGAGTGAACGTTAGCAAAATGACCCCTTCGATCGCCGGCTGAGAAAATGAAAGCGCATTTCTGTGATTACGCTTTCACTGCAGAGAAAACGTACTTCCCACTGAAGCTGCGGGAGAATACGCTTCTCGAACAGGAAAACGTATTCCTGGAATTACGCCTTCACTTAAAACCGACTGGGCCCGGGTTGACTTCTCTCTCTCCAGCTGACGTGTGGGCCCTGCCTCATCTCTTCTCTCTCTCTTTCCATCTCTTCTGGTCATCTCCTCCCCCCTCCCCGACAGAACGGAGCAGGGGCAGCCGGCTGCCGGCGTAGCTGTGGCAAGGAAACGCGGGAGGGCCCGCCGACAAGTGCGGAGTCTCCGCCGCCATGCGCCGCATCCAAAGGTGGTCGCGGGACCCCATGGAGCGAGCTGTGGCACCGTGGCCACTGGATGGGGTATGGTGGCCGACAGGCATTGCTGGTGCGGCTGCGGAAGCACTCCTCCGGAGGGGCTGAGGACGGCGGCGGCTTCGCAGGCCACGGAGGAGATTCCGGGTGCAGAGGGAAGGGAGAGGGAGAGGCCACAGGACCGGGAGCGACCGAGGGGAACGGCGGCAGGCTCACAGCCATTGAAGAGGATAGGAGCTCGAGGGCTCGAGGGAGGAGGCTGGGGAGATTGCTGGTAAAGAGGAGGGATCGGGGATGCGCTTATATAGCCGTGGAAGGGGTCTCACGACGATCGCCAGAGCTTCCAGAGCTCGGCAAGGTGGCGGTGTTCGCGTGAGGAATCCATGTCGGCAGAGGTGGCCACCGGTTAGGGGACGAGGGGAGAAGCAACCAGATGATGCACGTGTGCGCTGGGCAGCCCGTCAGTGCTTCTGGACAAGTCGGATCCTACCGAAGGCGAGCTCCCGAAGGATCTGAAACGCGGTGCCCTGCTTTGGCATGCTCCGCACGTAGTCACCGTGTGGCCACGATGTTGCGACGCCGCACGCGAGGCCAAACAATGTCTAGGGTGTTCTCCACTCTTCCCTGAGCTGACTTGACCCCTCAAGCAAGAATAGTGAGTTCTGGTGTGACCACACCGAAGCCAAATAACAGCTGGCAGCAAAGTGTTTGACATGTAGTGTGGCCACCATAGTGCTCTTCTTGGCTTGATCTCTGGCATGGGTCAATCATTTAGCAAGGTGGTCATCCTGGCCAAGTTTCAGCACCAATGAACCAGTCTAGATGGTGCTTCCTTTGTAACTTTGCCCACTGACCAGAAATGAAGATGAGGATGCTGGGGTCAAATGGCAAGATGGATTTGGATGATTTTTGGTGTGGGGTGATGATTTGGTTATGAGAGATAGCTGGAAAAGTTTCAGCTCAAATTGATCCTCTATGAGGGTACTTCCTTCATAGAGATGCCATCTGACATGAAATCCAAATAAATTACTGAGGGAGTTTGGCACAATGGAATGGGCTGGTTTTTGGTGTCCAAGGGTAATATATCATAATGAATCTCCCTGCAAAATTTCAGCCCAAGGAGATTAAGGAATCAAGCACTTCCTTTACAGACAGGAAATCTAGACAGAATTTGCAAAGGGAGGTTGTGCTCAAATTTTGAATTTTGGAACTTGATATTTTGATGGAAATGGTGAATATATGGATTGGGAAAGCTCCATAAATTATTTGGGATTCTTCCTAGCTACCAAAATGGTAGTTCCTTTGGAAAGGCCCCAATTGAAATATTGGCTTTAAATAGGAAAATGCAATTTCCCTTATTTAATTATGGCCAATATTTTTATGAGAGCTCAATATGATCACAAAGAATATCTCCACAAGTTTTCATGAACTTTGGAGATGGATATATATTTTCCTGGATTTCATTCCTCATAGAGGCATAAAAAGGAATTAATTCTAGATGAAAAATATTGCATATGACTTGGCAATATTTTTGCACATCTAGGGTTTATGAGTGAGGGAGAATCTCTGGAAATTTTGGGAGGATTAACAGAGCAAGGAAAATGAGAGCTCCTTTGTAAACACAAAGGAATGATTTCCAATTTCAATATTTTGGAACTAGGGTTTGAACGTGATTCGGAATTTACTGGCAGGAGCTTGACTGGCACAAGAGCATGAGAAGGCACTGAGAGGTTGGAAATTGTCTTGTGGGGACCCCGACTCATAAGTTGTGATCACCGAATGCACGTGTACAATGATCCTAGAGATCAATGCTCACTAAACACACAGAAGCTGAATAACAAGAGTCTTACATCCATACATACCGTCTTACATGAATTATGACCATTATGGTCAAGTCTTACATAGATAAAGCCTTAAGGGCTGAACATCAAATAGAACACAAGCAGCGGAAATCTTCGTTGATAAATAGAACCCATGCTATCTGCCTTAACCCTACATGCATTCTGACTGGGAAAGCGTCCTAGTTCGCATGTTCGTCTCCAAAGAATTCTTCTTCGAACTCCTGCTCTTCCATGCCTGGCCAATTAAATAACCAGTGGCAAGCCAATGAGTACTTTGAATGTACTCGCAAGCAACCCATGTTTCAGTTCAAGGTACAACAATGCATGATATAGGTAAATTTTTGCAGACAGCTAGTTTTGAGTGCTATGACATGTTCAACAACTTGTAAGACATGCATCGTGAGAATTTAAGTATCCATGAGAAAAGGTTACAGATATCAACATAAATAGAGTTGGAAACAATCCAACTTAATCATCATGTCAAGTCTTTTGACGTGACCCAAGTAGTTCTTACCACTTATCCATACACACTCACCAGGTTTTGCAAACATGTGGACGTAGCCCAAGAGCGGTTCCCAACTGTCCTTGACCATGGACACGGCTATTCGAATAGTTTGACACTTTGCAGAGGTTGCACACTTTACCCACAAGACTCGGGGAACTTCCGTGTCAAGCCATGACTCGCGGTATATTACATACCCGAGGTAAGCACCCGAACATTATCTTTCCCTTGACAACACTAACAAAGAGTCCACTCATTGGCCCTCGTCCTCATGATGTACATCATACGAGACTTACTCGAGATTGTACCATCCGAGAGGGGACGCAATGGTGTGCCCGGTGTCTATAAAAACAACAATAGTCGCCCTACCTGGCACGACCCTGTATCGAGAGAGTATCTCATACTCTCCTGCCACTAGTAATGCGGGCTCCCTACTAGTATTGACCAAAGTAATCAACAAAGCCCCATCCCATAAGGGGTATTATGGTTGTACATGTAAGGTTGGAATAACAGTCGCAACTTAAACCAATCCATTTTCGAAAACACACTCACACAACTTGCTCCGGTACACCACTTTTTATCAAGTGGTTACCTAGCTCATCATCTCCCTCGGGCATTAGTGGCACCCGATGGGGTTTTCGGAAAGTCCTTGAAAACGTACTTGCCTCCATCATCATGCATACACCCATCCCCTTTTTGGGTAGCACTACTTAGCATCCTAGCTACTCCCACCCACACAACCCTCCTCGACAGGTGGGTTCATGCATCATGCAAGTTTCAACGAGGAAAGTATCGGAGGCAAACCACCCCGAGTGGTCACCACATCATAATGACTCCGATGCAACCAATATAAGTGCTATATGACATGCATAAAAATGGGTTTCATAGTCATGGTCAAAGGGCTGCTTGCCTGGCTCAACCAAGTCTTCAAAGTCTTCAAATCCTTCTGGTCCAACTCCTTCATCAACTCCGTAATCTAACGTCGCAAAGTAACGGGCACACAATAAGGCAATAGCACAAACAGAAAAATAAAAGTGCTCATAAAAATGTCAAATTATTTTTGTTAAATAATGGAGTGAAAACTAAGAATGCGAAAATTCTTAGTTTTGGATTTGGAGCTATAGAATCAGAGACATGGATTTAATTGCTCAAATTTGAATTTAAATTTGAACAATATAGAAAAGGGTGATGGATGTGCATGAAAGTTACACCATTAAATAGGTGGGATTTTTAGAAAAATATAGGAGTTGGAATTCTTGGATTTGGATGAATATTTTATCCTGTGGAATTTTTGCAAGTTTGCACAGAGAAAGAAAAGAAAAAGGCACTGTGCCTACTGGGCCAGAATAGGCGCAGTACAGCAGGCCTAGAGGGAGAGGAGGCCCAGGCGAGCTAGCGCGCATGTGCGCCAGGTTTTTAAACCTGACGGGCGGGGCCAAGCTACCAGTGAGAGAGAGTGGAGGCGACAGAGAGGTGAGGATGACAGGTGGGTCCCACCTGTCATCTCCAACCTCGCGACCAAAGGGGTCGGCGAGCTCACCGGCGGCGTTACAGGGCATGGCAGGTCGAGCTGATGGCACGGCTGGACTCCTCGTCGTGTCACCTTTCAGGTGGTGGTGGAGGTGGTCTCCGAAGCAGCCTAGTTCGCAGGCGACGAGGTCACGCGGTGGAGGTGCTTCGGGAGGTGGCCGTTTCGGTCGTTCCCAGCTGCAAAAGGAGCGGGGAAGAGAGGGGGAAGGGTCAGTGGGCTGCTGCGGTTCCAGATTGAGAAAGAGGAGCAGCGGAGGAGGTCTGTACCGCGCGAACGTCAGCGAGCCGAAGCGGCGGAGCTCGAGCTTGATCTCGAGCTCGGGCGCTTCTGGAGAGGAGTGGGTGGTGCAAGGGGTGATTAGGTGCTGCAGTGGGTGAGTGGTGAGGAGAGAAGGGCTCGGGGAGGCCTTTAAGTAGGCAGGCGACGTCTCACCATGGTCCAGTGCGCCGGCGAGGCTGTTGCCATTGCTAGGGGTCACAGGGGCTTGCTTGAGTGTGTCCAGGGCGTTTGTGGAGGAGGTCTACGACCAGGGGAAGGGAGAGATGGAGCAGGGGAGGGCCAGAGCATCGCGTGTGTGATCTCGGCCATTGGAGCTCTCAGGCGGCCGGTGCGCGTGCGAAAGGAGGCAGCAGGAGGGAGAAGGAGGAGGGGGACCGGGGTGTGGCGTGTCGCGGACGTCGAGGCGCATCGTCGAGCGCGCGGGGGAGGGCCGAGGTTGTCGGAGGTGTTGGGCAGGGAGCCGCTACAGTGCGGTAGCGCACTGTAGCGCGCTCCAGAGCGCGTGTGTGGCCGGCATGGCCATTTGTTTGGCAATGTGAGCGCAGCCAAGTGTGTCTGGTAGTGCCTGGGGGGAGTAAAGAAGTGGGGAGGGGCATTGGATGCCCTGGAGAACCAGTAGGAAAGGAAAGAGGTTGAGGGAGAGAGAGAAAATTGCTGTCTAGAGAGGGAGAGCGAGCTTTTTACCCCCCAATAATGGAGCTGTGATGTTGCCATTGTTACTGGAGGTAGAAGGGGACTAGGAGGAGTCGTGGTAAAAATTTGGGCTCAAGAAGATTAGTGGAAGAGGTCAAAATGGTGACTTTGGAAATGTGGCAGAAGGTGTTTGATGCATGTTTAAGTCACTTGCACTCATCTCCTTCTTGTGCCACTTGATGGGGGTGTTGAGCATGACCATTGGGCCCTGTGGTAGAAATTTGAGCTCATTTGGACAAGGTTCACAATGTAACTTCTGTAAACCCTAGAAATCAGCAGAAATGGACTTGCTTAGATCTAGCTAAGCTAAACTCTTGTTCTTGTTGCACCACTTGGTCCAGTGTCATCATTTAGATGTTAGAGCATGTCCAAAAAGTTTGAGAGCAATACAAGAAAGTTGACAATGTAAAGTTGTTTAAACTTGGATCTGGACAGAGAGGGTTTTGGGGCACTTTTGTGAACCAAAACTATTTTGATTGAGGTGAAACTTGGCAAGATCATCACATTATGCATATGTGACTTGCTTGAATTTTCTTCGAAGTTTTAGAGAATATTTCCTTTGTAAATATTTCAAAAGCTTGAAATATGCAGAAAGGGTTTTTGAGGGATTTGACCAATATTTTGAACATGACCATGTGTTGAAACTCATGTATATGGAAAATATATGTCCACTGAGTTTCCCTAAATTTTCTCAAATATTTTTGAAACATTAAAATAATTTAAACCTATTAAAGACCATTTCTGGCCTTAAGAAAAAGCCTTTAAATAAAATAGCAAAATAACTTTTAAAATTATTATTTTGTGGTTTATGGGAGTCCTATACCTAATAGGAGTCAAATATACTTTTTGAAAGATTTTTACTGCCCTTAATTAAGTACTTGCACTGCAAGCCTCAATGCAGGGGTTTTTGGAAAACCTAATTTAGGAAATACTTTTAGGCCAAATTATTTTTGTAAGAAAATACTATTCTGTCCTATACACATGGCATGAGCATTGGGCAAAAGTTTGGATCAAGGAGAGGATTTATTTGATTTTAGAGCACTTGCAAACAGCAGACAAAAATCCAATCAAGCAAAGTCCAAAACACTCAAAATATTTTTTTGTAAAACCACATTTTATCATGATTTATTAGTTTCAGTGTTGTGGCATGAAAATCAGGGTGTGACATGTCTGGATTCACTTGGTCACTCACCAAATTCCAGAGGAAAAATTTGGGAGAGGAAAGCTAGGAAGGAATAACAGCACAAAAATCGATAACCCGATTTTTGGGGTGTTACACAAGACAAGCCAAGACAGCGAGATATCACCAAGAGAAAAGCCTCCCTTGCCGGGCAGGTGAGCCTGGTCAAGTCGAGGCCACCCCAAGAGCAAGTCCCAAGACCTCCCCGGCAAGGGTTGCCGGGGCGCTGGCGGCCTGTTATCCCGCCAGGGTTCCACCGCTCCACATCACAGTGACACAAGTCGCTTATCGGTGCAGTGTCGAGCCCCCAAGTGGATAAGTGGTAGTCATTCAACACGTGGCAGTCATTTCTGATGAAGATCACCCCTAAATGACACCCGTCCAGAGGCGTGTCACGCAGGTAGGCAAGAAGGTGGTTGAATGGCACGGCAAGGCTTGCCGGGTTGCATCCACGACGTGACACTAAGCAGTGCATTTAATGCACCTTGTCCTGTCTGTAGAGTTAGGTATGATAGCACTCTGGCTATCTAATCACTGAATAATGATTGTTTAGCCATTGTGGTAACCCCTTGACCTATAAAAGGAGGGCTCTGGCAACCTTAGAGAGAATTCAGACCCTTGTACACACATACGCGCGTAGCTGCTCTCCCCGAGGCGACCTTGCCGGGCCTGAGTACTGCACGTTCGTCAAGGTCTTCCACTCAATCCACCAAAGCAGGAGTAGGGTTTTACGCCTCACGGCGGCCCGAACATGGGTAGAAACCACCCGCGTCACCATTGTCGTGCTGTTCTACAACCTTCGCTCTTTGTGTAACGTGCCCTTCCCCCTTGCCGAACCACGAAGGGGCCGATGGCCCCATAGGTGATCATGTCGAACCACGACAGGTGCCAATGAACTCATTGCATAAGTCTGCCCATGATGAAATGGAGTTTTCCGGTAGGTGCATCAACCTGGATCTCACATTTGGCTTAAGTCCCAAAGGGAAATAGTTGGCGAATACCTTCTCATCTCTACCTCCGGTGGCTTGAACAACAATTGTATATATGCTCAAGAACTCTGCCGAGTTTGGCTTTCTATCATATTTTTCTGGCAGTTCAGGCTTGAAGACTCGGGCGGACATCCAGCGGACCTGTCGCAGCTCATGAGTGAAGGCAGGGCACCCCGCCTTGAAAGGCAAGTACCCTCCAGCACTGGGCATGGGCTCATCATCGTCTGGGCCATTGCGCCTGTCGGACTGACGACGTGCCTCTCGGCATCGCTCTATGGTGATGCGCGCATCTTCCTTCCGCTGGTAATCCAGAACTCGCCACTGATCTCGACGGGTTTGTGGGTCAGACAAAGCCATCGACGTCTCGTCGGGCCCGTCGACTCGTTGGGCTCACCGTGGCTACCACTGGGCCTACTGTCACGGAGGGGATTGCACCGTTGGTGTAGCCCCCTCAACACGGCCAACGCCTCTGGCCGCTGTCGCCGTTTGCCGGTATCACGATGACTCTGCATGCTGTGATTTACCGACCTCAGCAAAGTCAATCGAACTCTGGATATTGGCCCACCACTCATCCATCTTGCCAGCTCTTGGTGGAAAGTTCAACAGGAGCTGGGCTCGCGTCATTGCTTCCGCGGCCGTGCTTGGCATGGCCAACGAAGCAGACCACGATGTCGCTCGACTCCTGTAGAACCAACAGGAGTGTCACCGCTATCTTGCCATCGTGGATCGGTCGTCAAGACGGTCTGGTGGTGAGTGGGGCATGCTTGGGGGTCGATGGCCCCATTCGGCGCCCCGCCTTGCCCGTCTCGCTTCGGGCAAGGTGTGCGCTTCACAGCCACGCCTGTAGTGGGCGGAACCAGAGGATCGCAGCTTGCGCCTAAGGAAGTGTGGTTGTTGCAACTGTGTCCGCCAGTGCGGCGGGGAGGTGGAGACTGGGCGTCCCCTCCACCCGCAGCTTCCGGGGCAAGTTCGTCAGGATGCTGCTGAAGCTCCCAATCCCCGATGTTTCCTTCTCCAGCTTCGACCACAGGGGACACAACGACAGCGCTGCCTGCGCTGGTTGTGTCGCGAGCGGCACCTGCCTCACCCAACGCCGCCATGGCACCGACGGTGTCCGTGGCCACGTGTGAGGGATGCGCGGTCGCACTAGGTTTCTTCTTGGGCACCATGGACGAAGAACATGATGACGAAGAAGACGATGATGAAGGTCGGTGCACTGTTTACAGCTTCGGGTTTGCGCAAGCAATTGCCCCCTACCTAGCGCAACAAAGATGTGCTGGATGGACATGATCACCTATGGGGCCATGAGCCCCTTGTTGTTCGGCAAGGGGGAGATCATGTTGCACAAAGAGCGGAAGCCATGAGGCGGCACGACGATGGGGCTCTGGTCGTTTTTACCCAGGTTTGTGCCGCTGGTAAACGTAAAACCCTACTCCTGCTTTGGTGGATTGGACAGAGAAAACACAACAGCACGCAGTGCTCAAGCCCGGCAAGGTGGCCTTGGGGAGAGCTGCTACGCGCGTACCAGTGTGAGGGGGTCCTAATCCCTCTCTAGGTTGCCTTGGGCCTCCTTTTATAGCTCAAGGGGTAACCACAGTGCCAAAACAGTCATTATCTCATGATTAGATAGCTAACAGTGCTATCATACCTAACTCTGGCACTTAGGACAAAATGCCATAAATGCTACCTTAGGTGGCGTGCGGGGGTGCATCCCCGGCAAGCTTATGTCGCCGCTTAACCACCTTCTGCTTATCATCTTGACATGCCCTTGGACAGGTGTGAAATGGGTGTGATCTGCTTATCATTGAGCTGCCACGTGCTTAGTGAGAGCCACTTAATCACCTGGAGGGCTTGACACCGCATCGACAAGTGACTGACGTCGCGATGCGGTGGAGCGCCGGTAACTGGCCTGCACCTGCCGGGGGAAGGGCTTGCCAAGCCACCTTGGAGGGGCGTGCGCTTCAGTCTCTGGTTGCCCCGAAGGCGCAGCTGGCACGGGTTTGCCTTTGCTCTTGTGTTCTGCATCGACTCTGCCGGCCTCGCCTGGCCAGCGGAGGATGCTTCTCTTAGGATCTTCGCCTTGTATGTTTGCTTGGTCTTCTTGATCCGCTCCTTGATCTCACGAAGAGCGGTTTCTCTAGCTTGGCCTTGCGTTACTCACTGGTGCTGGATATATGGTTGTCAGCATGACTGTGTATGGGTCCAGTCAACAAATGCAAATGTTTGTTGCACCTACACCTCTGACGTACAATTCTTTCAGACCTGGATTTTCGTTAGTAACACTTGTGGTCTCCTCAGATGAGGGGATTAAAACCACAGTGACATTTGAAGATATAGCAGCAGTTTAAGCATTTGAACATTCAGTTGAAGAATTTGCATTATCACGTTCAAGGCATTTTAAGCATAAGCAACAAATTATTCCGGAGTGGTGCTGATCTGTTGAGCGAGTATCGAAACGTTGTCTTTCTGAAGATCATCATGAGACAATCTCAGCTTCTCGAGTTCTTGCTTCCTTTGAAGAAATTCATAGGACAGCTTCTCATGTTCTGTTGAGAGGGCCACATGACGACTTTCAAGTTCATCATACTTTGACTGAAGACGCTCAAGGTCGCAAGTCAGAGTTTGAGTGCATTCCATTTCATCATTCAACAGATCATCACTTTTATCTTGGAGGTTTGAATCCTTTCCAAAGCATTTTGTAGCCCTGTGGCAATATTAGCAAGTTTGGAATAGCTAGGAGTCATGTTTTCATCAGATTCGTCTTCACTTGAGAAAGATGAAGAACGGTTGAGTACCTTGGTGCCCTTGGCCATGAGGCACGATATTGAAGAAGATGAATCTAGGTGAAAAGTCATCATCTTGAGTGACCCCTTGAACTCAAGGAACCAGGGATCTTGATGAGTACGGTGCCCTTCATAAGCATCATAGATTCTGTCGCTATCGGGGTACACAAACAGGGGTGTTTATTTCCCCTTACTTGTGCATGGACGAGGTGTGTGCACCCCGGCAACCAGGGATTGACGAAGGAATGGCTACTCCAACATACAAAGCAAACCCAGACCAAAGAAGCCACCCTTCGTGAGATCAAGGAGCGTATTAAGAAGAACAGGACATCAAGACATCACCTTGGGGAGGCCTCCCTTGCCGAACAGGAGAGCTCAGCCAAGTCGAGACGGCCCCAGAATCAAATCCAGAATTACCCCGGGAGGCCTGCCGTGGTCGCCAGGACCAAGAACCCTGCCAAGGCACCACCGCTCCACCGCACAGCGATGCATGTCACTTATCGGTGTGGTTTTGAGCCTGCAAGTGGTTAAGTGGCTTTCACTAAGCACGTGGCAGCTTGTTGGAAGCCAGATCACACCCATTTGACACCCGTCCAGAGGCATGTCAAGATGATAAGCAGAAGATAATTAAGCGGCACGGCAGGCTTGCCGGGATTCACCCTCAGCACGACACCTAGAAGTGCATTTAATGCACTTTGTCCTAACTGCCAGAGTTAGGTATGATAGCAGTGTTAGCTATCTAATAAAAGGATAATGACTGTTTTGCCACTGTGGTTACCCCTTGAGCTATAAAAGGAGGCCCAAGGCAACCTAGAAGGGGATATTCGGACCCTTGCACACTTGTACGCGCGTAGCAGTTCTCCCTGAGGTCACATTGCCGGGTTCGAGTGCTGCATGTTCATTGTGTTCCTTCATCCAATCCACCAAAGCAGGAGTAGGGTTTTACGCTTCTCAGCGGCCCGAACCTGGGTAAAACCGACCAGAGTCCATGTTGTCGTGCTGCCTCATGGCTTCCTCTCTTTGTGCAACATGATCTCCCCTATGCCGAACCACAAGGGGATCATGGCCCCATAGCTGATCGTGTCCTCCCACAACATCTTTGGCGCGCCAAGTAAGGGGGATCGCTTGCACGAACCCGAAGTTGCGAACAACGCATTGATCTCCATCATCGCCATCTTCATCATGAACGAAGAGGAGGAGCTATGCTGCTCCTTAGCCACCTCCTTCCGAAACCCCGTCGCACATCTCCGCCAACAGCAATAGCGGCAGCGGGGGCGGGGGATGTTGGTGCTACAGTTGGTACGGCTGGGCGCAGATGACATAGCCGCCGTGCCACCAACAGTCAGAAGGGAGGGCAGGCCGGACAATGACGCCACCCTTATCGCAGTCCTTGATCGAGAACACTTGATCCCAAGCGGTGCCGCTCGGCCTAGCCGGCCAAAGAACGGCGCGTACTTGGCCTCATTTCCCTCCTCCCTCGCCAATGGTCTGGATGTGTAGTGGTGATGCCGCCGGCGTCGATAAGTTCACATGAAGCTCGGTCCTGCATTTGTCCTGCTAAGGATAAATCCTGAGCTGAATGTTAGAGCGAATCCGTCGGTTGGCACCCCCACAAGCAATCCACGGTAGGCCCTCGCGTGCCGGCGTGCCAGTCGCGCCAGTCGCTGATGGGTCATTGGGAACCAGCAAAGGGAGGGTGGGACCCGCTCCCCTTGCTTCTCGAGATTTTTCCTCAATTGCAAATGTTTACGTTGGCCCTTTGGCTCGCGCCAAGGGTGAACACATGACTAATGAACTTCCGAGTTCTTCCGTTTGGTCCCTTCCTATTTCTCCCTCTTTCCAGGGTGAAAGTGGAAGCGCGTGCGTGATTGTGCCGGAAGACATAAAAAGGAGAGACAGCCATGGGAGGAGAATGCGCTTAATCAAGAGATAACCCCTTCGGCCGGGGGAGGGATATGAATAAAAGCTAAGTTGGCACGTTTAAGGATTTCCTTCCAAGCCCACATATGCTATCCCTTGGTCAACAAATTGTTTTGTATGATGAGTCTCCCGCGCGATGGAACCTTACCGAGCTTGTTTGCGCCCTTGCTTTGTTTCGAGCCCCGCTCAACGAAGCAGGTGGCTGCATCAAAAGCCGAAAAGGAAAAACCCACCGGCAATGTGTCCTTGCCAGCTGAATGCTAAGGACCCGCTCCTCAAAGCAATCGCGGCAACATACTATTGTCAGGCAACCAAAATGCACGAAGGAATTGGCTATATGAATACCAGCAGGGAAACGAAGAGGATGGCATACACGTGCACTTAAAACATCTGTTCAACAAGCATTAAAATGAAAATAGTGCAGAACCTAATACGAGATACACATTGTGTCTTAGTACAGGGCAGCACAACAGCAAGAATGGCCTAATGAATGGTCCGGCGGCCTCCCGGGATCCTTGGGACGGTAGGAACCTTGTCGGCAAGGGGGCCGGCCTTTGCCGTAGCAGCAGAGGCATCGGCGCCTCGCGGCAGCTTCTTGAAGCCATCGGAGAGGTTGAGGTCTAGATGGAAGAAGGCGAGGTTGCTCAAAACCAGGAAGAGGGTGTCGCGAGCAAGCTTCCGGGATTCATCAACGAAGCATTCGGCCCTGTAATCTTAGTACATCCTGAACCCTTCGATTTGTCCTTCGAAGAAGAGCATCAGCTTGACACTAGGGACCTCATGCTTGCCCACGGAGAGGGCCCAGCTCTTCATGTTCATGTTCACAATCTGGGCATTGAGGCGCTCGGTGATGGCAACCATGTTCTTGATCCAGAGGTCGCGCTACTGAATTTGGTTCTCCAACTTGTCCTTTGCATCTTTTTGGAGAGTCCTTGCATTGGTCAAGTCCTTCGTCAACAACTTCTCGCGGCAACCGGCGGATTCAAGCTCCTTCTCCAGAGAACCAAGCCTGGCTTTCATGTTGGAGACGGTGCCATTTGCAGTGTCAAGATCCTGGCTCTTGCAGGAGAGCTGTGATTGCACCTCCTTCAGGGTAGCCTCTGCTTTCTGTGCTTCCTCTTTGAGGGCTAGCATCTCCTTGTTGCTCCCGGCAAGGTCCTCTGTCATTTTGCTCACTTGGTTTTCAAGGTCATTCTTGGTAGCAGATGCGGCAGCTAGATCATCGGTGACCTTCTTCAGCTAGGCCACGGGCTCGAGGGTGAGGGCGTCAAGGGTAGCTTTTTGGCCATCTGCCAGCTCCTTGGTACGTTGCTGAACAAGGGCCTCCAGCTCCTCATCCTAGCCGCGGAGAGTAGCATCGAGAGCCCCTTCCAGAGCAGAGATGTCCTTCTCCTTGCCGTTAAGAAGCGCTTCGCGCTCCGCCAACCGGACCTCCTGGGTAGTAACGTCCTCCTTGGCCATGGTCAACACCTCCTCTTGCCGCAAAAGGGAATGGGACTGCTTCTTGAACCATTCACGTAGTTCGTTGCCTTTGACCCTCAGCTTCTGGTCCATGTGACCGGCGGAGTCGCGCTGCTCCTTGATCGCCCGCCATCTATGGTTGTACCTGTCCTGCACATCCTTAAGCCCTGCCGCCATGGATTCTACGAATGCCAAATCCTTGGCGCCATCATCTCAATCGCCAGCTTCTTCAACTCTCTAAGACAGCGCTGCTAGTATGCGTCTGATTTCCTCATCAAAATCCGTGACCATTGGAGTAGATGAGCCCAGAGCGACTAGCCCAGGGTGTGCGAGGATCAGTGCCAGCTTGCTTGAGGATGGTTGTGGAACTACGGCCTGTGAGCTGTGTGGGAGAAGTGGTCCCATAGTTTGGAGAGGGGTTTTCTCTTCAACAACTATCTCCGGGCCAGATATGCTGCCGGGGGTTCTCTCTGCTTCCTTCGAGAATTCTTGGATATCCCCGACAGTGTGTTCATGGCCTTCCGCAGTAGCAATCTTGACTGCTTCCTCAGCAGCACTCTTTCCAATGTTGGCCACTTCCTCCAAGAGCTCAGGCTCCTCAACTGACGAATCTGCAAATAAAATTAAGCAGACAGAGTCAAAAGAAGTCAGTTACTATTGGATATAGACCAGGAAGATAAATCATTCAAGCAAGAAGAAGCGAAGACAAGAGGATTACCCGGTGGTGGATGCTGCAAGGTCACATCTCCTTGCCCAACAGCATAGCTTGTCGGTGCACGGTCCATGACCACTCCTTCAGAGGCTGTGGCCTCGATGCGAGCAGACCCCACGGGGGATGCCCTTGTCGGTGATGCCTCTGCTTGAACCATGGTTGGCGGGGATCCTTGGAGGGTGGACCCCTCTTGGAGGGCCCCGCCGTGCTGACTCTCACCCAACCCCTTGCCGGGAGATGATGGGCATTACTCCGCGCCTTCGTGCGCAGACGAAGTGTGCCCTGCTCCTTCACGATGGGGGCTGGACTGGGGGCTAGACGTAGGATCCCCTGCCTTATCCTCGGCCAGGCCTGCGCTTGATGAATGGCCCGGCATCTCCGCATGCTTGGCCTGCTTGGCTCGCTGAGACAGGGGTTCTTCATCTCTGCCAAGGCAATAAGACAAGATTAAACCAGCAACCAAGTGCAGAATACTTCAACAAGAAGCTTAGTTGTTCTGCTTACTCTGAGTCCACAAGCATGGCGCCCAGCGCGTACCCCGTAGGTGGCGGGGTCGCTCTGCCCCTTTTCAAGGTTGGAGGAGCGGAGCTTCCCGGCAGCTTTGAACTCGTCGGTGGGGCCGAGGTCTCTAGCAGGATCGAGTTTTGCGAAGAAGCTGGGCTGGACTGGGGGCTAGGATCAACCCCTGTGACCACACGTCGCATGGCGGGTGGGGTTTTGGCCTCCGACAGGCGAGTGGATTGGCGCCGTACCACCTCTGGCTTGTCGCCCCTGGGGATGGTCTTCTTCACCCTTTTTGTGGCCTGCAAGGGAGCGGAGGCCACTGGTCCCCAGCCTGGCCACCTGCGAAGGCGTCGACTTGGCCCTGGCCCTGGGGATTGAGGGCCCATTTCAAACCTTCCTCCTCCACCTCAGGCTGCTCTGCTTCCTTGGCACCGCCTTCTTCTTGAGCCCCTACTGTCGTGGCATGAGGAATTCCAGCCCCGGCAGGATCAAGCCCGGCAGCCTCCTCCGCGACGTGCTCTTCACTCCCCTCCTCAGAAGAGCCCTCACCATCAACATCCTCCTTGTTGTGGTATCATACGGCCACCTATGGGGCCATCGGCCCCTTGTGGTTCGGCAAAGGGGAAGAGCGCTTTGCACAAAGAGCGGAAAGCACAGAGTAGCACGACAACGATGACATGAGTAGTTTTACCTAGGTTCGGGCCGCCGCGAGGCATAAAACCCTACTGCTGCTTTGGTGGATTGATGGAAGGACCGTGGTGGAGACGTAGTGCTCTAGCCCGGCAAGGCCGCCTTGGGGCGGGAGCAGCTACGCACGTACAAGCGTACAAGGGTCTGAATCCTTTCTAAGGTAGCCACGGCCCTCCTTCTATAGGTCAAGGGGTTACCATAATGGCAAAACAGTCATTTATCCAACAATTAGATAGCCACAGTGCTATCATACCTAACTCTGCACACAGGTCAGGGCGCATTAAATGCACCGCTTAGTGTCACATCGTGGCGTAGCCCGGCAAGCCTTGACGTGCCATTCAGCCACCTTTTCGCCTGTCCGCACGACACGTTGCCTGGACGGGTGTCATTTAGGGATGATCTTCCTCAGAAATGGCCTGCCACATACCAAATAATAGCCACTTAGTCACTTGGGGGCTCGACACTGCACCGATGGATGACTTGCATTGCTGTGAGGTGGAGCGGTGGAGCTTTGGTAGGGTAATCCACCCTTGGCATCCCCGGCAAGCCTGCCGGGGGAGTCTTGAGGCTTGTCTTGGGGTAACCTCGACCCCGCCAGGCTCGCCTGCCGGCAAGGGAGGTTTTTCCTTAGTGATATCTTGCTTGTTTGGTTGGTCTTGGTCTTCTTGATCCGCCCTTTGGTTTCTCAAAGAGCCATCTCTTCTGCTTGGTCTTGTCTTGAATGTTTGGTGCAGTTTGCTCTGTTGCTATCGCGCCGGAGATCTGCCTGTCCGGGCACAAGTCAGGGGGAAAATACACCCCTGTTTGTGTACCCCGACACTACTCCTCCTCCTCCTCTCCGGGCCTCGTTCCCTCAGCAGCCCGGAGCGCTCTGTCCTCCATGATCCGCTTCGCAATGAACTCTGCCTCTACCTTGGAGGTGCACTTGACAAGGTCGTTCTCCACCTTGGAAGCTTTTTCTTCCAGGCGAGAGACCCATTCCATTTCCACATCCAGTTCAGGCTGTTGCCAGTCAGCCTCAACTCCATAGGCGTCGCAATCAGGTATCCATTGCAGGATCTGGCTCCGGCTAGAGTTGAGGTGCAGAGGGACGACCTTTGCCGGTAGATGGAATAGCCCAAGGCTACCGAATAACTGTTCGCACAACCAGCCGTGGCCATATATCGACAGATTATTGACAGGGCCTGGGTACAGACACATATTTTCGGCGGAATCCCCGTATTCCCAGGCAAACATGTCCCTTTTCGGCAGCGGTGCGATGCGGCACCAGAGGAAGTCAGCCCCCACATGCTTGACGGTTAGCCCGACAGCTTTAAGACGAGTAATCATGTTCAGCGCTGGGCGAAGCATGTCATCGGTGAGGCCCAACTTGCTCTAGTCACTACCGCGCACGACGCACTCAGTCCGCGCCACGCAGAACTCAGGGGCATCCTTGTCCTAGATCCAGCACCAATCCGCCCTCCATTCCTCCCACCTGCTATGCTGTTGGATGGGGAGATAATCCCATTCATCCTTCTTGTCCCGGGGAATCCAGCTTATGTTCCCCGAGCGGTAAGATTTGTCTTCAATCCTTGGGATGAAGAAGTGCCTGAACAGGTCCACATTGGGGGCAACTCCAACAAAGTTCTTGCACAGATGGGCGAAGATTGCCATGCATGCCATTGCATTGGGCGTGAAATCCAGAAGATGGAATCCATACACTGTCATCATGGCGTAGAAGAAATCGGAGAAGGGGGAGGTGAGGCCGCAGAGGAAGTACATGCAGAAAAAGCGATACGAGTCTGACGGAATCTTGGACCCCTCCGGTAGGACCACGGGCACTCCATGCCCTTTCGGAACTTCCCTTGCCCACATATACGCATACCTCGTGATTAAGGTATGGCTATCCAGGCTTGACGGGAAGAAAACCACGTCTTCCTGTCGCTGCTTGTCTAGTTCCTCCGCCCTCTTCTTCCCCCCCACACCCCTATGCCGCGGTGTCTTTTGTGGTGGCCGCTCGCTTCCCCTTCACGACGCCCGTCTTTCGTCCCATCTCTTGGGTAATGGGATGGGCGAAAGATCTAGCAGAGCTTTAGGGGCGGATGTTGGCGATGGGAGTGGTTGCTTGTCTTGAGGAAGAAGATGAAGAGAGAAGAGACAGATACGAATGAGCAGCGCCCCTTCGCGTTGCCTTTTTATTGGGAACAGGTGCGGGGGCTGGCTCTTCGCTATCTTTCATTGAAAAGTTACCATTTTTGCAGGCGCACTACCCATTAACTGCTACTGCTTGACGACCCCACAACCTATGGTAATTACACGGAGTGGACGTTGGATTGACTAGTCATCATAACAACCGCTGCATGGGCAACATTCCTTCAACACGTGTCCATGCACTATTTGGGGCCTAACCCAACGTGCCTAGCGACACGTTTGGCTCAGGCCCGGGGGCTTCTGTCGGAGTACACAAACATGGGTGTTTATTTCCCCTAACTTGTGCACGGACGAGGAGCCTCCGCCCCGGCAGCCAGGGATTGTCAAAGGAATGGCTAGTCCAACATACAAACCAGACCAGAGAAGCTGCTCTTCGTGAGATCAAGGAGCGTATTAAGAAGAACAGGACAGCAAGACATCACCTTGTGGAGGCCTCCCTTGCCGAACAGGTGTCAGAACCCCGATTCTAAGTTACACCGATCTAGCCTGTAACACCTCATATCACTCTGCAGCCTCACGCATGGTATTCCCACGGGTGTCGCCTTACCATGGCCCGGGACCGTTTGCGCCTTTTGGCTCACGTATATGATAGTGTTGCTAGCATCCATATGACAGAGAACCCGGGCCGACATGGCTAGTCGTGAACCCAAAGCGGCGCTAACTTACGGGGACAGGCATACATGAATCAACATCGAGCATGCCGGTCAGCAGCGTGTGAATCCGGGCTGTAGCACTGGGCAAGCAGGACTCCGGGAAACCGGGCTGCAGCAGGCTAGGCAGGACTCCGGATATCACCGCGTGACATTTCCCCGAAGGGACAGACACAGGAACGAAGTGAAACACATGCCGGCCAGTCTAAGTGTTCCGGAGCAGCAGTGCTGGGCTAGCAGGACTCCGGTAAACCGGGCTGTAGCGGACTACCAAGCCTCAGTGGAGACACCAGACTACATTTCCCCATAAGAGAGGCTGCCAAGGATAAACAACTAGATAGTCGGATCCCACACATACCAAGCATTTCAATCATACACACAATATGCTCGATATGTATAAATACAACATGGCATCACAACAAAACTCTACAACTCAATGTACTTTATTTAAAGGCTCCGGGGAGCCATACATAACATGTTCATACAGATAGGGGTCACACGACCCGACACTCAAGTCATACAAACATACAAGCACATGCGGAAGCAACTAGTCTGAGTACAGACACTAGAAAGAAAGAAGGCTTGACGAAGCCTGTCTATCTACATAGGCCCTTCACAAGCTCAGGTCACCACCTGGGTGGCAAGTCACTCGTCAACGTCGAGATCTACATAGAACCCATCGGAGGGGGCGGTGTTCTCGTCTGCAATAGTTATTAAAGCAACATGAGTACAAAGGTACTCAGCAAGTCTTACAACAGATCCTAATATATATGCACATTCTCAAGAAGGGTGGTGGAGTTATCGCAGCAAGCCAGCTTTGACTCTTGGCTACACTATCCTACGAGACACTACTTGAGAAATTAGCTTTCGCACACGAGTCCACTAATCACCATCACAATACTCCACCGTGGATCCTCCCTCGTAATCCTACGAGAGGGCCATCCGCGGTACTCACACTTATCTTGAGTCATTTAGTAGTAACCATTAACTTGTCTATGAACTGCATAAGCGACCAAGTAGTCCTTTACCGCGGACGCGGCTATTCGAATAGTTTTATACCCTGCAGGGGTGTACTTCGTCACACATGTCTCCACCACTTAGCGTCTGCACACGACATGTGCTCGGCAGACTTCAAGCGAAAGCCGACGTGGGTGTAGACCACGACCTGACTAACCACACAAGTCTCTAGTCCAGGTTTATCGCCTATTCGGGTTCCATCCGCAAGGAAATCCGGCCGGGGTGTCCTCAATGGCCCCAAACGATGTGTGCAGGGTTCCCGAGACACCAAACGGGCGACTCGGTACACCGGCCACGTGCCTACCGCATCACAGCCCACCCCTAAGGTCAGCGCTGCGCACGGCCTCCAGCAACTACAAACACCAGTAACTACTTGCAACTCCTGGACAGAGGACGAGAGGGGTCAGTAAGTCGAGCGGGGTCATATTTCAGGGCCCAACGTGTGGTAGTAGCTGAATCTTAAATCACGCATACAGATCTCAGTTCTTAAGGACGACCTCAATGAAACAACCCACCATGTACTCCTACATGGCCTTCCATCGATACCTTTACCAAATCATGTTCAACACTTCACTCTCATTACCGACACAACCATTCACTCTAGTTCATCACCCTAATGAGCCAGACCTGACACAACTCTAAGCATAGCAGGCATAGCATGGTAGGAAACACAGACATGGCTCAATCAACTCCTACACATGCTAGTGGGTTTCATCTAGTTACTGTGGCAATGAAAGGTCATGCAGAGGATATGGGTTCAACTACCGCAACACACAGCAGTTTGAAACGCGTTGTCTTAATGCAGTAAACGAGAGCAGAAGCGAGAAGATGGGTTGGTATCGAAATGATCAATGGGGTTGCTTGCCTGACAGAGTGGTAGTGGAATACTGCCCTTCAGTTGGATACTCGTGAATATCCTCGGAGGCAGAACCTACCACGAAGAACACATCGAAACACAATCATCACATGGCAATATGCAACAATATGATGCATGCTATGACATGGCAAAATGAGTGTGTTTTGGCTAATGCATCTTAGAACAGGTTGGTTTGAGTTCATTTGAATCAAGGATTCAAATGCAAACCCAAAATAAAAGGTCATATTAGTGCATTAACTTGTTTCATCTAATCAGCAAGGTTAAAGTGTTCTGACATGCATGAAACAAGTACAGATGGAAAGATTGGATATTTCTGATCCAAATTCATATATAATTTGTTTGATTTGGAGCTACAGATTAATTTCTATGAATTTTTGAAGTTTGTAGTATTTTCTGGAATTTCCTGAATAAAAATAAATCCAGAGAAATACTTATTGCGCCAGCATTGCGTCAGGATGACGTCAGCGGTCAACGGGGCCGGTCCAGGTCAAACCTGGCCAGTGGGTCCCGCGTGTCAGTGTCATTAGTCTAACTAATTTTTAGTTAGTCCTAATCCTAAGTTAATTAGCAGGCGGGTCCCACCTGTCATAGACCCAGGGGGGTCAAACTGGGTCAGCGGGGTCAAACCCGCCGGCGTTTAGCCGCCGGCGAGGCCAGACACGGCGGCGCAGTGCGGGATTCGTGCTCCGGCGACCAAAACGACGGCGGAGCACATCTACGTGATGCGGGGAGTGAGCCGCGTCGAGTGGTGGCAGTGGGTGGAGCTGGGGTGGCCGGAAACGACGCCGGCGACGAGCTGTGCGGCTGCCGGAGTTCGGGCGAGCTCGGGCTCATCGCTAGGGGGCACGGCGAGGTGCGTGGAGTGGTTCTGTGGACTCCTGCGAGTGCGGCGAAGATGATGGCGTGCTCGGAATCGAGCCAACGTGGCTGTGGCCACGACGGCGACGTGCTGAGGCGACGGCGGGTGCGGCCGAGCTCGGTGCAGTCGATGCAGGGCTCGAGAGCGAGAACGGAAAGGATGGGGAGGAAGCTGAGCTCACGACGGTCACGACGGAGCAGACGGCGAGGTCGGGGACGAGCTGCTGCGGTGGTGACGGTTAAAGGGATCTCCGGCGACGGCGAGGTCGGGCGGGGCTGTTGCGGTGGTTCCGAGGCGAACAAGCGCTCGGGGCTCGGTCTGCTCGATGGAGAGGACGACGACGGAGCTCGTGGACACGGCAGCGCGGCTCGGGGACGACGGTGGACGCAAATTTCACGGTGGCGCGGCTGCGGCTGCGTCGGCCATGGTGGGGAGAGAGCGAGAGAGAGGCATAGGGGGCATGAGGTGTCCAGGGGGTCGAGGCGACGACGTGGAGGACGTCCAGGCGTCCAGCGGCTCGAGCGGCAAGCGGCTGGCGCCGTGGCGGGCTCGCGCACGCCGGCGTCACCTCCCTGCCTGCCTGGCGGGGACGAAGCAGCTGGCTGGCATGGGCCAGCACAGTGCTGGGCCGCCAGGTGGGCCGGCTGGTGACTTTGCCAGGTAAGTTTATTTCCTTTTTTTTATATCTGTTTTCTAATTTCTGCAAGTTTGTGGCATTTCTAAAAATACCTAGGCACTTTCAAAAATCACCAAACTACTCATGCCCACTGTATAGAGTATATCCAACATGGAACATTTCAGTTTGGGATTATTTGGACATTTAAAATATTTACTAGCATTTAAATGCCCAAATGCAGGTTACATATGATTTAATTCAATGACCTTATGATGACCTAGAAAAATGTGAACCAGTTTTGGCAGAGGTTCTAACCCAAGACAAAAATGATGGACATTTTAGAAGGGCATTTCAGGTTCATTGAAAAAGATTTTAGTAAACCCTAGTTGTTTCCAAGGGGGCTGGGGGTTCTATCATCCCCATTTCAAGTTTCTAGAAAAACTTAAACATGATGCAACACTCTAATGCCTGAACTAGCTAGGGTGTGACAACTCACCCCCACTCAAAAGAATCTCGTCCCGAGATTTAGGATCCTCCGGGAAGAAGGTGGGGTACTCAAGTCGAAGACGATCCTCCCTTTCCCAAGTAGCTTCTTTCTCGGAATGGTGTGACCATTGAACCTTGAGAAACTTGATATTCTGGCGTCGAGTGGTACGTTCGGCTTGGTCAAGGATACGAACGGGATATTCTCGATATGTGAGATTATCTCGGAGATCAAGCGTTTCGTGGTCCTCTTCACGGATAGGGTCCGAGAAGCAACGCCTGAGTTGAGAAACGTGGAAGACATCATGAACTCTGGAGAGATGCGGAGGTAGTTCCAATTGGTAGGCAACTTCTCTTCATTTGGCAAGAATGCGAAAGGGTCCAATGTAACGAGGAGCCAATTTACCCTTGATACCGAATCGATGGGTTCCCTTCAGAGGAGTAACCCGAAGGTAAGCCTTCTCGCCAACTTCATAAGTCATGAGCTTATGTTTGCGGTCATATTGGCTCTTTTGACGAGATTGGGCTGTTTTCAATTTCTCACGAATAATGCGAACCTGCTCTTCTGCTTCCTGAATCATATCCGGGCCAAAGAGTTGTCTTTCCCCGGTTTCTGACCAGTTAAGAGGCGTTCGGCAATTTCATCCATAGAGAACTTCGAAAGGGGCTTTGCCCAAGCTAGCTTGATAACTATTGTTATAAGCGAATTCGGCGAATGGAAGACATTTCTCCCAATCCATACCAAAAGAGATGACAGAAGCTCGGAGCATATCTTCCAGAATTTGATTGACTCGTTCTACTTGACCACTTGATTGAGGGTGGAAGGCGGTGCTAAAGGAGAGACGAGTTCCCATAGCATTTTGGAAACTTTCCCAAAATCGAGAGGTGAAAAGACTTCCACGGTCTGAGTTAATCTCCAATGGAACACAATGAAGAGACACTATTCGGGAGATGTACAAATCAGCTAGCTGGCTAGTGGTTATACTCTCACGAACAGGTAGGAAGTGGGCTACTTTGGAAAGACGATCGACAACGACGAAGATAGCATTATTCCCTCTCTTGGTCCTGGGAAACCCGGTAATGGAATCCATACCGATTTTATCCCATTTCCTTTCAGGAATAACCAAAGGTTGAAGTGTGCCAGCAGGCCGTTGATGCTCTGCTTTAACACGACTACAGACGTCGCACTTAGCAATGTATTGAGCGATTTCTCTCTTCATCCTAGTCCACCAAAACCTCTGGCGTAGGTCTTGATACATTTTAGTACTACCGGGATGAATGGTGAGAGGGGATTCATGAGCTTCCATAAGGATCAATTGCCGTAGCTGTTGTTTCTTGGGAACCACTAGACGGTTTTCAAAGAAGACAACACCTCGATCGTCCATAGAGAAACACTTAGTAGCTCCGCTAGCAATGTTCTCCTGGATGCAGGATATGCCCTTATCACGCTTCTGGGCAGCTATGATTTGATCCGTAAGGTTAGGTTTCGCCACCAAGGTGGATAAGAATCCTCGAGGAGCAATGTGAAGGTTAAACTTGCGAAATTCCTCGTGGAGAAGTGGTTGACTTTGTTGTAACATCAAGTTGTTACAATAAGATTTACGACTTAGCGCATCAGCCATGACATTGGCTTTGCCCGGGGTGTAAGTTATTCCTAAGTCATAATCCGTAATCAACTCGACCCAACGTCTTTGCCTGAGATTCAAATCCGGTTGGGTGAAGATGTACTTCAGACTTTGGTGATCGGTGTAAATTTCGCAATGATTACCGAGAAGGTAATGTCACCATGTTTTGAGTGCATGGACCACAACTGCAAGCTCTAGATCATGTGTGGGATAATTATCCTTATGTGGATGCAACTGTCGAGAAGCGTAGGCAATCACATGACGATCTTGCATGAGTATGCAACCTAGTCCTTGTCGCGAGGCGTTGCAATAGATAACAAAGTCCTTAGAAAAATCTGGTGGCACAAGTACGGGAGCAGATGTCAGGCGTCTTTTCAGTTCCTGAAAGCTAAACTCGCACTGTGGGGTCCATTCGAACTTTTTATCTTTCTTGAGAAGTTCAGTTAGAGGTTTAGCAACCTTGGAGAAATTCTCGACGAAGCGGCGACAGTAGCTCGCTAAGCCAAGAAAACTCCGAACTTGCTTGACTGTTTCAGGTGGAGTCCAATCAAGGACGGCTTGAACTCACTCGGGATTGACAGCAATACCCTTACCAGAGATTACGTGGCCTAGATAGGTCACTTCTGGCAACCAAAATTCACACTTGGAGAATTTGGCATAAAGACGATGCTCTCGAAGTTTCATCAATACTAGCCTTAGATGCTCGGCATGTTCTTCCTCATTCTTGGAGTAGATGAGTATATCATCGAGGTATACCACGACGAATTTATCCAAATACTCCATGAAGATCGAGTTCATTAACCGAGAGAAGGTGGCTGGAGCATTGGTTAAACCGAAGGACATGACAGTGTACTCGTATTGGCCATAACGAGTAACAAAGGCCATTTTAGGAATGTCCCCGTTCTTGATTTTGATTTGATGGTAGCCCAACCGCAAATCCATTTTGGAAAAGACTGAGGATCCAGCGAGCTGATCATACAGATCGTTGATCCTGGGGAGCGGATACTTGTTCTTGATTGTGACCAAGTTGACAGGTCGGTAATCTACAACCATCCGATCCGTTCCATCCTTCTTCTTGACGAAGAGGACGGGGCAAGCCCATGGAGATGAACTAGGACGGATGAAACCCTTTTTCAAGGACTCATCGAGTTGTTTCTTAAGCTCGGCTAGTTCTAGGGGTGCCATCTTATAGGGTCTTCTAGAGATTGGGACGGTTCCTGGAACAAGGTCTATCACGAACTCGACATCCCTGTCAGGTGGAACACCTGGCAGTTCTTCTGGAAAGACATCCGGGAAGTCGCGGACTACCGGAATATCTTCAAGGTCTGGAAGAGGGTTGGCATTTAGGGAGTAGAGCTGACGCTTAGACACTTGGGTCAAAACATTGACTGTCTTGCCCGATGGATGGGTGAGTTGAACAGTTCTAGAAGAGCAATCAATCTTAGCATAATGGGCTGACATCCAGTCCATACCCAAGATGATGTTTATGTCCAAGGACTTGAGAGCTATCAGTGATGCAAGGAAGACCAATCTATCGACAAGAATTTCATTTCCATGGCTTATTCTAGAGGTTTGCCATCTAGAACCAGGGGTTTGAATTGCCATGGAGGTGGGCATGTCACAAAATGTGGTGTTGTGCAATCGAGCATAGCTCTCAGAGATAAAAGAATGAGATGCTCCAGTATCAAAAAGAACAGTTGCCGGATGGCAGTTAATAAGGAGCGTACCAAGGACGACGTTGGGATCCTCATGAGTTTCTTCAGCTGAGACATAGTTGACATGGCCACGTGCAGTGGTGGCTGGCTTAGCGTAATATGTCTTTCCCGCTGGCTTGTCACGACCAACGGACTTGCCGGGCTGATTGGGGTTGTTGTTTTGGGGACACTCACGTATGTAATGACCCGTCTCTCCACACTTGAAGCATGTCACAACATTGGGGCGTGGAGCAGCATTAGCAGCGGGGCCACCATAGGCTTTGGACGGTGCAAACTGTTGATTGGGGCGAGGCGCCTCAAAGGATGGCCTCGGAGTGAACCTGGGTGGCAGGGCTGTGTTTGGAATCCACACCCGGCGCTTCTGATGTCCAGAACCGGATGACGAACCAAAGTCATGGGAGTGCTTGCGTGAGGCGTCATAGTCAGTCTGACCTGTCTCAGCACTGATGGCCTTATTCACCAACTTCTGAAAAGAGGTGCACTCGTGCAGACGAAGATCATGACGAAGCTCGGGGCTAAGTCCCTTGCGGAACCTTGCCTGTTTCTTGGCGTTGGTGGATACCTCTTCAGGAGCATATCGTGCTAGATTTCCAAACTCACGGCTGTATGCATCCACGGTCAGTCTACCTTGGGTGAAATTGCAGAACTCCTCCCTCTTACGATCCATGAGACCTTCCGGGATGTGATGCTCACGGAAAGCCTCACTGAAGTCAGCCCAAGTGGTAATCTGGCCAGCCGGGAGCATGGCCTCATAGTTTTCCCACCAAAGGCTAGCAGGGCCTTCGAGGTGATAGGCAGCGTAGATAACCTTATCAGCTTCGGCTACGTTGGCAGAACGTAGCTTATTGGTGATGCTGCGAAGCCAATCATCCGCATCGAGGGGCTCGACGGAATGATGGAATGTCGGTGGGTACAACTTGATAAAGTCATTGATTGACACCAATTCGTTCCTCTGATGACGTGCAGTATTCTCCTCAATGCGGGCTAGCAAGCGGTTGGTCTCATGCTTGTTTCTTTCTGCCTCCAGCATAACTTCGGCCAGAGAAGGTGGGTGAGGCAGATTCCCATCCCTAGCTGCACTGGCTTCACCCTGCTCCGGGGCAGCAGGGTTGTTGCGGGTATTAACCATCCTAGGAGAGACAAGACAACGGCTTAGACAAGGATGGCAAAATGCTGGCAAGGAAGTGCAGAATGTAATGGACGACATGAAATGCTGAGATGGTCCTTTGCACGACATGGTAATATAGAAACTGCCATATATATACCATCGGTCATACACACCGTACATAGTTTAGTACAAGCCCAGGCTAAAGTACAACTACGGTGAAAGACGTTACATCTCATCGAAGGCATTCCAAGCTCCTATACATTATTTTTCTACACCTCCGGAACGTGATACACACCAAGTCGTATCCCACAAGTCACGCAGGACTGTGGAAAATACAACTGTTACAATACTAGTGAAGCTGCTACCAACTCAGACGTCTCCATAGTAATCTTCATAGAGATTACCACCATGTCCTGGAAGCTGAACATGATCATCTGGAAACAGTCGGTCCTGTGGAGCTTGCGGTCCAAAAGGACTCGGATGTGGCCTTGGTCCAACAAACGGTGGCAGACGGGGTCCACGGGGAGGGGTGATGCCTCCTACATCACGCCAATCCATACAATCTGGCAGACCAGACCGCACGGGGTACAAGTCCCTCATGTCCATATACCCAGCCTGCACGGCGGGTGCAAACCGTGTCAGAGTGGCCCAGTGATCAGAACGAGTGTTGAAGAGCTCCATTCGCAAGGCACGATTCTCACGGTCCTTGTCCTCAAGCAACTCAGTGGTGGTGCGGAGTAGTGAATTCTCATGGATAGAGTCAGTGTAAAGGGCCTGATAGTACCCTTGTGCCCCAGGGAGTGATGCTGGCATATAGCGGAAATCAGTGTTCCGAAGCAAGGCAAGTCTGGCTCGCATGAGAGTCATCATCGAATAAGCAGCGTCCTGCACGGACATCTCGATGGTAACCCCAAGTCCATATGAGCAATGGAGGGGTTCAGTAGCTCCAGGATAGGAAGGGTATATCCTGACTGTACAAAGGTATTGGCTTTGATTAAAGTCTCGAAACTGCTCTTCGACGGTATACTCTGGATACCATCGATAGCCTGTCTCGATCATCACTCGGACCAGCATGGCCATGTGACCAGGTACATCGAGGCACCGAGTCAGATGAACCACTTGATTCTGGGTGCGAGTGGCCATCTGGAAACACGAAAAAAAGCAAAGGCATTAGAATTTTCTAGGAGAAATCGGACAGCATAACGGCTATAAATGCTCAGAAAAAGATTTGAGACATTCACAACAGTTTGCAAGCCACTCAACAACATCATATCAAGGTTCTGGTTCAACTGACAACATACTAGAAGTAGTAGAAACTGAACTGAGGCTTGTAACCAACAATCCTATAAGTTACTAAGGATTAGTAACACGTGAACCTGATAGAGAGAAGAGAGCCTAGTCCTTAACCCACGTAGAAAGAGAAAAGGATGATTCAGATCAGAGGGCATAAGGTAAAGGAGTAAAAAGAGCCTTACGTCCCACCCACAATCAATTCCCCTACATATAACTAAAGCATTTCTAGACTCGACATCGACCAGTTTGGCTCAACGAACCTGCAGGCAGTCCGGCTCTGATGCCAACGCTGTCAGAACCCCGATTCTAAGTCACACCGATCTAGCCTGTAACACCTCATATCACTTTGCAGCCTCACGCACGGTATTCCCACGGGTGTCGCCTTACCATGGCCCGGGACCGTTTGCGCCTTTTGGCTCAAGTATATGATAGTGTTGCTAGCATCCATATGACAGAGAACCCGGGCCGACATGGCTAGTCGTGAACCCAAAGCGGCGCTAACTTACGGGGACAGGCATACATGAATCAACATCGAGCATGTCGGTCAGCAGCGTGTGAATCCGGGCTGTAGCACTGGGCTAGCAGGACTCCGGGAAACCGGGCTGCAGCAGGCTAGGCAGGACTCCGGATATCACCGCGTGACATTTCCCCGAAGGGACAGACACAGGAACGAAGTGAAACACATGCCGGCCAGTCTAAGTGTTCCGGAGCAGCAGTGCTGGGCTAGCAGGACTCCGGTAAACCGGGCTGTAGCGGACTACCAAGGCTCAGTGGAGACACCAGACTACATTTCCCCATAAGAGAGGCTGCCAAGGATAAACAACTAGATAGTCGGATCCCACACATACCAAGCATTTCAATCATACACACAATATGCTCGATATGTATAAATACAACATGGCATCACAACAAAACTCTACAACTCAAAGTACTTTATTTAAAGGCTCCGGGGAGGCATACATAACATGTTCATACAGATAGGGGTCAGACGACCCGACACTCAAGTCATACAAACATACAAGCACATGCGGAAGCAACTAGTCTGAGTACAGACACTAGAAAGAAAGAAGGCTTGACGAAGCCTGCCGATCTACATAGGCCCTTCACAAGCTCAGGTCACCACCTGGGTGGCAAGTCACTCGTCAACATCGAGATCTACATAGAACCCATCGGAGGGGGCGGTGTTCTCGTCTGCAACAGTTATTAAAGCAACATGAGTACGAAGGTACTCAGCAAGTCTTACAACAGATCCTAATATATATGCACATTCTCAAGAAGGGTGGTGGAGTTATCGCAGCAAGCCAGCTTTGACTCTTGGCTACACTATCCTACGAGACACCACTTGAGAAATTAGCTTTCGCACACGAGTCCACTAATCACCATCACAATACTCCACCGTGGATCCTCCCTCGTAATCCTACGAGAGGGCCATCCGCGGTACTCACACTTATCTTGGGTCTTTTAGTAGTAACCATTAACTTGTCTATGAAATGCATAAGCGACCAAGTAGTCCTTTACCACGGACGCGGCTATTCGAATAGTTTTATACCCTGCAGGGGTGTACTTCGTCACACATGTCTCCACCACTTAGCGTCTGCACACGACATGTGCTCGGCAGACTTCAAGCGAAAGCCGACGTGGGTGTAGACCACGACCTGACTAACCACACAAGTCTCTAGTCCAGGTTTATCGCCTATTCGGGTTCCATCCGCAAGGAAATCCGGCCGGGGTGTCCTCAACGGCCCCAAACGATGTGTGCAGGGTTCCCGAGACACCAAACGGGCGACTCGGTACACCGGCCACGTGCCTACCGCATCACAGCCCACCCCTAAGGTCAGCGCTGCGCACGGCCTCCAGCAACTACAAACACCAGTAACTACTTGCAACTCCTGGACAGAGGACGAGAGGGGTCAGTAAGTCGAGCGGGGTCATATTTCAGGGCCCAACGTGTGGTAGAAGCTGAATCTTAAATCACGCATACAGATCTCAGTTCTTAAGGACGACCTCAATGAAACAACCCACCATGTACTCCTACATGGCCTTCCATCGATACCTTTACCAAATCATGTTCAACACTTCACTCTCATTACCTACACAACCATTCACTCTAGTTCATCACCCTGATGAGCCAGACCTGACACAACTCTAAGCATAGCAGGCATAGCATGGTAGGAAACACAGACATGGCTCAATCAACTCCTACACATGCTAGTGGGTTTCATCTAGTTACTGTGGCAATGACAGGTCATGCAGAGGATATGGGTTCAACTACCGCAACACACAGCAGTTTGAAACGCGTTGTCTTAATGCAGTAAACGAGAGCAGAACCGAGAAGATGGGTTGGTATCGAAATGATCAATGGGGTTGCTTGCCTGACAGAGTGGTAGTGGAATACTGCCCTTCAGTTGGATACTCGTGAATATCCTCGGAGGCAGAACCTACCACGAAGAACACATCGAAACACAATCATCACATGGCAATATGCAACAATATGATGCATGCTATGACATGGCAAAATGAGTGTGTTTTGGCTAATGCATCTTAGAACAGGTTGGTTTGAGTTCATTTGAATCAACGATTCAAATGCAAACCCAAAATAAGAGGTCATATTAGTGCATTAACTTGTTTCGTCTAATCAGCAAGGTTAAACTGTTCTGACATGCATGAAACGAGTACAGATGGAAAGATTGGATTTTTCTGATCCAAATTCATATATAATTTGTTTGATTTGGAGCTACAGATTAATTTCTATGAATTTTTGAAGTTTGTAGTATTTTCTGGAATTTCCTGAATAAAAATAAATTCAGAGAAATACTTATTGCGTCAGGATGACGTCAGCGGTCAACGGGGCCGGTCCAGGTCAAACCTGGCCAGTGGGTCCCGCGTGTCAGTGTCATTAGTCTAACTAATTTTTAGTTAGTCCTAATCCTAAGTTAATTAGCAGGCGGGTCCCACCTGTCGTAGACCCAGGGGGGTCAAACTGGGTCAGCGGGGTCAAACCCGCCGGCGTTTAGCCGCCGGCGAGGCCAGACACGGCGGCGCAGTGCGGGATTCGTGCTCCGGCGACCAAAACGACGGCGGAGCACATCTACGTGATGCGGGGAGTGAGCCGCGTCGAGTGGTGGCAGTGGGTGGAGCTGGGGTGGCCGGAAACGACGCCGGCGACGAGCTGTGCGGCTGCCGGAGTTCGGGCGAGCTCGGGCTTGTCGCTAGGGGGCACGGCGAGGTGCGTGGAGTGGTTCTGTGGACTCCTGCGAGTGCGGCGAAGACGATGGCGTGCTCGGAATCGAGCCAACGTGGCTGTGGCCACGACGGCGACGTGCTGAGGCGGCGGCGGGTGCGGCCGAGCTCGGTGCAGTCGAGGCAGGGCTTGAGAGCGAGAACGGAAAGGATGGGGAGGTAGCTGAGCTCACGGCGGTCACGACGGAGCAGACGGCGAGGTCGGGGACGAGCTGCTGCGGTGGTGACAGCGAAAGGGATCTCCGGCGACGGCGAGGTCGGGCGGGGCTGTTGCGGTGGTTCCGAGGCGAACAAGCGCTCGGGGCTCGGTCTGCTCGATGGAGAGGACGACGACGGAGCTCGTGGACACGGCAGCGCGGCTCGGGGACGACGGTGGACGCGGGTTTCACGGTGGCGCGGCTACGGCTGCATCGGCCATGGTGGGGAGAGAGCGAGAGAGAGGCGCAGGGGGGGGGGAATGAGGTGTCCAGGGGGTCGAGGCGACGACGTGGAGGACGTCCAGGCGTCCAGCGGCTCGAGCGGCAAGCAGCTGGCGCCGTGGCGGGCTCGCGCACGCCGGCGTCACCTCCCTGCCTGCCTGGCGGGGACAAAGCAGCTGGCTGGCATGGGCCAGCACAGTGCTGGGCCGCCAGGTGGGCCGGCTGGTGACTTTGCGAGGTAAGTTTATTTCCTTTTTTTATATCTGTTTTCTAATTTCTGCAAGTTTGTGGCATTTCTAAAAATACCTAGGCACTTTCAAAAATCACCAAACTGCTCATGCCCACTGTATAGAGTATATCCAACATGGAACATTTCAGTTTGGGATTATTTGGACATTTAAAATATTTACTAGCATTTAAATGCCCAAATGCAGGTTACATATGATTTAATTCAATGACCTTATGATGACCTAGAAAAATGTGAACCAGTTTTGGCAGAGGTTCTAACCCAAGACAAAAATGATGGACATTTTAGAAGGGCATTTCAGGTTCATTGAAAAAGATTTTAGTAAACCCTAGTTGTTTCCAAGGGGGCTGGGGGTTCTATCATCCCCATTTCAAGTTTCTGGAAAAACTTAAACATGATGCAACACTCTAATGCCTGAACTAGCTAGGGTGTGACAACAGGAGAGCTCGGCCAGGTCGAGACGACCCCGGAAGCAAATCCAAAATAACCCCTGCAGGCCTGCCGGGGTCGCCAGGACCAAGAACCTCGCCAAGGCACCACCGCTCCATCGCACAGTGACGCAAGTCACTTATCGTTGCCGTGTCGAGCCCGCAAGTGGTTAAGTAGCTTCCACTAAGAATGTGGTAGCTCGTTGGAAGACAGATCACACCCATTTGCCACCCGTCCAGAGGCATGTCAAGATGATAAGCAGAAGATAATTAAGCGGCACGGCAGGCTTGCCGGGCTTCACCCTCAGCACGACACCTAGCAGTGCATTTAATGCACTTTGTCCTAACTCCCAGACTTAGGTATGATAGCATGGTTAGCTATCTAATCACAGGATAATGAGTTTTTTGCCACTGTGGTTACCCCTTGAGCTATAAAACGAGGCCCAAGGCAACCTAGAAAGGGATATTCGGACCCTTGCACACTTGTACGCGCCTAGCAGGTCTCCCCGAGTCCACCTTGCCGGGTTCGAGCGCTGCATGTTCATTGTGTTCCTTCATCCAATCCACCAAAGTAGGAATAGGGTTTTACACTTCTCAGCAGCCCCAACCTGGGTAAAAACGACCAGAGTCCACGTCATCGTGCTGCCTCATGGCTTCCGCTCTTTCTGCAACGTGATCTCCCCTATGCCGAACCACAAGGGGCTCATGGCCCCATAGGTGATCATGTCCTCCCACGACAGTCCCAGATGAGCTTAGCATTGCATAGATGCATAATACGCCTGAACTCATCTCTGGATAAACTGGAGCAGATGATATCCCTCGCTTGAGTGTCCAGTAGAGTGTACTTGCGAATGTCATCAGCGTTCGCCATCTTGCAGAGGCCAGTCAATCCTAACCCAGTGACGGTCCATAGCTCGATGTTCATAGATAGGAGACGCTTCCTCATTACGGCCTTCCACTTGGGATAGTTAGTGCCATCGAAGATGGGGCACGCAGCAGAAACCCTGATCATACCTGCGGTCGACATAACTAAAACTCTAGGTGGATAAACCAAAATCAAACTGAACAAGGGAGTACATTGCTCTAATACCAATTGAAAGCGCGGGTTTACTCACACAGGGGGGTGAATGGGAGATTTTTAGAAATTTGTCAAACTCTGATGAATTTGACGAAGATCAGAGTGAAGAAATAGAAAAGTGAGGTAATTAAATCAACACAAAATCAGAGTACATGCATACAGGATACATAAGGGTGAAGAACATGTAATGATACAACCATATAAGCATGAAGAACATGAACTGAAGAAGTGAAAGATAGCATGATGAAATACTTCAGTTCAAATTCATCAGAAGATAGATCACAAATTCTTCAGCAGCGAAATAATGTAAGGTAGGGTGAGGAATTTGAAACTAGGTTGGCTCGGTAAAGACACAGCGATTTGGTAGACCAGGTCCAGTTGCTGTATCAATGGTACGTTTGGTTGAGGCGGCTGAGATGAACTCAGAGGACACATAGTCCTCACCATATTCCTCTTGAGCTAAGGTTAATTAGTCCTCGCCCAATCACTCATGGTAAGTCTTCATGGTAGAATTCCAAAACCTTCACAGACTTGGTCACCGGCACTCCACAATGACACTTTGTGTACTCAGAACATGAAGCCTAACCGTATGGAAGAATGGTAATCTTTAAAGGTAGAAGGCGTCGGATCACATAGATCAATCTCTTCAATGATGCTCAATCACTTTGGCTGTGGGTTTTTCCTCACTTGGGATTCTCTCAAAGTCGTCAGAGGATGGGTTGCTCTTAAATGACAAGTGTCAATTTCTCTTGGAGCAGCCAACCAACAAGTGGTTTTGGGGGCGGCTATTTATAGCCAGGGCAACCCGACATGAATTACCATAAATGCCCTTCTCTGATTCGACCATTGTTAGGATAAGGATCCACTCGATAGCTGGCCCGTGGCGCAACAATGGTCGGAATTTGAAATCTCAAATTTGTCAAGGCACTCAATTTCTTGACGATAAGCAGATCGCACTAGCAAAATCCTAACTCCTCAGCCTGACCAAATTCATCAGCGGCCATATGAACTTCGTCACTATCGCTAGCAAATGCGCCAGATGTTCCGGAGATTTCCAAAGGCTTCACTCGAAGCGGCGTGTGTATGTATAGGTTTGAGCATCACATTGGAAATATGAACTATGATTCACCTAGACCTCAAGATGGCAATGGCTAACCATTACTCGTGTCCCCGTGGGTAATTACTCTATTAAGGGATGGGTATGTGCCGGCTTTAATGCCCATGGGGAAGCTGGTGGGTCAAATACCTTACCCAGCGTACAAGACGGGGATGGGGATGGGATAGCATTACCCGTGCCCGTTACCCGCCTTACCCATTAAGGCCTTATATGTGGGCTCTAAAATTGGTAGACCCCATGTAATTGCCGCCCTTACCCACCCAAATCTTCTTCCATCCCACCCGTTTGGCCAAAAAGCCCTAAGAAACCCCTAACCTAGCCACAACATATTATTTATTGTGCTAAAATGATATGTTTTCTACTGAAATGCTATCAAAGGTTGTTATTAATTGTTTGTATGGGTTTCCCCATGGGGATAAAAAAATGACGGGGATCGGACGGGAATATTTTTATCCCCACACACGGGTATGGGGATGGGGACGGGCATGGGAAGGCTCTCGCGGGGATGGGGATGGGAGTCTAATACCCGCCTGGGTAATACCCATTGCCAACCTGACCTAGACCCCCTTTAATGGTATGGTTTTTCCGATGACTCAAATAAGAAGAAACAAACTACGAAAACTAAAGTCTTCAAGCTGCCAGTCTTCACATCAATTTCTTCAAAGGTCGTACCAATTTCATCACCAAATTCTTCACTTGAAGAAATCCATTTTTAGGGGTCGTCTTCCATGTGTTAAACCAAATCTTCTGGGTCTATATCTCCTGTGTACACTCACAAACACATTAGTTCCTCAACCTATTTGTCTTCAGTACTCCAAAACCACTAAGGGGGCACTTGATGCACTTACACAACGCCTCCTCGGAATCTAGCATGCACCCCATGTCTGAAAAGGTGGAGGAAGCCATGGAGCACCTGCTTCCTCATGAGATCACCGAGCGGGAGCTAGAGATGCAGGCGGCGGTGGAGATCGAGGAGCTTCGAGAGGAGGAGTTGCGCGTGGCTAAGGAGAAGGTAGAGAAGAGCCTATCCATCAAGGAATTGTTGGTGGAGTACCAATGTGAGCTCTAGCGCTACCACTACTATTAGTACTACAACCTTGAGGGCGGCGCCGAGGACAAGGATGAGGATGACGACACGGTCGACTTCAGCCTGGGGACGCGGAGTCCACCAACAGCGGCATGTCGCCAGGACAAGTCATCGACGTCTCATCTTGCATCGGCGGGGCATAGGGCGGCGCATCGGCAGTTATGCATACTTAGTGTTGGTTCAATATTTACCCTCCTGTGTTTTGGAGATTGTTGACAGAAACATGCATGGACTTATTTGTTTGCTAGTGCACATAGAGAATAGTCCATGCAGAATCAAAGAGAATGTTGTGTCCAGTGTCAAGATCGAGGAACTTCACCGAAGAATATCTGCGTTGTAGAGAAGAATGAGCTACATCTGTTGAGAACATGTAGACAAAAATATTGACGTGAAGGAGTTAACCCCTCGAAAAGTTATTGCTGAAGCAAAGCAATTGGTTCGGTGCTGTTGTCCGAAGAAATTGACTTCAACGAGTAGAAGTTGAAGACAAAGTGAAGACGTAGTATTCATTTCAGTGTTCTTCTTTCATTTATTTGAGTCATAGGACCTCCATACTATTAAGAGGGGTATAGGTTCTTGAAGGTTAGATCCGCTGTGATGCTTAGCCCAAACCTACGCGAGACTGAGAGAAATCTCTTATAGTTTCGAATGATTACCTGTCAGAAGTAGACGTTGTTCTTCGTGCTGAAGGAGATATCTTTCGAACTGAGGTATTAGCATTACTTGCTCCGCAAGGAATGTTACTGTTGTGCTCAAATTTCCAACCGTTGAACTCGTGCCGTTCGGCCATTGGCTGCTCCACATGTCCAATTTGATCATTTCCCTTCAGGGAAGGCTGCGGCTATAAATAGCCACCCCGCTCCAACGTTGTCCGTTGGCTGCTCCGCTTTATATTTCATAGAAGATTGACTAAGCATCCCCTCTCCGAGTGATTTGAGTTTAAGATCCACTGGGAGAAAATCAAGAGCGCAAAACTTAGACAATGGTTTAGCATCACAGTAGTTCTAAGTCTAGAGTTCTTGTACCGATTACTCTTGAGAGTTGCACACTCTCTAGGTGGATAGATGTCGGCTCGAGTGTTGAAGAGTTGTTGTCTTCACCGAGCAAGATCTTCAGCAACCAAGAGTCATTGTGGTTCGCAAAGGTCGACTCTGTAACCATATCATCCACATCAAATACAATCAAGCATGACATAGGGTTTTACCTCTTCGAGAGGGCCCAAACCTGCGTAAACACCGTGTTCTTCGTCCCTTGTTCCCCATTGATCCTAGATCCATAGCTCGGGACCCCCTACCAGAGATCCACCAGTTTTGACACCGACAGTCGGCTCGAGTGTTGAAGAGTTGTTTTCTTCACCGAGCAAGATCTTCAGCAACCAAGAGTCATTGTGGTTCGCGAAGGTTGTTCGAAGGTTTGGCAATTGATACGTCCATTTTGCATCATGTTTTCCTACTGTTATTTATGATGTTTTTATGCATAATAATTCTTTTTGGAGTAATTCTAATGCCTTTTCTATCATAATATGCAAGGTACACACAAAGAGGGAGAATTCCGGCAGCTGGAAATCTGGACCTGGAAAAGCTACGTCAGGCCACCTATTCTGCACAACTCCAAACAAGCTAAAACTTTACAAAGATTTTTTATGGAATATTTGAAGAATATTGGAGCAAATAAGTACCAGAGTGGGCCCACCAGGTGGGCACAACCCACCTGGGCGGGCTAGGGAGCCCAGGCGTGCCCTCGTGGGTTGTGCTCACCCGGGCCCACCTCCGGTGCCCATCTTCTGGTATATAAGTCATTTTGACCTAGAAAAAATAAGGAGAGGACTTTCAGGATGGAGCGCCACCGTCTCGAGGCGGAACTTGGGCAGGAGCACTTTTGCCCTCCGGCGGAGCGATTCCGCCTGGGGAACTTCCCTCCCGGAGGGGGAAATCATCATCATCATCATCATCACCAACAACTCTCCCATCTTGGGGAGGGCAATCTCCAGCAACATCTTCAATAGCACCATCTCATCTCAAACCCTAGTTCATCTCTTGTGTTCAATCTTGTTACCGGAACTATAGATTGGTGCTTGTGGGTGACTAGTAGTGTTGATTACATCTTGTAGTTGATTACTATATAGTTTATTTGGTGGAAGATTATATGTTCAGATCCAATATGCTATTTAATACCCCCCTGATCTTTAGCATGATTATCATTTGTGAGGAGTTACTTTTGTTCTTGAGGTCACGGGAGAAATCATGTTGCGAGTAATCATGTGAACTTGATATGTGTTCGATATTTTGATAGTATGTATGTTGTGATTCCCTTAGTGGTGTCATGTGAACGTCGACTACATGACACTTCACCATATTTGGGCCTAAGGGAATGCATTGTGGAGTAGTAAATAGATGAGGGGTTGCGAGAGTGACAGAAGCTTATACCCCAGTTTATGCGCTATTCCGTAAGGGACCGATTGGATCCAAAAGTTTAATGCTATGGTTAGAATTTATTCTTAATACTTTTCTCATAGTTGCAGATGCTTGCGAGAGGGTTAATCATAAGTAGAAGGCTTGTTCAAGTAAGAACAGCACCTAAGCACTGGTCCACCCACATATCAAATTATCATGGTAGCGAACACAAATCGAATCAACATGGTGAAAGTGACTAGATGAAATTCCCGTGTACCCTCAAGAACGCTTTGCTTATTATAAGAGACCATTTTGGCTTGTCCTTTGCCTCAAAAGGATTGGGATACCTTGCTGCACTTTTGTTACTACTATCGTTACTTGCTCGTTACAAATTATCTTGCTATCAAAATACTCTGTTACTTACAATTTCAGCACTTGCAGACATTACCTTGCTGAAAACCACTTGTCATTTCCTTCTGCTCCTCGTTGGGTTCGACACTCTTACTTATCAAAAAGAGCTACAATTGATCCCCTATACTTGTGGGTAATCAAGGCTATTTTCTGGCGCCGTTGCCGGGGAGTGAAGCGCCTTTGGTAAGTGGAATTTGGTAAGGAAACATTTATATAGTGTGCTGAAATTTATTGTCACTTGTTACTATGGAAAACAATCCTTTGAGGAGTTTGTTCGGGGTATCTTCACCTCGACCGGAACCACAATTAGCTACCCCTCAAGCTACTACACCTACTGAAAATATTGAATATGAAATTCCTTTGGGTATGATAGAACAACTGCTAGCTAATCCTTATGCAGGAGATGGAACCGAACATCCCGATATGCACTTGGTATATGTGGAAAAAATTTGTGGATTGTTTAAGCTTGCAGGTTTACCCGGAGATGAAGTTATGAAAAAGGTTTTCCCTTTATCTTTGAAGGTAAAAGCATTGGCATGGTATAGGCTATGCGATGATATTGGATCTTGGAATTGGAATCGATTGAAATTGGAGTTCCACCAAAAAAATTATCCTATGCATCTAGTTCATCGTGGTCGGAATTATATATATAATTTTTGGCCTCATGAAGGAGAAAGTATTGCTCTAGCTTGGGGGAGGCTTAAGTCACTGTTATATTCATGCCCCAACCATGAGCTCTCAAGAGAAATTATTATCCAGAACTTTTATGCTCGGCTTTCTCGTGATGATCAATCCATGCTTGATACTTCTTGTACTGGTTCTTTTATGAAGAAGACTATTGAATTCCGGTGGGATCTTTTGGAAAGAATTAAATGCAACTCTGAAGATTGGGAACTCGACGAAGGTAAAGAGTCAGGTATTAAGCTTAAGTATGATTGTGTTAAATCTTTTATAAACACCGATGCTTTTCAAAAGTTTAGCACTAAATATGGACTTGACTCTGAGATAGTAGCCTCCTTTTGTGAATCATTTGCTACTCATGTTGATCTCCCTAAGGAGAAGTGGTTCAAATATGACCCACCTATTAAAGATAAAGTTAAAGAACCGGTACCAATTAAAGAGGAAACCATAATTTATAATGTTGATCCAGTTGTTCCTACTGCTTATATTGAGAAACCACCTTTCCCTGTTAGGATAAAGGAACATGCTAAAGTTCCAACTGTGGTTTACAAAAGTTATATTAGAACACCTAAACCTGATGAACAAATTAAAGTAGAACCTAGTGTTGCTATGATTAAGGATCTCCTGGAAGAAAACGTAGATGGGCATGTTATTTACTTCTGTGAAGAAGCTACTAGAATTGCCAAACCTGATAAAAAGGATAATCATAGACCTGTTGTTGGCATGCCTATTGTCTCAGTTAAAATAGGAGATCACTGTTATCATGGTCTATGTGACATAGGTGCTAGTGTGAGTTCTATTCCTTATTCCTTATATAAAGAAATTATGAATGACATAGCACCTGCAGAAATAGAAGACATAGATGTTACTATTAAACTTGCTAATAGAGACACTATATCATCAATTGGGATTGTTCGAGATGTTGAAGTCTTGTGTGGGAAAATAAAATACCCTAATGATTTCCTTGTTCTTGGTTCCCCACAAGATGACTTTTGTCCCATTATCTTTGGTAGACCTTTCTTGAACACCGTTAATGCTAAAATAGATTGTGAAAAACAAACTGTCGGTGTTAGCTTTGGTGATGAGTCTCATGAGTTTAATTTTTCCAAGTTTAGTAGAAAGCTTCATGCAAAATAATTGCCTAGTAAGGATGAAATAATTGGTCTTGCTTCTATTGATGTGCCTCCTACTGATCCTTTAGAACAATATTTGCTAGACCATGGAAATGATTTACATATGCATGAGAGAAATGAAATAGATAAGATTTTCTTTGAACAACGTCCTCTGCTTAAACACAATTTGCCTACTGAAACACTAGGAGGTCCTCCTCCACCTAAAGGTGATCCTGTGTTTGAATTAAAACAATTGCCAGACACTTTGAAATATGCTTATCTTGATGAAAAGAAGATATATCCTGTTATTATTAGTGCTAACCTTTCAGAACATGAAGAAGAAAGATTATTGAAAGTTCTAAGGAAGCACCGAGCTGCTATTGGGTATACTCTTGATGATTTAAAGGACATTAGTCCCACTCTATGTCAGCACAAGATTAATATGGAACCTGATGCTAAACCCGTTGTTGATCACAAATGTCGGTTAAATCCGAAAATGAAGGAAGTGGTAAGAACGGAAATCTTAAAACTTCTGGAAGTAGGTATAATCTATCCTATAGTTGATAGTAGATGGGTAAGTCCTATTCATTGTGTTCCTCAGAAAGGAGGTATTACTGTTGTTCCTAATGATAAGAATGAACTTATTCCACAAAGAATTGTTACAGGCTATAGAATGGTAATTGATTTCAGAAAATTAAATAAAGCAACTAGAAAAGATCATTACCCTCTGCCTTTTATTGATCAAATGCTAGAAAGATTATCTAAGCACACACACTTTTGCTTCCTTGATGGATATTAAGGTTTTTCACAAATACTTGTTTCTCAACCTGATCAAGAAAAGACCACTTTCATTTGTCCCTTTGGAACTTATGCTTATAGACGTATGCCTTTTGGTTTATGCAATGCACTTGCTACATTTCAAAGATGTATGACTGCTATATTCTCTGACTTTTGTGAAAAGATTGTTGAGGTTTTCATGGATGACTTCTCTGTTTATGAGAAGTCTTTTGATGATTGTTTAAGCAATCTTGATCGAGTTTTGCAGAGACGCGAGCAAACAAATCTTGTCTTGAATTGGGAGAAGTGCCACTTTATGGTTAATGAAGGTATTGTTTTGGGCCATAAAATTTCTGAAAGAGGTATGGAAGTGGACAAAGCTAAGGTTGATGCAATTTAGAAAATGCCATGTCCTAAAGATATGAAAGGTATTCGTAGTTTCCTAGGACATGCTAGTTTCTATGGGAGATTTATCAAAGACTTCTCTAAAATTTCTAGGCCTCTTACAAATCTTTTGCAAAAGGATACTCCTTTTGTTTTTGATGATGATTGTTTAGAAGCCTTCGAAACACTCAAGAAAGCCTTAATTTCTGCACCTATTGTTCAACCACCTGATTGGAACTTGCCTTCTAAAATTATGTGTGATGCTAGTGATTATGCTGTTGGTGCTATTCTAGGACAAAGAGTTGATAAGAAACTGAATGTTATTCATTATGCTAGTAAAACTCTAGACAGTGCAAAACAGAATTATGCTACTACTGAAAAGGAATTTCTAGTAGTGGTGTTTGCTTGTGATAAATTTAGATCTTATATTGTTGATTCAAAAGTAATTGTTCACACCGATCATGCTGCTATTAAATATCTTATAGAAAAGAAAGATGCTAAACCTAGACTTATTCGATGGGTTCTCTTGCTACAAGAATTTGATTTACATATCACTGATAGGAAAGGAGCTGAGAACCCCGTAGCTGATAACTTGTCTAGGCTTGAAAATGTGCTTGATGACCCACTACCTATTGATGATAGTTTTCCCGATGAGCAGTTAGCTGCAATAAATGTTTCTAATAACACTCCTTGGTATGCTGACTATGCTAATTACATTGCTGCTAAATATTTACCACCTAGCTTTACATACCAAAAAAATAAAAAATTCTTCTATGACTTAAGACATTACTTTTGGGATGACCCACATCTTTATAAAGAAGGAGTAGATGGTATTATTAGACGTTGTGTACCTGAGCATGAACAGGAACAAATCCTACGGAAATGTCACTCCGAAGCTTATGGAGGGCATCATGCTGGAGACAGAACTGCTCACAAGGTATTGCAATCTGGATTTTATTGGCCTACTCTCTTCAAGGATGCCCATAAGTTTGTCTTATCTTGTGATGAATGTCAAAGAGTAGGTAATATCGGTAAGCGTCAAGAAATGCCTATGAATTATTCACTTGCTGTTGAACCATTTGATGTTTGGGGATTTGATTACATGGGACCTTTTCCTTCCTCTAATGGGTATACACATATTTTGGTTGCTGTTGATTATGTTACTAAATGGGTACAAGCTATTCCAACCAGTAGTGCTGATCACAACACCTCTATTAAAATGCTTAAGGAAGTTATTTTTCCCAAGGTTTGGAGTCCCTAGATATTTAATGACTGATGGTGGTTCACACTTTATTCATGGTGCTTTCCGTAAAATGCTTGCCAAGTATGATGTTAACCATAGAATTGCATCACCCTATCATCCTCAGTCTAGTGGTCAAGTTGAACTTAGCAATAGAGAAATAAAATTAATTTTGCAAAAGACTATCAATAGGTCCCGGAAGAATTGGTCTAAGAAATTAGATGATTCACTTTGGGCTTATAGAACAACATATAAAAATCCTATGGGTATGTCTCCTTATAAAATGGTTTATGGAAAATCTTGTCATTTGCCTCTTGAGTTAGAACATAAAGCATATTGGGCAGTCAAAGAACTCAACTATGATTTCAAACTTGCCGGTGAAAAGAGGTTATTTGATATTAGCTCACTAGATGAATGGAGAACCCAAGCTTATGAAAATGCCAAATTATTTAAAGAAAAAGTTAAAAGATGGCATGATAAAAGAATCCAAAAGCGTGAGTTCAAAGTTGGAGAATATGTTCTTTTGTACAACTCTCGTTTCAGATTCTTTGTAGGAAAACTCCTCTCCAAATGGGAAGGACCCTATGTTATCGAGGAGGTTTATCGGTCTGGAGCTATCAAAATAAATAATGCCGAAGGTACTAACCTGAAGGTTGTTAATGGGCAACGAATAAAACATTATATCTCAGGTACGCCCATTAATGTTGAAAGTAATATTATCCAAACTTTGACAACGGAAGAACACATAAAAGAGTCCTTCCGGAACACTCCAGAATCGTGAAAATAAGGAGGTACGTGATACGGTAAGTAAACGGACTCCGAAAAATCCGCAAAAATATTTTTTGTCAGTTTTGGAATATTTAGAAAATTAGGAAAATAAGAAACTTCCAGGAAGCGTACCCTGGTGGGCACAAGACACCAGGGCGCGCCTGACAGGCGTGCCCAGGTGGGTTGTGCCCACCTGGGACACCTTCCGGACTCCATTTTTCTTCGGTTTGCTTGTTTCCCAAGATAAAAAATCCTTATATACCCCAACGAACCTGGTGACCACCGTATCGTAGAGAAATCTTCTGTTTTCTTTTCATTGCTGTTTTCTGTCAGATCTCATCTACCATGGCTGCTTCAAGCTCCTCCATGGACAAGTTCTTCAAGAACGTCATCAACCCATATTTGCGGGAGGTGGTGCAGCACCCTCAGGACATCCAGATGCATGAGGGGGTGCTGCACATCCGCGATGTGCAAGGACCCAAGGGGATGGGAACCATGGAGGTCAGGCTTGAAGCTATGGAGCAGGAAGTCTTCCGGTGCAAGGGGATGGTGGAGCGTGGACTCAATGCCAATCACCTCATGATTACGGATCTTACTCGTGATCTCAAGGTGGATGGCAAGCCCATGAAGGACATCGTCTTCACCCTCAACGAGCAAATCAACTTCCTCCAAAGCCAGATCTATGATCTTCAAAACCAAGTCTTTGAATATGAGGCGAGGTTTAAAGGTATGAGTTTGGCTGCCAGTTACAGGACCCGTGAGACTCATTCTTCCTCTTACGATGGTGGACCTCTGCCATGGAAACCGAGGACAAGATCGCATCTACTTCATCACCACCACCTTCTTCTTCATCACCAAAGGAAAATTGAGTTTCGGGTATGGGCACTCCCCTTGGCTTCCGCCAAGCTTGGGGGAGGTGCCCCGGTATTGTATCATCCCCACTATCTTTTTGCCTTTACTTATTTTAGTTCGATCGTTTGCTTTAGATGAATAAAAGCTTAGTTCGATCCTTTCTTTTCGAGAGTTTGCTTAGTGATCTATCCTTGTAATCGTGTGCAAGATATATAATAAAGTTTAGTTTGATTTTTTGCTTTCTTTACTTTCATGTTGCAATAAAAAGAAAGGAAATAAAAGAAAAAGATCATATGCTAATCTTATGGTAGGTGATGGCACCACATAAGGAAAAGTATGAGTAAAAATTTTATTAGAGATTGACAAACATAGCATTGGTCAATGATGCGACTCATGAAAGAATTAATAAGGGAAGAGAAGATTCACATATAAAAATACTATCCTAGAAATCTTTTGTGATTGTGAGCCCCCATCAAATTATTATATGCCAAAATTGTTGATGTTGGACAAGGAAGACAACGTAATGATTTATGCTTGTTCATATTCACATAGAAGTTATATTGTCATAGATCCTTCAACATGTGGTGCTTGCCCCCTATCTTTGCTAGCCAAAAATTCCGCACTAAATAGAGATACTACTTGTGCATCCAAAAAACCCTTAAACCCAAATCTTATTTTCAACTGTCCACCATACCTACCTAGGGATTGAGCAAGATCCCTCAAGTAAGTTGTCATCGGTGCAATAAGGCAATAAAAATTGCTTCTAAAAGTGTGAGATCATTTAGTGTAAAGGAAAATTGAGCATTGTACGAAGTTGTGATGGTGAAGAATAAAAGCGACAGACTGCATAATAAAGGTTGCCATCACAAGGGGCAATACAACATGATGTTCCTTTGCACTAAGCGGTTGAGCATACAAACAAATAAGCGCATGGCAACCTCTGCTTCCCTCTGCAAAGGGCCTATCTTTTACTTTTATGCAAAGAGTCAAAGTTCTTCTCTCTTTTCCTTTTATTTTTATCCTTTGGCAAGCATCATGTGGTGATGAAAGATCTAGGCACATATGTCCAGTTGAATATGGGTGGCATAAGTTATTATTGTTGACATCGCCCTTGAAGTGAATACGTTGGGAGGCGAAACTATAAGCCCCTATCTTTCTATGTGTCTGGCTCAAATGTTTTGCTCATGTGTATGCGGTGAGTGTTAGCAATCATAGAAGACTGTATGATGGTTGAGTATTTTGACTTGCCTAAAGGCTCCGATATGTGACCCTTCCTAAAAAGATGATGAATTGTAGTTGCAAAGTTGACTGAGAACATAGTTTGTTGGTTTCTAATAGAGTTTATGCTTTATACTTCAATTGTGTGATGAACTGCCACTTATTCATGAGAAGTTTATGATAAAAGTTCTATGATAAAAGTCTTATGTTTAAATTTGTTGCTGTTATAATAATCTACATGATGCTTCTATGTCCGTATTTTGGTTTTATCGACACCTCTCTCTCTAAGCATGGGGACATGTTTTTCGATTTTCGCTTGAGGACAAGCGAGGTCTAAGCTTGGGGGAGTTCATAAGTCCATTTTGCATCATGTTTTCCTACTGTTATTTATGATGTTTTTATGCATAATAATGCTTTTTGGAGTAATTCTAATGCCTTTTCTCTCATAATATGCAAGGTACACACAAAGAGGGAGAATTCCGGCAGCTGGAAATCTGGTCCTGGAAAAGCTACGTCAGGCCACCTATTCTGCACAACTCCAAACAAGCTGAAACTTTACGAATATTTTTTATGGGATATTTGAAGAATATTGGAGCAAATAAGTACCAGAGGGGGCCCACCAAGTGGGCACAACCCACCTGGGCGCGCCAGGGAGCCCAGGCACGCCCTGGTGGGTTGTGCTCACCCAGGCCCACCTCCGGTGCCCATCTTTTGGTATATAAGTCATTTTGACCTGGAAAAAATAATGAGAGGACTTTCGGGATGGAGCGCCGCCGTCTCGAGGCGGAACATGGGCAGGAGCACTTTTGCCCTCCGGCGAAGCGATTCCGCTTGGGGAACTTCCCTCCCGGAGGGGGAAATCATCATCACCAACAACTCTCCCGTCTTGGGGAGGGTAATCTCCATCAACATCTTCAACAGCACCATCTCATCTCAAACCCTAGTTAATCTCTTGTGTTCAATCTTGTTACCGGAACTATAGATTGGTGCTTGTGGGTGACTAGTAGTGTTGATTACATCTTGTAGTTGATTACTATATGGTTTATTTGGTGGAAGATTATATGTTCAGATCCAATATGCTATTTAATACCCCTCTGATCTTGAGCATGATTATCATTTGTGAGTAGTTACTTTTGTTCTTGAGGTCATGGGAGAAAGCATGTTGCAAGTAATCATGTGAACTTGATATGTGTTCGATATTTTGATAGTATGTATGTTGTGATTCCCTTAGTGGTGTCATGTGAACGTCGACTACATGACACTTCACCATATTTGGGCCTAAGGGAATGCATTGTGGAGTAGTAAGTAGATGATGGGTTGTGAGAGTGATAGAATCTTAAACCCCAGTTTATGCGCTATTCCATAAGGGACCGATTGGATCCAAAAGTTTAATGCTATGGTTAGAATTTATTCTTAATACTTTTCTCATAGTTGCGGATGCTTGCGAGAGGGTTAATCATGAGTAGGAGGCTTGTTCAAGTAAGAACAGCACCTAAGCACCGGCCCACTCACATATCAAATTATCAAGGTACCGAACACAAATTGAATCAACATGGTGAAAGTGACTAGATGAAATTCCCGTGTACCCTCAAGAATGCTTTGCTTATTATAAGAGACCATTTTGGCCTATCCTTTGACTCAAAAGGATTGGGCTACCTTGCTACACTTTTTTTACTACTATCGTTACTTGCTCGTTACAAATTATCTTGCTATCAAACTACTCTGTTACTTACAATTTCAGCACTTGCAGACATTACCTTGCTGAAAACCACTTGTCATTTCCTTCTGCTCCTCGTTGGGTTCGACACTCTTACTTATCGAAAAGAGATACAATTGATCCCCTATACTTGTGGGTCATTAGAGATCACCGACAAGTATCTACCTCGAGTAAAATCAACTGAAGTCTGATCAGCTTCGAGTTGAAGGAGAATAGGGCGAAGAGAGTTTATCTTCTGTGTTATATCACAACCCCTCCAACCAGACGTAGTCCTTTGGAAGAAGGGCGAACTGGTATACCAAATTCATCTATCGCCATCGAGCACCACTGGTTCTATCTACTTTACTTCATTACATTCAGCAGTTTACTTTTGTGCTTTGTCTGCTGCATATCATTCGTTGTCATCATCTGTTATCTTTCGTTGTTCATACTGTTGCATTCTCATCATTCGGTGTGGTCATTTCGGTTGCTCACTTTCCTGCTCACACTTGTTAAGGCTGGAGTGATTCCCCTGTGTTTTTATTTATCCTATTATAGTTATTTCTCGCACTTATCCTTCTTAGTTCATTCCTTGTTTTCTTTCATGTTGTTGCATCTATTAGCATATTGCATTACCATCGTCATTGTCAAACCTGTGATTTCTTATGCTTGAACCATTATTGCTTCTTACCTTGATAAATATGTTCCTAGATAAGGTGCTTGCTTAAGTTTATATCTACCGAACCTTAATTTCGCTGCTGTGCTTGGGATCCATTCATATTATTCCCAAGAATTTTTGAATCCCCATTCACCCCCCTCTGGTCGATATACTCTCGGTCCCAACAATTGGTATCAGAGCATGCACTCCCTGTCTCTGCTTATTCAAGGTTTAACCACCTTGGTGTTTTGAGTATGTCGTATGCATGTAGATCCTTGCACTCTGAAAGGTTTTTGATCTTTGATGGAAATGACTATGTCCACTGGAAAGAAAGAATGAGAATCAAACTTCAAGCAATCAATATAGATCTATGGAAAATTGTGGAAAATGGATATATAATTCAGCACCTAGATGCACCAAATTCTGATGACAAAGCTATACTGTGGTTGAATGCACAAGCAAAAGATATTATCTGTGAAAGTATCTCGAAAGAAATTTTCATTCGGTACCGAAATTTTGACACAAAGCAACTCTGGGATGCCATCAAAAATGGTTACGAATAATTCATTACTAGAACAGATTCTCACACTGAAATGCTTCATGCTATGTTTGCTGGTTTCACGAGTCTTTGTAAGGAAAGTGCTATGGAACTCACTGATCAGTTGACCAATATTGTTGAAAGGCTTCATCAACGAGGAGTAACTGATATCACCGATAGAGATGTTGTCAACAACCTACTGAGTGCTCTTGATGCAATGTTCGATCCAATCGTAGCTGAAATCAAGCAAAGTCCAGACTATGAAGAACTTCACTACGTTGAGGTCATGACTCTGTTGTCTATTCATGAAGAAAAGGTGGAACTTGAAAATGCAGATCAAGAATCTTCTTCGGAAAGTTATGGGGAAATTCTCTCACACTATGGGAGCTCACAAGAAGAAGATGTTGAAAATCAACACACCATCACAAGGGAATTGGAAATGCTCACAGAAAGGCTAAGTGATCTCAGAAGACAAAATCTGAGTCTCACAAATGATGACGAATTTGACTTGCCTAAATCTTCAAGAATGTTACCACCGAAAGAAATGAAGTGCTTCAAGTTCAAAAAATTCGGTCACCTCATTACAGACTGTCCTTGCTGGGATAGAAAACCAAGCAACAGATGGATGTATCTTCACGGCAATGGATTCACTCGAATGAATTGTCACACTAAGCTCACAAAGAAAAATGAATCTTCCTCATCTTCTTTGACGAGACCAGTCACTGACTTGAAAGCTAGAGCAACTATCGAATCCAATATTAAGAGAATATCTCAGCTGAACAAAGCATGTGCTGATATGAACTTGGATTCTGAAGATGAGACATCCGAATCAGAATCAGAAGATGAAGAGTTTCACAGAAGGATAGGGAGAAGCAATGCCTTTGTGGCTTGTGAATCATCTGAGAAATCACTCGAATCAGACACTGATGACAATGCTTCAAGTGATCATGAACCTATCGCATTCTGTCTCATGGAAAAAACCTCAAAGGATCAGGTATCAGCAAAACGCCGAAAATCTATGAGTGAATATTCTCTTGAATATATTGCCAATGCTAAGCTTGTTAAGATTGCAAAATCTCAAAAAGATGAGCTTGAGAAACTTGAGAACAATCTTCGGAAAACCAAAGGATTAATGGTCGAAGAGACGGAGAAGAATCAAAAGTTGATCGAAGAGCATGATGCTGTTTCCTCAACTATTGATGATATTTCTGACCGATATGATTCCCTTATAGTCGACTACGAGAGTTTATCACATGAACTCCTTAATAGGAATCAAGAACTCGAGTCACTGAAAGAGTCTCATAATGTGCTTACGAAAGAAAAGCTTCTCTCTTCATCGAGCAATCTGAATAGCTTCCTGATGATTTTGTGCCTCCTTGCTTAAAATGCCTAGAATGTAGCAATACTGATTCAAATGCTGAAACATCTACTGCTGTCATTGAAAATATTGCAACTTCTACGAATGATATTTCTAACCCCTCTTCCAAGGAACTTGCTGATGTATCTGATGAAAATTGCAGATTAAAGAGCTTGCTTGAGATAGGAATGCTAAAGAGCCTCAAAGGGCATCAAACTCTCTGTGATGTGCTCAAGAAGTCTATACTGCACAAAAACCCTTGATAGGAAGGTTAAAGAAAACTCAACGTTGATGGAACCTACTGGACTCCCTAGCAATATCGTCAAACGAGTTGGGTTCTTGCTAAAAGTAAAACTCTCGAACCTGCAATTATGTCTGGATATGACACTCCTATTTCTGTTGGTTCTGATGAGTCTGATGACTCAAACTATTTTTTTTCAAACAACAGAATGGTAAGGTTTTCGCTTGGTATGTTGGAACTAACTGCAGGTCATGTTCACCCAAGAAACAAATCTGAGTGAAAAAGTGCACCATTGAAAATTTATCTGTCACTGCTAACTTGAATATGCAGAGTAATTCCCTTTGAGGAGATGGTTATCATTCATAGATTAGCACTGAAAATTCCTTGAATGGATTTCAGTCAAACTTTCAACAGAAAGAGTACGTGCGTACTTCCTCGAATCATTAAGCTCATGTCTCTGGAAACAATTTCAATGCTTATTCATATGATTACTCTCGAAATGCACAGATGAATTACATATCTCACCAAAGGAATGTCCCTACTCAGTCTAAGCAAAAGAGATGCTCCCTGCCCACGCAAGTGTGGGTTGCGAAGAAGAACTAACCCTTCTTGTAGGAACTCTCTCAGGGATTCTTATCGTTTATTATCAGCCATGAGATTTACATTGTTGGTGCTCACTCTTTGTGTTTATTTGCTCTCGTTTGTCAGTTTGTCCTCGTTTTGCCGTGTTTGTGTTTCGTCCGATAAACAACTCACTCATAGCTCCGTGTTCATGTGTTTTCCCCTCGTCTGACTGAGTGTTTTGTTTCGGACCCTGTTACCCTCTATTCTTTCTCATCGAATCTATGTTGTCCGTCATAAGCATGCTATTTGATTTGAAGAAAAATTCTATCCGACGTCCTTAGTCACGAAAGAAATCGACTTCTAACTTTAATCTGTTTTGGCGCTTGCCCTTCTTCAAAACTTTTGGCCTCCCGCACTTATCCTGAGTTTTTTGTAGGAAACGGTTGCCACGTGCCCACGATCTCCATGATTGTGATCATGTCTGTTGAATGTGGAACATCCTGCTTCTGAGGGCCGTGGATTTCAGAGAGGTGGTTCTGCTCGCTTGCTATAAATACCCCTCCCATCATCTTCTACCTCATTTGTTCCTCAAACCCTCATCCTCCTCCTTCCGAGACCGAGCTTGAAGCAACTCCGGCGAGGTGCCTTGCCGTGCGACTCCGGTGAAGTCTCATCGCAGTTGATCACACCAATGCGGTAATCTTCCTCTCCGCATTGTCGTAGTTGATCTATGCTGCTAAGTTAGGGCACCTAGATCCGAAACTGCTCCTGCTCCTTCCTCTGCTCGGAGGGCAATCCATATCGACGCCATTTCTTTTGATTTATTCTCTGCGGTAGATCTTTAGGAATCACTAGGTTATGACTGGTATGGTTTGTAGTTTTTCCTCGTACTAGTTCTCCTCGATCTAGGGTTCATGAGTACTTATCTGAAAGATTAGATAGGTTTGACCAGTCTTGGCTAGGTGAAAATCTATCAAAGAGATATTTTTTAAGTGCACCATGGATTCCTATGTTCCTACCGAAAAACATTCATTTCCATTAAAAAATGCTTCTGTGCATGTTTATGACCCTACCCCATTTTCTCTCGTATCTATTCTTTTCATAGGTTGGTCATGCCTCAGAGTTCAGATGAGTACACAGAGTCTGAAGGAAATTTGCCTCAGTATCCTCCAAGATCTGACCGAATGAGATTGACCAGTGGAGGAAAATCATCAAAGCATACCAAGACACCGAAGAACAAATCTGAGTCTGAATCCGAAGAAGAAGATGATGAAATTCCCTCTACTCATAGTCGGCCTGAGGATGAACTAGTCACTGACGTCCTGACTCTCTTCTCTGATGGAAATCCCAAGAAGGGTGGTCATGGCAGAGAGAAGAACACCACTACTGAAATGTCCGAGCCTGATAGTTATAGAACTCCACCTGGGGTTGAAACAACTACAGAGCGCAATAATAGGCAGCAAAGGATTCGCCGCCACTGGGCAAAGAAATGGTTCAACTATGAAACCATTTGGGAAAAGTATCAGACCTTGTTTGCCTTCACACCGCCGTGGAACGACTGCATAGCTGAAAATTGCATTGGGCCAGACGATGAAAAAGTCAGACCACCAACTCCTTCAAATGCACATCTTGAATCCCTCAAAACCATCATGGATTTTCCTGATGAGCTAGCCAAGAGGGCGAAGGCTAAAGCCGAGCGTGATGCTAGGCAAACAAAGAAAAATCAAGTCGAAGCTAAAAACGTCGCGCTGACTCAGCAAGACGTGCAGAAGAAAAAGAATCATGCATCCAAAGCAAGCAATTCCAGAAAGTCAGTTTCCCCTCGCGCTTTGCGAAAGAAAACCATTTCAAGGAAATCTAAGAAGGCAGTTTCTAGCTCTTCTGATGAGTCATCAAGTAAAGATGCTGATGAAATTCCCATGTATGATCAACGTGCCATTCTTAATAAGCCGGCCAACAGCCCCTCACCAGTGAACGTTTCACCATCACCAAGAAAATCTCCCAAGGCTTGCACCAAGTCCCCTCACTGACAAACCTTTGGGTTCCACTTCTGCAAAGAGAAAGCTACTGCATGAAGGAAAAGCTGAAGCTTCTGCAAAGAAGGACAAACACAGTGTTCCTGCTTCCATAGAGGAACAAAAGTATGACTTAAATCTTATGATTGATGTGATTGAAAGTGCTGCTTATGATACAAAATCTGCAGATATCAGCAGTCTAGGCCTTCCTGACGATGTTACCAAAATGGTGACGAAACATTTCATCGAGCTGAGGAAAATTACAAAGAAGCTGAATCAGGTTGTCAAGGACAAGCAAACCCTCAACCAAATGAGGAGAGATGCGAATCCTGAATCCGAAAGGAAATGTCTAAACAAAGAGATAGTTGAGCTCACAAAGGCACTCAGTCTGATGAGAAATGACAAAATTGATAGGCTATTGCGACTGAAAATGGAAATTTCTCAGTCGTGTGACACAAGGATTGATGAGATTGAGCGCAAGGCTGATCTTGCCCGAAGGAGAATCAAAGAAGAAAAATGTCAGAAGGCTAAGGTAAGGGCCAGCAAACCGAAAGGAATCAAAGATCGCCGCCTTCAGACTGTCTCTGATGCTCAACCCGTTGATTCCAGTACTCCCTTGCAGCAGATCCCATCATCTCCACCTCACGAGGATGAACCCATGCATTAGGTTGACCATGTGGAAGTTATCATTCCTACTCTAGTAGTGCAAGAAAAACAAGATGTTGTTGATATCTTCCTCGAAAAGGATGAAGAAGGAAATGCCTCACCCAAGCAGCAAGCCCCAGCTGATGTTGATGTTGGTGAAGAGATTGAGGTTGAGAAGGCAAACCCATCGCCTTCGAAGAAATTGCAAGCCGAGCCCTCCAGATCTAACAAGGAGGAAAATGAAAAGATTGAGGGGGAGCTAAATGCTTCCCGAGAGAGAACCACCTCGGTCGAATCATTTGGTGCCCCTACCTAGATGGATGTTTATCCTACTCCTTGTTCCACTACTACACAGTTGGAAGAGGAAGAGAAGAAACCTGAAGAGCCCACGGCTAATGAAGGAATTGTTCCACCTGTTGTGTCCCAAGAGGCCGAGAAAGAAGTAGTTGTGCTCCAAGCCAAAGGAAATAACATGAAAGAAAAGGCCATAGTGCCTGAAAGCCAGAAAGCCGCTAAAAGAGTACCAGCGAGGAAGAATGATGATCAGTCTAGTTCCTCAAGGAAGTCTGCACATGAGAAGTCAGGGAAGCCTCATGCTCCAGTCAAACCCACCGAGGAAGGTGTGCAAGCTCCGGATGATATTCGGACCCGGAATGTGAGTGAAGAACATCTGAAAAATCGTTTGGAAACATTTTCGTTGTTCCCAGTTGAAGATGGCCCAAATGGTCCTGCATTTAACGAGTAGTTTCATCTTTCAAAACATGCATTCTTTAGGACCAGCCCATATGAAGGAGGGAGAACTTCATTGTTGCCAAGGTTCTGGACTAAGGAACAGGCTGTGTATTATGCTCACATTCTATATGAAAAGAATCGCGTCTTCAAGCACAAGATTCTGAACATTGCAGAGCTCGAAAATTTACCCTACTTCCATCACACAATCAAGCAGTTTGAGCTTGTTTTCCTGAAGAGTTTCCTTCGCTTCAATCATGGCTAGAATCATGAAGTGATTCATCAATTCTATGCCACTCTTTATATCACAGGAGATCTTATAGATAGCAGCACTTGGATCCTCGAATGGATGATAGGAGAGGAAAAGGTTAAATTTTCTGTAGATCAGTTCTTAGCGTTGTTGAATCTTCCTCGGTGCAAATTTGATGCAAATCTTGAACACAGGCTGCACTATTGCGAAGTATCTGAAGCTCAACTGCATATGTTGATGGACCCCAAGCTTGTTGGTGATGAATGCATTGAGATAAACCCAAAGAATCTGGCATATGTGTGGCACCCCGGCTCAGAGAACCGGTTTACCAATGTTTCCAACCCAGAGATCATGTCTTGTGGAAACACACAACAACTTGGAACAGAACATAGCTGAACTTTTATTGATGATAGTCGAGTACAAGCTCACATATATTACATGATCATCGAGGCCAGAAGCACATCTAGTGCTACGACAATATCTGCATTATTTATCCAACATATCAGGGCCTCGGTATTACTACGAAATACTACAGCGGAAGACTACAGCGTAGCAGAACATGATAGAGACTCCATCCACAGGGACACTGCTGTGGACACATCCTAGGCATCGTAACATGGACCTTGAGACCTCCGTCTTAGTCTTCTCCTGCATCTGGCATGATACGCCAGGTGAGTACTTTGAATGTACTCGCAAGCACATGACAACCAAATATGCAGCAAATAATAGCATGGCAAATCAACATTTAAGTCTTAAGTGATTCACTTACTGCTACCAACTTACTCATTTCTAGGTTGCCTCACAACCCTTGGAATACTCGATACCAATGAGTACTTCCTCTCGAAAGATAAGTTCTTCCATCATTACCATAGTTATTAGGGTTGATCACCTAGAGAGGTCTGGTCGGGCTGTCCAATACCGTGGACGCGGCTATTCGAATAGATATTACACTCTATAGAGGTTGGGCACTTTACCCACACTATGGAGCACTGACCTCGTGATCCCATTCGGGTGCATCAGCATTGCTCCAACGAAACTTGCCTGACCCGTGACTCTTCCATCATACCACCGGCAATCACACTCCCGCGGAGTCAAGCCTTGGGTGTCCCCGTGTCACCTCGTGACACCTGCCACCGTCGTGGCCTAACTAAACTGTCCCAAACGGGGACGCCGGCAAACAACTCAATTGGGCTCATAGGGTTACCGCCGTCTACATGATCAGGGCAGCCCGCACGCATAACCCTCCCTCTTTGGAGGTACCGGTGAAAGAGCACCGAGCCAGACCAAGTCAAGGCTGTCCCATACCGGCAAATGTGGCTGCACGGGTAAGCCCGGATAGGTGACTCTTGATCAACCAACTAAGTTTCACTTAGCAAGCAAGGTTAACCATCATATCATTTTGAGTTATCAACCTAAGGCATTTGAATAATTTAATTTGAATTATCGGTGATAATGCAAGAAGTGAATATGAAATATGCAATGCTATGAGATGCTTCATAATATGGATGTCCTGGCTTGCCTTGATCAGTTGGGTTGTTCAGAAACTCCTGGTCTTCAAATCCACAAGTTTCTCATTCTAAAAACATTTTTAAATGACAAAAGAAAATGTCACATAATGCTTTTTTATTCACCAACAATTCTGTGAGTATTGGAAAATACCAAACTTGGTGGAAAAATAAAGGACTTTGATACAAATATAATGCAAAAAGAGTCAGGTCAAATGGACCTTCCTGTAAAAAGTTACTAATAGTCAAAGTTCCTGGTCAATTCTGTTTTAATAAATAGAAATCAGAAAAACCAGAAAACAGACGAACGGGCCACGTCGAAGGCGTAACCGGAGAGTGCGTCTCCACTTACCCCTTCGCGCGCGTGCCCATAGTGGCTAACGGGTGCGGTTGGGCCCGTTTAAAACAGAGGGAGGAGAGAGAGCAGAGGAAGGGGCGGCTCACCGGCGGTGATTGCCGGAGTTAGCGACGGCGGTTGGGCAGGGAGATGACGGGGATGGTTCGGCCGATCGACGACGAGCACGTCCGTACCCGTAGCTACTCCAGAGAGGGCCAGACGGCGTCGCGCCCTTCTTCTTCGGCGGGTGGTGGCTACGGTGGTCGTCGGAGATGGCGATTCTAACAGCAATTCGACCGGGCAGCTGTTCACGAATGATCAGTGGGACTTGCTGAGGGCTACGGTGGTCTCAGGTGAGGCGGAGGAGGAGGGGTGGTGGCTATTGGCAGAGCTGAGGCGGCGGAGGCGCTCCGGTGAAGCTCGAGGCCAGAGGGCCTCTCGGCCTTGGCTCCTGCTTGGGGAGGCAGTGGAGGATGGAGGGCGATGGGTGAGGAGCTAGGCGAGGCTGGACGGGGCTTTTTATAGCCGAGGAGAGGCGCTCGGCGAGCTCTCAGGAAGCGGTGAGATGCGGGCCATGGCGCCGGTGGGACATACGCCGCACTGGCTGGATGCTTGCGGCGAGGGGACGTGAGAGAGCAGTGGCATTCAATGCGGGAGAAGATAGCACAGGGAGGAAGACGACGGCGAGGTTTCCACTGTAACTGCACGGGTTCCACAGTGCGGCGATGGCGTGGCGGCCGGCGAGGGCATCTCCGGCGAGGAGGAGGGTTCTGGAGGGGCTAGGTGGCAACCAAAAATGATGTCGGCATGCCTAGACAAGCTGCTACGGTGCCGTGGTCTCGCTTGGATGACACCCGAGTCTGGCGCGGCACAGAGCGCGGCGACAGGCATGCCAGCGCCGTGCTCACCATGGTGCTTGGCGCCAGGAGGCCACGTATGCCTGGCATTTCTTGTCTAACACCTCGACCTTCGATCCCTGACTTCATCTGTACCCTTGGTTTGGCTTGGCTTGATCTGAGATGAATGGTAGGATCAACTGTAGTTTCTGACAGCAAACTTGGGGAGGTTCCAGAGGAGAGATGAGGTAGAGCCTGAGCCAAAGAGAGTGTCTGGAGTGATCCATGTTGGAAGGACTCCAAACTGGCCAAGTTTGAGGTGGTTTGGATAAGAATTGAGGGTAGTTCATGTGCAACTTGCAAAACTGGTCCAGAATAGAAACATTGGTGTGCTGCTCACTTGGATGATCTTCTGGGGCTGAATCTTGGTGAAGGGGAGTTATCTGTAGGTGTCCTCATGCCATAAAACTTTGAGAGCAATTGGACAAATCTAGCAAGTACTTCCATCACAAAGGTCCAAACTGACCAGAAGCAAAAAGGATTTATTTTGCTGAAATTTTGAACTAGGTCATAGAATATTTTTGGATATTGAAGCAAGATATAGTCCAAGGTATTTTAGGGAATTATTTGAGGATTTTCTGATCATCCAATCCATAGGTTGCTTCACAACCGATAGTAATGCCCTAAATTCTCAAATAAAAGGAAAGGGTTTTGAAAAATAATTTAAATTGGAATTTGGACCCTTGGGGTACTTGGCAAGGTTTTGGCAAGGTGATGATACTTTGGTTCACTTGGAAGAAGATGCAAGAATGTCCAAGACCAAGTGAAATATTCAAAATCCATTCAAATTCCAAATAAAACCAGGAAAATTTTGAAAAGAAAAAGTTGTCAAAAATCAGGGTGTCACAATATGAGAACAAAGTATTGTTCTTGTCGGGGTACACAAACTGGGGTGCTTATCCCCCCTGACTTGTGCACGGACGAAGAACCTCCGCCCCGGCAGCCAAGGCTTGGCGAAGGAATAACTACACCAACAAACAAGACATGAGAGCATCACCTTGGGAAGGCCTCCTTTGCCTGGCAGGAGAACTTGGCCAGGTCGAGGCCTCCCGAGGGACAAGTCCAAGATTTCCCCGGCAGGCTTGCCGGGCCCACCAAGGGTGAGGACTCCCTCCAAGGCACCACCGCTCCACCGCACCAAAACGCAAATCACTCATCAATGCAGTGTCAAGCATCCATGTGATTAAGTGGCTTCCACCAAGCATGTGGCAGCCCATTAGAAGAAAAATTACTCTCATGTGACACCCATCCAGAGACGTGTCGAATAGATAAGCAGAAAATGATTAAGCGGCACGACAGGCGTGCCGGGCGTCACCCTCAGCGCGACACGTAGCAGTGCATTTAATGCACTTTGTCCTAACTGCCAGAGTTAGGTATGATAGCACTGTTTGCTATCTAATCACTAGATAAAGACTGTTTTGCCACTGTGGCTACCCCTTAAGCTATAAAAGGAGGTCCAAGGCAACCTAGCAAAGGATTCAGACCCTTGAACACATGTACGCGCGTAGCATCTCTCCCCGAGGCCACCTTGCCGGGCTTGAGTGTTGCGTGTTCATCGTGTTTCTCCATCCAATCCACCAAAGCAGGAGTAGGGTTTTACGCTTCCTAGCGGCTCGAACCTTGGTAAAAACCACTAGTGTCACCACCGTCGTGTTGTTTCATGGCCTCCGCTCTTTGTGCAACATGATCTTCCGCCTTGCCAAACCACAACGGGCCGATGGCCCCATAGGTGATCGTGTCCACCCACGACATCTTTAGTGCGCCAGGTAGGGGGGATCGCTTGCGCGAACCCGAAGCTGTGAACAGCGCGTCAATCATCATCATCACCCTCTTCGTCAATGGCTTCGAAGAGAAAGAATGCTGCTATTCCCTAGCTTCGTCCCTTCCATACTCCATCGTTCGCCTCCGCCGTGGCGGCGATGACGATGAGGACGAGGGACGACAACACTGCGGATTCCATGATTGGCATGAATGCCGTGGCCACCATGCTACCCATGGCCAGGAGGAGGAGCGAGACGTGCAGTGGCGCCACCCCTCCTTGCGGCCCCCTTGTCGAGCGCATCCGATCCCAACGAGTATCGTTTGGACGACGGACAAGAAAACAGTGCATAATTGGCCTCCTCCTCTTTTCTCACTCATCGATGGTCGGGCCGCACTGCGGTGAGGCCGCCAGCGTCGATAAGCCCTTGTGGCACTCGATTTTGCATTTATCCCACCAAGGGTAAATCCTCAGTGTAGCGCTGGTGCGAATCCGTTGGTTGGCACTCCCGGCAAGCGAACCCCGACAAGGCTTTTTGTGCCTGCGTGTCCTTCATGCCAGCCGTAGTGAGGCAATTGGAATTGGGGAGAAAGGAGGGAGGGGCCGATTCTTTTCCTTTTCCCCCATATGTCATTAGTTGCAAACGTTTCCGCTGACTTCCCCAGCTTGTGCCATGGCTGGGTGCATAACTAATGGACTACCTAGTCCCTCCCTTGTGCTCCTTCCCGTTTTTTCATCTTTACAGTGCAAAAATGTTTGCAAGCACGGTCTCCTCAGGAGACACAGATAGGAGGGGGCAACCACGGGTGGGAGAGAAGATGTTATGTGTGATAAAATGCACATCCCGGCAGGAGGAGAGCAAAGACAAAAGCTAAGTTGGCCTGCTTCTCAGCTTTTCCTTCAGAGCTTGCACTTCTTATCCCTCGGACAACCATGGTTTCGTATGGCAAGCCCTCTGTGCGATGGAACCTTACTGTGTTTGTCTGTGCCCTAGCTTTGTTTTGAGCCTGTTCAACAAAGTGGGTGGCAGCGTCAAGGACTGTTGAGGAAAAACCCACTGGCAGCATGTGCTCGGTGGCTGAATGCTAAGGACCCATTCCTTAGAGCAATCGCGGCAGCATGCTGTTGGCGGGCAACCAAAGTACGCAAAGGAAACTAACCATGCAAATACCAATGGGTAAACATGAGAGGGATAATGTGCATTAGCATAATAAACATCAGTTCGACGAAGCATTAAAGCAAGAACAGTACGAAGCCTAAAATCAAGATACATATTGTGTCTTATTACAGGGCAGCACGGTAGTAGGAATAGTTCAAGGCTAGGCCTGACGACCTCCCGGAACTGTTGGGACGGATAGAACCTTGTCAGCAAGGGGGTGGCCTTCTCCGCAGCGACAGAAGTGTCGACACCCGGCGGCAGACTCTTGAAGCCATCGGGGAGGTTGAGGTCCGGATGGTGGAAAGCAAGGTTGCTCAAGACCAGGAAGAGGCTGTCGCGAGCAAGCTTCCGGGACTCATTAGCAAAGCAGATGGCCTTGTCGTCCTCATACATCTTCAACCCTTCAATCAGGCCTTCGAAGAAGAGCGTCAGCTTGGCGCTTGGGACTTCATGCTTGCCAACGAAGAAGGCCCAACTCTTCATGTCCATCTTTGCAATCTGGGCAGTGAGGCGTTCAGCTATATCTACCATACTGTTGATCCAGAGGTTGCGCTGCTAGATTTGGTTCTCAAGCTTCTCTTTTGCGTCCTTCTGGAGAATCCTGGCCATCTCCAGATCTGTCATCAGCAACTTCTCGTGGGCACCGACAGACACAATTTCCTTCTCCAAGGTGCCAAGCCTGGCCTTCATGTCAGGAATGGCGTCGTTGGCGGTATCAAGGTCCTAGCTCTTGGACGAAAGCTGCGATTGCACCTCCTTCAGGATGGTCTCTGCTTTTTGTGCTTCCACTTTGAGAACCGCAATCTCCTTGTCGCTCCCAGCAAGGTCCTCCGTCAGCTTGCTCACTTGATGATCAAGATCAGTCTTGGCAGCAGGAGCGGCAGCTAGCTCATCGTAACCTTCTTTAGCTGGGTAGAGGATTCAAGGGTGAGCGCCTCAAGCATGGCCTTGTTCCTGTCCTCCAAATCCTTGGTATGCTGTTGGACAAGAGCCTCCAGTTCCTCATCCTTGCCGGAGATGGTGGCTTTGAGGTTCCCTTCTCGAGTAGAGATGTCCTTCTCCTTGGCATTTAGAAGCGCTTTGCGCTCCACCAAGCGGACCTCCCGGGTAGCGATATCTTCTTTGGCCGTGGTCAGCACCTCCTCTTGCCGCATGATGGAGTGGGATTGCTTCTTGTACCATTCTTGCAGTTCACTACCCTTGTCCGTCAGTTTCTTATCCATAAGAGCGGTAGAGTCACGCTGCTCCTTGACTTCCTGCCACTTGAGATCATACCTGTGCTGCACATCTTTGAGCCCTTCCGCCATGGATTCCAGGAAGGCTAGATCCTTGGCGCAATCAGCAGAATCGCCAGCTTCTGTGACTCTCTGGGACAGTGGCGCCAGTATGTGTCTGATCTCTTCATCAAAATCCACGCCCGCTGCAGAAGACAAGCCAGGAGCTGCGAGCCCAGGTTGGGCAAGGACTAATGTCGACTTAATCGGGGAAGGGTGCGAAGCTACAGCCAGAGGATAGTTCATGGGGAGAGGGCCCATGGATTGGAGAGGAGCTTTCTCCTCAACAACCATGCCTAGGCGAGAATTGTTGCCGGGGGTTTTCTCTGTCTCTTCTTGGCACTCTTGGATATCCACGGTAATATGTTCATGACCATCTGCGGCAGCAATCTTGGTTGCTTCCTCGGCAGCACTCTTCCCAATACTGGCCACCTCTTCCAAGGGCTCAGGTTCTTCAATCAACGGAGCTATAAGTAAAATCAACAATGGAGTAATAAGAAACCAGATACTGCTAAATTGAAGACCAAGAAGCAGAATAATTCAAGGAAGCAGAAACAAAGACAAGTGGATAACCCAGTGGTGTTTGCTGCAGAGGAGCGTCCACCTCCCCTGCAACGTCATTTCCCGGAGTGCGGTCCATGTTCGCTCCCTCGGTGGATGTGACCTCAGCACGAGCAGACCCCTTGGTGGAGGCCCTTGCCGGTGATTTCTCTGCTTGGACTATGGTTGGGGTGGACCCCACTTAGTATGCCCCACCCTGTTGGATCTCAGTTTCTCCCTTGGCGAGGGATGAAGCATGTTCCTCCGCATCTCTCCGGGCAGGCGAAATCTGCCCCATGCCTTCGCCCCGGGGGCTAGGCTGAGGGCTGGGCACAGGAACCCCTGTCCTGTCCCCCACCAGACCCGTGCTCGCCAAAGAATCCGCCGCCGCCGTATGCTTGGTTCATTTGGCTCGCTGGGCGAGGGGTTCTTCATCTCTACCAAGACAACAAAAAAGACTGAATCAACAACTATCCAGTGCATAGTTGATACGTCTCCAACGTATCTATAATTTATGAAGTATTCATGCCATGTTTACAATAATTTTAGATGGTTTTGGTATGATTTGATTAGAACTAACCCAGACTGACGCTGTTTTCAGCAGAATTACCGTGGTGTCGTTTTTTGTGAAGAAATAAAAGTTCTCGGAATGGGCTGAAAATTTACGGTGATTTTTTATGGACCAAAAGAGACCCCCGAAGCACAAGAGCTGGGCCAGGAAGTAGACGAGGAGGCCACAAGCCCTCTAGGCACGCCCTACCCCCCAGGGATGGTGCTCTGGGCTTGTGGGCACCTCGGGCAGCCCCTTGACATGAGACCGACACCAAAAATCTTATAAATACCTAAACCTCCAAAAAGAACCCTAGATCAGAAGTTCCACCGCCGCAAGCCTCTATTGCCACGAAAAATCAATCTAGGCCCTCTCCGACACCCTGCCGCAGGGGGCCATCATCACCGGAGGCCATGGAGGGGGAAGCCGGAGCGGGCCATCATCACCATGGTGGCCAAGGACCAGAGGGAGAACCTCTCCCCATCTAGGGGGGAGGCCATGGAGGAGGAAACACAAGGGGGAGACCCTCTCCCCCTCTCTCTCGATGGCGCCGGAGTGCCGCCAATGGAACCATCACCGCGGTGATCGTCTTCATCAACATCACCATATTCATCACCTTCCTCATCTCTTTTAAGCGGTCCACTCTCCCGCACCCCGCTGTAATCCCCTACTTGAACATGGTGCTTTACGCCACATATTATGATCCAATGATGTGTTGCCATCCTATGATGTTTTGAGTAGATTTCTTTTGTCTTTTCAGTTGATTGATGATCTATATTGGTTTGAGTTCTATGTTTTATTTTGGTGCTGTCCTATGGTGCCTTCCGTGCCGTGCACACATGAAGGATTCCCGCTGTAGGGTGTTGCAATACGTTCATGACTCACTTATAGTGGGTTGCTAGAGTGACAGAAGCTTAAACCCGAGTAAGGGGGTTGTTGCGTATGGGATAAAGGGGACTTGATACTTTAATGCTATTGTTGGGTTTTACCTTAATGATCTTTAGTAGTTGTGGATGCTTGCTAGAGTTCCAATCATAAGTGCAAATGATCCAAGTAGAGAAAGTATGTTAGCTTATGCCTCTCCCTCATATAAAATTGCAATAATGATTACCGATCTTGTTAACAATTGCCTAGGATAATTCCGCACACCGATCCATCATTATTCCATGCTCGCTATTTATAATATATAGTAATATATTATAACTTGATGTTAACAGCACCTATTTTCATATTTGAGTTCTTCGATATCATGCAAAGCTATCCTCTTCATACCCACAACACAGTTTTATTTCTTGTTTCTAGATGGAAGCAACCGTTCGGTGTACGTAGAGTCGTATCAGTGGCAGATAGGACTTGAGAGAATATTAATCTTACCTTTAGCTCCTTGTGGGTTCGACACTCCATACTTATCACTTCCACCTTTGGAAATTGCTACGATGATTCCTTGCACTTGGGGATTATCAAGCTCTTTTCTGGCGCCGTTGCCGGGGAGCAATAGCGTGGGGTTGATATTCTCATGTGTGCTTGTTTGCTTTCTTCACTAAGTAGATTTTGTTTTCTCTCTTGTTTTTTTATTTAGTTGTGGGTGAAACAAACAAAAAAATTTAAAGAATGCAAAATACAAGAAAAATTACTTGCCTCTTATGCCTAAAAACTTTTTCAAAAAGAGAAGTGATTGGAAGGTTATGCATTGGAGAAGTGAGGGTCTACCTTGAACACTTGCGTTCATGCTCATGGAAACAATGTAGAATTTTTCATGGAAGTTTCTCAAAAATAATTATCCCCTTGTATATATCCATTGTATTATAAAAATAATGTGCCAAGATTTGTCTTTAGAATGATTAGATTGTTTGTTTGCTATCTGTGGTGCAAAAACAGAAACTTTGGCTGTAGTGCGTGAATTTACATTTTTTACTGGAACGTCAAAAGTTTCTGAATTTTTTACACAGTACTGCTATGCAATTTTTTTATTTTTTCCTATTGTCTCAGAATTTTTGAAGTTACAGAAGTATACGAAATTTCCAGATTGCTACAGGCTGTCCTGTTTTTGACAGATTTTGTTTTCTATGTGGTGTTCACTTATTTTGATGAATCTATTGGTTGTATCGAGGGGTATGAACCATGGTAAAGTTGGAATACAGTAGATATAATGCTAATACGAAATTGGAATGAGTTTACAACAGTACCTAAAGGTAGTGATTTGCTTTATTGTACTAATGGATCTCACGAGGGTTTTGTTAAGTTTTGTGTGGATGAAGTGTTTGAAGATCGAGGGGTTATCGATATAAGAAGAATAAGGAAAGGCAAGAGTTCAAGCTTGGGGATGCCGAAGGCACCCCACGTAAATATTTCAAGGATACTCAAGCATCTAAGCTTGGGGATGCCCCGGTTTTCATCCTATCTTTTTTCTTCAACAATTATCGGTATACCTCGGTTTTTGTTTTGTTCACATGATATGCGTCTTTTGTGTTTTTTTTTCTTTTCTTTTCCTTTATGCACCATGCTAGTATGAGATAGTACTTCATTGATTTATAGAATGCTTCATGTTCTTAACTTAAATCTTTTGAGTATGGATTTATAGAATGCTTCATGTTCTTCACTTAAATCTTTTGAGTATGGATTTATAGAATGCTCTTTGTGTTTCACTTAAATCTTTTGAGTATGGCTTTATAGAATGCTTTGTGTGCTTCACTTATATATTTTGAGCTTGGATATTGGTCAATCTATATTAATTGTAGAATGCTCTTTGAACTTCACTTAAATATTTTAGAGTATGAATAAAATTATCATCAAAATTGGGCTTGGAAGAGTATCATTAAAATATCACTGCTTAGCTAAAAAGCTTTAAAGAAAAGTTCTTGTTTAGAGACAACCTAATATTTATCCTTACTGTTTTGGGGTGTTCACATGATTAAGCTACTGTAGTAATCATGTTTTATAGTTTTTCTTTCAATAAAGTGCCAAGGAAAGCCTTTGGGATAGTGTGGTTGATAGTTGATTTGATTCTGTGCAAAAACAGAAACTTTTGCATCCAGTAGCAGAATTTTAAAACTTCACTTGAACGTGTAAAAACTCTGTATTTTTTACATAGGATTAGTATAAATTTTTTCTACATTTTCGTAATTTTTAGTAATATTTGGAGTAATATAAGTATGGGCATAATTCAGAGCTTTACAGACTGTTCTGTTTTTGACAGATTCTGTTTTCGATGCATAGTTTGCTTGTTTTCTAGTTTCTATGGCTTATATTGCTTAATATAAATTGTGGAAATGATAGAGTACAGTAGGCATTATGTGGAAACAATTATGAATCTTGTCTTGACAGTACCCAAGTGAATGATTTGTTTTATTATACTAACGGAGCTCATGAGTTTTCTGTTGAGTTTTGTGTGATTGAAGTTTTCAAGTTTTGGGTGAGGTGTCTATATGAGAAAAATAAGGAGTGGAAAGACCCTAAGCTTGGGGATTCCCAAGGCACCCCAAGGTAATATTCAAGGAAGACTCAAGCGCCTAAGCTTGGGGATGCCCCGAAAGGCATCCCCTCTTTCGTCTTCAAAACTATCAGTATACCTTACTTGGAGTTATATTTTTATTCATCGCACGATATGTGTTTTGCTTGGAGTGTGTTTTCATTTTACTAGCTGTTTAAATAAAATCATTGGATCTGAAATCTTGAATGAGAGAGAGTCATCACATGGCTATTTAACTATTTGACTACTCATTGATCTTCACTTATATCTTTTGGAATACTTTTGTCATTTACTCCCGTGCTTCACTTATATCCTATGAGTAAATGGTTGAATGAGGTGAATATCATAAATCTGAAATTATATATGTTTCATATGCTTATCCCATGGGGAGTATTGACTTCACATATAAGAAGTATAGGTGGTAAAATTTATTGAAAGTTAGCAAACTCAACATTGGTCACTTAAACAATTCATGAAAGAATATTGAAGGAAGAGAGATTTCACATATAAATATACTATCTTGGACATCTTCTATGATTTTGAGCCCCATTAATTATTTTCAAACTTGAGCAAATTAGTTGAAGTTGGACAAGGAAGACAATGTAATGAGTTATGTTTGGGTATATTTGTAGAGAAGTTATATTGTTATGGATCCTCCAACATGTGGTGCTTGCTTAGGATCTTTGCTAGCCAAAAATTTGTACTAAGTAGAGATACTACTTGTGCATCCAAAAACCCGTAAACCCCGTTTATTGCCATGAGTGTCCACCATATCTACCTATGGATTGAATAAGATCCTTCAAGTAAGTTGTCATCGGTGCAAAAAGCAATAAAAATTGCTCCTAAATATGTATGATCTTTTATTGTAAGGGAAAATAAGCATTGTACGAACTTGTGATGGTATAGAAATAAAAGTGACGGACTACATAATAAAGGTTGCTATCACAAAGGGCAATACAACATGACGTTCCTTTGCATTAAGGGTTTGCACATCCAAAATTAAAAATCGCATGACAACCTCTGCTTCCCTCTATGAAGGGCCTATCTTTTACTTTTATGTATTTACTTTTATTCAAGAGTCAATAGTCTTCCTTCTCATTTCAACCTCAATTATTCTCTAGTTGGAAAGCATCATGTGATGGGGAAAGATCTAAGCATATATGGCCATTCAAATATATTTGATCATGAATTATTATTGTTGACAATTATCTATATGATAAATAAGTTGGGAGGCGAAACATTAAGCCCCTATCTTTCTCTGTGTTTGACGGATGCTATTTGTTCTAAAAATATGCGTTGAGTGTCAGCAATCATGGAAGACTATATGACAGTTGAGTATGTGGAATTTGCTAAATCAAAGCTCTTACATAGACCCTTCCTAAAAATAAGATGAATTGCAATTGTTTGATGACTGAGAACGTAGTTTGTTAGTTTTCAAGAAAGATTATGGTTTATGTGAATAACTTGCTACTTGATCATGAGAAGTTTTATGAGATGAGCTACTGTTTATGATATATATATTGATGCTAGAAAATGTGTTTGGAACTATCATTGATCAAATTTATACACTATGCCAGCATTCACACTTCATAAATTATTTCTTTTATCATTTACCTACTCGAGGACGAGCAGGAATTAAGCTTGGGGATGCTGATATGTCTCCAACGTATCTATAATTTATGAAGTATTCATGCCATGTTTACAACAATTTTATATGGTTTTGGTATGATTTGATTAGAACTAACCTGGACCGACGCTGTTTTCAGTAGAATTACCGTGGTGTCGTTTTTTGTGCAGAAATAAAAGTTCTCAGAATGGGCTGAAAATTTACGGTGATTTTTTATGGAGCAAAAGAGACCCCCGAAGCACAAGAGCTGGGCGAGGAAGTGGACGAGGATGCCACAAGCCCTTTAGCCGCGCCCTACCCCCCAAAGAGGGTGCTCCGGGCTTGTGGGCACCTCGGGCACCCCCTTGACGTGAGACCGACGCCAAAAAATCTTATAAATACGCAAACCTCCGAAAAGAACCCTAGATCGGAAGTTCCGCCGCCGCAAGCCTCCGTAGCCATGAAAAATCAATCTAGGCCCTCTCTGCCACCCTGCCGCAGGGGGTCATCATCACCAGAGGCCATGGAGGGGAAGCCGGAGGGGGCCATCATCTCCATGGAGGCCAAGGACCAGAGGGAGAACCTCTCCCCATCTAGGGGGGAGGCCATGGAGGAGGAAGCACAAGGGGGAGACCCTCTCCCCCTCTCTCTCGGTGGCACCGGAGTGCCGCCGGGGGAACCATTACCGCGATGATCATCTTCATCAACATCACCATATTCATCACCTTCCTCATCTCTTTTAAGCGGTCCACTCTCCCACACCCCGCTGTAATCCCCTACTTGAACATGGTGCTTTATGCCACATATTATGATCCAATGATGTGTTGCCATCCTATGATGTTTTGGGTAGATTTATTTTGTCTTTTCGGTTGATTGATTATCCAGATTGGTTTGAGTTCTATGTTTTATTTTGGTGCTGTCCTATGATGCCTTCCATGCCGCGCACACGTGAAGGATTCCCGCTATAGGGTGTTGCAATACGTTCGTAATTCGCTTATAGTGGGTTGCTAGAGTGACAGAAGCTTAAACCCGAGTAAGGGGGTTGTTGCGTATGGGATAAAGGGGACTTGATACTTTAATGTTATGGTTGGGTTTTACCTTAATGATCTTTAGTAGTTGCGAATGCTTGCTAGAGTTCCAATCATAAGTGCATATGATCCAAGTAGAGAAAGTATGTTAGCTTATGCCTCTCCCTCATATAAAATTGCAATAATGATTACCGATCTTGTTAACAATTGCCTAGGATAATTCCGCACACCGATCCATCATTATTCCACACTCGCTATTTATAATATATAGTAATATATTCTAACTTTATGTTAACAGCACCTATTTTTATATTTTAGTTCTTCGATATCACGCAAAGCTATCATCTTCATACCCACAACGCAGTTTTATTTCTCGTTTCTAGATGGAAGCAAACATTCGGTGTACGTAGAGTCGTATCAGTGGCAGATATGACTTGAGAGAATATTGATCTTACCTTTAGCTCCTTGTGGGTTCTACAATCCATACTTATCACTTCCACCTTTGGAAATTTCTACGATGATTCCTTGCACTTGGGGATTATCAATAGTACCTCAGCAAGAAGCTCAGTTATTCTCCTTACTCCGAGTCTACGAGCATGGAGCCCAGCGCATACGCCGCCAGTGGCGGGGTCGCCCTGCCCCTCTTCAAAGTTGGAGGAGCGGAGCTACCCGGTAGCCTCGAGCTCTTCGGTGGGGCCGAGGCCTCTGGTGGGATCGAGCTTTGCAAAGAAGCCGGACTCGAATGGGGGCTAGGATCAACTCCAGTGACCGCACGTCGCTTGGCGGGTGGGGTCTTGGCCTCCGACAGGCGATTGGATTGGCGGCGTACCACCTCTGGTTTGTCACTCTTGGAGGCGATCTTCTTCACCCTCTTCGCGACCGATGGGGCCGCTTGCGAGGGCGTTGACTCAGATCTGGCTCTAGGGCTTGAGGACCCATTGCGAGCCATTCCTCCTCTGCCTCAGGCTGCTCTGCCTCCTCAGCCCCGCCTTCTCCTTGGGCCTCTGCTGCCGTGGCATGATAAATTCCAGCCCCAATAGGATCAAGCCTGGCAACCTCCTCCACATCATGCCCCTCGCTCTCTTCATCAGAAGAACCTTCACCTTTAGCCTCCTCCTCCTCCTCTTCCTCTCCGGGCATCGCTACTCCAGCGGCCTTGAGTGCTCTATCCTCTACAATCCGCTTTGTGATGAACGCTGCTTCTGCCTTGGAGGTGCGCTTGACAAGATCATTCTCCACCCTAGAAGCCTTTTCTTCCAGGCCAGAGACCCACTCTATTTCCGCATCCAGCTCAGGTAATTGCCAATCAGCCGCAACTCCGTAGGCATTGCAATCGGGCATCCATTTCAGAATCTGGTCCTGAGCAGAGTTGAGATGTAGCGGGACAACCCTTGCCAGCAGATGGAACGGCCCTAGGCTGCCGAATAGCTATTCGCACAACCAGCCATGGTCGTATATCGACAAGTTGTTGAAGGGGCCTGGGTAAAGGTGCATCCTATCGGCAGAATTCCCATATTCCCAGGCAAACCTGTCCCTCTTCTGCAGCGGTGCGATGCGACGCCGGAGGAAGTTGGCCCCCACCTGCTCGATGGTTAGCCCGACAGCTTTGAGGCGGGCAATTTTGTTTAGCGCCGGGCGGAGCCTATCGTCGGTAAGGCCTGGGTTACTCCAGTCGCTGGCGCGCGTGACGCATTCAGTCCGCGCCACGCAGAACTCCAGGACATCCTTGTCCTGGATCTAGCACCAATCTGTCCTCCATTCTTCCCACCTGCTGTGCTGCGCGCCAGCGAGATAATCCCATTCATCCTTCTTGCCCCGTGGAATCCAACTTATGTTTCCCGAGCGGTGTGATTTGTCTTCAACCCGTGGGACGAAGAAGTGCCTAAACAAGTCCACATTGGGGGCGACTCCAACAAAGTTCTCGCACAGATGGGCGAAGATTGCCATGCACCCAATTGCATTTGGCGTCAAATCTAGAAGATGGAATCCACAAATCATCGTCATGGCGCAGAAAAAATCAGAGAAAGGGGAGGTGAGGCCGCAGAGGAAGTACACGCAGAAGAAGCGATACGAATCCGATGGAACCTTGTTTCCCTCCGGCAGAACCACGGGCGCCCCATGCCCTTTTGGAACTTCCCTGCCCCACATATACGCGTACCTCGCGATCAAGGTTGGGCCATCCAGGCTCGACAAGAAGAAGACCACGTCTTCCTGTCGCTTCCTGTCCAGCTCCTCCGCCCTCTTCTTCCTCCCCTCCACTGCTGCATCTTTTGCGGTGGCCGCCCGCTTCCCCTTCGCACCAGCCGTCTTTCACCCCATCTCGTGGGCTCACTGGATGGGCAAAATATCTAGCGGAGCTTTGGGAGCGGATGTTGGTGTGGGAGCGGTTGCTTGGCTTGAGGAAGAAGATGAAGGAGGGGAGACAGATACGAATGAGCAGCGCCCCTTCGCGTCGCCTTTTTATTGGGAACAGGCGCGGGGGCCGACTCTTTGCTATCTCTCCTTAGAAATTTACCATTTTTGCAGGCGCACTTCCCATTAACTGCTATAGTTCCATGACCCCCCGACCTGCAGTAATTACACGGATTGGACATTGGATTGACTAGTCATCGTAACAACCGCGGCAAGAGCAGCATTTCTTCGACACGTGTTCGTGCACTGTTTGGGGCCTAACCCAACGTGCCCAGCGACACGTATAGCTCAGGCTCGGGGGCTTCTGTTGAGGTACAAAACAGGGGTGTTTATTCCCCCTGACTTGTGCATGGACGAAGAGCCTCCTCCCCGGCAGCCAAGGTTTGGCGAAGGAATAACTACACCAACAAACAAGACAGGAGAGCATCACCTTGGGAAGGCCTCCCTTGCCGGGCAGGAGAATCTGGTCGGGTCGAGGCCGCCCCAGGGACAAGTCCAAGATTTCCCTGGCAGTCTTGCCATGTCCGCCAAGGGCGAGGACTCCCGCCAAGGCACCACCGCTCCTCCGCACCAAAACACAAATCACTCATCAATGCGGTGTCAAGCATCCAGGTGATTAAGTGGCTTCCACCAAGCACGTGGCAGCCCATTAGAAGACAGATTACTCTCATGTGACACCCATCCAGAGACGTGTCAAATAGATAAGTAGAAGATGATTAAGCGGCACGGCACGGCAGGCATGCCGCGCTTCACCCTCAGCGCAACACCTAGCAGTGCATTTAATGCACTTTGTCCTAACTGCCAGAGTTAGGTATGATAACACTGTTTGCTATCTAATCACTAGATAAAGACTGTTTTGCCACTGTGGCTATCCCTTAAGCTATAAAATGAGGCCCAAGGCAACCTAGCAAAGGATTCAGACCCTTGCACACTTGTACGTTCGTAGCATCTCTCCCCAGGGCCACCTTGTCGGGCTTGAGTGTTGCGTGTTCATCGTTTTTCTCCATCCAATCCACCAAAGCAGGAACCTGGGTAAAAACCACCAGTGTCACCATCGTGCTTGAGTGTTGTGTGTTCATCATGTTTCTCCATCCAATCCATCGGGTTTTACGCTTCCCAGCGGCCTGAACCTGGGTAAAAACCACCAGTGTCACCACCGTCGTGTTGTTTCATGGCCTCCGCTCTTTGTGCAATGTGATCTTCCCCCTTGCCGAACCACAAGGGGTCGATAGCCCATAGGTGATCATGTCCAGCCATGACAGTTCTATATCCTCTACAACTCCCTCACTCCAACTAACAGGCCAGAAACCATCAATGGCATCGTGGGAAATGCACTGCTTGCCATTGCTCAGGGTATTCGCTTCGATATCCCAGATCTTCTCATTCGCAACTTGGCATGTGCTGCTGACAACCCTCAAGCCTTGAAGCCATATGCACCTTGGGTCATGTATGCCATTGAGCAGCTCCTTGACGAAAAGTTTTTCTGCCCATATGTTCCGAAAGTTTTCATGCCACCAGTCCACGACACGCTCAGAATTGTGAAGGACATAGGTAAAGGAAAGATGCCAATGGATGCCACCACTTCTGCTTCTTTGCCTGGTTCCGCTAGAGTTCCAAAGATCAAGAAGGCTAAAGTTGAAATCCCTCATGAAGAAAATCCTTCACTTTATGAGATTTGTCTTCGCACTCAGCAAGCACTGAAAAGCCACATCAAGCTCGATAGAAAAGTAAAGCTGGAAATAATGACAGAGATCAATTTGCTTCACAATTATTCTCGCCAAACTCTTCTATATGAGAAGGAACAGAAGAAGCGCTCCTCGACCCTTCTGCGCAAGCATTACACTCACAAGCAACTTTCTGCAAAGAGTATCGAAAAGGAATATGATCATCTGGAGCTGTTTGAAGTACCTCGCATTCTAATGCAAACTCCAGTGCTCCCTTCGCGTTCTGCCTCAACTGACCTACTATTTGTCGAACCCGATGATGACCTTGAAGAGTTAGCAGGAACTTTTATCTACACGCCAGATGCGCCGCGCGATACTACTTCTGAAGCTGATCCCAAAGCCCAAGCTGCATCTCCAACTCCTGCTTCGGCCTCAACCATTGCTCACTCTGCTTCTTCGAACAGTTCGAGTTCTGATTCTGAGGATTCTTCGGACGAGTAGTTCCTCGCATGCTTTCTCTTTCCTTTTTGACACGTGTTGACAAAAAGGGGGGAGAAGAACATCGAGTGATAGATCAGTGGGTTATTTGCACGGTGTTTCCATTCACTATTTGCTTTGCTCTTGAACTATTTGGTTTTCTCCGAACAATTTGCCTTTGGAACTTGAAGCACCGCTTGTGTTGTTGAAATTATCGGTCGTTATGTACTATTAATAACCCCCCCTACAATGCTATTTGCTTCCAAATTATTTATTTGCAGGTGGATTTTGAAAGTTTACTTCCTTGCAATAATGCAATTATTATTCTCGATACTTATCTATCGTGCAAGGAAAGTAAAAGCACTTCAAGGAGGATTGGAAATAATGCTTCTCTAAAAAGAGACATTTTACTCCTTGAAACTATGTGTGTCTTATGTTCAGATATTCTATAATGATTATATCTCACTATCCAACCTTACAGGAGAAGAAAGTTAGCTTCAGTTTAAATTTCTTGAGATTTGAAAGGAAATCTCTCTGTTACACAAGATTTTTCCTCGCATATCTCCTTTGTATCATCTTTTGATGCAGGAGAATCTTGTCTGAAGCATAACCAATTCGAGTAATATACCTTTGTTTCCCCTGCTATGATTATCCTCGAGTATCTAACTTGTAGGGAACTTATATCTCGAGTGGATTCAAACCGTGTTCTGAGCAAATCCTCATGGCTTATCCTTCGTCACAAATCATTTCAAAGTATTCGCCATATCTAACAAATCATTTTCAAAGATTGTGAGTGACCCACAAGTATAGGGGATCAATCGTAGTACTTTCGATTAGTAAGAGTGTCAAACCCAACGAGGAGCAGAAGGAAATGACAAGTGGTTTTCAGCAAGGTAATTTCTGCAAGCACTGAAATTGTGGTAACAAGTAGTTTGATAGCTAGAAAATTTGTAATGGGCAAGTAACGGTAATGGTAAATAATGTGCAGCAAGGTAGCCCAATCCTTTTGTGGCAAAGGACAGGCCAAAACGGTCTCTTATAATAAGCAAAGTGTTCTTGAGGGCACACTGGAATTTCATCTAGTAACTTTCATCATATTGCTTTGATTTGCGTTCGCTACTTTGATAATTTGATATGTGGGTGGACCGGTGCTTGGGTGCTGTTCTTACTTGAACAAGCCACCCACTTATGATTAACCCCCTCGCAAGCATCCGCAACTACGAGAAAATTATTAAGATAAAATCTAACCATAGCATTAAACATATTGATCCAAATCGGTCCCTTACAAAGTAGCGCATAAACTAGGGAGCTTCTGTCACTCTAGCAACCCATCATCTAATAAATACTCCACAATGCATTCACTTAGGCCCAAAGATGGTGAAGTGTCATGTAGTCAACATTCACATGACACCACTAAGGGAATCACAACATACATATCATCAAAATATCGATCACACATCAAATTCACATGATTTCTCCCATGGCCTCAAGAACTAAAGTAACTACTCACAAATGATATTCATGCTCAAGATCACAGGGGTATTAAATAGCATAATGGATCTGAACATATAATCTTACACCAAATAATTCATATAGTAATCAACTACAAGATGTAATCAACACTACTTGTCACCCACAGGTACCAACCTAAGGTTCCGGTACAAAGATTGAACACAAGAGATGAACTAGGGTTTGAGAGGAGATGGTGTTGTTGAAGATGTTGATGGAGATTGGCATCCCAAGGATGAGAGGGTTGTTGGTGATGACGATGGCTTCGATTTCCCCCTACGGGAGGGAAGTTCCCCCTGCGGAATCGCTTTGCTGGAGGGCAAAAGTGCTCCTGCCCAAGTTCCACCTCGATACGGCGGAGCTCCGTCCCGAAAGTCCTCTCCTTATTTTTTCTAGGTCAAAAGACCTTAAGTACCAGAAGATGGGCACCGAAGGTGGGCTGGGCTGACCACAACCCACTAGGGTGCGCCTGGGGGGCTTGGCGCGTCCTAGTGTCTTGCGGTCACCAGGTGGCCCCCCTCCGGTAGTTATTTGCTCCAGTAGTTATTAAATAATCCAAAATAATTCTCCGTGAAGTTTCAGCTTATTTGGAGATGTGTAAAATAGGTGTCTCTGACGTAGCTTTTTCAGGTCCAGAATTCCAGCTGTCGATATTCTCCCTCTTCGTGTAAACCTTGCATTTTATGAGAGAAAAGGCATTAGAATCACTCCATAAAGCATTATTATGCATAAAAACATTATAAATAACAATTAAAAAACATGATGCAAAATGGACGTATCAACTCCCCAAAGCTTAGACTTCGCCTGTCCTCAAGCGAAAGCCGATATCGAAAATCATGTCCACATGTTTAGAGAGAGAGGTGTCAATAAAAATAAAATATGGACATAGTAGCATCATGCTTATTATTATAACAGCAACAAACTTTATAATAAAGCTCTATCATATAAATTCTCATGAGAAAGTAACAATTCATCACAACATCGAAGTAAAAAGCATAAACTTTATTGAAAACCAACAAACTATGTTCTCACTCAACTTTGCAACTACAATTCATCCTATTTTCAGGAAGGGTCACGTATCGAAGCCTTTTGGGAAGTCCACATACTCAACCATCATTTAATCTTCTATGATTGCTAACACTCACCACATACACATGAGCAAAATGTTTCAACTGGACACATAGAAAGATAGGGGCTTATAGTTTCACCTCCCAACTTATTCACCTCAAGGGTGATGTCAACAATAATAACTCATGCTCACCCACATCCAACTGGATATATGTGCCTAGATCTTTCTTCACCACATGATGCTTGCAAAATAGAAAATAAAAAGGAATAGAGATGAATACTTTGACTCTTGCATAAAACGTAAATTCATAAAAGTAAAAGATAGGCCCTTCATAGAGGGAAGCGAAGGTTGTCATGCGCTTTCTGGTTTGTATGCACAATCTTTTAATGCAAAAGAACGTCACATTATATTGCCCCTTATGATAGCAACCTTTATTATGCAGTTCGTCGCTTTTATTACTTTGCCATCAGAAGTTCATACAACGCTTAATTTCTCTTACACTAAATGATCAAACACATTTAGAAGCAATTTTTATTGCCTTATTGCACCGATGACAACTTACTTGAAGGATCTTACTCAATCCATAGGTAGGTATGGTGGACTCTCAAAAAATGAGTTTGGGTTTAGGGTCTTTGGATGCACAAGTAGTATCTCTACTTAGTGCGGAATTTTGGCTAGCAAAGATATTGACCAAGCACCACATGTTAAAGGATCTATGACAATATAACTTCTATGTGAATATGAACAAACATAAATCATTACGTTGTCTTCCTTGTCCAACGTGAACAATTTTGGCATATAATATTTAATGGGGGCTCACAATCATAAAAGATGTCCAAGATAGTGTATTTGCATGTAAATCTTCTCTTCCCTTATTAATTCTTTCATGAATTGGATGATTGACCAATGCTATGTTTGTCAACCTTCAATAAATTTTACCACTTATACTTTTCCGTATGTGGTGTCATTACTTACCATAAGATTAGCATATGATCTTTTTCATTTATTTCCTTTATTTTGATTGAAACATAGAAGTAAAGAAGCAAAAACTCAAACTAAACTTTATTATATAACTCTCACTCGATTACATAGATAGATAGATCACGAAACTAATACTCGAAAATAGATCATACTAAATTTTTATTCAACTAAATAGCGAAATAGCTAAAGATCGAACTAAAAATAGGTAAAGGTAGTAAAAGTGATGGTGATACAATACTAGGGAACCTCCCCCAATCTTGGCACAAGTTAAGGGGAGTGCCCATACCCATGTACTCAAGTCTCCTTTGGTGGGGAAGATGATGAAGGTGGTCGTGGTGAGGTAGTGAGTTTGTCCTCCGGCTTCCAAGGCAGGGGTTCACCATCAAAAGAGGATGCACGAGACTCCCGAGTCCTGCAAATGGCAGCTAAACTCATACCTTTAAACCTTGCTTCATACTCAAAAACTTGGGTTTGAAGATCATAGATTTGGCTTTGCAGAAAATTGATTTGCTCATTGAAGGTGAAGACGATGTCCTTCATGGACCGGCCATCCACCATGTGATCACGGGTGAATTCTGTGATCATGGAGTGATTGGCGCTGAGTCCACGCTCCACCATCCCTTGGCACTTGAAGATGTCTTGTTCCACCGCCTTGAGCCTGGCCTCCATGGTTCCCATCCTCTTGGGCCCCTGAACATACCGGATGTGGAGCACCCCCGCACGCATCTCAATGGCTTGAGGGTGCTTCATCACCTTTGACAAGTACGGGTTGATGACCCTCTCGAAGGATTTGTCCTCGGAGGAGCTTGGTGGAGCCATGGAGATCTAGATCTGACGAGAAAACACCACGAAACAAGAACAGAGGATTTTTCTGTGATACGGTGTTCAAATCGTCTGTGGGTATATATAAAGATTTTTTATCTTGGGAAACAAGCATATGGAAGGAAAACAGAGTCGGGAAGGTGCCCGAGGGTACCACAACCTGTTGGTGCAATATCTTCCTTCTTGTGTTTTGGAGATTTTTGACAGAAACAGGTATGGACTGATTTGTTTGCTAGTGTATACAGAGAGAAATAGTCCATAAAGGAACCAAAGAGAATGTTGTCTCCGGTGCCAAGTTCGAGCAACTTCATCGAACTATATCTGCATTCCAGAGAAGAACAAGCTACATCTGTTGAAGATATGTAGACGAGAAGATTTTTGTGAAGGAAGATCCGCTGTGATGCTTAGCCCAAAACCTATGCAAGATCCAAGAGAAATCTCTTTATGCTTCGAATGAATACTTGGCAGCAGTAGACGTTGTTCTTCATGCTGCAGGAGATATCTTTCGGACTGAGGAGTTAGCATTACTTGCTCTGCAAGTAATGTTACTATTGTGCTCAAATTTCCGACCATTGGACTCGTGTCGTTCAGTCATTGGCTCCTTCTCGTGTCCATTAGGGAAGGTTGCGGCCATAAATAGCCACCCCGCACCGGCTTTGTCCGTTGGCTACTTCGCTTAAGATTTCTGAGAAGATTGACTGGTGATTTGAGTTTAAGATCCACCGAGAGAAAAATCAAGAGCCCAAACTTAGACAGTGGTTGAGCATCACAATAGTTCTAAGTTAGAGTTCTTGTACCTATTACTCTTGAGAGCTGCGCACTCTCTAGACGGATAGGTTTCGGCTCGAGTGTTGAAGAGTTGTTGTCTTCACCGAGCTAGATCTTCAACAACCAAGAGTGATTGTGGTTCGCGAAGGTCAACCGAAGGTTTGGAGATCGCCGACAAGTATCTACCACGAGTGAAATCAACTGAAGTCTGATTAGCTTTGAGTTGAAGGAGAATAGGGTGAAGAGAGTTTATCTTCCGTGTTAAGTCACAACCCCTCCAACCAGACGTAGCCCTTTGGTAGAAGGGTGAACTGGTCTACCAAATCTCTCTGTTGCCATCGAGCACCACTGGTTCAATTTATTTCACTGCATTACTTTCGGCAGCTCTCATTTGTGCTCTATGATGATAGTTAATCTAATCAGTTATTCTCTGTAGCATATCATTCGGCTCCACTCTCACTGCGCCAGTCATGATTCATTGCTCACCTTTTGCACTATCATCATTCTGTTGTGCTATCTTAGTCCATGTTATTTTCAGTGCTGTGATCATTTACCTCATTATAACTTTTCCTCGAAGATATCCCTCACAGTTCATCTCTAGCTCTCTGTCATGCTATTATTTCTGTTGGCATATTGCATTACCATCATTATCATCAAGCCTGTTGTATCCTATGATCGAACCATTATTGCATCCTACATCTATGGTTTTGTTCCTCAATAGTATGCATGATTGAATTCATATCTACCGTACCTTATTTCCACTACCGTGTTTGGGATCATTTCAAAACATTCGCAAGAATTTTTTAATCTCCCATTCACCCCCCTCTGGTAGATATACTCTCGGTCCTAACAATTGGTATCAGAGCGGGTTCTCCTTGTCTCTGTTTATTAAAAGTCTAACATCCTTGGAGTTTTGAGTATGTCGTATGCAGGTAGATCCTCGCACTCTGAGAAATTTCCTATCTTCGATGGAAATGATTATCTCTACTAGAAAGAAAGAATGAGAATCAGAATTCAAGCCATCAACAGAGACTTATGGGAGATTGTGGAAAATGGATACACCATTTACCAACCTGATGATCCCACTTCCAATGACAAAGCTAATCTGTGGTTGAATGCTCAAGCGAAAGATATCATCTGTAGTAGTCTTTCAAAAGACATTTTCTTTCGATTCCAAAAGCTCGACACCACAAAGCAACTTTGGGATGCAATCAAAAGTGAACATGAAGAATTCATCATCAGAATGGATCCTCACACTCAAATGCTTCATGCCATGTTTGCTGGTTTCAGAAGTATTCGTAAGGAAAGTGCTATGGAACTCACTGATTGATTGACAAACATTGTCAATAGACTTCATCAACGAGGAGTGACTGATATCGCCGATAGAGATGTGGTCAACAAGCTATTGAGTGCTCTTGATGCAACCTTCGATTCCATCGTAGCTGAAATCAAGCAAAGACCAGACTATGAAGAACTTCACTATGTGGAGGTCATGACGCTACTCTCAATTCACGAAGAAAAGATGGAAATGGAAAATGCAGATCAAGAATCTTCTTTGGAAGGTGAAGGAGAAATTCTTTCAAACTATGGCAGTTCACACGAAGAAGAAGATGTTGAGAATCAACACACCATCACCAGAGAACTAGAAATGGTAACAGAACGGCTAAGTGATCTGAGAAGACAAAATTTATGCCTCACGAATGATGACGAGTTTGATTTTCCTGAATCATCAAGAAGGTTACCTTCAAAAGAAATGAAGTACTTCAAGTGCAAACAACTCAGTCATCTCATAGCAGACTGTCCCTACTAGGAAGGAAAACCTAGCAACAGATGAAAATATCTTAACTGCGGTGGATTCACACGAATGGATCGTCATACTAAGCTCTCGAAGAAAAATGAATCTTTCTCATCTTCTTCGACGAGACCAGTCACTGACGTGAAAGCCAGAGCAACCATCAGGTCAAATATGAAGAGAGTATCATAGCTGAATAGAGCATGTGCTGATATGACCCTGGATTCTGAAGAGGAGGCGACCGACTCAGGATCAGATGATGAAGAGCTTCACAGAAGAATAGGAAGGAGCAATGCCTTCATTTCCTACGAATCATCGAAGAAATCACTCGAATCAGATACCGATGATGATGCCTCAAGTGATGATGAACCAGTCACATTCTGTCTCATGGCAAAAACCTTGAAGGATCAGGTATCAGCAAAACACAAAAAATCCATGAATGGATATTCTCCTGAATATATTGCATATGCTAAAATGGTCAAGATTGTGAAATCTCAACATGATGAACTTGAAATGCTTGATAAGAATCTTAGGAAAACCAAAGGATTACTGGTCGAAGATATGGAGAAGAATCAAAAGTTAATGGAAGAGCATGACACTTTTTCCTCAACTATTGATGATCTTTCCGACAAATATGATTCTCTTTCAGTCGACTTCGAGAGTTTATCTGATGATCTCCTTAACAGGAATCAAGAACTCGAGTCTCTGAAAGAATCTCAAAACATGCTTGCAAAATAAAAAGCTTCTCTCTTCGCCGAGCAATCTGTTCAACTTCCTGATGATTTTGTGCGTCCTTGCTTAACTTGCTTAGAACATAGTAATAATGATTCACATGCTGAAACTTCTAATGCTATCATCGAGAATATTTCAAATATTACGAATGGCAACTCTAACTCATGTTCCAAGGAATTTGCTACTGTTACTGAGGAAAATTGCAGGCTAAAGGACTTGCTTGAGACAGGAATGCTAAGGAGCGTAAAAGGGCATCAAACTCTCTGTGATGTGCTCAAGAAGTCAATACTGCACAAAAATCCTCAAAAGGAAGGATTGGGTTTCGAAAGAAAACTCAACGTTGATGGAACCTACTGGACTCCCGAACAGTATCCTCGAACGAGTTGGGTTCTTGCTGAAGGCAAAACACTCGAACCTACAATTCTGTCAGGATATGATACTCCCATTACTGTTGTTTCTGATGACTCAAACTACAAATTCTTCAAACAATGGAATGGTAAGGTTTTTGCTCGATATGTTGGAACTACCTGCAGGTCTGGTTCACCCAAGAAGCAAATCTAGGAGAAGAAGTGCATCATTGAAAATCTATCTGTCACTGCTAACTTGAATATGCAGAGTAATTCCCTTCGAGACAATGATTATCATTCGCAGAATGGTGCAGGAAAACATTCAAATGAGTATCGATCAAACCCTCGACAGAGGGAATACATGCGTATCTCCTCAGATCATTATACTCATGTCCCTGGAAATAACTTCAATGCATATTCATATGATTACTCTCGAAGTGCACATGTGTTTTACAGATCTCGCCGAAAGAATGCTCCTTCCCAGACGAAGCAAATGAGATCCTCGCTTGCAGATATTATCTCAGGGATTCCATTCGCTTATTCTTTATCCTGAGATCTATATTGTTGGTGCTAGTTCCTTATGTTTTCATTTCTTTTTCTTTGTTGACAGACGGAGGGACCAAAGAACCACCGGCGGCTCATCAATCCAGCGCCTACCGCATTTCTATAGCCTATCAAATGTTCTTGTCTTGAGTCCTCGTAGCACTTCAGCGTTCGCCCTCTCAGCTTGTCCATTGCTTCTAGGATGAGCAACAGAGGCGAATGAAACCTTGCTTCCGAGGGCTTGAACGTATTGCATGAAGGTGCGGCTCGTGAACTGGATGCCGTTGTTAGTGATGACCCTGGCGGGTACTCCGAAGCGGCACGCCAGTCCTTTCAGGAACTGGATAGCTGATTGTGTGGTCACCTTCCTCACGGGCTCCACCTCCGGCCACTTCAAGAACTTGTCGATGGCGACGTACAAGAACTCAAAGCCCCCGTTAGCACGGGGGAAGGGGCCCAAGATGTCGAGCCCCCAGACCGAAAAGGGCCATGACAAAGGGATTGTCTAGAGAGTCTGAGCAGGTTGATGCATATTCCTGGAGTGGAACTGGCAGGCTTCACATCTGGTGACTAGCTCAATTGCATCTTGGTGGGTCGTGGGCCAGTAGAAACCATGCCGGAAAGCTTTTCCAACCAAGGCCCTTGATCCAATGTGAGAGCTGCACGTGCCTTCGTGTATCTCTGCCAACTGTTCCTTCCCCTCTTCCCGGCAAATGGACTTCAATTTCACACCGTTGGGCCTCCTTCTATATAGTGCGTCATCGACAAAGTGATACATACTGGCCCTCTGGGCTACTCTTTCAGCTTCTTCTTGCTCTTCGGGAAGTTCTCCTGAGGTAACGGACTATGTGTCGCGCCCAAGTTGGAGCCTGAGGCTCGACAACAAGGATCAGTGGCACCTCCTCGTTCGTGGGAGCGCATGCCTCAACCACGAGGATAGGTAGTTCGGCAGGAGTGTGCTGCTCGCCAAGCAAAGTGGAGTTGTTCCCGCCAACCTCCCTGCCGGGGGCTTCGGGAAGCTCTGTCGGGAGAGGCTTGCTGGAGTCCAGTTTCCTCCTCTTTCTGGCCATTTTTGCCAGGGATACGGAGGGCTGAGTCAGGTGGAGAACAAAAGTCCCTAGTTCCACAGCAAGCTTTTGCACAGCGCACTTTGACAGATTATCAGCAATGCTGTTTTTCGCATGGGGTACGTGCTCTATTTGCAATCCATCAAAGCGCTCCTCCAGCTTTCTCACTTCCTCCTCATATGCCTCCATCAATGGACTCTGATAATCCTTGTTCACTTGCCTCATCACGAGCTGTGAGTCTCCTTGTATGATCAACTTCTTAATTCCCAACTCCGTCGCGATTCTGAGCCCAGCAAGGAGTCCTTCATACTATACAGTGTTGTTAGTTGCCTTCTCCTGGGGGAAATGCATCTGGATCACATACTTGAGGTGCTCCCTAGTGGGTGCGACGAGGAGCACGCCAGCCCCTGTACCTTGAAGTGAGAAGGCACCATCAAAGTACATGATCCATTCTTGGGGCGCTTCCTTGCCGGGGATAACTATTTCTAGTGCCTATTCGTCTGGTGTAGGTGTCCACTCCGCAATAAACTCTGCTAGTGCTCTGCTCTAAATAGTTGACGTGCTCTCAAACTTTAAACCAAAGCTTGATAATTCCAAAGCCCATTCCACTATTCTGCTAGTGGCCTCAGGGTTCCTCGGTATGCGATGCAAGGGGAAGCGGGTGACAACCGTGATCTCGTGGGTTTGGAAGTAATGGCGCAGTTTCTGTGAGGCCATAATGAGGCCAAAGATCAACTTTTGCATGCTAGAATACCTTGATCTAGCCCCCTGCAATAGGGAGCTGACAAAGTACACTGGCCGTTGCACCACCTTCTTCCTTGCCGTGACCCTGGAATTGTCTCCGTTGCTTCGCTCCTCTTTGTCCTGATCTGCATCTGACCTTGCCGGGATGAGTTCGCTTTCCCCTCCGGAGGGGATGATAGTTGCGGCCGCTCCTTCATCTACCTCCCACTATGCCACCAGCGTTGCACTAACCACTTGATTGGTTGCCGCTAGGTATAGCAGCAACGGCTCTTGTGCTTTAGGAGCAACTAAGGTGGGAACAGAGGAAAGATAGGTCTTCAAATCTTGCAGCGCATCTTCTGCCTCCGGGGTCCACTCCACATGCCCTGCCTTCTTCAAGATTTTTAAGAATGGCAAGGCACGCTCGGGAGACTTGGAAATGAACCTACTTAGCGTGGCAACACATCCAGTCAAACGCCTCACATCTTTAACTATCTTGGGTGCTTGAATCTGCTCGATCGCCTTGATCTTGTCAGGGTTGGCCTCTATCCCCCGGTGGGACACGAAGAAGACAAGTAGCTTGCTGGAAGGAATGCCAAACACACATCTCTGGGAATAGCTTCAAGTTGATCTTGCGTAGATTTGCAAAGGTCTCTTCCAAGTCCTGAATGAGAGTTTTCTTGTCCTTGGTTTTGACCACTATGTCATCCATGTAATCTTCAATATTCCTGTGCAGCTGGGACTCAAAACCAATTTGCACTGCTCTTGCAAAAGTGGATCCAGCGCTCTTTAATCCGAAGGGCATCCGTACAAAGCAGTACATGCCACAGGGGGTTATGAATGTTGTCTTCTCCTCGTCTTCTTTGGACATGAATATCTGGTGGTACCCGGAGTAGGCATCCAAGAAGGAAAGCAGATCACACCCGGAGGTGGAATCCACAATTTGGTCGATGCACGGCAAGGGGAATGGGTCCTTCGGGCATGCTTTATTCAGATCTGTGAAATCTATGCAAAGCCTCCATTTCCCATTTGCCTTGCGCACCACTACTGGATTTTCCAACCATATTGGGTGCAATACTCCTCTGACCAAACCAGCTGCCTCAAGTTTCTTGATCACCTCGGCAATGAACTACTGCTGCTCCAAGGCTTGCTTTTGGACCTTCTGCTTGACGGGCCAGGCATGAGGTCAGATAGCAAGGTGGTGCTTGATTCCCTCCCTGGGAACATCGGGGATGTCAGATGGTTGCCAAGCAAACACATCGACATTCGCCTGCATGAAGGCAACCAGCACGCTTTCCTATTTGTCATCAAGGGTGGAGCTGATAGTGACTGTACCATCAGTGGCAACCAGCCCTGCCGGGACCTTCTTCACAGCGGGTCCAGCAACCTTGGATCTCTTGCTAGTAGAACTCTCTGGCAAATCATCGACGGGTGCGGCGCACTCCGGACAGGCGCTCTTCCCAGATTCCTTGCTGGCATCCTTGCTAGCTTTTCTCCCTTGTTTGTTTTCCTTGGCGGGGATTGGAGCTTCTGCGCCCTCGGTAGCGACCGCCTCCCGGTACATCTTGTCCATGCATATGATCGCGTCCTTCTTGTCTGATGGGATATAAATGACGCCCATCGGTCCTGGCATCTTCAGGGTGTTGTAGGCATAGTGGGATGCCACCATGAACTTTGCCAGGGCAGGTCGCCCGAGTATCCCATTATATGGCAACGGAAGTTCGACCACATCGAACACGATCTTCTCAGTTCGGTAGTTCAACTCCCCTCCAAACATCACCGACAGCGTGATCTTCCCCTTTGGACGACTCCTGCTGGGGTTGATTCCTTGAAACGTGCCAGCAACCTTGAGCTCTTCATTTGTTATCTGTAGCTTGCTGAGCACCTTGGGGGAAATCAGATTCAACCCGACCCCGCTGTCAACCAACATCTTCGTGACCTTGAGGTTGCGGATTGTTGGTGAAACCAACAATGGCAAGCACCCTACCGCAGTGGTGCGGTCAGGGTGATCCTCTTCGTCTAAGATTATGGGTGTGCGAGACCATTTGAGTGGTTTCCAGGAGTATGCCGCTGGCTCCACAGCATTGACCTCACGCGCCCATTGTTTCAGTTGGCGGTGAGATGAGTGCAAGGATGCGCCTCCGTCAATGCATAGGGCATTAGTGGCTTTCTGAAACTCTTGCTCACTGGTTTCCTCTTCATCCCCTTCATCACTTTCGTCACCACATTCCTTCTTCTCATGGCCTTTAGCAGGTTTTCCCTGATGTTGGGGGACCTTGCCGCGGAGGCCTCCTCGGCCGGCTCGGCCCTTCCCGCCAACTCCATCTTGGTCTCTCTCCTTATCACGCTTCTTGTACTCAGCCTTCTACTTCTTGATGAGTTGCTCAACTTGGTGACATTCTTGGAGATCATGGCCTTTGGTTCGATGGATCTTCCAGTACGGCCCGTCAGCCTTCCCAGCCTTCTCGGCCACCGCGGCCTCCCGGCAGTCAGCGCACGCGGCAACCTCCTTGCTGGGGGCTTCGGCCTTGGCCTTCTTGCTGGTACTTGGAGTACCCGACACCTCGACAGCCAGCACTGCTTTCTCCTTGCGCTTCTTGTTGTGTTTCTTGTTCTTCTTCTTCTGGTCAGCGGCATTGTCGTCATCTTATGAGTCGATGTCAATGCCATCCTCTTCTCTGGGGAGACGCCTCCCCTCCTCCATACGGTCACACTTATCCACCAAGGTGTAAAGCTCCTTCACAATCTTGGGCAACCGGGCGTTCATTTTGGAACGTATCCTGCAGTTGCACACATTGGACTGGAACGCGACAATCACAACTGCCGGGTGGATATCTGGAATGTTCCTGTGCACCCGGCTAAACCTCTGCATGTACTTCTGTAAACTCTCTCCTTCCTTTTGTGGAAGGAGCTGCAAATCGCTGGGCCGCCCTGGTTCTTGATGGCCGCCCGTGAAGGCACCAACAAACTCGTGGCACAAATCTGCCCAAGTTGTGATGGAGTTCTCCGGCAAGTTCATCAGCCACGACCTCACATTTGGCTTGAGCGCCAAAGGGAAGAAGTTGGCGAATATATTTTCATCTCTTCCCCCGATGGCTTGAACAGCAATGGTGTAGATGCTCAAGAACTCTGCCGGGTTCAGTCTTCCATCGTATTTCTCTGGTATCTCTGGCTTAAACATACGGGCAGATGGCCAACGTACTTGCCGCAGCTCGCGAGTGAAGGCAGGACACCCAACCTCGAAGGGCAGGTATCTGTCTCCACTGGGGGCAGGCTCGTCGACGTTGGGGCCATTGCACCTGTTAGACTGGCGGTGGGTTCCGCGGCGCCGTTCTATGGTAACACACGTGTCCTCCCTTCACCTATCCTCCAAGACCTGCCACTGATCTCGATGGGCTCGAGGATCAGACGAAGCCATCGACACCTCGTCGTGTTCTTGGTTATGCGGCTCTGGCCGTGGCCCTTGCGCTAGCTGTCATGGGGGGCACTGCACCGTAAGGTTGGCCCATTCAGCACGGCCAGTGGCTCGGGCCGTCGTCGCTGCCTACGGGTGCTGTGGCGAGCCCGCTCGTTGCGATCCCCCTGCCTCAACGAAACCAATCAAACTTTGAATGGTGGCTCTGCATTCATCCATTTGGTCGGCCGCTGGCGGGAACCTCAACAGCAGCTGGGCTCGAGCCATGGTCTCCGAAGTAGTACTTGGCATGGACGACAGCGCAGATCGCGATGTCTCCCGACTCCTGACGGTACCGGTAGTGGAGGCGCCGTGCTCTCATCGTCGAGTGCCAGTCACGAGGGCGGTGTGACGACGAGAAGGATGTGCTTGGGGGTTGACGGCCCCGTTCGGCGCTTTGTCTTGATTGCCTTACCCTGGGGAAGGCGTGTGCCTTGTAGCTGCACCCGTAGCAAGGGCAGCTAGGAGGTCACGTTTCATGCCGGAGCAGGCGCCATCGCTGTGGCTGCGTTCTTCGGTGAGATGGAGAGGCGGGGATTGGATGTTCTCCCCTCCCGCATCTTGTGGAGCGTGGCCGCTAGGGTGTTGTTGACGCTGTCCTCCTCTGGCGCCTCCTTCTCCCACCTCAGCCACGGGGGGAACAATGATGGCGCCGCCTATGCCGGTCGTGTCCCCCGTGGCGTTTGCGTCCCCCGACGCCACCGCAGCCCCCATGGGATCAGTGGCTGCATGCGAGGGGGCCTTCGAGGTGGAAGGACGGGCTGCTGCGCCGGACTTTTTCTTCGGCGCCATGGGTGATAACGCTATCGTCGAAGGAGACGGTGATGAAGATCGATGCGCTATTTATGTCCTCGGGTTCGCACAAGCGCTCCCCCTACCTGGCGCGCCAAAGATCTCGTGGCTCGACATGATCACCTATGGGGCCGTCGGCCCCTTTATGGTTTGGCAAGGGGGAAGGGCACGTTGCACAAAGAGCGGAGGTTGTAGAACAGCACAGCATGGCAGTGGTGACGCGGGTGGTTTTTACCCAAGTTCGGGCGACCACGAGGCGCAAAACCCTACTCCTGCTTTGGTGGATTGAGTGGAAGACCGTGACGAATGCGCAGTGCTCAAGCCCGACAAGGTCGCCTTGGGGAGAGCAGCTACGCGCGTATGAGTCTAAAAGGGTCTGAATCCTTTCTAAGGTTACCCCGGTCCTCCTTTTATAGGTCAAGGGGTTACCACAATGGCAAAACAGTCATTATCCAGTGATTAGATAGCCACAGTGCTATCATACCTAACTCTGTAGACAGGACAAGGTACATTAAATGCACCGCTTAGTGTCACGTCGTGGATGCAGCCCGGCAAGCATTGCCGTGCCATTCAACCACCTTTTCGCCTATCTGCGTGACACGCCCCTGGACAGGTGTCATTTAGGGGTGATCTTCCTCAGAAATGGCTGCCACGTGCTGAATGACTGCCACTTATCCACTTGGGGGCTTGACACCACACCGATAAGCGACTTGCATCACTGTGAGGTGGAGCGGTGGAACCCTGGCGGGATAGCAGGCCGCCAGCGTCCCGAAACCCTTGCCGGGAGGTCTTGGGACTTGCTCTTGGGGTGGCCTCGACCTGACCAAGCTCGCCTCCCCAGCAAGGGAGGCTTTTCCCTTGGTGATATCTTGTTGTCTTGACTTGTCTTGGTCTTATTGATCCGCCCTCTGGTTTCCCAAAGAGCTATCTCTCCTGCTTGGCCTTGTCTTGGATGCTGTTACCTTGCCCTTGAGTCTGTGTACAATCAGGGCAACATACGCCAGGGTTTGTTGCACCGACAGACGTCCTTGGTCGTGAATGAAATCAACTTCAAACTTTAATCTATTTTTGGCGTTTGTCCTTCTTCAAACCCTTCAGTATCCCGTTCAGTTTATGAGATTTTCACAGGAAACGGTTGCCACGTGCCTACGATCTCCATGATCATTATCGTGTCTGTTGAATGTGGAGCGTCCTACGTATGTAGGCCGTAGATCTCAGAGAGTTGGTTCCGCTCTCCTGCTATATATACACCTCCCGGTGTCTTCTTCCTCTCTAGTTAGTCATTTCTTCATCCACCTCCTCCTGAGCTCGAGCTCGAAGCAACGCCGTCGAAGCACCTCGCCGTGAAACTCCAATGAAGTCTCGCCGTCGTTGGTCACGCCAGTGCAGTAAATCCTCTCCTCCGCATTGCTGTAGTCGATCCTAGCAGCCAAGTTAGGGCACCTGGATCTAGAACTGGACCTATCCCTTCTCTGTTCTAGGGCAGTTCATATCGATGCATTTTTCATGATTTATTTCCTTGTGGTAGATCCTTAGGATTAACTAGGTTTTGACTGGTATGGTTTGTAGTTTTTCCCTCGTACTAGTTATCCTGGAACTAGGGTTCATGTGTATTTCTTTCGAAAGATTAGATAGTTGTTACTCTACCTCATATGGCATGTTGCAATTATGTCGATGATATCTTCTCAATGTATACCATGGATTCCTTTGTTGCTTCCGAAAAACTTTTTGTTTTCGACCAAAATTGTTTCTGTGCATGTTTATGACCCTACCTTGTTTTCCCTCGTATCTATTCTCCTTCATAGGTTGGTCATGGCACAAAGTTTGGAAGAGCAGTCTGGTTCTGAAGAAAAAATGCCTCAATTGCCTCCCTTGTCTGAACGATTGAAGTTGACTGGTGGAGTAAAAGCTTCAAAGCCACCAAAGATACCAAAGAAGAAATCAAAGTCCGAATCTGAAGAAGAAGATGATGATATTCCCTCGGCTCACAGTCAGCCCGAGGATGAACTGGTCAGAGATGCTATGACTCTTTTCTCTTATGGAAATCCCAAGAAGGGTGGTCATGGCAGAGAGAAAAATACAACAATAGAGATGTCTGATCCCGAAAACTATATAAATCCACCTGGAGTTGAAACCACAACTAAGAGAAATAACAGGCTACAAAGGATTCATCATCACTAGGTGAAGAAATGGTTCAATCATGAGAATGTTCGAAGGAAATATCAAATGCTCCACCTTGGAATGATTGTATTGATGAGAACTACCTTGGCCCAGACAATGAAAAAGTCAGGTCACCTCCAACTGAAAATGCTCATCCTGACTCTCTCAAGACAATTGCTAATTTTCCTGAAGAAGTGGAAAAGCGAGCAAAGGCCAAAGCCAAGCGTGAAGCAAGGGCTACGAAGAAAAATAAAGTTGAAGAAAGAAATGTCATGCTGACTCAACAAGACGTACAAGAGAAAAAGGATTGTGCCTCTGCCCGAAAGAAAGCAAGGCAAGGAAACCAGTTTCCCCTCGAGCTCCCCGAAAGAAATCTATTGCCAGAAAATCCAAGAAGGTTGCTTCTGCCTCGTCTGATGAGTCCTCCGATGAAGATGCTTCCTAGGAAATACCCATGTATGATCAACGAGCTCTTCTAAACAAGCCATACCAAACTCCCTCACCAGTGAAAGTTTCACCCCCACTAAGGATGTCTCCAGGACTTGCACCCACTCTAGTCTCTGACAAACCTTCGGGTTCCACTGCCCCTTCTGTGAAGAGAAAGCTGCTGCCCGAAGAGAAAACTGCTGCTTCTGTCAAGAAAGCGAAAACCAGTGTTCCTGCTTCCACAGAGGAACAGAAATATGACTTTGATCTCATGATTGATGTTATTGAAAGTGCTGTCTACGATGTCAAATGAGTTCATTTGAGCAGTCTGGGACTTCTAGATGATGTTACCAAGCTGGTAACGAAACATTTTGCCGAGCTGAAGAAAATGACCAAGAAGCTAAACCAGGTTGTCGAGGACAAGAAAACCCTCGAGCAAATGAGGAAAGATGCCAGTACTAAATCTGAAAGAAAAGTTCTGAAAAAAGAAATTGTTGATCTCACAAAGGCTATCATTGGTATGAGAATGACAAAATTGAGTGGTACTCATGTCTGAAAATGGAAGTTTCTCAGCTGTGTGATCAAAGGAATGATGAAAGGGTCATTTACATCTGTGTCCCTAACTGGAACCCACTACTCATATTTGCCCCTAATTTTGAAGCCTGCACAAATTTGCCCCTCTGCCGTTATGTGCACTTATAGAGATGCTCTTCTGTGCTGTTACCGTCCGGTCAAAGTCAGTCAAAGGTCTTTGACCGTCCTGAAAAAAATAGCAAAAAAAAATCAAAAAATCTGAAATTTTGTGGTATCAAAGATACTCAGGTTCGCAAGATGCGTACAATTTTTCATGCTATTTGGACATTCCAGGAGCTCGTGGCAAAGAAAAAATAGTAAATATGTACGCCTATGAATAGTAAATTCAAAAAATAGCAAGAAAATTCAAAAAAATATGAAAAAATTTGGCATCAAAGAGGCTTGGGTTCGCAAGGTGCGTGCCAATTTTTGTTGTGTTTGGACACAGTAGGAGCTCGTGGAGACAAAAACAAAATTTGGCTTGGGAAAAAACTTTGGAAAAAATGACTATTTTGTTTTTTTTGCTAGAGCTCCTCGCATGTCATTTGATCACAAAAAATTGCAAGCACCTTGTGCACCCAAGCCTCTTTGATGCCAAAAAAATTCATATTTTTTTGAATTTTCTTGCTATTTTGTTTCAAATTTACTGTTCACACGTATACAGATTAACTACTTTTCCTCGCCACGAGCTCCTGGAATGTCCAAATAGCACAAAAATTTGCACGCACCTAGCACACATGAGTATCTTCGATCCCATAAAATTTTAGATTTTTTTGCTATTTTTTCAGGACGGTCAAAGCCCATTGACCGGACGGTAACGACGCAAAAGGGCATTTCTGTAAGAGCACCTAACGGCACTGGGGCAAATTTGAGCAGGCTTCGAAATTAGGGGCAAATCTGAGTAGGTGGTTCGAGTTAGGGATAGAAATGCAAATGGCCCATGATGAAATTGACCGTCATGCAGATCTTGCTCAACGAAGAATAAAGGAAGAGAAATGTCAAAAGACTAAGGCTAGGGCTAGCAAGCCAAAAGGAATCAAGCCTCCTCGACCTCAGACAGCTCTTGATGCTCCGATTGATTCAAGCACTCCTCTGCAGCAAGTTCCACCATCCCCACCTCATGTGGATGAACCCATGCATCAAGCCAGCCCTGTGCAAGTTCACATTCCTGTTGCTGCTGATCATGTGGAACCAGATGTTGTGGATATCTTTCTGAACAAATCATACGAAAAAAATGCTCATCCTGACCAGCAAGCCAAAGATGATAAAATCGATGAAGAGATTGAGGTTGAGAAAGCAGTTTCATCGCCTCCGAAGGAAATGGAAGTTGAGCCCTCTGGATCCAACAAGGAGGAGAATGAGAAGATTGAGGGGGAGCTAAATGCTTCCCGAGAGAATACCACCCCGGTCACCTCATATGGTGACCCTACCTAGATGGAGGTTGATCCTGCTCCTGCTTCTATTGCTTTGCAGTTAGAAGAGGAAGAAAAGAAATTTGAAGAGCCCATGGCTCACGAAGGAATTGTTTCACCCATTGTACACCAAGACACTGTGAAAGAAGTAGTTGTGACCTAGGCATCTGAAGAGGTTGTTGTGCCACCCACCGATGAGAATGCACCGAAAGAAAAGGCCCTAGTGCCTGATTATCAGAAAGCAACTGAAGGACTTCCAGCGAGGAAAAATGATGGTCAGACTAGTGGCTCAAAGCCGTCTGCACCAGAGAAGTTGAAAATACCCCTTGCTCCACTCAAGCCCATTGATGAAGATATGCTAGCATCTGATGATGCTCGGCCCAAGGCAGTTAGTAATGAAGAAAATCTGAGAAACCGCCAAGAAACATTTCCTTTGTTCCCTGCTGAAGATGGCCCAAATGGTCCTACATTCAGTGAGCAGCTTCATATTTCGAAGCTAGCACTCTTTGGGATCAGACCGTATGAAGGAGAAAGGACTTCGCTATCACCCGGGTTTTGGAGAAAAGAACAGGTTGTATATTATGCTCGGATCCTTTTCGGCAAGAATCAAATTTCCAATCACAAGTTTCTGAACTTCGCTGAGCTCGAAGAAATACCCTACTTTCATCACGCCATCGAACATATTGAACATGCTTTTCTGAAGGGTTTTCTTCGCTTCAATCATGGATGGAATCGAGAAGTTATCCTTCAATTCTATGCCACTCTGTACATCTCAGGAGAACTTGGCGATAGCTCTACATGGATAATCAAATGGATAATGTCGGTGCAACAAACATTCGCAGTTGTTGACCAGACCCATGCACAGTCATGCTGACGGTCACATATCCAGCATCCAGTGGGTAACGCAAACCCAGACCAGAGAAGCCGCTCTTCGTGAGATCAAGGAGCGTATTAAGAAGAACAGGACAGCAAGACACCACCTTGGAGAAGCCTCCCTTGCGGAGCAAGAGAGCTTGGCCAGGTCTAGGCTGCCCCAGAAGCAAATCCAGAATAACCCCGGTGGGCCTGCCGTGGTCGCCAGGACCAAGAACCCCGCCAAGGCACCACCGCTCCACCGCACAGCGATGCAAGTCACTTATCGGTGCGGTGTAGAGCCCGCAAGTGGTTAAGTGGCTCCCACTAAGCACGTGGTAGCTTGTTGGAAGACAAATCACACCCATTTGACACCCATCTAGAGGCGCGTCAAGATGATAAGTAGAAGTTAATTAAGCAGCATGGCAGGCTTGCCGGGCTTCACCCTTAGCATGACACCTAGCAGTGCATTTAATAAACTTTGTCCTAACTGCCAGAGTTAGGTATGATAGCCAAAGATGTTGTGGGAGGACACGATCACCTATGGGGCCATGAGCCCCTAGTGGTTCGGCATGGGGGAGATCATGTTGTACAAAGAGCAGAAGCCATGAGGCAGCACGACAACAAGGACTATGGTCATTTTTACCCAGGTTCGGGCCGCTGAGAAGCGTAAAACTCTACTCCTGCTTTGGTGGATTGGATGAAGGAACACAATGAACATGCAGTGCTCGAACCCGGCAAGGTGGCCTCGGGGAGAGCTGCTACGGGCGTACAAGTGTGCAAGTGTCCTAATTCCTTTCTAGGTTGCCTTGGGCCTCCTTTTATAGCTCAAGGGGTAAATGACAGTGACAAAACAGTCATTATCCTGAGATTAGATAGCTAACAATGCTATCATACCAAACTCTGACAGTTACGACAAAGTGCATTAAATGCACTGCTAGGTGTCATGCTAAAGGTGAAGCCTGGCAAGCCTGCCATGCCCCTTAATTATCTTCTGCTTATCATCTTGACGCGCCTCTAGATGGGTGTCAAATGGGTGTGATCTGTCTTCCAACAAGCTTCCACATGCTTAGTGGAAGCCACTTAACCACTTGCAGGCTCGACACCGCACCAATAAGTGACTTGCGTCGCTGTGCGGTGGAGCGGTGGTGCCTTGGCGGGGTTCTTGGTCCTGGCGACCCCGGCAGGCCTGCCGGGGTTATTCTAGATTTGCTTCCTAGGCAGCCTCGACCTGGCCGAGCTCTCCTGCTCGACAAGGGAGGCCGCTCCTAGGTGGTGTCTTGTTGTCCTGTTCTTCTTAATATGCTCCTTGATCTCACAAAGAGCGGTTCTCTGGTCTGGGTTTGCGTTACCCACTGGATGCTGGATATGTGACATTCAGCATGCCTGTGCATGGGTCTGGTCAACAACTGCGAATGTTTGTTGCACCGACAGGAGCCCCCAGGCCTGGCTCCTACGTGTTGTCGAGCATCATTAGGGTAGGCCCTAACAAATGCACAGGCAAACACCTTGGCCGTACCACCATGGGATCCATGTCTTCCTTGACATCTTGCTTGCTTCTTCATTAACCTATGGCTGGATCAGTTTCCAGTTTCCCCGCGAGTCATTCTGAACGATGTGGGACTACCCATGTAATGGTCTGTGGGCCGCCCACGTTCACGGGGAGATAACTGCCATTTTACTCACCCCACTATTGTTGCCATTTCCGCCATGTACGCCACATGCATTGCGCAGGGTTGGTGGCGGAGGCGTAGGGTGCGAGAATGAGTGCCATGGAAGAAAGCTCGGCGCAGCGGATAGGCGCAGGAGGGCGATCTAAGATTCCGTACGTTGCGAGTGATGCTAATGGACCGGATTGGTCGATCGTGGCGGTTGCCATGGGGTAGTGGGGAGCCAGCCCCTACCACGCCCTGCTATAAAAGGGAGCGCAGAGGCGGGCAAAAGAACTCACCCACGCACCTCCTTCTTCTTCTTGTGCCATCTTCCTTCATGGTGAGAGGGAGAGGATGCGGTCGTGCTCCTGCGGAGGTGACGAGGACCTCTTCTTGGCAGCACATCCCTGCACCGGCTGGAGATGCGGGGGCAGAATCCAGTGCACAAGGAGGTGCTGCTAGACGTGGACACAGTCGGTGAGGCCCTCGGGGCCGGGGACGATGTGGTGGTGCACTGATCGCTCTTCCTCCAGCCCCTGGCTCCAATGCAGGGCCATATCGGGGACACGCCGTTGGAGTTCATCATTAGGCTGCGCGGGCCCCCGCACAGCCGCCTTCAGCGCCCTACCCCTTTCACAAGGGTAATGGAGTTGGAACAACCGCACAGGTTGAAATTGCACATGAGGGGCTGCTGCAATGGCAGGATGCGAGCGGACGTTGATTTCCCCACACCTCATGTGATACTTCTCTGTCGCGGCTGGAAAACTCTCACACAGGCCCACAGCTTGGCGGAGGGGCACATACTCCATTTTAATTTAATGGATGCAGATCTGCTCTCCATCAAGGTCTTTGGATGTTCGGGTGCTCGCTTAGGGTGTTGTGCGGAGAGCTCGACCGACGACGAAAGCTCCTCTTCGAGCGACAGCGACGAAGAGGACACTGACGACGAAGTCGATAGCGCCAAACTAGAGGACGGTCGTTCAGACTCCAGCTGAGCGCCGATCGCACCGTCACCGTCAGCTAGGCGCCGGCAGCACCATCATCTGCATCTGGCCTTCTCCCCGGCAAAGCGATTTGCGGGGGTGTTCGGTGTGGATGCCTCTGCCTTCTCCAGCTTGACCCCGGCAGGCTTCCTCGTGGACTCCAGCTTTGTCTTCCCTGCCGGTGTCCCTCCCGCCACGTTCCGCTGGTCCTAGCGGTGGTGACCAGGGCATCGCCTAGCCGTTCCTTCCATTCGTCGTCTTCGTCCTCTCCCTCCCCCCACCCTCCCCCGATCTTGTCAGGTTGCATCCCACGGGCCCTGACAGGGTCAGGCTGGGCTTCTGCCTAGGAACCCCTTTTGCCCTCTTCACCTCCCTCTGTAGCTCCTAAGAGGAGAGGGACAAGAAAGGCATTATGGGGCACTTACCTTTTTTCAATCTAAAAGCTGTAGGCACTTGCCAAACTTTAGCTTAAATTATGTACCCTTTCATCCATATTTGTACCTTGTATGGTTTGTACTTGTTTATTCGGGTATTAATGAAAAAAGGTATGATTGCCAGGCACTCGTGCATGTATCATGTCCATGATGAGGAATGATTCCTCTATACCTCCAAGTAAACAAGATTTTTCGGCAAGACACCTTGCCGGTCCCTTCTGTTCCTGCCGCAGGACTCAGCCTGGCGGCTTAGGAGCGTGGAAGAGAACCGGCCCCTCGTCAACCCTTTATTCAAATGCTACTACAACCAACCTGACTGAAGTAATCTTCGAATCAAGGGATGGGAGCACAAATGTTTTTAGGGCGACAAGGTTTTTCTACGCACAAGTTTTTCACACACGGTCATGTGGTGGATGGTCAGGGGAGCTTATCTGCGTTACGCTGTCGGGGATTGATATGCCGGCTTGTCCTCACTTCCCCCCTTTGGGGAGTTTATCCACGATAGGAGCCTTGTTTGCTAGTACAGGGGAAAACAGCAGCATACGATCTCATCTATATGATTTAAGGACTATAGCAAAGTCAAACTTAAATACACATGCATGCAAGTTTTAGGCGCCAGCGCTTCATTTTATTATCTTTGCACAGGGTCTGTGCCTGGCTTTGTACAAAGGGTTACATGCGCATCGGCAAGGCTTGTACAAAAGGTAGTTGCCGGGAGCTGAGCCTGGCAACCGCACCTTACCGGTAGAACTTACGAAGATGCTCAATATTCCATGAGTTTTGCAATTTAATGCCATCTTCAGTCTCCAGACGGACTGCGCCAGGTATGGTGACTTGTACTACCCGGTAAGGGCCTTCCCACTTCAGCGTCAACTTGTTGGAACCCTTGGCGGACTGAACACACCTAAGGACAAGGTCGCCTTCCTCAAAGCTCCGGGCATGGATCCTGCGGCTATGATAGCAGCGCAAGGCTTGCTGGTAGCGTGCAGCACGCACAGCGGCACGGAGATGATCTTCCTCAAGGAGCATGGCATCGTCATGCCGGAGCTACTTTTGCTCTACTTCATCATAGGCAAGTACTCGAGGTGACCCGTATATGAGTTCCGTGGGGAGCACTGCTTCTGCCCCATACACTAGGGAGAAGGGTGTTGTGGTGGGCGCACAGCAGATGCCACGGGGTGGCTAAAGAGAGGGATAGGCAAGAGGCAACCGGTGGGCTCCAGAGGCGAGGTCGGTACGAGTGAGTGCGAGACACAAGACGTACCCAGGTTCGGGGCTCTCCGGAGAGATAATACCCCTAGTCCTGCCGAGTGAGGTTTATATGAGGATGTCACAAGCTTGCTCCTAGAGATGTTTTGGGGAGGAAGGAAGGCAGGCTAGTGCATAGGCTGCTCCTTCTCCGGGTGGTCGATGTAAGTGTATGTGTGTAGTTCTCCTCTGATCGCCGCGTGCATGGAGGCCTCTTGGGGGTTTTATAGGCCAACCCCCAGGGTTACAATGGTAAAGTTACATGGGCATGGCGCGGATCGCCAGTAACTGGGAGCCGGCAGCGAGGCGCCGGGTTCGCCGGGTCCATTGGGTGCGGGTCTCGTCAGGTCCGTCGGGTGCGGGCCATACCGGGCCCGCCGGGCGCGGGTACGGCCGGTTGCTGGGTACTATAGGCATGCCGTGTTGGTCGTTAGGGGACGGCTGCGCCATCTTGCTACAGGGTCGCGCCTCCAAGACACTGCCCGCCCCAGGCGGGGTCTTGGTCGGCACGGCAACTGCGCCTGCCGGTGCAGGTGTAAAGGGGGGCGTACAGTAGCCATGTTGGTTTATCGATGAAGGTTTAACCTGCGGGGACCGGCCGGCTTGGCCGGTTTGTGGGACGTGGCCGGGTTGCACTGGGAAGCCGGCCAAGGGCGACCCGGATTAAGGGGCGTTGCTAGCCCCTATGTTTTTCAAAGGGATCCGGGTTCCGTTACCAGCCCGGGGTTCATCCCCCCGACAAAGGGAGTCTGGCCGGTGGCTCGATTTGGTGTCGTTTGGAGGGACCAAAGAACCATCGGTAGCTCGTCAATCCATCGCCTGCCGCATTTCTACTGCTTGTCGAAAGTTCTTGTCTTGAGTCCGTGCAACACTTCAGCATTCATCCTCTGAGCTTGCCCGTTGCTTCGAGGATGAGCAACAAAGGCAAAAGATACCTTGCTCCGGAGGCTTTGGACGTACTCCATGAAGGTGTGGCTCGTGAACTGGGTGCCGTTATCGGTGATTACTCTATTGGGTACTCCAAAATGGCACACCAATCGTTTCAAGAACATGACAGCTGATTTTGCTTTCACCTTCCTCACTGGTTCTACCTCAAGCCACTTTGTAAACTTGTCGATTGCAACGTACAAGAATTCAAAGCCCCCGGTGGCACAGGGGAAGGGGCCCAAGATATTGAGCCCCCAGACCGAGAATGGCCAGGATAAAGGGATCGTCTCCAGAGCTTGAGCTGGTTGATGAATGTTTTTGGAATGGAACAGACAGGCTTCACACTTGGTGACGAGCTCAGTTGCATCCTGGAGGGCTGTGGGCCAGTAGAAACCCTGCCGAAAAGCTTTTCCAACCAGGGCTCTTCATCCAATGTGAGAGCCACACATACCCCCATGTATCTCTACCAACAGCTTCAGCCCATCTTCCCGGCAAATGCACTTCAATTTCACCCCGTTTGGTCTCTTTCTCTAGAGAGTGTCATCGACAAACTAGTACATACTGGACCGTCGGGCTACTTTTTCAGCTTCTTCTTGCTCTTCGGGAAGTTCTCAAGTTGCGCCCAAGTTGGAGCCTGTGGCTCGACAACAAGTACTAAAGGCACCTCCTCGTTCATGGGAGCGCTCACCTAGACCGCAAGAACCAGTGGTTTCGCAGGAGGGTGATGTTCACCAACCGAAGTAGGGTTGTTCCTGACAGCCTCTCTACCAGCGGCTTCGGGAAGCCCTATCGGGAGATACTTGCCAGAGTCCAACTTTCTTCTTTTTTGGGCCATCATTGAAGGGGACACTGATGGTTGAGTTAGGTGGAGGACAAAAGTTCCTGGTTCCATAGGGAGCTTTTGTGCAGCGCACTTTGAGAAGTGATCAGCAATGTTGTTCTCCACACGTGGCACGTGCTCTACTTGTAACCCATCAAAGTGTTCTTCCAGCTTTCTCACCTCCTCTACATATGCCTCCATAAATGGACTCTGGTAATCCTTATTGACTTGCCTCACCACTAGCTGAAAATCTCTGCGGATAATTAGTTTCTTGATTCCCAACTCCACTGCAATTCTGAGTCCGGCAAGGAGCCCCTCATATTCAACAGTGTTGTTGGTGGCCTTCTCCCGGGGAAAGTGCATTTGGATTGCGTATTTGAGATGCTCTCCGGTGGGCGCAACAAGAAGCACGCCGGCACCGGCGCCCTGTAGTGAGAAAGCACCATCAAAATACATGATCCACTCTTGGGGTGCCTCTTTGCCGGGGAGAACTGTTTCTGGCGCTTCTTTGTCTGGAGTGGGCGTCCATTCTGCAATGAACTCTGCCAATGCCCTGCTCTGAATAGTTGAAGTGCGTTCATATCTCAGGCCAAAGCTTAACAGCTCTAGCTCCCATTCAACTATTCTGCCAGTGGCTTCTGGGTTCCTTAGTATGCGCTGCAGTGGGAAGCAGGTGACAACTGTGATCTCATGGGCTTGGAAGTAGTGGCGCAGTTTCCTCGAGGCCATGATGAAGCCAAAGATCAGCTTTTGTACTCCAGAGTACCTTGACCGAGCCGCCTGCAATAGGGAGCTGACAAAGTACAGTGGCCGTTGCACCACTTTCTTCCTTGCCGCGGTTTTAAGATCGCCTTCGCTGGCTTGCTCCACCTCTTCCTGATTTGCTTCTGCCGTGACGGGTCCAGTTCCATCTCAGGAGGGTGCAGTTGCTGCAGCTGCTTCCTCATCCACTTCTCGCTGCGCCACCAGCGCTGTGCTAACCACTTGATTCATCGCTACTAAATATAGAAACAATGGCTCTTGCTGTTTAGGCATGACTAAGATGGGAGTAGAGGAAAGTTAGGCTTTCCAGTCTTGCACCGCTGCTTCTGCTTCCGGGGTCCACTTCATCGGGCCAGCCTTCTTCAAGACTTTGAAGAAAGGCAAGGCACGCTCGACAAACTTGGAGATGAACCTACTAAGTGCAGCAACGCATCCAGTCAAACGCCTCATATCTTTAACAGTCTTAGGTGCTTGTATTTTCTCGATCGCTCTGATCTTGTCGGGGTTGGCCTCTATCCCCCGCTGGGACACAAAGAAACCAAGGAGCTTGTAGGATGGAACACCAAACACACATTTCTCAGGGTTTAGTTTCAAATTGATCTTGTGCAGGTTCGCGAAGGTTTCTTCTAAGTCCTGAATGAGTGTTGATCTGTCCTTGGTCTTGACCACTATATCATCCATATAAGCTTCTACATTCCTATGCAGCTGGGGCTCAAAACCAACTTGTACTACCCTTGCAAAAGTGGATCCGGCGCTCTTTAACTCGAAAGGCATTCGTACAAAGCAATACGTGCCACATGGAGTTATGAACGCAGTCTTCTCTTCATCTTCTTTGGCCACAAATATCTGATGGTACCTGGAGTACGCATGCAAGAAAGATAGCAAATCACATCCGGAAGTGGAATCAACAATTTGAATAATGCATGTCAAGGGGAAAGGGTCTTTTGGACATGCTTTGTTCTGGTCCGTGAAATCAATGCATAGCCTCCATTTCCCGTTTGCTTTGCGCACCACCACTGGATTCGCCAACCAAGTTGGATGCAGTACCATCTGACCAAACCAGCTGCTTGAAGTTTCTTGATCTACTCGGCAATAAACTGCTGCTGCTCTAAAGCTTGCTTTCTGACCTTCTGCTTGACGGGCCGAGCATGAGGACAGACAGCAAGGTGGTGCTCAATTACCTCCCTGGGAACACCGGGGATGTCTGGTGGTTGCCAAGAAAACACATCGACATTCGCCCGAGCGCACTTTCCTATTTGTCATCAAGGGTGGAACTGATGGTGAATGTACCATCAGCGCCATCCTGCCTTGCCGGAACCCTCTTCACAGCAGGTGAAGCAACCTTGGGTTTCTTGCTAGTGGAACTCTCTGGCTGGTCATCAATAGGCGCGGTTCACTCTGAAGAGGCGCGGTTCTCGGAGTCCTTGCCGGCGTCACTGGTAGCCTTCTTTCCTTTCTTTGTATCCTTGGCAGGAGCTGGGACGTCAGCTGCCTTAGCTGCTACCGCGTCCTGATACATCTGGTCGACACATATGATCGCATCTTTCTCATCTGACGGGATAGAAATGATACCCATTAGCCCTGGCATCTTCAAGGTGTTGTAGGCATAGTGGGATGCTGCCATGAACTTTGCCAGAGCTGGATGACCAAGAATCCCATTGTAAGGCAGAGGAAGCTCAACAACATCGAACACGACCGTCTCGGTCCGGTAGTTCAGTTCCCCACCAAATGTTACAGGCAATGTGATCTTCCCTTTGGGCCGGCTACTGCCGAGATTGATTCCTTGGAATGTACCCGTGGCCTTGAGTTCTTCATCAGGGGTCTGCAGTTTGCCTACCACTTTAGGGGAGATCAGATTCAATCCAGCCCCGCCGTCAACTAGCATCTTTGTTACTTTGAGGTTGTGGATTGTTGGGGAGACCAACAACGGCAAACACCCTACTGCGGTAGTGCGGTTGGGGTGATCCTCTTCGTCAAAGATGATAGGCATGCGGGACCACTTAAGTGGCCTTCGGGAATCCGCAGTTGGCTCTACAACATTGACTTCATGCGCCCATTGCTTGAGCTGCCGGTGAGAGGAGTGCAAGGATGCACCCCCATCAATGCACATGGCCTCAGTTGCCTTCTGGAATTCTTGCTCACTAGTTTCTTGTTCATCCTCTTCATCAATCCCGTCATCTCCTTCTTTCTTTTCGCGGCCTCTAGCGGGCTTTTCTTTCTGCTGTGGGGTCTTGCCGCGACGGCCTCCTCTACTGCCATGGCCTTTCCCGCTAGCACCTTCTTGGCCTCTCTCCCTATCGCGCTTCTAATATTTAGCTTTTTGCTTCTTGACAAGCTGCTCAACTTGATGACATTCTTGGAGATCATGGCCCTTGGTGCGGTGGATTTTGCAGTACGGCCCGTCTGATTGCCCGACCTTTTCCGCTGCCGCGGCCTCCTAGCAATCAGCGCATGTAGCAGCTCCCTTGCTGGGGGCCTCAGTCTTAATCTTCTTGCTCTCGACGGCCAACACTGTCTTCTCTTTGCGCTTTCTATTGCGCCTCTGGTCCCTCCCCTTCGACTTGGCGGCACCATCATCGACATCTGAGTCAATTTCGATGCCAGCCTCATCTCCGGGGAGTCGCCTCCCTTCCTCAGTCTGAGCACACTTATCTGCCAAGGTGTACAGCTCATTGACAGTTTTGGGCAGCCGGACATTCATCTTGGCCCGCATCCTTCTGTTGCGCACATTCAAATGGAACGCGGCAATCACCACTGCAGGGTGTGTCTTTCGAATGTTAAGATGCACTCGACTGAACCTCTATATATACTTACGCAAATCCTCCCCTTCCTTTTGCGGATGGACCTGCAGATCACTGGGCTGTCCAGGCTCTTGGTGGCCACCTGTGAAGGCGCCAACGAACTCGTTGCATAAGTGTACCCATGATGAAATGGAATTTTCCGGCAGGTGCATTAGCCATGATCTCACATTTGGCTTAAGTGCCAAAGGGAAATAGTTGGCGAACACCTTCTCATCTCTGCCCCCGCGCGGCTTGAACAACAATCGTATATATGCTCAGAAACTCTGCCGGCTTTAACTTTCTGTCGTATTTTTCCGGCAGCTCAGGCTTGAAGACGCGGGCAGATGGCCAGCAGACCTGCCGTAGCTCACGAGTGAAGGCAGGGCACCCAACCTCGAAAGGCAAGTACCCGCCAGCACTGGGCGCGGGCACATCATCGTCTGGGCCATTGCACCTGTCAGATTGATGGCGTGCCTCTTGGCGTCGCTCTATGGTGAGGCGCGCATCTTCCTTCCATCGTTCTTCCAGAACTTGCTGCTGATCATGATGGGTTTGCAGGTCAGACGAGGCCATCGACATCTCATCGGGGTCGTCGGCCCGTTGAGCTCGCTGAGGTTGCTGCTGGGCCTGCTGCCGTGGATGGGATTGCGCTGTTGGCGCAGCCTCCTCAGCACGGCCAACACCTCGGGGTGCCGTCGCCGTTCGCCGGCATCATGACGGCTCCGCATGCTGTGATTTACCAGCCTCAGCAAAGCCAATTAAACTCTGGATGGTGGCCCTCCACTCGTCCATCTTGTCAACCGTTGGCGGAAAGTTCAACATGAGCTGGGCTCATGTCATTGCTTCCGTGGCTGTGCTTGGCATGGCCAATGAAGCGGACCGCGACGTCACTTGACTCCTGGTAGAACTAGCAGGAGCGTCGTCGCGTTCTTGCCGTCGTGGACCAGTCGCCAAGGCGATCTGGTGTTGAGTGCGGCATGTCTGGGAATCGATGGCCCCGTTCGGTGCCCCGCCCTGCCCGTCTTGCTCCGGGCAAGGTGTGCACTTCAAAGCCACGCCCGTAACAGGCGGGACTAGAAAATCGTGGCTTGCGCCCGAGCGGTTTTCGCTATTGCGACTGTGTCTGCCAGCACGGCGGGGAGGTGGAGACCGGGTGTCCCCTCCACCCGCATCTTTCGGGCCAAGCTCGTCAGGACGTTTCTGGTGCTTCCCATCCCCGGCGTTTCCCGCTCCAGCTTTGGCCGTGGGGGACACAACGGCGGCGCCGCCTGCGCCGGTTGTGTCACCTGTGGCATCTGCCCCACCGAACACTTCTGCGGTGACTGCGGCTACGTGCGAGGGGTCCTTCAAAGTGGAGGGATGCACGGTCGCGCCAGGTTTCTTCTTGGGTGCCATGGATGGAGAAGATGATGAAGAAGAACACAATGATGAAGATCGACGCGCTGTTCGCAACTTCGGGTTTGCGCAAGCGATTTCCCCTAACTGGCGCGCCAAAGATGTCGTCGGAGGACACGGTCACCTATGGGGCCATGAGCCCCTTGTGGTTCGGCATGGGGGAGATCATGTTGAACAAAGAGCGGAACCCATGAGGCAGCACGACGCCGAGGACTCTGGTCATTTTTACCCAGGTTTGGGCCGCTGAGAAGCGTAAAACCCTACTCCTGCTTTGGTGGATTGGATGAAGGAACACAATGAACACGTAGCAACTCTCCCCAAGGCCACCTTGTCGGGTTCAAGCGCTGCGTGTTCATTGTGTTCCTTCATCAAATCCACCAAAGAAGGAGTAGGGTTTTACGCTTCTCAGCGGCCCGAACCTGGGTAGAAACGATCAGAGTCCTCATCTTTGTGCTGCCTCATGGTTTCCGCTCTTGGTGCAACGTGATCTCCCCCATGTCGAACCACAAGGGGATCATGGCCCCATAGGTGATCGTGTCCTCCCACGACAGATAACGGGAGAGGAGAAGATCAAATGCTCGGCAGATCAGTTTTTAGCTCTGCTAAATCTTCCTCGGTGTGAATTTGATAAGGAACGAGAACACATGTTGCTCTAATAGGAAGTCTCCGAAGCACAACTTCACATGGTAATGGACCCCAAACTGGTTGGAGATGAATGCATTGATATAGATCCTAAGAAGTTGGCCTATGAGAACAAAGTGATGTTCTACATCCTCTGCAATTCTCTCACGCCAACCAACCGACCAGAAACTATCAATGGCATTGTGTGAAATGCTCTTCTAGACATTTCTCAAGGAATTCGTTTTGATGTTCCAGATCTATTCATTCGCAACTTGGCTTGTGCTGCTAACAGCCCCCAATCATTGAAGCCATATGCCCCTTGGACCATGTTTCCTATTGAGCAGCTCATTCCTGAAAAAAAATCTACCCTCATGTTCCGAAGGTTTTCATGCCACTAGTTCGTGACACTCTCCGTATGGTGAAGGATATTAGCAAAGGAAAGGCACCTGTTGATGTTGCTAGCGCTGCTTCTGCTTTTGAGACTGCTCCGAAAGTTAAGAAAGCAAATGTTGAAATCCCTCATGAGGAAAATTGATCTCTGTATGATATTTGCATTTGCACACAGCAAGCTCTAGAAAGTCATATCAAGCTTGATCGAAAAGAAAAGCTAGAATTGATGACTGAACTGAACTCGCTTCATAATTATGCTCACCAAACCCTTCTGCATGAGAAGGAGCAAAAGAAGCGCTCTTGGACTCTTCTAAGGTAGCATTATTCTCGAAAATAGCTAGCTGCCAAGGGCATCAAGAAAGAATATGACTACCTGGAGTTATTTGTTGTTCCTCATATCCGAAGGCAAACCCCTGTGCTCCCTCAGCGTTCTGCATCAACTGACCAGCTATTTGTCGAACCAGATGATGAAATCAAAGACATAGTTGGTACACTCATCTATAAGCCTGATGCACCTCGCACCATTTCCTCCGAAGGAGTTCCCGAAGCCAATGCTGCAACACCTGCTTTGGCCTCAACTATTCCTCGCTCTGCGAATTCTGATTCATCAAGCAGTGCTAATTCTGATTCTGAGGATTCTTCGGACGTGTAGTTCCTCTTATGCTTTCTCTTTCCTTTTTGACACTTGTTGACAAAAAGGGGGAGAAGATCATCGAGTGATAGATGAATGGGGTATTTGCAGGGTGTTTTGCATTCGCCAGTTGTTTTTCGCAGTCGAACTTTTTGGTGTTTCTCAAACAATTTGCTTGTTCAACTTAACGCACCGCCTATGGTGTTGATATACTCGATCGCCATGTACTATTAATAACCCCCCCTGCAATGCTACTTGCTTCCCACTATCTGTTTGCATGTGCTATCGAAAGTTTACTCCTATGCTATGATTATCCTCGATAATTATCCTTCGCGCAGGGAAAATAAAAGTATGCCAAGGAGGACAGGAATTCTTACTTCTCTAATCAGAGACATTTTTACTCCTTGAAACTATGTGTTTTATGGTTGGATATGCTATGATTATTATCTCTCGTTATCTAACCTTGCAGGAGAAGAAAGTCAGCTTTAGTTTTTGAATCTCTTGAGACTTATCTATATGGCTGACAAAGTCTTTTTCCTGACATATATTCTTCGTATCAATTTTGTTACAGGAAAACTTCATCTGAAACTTAACTCCTCCGAGCAATATCCTTTATTTCCTTTGCTCTGACAATTCTCGAGTATCTATCTTGCAGGGAACTTACTTCTCGTGTGGATTCCAATCGTTTTCTGAGAAAACTTTCATGACATATCCTTCATCACAAATCATTTCAACGAATTCATTATATCCAATTCATTTCAAAGTTTGTGTGACAGGAATCATCTCAGACACAGTCTAGTGCATTGAAAGAAACCAAGAATGAGATCATATGTCAATGACGCTCATACGAAGATTCACCTCGCCTTCTTCCGATTTAACTACGCACTCAAATGATGCATATCTTCAGGGGGGCCGTGTTTTATCTTCATATTTATCTCTCGTCTTTCATTGTCCTTCGCCTTACATTACATTCATTATCTATCCTTTGATGTGTTATATTTTGTCAACAGTCGTCCAAAAGGGGGAGATTGTTGGTGCAATATCTGCCTTCCTGTGTTTTGGAGATTGTTGACAGAAACAGGTATGGACTGATTTGTTTGCTAGTGTATACATAGAGAAATCATCCATACATAAACCAAAGAGAATGTTGTCTCCGGTGCCAAGTTCGAGGAACTTCACCGAAGTATATCTGCGTTGCAGAGAAGAATGAGCTACATTTGTTGAAGATATGTAGATGAGAAGATTGATGTGAAGGAATTATCCCCTCGAAATTTTACTGCTAAAGCGAAGCATTTGGTTTGGTGTTGTTGTCCGAAGCAATTTACTGCAGCGAACGGAAATCGAAGACAATGTGAAGACATAGTATTCTTTTTGTTGTTTTTCTTTCATTCATTTGAGTCATAGGACCTCCGTACTATTAAGAGTGGTATAGATTCTCGAAGCTTAGATCCGCTGTGATGCTTAGCCCAAAACCTATGCAAGATCCGAGAGAAATCTCTTTATGCTTCGAATGATTACCTGGCACCAGTAGACATTGTTCTTCATGCTGCAGGAGATATCTTTTGGACTGAGGAATTAGCATTACTTGCTACAGAAGTAATGTTACCATTGTGCTCAAATTTCTGACCGTTGGACTTGTGTTGTTCAGTCATTGGCTGCTCCTCGTGTCCAATTCGGTCATTTCCCATCAAGGAAGGTTGCGGCTATAAATAGCCACCCCGCACCGGCTTTGTCCGGTGGCTGCTCTGCTTAAGATTTCTGAGAAGATTGATTTGAGCAAACCCTCTTCGAGTGATTTGAGTTTAAGATCCACTGAGAGAAAAGTCAAGAGCCCAAACTTAGACAGTGGTTGAGCATCACAGTAGTTATCAGTTGGAGTTCTTGTACCTATTACTCTTGAGAGCTGCGCACTCTCTAGACGGATAGGTTTTGGCTCGAGTGTTGAAGAGTTGTTGTCTTCACCAAGCTAGATCTTCAGCAACCAAGAGTGATATTGGTTCGCAAAGGCTGACAAAAGGTTTGGAGATCGGCGACAAGTATCTACCACGAGTGAAATCAACTGAAGTCTGATCAGCTTTGAGTTGAAGGATAATAGGGTGAAGAGAGTTTATCTTCCGTGTTAATTCACAACCCCTCCAACCAGACGTAGCCCTTTGGCTGAAGGGTGAACTGGTCTACCAAATCTCTCTGTCGCCATTGAGCACCACTAGTTCAGTTTATTGCACAGCATTACTTTCGGCAGTTCTCATTTGTGCTCTGTGATGATAGTTAATCTGATCAGTTATTCCCTGTAGCATATCATTCGGCTCCGCTCTCACCGCGTCAGTCATCATTCGTTGCTCACATTGTTGCACTATCATCATTCTGTTCTGCTATCTTAGTCCATGTTATTTTCTCTGTTATGATCATTTACCTCATTATAGCTTTTCCTGGAAGTTATCCATCACAGTTCATCTCTAGCTCTCTGTCATGATATTATTTCTGTTGGCATATTGCATTACCATCGTTATTATCAAGCCTGTTGTATCCTATGCTCGAACCATTATTGCATCCTACATCGATGGTTTTGTTCCTCAATATTATGCGTGATTGAATTCATATCTACCATACGTTATTTCCGCTGCTGTGTTTGGGATCATTTCAACACATTCGCAAGAATTTTTGAATCTCCCATTCACCCCCCTCTGGTCGATATACTCTCGGTCCTAACACAACCCACTAGGGCGCGCTAGGAAGGGCAGGCGCACCCTGGTGTATCGTGGCCACCTCAGTTGCCTTCCCAGTTATTTCTTAATTTCCTAATTTTTCTAATATTCCAAAACTAAGAAAAAATATTTTTGCGGATTTTTCAGAGTCCGTTTACTTACCGTATCACGTACCTCCTCTTTTTCAGGGTTCTGGAGTGTTCTGGAAGGTTTCTTTAATGTGTTCCTCCGATGTCATGGTTTGGATAATATTTCTTTCAACATTAATAGGCGTACCTGAGATATAGTGCTTAATTCTTTGCCCATTGACCACCTTTGGATTAGTGCCTTCGGCATTATTGATCTTGATAGCTCCAGAGCGATAAACTTCTTTGATAATATATGGTCCTTCCCATTTGGAAAGAAACTTTCCTGCAAAAAATCTTAAACGAGAATTGTACAAAAGAACATATTCTCCAACTTTGAATTCCCACTTTTGGATTCTTTTGTCATGCCACCTTTTAACTTTTTCTTTAAAAAGCTTGGCATTTTCATAAGCTTGGGTTCTCCATTCATCTAGTGAGCTAATATCAAATAACCTCTTTTCACCGGCAAGTTTGAAGTCATAATTGAGTTATTTAATTGCCCAATATGCTTTATGTTCTAACTCAAGAGGCAAATGACAAGCTTTTCCATAAACCATTTTATATGGAGACATACCCATAGGATTTTTACAAGCTGTTCTATAGGCCCAAAGTGCAACATCCAGTTTCTTAGACCAATTCTTTCGGGACCTATTGACGGTTTTTTGTAATATTAATTTATTTCTTTATTGCTAAGTTCAACTTGACCACTAGATTGAGGATGATAGGGTGAAGCAATTCTATGGTTAACATCATATTTAGCAAGCATTTTACGGAAAGCACCATGAATAAAGTGTGAACCACCATCAGTCATTAGATATTTAGGGACTCTAAACCTTGGGAAAATAACTTATTTAAGCATTTTAATGGAGGTGTTATGATAAGCACTACTAGTTGGAACATAATCGACAGCAACCAAAATATGTGTATACCCATTAGAGGAAGGAAAAGGTCCCATATAATCAAAAAGCTAAACATCAAATGGTTCAACAACAAGTGAATAGTTCATAGGCATTTCCTGACGCTTACAGATATTACCTATTCTCTGGCATTCATCACAAGACAAGACAAACTTATGGGCATCCTTGAAAAGAGTAGGCCAATAAAAACCAGATTGTAGTACCTTATGTGCAGTTCTATCTCCTGCATGATGTCCTCCATGCTTCGGAATGACATTTTTGTAGGATTTGTTCTTGTTCAAGCTTAGGTACACAACATCTAATAATACCATCAACTCCTTTATAAAGATGTGGGTCATCCCAAAAGTAATGTCTTAAATCATAGAAGAATTTTTTTCTTTTGTTGGTATGTGAAACTAGGTGTTATATATTGAGCAATAATGTAATTAGCATAGTCAGCATACCAAGGAGTATTATGAGAAGCCTTTATTACAACTAATTGTTCATCAGGAAACCTATCATCTATAGGTAGTGGGTCATCAAGAACATTTTCTAACCTAGACAAGTTATTAGCTACGGGGTTCTCAGCTCCTTTCTTATCAGTGATTTGTAAATCAAATTCTTGTAGCAAGAGAACCCACCTAATGAGTCTAGGTTTAGCATCTTTCTTTTCCATAAGATATTTTCTAGCAGCATGATCAGTGTGAACAATTACTTTGGAATCAATAATGTAAGATCTGAATTTATCACAAGCAAACACAACTGCTAAAAATTCTTTTTCAGTAGTAGCATAATTTCTTTGGGCACTGTCTAGAGTTTTGCTAGCATAATGGATAACATTTAGTTTCTTATCAACTCTTTGTCCTAGAACAGCACCAACAACATAATTACTAGCATCACACATAATTTCAAAAGGCAAGTTCCAATTAGGTGGTTGAACAATAGGTGCAGAAATTAAGGCTTTCTTAAGTGTTTCAAAGGCCTCAACAAAATCATCATCAAAAACAAATGGAACATCCTTTTGAAAAAGATTAGTGAGAGGCCTAGAAATTTTAGAGAGGTCTTAATAAATCTCCTATCGAAACCAGCATGAGCAAGGAAGCTTCGAATACCTTTAATATCTTTCGTACATGGCATTTTTCAATTGCATCAACATTAGCTTTATCCACCTCAATAACTCGTTCAGAAATTTTATGCCCCAAGACAATGCCTTCATTAACCATAAAGTGGCACTTCTCCCAGTTCAGGACAAGATTAGTTTGCTCACATCTCTGCAAAACTCGATCAAGGTTGCTTAAGCAATCATCAAAAGAAGTTTTATAAACGAAAAAATCATCCATGAAAACCTCAACAATCTTTTCACAAAAATCAAAGAATATAGCAGTATACATCTTTGAAAGGTAGCAGGTGCATTGCATAAACCAAAAGGAATACGTCTATAAGCATAGGTTCCAAAAGGGCATGTAAAAGTGGTTTTCTCTTGATCAGGTTGTAAAACAGGTATTTGAGAGAAACCAGAATATCCATCAATAAAACAAAATTGTGTGTGCTTATAAAACCTTTCTAGCATTTGATCAATAAAAGGCAGATGGTAATGATCTTTTCTAGTAGCTTTATTTAATTTTCTAAAATCAATTACCATTCTATAGCCAGTAACAATTCTTTGCGGGATAAGTTCATTTTTATCATTAGGAACAACAGTAACACCTCCTTTCTTAGGGACACAATGAACGGGACTTACCCATCTGCTATTAGCTATGGGATAGATTATACCTGCTTCCAGAAGTTTTAGTATTTCATTTCTTATCACTTCTTTCATCTTAGGATTTAAACGTCCTCGATGATCAACAACGGGTTTAGCATCAGGCTCCATATTAATCTTGTGCTGACATAGAGTGGGACTAATGCCCTTAAGATCATTAAGAGTATATCCAATAGCAGCACTCTGCTTCTTCAGAATTTTTAATAATGCTTCTTCTTCATGTTCTGAAAGGTTACCACTAATAATAACAGGATATATCTTTTCCTCATCAAGATAAGCATATTTCAAAGTGTTAGGCAATTGTTTTAATTCAAACACAGGATCACCTTTAGGTGGAGGATGACCTCCTAGAGTTTCAATAGGCAAATTGTGTTTAAGGAGAGGTTGTTGTTCAAAGAATTTTTTATCTATCTCATTTCTTTCACGCAAGTGCATATCATTTTCATGGTCTAGCAAATATTGTTCTAGTGGATCAGTAGGAGGCACGGCAATAGAAGCAAGACCAATTATTTCATCTTTACTAGGCCATTCTTTATTATGGGGTTGTCTACTAAACTTGGAGCAATTAAATTCATGAGACTCATCACCAAAGCTAACACTGACAGTTTCTTTTTGGCAATCTATCATAGCATTGACATTGTTCAAGAAAGGTCTACCAAAGATAATGGGACAAAAGTCATCTTGTGGGGAACCAAGGACTAGAAAATCAGTAGAGTATTTTACTTTCCCACACAAGACTTAAACATCTCTAACAATCCAAAGTGGTGTGATGGTCTCTCTATTAGCAAGCTTAATAGTAACATCTATGTCTTCTATTTCAGCGGGTGCTATATCGTTCATAATTTCTTGGTATAAGGTAAAAGGAATAGCACTAACACTAGCACCTACGTCACATAAACCATGATAGCAATGATCTCCTATTTTAACTGAGACAACATGCATGCCAACTACGGGTCTATGCTTATCTTTTTCATCGGGTTTGGCAATTCTAGAAGCTTCATCACAGAAGTAAATAACATGCCCATCAATATTTTGTACCAAAAGATCTTTAACCATAGCAACACTAGGTTCTACTTTGATTTCTTCAAAGGATTTAGGTGCTTTAATATTACTTTTTCGAACCACAGTTGATACCTTAGCATGTTCCTTTATCCTAATAGGGAAAGGTGGTTTCTCAATATAAGCAGTAGGCACAACTGGATCAACATTGTAAATGATAGTTTCATCTTTGGTTATTACCGGTTCTTTGAATTCTTCTTTAATAGAGGGATGATATTTAAACCACTTATCCTTAGGGAGATCAACATGAGTAGCAAATGGTTCACAAAAAGAGGCTACTATCTCAGAGTCAAGTCCATATTTAGTGCTAAACTTGTGAAAAGCATTGGTATTCCTAAAAGATTTAACACAATCAAACTCCAGCTTAATACCTGACTCTTTACCTTCGTCGAGTTCCCAATCTTCAGAGTTGCATTTAATTCTTTCTAATAGGTCCCACCTTAATTCAATAGTCTTCATCATAAAAGAACCAGTACAAGAAGCATCGAGCATGGATTGATCATTATGAGAAAGCCGAGCATAAAAATTCTGGATGATAATTTCTCTTGAGAGCTCATGATTGGGGCATGAATATAACATCGACTTAATCCTCCCCCAAGCTAGAGAAATACTTTCCCCTTCACGAGGCCAAAAATTATATATATAATTCTGATCACGATGAACTAGATGCATAGGATAATTTTTTTGGTGAAATTCCAATTTCAATCGATTCCAGTTCCAAGAACCAATATCATCGCATAGCCTATACTATGTCAATGATTTTCCCTTCAAAGATAAAGGGAAAACCTTCTTCTTAGTTTCATCTTCAGGTAAACCTGCAAGCTTAAATAATCCACAAATTTCATCCACATGTATAAGATGCATGTCGGGATGCTCAGTTCCGTCTCCTGCATAAGGATTAGCTAGTTGTTCTTCTATCATACCCAAATGAATTTCATAACCAATATTTTCAGTAGGTGCAGTAGGTTGAGGGGCAACTAATTGTGCTTCCGTTCAAGGTGAAGATACCCCGAACAAACCCCTCAAATGATGGTTTTCCATAGTAACAAGTGACAATAAATTTCAGCATGTGGTATAAATTTTTCCTTACCGATTTCCACTTACCAAGAGCGCTTCACTCCCCAGCAACGGCGCAAGAAAAGAGTCTTGATGACCCACAAGTATAGGGGATCAATCGTAGTCCTTTCGATAAGTAAGAGTGTTGTGGTGGATCACGATCACCTATGGGGCCATGAGCCCCTTTGCGGTTCGGCAAGGGGCATCACGTTGCACAAAGAGCAGAAGCCATGAAACAACACGATGACGGTGACACTGGTGGTTTTTACCCAAGTTCGGGCTGCTAGATTGCGTAAAACCCTACTCCTGCTTTTTGGTGGATTGAGTGGAAGAACACAACGAACACGCTGCGCTCAAGCCCGGCAAGGATGCCTCGGGGAGTGCGGCTATGTGCGTACAAGTGTGCGAGGTTCTGAATGCTTTGCTAGGTCGCCTTGGACCTCCTTTTATGGCTTAAGGGGTAACCACAATGGCAAATCAGTCTTTATCTACTGATTAGATAGCCAACAGTGCTATCATACCTAACTCTAGCATTTAGGACAAAGCGCCTTAAATGCACTGCTAGTTGTCATGCTGAGGACGAAGCCCGGCACGCCTGCCGAGCCGCTTAACCATCTCTTCGCTTATCATCTTGACATGCTTCTGGACGGGAGTCACTTGGATAAATCTGGTCTTCCAATGGGCCGCCACGTGTATAGCAAAGGTCACTTAATCACTCGGGGGCTCGACACCACACTGATAAGGGACTTGCGTCACCGTGCGGTGAAGCGGTGGTGTCTTGGCCGGGATTCTGCCCTTGGCGAACCAGGCAAGCTTACTAGGGAAGTCTTGAACTTGCCCTTGGGGCAGCCTCAACCCGGCCAGGCCCTCCTGCCTAGAAGGGGAGGCATTCCCATGGTGATATTCTTCTGTCGTGCTTATTCTTGGTCTTCTTGATCCGCTCTTTGATCTCAGTAAGGTCTGCTTCTCTGGCTTGGATGTTGATGTTGAACAAATGATGCTATTGTGCCTGTGTGTAAGACTGGGAAACAAATGTAAATATTTGTTGCACTGACAGGAGCCCCGGGCCTGGCCCATACGTGCTGCTGAGCAACGTTGGGGTAGGCCCCAACAATTACACAGGTGAGCATTTGGGTCATGCTACTATGGGTTTTAAGTCTCTCTAGATGTTTTCCTTGCTTCTTCATTAACCTTTGATTGAGTTAGTTACCGCTTTCCCCACGGGTCGTGCAGAACGACATGGGAGTACCCACGTAGTGGCTCACGAGCTGCCCACATTCACGGGTGGGGGTAACTGCCATTTTACTCACCCACTACGCCTACCATTTCCACCACATACACTGCATACATTGCGCAGGGTTGCTGGTGGATGCGGATGGCACGGGAATGAGTGCCACGGCAGAAAGCCAGGCGCCGTGGATAGGCGTAGGCGGACGGCCGTTGATTATGGGCGTCGACAGCAGCGCATGGAGGCAAGATTGGTGGAGCGGGCGGCCCCCTCCTAGGTGGTGAGGAGCCAGCCCCCGGCCATGTCCCCCTATAACAAGGGACATGGACGAGGGGCTTACCCACACACTTATCCTCCTTGCTTGCCCGATACCCTCCTTCCACCATGGTGCGGGGAAGAGGACGTGGCCAACCTCCAATGGTGGCGACGAGGGTTTCTTCTCGATAGCGCCTCCCTCCTCCTGCTGGGTACGCAAGAGCAGAGTCCAGCGCGCAATGTGGCACCGTTAGTCATGGGCACGGCCGCCATGGCGCACAGGGTCGACGAAGCCGCGGTGGGGCTCTGATAGCCCCTTCTCCAGCCGTCCCTGCCCCGGAGGAAGGCCACATTGGGGACCAGCCGTTGGAGTTCATCGTTCAGCTGCACGGGCCTCCGCGCAGTCGTCTTTGGCTCCCAACTCCCTTCGCGAGGGTGATGGAGGAGGAACAACCGCCCGGACTGAGGCTGCACATCAGGGGCTGCTGCAACGGTAGTATACGGGCAAACATGGAGTTCCCTGCACCTCACGTCATGCTTCTCCAGCGTGGCTGGAAAACCTTCGCTCGTGCCCACAGCTTGGTGGAGGGGCACATTCTCCATTTTAAGCTAATGGAGGCTAATCTGCTCTCCAACAAGGTCTTCAGGCGTTCGGGTGCTCGCTTAGGGTGCTGTGCGGAAAGCTCGACCGACGATGAAAGCTCCTCCTCGAGCGACAACAACGAAGAGGACAGTGTCGGTGAAGGCAATAGCTCCAAGTAGGAGGACGGTGGCTCAAGCTCTAGCTGAGCGCAAGCCACACCATCACCGTCAGGAGGGTGGTGGCGGTACCATCATCTGCACCTGGGCCTTCTTCCCCCGGCAGAGCGATTTGCCGGGGGTGCTGGTTGTGGATGCCTCCGCCTCCTCAAGCAGTCTTCTAGCTGGGTCCTCGGCAGGCTTCCTCGTGGGCTCCGGCTTCATCCGCCCTGTCGATGCCCCTCCTGCCACGTCCTGCTAGCCCTGGTGGTGGTGACCAGGGAATAGCCTAGCCGCTCTCTCTGTCAGTCGTCTTCGTTCCCCACCCCTCTCGATCATTTCAGACTGCGTCCCGCGGGCCCTGACGGGGTCAGGCTGGCCTTCTGCCTAGGCACACCTTTTGCCCTCTTTGTCTCCCACGGCAGCCCCTAAGAGGACAGGGACAAGAAAGGGCTTACGGGGCACTTATCTTTTTTTAATCTAAAACATGTAGGCATTTGCCAATCTTTAATTTAAAATATGTAGTCCTCTATCCATGCTTGTACTCTGTATGATCTGTACTCGTTTATGAGCGTATTAATGAAAAAGAGAGCTTGTCGGGTACTTTTGTGCATGTGCAATGCCTATGCTGAGGAATGAACGCTCGATACTCTCAAGTAAACTACGTTCCCCGGCAGCACATCTTGCCGGATCCATCCCCTGCTATTACTACACCTTCATGTTAGGGTAGGAGCGAGGATAGGAGCAAGCCCATCACCGGCTCTTCTCAACTAATCCTACAACCAACCATCAATCGAAGGAACTCCGGATCAAGGGGGATCGGAGCACAGAGGATAGGAGTGACTAGGTTTCCTTACGCTCAACTCTTCATACAGAAGTACATGATGGATAGTCGAGTGAACTTAGCTATGTTTGTAGTTCTTCTTATTATCCCCGGCAGTGATAGTTTGTCATGGCTCGACAGGCTGGTTCTTCCTTTACTTTTTCTTTCAGGAAATTCGTCCGTGGGGGGAACTGCGAATCAAATAAACATAAGGGAGAAACCGGCAGTGTATAATATCTTTGTAAAGGATTAATCAGCTCATGTTTAAGCATTGTCATAATCCCAACAAAAGTATATGCTTAAACTAGACATGCATGCAAGTTTTTTAGGGCGCCAGCGCTTTGTTTTATTACCTCTGCGTAAGGTCTGCGCCTGGATTTGTACAAAGGGTTACATGCACATCGGCAAGGCTTGTACAAAAGGTGGCTGTCGGGGCTGAGCCCGGTAACCGTGCCTTATGGGTAGAACTTGCGAAGATGCTCAATATTCCATCAGTTTTGCACTTTAATGCCATCCTCGGTCTCCAGACGAACTGCGCCAGGTCTGGTGACTCGTACTACCCAGTAAGGGCCTTCCCACTTCGACGTCAACTTGTCAGAACCCTTGGTGGACTGAACACGCCTAAGGACAAGGTCGCCTTCCTCAAGGCTCTGGGCATGAACCCTGCAGCTATGGTAGCAGTGCAAGGCTTGCTGGTAGCGAGCAGCACGCACAGTGCCCCAGAGATGATCTTCCTCAAGGAGCACGGCATCGTCATGCCGGTGCTGCTCTTGCTCTACTTCATCGTAGGCAAATACTCAAGGTGACCCGTATGTGAGTTCCGTGGGGAGCACTGCTTCTGCCCCATAAACTAGGGAGAAGGGGGTCTGCCCGGTGGCTCGATTTGGTGTCGTACGGAGGGACCAAAGAACCACCGGCAGCTCGTCAATCCAGCGTCTGCCGCACTTTTGTAACTTAACAAAAGTCCTTGTCTTGAGCCCACGCAGCACTTCAGTATTCATCCTCTCAGCTTGTCCATTGCTCCTGGGATGAGCAACAGAGGCAAATGAAACCTTGCTTTCGAGGGTCTGAACATATTGCATGAAGGTGCGGCTGGTGAATTGGGTACCGTTGTCAGTGATCACTTTGGCGGGCACTCCAAAACGGCACACCAACCCTTTCAAGAACTTGATAGCTGACTGTGCGGTCACCTTCCTCACAGGCACCACTTCCGGCTACTTTGTAAACTTGTCAATTGCAACATACAAGAATTCAAAGCCCCCGGTAGCACGGGGGAAGGGGCCCAAGATGTCGAGCCCCCAAACCGAAAATGTCCATGGTAAGGGAATTGTCTAGAGAGCTTGAGCTGGTTGATGGATGTTCTTGGAGTGGAACTGGCAGGCTTCACATCTGGTGACTAGCTCAATCGCATCTTGGAGGGCCGTGGGCCAGTAGAAACCTTGCCGGAAAGCTTTCCCAACCAAGTCCCTTGATCCAATATCGGAGCCGCACACGCCTTTGTGTATTTCCGCCAACAGTTCCTCCACCTTTTCCCGGCAAATGCACCTCAACCTTACACCATTGGGCCTTCTTCTGTATAATGTGTCATTGACAAACTGATACACACTGGCCCTCCGGGGTACTCTTTCGGCTTTTACTTGCTCTTAGGGAAGTTCTCCTGCTTGGAGGTAGTGGACTATATGTCGTGCCCAAGTTGGAGCATGAGGCTTGACAACAAGGGTAAATGGCACCTCCTCGTTCGTGGGAGCGCATATCTCGACCGCAAGAACTTGCAGTTCGGCGCGAGGGTGCTGCTCACCAAGCGAAGTAGAGTTATTCCCGGCAGCTTCTATACCGGGGACCTCTATGAGCCCTACCGGGAAATGCATGCCGGAGTCCAACTTCCTCCTTTTTCTGGCCATCGTCGTCGGGGATACTGAGGGTTGAGTCAGGTGGAGAACAAGAGTCCCTGGTTCCACAGGAAGCTTTTGTGCAGCACACTTTGAAAGATGATCAGCAATGTTGTTTTCCGCTAGTGGCATGTTTTCTGTTTGCAATCCATCAAAATGCTCCTCCCACTTCCTCACTTCCTCAACATACGCTTCCATCAACGGGCTTTGGTAATCCTTGTTTACTTGTGTCACTACGAGCTGTGAGTCTCCACCGATGATCAACTTCTTGATTCCCAATTGTATTGCCATTCTGAGCCCGGCAAGGAGCCCCTCATATTCTGCAGTGTTATTGGTAGCTTTCTCATGGGGAAAGTGCATTTGGACCACATACTTGAGGTGTTCTCTAGTGGGCGCAAGAAGAAGCACGCCAGCCCTTGCGCCTTGTAACGAGAAGGCACCGTCAAAATACATGATCCACTCCTGAGGCGCCTCTCTGCCAGGGATAACTGTCTCTGACATTTCCTCATCTGGAGTGGGCGTCCATTCTGTAATGAATTCTGCCACTGCCCTGCTCTGATAGTTGAGGTACTTTCGTACTTCAGGCCAAAGCTTGACAGCTCTAGTGCCCATTCAACTATTCTACCGGTAGCTTCAGGGTTTCTCAGTATGCACTGGTGTGCAAAACAAGTGACAACTGTGATCTCATGGGCTTGGAAGTAGTGATGTAGCTTATTTGAGGCCATGATAAGGCCGAAGATTAGCTTTTGCACTCCAGAGTACCTCGACCTAGCCCCCTGCAACAGGGAGCTGACAAAGTACACTGGCCGCTGCACCACTTTCTTCTTTGCAACAACTTCATAACTGTTCTCACCAACCTGCTCTTTCTCAACTTGGTCTGTGCCCAATCTTGCTGTGACCGGTTCGGCTTCTTTTCCCAGGAGGACTGTAGCTATAGCTGCTTCTTCGTCTACTTCCTGCTACGCCACTAGTGCTGCACTAACCACTTGATTAGTCGCCGCTAGGTATAGCAGCAATGGCTCTTGCGGTTTAGGAGCAACCAGGGTGGGGGCAGAGGAAAGATAGGCTTTCAAGTCCCGCAGCGCTGCTTCTGCCTCCGGGGTCCACTTCATTGGCCCTGCTTTCTTCAAGATCTTGAAGAACGGTAGGGCACGCTCGACAGACTTGGAAATGAACCTACTTAGCGCGGCAACACATCTAGTTAAACGCCTCACATCCTTGACAGTCTTGGGTGCTTGTATCTACTCAATTGCTTGGATCTGGTCGGGGTTGGCCTATATCCCTCGGTGAGACACAAAGAAGCCAAGTAGCTTGCCGGAGGGAACGCCAAACACACCTTTCTCAAGGTTCAACTTCAAGTTGATCTTGCGCAGGTTTGCAAAGGTTTCTTCCAAATCCTGAATGAGCATTGCTCTACCCTTGGTCTTGACCACTATATCATCCATGTAAGCTTCTATATTCCCGTGCAGCTGAGGCTCAAACCCAATTTGCACTACCCTTGCAAAAGTGGATCCAGCGCTCTTTAACCCGAAGGGCATCCGTACGAAGTAGTACGTGCCACATGGGGTTATGAACGTGGTATTCTCCTTGTCTTCCTTGGACGTGAATATCTGATGGTATCCGGAGTATGCGTCCAAAAAGGAATGCAGGTCACACCCAGAAGTGGAGTCCATAATCTGATCGATGCGCGGCAAGGGGAATGGGTCCTTTGGGCATGCCTTGTTTAGATCTGTGAAGTCTATGCAAAGCCTCCATTTCCCATTCGCCTTGCGCACTAACACTGGGTTGGTTAACCATGTTGGATGCAAAACTCCCCTGACTAAACCAGCTGCTTCAAGCTTCTTGATCTCCTTGGCAATAAACTGTTGCCGCTCCAAAGCTTGCTTTCTGACCTTCTGCTTGACGAGCCGAGCATGAGGGCAGACAGCAAGGTGTTGCTCGATTACCTTCCTAGGAACACCGGGGATGTCAGATGGTTGCCAAGCAAACACATCGACTTTCGCCCGCAGGAAGGCAACGAGCGCGCTTTCCTATTTGTCATTAAGGGCGGCGCTGATGGTAAACATACCGTCAGTGCCATCCCACCTTGCCGGGACCTTCTTCACAGCAGGCGTAGCAATCTTGGGTCTCTTACTAGTGAAACTTTCCGGCAAGTCATCAACAGGTGCAGCACACTCCGGAGAGGTGCGCTTCCCGGATTCCTTGCCGGTGTCTCTGCTAGCCTTCTTTTCTTTCTTTATTTCTTTGGCGGGAGCTGCAGCCTCAGCGGCTTCAGCAACTACCGTGTCTCGGTACATCTTATCCACGCATATGATTGCATCTATCATGTCTGATGGAAATAGAGATGACGCCCATCGGCCCTGGCATCTTCAATGTTTTGTAAACATAGTGGGATGCTGCCATGAATTTTGCCAAAGCTGGGCACCCAAGGATCCCATTATAAGGCAGAGGAAGATCAACAACATCAAACACAACCCTCTTAGTCCGGTAATTCAGTTCTCCGCCAAACATCACTGGTAGTGTAATCTTCCCCTTAGGATGACTCCTGCCGGGGTTAATTCCTTGGAACGTGCAAGTGACCTTGAGCTCTTCATCTGATATTTGTAACTTGCTGACCACCTTAGGAGAGATTAGATTCAGCCCAGCCCCACCGTCAACTAACATCTTTGTGACTTTGAGGTTGCGGATTGTTGGTGAGACCAACAACGGCAAGCATCCTACCGCAGTGGTATGGTCAGGGTGGTCCTCTTCATCAAAGATGATAGGCGTGCAGGACCATTTGAGTGGCTTGCGGGAATCCGCAGCTGGCTCCACGACATTGACTTCTCGTGCCCACTGCTTGAGTTAGCAGTGATAGGAGTGCAAGGACACACCTCCGTCACCGCACAGGGCCTCAGTTGCTTCCTGGAATTCTTGTTCATTGGTTTCTTCTTCATCTCCTCCATCATTCTCATCATCACCTTCCTTCTTTTCACGGCCCTTGGCAGGTTTCTCTTTTTGTTGAGGGGTCTTGCCGCGGTGGCCTCCTCTGCTTCCACGGCCCTTCCCGCTAGCACCTTCTTGGTCTCTCTCCTTGTCACGCTTCTCATATTCACCTTTCTGCTTTTTGACAAGTTGCTCAACTTGATGACACTCTTGGAGATCATGATCTTTGGTGCGGTGGATTTTGCAGCATGGCCATCAGATTTCCCAGCTTTCTTTGCTGCCGCATCCTCCCGACAATCAGCACACATGGTAGCTTCCTTGATGAGGACTTTGGTTTTGGCTTTCTTGCCGGTACTAGGGTTGCCAGAACCCTCAACGGCCATTACTGTCTTTTCCTTGTGCTTCCGCCCCTTCTTCTTTGAGTTAGTGGCCTCATCGTCGTCATCCGAATCAACCTCTGCTCCTTCCTCCTCTCCAGGAAGTCACCTCCCCTCTTTAGCACGAGCGCACTTGTCTGCCAAGGTGTACAACTCATTGATGGTTTTGGGCAGTCGGACATTCATCTTAGAACGTATCCTTCTGTTGCGCACGTTCGAATGGAACGCGGCAATCACAGCTGCTGGGTGTATCTCTGGAATGTTGCGGTGCACTCGACTGAATCTCTACATATACTTTCGCAAGCTATCCCCTTCCTTCTGTGGAAGAACTTGCAAATCACTGGGGCATCTTGGCTCTTGATGGCCGCCCGTGAAGGTGCCAACAAACTCATTGCACAGGTCGGCCCATGATGAGATGGAGTTCTTCGACAGGTGCATCAGCCACGACCTCACATTTGACTTGAGCACCAAAGGGATGTAGTTGGCAGACACTTTCTCATCCCTGCCCCCAGCGGCTTGAACTGCAATCGTTTAAATGCTCAAGAACTCTGCCGGGTTCAGCTTTTCATCATACTTTTCTGGCAATTCTGGCTTGAAAACGCGGGCAGATGGCCAGCGGACTTGCCGTAGCTCAGGAGTGAAGGCCGGGCACACAACCTCAAAAGGTAAGTACCCACCCTCACTGGGCGTGGGTTCGTTGACGTCAGGGCCATTGCGCCTGTCGGATTGACGGCGGGTCTCCCGGTGCCGCTCTATCGTGACGCGCGCATCTTCCCTTCGTCGATTTTCCAGGACTTGCCGCTGATCTCAACGGGCTCGTCGGTCAGACGATGCCAACGAAGCTTCATCGAGCTCGGGGTCATGTTGCTCTGGTTGCTGCCTCTGGGTTTGCTGTCACGGAGGGGACTGCACCATTAGCGTGGCCCCCTCAACGCGGCCAGCAGCTCGAACTGTTGTCATCGCCTGCGGGCGCCGTGATGGTTCCGCCCGCCGCGATCCTCTAGCCACAACAAAGTCGATCAAGCTCTGGATGGTGGCCCTCCACTCATCCACCTGATCAGCTGCTGGCGGAAATCTTAGTAGAAGTTGGGCCCATGCCATGGCTTCCGTAGCTGTGCTTGGCATAACCAACGAGGTAGATCGTGACATTGCTCGACTTCTGGGGGTACCAGCAGGGGGATCGCCGCGATCACGCCGTCGCAGATCGGTTGCCAGAGAGGTTTGTTGATGAGTGGGCTGCACCCGGGGATCGGCGACCCCGTTCGGTACTTTGGCTTGCTCGCCTTGTTCCGGGCGAGGTGAGCGTCCAGTGGTCGCGCCAATAACAGGCGCGGCCAGTGGGTCACGACTCGCACCAGAGCGGGCATCATCGCCGCGGCTGTGTCCACTGGTGCAGCGGGGTGGTGGTGATTGGACGCCTCCTCCACCCGCGGCTTGCGGGTCATATCCGTCTGAACTTCGGTGATGCCATCCTCCCCTGGCGCCTCCCGCTCCAGCTTCGTCCACGGGGGATACAACGACAGCGCCGCCTGCGCCTGTTGCGTCTCCCGTGGTACCCGCATCATCTAACGCCGCCGCAGGGCCAGCGACACCCGCGGCCACGTGAGAGACGGCTTTCGAAGTGGAAGAGTGTGCGGTCGCGCGAGACTTCTTCTTGGGCGCCATGCTCAAGGATGATGATGATGATGATCGACCATGGAGCTCGGCGTGCTGTTTACAACTTCAGGTTCGCACAAGCGACACCCCATACCTGGCGCGCCAAAGATGTCATGGTGGATCACGGTCACCTATGGGGCCATGAGCCCCTTTGTGGTTCGGCAAGGGGGATCACATTACACAAAGAGCAGAAGCCATGAAAAACATGACGGTGGTGACACTGGTGGTTTTAACCCAGGGTCGGGCCGCTGGATAGCGTAAAACCCTACTCCTGCTTTTTGGTGGATTGAGTGGAAGAACACAATGAACACGCGGTGCTCAAGCCCGGGAAGGATGCCTCAGGGAGTGCCGCTACATGCGTACAAGTGTGCGAGGGTCCAAATCCTTTGCTAGGTCACCTGGGACCTCCTTTTATGGCTTAAGGGGTAACCACAATGGGAAAACAGTCTTTATCTACTGATTAGATAGCCAACAGTGCTATCATACCTAACTCTAGCAGTTAGGACAAAGCGCATTAAATGCACTGCTAGGTGTCATGCTAAGGACGAAGACCGACAGACCTGCCGAGCCGCTTAACCATCCCTTTCCTTATCATCTTGACACGCTTCTAGATGGGTGTCACTTGGATAAATATTTTTTCCCAATGGGCCACCACGTGCTTAGAAGAGGCCACTTAATTGCTTGGGGGCTCGACAGCGCATTGATAAGTGAGTTGCGTCGCCGTGTGATGGAGCGGTGGTGTCTTTGTGGGGATTCTGCCCTTGGCGGACCCGGCAAGCTTGCCGGGGAAGTCTTGTACTTGCCCTTGGGGCGGCCTCAACCCGGGCAGGCCCTCCTGCCCGGCAGGGGAGGCTTTCCCAAGGTGATATTCTTTTGTCGTGCTTATTCTTGGTCTTCTTGATCCGCTCTTTGATCTCAGTATGAGTTGCTTCTCTGGCTTGGATGTTGATGTTGAACAGATGATGCTAGTGTGCTAGTGTGTAAGTCCGGGCAACAAATGTAAATATTTGTTGCACCGACAAAGAGTGTCGAACCCAATGAGGAGCAGAAGGAAATGACAAGTGGTTTTCAGCAAGGTAACTTCTGCAAGCACTGAAACTGTCGATAACAAGTAGTTTGATAGCAAGATAATTTGTAATGGACAAGTAACGATAATGGTAAATAAAGTGCAGCAAGGTAGCCCAATCCTTTTGTGGCAAAGGACAGGCAAAAATGGTCTCTTATAATAAGCAAAGCGTTCTTGAGGGCACACGGGAATTTCCTCTAGTCACTTTCATCATATTGGTTTGATTTGCGTTCGCTACTTTGATAATTTGATATGTGGGTGGACCGGTGCTTGGGTGTTGTTCTTACTTAAACAAGCCTCCCACTTATGATTAACCCCCTTGCAAGCATCCGCAACTAGGAGAAAATTATTAAGATAAAATCTAACCATAGCATTAATCATATGGATCCAAATCAGTCCCTTACGAAGTAGCGCATAAACTAGGGTTTAAGCTTCTATCACTCTAGCAACCATATAATCTTATGCCAAATAAACCATATAGTAATCAACTACAAGATGTAATCAACACTACTAGTCACCCACAGGTACCAATCTGAGGTTCAGGTACAAAGATTGAACACAAGAGATGAACTAGGGTTTGAGAGGAGATAGTGTTGTTGAAGATGTTGATGGAGATTGGACTCCCAAAGATCAGAGGGTTGTTGGTGATGATGATGGCTTCGATTTCCCCCTCTGGGAGGGACGTTCCCCTGGCGGAATCGCTCCGCTGGAAGGCAAAAGTGCTCCTGCCCAAGTTCCGCCTTGAGATGGCAGCGCTCCGTCCCGAAAGTCCTCTCCTAATTTTTTTCTAGGTCAAAAGACCTTAAGTACCAGAAGATGGGCATCGGAGGTGGGCCGGGCTGACCACAACCCACTAGGGCACGCCTGGGGGGCCTGGCGTGCCTTGGTGTCTGGTGGTCACCAGGTGGCCCCCCTCTGGTAGTTATTTGCTCTAGTAATTATTAATTAATACAAAATAATTCTCCGTGAAGTTTCAACTTATTTGGAGATGTGCAGAATAGGTGTCTCTGACGTAGCTTTTTTAGGTCCAGAATTCCAGCTGCCGGTATTCCCCCTCTTTGTGTAAACCTTGCATTTTATGAGAGAAAAGGGATTAGAATCACTCCATAAAGCATTATTATGCATAAAAACATTAAAAATAACAGTAAAAAAACATGATGCAAAATGGACGTATCAGGGAGCGTGTTTTATCTTCGTAATTTTCTCTCGTCTTTTATTATGCTTCGCATTCCATTTCATTCAATTATCTATCTTTCGATGTGTTCTGTTTTGTCAACAATTGTCCAAAAGGGGGGAGATTGTTGGTGCAATATTTTCCCTCTTGTGTTTTGGAGATTTTTGACAGAAACAGGCATGGACTGATTTGTTTGGTAGTGCACATAAAGAGAAATAGTCCATGCAGAACCGAAGAGAATGTTGTCTCCGGTGTCAAGTTCGAGGAACTTCACCGTAGAATATCTGCGTTGCAGAGAAGAATGAGCTACATCTGTTGAGAACATGTAGACAAGAAGATTGACGTGAAGGACTTAACCCCTCGAAAAGTTATTGCTAAAGCAAAGCAATTGGTTCGGTGCTATTGTCTGAATAAATTGGTTGCAGCGAGTGGAAGTCGAAGACAAAGTGAAGACTTAGTATTCATTTCGTTGTTCTTCTTTCATTTATTTGAGTCATATGACCTCCGTAGTATTAAGAGGGGTATAGGTTCTTAAAGCTTAGATCCACTGTGATGCTTAGCCCAAACCTATGCCAGACTAAGAGAAATCTCTTTTAGTTTCGAATGATTACCTGTCAGCAGTACATGTTGTTCTTAGTGTTGAAGGAGATATCTTTTGAACTAAGGAGTTAGCATTACTTGCTCCGCAAGGAATGTTACCGTTGTGCTCAAATTTCCGACCGTTGGACTCGTCTCGTTCGGCCATTGGCTGCTCCACATGTCCAATTTGTTCATTTCCCTTCAGGGAAGGCTGCAGCTATAAATAGCCACCCCGCTCCAACATTGTCCGTTGGCTGCTCCCCTTAAGATTTCAGAGAAGATTGACTGAGCATCCCCTCTCCGAGTGATTTGACTTTATGATCCACCGAGAGAAAATCAAGAGACCAGAACTTAGACAGTGGTTTAGCATCACAATAGTTCTGAGTTTAGAGTTCTTATACCTATTACTCTTGAGAGCTGCGCACTCTCTAGATGGATAGGTGTCGGTGAGGGAGTCCTGGATTGAGGGGTCCTCGGGCCGTCGACCTACTGCATATGGGCCGGACTGATGGGCCACTATGGGGCCGAGCTAGAGCACAGATCCATGGCCGGATAGGAGATCTTCGGAGTTGTGGTGTGCCCTCCAAGTCAAGGGTTAGCATGATATTTCCTTCATTGTAACCAATCGCATGTAACCCTAACCCTACTGGTGTCTATATAAACCAAGGGGTTTTAATCTTAGGGCTAGAGCAACATCCATCACCCAATCAACCTAGGGTTCAGCTCGCCTGATCTTGAGGTAGATCGACTCTGTAACCATATCATACACATCAAATACAATCAAGCAGGAAGTATGGTTTTACCTCTTTGAGAGGGCCTGAACTTGGGTAAACACCGTGTTCTTCATCTCTTGTTCCCCATTGATCCTACATCCACAGCTCGGGACCCCCTACCCGAGATCCGCCAGTTTTGACACCGACATTGGTGCTTTCATTGAGAGTTCCGTTGTTGGATCGCCGAAGGATCAATGGCTCACCTGATCATCGGAGATGGTGTCAGCTCCGGGGACCTCTTTGTCCCAGGTCAACTCTTCGCGTTTGGCAGCATCGTGCTGCACGCCAACCAACCGGTCATCTAGAACAAATCAACAATTTTTCACACGAGCACCAGATTAGATTCGGTAACTTGGAGTATGTTGTGGACGCCCGAGGCAATCTTGTCTTTGCCGGATTCGCAGCCTCTCCCCGTACCCCTATGGGCCTCGCTGTGCCTGCTCCAGAGTTTTCTCCCGATCCGATCTATGGATCGGCCTCAACCCTTTAGCCGGCCTCGAGCTCGGACGGCTCCACCCTGACCGAAGGCCAGGAATCCCCTTCGACCATGCCAGTGATGCCCGCCGAAGACCCAGCTTCAGGCCTCAATTCGGAAGTGGTGTTTAGACGCCAAGAGTCACTCTCCGCCGAACCCTCTCCGCATGACACACCTCCGTCCTTGAGCCCCAGCAATGGGTCGACGTTCAGAAGCCAGGAATCATCCCTGGCCGAACTCCCCTCATCAACTTGGCTTCGAATCCCAATACGAAAACAGTGTCCGAAGACTAGGCCTTGTCCTCGGTCTCATATGTCTGTGTGACCACAAGCCCGACCGCGGGCCTTGAGGCCAACACGGCCCTTGAAGACCAGGATCCAGCCCAGGCCCAGATCATTCCTTGGCCCACCACATCGAAGACCGGCCCTCGGCGGCCACCGCATACCAATCCGGCGACCCTCGCTTTATTAAACGAGGCGCTGGACCGAATCCAGATGATGGCTATTCGGGAGGATCCACCCTCGCCTTGCGTTCAGCAACCCCTCGACATGAATTATAGGGAATTTTACGGCCCACCCACCACCAACCTAGTTGCAACATTCGAAGAGTTAACCGACATGTTGGACTATACTTTGGAAAACGGCGAATACATGGACAAGGATAGTGGAGCCAAGGCTAACACCGACGCTGCTCCCCCCATCACCGGCCGCTGGACGGCCACGTCCACTTATTATGTCTACATGGTGGACCCCCCGAAAGAAGATGACGGAACTCCCGGAAAGGATAACGGCAGGCGCAGCGATGAGCCGCCGAAACGCTGCAGACAGCGCCGCCGCTCCAAGGCGCGTCGAAGCCATGCGAGCAACACGGACACCGGAGAAAATGCCACCCTGGACAATGCGGACAACCTCGGCGATCCCGGCATCGGTGAACAGCCACAAAACAACCACGAGGAGCATGAAGACCCGCTCGATCTCGAATACCTCGATGACTCCGAAGATAGTAACTACCTCCCTCCCTCTGAAGAGGAGGTTAGTTTGGGCGACGAGGATTTCATCGTCCCCGAAGACCCGCTGGACCAAGAGTGGTTTAAACGGCAGCTAATTGCCACCGCACGCAGCTTGAAGAAACAGCGGCAAAAAATAAAGTCCAAACAAGATACCCTTAATGAGAGATGGACTAAAGTCCTAGATGCCGAAGAGGAGTATGACCACAAGCGATAGACCAAAAGCTACCCGAAGAGGAGTGTTATGCATCAGGCCTACTCAAACTCTAAAGCAAAGACTAAAAATCCGTTTTACGGGAAGAGAGCATTACTTGACTCACCTCGAAGCCTGTTAAAAGACCCTGGACGGCATTGTTCAGTCCGGTATGGATGGACCGAACACCCTGTAGAGCTGGACCCACAAGGGTGCGGTGCTCGTCAACGATGACAGAGTTGTTCACCAACTCCTCCATCGCGCCCGACCAGCCCGCCGCCTGGTTGTTTGTGTTCAGCACGGACGGCGGGACCTCAACCCCTCCTCCCCTGCCAAAAGGCGGGACCGGCACCTTTGAGGGCCTCGAGGGCTCAGGTGCGGCTGGGTGCGATGGTCCGGATGGTCCGGACTTTCCTCCCGCATTGGCCAGGAGAGACACACCCTCCTGGTCTTCGGTGACCGAGGCATCAGCCTCGGCCATGACTGTGTCGCCCCCCTCCCTCGCGTTCGGACGGGGACGGGTCCTTTAGGACAGCACCTCCCCGGCCTCTATCGGGACCAGGGGAGGCGCGGAGCATGACGCGGATCCGCTATCCGCCAATTCGGCGGCCAAAGAGGTCCCCTCCAAGGTTTGCTCTGCAGGGTGGTCGCGCGATGGGTTGTGATATCACACAATTGGTTCCCATCAGTAAGAGACTAGTAAAATAAAGTAAGCAAGAGATGTCAAGGTTCACACCTCATGGCGGGGGGCTTGACCCTGAGTTCCTTCTCTGGAACTTCTTCGGACGCCACAGACTCCTCATCAGAGTCTGAACTATTGGGCAAGACTAGCTTGGGCTTGCACTGCCTCTTCTGGGCCCGAGGAGGCTGCTCCTCTTCAACGTCCCCAGACGCCGCCCTCTTTTTGGAGTGGGAGGAGGCGCTCTCCTCCTCATTTTCCTCCTCATCCTCGTCTTGAGCATACGGGGTAGCAGTGTCTCCGGACATGGTGTCCGGACGACCTCTTCGGCGGAGGCCTTCCCTGGCCTCCGGTAAATCCTTCTTCTTCTTTCCCTTCTTTTCTGGCACCTTGTAAGGCGCCACGACCAGCAGCTCCTCCAGTTGAGCCGATCGAGGCTCTTCGAGCAATGGAGCTGGACTTGTGATCTTCTCGGCCTTCTCAAGCCAGCCCTGTAAAGGCCACAAGCAGAAGCTTAGACCATTTTTTTGTAGTATGACCACTCGGATATATACCGGGCAAGAGATCCATTACCTTCTTCGGGGGATTTGTAGCGTCGAGGCTGATGTCTTCATTCTCGATTGGCCAGTCCTCCTGGGACTTGAACAGCTGACCCCACACCTTTCGTGGGTTGTGCCGAAGAGGTACTGCACGGTGGTCGAGTCGTCAGACTTGTAAGCCCACATAGGACTGGCCCTTAGCTCGCAAGGAAGGAGCCGGCATCTGAGCATCATTTGGACCACATTGGTCAGCTTGGTGCCGGTCTCCATCACGCTGACGACGCGCTTCTGTAGCATCTTCACCTCACCGGTGGACCCCCAGTTTGGACCTTTGTTGGTCCACGAGGTCAATCTCATTGGGGGCCAGATCTGAATTTGGGAGTAGCCGTCCAGGCCGCGTCCCTTGGTTCTGTTATGTAGAACCACTCCTTCTGCCACACCTTGATGGTGTCAATAAACCGGCCCTCCAGCCATTGGTGTGGGGACCCCGACTCATAAGTCGTGATCACCGAATGCACGTGTACAGTGATCCTAGAGATCAATGCTCACTGAACACAGAGAAGCTGAATAACAAGAGTCTTACATCCATACATACCGTCTTACACAAATTATGACCATTATGGTCAAATCTTCATAAACTCACGGCGCAAATCTTCAATGATAGCGTGGACCCATGCCATCTGCCTTAACCCTACAGGCATTCTGACTGGGAAGTGTCCTAGCTCGCATGTTCGTCGTGGAGGTACTCTTCATTATATCCTGTTTCTTTCATGCCTGGCCAATAAAATAACCAATGGCAAGCCAATGAGTACTTTGAATGTACTCGCAAGCAACCCATGTTTTGGAACAAGGTACAACAATGCATGATATAGCACTAAGTAGGTAATTTTGCAAAAAGCTAGTTTTTAGTGCAATGACATGTCCTAACAACTTTGTAAAGTATGCATCATAAGAATTCAGATATCCGTGTGAACAGGTTACAGATATCAACATAAATAGAGTTGGGATCAACTCCAACTTAATCAACATGTCAAGTCATTCGACTCGACTCAAGTATTTTTCTCCACACAACCACACACACACACACCAGGTTTCTTAAACAATGGACGTAGCCCAAGAGCGGTCATCCAACTGTCCTTGACCGTGGACACAACTATTCAAATAGTTTTACACTCTGGAGAGGATGCACACTTTACCCACAAGATCCGGGGAACTTCCGTGTCATCCATGACCCGCGGTACCTCAAGTACCCGGGGTAAGCACCCGATCACTACCTTTCCCTAGTCGTGACTAACATAGAGTCCACTCGATTGGTAGCAGCCCGCATGCCAAACATTGTCACATAATAAATTTTGTGGAGCCACACTCCCATATTCATCACACAACACAAGTACGGGGTACCAACGGTGTGTCCGGTGCCCTGTAAAAACAGTCATGGCCGCCTATCAAAGCACGACTTCATCCTGAGAGTGACCACACCACTCCCGTCACTAGTAAAGCAGGCATCCATGTTAGCACCAACTAGGTAATCAATAATGCCTTTTCCCATATAAGGGTAGAGTGGTTGCGCCTCTAAGGTTGCAGTAACGGTCGCAACTTAAACCAATCCGTTTTTGAAAACAACACACTCACTTGCCTTGGTACACCACTTTTTTATCATGTGGTTACCTAGCTCAACATCTCCCTCGGGCATTAGTGGCACCCAACGGGGTTTTCGAAAAGTCTTTGGAAATACTTTTGTCTCCATCACCATGCATATACCCATCCCATTTGCGTAGCAACTACTTTAGCATCCTATCTACTCCCACCCGCATAACCCTCATAGGAAGGTAGGGTCATGAACAATGCAAGTATCAACGAGGAAGTAACGGAGGCAACCCACTAAAGTGGTTACCATCTCATCATGATTCCGATGCAACAATAATAAGGTGCTATATGAAATGCATAAAAAGGGTTTCATAGACATGGTCAAAGGGCTGCTTGCCTGGCTTAGCAAAGTCTTCAACTCCTCTGGACCATCTCCAAGCATTCCGTCTACTTTGTCAACTATCATCGAAAGCAATCATAATAAGCAACACAACACGGTAGAAAATAAAAGTGCTCTAAAAATATGGATTTGACTTTTCTAGGACATCCCTGGTTATATGGAAAATAACCAGAGTGGTTTCATTGGAATTGGATCAATGGGTATTTTTGAACATTTCAATATGATGGAATCAAGGGATTTAATGATTTGCAAGAAGTGTACAGAAACATATTTTTGAAAAATGAGCAAAGTCACCCATTTAACAATGAATGATTTTAGAAGTACCTAGGAGTTGGTTTCACTGGGTTTGGAGTTGTAATGATTTTCCTAGGGATTTGCAAAGTTGGCTATACATGAAGAAATGGATCATTATTTGATGTGGCACAGAAAGTATTAGGAAAAATGTTCATAAACTAAGTTATGAACCCATATGCATCTAGAAATTTGAATCATATTTGAGCCCTCTGTGATTTTCCAAAGTTTGGCATAGAAATGGAAATACAGGGTTTATTAAGATATGTATGAAGAAAAGTTTTCTGGAGCAATGTTCAAGGTACCCTATGAGATAGAGCATGATTTTAGAAGTCTCTAGGAATTTGAATCACCAAATTTGGAGTTCAAATAATTTGATTATGGATTTTAGAAGCTCACTGGAAAAGAAAAAGAAAAAGGTTCAGCATTTACCTAAAGCGTGCACAGGGCGCAGGATAGGCGCTAGGCCGGCCTAGTGGCTCAATCGCGTGGGGCGCTCCAGTGACGTCGAAAGCGTCTTCCACGGTGGCGCCTTCACTGCGGGGAGGCGAAGAATGCGGGTGTGCCTCCACTTAAAAGGGACGGGCTCGCTGGCAGGGTCACTGACCTGTGGGGCCTACCCGCAGGGTCGTCTCCCTCCTCCCACTCGTGACAGCAGAGGCCTCATCGGCGGGAGATTGCCGGCGGCCCCGACCACCTCCCGCGGCGCTCAGCCCACCGGCGTGCTCAGGTGACCAGGCCGCATCCATCCGGGGGTGGCACAGTCATCGAGGGGTACTGGGTCGAGCAGGGCGTCCGCCACGGCGGACGAGCCGACGGTGATGGTTGCATTCACGCTATGGGGTACCGGAGTAGAGAAAGAAGAGGGGGAAGGCTCCGTCGTGGCCTGGGGGTTTGCCTTGTGGAGAAAGGAAGGGAGGAGGAGGCCTTGCTCGTGGCAATTTGAGTGGAGGCCAACGGTTCGGCTCCGGCCATGGGGTGGCGACGGAGTGGCGACGGGGAGAAGTGAGTGGTCCGGAAGATAGCTGGGGGAGAGTGAGTGAACAGAGATGAGAGAGAGGCTCAAGGATAATGTTGTATGGCAGGGCATTGGTGCACCATGGACGGCGTCCACGGCCACGGCCTAGGCGATGCCAGAGACCAATTCGGCGCTCTGGGTCGTGTCTAGGTTGCTCGTGGGGGTCTTCTAGGTCGATGGGAGGAGAAAAGGGAAGCGAGGCGTGCTCCAGGAGGGTCCCGAGCGCGAGCGCATACTGGCGGAGCCGGGCGGCGTCGAGCGAGCGTGTGCTAGGGCGAGGGAGAGAGGGGAAGGAGGGGGCCGACTAGCTAGTGTGCCGTGGACGTCGAGGCGGCCTCGGGAGACATCACCCGACGCCCAAGGTCGACAGGACGTCTCGGAATGGGTGTGCTATAGTGCGGGAGAGCACTGTAGCGTGCTCCAGAGCGTGAGCTCTGCATGCCATGGCATAAACTATGTGCCGTGGGTGTGTCCACTAGTGTCTAGAGGTGCTAGGGAGGAGTAAACAAGGTGGGTGTGGCATTGGATGCCCTGGAGAGCCTTTGGATGAGAGTGGAGGTTGAGAGAGAGAAGAAAGTGAGCTGTCTAGAGGAGAAGAGAGGGCTTTTCACCCACCAATAATTGAGATAGGGGCAAGGAAAACTTACTGGAGGTAGAAGATGATCAGGATCAGCTGTGGTAAACATTTGAGCTCATGGAGAATAGTGGAAGGGGTCAAAACAGGGGTTTTGGTAAAATGGCAGAAGGTGTTTGATGCAAGTTTGGGCAAGTAAAAAGATTCTCCTTGACATGATATTTAACAGGATCAAATGGAATATATAAATGAGGTTGTTCACCAAGTTTGAGCTCATTTGAAGAAAGTTGACAATGCAACTTTGGCAAACCCTAGAAATCAACAGAAATGTGTTTTCCTAGATCTAGTTATGCAAAACTATTCTCCTTGATGCACCACTTGGTGTAGTATCATCATTTAGGGATTATAGCATGTCCACAAAAATTGAGATCAAAAGGAGACAATTGGCAATGTAGAGTTGCTCAAATTTGGATCTCGTCAGGAATGGTTTTTGGAAATTTTTTGTGAACCAAAACTATTTTTATTGGGATGAAACTTTGCAAGATCATCACTTTAGGCATATGTGACTTGTTAGAATTTTCCTGTATTTATTTGAAAATATTTCTTACATAAATATTTCAAACGCTTGAAATATGCAGAAATGGTTTTGGAGGGTTTTGTCCAATATTTTTAACATGACCATGTGTTGAAACTCATATATATGGAAAATACATGTCCACTGAGTTACCTTAAATTTTCTTAAATACTTTTGAAACTTTAAAATAATTTTAACCTATTTTAAAGCCATTAAATTAAATAGCAAAATAACTTTTAAAATAATATTTTTGTGGTTTTAGGGACTCCTATATGTAATAGGATTAAAATATAATTTTTGAAAGATTTTTCACATCCTAAATTAAGTACTTGTAGTTCAAGCCTCAATTAAGGGTTTTTGGAAAACCTAATTTAGAAAATACTTTTTGGCCAAATTATTTTTGCAAGAAAATATTTTATATCCTATACACATGGCATGATCATTGGGCAAGGTTTTGGATCAATGAGATGAAGTATAGGGATGGAAGTTACTATATGACTTTTAGAGCACTTTGAAAATAGCACAAAAATCCAAACCAAGGCAAATAAAAAACACTCAAAAGTTTTTATTAAACCATATTTCATCATGATTTAGTAGCTTAAGTGTTGTGGCATGAAAAATCAGGGTGTGACAGACCTACCCCCCTTACAAGAATCTCGTCCCCGAAATTCCCAAACTAGGCGCGGAAAGGAATACGGGAACTTGGTTGTGGGGTAGTCTTTACGTCCTCATGTTGCTTCTACTTCTGTGTGGTGCTCCATTGATCTTGAAGTACTTGATGGTGTGGCTTCGTGTATGACGTCCTGCTTGATCCAGGTTGCTAATGGGTAGCTCGCGGTAGGTCAGATCGGGCTAAAGGTCAATTGTTCGGTGACCGATGTCCTTGTAGAGATCGGGCTTGTCAGGAAGTTGGAAACACTTCCAAAGTTGTGACGCGTGGAAAACATTGTGCACATTGGACAACTCAGGTGGCAACTCTATCTGATAACCGTCTTCTCTTCGTCTTGTAGTGATCTCGAAGAGGGCCGACGAATCTTGGTGTGGGTTTTCCTTTGTCATGGAAACCCTTTGTTCCATTGAGGGGAGTGACTCGCAGGTGCACATGGTCTTTGACGCAGAAGTTTACTTCTTGCCAATGGTGGTTGGTATCGTTCTGCCACCTTGACATGGCGGCTTTCAGACGTTCTCTGACTAGCTAAACGGCTCTTCTTCCATTTTCGAGTGGACAAGTATGTCACCAAATAATGATGACACCCAACTTGTCCAAGCACTCCATGAAGACTTTGTTCACGAGGTACATAAAGTAGGCTGGGGCATTAGGGGTGGTCACGGTTGAGTGTTGGCCAAGGTCTTCTCGACCTAGAGTCAAGGCCCAAGGTCATGATCCGACCATGTTGTGGCTTGGTAGGGCTTAAGGGTTTCAAGGATTCTAGGGTGTGAGTGAACGTTTATTATCTTATCCTTGAGCACAGTTTTCTAAGATGCCAATTGTTCTATCTAGTCCTCTAAAAAAATCACCTTATACCACCAGAAGCATCATTTCGTATAGGCCAACTCCAATCATCACTCATGCTATTCATATCCTCATGATTCCCAAGAGGAGTTCTAACAAAATCATACATGTCAACTATCCCCAAACTCATAGGTATGGTCACCCTTGTGTAACATGGGTAGAACATACAGCTGCTAAGCTTGAATTAAACAAGGCAATCCAACTACTCAACCTATTCTTCCAAAGTCCAAGATAGTGCATCTCTATCCTAAGGAAACACGTCGTATACCAATCCAAGATCTTGTTTCCTTCCTATGAATCAACTCCAACAGCCCATTAGCTTCCATCAATCACTACATGACCCATTAATTCTACAAATCCAATATCTATGGCGTTCCACATGATCTCCTAAAGTCCCTATAATTCCCAAATATTTGAAAGGGCTACCTTTACTATAGTAAGTCCACCAATTTCCATTATCATGGTCAAGTAAACTCCAAGGTCAGGTGCATATAGATCCTTGAATTAAATCCGACAACAACCCAATATCCCTAGTTTATTATCCACCGAGAAACATGGTATCATGATCGAGATCATCGGTCTAAATCCAATTTACTCCGAACCATGTAGACTTACTCAGCATCTATACTCCACTAGGATCACTTATTTAATCCAAATCCCATATCCTACGAGAATTCCTACCTATTCCCCCAAGTCATTATCATAATGTCAATAATCTCCTAATGATATCATCTAATCAAGTCAAATTCTTATTCCTCCAAGAATCTCAGCTTGTGATCGTAACTGTCCTACTAAATCCAATTTCCTCAAGGGAGAAGTAAATTATGCTACTCTATCAACCTGATCCAGCAAGTTCATCTACCATCATGAAAGTCTCATATTCCACCAAAGGGTCTCAACTACGTCCTCAAGACATCTATGATAGCCTCGTCAAATCATTAGCCTACCAATCATGCATCCTCAAAATGATCTTCCCTATGGCATAGTCAGTTCTGGTTCTATCTTAGGATGATAATGTGCTAGTTCACTATGTCCATTAGTTCCATAATGAACCCTATGCTGAGCAAAAGTTGTTGAAGCTTAATTGGTTCTCTTACAATTCCATAGGTTAAGCACATGGTTAAGGATTTGAGCTGGGGTATCTCGTGAAGTATCGAAGGGTCTAGGGATGGGCTTTAGTCTTGAGGGGTAAACATAACTCTACGGGGTTGCACTAGGTCTAGGAGGCTATAGCAAAAATCTTCAATGCTAGTCGGTCACCGAGGTGGAATCCTTGGTGCACCTTGTCTTGCCAGTCTTCAGTTGATGAGATGGATGAGAGGGAAAAGTAGCATAGAGGAGGGGAATGCCTAAAGGGGGTTCTATAGTGCAAGTGCAATCAAACAAGTGCCGAAAGGGCCAAACACAAACAATAAGGTGGGTGATATAGTCGCGTACTTGTTGCCTAGGGCAAAACTGTGACTTATTATCAAAACACAAACAAATAAAAACAAGCAGCACAGAACATGGTTTCTTTTAAACCATCGCACAAACTCAACTTCGCATAGGGGATACACGAATCATCCTACCCTAGGGGTTCTCGGACTCAGTAGTCGTGCATGCTTCGTATCTCAGAGGGAAGGATGTGCAGTCTTCTGTGTGGCACCCTGGCTCAGAGAGACCGGAACACCCCGTATTCCAGCCCAGAGATCAAGTCTTCTGGAATACGGCACTGCTTGGCATAGAACAAATCAGCTCTTTATTACAAAATACGCGGGGATACAATGGTTCCGTTATAACTAGGAATTACATCGGCACGGCGACACTATGCCTGCCAAGGTTGCTCTATGCTAGCAGCAGAACAACTCATAGTAGCGGAATAATGATGATAGTGAAGGACTCCACTCCGCAGGGACTCTGGCTGGAACGCTTATCCTAGCTCACCAACAAGGGATCCACGACAAACAAGTAAGCAGACAAAGCATGACCTGCAAACTGGCATGACACGCCAGGTCAGTACATTGAATGTACTTGCAAGCTCACAACAACCAAAGCAATCAAGACAAGCAATAACACGGCATGTATAGGTTAAACAAGCATGAGCATGATACAACTAGAACAACATGGCATGTACAAGGTGAACATGATACAGCTAGAACATTATCAGCATGGCATGAACATATTACTCGAGACATGAACAATGATGATACTAGCATGCAACATGCTACAAATATCACTTACTCTGTTCGGGGTTACCGTGTAACCACCAAATATATGCCATTCTTACCTACCATCATGGTCACGGGATCACTTCAATCATTATCAAGAATACCATCGGGATCTTCACAAGATCACCTCAACATTATCAAGCATACCATTGGGATCCTCACAGGATCACCTCATCATTATCAAGAATACCATCATGATCCTTCCGTGACCACATAAAGATCAACCAACTTCTTTCCTCATCAAACCGGGGTTGTTTATTAGTCAGGTTATTATTACTGTTGACTCATAGTGTGACCTACTACAAACTGGGCCCATATCTGCAGGCACGGCTATCGATAGATTATACACTCTGCAGAGGTTAGTACACTGTACCCACACCACGGAACCCAAGGCCTCATACTCCCATTCGGGTGGACCAACGGCGTTCCAACAAAACCGATCTATTGCCATGACACTCTCCCGGCCACTCCGACAAACTCCCCTTTGGGCTAAATCATGGGTGGCCCCGATGTCACCTCGTGACATCCAAAGACCACCGTCGTGGCAAAACAAAAACGGTCCCATACATGGACAACCTGGGTACAATAACAATGGGCACACAAGGCTTATGTCCGCATACCTGATCAGGGTAGCGCGCGCCCATAACCTTCCCTAGTTGGAGGCACCGGCAAGAGGCATGACAATAGACCCAGTTAGGACCCCCCATAAGGCAAGTGTGGCTGCACTGGTCAGCTCGATTCGAATGGCACTATGACTCAGCCAACAGGTATTCAAGTTCAATTAATATCCGGTTAAACTTGAGCGCAAATGATGCTGAGTCATAATAACATGATGAAATAACAATGTATAAGAGCATGATTACAACATGAGCATGGATGTGAAGCATAGACATTAACCATATCAACAACAATAAACCATTCTTCCTACTACATGCAAGAGAGTATGACATAGCGATGATCATGAATAACACCATTGTAATGACAACACTACATATGAACATAGCATGACCACTAGCATCAGGAAATAATAGCATAATAAAACATGATAATAACATCAGCACGTAATCATTTAACTAACAGATGCAAAGAGCATAAAGATAAGCATGGATTCACAAGCATATATAAAGCATTCACAAAATATTAACCGGCACACAATATTTAAATATTCAAGTTGAAAACCATGGCTACTACATGGACATCATGCAAGTGGTTGTCATGGCTTGCCTCAAAATAAAGAGGTCACCGGGAAGAAGTGCGGAAGGATCGCAGAAAGATTCGCCGGAAACAGTTCTCTCCCAGAGGGGGCTGTTTACGGGCAAGGGCAAAGTGGTCATTTTCACTATATGAAAACATAATGAAAATGTTACCAACCAGACGGGCTCAACGAGACGAGGAAGTGGGTTTTGGAATCACCTCATTCGGAGTTAGGGTTGAGGAGATATAGCCAGACGAAGTTTAGGGACCAATCTATAAAAATAAACTCTACAAACAGGCCCCTGGCTGGAAAGATAGAAGACACATTCAGAGAAATACATCCTTGGAGTAGAGGAAATGTAAAGTGGAATGAAGAAGCAGAAGAATACGCTTACAGAACCGAAAAGCGTATTTTCGGAACTACGCCTCCACTTGCCACATCAGCTGACCGGGGTCAACTCGCTGCGGCTGCCAGGTGGGGTCGCGCGGGCGGTGGGGCCCACTTGGCTAAGTCGTCGTCTTCTTCTTCCCGCACCTGCATGAGGCTGAGGCAGGGCGGCGCTCGGCCGGCGATAGCCAGAGCTACCGGCCGTCTTCGGCGGCGCCCGGCCTACCGAACTGCTCAGGGCGGTGCCGCACTTCACGTGGGATACCGCAGCTTCCCCGGGTTGCGCCGGGTCAAGGAGGGCACCAACCGCGATGGACGGAGGTGGCGGCCGAAGATGGAAACGGGGCTCAGGTGCTCCGGCGGTCGAGGTGAGAAGCTGGGAGGGTCCGTCGGAGTATGGTGGAGCTCTTGGAGGTGGAGGGAAGGAGAGGGGAGCGCTGGCTCGCCGGAATTTGAGCGAGGCTCACCGGTGGCCGTGGTGGCAGAGGGAGGAGAGGAGTGGCTCTTGGGCTCTGGGAAGAGGCTTGGGAGCACCAAAGAAGGTGGTTAAGCCACTGGTGAGGAGAGGAGAGTCCGGGGTGGCCTATATATAGCCGTGGTTGAGGTGTCATGGCCGAGTGCCGCCGCTCGGGTCCGGCCGAGGCTCTGGCAAGGAGCAGCGCGCCCGTGAGCCATGGAGGGTGACGGGAGAGAGCAGAGGAGGTCAGGGAGCAGAGCAAGGAGCCAAGGTCATGGGGAGGAAGAGGTCGTGGCGCGAACAGAGCTGAACGGCCACTGTTCGCCCATGGGCGTGCGGCGATGAGCTTCGACTGCGAGCTACAGGAGGGGAGCAGGGGCTGGAGAACGACCGGAGAGTAGGGGGAGTCAGGTCGGCACTCGGGGATGCGCGGACATCACCGGAAACAGAGAGGCCGACGAGTTAAATCACCCAGTGCGCGGCCACTGCATGCCTGGGCGGTGGCCACCACGGGAACTTGTGCACACAGTGCACTCTGGCGTGCAACAGGTTGTCCCCCGAGTAGTCCGTCTAAGATGGGTTACGTCTAAGGTGAAGGTTCAGCAAAATAAGCCAAGGGTTGATAGGAGGGATCATGTGAAGTTTGCTGTTGCAAACTGTTGCATCAGACTGTGGTGAACAGAGAAGGAGAAGTGATAGAACAAGATGTCTCAGATGTTTAGGGTAGGAAGGACAAGAATCCTGTGATGTTTGGAGGAATTTGGACCAAGATTTAATATAGTTGCTTTGCAACTGCCAAATCTGGTCCACAAACTAAATCATGAAGTAGCACTCACTAGGAGTGTTGGATTGGGCTGGAACTTGGCAAAGTATGATCATTTGGGCGTATAAGGATGCTATAAAAATTTCATACCATTTGGTCTTGCCAAAATAGTACTTGCTTCACAATGGATCCTTTTGGACAGAATCTTAGGAAAATTCTTGAGGGAAAATGGCTAAATGAAATGTGCCCAAATTTGGTAGAGATGAGTTATATGTATAGGAGAAGGTCCTGGTAAATTTTCAGCAATAATGAAGCAATAGAAAATATACTTGCTTCACTAACTAAAAATATGACCAGAAGCAAAGATTTGATAGTGTGCTCACATAGATCATTAGATAGAGCTGAAATTTGTGGAGAGTCATGATATGAGCACATGAAGGAGCTTGCAAAATTTCAGCTCATTTGGGTACTCCTAGCTGGTACTTCCTTCAACAAGACTTCCATCTGACAAAAACTTTAGAAAATTGCTGAGGAAGGTTCACTGGGCAAATTAAGTTGAATTTTGGCATGGGGCAATGATATGGATAGGAAAAGGTGTCCAAAAAGTTTTGGGTCAATCAAGCAAAGATAAATGACACTTCATTCTCAAAAAGCCACTTAGGGCAGAATGAGAAAAGGGAATATTTGTGATTATCTTTGATGATGCCAAGGAAGGGTTTTGACATATTTGTGGAAGATATGACCCAAAAAATTTATGAGAATTATTTGGGAATTTTGGGAGTGAGAGAAATATAGGTTGTTTCACAACCTAGGGCAAAAAGGATTATTCCTTTAATAGAAAAAGGAATATTCCCATTAAAAATAATATTAGGATTTGGGCTAGGATGAAAATGTCATGATCTAGGGATGGTTTTGAGGATGGCATGCCACTTTGGAGACTAGGAAGAGATGATCTTCCCAAGTTTCCAGACTACAAAGCCACAGAAAAGCCATTTCAAATAAAATCTCAAAGAAATTCAAATGAAAAAGAAAGGGCCAAAAATCTGGGTGTGACAAACCTTCCCCCCTTAAAGAAATCTCGTCCTCGATATTTGGTTGCTCAGGGAACAAGTATGAATATCCTGACTTAAGGAAACCGTTTCCAACTCGGGTATCCTTTTTACTTTATATGATGTTCCCACTGAATTTCATATGATTGGCTGCCTGGCTCTGGGTGGTTTGCTGTACTGTATCCTCATTCTGACAGGTCTTCTCTGATATGTTACTCTGACTCCAAGTCGTTTATATCTGCCGACTTAACGGGGTGCTGTAGATTATCCTGACTGCAATACATACCCTTCTCACAGGTCCGAGAGAAGTTTCCGATGGAGGTGTCTTGATAACCCACAAGTATAGGGGATCGCAACAGTTTTCGAGGGTAGAGTATTCAACCCAAATTTATTGATTCGACACAAGGGGAGCCAAAGAATATTCTCAAGTATTAGCAGCTGAGTTGTCAATTCAACCACACCTGAAAGACTTAATATCTGCAGCAAAGTATTTAGTAGCAAAGTAGTATGGAAGTAACGGTAACGGTAGCAAAAGTAACAGTAGCAATTTTGTAGCAATCGTAACAGTGGCAACGGAAAAGTAACTTAGCAAAGATCAATATGCGAAAAGCTCAGAGGCAATGGATCAATGATGGATAATTATGTCGGATGGCATTCATCATGCAACAGTTATAACATAGGGTGACATAGAACTAGCTCCAATTCATCAATATAATGTAGGCATGGATTCCGAATATAGTCATACGTGCTTATGGAAAAGAACTTGCATGACATCTTTTGTCCTACCCTCCCGTGGCAGCGGGGTCCTATTGGAAACTAAGGGATATTAAGGCCTCCTTTTAATAGAGAACCGGGCCAAAGCATTAGCACTTAGTGAATACATGAACTCCTCAAACTACGGTCATCACCGGGAAGTGACCCGACTATTGTCACTCCGGGGTTGCCAGATCATAACACGTAGTAGGTGACTATAACTTTCAACATAGGATCAAGAACACAAATATATTCATGGAAACATAAAGGGTTCAGATCTGAAATCATGGCATTCGGGCCCTAGTGACAAGCATTAAGCATAGCAAAGTCATAGCAACATCAATCTTAGAACATAGTGGATACTAGGGATCAAACCCTAACAAAACTAACTCGATTACATGGTAAATCTCATCCAACCCATCACCGTCCAGCAAAGCCTACGATCGGATTACTCACGCACGGCGGTGAGCATCATGAAATTGGTGATGGAGGATGGTTGATGATGACGACGGCGATGATTTCCCCTCTCTGGAGCACCGAACGGACTCCAGATCTGATCTCCCGAGGAAGAACAGGAGGTGGCGGCGGCTCCGTATCATAAAACGCGATGAATCCTTCTCTCCGATTTTTTTCTCCCCGAACATGAATATATGGAGTTGGAGTTGAGGTCGGTGGAGGTCCAGGGGGCCCACAAGGACAGAGGGCGCGCCCCACACCCTTGTGGACAGGGTGTGGGCCCCCTTCGGTTGATTCTTTCGCTAATATTTTTTATTTATTCCAAAACTGATCTCCGTGAAGTTTCAGGTCATTCCGAGAACTTCTATTTGTGCACAAAAATAACACCATGGCAATTCCGCTAAAAACAGCATCAGTCTGGGTTAGTTTAATTCAAATCATGCAAATTAGAGTCCAAAACAAGGGCAAAAGAGTTTGGAAAATAGATACGATGGAGACGTATCAACTCCCCCGAGCTTAACCCATTGCTTGTCCTCAAGTAATTCAGTTGACAAACTGAAAGTGATAAAGAAAATTTTTTACAAACTCTGTTTGATCTTGTTGTTGCAAATATGTATAGCCAGCATTCAGGTTTTCAGCAAAGATTATGAACTAACCACATTCACAATAACATTTAGGTCTCACATTTACTCATATCAATGGCATAATCAACTAGCGAGCAATAATAATAAATCTCGGATGACAACACTTTTTCAAAACAATCATGATATGATATAACAAGATGGTATCTCGCTATCCCTTTCTAAGACCGCAAAACATAAATGCAGAGCACCCCTGAAGATCAAGGACTGACTAGACATTGTAATTCATGGTAAAAGAGATCCAGTCACAGTCATACTCAATATCAACTAATAACAATGCATACAAATGACAGTGGTGCTCCCTAACTGGTGCTTTTTATAAGAGGATGATGATTCAGCATAAAAGTAAATAGATAGGCCCTTCGTAGAGGGAAGCAGGGATTTGCAGAGGTGCCAGAGCTCGAGCTTTTGAAACAGAGATGAATATAATTTTGAGCGATATGCTTTCATTGTCAACATAACAACCAAGAGATCTCGATATCTTCCATGCTACATACATTATAGGTGGTTCCCAAACAGAATGGTAAAGTTTTTTTTACTCCCCCTCAACCAACAAACACACTCCACGGCTGGTCCGAAACAATGGGTACCGTCCATACAAGCAACAATCCTGGGGGAGTTTTGTTTTAAATTATTTTGATTTGATTTGAGCATGGGACTGGGCATCCCGATTACCAGCCATTTTCTCATGAATGATGAGCGGAGTCCACTCATCATGAGAATAACCCACCTAGCATGGAAGATACTGACAGCCCCCAGTCACTACATGAGCAATTCGGGCATAAAAAAACAGATTATCATTTGAAGGTTTAGAGTTTGGCACATGCAAATTTACTTGGAATGGCAGGTAAATACTGCATATAGGAAGGTATGGTGGACTCATATGGAACAACTTTGGGTTTATGGAAGTGGATGCACAAGCAGTATTCCCGCTTAGTACAAGTCATGGCTAGAAAAAGACTGGGGAGCGACCAACTAGAGAGCGACAACAGTCATAAACATGCATTGAGATTAACCAACATTGAATGCAAGCATGAGTAGGGTATAAATCACCATGAACATAAATATCGTGGAGGCTATGTTGATCTTGTTTCAACTACATGCGTGAACATGTGCCAAGTCAAGCCACTCGAATCATTCAAAGGAGGATACCATCCTATCATACTACATCACAACCATTTTAAAAGCATGTTGGCATGCAAGGTAAACCATTATAAACCCCTAGCTAATTAAGCATGGCATGAGTAATTATAATCTCTAATTGTCATTGCAAACATGTTTCATTCATAGTAGGCTGAATCAAGAACGATGAACTAATCATATTTACAAAAACAAGATAGGTCGAGTTCATACCAGCTTTTCCTCATCTCAATCATTTCATCATATATCGTCATTATTGCCTTTCACTTGCATGACCGAACGATGTGAATAATAATAATAGTGCACGTGCATTGGACTAAGCTGGAATCTGCAAACATTTATTCAAAGGAAAAGACAAGGTAATATGGGCTCTTTGTTAGATCAACAATAATGCATATGAGAGCCACTCAACATTTTCATCGTGGTCTTTTCTCCTCGACCCACAAAGAAAAGAAAAGAATTTCAAAGAAACACACTGAAATGTTTTTGGAGTTTTTGTTTTTCTGAAGAAAGTAAAACAAGAACGAGAAAAACTATTTACACGGGAAAGCTCCCAACAAGTAAAAGAAGCACGAGAAATCTTTTTGGGTTTTCTTTAATACTAAGCATGGAAAGTAAACTAAGCTACAACTAATTTTTTTTTGTTTTTCTCAAAGGTTTTCAAACACACAAGAAGAAAGCGAGAAAAAGAAAATAAACTAGCATGGATAATATAATGAAAAAGTATGAACACCGACAACTAGAATGAGTGTGTGAACATGAATGTAATGTCGGTGAGAAATATGTACTCCCCCAAGCTTAGACTTTTGGCCTAAGTTGGCCTAGGGCCACCACTGGCCCGGATGATATCCAAAATCGTAGTTGGGGTCGTATTGTGCTGCGACAGCTACTGCTTGGCGAACTGCCTCCTGGAGGCGAGCAGCCTCCGCTGTTCTCTCATACTCGTTTGCCTCGTCTCTAGTTATAAAATATCTCCCATTTACCTGAAAGTGAAAGAAGGCAGGAGCAGGAAGGGTAATATGGACAGCATGCCGTCTGTCAAAGATTAGCCGGTAGTGGAGGGACTGTTCGTTCCTCTCAAGAAACTGATAACGCACCAAAGCATCATAATCAAGAAAAGCAGGTGGCAACTCCATGTCATTCTCCCTTATGGGTACTCCAAGATAATTAGCTAAACGAGTTGCATAAATCCCACCAAATAAATCTCCCTCTTTAGCATTATGATGTAACCTCCTCGCAATAATAGCCCCCAAGTTATATCGCTTATCACCTAACACCGCACACTTGAGGATACTAAGATCTGGAACGCAAAGGTGGCAGTGATCAGGTTTACCGTTAATGCATCTACCTACAAAGAGAGCAAATAATGTATGGCAGGAAAGTGAATGCTCCCTATGGTAGCTTGTGTGATATTTCTAGTTTCTCCCACAGTGATGCTAGCAAGGAAATCATTGTATTCGGATTTGTGAGGGTCCCTAAGAAGACCCCACTGTGGAAGTTTGCATGCATCACTAAAATCTTCTAAGTCCATGGTATAAGATTTATCATCGAGGTCAAACAAGACAGTATGAGTATTGCGCTTAGACGAAAATTCAAACCTCCGCACAAAGGAATCGGTGAGGTAATAGTATTGTCGACACTTGTCTGACACGAAATCCTCAAGATCAGCATTCCGTGCATACACATAAAACTCATCCTTGAAACCTGCATGAACCATGAATTCATCCGATGGCCATTCACAAGGCCGCACTTGAGCTTCCCTTGGTGGTTCAAGGTCCGGCTCATGTATCGCGAGCCTCGGTGCTTGCTTCCTCGAGGAACCACCTTGCTACATTCTCCTAGCCATTTTTCTTCCTCTGAACAATTTCTAAAAATTTTAGTGACTCAAAATAAAAGTGAACCAAACTCAACAAAACTGATAGCAACTACTCCTACAAGTGCCTAGAGGCTATATCATGCATCAAAACTACTTTGGACCATATAAATTTGACATGCAAGCTCAAGAACAGGGTCACCATAGCAGCAAAAATTTGCAATAAATAAAGCACTAGAACAAAAACTAATTGGACCATTGGAGGAGTCGCATACCAAAGAACAATCCTCCAAAGCAGTTTTGTGAATGGAGCTTTGAGCAAGGAGATCGAAAATGGCAGCAAAATGAGCAAGAACACGAGTTTGAGCTATGGGATGATTTTTTCTGGAGGAGGACGAAGTGGATGGGTGCTGGAATAAGTGGAGGGGGGCCACGTGGAACCCACAAGACAAGGGCACGCCCTCCGTCCTTGTGGACAGGTAGTGGGTCCCCCTGGTCTGTTCTCAGTGCCAGAAATAATCAAATATTCTATAAAAAATTATACTAAATTTTCAGGGCATTTGGAGAACTTTTATTTTTGGGACATTTTTTATTTCATGGATAATTCAGAAAACAGATGGAAAATACTATTTTTGCTTTATTCATTCTAAATAACAGAAAGTAAAAAAAGTAGATACAGAAAGTTGTGCCTTCTAAATTCATCCATCTCATGTCCATCAAAAGGAATCTGTTAACAAGGTTGATCAAGTCTTATTAACAAACTTCTTCCAAATGACATGAAATCGAAGAATTTTCGAATAACTCTAGGTTACCTCAACGGGGATATGCAAGTCCCCAACAATAAGAATATCATATTTCTTTTTGACAGTAGGAAGAGGGAATTCAAAACCTCCAATAATAATAGTTGAAATTTTTCCAATAAAGTTGATACTATGAACTTGAGGTTGTTTCTTCAGAAAGTGTACCGTATGCTCATTACCATTAACATGAAAATTGACATTGCCTTTGTTGCAATCAATAACAGCCCCTACAGTATTCAAAAAGGGTCTACCAAGGATGATCAACATACTGTCATCCTCGGGAATATCAAGAATAACAAAGTCCGTTAAGATAGTAACGTTTGCAACCACAACAAGCACATCCTCACAAATACCGATGGGTATAGCAGTTGATTTATCAGCCATTTGCAAAGAGATTTCAGTAGGTGTCAACTTATTCAAATCAAGTCTACGATACAAAGAGAAAGGCATAACAGTAATACCGGCTCCAAGATCACATAAAGCAGTTTTAACATAGTTTCTTTTAACGGAGGATGGTATAGTTGGTACTCCTGGATCTCCAAGTTTCTTTGGTATTCCACCCTTAAAAGTATAATTAGCAAGCATGGTGGAAATTTCAGCTTCCGGTATCTTCCTTTTATTAGTAACAATATCTTTCATGTACTTAGCATAAGGAAACATTTTAAGCATATCGGTCAAACGCATACGCAAAAAGATAGGTCTAATCATCTCAGCAAAGCGCTCAAAATCCTCATCATCCTTCTTCTTGAATGGCTTAGGAGGAAAGGGCATCGGTTTTTGAACCCATGGTTCTCTTTCTTTACCGTATTTCCTAGCAGTGAAGTCTCTCTTATCATAACGTTGATTCTTTGATTGTGGGTTATCAAGATGAACAGTAGGTTCAATCTCTACATCATTATCATTACTAGGTTGAGCATCAACATGAACATCATTATTAACATTATCACTAGGTTCATGTTCGTCACCAAATTGTGTCTCAGCATCAGAAATAGAAATATCATTGGGATTCTCAGGTGTATCTATAGCAGGTTCACTAGAAGCATGCAAAGTCCTATCAATTTTCTTTTTCTTTTTATTAGGACTAGGTGCATCAGTATTAATTCTCTGAGAATCTTGCTCAACTCTCTTAGGATGGCCCTCAGGATACAAAGGTTCCTGAGTCATTTTACCACCTCTAGTCATAACCCTAACATCATTATCATTGTTCTTGTTATTCAACTCATTAAGCAAACCATCCTATGCTTTAAGTGCTTGTTCTACTTGAGTTGTAACCATGGAAGCATGTTTACTAATAAGCTTAAGATCATTAAAAGTTCTACTCATATAATCACCCAAGTGGTCAAGCATGTAGGCATTGCATTTCAATTGTCTACAAACATAAGCATTGAAATTTTCTTGTTTAACAATTAAATTATCAAACTCATCCAAGCATTGACTAACAGACTTATTATGAGGAATATCACCTTCATCAAATCTACGGAGAGAGTTTACCTCTACTACCTATGTCGGGTTATCAAGACCATGTATTTCTTCAATAGGCGGTAAATTCTTAATATCTTCAGCTTTAATACCTTTTTCTTTCATAGATTTCTTTGCCTCTTGCATATCTTCAGGACTGAGAAATAGGATACCTCTTTTCTTCGAAGTTGGCTTAGGAGTTGGTTTAGGAAGTGTCCAATCATTAGCATTACTCAATATATTATTCAATAGCAATTCAGCTTGCTCGACAGTTTGTTCCCTGAAAACACAACCAGCACAACAATCCAGGTGGTCTCTGGAAGCATCGGTTAGTCCATTATAAAAGATATCAAGTATTTCATTTTTCTTGAGAGGATGATCAGGCAAAGCATTAAGTAATTGGAGAAGCCTCCCCCAAGCTTGTGGGAGACTCTCCTCTTCAATTTGCACAAAGTTAAATATTTCCTTTAAGGCAGCTTGTTTCTTATGAGTAGGGAAATATTTCTGAGAGAAGTAATATATCATATCCTGGGGACTACGCACACAACCAAGAGCAAGAGAATTAAACCATAACTTAGCATCACCCTTTAATGAGAAAGGGAACAACTTAAGAATATAGTAATAGCGATTTTTTTTTTCTCATGAGCAAATAGGGTGGTTATATCATTCAGTTTAGTAAGATGTGCCACAACTGTTTCAGATTCATAACCATAGAAGGGATCAGATTCAACCAAAGTAATTAACTCAGGATCGACAGAGAATTCATAATCCTTATCAGTAACAAAGATAGGTGAAGTAGCAAAATTGGGATCATATTTCATTCTAGCATTCAAGGATTTTTCTTTCAGCTTAGCTAATAGTTTCTTAAAGTCATCTCTATCATTGCAAGCAAAGAAGTCTCTAGCAGTTTCTTCATCCATAACATAACCCTAAGGTACAACAGGCAATTCATACCTAGGGGGAGAATCATAATCTTTAGTAATAATATCATCTGTTTCAGTAATTTCATTCTCTCTAACCCTAGCAAGTTGTTCATCATAAGCATCATGCATAGCAGAAGTGGCATCATCAATAACATGCGACATATCGGAATCAATAGCAGGTGTAGGTGTCACAAGTTTACTCAAAACAGAAGGTGAATCAAGTGCAGAGCTAGATGGCAGTTCCTTACCTCCCCTCGTAGTTGATGGAAAAATCTTGGTTCTTTGATCTTTCAAATTCCTCATAGTGATCAACAGATATAATCCCAAGTGACGCGGAGAATAGAGCTATGCTCCCCGGCAATGGCACCAGAAAAAGGTCTTGATAACCCACAAGTATAGGGGATCGCAATAGTTTTCGAGGGTAGAGTATTCAACCCAAATTTATTGATTCGACACAAGGGGAGCCAAAGAATATTCTCAAGTATTAGCAGCTAAGTTGTCAATTCAACCACACCTGAAGGACTTAATATCTGCAACAAAGTATTTAGTAGCAAAGTAGTATGGAAGTAACGGTAACAGTGGCAAAAGTAACGTTAGCAATTTTGTAGCAATCGTAACAGTGGCAACGGAAAAGTAACTTAGCAAAGATCAATATGCGAAAAGCTCACAGGCAATGGATCAATGATGGATAATTATGTCGGATGGCATTCATCATGCAACAGTTATAACATAGGGTGACATAGAACTAGCTCCAATTCATCAATATAATGTAGGCATGTATTCCGAATATAGTCCTACGTGCTTATGGAAAAGAACTTGCATGACATCTTTTGTCCTACCCTCCCGTGGCAGCGGGGTCCTATTGGAAACTAAGGGATATTAAGGCCTCCTTTTAATAGAGAACCGGACCAACGCATTAGCACTTAGTGAATACATGAACTCCTCAAACTACGGTCATCACCAGGAAGTGTCTCGACTATTGTCATTCCAGGGTTGCCGGATCATAACACATAATAGGTGACTATAACTTGCAAGATAGGATCAAGAACACAAATATATTCATTGAAACATAAAGGGTTTAGATCTGAAATCATGGCACTCGGGCCCTAGTGACAAGCATTAAGCATAGCAATGTCATAGCAACATCAATCTTAGAACATAGTGGATACTAGGGATCAAACCCTAACAAAACTAACTCGATTATATGGTAAATCTCATCCAACCCATCACCGTCCAGCAAGCCTACGATGGGATTACTCACGCACGGCGGTGAGCATCATGAAATTGGTGATGGAGGATGGTTGATGATGATGACGGCGATGATTTCCCCTCTCCGGAGCCCCGAACGGACTCCAGATCAGGTCTCCCGAGGAAGAATAGGAGGTGGCGGCGGCTCCATATCGTAAAACGCGATGAATCCTTCTCTTCGATTTTTTTTCTCCCCGAACATGAATAAATGGAGTTGGAGTTGAGGTCGGTGGAGGTCTAGGGGGCCCACAAGGACAGAGGGCACTCCCTAGGGAGGTGGGCATGCCCCCCACCCTTTTGGACAGGGTGTGGGCCCCCTTCAGTTGATTCTTTCGCCAATATTTTTTATTTATTCCAAAACTGATCTCCATGAAGTTTCAGGTCATTCCAAGAACTTTTATTTCTGCACAAAAATAACACCATGGCAATTTTGCTGAAAACATCGTCAGTCCGGGTTAGTTTCATTCAAATCATGCGAATTAGAGTCCAAAACAAGGGCAAACGAGTTTGGAAAAGTAGATACAAAGGAGACGTATCAAGGTGTCGTCCTTATATCCAGTACTGACAACATCCCATGGAGTTGTGACCCAATTTTCTCAATGGACAGCAAATCTTTTGCTCCTTGCATTGGGTTGCTCAAATAGATGCATGTCTTCTGAGTTCAGAACAGGGTTGTGAATTATAACTATTCTCCTGGCAGAATCTGTCTTCTTGCAGGTATTCCTGAATCACCTTGGCTGGCTCGACTGTCGTGAGTATCCAATCCGTACCAAATATTTGACTGTCACTTGTCATGACCAACATAAGGGGTACGTCCTTATGATGATATTATCCACACCCTTGACTGACGGTGGTTTTGGCAAAAGAATCTTGTTCACGGCAGGCTATGCTTTAACTGATTCCCATAGGTGAGGGCACATGCTTCGAGACTGTTGTTCAATATTTTGATTACTCATTTTGTCGGTATATCCATGTGGATAGTGGGTCATGTGATGCCATAACACAGTCGCTGGAATCAAACTGCTGAGTTGGCCTTTGGTCTGACATGACAGACTTGGATATTTACTGCTGACAATTCTGATCATATAATGTTGGTTGAGCGGGTTGCCTTGATATGAGGTCCTTACTACAATGGAATATACCCCTTAGGTGTATCTTCATGGTGATCAATACTGACTCAGACTGTCCGGGGTATCTGTACCCTGTTGTTCATGCAACAATTATCATACCTGTCTTGTCGGCCTTGCGTCTTCATTGTCGCTCTCTTTGTCTGGATCATTTGCTGAAAGAACTTGGCCACGCATATATATTCTTTGGGTGACCATAGGTACTGCCAGGTGCAATATTCCGGCATTCATGTTGTATCCTTGTTCAAGTCTCGTGCCATAGGATATATGCCAGGTCCGCTTGTGCTTGTACGGAGCTCATTGTTATCGTAACTCAGACAAGACAATGACAAACGTTAATGATATCACCTTGTCGAGTATGGGGAAGCTGGACTTGATAAGCACTGCCAAAATTGTTGTCCCATATTGTCTTTCTTCAAAGCTCGTTGGTCCAAGCATCACTCACTGAGGTGTATAACTGGCTTTCTTCTTCTTGCATAACTGCTGAGGTTGTCAGATTCTTACCTCGACTTCATCATCATACCAGTGACTTGCAAGCACTTGGCAGCATGCTCTGTAATGCCCGAGACCGATGCGCCAGATGTCTTCTAGTTATTCGCCGTTGTTGCCATGTCATTCGCTTGCGTGTTGCTTTTTGCCATGTCATCATGTGCATTTCATCTACATGTTTTTCAAAACTTGCATCCGTCCGGGTCTCCCAGTTCTCTCCGTTGTCCGTTCTGAGCCCAACCACACTCGCACGCGCCCCGGCACCTCTGAAATATTATTTTATAAGTGGGATAAAATTTTTCTCGGAATGGGATGAAAGTTGGCGTGCGGTGTTGTTATGTTGTAGGTAGGCCGCCTGCCAAATTTCATCGCATTCGGAGTCCATTTGACGCCCCAACGGATAACTGTAGCGGCAATATAGCCGGTCTATTCGTCGGATGTTTTCGGTATCCAGAAACTGCTGCCGGGCCTCTCTCTCTCTCTTCTCTCCCGCAGCCCACGGCCTTCTACACAGCCCACTAGGCCCAGCCTACCCCTTCCTCTATCCGGAACCGTTCGAACTCGATAAGAGGGTCCGAAAACACCCCCAATCCCTCCAACCCTAGCCCCTTTTGCTATATATGGACACCCACTCTCCATTTTGGGCAGCCTAGCCCCTCCACCTACCTCTAGCCGCCTCCCTCCTCACAATCCACGCCACTCCACCTCCACTCTGCCACTTGGCAAGTCGCCACGGGCCACCCGCCGCCTGCGCTGCCGCCCTCGGCCAACCGCGCATCGCCATGTCACCCTCCCCGCGTCCCAGCCACCGCGGCCCGCGGAACCCAGATCGGGCCCGCCCCGAGCCGCACCCCGGGCCCGACCGCCACCGCCGCAGCCCGCGAGCGCCCACGTGCCTCCCCCTATGCCCGAACCTCCCGCTCGATCCCGTGCCGCCGTACCCCGTCAGCCCCGCTGTCTGCACCTCCGGCAGCATCGCCGCCGGCCACCGGAGGGCTGCGTCGCCCTGCTCCTCCCGCCGGCAAACAGAGCCACCACGCCAGCTCCCCTCACCATGGCCTCGTCACCCCGGGCTGCCAGCCGTGATCCCGCGTCCTCGCCGGCCTCCGCCGCTAGATCCGGCGACCTCCGCCTAGATCCGGCCAGGTCCCCGCCTCTCCGCCGCCGCGCTGCTCGGATCCAGCGCCCCCGAGCTTCCCGCGCCCGAACCCTTCGTTCCCCGTCGCCGCGCTATCTCCGGCGACGCCCTGCCCAGCCGCCCCGCTGTGGCCTCGCCCGTGTCGCTGACACGTGGGCACGGCCACCCAGACGGGAACCGGAGCGAACCGCCGAGCCGGCCGGCCCAGCTGAACCGGACCGGCCTCCTCGAACCGCCAGATCCCTCAAACCGGCCCACGGGCCCAATGTGAGCCCCTCCGTATATCCTTCGCCCGTGCACGTTTTATTATATGTCGCCCGCTTTGTTTTTCGAGTTAAAACAGCCAAGTCCTTTCTGTAAACAGCATCATGTATGCATCTTGTGAGGCTCATCTCGTTGTGCATGTTGATCAGGTTGGAGTGTGTAATATGTAAAAATGTTCTGCTCTTCATGCTCTACATGATGGTGTGTTTTGCATGCATATTAGGATGAATCTTGATGTCTTAATCTCTGTTGCAAAAGTGCTGGATGATGTTAACCGCTGAAAAACTGATATAACTTTCCCTTTTGTTATTTTTGTGTGATTTAATGCATACCTCGTATGAGCATCTTGTCAACATGTCTTTGGTGCATTTTTATGTCCTCTAGCTGCTACTATTAATTTCATGCCATGAAATGTCTTGATATGAGTGCCATGAGCTTGCAAAGTGGCCTACTCGCTGTTTTCTGTTTTCAGAGTAAATTCTTCCGTCTGAATATATTATATTGTAGTGCCATGTTTACTTGATGCTAGCATCAAATTTATGCATATTTTAGAGATGTTCACTAATCATGTTTTGAAGACAATGTTATGATCTATCCATCCATGCCCTTGATTGCAATTATTGCCTAACGTAGCTTGTTCTTTTCATGCTCTCAAATTGCTTAAAAATATAACTATCAGTCTGTTAACAGCATGTTCCATTTTGCAAAGCTCATTGTAATTAATATATGTATCTTATAAATTATGCCAATGGTTTAATTCGAGGTATGTCATGTTTACTACATACCCATGACCTTTGCATATTTATTCAAATTGCTATGCTTTCTGTTTTGTGCCTCCAAAGTCAGTATCATAATGTTACTGTTTTGCATTCCCAGATTTTCACCGTCTGAAAATCTGCTATTCCATGTTTGCATCTTGTCTTGATGATTCCCATGACCATGTTGCTCCTATATATATATGCCATGTCGTGTTACTTGAGCTCCATGATGTATTCTAGAATGCTATACCTTTTGATGCCATGTTCATGCAATGTAGCATACTTGTTTCATGCCTCTAACATGCCATCATATTAAATTTGCTCATGTATATGCCCAGTTTTTCACCAAGTCCAAATCTGTGTTATAAAGTTGCTTTTTGCATTGATCATATTGGTTTAATATTGATGCCTATCAACCTAAACCTTAATGATATTTGAGGTATGTAATATGTACTTGAAGTGCATATCAAATTTGTGCTCATGTGGTTCCTATAGCATGTTTTTTTGATGATTGCAAAGTGCCTAGTTGCTGTTTAGGCAGATATTTGTTATATCTTGTTTTGAGTGTATGTGTTGAACCGTTGCTCCGTTTTGATCATGTCATATATGAAACTTGCTTGGTTTTGCATGTAGTTTCATCATGTCATGTTGCATCCTTAATTTGAGTATGTGTGCTTGATGTTTGAATGCATTTTGTATCAATGACATGCTTAACTTGTTTTGCTCATATCTTCTAGGCCGTAGCTCCGAATTAAATGAACTTTATATGTAACTTGATTAGAAAAACGTGTAGATCATCATGGTGCATATTAACTTGTTGTTTAACAACTTCAACATAATGTGTTATTCAGTTCTGGACCAATTTTGAAATTTGCATATGGGGAGTTTCCGGAAGTGTTATATGTTGTTTCCGGCCTCATTTAAACTTGCTTTGATTGTGAGGTTCTTGTATGCATCATCTCTTGCCATGAGTAGCATCATGTAGCCTTGTCATGCATCATACTTGGATGAGCATCATGTCATGTTTATGTGTTGTGTGTTTACCATGTTGTTTACTTCTTTCCGGTTGTGCTTCTACTCGATAGTTCCTGTTCCATTGCGATTGTGAGGACTCGTTCGACTACACTTGGTTCGTCTACGCCCATTCATCTTCTTCATGGACTCGGTCTTCTTCCTAGCAGGATCTCAGGCAAGATGACCGTTATCCTAGATACCACTACTATCTTTTCTTTGCTAGTTGTCTCGTTGCTATCGGTATGTCGCGCTACCTACCACTTGTTTATCAAGCCTCCCAAATTGCCATGATAGCCTCTAAACTTTTTCACCATCCTAGCAAACCGTTGTTTGGCTATGTTACCGCTTTGCTCAGCCCCTCTTATAGTGTTGCGAGTTGCAGGTGCAGTTGCAGGTTGTTCCATGTTGGGACATGGATATCTTGGGATATCATAATATCTCTTATTTAATTAATGCATCTATATACTTGGTAAAGGGTGGAAGGCTCGGCCTTTTGCCTGGTGTTTTGTTCCACTCTTGCCACCCTAGTTTCCGTCATACCGGTGTTATGTTCCTTGATTTTGCGTTCCTAACACGGTTGGGGTTTATGGGCCCCTCTTGACAGTTCATTTTGAATAAAACTCCTCCAGCAAGGCCCAACATTGGTTTTACCATTTGCCCAACATAATAATAAACATGATAATAAATTTGACGCATAGTGAGTTAGCGCTACCCGAGGTTCATTATTCCTCATAATACAGGGGGGCCAGTGCTGATGGTGCTGGTCCAAACTAGAGCCACTTGCGGCGCCACCTGGGGCAACTCGGGTCTTTGGCTTCCGTACGTAGTGTTCATCTAGTTGTGTCCTGAGAATGAGATACGCGCGGCTCCTATCAGGGTGTCAACACGTCGGGAGGTCTTGCTGGACTTGTTTTACCATTGTCGAAATGTCTTATGAACCGGGATACCGAGCTTGATCGGGTTGTTCTAGGAGGAGGATTTTCCTCCGTTGATCGTGAGAGTTTGTGATGGACTAAGTTGGGACACCACTGCGGGGTTTGATCTTTCGAAAGCCGTGCCCGTGGTTATGTGGCAGAAGGGAATTTTTAATATCCGGTTGTAGAGAACTTGACACCAGATCCGATATAAAATACACCAACCGCGTGTGTAACCGTGACTGTCTCTTTTCGAGTGAGTCGAGAAGAGAACACGGTGGGGTTTTGTTTGAACGTAAGTAGTTCAGGATCACTTCTTGATCATTACTAGTTTGCGACCGTTTGCGTAGCCTCTCATCTTACTCTTGTACTCATAAGTTAGCCACCATACAAATGCTTAGTCACTTGCGGCAACCTCACCACTTATCCTTTCCCTACCCATTAAGCTTTGCTAGTCTTGATACCCATGGTAATGGGATTTCTGAGTCCTCGTGGCTCACAGATTACTACAACAACAGTTGCAGGTACAGGTAATGCGATGATCTGATGTGAGAGCGATGCTTGCTTGCTTTCGAGTTCTTCTGCTTCTTCTTTGATCCAGGGATAGGTTCCTGGTCGGCAGCCTAGGCTAGCAGGGTGGATGTCATTTGTGTTTTTCGTTTATGTTCATCCGTAGTCGGATGCCTCTCTTCTGTATGATGTTTGTTGTATTCGTGTGGCATTTGTGTGCCCTTGTATGTATCCCCATCTATTATGTAATGGTACGATGTAATGATATCCACCTTGCAAAGCGTCTTCAATATGCGCTTCTATCCTTGGTGGGGCCTTCGAGTTCCTCGAGGATAGGATCGCATATTGGGTGTGACAAGTTGGTATCAGAGCCTCGACCGACCATAGGAGCCCCCCTGATTGATCGTAGCATGGCCGTTGTCAAGTCTAGACGAAAACTGTTTCTGAGTCTAGTTATATCGGAGAGTAGGAATTCTTTTTAATCCTTATCCCCTTCGTCGCTCTGGTAAGGAATTCTGATGTAGGTGTTTTGATTCTAGTCCTCTTCCCCTTCAAAATTTTCTTTAGGATCACGTAGGTGTTTTCATTCGTTGTCTATCCTTTGTTCAACCGGTGCACTTCTCTTAGAGTTATTCCATCCTCTTCAACTTTTGCAAGATCGATTCTCAGTTTTCCAACGGAGTGCGATTCCCCGTCCCAAGTTATTTTCTTTTCCCACCCGCCCACCCTTTTCTTCCCGGAGTCAGAAGCCTCTAATCGAGCATCCATTTCATTTGTGTGAAGCCTCTTCATTCTTTCCTTAATTGTTTCAACCGATGAATTCTCGTCTTGTTCGACATTCTTTATCTCTTTTTCTTCTCCGGTGGATCCAATTCCAGTTTTTGGTGTTGTTCATATTCTTTCCCTAGGCTCAGATGTTTTCCCTTGCTCGTTCGCCTCTCACTATTCGATTTTTCCGGAGAGCTGAACTTATCTCAGGGAATTTGTGTTTCCGCGCAAGACTCGATCCTTCTATTTTCAAGGGTGCTACCTCATCCAAGCCATTTTAGTCAACCGGTGCATCTCCCTCTTCTAACTATCGTTTTCAATGGTGTTTTCTTTTCAGTGGGCCCTAACCCATAGGTCTTTTCCCAGGATCTTACCTGACTCTTCTAATTTTTCGAAGCTATTCCCAATTCTTTTCAAAGTGTGACGTAAGAATGGATTCCATCAGTCACATGCCTTCTCCAAGATTGCTGTCAAATTCTTTTCAACTTTGGTTCAACCTTTCCTCTTTTCATTCTTCCAGAGTATCTCAACAATTTTGGTGATGTTTCTTGTCGTCATTCTCAACATTTGAAGACCAAAGAAGGGTTTTCCTCTAAATCTTGTCCGTTCTCTCGAAGATTCGTGGTTCCAGCTTCATGTTATCCTCTCAAATTATTTCGTTTGTCAGTAATTCTTTTCTTACCCATCCGGAGTATGTCAAGAGTTGTTTTCCATTTCATTTCACCGAAGGCCATCATTCCAGAAGAATTCTTCATCCTCACATTCCAGCTATCGTTATCCAATTATCCCGGTGCGTCTTACAAGTATTCTTTAATCAGTTCGCGATCTCTTCGTTCTCTTGTCTCTAAATTCCCTCAAGTATCTTTGTTCTTTTTCTAATTCTTCCCGGTGATGAATTCTCTTTCTACATTCATTTACAAATTCTTACGGTGGTTCGTTCAAGATTCATTTTCCTTTGTTATCATATCAGTTCATTCGTTCTTTCCAATCCTACCGGTGGTTCAAGAAGACCTTCCCAAGTTTGCACTATATCTCTTCTCAATCCTTTTCAAGAGGAATAAGTTGCATGCCAAATCCGCTTGTCATCAATTAAATTTGATGAGGATAAGCATAACGTAATCCTTATTCTTATTTCTTCGTGGCCAAGTAATTCCTTCCTTCGGAGATTGTTCATGATGAATAATCTCTCGGTTCTAAGTTGTTCATCTTTTCTTTTCCGGAGTTCCAAGTCTTCTCGCTTGTCTCATCGCGAAGCTCCAGCTAAATCATCGCAAGGCTTCATCTTGTTCTTTTCAACATTCATATCTTTAATCCTTTTGGTTACCGGAGTTCTTCATGGTGGTTCATAAAGTATTTAACTCATTCTCATCAAGGACTTAATTCGTTCTTCAAGTCCGTCAAGATTCTTGTTGGAGCTCAAGTATCCCTCTTCTTGCATACCGAAGTGCAACTAATCCTTCCTTGTCTTTCAGACATTTTGTTTCGCATCTTTTCTTCCGTCTCAAGTAAACAATCCTTTTCGTTTGTGGCCGGTTATCACCTCATAATTTTGAGATGTTTTCCATAAGCCCACAACAAGCATATTCTTTTCATTGTTGAATTTCCAACAACTCTGTTAAATCCTTCCTTGCAAGGATGCTTCTCAATCCAACTATGGTGGAAGTTGTCTTTTGTTTTCCCCTTTCTTTTCCTTCCAATGATTTCCTTTCTATTCTTTCGTTCCGGAGGCACGGTGATGTTGCTCTCTTCGACCCATTATCTCATTCCTCTAAGACCATTTTATTTCCATGTTAATTCATTTACCGAAGTGTGGTGTCCTCTTTTTAAATCTCTTATCTTGTCTACATCTCCTTTTATTTTATACTGGGATGCTATCACAATTCTTTCGTTCTTATTTCTTTTCTATCTTCTTCTAACCGGAGTGGTTTCAGAGTCTATCTTGTTCCTTGAGCTTTTAATTCTCGTTGTAATCGTCGTTCCTCTTTTCTACCCGAGTGCTCGCGACTTTGTTCATCCTCTCTCTTGTGTTCTTCTTTCACCTTATCCTCTTTATCTTCCGCTTCGCTCCTAAGATCTCAGGACGAGATCTTCTATTAGTGGAGGAGAGTTGTAACGCCCCGAGACCGATGCGCCAGATGTCTTCTAGTTATTCGTCATCGTTGCCATGTCATTCGCTTGCGTGTTTCTTTTTGCCATGTCAACATGTGCATTTCATCTGCATGTTTTTCAAAACTTGCATCTGTTCGGGTCTCCCAGTTCTCTTAGTTGTCCGTTCTAAGCCCAACCACACTCGCACGCACCCCGGCACCTTTGAAATATTATTTTATAAGTGGGATAAAAATGTTCTCGGAATGGGATGAAAGTCGGCGTGCGGTGTTTGTTGTTATGTTGTAGGTAGGCCGCCTGCCAAATTTCATCGCATTCGGAGTCCATTTGACCCCCCAACGGATAACTATAGCGGCATTATAGCCGGTCTATTCATCGGATGTTTTCGGTATCCGAAAACTGCCGCCGGGCCTCTCTCTCTCTTCTCTCCCGCAGCCCACGGCCTTCTACATAGCCCACTAGGACCAGCCTACCCCTTCCTCTATCCGGAACCATCCGATCTCGATCGAAGGGTCCGAAAACACCCCCAATCCCTCCAACCCTAGCCCCTTTTGTCATATATGGACACCCCCTCTCCATTTTGGGCAGCCTAGCCCCTCCACTTACCTCTAGCCGCCTCCCTCCTCGCAATCCGCGCCACTCCACCTCCACTCCGCTACTTGGCGAGTCGCCACGGGACAGCCGCCGCCTGCGCCGCCGCCCATGACCAACCGCGCCTCGCCACGTCACCGTCCCCGCGTCCCAGCCACCGCGGCCCGCGGAACCCAAATCGGGCCCACCCAGAGCCGCGCCCCGGGCCCGACCGCCGCCGCCGCAGCCTGCGAGCGCCCGCGCGCCTCCCCCTGTGCCCGAACCTCCCGCTCGATCCCTCGCCGCCGTACCTCATCAGCCCCGCCGTCTGCTCCTCCGGCGACCTCGCCGCCGGCCACCGGAGGGCTGCGTCGCCCTTGCTCCTCCCACCGGTGACCAGAGCCACCACACCAGCTCCCCTCGCCATGGCCTCGTCGCCCCGCACCGCCGGCCACGATCCCGCGTCCTCGCCGGCCTCCGCCGCCAGATTCGGCGACCTCCGCCCAGATCCAGCCAGGTCCCCGCCTCCCCGCCGTCGTGCTGCCCGGATCCGGCGCCCCCGAGGTCCACGCGCCCGGACCCGCCGTTCCCCCTCATCGCGCTGTCTCCGGCGACGCCCTGCCTAGCCGCCATGGCTGTCGCCCCGCTCTGGCCTCGCCCGTGTCGCTGACACGTGGGCCCGGCCACCCGGACGTGAACCGGAGCGAACCGTCGAGTCGGCCGGCCCAGCTGAACTGAACCGGCCCACGGGCCCAATGTGAGCCCCTCCATCTATCCTTCGCCCGTGCACGTTTTAGTATATGTCACTCACTTTGTTTTCTGAGTTAAAACGGTTGTCTTTTCTGTAAACAGCAGCATGTATGCATCTTGTGAGGCTCATATCGTTGTGCATGTTGATCCGGTTGAAGTGTGTAATATGTCAAAATGTTCTGCTCTTCATGCTCTACATGATGGTGTGCTTTGCATGCATATTAGGATGCATCTTGATGTCTTAATATCTGTTGCGAAAGTGATGAGTGATGTTAACTGCTGAAAAACTGATATAACTTGCCCTTTTGTTATTTTTGTGTGATTTGATGCATACCTCGTATGAGCATCTTTTCAACATGTGTTTGGTGCATTTTTATGTCCTTTAGCTGCTACTGATAATTTCATGCCATGATATGTCATGATGTTAGTGCGATGAGCTTGCAAAGTGGCCTACTCGTTGTTTTCTATTTTCAGAGACGGTAAATTCTGCCATCTGAATCTATTATATTGTGGTTCCATGTTTGCTTGATACTACCATCAAATCTATGCTTATTTTGGAGACGTTCACTAATCATGTTTTGAATATCATGTTATGTTCTATCCATCCATGCCCTTGATTGCAATTATAGCCTATTGTAGCTTGTTCTTTTCATGCTTTCAAATTGCTTAAAAATATAACTATCAGTCTGTTAATAGCATGTTCCATTTTGCAAAGCTCATTGTAATTAATCTATGCATTTTATAAATTGTGCCAATGGTTTAATTGGAAGTATATCATGTCTACTACATGCCCATGACCTTTGCATATTTATTAAAATTGCTATGCTTGCTGTTATGTGACTCCAAATTCAGCATCATAATGTTACTGTTTTGCATTCCCAGATTTTCACCAAGTCTGAGAATTTGCTATTTCATGTTTGAATATTGTCTTGATGATTCCCGTGACCATGTTACTCCTATATATATGCATTGTGTTACTTGAGCTCCATGATGTATTCTAGAATGCTATACCTTTTGATGCCATATTCATGCAATGTAGCATATTTGTTTCATGCCTCTAACATGCCATCATATTAACTTTGCTCATGTATATGCCCAGTTTTTCACCAAGTCCTAATCTATGTTATAAAGTTGCTTTTTGCATTGATCATATTGGTTTAATCTTGATGCCTATGAACCTGAACCTTAATGTTATTTGAAGTATGTAATCTGTACTTGAAGTGCATATCAAATTTGTGCTCATGTGGTTCCTGTAGCATGTTGTTTTGATGATTGCAAAGTGCCTAGTTGCTGTTTAGGCAGATTGTTATATCTTTTTTTGAGTGTATGTGTTGAACCGTTGCTCCGTTTTGATCATGTCATATATGAAACTTGCTTGGTTTTGCATGTAGTTTCATCATGTCATGTTGCATCCTTGATTTTGTGTATGTGTGCTTGATATTTGAATGTGTTTTGCATCAATGACATGCTTAACTTGTTTTGCTCATATCTTCTAGGCCGTAGCTCCGAATTAAATGAACTTTATATGTAACTTGATTAGAAAAATGTGTAGATTATCATGGTGCATATTAACTTGCTGTTTAACAACTTCAACATAATGTGTTATTCAGTTCTGGACCAATGTCGAAATTTGCATATGGGGAGTTTCCGAAAGTGTTATATGTTGTTTCCGGCCTCATTTAAACTTGCTTTGATTGTGAGGTTCTTGTATGCATCATCTCTTGCCATTAGTAGCATCATGTAGCCTTGTCATGCATCATACTTGGATGAGCATCATGTCATGTTTATGTGTTGTGTGTTTACCATGTTGTTTACTTCTTTTCGGTTGTGCTTCTACTCGATAGTTCCTGTTCCGTTGCAATTGTGAGGACTCATTCGACTACGCTTGGTTCGTCTACGACCGTTCATCTTCTTCATGGACTCGGTCTTCTTCCTAGCGGGATCTCGGGCAAGATGACCGTTACCCTGGATACCACTAATATCTTTGCTTTGCTAGTTGTCTCGTTGCTATCGCTATGTCGCGCTACCTACCACTTGTTTAACAAGCCTCCCAAATTGCCATGATAGCCTCTAACCTTTTTCACCATCCTAGAAAACCATTGTTTGGCTATGTTACCGCTTTGCTCAGCCCTCTTATAGCGTTGCTAGTTGCAGGTGCAGTTGCAGGTTGTTCCATGTTGGGACATGGATATCTTGCGATATCACAATATCTCTTATTTAATTAATGCATCTATATACTTGGTAATGGGTGGAAGGCTCGGCCTTTTGCCTGGTGTTTTGTTCCACTCTTGCCACCCTAGTTTCCGTCATACCGGTGTAATGTTCCTTGATTTTGCGTTCCTAACACAGTCGGGGTTCATGGGCCCCCCTTAACTGTTCGCTTTGAATAAAACTCCTCCAGCAAGGCCCAACATTGGTTTTACCATTTGACCAACATAATAATAAACAATGATAATAAATTTGACGCATAGGGAGTTAGCGCTTCCCGAGGTTTGGTATTCCACATAATACAGGGGGGCAGTGCTGATGGTGCTTGTCCAAACTAGAGCCACTTGCGACGCCACCTGGGGAAACTCGGGTCTTCGACTGTCATACATAGTGTTCATCCGGTTGTGTCCTGAGAACGAGATACGCGTGGCTCCTATCAGGGTGTCAACACGTCGGGAGGTCTTGCTGGACTTGTTTTACCATTGTCAAAATGTCTCGTGAACCGGGATTCCGAGCTTGATCGGGTTATTCCGGGAGGAAGATTTTCCTCCGTTGATCGTGAGAGTTTGTGATGGACTAAGTTGGGACACCCCTGCAGGGTTTGATCTTTCGAAAGCCATGCCCGTGGTTATGTGGTAGATGAGAATTTTTAATATCTGGTTGTAGAGAACTTGACACCAGATCCGATATAAAATACAGCAACCGCGTGTGTAACCATGACTCTCTCTTTTCGAGTGAGTCGAGAAGAGAACACGGTGGGGTTATGTTTGAACGTAAGTAGTTTAGGATCACTTCTTGATCATTACTAGTTTGCGACCGTTTGCGTAGCCTCTCATCTTACTCTTGTACTCGTAAGTTAGCCACCATACAAATGCTTAGTCGCTTGCTGCAACCTCACCACTTATCCTTTCCCTACTCATTAAGCTTTGCTAGTCTTGATACCCATGGTAATGAGATTGCTGAGTCCTCGTGGCTCACAGATTACTACAAAAACAGTTGAGGTATAGGTAATGCGATGATCTAACATGAGAGTGATGCTTGCTTGTTTTCAAGTTCTTCTGCTTCTTCTTCGATCCGGGGATAGGTTCCTGGTCGGCAGCCTAGGCTAGCAGGGTGGATGTCGTTTGTGCTTTCTGTTTATGTTCATCCGTAGTCGGATGCCTCTCTTCTGTATGATGTTTGTTGTATTCGTGTGACATTTGTGTGCCCTTGTATGTATCCCCATCTATTATGTAATGGTACGATGTAATGATATCCACCTTGCAAAGCATCTTCAATATGTGCTTCTATCCTTGGTGGGACCTTCGAGTTCCTCGAGGATAGGATCGCATATTGGGCGTGACATGCTCATAGTATAAGTATCTGACTCCTAAGGCTGACTTGTGTTCTGGTTGTTCCTTGCTTCTGACAAAACTGTTATGGATCTGACCCTTGGGATGCACCGCCACGTGCTATTAGCTCACTGTATAATATCTTGCACCAGTGCCATACTGAGGAAGATTGGATAGCTTGTGTTGAAAGCCATTGAGAGTATCATGCTGAATAGTTGGTGCTTGAAGCTTTTGTCATGCAGCTTGCTGAAGAAGATTGGGCACCGTACTTCAGAAGCTGCCCCCCTTAAAGACTTGCTGGGGAAGATTCGGTTCCTTATGTCGAAAGCTATTGCAGTGACTTACTGAAGAATACATAGTAGCTTACCCAGGAAGTCATCCACATGTCTTGCTCGAGAAGATTGAGGAGTCTTGCAGCATAAGCTTCTCTGGTAGCTTGCGTTGGAAAACTGGGTTGCTTACATCAGAAGCTTCTGTCTGGGATATGTTGACCCAATGCCATATATATACCCTTTAATATTTTTGCTGCCGGTTAGCGGTATGAAAAGGTTGTTCGACTATCGTCCTTTCTGAGTTCTGAATACATGGCATTTTCTGGCTTGCTTCTGGGGTAGTATGCTTCAAATGTCACTCATAACAGAACCAAAACTTGTGTACGAACCATACCTTTTGACTCGAGATGTACGGTTATTCATGCACCCAATTTGTTTTTCATTTGATTTCATCACTATTGCTGTGAAGGGTGCACACTGATGTATACTTGATGCGGATAATCAAGTCAGAATATCATTTGTAATCAGACCAGACATTCCCTGTACAATGCAGTCGGTTGATAATTCCATAATGTTTAGCTGAGCTTCCAAATATTTGAACTCCTTTCTGATTCTTCGGGTCCGGTGTCGGTTGATGAGAAACTTTAATGAGGGGAAAATAAGGTAACACCGAGGGCCCAAAGAAAGAAGCAAAAGAAATGACTAAAACAAGAGCACACAATGCATACAAATAATAGTATATTCAAGCAATATCACATATTACTGCTACGCACAACAATAATATGCATGCATACTTAAACACACAAATCTCGTGAGAACTCTGGTATTACGGTCTAACATGCTGTGGCGGTGTGCACGAAAGTGAATCCATGTGTGGAAAGAGTTGGTGTAAACAAAGCTACACCAAGCGCTGTGTCGGCGTACGACACCTATGGGATCCCGAGAGATCCCTTTACGATTCGGCGGGGGGAGAGGTATACGCAAAGAGCAGAACCAGTGATCGACGCGGGAAGTTTTTACCCAGGTTCGGGCCGCTGATCAGCGTAAAACCCTACTCCTGCTTTGTGTTCTTATTGATGTTCTTGAGCCCAGCCTTCAGGAGCGCTCGCAATGAACAGTACGTTCAAAGAGCAGCTACGCATGTAGAATGGGCCAGAAGTCCTCCTCCCCCCCTGTAGCAGTTGCCTTAGGCCTCCTTTTATATGCTCAAAGGGGTCTCCATAGTGGCAAAATGTACATACATTGAGGTGTAAAGTAGCTACAGGGTATCATACCTAACCCCTGACGAATTAGGACAAACGCATTTAATGCACTGTGAGGTGTCCGTTTAGGTGTCCTTACTTTCTTGGGGATGGAAAAAGGGGTCATCCCATCAGCACCGCTTAAGCTCTCCTCCACTGGCGCGTTGCCACGCATCCAGAGAAGGACCCAGAATGTCAGGCTTTGTCGCTGTGCCGGAGCGATGGCATAGTGGCAGAATCTCGCCAGGTGCCGATCCTTGCCGGGCACCAATCCTTGCCGGGCGCCAGGGCTTGCCGGGCGCCGAGCTTTGCTGGGAACCAAGCCTTGTCGGGCGCCGAGGCTTCCGGGCTCCACGGGACATCCCGGCAAGGATCTTGCCGGGGAGGCTGCCTTCGATTACCAGCTTTGCTTATTTGTTGATTCTTAGATCTCTGACTTGATGATTTCCTTGATGACTTAAATCGACCTCGAGCTGATCCCGGCAAGCCTTGCCGCGAGGACGGCTACAACTGCCCGTGCACAAGTAAGGGGTACTAGTGGCCCAATACTTAATACACCGACAGGAGCCCCCGGGCCTGGGCCATACACGAGTGCGAGGCGTTGTTGGGCTAGGCCCAAACAGTGCACGGGCACGCATGGCAGGGAATTAACTGCTCGTAAAGATCTTGTTTTACTGTGCCCCCACTACGCGCACAGAGCGTGCGATGTGGGAAGTGTGCCAAAAAGGCTGCAAACTGTTTCGCACCCACAGAGGCGCATTCATATTGGGGGATAAACAAGGTGGCCCCGCTCCTTCCCCATAAAAAGGAGAAGTCGTGGAGGCGCAAACCCATTCACCCCCCTCTTCTTCCCAATCTGGCCATCGCCATTGCCTTCCTCTGCTCGAGCTCAGAGCGAAACCTTCCTTCCCTTCTGGTCGCCGCTCCCGCGCTTGTTCCGTCCTCCGGCTTCCATCTCCACGGTCGCCATGCCGCCCAAGGCTAGCAAAGGCAAGGGCACGGACACGGAGCCGAAGGCTGAAGCCTCGGAAAGCGAGCTGGTGAAGATGCGGAAGAGGCTCGTCGTCTTCCCTCCGACGCTCGACGCCGAAACCTTGAAGGGGCGATACCAATGCATGTGGGCGAAGGGAACACAAGCTCACCCCTCCACACACCTAATCCCAGGTGCTAATTCCAAAGGCGGATCGGACAGATACCCCTTCTTCACTGCGTACTTTTATTGCGGGCTCTGTCCACCTTTTTCCGATTTCTTCAACGACATCATGTATACATACGGCTTCCGCCTTCTTGATTTCACGCCGAATGCCGTATTTTGCATGTCGATCTTTGCCCATCTTTGTGAAAATTTTGCCGGCGTGATCCCCAATTCTGCTCTTTTCCGCCACTATTTCTATCCTCGAATCCAAAAAGGAGAGGCTCTCTCTGGATCTATCGCTTGGATTCCAAGGGCCTGGAACAAAGAGATATACCCAGATGGAGTTTACCGCGAAAAGTGGGACGAGTGGCGGGCCGAATGGTGCTAGATCCAGGAAGCAGATCCTCATCCTTTTTGCCATCCCCGGCGACAGAAGGTGGTCCGCGGCAAGGATTGGCGTGATCTCGCCGCAGAAGACGAGAAGCTCACAATCGCCACTACCAGGATCCTCCGCTTGAAGGCTGTCGGGCTGACAATGGAGATGATCGGCTTCGACTTCCTCCGCCGCCGCATCACCCCTCTGTAGAATAGGGGGAGGCCAGCCTGGGAGTATAAGAACGCAGCGGATGTCATGAGGCTGCGCCCCGGGCTGAACAACAACTTGACTGTTATGCAGCTTGGCGCTCTCCGCCAAAAGTTATTCCAGCGCGAAGACAAGCACCGGCTGCCGGCAAGGATCGTCCCCTTGTGCAACAACTCTGCACTGGGGTCGATCATTGCCTTCTTGCCGATGTTCAACGCCCATGGCCTTGACCCGACCTGGGTCGAGCCAAGCGAGGAAGAATCACAGAAATTCTTCGACAATCTGACGGAGAAGCCTGTCCGGCAAGAGTCAGATCTTATTCGCGCCACCACAGATCAGGAGGTAGCATACATTGCTACCAGAGTGGAGGAAGCGAATCTTGCCGCCGAGGCCGGCAGCGTTGGCTTCACAGAGTGGGAAGACAGCGATGCAGATGTGGTGGTGGAGGCAAAACCTGCCGAGGAGAGCAAGGTTGCCGGGGAAGAAGGCGGCGCAGTCACTGAAAGCTCATCCGGCGATGACACAGCCGAAGAGGAGACGCGAGAAGAGCCCTCGCCCCCGAAGAAGACAAAGCGTGTCCTTCGGAAAGCCGCATCGGGCGTCCCGGCAAGCCATCCTACATCGAGCGGCGAATCCCTCGGCAAGAAAGTGGCCGGCAAGACCGGACTGCGGCAGGGGGCCCGTCAACAGCCCGCGCGGCGCGCGAGACCTACACCAGCGGCCACCGCCGGAGCGGCAGGAGGGTCTCGTACAACCGTGCCAGAAGCTGCCCCGGCGCCTGCCACAGCCAAGCGGCCCAGGACCCCTCCTCCGCCTCCCCACTCATACGCCGCAACGGAGGTCGACTTCGACATCTTCGGCTTCAGTCCGGAGCGAGAGGAAGAAGAGTGAGTACCTGTCACAACTTCCACCTTGCAATCTGCCTCAGTCTTACTGACTTACTTGTATTGTTTCTGCAGTGACACAGAAACCTTGCTGGAGAGGATGGCAAAGAGGTCAAGGACTTCTACGGGCGACGAGCCCCCGACAGGCTCCACTAGCATGCCAGAGACCGTCATTGTGAGCCCGGAGTCTAGTCCTCAACGCAGCCCCCAGCGTAAGTTCATTGTTCTTCTTCCGCTGGCGGGTGCCGAGGTTTCCATTCTTGTCGCTGATATCTTCGGGTTCGCAGGAGAAGAACGGCAACAAGGAGACGATTGCCCCATTGTGCCTCCTTCATCGACCGCTCCGCCCACAAGCACATCTCCGGCAAGAGATCCTGCCGACGAGCCTGTCCGGATTGAGGAGGAGCCGACAAGCACGGACTCCGCAACCCATCCCCGGCAACCGGAGTTGCCGGGAGAGGCGAAGCTACCTCTCGACAACCCGGCATAGGTACTCGATCGCCTCAGAGTGCTAGTTATTCTTTTCCCCTTATTTCTTTATCTTTGATCACTTCAAACTTCAACCTTGATCTTATTCTGTTTTCCTCCTTCGCCCTTCAGAGTTCCCTGTGATGGAACACATGGACATCGACGTTGTGATCGAGGAGACCGCCAGGGATGCTGCCGCCGAAGTGGACAGGATCGCTGCCAGCGAGGCCACCAAGGATGACGTTGTCGAGGCTGGTGGTGCTCTTGACGGGGAGGCCGCCAAGACAGCACAAGAGGAAACCGCCGAAGAACCTATTGAAGGGGGCGACAGGGAGGCTGAGGACCGCACTGATAGCATTCCTGCCACAAGAGCGCCAGGCGCTACACCGGCCACAGAGCCCCCTGTTACTGGTGAGGCGGTCACTGAAGACCAGCCATCAGCATCTGAAGGCCCCTCATCCAGCAAGTACCTCAAGGTTGGCGAGAACCTGTTCATCAACTTGCCGGGGATGGCAAGCGCTGGGGCACCAGCCGAAGGAGAAGTTTTCGAAGAAATCATCGCTGCTGCCGGGCTTGAAGTTGTCGACAATCCCAGCACTAGCAGCGGCAAATCTGAAGAGGATCAGCTCCTTCAGGCCATGGGCAAGAACTTCCGCAAACTCCAGGCTCTCCATCGCGCCCGGAAAGACAAAGCGGACTCCAGAATGGCAGTTGTTGAGGCGGCCGAAGTAGATTTCCAAAGGCACGTCGCACAAATGCAGATCTGGCACACCGAGGCCCTCCAAGAGTTGGTTGCCGGCCGGGAACAAGTGAGCCAGCAGTGGAATGAGATCCTCCTGAAGCAATCAGACAAGGAGAAGGCGCATGATGAAGCTGTTCAAAGGATTGCTGCCGTAGATGCCCTCCTGACGGGGCGCCGCGTTGCTCTTGATGCTCATGAGGAAGATCTCACTGCTCGTGAGCAGGCGCTCGCCGCCAAGCTTCACAGCAAGGATGAAGACATTGAAAATCTTGTCGCGCGGCAGACCCAGGAGCTGGAGCAGAAGCACAAGGAGGCGCTCGAAGCTCTAACCGCAAGTCACGCCGGCAAGCTCAAGGAGGCCGTCGATGCTGCTAAAGCTACAGAGGCCGCCAAGAATGAGTTGAGCGACAAAGTAAAGAGGCTGGAGACAGATCTTGATGAGCACGGCAAGGAGCTCTCGACGCTCAAGGGGGACAGGGAAAAAACCCTCCACTCCTTGGCGGAGATGCAAGTCGCCCTGTCCGACAAGACCAAGCAGCTCTCCTCTGCGGTTGATGATATTGCGGTTCTGGAGCTGAAGCTGACCACGCTGCAAAAATCTCTCGAGGCCGACAGGGCCCGTGAGAAGGCTCTACTCAAAGATCTCCAAGGAGAGAGGAACTTGCTCAAGAGCGCCGCCGCTGCCCAGAACGAGTACGAGAAGGGAGTGGAGATCTGGACTGGTCATCTCATCGCTGCCGCGGAGAAGCTTACCGCAGAACTGTCAACCATGGGCTTGTCGAACTTCAGATATTCTTCCGAGGAAAGAATATCCCCAAGCGCGAGATTGACGATGTTCTTTGAAAGCATCATCAACGCGTTGAGGGCGCTCCAGTCCAGCCGGGCGACCCAACTGGCGAACGAGACTCGCCGGCTTTGCTGGGCCGTCCTTCGCAAGGTGCTCCTCAAGGTGGTGCACAGCAATCCCGGCATCGACCTCTCCAGCGCACTCGACCACCTGCCAAAGGATGCAAATGTTGAGGCGCTTGAGAAGTGCATCGCGCCGATCCTTGAGAAGGTGGACTCCATCAAAAGGATCGAAGGCCAGCGCAGGGATTGAGTGCTTCCCTTTTATTCTTGCCGCCATCATCTCATGTAAAAGACAGTTAAGTCTCGAGTTAGGACTGCGGCAACTCATGGATGTAATATAATTTAACTATGTTTAGGGTCATGCTAGATACTTTCCTTGACTGATTCCTTTATGTATGGAGTTCATCCTACGCTTACTGAAAAACTTGCCGGCGCGCAACCTGCCGCGAGGGCTGGGTGCGGGACTTCAGCAGCCTGCCGGAGGCGCAGCAGCCGGCAAGACTCCTTGGCGTTCTCAGTGCAGCCACTTAAATCATTGAGCAGACTCGAAACAAAATAAGGGCGCAACTGATTACAACAAGGGTTCCTTCGCGTGCAGATTTTCCATACAAGAATCGGAATCATCTAAGGAAGCAACTTGGTAATGAAAGAAAAACTTGCTCTGAGTTTTTAGGACTTAGCTTTCTGCTTTGGTCCCTTCTCTCGGCAAGCATACGATTCGAACGTCACAACTGGTATTCATGTCTCCCTTCCCCCCCCCCCCCGGCAAATTGGCACGCGAGGAATTCTTCTGTCTTTAAGAAAAAGAAAGAAGAGAAAATAAAGAGATGAAACCTTGGCGGTTCGTTAGAACTTACCGGGATCAGGTGTTTAACATCATCTTAGACAAACATGCATATATGAATGTGAACATGAGAATCAATAAGGAAATGTATAAACTTAATTTTATTCATCTGTGCTCAGGGTCTGCGCCTGGCTTTGTACAAAGGATCACATGCCTTGCCGGCAAGACTTGTACAAAAAGGTGGTTGCCGGGAGCCCCCGGCAACCGCGCCTTATGGATAGAACTTGCGAAGATGTTCGATATTCCAGGAATTACTCACTGGAACGCCATCCTCGGTCTCCAGGCGGACAGCGCCAGGCCTGGTGACTCGTACTACCCGATAAGGGCCTTCCCACTTTGGCGTCAACTTGTTTGAATTCTTGGCGGACTGAATCCGTCGAAGAACAAGGTCGCCTACCTCAAGGCTTCGGGCATGAACTTTGCGGCTATGATAGCGGCACAAAGCTTGCTGGTAGCATGCAGCTCGCACAGCAGCCTGAAGACGATTCTCCTCAAGGAGCACAGCGTTATCTTGCCGCAGTTGCTCTTGCTCGAGCTCATCATAAGCGAGCACTCGAGGAGATCTATATATGAGTTCCGTGGGGAGAACTTCTTCCGCTCTGTAGACCAGAGCAAAGGGCGTCAGGCCGGTGGCTCGATTTGGTGTCGTTCTGATTGACCAAAGAACCGCCGGCAACTCATCAATCAAGCGTCTTCCGCACTTTTTCAGCCTGTCAAAAGTTCTGGTCCTAAGACCGCGCAGCACTTCAGCATTGGCCCTGTCCGCTTGGCCGTTGCTTCTCGGGTGAGCAACAGAGGCAAAACAAATCTTGCCGCCAAGGTCTTGGACGTACTGCATGAAGGTGCGACTTGTGAACTGCGTGCCGTTGTCGGTGATGATCCTGTTAGGCACACCGAAACGGCAAACAATTCCTTTGAAGAACTTGACAGCCGACTGCGCTGTCACCTTCCTCACTGCTTCCACCTCCGGCCACTTTGTGAACTTGTCGATAGCAACGTACAAGTACTCAAAGCCCCCGGCAGCACGGGGGAAGGGGCCCAGTATGTCGAGCCCCCAGACTGAAAATGACCAGGAGAGAGGGATTGTTTGAAGAGCTTGAGCTGGCTGATGTAATTTCTTCGAATGAAACTGGCACGCTTCACACCTGGTTACTAGTGCAGTCGCATCCTGGAGGGCGGTGGGCCAAAAGAAACCTTGCCGGAATGCTTTCCCGGCAAGCGCTCTTGACCCTATGTGAGAACCACACATGCCCCCATGTATCTCTGCCAACAGCTCTAGTCCATCCTCCCGAGGAATGCACTTCAATTTCACACCGTTTGGTCTCTTTCTGTACAGGACATCATCGACGAACTTGTACATAACAGACCGACGGGCTACTCTCTCCGCTCCTTCTTGTTCCTCAGGGAGTTCACCTGTCTGAAGGAAATGGACAATGTGCTGTGCCCACGCTGGAGCCTGAGGCTCGACAACTAGGACTAAAGGCATCTCGTCCGCCGGGGGAACATTTGTCTCGACAGCAAGGGCCTGAGGCCCTGCCGGAGCCTGTTGTTCCCCGGCAGGCGTGTCAATCCCGGCAACTTCCTTGCCGGCGGCTTCGGGGAGCTCTGCCGGGAAGTACTGGCCAGAGTTCAACTTTCTTCTCTTTTCTTGCCGCATCGATGGCGCCACAGATGGTTGAGTCAATTGGAGCACAAAAGTTCCTGGTTCCACAGGCAACTTGAGGGCAGCACGCTTTGACAGGTCATCAGCAACGCTGTTCTCGGCACGAGGGACATGCTCCATTTGGAGACCGTCAAAGCGCTCTTCCAATTTCCTCACTTCATCTACGTAGGCTTGCATCAATGGACTTTGATAGCTCTAGTTAACCTGCCTGACGACAAGCTGTGAATCACCTTTGATAATGAGCTTTTTGATACCAAGGTCTGCCGCGATCCTAAGACCGGCAAGCAAACCTTCGTACTCTGTAGTGTTGTTGGTTGAGCTCTCCCGGGGAAAGTGCATTTGAACTACGTACTTGAGGTGCTCTCCGGTGGGTGCGACAAGCAGCACGCCAGCATCGGCGCCTTGCAGCGAAAAAGCCCCGTCAAAGTACATAACCCATTGCTGATCGATTTCTTTGCCAGGGAGACTTGTTTCTTGAACTTCTTCGTCTGGCGTCGGGGTCCATTCTGCAATGAACTCCGCCAAGGCCCTACTCTGAATTGTGGAAGTACTTTCAAACTTAAGGCCAAAGCTGGACAGCTCCAACGCCCACTCCGATATCCTGCCGGTTGCCTCCGGATTTTGCAAAATCCGTTGCAACGGAAAGCGAGTGACGACGGTGATCTCATGTGCTTGAAAATAATGGCGCAGCTTTCTTGAGGCCATAAGGAGGCCGAAAAGCAATTTCTGCACACCAGAATATCTTGACCTAGCCCCTTGTAAGAGGGAGCTAACAAAATAAACTGGGCGCTGCACCACCTTTTTCTTCTGCACGGGCTCTTCTGTTTGCGTAGATCCTGTCTTGCCGGGATCAACCCTTGCCGGGGAAGATCTTGCCACATCATTTGGCGGTCCTGCCGCTGATGTTGCCTCCTCATCAGCTTCCCTCTGCGCCACCAGCGCAGCACTAACCACTTGATTTGTTGCCGCTAGATACAGCAGAAACGGCTCTTGTGGTTTAGGTGCGACTAGCGTCGGCGGAGAAGAAAGGTATTTCTTCAAATCTTGCAGCGCAGCCTCCGCTTCCGGAGTCCATTTCATTGGACCTGCCTTCTTCAAAATTTTGAAGAAGGGCAGGGCGCGCTCAGCAGATTTGGAAATAAACCTGCTTAGAGCAGCGACACAGCCGGCAAGACGACGCACATTCTTGACGCGTCTCAGCGCTTCAATTTGCTCAATGGCTTTGATCTTGTCGGGGTTCGCTTCGATTCCCCGGCAAGATACAAAGAATCCGAGGAGCTTGCCGGAAGGAACACCGAACACGCACTTCTCAGGATTGAGCTTCAAGTTGATCTTGCGCAAGTTCACAAATGTTTCTTCTAAGTCTTGAATGAGCGTTGCTTTATCCTTAGTTTTGACCACTATATCATCCATATACGCCTCCATATTTCCATGGAGTTGTGGCTCAAAACCAATCTGGATTGCTCTGGCAAATGTTGAACCAGCACTTTTCAACCCGAAAGGCATTCGTATAAAACAATACGTACCACATGGGGTGATAAAGGCGGTCTTCTCTTCATCTTCCTTTGCCATAAAAATCTGATGATACCCTGAATAGGCATCAAGGAAGGACAGGAGATCACAACCAGCGGTGGCATCCACAATCTGGTCGATGCGCGGCAAGGGAAAAGGATCTTTTGGACAAGCTTTATTGATATCTGTATAATCGATACAAAGCCTCCATTTCCCGTTCGCTTTCCGCACTACAACCGGATTGGCCAACCAGGTTGGATGAAGCACTCCTTTGACCAGTCCTGCCGCCTCCAGCTTCTTAATTTCTTCGGCAATGAACTCTTGCCGCTCCAAAGCCTGTTTCCTCACCCTTTGCTTGACGGGCCGCGCATGAGGACAGACAGCAAGGTGGTGCTCAATTACTTTCCTGGGAACGCCGGGGATGTCAGACGGTTGCCATGCAAACATGTCGCCATTCGCCCGCAGGAAAACAACGAGCGCGCTTTCCTATTTGTCATCTAGGGTGGAACTTATGGTGAAAGTTCCCCCTGTTCCGTCCTCCTTGGCAGGCACCTTCTTGGTTTCCGGCGGGGCAGCCTTGGACTTCTTGTTCTTGCCGGTGGAACTCTCTGGTGCGTCCCCGACGGAAGCGCAGCACTCCGAGGAGGTGCGCTTGCCGGAGTTCGCGCCAAGGTTCCTGCCGGTCTTCTTCTTCCCCCTGGTAGTTCCAGCGGCACGAGCAGATGCCTTGATGGCAGGTGCTGCAACTGCTTCCCGGTAAAGTTGGTCGGCACAGATGAGCGCATCCTTCTTATCGGAATGGATAGTAATGACGCTCAATGGCCCAGGCATCTTCAAGATGTTGAATGCGTAGTGTGATGCCGCCATAAACTTAGCCAGCGCTGGCCGACCAAGGATCCCATTGTATGACATGGGGATCTTGGCGACATCAAACACCACCTTTTCGGTCCTGAAGTTAAGCTCGCTGCCAAATGTTACCGGCAGCGTGATCTTGCCCTTAGGCTGGGTTCTTCCCGGATTGACCCCTTGAAACGTACCCGTTTCCTCAAGGTCTTCGTCGGGAATCTGAAGCTTTGTGAGCACATCTGGTGAGATTAAGTTTAGGCCGGCCCCGCCGTCAACTAACATCTTCGTCACCTTGAGGTTGCGAATTGTCGGGGAAACCAACAATGGCAAACACCCGACCGCAGTTGTGCGATCAGGGTGATCCTCGGCGTCGAAGATGATAGGCGTGTTGGACCACTTCAGAGGCCTACATGCATCGGGGGATGGCTCTGCCGCATTAACCTCCCGCATCCACTGTTTAAGTTGGCGGTGGGAAGAATGCAGCGAGGCTCCCCCATCAATGCACATAGCCTCCGTAGCCTTCTGGAATTCCTGCTCACTGGATTCGGCATCTTCTTCATCATCTCCTTCTTTATCTCGGCCTCGAGCGGGCCGATCCTTCTGCTGTTTGGCCTTGCCGCGGCGACCCCCTCGGCCACCGCGTTTCTTGCCGGACCCCTCAGCACCATCTTGGGCCTTCTCCTTGTCTCGCCTCTCGAATTCGGCCTTCTGCTTTTCGGCAAGCTGCTCAACTTGCCGGCAGTCCTGGAGATCGTGGCCCTTAGTGCGATGGATCTTGCAGTACTGCTTGCTGGAGTTCTCTGACTTGTCGGCAGCCGCCAAGGCCTGACAGGAAGGGCACCCGGCAAGATCCTTGCCGGGGTCGCCAACCTTGGCCTTCTTGGCGACGCCAGGGTTGCCGGATTCCTTGACGGCAAGCACGGCCTTGCCTCCACGCTTCCTATTCCGCCACCGGCCTTTCCTTGACGGAGCCGCGGCATCTTCTTCTTCTGAGTCGCCTGTCGCACCAACAGCCTCACCGGGGAGTTTCCTCCCCTCCTCAGCTCGAGCGCACTTGTCGGCCAAAGTGTAAAGCTCGGCGATACTCCTGACTTTGTTCATTGCCAGCTCTTCCCGCATCCTGCGGTTACGCACGTTCTGATGGAACGCGCTAATGACAGCGGCAGGATGAACGTCAGGAATATTGTATTGCACCCGGCTGAATCTCTGCTTAAACTTGCGCAGGGACTCGCCCTCCTTCTGAGGGATGATGTGCAAATCACTTTCTTGGCCAGGAGCTTGGTGGCCTCCAACAAAGGCGCCAACAAACTGATGGCACAGATCCGACCAAGAAGAAATAGAATCCTCTGGCAGATGCATCAACCAGGACCTGACGTTGGGTTTGAGCACCAACGAGAAGTAGTTGGCAAGTATCTTGTCATCCCGTTCCCCGGAAGCTTGCACCGCAATGGTGTAGATGCTCAGGAACTCCGAGGGATGGGTCTTGCCGTCATATTTCTCCGGGACCTCTGGCTTGAAGGTTCGGAGATTGGGCCACTGGACTTGCCGCAGCTCACGGGTAAACGCTGGAGGTCCTACCTCGTAAGGCAAGTCTCCTACGTTTCCTGGCGCGGGCTCATCGACAACCGGCCCCGCACGCTTATCAGACTGATAGCGCGCTTCCTGTCGCCGCTCGATGGTTGTTCGAGCGTCCTCCTTGCCTCGTTCCTGGAGAACCAGACGCTGATCATGGCGCATCCGTGGATCGGACGACGCCGTGGAAACTTCTTCATGGCGGTCGACTTGCTGAGTCGTCGGCCGCTGCTGACGCCGCGGAGGAGGGTGCACCGTAGTTACACCACCTCCGGTTTTCTCTGCACCGGCTCGCGTCGGATCGATGGGCCTCCACTGAGAGGGCCCTGCCTCTTGCGGTCCATCCTTGTTAGCGAAGCCGATAAGGCTCTGGATAGTAGCTCGCCACTCCTCCATCTTCTCCGGGGCGGGAGGAAAATCGAGGAGCAGCTGTGCACGTGCCAAGGCTTCCGCAGGCATAGGTGGCGGCGACAGGTGCGAGGTGCATGAGGTGCTCTGACTCCTAACCAAGTTAGAAGGAGCACTGCCACGGTCACGCGACCGCGCGCCACCTTCGCCGGCAGCTCGGTGTGCATGCTGGTCCCGCGCATCTTGGGATCTATGCGCAGGAACCTTTTCGTGAGGACGCCCCGAACCACCAGCGCCATGATGTCGCTCATCTCGCACGACCTGGACAGGTTGCGAGGCTCGCGCCGGCGCGGGAGCTCCAGCGGGCGCTCTTCGATCTCTAGAGTTTGTTGTGCCACCCGTAGGCAACACAACGCCATCTCTAGATCCAGCGGCGCGCAAGTTACCACTGCCACTGCGAACGATACCGCTCGCTTGGCTTGGGTCACCAGAACGCCGCGGGGGTCCCAGTCCTCTTCCTTCTGCACCCACACCATCGCCTGTCTGCGAAGGCACAGGCAAAGCAGATCCGGACGGTTGTGCTATCGCAGCGTTCTTCTTCTTGGGCGGCATGACGATGAAGATGATGAAGGAACTAGGACGTCTACCACCAGATCAGGTTCACGCAACCTTCAATCCCCCTACCTGGCGCGCCAAAGATGTCGGCGTACGACACCTATGGGATCCCGAGAGATCCCTTTACGATTCGGCAGGGGGAGAGGTATACGCAAAGAGCAGAACCAGTGATCGACGCGGGAAGTTTTTACCCAGGTTCGGGCCGCTGATCAGCGTAAAACCCTACTCCTGCTTTGTGTTCTTATTGATGTTCTTGAGCCCAGCCTTCAGGAGCGCTCGCAATGAACAGTACGTTCAAAGAGCAGCTACGCATGCAGAATGGGCCAGAAGTCCTCCTCCCCCCCTGTAGCAGTTGCCTTGGGCCTCCTTTTATAAGCTCAAAGGGGTCTCCACAGTGGCAAAATGTACATACATTGAGGTGTAAAGTAGCTACAGGGTATCATACCTAACCCCTGACGAATTAGGACAAACGCATTTAATGCACCGTGAGGTGTCCGTTTAGGTGTCCTTACTTTCTTGGGGATGGAAAAAGGGGCCATCCCATCAGCACCGCTTAAGCTCTCCTCCACTGGCGCGTTGCCACGTATCCAGAGAAGGACCCAGAATGTCAGGCTTTGTCGCTGTGCCGGAGCGGTGGCATAGTGGCAGAATCTCGCCAGGCGCCGATCCTTGCCGGGCACCAATCCTTGCCGGGCGCCGAGCTTTGCTGGGAACCAAGCCTTGTCGGGCGCTGAGGCTTGCCGGGCTCCACGGGCCATCCCGGCAAGGATCCTGCCGGGGAGGCTGGCCTTCGATTACCAGCTTTGCTTATTTGTTGATTCTTAGATCTCTGACTTGATGATTTCCTTGATGACTTAAATCGACCTCGAGCTGATCCCGGCAAGCCTTGCCGCAAGGACGGCTACAACTGCCCGTGCACAAGTAAGGGGTACTAGTGGCCCAATACTTAGTACACCGACACGAGCCCCCTATGGGATCCCGAGAGATCCCTTTACGATTCGGCGGGGGGAGAGGTATACGCAAAGAGCAGAACCAGTGATCGACGCGGGAAGTTTTTACCCAGGTTCGGGCCGCTGATCAGCGTAAAACCCTACTCCTGCTTTGTGTTCTTATTGATGTTCTTGAGCCCAGCCTTCAGGAGCGCTCGCAATGAACAGTACGTTCAAAGAGCAGCTACGCATGCAGAATGGGCCAGAAGTTCTCCTCCCCCCCTGTAGCAGTTGCCTTGGGCCTCCTTTTATATGCTCAAAGGGGTCTCCACAGTGGCAAAATGTACATACATTGAGGTGTAAAGTTGCTACAGGGTATCATACCTAACCCCTGACGAATTAGGACAAACGCATTTAATGCACCGTGAGGTGTCCGTTTAGGTGTCCTTACTTTCTTGGGGATGGAAAAAGGGGCCATCCCATCAGCACCGCTTAAGCTCTCCTCCACTGGCGCATTGCCACGCATCCAGAGAAGGACCCAGAATGTCACGCTTTGTCGCTGTGCCGGAGCGGTGGCATAGTGGCAGAAACTCGCCAGGCGCCGATCCTTGCCGGGCACCAATCCTTGCCGGGCGCTAGGGCATGCCGGGCGCCGAGCTTTGCTGGGAACCAAGCCTTGTCGGGCGCCGAGGCTTGCCGGGCTCCACGGGCCATCCCGGCAAGGATCTTGCCGGGGAGGCTGGCCTTCGATTACCAGCTTTGCTTATTTGTTGATTCTTAGATCTCTGACTTGATGATTTCCTTGATGACTTAAATCGACCTCGAGCTGATCCCGGCAAGCCTTGCCGCAAGGACGGCTACAACTGCCCGTGCACAAGTAAGGGGTACTAGTGGCCCAATACTTAGTACACCGACACGCTGGCTGAACACCGGTTACATCTAGACGGGTTTAGGGGCGAGGACGAACTTGGTGATCATGTAGCGAGACACGGATGTCACGACCACATCATCATCGAACAGATGGACGGGAACCGTACACGTCCAAAGAATGAGTGACAGGGATAGGATAGCGGTGGGAAAGCAGGGCTTGCTGGCATTGCCCTTTTCTGATAACAAAGATCAGTAAGGGTTGCCAAGGAGGCGAGTCAGAAGGCACGATTCGGGATAGAAGCATATCTATCACCGAAATGAAGGGGTGGCTGACGAAAAGATATCGACATGATACCTGAGCACAAATCCTGCAGATGGTTTCTGGCACACTTGGTACCTCGACATCACTCCGCTGGGATAGAGATGACACCGAACACTGAAAAGCAGGTATGCAAAGAATAAGGGTGAAAGTAGTGGATCGAAACCGATACCACCTACATCACAGAATCAATCGTTAGCGACAAGATAAAAAGTCTATATGCATGTGATGCAACAACCAAATGCAACAAGCGAGTGCAGCCAACCGACTAGACTCTATACTACCGTATTCTAACATTCGCGCGGGCTAGGGCGTCCTACAGCCAGACCTGCTCTGATACCAATGCTTGTGGCACCCCGCCTCAGAGAGACCGGAACACCCCGTATTCTAGCCCAGAGATCAAGTCTTTTGAAATACGGCACTGCTTGCATAGAACAAATTAGCTCTTTATTACAAAATACTCGGGGATACAAGGGTTCCGATATAACCAGGAATTACATCGGCACGGCGACACTACGCCTGCCAAGGTTGCTCTATGCTAGCAGCAGAACAACTCATAGCAGCGGAATAACTTCTAGCAGCGGAATAACGACAATAGTGAAGGACTCCACTCCACAGGGACTCTGGCTCGAATGCTTATCCTAGCTCGCCAACAAGGGATCCACGGCAAACAAGTAAGCAGATGAAGCATGACCTGCAAACTGGCATGACACGCTAGGTCAGTACATTGAATGTACTTGCAAGCTCACAACAACCAAAGCAATCAAGACAAGCAATAACATGGCGTGTACAGGTTAAACAAGCATGAGCATGATACAACTAGAACAACATGGCATGTACAAGGTGAACATGATACAGCTAGAACATTATCAGCATGGCATGAACATATTACTCGAGACATGAACAATGATGATACTCTTCCCGCGTAACCACCAAATATATGTCACTCTTACCATCGTGGTCACGGGATCACTTCAATCATTATGAAGAATACCTTCGTGATCCTCCCGTGACCACATAAAGATCAACCAACTTCTTTCCTCATCAAACTAGGGTTGTTTATTAGTCAGGTTATTATTACTGTTGACTCATAGTATGACTTACTACAAACTGGGCCCATATCCGCGGGCATGGCTATCGATAGATTATACACTCAGCAGAGGTTAGTACATTGTACCCACACCACGGAACCCAAGGCCTCGTACTCCCATTTGGGTGGACCAACGGTGTTTCGACAAAACCGATCTATTGCCATGACACTCTCCCAGCCACTCTAAAAAACTCCCCTTTGGGCTCAGTCATGGGTGGCCCCGATGTCACCTCGTGACATCCAACGGCCACCGTCGTGGCAAAACAAAAACGGTCCCAAACGGGGACAACCCAGGTACAACAACAACGGGCACACAAGGCTTATGTCCGCCTACCTGATCAGGGTAGCGTGTGCCCATAGCCTTCCCTAGTTGGAGGCACCGGCAAGAGGCATGACAATAGACCCAGTTAGGACCCCCCCCCCCCCATAAGGCAAGTGTGGCTGCACTGGTCAGCTGGATTCGAATGGCACTATGACTCAGCCAACAGGTGTTTAAGTTCAATTAATATCCGGTTAAAGTTGAATGCAAATGATGCTGAGACATAATAACATGATGAAATAACAATGTATAAGAGCATGATATCAACATGAGCATGGATGTGAAGCATAGACATTAACCATATCAACAACAATAAACCATTCTTCCTACTACATGCAAGAGAGTATGACATAGCGACGATCATGAATAACACCATTATAATAACAACACTACATATGAACATAGCATGACCACTAGCATCAGGAAATAATAGCATAATAAAACATGATAATAACATCAGCAGTTAATCATTTAACTAAAAGATGCAAAGAGCATATAGATAAGCATGGATTCACAAGCATATATAAAGCATTCACAAAATATTAACTGGCACACAACATTTAAATATTCAAGTTGAAAACCATGGCTACTGCATGGCCATCATGCAAGTGGCTATCGTGGCTTGCCTAGAAATGAAGAGGTCACTGGGAAAAAGTGCGGAAGGATCGCGGAAAGATTCGCCGGAAATAGTTCTCTCCCAAAGGGGGTTGTTTATGGGCAAGGGCAAAGTGGTCATTTTCACTGTGTGAAAACATAATGAAAATGGTACCAACATGACGGGCTCGACGAGACGAAGAAGTGGGCTTTGGAATCACCTTATTCAGAGTTAGGGTTGAAGAGATATAGCCAGACGAAGTTCAGGGACCAATCTGTAAAAATAAACTCTACAAACAGGCCCCTGGCTGGAAAGATAGCAAACGCATTCAGAGAAATACGTCTTTGGAGTAGAGGAAACGTAAAGTGGACTAAAGAAGTAGAAGAATACGCTTACAGAACAGGAAAGCGTATTTTCGGAACTACGCCTCCACTTGCCACGTCAGCTGACCGGCGTCAACTCGTTGCGGCTGCCAGGTGGGGTCGCGCGGGCGGTGGCGCCCACCTGGCCGAGTCGTCGTCTTCTTCTTCCCACACCCATGTGAAGCCGAGGCAGGGCGGCGCTTGACCGGTGATAGCCGGATCTACCGGCCATCTCCGGCGGCGCCCGGCCTACCGAACTGCTCAGGGCGGTGCCGCGCTTCACGTGGGATACCGCAGCTTCCCCGAGGAGCGCCGGGTCATGGAGGGCACCAACCATGGCGGATGGAGGCAGCGGCCGAAGATGGAAATGGGGGTCAAGTGCTCTGGCGGTCGAGGCGAGAAGCTGGGAGGGTCCGCCGAAGTATGGTGGAGCTCATGGAGGTGGAGGGAAGGAGAGGGGAGCGCTGGCTCGCCGGAATTTCAGCGAGGCTCACCGGCGGCCGTGGTGGCAGAGGGAGGTGAGGAGTGGCTCTCGGGCTCCAGGAAGAGGTTCGGGAGGACTAGAGGAGGTGGTTAAGCCACTGGTGAGGAGAGGAGAGTCTGGGGTGGCCTATATATAGCCATGGTCGAGGTGCCGTGGCCGAGTGCCGCCGCTCGGGTCCGGCCGAGGCTCTGGCGCGCCCGTGAGCCATGGAGGGCGACGGGAGAGAGCAGAGGAGGTCAAGGAGCAGAGCAAGGAGCCAAGGTCACGGGGAGGAAGAGGTCGAGGCGCGAATAGAGCCGAACAGCCACTGTTCATGTGTGGGTGCGCGGCGACGAGCTCCGACGAGCGAGCTACAGGAGGGGAGCAGGGGATGGAGAGCGACAGGTGAAAAGGGGGAGTCAGGTCGGCACTCGGGGACGCGTGGACATCGCTGAAAACAGAGAGGCCGACGAGTTCAATTACCCAGAGCGCGGCCACTGCATGCCAGGGCGGTAGTCACCGCGGGAACTTGTGCACACAGTGCACTCTGGCATGCAACAGGTTGTCTCCCGAGTAGTCCATCCAATATGGGTTACGTCTGAGGTGAAGGTTCAGCAAAATAAGCCAAGGGTTGATAGGAGGGTTCATCTGAAGTTTTCTATTGCAAATTGTTGCATGAGACTGTGGAGAACAGAGAAGGAGAAGTGATAGAACAAGATGTCTCAAATTCTTAGGGTAGGAAGGACAAGAATCCTGTGAAGTTTGGAGGGATTTGGACCAAGATTTAATATAGTTGCTTTGCAACTTCCTAATCTGGTCCAGAAACTAAATCATGAATTAGCTCTCACTAGAAGTGTTGGATTGGGCTGGAACTTGGCAAAGTATGATCATTTGGTCATATAAGGATGCTATAGAAATTTCATACCATTTGGTCTTGCCAAAGTAGTACTTGCTTCACAAAGGATCCTTCTGGACAGAATCTTAGGAAAATTCCTGAGGGAAAATGGCTAAATGAAATGTGCCCAAATTTGGTAGAGATGAGTTGTATGGATAGGAGAAGGTCTTGGTAAATTTTCAGCAATAATGAAGCAATAGAAAATATACTTGCTTCACTAACTAAAAATATGACCAGAAGCAAAGATTTGATAGTGTGCTCACATAGATCATTAGATAGAGCTGAAAATTTGTTGAGAGTCGTGATATGAGCACATGAAGGAGCTTGCAAAATCTCAGCTCATTTGGGTACTCCTAGCTGGTACTTCCTTCAACAAGGCTTCCATCTGACAGAAACTTTGGAAAATTGCTGAGGAAGGTTCACTAGGCAAATTAAGTTGAATTTTGGCATGGGGAAATGATATGGATAGGAAAAGGTGTCCAAAAAGTTTGGGGTCAATCCAGCAAAGATAAATGACACTTCCTTCTCAAAAAGCCACTTAGGGCAGAATGAGAAAAGGGAATATTTGTGAATTATCTTTGATGATGCCAAGGAAGGGTTTTGACATATCTGTGGAAGATATGACCCAAACAATTTATGAGAATTATTTGGGAATTTGACATAAATATAGGTTGTTTCACAACCTAGGGCAAAAAGGATTATCCCTTTAATAGAAAAAGGAATATTCCCAATAAAAAGAATATTAGGATTTGGGCTAGGATCAAAATGTCATGATCTAGGGATGGTTTTAAGGATGGCAAGAAACTTTGGAGACTAGGAAGAGATGATCTTCCCAAGTTTCCAGACTACAAAGCCACAGAAAAGCCATTTCAAATAAAATCTCAAAGAAATTCAAATGAAAAAGAAAGGGCCAAAAATTAGGGTGTGACATTTTGGGTCTTCCTCAGGTGTCGCTACATTTCTTGTAGTTGTTCGATGAAACGATCCGGGTTGGGCTTGAAGAATCTTCAACACTCGCCTGATGAGCTGACGGGGTGAAGGTGGTTCCTCGTAGCTGGCATTGACTCGGTCTTCTGTTGTCTTCTTAATCATGACGATCCCTTTTGCCTTCTAAGGCGTCGAGGGTACCAGGTAGGCAATCCTTTATGCAATAACATTAAAAAGGCATAATAGAGGGCGAACCTATCGGTTACGTTGATGACAACATCAACACCAAGAGCGGGGGATGGAGAGAACCGTTTTACTGCTCACTATAGTGAGGTGGACCAATATGGCAAGGTTCACATCCACTGGTGGTTGCTGATACAACAACGGTAAGGACAGGGTTGCTCTATTAGCTATGTATATCATGATCTTGCATATCCTACACCCTGATCATCGTAGGACAAGGTTGCATCATCCTGGGGCACTGTCAAGGGTGTCACCATCTTTCGAGTCTTGGTTTCCTCAATCCTTAAGAAGGTTTCTTCTATCTTGACGTGGTGTCGCCAAACTTGTGTTCAGAAGATGTGGGTGAATGTTTGGCAAGGCATCTTCCTTCTAGATTATCCATGAGGATTACAAAGAATCCCGTGGTTAGGGGCACGAGGGTGCCAGCGACCATTTGCAAAAGTTTTGAAGGGGAAGAGGTCAATAAGGTAAACATATCTTAGTTTTCGAAAAACTCAGAAGGGAAGAGAAGTATAGATAGTTTTTTCGAAAATTAGTGATAGTTTTGAAAGCAGTTTTACCCTAACTAACGACCATGCTAACTAAGGCTTCCTACAGTCAGGATGGCTCTGATACCAGCTCTGTGGGGACCCCAACTCATAAGTCGTGATCACCGAATGCACGTGTACAATGATCCCAGAGATCAATGCTCACTGAACACACAGAAGCTGAATAACAAGAGTCTTACATCCATACATACCGTCTTACACAAATTATGACCATTATGGTCAAGTCTTCATAATCTCGCAGCGGAAATCATCAATGATAGCGTGGACCCATGCCATTGGCCTTAACCCTATAGGCATTCTGACTGGGAAGTGTCCTAGCTCGCATGTTCGTCACGGAGGTACTCTTCATTATATCGTGTTTCTTTCATGCCTGGCCAATAAAATAACCAGTGGCAAGCCAATGTGTCGGTGCAACAGACCCTGGGTCCATTGCACGGACTATGCACAGGCCAGAGACAAGATTACAAGACCAAGATTATACCAAACAAGGAGGATCAATTCCTTCGAAGTATCCAAGTGCAAGTCAAGAAGGCCAAGGTGAGCCAGAATAACAAGGCGTCGCTAATGGAAGGACCTACCTTGCTGGGCAGGCGAGCCTGACAGAGTTGGGTTTTACCCCAAAAGCAAGCTCCCAGATCGTCCCGGCAGGCCTGTCGGGGCTGGCGAAGGCAAGCCACTCCACCGCTCCACCTCACAAGTGATGCAAGTCAGTAATCAAAGCCGTGTCGAGCTCCAAGGTGACTAAGTGGCTGCTTTCTGCAACATGGCAGCCACTTCCTACAGCAAACACCTCCATATGACACCCGTCCTGAGATGTGTCAAGCGAGCAGGCGCAAAGCTGGCAAAACAGCCCGCCCGGCCCTGCCGGGCGAGCTGTGATGTGACACTGAGCGGTGCATTTAATGCACTCTGTCAGCCTGTAGAGTTAGATATGATAGCACTGTTAGCTATCTAATCAGTACGCAAAGACTGATTTGCCACTGTGGTGACCCCTTTATCTATAAAAGGAGGCCCATGGCGACCATAGAAAGCATTGGACCCTCGCATATCCATACGCGCGTAGCCACTCTCGCCCCCAGAGCAACCTTGCCGGGCGAGTGTGCTACGTTCACCACCATTATCCACCATCAATCCACCAAAGCAGGAGTAGGGATTTACGCCTCACGGCGGCCCGAACCTGGGTAAAGATTGCCCGTGTGATCTCTGTCGTGCTGTGCGACGCTTCTCCGCTCTTTGTGCAACTTGCCCATCCCCCCACCGAACCAAAAGGTGCTCATGGTCCCATAGGTGCCATGGTTTCCCACGACACAATGATTACTTTGAATGTACTCGCAAGCAACCCATGTTTTGGAACAAGGTACAACAATGCATGATATAGCACTAAGTAGGTAATTTTGCAGAATGCTAGTTTTGAGTGCAATGACATGTCCTAACAACTTTCTAAAGTATGCATCATAAGAATTTAGATATCCGTGTGAACAGGTTATAGATATCAACATAAACAGAGTTGGGATCAACTGCAACTTAATCAACATGTCGAGTCATTTGACTCGACTCAAGTAGTTTTCTCCACACAACCACACACACACCAGGTTTCATAAACAATGGACGTAGCCCAAGAGCGGTCATCCAACTATCCTTGACCATGGACACGGCTATTCGAATAGTTTTACACTCTGCAGAGGTTGCACACTTTACCCACAAGATCCGGGGAACTTCCGTGTCATCCACGACCCGTGGTACCTCAAGTACCCGGGGGAAGCACCCGATCACTACCTTTCCCTTGCCGTGACTAACATAGAGTCCACTCGATTGGTAGCAACCCCCGTGCCAAACATTGTCACATAATAAATTTTGTGGGGCCACGCTCCAATATTTATCACACAACACAAGCACGGTGTACCAACGGTGTGTCCGGTGCCCTATAAAAACAGTCATGGCCACCTATCCAAGCACGACCCCGTCCCGAGAGTGACCCCGCCACTCCCGTCACTAGTAATGCGGGCATCCATGTTAGCACCAACTAGTTAATCAATAATGCCCTTTCCCATATAAGGTGTCATGGGAAACCACGGCCACCTATGGGCCCCTTTTGGTTCGGCGGGGGGATGGGCACATTGCACAAAGAGCGGAGAAGCGTCGCGCAGCACGACAGAGATCACACGGGCAGTCTTTACCCAGGTTCGGGCCAGTGTGAGGTGTAAAACCCTACTCCTGCTTTGGTGGATTGATGGTGGATAATGGTGGTGAACGTTGCACACTTGCCCGGCAAGGTCGCTCTGGGGGCGAGAGTGGCTACGCGCATATGGATATGCGAGGGTCCAACCCTTTCTACGGTCGCCATGGGCCTCCTTTTATAGGTTAACGGGTCACCACAGTGGCAAATCAGTCTTTGTGTACTGATTAGATAGCTAATAGTGCTATCATATCTAACTTTGCAGGCTGACAGAGCGCATTAAATGCGCCGCTCAGTGTCACATCACTGCTCGCCCGGGCTCGCCCGGCATGCCATGCCGGGCTGTTTTGCTAGCTTCGCGCTTGCTCGCTTGACACGTCTCAGGACGGGTGTCATATGGAGGTGTTTGCTGTAGGAAGTGGATGCCATGTGGCAAAAAGCAGCCACTTAGTCACCTTGGAGCTCGACACCGCTTTGATTAATGACTTGCGTCGCTTGTGAGGTGGAGCGGTGGAGTGGCTCACCAACGCCAGCCCCGGCAGGCCTGCCGGGACGGTCTGGGAGCTTGCTTCCGGGGCAAAACCCAATCCTGTCGGGCTCGCCTGCCCGGCAAGGTAGGTACTTCCCTTAGCGATGCCTTGTTCCTCTGGCTCACCTTGGCCTTCTCAACTTGCACTTGGATCCTTCAAAGGAATTGATCCTCCTTGTTTGGTCTGATCTTGGTCTTGTAATCTTGTCTCTGGCCTGTGCACAGTTTGTGCAATGGACCGAGGGTCTGTTGCACCGACAGGAGCCCCCGGGCCTGGCACGAACGCGCCGCTGGGCGTCATCGGGGTAAGCCCTAACCAGTGCACAGGCAGAAATGTAAGGACGGCTCCGCCCTTTGAGATCTTCTTTGCTTCTTCATTAACCTGAGCTTGGGTCAGTTTTCGGTTTTCCCACGCGTCGTGCAACGCCAATTTTGGTGGGGCCATTCTTGTAATGGCCCATGAATGACTTTAACGCACGGGCGGATAACTGCCAATTCATCCTTCCCACCGCGCCCTTATCCTTAGCCACGTATGCGCATGCATTGAGTGGGGTAGGTAATGGAGGTGCGTGATGCGGGAGAGCATCAAGGCAGGGGCCCGATCTTCTTGGATTGGTGGAGGAGGACGGCGGCTACTCGCCGGGGAATCAGCCCCCACCCCGAGCTCGCCTATAAAAGGAGGAGCGGGGGAGGAGCGGAGGCATTCATCCACATTCCTCTCCTCCTCCGCCTTCTGCCACCGTGCCTATGAGGAGAGGGACAAGAAAAGGCATTACGTGGAACTTATCTTTTTTTAATCTTAAATCTGTAGGCGCTTGCCAAATTTTAGTTCAAATAATGTAATCTCTCGTATCCATGTTTATGTTCTGTGAGATTTGTACTTGTTGATCAGCATATTAATGAAAAAGATAAGCTTTGCCGGGCAGTTTTGCATGTACGATATCCATGTAGAGGTGAAACGCCTCCCTACTTTCATGAAAACAAGTAGATCCTGGTAAGCTACCTTGCCGGTACCCCATAGGACTGCTGCCATGAGGCTGAGCCTGCCGGGCGCAGAACCCATTGGGAGAGACCAGCCCCCCGCCAACCCCTTTCAGCCAAAGGCCACTACGACCATCCTGACCGAAGCAGCGTTCGTGTCAGTAGATGGGAGCACCTTTGTTTCGGAGGCGGCGAGGTTTTCATATGCACAAGTCCTAATCACGGAACATGTATGGATAAGAGACGAAACTTATCTGTTTGGCTTGCCGGAGACCGCAGTTTTGGCTTGTCTTCGCATCCTCTTCCTAGGACTAAGTCCACGGCAGGGGCCTGCAGTTTATGCAAATGAAGATGATGCCAGATGAAATCTATCTACATGATCATGCAACCTATCTACATGAATCATGCGATGCCTATGATATGCTTATGCATGCATGCAACTTGTCGGGGGCCCCCAGTGCTTCATTTATTTCTCTGTTGCTCAGGGTCTGCGCCTGGCTTTGTACAAGGGGTTACATGCAGCTGAGGCAAGGCCTGTACAAAAGGGTGGCTGCCTGGCAGGGCCCGATAGCCGCGCCTTATGGGTAGAACTTGCGGAGATGCTTAATATTCCATGAGTTTTGCAATTGAATGCCATCTCCGGGCTCCAGACGGCCTGCGCCAGGTCTGGTGACTCATACTACCCAGTAAGGGCCTTCCCTCTTGGGCAACAGCTTGTTTGTACCCTTGGCGGACTGAACGTGCCTAAGGACAAGGTCGCCTTCCTCAAAACACCGGGCATGAACCCTGCGGCTGTGATAGCGACGCAGGGCTTGCTGATAGCGTGCAGCACACGTAGCAGCCCGGAGACGGTTCTCCTCGAGAACCACGGCATCGTCACACATGTGTTGTTCCTGCGCTACTTCATCAGAGGCAAGCACTCAAGGTGACCCGTAAATGAGTTCCGTGGGGATAACTGCTTCTGCCCCATAGACTAGGGAGAAGGGAGTCTGCCCGGTAGCTCGGTTTGGCGTCCTTCTGATGGACCAAAGAACCACCGGCAGCTCATCGATCCATCGCCTGCCGTGCTTTCGTAGCTTATCAAACGTTCTTGTCTTGAGTCCTAGCAGCACTTCAGCGTTTGCCCTCTCAGCTTGTCCATTGCTTTTGGGATGTGCGATAGAGGCAAATGAGATCTTGCTTCCGAGGGCATGAACATATTGCATGAAGGCATGGCTCATGAACTGGTTGCCGTTGTCGGTGATGATCCGAGCAGGGACCCCGAAGAGGCACACCAATCCTTTCAAGAACTTGATAGCTAACTGAGCAGTCACCTTTCTCACGGTATCTACTTCCGGCCACTTTGTAAACTTGTCGATTGTAATGAACAAGAATTCAAAGCCCCCGGCAGCTCGGGGGAAAGGACCGAGGATAGCGAGCCCCTAGACCGAAAACGGCCATGACAAAGGGATTGTCTGGAGTGCTTGGGCAGGCAGATGGATATTTTTGGAATGGAACTGACAGGCTTCACACTTGGTGACGAGCTCAACCGCATCTTGGAGGGCTGTGGGTCAATAGAATCCTTGCCAGAATGCTTTCCCAACCAAAGCCCTTGATCCAATGTGGGAGCCGCACATGCCTTTGTGTATCTGGGCCAGCATTTCCTTTCCTCCTTCCCGGCAAATGCACTTCAATTTCACACTGTTGAGCCTTCTTCTGTATAGTGTGTCATTGACAAACTGATACATACAGGCCCTCCGGCCTACTCTTTCAGCTTCTTCTTGCTCTTTGGGAAGTTCTCCGGTTTTGAGGAAATGGACTATGTGCCTTGTCCAAGTTGGAACCTGAGGCTCGGCAACAAGTACTAGTGGCACCTCCTCATTCGTGGGGGTGCATCCCTCGACCGCGGGGACCAGTGGCCCGGCAGGAGGGTGCAGCCCAGCAATCGAAGGGGAGTTGTTCCCGGCAGGGTCCCTGCCAGGAGCCCCGAAAGGCTCTACCGGGAGAGGCTTACCGGAGTCCAATTTCCTCCTCTTTCGGGCCATTGTTGTCGGGGATATGGAGGGCTGAGTAAGATGGAGAACAAAAGTTCCTGGTTCCACAGGAATCTTCTATGCAGCGCACTTTGACAGGTGATCAGCAATGTTGTTTTCCGCACAGGGTACGTGCTCTGTTTGCAACCCGTCAAAGTGCTCCTCCAATCTTCTCACTTCCTCGACACATGCCTCCATCAATGGGCTTTGGTAATCCTTGTTGACTTGTCTCACCACCAGTTGTGAATCTCCTCGAATGATCAGCTTCTTGATTCCCAACTCTGTAGCAATCCTGAGCACGGCAAGAAGCCCTTCATATTCTGCTGTATTGTTGGTCGCCTCCTCCCGGGGAAAGTGCATCTGGACGACGTACCTTAGGTGCTCTCCAGTGGGAGCCACGAGAAGCACGCCAGCCCATGCACCTTGTAGGGAGAAGGCACCATCGAAATACATGATCCATTCTTGGGGCGCTTCCTTGCCGGGGATAACTGTTTCCTATACTTCTTCATCAGGGGTTGGCATCCATTCTATAATAAACTCTGCCAACGCCATGCTCTGGATTGTTGATGTGCTTTCAAACTTCAGGCCAAAGCTGGATAACTCCAATGCCCACTCCACTATCCTGCCAGTGGCCTCTGGGTTTCAAAGTATCCTTTGCAACGGGAAGCGGGTGACAACCGTGATCTCATGGGCTTGGAAGTAGTGGCGCAGTTTCCTTGAGGCCATGACAAGGCCAAAGATCAATTTTTGCACGCCAGAATACCTGGATCTAGCCCCCTGCAATAGAAAGCTGATGAAGTATACAGGGCGCTGCACCACCTTCTTCCTTGCCGTGCCCTTGGGGTTGTTTCCGCTGTCGTGCTCCTCTTTGTCCTGATCCGTATCTGGCCTTGCCGGGCCGCTCTCTTCCTCTTCCCCGGGCGGGACACTTGCTGAGGTGGCTGCTTCTTCTACTTCCCGCTGCGCTACTAGGGCCGCACTAACCACTTGATTAGTTGCTACCAGATATAGCAACAACGGCTCTTGTGGTTTCGGTGCGACCAAAGTAGGCACAGAAGACAAGTAGGCCTTCAAATCCTGCAGTGCTGCATCTGCTTCCAGGGTCCACTTCATGGGTCCTGCCCTCTTCAAAATCTTGAAGAACGGTAACGTGCGCTCGGCAAACTTGGAGATGAATCAGCTAAGAGCGGCAACTGTCGGTGTTCTGGGAACGGGGGTACCCAGACTTGCCTGCCTGCGGCCCACGGCATGGTTCCATCGACGGCCTGGTATGGCCCAGCTTCAACGACAACAACTCAAGACCCTCGCGAGGGGCCAAGCCTCACGAGGCGGACGACACCAAGACCTCCATGGGGAGCGGCCCCCTCAGGCTGGCTCCTGAGGAGCTAAGAGTTCTATGCAAGCCTCACCTCGTGAGGTCCGGATGACGTGAGCCATGACGACCAAGGCCAGGCGGGCGCCAGCGGGCACAGTGTACCAGTTTCCTCTTTGGTGCTAAAGAGGCAAGCGCAGGCGCGGAGTCCCGAGGAATTAGCCAAAGGTTTCCATTCCCGTGCAACAAGACCAAGACCGCCAGGACGGCAGGACGGAGGTCACCACCGAGCCCACCACGGCGTCACTTCCAGAGGCTTTTGCAGGCGAAGACTACTTTTGTCAGGATAGCATGTACTAGTTGTCTCCCTTCAAATTTGGCCATTGTGGGATCCCTTCCCGCCTTTCATTTGGGAAGAGGACCAAGGCCACTATAAATAGGACTTAGCCACCACCGTAGAGAGGGATCGGACCCCCGGACAGATCATTCAGATCGCCCTCACTCCACCAGCTCATTCGAGCTCAAGAACACCTCTCCTCCTGAGGCTATTCTCCACTGTACTAGTTCATCCTCAGCCCCTCGAGGCCAATCCACCACAAAGCAGGAGTAGGGTTTTACACCGCAAGGTGGCCCAAACCTGGGTAAACTGCTGTGTCTCTTCTCCTTATAGTTCGTCGAGCTAGGCTGTGAGATTAGCGAGTAGGCAGACTAGGGACGACGAGTTCTTCGCACGCACCCCAGAGTTTGAACCTCTCAAGGTTTGCGGAACCCGAAATCCGACATTTGGCGCGCCAGGTAGGTGTGCGTCGGAGCCTCTCCCCCGCTGGTCGATCCACCACCACTCCACCGCTTCCATGGCTGACGCTCGTCGAGCTCGCGCTGAGCGCCGGGCCGCCCGCGTCGCTCAGACAGCGCTCGCGGGAGACGGCTGCCCTTGCCATCCCCCGTCTCCAGTGGTGAACGCCGCCACCGGCCCCGCGGGGCATGAGCAGCAAGCTTCATCCCTGCACCCTTCTGTGCGGCGGGATGGGCGCACCTACACCCCGTCGCTGACTCCGGCTGGTTCGTCGTCTCATGCTCGTCGCGGGCCGGCGAACGTGCAGGCTGCATTGCTCATGGAGCGCGAGCTCCTGCGCTACTGCCCCGTCAATGACCTCTATGAAGAATGGCTGGACCGCATCACCGAGCTTGTCAGCGCCGCCGGGGACTCTCCCACACCGTCTCGCGCGCTGCCTCACCTGCCACCTGCTGCGGGTGACGTAGCCCACGGAGCACCTCCTCCACCTCCCCGTCAAGACGTCGCCCTCGGGCCAAGGCGCGAGGCCCCGCAGCGTGACCCGCCGCGCAGGGCGCGGGCGCGTGAAGAGGAAAGCTGCCAGGTTGTGCAGCGGCCGCAAAAAGATGCTCGTGCACTCCCAGCACTGCCACGTCAAGACCGCGCACCGCCTGCAGTGGTGGCGCGCGAGCGCCAAGACTAGGCTCCACCTCCACGACGGGCTCCCGTGACCACAGCGGGTTGCCGCGCATTTACTCCGGATCTACGCAGCATCGTCTGGCCGGGGAAGTTCAAGCCTGACCTGACTCGGCGCTACGATGGCACCCCCGACCCTGCCGAGTTCCTGCAGCTCTACGAGCTGAGCATCGAGCAACCAACGGCGATGAGAAGGTTATGGCGAACTGGTTTCCCATGGCCCTCAAGGATGGTGCGTGCTCGTGGCTCCTAAACCTGCCCGCGGGATCGATCTCGTCCTAGGACGAAATGCGAGAGCATTTCGTCGCCAACTTCCAGGGCACTCGCGACCGTCCACCGGCTGCGGGTGACCTGTGGTGCATCAAGCAGCAGCCAGGAGAGACCTTGCAGAAGTACATCCAACGCTTCAACAACGTCCGCCTCAAGATCCCCAAGGTGTCGGACGAGGCCATCATCTCAGCGTTCACTGATGGCGTCCGCGACGTCAAGATGAAGGAGGAGCTCGCCATACATGAGGACCTATGCACGGCTCTGGAGATGTTCAACATGGCAACCAAGTGTGCGAGAGTTGAGGAAGGTCGCCTCTCTCTCCTGGAGCTCCCAGGGGCTGACCCAGAAGACAAGAAGGCCAAAGCCAAGGACATGAAGCACAAGGGACCGGCCGTGCTTGCGGCCGAACCAGAGATGAAGCGCGGCTGCGACCACCCAGAGTCATCCAAGGGCAGCCACCCGTTCTGCGTCTTCCACAACGTGCACAACCACAACACCAATGACTGCCAGGAGTTCAGGGCCATCCGCGACAGGCGCCTCGGTCGACGCCCCGAGCGCAGTGACCGAGGCTAAGGCCGCGGAGGAGGCCGAGGTGGAGGACGCTGGGACGGCCGTGACCCCCTCCAAGAATGGCGCGATCAGCCTCATGAGGACCGCTGGCAGGGCCAGCCTCGCGAGGGCCCCTGGAGGGACCAGCCTCGTGAGGACCATCCTTAGGGCAACGCTGGCCTTCCTCCACTGCCGCCACCACCAAGAAGGAATGACGACCACCACCAGGACAAGGGGGCTGGGGGCTTCCAGGAGCCTCGTGCCATCGCCTGCATCCTGGGTGGCGCTCAGGCCCCTGCCTCTCATCGCATCTTCAAGCAGTTTGCCCGTGAGGTGAACGTGGCCCTCCCCAAGCTCGAGGCAACGCATCCGCTTAGGTGGTCCAAGTGCACCATCACCTTTAGCCCATCCAATCAGCTCAAGTGCGCGGCAACTGCCGGCGCTCTCCCAATGCTCTGCTCACCCACCATCAGCAACGTGCTCGTCTCTAAGACACTCATCGATGGCGGTGCGGGGCTCAACATTCTCTCCATCGAGACATTCGACCGACTCCAGGTGCCCTATGACCAGCTGCAGCCTACCAAGCCTTTCTCAGGAGTGACCGACGGCTCCACCACCCCGATAGGGCAGATCCGCCTCCCTGTCACCTTCGGCAAGCGCGACAACTACCGCACTGAGCTCATCGACTCCGATGTCGCCCACATTCGCCTTCCATACAACGCCATCCTTGGGTATCCGGCCCTGGCCAAGTTCATGGCGGTGACTCATCATGGTTACAATGTCCTCAAAATGCCAGGGAGCTGCGGCGTCATCACGGTCGCCTGCGAGGAGAAGGACGTGGTGTGCTCTCTCGAGCGCGCCTACCAAGTTGCGGCGGTCGAGAACCCAGACGATGAAGGTGCCGTCTACCCTCCTGAGGCTGTCCCCAAGAAGAAGAAGCAGCTGCTCCGCCACGGACCTCAGGAGAGCGGGGTGTCCAGCGGCACCACCTCAGGCCCTGCGCCCACTGATGGGGCGCCTCCCTCTCTCGCATAGGAAGGCGCACCCGGCGCCCCTCTCAGGATGGGCTCGCGGGCTCTCCACTGGAGGGCCTCTGACCTGGCCAACGTCACGAGGGAGGCGCTCGGGGACCATGTGGAGGCGAGCTTCGGCGCACGCTTCCGCCAGGAGGGTACAAGGCGCGAGGTGCCAGGTGCTCAGGAGTTCATCACCAAGGCAATCGAGGAGCTTCAGGCGGCAAGAGCTATGCGAGGCGACCATCGCCCACCACCCGGCGCGGCTCCTTGTCCCGGCGAGGATAGTGAGCTGCGCGTCTGCGTCAACAGCCCAGGGCTCAACAGGGCCGCATCTCAGGAGCGCTTCTGGCCGTCCCATGCTGGCCGGTGTGAGGGTCCCCCTCACAGCTATGTTCGCATGCCTTTGGGCTTGTCGAGCACGACTGCTACATTCTAGCGCCACATGCGGGGCGTCCTGCTGGCTCATGAGGCCAGAAGCCAGGCGATCCTGTCAGAAGAGGAGATGGATCCTCGCGAGCCCCCCGGGCCCCCAGAGCCTCCCGAGGTTTAGGGCCAGGGCGGCTCATGAGGACCAACTTCTACGGCACGCGTCTTCAGCTACTCCAACATCTCTTCAGCAACGATGCCAGGTGACATTTTCTGGTTTGTTCAGTTGGGGGCGCCCCTCGGGCTGCATTATCGCCAAGCCGCGTGGGTCCGTCCCTGCGGCATGTATCATTTTGCATCTATCAAAACTAGCTCTACCCTATCCATGAGTTTATTTATGATTATCACTTGACTGTCCGGTGCTTCGTCACCACGAACGTCGTACGCCCTTGCAAGCCCACCCATGACCGCCTCATGATTAAGGACTAGCACGCCGTCTGTGCTCGGGTCCGTCCCTGCAGTGTCGCTAAACCCAAGTGGCTGAGCTCTGGCTCGCGTGCCAGCTCCCATGCAGGTCACCTCCCATGGTCCTTGGTGCCTTGTTCTCGCATGAGCTAATCGGGGGCGGGTAAGTTAGGGCGCGTGGCCCGGTGCCTCGCCACCACGGGAGCTGCGCGCCGGTTGTCTTTCTTCAGGACATTCACATGAGAAGACTGGGCATGGCGTCTGTGCTCAGGTCCGTCCCTGCAGCGTCGACAAACCCAATGGCTGAGCTCTGTCTGGCGGGCCGGACCCGTTCATGTCACCTCCTTGGGTCGTTGGTGTTTGGCCTTCTCGTGCGATAACCTCAGGAGATTCACTCGGCGCAGGTTGCCTAACTATCTCGCAGGACTATCGCAAGTGTGACGAATCAAATTTAGGCGCAACCCGCCTTGAGGTAGGGCCTCGTGAGTCCCATGCTGGCTAATGAGTGCCCATACACACCTCCTCTAGCCCTGCCGTGCAAGCCACGTGCCAGGGCGGGGCTGTACACGCCCCGGGGTCTCCCTTCAGAGGGATCCCCCAGCCATGTACCAGTGGAAGCACCATGTTCTGCGCTGGCAGTCAACACGGTCGAGGAGCGGCTATGCCCGTGCAAGAGCGGAAGCGCCATGCTCCGCGCTGGTGATAAACAACTGGGGGCAGCCTAATGGCTGCACTAACCTCAGGAGAGCCATCAGCCTCGGTGTTCAGCCTCACCGTGCTGCTTTCCCCTCGGGAGAGTAGCGTGAGGGGGCTGGGCATGAGGGCTACGCTCAGGTCATGCCTGGCGTAGGCCACCATGCCAGGTCCCTCGGTCCTGGTCTTCGCACATCCCTCCCGAGCGAAAGCCCGGCGAGGACAGGTATGGGGATTTTTGTTCGTACATCAAGGGGGACTCCTGAGCATCGCGACTCAGGAGCCTAACTGGCCATGTAGCCCCTCACCCCTTGGTCTCATCCTGGCGATCTAGACGGCCCAACGGCGGCTGAGGTATGCGCGGGGCCGGGCCCTGTCGACGCAGAACGCCAAGACCCACTCTCGCATCTCCTTCCCGAGGGATGTTCGTACGTCAAGGGGGACTCCTGAGCATCGCAACTCAGGAGCCTAACTGGACACGTAGCCCCTCACCCCTAGGTCACGTCCTAGCGATCCGGATGACCCAACGGCGACTGAGGTATGCGCGGGGCCGGGCCCTGCCGACGCAGAACATCAAAGCAAACGGAAAGGAAACCACAGAACCTTAGCAAATTTTTAAAAAACATACTCTCTTAAAGTTCCAAAGCATAAGTTCTTACGCCTCCACGAGGCACGATACATGTTGCAGGAATAGAACAAGGGGAAAGTGCCACCATCTCCTTCAGCCTTGGACACCACCATTGCCTGCTTGGGGAGTCCCGTCACCGACGACGTCACCGCCATCCTTGCCGTCAATCGTACGCACGGGGTCAACGGCGAGGAACTTCCGCAGCAGGGCCTCCACTTGACCCTTCATGGCCTCGGCAGCAGCGTCTTGGAGCTCAGGGTCCATGAGCTCGAGCAGGGCACCAAAGTCGAAGCTGGAGTCCTGAAGATGGAGGTGGCTGAAGATGCGCGTTGCGTCCGAGGCCAAAAGCGCGCGGGCTTCTCCCTCCACCATGGGGCCCACTCCGACGACGATGCCCTTGAGCGCCGCGATGAGCTTGGGGAGCAGCCCGGAGGGGCCTTCCTCCGGAGTCACCAGCGGCTCCTTGTACCCGCTCCCGTAGAGATCCTGTAGTGCCTTGCAGGACCTCTGCTCGAGGGAGTCGAAGGCGGCACGCCCCACGGTGGCCGCCTCCTCAGCATTGGCAAGGAGTTTCTCCCTGGCCTCCAGCCAAGCCTTCTCATCAGAGACAAGCTGGGCGTGGGACGCCTGGGCCGCCTCCACCTCCTCCTTCAGCTTCTCCAGGCGGCCGCGCTCCGTGGCCTGCTCCCGAGATGCCAGCTCCAGCTCGGCGTCACGACCGGCGACCGCAGACTCCCGCTCCTTTAGCTTTTCCTCCTGCTCCTCGAGTTGGCGGGCGCGGGTGGCCTGCTCGTCACGGAGGACTTTCAGCTTGGCCTTCGCCGTGCAGCAGCGCTCCTCAGCGTCCTTCGCGTCCTTCAACGCCACATCACGGGCGGCGGCGGCCACGCCGGCCACCTTCTGGCCCTCCTCTTCAGCAGTGTCGGCCTGGTCCCAGGCCGCCCTGACGGACGAGTCAGCTTGGAGCCACCCCGAGACCAGTTCCAGGCGCCCTGACGCCCGGCTCCGGTCAGGGCCCTGAAGATCGTCCAACATGGAGAAGGCCTGCTCCAGAGAACCGGGCGCAGTAGAAGAGCCGCAGCCCACCGGCGTGGCGGCTGGAAGAGGAGACGGTGACGGCATCAAGACTGGCGAAGCAGCAGCAGCAAGGATGGCCGGGGGCTCCGAAGCCCTCGGGTCATCAGCAGGCGCGCTGAAGGCAAGCGTCTCTAAAGCCGGCGCGGCCGCAGGGGCATCCTTCTCCTGAGGCTGGGCCCATGAGCCTCGCGAGGGCAACCCTGCGGCAGGAGGACGCGAGCTAGCCTTGTCCGTCTGCGCCAGAACCTCCGGGGCCGAGGTGGGCTGCTTGGCCTCAGGAGCCCTCGCCTCCTCCTTCTTCCTTTTCGCCGCCGGCATTGGCCTGGCCGCAGAGAGGAAAATGTCAGAGCACTATGTCAAGAGCAGGAAGCAAAGACAAGATGGTGCGCTTACTGATCCGTGGCGACGTACTCCCTCGTCCTCTTCAGGAGCGCGATGCCCACAGGCTTCGTGGGCGTGAGCCCCGCCGCGCTCTCGGGAGCGGATGAGCGCGGCGGCTAGATCTGCGGCAGCGGTGGCCGATGCTGGGGCGAAGGCGCCACCTCGGGGAAGCAATGATGACCTGTCCTTCTTCGGGACACCCTGCTTCAGCTTCTTCGGAGGGGTGCCCCTGGACCTCGTGGTGACCCCGGCGGAGCGCAGCGACTCCCTCACTGGGTGCTCATCGGCGTCATCGTCAGAGAAGGCGTGGAGGAGCTCGCTCCGCTGTGGGGGAGAAGTCTCCCCCACCTCTTCCAAGGTCGCCTCCGAGCTCTCGTTCTCCTCCTCCCCGGAGGGATCGCCGGAGGACACCGGCACCAGGGAGCCCGTGGGCAGGGAAGGCTCCAGCGGCATGAGCCCCCGCTCATTGAAGACAGGCATGGCGGCGGCTATCTTCTCCCCGTCGGCGCGATGGTACAATGGGAGATGGGCGTCCGAGGGGCTACCCTGGTCCTTCCCGAGCAAGGTGTGCACGACCTTGCTCAACTCCTCGTCAGACAAGTTGTCCGGGCGCAACTGGAGGTCGTCTTCCACGCCCTTGAAGCTCCACAGGGGGCGCGAGTGTGCCTTGAGCGGAGCCAGGCGCTGCGTCAGGAACTCCTTCACGATCATGGCCCCTGTCAGCTTCTCCGCCTTCGCGTCCTCCGCCTTCAGGTCGGCTGTCATCCTCTCCAGCAACTGCTCTGCCCTGGGGTCGGTGAGCTTCTCATGAGCCCATCGATCCAGGGGCGTCGGCAGCACAGTCGGCAGCTCCAGCTGAGCGTGGGAGCGCTTGGCGTCCATGAAGATCCACTTGTTCCGGAAGTCCTCCACCTTCTTCCCGGCCCGCGAGATCGCGCTGCTGCCGTTGGCCGCGATGAAGCTGGCGCACCCAAAGCACTGGCCGCTGCTTATCCGGAGGTAGAAGAAGTGGCGAAACAGTGCGACGGAGGGCATCACCCCACGAACGCTTCGCAGTAGAAGGCAAAGATCGACAGGAGGAGGATGGAGTTGGGATGAAGATGGAGGGCGTGGAGACCATAGTGGTTGAGGACGGCATAGAAGAAATGAGAGAAAGGGGGAACCTGCCTAGCGAAGACGCTGTGCAGGAAGAAGGGGTAGAAGGTGTCACCCAAGGCTTCTGGCTGGGCGGAGCCGACCCGGAGCACCGTCTCCCCTCCCTCATTGTCGCCGCCCGCCATCAGCAGGAGCACGGCGGCAAGGTGCTTCTCCTCGGTGATGGAGAACGCGCTCAAGGCCGGCTCAAACCAAGGAGCCAAGGGCGCGGCGGAGGCCGATGACTTCGCCTTATCGGTGGCCATCGGTGGTGAGTCCGGGGAAAGGATTCAGCAGATCTGGAGGCGCGCTAAGCAGAAGGAGAAGGGGATCTGGAGCAAGATGGAAGAAAGGCAATGAAGGCTCAGCGGCAAGCGCCAGCGTTTTTGTCAGCTAGGGACAGTTGCCGAGGCGGCGTGGGGAAGCGGAGACGCCCACATCCCATCAATCGCCACATGTCGACCAAGGCCGCAGGCGGTTAGGGCCCGCGGCGCTCCGCACTTGCCACTTGGCTTCGCCTCGAAGCCAAGTTCGAGCGCGCCTTGGGCCCGGGGGCTACTGTCGGTGTTCTGGGAACGGGGGTACCCAGACTTGCCTGCCTGCGGCCCACGGCGTGGCTCCATCGACGGCCTGGTAAGGCCCAGGTTCAACAACAACAACTCAAGACCCTCGCGAGGGGCCAAGCCTCGCAAGGCGGACGACACCAAGACCTCCACGGGGAGCGGCCCCCTCAGGCTGGCTCCTGAGAAGCAGAGAGTTCTATGCAAGCCTCACCTCGTGAGGTCCGGATGACGTGAGCCATGATGACCAAGGCCAGGCGGGCGCCAGCGGGCGCAGTGTACCAGTTTCATCTTTGGTGCTAAAGAGGCAAGCGCAAGCGCGGAGTCCCGAGGAATCAGCCAAAGGTTTCCATTCCTGTGCAACAAGACCACGACCGCTAGGACGGCAGGATGGAGGTCACCACCGAGCCCACCACGGCATCACGACCAGAGGCTTTGCAGGCGAAGACTACTTTTGTCAGGATAGCATGTACTAGTTGTCTCCCTTCGAATTTGGCCGTTGTGGGATCCCTTCCTGCCTTTCATTTGGGAAGAGGACCAAGGCCACTATAAATAGGACTTAGCCACCACCGTAGAGAGGGATCGGACCCCCGAACAGATCATTCAGATCGCCCTCACTCCACCAGCTCATTCGAGCTCAAGAACATCTCTCCTCCTGAGGCTGTTCGCCACTGTACTAGTTCATCCTCAGCCCCTCGAGGCCAATCCACCACAAAGCAGGAATAGGGTTTTACGCCGCAAGGTGGCTCGAACCTGGGTAAACTGTTGTGTCTCTTTTCCTTATAGTTCGTCAAGCTAGGCTATGAGATTAGCGAGTAGGCAGACTGGGATGGACGAGTTCTTCACACGCACCCCAGAGTTCGAACCTCTCAAGGGTTTGCGGAACCCGAAATCCGACAGCAACGCATCCTGTCAAACGCCTCACATCCTTAAATGGCTTGGGTGCCTGTATCTGCTCAATGGCCTTGATCTTATCGGGGTTGGCCTCTATCCCACCGTTGGACACAAAGAAACCAAGTAGCTTGCCGGAGGGAACGCCAAACACGCACTTCGCTGGATTCAGTTTCAAGTTGATCTTGCACAGATTAGCAAATGTCTCTTCTAAATCCTGGATGAGGGTTGATCTGTCCTTGGTCTTGACCACAATATCATCCATATAGGCTTCAATGTTCCTATGCAACTATGGTTAAAAGCCAATCTGGACTGCTCTTGCAAAAGTGGACCCGGCACTCTTCAACCCGAAAGGCATGCGCACAAAGCAGTATGTGCCGCATGGGGTGATGAATGAGGTATTTTCTTCAACTTCCTTGGACATAAAAATCTAATGGTATCTAGAGTATGCATCCAGAAAAGAGAGCAACTCACATCCTGAAGTAGAATCCATGATCTGGTCGATGTGCGGCAAGGGAAATGGGTCCTTTGGGCATGCCTTGTTCAGATCCATGAAATATATGCAAAGCCTCCATTATCCATTAGCCTTGCGCACAACCACTAGGTTTGCTAACCACGTTGGATGCAGTACTCCTCTGACCAAACCAGCTGCTTCAAGTTTCTTGATTTCCTCGGCAATAAACTGCTGCCGCTCCAAGGCCTGCTTCCGAACCTTCTGCTTGACGGGCCGGGCATGTGGGTAGACAGCAAGGTGGTGCTCGATTACCTCCCTGGGAACACCGGGGATATCAGATGGTTGCCAGGCAAACACATCAATATTCGCCCACAGGAAGGCAATGAGCGCGCTTTCCTATTTGTCATCAAGAGGTGGCGCTGATAGTGAAAGTACCATCAGCGCCATCCAGCCCTGCCGTGACCTTTTTCACTTGGGGTGGAGCAGCCTTGGATCTCATGCTGTTGGAACTCTCTGGCATGTCATCAACGGGCACGGCAAATCCCGCAGGGGTACGCTTCCCGGATTCCTTGCCAGTGCCTCTGCTATGCTTTTCCTTGGCGGGAACTGTGGCTTCCGCGACCTCTGCCGCAACTGCGTCTCGGTACATCTTATCCACGCAAATAATTGCGTCTTTCTAGTCCGAAGGAATGGAAATAACGCCCATCGGCCCTGGCATCTTCAAGGTGTTGTAGGCATAGTGGGATCCTGCCATGAATTTGGCCAGGGCTAAGCGCCCAAGGATCCCGTTGTACGGCAGGGGGAGGTCAATCACATCAAACACAACTTTCTCAGTCTTGTAGTTCAACTCTCCTCCAAATGTCACTCGCAACGTAACCTTTCCCTTAGGACGGCTCCTGCCGGGATTGACTCCTTGAAACATGCTTGTGGCCTTAAGTTCTTCCTCTACTATCTGGAGTTTGCTGATAAACTTTGGGGAAATCAGATTCAACCCGGCCCCACCGTCAACCAGCTTCTTTGTGACCTTGAGGTTGTGAATTGTTGGTGAGACCAACAACGGCAAGCACCCTACCGCAGTAATGCGGTCGGGGTGGTCCTCTTCATCAAAGATGATGGGCGTGCGTGACCACTTGAGCGGCTTCCGAGAATCTGCCGCTGGCTCCACGGCATTGACTTCACGCGCCCACAGTTTAAGTTGGCGTTGGGAGGAGTGCAAAGATGCACCCCCATCAAGGCACAGGGCGTCAGTGGCCTTCTGGAACTCTTGCTTACTGGTTTCCTCTTCATTACCTCCATCACTCTCATTACTGCAATCCTCCTTCTCTCGGCCTTTGGCGGGTTTCCCTTGGTTCCGAGGAGCCTTGCCTGGGCGATTTTCTTCACCACCCCGGTCGTTCCCGCCAGCGCCATTCTGACCTTTTTCCTTATCGCGCTTCTCATACTCAGCCTTCTGCCTCTTGACGAGCTGCTCAACCTGATGACACTCCTGGACATCATGGCCCTTGGTCCGATGAATCTTACAGTATGGCCCATCACTTTTCCCAGCTTTCTCGGTAGCCGCCGCCTCCTGGCAGTCAGCGCATGCGGTAGCCTCCTTGCCGGGGGCTTCAGCCCTGACCTTCTTGCCGGTACTAGGCGTGCCTGACCCCTCAATAGTCATCACTGTCTTATCCTTACACTTCTTGTTGTGCTTCTTGTTCTTCTTCTTCTTACTGATGGTCTCGTCATCATCTTCTGAGTCGATGTCGACGCAATCTTCCTCTCCAGGAAGTTTCCTCCCCTCCGCCACCCGAGCACATTTGTCCACCAAAGTGTAGAGCTCCTTCACAGTCTTGGGCAACCGAACGTTCATCTTGGAACGTATCCTGCGGTTGCGCATGTTGGATTGGAAGGCAGCTATCACGGCAGCTGGGTGGATATCTGGGATATTTCTGTGGACTCGGCTGAATCTCTACAAGTACTTCTGTAGAGTTTCTCCCTCTTTCTGCTGGAGGAGCTGCAAGTCACTGGGCCGCCCTGGTTCTTGATGGCCGCCCGTGAAGGCACCAATGAACTCGTGGCATAGGTCAGCCCAAGTCGAAATGGAGTTCTCCGGCAGGTGCATCAGCCCAGACCTCACATTTGACTTGAGGGCCAAAGGGAAGTAGTTGGCGAACACCTTCTCATCTCTTCCCCTGGCCGCTTGAATGGCGATGGTGTAGATGCTCAAGAACTCTGCCGGGTTTAGTCTCCCATCATACTTCTCGGGTACCTCTGGCTTGAACGTGCGAGTGGACGGCCAACGGACATGCCACATCTCACGGGTGAAGGCAGGGCACCCAACCTCGAAAGGCAGGCACCCGCCATCTCCGAGCGCGGGCTCATCGATGTTGGGGCCATCGCACTCATTGGACCAGCGGGGGTTGTTGTGGTGCCACTCGTCGATGACGCGAGCGCCTTCTTTTCACCTGCCCTCCAGGGCATGCTGTCGGCCTTGACGAGCTTGAGGGTCTGACGAGGCCATCGAGACGTCAAGGGGTGCTTGGATTTGCGGCTCCCGGGCGGCTTGCCATGGTGGGGATTGCACCGTGAGGGTGGCCCCTCCCGCACGACCAGCCGCACAAGCCATCGTTGCTGCCTGGGAAGGCCGTGGCGGTCCAGCCCACAGTGATCCTTCCGCCTCGGCAAAATTAATCAGACTTTGGATGGTGGCTCGCCACTCATCCATCTGGTCTACCACCGGTGGAAATCTCAACAGCAGTTGGGCTCGCGCCATGGCCTCTAAGGTAGTGCTTGGCATTGGTGATGACGATGTAGATCGTAGTGTCGCTCGGCTCCTGACGTTGCAGGTGGCGACCGCGCCGCGCCCTTGCTGCTGCGAACCAGCTATTTGGATGGCATGGTGGCGCGGCGGAGGGCCTCAGGGCCAGCGGCTCTGTTGGGCACAGTAGCTGGGTCAGCCCGCCCCGGGGGTGGCGCGCGCCCTGTGGTCGCGCCCGCAGTGGTGGCGGCCGGAGGGTTGCGATTCGCCCCAAAACAAGCATCGTCATGGTGGATGTGCCCATTGGCGAGGAGAAGGGGTTCAGGCGGAATGATCCCTCCATTGGTACCCCGTGGAGCATGGCTGTTGGGATGTTGCTAATGCTATCCTTCCCTGGTACCTCCCGTTCCTGCTTCGGCCGTGGGGGAGGTGGTGACGGCGCCGCCTGCGCCGACCACGTCCCCCGCAGCATCCACACCCTCGCGAGCCCCCGCATTCCCAGCGATGTCGGCGGTCGCGGGTAGCGGAGCCTTCGAGGTGGACGGGTGATTTGCAGCTCCGGGCTTCCTCTTGGGCACCATAGTCGATGACGCCGTCGACGACGAAAATGTCGATGAAGTTGAAGCGCAGCGTACGCTCTCGGTTTCACGCAAGTGATCCCCCTACCTGGCGCGCCAAAGATGTCATGGGAAACCATGGCCACCTATGGGGCCATGAGCCCCTTTTGGTTCGGCGGGGGGATGGGCAAGTTGCACAAAGAGCGAAGAAGCATCACGCAACACGGCAGAGATCACACGGGTAGTCTTTACCCAGGTTCGGGCCGTCGTGAGGCGTAAAACCCTACTCCTGCTTTGGTGGATTGATGGTGGATAATGGTGGTGAACATAGCACACTCGCCCGGCAAGGTCGCTCTGGGGGCGAGAGTGGCTATGCGCGTATGGATATGTGAGGGTCCAACCCTTTCTACGGTCGCCATGGGCCTCCTTTTATAGGTTAAGGGGTCACCACAGTGGCAAATCAGTCTTTGCGTACTGATTAGATAGCTAACAGTGCTATCATATCTAACTCTGCAGGCTGACAGAGCGCATTAAATGCGCCGCTCAATGTCACATCACAGCTCGCCCGGCAGGCCCTGTCGGGCTGTTTTGCCAGCTTCACGCCTGCTCGCTTGACACGTCTCAGGACGGGTGTCATATGGAGGTGTTTGCTATAGGAAGTAGCTGCCATGTGGCAAAAAGCAGCCACTTAGTCACCTTGGAGCTCGACACCACTTTGATTAATGACTTGCGTCACTTGTGAGGTGGAGCGGTGGAGTGGCTCGCCTCCGCCAGCCCCGGCAGGCCTGCCGGGATGATCTGGGAGCTTGCTTCTGGGCAAAACCCAATCCTGCTAGGCTCGCGTGCCCGGCAAGGTAGGTCCTTCCCTTAGCGATGCCTTGTTCCTCTGACTCACCTTGGCCTTCTCGACTTGCACTTGGATCCTTCAAAGGAATTGATCCTCCTTGTTTGCTCTGATCTTGGTATTGTAATCTTGTCTCTGGCCTGTGCACAGCCTGTGCAATGGACCCAGGGTCTGTTGCACCGACATAAGGGTAGAGTGGTTGCGCATGTAAGGTTGGAGTAACGGTCGCAACTTAAACAAATCCGTTTTCGAAAACAACACACTCACTTGCCTCGGTACACCACTTTTTTATCAAGTGTTTACCTAGCTCAACATCTCCCTCGGGCATTAGTGGCACCCAATGGGGTTTTCGAGAAGTCTTTGGAAATACTTTTGTCTCCATCACCATGCATATACCCGTCCCATTTGTGTTGCAACTACTTTAGCATCCTATCTACTCCCACCTGCATAACCTTCATAGGAAGGTAGGGTCATGCACAATGCAAGTATCAACGAGGAAGTAACAGAGGCACCCCACTAAAGTGGTTACCATCTCATCATGATTCCGATGCAACAATAATAAGGTGCTATATGAAATGCATAAAAAGGGTTTCATAGACATGGTCAAAGGGCTGCTTGCCTGGCTTAGCAAAGTCTTCAACTCCTTTGGTCCATCTCCAAGCAATCCGTCTACTTCGTCAACTATCGTCGAAAGCAATCATAATAAGCAACACAACACAGCAGAAAATAAAAATGCTCTAAAAATATGGATTTGACTTTTCTAGGACATCCCTGGTTATATGGAAAATAACCAGAGTAGTTTCATTGGAAATGGATCAATGGGTATTTTTGAACATTTCAATATGATGGAATCAAGGTATTTAATGATTTGCAAGAAGTGTACAAAAACATATTTTTGAAAAATGAGCAAAGGCACCCATTTAACAAGGAATCATTTTAGAAGTACCTAGGAGTTGGTTTCACTGGATTTGGAGTTGTAATGATTTTCCTAGGGATGTGCAAAGTTGGCTATACATGAAGAAAAGGATCATTATTTGATGTGGCGCAGAAAGTATTAGGAAAAATGTTCATAAACTAAGTTATGAACCCATATGCATCTAGAAATTTGAATCATTGCATTTGTATCATATTTGAGCCCTCTCTGATTTTCCAAAGTTTGGCACAGAAATGGAAATACAGGGTTTATTAAAATATGTATGAAGAAAAGTTTTCTGGAGAAATGTTCTAGGTACCCTATGAGATAGAGCATGATTTTAGAAGTCTCTAGGAATTTAAATCACCAAATTTGGAGTTCAAATGATTTGATTATGGATTTTAGAAGCTCACTAGAAAAGAAAAAGAAAAAGGTTTAGCATTTACCTAAAGCATGCACAGGGCGCAGGATAGGCGCTACGCCGGCCCAGTGGCTCAGCTGCGCGGGGCGCTCGGGTGACATCGAAAGCGTCTTCCACGGTGGCGCCTTAGCTGCGGGGAGGCGGAGAATGCTGGTGCGCCTCCACTTAAATGGGAGCGGCCCGCTGATGGGGTCACTGACCTGCGGGGCCAACTCGTAGGGTCATCTCCCTCCTCCCACCCGCGACAGCAGAGGCCTCGTCAGCGGGAGATTGCCGGCGGACCCAACCACCTCCCGTGGCGCTCGGCCCACCGACGTGCTCAGGGGACCAGGCCGCATCCATCCGGGGGTGGCATGCTCGCCGAGGGGTACTGGGTCGAGCAGGGCATCGGTCGCGGCGGACGAGGCCGATGTTGATGGTGGAATTCGTGCTATGGGGTACCGGAGTAGAGAAAGAAGAGGGGGAAGGCTCCTCCGTGGCTTGGGGGTTTGCCTAGTGGAGAAACGAGGGGAGGAGGAGGCCTTGCTCGCGGCAATTTGAGGGGAAGCCAATGGTTCGGCTCCGGCATTGGGAGGTGACGGAGTGGCTCCGGGGAGAAGTGAGTGGTCCAGAAGATAGCTATTGGGAGAGAGAGTGAACGGAGATGAGAGAGAGGACCGGGGATAGTGTTATATGGCAGGGCGTTGGTGCACCGTGGACGGCATCCACGGCCACGGCCTAGGCGATGCCAAAGACCAATTCGGCACTCTGGGTCGTGTCAAGGGTGCTCGTGGGGGTCATCCAGGTCGAGGGAAAGAGAAAAGGGAAGCGAGGCGTGCTCCAGGAGGGTCCCAAGTGCGAGCGCATACTGGCGGAGCCGGGCTGCATCGGGCGAGCACGTGCTAGGGCGAGGGAGAGAGGGGAAGGAGGGGTTCGACTAGCTAGCATGCCATGGACGTCAAGGCGGCCTCGAGAGACATTATCCTGACGCCCAAGGTCAAGAGGAGGCCTCGGAATGGGTGTGCTACAGTGCGGGAGAGCACTGTAGCGTGCTCCAGAGCATGAGCTCTGCACGCCATGGCATAAACTATGTGCCGTGGGCATGTCCACTAGTGTCTAGAGGTGCTATGGAGGAGTAAACAAGGTGGGTGTGGCATTGGATGCCCTGGAGAGCCTCTGGATGAGAGTGGAGGTGGAGAGAGAAGAAAGTGAGCTGTCCAGAGGAGAAGAGAGGAGTTTTCACCCACCAATAATTGAGATAGGGGCAAGGAAAACTTACTGAAGGTAGAAGATGATCAGGGTCAGCAGTGGTAAACATTTGAGCTCATGGAGAATAGTGGAAGGGGTCAAAACAGGGGGTTTGGTAAAATGGCAAAAGGTGTTTGATGCAAGTTTGGGAAAGTAACAAGATTATACTTGACATGATATTTAACAGGATCAAAAGGAACATAGAAATGAGGTTGTTCACCAAGTTTGAGCTCATTTGAAGAAAGTTGACAATGCAACTTTGGCAAACCCTAGAAATCAACAAAAATGGGTTTTCCTAGATCTAGTTATGCAAAACTATTCTCCCTGATGCACCACTTGGTGTAGTTTCATCATTTAGGGATTATAGCATGTCCACAAAAATTGAGATCAAAAGGAGACAATTGGCAATTTAGAGTTGCTCAAATTTGGATCTTGTCAGGAATGGTTTTTGGGCACTTTTTTGAACCAAAACCATTTTTATTGGGATGAAACTTTGCAAGATCATCACTTTAGGCATATGTGACTTTTTAGAATTTTCCTGTATTTATTTGACAATATTTCTTACAGAAATATTTCAAATGCTTGAAATATGCAGAAATGGTTTTGGAGGGTTTTGTCCAATATTTTTAACATGACCATGTGTTGAAACTCATATATATCGAAAATATATGTCTACTGAGTTTCCCTAAATTTTCTTAAATACTTTTGAAACTTTAAAATAATTTTAACCTATTAAAGACCATTTCTGGCCTTATGAAAAAGCCTTTAAATAAAATAGCAAAATAACTTTTAAAATAGTATTTTTGTGGTTTTAGGGAGTCCTATATCAAATAGGATTCAAATATAATTTTTGAAAGATTTTTCACATCCCAAATTAAGTACTGGTAGTTCAAGCCTCAATTCAGGGGTTTTTGGAAAATCTAATTTAGAAAATACTTTTTGGCCAAATTATTTTGGCAAGAAAAATTTTTTATGTCCTATACACATGGCATGATCATTGGGCGAGGTTTTGGATCAAGGAGATGAAGTATAGGGATGGAAGTTACTATATGACATTTAGAGCACTTTGAAAATAGCACAAAAATCCAAATTAAGGCAAATAACAAAACACTCAAAAGTTTTTATTAAACCATATTTCATCATGATTTAGTAGCTTAAGTATTGTGGCATGAAAATCAGGGTGTGACAATTGGACTCGGGTCAGCTTGCTGATCATTGCTCCGCCCAGTCTGCCTGGGCGCCGCTGACCACCTTTGGCTTGACATTGAACACTTTCAGCCACAGGCTGAAGTGTGGCTGAACTCGCAGGAGGGCCTCATAGACGATGATGAAGGCCTAAATGTGGAGGAGGGAGTTGGGGGCTAGATCATGAAAATCCAGGCCGTAAAAGAACATTAGCCCCCTCACAAAGGGTTGCAGAGGAAACCCCAGCCCCCAAATAAAGTGGGGAAGGAATACTACCCTCTCGCCTGGCTTGGGCGTGGGGATGACCTGACCATCCTCGAGGGCCCGGTGAGCGATATCGGCCGATAAGTAGCCGGCTCACTTTAGCTCTTTGATTTTGTTGTTTGTGACGATGGAGGCATCCCACTTGCCATTTGCGCCAGATCTAGCCATAGCTGGAGCTAGGGAGGAGCTTGAAGGGATTCGCCACGAAGAAATAAGGCAGGGCGCTGGAGCTCTGGAGATTGGAAAGGCAAAAATGGGAGGTGGAAGAAGGAGTAAGTTGATAATTGTAGCTGTTCCCCCTTTTATAGGCCGCAGAGGAGCCAAGAGTTCCTCTTTTCACTCCACGGGCTTCTCCACTTCCCGATACGCTCGTGACGTTATGCATGAGTGGAGGAATCGAAATCATTGATCATATCCCCTAAAAAACAGGGCACGATCTCTGCCTTGATGAGACGTGCCAATGGAGGGGCGGCCTCGAGCCATGCATCGAGAACTGCCAGCCATTCGGTGTTATGACCGGTCGCGACCCTTCGCTAAAAGTTGTCTGACGTGGGCACTGTTCATACTTGAGCATTTTGGCCCTCGAGGCTAAGTAAAGTAAACGCTCTGGATTCTGGACACCACTCAACTCCGAGCACGCACAGGACAAGATGAAGAACTTACCTTGCAAGCCGAAGACCGTGAGATGTGCGGATGCCGGACACACGCCCTGGCGTTGCAGGCTAGTTCGGGGGCTACTGAGGGAGTCCTGGATTGAGGGGTCCTCGGGCCGTCGACCTACTTCATATGGGCTGGACTGATGGGCCACTATGGGGCCGAGCTAGAGCGTGGATCCATGGCCGGATAGGAGATCTTCGGAGTCGTGGTGTGCCCTCCAAGTCAAGGGTTAGCATGATCTTTCCTTCATTGTAACCTATTGCATGTAACCCTAACCCTACTGGTGTCTATATAAACCAAGGGGTTTTAGTCTTAGGGCTAGAGCAACATCCATCACCCCATCAACCTAGGGTTTAGCTCGCCTGGTCTCGAAGTAGATCGACTCTGTAACCATATCATACACATCAAATACAATCAAGCAGGACGTAGGGTTTTACCTCTTCGAGAGGGCCTGAACCTGGGTAAAGACCATGTTCTTCGTCCCTTGTTCCCCATTGATCCTAGATCCATAGCTTGGGACCCCCTACCCGAGATCCGCCGGTTTTGACACTGACAGTTTGCTCGAGTGTTGAAGAGTTGTTGTCTTCACCGAGCAAGATCTTCAGCAACCAAGAGTCATTGTGGTTCGCAAAGGTCGTTCGAAGGTTTTGAGATCGCCGACAAGTATCTACCTCGAGTAAAATCAACTGAAGTCTGATCAGCTTCGAGTTGAAGGAGAATAGGGCGAAGAGAGTTTATCTTATGTGTTAAATAACAACCCCTCCAACCAGACGTAGTCCTTTGGCAGAAGGGCGAACTGGTCTACCAAATTCATCTGTCGCCATCGAGCACCCCTGGTTCTATCTACTTTACTGCATTACATTTAGCAGTTTACTTTCATGCTCTGTGACGATAGTTTGTCTGATCTATCTTTATCTGCTGCATATCATTCGTTGTCATCATCTGTTATCTTTCGTAGTTCACAATGTTGCATTCTCATCATTCGGTGTGGTCATTTCAGTTGCTGACTTTTTTGCTCACACTTGTTAAGGCTGGAGTGATTCCCATGTGTTTTCATTTATCCTGTCATAGTTATTTCTCACACTTATCCTTCTTAGTTCATTCCTTGTTTTCTTTCATGTTGTTTCTTCTATTAGCATATTGCATTACCATCGTCATTGTCAAACCTGTGATTTATTATGCTCAAACCATTATTGCTTCTTACCTCGATAGATATGTTCCTAGATAAGGTGCTTGCTTAAGTTTAGATCTACCGAACCTTAATTCCGCTGCTGTGCTTGGAATCCATTCATATTATTCGCAAGAATTTTTGCATCTCCCATTCACCCCCCTCTGGTCGATATACTCTTGGTCCCAACACTAAGCCTTTATTTATAATGCTGGTCTTTTGTTAGAGCAATGTTTAGGTCCACTAGCTCTATTTAATTACTAAAATTGCTTGATTCAGTAAGTGTGGTCTGTGTGGTGTAGGCTCTTTTGTCAAATTAGCAAGCGATGTTAAATTATGCAATGACGTGGATGAGCACCGTACCCACGAAAATTTCGACCAAAATTTGAATGCTCAAACTCATCGCATGCGCGTAAAGCAGAAGCATCGTTTGCAATGCACACATTTGTTCAAAGTGAATGGTGTCCGGCGGCACCGCGCGCAAAGTTTCCTTCCACCTTTCAAAAAAATTTGCCTACCGCTAAAATATCTAACTCTTCCCCCCCCCCCACCCCCTTTTCTCCCCGGCCATAAGTCATATTTCCCCTGTTTCCTCCTTCCCAAGCTATAACCGCTTCCTCGCCCTCGTCGTCTCGCATCCGACAGCCGCGGCCACCATGGTCTTCTTCAATGACCTTTCGGCGGTTCCTCCTATGACGACAACTCTTTACCAGTCGGGTATGCCTCTCTCCTCTCTCTCAAGTTATGATTTGGAATAAAGGATTTTAACACAGCGGTCGATTTGAGTCATTTCTTCCTCTTGTAGCTCCCTAGGACCATCACTTGCAATGAATGGAGCGGGCTGGCTGAAGATCTGCCTGCTCGTTGTCACCATCAATCTCCATGCGTGAAGTTAGTTGCTTTTAAATCTCTGGACAGTGGGAGGAAGCTTTTGGCATATGCAGAGAAGGTTAGCCCCACTTTCGTTGTTACATATCATTTGTTCGATGTGATTCAGACACTGTCACTGTGCTATGTTATTCTCGATGTGATAAAGACAGTATCACAGTTTCTACCTAGTACTAGAAATGTTACCATCTCATGAGCGGTGCCCTGAGAAAATTATTTGGCACCGCTTCAGTAGTTTGTGCAGCCAACTTTGCTCCACACATCCAAGCAGCCAAGCAGTAAAATACTAAAACTTTATGGCACGAAGAAACTGGGCATCAGAGCAACTAGGTGCTCTGGAGTCCGGTTCCCTGAATTTTTCCTCTAGCATCAGCTCGGCAGTGCAAGGCACAGGTGCCAAATGTAGCAACTGTTGTTTTGACACCGGTTTTGGCCTACATAGTGGAGGGCCTTAGTGCTAATAGTTCTATGTTACTAAATTTGTGTAGATACACACCTCTTAGTATTAATTTGATGCCATCCAAACATTGTCGCTACGCTGTTGCAGTTATATTTAGCTTCCTCATAAAATGTTCAATTTTTATTTATAGTACATGACTAAGAACTTGTAGCCTTGTTGTAGTTAATTATAGCTTGTGATGTTACTGAATTTGTTTGTTATCTCAGTAGCAATTAATTCATTTGCACATTGATATTTTTTAGAAGATATGTCATAATTAACATGTTTCTTCAGTTTTTCGAAATATGTATGTGGTGATCCTATGTTGCTAGAAACCCATTTTCTCTACAATTGTTACTGATTTAGTTTTAAATATTATAGGATGAACGGAAGCGTTCTTACCTAGAGTGGGTTGATCAAGAGTGGCCACAGTCTTTGACGATGTGCCTAGCAAAGCTCTAGAGCATGTCTGGCAAAGAGAACAGAGATAGGCTTAGAGAAAATATTGTCAACGCTAAAGAAAATTTCAAGATACGGGGAAAAAGATGGAGAATGAGCTCATATTTTTTTAATTAGACTTTGCTAAGATGGTGTTGGCAAAGGAGGAGGCACTTTCCTAGTTGGTCAGTGCAAAACAGGTTCCTACTAAACTGAAAGCAGAGGTGGAAAAGACGAACTTGCATGATCATGCATTAGTCGATTAGGGAAATAAATATAATGTTCTAATATTGTGCTTATGAAGGTGAACTAGCTATATGTTGTATTGTGTTGTTTTCACATGGCTATCGTACTGTGATGTTAAAATAAATTTATGTGCCGGATATGAAATTGGCAAACAGTTGTTTGATATCAAATGTGAATTTTCTTAATACTGGAATTATTAATAGTAAACTAATAAACCTGCTAAATGGGTCATGGAACTTTACAAACGATTCTTGCAGTAAAAGCGTGTGTGATGGATAGCCTAATGTCATACAGTTTTCTTCATCGAATCTTGTGTGATATACTTGAATAACGCAAATGGTTAATAGAGGCAGAGCGTGTTTGATCGTTACACCTATCACACATGAAGCTATACGGAAAACTATGTGTGACGCAGATACGAACGAAAATGTTTGTTTGGGATTCCGTTCATATGCAGATACGAACTAAGTGTGCAATGTGCAGATAGACGAAAATGTTTGTCTGGGATTCACTATCTGGGATGTATATACGAACAGAAACAATTGTCTAGTATTCACTGTGTGGGATGTACATACGAACGGGAACGTTTGTCTGGGATTCACTGTGTGGGATGTACATACGAACGGAAACGTTTGTCTAGGATTCACTGTGTGGAATGTACTTACGAATGGGAATGCTTGGGCCTGTATAATTGTATACGATGGCTAGCCCAATCACACAAGAGCTGATTTTGCCCAGCGTGTGTGACCGGAGGAACTAACCCCGGTGGTTTCTGGATCGTGCGGGAAGGACCCCCCCCCCCCCCCCGATCGCACACACAGGCAAGGCGACGGTTTAAAACACCATCACGGAAAGGGATTAAAAATTGTTTGTATAGCAGCTCATTGTACTAGTGTCTCTTATTTGACCGCCTGACCAATCTCTATGCACTGCCGACAGACCCACTTGCAACCTGTCCAAACCTTCCCCCAACCTGAACCTATTGGTCATGACCGATGGGTTCGGATCAACCCCGAACATCCCCAAACATCTCCGGTTTCTTATTTGGACAAACCTAAAATATCTGTCTCGACCGTCCGATCTCGATCAGACATTTGCGGTTTGTCCGAAACATCATCTACCTATTATAAATAGCAAATGAAGCCCTAGCCATCCCATCCATTCCATCCATCCCATCCGCCTCCACTCACTGTCTCCTACTTGTTTTGAGCACAGAGCCAACCCTCTGCCTCCACCTTGCTCCACCAGCCGCCACTCTCTCCATCGAGATCCCCACCCAATCCACTTAATTCCATCCATCCATCCTGGATGCCTCTGCCTCTCGTAGATCTTCCAAGCCCGAGGACGAACCTCCTCACGCGCGACCTCGCCTGCTAAGACACCCTGATTTTTTGCGCTTTCTTTTTCTTTTGGTTTTCTTTGGAGTTTTGATTTGGATTTCTTTTGTCTCGCTCTGTGGTCTTGAAACCTGGGAAGATCATCTATTATTCTTCTCCCAAGTGGCTTGTCACTCCCAAATCCATCCCAAGATCATGTCATTTCCATCCTAGCCCAACCCCAATCTTTATTTTTTTTGAAATATTTCTTTTTCTCTTAAAGGAATAACCATGTTTGCCCCAGGTTGTGAAGCAACCTATACTCCAAAATTCCAACAAAATTCTCATAATTCCTTTGGACCATATGGACCTTGTATATGAAAAAATATTCAAGATTTCGTGCTCATGGTGAGCACACCATCCAATCTTTGATTATGGTCATAATTTCAGTTTATGAAGCAACCATATCTTATATTGCTCCATATTTGCTGAAAATTTACCAGGACATGCTCCTACCTATATAACTTCCCTCCACCAAATTTGGGCTCATTTCATCTATCCATTAATTCTCAAGAATTTTCCCAAGTTTCTGTCCAGAGGAAAGCATTGTGAAGGAAGTATCATTTTTATTTATCCAAATGGTTTGAAATTTTTACAGTACCTTCCTATGAACAATTAATCATCCTCCACCATATTTCAGCTCACTCCAATCATCTATGTGAGCACGACTTCAATTTCTATTTTCTGGTCAAATTGGCACATTGCAATGCAAGTGCTAACTATACCCCTCCATTTGAGCTGAGATTTTGCCACGAAGATCACCTTAGTGGATGACGACCCTCAACTAAAGATCATGCCAATGGGATTTGTGCATTGCCCACACCACTAATCAAACACTTTGTTGCTAGTTAAGTGTTGTGCCTAGTTCAGACACCCCTTGAGCCATTGTTGTTGTCTCTTTCTTTCTAGCAGCTACTGGGGGAGTTGCCAACCTGCCAGACATGCTTGGGTCATCTAGAACACATGTCAAACGAAGCAGAGTGTCCCGATTTTAGAGTATTTATAGAGGCGGAGTTAGGTCAAACGGAGCCACGTGGGCCACACGAGCCACCAGGGCGCGCCCACCCCCTGGGCGCGCCCTGGTGCCTCGTGGGCCACTGCTCCATCTTCTCATTCCCTCCCGAAGCTTCTAGGGTATCTTATGTCCAAAAAAATTTCCAAAAAGTTTCGTGGCATTTGGACTTCGTTTGGTACTGGTATTCTAAAAAACCAAAAACAGGCAAAAACAACAACTGGCACTAGGCACTAAGTTAATAGCTTAGTCCCAAAAAATGATATATAATTGCTTGTAAATGTATATAAAACATCCAATATTGATACTATAATAGCATGGAACAATAAAAAATTATAGATACGTTGGAGACGTATCAAACATCCCCAAGCTTAATTCCTACTCGTCCTCGAGTAGGTAAATGATAAAAACAAAAAATTTGATGTGGAATGCTACCTATCATATTCATCATATAATCTTTTCTTTTGTGGCATGGATATTTGGACTTGAGTGATTCAAAGCAATAGTCTATAGTTTGACATGAAAACATAAATACTCAAGTATACCAACAAGCAACCATGTCTTTCAAAATAACAATGCTAAAGAAAGTTATCCCTAGCCCATTATGCTCAGTCATTGATCCATTCAGGAAACACACCCAATATTAGCTACACCCAATGCACAAGTATGACAATAGTGCTCTCCAATTGGTGCTTTATAAGAGAACATGGAGACTCAAATTAAAATAAAAATTGCATAAAAGTAAAATAGATAGGCCCTTCGCAGAGGGAAGCAGAGATTTGTGGAGGTGCCAGAGCTTAAATTTTTAAAATAGAGAGATAAAATTATTTTGAGAGGCATGCTTTTCCTGTCAACAAAAATGACCGAGAATTCCCAATATCTTCCATGCTAGACACATGATAGGCGGTTCCCAAACAGAAAATAAAGTTTATTTCCTTTCCACCATTCTTTCACAATCCATGGCTAGCCATATCCATGGCTGCCTTCCATACCAACACTTTCCAAGGAATTTATTATTATTATTCATTTATTTTCATTTCGGGACTGGGCATCCCTATTACCTTGCCTCTTTCTCGTGCAATGATAAGTGAATAAACGCTCATCATGAGAATAACCCGCCTAGAATGGAAAATATTGACCACACCCTGCCGCTTCATGAGTGGTACGGGCACACAAAACGGAATTTTTTTTGAATGATTAGAGTTGGCACAAGCAAATTTACTTGGAACGGCATGTAAATACCGCTTATAGGTAGGTATGGTGGACTCATTTGGCACAACTTTGGGTTTAAGGAATTTGATGCACAAGCAGTGTTTCCGCTTAGTACAAATGAAGGCTAGAAAATAGATTGAGAAGCAACCAACCAAAAACTGAAAATGGCCATAAACATGCATTGAACATAACTAACACTGAATAATGCACCATAAGTAGGATGTAACTTTGTTGTGTAACTATTGACTTTACATGCATGCATAGGGAATAACAAACCTTAACACCAATATTCTTACTAAAGCACAATTACTCACTAGCATAACTCACATATTATCATCTCCATATCGCAAAACTACTGCAAGGAATCAAACTTATCATATCCAATGATCTATATGAAAGTTTTTATTATATCCTTCTTGAATATTCATCACATTGGGACCAAATTCATATCTTGTGAAAATTACCATTACTATTATCAAATCTCAAAAAGATATAAGTGAAGCATGAGAGTTCATCTATTTCTTCAAAATATAATCACTACCGTGCTCAAAAACATATAAGTGAAGTACTAGAGCAACTGCCTAGCTCAAAAGATATAAGTGAAGCACATAGGGTATTCCAACAAATCACGAAAAATGTGTGTCCCTCTCAAATAGGTGTGTCCACCAAATATGATTGTGACAAACTAAAAAGCAAACAAAGAAAAGACTCATATAATACACAACGCTCCAAGCAAAACTCATATCATGTGACAAATAAAAATATAGCTCCAAGTAAAATTACCGATGGTCGGTAGAAGAAAGAGGGGATGCCTTCCGGGGCATCCCCAAGCTTAGTTGCTTGGAAGTCCTTGAATATTACTGTAACACCCCCAGTGTCATGCTACAGTGATCTCCTGCCTAATGATGCCATGTCATCATAATTATTTTGCGAATCCTAACTTTGTTCCAAACCAAAGTCAAATTCATGATTCAAATTGTAAGTAAAATTTAAAGTTCCACAAACATGTCTGAAATAGTTCATGTTTTAGCAAATGTTCCATATGTAATTAATGTGCAAGAAAACCTGATCACTTGTTTGCTTATTTGGAAGTTGGCACCACAAGTAGTACCCAAAACAACCACTTTTAATCCATTTGTATATAAAGGAAATTTCAAACAAATTCAAATCACTCCAGCCACACATTTTGCAAAAGTGATTTATTGTTAAAAGGAAGTGCAAACAAAAAGAAATATAAAAAGAAAACAAAAAAGGAAAGAAAGACTAAAGACCAGAAGTTACTGTACACTTTAGCCCAATATGAACAGTGCTAGCTCGACCCACCACTGCGCCATCCCTAACCTATGTACATCTCCATCGCGCTGGAGGCAGAGCACTCGTTCACGTCGCCGATGCACACGTGTCGGCCATCCGCCGGCACCCCCGACATGGTTAAGCACTCGCCCGACCCCCGTGGCCAAACCCTAGCCCCGCTCTCTTCCTCCTCACACTATTCCTCCTTCCTCTCGCGGAGCCGAGCCCGCCGTCGCCGCGTCCTCGCCGTGCATGTGGCCACAGGCCACCGTTCGCCATACGCTTTTGTCTGGGATGTTCGTTGTCGTCCCCTTCATCGTCTTCATCCACGTGGTTCGAGCCCTGAGCTCCTACCTCGCCGGAACGGCCTCGACTTCCTACTCTGCCCCGCCGGTCGTTGCCGTCGGATCCACTGCCATCGAACCACCCCGGGCTTCCCCGAGCTCGCCCCCGACTCCCCTCTCGGTGACCCCCCCCCTTGCGTACGCCCGCCCGCGCACTCCTTGTGCTTCGGTCTCCCGCGCATTGACCACCGCCCGCACTCGTGTGCGCCGTGGCGGACCCGCGCCCTCGCCCCTCCGCTCTGACCACGTCCCGAAACTCCCGTGTCCGCCGCACCCATCCTCGCTTGGCCGCAGCCAGATGCGACCCACACCATACGCGCGCGTGCTTTACCATGCCCGACCGCACCCATCGCCCCACTCACTGCCCGCCTCGCCTCTGCTCACCGCCGCGCCTTGCCTCTTCCCGCTCCACGTCGTGCGCCGAGACGGCTGTTGCTGTCGGGCTGCTCCGCGTTCCCACTGGAGCACCCTCCCTGTCGCTGGCTGCCACTGCGCATGGCTCGGGCCGCCACGCCCTGAGCCCGTGCGCCCCCGCGAGAGCAGCCGAGGCCCGCTGGCTCCCTGTCCAGTGGGGCTAACCCCCCGGATTAGTTAACCCCACTAATAACCCCGTGACACTAACAGTGGGACCCGCTCTGTTTAGCCTAAATAAAATCAATTAAATGACCAGTTAAGAAAATGACTCTATGACGCATGGGCCCCATCTTCTAGTTTTGACCGGTCAACAGTCAAACTAACGACTGGTTGTTGACTAAGTCAACTAGGCCCCTGGCCCCACCTGTCATTCACTGTGGCTAGCCTAGAGTGGGTGCAGAATGTTTTTACTGTTTATTTTTGAAATAAATTAAATCCAGTAATTTCAGAAAATGTTTCAAACTTTGAAAATTAATATAAAATAAACCGTAACTTCGAGGAAAATAATTTATATATGAAAATCAATGAGAAAAATATGAGGAATCCGAATATGTCACCCACATACCTGCCACACCCCTCTAACCTACTGAACGTGGAACCTTCCCCTCTTTTTCATCTGTCTAGAAAATGCCAGACACTAGGAAAACATCCCCAGATATTTTCACGCTCCGTCTGTAACGCGTAGCACTGCCTTAGGTCACCCCTAGCACCGCATATTACTATGTCATGCTTTGTGATGCTATGTTTGCTTTATATTTATTGTTTCTTCCCCCTCTTCTCTCCGGTATACCCCGAGACCGCTGCCGATGCCACTGTGATCGACTTCGTCGATGATGACCTTTCCTTCTCAACTGAGCTTCTAGGCAAGCAAACCCCCTTGATCATTCCGATATCGCCCATTTCCCTTCTCTCTTATGCTTGCATTAGAACTGCTACTGCTTTTGTATGATCCTATTCTGATGCATAGCCTGATTTTTGTAACCTGCACTTGTCACCTTACCTGCTTATCCTAAACTTCTTAGTATAGGTTGGTTAGTGATCCATCAGTGACCCCTCACCTTGTCCCAGTTGCCCCACTTTATGTTCGATGACTCAATCAACGTGATCGACGTCCATGCCCCGACACAGCACATCACCCCCCTTAGTTGTACGACTCTGCAGGATTACTATCGAGTGCCGAGGTGATACCTCATCAGCACTTCTGATGTTAACCCTGTAGTGTAGCTATTCGGTCATGGTCATCGAGGGTGATTCCTCCTTCATCACTCCTGATAACGACTCTGCCGTGCAACCCTTCAAATGTGGACCATCGAGGGTTACATCGAGTGGGAATCCATCGAGGGTGATTCCTCAGGTTTCCCCCTTGCTATTTTGGACACACGGTTACTTTGACTTTACCCCAGAACCATGATTGAAGTTGGGTCGGCCCCGAGGGGTACCCGCGAGAGAAAAGTGAAGTTGGGTTGACCGTGAGTGTACCCGCGAGTTGATGTGAGTTGGGTTGACCTGGAGGGTACCTGAGAGATAATTACGTGGCACGGCTGGGCATTCTTAGCCCTTGCCCTAAGTCCACAAGACGGGGTGACGGGGTCACATGATCATGAGTCTCTGCTCCTTACCGCGCGCTACCAAGACACTAACGGTTTGTGTCGTGGTTTTATCATGGCAGATGCCCTTGTGAACGGACTTAGGTGTGGAGCCATCGCGATGTAGGTTAGCTCGAAGGGTTTGAACGGGACAAAGGACACAAGGTTTACCCAGGTTCGGCCCCTCTCAACGAGGTAAAAGCCTACTCTTGCTTTTGTTGATTATATATAGCTTGGATATCGATTACAAGGGTGCGGAATCACCTCACCTAGCTCTCGATCAATTGTTTCTTAATTTAACCTGCCGCAGGGTCTCGCCTTTATATACACAGGTCGAGGCCCTAGCCTTACAAGAGTACAAGCAGGATCACACAATGTGACCAACTCGGTTTCTAAGTCACCTTGCCTTACAAAGCAAGTTACCATTATAGTGGCTCACCCTTTCCGGGTCATGATTACACCATCGGGTCTTGAGCCTCCAGCAAGCCCACCTTGCAAGCCGCCGCTAGTCTTCATGGACCTTCTTGGGCCTTCCTCATGTTGAGTCACCAATGATGTGACCCAGCGGCGGGTCACACCTCGGGGTTATATCCCCAACATTAGGCCCTAGATTGATTTGAACTTGTTCATGTCAATCTTCATTGCTTGAGTTGGCGAATCATCTTTCCAAAACTTAACCTGAAATAAACGACTGTAACCCACTATGACGTCACATGAATTAAATTCATAAAAAACCCATGACATCACAACGAATCTTTTGCATTAACTGGTCGTCCGTGAATCGAGGCGCCTGCACTGTTGAGATAATCATGTTGCCTCCTTGACTTCCGTGCATGCCATTTTACTGTTTCCTTATAAATAGGGACGGGGGGCCCTCTTTTCACTTTTTACCCTCACCCTTCTCTCTCCTTCTTCCTCCCCACATCGTCCGCCGCCGTCAGAGCTCCGCCACTGTCGTTCCTCACCAACGACTCCAACCAGGCCGCTACATCAACCTGACTGTAACCAGAGATCATGGCGCTCCTCTGCTCTTCAGTCAAGCATCCAGGTAAAGCTCTTTCCTTGACCCAGATCCACATTAGATTGATCCTGTTCATAGGGTTCGTCATAGTTCGTCGTGTTCATCCAAGTTCATCATAGTTCATCCACCATGCCGCTTAGTTCAATCCAAAAAATGATACTGAAACCTTGCGGTTCTAGTCTTGGTATTTGCCTCAAATCATAGATGCATCCCTTCTTCCTGAGATTCAATCCCAGCTTACATGTTCTTCTACTGCCATATTTTAGGTTTAGCAATTATTTTTCATTTTTGAATCACCATAGATCCAAAATCATAGGCAGAAATCGCGAAACTTGTTTGTCCCATACTTAGGAAAATTTTCATCAATCCCAGATCTGTACATAACTGCCTTGTTACTGTGGTTTAGGCGGCTCAAGTAATACTTTTGTAACCCGCCAACTTCCAATCGGCTTGATCATGAACTTGTAAACCGCCAGCATCCAACCAGCTTAATTTGTCGGCACATGACCCGCCATATATCAATCACCTCACCGGATCAACATTCCATTTCTGCATGCTCCATAATAATGTTTTAGCTTTACGTGCATAACCTGCCTGCAACCATAAAATTGTCATTATAACCATTCAGGCGGTTAACCATTGTAATACTGATCCATCGTACTCTTAACTTTCAGTCCACAGCTTTTTAACCCGCCAACCATGACTAAGACTCCGACTTCCTATGACTGGGTCGCCTCCCAAGTCTCTGAATTGTCATTAAAGGAGTATGTTGACATGGGGATTTCACCATCCAAGGAGGTCATACACTGGTGGGTCCCCGACTCTGAGACAACTCCACAACCCCAAGAGGGTGAAGTGGTGATCTTTGCAGATCACCTTCTTCGTGGTTTTTCGCCGCCCGGGTCCAAGTTTTTTCGTGATGCCCTGAACTTTTATCAGCTCCATCCTCAAGACATTGCTCCCAATTCTGTCTCCAACTTATGCAATTTTCAAACATTTTGCGAAGTATATCTTGAAGAGGAGCCCACTGTTGATCTCTTCAGAGAGTATTTTTACCTCAATCGTCAAACCAAAATGACTAATGGACCCAGCTTGGAACTTGGAGGGATTTCCATCCAACAGCGGAGAGATATAATTTTTCCTGAAGCCAGACTGCCTAGCCACCCCAAAGACTGGAATTTAACTTGGTTTTATTGCAAAGATACTTCCCTGGTTGATGAGAATCCTTTGCCGGGTTACCGCTCCTTCCGGCTCAACACCCACAGCAAACTTCCAGACTGGTTGACCACCGCAGAGCGAGTTAAATATGCCCCCCACCTTCTAAAAAATAAGGGCATTGGTAGCCAACGGCTTAACTGGAGTAGATCTGACCCGCTGCTTGGTTGCTTGGAGGATTTTACCTCTAAGCCGGCACAGCGGCTTAATGTGTGAATACACTGGAGATACCAAAGACCCGCAGCATTTTAATCAGACATCTTTGAGCGACCGGGATGTCAATGATGTAGTCAAGTTGCTGCTCGGGGAGCCTATGGACGTTTGCCACAAAGTGGGATTGAACCCTTTCTATAAACCCAACCCATCTCCGGTTGTAAGCATTGTTAAGGAAATCGGTAACTGGTAGCTGCTCGGTCGGCTTGGGAGTAGCAATTAATCGGTGAATCGGCCTATTAACTGGATTAATCGGTCGACTATTAATTGGTAGATTGAATAGGAACCTACTAACATATAACTGATTTTTTAGGTATTATAGCATACTCCCATGATCTCAACTATGTAATATACCAAATATGTTGCGATTTGGTTGAACCCTAGATATCGAAGAGCGAGAGGGGGATGGGAGGGGTCATGGGCCAAAAATTTGGGCTTTGTTTGCCCCTAAGTTAATTCGCTAACACAGATCAATCGGCCTGAGAATCTACTAATCGATCTCACGGGAAAGTTAATCGTCCTGACAAGTTAACGCGGTGAATAGGTGCTATTCGATTCGGCCATCCTACGAGTAGCAATTAACTGGCCTGTTAACTGATTAATCAGATGAATTCTTGAATAATGGTTGTAAGTACTTTACACCATCCTTCATTTTGCTTGTTTACCTCTTGTATATCATATTCCTTACCATTCATGTCTATGTTTAAATAGGCCAACTCCCCTTTTCGGAAGAAAAGACTGCCTGCTACTGCCCAAACCAAGTAGCCTAAGACAAAAACTCGAGGTCCGGGTCGTCCCAAGAAACCATCCGCAGAAGAGCTGCTCAGGCTTGATGACGAGTCAGAGGTAGACCTTGACTCCCTTGGTTGTCTTTTTATGCAATTTACTGATGCCGACTCTTCTCAGGACGACGCGGAAACAAGTCAAGCTGATGCATCAGAGGTAATCCCTATCTCCTCCAACTCAAAACACTTGGCAAGATAGAAAACTCGGCGGGTCATTCGGAAGGTGAAATTTTCTCATCCTCTTGCTCACTTGGATCCCAACTTTCTTTTGAAGAAACAGCAACACGAAGCAAGGCGCTTGACCTGGAGCAGTGGTTCTCATGACCTTATCTCCGGTTTACCAAATACGCCTGTTCCTCGCAAGCATCAACATGAGGTGCCACATGACCCAGACTCCCTTTATCCATTAGCCGGCTTCATACGTCAGGCTCTTAATCCTTCTAATTCAAATTATCAGAAAACACCTCCGTCATCTGGCGACTCTTCCGGAACTTAGATGCCCATCTTCAAAGTTGCCCAAGGGTATGTGTTTCCATTTGTTTATCGATAATTTGTAATGACAAACTCATATACTTTGTATCTTCATTGCAGAGGTATTGCCAAAGCAAGCAAGAAGCAAAAACTGGGTGGGTCTGCCAAGGATCCCAAAAATGCTGAACCAGAGAAGCAGTCTGTATATATTTCTGAGGCCCACACTCATGACCCGGAAGAGCCCATTGATGACCCGCCACCATCAGTCGATGCCACCATCCCTGAGCAAATAGATGCTAAAGTTAACCCGGCGGCCAGCCATGACCCGCCGAGCCCTAAGTCGCCAACTCCTCCAAAGCCGGATGAAGAGATCCCTCTTGAGAAGGACTCTGATGACGTGACCATCACCAGGATGGCTTACACTGCGCCAGGGGCTTCCACTGTGTTATCCAAGCATGGTACCAAGGAAGAATCTCATTCCTTGGACAAAGGCAAGGCGAAGCTGGATCTGGAAACTTATGCTGCCCTCAGTGCAAGCGATATTCATGCCGGTTAGCTGAACCGTCTTCACACTAGCCATGATCTGGAAGCCGGCTTAGTGAACCTTATGAGGGAACAGTATGAGGTATGTTGCTAATCCCTTACCATATGTATTTATGTAGCCGCCAAGTCTTAAGTATAAGAAAAGATGTTGAATATGCTTGAGACTTCATGATAAATGTCAAACTATAGCCTCTCAGGGCCGGCTTATCTTATTAAGATGAGCTGGGTCTTCAGTTATCTATTTTGAATGAACCTTGTGTAATTTTTTCAACCATTAATCCATAATAATAAGATGATTCATACTGATAATTAGTGCTAAGATCAAATATGTATCCCCCAAGGGCCGGCTTAACTTAATAAGATGAGCCGAGACTTATAGTCACTTCAGAAATCCAAATATGTAGCCCTCAAGGGCCGGCTTAAACTAACAAGTTGAGCCGGGACTTAAAATTTTTTGAAACGACCTACATTAGCCCCCAAGTGCCAAGTGTATTGCTTGCAATGTGCTTGGAACTTAATTAACCAAATCTCACCAATCCTGCTCTTCGCATTATAATAATTTCCTTGTTTATCTCAGGCTGAATTAAACATGAAGGAATCGCAAGTTGGCGATTTAAGAAAAAGCTTGAAGTTGCAGTAGACCGAAACCTCCAAGGCCAAGTGAGATCTGAAGGCCTCGTTGGAAGAAATTGAAAAGCTTAAAGCAGGTTTTGTTATGGAGAGAGCCGCCTGGGAAAATGACAAGCCTGCTCTAGCCAAAAAGGCTGAAGACGCAGAAGCTGCTCTTAAGCCGGTAAGTGAAGAGTTATCCGGCTAAAAATAACACATTATTCAAATGATAGCGGCCATCTTCAGTAAGTATAACATGCATCCAAATCCGGCAACCCATCTAGTTTCTCATATATATATATAGCGCTAATGCGACTCTTATATAACATCTTAACAGGCCCCAGGAGTGCCAGCCTTGGTCAAGACATGCTATTGAGGCTGAAGGCCATTATTTCTTTAACAGAGCAGTTATATAGTGGCACTCTCCGCAGTCTTGTGGCCTTAGGAGGTAACAGAAAGCCGCCAAGTCAAATCAAGACTGTTCTAGATCATCTCTCCACGGTCCTGAGCCAGATAGAAGAACCAAGATTATCCTCTGCCCGAGCTGGAGCCATCATTGCTCCAGGCCAGGCCAAAGCATGGCAATCTAAACTTGACCCGCAGAAAATAGGCACCGGCTGTCCTAAATTCAAGGATGACCAGTCACCCTTTGAAGAGAAGGACTTCAATCACTGCATCCGGGAGATGCGGCCCGTGGCCTGTAAGCTTGTCGAAGAGCTAAACTTGAACAAATATACAGCGGCTTACGACGGCAACAATCAGAAGATTAAGCCGCCAGCTCATGATGTTGTCAATCTCATTCCTCCTCGACGTAAGCATATCTTCGCCCCTGACGTTGATCATTCTGTTATACTCAATGATGAGGCCACTTTCGAAGCTTTAATTGGCATCAACTGGACAACGACTGATCTTCAGATGATTGACGAGGAAGAACCGGCGCAGGATGATCCACAATCCTCAAGATGGCCGGAAGAAAGCTAATCATAGTGATGATGATCCAGGCGGCTCTCAGGCCAGCTTATAGGAGTGCAGCTCCAAAAACATTTGAAGTTTAAAACTTTTGTGGACTCAAAGCAAAGCCTTGTAATAGGATAGTTGAAAACAATGATCTGCCATGTCATGCCTTCGTGCATGTTAATCTTTGACTTTTGAGCCGCCAATTTAATCTTTATGACCTGCCTGATGCAATCATACATATGAGCCATACCAGTACTCTTATTTCCATTTAAAGTTTTTGCACGTCCTGCACAAAGTTTAAACAACATATGTCCTGGCGACATAAGATCAAAATCCAAGGCGGGTGACAACCCAAACATATATAGCCTTATACAATTACTGAAAAGACTAGAATCAAGGCCATTCAAGCCGAAATATACTAGCGACTTAAAGTCCAAAGCCAGGGCGGGTTACCAAACCCGAAGACTTATAGTCTCATATAACTGTGTAAAACAGGACTAACATGATTGCAGGTCATGCCAGCGGCTTTAAAACCAAAAAGTTAGGGTGGGTGACAACCCGAAAACTTGGTAGCCTCATAACCATGGCTAGTCAAACCAAACATACTGGCGACTGAAAGTCCAAAGCCAGGGCGGGTGACAACCCGAATATACTCAAACATGAGTAACATAACACGGAGCCTCATGACCCGGGTAGTCAAAGTATGCATAGAAGCAAAATTCAAGAGCACAAAAACATGAAAGACCAAAAAACAGAGACTATGTAAATCTCAAAAATTAAGCTGGCTTTTCAAAGGCATAGCTTAAAAATTGGCACACATGCCTCATGTTTGCTTTGAAGGCCGCAAAAGCTGTGGTTCATCCTAGCTCACTGTAAGCCGGCTCTCTCATGAAACAAAACCGTCATTTTAACCTTGGCGAATTCAGGGTCTTTAAGAAGATTGACTTGCCAAGAGTTCGGCGGGTCACATAGCGGAGTAGCAAGTTGCAAACAGGCAGGATGAAACCATAATTTGGCATCTTAGGCCGGGTCAAAAGGGTATGAAAGCTAAACCCAGTGGGTTGGAAGCCCCCAGATGACCTTATGATCAATTAATAAAGACTCGGATAATCAGAAATGAAACGACATAGGCCCTGAATTTTTCAGGGGTGCCGGCTTTATTATATTAATCATAAAAAGATATATACACATCAAGCAAAGTATGTAAAAAGACAAGAGCCGGTGGTTCAAGTATAGTAAGGCCGGAGATGAGCAATGTTCCATGGCCTGTTGGTCTCCTGTTCAGAGGTGTGTGACTTCTTGTGCTCACGTAGATCAATGAGATAATATGAGCCATTGTTGAGGTTCTTACTGATCACAAAAGGCCCTTCCCACGGTGGAGACAGCTTATGCATGTCCATTTGATCATGAATCAGCCGGAGCACTAGGTCGCCCTCTTGAAACGCTCGAGTCTTAACTCTGCGGCTAAGATAGCGACGTAGGTCTTGCTGGTACATTGCTGAACAAGCCGCCACACGGTCACGCTCTTCATCCAAAACATCAAGTGCGTTCTGTCGAGCCGTCTTGTTATCAGCTTCAACATAAGCCGCCACTCTGGGCGAGTCATGACGGATGTCACTCGGTAGAACCGCCTCTGCACCATAAACCAAGAAGAAGGGCATATAGCCGGTCGATCTGTTAGGGGTAGTATTGATACTCCAAAGGACAGAAGGTAACTCCGCAACCCAACAACCCAGTGTTCGTTTCAAAGGAACCATAAGCCGGGGCTTGATGCCTCTCAAAATTTCCTGGTTAGCCCTTTCTGCTTGACCATTAGACTGTAGATGGGCCAAAGAAGAAACATCCAGACGAATATGTTCTCTTTGACAGAACTCCTTCATAGCACCTTTAGATAAATTAGTGCCATTATCAGTTATGAGACTATGAGGGTAACCAAAGCGGAAGATCAACTTTTTCACAAACTGAACTGTAGTCGCTGCATCACATTTACTGACCGGCTCAGCCTGAACCCACTTGGTAAATTTGTCAACCGCCACCAGAAGGTGGATTTTCTTATCTTGAGACCGCTTAAAAGGTCCAACCATATCAAGCCCCCAGACTACAAATGGCCAAGTAATTGGAATCATCCTCAACTCTTGAGCCGACACATGAGCTCGACGAGAAAATTTCTGACATCCATCACACTTACTGACGAGATCTTCAACATCAGCATGAGCCGTCAACCAATAAAAACCGTGCCGAAAAGCTTTAGCCACTAAAGATTTAGAGCCGGCATGATGACCACAATCACCTTCATGGGTCTCTCTTAAGATCTCACAGCCCTCCTCAGGAGAAACACAATATTGAAACACGCCTGTCACACTGCATGGGTGTAACTCGTCATTGACAATAGTCATAGACTTAGACCTCCTGGTTATTTGTCTTGCCAAAGTTACATCCTCAGGTAACTTGCCCCGAGTCATATAAGCCAAGTAGGGAAGTGTCCAATCAGGAATAGCATGGAGAGCTGCCACCAGCTGTGCCTCCGGGTCAGGGATAGCAAGATCCTCTTCAGATGGCAACTTAACCGAAGGATTATGTAGAACATCAAGGAACACATTAGGAGGCACCGGCTTACGCTGAGACCCAAGCCGGCTTAAGGCATCAGCCGCCTTATTCTTCCTTCGATCAAGGTGATCCACCTGATAACCCTTGAAGTGACCAGCAATATCGTCAACCGCCCTGCGATAAGCCACCATGAGCGGGTCTTTGGAATCCCACGTGCCTGAGACTTGCTAAGCCACAAGGTCTGAGTCGCCTAGAAACCTGACCCGGCTTAAATTCATCTCTTTTGCCATACGAAAGCCATGGAGTAAAGCCTCATATTCAGCTACATTGTTAGTACAAGGAAACATTAGCCTTAAAACATAACAAAATTTGTCACCTCGCGGGGAAGTCAAAATAACTCCGGCCCACGAGCCTTCTAACTGCCTGGACCCATCAAAATGAATCGTCCAATATGTGTTATCAGGCTTCTCCTCAGGCATCTGCAATTATGTCCAGTCATTGATGAAATCCACCAAAGCCTGAGACTTGGTGGCTGTTCTTGGCACATATTTCAAACCATGAGGTCCAAGTTCTATTGCCCATTTAGCAATCCGGCATGTGGCCTCTTTGTTCTGAATAATGTCTCCCAAGGGGGCAGAGCCGACCACAGTAATAGGATGACCAAGAAAATAATGCTTCATCTTGCGACTCGCCATGAACACCCCATATACCAGCTTCTGCCAATGTGGATATCGTTGCTTGGACTCAATCAACACCTCACTGACATAATAAGCCGGCCTCTGGACTGGGTATTCCTTACCCGCCTCCTTGCGCTCCACCATAATTGCCACACTGACAGCCTTACTATTAGTTGCCACATACTGAAGAAAAGGTTCTTTCTCAATGGGAGCCACAAGGACTGGCGGCTCAGCTAACTGCTTTTTGAGCGCCTTGAACGCCTTATCAGCAGCATCACTCCATACAAAATGATCTGTCTTCTTCATCATCTGGTATAAAGGAAGCGCCTTCTCTCCCTGTCGGCTTATGAACCGGCTTAGAGCCGCGACATGACCCGCCAGGCGCTAGACATCATTGACACACACCGGCTTAGCCAATGAAGTGATAGCTTTGATCTTCTCCGGGTTAGCTTCAATGCCCCTCTCTGAGACCAGAAAACCCAAGAGCTTGCCTGCGGGCACACCAAAAACACACTTGACCGGGTTAAGCATCATCTTATAGACCCGGAGATTGTCAAAAGTCTCCCTTAGATCATCCAGGAGAGTCTCCTTCTTTCTGGATTTGACCACAATATCATCCACATAAGCATGCACATTACGCCCAATCTGACTGTGAAAGCAATTTTGAACACAGCATTGATAAGTTGCCTGGGCACTCTTAAGCCCAAAAGGCATAGAAACATAACAGAAGGCTCCAAAAGGGGTGATAAAATACGTCTTCTCTTGGTCCTTAACTGCAATCTTGATCTGATGATAACCAGAATAAGCATCCAGGAAACATAAACTCTCACAACCCGCCATGGCATCAATAATCTGGTCGATACGAGGGAGAGCAAATGGATCAGCTGGACAGGCTTTGTTAAGATCTGTGTAGTCAACACACATACGCCAGGTGCCGTTCTTCTTGAGTACCAGCACCGGGTTAGCCAACCACTCAGGGTAAAAAACCTCCATGATAAACCCAGCTGCTAAGAGTCGGGCTACCTCCTCTCCAATAGCCTTACAGCGTTCCTCATTGAAACGATGAAGAAATTGCTTGACCGGCTTAAACTTAGGATCCGCATTAAGAGTGTGCTCAACGAATTCTCTCGGTACACCCGGCATGTCAGAAGGTTTCCATGCCAAGATGTCCCGATTCTCACGGATGAACTCGATGAGTGCGCTTTCCTATTTAGGATCCATATTGGCCCCCACTGTGAACTGCTGAGATGAGTCGCCAGGGACAAAATCAACCTTCTTAGTATCATCAGTCGACTTAAATTTCAACAAAGGGTCTTGCTCAGTAGTGGGCTTCTTCAAAGGGGTCATATCAGCCAGGTCAACATTGTCTTTATAAAACTTAAGCTCCTCCATGGCGCAGGCCGACTCAGCATAAGCCGCATCTCCTTCCTCACATTCCAGGGCAATTTTTCGATCACCATGGACCGTAATGGTACCCTTACGCCCTGGCATCTTAAGCTATAAATAAACATAACAAGGCCGGGCCATAAATTTGGCATAAGCCGGCCGTCCAAACAGGGAATGATAAGGGCTCTTGATCTTGACCACTTCGAACCATAATGTCTCTATTCTGTAGTCATAGTCATTGCCAAAAGCCACCTCCAAAGCAATCTTACCGACCGGATATGCCGACTTACCTGGTACCACGCCATGAAAAACTATAGAAGACGGCTTAAGCTTCCTATCAGTTAAGTTTATCCGGCGAAAGGTGTCATAGTAAAGGATATTGATAGTGCTACCACCGTCCATGAGCACTTTAGTGAATTTATAACCCCCGACCTGAGGGGCTACCACCAATGCTAGCTGACCCAGATTATCAACCCGGGGCGGGTGATCCTCTCGACTCCATGTGATTGGATACTCTGACCACCGCAAATACTGAGGCACCGCCGGCTCAACAGCACTGACCTCGCGTTTATGAACCTTCTGATCTCGCTTACAGAGACTTGTAGTGAAAACATGGTACTGGCCACTATTGAGCTGCTTTGGATTATTCTGATATCCTGATTGATGCTGCTGGTTACCCTGACCAGGCTGTTGGTTATAACCACCCTGGTTGCCATGTCCTTGATACCCAGAACTTGAGCCGCCACCACCAAAGCCGGGCCCCTGTGAGCCGGATCCTGACCCGCCAGGCGGGCCATTATTGTTGCCATGATTCTGATTGAAGTTGGAATTCATGTACTCCCGCATGATGAAACAGTCCTTCCAAGCATGAGTCGCCGGTTTATTGGGCAGGCTGTGTTTTGGGCAAGGCTCATTCATCATCGCCTCAATATTAAAGCTCTTCCCTCCAAAGGCTTGCTTACCATTGCCATTACAGCGCAGTTTTTAATATCCAGTGTTGGTGTTAGCTACAAGATCTGACCCGCCATCGGGCTGTCTGCGCTTACCACCGTTACCCTGGTTGTTACCATTATGCCCTGTCATGTTCTGCTGCTGACCCTTACCATTGCCACCCTTCTTTCCCTTGTTGGATTTTTCATCATCAGATCCAGGATATTTGGTGGTGTCACAGTCGGCATACTTAATGAGAGCCGCCATGAGCTCTCCCATGTCATTACAATGATGCTTAAGCCGCCCCAGCTTTTGCTTAGGGGGGGGGGGGTAAAATGATAGTTCTTCTCCAAGACCAGAACCGCCTGACCCGCCGCAATACTATCTGGCGAGTGCATAATAGCTGAGACCCGCCGGACCCAATGATGAGCCGACTCATCCTCACACTGTACACAGTTATCAAGATCAATAATTGTCAAGGGCTGCTTGCATGTTCCCTTAAAATTCTGGATGAACCGTGCTTTCAACTCTGCCCATGAATTGACGGAGTTGGCGGGTAATCCTTTTAACCAGGTCCGAGCCGGCCCGTCCAACATCATAGTAAAGTACTTAGCACACACAACATCATTGACATCCAGCATCTCCATGGCTAACTCATAACTCTCAATCCAGGCCTCAGGGGGGAGATCAGCTGTATAGTTAGCCACCATGCAAGGATCCTTAAAATCCTTACGCAATCGTTCATTACGTAAGGCTGGTACTAAACAAGGCACTCCAACAGATCTGGAAATTATACTCGCTCCTACAGACGTCGAAGGAATCACTGGAGGCTGCTGATAATCCCCCAGCTGAGCCGGCGCTGCGGCCTCTGCCTCTCGGCGTGCTCTGGCATCATCCACAATCGCCTGAGCATGAATAAGGGGCGGGTTATTCCCACGGGGCGGGTCATCTTGATTTGGCCGACGTCGTCGCTCTCTACTAGAAACCGCTGGCAACTCAATGCGCCGGCTATAACTGCGGCTTGGGAGGGGCGTCGAATGCACCCTCTCACGACTATGTGTATATTTCTCCTGTTGTTCAACCACTGTTTGCAAAAGCTCAATTGCGTTTCGCGCCTCAGCTGCAAAAGGCGCCTCATCTATGATAGGGATTGCATTGAGCCGAGTGGCCGCTGCTATCATGTTATCCACCGGGTTGGAATAATGACCAGATGGTGTCGAAAAACGCCGGGGCGGGGTTCGATCCCTATGGGGCAGGTCTGGCAATCGGGGCTGAGCCGCCACTACGCTCCCTGGGATTTCAGCCGCCCGGGTTATGCCTGGCGGGTTACTTGGCCCCGCACCAGGCGTGTTAAAAAGATTCCGCACCTCATACTGTGCAGGTAAACGGGTTTGATACCTCCTTCGAAGAGCTGCATTAGAGGCGTTTTGATCCAAACTTAAGCAAAAAGTCTCCTGTCGGTGTACTAAGTATTGGGCCACTAGCACCCCTTACTTGTGCACGGGCAGTTGTAGCCGTCCTCGCGGCAAGGCTTGCCGGGATCAGCTCGAGGTCGATTCAAGTCATTAAGGAAATCATCAAGTCGGAGATCTGAGAATCAGCAAATAAGCAAAGCTGGAGATCGAAGGACAGCTTCCCCGGCAAGATCCTTGCCGGGATGGCCCGTGGAGCCCGGCAAGCCTCGGCGCCCGGCAAGGCTTGGTTCCCAGCAAAGCTTGGCGCCCGGCAAGCCCTGGCGCCCGGCAAGGTTTGGGGCCCGGCAAGGATCGGCGCCTGGCGAGATTTCGCCACTGTGCCACCGCTTCGGCACAGTAACAAAGCCTGACATTCTGGGTCCTTCTCTGGATGCGTGGCAACGCGCCAGTGGAGGAGAGCTTAAGCGGGGCTGACGGGATGGCCCCTTTTTCCATCCCCAAGAAAGTGAGGACACCTAAACGGACACCTCACGGTGCATTAAATGCGCTTGTCCTAATCCGTCAGGGGTTAGGTATGATACCCTGTAGCTACTTTACACCTCAATGTATGTACATTTTGCCACTGTGGAGACCCCTTTGAGCATATAAAAGGAGGCCCAAGGCAACTGCTACAGAGGAGGAGAACTTCTGGCCCATTCTGCATGCGTAGCTGCTCTCTGAACGTACTGTTCATTGCGAGCGCTCCTGAAGGTTGGGCTCAAGAACATCAATAAGAACACAAAGCAGGAGTAGGGTTTTACGCTGATCAGCGGCCCGAACCTGGGTAAAAAACCCCCGCGTCGATCACTGGTTCTGCTCTTTGCATATACCTCTCCCCCCGCCGAATCGTAAAGGGGTCCCTCGGGATCCCATAGGTGTCGTGCCCCGACATCTTTGGCGCGCCAGGTAGGGGGATTGAAGGTTGCGTGAACCTGATCTGGTGGTCGACGCCCTAGTTCCTTCATCATCTTCATCATCATGCCGCCCAAGAAGAAGAACGTTGCGACAGCACAACCGTCCGGGTCCGTTTTGCCCGCGCCTTCGCAGACAGGTGATGGTGTGGGTGCACAAAGAAGAGGACTAGAACCCCCGCGGCGTTCTGGTGACCCAAGCCAAGCGAGCGGTATCATTCGCAGTGGCAGTGGTAACTTGCGCGCCGCTGGATCTAGAGATGGTGTTGTGTTGCCTACGGGTGGCACAACAAACTCTAGGGATCGAAGAGCACCTGCTGGAGCTCCTGCACCGGCGCGAGCCTCGCAACCTGCCCAGGTCGTGCGAGATGAGCGACATCATGGCGCTGGTGGTTCGGGGCGTCCCCACGAAAAGGTTTCTGCGCATAGATCCCAAGATGCGCGGGACCAGCATGCACACCGAGCTGCCGGCGAAGGTGGTGCGCGGTCGCGTGACCGTGGCGGTACTCCTTCTAACTTGGTTAGGAGTCAGAGCACCTCACGCACCTCGCACCTGTCGCCACCACCTATGCCAGCGAAAGCCTTGGCACGTGCGCAGCTGCTCCTCGATTTTCCTCCCGCCCCGGAGAAGATGGAGGAGTGGGCGAGCTACTATCCAGAGCCTTATCGGCTTCGCTAACAAGGATGGACCACAAGAGGCAGGGCCCTCTCAGCGGAGGCCCATCGATCCGATGCGAGCCGGTGTAGAGAAAACCGGAGGTGGTGCAACTACAGTGCACTCTCCTCCTCGACATCAGCGGCGGCCGACGACTCAGCAAGTCGACCGCCATGAGGAAGTTTCCACGGTGTCGTCCGATCCACGGATGCGCCGTGATCAGCGTCTGGTTCTCCAGGAAAGAGGCAAAGAAGACGCTCGAACAACCATCAAGCGGCGGCGGGAAGCGCGCTATCAGTCTGATAAGCGCGCGGGGCCGGTTGTCGACGAGCCTGCGCCAGGGAACGTAGGAGACTTGCCTTATGAGGTAGGACCTCTGGCGTTTACCCGTGAGCTGCGGCAAGTCCAATGGCCCAATCTCCGAACCTTTAAGCCAGAGGTCCTGGAGAAATACGACGGCAAGACTCATCCCTCGGAGTTCCTGAGCATCTACACCATTGCGGTGCAGGCTGCCGGGGGCCGAGATGACAAGATACTTGCCAACTACTTCCCGTTGGTGCTCAAACCCAACGTCAGGTCGTGGTTGATGCATCTGCCGGAGGATTCTATTTCTTGCTGGTCAGATCTGTGCCATCAGTTTGTTGGCGCCTTTGTTGGAGGCCACCAAGCTCCTGGCCAAGAAAGTGATTTGCACATCATCCCTCAGAGGGAGGGCGAGTCCCTGCGCAAGTTTATGCAGAGATTCAGCCGGGTGCAGTACAATATTCCTGATGTTCATCCTGCTGCTGTCATTAGCGCGTTCCATCAGAACGTGCGTAACCGCAGGATGCGGGAAGAGCTGGCAATGAACAAAGTCAGGAGTATTGCCGAGCTTTACACTTTGGCCGACAAGTGTGCTCGAGCTGAAGAGGGGAGGAAACTCCCCGGTGAAGCTGTTGGTGCGACAGGCGACTCAGAAGAAGAAGATGCAGCGGCTCCGTCAAGGAAAGGCCAGCGGCGGAATAGGAAGCGCGGAGGCAAGGCCATGCTTGCCGTCGAGGAATACAGCAACCCTGGCGCCGCCAAGAAGGCCACGGTTGGCGACCCCGGCAAGGATCTTGCCGGGTACCCTTCCTGTCAGGCCTTGGCGGCTGCCGACAAGTCAGAGAACTCCGGCAAGCAGTACTGCAAGATCCATTGCACTAAGGGCCACGATCTCCAGAACTGCCGGCAAGTTGAGCAGCTTGCCGAGAAGCAGAAGGCCGAATATGAGAGGCGAGACAAGGAGAAACCCCAAGATGGTGCTGAGGGGTCCGGCAAGAAACGCGGTGTCCGAGGAGGTCGCCGCGGCAAGACAAAGCAGGATCGGCCCGCTCGGGGCCGGGATAAAGAAGGAGATAATGATGAAGAAGATGACGAATCCAGTGAGCAGGAATTCCAGAAGGCAACGGAGGCTATGTGCATCGATGTGGGTGCCTCGCTGCATTCTTCCCACCGCCAACTTAAACAGTGGGTGCGGGAGGTTAATGCGGCAGAGCCGTCCCCCGATGCATGTAGGCCTCTGAAGTGGTCCAGCACGCCTATCATCTTTGACGCCGAGGATCACCCTGATCGCACAACTGCGGTCGGGTGTTTGCCATTGTTGGTTTCCCCGACAATTCGCAACCTCAAGGTGACGAAGATGTTAGTTGACGGCGGGGCCGGCCTAAATTTAATCTCACCAGATGTGCTCACAAAGCTTCAGATTCCCGACGAAGATCTCGAGGAAACGGGTACGTTTCAAGGGGTCAACCCGGGAAGAACCCAGCCTAAGGGCAAGATCACGCTGCCGGTAACATTTGGCAGCGAGCTTAACTTCAGGACCGAAAAGGTGGTGTTTGATGTCGCCAAGATCCCCATGTCATACAATGGGATCCTTGGTCGGCCAGCGCTGGCTAAGTTTATGGCGGCATCACACTACGCGTACAACATCTTGAAGATGCTTGGGCCGTTGAGCGTCATCACTATCCATTCTGATAGGAAGGATGCGCTCATCTGTGCCGACCAACTTTACCAGGAAGCAGTTGCAGCACCTGCCATCAAGGCATCTGCTCCTGCCGCTGGAACTCCCGGGGGGAAGAAGAAGACCAGCAGGAACCTTGGCGCCAACTCCGGCAAGCGCGCCTCTTCGGAGTGCTGCGCTTCCGTCGAGGACGTGCCAGAGAGTTCCACCGGCAAGAACAAGAAGTCCAAGGCTGCCCCGCCGGAAACCAAGAAGGTGCCTGCCACGGAGGACGGGATGGGGGGAACTTTTACCATAAGTTCCACCCTAGATGACAAATAGGAAAGCGCGCTCATTGCTTTCCTGCGGGCGAATGTCGACGTGTTTGCATGGCAACCGTCTGACATCCCCGGCGTTCCTAGGAAAGTAATTGAGCACCACCTTGCGGTCTGTCCTCATGCGCGGCCCGTCAAGCAAAGGGTGAGGAAACAGGCTTTGGAGCGGCAAGAATTCATTGCCGAAGAAATTAAGAAGCTGGAGGCGGCAGGACTGGTCAAAGGAGTGCTTCATCCAACCTGGTTGGCCAATCCGGTTGTAGTGCGGAAAGCGAACGGGAAATGGAGGCTTTGTATCGATTATACAGATATCAATAAAGCTTGTCCAAAAGATCATTTTCCCTTGCCGCGCATCGACCAGATTGTGGATGCCACCACTGGTTGTGATCTCCTATCCTTCCTTGATGCCTATTCAGGGTATCATCAGATTTTTATGGCAAAGGAAGATGAAGAGAGGACCGCCTTTATTACCCCATGTGGTACGTATTGTTTTATACGAATGCCTTTCGGGTTGAAAAGTGCTGGTTCAACATTTGCCAGAGCAATCCAGATTGGTTTTGAGCCACAACTCCATAGAAATATGGAGGCGTATATGGATGATATAGTGGTCAAAACTAAGGATAAAGCAATGCTCATCCAAGACTTAGAAGAAACATTTGCGAACTTGCGCAAGATCAACTTGAAGCTCAACCCCGAGAAGTGCGTGTTCGGTGTTCCTTCCGGCAAGCTCCTCGGATTCTTTGTATCTTGCCGGGGAATCGAAGCTAACCCCGACAAGATCAAAGCCATTGAGCAAATTGAAGGGCCGAGACGCGTCAAGGATGTGCGTCGTCTTGCCGGTTGTGTTGCTGCTCTAAGCAGGTTTATTTCCAAATCTGCTGAGCGCGCCCTGCCCTTCTTCAAAATTTTGAAGAAGGCAGGTCCAATGAAATGGACTCCGGAAGCGGAGGCGGCGCTGCAAGATTTGAAGAAATACCTTTCTTCTCCGCCGACGCTAGTCGCACCTAAACCACAAGAACCGTTGCTGCTGTATCTGGCAGCGACAAATCAAGTGGTTAGTGCTGCGCTAGTGGCGCAGAGGGAAGCTGATGAGGAGGCAACATCAGCGGCAGGACCGCCAGATGACGCGGCAAGACCTTCCCCGGCAAGGGTTGATCCCGGCAAGACAGGATCTGCGCAAACAGAAGAGCCTGTGCAGAAGAAAAAGGTGGTGCAGCGCCTAGTTTATTTTGTTAGCTCCCTTTTGCAAGGAGCTAGGTCAAGATATTCTGGTGTGCAGAAGTTGCTTTTCGGCCTCCTTATGGCCTCGAGAAAGTTGCGCCATTATTTTCAAGCACATGAGATCACCGTCGTCACTCGCTTTCCGTTGCAACGGATATTGCAAAATCCGGAGGCAACCGACATGATCGTAGAGTTGGCGTTGGAGTTGTCCAGCTTTGGCCTTAAGTTTGAAAGCACTTCCACAATTCAGAGCAGGGCCTTGGCGGAGTTCATCGCAGAATGGACCCCGACGCCAGACGAAGAAGTTCAAGAAACAAGCCTCCCCGGCAAGGAAACCGATCAGCAATGGGTTATGTACTTTGATGGGGCTTTTTCGCTGCAAGGCGCCGGTGCTGGTGTGCTGCTTGTCGCACCCACCGGAGAGCACCTCAAGTATGTAGTCCAAATGCATTTTCCCCGGGAGAGTTCAACCAACAACACTGCAGAGTACGAAGGTTTAATTGCCGGTCTTAGGATCGCGGCAGACCTTGGTATCAAAAAGCTCATTATCAAAGGTGATTCATAGCTTGTCGTCAGGCAGATTAACAAGAGTTATCAAAGCCCATTGATGCAGGCCTACGTAGATGAAGTGAGGAAATTGGAAGAGCGCTTTGACGGTCTGCAGATGGAGCACGTTCCTCGTGCCGAGAACAGTGTTGCTGACGACCTGTCAAAGCGTGCTGCCCTCAAGTTGCCTGTGGAACCAGGAACTTTTGTGCTCCAATTGACTCAACCATCCGTGGCGCCATCGATGCGGCAAGAAAAGAGAAGAAAGTTGAACTCTGGCCAGTACTTCCCGACAGAGCTCCCCGGAGCCGCCGGCAAGGAAGTTGCCGAGATCGACACGCTCGCCGGGGAACAACAGGCTCCGGCAGGGCCTCAGGCCCTTGCTGTCGAGACAAATGTTTCCCCGACGGATGAGATGCCTTTAGTCCTAGTTGTCAAGCCTCAGGCTCCAGCATGGGCACAGCACATTGTCCACTTCCTTCAGACAGGTGAACTCCCTGAGGAACAAGAAGAAGCGGAAAGAGTAGCCCGTCGGTCTGTTATGTACAAGTTCGTCGATGACGTCCTGTACAGAAAGAGACCAAACGGTGTGAAATTGAAGTGCATTCCTCGGGAGGATGGACTAGAGCTGTTGGCAGAGATACATGGGGGCATGTGTGGCTCTCACATAGGGTCAAGAGCGCTTGCCGGGAAAGCATTCCGGCAAGGTTTCTTTTGGCCTACCGCCCTCCAGGATGCGGCTGCACTAGTAACCAGGTGTGAAGCGTGCCAGTTTCATTCGAAGAAATTACATCAGCCAGCTCAAGCTCTTCAAACAATCCCTCTCTCCTGGCCATTTTCGGTCTAGGGGCTCGACATATTGGGCCCCTTTCCCCGTGCTACCGGGGGCTTTGAGTACTTGTACGTCGCTATCGACAAGTTCACAAAGTGGCCGGAGGTGGAAGCAGTGAGGAAGGTGACAGCGCAGTCGGCTATCAAGTTCTTCAAAGGAATTGTTTGCCATTTCGGTGTGCCTAACAGGATCATCACCGACAACGGCACGCAGTTCACAAGTCGCACCTTCATGCAGTACGTCCAAGACCTTGGAGGCAAGATTTGTTTTGCCTCTGTTGCTCACCCGAGAAGCAACGGCCAAGCGAAGAGGGCCAATGCTGAAGTGCTGCGCGGTCTCAGGACCCGAACTTTTGACAGGCTGAAAAAGTGCGGAAGACGCTAGATTGATGAGTTGCCGGCGGTTCTTTGGTCAATCAGAACGACACCAAATCGAGCCACCGGCCAGACGCCCTTCGCTCTGGTGTATGGAGCGGAGGCAGTTCTCCCCACGGAACTCATATACGGTTCTCCTCGAGTGCTCGCTTATGATGAGCTCGAGCAAGAGCAACTGCGGCAAGATGACGCTGTGCTCCTTGAAGAGAATCGTCTTCAGGCTGCTGTGCGAGCTACACGCTACCAGCAAGCTTTGCGTCGCTATCATAGCCGCAAGGTTCATGCTCGAAGCCTTGAGGAAGGTGACCTTGTTCTTCGACGGATTCAGTCCGCCAAGAATTCAAACAAGTTGACGCCAAAGTGGGAAGGCCCTTATCGGGCAGTACGAGTCACCAGGCCTGGCGCTGTCCGCTTGGAGACCGAAGATTGCGTTCCAGTGAGTAATTCCTGGAATATCGAACATCTTCGCAAGTTCTATCCATAAGGCGCGGTTGCCGGGGGCTCCCGGCAACCACCTTTTTGTACAAGTCTTGCCGGCAAGGCATGTGATCCTTTGTACAAAGCCAGGTGCAGACCCTGAGCACAGATGAATAAATTTAAGTGTTGTACATTTCCTTATTGATTCTCATGTTCACATTCATATATGCATGTTTGTCTAAGATGTTGTATGACACCTGATCCCGGTAAGTTCTAACGAACCGCCAAGGTTTCATCTCTTTATTTTCTCTTCTTTCTTTTTCTTAAAGACAGAAGGATTCCTCGCGTGCACATTTGCCGGGGGGGAAGGGAGACATGAATACCAGTTGGTGACGTTCGAAATCGTATGCTTGCCGGAGGAAGGACAAAGACAGAAAGCTAAGTCCTAAAAACTCAGAGCAAGTTTTTCTTTTATTACGAAGTTATTTCCTTGGACGATTCCGACCCTTGTATGGAAAATCAGCACGCGAAGGAACCCTTGTTGTAATCAGTTGCGCCGTTATTTTGTTTCGAGTCCGCTCAACGATTTAAGTGGCTGCACTGAGAATGCCAAGGAGTCTTGCCGGCCGCTGCGCCTCCAGCAGGCTGCTGAAGTCCCGCACCCAGCGCTCGCGGCAGGTTGCGCGGCAGCAAGTTTTTCAGTAAGCGTAGGGTGAACTCCATACATAAAGGAATCAGACAAGGAAAATAGCAAGCATGCACTTAAACATAGGCAAATTATATTACATCCATGAGTTGCCGCGGTCCTAACTTGAGGCTTAACTGTCTTTTACATGAGATGATGGCGGCAAGAATAAAAGAGGAGCACTCAATCCCTGCGCTGGCCTTCGATCCTTTTGATGGAGTCCACCTTCTCAAGGATTGGCGCGATGCACTTCTCAAGCGCCTCAACATTTGTATCCTTTGGCAGGTGGCCGAGTGCGCTGGAGAGGTCGATGCCGGGATTGCTGTGCACCACCTTGAGGAGCACCTTGCGAAGGACGGCCCGGCAAAGCCGGCGAGTCTCGTTCGCCAGTTGGGTCGCCCGGCTAGACTGGAGCGCCCTCAACGCGTTGATGATGCTTTCAAAGAACATCGTCAATCTGGCGCTTGGGGATATTCTTTCCTCGGAAGAATATCTGAAGTTCGACAAGCCCATGGTTGACAGTTCTGCGGTAAGCTTCTCCGCGGCAGCGATGAGACGACCAGTCTAGATCTCCACTCCCTTCTCGTACTCGTTTTGGGCAGCGGCGGCGCTCTTGAGCAGGTTCCTCTCTCCTTGGAGATCCTTGAGTAGAGCCTTCTCACGGGCCCTGCCGGCCTCGAGAGATTTCTGCAGCGTGGTCAGCTTCAGCTCCAGAACCGCAATATCATCAGCCGCAGAGGAGAGCTGTTTGGTCTTGTTGGAGAGGGCGACTTGCATCTCCGCCAAGGAGTGGAGGGTTTTTTCCCTGTCCCCCTTGAGCGTCGAGAGCTCCTTGCCGTGCTCGTCGAGATCTGTCTCCAGCCTCTTCACTTTGTCGCTCAGCTCGTTCTTGGCGGCCTCTGCAGCTTCGGCAGCATCGACGGCCTCCTTGAGCTTGCCGGCGTGACTTGCAGTTAGAGCTTCGAGCGCCACCTTGTGCTTCTGCTCCAGCTCCTGGGTCCGCCGCGCGACAAGATTTTCAATGTCTTCATCCTTGCTATGAAGCTTGGCGGCGAGCGCCTGCTCACGTGCGGTGAGATCTTCTTCGAAAGCGTCAAGAGCAACGCGGCGCCCCGTCAGGAGAGCATCTTCGGCAGTGATGCTTTGAACAGCTTCATCATGGGCCTTCTCCATGTCTGATTGCTTCAGGAGGACCTCATTCGATTGCTGGCTCACTTGTTCTAGACCGGCAACCAGCTCTTGAAGGGCCTCGGCATGCCAGATTTGCATTTGTGCGACGCGCCTTTGAAAATCCGCTTCGGCTGCCTCGACAACTGCCATTCTGGAGTCCGCCTTCTCTTTTCGGGCACGATGGAGAGCCTGGAGTTTGCGGAAGTTTTTGCCCATGGCCTGAAGGAGCTGATCCTCTTCAGACTTGCCACTGCTAGCGCTGGGATCGTCAACGACTTCAAGCCCGGCAGCGGCAATAATTTCCTCGAAAATTTCTCCTTCGGCTGGTGCCTCGGTGCTTGCCGTCCCTGGCAGGTTGATGAATAGGTTTTCGCCAACCTTGAGATACTTGCTGGATGAGGGCTCGTTAGATGTTGATGGCTGGTCTTCAGTGGCCGCCTCACCAGTGACAGGGGGCTCCGCGGCCGATGCAGCGCCTGGCGCTCCTGCGGCAGGAATGCCGTCAGTATGGTCCCCAGCCTCCCTGTCGCCCTCTTCAGCAGGTTCTTCCGCGATTTCCTTTTGTGCTGTCTTGGCGGCCTCCCCGTCAAGAGCATCACCGGCCCCGGCAACATCATCCTTGGTGGCCTCGCTGGCAGTGATCCTGTCCGCTTCGGCAGCAGCATCCCTGGCGGTCTCCTCGATGACGGCGTCGACGTCCATATGTTCCATCGTAGAGAACTCTGAAGGGTGAAGGAGGAGGTCCGAATAAGATCGAGTTTTTAGATTTTGGAGTAACCAAAGATAAAGAATAACTAGCACTCTGAGGAGATCGAGTACCTGCGTCGGGCTGTCGAGGGGTGGCTTCGCCTCTCCCGGCAACTCCGGTTGCCGGGGATGGGTTGCCGGAGTCCGTGCTTGTCGGCTCCTCCTCAATCCGGACAGGCTCGTCGGCAGGATCTCTTGCCGGGGATGTGCTTGTGGGCGGAGCGATCGATGAAGGAGGCGCAATGGGGCAATCTTCTCCTTGTTGCCGTTCTTCTCCTGCGAACCCAAAGATATCAGCGACAAGAATGAAAGCCTCGGCACCAACCAACAGAAAAAAAGGACAATGAACTTACGCTGGGGGCTACGTTGAGGACTAGGCTCCGGGCTCATGATGACGGTCTCTGGCACGCTAGTGGAGCCTGCCGGGGGCTCGTCGCCCATAGAAGTCTTTGACCTCTTCGCCATCCTCTCTAGCAAGGTTTCTGTGTCACTGCAGAAGCAATACAAGTAAGTCAGTAAGACTGATGCAGATTGGAAGGTGGAAGTTGTGACAGGTGCTCACTCTTCTTCCTCCCGCTCCGGACTGAAGCCGGAGATGTCGAAGTCGACCTCCGTTGCGATGTCTGAGCGGGGAGGCGGAGGAGGGGTCCTGGGCCGCTTGGCTGTGGCAGGCGCCGGGGCAGCCTCTGGCACGGTTGTACGAGACCCTCCTGCCGCTCCGGCGGTGGTCGTTGGAGTGGGTCTCGCGCGCCGCGCGGCCTGTTGACGAGCCCCCTGCCGCGGTCCGGTCTTGCCGGCCACTTTCTTGCCGGGGGATTCGCCGCTCGATGTAGGCTGGCTTGCCGGGACGCCCGATGCGGCTTTCCGAAGGACACGCTTTGTCTTCTTCGGGGGCAAGGGCTCTTCTCGCGTCTCCTCTTCGGCCGTGTCATCGCCGGATGAGTTTTCAGCGACTGCGCCGCCTTCCTCCCCGGCAACCTTGCTCTCCTCGGCGGATTTTGCCTCCACCACCACCTCTGCATCGCTGGCTTCCCACTCTGTGAAGCCAACCCTGCCGGCCACTGCGGCAAGATTCGCTTCCTCCACTCTGGTAGCGATGTATGCTACCTCCTGATCTATGGTGGCGCGAATAAGATCTGACTCTTGCCGGACAGGCTTCTCCGTCAGATTGTCGAAGAATTTCTGCGCTTCTTCCTCGCTTGGCTCGAACCAGGTCGGGTCAAGGCCGTGGGCGTTGAACATTGGCAAGAAGGCAAAGATCGACCCCAGTGCAGAGTTGTTGCACAAGGGGACGATCCTTGCCGGCAGCCGGTGCTTGTCTTCGCGCTGGAATAACTTCTGGCGGAGAGCGCCAAGCTGCATAATAGTCAAGTTGTTGTTCAGCCCGGGGCGCAGCCTCATGACATCTGCTACGTTCTTATACTCCCAGGCTAGCCTCCCCCTATTCTGTAGAGGGGCGATGCGGCGGGGAGGAAGTCGAAGCCGATCATCTCCATTGTCAACCCGGCAGCCTTCAAACGGAGGATCCTGGTAGTGGCGATTGTGAGCTTCTCGTCTTCTGCGGCGAGATCGCCCCAATCCTTGCCGCGGACCACCTTCTGTCGCCGGGGATGACAAAAAGGATGAGGATCTGCTTCCTGGATCCAGCACCATTTGGCCCGCCACTCGTCCCACTTTTTGCGGTAAACTCCATCTGGGTATATCTCTTTGTTCCAGGCCCTTGGAATCCAAGCAATAGATCCAGAGAGAGCCTCTCCTTTTTGGATTCGAGGATAGAAATAGTGGCGGAAAAGAGCAGAATTGGGGATCATGCCAGCGAAATTTTCACAAAGATGGGCAAAGATCGACATGCAAAATACGGCGTTCGGCGTGAAATCAAGAAGACGGAAGCCGTATGTATACATGATGTCGTTGAAGAAATCGGAAAAAGGTGGACAGAGCCCACAATAGAAATATGCAGTGAAGAAGGGGTATCTGTCCGATCCGCCTTTGGAACTAGCACCTGGGATTACGCGTGTGGCGGGGTGAGCTTGCGTTCCCTTCGCCCACATGCATTGGTATCGTCCCTTCAAAGTTTCGGCGTCGATCGTCGGAGGGAAGACGACGAGCCTCTTCCGCATCTTCACCAGTTCGCTCTCCGGAACTTCAGCCTTCGCCTCCTTGTCCGTGCCCTTGCCTTTGCTGGCCTTGGGCGGCATGGCGACTGTGGAGATGGAAGCCGGAGGACGGAACGAGCACGGGAGCGGCGAGCAGAAGAGAAGGAAGGTTTCGCTCTGAGATCGAGCAGAGGAAGGCGATGGCGATGGCCAGATTGGGAAGAAGAGGGGGGTGAATAGGTTTGCGCCTCCACGACTTCTCCTTTTTATGGGGAAAGAGCGGGGCCACCTTGTTTATCCCCCAATATGAATGCGCCTCTATGGGCGCGAAACAGTTTGCAGCCTTTTTGGCACACTTCCCACATCGCGCGCTCCGAGCGCGTAGTGGGGGCACAGTAAAACAAGATCTTTACGAGCAGTTAATTCCCTGCCACGCGTGCCCGTGCACTGTTTGGGCCTAGCACAACAACGCCTCGCACTCGTGTATGGCCCAGGCCCGGGGGCTCCTGTCGGTATACTAAGTATTGGGCCACTAGTACCCCTTACTTGTGCACGGGCAGTTGTAGCCATCCTCGCGGCAAGGCTTGCCGGGATCAGCTCGAGGTCGATTCAAGTCATCAAAGAAATCATCAAGTCAGAGATCTGAGAATCAGCAAATAAGCAAAGCTGGAGATCGAAGGACAGCTTCCCCGGCAAGATCCTTGCCGGGATGGCCCGTGGAGCCCGGCAAGCCTCGGCGCCCGGCAAGGCTTGGTTCCCAGCAAAGCTTGGCGCCCGGCAAGCCCTGGCGCCCGGCAAGGTTTGGGGCCCGGCAAGGATCGGCGCCTGGCGAGATTTCGCCACTGTGCCACCGCTTCGGCATAGTAACAAAGCCTGACATTCTGGGTCCTTCTCTGGATGCGTGGCAACGCGCCAGTGGAGGAGAGCTTAAGCGGTGCTGATGGGATGGCCCCTTTTTCCATCCCCAAGAAAGTGAGGACACCTAAACGGACACCTCACGGTGCATTAAATGCGCTTGTCCTAATCCGTCAGGGGTTAGGTATGATACCCTGTAGCTACTTTACACCTCAATGTATGTACATTTTGCCACTGTGGAGACCCCTTTGAGCATATAAAAGGAGGCCCAAGGCAACTGCTACAGAGGAGGAGAACTTCTGGCCCATTCTGCATGCGTAGCTACTCTCTGAGTAGGTCTCTGGACTTTTTGCACTAACCAGCACGCGAGAATAAGTATGGTCACTCTGCGTCATATGTATCAGCTAAAAGCTCTTCGGACATCAGGGATGGAGCGGCGTGCGCCCGGGTGGCCCGCGTAAGCACCTGCCTTGTATAAGGAGGTTGCGAGGACTGATCTCGGCCGTCCATGCAACGTGCAGGAGTGCAAAGGGTGATGGGCCCAAGACCCCTACACACTTAGGATGTAGACCGACCTGCTGTCCTCTCTGTTGAGCCTAGGTAGGACTGCGGTATGTTGATCGGCCGAGGCCAGTCATGACCTGATGGTGTGTCCGGCCGGAGATGATTGAGCGTGTTGGGTAAGTTTGTGCACCCCTACAGGGAGTTGATCGACTGACGTTCCGCAGATGGCCAACATTCCCATCGACCCACTCCCCTTCGTCCCTCATGGATTCCAGATACACAAAGTCGAAGAGAGAACCGGGGTTTCCAGAGTCATCTTGCCGCACCATCCAAGAAGGCATGAGGACTGGGCGATTGTGTCCATCCATCCACACCCCAATGAGGTATTTTTCCCAAATGTTCGAAAAGTTCTTGAAGAGTTTCTGCAAGGAGTTGAGCAAGTGGGATTTAGAGAGATTCAGCCATGTCCTTTTGGTGAAGCTTATATCCAGTTCATGCATGTTCGTGATAGAGATAGGCTAATTAGGCAGAGCCCTCATCCCTTTGGAGATGTGTTCATTTCCTTCACCAAACATAATGACGGTAGAAACTGGCACAAGATTCACTTCAACAGTACCTGTTGGCTGCTGTTTGTAGGAGTTCCTTTTGATTACTGCAATACAGAGGATGTTGCTGCTGCCATTTCTAAATGGGGTAGAATAATTAGTTGGGAAAGAGAAGATGTGTTACGAGGTAAGATTCTGGTCAAAGCTAGAGTTACTGAACTCATTGACATCCCAAAGAGCATAAGATGGTCTGAGGGGGAAAGTTTTGAGGAGGAATCATGGACTTGCTCTGTAGAGGTGTTGTGGGAAGAGATGCTTGGTGGTGGCCCTGCTGATGAGGACCCCATACCACCACCTGGTGTGGACCCACACCTAGTGCCACAGCATGCAAATGACTTCCCAGGTTTTCAACCAATGCCAATGGACAATGTGCAAGCACAGAATGATGATTTGGACGAATGGGATGAACAGGAGGAACAAGAACATTGGGCATTTCCTCAGCCAAATCCTCCTGAGCCTGTGCAACATCAAATGGAAATCCCTATGATACCAGAAGATGGTGCTCCTAACAGCAGTATTACCACAACTGTCTCATTGTCTGATGGTATTTTTTCTCTTACACATACTGCCAGTGAGGAAGTTAACCAAGGAATTCTAGTATTTCCTATGGGACTGGGGCTACACAACATTGCTTTGGCCTATCATGCAGATGCTGATGAGGAAGAACATGAGGTTTTAGAAAAACAGGTTGGGGTGGGATAGCCACCAGTTGAGGTTGCAACAAACAACTTGGACTTAGTCAACACTAAACACAATATTGAGGTTGTAGTGGAACACAGGGATGCAAACACTGACAAAGATGGATGCTCTACAGCACAAGAAAACTCTAAAGAAGATGCAGGTAATAGTGAGAATGTAAACCTCAATGAGAATATCACAGAAGACAATACCAGAGAGCATCATGCAGTTGAAACCAATGAAGAGACAGCCATTGCTCATGAAGAGGCAGTCAAGATAGCAGTCAAAGGGAAAGAAAATATACCAACAGTTCCAATTCCTCAGGTTGGCACTTCTTCAGATAATAACAAGAAAGGTATTGAAGGCACACATATCTTTTCTCAAGTTCACCTCATTCATTTGATTTAAAAAGCATAGCTGAATCCCATGCCCTGGATATTAGTGATGCTTCTCATTTAATTTCTGAAGAAGGATTGGATCTTTAGATTCAACACTTTGCTCCAGCTACACAGGGTGCTGCAAATACTTTTAAGATTGAGATACCAGTAAGTTGGTTTAACTTCATAATCCTTTTGTTGTTGACTCCTGATAAATTTGGATGGACCATGCATTTACTGAAATCTGATCTGTGGAAATTACTGAATGCAAATTGTTCTTCTGAAGAGACTATATTGTTTCATATCCCTGATAGATGCTCTACTTCACAGGTACCTTGCTGTAAGGAACTAATACAAGGAAGTGGCAAAGAGAATGAGGGCATTAGCCCAATTGCTCATTCTTCTGGTAGAAACTGAGGTAAGAAGAAGTGATAGAATTAAGAAAGATAACAATGGTTATAGGAGAAAATCTTGTGATGCAAAAGCTTGTTTACAATGTAATGCTGTACCACCAATTATTCAGAATAAAGTGGTAAAAAATCTCACAAAATCTTTCTGCAAGGTGGCTGAGGAGGAACTTCAGGAGAAGTTGTCCAAAAAACCCAAGAAGAAAGGACAGAATGATGTGGCCAAGGTTTCCAAGGCCACAGGAGCAGCAGAACATCACAAGATTGTGTAATGATAAGATTACATCAAGGCACCAAACACAGGAAAGGAATGCTCCAGATTCCTAGTTTGGGTACTAATAACTGTGTGTATGCTGGAGTTAAATGTGTTAGATTTTGTAAAATGACTAGTTATGGCCCTGTGTGGCATCTTTTGTTTCCTTTTAAGAAGACATGGTTATGGTATTTGTATCATGATGACTGCATGTCCATGGTTATGCTTGAGAGAACTATGTTTCACTATATTAGGAGGTCACTGGATTGCTTTTGTCTTGCTAGCTTCTTCTCATTGTTTGACCACATTATGTTTATGAGAACAGCAAACATCGATCTTCCAAAAAACTCACAGTTAGGGTCCTATACCAAGGGATGGTACTTGGTATCACAAACAAAATATAATTTTGTTTTTAATGAATAACAACAGGTCATGGAATATATTGAATTGGAATGTCAGAGGTTTAAATGCTCCAGAAAAATGGTTGGCTATCAGACAGAAAGTTGAAGAAAGTGATGCTGGTATTGTTTGCATTCAAGAAACAAAAAGATAACATTTTGATCTTGCTTACATCAATAAATTCTTCCCAAGAAGATTCAATAAATTTGAATATCTGCCATCCATTGGGGGTTCTGGAGGAATTTTAACTGCTTGGAATGGGGCTCTATTCAATGGTGAAATGATCTTCCAAAATAAATTCTCAATCTCCTTAGAGTTCACATGCAATACCACTTCCCAAACTTGGATTCTCACAAATATATATGGGCCTTGTAATCCTGAGGAAAAGATTGAATTCATAGACTGGTTTAGTACTATACAAATGCCCAATGAGGTTGAGTGGATAATCATAGGGGACTTTAATTTCATCAGGCCACCTGAAGACAGAAACAGACTTGGAGGTGATGTTAATCAAATGCTACTATTCAATGAGGCTATAAGCAGTTTAGGGCTGGTAGAACTACCTCTTAAAGGCAGGCAATTTAGCTGGAGCAACATGCAGGAAAGCCCTCTTCTTGAAAAGTTTGACTAGTTTTTCAATTTTGCAGCATGGATGACTACTTACCCTGACACCATAGGTCTACCTTTAGCCAAACCCATCTCTGATCACCTCCTGCTACTTCTTGAGCTTGCATTGATTTTTCCCTTGAAGAGGAAAGGGTGATGCAGCAAAGTAGAGATAAGTATTTCCCTCAGTTAAGAACCAAGGTATCAATCCAGTAGGAGGCACAAGCAAGTCTCCAATATATGCACCTGCACAAACTAACAAACAATTGCACACGACGTGAAAAAGGGGTTGTCAATCCATTCATGGTCACGAACAAGAGTGAGATCTAATAGAGATAGGTATAAAAGATAAGTAAAAGGCAAAATAAAGTAAATATAAATAAATTGCAGCAAGGTATTTTTGGGTTTTTTGGTTTATAGATTTAAAAATATATGATGGAAAATAGACCCGGGGGCCATAGGTTTCACTAGAGGCTTCTCTCTTAAAGAAAACATACGGTGGGTAAACAAATTACTGTTGAGCAATTGATAGAAAAGTGCATAATTATGAAGACATTTAAGGCAATGATCATGAATATAGGCATCACGTCTGTGACAAGTAGACTGAAATAATTCTGCATCTACTACTATTACACCACACATCGACTGACTCCTGCCTGCATCTAGAGTATTAAGTTCATAAGAACAGAGTAACGCCTTAAGCAAGATGACATGATGTAGAGGGATAAACTTAAGCAATATGATATAAAACCCATCTTTTTATCCTTAATGTCAACAATACAATACGTGCCTCGCTACCCCTTCTGTCACTAGGTGAGGACACCGCAAGATTGAACCCATCACAAAGCACCTCTCCCATTGCAAGAAAAACCAATCTAGTATGCCAAACCAAATTGATAGATCGGAGAGAAATACAAAGCTATCTCAATCATGCATAAAAGAGTTCAGAGAAGACTCAAATAATATTCATAGATAATCTGAATATAAATCCACAATTCATCATATCTCAACAAATGCACTGCAAAAGAAGATTACATCGAGGAGAACATTGTATTGAAGATCAAAGAGAGAGAAGAAGCCATCTAGCTACTAGCTATGGATCCGTAGGTCTATGGTAAACTACTCACACATCATCGGAAGGGCAGCAAGTCTGGTGTAGAGGCCCTCCATCGAATCCCCTCGGGCGGAGTGCTGGAAAAGGCCCCAAGATGGGATCTCACGGGAAAAGAAGCTTGTGGCAGCGGAAAAGTATTTTTGGTGTGCCCTCTGGTATAGGGGGAATATTTGAGAATTTATAGTGATGGAATTAGGGTTGGAAGGTCTCCGAGGGGCCCACAAGCCCTGGGACGCCCCCCTGGGGTGCGCCCCTACGGCTTGTGGCCGCCTCGTAGGTCTTCTGGCCTCCTCTCCAAGTCTCGTGGGTTTCTTCTAGTCCAAGAAAAATCATCATAAAGTTTTATTCCGTTTGGACTCCGTTTGGTATTGATTTTCTTTAAAAGACAAAAACAAGGAAAAAACAGCAACTGGCACTGGGCACTAGGTTAGTCCCAAAAATAATATAAAACAACATATTAATGCATATAAAACATCCAAAATAGATAATATAATAGCGTGGAACAATAAAAAATTATAGATACATTGGAGACATATCAAGCATCTCCAAGCTTAATTCCTGCTCGTCCTCGAGTAGGTAAATGATAAAAACAGAATTTTTGGTGTGAAATGCTACCTAACATATTTATCAATGCAATTTTCTTTATTGTGGCATGAAAGTTCAGATCCATAAGATTCAAAACAAAAGTTTAATATTGACATAAAAACAATAATACTTCAAGCATACCAATAAAGCAATCATGTCTTCTCAAAATACCATGCCTAAAGAAAGTTATCCCTACAAAATCATATGGTCTGGCTATGCTCTATCATCATCACACAAAGTATTTAATCATGCACAACCCCGATGACAAGCCAAGCAATTGTTTCATACTTTTAATGTTCTCAAGCTTTTTCAACTTTCACGCATACATGAGCGTGAGACATGGATATAGCACTATAGGTGGAATAGAGTATGGTGGAGGTTGTGAGGAGAAGACAAAAAGGAGAAAGTCTCACATCAACTAGGCAAATTAATGGGCTATGGAGATGCCCATCAATTGATATCGATGCAAGTGAGTAGGGATTGCCATGCAACTGATGCACTAGAGCTATAAGTGTATGAAAGCTCAACAGGAAACTAAGTGGGTGTGCATCCAACTTGCTTGCTCACGAAGACCTAGGGCAACATAAGGAAGCCCATGATTGGAATATACAATCCAAGTTCTATAATGAAAAATTCCCACTAGTATATGAAAGTGATAAAATATGAGACTCTCTATCATGAAGAACATGGTGCTACTTTGAAGCACCAGTGTGGAAAAAGGATAGTAACATTGTCCATTCTCTCTTTTTCTCTCATTTTTTTTGGGCTCTTTGGCCTCTTTTTTTTGGGCTCTTTGGCCTCTTTTTTATTTTTTTAAGTCCAGAGTCTCATCCCCACTTGTGAGGGAATCATAGCCTCCATCATCCTTTCCTCACATGGACAATGCTCTAATAATGATGATCCTCACACTTTTATTTGCTTATAACTCAAGAATTACAACTCGATACTAGAACAAAATATGACTTTATATGAATGCCTCCGGTGGTGTACCGGGATGTGCAATGATCTAGAGTGACATGTATAAATAAATAGGAACGGTGGCCAAGCCACAAATAGTATGCCAACTACATGATCATGCAAAGCAATATGACAATGATGGTATGTGTCATAATAAACGGAGCGGTGGAAGTTGCATGGCAATATATCTTGGAATGGCTATGGAAATGGCATAATAGGTAGGTATGGTGGTTGTTTTGAGGAAGGGTATATGGTGGGTTTAATGCACCGGTGAAAGTTGCGCGGTACTAGAGAGGATAGCAAAGGTGGAAGGGTGAGAGTGCGAATAATCCGTACTCATTATTAGTCATAAAGAACTCACATACATATTGCAAAAATTTATTAGCCATTAAAGCAAAGTACTAATACGCATGCTCCTAGGGGGATAGATTGGTAGGAAAAGACTATCGCTCTTCCCCGATCGCCACTCATAAGCAAGACAATCAAAAAATAAATCATGCTCCGACTTCATCACATAACGGTTGACCATACAAGTATGCTTCGGGAATCACAAACCATATTACAAGTATTTCTACCAATCCACAATTACTCACTAGCATCTAATATCACCATATTTATATCTCAAAACAAATTCAAGTAATGAAACTTCTCATATATTCAATGCTCTTTATGAAAGTTTTTATTATATCCCTCTTGGATGCCCATCATATTAGCACCAAATTCATAACCTAGCAAATTACCATGTTGTTTTTAAGACTCTCAAAATAATATAAGTGAAGCATGAGAGTTCATCAATTCTATAAAATAAAACTTCCGCCGTTCTCTAAAAAGATATAAGTTAAGCACTAGAGCAACTGCCTAGATCAAAAGATATAAGTGAAGCACATAGAGAATTCTAATAAATTCAGGATTAATGTGTGTCCCTCTCAAAAGGTGTATACAGCAAGGAAGATTGTGGTAAACTAAATAGCAAAGACTCATAACATACAAGACGCTCCACGCAAAACACATATCATGTGGTGGATAAAAATATAGCCTCAAGTAAATTTACCGATGGATTGACGACAAAACAGGGGATGCCATCCGGGGCATCCCCAAGCTTAGATGCTTGGTTGTCCTTGAATATTACCTTGGGGTGCCTTGGGCATCCCCAAGCTTAGGCTCTTGCCACTCCTTATTCCGTGGTCCATCAAAACTTTACCCAAAACTTAAAAACTTCACAACACAAAACTCAACAAAAAACTCGTAACATCCGTTAGTATAATAAAATAAATCACCACTTTAGGTACTGATGTGAACTCATTCTAATTTTATATTGGTGTTATATCTACTATATTCCAACTTCTCCATGGTTCATACTGATACGTCTTCGTCGTATCTACTTTTCCTGACGCTTTTACTCTTGTTTTGGACTCTAATTTGCATGATTTGAATGAAACTAACCTGGACTGACGCTGTTTTCAGCAGAACTACCATGGTGTTGTTTTTGTGCAGAAATAAAAGTTCTCGGAATGGAACGAAACTTTTTGGAGAATTTTTATATAATAAAAGAAAAATACTGGAGCCAAGAACCACCGGAGGGGGGGTCCTTGGGGGAGCACAACCCACCAGGGTGCGCCCCCACCTCCTAGCGCGCCCACGTGGGTTGTGCCCACCTGGTGGCCCCGCTAACCCTATCTCTGATGATATAAAAACCTATTTTCGAAAAAAATAGGGAGAAAGAATTATCATGTTTCAGGAGACGGAGCCGCCGCCAGCTCGTGTTCTTCATCGGGAGGCAAGATCTGAAGTCCGTTTGGGGCTCCAGAGAGGGGAATCTTCGATCTTCGTCATCACCAACCCTTCTCCATCGCCAATTCCATGATGCTCTCACCGGGAGTGAGTAGTTCCTTCATAGGCTCACTGGGCAGTGAGGGAGTTGGATGAGATTCATCATGTAATCGAGTTAGTTTTGTTAGGGCTTGATCCCTGGTATCCATTATGTTCTGAGATTGATGTTGCTATGACTTTGCCATGCTTAATGCTTCTCACTTTGGGCCCGGGTGCCATGACTCCAGATCTGAACCGTTTATGTTATCACCATTATATCTATGTTCTAGATCTGATCTTGCAAGTTATAGTCACCTATTACGTGTTATGATCCATAAACCCCGGAGTGACAATAGTCGGGATACTTTCCGGTGATGACCATAATTTGAGGACTTCATGTATTCACTATGTGTTAGTGCTTTGTTCCGGTTCTCTATTAAAAGGAGGCCTTAATATCCCTTAGTTTCCTTATGGACCCGCTGCCACGGGAGGGTAGGACAAAAGATGTCATGCAAGTTCTTTCCATAAGCACGTATGACTATTTACGGAATACATGCCTACATTATATTTATGAACTGGAGCTAGTGCCGTATCGCCCTAGGTTATGACTATTATATGATGAATATCATCCAATGAATTCACCGATCCAATGCCTATGAATTTTCCACATATTGTTTCTCCAAAGTTACTATTGCTATTGCTGCTGTCACAACTGCTACAAAATCATTGCTATCATTGTTACCATTACCGCTACTTTTACTACTACTATCAAAACTATCATATTACTTTGCTACTGATCATCTTGCTGCAGATAATTAATCTCCAGGTGTGGTTGAATTGACAACTCAGCTGCTAATACTTGCAAATATTCTTTGGTTCCCCTTGTGTCGAATCTATAAATTTGGGTTGAATACTCCACCCTCGAAAACTGTTGCAATCCCCTATACTTGTGGGTTATCTAGACCTTTTTCTGGCGCCATTGCCGGGGAGCATAGCTATATTTGTTGAGTCACTTGGGATTATTATCTATTTATCACTAAGAAGATCTGAAGGATACAAAGACCAAGATCGTTCCCTCTAGGACGAGGGGAGGTAAGGAACTGCCATCACACTCTGCACTTGATTCACCTTCTATTTTGAGTAGACTTGCAACACCACCACATGCTATTATCCTGATATGTCACAAGTTATTGATGATGCTACTTCTATAAATACTACTCATGATGATGCTAGTACCTTGCTTGATGATGGTGTGCCACTAGGTGATTTTCTTGATGAACAAATCGCTAGAGCTAAAGAGAATGAAATTACTGAAACTGATGAAATACCTAAAACTGAAAATCTTGAAACACCTATTAGACCTAGCTCTCCTAGATATGAATTGCCTAAGATACCTGAAGGTTGTGTTATGGATGAGGAGACAGCTAAAATGATAGAGACGATCTTAAGAAATTATTATGCAAACTAAAAGAGAAATCTTTGAATGCTAGAATGAAGTGTGATCCCAAGTTTGCTACTTCACCTATATTTGTTGATGATAAGGATTATGAATTCTCTGTCAATCCAGAGTTAATTACTTTGGTTGAATCTGATCCTTTCCATGGCTATGAAACTGAAACTGTTGTGGCACACCTTACTAAATTGAATGATATAGCCACCCTATTTGCTCATGATGAGAAGATTCGCTACTACTATATTCTCAAATTATTTCCATTCTGATTAAAGGGTGATGCTAAGACTTGGTACAATACTCTTGCTCTTGGTTGTGTGTGTAGCCCCCAGGATATGATTTATTACTTCTCTGAAAAATATTTTCCTGCTCATAAGAAACAACCTGCCTTACAGGAAATATTTAACTTTGTGCAAATTGAAGAAGAGAGTCTCCCACAAGCTTGGGGGAGGCTTCCCCAATTGCTTAATGCTTTGCCTGATCATCCTCTTAAGAAAAATGAAATACTTGATATCTTCTATAATGGACTAACCGATGCTTCTAGGGACTTCCTAGATAGTTGTGCTGGTTGTGTTTTCAGGGAACGAACTATTGAACAAGCTGAGGAATTATTGAATAATATATTGAAAAATTATGACAATTGGACTCTTTCTGAACCACCGCATAAACCCACTCCAAAGAAGAGGGGTATCTTATATCTCAGTCCGAAAGATATGCAAGAGGCAAAGAAATCTATGAAGGAAAAAGGTATTAAAGCAAAGGATGTTAAAAATTTACCTCCTATTGAAGAGATACATGGACTTGACACACCACCACCCAAGGTGGTAGAGGTAAACTCTTTAATGAAATTTGATGAAAGGGACAATCCTTATAATATGCATCCTAGTCAATGCCTTTATGAGTTTGATAATTACATTAGAAAGCAAGATCACTTCAACGAAAATGTTATGAAACAATTGAAATATAATTCTGATATGATTGCTCGCTTGAGTGACTTGTTATTTAGAATCTCCAATGATGTTAGAGGTGTAGGAAAACATGCCTCTATGGTTCAAACTCAACTAGAACAAGTTGCTAAATCTCAAAGAGAATTGCTTGATGAAATGAATAATAATATGAATGATCATGCAGTTAGAGTAATGACTAGAGGAGGTAGAATGACTCAGGAACCACTTTATCCTGAAGGTCACCCTAAAAGAATTGAACAAGACTCTCAAAGAATTAACACTGATGCACCTAGTCCTTCTAAAAAGAAGAAGAAAAAGAAAAATGATAGGACTTTGCATGCTTCTAGTGAACCTGAGATGAAAAAACCTCCTGATAACAACGATGTTTCTATTTCTGATGCTGAAACTCAATGTGGTAATGAACATTCACCTAGTGATAATGAAAAAGATAATGATGATGTTCATGAAGACACTCAACTAGACAATGATAAACAACCAGATAATGATGTTGAATTAGAACCAGCTGTTGATCTTGATAACCCACAATCTAAAAATAAAAGATATGATAAAAGAGACTTTGTTGCTGGAAAACATGCAAGAGAAAGAGAACCATGGGTTCAAAAACCCATGCCCTTTCCACCTAAATCAACTAAGAAAAAGGATGACGATGAAGAATTTGAACGTTTTGCTGAAATGCTTAGGCCAGTCTTTTTGCGCACTCGCTTGACTGATATATTAAAGATGGCCCCATATGCAAAATATATGAAATACATCATCTCTAATAAAAGAAAGATACCTGAAGCTGAAATCTCCACCATGCTTTCTAATTATTCTTTTAAGGATGGAGTACCTTAAAAACTTGGAGATCCAGGAATACCAACTATACCCTGCTCCATAAAAATAAATTATGTCAAAACTGGTTTGTGTGATTTAGGAGCTGGTATTAGTGTTATGCCTTTCTCTTTATATAAAAGACTTGATTTGAATCAACTCACACCTACTGAAATATCTTTGCAAATGGCTGACAAATCAACTGCCATACATATCGGTATTTGTAAGGATGTGCCTGTTGTTGTTGCAAATGTTACTATCTTAACTGACTTTGTTATACTTGAGATGCCCGAGGACGACAACATGTTGATTATGACCCTTCTTGAATACTGCAGGGGATGTTATTGATTGCAATAAAAGCAAGGTCTTTTTCATATCAATGGTAATGAGCATATGGTGCACTTTCCGAAGAAACAATTCCAAGTGAATGGTATTAATGTTATTGAAAAATCTCCGACACTCACTATTGGAAGTTTTCAACTACCTATGCCTACTGCTAAAAAGAAATATGAAATGCTTATTGTTGGGGACATGCATATCCCCGTTGAGGTAACTTAGTGTTTTACGAAAGTTCTTCAGTTTCATGCTAATCAAAAGTGGTTGTTAATAAGACTTGATCAACCTTATTAATGGATCATTTTTGAGAGGTATGAAGTTGATGAATCCAGTAAGCACAACTTTCTGTTTCCAATGTTTGTTTTCTGTTTTTCTTAGTTAAATAAAATAAAACGCCATGTTTTGTCTGTTTTCTGAATTTTCCGGGCAATAAAAAATGACCCAAAAATAAAAGTTCTTATAATGCCCTGAAAATTTAATACTATTTTTCTGAATATTTAAGAAATTTTTATGCAAATAACATCAGAGGGGGGTGCACCAGGTGGGCACAACCCACCTGGGCGCGCCAGCAGCCCCAGGCGTGCCCTGGTGGGTTGTGGTCCCCACGTGGGCCCCCTCACTTATCTCTTTAGCCCATGTCATCACCTACCTCCAGAAAAAAATCACCATTGCTCTCTCTCTCATGTTCTTGCTCTCAAACCTGTGGATTTCGATCTCTTTGCTCGAAGCTCCGTTTCCGAAACTGTTTTGGGGGATTGCTATTTGGTATGTGACTCCTCCATTGGTCCAATTAGTTTTTGCTTTAGTGGATTATATTTTGAATAATTAGCTACTCTTGGTGCTACTGTAGATGATCTTGCATGTGGAATTCTTAGAGTTCTAAGTAGTTTGAATGCTCAATATAGCCTCTATGCATCCCTATGAGTAGTTGCTATCAATCTTGTGAAGTTTTGTTGACAAAATTTTTGTGACCCAATTTTTTTTAGAAAATTGTACGCAAATATGATGAACTTCTTTGGAAGGAGTTCTTCGAGGTGGAGGTCCTCGGAGGCATCTTCTAGTAGGGGCTCAACCCGTCAATCTGATGTTGAACCAAGTGCAAGTTTAATACGGGATGCCGCCACCAAATCATGCTTATGGCCGCGCGACGATTTCATGATGATGGCAGGTATTGAAGAAGAATTTGAGCAATATGTTCACAATGCCGAGCTCAATCCATACACTGAAGATAAGTGCAACCAGTATCTCAGTCTCACAGAATCATTTACTAAAGAGTTTAAATTTCATCCTCGTGTGTCTAGAGTTTCATTTAAACTTTATGACCGTTCAATTACCATGTCTCTAGATGCATTTAGTGGTGTGTGTAAAATTCCATTTTGGGGTTTGTTGGATGAACCACCAAGGTCTGAGTATGAGTCATTTTTAACTAGTCTTTGCTACTGTGAGAATAGAGGGGTGACGCAAGGTAGAATAAAAAGTATTCATTTCCCATCAATTCAATACTTTGCACTGTTTAATGGAAAATGCATCATAGGCAAGCAAGACTGTAGTACACTTTGTGCTCCTGACTTGAGCCTCATACACACTGCCCTCACCGGTGTTAAATGTTATAACCTTGGAGCGATCGTTGGACGCAGATTGCAACACAACGCTGGTAGTGGATATTTTTATGGTGGGATTTATGCTTCACGTTTAGCAGAGGAGTTTGGTGTATCACTTTGGCCTAATAATCCCATCCTTCCCACTCAGTACTTAGACTTTGAGGCCATGAAGCGCCATAAGTTCCTTAAGGGTGAAATCAATGATTATACATATAACCTGTTGTTCAATAAAGATTCTGTTGTGGACACCTTTTTGCCTGTGCCTGCTCTCTTTGATTATCGCAGCAAGGGAAGATATTATGTTCTTGAGAGCGAGGCCCGCGCACACAACGCAGAGGTTGTGGCTGCTCGGCAGGCTGAGGAGGCTGCACCAAGAGCCTTCGTGAGCTATCACTCCGATTATTATGCAGGCTACAGACAGTGATCACCAAGCTAGGCCAAAAGCCTAAGCTTAGGGGAGTACGTATGCCCACCGACATTTCCTTCATGTTCACACATTTCATTCCAGTTGTCGGTGTTCACACTTTTTCATTGTATTATCCATGCTAGATTTATTTTCTCGCTTTTTTCTTGTGTGTTTGAAAAACTTTGAGAAAATCACAAAAAAATGTTGCTAGCTTCTTTTCGGTTTTTCTTTCTAGTTTAGTTAGTTGTAGTATTTAAAAGAAAACCCAAAAAGATTTCTTTGTTCTTCTTTTGCTTGTTGGGAGCTCTCCCGTGTAAATAGTTTTTCTCGTTTTTGTTTTTCTCTTTAATTTGCTTTCTTCAAGAAAAACTAAAAACTCCAAAAATATTTCAGTGTGTTTCTCTTAAATTCTTTTCCTTTTATTGAGTCATACTGAGGAGAAGACCACGATGAAAATGTTGAGTGGCTCTCATATGCATTATTGTTGATCTAACAAAGAGCTCAAATTGCCTTTTATTCTCCTTTTGAATAAAATGTTTGTAGATTCCAGCTTAGTCCACGGCACTCTTGCAGTATTATTATTTTCATATCATTCAGTCATGCAAGTGAAAGGCAATAATGACGATATTTGATGAACTGGCTGTGGCAGAGAGAAACGGGTATGAACTCAACTTGTTCTGGTTTTGTAAATATGTTTAACCTAGTATCCATGATTCAGCCTATTATGATCAAACATGTTTGCAATGACAATTAGAGATTATAGTTTCTCATGCCATGCCTAAGTAGCTAGGGGTGGATAATTATTTATCTTGGATGTCAATGTGCATTAAAATGATTGTGATGTGGTATGATGATATGGTATCCTCCTCTGAATGTTTTGAGTGGCTTGACTTGGCACATGTTCATGCATGTAGTTGAATCAAAACCAACATAGCCTCTATGATATTTATGTTCATGGTGTTCATATCCTACTCATGCTAGTATCCAATGTTACTTATGCAAAATGCATGATCATGACCGTTTTCGCTCTCTAGCTGGCCGCTTCTCAACCTATTTGCTAGCCTTCGCCTGTACAGCGGGAAAATTGCTTGTGCATGAAAATCCTAAAACCCAAGTTATTCCAGATGAGTCCACCATATATCTACCTATATGCGGTATTACGCTGCCATTCTAAGTAAATTTGCATGTGCCACCTCTAAAAACTTGAAATAAACATCTGTTTTTCTGTGCCTGGATTGTTCATAGAGTGATAAGAGGTAGTCGATATCTTCCATGCTAAGCAGGTTATTCTCATGATGAGTGTTTATTCACTCATCCTTGCACGAGAGGGGCGGTAATACGGATTCCCTGTCCCGAATTCAAAAATTGCAAATAATTAAACAAAACTCCCCCAGGACTGATGTTGGTATGGACGGTACCTGTGGATTCGGCTAGCCGTGGAGTGTGTTTGTTGGTGGAGGGGGAGTAAACCTTTACTTTTACCGCTTCGGAACCGCCACTAATGTGTTTAGCATGGAAGATATCGATAACTAATGGTTGCGAAGTAAACAGGAAGGGTGCATTTATCAAAATTTCATTTATCTCTATTTAAAAAAATCGGAGCTCTGGCACCGCTGCAAATCACTGCTTCCCTCTGCGAAGGGACTATCTATTTAATTTTATGTTGTGTCATCACCTTCTCAAATAAGCGCCAGATCTTAGAGCACTATTGTCATCCCCATGCATTGTGTATAGCTAATGTTGGATGCATCATGACTGGATCTTTTCTACCATGAATTACAATGTTTAGTCGCTGCTTGAACTTTGGAGGTGCTCTGCATTTATGTTTTGTGGTTTCAGAAAGGGCTAGCGAGATACCACTGTTGTCATATTATATCATGATTGTTTTGACAAAGTGTTGTCATTTGAGATGCTTTATTATTGCTTGCTAGTTGCTTATGCCATTGATATGGGTTAATATAATTTCAAAGAGTTATTGTTGACATGGTTAGTTGTAATATTTGCTGAAAATATGGGTGCTACTTAAGCTTATTTATGTAAACAAGAGCAAAAGAGTTCGTAAAAGTTTTTCTTTTTCACTTTCAGTTTATCAACTGAATTGCTTGAGGACAAGCAAAGGTTTAAGCTTGGGGAGTTGATACGTCTCCGTCGTATCTACTTTTCCTAACGCTTTTACTCTTGTTTTGGACTCTAATTTGCATGATTTGAATGAAACAAACCTGGACTAACGTTGTTTTCAGCAGAACTACCATGGTGTTGTTTTTGTGTAGACATAAAAGTTCTCGGAATGGAACGTAACTTTTTGGAGAATTTTTATACAATAAAAGAAAAAATACTAGAGCCAAGAACCACCAGAGGGGGTCCTTGGGGGAGCACAACCCACCAGGGCGCGCCCCCACCTCCTAGCGCGCCCAGGTGGGCTGCCCACCTGGTGGCCATGCTAACCCTATCTCCGACACTATAAAATCCTATTTTCAGAGAAAAAATTAGAGAGAAAGAATTATTGCGTTTCACGAGACGGAGCCGCCGCCACCTCCTGTTCTTCAACGGGAGGCCAGTTCTGGAGTCCGTTTGGGGCTCCGGAGAGGGGAATCTCCGATCTTCGTCATCACCAACCCTTCTCCATCGCCAATTCCATGATGCTCCCCACCGGGAGTGAGTCATTTCTTCATAGGCTCGCTGGTCGGTGAGGGATTTGGATGAGATTCATCATGTAATCGAGTAGTTTTTGTTAGGGCTTGATCCCTGGTATGCATTATGTTCTGAGATTGATGTTGCTATGACTTTGCCATGCTTAATGCTTCTCACCTTGGGCTAGGGTGCCATGATTTCAGATCTGAACCATTTATGTTATCACCATTATATCTATGTTCTAGATCCGATCTTGCAAGTTATAGTCACCTATTACGTGTTATGATCCGTAAACCCTGGAGTGACAATTGTCGGGATACTTTCCGGTGATGACCGTAATTTAAGGACTTCATGTATTCACTATGTGTTAATGCTTTGTTCCGGTTCTCTATTAAAAGGAGGCCTTAATATCCCTTAGTTTCCTTATGGACCGCGCTGCCACAGGAGGGTAGGACAAAAGATGTCATGCAAGTTCTTTCCATAAGCATGTATGACTATTTATGGAATACATGCCTACATTATATTTATGAACTGGAGCTAGTGACATATCGCCCTAGGTTATGACTGTTATATGATGAATATCATCCAATGAATTCACCGATCCAATGCCTACGAATTTTCCACAAATTGTTTCTCCTAAGTTACTATCGCTATTGTTGTTGTCACAACAGCTTCAAAATCATTGATGTCATTGTTATCATTACCGCTACTATTACAACTACTATCAAAACTAACAAACAATTGCACACGACGTGAAAAAGGGGTTGTCAATCCCTTCACGGTCACGAACAAGAGTGAGATCTAATAGAGATAGGTATAAAAGATAAGTAAAAGGTAAAATAAAGTAAATATAAATAAATTGCAACAAGGTATTTTTGGGTTTTTTGGTTTATAGATCTAAAAATATATGATGGAAAATAGACCCGGGGGCCATAGGTTTCACTAGAGGCTTCTCTCTTGAAGAAAACATACGGTGGGTAAACAAATTACTGTTGAGCAATTGATAGAAAAGTGCATAATTATGAAGACATTTAAGGCAATGATCATGAATATAGGCATCACGTCTGTGACAAGTAGACTGAAATGATTCTGCATCTACTACTATTACTCCACACATGGACTGACTCCTACTTGCATCTAGAGTATTAAGTTCATAAGAACAGAGTAATGCCTTAAGCAAGATGACATGATGTAGAGGGATAAACTCAAACAATATGATATAAAACCCATCTTTTTATCCTTAATGGCAACAATACAATACGTGCCTCGCTACCCCTTCTGTCACTAGGTGAGGACACCGCAAGATTGAACCCATCACAAAGCACCTCTCCCATTGCAAGAAAAACCAATCTAGTATGCCAAACCAAATCGAAAGATCGGAGAGAAATACAAAGCTATCTCAATCATGCATAAAAGAGTTCAGAGAAGACTCAAATAATATTCATAGATAATCTGAATATGAATCCACAATTCATCATATCTCAACAAATGCACTGCAAAAGAAGATTACATCGAATAGATCTCCAAGAACATCGAGGAGAACATTGTATTGAAGATCAAAGAGAGAGAAGAAGCCATCTAGCTACTAGCTTTGGATCCGTAGGTCTATGGTAAACTAGTCACACATCATCGGAAGGGCAGCAAGTTTGGTGTAGAGGCCCTCCATCGAATCCCCTTGGGCGGAGTGCCGGAAAAGGCCCCAAGATGGGATCTCACGGGAAAAGAAGCTTGTGGCGGCGGTAAAGTATTTTTGGTGTGCCCTCTGGTATAGGGGGAATATTTGAGAATATATAGTGGTGGAATTAGGGTTGGAAGGTCTCCGAGGGGCCCACAAGCCATGGGGGCGCCCCCCTGGGGCGCGCCCCTACGGCTTGTGGCCGCCTCGTAGGTCTTATGGCCTCCTCTCCAAGTCTCGTGGGTTTCTTCTAGTCCAAGAAAAATCATCGTAAAGTTTTATTCCGTTTGGACTCCGTTTGGTATTGATTTTCTTTAAAAGACAAAAACAAGGAAAAAATAGCAACTGGCACTAGGCACTAGGTTAGTCCCAAAAATAATATAAAACAACATATTAATGCATATAAAACATCCAAAATAGATAATATAATAGCATGGAACAATCAAAAATTATAGATACGTTGGAGACATATCAAGCATCCCCAAGCTTAATTCCTGCTCGTCCTCGAGTAGGTAAATGATAAAAACAGAATTTTTTATGTGAAATGCTACCTAACATATTTATCAATGCAATTTTCTTTATTGTGGCATGAATGTTCAGATCCATAAGATTCAAAACAAAAGTTTAATATTGACATAAAAACAATAATACTTCAAGCATACCAATAAAGCAATCATGTCTTCTCAAAATATCATGCCTAAAGAAAGTTATCCCTACAAAATCATATGGTCTGGCTATGCTCTATCTTCATCACAAAAAGTATTTCATCATGCACAACCCCGATGACAAGCCAAGCAATTGTTTCATACTTTTAATGTTCTCAATCTTTTTCAACTTTCACACATACATGAGCGTGAGACATGGATATAGCACTATAGGCTGAATAGAGTATGGTGGAGGTTGTGAGGAGAAGACAAAAAGGAGAAAGTCTCACATCAACTAGGCAAATTAATGGGCTATGGAGATGCCCATCAATTGATATCGATGCAAGTGAGTAGGATTGCCGTGCAACTGATGCACTAGAGCTATAAGTGTATGAAAGCTCAAAAGGAAACTAAGTGGGTGTGCATCCAACTTGCTTGCTCACGAAGACCTAGGGCAATTTGAGGAAGCCCATCATTGGAATATACAATCCAAGTTCTATAATGAAAAATTCCCACTAGTATATGAAAGTGATAAAATAGGAGACTCTCTATCATGAAGAACATGGTGCTACTTTGAAGCACGAGCGTGGAAAAAGGATAGTAACATTGTCCCTTCTCTGTTTTTCTCTCTTTTTTTTGTTTGGGCTCTTTAGCCTCTTTTTTTTGGGCTCTTTGGCCTCTTTTTTATTTTTTTAAGTCCAGAGTCTCATCCCCACTTGTGAGGGAATCATAGCCTCCATCATCCTTTCCTCACATGGGACAATGCTCTAATAATGATGATCCTCACACTTTTATTTACTTATAACTCAAGAATTACAACTCGATACTAGAACAAAATATGACTCTATATGAATGCCTCCGGTGGTGTACCGGGATGTGCAATGATCTAGAGTGACATGTATAAATAAATAGGAACGGTGGCCAAGCCACAAATAGTATGCCAACTACATGATCATGCAAAGCAATATGACAATGATGGTATGTGTCATAATAAACGGAACGGTGGAAGTTGCATGGCTATATATCTCGGAATGGCTATGGAAATGCCATAATAGGTAGGTATGGTGGTTGTTTTGAGGAAGGGTATATGTCGGGTTTAATGCACCGGTGAAAGTTGCGCGGTACTAGAGAGGCTAGCAATGATGGAAGGGTGAGAGTGCGAATAATCCATACTCATTATTAGTCATAAAGAACTCACATACATATTGCAAAAATTTATTAGCCATTAAAGCAAAGTACTAATACGCATGCTCCTAGGGGGATAGATTGGTAGGAAAAGACTATAACTCATCCACGACCGCCACTCATAAGCAAGACAATCAAAAAATAAATCATGCTCCGACTTCATCACATAACGGTTCACCATACATGTATGCTTCGGGAATCACAAACCATATTACAAGTATTTCTACCAATCCACAATTACTCACTAGCATGACTCTAATATCACCATCTTTATATCTCAAAACAAATTCAAGTAATGAAACTTCTCATATATTCAATGTTCTTTATGAAAGTTTTTATTATATCCCTCTTGGATGCCCATCATATTAGCACCAAATTCATAACCTTAGCAAATTACCATGTTGTTTTTAAGACTCTCAAAATAATATAAGTGAAGCATGAGAGTTCATCAATTTCTATAAAATAAAACTTCCGCCGTGCTCTAAAAAGATATAAGTTAAGCACTAGAGCAACTGCCTAGCTCAAAAGATATAAGTGAAGCACATAGAGAATTCTAATAAATTCACGATTAATGTGTGTCCCTCTCAAAAGGTGTATACAGCAAGGAAGATTGTGTTAAACTAAAAGCAAAGACTCATATCATACAAGACGCTCCACGCAAAACACATATCATGTGGTGGATAAAAATATAGCCTCAAGTAAATTTACCGATGGATTGACGACAAAAGAGGGGATGCCATCCGGGGCATCCCCAAGCTTAGATGCTTGGTTGTCCTTGAATATTAACTTGGGGTGCCTTGGGCATCCCCAAGCTTAGGCTCTTGCCACTCCTTATTCCGTGGTCCATCAAAACTTTACCCAAAACTTAAAAACTTCACAACACAAAACTCAACAAAAAAACTCGTAACATCCGTTAGTATAATAAAATAAATCACCACTTTAGGTACTGTTGTGAACTCATTCTAAATTTATATTGGTGTTATATCTACTGTATTCCAACTTCTCCATGGTTCATACTGATACGTCTCCGCCGTATCTACTTTTCCTAACGCTTTTACTCTTGTTTTGGACTCTAATTTGCATGATTTGAATGAAACTAACCTGGACTGACGTTGTTTTCAGCAGAACTACCATGGTGTTGTTTTTGTGCAGAAATAAAAGTTCTCGAAATGGAACAAAACTTTTTGGAGAATTTTTATACAATAAAAGAAAAATACTGGAGCCAAGAACCACCGGAGGGGGGTCCTTGGGGGAGCACAACCCACCAGGGTGCGCCCCCACCTCCTGGCGCGCCCATGTGGGTTGTGCCCACCTGGTGGCCCCGCTAACCCTATCTCTGATGCTATAAAAACCTATTTTTGAAGAAAAAAAATAGGGAGAAAGAATTATCGTGTTTCACGAGACGGAGCCGCCGCCACCTCCTGTTCTTCATCGGGAGGCCAGATCTGGAGTCCGTTTGGGGCTCCGGAGAGGGGAATCTTCGATCTTCGTCATCACCAACCCTTCTCCATCGCCAATTCCATGATGCTCCCCACCGGGAGTGAGTAATTCCTTATTAGGCTCGCTGGTCAGTGAGGGAGTTGGATGAGATTCATCATGTAATCAAGTTAGTTTTGTTAGGGCTTGATCCCTGGTATCCATTATGTTCTGAGACTAATGTTGCTATGACTTTGCCATGCTTAATGCTTCTCACTTTGGGCCCGGGTGCCATGACTTCAGATCTGAACCGTTTATGTTATCTCCATTATATCTATGTTCTAGATCCGATCTTGCAAGTTATAGTCACCTATTACGTGTTATGATCCGTAAACCCCGGAGTGACAATAGTCGGGATACTTTCCGATGATGACCGTAATTTAAGGACTTCATGTATTCACTATGTGTTAATGATTTGTTCCGGTTCTCTATTAAAAGGAGGCCTTAATATCCCTTAGTTTCCTTATGGACCCCGCTGCCACGGGAGGGTAGGACAAAAGATGTCATGCAAGTTCTTTCCATAAGCACGTATGACTATTTACGGAGTACATGCCTACATTATATTTATGAACTAGAGATAGTGCCGTATCGCCCTACATTATGACTATTATATGATGAATATCATCCAATGAATTCACCGATCCAATGCGTACGAATTTTCCACATATTGTTTCTCCAAAGTTACTATTGCTATTGCTACTGTCACAACTGCTACAAAATCATTGTTATCATTGTTACCATTACCGCTACTTTTACTACTACTATCAAAACTATCATATTACTTTGCTACTGATCATCTTGCTACAGATAAATAATCTCCAGGTGTGGTTGAATTGACAACTCAGCTGCTAATACTTGCAAATATTATTTGGCTCCCCTTGTGTCGAATCTATAAATTTGGGTTGAATACTCCACCCTCGAAAACTTTTGCGATCCCCTATACTTGTAGGTTATCACATACCACCCGATACTACCCATCGATTCATCAAAATAGGCAAGCAACACATAGAAAACAGAATCTGTCAAAAACACAATAGTCTGAAGTAATCTGGAAATTTTGTATACTTAGGTAACTCCAAAAATTCTAAAAAATTAGGACAACCTTGGAAATTTGCATATCAATCTTGTGTAAAAAATTCAGATCAAAAGCATGTTTATGTGATTTTTTAAATTTCTGACAATGACCGCAAAAGTTTCTGTTTTTTAGCAAGATCAAATCAACTATCACCATTGACCATCCCAAAGGTCTTACTTGGATCAAACACTAATTAAAACACTAAAACAGAATTACTACAGAGGTAATAATGTGTATTTATTGAAAAACAGCAACAAAAACAAAAAACACAAAATAAAAAATTGGGTTGCCTCCCAACAAGCGCTATTGTTTAATGCCCCTAGCTAGGCATAATGCATAGATCTAGGTATTGTCATCTTTGGTGCAATCCATAAGTGGCCCTCATAAATAGATTCATATGGCAACTTAATTTTCTTTCTTGGAAAGTGTTCCATGCCCTTCCTTAATGGGAATTGAAATCTAATGTTTCCTTCTTTCATATCAATAATTGCACCAATCGTTCTAAGAAAAGGTCTACCAAGAAAAATAGGGCATGTAGGATTGTAATCTATATAAAGCACAATAAAATCTACGGGCACATAATTCCTATTTGCAACAATAATAACATCATTAATCCTTCCCATAGGTTTCTTAATAGTGGAATCCGCTAGATGCAAATTCAAAGAGCAATCATCAAATTTATGGAAACCTAGCACATCACATAAAGTTTTTGGAATAGTGGAAATGCTAGCACCCAAATCACACAAGGAATTGCACTCATAATATTTAATTTTAATTTTAATAGTAGGTTGCCACTCATTATAAAGCTTTCTAGGGATAGAAACTTCCAACTCAAGTTTTTCTTCAAAAGATTTCATCATAGCATCAACGATATGTTTAGTAAAAGCTTTATTTTGATTATAAGCATGAGGTGAATTAAGCCTGGATTGTAACAAGGAAATACAATCTATTAAAGAGAAATTATCATAATTAAAGTCCTTGAAATCCAAAAGAGTGGGTTCATCACTACTTAAAGTTTTGACCTCGCCAATCCCACTTTTATCAATTTTTTCACTAAGATCTTCACCCTCCAAATTATTGGGACGCCTTCTAGCTAAAGTTGACTCATCTCCAGTCCCATATTTATCAAGTTTTATATTAGCAAACAAAGATTCAATAGGAGTCACACCAATCACATTAAGATCTTCATCATTATTATCACAAAAACTAGAAGAACATGCTTTTTCTAGCCAATCTCTTTTAGTGCACATCCTAGCGGTTCTCTCTCTACTTTCATTAATAGAAATTTTAATAGCTTTCAGAGATTCATTAATATAAATCTTGGGTGTCATAGATCTAATCTTAAAAGAATCAATCTCATGAGAAATTCTATCAACGTTCCTAGCCAAATCATCAATCTTAAGCAAATTTTCTTCTACCATAGCATTAAAAATCTTTTGAGAATTAATGAAATATTTAATATTATTCTCAAGATCAGAGGGTATTTTATTCTAATTTCCAGAAGAATTGTTATAGGAATTACCATAATTGTAGAGGAATTACTAGGAAACGGCCTAGGGTTAAAATTGCCTCTATACGCGTTATTACCAAAATTGTTCCTACCAACAAAATTCACATCCATAGATTCATTATTATTCTCAATCAAAGTGGACAAAGGCATATCATTAGGATCAATAGGAGCACTCTTACTATCAATCAATTTCATAAGTTCATCCACCTTTCCACTCAAAGTATTAATTTCTTCAATCGCATGCACTTTTATACTAGTAGAAGATCTTTCGGTATGCCATTGAGAGTAATTTGCCATAATGTTATCTAGGAGTTTAATAGCTTCTCCTAATGTGATTTCCATAAAAGTACCTCCCGCGGCAGAATCTAAAAGATTTCTAGATGCGAAATTCAATCCGGCATAAAAAAATTGTATGATCATCCATAAACTTAAACCATGAGTAGGGTAATTTCTTATCATCAATTTCATCCTTTCCCAAGATTGTGCAACATGTTCATGATCAAGTTGCTTAAAATTCATTATATCATTCCTAAGGGAGATGATCTTAGTGGGAGGAAAATACTTGGAAATAAAAGCATCTTTACACTTGTTCCATGAATCAATACTATTTTTAGGCAAAGATGAAAACCAATTTTTAGCACGATCTCGTAGTGAGAATGGAAATAGCTTCAATTTAACAATATCATTATCCACATATTTTTTATTTTGCATATCACACAACTTAACGAAAGTATTTAGATGGGATGCAGCATCTTCATTTGGGCTACCAGAAAATTGATCTTTCATAACAAGATTCAACAAAGCAGCATTAATTTCATAAGATTCCGCACTAGTGGCGGGACCAATCGGAGTACTAATAAAATAATTATTATTAGTGTTGGAAAAGTCACACAACTTGGTATTTTCTTGAGACATCATGACAAAGCAAGCAATCTAGCACACAAGCAAATAAAAAGCAAACGAAAAGACGAATGAAATAAAAGGCGAATAAAAAGGCAAATGTTTTGTGTTTTTCTGAAAATGTTTTAGAAGTGGGGGAGAGGAAAACGAGAGGCAAATGGAAAATAATGTAAGTGCAAGAGATGAGAGTTTATAATAGGTACTTGGTAGGCTTGATGTAGAACCTCCCCGGCAACGGCGCCAGAAATTCTTGCTACTACTTCTTGAGCTTGCGTTGATTTTTCCCTTCAAGAGGAAAGGGTGATGCAGCAAAGGAGAGATAAGTATTTCCCTCAGTTAAGAACCAATGTATCAATCCAGTAGGAGGCACAAGCAAGTCTCCAATATATGCACCTGCACAAACTAACAGACACTTGCACACAATGCAAAAAAGGGGTTGTCAATTCCTTCAGGGTCATGAACAAGAGTGAGATCTAATAGAGATAGGTATAAAAGATAAGTAAAAGGCAAAATAAAGTAAATATAAATAAATTGCAGCAAGGTATTTTTGGATTTTTTGGTTCATAGATCTGAAAATATATGATGGAAAATAGACCCGGGGGCCATAGGTTTCACTAGAGGCTTCTCTGTTGAAGAAAACATACGGTGGGTAAACAAATTACTGTTGAGCAATTGATAGAAAAGTGCATAATTATGAAGACATCTAAGGCAATGATCATGAATATAGGCATCACATCCGTGACAAGTAGACCAAAATGATTCTGCACTATTACTCCACACATCGACCGACTCCTGCCTGCATCTAGAGTATTAAGTTCATAAGAATAGAGTAACGCCTTAAGCAAGATGACATGATGTAGAGGGATAAACTCAAGCAATGTAATATAAACCCCATCTATTTATCCTTAATGGCAACAATACAATACATGCCTCGCTACCCCTTCTGTCACTAGGTGAGGACACCACAAGATTGAACCCATCACAAAGCACCTCTCCCATTGCAAGAAAAACCAATCTAGTAGGCCAAACCAAATCGATAGATCGGAGAGAAATACAAAGATATCTCAATCATGCATAAAAGAGTTCAGAGAAGACTCAAATAATATTCATAGATAATCTGATCATAAATCCACAATTCATCAGATCTCAACAAATGCACCGCAAAAGAAGATTACATCGAATAGATTTCCAAGAACTTCGAGGAGAACATTGTATTGAAGATCAAAGAGAGAGAAGAAGTCATCTAGCTACTAGCTATGGATCCATAGGTCTATGGTAAACTAGTCACACATCATCGGAAGGCCGGCAAGGTTGGTTTAGAGGCCTCCGTGATCAAATCCCCCTCCGACGGAGTGCCGAAAAAGGCCCCAAGATGGGATCTCAGGGGAACAGAAGCTTGCGGCGGCGGAAAAGTATTTTTGGTGTGCCCTCTGGTATAGGGGGAATATTTGAGAATATATAGTGGTGGAATTAGGGTTGGAAGGTCTCCGAGGGGCCCACAAGCCCTGGGGGCCCCCACCTGGGGCGCGCCCCTATGGCTTGTGGTTGCCTCGTAGGTCTTCTGGCCTCCTCTCCAAGTCTCGTGGGTTTCTTCTAGTCCAAGAAAAATCATCGTAAAGTTTTATTCCGCTTGGACTCCGATTGGTATTGATCTCCTGTAAAAGACAAAAACAAGGAAAAAATAGCAACTGGCACTGGGCACTAGGTTAATAGGTTAGTCCCAAAAATAATATAAAATAGCATATTAATGCATATAAAACATCCAAAACAGATAATATAATAGCATGGAACAATCAAAAATTATAGATACGTTGGAGAAGTATCACCTCCCATGTGTGATTAAAATTGGTACAAGCATTACCAAGTCCAAGGTCTTCATATTTGAAAATTATTGGTTAAAACATAGCTCTTTTAGAGATATTGTTCAAGCAGCCTAGAATATACCTGTGGGTTTCACTGATCCTGCTAAGAAAATTAATGCAAAATTTAAGAATTTGAGAAGAGCATTAAAATTATGGGCCAAGAGCTTGTCATGCCTAAAAAACAGATTGAAGATTTAAATGCTTGCATTTTACTCTGGGATTTGATTGAGGAATACAGAGATCTTTCAATGTCTAAAGGGAATTGTAGGTCTATGTTGAAAGAATTCCTGCTGATAGTGCTTAATAATCAGAACATCTATTGGTAGCAAATAGGAAAAATAAAAGGAGTTAAGTTTGGTGATGAGAACACCAAATTCTTTCATACTAAAGCCTCCATCGATCACAGACATAACAAAGTTGCTATGCTACTTAATGATGATCAAGTGGAGATTACTGACCATGAAGGGAAGGCAACTATCCTTTGGGAGGCTTTTAAAAAAAGATTGGGACAATCTAATGGTCACACAATGCACTTTGAATTGAATGACTTGTATGAACATAGAGTTGATCCTGTGGTATTCCAAGACATTGAGAAGCCTTTTACATAGGAGGAAATTGATGCAGTCGTAAAAAACCTTCCCACTAATAAAACTCCAGGTCCTGATGGTTTTAATAATGAGTTCATCAAGGCTTGTTTGGACATCATTAAAGGGGACATTGTTGATCTTATTATGGCTTTCCATGCTGGTAATGTAGCTCTTGAAAGCATCAATACATCTTTCATCACCTTGATTCCAAAAAAGGAAGTACATGTTTCACCCAATGACTGCAGACCAATATCACTACTCAATGGAGTACTCAAGATTATTACCAAGTTGCTAGCCAATAGACTACAAGGAGTTATTCTCCAGATGGTGCATATTAATCAATATGGGTACCTCAAAAATAGAATGATCCAGGACTATCTTGGTTGGGCCTATGAATATATTCATCAATGCCACAAATCAAAAGAAGAGATGCTAGTGATCAAACTGGATTTTGAGAAAACTTTTGACACTATTAAACATCAGGCAATAATTGATATACTCAGAACAAAAGGATTTGGGGAAAATGGATTTCCTAGATGCACTTAATTTTCACCTCTGCCTCATCTGTTGTTATGTTAAATGGAGTCCCTGGCAAAAAGTTCTACTATAGAAGAGGAGTCAGACAGGGTGATCCTCTTTCTCCACTGATTTTTGTATTGGTGTTGATCTATTACAATCAATACTTAATAAGGCCATGAGACTGGGTATTGTTACTCCACCACTTCAAGTCAACTCTTGTCTTGACTTCCCACTAATACAGTATGCAGATGACACCCTGGTTCTTATGCAAGCAAATGCCAGGCAGCTGATATGTCTCAAAGCCCTGTTAAATACATTTGCCTCAGCCACTGGATTAAAATTCAATTATGGGAAATTAATCATGGTGCCCATTAACATTGCAGAAGACAGAGTATACATTTTCACCAACACACTACCATGTGCAAGAGGACAATTCCCTTTTACCTACCTAGGCTTGCCACTAGGAATCTATAAACCAACTGTGGAACAATATCTACCTGTAGTCAACAGAATTGCTAAGAGATTAGCTGGTATCTCTACTTTTATGACTCAGGCAGGTAGGTTGCTACTAGTCAAATCAGTGCTTGCATCATTACCAATATTTTTGATGTGCTGCTTGGACATACCTATCACCATCAAAAAACAGATCATTAAGTACTTGAGACATTGTCTATGGAGAAGTCCTGATTTGGAAGATCACAGACCAGCATTAGTGGCATGGCACACTGTTTGTAGACCTAAAAGTCAAGGAGGTTTGGGAGTCATGGATATTTACACATAAAACAAGACTCTGCTCATGAAAAATCTTCATAAGTTCTTTAACAGGCCTAACATACCCTGGGTTAATCTAATTTGGAAGACATACTACAGTAATGGGCAACTCCCAGGAAATCATAAGGTTGGCTCTTTCTTGTGGAGATCAAACTTAGCACTCATAGAACAATTCAAAGCCATAGCGAGATGTAATGTGGGAGATGGTAAAAGTGCATTATTCTGATATGACATGTGGCATCAATTCATTATGAAACATAAGTTCCACCACCTTCACACATTTGCCAGAAATCCAAACATAAATGTCAACCAAGTAATTACCACTGAATATCTTCAGGACCTATTTCATCTCCCATTGACAACCCAAGCATATGAGGAATTCTTGGAAATGGAAAATATATGTATTACCTTAAGACAATCTAAGTACCTGGACTCAGTGGACACATGGAGCTATATATGGGGAAATGAACTCTACTCTTCCATTAAAGCTCACAATGTGTTGATTGGACACAAACAAGCTCCACCACACTTCAGTTGGATCTGGAAGAGCTCTTGCCAACCAAAACACAAAGCGTTTTTTTGGATGCTGTTGCATGACAGAGTCAACACAAGGAACCTATTGAGAAGAAAAATCTTTGAGCTTGAAGCATACAATTGTGCAGTCAGGGACTATCAGCAGGAAGAAACATTATATCATCTCTTCTGGGGATGCCCTTTTGCCATTCAATGCTGGGATTTTATCTGCCCCACAAGAACACATAACTTGTCAGTGTTAGAAGCTTATCAAGATCTAAAATACAAGCTCAATTACCCATTCTTCATGGGGATTATCATTCTAGGGTCATGGGATTTATGGATCTCCAAGAACAATAAGATCTTTGAAAATATAACTCCTTCATTTCAGGCTGGAAATTCATTTTCTTGGAGGGGCTCAAACTGCTAAAATTCAGGATGAAGAGAAAACATGTCCATCAATTCTCAGCTTGGCTAGAGACCATCTTGTAATTTCTATTTATTTAGGAGTAGACTAGTTCCTTTTTTTGTTTCCTTTTTCTTTTTTCTTTCCTGTCCCTAGTTTTTTTAGTTTCTTCTCTTTATTCTTCTTCTTTTCTTTTGTTCTAGTTTTTTTGGGCTTACCTCAAGCCTATCAGTCAGACTTCTGTTCTTCTATCTTTTTATTTAATAAAAATTGCAGTGGGGTTTTACCCTACTGTTTATAGTCAAAAAAGTATATCTATTCGAATAGCCGTGTCCACGGTAATGGACGCTCGGAGTTGTATCCCGGTCGATACAACTAGAATTAGATGCTGAGGCATGAAATGGAAATGATGGCTCCGGGATTGCTTTCTCGCAGGGAGTCGAGGAAGTGATCTATTGGCGATGTTATAACATACTTACTACTATTATAATATGTTACTCTTATCTCTTCTGATGCTGCAAGTTGCTTGAAGATGCTAGTCTTCGATAGGCTAGGCATTTCCCTCTATTTTGGCATTCTGCAGTATAGTCCATAGATACATCCCTTCCCTTGATACCAATGCATACTTAGTATAGATCTGATGCATGCAAGTACTTCGGATGAGTACTCACGATTGCTTTGCTACCTTTTCCCCCCTACTTTCTTCTTTCTGATTGTTGCAATCAGATGATGGATCCCAGGAGCCAGATGCCACCACCAGCGACTACTATTACCCCGACGGAACCTACTACTACATGGAGGCCGCCGATGGCCAGGAGTAGTTAGGAGGCTCCCAGGCAGGAGGCCTTGCCTTTTTGATTGTTGTGTTGTTTGTGCTAGCCTTCTTAAGATAAACTTGTTTAACTTATGTCTGCACTTAGATATTGTTGCTTCTGCTGACTCGTTTGTATTCGAGCATATATATTCAAGCCCTTGAGGCCCCTGGCTTGTAATATGAAGCTTGTATGACTTTAATTTGTGTCTAGAGTTGTGTTGTGATATCTTCCCGTGAGTCCCTGATCTTGATCATACACATTTGCGTGTATGATTAGTGTACAATTGAATCGGGGGCGTCATAAGTTGGTATCAGAGCTGACTGCCTGTAGGAACCCCCTTTCCAACTCCTTAGCCGAAGTTGAGTCTAGTCTTTGAAAAACTATTTTTCTAACATTCTTGTGTGGCTTACGGGCCCACATCACAATTTGGTGGTATTAGGATCTTTTACTCCTCGATCCTTACTCTGGGACTCTGATCTCTCTTCCATTCGAGTTAAAGATTTTACTAACTCTAGGTTCTCGTAACCACTTCCCCTCGGAGAGCCCCTTCATTCCAGATGATCGCCTGCTTCATCAGAAGATTCAGAAGAAGCTTTTCGATGTTTTCCCAAGACCTTTGTGCCCACCGCCCTTGCAATTCCCTACCACCAATATATCATATGGATAATGACATACACTTGTCGTTCATACAATCATTCCCCGTTGCTCTTCTTATTACAAGATACCCCACAACATTTTTCCTATATTCCGAGAATCCATTGTGCCTGCTGCCCTACAGCTCCATTTCCCATGAATACATCTACGAATAATTACTCACACTTATCGAGGATTTGTTCATTCCCAGTTATTCATGTGTTTCAAAAAATTCTTTGAAATACTATTTGATTTTCTGAAAATCCTCAACAGCCTATTTGTCGGGGATATACCCCACGGTATGACCCGGCCTGATGTATGACCCAGACTGAACTTGGCAACTCACTAGTGACCCGGCTAACGCTTGGCGACTCACTGGTGACCCGCCTGAGTCTGGCGATTCACCAGTGATCCGGAGGGCGGGTTAGATGAATGACAAGGCCCAAGGTCCAGAAGGCGGCTCCTGAGAAGACCGGCTCAAGATACGATGTCCGGTGGGCCGGCTTGAGAGGAAAGACATAAGGAATATTTCCCAACAAGGGAAGCAAGACTTGGATCCACTTGTAATAGAGTAGTCCTAATCCTACTAGGACTAGTCATGTAAGCCGCCCCTTCAACTTATATAAGGAGGGGCAGGGCATCCCAAGAGGGACAAGTTTGAAGACAGACAAGTCAGTATCTCTCGAGATAGAGGTAGCCAAAGAGCACCCTTGTAATCGTGAGCATCATGATCAATATCAATGAAGCAGGATGTAGGCTTTTACCTCCACCGTGAGGGGCCGAACCTGGGTAAAACCTCGTGTCTCTCGATTCCGACCAACCCCGTTCAAGCCACCACTTAGGTGCACTGGCCTCACAACTTAGTCCTCACACTAGGACATCTGCTGTGACAAAACCACGATAGCCGGCGCCCACCGTGGTGCCGCGTCGCACGGTGGTGTTGAGTTCTTGGAGGGATATTTTCTAGGGATCGAGAAGCTTGTGATTGATCAGATGAAGAGCCGAGAAACAATCACGCAGGGTAACCCAGCATGGGCAACCTTGGGCAGAGTCGGCAGATTCATCGTTTGACGAGCAGAAATCATGATTGGGTTTGGAGCTGGCAGTATGAATTTTTGAGTTGGTGAGATTAGGGTTACATCAGGTGCAAGCACCATCCTGGAATTTGCCAAGACTGACGGGAGTAAAAGATCGTTCCAATCTGCTGACAGCAAGTTTTGCAAAGATCAAAAGAAATTAAAGTGGCTTCGAACGCGCTTACACAAGTCGCCGAGTTCATGCCACTGCCCCTACTCGTTGTTCGAGTTTTGTTTCTGTTACAAGTTGCTACTATACGCCGCAGCTGCCACTGCATGTCATCAGGATGGATAGGAGAACCATTGTATAAGGCAGAGTCCAAATCATGTCTGCCTATTTTCACAAAAGGAAAAAAAGGGGGAGCAAATCAATCACGATCTGGAAGTGGATACAAGCACGACCCGGAAGTGGATACATCATTGAGCCAGTTTCTGCGCTGCCTCCCTTGGCCGGCGTGGCCTCTGAGCCGCCGTCGTCAAGCCCCCTTGCTCACCCCCGTGGCCTCTTCGCTCTGCCTTCCACTGGAGCATCACCGGTCTGCCCCTCTATTGCGGATTTGCAGGGACCCTCTGAGCCGTCTCCGCTGCTGACCTACGCCATGGCCACCTCAAGCTCCCTGTGCGTCAGGCCGCCCCTGTTTCATCAAGCCGCCCTCAATCTACCGGAGTTTCAGCCGCTGCTGCGAGCTACCAAAACTGCCGTGGGCCGGCCAGCTGGCCTCCCATCGCCTCGCCTTGGCTTCGCCTTGAGATGCCCTATGGCCGCTGCTTCCACTTGTGATGCCTCTGCATGCGCCTTTCCGCGTTTGCGTGGTGGATAAACGCCCCGAGCTCCTCTCTACTCCGCTCCGCACATAGCCGCCTCAGCACGCTACTGCTCTGTTCCGTGTGAGCATATGTGCGCAATCGTCACCCGCCTCGCTCCGACGCCTCTCTGCAGGCCTCCTCGCGAGCCAATTGCGGCCTCAAAGCCAACCCCGCCGCGACAACGGCCGTTTCCAGGTCCTCCGGCTTCTACTACTTGGGCCCCATTTCAGCGACCGCCCATTTTCGCCATCTCCCCGACCGAGCCGCCGCCTGCTTCAGTAGTTGTCGTGCGCCGGGCCGGCCTGCCGCCCCGCCGGTCTCGCTGCCGAGCCGTCCCCGCACGGTCTTGCTGCCGTGGGTTCCGCTGCTCTAGCCCGCCGCTGTAGTTTGCTGTGGTTTTCCCTTGCACTGTGCTAAATCACCGGCTCAATGGAGTGACTACTGCTCTTCTGCTCATTGCAGTTAACAATAATCAGTTTTGCAGCCGATTACAGTGAGAAGGATTTGAAGAAGTAGGACAAAACTGAATAATAAATCACTCTTGAGAGGTTGCCCGAATGTTTGTATCGATGAATGGATGGGGGCCTTGCCTTACGAGCCTATGGTGACCGGCTGATTGTCATTGAAAGCCTAAAGGATTTCTATTGATAGCATCATTGAGCTTAATTCATGGGTTCCTGATGAGCAACCGCCTGTGTGAAATTTGGTTGCCACACGGCAATCTAGGAACTTCCTGTGTCACTACGCCGTGATGGGTTGCTGGGTCCATTAAAAGATTGGATGCAGTGGATATTTATGAAGGATGATATTTCAGACTTTAACTGGACATCTACTGAGCGGCAGCACTAAAAAAATGACCCGGAGGGTCCGTGCTGAGCCGCCCAGTTCCAGGCTCCGCCACGGTCATGCTTTAAGCCACCGTTTCCGCCGTCGTCACTGTGACCTCGTGCTGAGCCACCCCGATCGGCCTCGTTCTGAGCCACCGTGTTTCCACTTGCTGTGGTTGATGCCCTTTTGCAAGGGCAGGGGAGAGTGGCTAAATTGCCGTTGCAAGTACTGGAAGTTGTTCACGGAACGGATCATCTATCGTCCGGACAAATCAGGTGAATTATGTCCAGTTAATTTTTGTTGATATATTTTTATTCTTTAAAGAACAAGTACTCTGGCTTGCGATATGTTTTGGTGCAAGACAATTGTTCAATGCAAGAGCAATGGTCGTGTCATGGATATATAGCTCGCGCCACCATTATCATGCGCTAGCATCTGACTGTGCCATGATGCTCAATGAATATATGTGCAAACCACCGCCTTTGCGGCCCAATTTACATCAACATGACGCGGCTGACTCGGCCGTCCGCGCAGTTTACCGTGCCTGTGATTGACTCGCCCGTCCGCAGCGGCTTACAACGCCACGGCTGACTCATTTGTCCATGCCCACAGTCGACTCGCCCGCGTTCGTGCTGCCTCTGATGCCACGGTCGTCTTTATCGTCCGCCCCCGCGGTCTGCTCTATACCAACACACTAGAGCTGCACCTGTCTGTATGAGATGTTTAGTGAGCGCATGCAAGTCGCCTCTCATGTAGCCTGGTTTATTTCAACAACTCTGAAGCAAGCCATAATATGTTATCAGCCTCCGCCTGCACCGGATGGCACAATGGACAGGCGCACAAGTCGCCGTCACTGCAGTTTGATTAATTTCAACAACCCGCTGGGATGAACCATTGGCCGGATTACTGACACAAATCATACGGGGTCATTTATAACCCGCCGAGCTTCAACATATTCCAGCATTCCACTGTTCAACTATATGCCGGTTTATATCACAGTCAAGTATGGAGAATCTCAAGACAACTCCTCGACTCGTCTTAAGACTCGGGGGCTACAATGACATGACTTAGCAAATTTTGCCAGTTTTAGCAAATTCAAAGAACCTCGGGTCATAGGAGGGAAAATAACCCGGTCCCGGAGGCTACTGCCACATTGGTGAAAATTTAAAGGCCGTCAGAAAATTTTTGGCTTAAAAAGTGCCTGGCAATCAAAAAGTTCCGGCTCAATGAAAGAGTTCCGGGTTATCAGAAAAGATTCCGGTTTAAAATCCGGCTCAAGGGAAATCTGTCTCCCACAAAGTTTTGAGCCCTCAATGTCTGGCTCAACGTCCGGTTCAGGAAGAATACACCTCTCACAAGTTTGAGTTATTAGAAAAAGTTAAAAGTTACCAAAGAGGACTTGCTGCCATGATGCGCGGTTCAAACATGGGTATCCTACCTTATGGGCTTATCATATTATGATCAATTTAATAAAGTCGGCATCCCTGAAATTCGGGGCCTCTGTCATTTCATTTATGTGCATCTGAGTCTTTATTTATTGATCATAAGGTCACTTGGGGGCTTCCAACCCATCGGGTTTAGCTTTCCTACCCTCTTGACCAGGCGTGGACGCCAAATTATGATTGCATCCTACCTGTTTGCAACTTGCTACTCCGCCAGGTGACCCACCGAACTCTTGGAAAGTCAATCTTCTTAAAGACCCTGAATTTTCCAAGGTTAAAATGATGGTTTTGTGTCACGTGAGAGCTGGCTTACAGTGAGCTGGATGAACCACGGCTTCGCGGCCTTGAAAGCAAACATGAGGCCTGTGAGCCAACATTTTAAGCTGTGCCTTTGTAAAGCCGGCTTAATTTTGAGATTTACATAGTCTCTGTTTTTTGTTTTTTAAGATGTTTTTGTGATTTTGACTTTTGTTTTCTATGCAATTTTAAGATCTCTGGGTCATGAGACATCGGGTTATGTTGCTCATGTTTGAGTATTTTTGGGTTGTAACCCACCCTGGCTTTGGATTTTAAGTCGCCAGTATATTTTGGTTTGAATGGACATGGTTATGAGGCTACAAGTTTTTAGGGTTGTCACCCGCCCTGGCTTTTGACTTTAAGTCACCAGGATGTTTTGGCTCATCAGCCATGTTCATGATTTCTTCAATAGCTGGATAAGACTACAAGTCTTTGGGTTTGTCACCCGTCCTGGCTTTTGACTTTAAGTCGCCAGTATAATTTTGGCTATAAGCCGCCATCATAATCTTTTCAATGATTGTTTATGACCATGAGTCTCTGGGTTATAACCCGCCCTGGATTCGAGCCTTAAAAGCCGACTCATGAATTATATTATTGTGCATATTTGCAATTTTTTTAAACAGCTCTGTTTGCAGGGGTTATCAGTTCTTGATTTTTACAAAGGCTATAAGCCGCCGGGTTACAAAAATCCCGAATTATAATGAATGCGCATTAAGTCTCCATCAGCCAAGAGCCACTGACTATTTAACTTTGGATTTATTTGTCAACAGACAAGATCTTGTGATTGTTTTCATACTAGATTATATTATTCCAATCTTTAATAGCCAAACATGGCTGGATTTTTCATTATGGTTGTCATAACCAGTATTGAATGATTGAGGTTTTCATACCGGATTATATTATTTAAATCTTAATAGCCAACATGGCTGGATTTTCATTACGGTTGTTATAACCACTATTGAATGATTGAGGTTTTCCAACCGGGTTATATTATTCAAATCTTTAATAGCCAACATGGCTGGATTTTCATTATGGTTATCATAACTAGTATTGGATGATTGAGGTTTTCAAAAGCCCCTTCAGAGTAATGGCTATTATTCCTTCATCCAAAGATACTAGCTCACAGTAGAGAGAATGGTTCAATATTGATATGCAAGGCTTTCAGCAACATCATCCGGACAATGGATATGGTTTTATTTTACAATGGAAGGAATAGTCCCGAGTCGCTGCAGGCATACGACCCGACACTTGGGGGCTACATTATTCAAATCAAGATTACATCAAGTATGCAAGTCCCATGTTGCTACAAGCATGCACCATGGCACTTGGGGGCTAATGCAAGTTGCTTTTCAAATTATCACATTGTCAACAGACCCGGTTATCTCAGGAAGATGAGTCGGCCTTCTATCTTTTTCTAAGTCCCAGCCCAATATTGTCTTACTGAGCCGGCCCTTGGGGGCTACACTGGCTGAAGTTTCATGAGCATAAGGCATTTACAAGTCCCAGGTTGCTGCAGGCAAGACAAACCGATACTTGGGGGCTACATATGTGGAACATTCAACTTATGACTGGTGACTCAGATGAACAATCCGGATTTCTCCATAGATGCAGTATTTATATTGAAGCAAGTCTTAAGCTGTAACTACGCTCCCTTCTTAAGACTTGGGGGTTATAGGTGATATGCATATAAGGGAGGTACACTTTCAAGCTTGGTGTCAGCGGTAATCATGACCTGGCATCTGTAACAATTATGACCCAGTACCATCAATATCTATAACTCGGCAATTTCGATGATTACAATTCGACAAGTTAAACATCTTCAAGCCGACTCAGCATCAGATGAATATCTTAAGTCCAATATGTTGGTCAAGTTAGAGCATTGGAAGCCGACTCAAATGGGTTATTTTTTCCCGATATTTTTCTGCAAGAAAGCAGCCTCAACAAGTTGATTTTGAAGCCGGCCTATTGATATAACGAAGAGACCCGGATTTTAATGGAGGGATTCCCTTGAACATAACAAAGAGATAGGATATGAAATAACTCGAGAATTGCACGAGCTGGTAAATATTGGCCCGGTCAAGTGTTTTTCACAGAAAGAGGTGACAAGGACTTAAGGATGAACAGTTGTCGGCTCAGAAGAACCTTTGACCCAGCGCACAACCTGTCAAATTTGTTCTTATTTTTATTTTGCAGGATAAGTTTATCATGGATAAATCCAAGCTAAACTGGGGGCTAATGTCAGGGATATACCCCACGGTATGACCCGGCCTGAACTTGGCGACTCTCTAGTGACCCAGCTGACGCCTGGCGACTCACTGGTGACCCGCCTGAGTCTGGCGATTCACTGGTGGCCCGAAGGGCGGGTCAGATGAATGACAAGGCCCAAGTTCCAGAAGGCGGCTCCTGAGAAGACCGGCTCAAGGTACGGTGTTCGGTGGGCCGGCTTGAGAGGAAAGACATAAGGAATATTTCCCAACAAGGGAAGCAAGACTAGGATTCCACTTGTAATAGAGTAGTCCTAATCCTACTAGGACTAGTCATGTAAGCCACCCCTTCAACTTATATAAGGAGCGGCAGGGCACCCCAAGAGGGACAAGTTTGAAGACAGACAAGTCAATATCTCTCGAGATAGAGGTAGCAAAAGAGCACCCTTGTAATCGTGAGCATCATGATCAATATCAATGAAGCAGGATGTCGGCTTTTACCTCCACCGTGAGGGGCCGAACCTGGGTAAACCCTCATGTCTCTCGATTCTGACCAACCCCGTTTAAGCCACCACTTAGGTGCACTGGCCTCACGACTTAGTCCTCACACTAGGACATATGTCGTGACAAAACCCCGACACTATTGCTCCTGAATTCCTTGCCTTCCTGCATTATGGTTAATTCCATATTTCTAGTAATCTCCGTTGACATCCTTTGTCACTATAATTTCGAGTCCCTTGATTCAATATGTTGCGAATGCTCGCAATCCTCAATTAGATCCTAGAATTCTTCCTTCCGTCTCAGACGTCATTTTAAACATGAGGTGATTCTTGACCAATCAAATTGTCATCGATTGTACCCCTAAGCCTATTCAACTTATCCATACTTAATCGGAGCGTCTGCTTCTAATCCTTCACTTTGTAAATCACCATTCCTTTAAATTTAAACGCTGGACTATTAAGATGTTTCTATAATCCGATGCCTTTGCATTCTTTCTTCCTCTGATTGAGTATCGATACTCACATCAGCTCAGTTGTGGATCGCGAGATCCATTGTTGGATTATTATCCAACAGTGTCCTTCACGTTCAAAATTCTTGTGAGGTCTTCCCCTGATACATAAGGCCTTTGATAAATTGTGTCTTCTACCTCTGATAAGTTGTATCCTTTGCTTTGGTCAACCATGCTCTGTTTTCAAGCATGTGTTAATTACTCCTAAAGTTTGTGGTATATGTTCCTAAGATGCACCGACGGGTTGAATTAATGCCTTCCATAATCTGTGTGAACCCAAAGATTATGCGTGTTATATCTACTGGTGTTTTGCCAGATAAACTTTTAACACTACAACTTCGTCGAAAGTGAGAAGTGAATGAAACATTATGCATTGGAGAAGTGGGAGTCGACCTTGAACTTTGTGTTCATGCCCATGGACACGATGTAGATCCTATCATGGAAGCTTATGGTAATAATAACTATTTCCTTTATAAAATATCATCTGGTATCTATGAATTGATCCTTTGCAATCGTGGTTCCGACCATATTTTCTCCTTGATTCCATTTCTCAGACAATTTAAAGCACTTGTCTTCTGCAGATCAATGCATCTCCGCAACCTTTATTTTGATCTTCCTTCAAGTATTACCCTCCGATATCTCGAGAATAACAAAGAACTGTGTTGCTTCCTATCAGTCTTCATCTAGTATTGCTTCTCACCGGTTTCAGATTTTTTTCCTGGGTTCTGAGTTATTAGTCACTCGAGAACACCCATAAGTGAATCGATTCCATACTCCGATTCAATAACTCTAAGTAATTCTCGTTGGTTACAAGTTTAATACTCCATCATGTCATTCCTAGCCTGATCGGCTACATCATTGTCGTGCTATTTTTAACTATGCTACCTGGTTCTTCCCAGAGAACAATTTTCGACGATGAGCTAATGTTACGTCAATCTTCTTTGTCATATCGTTTCGCCTTGAGCAACAAGCTTGATTCTAAGTTTGTGTCATATCTGTGGTTCCAAAAACCTTTCGCTTCATCATTCCTTTTGCTTGATGTCGTCGTTGATCATTTACATCTTCATGAATCCACTCGACCAAAGGTGTCATAATCATCAGCAATATATTGAGTACTTAAAAAGATATGAATAAAATTCATGATAAGGATCATCATCCTTGCCCCTCGATGAGTTGTTGCTGATCCCATTGGCCACATCCTCATCTTCTGCATGATGAAATTGTACGAGCTGTTCTAGCAGTTCCTGCTGGATCGTTGTGTTTCCGAAGTCTGACCTTTACTTGCTGACCATGTCGATGCTATCTCGAATGCATGACTGTGGTATTCCGATCATCAACAAGAACATGGAAAGCATAATGCTAAATGGTCTTGATTAATTATCCAAACACCATTGCATGGGTAACATCATGGGTTTCCTCGCCCCTTTTCCCTAGATGGTTATCTACTTGCAGTCCTGTCATGAATTATCCCACTCTGCTTGCTCTTGGGAAGGATATACACCTAATACTCGTGTATACACCTTTTCCTTTCCATTGGTCTGTTTAAATCTGATAATCACAATTTCCTTTCCATTGTTTTGTTTAACGTTTCTTATAGTTTATATGAACTAAGCAGTGATAATTCCCTGCTTAGGTAAACACCTCGGTGTACGACCCTATCAAGTATAACCTTGTTACTATTGTTGATGACATTCCAGTAACCACCGATGGATGAGAACTTAGCCTATTGGTCCACCTCGTTCAACGAGCAGGAAAATGGTTCTCTTCGTCCCTCACCCTTGGTACCGACGTTGTTGCCGACATAACAGACAGGCTATCCTCTGACTTGCCTTGCTATCATGACCGTGCAAGATGTCAATGCCCTACCTACTTTTAACCCACATGGTGGGCCCATAACCCATAGTTCCACAGGATCAAAACCTAACTCTCCAGTACATCCTTGATTCCGAGGTATCCTTTGCAATTGAGTTCGTATGCCATTCACGAGCCATTGTCTTAGAGATGATCTATTCTGGTATTAGGCAGAATACTTATTCCCATTGCTCTGAACACCTTTCACACTCTCTTTCAGGCATCGAATGATTGCTTAACCATTTGAAACTTTTGTACCATCGCATATTGATCCCAATGAATTCCGTGGGTTACAACTCGAGAAATGATTCATGTCTTCTCCCCGAGTTCACCGTCAGGTGCCCAACTTTGTGTAGATGTGTTCTTCCAGAGTTTTCCCTCTTATTGTGTTCGTAGGATGATGAAGATCCCGAAGAAAAGAATGACGACTTCAACAGGACGACCTGAATTAGAGAAATGAATACCTCAATGATGTCGCTTGAACTACGTTGGTATTTCCACAAAGAGGAAGGGATGATGCAGCACAGCTATGGTAGGTATGTCCGTCAGTTATGAAACCAAGGTATCAATCCAGTAGGAGAATCAAGCAACACTATGTAAACGGTACTTGCACACAAAGAACAAATACTTGCAACCCGACGCTTATGAGGGGTTGTCAATCCCTCTACGAGTAATGGCACTAGAAATTGTCAAGTTGACGGGATAAAATTTGTGTAGATTGGATAAATAGATCTCGATAAAACGCGAAATAAAATAAATAGCAAAAAAGTGCAGCAAGGTATTTTTGGGTTTCTGGAATAATAGATCTGAAAATAAAAGCGAATAAAAATAGATCTCAAAGCAAATATGATAAAGAATAGACCCGGGGGCCATAGATTTCACTAGTGGCTTCTCTCAAGAAAATAGCACACGGTGGTAAACAAATTACTGTTGGGCAATTGATAGAAGATCGAATAATTATGATGATATCGAAGGTAATGATCAATATATAGGCATCACGTCCAGGATTAGTAGACCGACTCCTGCCTGCATCTACTACTATTACTCCACACATCGACTGCTATCCAGCATGCATCTAGTGTATTAAGTTCAGGGAAAAACGGAGTAATGCAATAAGAACGATGACATGATGTAGATGAGATCTATTCATGTAGGAATAGCCCCCGTCTTGTTATCCTTAATAGCAATGATACATACATGTTTTGCTGCCCCTTCTGTCACTGGGAAAGAACACCGCACGATCGAACCCATCACAAAGCACCTCTTCCCATGGCAAGAAAAATCGATCTAGTTGGCCTAACTAAACCAAAGATTCGAAGAAGAAGTATGAGGCTATAAATAATCATGCATATAAGAGATCAAAAGAAGACTCAAATAATATTCATGGATATAGATCTGATCATAAACTCAAAGTTCATCGGATCCCAACAGACACACCACAAAAAAAGAGTTACATCAAATAGATCTCCAAGAGACCATTGTATTGAGAATCAAAAGAGAGAGAGAAAGCCATCTAGCTACTGCCTACGGACCCATAGGTCAATGATGAACTACTCACGCATCATCGGAGAGGCACCAATGAGGATGATGAACCCCTCCGTGATGGTGTCTAGATTGGATCTCGTGGTTCTGGAACTTGCGGCGACTCGAATTGTGTTTCATCGACTCCCAAAGGGTTTCTGGAATATTTGGCAATTTATATGGGGAAGAGGCGGTGCGGGAGGTCACCGAGGGGGCATAACCCCCCTGGGCACGCCTGGTGGGTTGTGCTCACCTCGGGCCTCCCCTCTGGTACATCTCTGGCCCAACTGGTGTCCTCTGGTCCCAAAAAATCTCCAAAAAGTTTCGCTGCGTTTGGACTCCGTTTGGTACTGTTATTCTGCAAAGTAAAAAACAAGCAAAAAACAGCAACTGGCACTGGGCACTATGTCAATAGGTTAGTCCCGAAAAATGATATAAAGTTACTATAAAATGATTGTAAAACATCCAAGAATGATAATATAACAGCATGGAACAAGCAAAAATTATAGATACGCTGGAGACGTATCAGCATCCCCAAGCTTAATTCCTACTCTTCCTCGAGTAGGTAAATGATAAAAACAGAATTTTTGATGTGGAATGTTGCCTAACATGTTCATCACATATTATTTTCTTTTGTAGCATGGACAATTGGACTTTATATGGTTCAAAGCAATAGTCTAGTTTTGACATGAAGATTTCAATACTCAAGCATATCAACGAGCAACCATGTCTTTCAAAATATCAACACTAAAGAAAGCTATCCCTAGCCCATCATGCTCAATCATTGATCCATTCATGAAACACACTCGCATATTAGCTACATCCAATGGTCAAGTACGATCATAGTGCCCCTTAGTTGGTGCTTTATAAGAGAAGATGGAGACTCAAATAAAAATAAAAATTGCATAAAGTAAATAGATAGGCCCTTCGTAGAGGGAAGTAGGGATTTGTAGAGGTGCCAGAGCTCAAAGCTTAAATTGAGAGATAAATTTTTTTGAGAGGCATACTTTTCCCATCAATGAAAACGACTGAGTAATTCCCAACAATTTCCATGCTAGATATATCATAGGTGGTTCCCAAACAGAAAAATAAAGTTTATTCCTTTTTCCACCATTCTTTCACATTCCACGGCTAGCCGTATCCACGGGTACCGTCCATACCAACACTTTCCAAGGAATTTATTATTTGACAACATAAAGTAAATTTCTTTTTCATTTCGGGACTGGGCATCCCTATTACTGTCGTACTCTCATGCAATGACAAGTGAATAAACACTCATCTTGAGAATAACACATCTAGCATGAAAAATATTGTCCACCCCCTGCCGCTTCATGAGTGATACGGGCACACAAAAAGGAAATTTATTTTCAAAATTAGAGATGGCACATACATATTTGCTTAGAACGGCATGGAAATACCGCATATAGGTAGGTATGGTGTACTCATATGGCAAAACAAGGTTTAAGGATTTTGGATGCACAAGTAGTATTTCTACTTAGTACAAGTGGAGGCTAGCAAAAAGATTGGGAAGCAACCAACCAAGAAACAAAAAATCACATAAGCAAGCATTAAGCATAACTAACACCGAATAATGCACCACAAGTAGGATGTAATTTCATTGCACAACTATTCACTTTTGTGCTTGCATAGGGAATCACAAACCTTAACACCAATATTCTTACTAAAGCATAATTACTCACCAACATGAATCACATATCACTATCATCATATCTCAAAACTATTACAAAGAATCAAGTTTATTTTGTCCAATGATCTTCATGAAATTTTTTATTATATCCCTCTTGAATATCTATCACTTTGGGACTAGTTTCATATATTGCAATTGCTTTTAACAAGCTCAAATAAATTTAAGTGACGAACATGAGCATAAAAAAATTTCGTCTCTCAAAATAATATAAGTGAAGCATGAGAGAATTTCTTCAAAAGTTTACTAACTCTCAAATAAATCTAAGTGAAGCATGAGAGCATTTCTTCAAAAATATTAAAGCACACCGTGCTCAAAAGATATAAGTGAAGCACTAGAGCAATTCCAACAAATCATACCATAATTTTGGCTCTCTCAAATAGGTGTGTCCAGCAAGGATACTTGTGACAAACTAAATAGAAAAACAAGCAAATACTCATATAATACAAGACGCTCCAAGCAAAACTCATGATATGTGACGAATAAAAATATAGCTCCAAGTAAAATACCGATGGTCGTTAGAAGAAAGAGGGGATGCCTTCCGGCGCATCCCCAAGCTTAGTTGCTTGGTTGTCCTTGAATATTAACTTGGGGTGCCATGGGGAATCCCCAAGCTTAGGCTCTTTTCACTCCTTAATCCTTCATCCATCGTGATCTCACCCAAAACTTGAAAACTTCAATCACACAAAACTTAACAAAACCTTCGTGAGATCCGTTAGTATAGGAAAACCAATATTTACTTTAAGTACTGTAGAAAACCCATTCCAATTTTTTTATTGCATTATATCTATTGTATTCCAACTTAACCATGTCTTATACCCCCCCCCCCCCCACCCCCCCCCCCCCCCCCCCGATACAATCCATAGATTCATCAAAATAAGCACACAATGCAAAGAAAACAAAATCTGTCAAAAACAGAACAGTCTGTAAAGATGCGAATTGTTCTCATACTTATGTAACTCCAGAATGTCTAAAAGATTAGGAAAACAGAGGCAATTTGTATATCAATATTTTGTAAAAAAATTCAGAATTGTTCGTCCCTTCTGTGAATTTAAACAATTCTGTTACTGGACACAAAAGTTTCTGTTTTTCAACAAGATCAAATCAACTATCACCAAAGCTATCCCAAAGGCTTTACTTGGCACAAACACTAATTAAAACATGAAAAACACAATCATAACAGAGGCATAATTGTGCAAACACTCAAGAACAGAAATAAAAAGGCAAAAATAAATTTTATTCATTGGATTGCCACCCAACAAGCGCTATCGTTTTATGCCCCTAGCTAGGCATAATGCATAGATTCAAGTATTGTCATCTTTAGTTTTAGATCCATAGGATGCCCTCATGATTGATTCATATGGTGGCTTAATTCTTGTTCTAGGGAAGTGTTCCATATCCTTTCTTAGTGGAAATTGAAATTTAATATTACCTTCTTTCATATCAATCACGGCACCAATAGTACGTAAAAACGGTCTACCAAGTATAATTGGACAAAACGGATTGCAATCAATAGCAAGAACAATAAAATCTATGGGCACATAATTTCTATTTGCAAGAATAATAACATCATTAATTCGTCCCAAAGGTTTTTTAATAGTAGAATCCGCCAAGTGCAAATTAAGAGAACATTCTTCAATATCGGTATGACCAAGCACATCACATAGAGATTTCGGAATTGTCGAAACACTAGCACCGAAATCACATAAAGCAAAACACTCATAATTTTTAATCTTGACTTTGATAGTAGGTTCCCATTCATCATGCAATTTTCTAGGGATTGAAATCTCTAACTCCAACTTTTCTTCCAAAGCTTTCATCATGGCATCAACAATATGTTTAGTAAAAGCTTTATTTTGTTCATAAGCATGGGGTGAATTTATCATGGATTGCAACAAAGAGATACAATCAATCAAAGAGCAATTATCATAATTAAAGTCTTTGTAATCCAAAAGAGTGGGCACATCACTAGTTAAATTTTTAACCTCTCCAAACCCACTTTTATCAATTTTTTCATCAAGATTTTCACCCTCCAAATTATCGGGACACCTTCTAACTAAAGTTGACCCTTCTTCAATCCCTTTATAATCAATTTTAAATTTACTAAACAAGGAATCAATAGAAGAAACAACAATCACTTTAAGATCTTCATCATTTTTATGAAAGCAATCACTTGAAAACGCTCTTTCTATAAATTCTCTTTTAGCTCTAAGCATAACGGTTCTTTTCTTACTTTCATCCATAGAAACATATAAAGCTTTAATTTATTCATCAACCTTGGGTACAAAAAATTTCAACTTGAGATTTTCTACATCATGAGAAATTCTATCAATGCTTCTAGACATATCATCAATCTTATTCAACTTTTGTTCTATCGTAGTATTGAAAACTTTTTGAGCATTGATAAATTCTTTAATATTATTCTGAAGATCAGAGGTATTACTATTATTATTGTAAGAAGAATTACCATAGGAATTGCCATAAATATTAGAGGAATTTCCAGGAAAAGGCCTAGGATTAAAATTACCTCTATAAGCATTGTTATTAAAATTGTTTCACGAGACAAAATTTACATCTACGGGATCACTATTTTGCTCAATCAAAGTAGACAAAGGCACATCATTCAGATCAATAGGAGCACTTTTATTAGCAACCAATTTCATAAGAGCATCAACTTTTTCACTCAACATACTAATTTTTTCAACCGAATTAACTTTTTTACTAGTAGGTGCTCTTTCAGTATGCCATTGTGAATAATTTGCCATAATATTATCAAGAAATTTAGTAGCTTTACCCAAAGTAATTTCCATAAAAGTACCACCCGCGGCGGAATCTAAAAGATTTCTAGAAACAAAGTTCAATCCCGCATAAAAAATTTGTATGATCATCCAAAGATTTGAACCATGAGTAGGACAATTTCTTAGCATCAACTTCATTCTTTCCCAAGATTGTGTAACATGTTCATGCTCAAGTTGCTTAAAATTCATGATTTGAGTTCTAAGGGAAATAATTTTTGCAGGCGGAAAATACTTAGTAATAAAAGCATCCTTGCACTTATCTCGAGAATCGATACTATTGCGAGGCAAAGAAGGAAACCAAAATTTTGCACGATCCCTCAAAGAGAAAGGAAATAATTTCAACTTCACAATATCATTGTCCACATCTTTTTTCTTTTGCATATCGCATAATTCTACGAATGTGTTTAGATGGGATGCGGCATCCTCATTAGGAGTACCAGAAAACTGATCTTTCATAACAAGATTCTGCACTAGTGGCAGGAGGAGCAATCGGAGTGCTAATAAAATCATTGTTGTTTGTATTGGAAAAATCACACAACTTGGTGTTTTCTTGAGTCATCGTGACTACGCAAACAAGATTGCACACAAAAACAGATCTGAGGAGAAAACGGCGAACGAAAAATAGGGGCGAATAAAACGGCAAATTTTTGTGAAGTGCGGGAGATGAAAACCAGAGGCAAATGGCAAATAATGTAAATTGCAAGGAGATGAGATTTGTGATTAGGAACCTGATAGATGTTGACGATGTCTCTCCGGCAATGGCGCTAGAAATTCCTTTTGATGTCGCTTGAACTATGTCGGTATTTCCCCAAAGAGGAAGGGATGATGCAGCACAGCTACGGTAGGTATTTCCCTCAGTTATGAAACCAAGGTATCAATCTAGTAGGAGAACCAAGCAACACTATGTAAATGGTACCTACACAAAGAACAAATACTTGCAACCCGACGCCTATGAGGGGTTGTCAATCCCTCTACGGGTAATGGCGCCAGAAATTGTGAAGTTGATGGGATAAAATTTATGTAGATTGGATAAATAGATCTCGATAAAACATGAAATAAAATAAATAGCAAAAAAGTGCAGCAAGGTATTTTTGGGTTTTTGGAATAATAGATCTGAAAATAAAAGCGAATAAAAATAGATCTCAAAGCAAATATGATAAATAATAGACCCGGGGGCTGTAGATTTCACTAGTGGCTTCTCTCAAGAAAATAGCACACGACGGTAAACAAACACTACTAGAATCAATGAATTTACCTAGGGCCAAGTCCTTTACCTACAGCCCATTGGCCTCCTCAAGGGAAAGAGTAGTAATGAACAGTATGCCCTAGGGGAAGGTGAATTTCCGTGTAAGAAAAATTAGGAAATAATGCCGTCACGACCTCCCGCTCATTTTTGGGCGTTGGCGCACTTTCTTTTGGTCTCCTTCGCCTCTTTCCCCCTTTATCTCCCCAAAATGAGAGGTGCCAGACCAAATCTTCCCCTTCTCTGATTTCTATTCCAAACCCGCCCACCCGCCGATTCAACGTCGACCTAAAGCAAGGGGATGGCGGCGGCACTGGTGCACGCCGCGCCTGCGCTCTCTGTGCCCCTCCTCGACGGCCCCCTTCCCCTCATCTTCCACGCCAACTACATCCGCCGCAAGGGCACTGCCATTGGGCACGTGCCCAAGTAGGTTTGCCCTCCTCTAGTGACTGGAGAAGGAGAGGAAGCAATAGATCGGCGCCGACGAGGACTGGGCGAGGTCCCCGTGCACCGGATCTATCATCCCCATAGTGAGAGCAGCCATGTCCTCTCTGTCGCCGTGCCTTCTCCCCTTCTCCAACCGTGGATCCACGCCGACAAGCAATGGGTGAGGTCCTTGTGCACCGGATCCGTTGTCCCCCACCGCGGGAGGAGCCGTGGCATCCCGTTCACCGTGCCTTCTCCCCTTCTCCAACCGTGGATCCAAGCCGACGAACCCCATAATGCCGAAGGTCCACCCTGCCCACACGCCCAGATCCACCACCACGCCTCCGCTGACAAGGTCCTCCATCTCCCCTTCTCTTGCTGGTTTGAACCAATCTTAGTGTTAAATATTTTCTAGAATCTATTATTTTGCGCATCATTAGATTGTGACTGCTTGTTGCATCAGAACATTAGTCTATATGTAACATGAGTCATTGATGCCCACCGTAAAAAAAACTCAAGGTAAATGTCTGTGTGATGGTCTTATTCAGTTAATTTCCTTGCTCGTTAGCCCTCGTTTCGAGTCTGTATGTTCTGTAACATCTCTTCACGTGTCATAATAATATAGAAGGCATTTAGCATTATAATTAAACTAGTTGTGCAGATGCACCGCGACAGCCCATAACTGATTGAATTGTAGCCTAATAAGTTTTAATAAGTTCTATGCCGAGTGTGTCTTTGGGTAAACTGTGGAATACAGCAGAAAATGCACAATAGACTCGTTACAATTTATTTAGGATAGTACATGGTAGAGCTAGATGGTCTATGGATACAAATAGAGAGGGATGCTTTATGTGTAGTTTGGGTCTTGCGTTGTTGGCATTCATTTGTTGGTGTTGCCTTCATCAGATGAGAGTATGATTATGATGATCCGCTTCTTCTTGCATTCTTCTGTCACCTGAAAGTCACAGCAAAATCCTTGTACATACTCCATTGAGTAATATCTGTCATGATTTGCACAACAGTAATGGTAGTTTTCTATAGGCAAATAATAATGTTCCCATATTGGCAGGCTAAGCTATCATAAGTGAATCTGGATCAGAAAGATTGACAGGCTAAAACAGCAAAGGCCATAGCAACACGGATGGTCATAGGCAAATTAATGTTATGGAACACATCTAACCTAGCTGTGGTAATGCACAACGAATTCTGGCTTTCCATAGCAAGCATACCAACTACCGTTGCAAATCCAAATTATTGCGGGTTGTATGCGCTTAGCAAAATATAATGTGAAAGTATACAGATTTTTTCCAGAAAAGGTGAAAGTACAGAGTTGATAACAAACCTGGTGAATCCTAGAAAGGTAGAGCATCTACAAATGAGTGCTTCAGCTCCTCGTGCATAAACATGATATTCAAGGTGCTTCTTTGTACCATAAAAAAGATGCTTCTTTCGTCTCCACCAAAAACGCCTGGATCAACTACATAGTTACCACCCACCTTATCCAGCAATGAATAACTAAGCGATATTAAACTGGCAAACCATATGCAACTAAAATTCATCACTGATGAGAACTGTTTGTATCAAACAATAATATAGAGTTGCTGGTTTCCTATTCCAGTATGATGCGAACTATTTCTGTAGTTTTATTAATATTAATATACAACATATATTAAAGAACCTCTAGAATTTGTCTTGTGAGAATAAAAAAGGGGGAGAGAGGGAGGAGGTAAGTGGGGGTGCACCTGGAGCGATGGTTTGGCGAGGTTGGGATCTGACTGTCGGCTACGTCGAATACTCAAACATGGGACTACACAGAAAGGCCCCAATCTATGAAAGTACATTTATTTCTATCTATGATCACTGGAAAACATATATGCTCACCGAACTGTATTGTTAAAAATTTCCTGCGTATGGTTTTAGACATTTAGAAGTGGTGTTCAGTGAGGTCAACAAACGTTCAGTTATTTGTATGTGCTAATTCAAGTAACTGTTTTGGTGAGATGGTTGTGATGTTCTCTTTCTTGATGTAGGGCATTGTCATGTCTATTCTGGAGATCAAGATGCCTACTGAAACTGCAAGACTATTCTGTGCATGTGTTTCATCAATCATATGTATGGTAAGTCCTGGTGTGAACTCATAAAATTAGTAATTGATGATCTTTTTTTCTGAGAGAATTTGATGACCTGTTGTACATTCCCGCCTTCGATGATCTGTTGTATCTATAGTGGTATATGCACCGAAATTATATATGGTTGATTGACTACATCATAACACGACGTAGCTGTATGATAAAAGTAACTTAGCAGGTGGGATACCATACATGTTCCAGCACTGTTTTGTCAAGTAATGTTTTTATTTTAGAAGGCAACAAAGTGGTATGACAGGAGTGCTTTGCTGCACACGTCCAAAATTGTGTCTTCTTAAACAAGTGTTGTGACTATTTCTGGGCACATGCAGTTTCATTTCGAGCATGGTAGAATTTTGAGAGGTCTGAAAACATGCATTGTAACTCAGATAGATCATATGCATTGTCCACCAACATTTTTGACATATGAAAACATCATTTAAATTCCATGTCTATGATCTATTGTTCAATGTCTAGGACTACAATTGTTTTGTATGGTCATGAAAGCGCTTTTCTTATTTCTTGGTATTTTGTACAAACAGATCAATACACTGTTCTATATTTTAGTTACTTACAGGTTATTGCCGTATGTCCATGCTTGTTGTGCTACTCTTAAAAAGATGCAGTTCTTTTGTTATTATATGTTGCCCTTTTTATGTTAAAGCGAAGTGCTAAACTTGTAACCATTTTTTGCAGCCTCATGTTTGTGAGCTCAGACGTTCCTCTTAAGACTTGGATGGGCAACCTGATGAAAGTGCTCAAGGGATGATCGGAGCATATACTTCTCAAGGCCAACATTGTGATGCATGCACAGTAAATTAACATGTCGATTGGGAGTGTTTTGGTATAGCAAAGCTAGCTGATTGTAGATGCAAATTGAAGTGTTCGACTATTTCTGCAACTTAATCTAGCTCTTTTTTGATTGATGGGTGGTATGAATGTTCTGTATGATGAATATTCGGTAATTTATGAAATATAGTTGGCATAAATCCAAATATGGCATGCTGTTACTTTCATTGTGATTGTTTGATGCAACATGTTTCTATTATTCGTAAATGGTTGATATGATTTCATATTTATATATTTCAAATTATGGTTGATATTTATCTAAAATAGAGCCCCACAAGCTTTCCCTAGGGCATTATGGCCCTAGGGATATATACTTTCCACGCTGGCAGACCTGACCCAATGTATTCTTTCCCTAGAGCATGTGCCCCTAGGTAAAGTGTACTTCCCCTAGGGCTGATGAAAAACACTAGGGAAAGCCTTCTTTACCGACTATACTTCACCTAGTGCTCTTTACCTAGGGGAAGCTCTAGGTAAAGTCTTCACCTAGAGTTTTTGGGCTTTCCCCTAGGGTATTCTGCCCTAGGTAAAATCGTTGATTCTAGTAGTGAAATTCCTGTTGGACAATTGATAGAAGATCGAATAATTATGACGATATCCAAGGCAATGATCAATATATAGGAATCACGTCCAAGATTAGTAGACTGACTCCTGCCTGCATCTACTACTATTACTCCACACAACGACCGCTATCCAGCATGCATCTAGTGTATTAAGTTCACGGAAAAATGGAGTAATGCAATAAGAACGATGACATGATGTAGACGAGATCTATTCATGTAGGAATAGCGCACATCTTGTTATCCTTAATAGCAACGATACATGCGTGTTTTGCTGCCCCTTCTGTCACTGGGAAAGAACACCACACGATCGAACCCATCACAAAGCACCTCTTCCCATGGCAAGAAAAATCGATCTAGTTGGCCTAACTAAACCAAAGATTTGAAGAAGAAATACGAGGCTATAAATAATCATGCATATAAGAGATCAAAAGAAGACTCAAATAATATTCATGGATATAGATCTGATCATAAACTCAAAGTTCATCGGATCCCAACAAACACACCACAAAAAAAGAGTTACATCAAATAGATCTCCAAGAGACCATTGTATTGAGAATCAAAAGAGAGAGAGAAAGCCATCTAGCTACTGTCTATGGACCCGTAGGTCTATGATGAACTACTCATGCATCATCGGAGAGGCACCAATGAGGATGATGAACCCCTCTGTGATGGTGTCTAGATTGGATCTTGTGGTTCTGGAACTTGCGGTGGCTGGAATTGTGTTTCGTCGACTCCCCTAGGGTTTCTGGAATATGTGGCAATTTATAGGGTGAAGAGGCGGTGCGGGAGGTAACCGAGGGGGGCACAAACCCCCTGAGCATGCCTGGGCCCCCAAGCGTGCCCTGGTGGGTCGTGCCCACCTCGGGCCTCCCCTCTGGTACATCTTTGTCCCATCTGGTGTCTTCTGGTCCAAAAAAAAATCTCCAAAAAATTTCGCTGCGTTTGGACTCCATTTGGTACTGATATTCTGCGAAGTAAAAAACAAGCAAAACACAGCAACTGGCATTGGGCACTATGTCAAAAGGTTAGTCCCAAAAAATGATATAAAGTTGCTATAAAATGATTGTAAAACATCCAAGAATGATAATATAACAGCATGGAACAAGCAAAAATTATAGATACGTTGGAGACGTATCACTCAACAAGATGGGTCGACCTCTTCGACGAGAGCAACAAGAATAGGAAGACTCGTTAGAGTTTTTTAACCAAATCCTTTTCCCCTTACTCTACCTCTTAAATCTCGGGACGAGATTTCTTGTAGTGGAGGAGATTTGTAACACCCCAAGTGTCATGCTACAGTGATCTCCTGCCTAATGATGCCATGTCATCATAATTATTTTGCTAATCCTCACTTTGTTCCAAACCAAAGTCAAATTGTAAGTGAAATTTAAAGTTCCACAAACATGTCTGAAAAATAGTTCATGTTTTAGCAAATATTCCATATGTAATTAATGTGCAAGAAAACCTCATCACTTGTTTGCTTATTTGGAAGTTGGCACCACAAGTAGTACCCAAAACAACCACTTTTAATCCATTTGTATTTAAAGCAAATTTTAAACAACTTCAAATCACTCCCAAACTTTTTGTGGCAGTGATGTTTATTGCATACTAAATATTGAGACCAGCCACACATTTTACAAAAGTGATTTATTATTAAAAGAAAGTGCAAACAGAAAGCAATATAAAAAGAAAACATAAAAAAGGAAAGAAAGACTAAAGACCAGAAGTTACTGTACACTTTAGCCCAATATGAACAGTGCTAGCCCAGCCCACCACTACGCCATCCCTAACCTCTGTTCATCTCCATTGCACTGGAGGCAGAGCACTCGTTCACGTTGCGCACACGTGTCGGCCATCCACCGGCACCCTCGACATGGTTAAGCACTCGCCCGACCCCCTCGGCCAAACCCTAGCCCTGCTCTCTTCCTCCTCGCGCTGTTCCTCTCTTCCTCTCGCCGAGCCGAGCACGCCGTCGCTGCGTCCTCGCCATGCACGTGGCCACCGGCCACCGTTTGCCATCCACTTGCGTCCGGGAGGTTCATCGTCGTCCCCTTCGTTGCCTTTGTCCACGGGGTTCGAGCCTTGAGCTCCAACCTCGCCGGAACGGCCTCGACTTCCTACTCTGCCGTGCCGGTCATAGTCGTCGGATTCGCCACCACCGAACCGCCCCGGGCTTCCCCGAGCTCACCCCGACTCCCCTCTCGGTGAGCCGCATCGACCCCCCCTCCTCGTGATTCTGTCTCCCACGCGTCGACCACCGCCCGCGCCTGTCTGCGCTGCGACGCGCCCGCGGCCTCGCCCCTCCGCTCTGAACGAGTCCCGTAGCCCCCGTGTCAGCCGCACCCCGCCTCGCATGGCCGTGGCCGGACATGACCCATGCCGTCCGCGCATGTGCCTTACTGTGCCCAACTGCGCCCATCGCCCCGCTCACCGACCGCCTCACCTCTGCTCGCCGTCGTGCCTTGCCTCTGCCCGCTCCACACCGCGCGTTGAGACGGCTGCCGCCGGCTGCCTGCTGTTGCTGCCGGGCTGCTCCCCGCTCCCGCCGGAGCCACCTGCCCGTCGCTGGCGGCCACTGTGCCTGGCTCGGGCCGCCGGCGCCCTGAGCCCATGCGCCCCCGCGACCGCAGCCGAGGCCCGCTGGCTCCCTGCCTAGTGGGGCTAACCCCCCCCCCCCCCCATTTAGTTAACCCCACTAATAACCCCCTGACACTGACAGTGGGACCTGCTCTGTTTAGCCTAATTAAAATCAATTAAATAACCAGTTAAGAAAATAACTATGATGCATGGGCCCCATCTGCTAGTTTTGACTAGTCAACAGTCAAACTGTTAACTCACTGTTGACTAATACAACTGGGCCCCTGGCCCCACCTGTCATTCACTATGGCTAGCCCACAGTGGGTACAAAATGTTTTTACTGTTTATTTTCGAATTAAATTAAATCCAGTAATTTTAGAAAATGTTTAAAACTTTGAAAATTAATATAAAATAAACCGTAACTACGATGAAAATAATTTATATATGAAAATCGATCAGAAAAATATGATGAATCCGAATATGTCACCCACATACCTGCCACACCCCTCTAACCTACTAAACATAGAACCTTCCCCTCTCTTTCATCTGTCCAAAAAATGCAAGACACCGGGAAAACATCCCCAAATATTTTCCCGCTCTGTCTGTAACACGTAGCACTGCCTTAGGTCACCCCTAGCACCGCGTATTACTATGTCATGCTTTGTGATGCTATGTTTTCTTTATATTTATTGTTGCTTCCCCCCTCTTCTCCCTGGTAGACCCTGAGACCGCTGTCGATGCCACTGTGATCGACTACGTCGACGATGACCTTTCCTTCTCAACTGAGCTTCCAAGCAAGCAAACCCCCTTGATCATTCCGATATCGCCCATTTCCCTTCTCTCTTATGCTTGCATTAGAACTGCTACTGATTTTGTATGATCCTATTCTGATGCATAGCCTGATTTTTGTAACCTGCACATGTTACCTTACCTGCTTATCCTAAACTGCTTAGTATAGGTTGGTTAGCGATCCATCAGTGACCCCTCACCTTGTCCTAGTTGCCCCGCTTTATGTTCAATGACTCGATCAATGTGATCGACGTCCAGGCCCCGACACCGCACATCACCCCCCTTAGTTGTACGACTCTGCAAGGTTACTATCGAGTGCCGAGGGTGATACCTCGTTAGCACTTCTGATGTTAACCCTGTAGTGTAGCTATTCGGTTGTGGTCATCGACGGTGATTCCTCCTTCACCACTCTCGATAACGACTCTGTCATGCAACCCTTCAAGTGTGAACCATCAAGGGTGATTCCTCCAAGTCCACCTTGATGGTTAGATCGAGTTGGGAATCCATTGAGGGTGATTCCTCGGGTTTTGACACATGGTTACTTTGACATTACTCTAGAACCATGACTGAAGTTGGGTCGGCCCCGAGGGGTACCCGTGAGAGAAATGTGAAGTAGGGTTGACCGTGAGTGTACTCGCGAGTTGATGTGTAGTCGGGTTGACCTGGAGGGTACCCGCGAGATAATTACATGGCACAGCCAGGCATTCTTAGCCCTTGCCGTAAGTCCACGAGACGGGGCGACGGGGTCACATGATCGTGTGTCTCTGCTCATTACCGCGCGCTACCAAGACACTAACGGTTTGGATATGCGATCCGAGTAGGCCTCTGCCTTTTTGCACTAACCACCACACTGGAATAAGTATGGGCACTCTGCGTCATATGTATCAGCCGAAAGCTCTTTGGATGTCAGTGATAGAGCTGCGTGCACCCGGGTGGACAGCATAAGCACCTGCCATGTATAAGGAGGTTGCCAGGACTGATCCCAGTCGTCCACGCAACATGCAGGAGTGCAAAGGGCGATGGGCCCAGGACCCCTGCGCACTTAGGATGTAGACCGGTAAGCTGGCCTCTCTGTTGAGCCTAGGTAGGACTGCTGTGTGTTGATTGACCGAGGCCGGTCATGACCTGATGGTGTGTCCGGCCAGAGTTGATCGAGCATGTTGGGTAAGTTTATGCACCCCTGTAGGGATGTATATCTATGCGAATAGCTGTGTTCACGTTAACGGGTGCTCGTAGTTGTATCCCGATCGATACAACTAGAAATGGATGTTGAGGCATGAAATGGAAATGATGGCTCCGGGATTGCTTTCTCGTAGGGAGTCGAGGAAGTGATCTCTGGGTGATGTTACAACATACTTACTACTATTATAATATGTTACTCTTGTCTCTTCTGATGCTGCAAGATGCTTGAAGATGCTAGTCTTCAATAGGCTAGGCCTTCCCCTCTATTTTGGCATTCTGCAATATAGTCCACAGATACATCCCTTCCCTTGATACCAATGCATACTTAGTATAGATCTAATGCTTGCGAGTACTTCAGATGAGTACTCAGGGTTGCTTTGCTAACTTTTCCCCCCTACTTTCATCTTTTCGGTTGTTGCGATCAGATAATGGATCCCAGGAGCTAGATGCCACCACCGATGACTACTATTACCCTGACGAAACCTATTACTACATGGAGGCCGCCCACGACCAGGAGTAGTTAGGAGGCTCCCAGGTAGGAGGCCTTCCCTTTTCGATCGTTGTGTTGTTTATGCTAGCCTTCTTAAGGCAAACTTGTTTAACTTATGTCTGTACTCTGAAATTGTTGCTTCTGCTGACTTGTTTGTATTCGAGCTTCTGTATTCGAGCCCTCGAGGCCCCTGGCTTGTAATATGAAGCTTGTATGACTTTAATTTGTGTCTAGAGTTGTGTTGTGATATCTTCCCATGAGTCCCTGATCTTGATCGTACACATTCGCGTTTATAATTAGTGTACGATTTAATCGGGGGCGTCACAATTACCTTGGGGTGCCTCGGGCATCCCCAGGCTTAGGCTCTTGCCAGTCCTTATTCCTTCATCCATCGTGATCTCACCCAAAACTTGAAAACGTCAGTCACACAAAACTTAACAAAACCTTCATGAGATCTGTTAGTATAATAAAACAAATCACTACTTTAGGTACTATTGCAAACCCATTCATATTTTATTTTTGCATTATAACTACTGTATTATGACTTCTCCATGGCTTATACCCCCGATACAATCCATAATTCCATCAAACCAAGCAAAACAATGCATCAAAAATAGAATCTAAAAAACTAGAACAGTCTGTAGCAATCTGAATATTGACTATACTTCTGTCACTCCAAAAATTCTAAAAAAGTAGGAAAATGTAGGCAATTTGCATATCAATCGTGTGTAAAAAATCATAATTTTTCCACGTTCTAGCACATTTTTATAATTCTACTACTAGACGCAAAAGTTTCTGTTTTTTCACAGAATCAAAGCAACTATCATCCAAATCATCCCAAAGGTTTTACTTGGAACAAACATTAATTTAAACATAAAAACACAACCATAACAGTTGCATAATTGTGTGCACACAAGAAAACAAAAAAATTAAGATAACTATTGGGTTGCCTCCCAACTAGCGCTATTGTTTTATGCCCCTAGCTAGGCTTAATGCATAGTTTCAAGTATTGTCATCGTTAGTTTTAATAATTTTTGTACGAGTTTTCTCAAACCCAGGAGGTTCTTTACGCTTCCCATTATTCTTAGGAAACGAGGAAAATTTAATATATAAAATATCCAACCAATTATTACAAAGGGTAATCAAAGTGTTCATTAGATTGAGGTTTCCACTAATATTTTTGAGAGGTTCATTGGAATTTTGCAACTCAATCAAATTTTTCTGCATATCACCTAATCTGACTAAAATTTGAATCCCCTCTTGAGTGAAAAAAATCCCTTTTGTGGTGCTGGAACCCCCAATATGCCTTCTATTATTTCATAGGCAGTATTGGCATCACTCTCAATAAAAATCCCTTTTGCGGCAAAATCCAAAAGTTGTCATGATGCAAGGTTAATCCTATATAAAAATTGCGAAGCAAAATTTTTACATCCCCTTTTATATTGCAAACACGATAAGACTCCATTAGCCTATACCAAGCATCTTTCAGATTTTCTCCTTGTTTCTGCTTGAAGTAGAGAACTTCAAAATCCGGTGACAAAGGAGGGGTAGTTATGCTAGTCATGATGGGAAGGCAAGCAAGAAGCAAAAAGCAAAGAGAAAATATTTTTGTATTTTTGTTAAAAAAATTAGAAGCAGGGGAGATGAAAACGAGATGAAAGTTTATGCTTTGGTACTAGATAGATGTTGATGATGTCTCCCCGGCAACGGCGCCAGAAATTCTTCCTGCTACTTGTGAATTGCATTGGGATTTCCCCGTAGAGGAGAGATGATGCAGTACAATAGAGATAAGTATTTCCCTGGGTTAAGAATCAAGGTTATCAATCCAGTAGGAGAACCACGCAACACCTTGTTAGCAGCACCTGCACACAAAATAAGAAATCCTTGCAACCCAACACGAACAAGGGGTTGTCAATCCCTTGGCGGTTACATGCAAGATAAAATTGTGTAGTAATTGATAGATAGTTTGAACAAAAATACAAAATAAAATAAATAAAGTAAAATTGCAGCAAGGTTTTTGCAGGATTTTTAAAATGATAAAAGTAGACCCGGCGGCCATAGTTTTCACTAGAGGCTTATCTCTTGAAAATAGCATACGGTGGGTAGACAAATTATTTTTGGGCAATTGATAGAAAAGAAAATAATCATGATGATATCCAAGGGAATGATCATGTATATAGGCATCACATCCGATACAAGTAGACCGATTCTTGCCTGCATCTACTACTATTACTCCACACATCGATCGCTATCCAGCATGCATCTAGAGTATTAAGTTCATAAAGAACGGAGTAACGCATTGATAACCCACAAGTATAGGGGATCGCAATAGTTTTCGAGGGTAGAGTATTCAACCCAAACTTATTGATTCGACACAAGGGGAGCCAAAGAATACTTGCAAGTATTAGCAGTTGAGTTGTCAATTCAACCACACCTGGAGTCTAAATATCTATAGCAGAGTGATCAATAGCACAGTAGTACGGTAATTTGATAGTAGTAGCAATGATAGTAACAGTAACAGTAGTAGCAATAATTTTGTAGCAGTTGTGACAGTAGCAACAACAATAGTGGTAACTTAGCAAAGACCAGTATGTGAATAGCTCATAGGCATTGGATCGGTGATAACGTTGGATAATATTCATCATGTAATAGTCATAACCTAGGGCGACATAGAACTAGCTCCAATTCATCAATATAATGTAGGCATGTATTCCGTAAACAGTCATACGTGCTTATGGAAAAGAACTTGCATGACATCTTTTGTCCTACCCTCCTGTGGCAGCAGGGTCCATAAGGAAACTAAGGGATATTACGGCCTCCTTTTAATAGAGAACCGGAACAAAGCATTAACACATAGTGAATACATGAACTCCTCAAACTATGGTAATCACCGAAAAGAATCCCAATTATTGTCACCTTGGGGTATGCGGACCATAACAGGTAATAGGTGCATATAACTTGTGTGGCACCCCAATAGAGGGCCGACGCACATCAGCCCCAGGATAAGACCTAGCGCATGTCAAAGACATGGTACAGCAATTCCAGGCACAAAATTTGCTTTATTATATAAAATGGAGTATTACAATACTATTGCTTACAACAATATTACATAGCTCCAAGGCTATGTAAAAATGGCAGCGAAGGTCGTGGTTCGGTGATACCGACGTCTCTGGCTAGGCTCCACAACTCACAGGACTGGCTGGGTTACGATCTAGCACGACGGATCTTCTCCTGCAACTGGCCACGTGCAAGGCCAGGTGAGTACTTTGAATGTACTCGCAAGACAACCAAATACATAGCATCCAAACAAGGAGATAACAAAGCAAGCCCTATGCTATGCAAAAATTTATTCTAAACATTGCATGGAATTAACAGGAAAACACGAATCAAGCATGGCATAGCATACCTATCTAGCATTTCTAATTATCATGTCGTAGCAAGGTTACCTGGCATGATTAAACATCTAGCAGCATTGATCAACATGACCTAACAAGGATATCTAGCAAGATAACTACTGAAGTAGAGTACAGTGAAGTAAAGCATATTAAGTATACAATCCATATTCCGAACATTCTCATGATCCAATCTAAAACTGATCCCAGTCCAATCCAAGTTTTTTGGTCATCTGACTATCTCTTCCATAGCCACCCCATGGCTATCATACCATACTCCTGACAACATCTGATGTCTATGCAGGGTAGGTTCTTCCACCATTATTATCATTATTACGGTTGATCACCTAGCGAGGTCTGGACGGGCTGTCCAATACCGTGGACGCGGCTATTCGAATAGATTTTACACTCTGCAGAGGTTGCGCTCTTTACCCACACTATGGAGCACCTGACCTCATGATCCCATTCGGGTGGACCAGCGTTGCTCCAACGAAACCTGCTTGACCCGTGACTCTCCCATCATACCACCGGCATTCATCCTTCCCCGGAGTCCTGCCCTAGGTGGCCCCTGTGTCACTCCTGACACCTGCCACCGTCGTGGCCAAACAAAACTGTCCCAAATGGAGACGGGTACCCAAACAACTCAACTGGGCTCACAGGGTTATCGCCGCCTACCGGGCCAGGGCAGTGCGCGCGCATAACCCTCACTATCGGGCGGTACCGGTGGAAGAGCACGCGATCTGACCAAGTCAAGGTCGTCCCATACCGGCAAATGTGGTTGCACGGATAAGCCCGGACAGGTGACTCTTGATCAACCAACTAAATTTATCAATGTATTTAATTCAACATCTCCACCATCCCACCATTACCTCAACAATTATAAGTGTGAACAGCCACTTAACATCAGCATAGCAGAATCATTACAACGTTGACAAACATGGCAAGAAATCAAATCATGGCACTCACATGATAATGGTATTCAAAATATGTTACTAGCATGGCAGGATATGGCATGAAAACAAGTCATGATATTAGATGAAAAGTAATGCTAACATCTAATACAGATGACATGACACAGGTGCATGCAAGTGCAGACTAGCAGGGGATTCAGATGTACTACGATGAACACATAGGGTGCAAGCAAAGTCATCACGCAAGTCCGGAGCTCATGGTAAGAGGTTGGCTTGCCTAGGGGTGAAGGAATACACCGGGTGGAGGTGTAATAAAACTCCGGGAAGATTTGCCAGAAAAGTTCCCTCTCGAAGGGGCTGATCGAAGGGCAAGGGCAAAATGGTCATTTTCATAGTGTGAAAACATTATGAAAATGGCAGCATCGGAACAGGCTCGATGAACTGAAGACGTGGGCGTTGGATTTACCTCGATCGGAGTTACGGTCGCGAAGTTAGGGCCGTTCGTTCGTTAAGCGCAGAAACAGACAGAATAGTGTCCACTGTAGTGCCTAACGGGTGAACGTCCACTAAATAACCTCTTCGGCCGGCGGCTGGAAAAGAAGGCACATTTTACAGTTTATGCTTTTGATAAAAGAAAGTGTATTCTCTGTAAATAACATGGCGGAGTAGGCTTCTCAGAACAGAAAGCGTATTTCATAGAATACGCTTCCACTTAAAAGCAGCTCGTCCCGGGTTGACTTCTCTCTCTCTGAATGATGTGTGGGCCCGTCTTATCCTCCTTCTCTCTCTTCTCCCTTTCTGGTTGTCGTCTTCCTCGTGACCGAAGACAGGGGCGCGCCTCGGCCGCCGGCATGGCCATCCCTTCGTCGCTCCAGAGGTCCAGCCGGCGAGCTTAGGGGCTCCACCGCCGTGCGCCGCCTCCAGCGGTGGTCGTGGGGCTGCGCGGGACGGCCCGCAGCGCCGTCGCCACTGACCAAGGCACGGCGGCCATTGGCCGGCAGTGAGGTCACTTCGGCAGCACCTCCCCGGCTAAAATGAGAGCGGCGACGGCTCAGAAGGCCATAGAGGAGGCCTCAGACGCAGAGGGAAGGGAGAAGGGACGGCCAGGTCACCGGAATGGGCCGAGGGGCATCAGGCAGAGCTTCGGCCATGGGAAGGCAGGGAGCTACTCGAGCTCGAGGGGAGGGGGGTTGGGGCTGCTGGTGATCAAGGAGGGGCTCGGAGGCGCTACTTATAGCCGCGGAGAGAGCTACACGACAACGGCCAAAGCTCCGAGAGCTCGGCAAGGTGGCGGCACGACCGTCCAAGAGCTAGGGGACGAGGGGAGAAACAACCAGAGGGCACACGCGTGTGGTGGGGAGTTCTCTGGCACGTCCGGACAAGCCACGGCCGGCCGAAGCGAGCTCCCGAAGGCTCGGTTCACGCGGTGCACTGCTTTGGCGTGCACTGCACGTGGTCACCATGTGGATACGGTGATGCCACGCTGCGCTCAAAGCCAAATGGTGTCTGGGAGGTTCTCCACACATCGCTGAGTTGACCTATGCGTCTGGAAGACACAGGAGAGCTCTGAGGTGACTAGACCAAGGTCAAACAGGTTCTAGCAGCAAAGTTTGCACACGTGGTGTGGCCACCACAGTGCTCCTATTGAATTGATCTTTGGCATGGGTTAGTAATCCACTAAGGTAGTGATCCTGGTAAAATCTCAGCACAAATGGACAAGGCTAGAGGGTACTTCCTTTGTAACCTTGCCCACTGACCAGAAATGAAGATGGGAATGCTGGGGTTAAATGGATAGATGAAAATGGACCAAATTTGGTGGAGACCAATAATTTAGCAATATGAAGGCATTGTAAAAATTTCATACCATTTGCATAGGTAGAAATGGTACTTCCTTCAGAGTCCTCCAATCTGGACAGAAACTTGGAAAATTTGTTGAGGAAAATTGGCTAAATGAAATGGGCTGGTTTTTTGTATCCATGGGTAATATCTCATAATGAATCATCATGCAAAATTTCAGCCCAAGGAGATCAAGGAATCAAGCACTTCCTTCACAAACTGGAAATCTGGACAAAATTCGCAAAGTGGTATTGTGCTCAAAATTTAATTGGTGGAACTTGATATCTTGATGGAAATGGTGAATATAGGGATAGGACAAGCTCCACAAATTATTTAGGATTTTTCCTAGCTACCAAAATGGTAGTTCCTTTGGAAAGTCCCGAAATTGAAATATTAGCTTTAAATAGGAAAAAGCAATTTCCCTTATTTAATTATGGCCAATATTTTTATGCGAGCTTAATATGATCACAAAGAATATCTCCACAAGTTTTCATGAACTTTGGAGATGGATAGATATTTTCCTGGATTTAATTCCTCAGAAAGGCAGAAAAAGGAATTAACTCTAGATGAAAAATATTGCATATAACTTGGCAATATTTTTGCAAATCTAGGGTTTATGGGTGAAGGATGATCTTCGGAAATTTTGTTAGGATCAACTGAGCAAGCAAAATGATAGTTCCTTTGTAAACACAAAGGCAGGATTCCAGTTCCGATATTTTGGAACTAGGGTTTCAGTGAGGTTCGGAGTTTACTCTCGGAAGGTTGGCTGGCACAAGCGCTTGGGAAAGGCACTGAGAGGTTGAGGATTGTCTGGATTCACCTGGTCACTTACCAGATTCCAGAGGAAAAATTCGGGAAAGAAAAGCTAGGAAGGAATAACAGCACAAAAATCGATAACCCGATTTTAGGGGTGTTACAAACCTTCCCCCCTTAAGAGAATCTCGTCCTCGAGATTCCTAGGGTTAGCTCAGAACAAAAAATTACGCCTCCTGGAAAAACTTTTGGGTTGAGTTTTACCCCTGTGGTTGAAAACAACCGAGTTAAAGGTACCAAAAATTTGTACACCCAGATCAAGATACGGATATTGCGGGATTCACTTCACGGGTAGGGGCCGCTGGGTAGCCCTGACATTTTTTAAAAAAGAAAAATTTCCTTCTTCCAAAAATGCTTGGGGCACCACAATGAACAGGGGCCTCTCTCGCTGACAGGTGGGCCTAGGGCCCACTGGCAGCTTCTTCTTTCTCCAGCCAATGGCTCTCTCTCTCGCTCCCGCACTATCCTGAGGGCGACTAGGCATTGCGCACGCCTAGCTCCTAGGGTACTGAGCACCCTACGACGATAGTCCGCGGCGTGCATGGGACCAACACAGAGAGCACTCCCATCGCGGACTCGCCTCCTGGATGCCGGTGATCGAGCAACGTGCGGTTCTCCTGGACCTCGCTCACCGTACACCGGACTTGGGCTATAAAACGAACGCAGTTTCTTCTTTCTCCACCTCGCATCTTACCTCACCTCTTCTTCCTCTTCTCCTTCTCCTTCGGGTTGCAGGAGCACGAGGCAAGGCGTTAATGGCGGACGTGGGTTCGGAGCTGATCACTATCCTCATGGTGAGTCTGCTTGCAGCATTAGTTCGCTTCTCGCTGCTGCTGTGTGCGATGATCCTCGATGATCATCAGGATGCCGCTAACCGAGCGGTGGCTGGTGATCATCTATGCCGTCTTAGGCCGGCGGAATAAGCACGGGGTGCGGCGGGGCGAAGGGGGTGGCTAGTTAGTTTCACACAAGATGGTGACAAGGGCGCCGCTGGGTCTGTGGTTAGTGTAGTGTGGTCAGCGGAGCTCTACCAGTGTGGAAGCCACACTGCTGGTTGCTCCTCGCTGAACGATATCTACAACGAGTGGGGGTTGAGGTAGAATCGGGGTTTAGATCTTAAACTGGAGGAGTTGTAACGGTTTATGCTACAATAAAACTTCTCAGAATTTCTCCGAGATTGCAACCGAGTTCTGGGAAAAGATTTTGGGACCAGGGAAAATTATTGGATAGAGCTGGTTTTCCAGGACACTAAGTTCGGGAAAACTGGCAAATGCAGTAATCATAGATGGTATGGATGGGCGGCTTTGCATTCTACCCGAGTACCGCGGTGGCTGTACTCAGGAGAAAGAACTTGGCGTGCAGACATTGCTCACATGATACATATGCAATCAATTCAGACTAATATGCAAGCACATGCGGAATGCACATCGTAGCAAAATACAGACAGAGGAAAGAAACATATCGAGTAGATTACACTAAGGTGTTTTAATGCTAGTGGGTGTATGTACTCCTGGTATACATACACCTACACCAGCTCGCATTTTATTAGGGACTCTGGGCGAGTCCAATGTTATTAGGTGTAAGTGCTCTACTGACTAAAATCTTGTTAAAAATCCACTGCCAGCTCTGTTAAACATTTCTGCTTAACAGAGAGGCAGATGAACTAAACACACAGAGCAAACAAGCATACATAATATTACAACAGCACACAGGCACAAGCAATACAAGCATTACAACAAAGCACAACCTTACTAGGTAGCTAACAACTCACTCCAAACTACAGGGTCCTGATCATAGATGAGGACGAAGAAACAGTCTTCGCAACACACACACTTGCAGCATCTCCTGGCTTCACTCACTGCCAGAGCCACAAATGGGCCTACTCTTGCTGGGCTCTCCTGGGGGACGAAGGCTGAGCCAACTTCCATCTTCATCGTTGGACACCACTATAGGTTGGGGCACAACTGCTGGAGTTGCGGCTGGAACCTGATGGAACACGTCCCGATGACAAAGACGCCGGCTAGCTCCTCGAATGGAATTTGGGTGGATGATGCCGGGTAGCCATGGGTTCACGGGCTGCGAGGGTAGCACTAGCTGTGAGGGTGGCACTAGTTGCGAAGGTGGCACTGGGTTTGGCAGCAGGGAACGGGTAGTCTGGGATGCAGTTTAACGGGCCGCACGGTATGCTTCCGTAATAACCCGGGTGGTGTCACGGTCAATGGCGTTGAACTCCCTAAGAATGCCGGCAAGTAGTAGTCCCTGAGCAGTAATGAACTGAACCAGACGAGCTATTGCTGGGTCAGCGTATCCAACTGTGCTGCAGAACTTGCAACCTGCGTCGGACGAAGAGGGAAAATAGCGGAACTCCTGCATCTCCGCTACTTGCGGAAATTGGAAACGGAGATGGGTGATGGCTTCCGCGGCAGCTGTCTGGACAGCCAACGCGGGCATGGGCATGGGTTTGCCCCGAAACTTCATGGGCTTCCCATCCGCTGCTGGACCTGGGTAGATATGCACCTTCGCATAGAATCGGCAAAGGTGGGGAACGGGTTCCGATTGGAACACCAGATACACTGGAGGAGTACTATGGCCAAGGCCTTGAGTGAGCATACTCAAAAGGAGGGGTGGAAAGCTGGGATAACCATCAGCCAAAGTTCGGCTATGAAAATTGGGTGTTCTGGAAGAGCTAGCCATGGTTGCGGGTTTGAGAATGCTAGCCTGGGTTCTCTTGCGGGGATCTGGCTTGCTGAGTGGAGAGAGCTGCGACCTACAGGTGGGGGTTTAATAGGCAGTCGGATGGAACACACCAGCATGGCCTGGATCCTTCTCGTGCCGAGCAGAAGATATGCCGGCACGGCCGATAACTGGGTAGGGTCGCGGTCTAATCCAGGGTGGCTGGGTGGGTGGACAGCTGAGCAGGGACACGTCTATTACGACTGCGCTGTCTGTTGATCAATAGTGGCCATGTCGGATGCCACGGATGGGTCAAATCTATTGGGCTCACTACGGGTTGGAAATAGGGGTGGTTTGGTGCTAGGGTAACCTACAACCAACCTGGCTCTGATACCAAGTCTTGTGGCACCCTGATAGAGGGCCGACGCACGCCAGCCCCAGGATAAGACCTGGCGCACGTCAAAGACATGGTACAGCAATTCCAGGCACAAAATTTGCTTTATTATATAAAATGGAGTATTACAATACTGTTGCTTACAACAATATTACATAGCTCCAAGGCTATCTAAAAATGGCAGCGAAGGTCATGGTTCAGTGATAACGACGTCTCTGGCTGCGCTCCACAACTCACAGGACTGGTTGGGTTACGATCTAGCACGACGGATCTTCTCCTGCAACTGGCCACGTGCAAGGCCAGGTGAGTACTTTGAATGTACTTGCAAGACAACCAAATACATAGCATCCAAACAAGGAGATAACAAAGCAAGCCCTATGCTATGCAAAAATTTATTCTAAACATGGCATGGAATTAACAGGAAAACATGAATCAAGCATGGCATAGCATACCTATCTAGCATTTCTAATTATCATGTCGTAGCAAGGTTACCTGGCATGATTAAACATCTAGCAGCATTGATCATCATGACCTAACAAGGATATCTAGCAAGATAACTACTGAAGTAGAGTACAGTGAAGTAAAGCATATGAAGTATACAATCCATATTCCGAACATTCTCATGATCCAATCTGAAACTGATCCCAGTCCAATCCAAGTTTTTTGGTCATCTGACTATCTCTTCCATAGCCACCCCATGGCTATCATACCATACTCCTGACAACATCTGATGTCTATGCAGGGTAGGTTCTTCCACCATTATTATCATTATTATGGTTGATCACCTAGCGAGGTCTGGACGGGCTATCCAATACCGTGGACGCGGCTATTTGAATAGATTTTACACTCTGTAGAGGTTGCGCACTTTACCCACACTATGGAGCACCTGACCTCGTGATCCCATTCGGGTGGACCAGCGTTGCTCCAACGAAACCTGCCTAACCCGTGACTCTCCCATCATACCACCGGCATTCATCCTTCCCCGGAGTCCTGCCCTGGGTGGCCCCTATGTCACTCCTCACACCTGCCACTGTCATGGCCAAACAAAACTGTCCCAAACAGGGATGGGTACCCAAACAACTCAACTGGGCTCACAGGGATATCGCCGCCTACCGGACCAGGGCAGCGCGCGCGCATAACCCTCCCTGTAGGGCGGAACCGGTGGAAGAGCACGTGATCAGACCAAGTCAAGGCCGTCCCATACCGGCAAATGTGGTTGCACGGATAAGCCTGGACAGTTGACTCTTGATCAACCAACTAAATTTATCAATGTATTTAATTCAACATCTCCACCATCCCACCATTACCTCAACAATTATAAGTGCGAACAACCACTTAACATCAGCATAGCAGAATCATTACAACGTCGACAAACATGGCAAGAAATCAAATCATGGCACTCACATGATAACGGTATTCAAAATATTGTTACTAGCATGGCAGGATATGGCATGAAAACAAGTCATGATATTAGATGAAAAGTAATGCTAACATCTAATACAGATGACATGACACAGGTGCATGCAAGTGCAGACTAGCAGGGGATTCAGATGTACTACGATGAACACATAGGGTGCAAGCAAAGTCATCACTCAAGTCCGGAGCTCATGGTAAGAGGTTGGCTTGCCTAGGGGTGAAGGAATACACCGGGTGGAGGTGTAATAAAACTCCGGGAAGATTTGCCAGAAAAGTTCCCTCTCGAAGGGGCTGATCGAAGGGCAAGGGCAAAATGGTCATTTTCACAGTGTGAAAACATTATGAAAATGATGGCATCGGAACGAGCTCGACAAACTGAAGACGTGGGCGTTCGATTTACCTCGATCGGAGTTACGGTCGCGAAGTTAGGGCCGTTCGTTCGTTAAGCGCAGAAACAGACAGAATAGTGTCCACTGTAGTGCCTAACGGGTGAACGTCCACTAAATAACCTCTTCGGCCGGCGGCTGGAAAAGAAGGCGCATTTTACAGATTACGCTTTTGATAAAAGAAAGTGTATTCTCTATAAATAACATGGCGGAGTACGCTTCTCAGAACGGAAAGCGTATTTCGGAGAATATGCTTCCACTTAACAGCAGCTGGGCCCGGGTTGACTTCTCTCTCTCTGAATGACGTGTGCGCCCGCCTTATCCTCCTTCTCTGTCTTCTCCCTTTCTGGTCGTCGTCCTCCTCATGACCGAAGACAGGGGCGCGCCTCGGCCACCGGCATGGCCATCGCTTCGTCGCTGCAGAGGTCCAGCCGGCGAGCTTAGGGGCTCCACCGCCGTGCGCCGCCTCTAGCGGTGGTCGCGGGGCTGCGCGGGACGGCCTGTAGCACCGTCGCCACTGACCAAGGCATGGCGGCCATTGGCCGGCAGCGAGGTCACTTCGGCAGCACCTCCCCGGCTAAAATGAGAGCGGCGGCGGCTCAGAAGGCCGTAGAGGAGGCCTCGGACGCAGAGGGAAGGGAGAGGGGAGGGCCAGGGCACCGGAATGGGCCGAGGGGGATCGGGTAGAGCTTCAGCTATGGGAAGGCAGGGAGCTACTCGAGCTCAAGGGGAGGGGGTTGGGGCTGCTGGTGATCAAGGAGGGCCTCGGAGGCGCTACTTATAGCCGCGGAGAGAGCTACACGACAACGGCTGAAGCTCCGAGAGCTCGTCGAGGTGGCGGCAACAGAACGGGGAATCAACGTCGGCACGACCATCCAAGAGCTAGGGGACGAGGGGAGAAACAACCAGAGGGCACACACGTGCGGTGGGGAGTTCTTCGGCGCGTCCGGAAAAGCCACGGCCGGCCGAAGCGAGCTCTCGAAGGCTCGGTTCACGCGGTGCACTGCTTTGGCATGCACTGCACGTGGTCACCACGTGGATACGGTGATGCCACGCTGTGCTCAATGCCAAATGGTGTCTGGGAGGTTCTCCACACATCGCTGAGTTGACCTATGCGTCTGGAAGACACAGGGGAGCTCTGAGGTGACTAGACCAAAGTCAAACAGGTTCTAGCAGCAAAGTTTGCGCACGTGGTGTGGCCACCACAGTGCTCCTATTGACCTGATCTTTGGCATGGGTTAGTAATCCACTAAGGTAGTGATCCTGGTAAAATCTCAGGACAAATGGACAAGGCTAGAGGGTACTTCCTTTGTAACCTTGCCCATTGACCAGAAATGAAGATGGGAATGCTGGGCTTAAATGGATAGATGAAAATGGACCAAATTTGGTGGAGACCAATAATTTAGGCATATGGGGGCATTGTAAAAGTTTTATACCATTTGCATAAGTAGAAATGGTACTTCCTTCACAGTGCTCCAATCTGGACAGAAACTTGGACAATTTGCTGAGGAAAATTGGCTAAATGAAATGGGCTGGTTTTTGGTATCCATGGGTAATATCTCATAATGAATCATCATGCAAAATTTCAGCCCAAGGAGATCAAGGAATCAAGCACTTCCTTCACAAACTGGAAATCTGGACAAAATTCGCAAAGTGGTATTGTGCTCAAAATTTAATTGGTGGAACTTGATATCTTGATGGAAATGGTGAATATAGGGATAGGACAAGCTCCACAAATTATTTAGGATTTTTCCTAGCTACCAAAATGGTAGTTCCTTTGGAAAGTCTCGAAATTGAAATATTAGCTTTAAATAGGAAAAAGCAATTTCCCTTATTTAATTATGGCCAATATTTTTATGCGAGCTTAATATGATCACAAAGAATATCTCCACAAGTTTTCATGAACTTTGGAGATGGATAGATATTTTCCTGGATTTAATTCCTCAGAAAGGCAGAAAAAGGAATTAACTCTAGATGAAAAATATTGCATATAACTTGGCAATATTTTTGCACATCTAGGGTTTATGGGTGAAGGATGATCTCTGGAAATTTTGGTAGGATCAACTGAGCAAGAAAAATGATAGTTCCTTTGTAAACACAAAGGCAGGATATCTAGTTCCGATATTTTGGAACTAGGGTTTCAGTGAGGTTCGGTGTTTACTGTCAGAAGGTTGGCTGGCACAAGTGCATGGGAAAGGCACTGAGAGGTTGAAGATTGTCTGGATTCACCTAGTCACTTACCAGATTCCAGAGGAAAAATTCGGGAAAGAAAAGCTAGGAAGGAATAACAGCACAAAAATCGATAACCCGATTTTTGGGGTGTTACAACTTGCGTGGTAGGATCAATAACACAAATATATTCATGAAAAAATAAAGGGTTCATATCTGAAATCATGGCACTTGGGCCCTAGTGACAAGCATTAAGCATAGCAAAGGCATAGCAACATCAATCTCAGAACATAGTGGATACTAGGGATCAAGCCCTAACAAAACTAACTCGATTACATGATAAAACTCATCCAACTCCCTCACCGACCAGCAAGCCTACGAAGTAATTACTCACTCCCGACAGTGAGCATCATGAAATTGTTGATTATGATGATGGCATCGAATCTCCCTCTCCGGAGCCTAGAATGGACTCCAGATCAGCCCTCCCGATGAAGAACAGGAGGTGGCGGAGGCTCCGTATCATAAAACGTGATGATCGTTTTTTTCTTGGCGAATATACTTATGGAGTTGGAGTTAGGGTTGCGAGGGCTGCCAGGGGCCCACAAGCCTAAGGGGTGCGCCCCGTGGGGCCGCACCCCCTGGGTTTGTGGCGCCGTGGTGGCCCTTCTCTGGTAACTTCTTTCGCCAGTGTTTTTTATATATTCTGAAATAATTCTCCGTAAATTTTCATCTCCATCCAAGAATTTTTATTTCTGCACAAAAACAACACCATGACAATTCTGCTGAAAACAACGTCGGTTTGGGTTAGTTCCATTGAAATCTTGCAAATTAGAGTCCAAAACAAGAGCCAAAGTGTTTGGAAAAGTAGATACGTTTGGGATGTAACAACTCCCCCAAGCTTAACTCATTGCTTGTCCTCAAGCAATTCAGTTGACAAAGTGAAAGTGATAAAGGAAAAACTTTTACAAAGTCTTTTTGTTCTTGTTGTTGTAAACATGTTTAACTAATGTTCAAGTTTTCAGCAAGGATTATGAACCAACCATATTTATGATAACATTTAGGTCTCACATTTACTCATACCAATGACATAACCAACTAGCGAGCAATAATAAGATATCTCGGATGCCAACACTTTGTTAAAACAATCATGATATAATATGACAATAATGGTATCTCGCTAGGCCTTTCTGAGACCGCAAAACATAAATGCAGAGCACCTCAAAAGTTCAAGCAACAACTAAACATTGTAATTCATGGTAGAAGAGATCCAGTCATGATGCATACAACATTAACTATACACAATGCATGAGGATGACAAATAGTGCTCTCAGGACTGGTGCTTGTTTGAAAAGGTGATTACTCAACAATAAAAGTAAAATATCATAAAAATAAATGGATAGGCCCTTCGCAGAGGGAAGAAGGGATTTGCAGAGGTGCCAGAGCTCGAAGCTTAAATCAGATATAAATATAATTTTGGGAGGCATACCTTTCCTGTCAACGTTACGACCGAGAGTTTTCAATATCTTCCTTGCTAAACAAATTAGCGGTGATTCCCAAGTGGTAAAAGTAAAGTTTACTCCCCCACCACCAACAAACACAAGCCATGGCCAGCCGAATCCTCGGGTGCCCTCTTGATACGTCTCTAATGTATCTATAATTTTTGATTGTTCCATGCTATTATATTATCTGTTTTGGATGTTTTATATGCATTAATATGCTATTTTATAATATTTTTGGGACTAACCTATTAACCTAGAGCCCAGTGCCAGTTTCTATTTTTTCCTTGTTTTTTTAGCTTCGTGGAGAAGGAATACCAAACAGAGTCCAAACGGAATAAAATCTTCGCGATGATTTTTCTTGGACCAGAAGACACCCAGGAGACTTGGAGATGAAGTCGGAGGAGCCACGAGGCGGCCACAAGGGTGGAGGGCGCGCCCAGGGGGGTAGGGTGCGCCCCCTGCCTTGTGGGTCCCCCGTGACCCTCCTGACCTAATTCTTTCACCTATATATTCACATATGTTCCCAAACCACCAGAGGCATCCACGAAAACACTTTTCTACTGCCGCAACCTTCTGTACCCGTGAGATCCCATCTAGGGACCTTTTTTGGCACCCTGCCAAAGGGGGATTCGATCACGGAGGGCTTCTACATGAACCCTATTACCCTTCCGATGAAGCGTGAGTAGTTTATCTCAGACCTACGGGTCCATAGCTAGTAGCTAGATGGCTTCTTCTCTCTCTTTGATTCTCAATACCATGTTCTCCTCGATGTTCTTGGAGATCTATTCGATGTAATACTTTTTTGCGGTGTGTTTGCCGAGATCCGATGAATTGTGGATTTATGATCAGATTATCTATGAATATTATTTGAATCTTCTCTAAATTCTTTTATGCATGATTTGATATCTTTGTAATTCTCTTCGAATTATCGGTTTGGTTTGGCCAACTAGATTGGTTTTTCTTGCAATGGGAGAAGTGCTTAGCTTTGGGTTCAATTTTGTGGTGTCCTTTCCCAGTGACAGTAGGGGCAGCAAGGCACGTATTGTATTGTTGCCATCGAGGATAAAAAGATGGGGTTTACATCGTATTGCTTGAGTTTATTCCTCTACATCATGTCATCTTACTTAATGCGTTACTCTGTTCTTCATGAACTTAATACTCTAGATGCAGGCAGGAGTCGGTCGATGTGTAGAGTAATAGTAGTAGATGCAGAATCATTTCGGTCTACTTGACACGGACGTGATGCCTATATTCATGATCATTGCCTTTGATATCGTCATAACTTTGCGCTTTTCGATCAATTGCTCGGCAGTAATTTGTTCGCCCACCGTATTATTTGCTATCTTGAGAGAAGCCTCTAGTGAAACCTATGGCCCCCGGGTCTATTTTCCATCATATAAGTTTTCGATCTACTATTTTCCATCATATTAGTTTCCGATCTACTATTTTGCAATCTTTTACTTTCTGATCTATAAACCAAAAATACCAAAAATATTTACTTTATCTTTTATTTAGTTTCATCTATATCTATCAGATCTCACTTTTGCAAGTAACCGTAAAGGGATTGACAACCCCTTTATCGCGTTGGGTGCAAGTTGTTTGATTGTTTGTGCAGGTATTCGGTGTTTTGTGCATTGTCTCCTACTGGATTGATACCTTGGTTCTCAAACTGAGGGAAATACTTATCTCTACTTTGCTGCATCACCCTTTCCTCTTCAAGGGAAAAACCAACGCAAGCTCAAGAAGTAGCATGAAGAATTTCTGGCACCATTGCCGAGGAGATCTACGCCAAGTCAAGACATACCAAGTACCCATCATAAACTCTCATCTCTTGTATTACATTATTCGCCATTTGCCTCTCGTTTTCCTCTCCCCCACTTCTAAAACGATTTTTGAAAAGATTTGCCTTTTTATTTGCCCTTCTTCCATTCATCTTTTTTGTATGCTTTTTGTGTGCTCGTGTGTTGGCTTGCTTGCTTTGTCATGATGGCTCAAGAGAATACCAAATTGTGTGATTTTTCCAGCACTAATAACAATGATTTTCTTAGTACTCTGATTGCTCCCGCCACTGGTGCGGAATCTTATGAAATTAATGCCGCTTTGCTGAATCTTGTTATGAAAGATCAATTTTCCGGCCTTCCTAGTGAAGATGCCGCATCCCATCTAAACAATTTCGTTGATTTGTGTGATATGCAAAAGAAAAAAGATGTGGATAATGATATTGTTAAATTGAAGCTATTTCCGTTTTCACTTCGAGATCATGCTAAAACTTGGTTTTCATCTTTGCCTAAAAATAGTATTGATTCATGGAATAAGTGTAAAGATGCTTTTATTTCCAAGTATTTTCCTCCCGCTAAGATCATCTCCCTTAGGAATGATATTATGAATTTTAAGCAACTTGATCATGAGCATGTTGCACAATCTTGGGAGAGGATGAAATTGATGATACGAAATTGCCCTACTCATGGTTTGAATTTGTGGATGATTATACAAAAAAATTATGCCGGATTGAATTTTGCTTCTAGAAATCTTTTAGATTCGGCCGCGGGAGGCACTTTTATGGAAATTACTTTAGGAGAAGCTACTAAACTCCTAGATGATATTATGGTTAATTATTCTCAATGGCACACCGAAAGATCTTCCACTAGTAAAAAAGTGCATGCAATTGAAGAGATTAATGTTTTGAGTGGAAAGATGGATGAACTTATGAAATTGTTTGCTAGCAAGAGTGCTTCTTTTGATCCTAATGATATTCCTTTGTCTACTTTGATTGAGAATAATAACGAATCTATGGATGTGAATTTTGTTCGTAGGAACAATTTTGGTAATAACGCGTATAGAGGTAATTTTAATCCTAGGCCGTTTCCTAGTAATTCCTCTAATAATTATGGTAATTCCTACAACAATTCTTATGGAAATTATAATAACATGTCCTCTGATTTTGAGAATAGTGTTAAAGAATTTATGATTTCGCAAAAGAGTTTCAATGCTTTGATTGAAGAAAAATTGCTTAAGATTGATGATTTGGCTAGGAACGTGGATAGAATTTCTCTTGATGTTGATTCTTTGAAACTTAGATCTATTCCACCCAAGCATGATATTAATGAAACTATAAAAGCTTTGAGAACCTCCATTGATGAGTGCAAAGAAAGAACCACTAAGATGCGTGCTAAAAAGATTGGTTTGTAAGAACATGGTCTTCTAGTTTCCGTGAAAATAATGATGAAGATCTTAAAGTGATTGATGTGAATCCTATTGAATCTTTGTCTTCCAATATAAATCTTGATAAATATGGGACTGGAGATGAGTCAACTTTAGTTAAAAGGTGTCCCAATGATTCGGAGTTTTTAGATCTTGATGCAAAAATTGATAAAAGTGGGATTGGAGAGGTCAAAACTTTAAGTAGCAATGAACCCACTCTTTTGGATTTCAAGGAATTTAATTATGATAATTGTTCTTTAATATATTGTATTTCCTTGTTGCAATCCATGTTGAATTCTCCTCATGCTTATAATCAAAACAAAGCTTTTACTAAACATATCATTGATGCTATGGTGCAATCTTTTCAAGAAAAGCTTGAATTGGAAGTTTCAATCCCTAGAAAACTTTATGATGAGTGGGAAACTACTATTAAGATTAAGATTAAAGATTATGAGTGCCATGCTTTGTGTGATTTGGGTGCTAGTGTTTCCATGATTCCAAAAACTTTATGTGATGTGTTAGGTTTCCGTGAATTTGATGATTGTTCCTTAAATTTGCATCTTGCGGATTCCATTATTAAGAAACCTATGGGAAGGATTAATGATGTTCTTATTGTTGCAAATAGGAATTATGTGCTCGTAGATTTCATTGTTCTTGATATAGATTGCAATCCTACATGTCCTATTATTCTTGGTAGACCTTTCCTTGGAATGATTGGTGCAATTATTGATATGCAAGAAGGAAACATTAGATTTCAATTTCCGTTAAGGAAGGGCATGGAACACTTTCCTAGAAAGAAAATTAAATTGCCATATCAATCTACTATGAGAGCTACTTATGGATTGCATACCAAAGATGACAATACCTAGATCTATTCATGTTTTTATGCCTAGCTAAGGGCGTTAAACAATAGCACTTGTTGGGAGGCAACCCAATTTTATTTTTGTTTTTGATTTTTTTTAGTTCCTGTTTGGCTTTGAATAATTCATCTAGCCTCTGGTTAGATGTGGTTTTGTGTTTTAATTAGTGTTTGTGCCAAGTAAAACCTTTGGGATGGCTTACGGTGATAGTTGATTTGATCTTGCTGAAAAACAGAAACTTTTGCATCCAGTCACAGAATTTTAATAATTCACTAGAGCGTTGAAAACCCTGAATTCTTTATACGAGATTGAAATACAAATTGCCTCTATTTTCCTAATTTTTCAGAATTTTTGGAGTTACAAAAGTATTAGAACAATTCGGATCTTCGTAGACTGTTCTGTTTTTGATAGATTATGTTTTCTTTGTGTTGTTTGCTTATTTTGATGAATCTATTTGTAGTATCGGGGGGTATGAACCATGGAAAAGTTAGAATATAGTAGATATTACACCAATATAAAACAAGAATGAGTTCACAACAGTACCAATAGTGGTGATTTATTTTCTTATACTAACAGAGCTTATGAGATTTTCTGTTGAGTTTTGTGTTGTGAAGTTTTCAAGTTTTGGGTAAGGATTTGATGGACTATGGAATAAGGAGTGGCAAGAGCCTAAGCTTGGGGATTCCCAAGGCACCCCAAGATAATATTCAAGGACAACCAAGAGCCTAAGCTTGGGGATGCCCCGGAAGGCATCCCCTCTTTCGTCTTCGTCTATCGGTAACTTTACTTGAGGCTATATTTTTATTCACCACATGATATGTGTTTTGCTTGGAGCGTCTTGTATGATTTGAGTCTTTGATTTTCAGTTTGCCACAATCATCCTTGCTGTACACACCTTTTGAGAGGGACACGCATGAATCGTGATTTATTAGAATACTCTATGTGCTTCACTTATATCTTTTGAGCTAGGCAATTTTGCTCTAGTGCTTCACTTATATCTTTTTAGAGCACGGTGGTGGTTTTATTTTATAGAAATTGTTGAACTCTCATGCTTCACTTATATTATTTTGAGAGTCTTTAAACAGCATGGTAATTTGCTTTGGTTATAAATTTAGTCCTAATATGATAGGCATCCAAGAGGGATATAATAAAAACTTTCATACAAAGTGCATTGAATGCTATGAGAAGTTTGATTCCTTATGATTGTTTTGAGATATAGAGATGGTAATATTAGAGTCATGCTAGTAAGTAATTGTGAATTTGAGAAATACTTGTGCTAAAGTTTGTGATTCCCGTAGCATACACGTATGGTGAACCGTTATGTGATGAAGTTGGAGCATGATTTATTTATTGATTGCCTTCCTTATGAGTGGCGGTCGGGGACGAGCGATGGTCTTTTCCTACCAATCTATCCCCCTAGGAGCATGCGCGTAGTACTTCGTTTCGATAGCTAATAGATTTTTGCAATAAGTATGTGAGTTCTTTATGACTAATGTTGAGTCCATGGATTATACGCACTCTCACCCTTCCACCATTGCTAGCCTCTCTAGTACCGCGCAACTTTTGCCGGTACCATACACCCACCATATACCTTCCTCAAAACAGCCACCATACCTACCTATTATGGCATTTCCATAGCCATTCCGAGATATATTGCCATGCAAATTTCCACCGTTCCGTTTATTATGACACGCTTCACCATTGTCATATTGCTTTGCATGATCATGTAGTTGACATCGTATTTGTGGCAAAGCCACCGTTCATAATTCTTTCATACATGTCACTCTTGATTCATTGCACATCCCGGTACACCGCCGGAGGCATTCATATAGAGTCATATTTTGTTCTAAGTATCGAGTTGTATTTTTGAGTTGTAAGTAAATAAAAGTGTGATGATCTTCATTATTAGAGCATTGTCCCATGTGAGGAAAGGATGATGGAGACTATGATTCCCCCACAAGTCGGGATGAGACTCCGGACGAAAAATAAAAAAAAAGAGGCCAAAAAAATGAGAAGGCCCAAATAAAAAAATGAGAGAAAAGAGAGAAGGGACAATGTTACTATCTTTTTACCACACTTGTGCTTCAAAGTAGCACCATGATCTTCATGATAGAGAGTCTCCTATATTGTCACTTTCATATACTAGTGGGAATTTTTCATTATAGAACTTGGCTTGTATATTCCAATGATGGGCTTCCTCAAATTGCCCTAGGTCTTCGTGAGCAAGCGAGTTGGATGCACACCCACGTAGTTTTCTTTTGAGCTTTCATAAACTTATAGCTCTAGTGCATCCGTTGCATGGCAATCCCTACTCACTCACATTGATATCTATGGATGGGCATCTCCATAGCCCGTTGGTACACCTAGTTGATGTGAGACTATCTCCTTCTTTTTATCTTCTCCACAACCACCATATTCTATTCCACCTATAGTGCTATGTCCATGGCTCATGCTCATGTATTGCGTGAAAGTTGAAAAAGTTTGAGAACATCAAAAGTATGAAACAATTGCTTGGCTTGTCATCGGGGTTGTGCATGATTTGAATATTTTGTGTGATGAAGATGGAGCATAGCCAGACTATATGATTTTGTAGGGATAAGCTTTCTTTGGCCATGTTATTTTGAGAAGACATAATTGCCTTGTTAGTATGCTTGAAGTATTATTGTTTTTATGTCAATATTAAACTTTTGTTTTGAATCTTATGGATCTAAACATTCATGCCACAATAAAGAAAATTACATGGATAAGTATGTTAGGTAGCATTCCACATCAAAAATTCTGTTTTTATCATTTACCTACTCGAGGATGAGCAGGAATTAAGCTTGGGGATGCTTGATACGTCTCCAACGTATCTATAGTTTTTTATTGTTCCATGCTATTATATTATCTATTTTGGATGTTTTATATGCATTAATATGTTATTTTATATTATTTTTCGGACTAACCTATTAACCTAGAGCCCAGTGCCAGTTTCTGTTTTTTCCTTCTTTTTTAGCTTCGTGGAGAAGGAATACCAAATGGAATAAAATCTTCGCGATGATTTTTCTTGGACCAGAAGACACCCAGAAGACTTGGAGATGAAGTTAGAGGAGCCACGAGGTGACCACAAGGGTGGAGGGCCGCCTAGGGGGGTAGGGCACGCCCCCTGCCTTGTGGGCCCCCCGTGACCCTCCTGACCTAATTCTTTCGCCTATATATTCACATATGTTCCCAAACCACCAGAGGCATCCACGAAAACACTTTTCCACCGCCACAACCTTCTGTACCCGTGAGATCCCATCTAGGGACCTTTTCTGGCACCCTGCTGGAGGGGGATTCGATCATGGAGGGCTTCTACATCAACCCTATTGCCCTTCCGATGAAGCGTGAGTAGTTTATCTCAAACCTACGGGCCCATAGCTAGTAGCTAGATGGCTTCTTCTCTCTCTTTGATTCTCAATGCCATGTTCTCCTCGATGTTCTTGGAGATCTATTCGATGTAATACATTTTTGCGGTGTGTTTGCCGAGATCCGATGAATTGTGGATTTATGATCGGATTATCTATGAATGTTATTTGAATCTTCTCTGAATTGTTTTATGCATGATTTGATATCTTTGTAATTCTCTTCGAACTATCGGTTTGGTTTGGCCAACTAGATTGGTTTTTCTTGCAATGGGAGAAGTGCTTAGCTTTGGGTTCAATCTTGCGGTGTCCTTTCCCAGTGACAGTAGGGGCAGCAAGGCATGTATTGTATTGTTGCCATCGAGGATAAAAAGATGGGGTTTACATCATATTGCTTGAGTTTATTCCTCTACATCATGTCATCTTACTTAGTGCGTTACTCTGTTCTTCATGAACTTAATACTCTAGATGCAGGCAGGAGTCGGTCGATGTGTGGAGTAATAGTAGTAGATGCAGAATCGTTTTGGTCTACTTGACACAGACGTGATGCCTATATTCATGATTATTGCCTTAAATATATCGTCATAACTTTGCACTTTTCTATCAATTGCTCGGCAGTAATTTGTTTGATTGTTTGTGCATGTATTCGGTGATTTGTGCATTGTCTTCTACTGGATTGATACCTTGGTTCTCAAACTGAGGGAAATACTTATCTCTACTTTGCTGCATCACCCTTTCCTCTTCAAGGGAAAAACCAACACAAGCTCAAGAAGTAGCACCTCCATACCAACAACTATCCGAGGGAGTTGTGTTTATGATTTGCAGTTTTAAACATGGGTCTGGCATCCCGATTACCGGCCCCTCTCTTGCAAGGATGAGTGAATAAACACTCATCATGAGAATAACCCGCTTAGCATGGAAGATACTGACTACCCCCTGTCGCTCCATGAGTGGTACGGGCACACAAAACAGATGTTCATTTGAATATTTAGAGTTGGCACATGCAAATTTACTTGGAACGGCAGTGTAATACCACATATAGGTAGATATAGTGGACTCATCTAGAATAACTTTGGTTTAAGGATTTTGATGCACAAGCAGCATTCCCGCTTAGTACAGGTGAAGGCTAGCAAATAGGTTGAGAAGCGACCAACTAGAGAGCAAAAACGGACATAAACATGTGTTGTGAATAATTAACATTGCATACTAGCATGAGTAGGATATAAACACCATGAACATAAATATCGTGGAGGCTATATTGGTTTTAAAGCAACTACATGCATGAACATGTGCCAAGTCAAGCCACTCGAAACATTCAGAGGAGGATACCATATCATCATACTACATCACAACCATTTTAATGCATGTTAACACCCAAGATAAACCATTATCCTCTCCTAGCTAATTAAGCATGGCATGAGCAACAATAGTCTCTAATTGTCATCACAAACATGTTTACTCATAATAATACTGAATCAAGAGCAATGAGCTAAACATATTTACAAAAACAAAAGCAAGAGGAGTTCATACCAGCTTTTCTTCACCTCAGTCACTTCATCGAATCATCATCATTATTGCCTTTCACTTGCATGATTGAATGATATGAAAAAATAATAGTAGTGCAAGTATGCTGTGGACTTAGCTGGAATCTGCAAACATTTTATTCAAAGGAGAAGACAAGGTAATTTGGGCTCTTTGTTAGATCAACAATAATGCATATGAGAACCACTCAACATGTTCATCGTGGTCTTCTCCTCTCGACAACCCAAAGAAAAGAAAAGAAATTCAGAAAGACACATTGAAATATTTTTGGAGTTTTTTTTCTCAAAAAAAGCAATTTAAAGGAAAAAGAAAACAAGAAAAACTATTTACACCGGAAAACTCCCAACAAGTAAAAGAAGAACGAGAAATCTTTTTGGGTTTTATTTTAAGACTACAAACTACTAAACAAGGAAGAAAGCCTGAAAAGAAACGAGCAATATTTTTGTATTTTCGAAGTTTTTTTTTTCAAACACACAAGAAGAAAGCAAAAATAAAACTAACATGGATATTCAATAAAAAGGATGAACACCGATAACTGGAATGAAACGTGTGATACATGAATGTAATGTCGGTGAGAAATACGGACTCCCCCAAGCTTAGGATTTTGGCCTAAGTTGGTCTATGGTCCCTAGTAGCTGGGGTAATACCCGTAGTCAAAGTTTGGGTTGTACTGATATGCAGCCGCCACTACTTGGCGGGTTGCCTCTTCAAGGCGGGCGGGCTCTACCGCCCTCTCGTACTCCTAGGCTTCCTACTCAAGTATGAAGTGTCTACATTTTTCCTGGAATTTAAAGAAGGAAGGAGCGAGCAAAGTAATATGGAAGACATGACGCCTGTTAAAGATTAGCCTGTATCTGAGTAGAGGGTCGTCCCTCTCAAGGAATTGGTGGCGTACCATGGCATCATAATCCAGAAAACTAGGTGGAAACATGTTGTCATTTTCTTTAATTGGTACCCCTAGATGAGCGGCTAAACAAGTGGCATAAATTTCGCCAAAGAAATCACCCACTGAGGCACTGTTATGTAAATGGTGTGCAATAGCAATCCCCATGTGAAATTGTTTATCGCTCAACACAACACCCTTAAAAATTCTCAAGTCAGAGGCACAAAGATGGCTAAGTCCATGCTCCACCATCCCTTGGCACTTGAAGATGTCATGTTCCACCGCCTCGAGCCTGGCCTCCACGCTCCCCATCCTCTCGGGCCCCTGAACATCCCGGATGTTGAGCACCCCCTCACGCATCTCAATGGCTTGAGGGTGCTTCATCACCTCCGACAAGTACGGGTTGATGACCTTCTCAAAGAACTTGTCCTTGGAGGAGCTTGGTGGAGCCATGGCGATCTAGATCTGACAGGAAAACAACACGAAACAATAACAGAGGATTTATCTGCGATGCGGTGGTCAAATCGACCGGGGGTATATATAAAGATTTTTTATCTGGGGAAACAAGCATATGGAAGGAAAATGGAGTCAAGAAGGTGCCTGAGGGGACCACAACCCACCAGGGCGCGCCTGCCCCAGGGCGCGCCAGGAAGGGCAGGCGCGCCCTGGTGTATCATGGCCACCTCGGTTGCCTTCCTGGTTGTTTCTTATTTTCCTATTTTTTCTAATATTCCAAAACTGACAGAAAATATTTTTGCGGCTTTTTTGGAGTCTGTTTACTTACCGTATCACGTACCTCCTCTTTTTCAAAGTTCTGGAGTGTTCTGTAAGGTTTCTTTTATGTGTTCCTCCGGTGTCATGGTTTGGATAATATTGGTTTCAACATTAATAGGCGTACCTGAGATATAGTGCTTAATTCTTTGCCCATTGACCACCTTTGGATTAGTGCCTTCAGCATTATTGATCTTAATGGCCCCAGAACGATAAACCTCTTCGATAATATACGGTCCTTCCCATTTGGAAAGAAGCTTTCCTGCAAAAAATCTAAAATGAGAGTTGTACAAAAGAACATATTCACCAAGTTTGAATTCCCGCTTTTGAATTATTTTGTCATGCCATCTATTAAATTTTTCTTTGAATAGTTTGGCATTTTCATAAGCTTGGGTTCTCCATTCATCTAGTGAGCTAATATCAAATAACCTCTTTTCACCAGCAAGTTTGAAGTCATAATTGAGTTCTTTAATTGCCCAATATGCTTTATGTTCTAACTCAAGAGGCAAATGACAAACTTTTCCATAAACCATTTTATATGGAGACATACCCATAGGATTTTTATAAGCTATTATGTAGGCCCAAAGTGCATCATCTAGTTTCTTAGACCAATTCTTTTGGGACCTATTGATAGTTTTTTGTAATATTAATTTTATTTCTCTATTGCTAAGTTCAACTTGACCACTGGATTGAGGATGATAGGGAGAAGCAATTCTATGGTTAAAATCATATTTAGCAAGCATTTTACGGAAAGCACCATGAATAAAAGTGTGAACCACCATCAGTCATTAAATATCTAGGGACTCCAAACCTTGGGAAAATAACTTCTTTAAGCATTTTAATGGAGGTGTTATGATCAGCACTACTAGTTGGAATAGCTTCTACCCACTTAGTAATACAATCAACAGCAACCAAAATATGTGTATACCCATTAGAGGAAGGAAAAGGTCTCATATAATCAAAACCCCAAACATCAAATGGTTTAACAAAAAGTGAATAATTCATAGGCATTTCCTGACGCTTACCGATATTACCTATTCTTTGACATTCATCACAAGACAAGACAAACTTACGGGCATCTTTGAAAAGAGTAGGCCAATAAAAACCAGATTGTAGTACCTTATGCGCAGTTCTATCTCTTGCATGATGTCCTCCATAGGCTTCGGAGTGACATTTTCGTAGGATTTGTTCCTGTTCATGCTCAGGTACACAACGTCTAATAATACCATCTACTCCTTTATAAAGATGTGGGTCATCCCAAAAGTAATGTCTTAAACATAGAAGAATTTTTTTCTTTTGTTGGTATGTGAAACTAGGTGGTATAAATTTAGCAACAATGTAATTAGCATAGTCAGCATACCAAGGCGTATTATGAGAAGCATTTATTACAGCTAGTTGTTCATCAGGAAAACTATCATCAATAGGTAGTGGGTCATCAAGAATATTTTCTAACCTAGGCAAGTTATCAGCTATGGGGTTCTCAGCTCCTTTCCTATCAATGATATGTAAATCAAATGATTGTAGCAAGAGAACCCACCTAATGAGTCTAGGTTTAGCATCTTTCTTTTCCATAAGATATTTTATAGCAGCATGATCAGTGTGAACAATTACTTTGGAATCAACAATGTAAGATATGAATTTATCACAAGCAAACACAACTGCTAAAAATTCTTTTTCAGTAGTAGCATAATTTCTTTGGGCACTGTCTAGAGTTTTGCTAGCATAATGGATAAGATTTAATTTCTTATCAACTCTTTGTCCTAGAACAGCACCAACAGCATAATCACTAGCATCACACATAATTTCAAAAGGCAAGTTCCAATCAGGAGGTTGAACCATAGGTGCAGTAGTTAAGGCTTTCTTAAGTGTTTCAAAAGCTTCTACACAATCATCATAAAAAACAAATGGAATATCCTTTTGTAAAAGATTAGTAAGAGTGTCGTCATGGAAGCACAATCACCTATGGGCCATGGGTGCCCCTTTGTGGTTCAGCAAGAGGATGGTCACATTGTACAAAGAGCATAAACGACAGGGACAGCGCGGCGATCACAGCTCTCTTTTACCCAGGCTCAGGCCGCTTTGCAGCGTGAAACCCTACTCCTACTGTGGTGGATTGATTCGGAGGAACACGAAGACACGGCGAGCTCCAGCCCCGCAAGGATGCCTTGGGGAGAGCAGCGCGCGCGTACAGGTGCTATGGGATCTAAAGTTCCAACCCTTTGATAGGTTGCCTCGGGCCTCCTTTTATAGCTTAAGGGGCGACCACAGTGGCAAAACAGTCATTTGAGTATGATTAGATAGCTAACAGTGCTATCATACCTAACTTAGGCAGTTATGACAAAGTGTAAATGCACCTGCTAGGTGTCATGCTAAGGTTGAAGCCCAGCAAGCCTGCCGTGCCACTTATCCATCTTCTCCTTACTAGCGTGACACGCCTTCTGGACGGGTGTCAATAAAGCTAATCACCTCTTCACCATGCTGCCACGTGCTTGACAGGATCCACCTAGTTACTTGAGGGCTTGACACCGCATTAATTGGCAGTCGGCGTGTGATGAAGTGGAGCGGTGGCGTCTTGGTGAAGGCTTGCCGACGAGGAGCCTGGCGTGTTCTGAGCTTGGCGGCCCCGGAAGCCTTGCCGGGGCAAACTGATCTTGTTGTCTTAGGTGTAGCCTCGACCCGGTCAGGCTCGCCTGCCAGCAAGGGAGGCTTTCCTGAGGTGACCTCCTGTCAACTTGATCTTCTTAATGCTATCCTTGCTCTCACGAAGAGTAGTTTCTCTGGCTTAATCTTTGTGTTATGCACAGGTGCCGAATGTATGATCGACATCACGCCTGTGCACGAGTCCGGGCAGCAAACATGAATGTTTGTTGCACCGACAGGAGCCCTGAGGCTTGGTCCATACATGTCACCAGGCATCGTTGGGGGCAGGCCCAAATAATGCACAGGCGCACATACTGATCCTGCCACGGCGGGTACCTGCGTTTTTTAGATCTTCTTTGCTTCTTCATTAACCTGAAATTGAGTTAGCCCCCCGGGCCTCCCATGAGACCTCCAGCATCCAAACGACATGGGTTCGTTCATGCTGTAGGCTAGAGGGTGCCTACATTCATGGGGCCTCAATGAGGGTGCCCGCGCGCGAATCGGGGGTAACTGCCATTTTACTTCACCCACTACGTCTGTCGTTTCTGCCACGCATGCCATATGCATTGCGCGGGGTTGGTGGTGGATGCGCAGGGCACGAAAACGTGTGCCTTGGTAGAAAACGCAGCGCCCTGGATTGACGTAATGGGGCGGCTGATGATTCTGGACACCATCAGGGGTGTAGAGAGGCCGGATTGGAGAAGTGGGGCGGCCGCCCTCAGAGAAGTGGAGGGCCAGCCTCCCCCTTGCCCCACTATAAAAGGAAGTGCGAGGGGGATGGTGATGCTCATCCACATTTCCTCCTCCTTCCTTCTGATTTTACTTCCACCATGACAAGGGGAAGGGGCCAAGCTCGGGCTCCGACGGTAGCGACGAGGGCTTCTTCTCGGCACCGTGCTTCTGCCCCCATTGCGGCTGCGGGGGTAGGATCCAATGCCCAAGGTGAAGCCGCAGGGCATGGGCGGGGATGACGGGGTGATCGAGGCAGAGGTGGGCGCAGTGGTGCAACGATCGCGCCTCCCCCAACCGTTCCGACTCCGATGGAGGGTCACATGGGGGACACGGCGTTGGAGTTCATCGTGAGGCTGTGCGAGCCCCCACGCAGCCGCCTGTGGCTTCCTCGTCCCTTCGCCAGGGTGATGGAGGTTGATCTGTCGCTCGAGTTGAGGCTGCCCATGAGGGGCTGCTGCAACGGCACTATGCAGGTGGACGTTGAGTACCCTGCACCTCATGTCATGCTTCTCCGTCATGGCTGGAAGACTTTTGCTCGTGCCCACAGCCTTGCAGAAGGGCACATTCTCCAATTCAAGCTGATGGAGGCCGATCTACTCTCCATCAAGGTCTTCGGGCGTTCAGGTGCTCGCTTAGCATGCTGCGCGGAAAGCTCGAGTGATGGCGAAAGCTCCTCCTCAAGCGATAGCAACGAGGAGGACACTAATGGTGAAGATGGTGATGAGGAGCCCCCGATCATCAAGCATGAAGACGACGACTTGGACTCCGACTGAATGCCGGACGCACCGTCACCGTCAGCTAGGCGCCGGAAGCACCATCATCTGCAGCTGGACCCCCGACAAAGCGATTTGCCGGGGGTGCATGGCCTGGACGTCACCGCTTTCACCAGCTGGGCCCCGGCAGGATACCTCGTGGACTCCGGCTTCATCTTTCCTGCCGGTGTTCCTGCCGAGCCGCGTCCCTCTGATCTTGGCGGGGGTGACCAGGGCTTCGCCTAGCCGCTCTCCCCGTCCCTGGCCTCTTCTTCCTTGCCGGGGTGTCGCCCTCCCAATCTTGTCAAGCTGCATCCCGGTGCTCCTCTGGCCCTCTTTCCCTCTTGATGCAACTCCTAGGAGGAGAGGGACAAGAAAGGCATTACAGGGCACTTATATTTTTTCGAATCAAAAGATGTAGGCACTTGCCAAATTTTAATTAAGACTATGTAATCCTTTATCCATGTTTGTATTTCGTATGATCTGTACTTGTTTATCTATGTATTAATGGAAAAAGTGTTTGTCGGATACTTGTGCATATGTTTTAAACATGATGAAGGATGAGCCTTCATTACTCATAAGTAAACAAAGTTTTCCTGGCAAGACAACTTGCCGGCCTTCATCACAGCTGCTACCAAACCTTTTTCTGTTGGGCTCAAAAAGTGGGTTAGGAGCGTAACTGAAGGCCAGCCCTTGGTTATCCTCTCCCAAAAGTTGCTACAACCAGCTTTGTCACGTGGACTCGAATCAAAGGATGGGAACACAGATGGCAGAGGAAATAAGGTTTCCCTACGTACAAGTTTATCATACGTTAATATAACATGGAGTGACAGGATGAACTTATCTCTGTTTGCTGCCCTTCTTATCATTTTAGATAAGGAGGGGTTGTCGGGGATCAGCGCTCAGGCTTGTATTCATCCTTCTTTCCGAAAATGATCCGTGATGAAACCTTTATGTTGTCATCAAAAAAAGAGAAGGGATGATAGCACATATTTCTTCAATGCATTTAGTCATACTATCTTAGGACTTGAAATCACAATAGAATCATGCTTAAGAAAGCGAGTAAACATGCATGCAGGTTTTTTGAAAGCGCTTCATTTTATTCATCTAGGCACAGGGTCTGCGCCTAGCTTTGCACAAAGGGTTACAAGTCCCGGGGACTATGCTTGTACAAAAGGTTGCCGGGGTAGGACCTGGCAACCACGCCTTACAGGTAGAACTTACGAAGATGCTCAATATTCCATGAGTTTTGCATTGGGATGCCATCTTCGGTCTCCAGACGGACTGCGCCAGGTATGGTGACACGTACTACCCGGTAAGGGCCTTCCCACCTCCGTGTCAACTTGTTTGAACCCTTGGCGGACTGAACACACCTAAGGACAAGGTCACCTTCCTCAAGGCTCCGGGCATGAACCCTGCGGCTGTGATACCGGCACATGGCTTGCTGGTATCGTGCAGCACGTACAGCTGCCCGGAGACGATCTTCCTCGAGGAGCGTGGCATCATCATGCCGTAGCTGCTCTTGTGCTACTTCATCATAGGCAAGTACTGTTGGGGAACATAGTAATTCAAAAAAATTCCTACGATCACGCAAGATCTATCTAGGAGAAGCATAGCAACGAGTGGGAGAGTGTGTCCACATACCCTCGTAGACCGAAAGCGGAAGCGTTTACTAACGCGGTTGATGTAGTCGAACGTCTTCGCAATCCAACCGATCCAAGTACCGAACGTACGGCACCTCCGCGATCTGCACACGTTCAGCTCGGTGACATCCCTCGTACTCTTGATCCAGCTGAGGCCGAGGGAGAGTTTCGTCAGCACGACGGCGTGGTGACGGTGATGATGAAGTGATTCCGGCAGGGCTTCGCCTAAGCTCTCCGAAAATATGACCAAGGTGGAAATCTGTGGAGGGGGGCACCGCACACGGCTAAAAACAATTAACTTGTATCCTAGGGTGCCCCCTCCCCACGTATATAAAGGAGGGAGGGGGAGGCCAGCCGGCCCTCATAGGCACGCCAAGGGGGGAGGAATCCTCCTCCTAGTAGGAGTAGGACTCCCCCCTTTCCTAGTCCTACTAGGAGAAGAAGGAAGGAGGGGGAAAGAGAAGGAAGGAGGGGGCGCCGCCCCTCCCCCTAGTCCAATTCGGACTAGGCCCATGGGGGGCGCGCGGCCAGCCCTTGGCTGCCCCTCTCTCTTTCCCCTTGGCCCAATAAGGCCCATTACTTCTCTGGTGGTTCCGATAACCCTTTCGGCACTCCGATAAATATCTGAAACCTTCCGGAACCTTTCCGGAGGCCAAATACTATCTTCCAATATATCAATCTTTACCTCTCGGACATTCCGAGACTCCTCATCATGTCCGTGATCACATCCGGGACTCCGAACTACCTTCGGTACATCAAAACACATAAACTCATAATACCGATCGTCATCGAACGTTAAGCGTGCGGACCCTACGGGTTCGAGAACTATGTAGACATGACCGAGACTCATCTCTGGTCAATAACCAATAGCGGAACCTGGATGCTCATATTGGCTCCCACATATTCTACGAAGATCTTTATCGGTCAAACCGCATAACAACATACGTTGTTCCCTTTGTCATCGGTATGTTACTTGCCCGAGATTCAATCATCGGTATCTCAATACCTAGTTCAATCTCGTTACCGACAAGTCTCTTTACTCGTTCCGTAATGTATCATCATGTTACTAACTCATTAGTCACATTGCTTGCAAGGCTTCATATGATGTGCATTACCGAGAGGGCCCAGAGATACCTCTCCGACAATCGGAGTGACAAATCCTAATCTTGATCTATGCCAACTCAACAAACACTATCAGAGACACCTGTAGAGCATCTTTATAATCACCCAGTTACATTGTGACATTTGATAGCACACAAGGTGTTCCTTCGGTATTCGGGAGTTGCATAATCTCATAGTCAGAGGAACATGTATAAGTCATGAAGAAAGCAATAGCAATAAACTAAACGATCATCGTGCTAAGCTAACTGATGGGTCTTGTCAATCACATCATTCTCTAATGATGTGATCCCGTTCATCAAATGACAACTCATGTCAATGGCTAGGAAACTTAACCATCTTTGATTAACGAGCTAGTCAAGTAGAGGCATACTAGTGACACTTTGTTTGTCTATGTTTTCACACATGTATTAAGTTTCCGGTTAATACAATTCTAGCATGAATAATAAACATTTATCATGATATAAGGAAATATAAATAACAACTTTATTATTGCCTCTAGGGCATATTTCCTTCAGTCTCCCACTTGCACTAGAGTCAATAATCTAGATTACACAGTAATGATTCTAACACCCATGGAGTCTTGGTGCTGATCATGTTTTGCTCGTGAGAGAGGCTTAGTTAACGGGTCTGCAACATTCAGATCCGTACGTATCTTGCAAATCTCTATGTCTCCCTCCTTGACTTGATCGCGGATGGAATTGAAGCGTCTCTTGATGTGCTTTGTTCTCTTGTGAAATCTGGATTCCTTCGCCAAGGCAATTGCACCAGTATTGTCACAAAAGATTTTCATTGGACCCGATGCACTAGGTATGACACCTAGATCGGATATGAACTCCTTCATCCAGACTCCTTCATTTGCTGCTTCCGAAGCAGCTATGTACTCCGCTTCACACGTAGATCCCACCGCGACGCTTTGCTTAGAACTGCACCAACTGACAGCTCCACCGTTCAATATAAATACGTATCCGGTTTGTGACTTAGAGTCATCCGGATCAGTGTCAAAACTTGCATCGACGTAACCACTTACGACGAGCTCTTTGTCACCTCCATAAACGAGAAACATATCCTTAGTCCTTTTCAGGTATTTCAGGATGTTCTTGACCGCTATCCAGTGATCCACTCTTGGATTACTTTGGTACCTCCCTGCTAAACTTATAGCAAGGCACACATCAGGTCTGGTACACAGCATTGCATACATGATAGAACCTATGGCTGAGGCATAGGGAATGACTTTCATTTTCTCTCTATCTTCTGCAGTGGTCGGGCATTGAGTCTTACTCAACTTCACACCTTGTAACACAGGCAAGAACCCTTTCTTTGCTTGATCCATTTTGAACTTTTTCAAAGCTTTATCAAGGTATGTGCTTTGTGAAAGTCCAATTAAGCGTCTTGATCTATCTCTATAGATCTTGATGCCCAATATATAAGCAGCTTCACCGAGGTCTTTCATTGAAAAACTTTTATTCAAGTATCCTTTTATGTTATCCAGAAATTCTATATCATTTCCAATCAACAATATGTCATCCACATATAATATTAGAAATGCTACAGAGCTCCCACTCACTTTCTTGTAAATACAGGCTTCTCCAAAAGTCTGTATAAAACCATATGCTTTGATCACACTATCAAAGCGTTTATTCCAACTCTGAGATGCTTGCACCAGTCCATAAATGGATCGCTGGAGCTTGCACACTTTGTTAGCATCCTTTGGATTGATAAAACCTTCGGGTTGTATCATATACAACTCTTCTTCCAGAAATCCATTCAGGAATGCAGTTTTTACATCCATTTGCCAAATTTCATAATCATAAAATGCGGCAATTGCTAACATGATTCGGATGGACTTAAGCATCGCTACGGGTGAGAAGGTCTCATCGTAGTCAACTCCTTGAACTTGTCGAAAACCTTTTGCAACAAGTCGAGCTTTGTAGACAGTAACATTACCGTCGGCGTCAGTCTTCTTCTTGAAGATCCACTTATTCTCTATGGCTTGCCGATCATCGGGAAAATCAACCAAAGTCCACACTTTGTTCTCATACATGGATCCCATCTCAGATTTCATGGCCTCAAGCCATTTTGCGGAATCTGGGCTCATCATTGCTTCCTCATAGTTCGTAGGTTCATCATGGTCAAGTAACATGACCTCCAGAACAGGATTACCGTACCACTCTGGTGCGGATCTTAGTCTGGTTGACCTACGAGGTTCGGTAGTAACTTGATCTGAAGTTTCATGATCATCATCATTAGCTTCCTCACTAATTGGCGTAGGTATCACTGGAACTGATTTCTGTGATGAACTACTTTCCAATTCAAGAGAAGGTACCACTACCTCATCAAGTTCTACTTTCCTCCCACTCACTTCTTTCAAGAGAAACTCCTTCTCTAGAAAGGATCCATTCTTAGCAACGAATATTTTGCCTTCGGATCTGTGATAGAAGGTGTACCCAACTGTCTCCTTTGGGTATCCTATGAAGACACATTTCTCTGATTTGGGTTCGAGCTTATCAGGTTGAAGCTTTTTCACATAAGCATTGCAGCCCCAAACTTTAAGGAACAACAACTTGGGTTTCTTGCCAAACCACACTTCATAAGGTGTCATCTCAACGGATTTAGATGGTGCCCTATTTAACGTGAGTGCAGTCGTCTCTAAAGCATAACCCCAAAACGATAGCAGTAAATCAGTAAGAGACATCATAGATCACACCATATCTAATAAAGTGCGGTTATGACGTTCGGACACACCATTACGCTGTGGTGTTCCGGGTGGCGTGAGTTGTGAAACTATTCCGCATTGTTTCAAATGAAGACCAAACTCATAACTCAAATATTCTCCTCCACGATTGGATCGCAGAAACTTTATTTTCTTGTTACGATGATTTTCCACTTCACACTGAAATTCTTTGAACTTTTCAAATGTTTCAGACTTATGTTTCATCAAGTAGATATACCCATATCTGCTCAAATCATCTGTGAAGGTCAGAAAATAACGATACCCGCCACGAGCCTCAATATTCATCGGACCGCATACATCAGTATGTATTATTTCCAATAAATCTGTTGCTCGCCCCATGAGGCACGGTTCGCAAGTACCAAGTGATTCCAAAAGTCCATCAGTATGGAGTTTCTTCATGCGTTTTACACCAATATGACCCAAACGGCAGTGCCACAAATAAGTTGCACTATCATTATCAACTCTGTATCTTTTGGCTTCAACATTATGAATATGTGTATCACTACTATCGAGATTCAACAAAAATAGACCACTCTTCAAGGGTGCATGACCATAAAAGATAATACTCATATAAATAGAACAACCATTATTCTCTGATTTAAATGAATAACCGTCTCGCATCAAACAAGATCCAGATATAATGTTCATGCTTAACGCTGGCACCAAATAACAATTATTCAGGTCGAAAACTAATCCCGAAGGTAGATGTAGAGGTAGCGTGCCGACGGCGATCACATCGACTTTGGAACCATTTCCCACACGCATCGTCACCTCGTCCTTAGCGAATCTTCGCTTAATCCATAGTCCCTGTTTCGAGTTGCAAATATTAGCAACAGAACCAGTATCAAATACCCAGGCACTACTGCGAGCATTAGTAAGGTACACATCAATAACATGTATATCACATATACCTTTATTCACCTTGCCATCCTTTTTATCCGCCAAATACTTGGGGCAGTTCCGCTTCCAGTGAGCAGTCCCTTTGCAGTAGAAGCACTCAGTATCAGGCATAGGTCCAGACTTGGGCTTCTTCACTTGAGCAGCAACTTGCTTGCCATTCTTCTTGAAGTTCCCCTTCTTCCCTTTGCCCTTTTTCTTGAAACTGGTGGTCTTGTTGACCATCAACACTTGATGCTCCTTTTTGATTTCTACCTCCGCAGCCTTTAGTATTGCGAAGAGCTCGGGAATTGTCTTATCCATCCCTTGCATGTTATAGTTCATCACGAAGCTTTTGTAGCTTGGTGGCAGTGATTGAAGAACTTTGTCAATGACACTATCAACCGGAAGATTAACTCCCAGCTGAGTCAAGTGATTATGATACCCAGACATTTTGAGTATATGCTCACTGACAGAACTATTCTCCTCCATCTTGCAGCTATAGAACTTATTGGAGACTTCATATCTCTTAATCCGGGCATTTGCTTGAAATATTAACTTCAACTCCTGGAACATCTCATATGCTCCATGACGTTCAAAACATCGTTGAAGTCCCGGTTCTAAGCCGTAAAGCATGGCACACTGAACTATCGAGTAGTCATCAGCTTTGCTCTGCCAGGCGTTCACAACATCCGGCGTTGCTCCTGCAGCGGGTCTTGCACCTAGCGGTGCTTCTAGGACGTAATTCTTCTGTGCAGCAATGAGGATAATCCTCAAGTTACGGACCCAGTCCGTGTAGTTGCAACCATCATCTTTCAGCTTGGCTTTCTCTAGGAATGCATTAAAATTCAAAGGAATAGTAGCACGGGCCATTGATCTACAACAACATAGACATGCAAAATACTATCAGGTACTAAGTTCATGATAAATTAAAGTTCAATTAATCATATTACTTAAGAACTCCCACTTAGATAGACATCCCTCTAATCATCTAAGTGATCACGTGATCCAAATCAACTAAACCATGTCCGATCATCACGTGAGATGGAGTAGTTTTCAAAGATGAACATCACTATGTTGATCATATCTACTATATGATTCACGCTCGACCTTTCGGTCTCAGTGTTCCGAGGCCATATCTGCATATGCTAGGCTCATCAAGTTTAACCCGAGTATTCTGCGTGTGCAAAACTGGCTTGCACCCGTTGTATGTGAACGTAGAGCTTATCACACCCGATCATCACGTGGTGTCTCGGCACGACGAGCTGTAGCAATGGTGCATACTCAGGGAGAACACTTGTACCTTGAAATTTAGTGAGAGATCATCTTATAATGCTACCGCCGTACTAAGCAAAATAAGATGCATAAAAGGATTAACATCACATGCAATTCAATATGTGACATGATATGGCCATCATCATCTTGTGCTCTTGATCTCCATCATTGAAGCACCGTCATGATCTCCATCGTCACCGGCGCCCCAGCATGATCTCCATCGTCACCGGTGCTCCAGCATGATCTCCATCGTAGCATCGTTGTCGTCTCGCCAACTTATTAATTTTACGACTATCGCTACCGCTTAGTGATAAAGTAAAACAATTACATGGCGATTGCATTGCATACAATAAAGCGACAACCATATGGCTCCTGCCGGTTGCCGATAACTCTGTTACAAAACATGATCATCTCATACAACAAATTATATCACATCATGTCTTGACCATATCACATCACAGCAAGCCCTGCAAAAACAAGTTAGACGTTCTCTACTTTGTTGTTGCAAGTTTTACGTGGCTGCTACGGGCTGAGCAAGAACCGTTCTTACCTACGCATCAAAACCACAACGATTTTTCGTCAAGTGTGCTGTTTTAACCTTCAACAAGGACCGGGCGTAGTCACACTTGATTCAACTAAAGTTGGAGAAACTGACACCCACTAGCCACCTGTGTGCGAAGCACGTCGGTAGAACCAGTCTCGCGTAAGCGTACGCGTAATGTCGGTCTCAGCCGCTTCATCCAACAATACCGCCAAATCAACGTATGACATGCTGGTAAGCAGTATGACTATTATCGCCCACAACTCTTTGTGTTCTACTCGTGCATATAACATCTACGCATAGACCAGGCTCGGATGCCACTGTTGGGGAACGTAGTAATTCAAAAAAATTCCTACGATCACGCAAGATCTATCTAGGAGAAGCATAGCAACGAGCGGGAGAGTGTGTCCACGTACCCTCGTAGACCGAAAGCGAAAGCGTTTAGTAACGCGGTTGATGTAGTCGAACGTCTTCGCGATCCAACCGATCCAAGTACCGAATGTACGGCACCTCCACGATCTGCACACGTTCAGCTCGGTGACGTCCCTCGTACTCTTGATCCAGCTGTGGCCGAGGGAGAGTTTCGTTAGCACGATGGCGTGGTGACGGTGATGATGAAGTGATTCCGGCAGGGCTTCGCCTAAGCTCTCCGAAAATATGACCGAGGTGGAAATCTGTGGAGGGGGGCACCGCACACGGCTAAAAACAATTAACTTGTATCCTAGGGTGCCCCCCTCCCCACGTATATAAAGGAGGGAGGGGGAGGCCGGCCGGCCCTCATAGGCGTGCCAAGGGGGGAGGAATCCTCCTCCTAGTATGAGTAGGACTCCCCCCTTTCCTAGTCCTACTAGGAGAAGAAGGAAGGAGGGGGAAAGAGAAGGAAGGAGGGGGCGCCGCCCCTCCCCCTAGTCCAATTCGGACTAGGCCCATGGGGGGGCGCGCGGCCAGCCCTTGGCTACCCCTCTCTCTTTCCCCTAGGCCCAATAAGGCCCATTACTTCTCCGGTGGTTCCGATAACCCTTCCGGCACTCCGATAAATATATGGAACCTTCCGGAACCTTTCCGGAGGCCAAATACTATATTCCAATATATCAATCTTTACCTCTCGGACATTCCGAGACTCCTCGTCATGTCCGTGATAACATCCGGGACACTGAACTACCATCGGTACATCAAAACACATAAACTCATAATACCAATCGTCATCGAACGTTAAGCGTGCGGACCCTACAGGTTCAAGAACTATGTAGACATGACCGAGACTCATCTCCGGTCAATAACCAATAGCGGAACCTGGATGCTCATATTGGCTCCCACATATTCTACGAAGATCTTTATCGGTCAAACCGCATAACAACATACGTTGTTCCCTTTGTCATCGGTATGTTACTTGCCCGAGATTCGGTCGTCGGTATCTCAATACCTAGTTCAATCTCATTATCGGCAAGTCTCTTTACTCGTTCCGTAATGTATCATCCCGTAACTAACTCATTAGTCACATTGCTTGCAAGGCTTCATATGATGTGCATTATCGAGAGGGCCCAGAGATACCTCTCCGACAATCGGAGTGACAAATCCTAATCTTGATCTACGCCAACTCAACAAACACTATCGGAGACACCTGTAGAGCATCTTTATAATCACCCAGTTACGTTGTGACGTTTGATAGCACACAAGGTGTTCCTTCGGTATTCGGGAGTTGCATAATCTCATAGTCAGAGGAACATGTATAAGTCATGAAGAAAGCAATAGCAACAAACTAAACGATCATCGTGCTAAGCTAATGGATGGGTCTTGTCAATCACATCATTCTCTAATGATGTGATCCCGTTCATCAAATGACAACTCATGTCTATGGCTAGGAAACTTAACCATCTTTGATTAACGAGCTAGTCTAGTAGAGGCATACTAGTGACACTTTGTTTGTCTATGTATTCACACATGTATTAAGTTTCTGGTTAATACAATTCTAGCATGAATCATAAACATTTATCATGATATAAGGAAATATAAATAACAACTTTATTATTGCCTCTAGGGCATATTTCCTTCAAGTACTCGAGGTAACCCATATATGAGTTCCATGGGGAGCACTGCTTCTACACCATATACCAGGGAGAAGGGAGTCTGGTCAGTAGCTTGATTTGGTGTCATCCTGATTGACCAAAGAACCACCGGCAACTCATCAACCCAGTGCTTGCCGCATTTTCGCAGCTTATCAAAGGTTCTTGTCTTGAGCCCTCATAGCACTTTAGCATTCATCCTTTCAGCTTGCCCGTTGCTCTTGGGGTGGGTAATAGAAGCGAAAGAGACCTTGCTTCCAAGGCTCTGGATGTACTGCATGAAGGCGCGGCTTGTGAATTGGGTGTCATTGTCTGTGATCACTCTATTTGGTACTCCAAAATGGCACACCAACCCTTTAAAGAACTTGATAGCCAATTGCACTGTCACCTTTCTCACTGGCTCTTCTTCGGGCCACTTTGTATACTTGTAGATTGCCACGTACAAGAATTCAAAGCCCATGGTAGCACGGGGAAAGGGGCCCAAGATGTCGAGGCCCCAGACCGTGAAAGGCTAGGATAAAGGGATAGTTTGAAGGGCTTTAGCTGGCTGATGAATATTGGAACTGGCATGCTTCACACTAGGTGACGAGCTCAGTTGCATCCTGGAGGGTGGTGGGCCAATAGAATCCTTGCCAGAAAGCTTTTCCGACAAGTGTCCTTGATCCGAGATGTGAACCACACACACCTCCATGTATTTCTGCCAACAGCATTAGTCCATATTCTGGGTTGATACACTTCAACTTCACACCATTTGGCATCTTTCTGTATAGAGTGTCATCTACAAACTGGTACATACTCGACTGGCGGGCCACTTTTTCAGATTCCTCTGGATTATTAGGAAGTTCTCTAGTTTGCAAGAATTGGACTATGTGTTGCGCCCATGTCGGAGTCTGAGGTTCGACGATGAGGACTAAAGGCATCTCTTTGCCATGGGAGCACCAGCCTCGACAGCAAGAACTCGAGGTTCTGCCGGAGAGTGTGGCTCACCAATGCGCATGGGGTCTCCCCTGGCAACCTTCTCACCAGCGGCTTCAGGGAACTCCGCAGGGAAATGTTTGCCAGTGTTGAGTTTCCTCCTTTTCCTGGCCAATGTTGATGGAGAAATGGATGGTTGGGTTAGGTGGAGCACAAAAGTTCCTGGTTCCATAGGAAGCTTCTGCATAGCGCACTTTGACAGGTGGTCAGCGATGTTGTTTTTCGCATGGGGTATGTGCTCTGTTTGCAGCCCATCAAAGTGCTCTTCCAGCCTCCTCACCTCTTCCACGTACGCCTCCATCAGTGGGCTCTGGTAATCCTTATTTACTTGCTTCACAACGAGTTGAGAGTTGCCACGTACGATCATCTTCTTTATCCCCAGCTCCACTGCAATTCTGAGCCTGGCAAGGAGTCCTTCATATTCTGCTATGTTGTTGGTGGCATCTTCCCTGGGAAAGTGCATCTGGATAACGTACTTGAGGTGTTCTCCGATGGGTGCAACGAGTAAAACTCCCGCCCCATCACCTTGGAGCGAGAAAGCACCGTCAAAGTGCAAGACCCATTCCTTGGGGTCCTCCTTGCCGGGGAGGGTTATCTCCACAATCTCTTCATCGGGCATTGGCATCCATTCTGCTATGAATTCTGCCAGTGCTCTACTTTGGATAGTTGCCGTGCTTTCAAACTTCAAGGCAAAGCTTGACAGTTCTAGTGCCCATTCTACTAACCTGCCGATGGCCTCTGGGTTCCTCAGGATACGCTGCAGTGGAAGGCGGGTCACAACTGTGATCTCGTGAGCTTGGAAGTAATGGCGCAGCTTCCTCGAGGCCATAAGAAGGCTGAAGATCAATTTTTTCACCCTAGAGTACCTTGATCTAGCCCCTGCAGGAGTGACCTGACAAAGTAAAATGGTCGTTACACCATCTTTTTCCTTGCTAACACCTTCCGATTATCAGCACTTGTTTGTGGCTCCCCTTTGCCATTACCATCTAGCCTTGCTAGGGATAGAGTTGGTTCATCACTGAGTAGTCCTGCCGCAGTAGTTCCTTTGGTATCCACTTCCCTCTATGCCACCAAGGCGGCACTAACCACTTGATTCGTTGCTGCTAGATACAACAACAACGGCTCTTGTGGTTTAGGTGCGACCAAGGTTTGAGCAGAGGAAAGCTAAGCTTTCAAATCCCGCAGTGCAGCCTCTGCCTCTGGAGTCCATTTCATTGGACCAGCCTTCTTCAAGATTTTGAAGAATGGCAGGGCATGCTTAGCGGATTTTGAAATGAACCTACTTAGTGCGGCTACATAGCCGGCCAGAAGCCTCACATCCTTGACGGTTTTTGGAGCTTGGATCTGCTCTATTGCCTTGATCTTGTCGGGGTTGGATTCTATCCCTCGCTGAGACACAAAGAACCCAAGGAGGCTTGCCAGACGGAACGCCAAACACACATTTCTTTGGGTTAAGCTTCAAGTTGATCTTTCGCAGGTTTGCAAAAGTTTCTTCCAAATCCTGAATGAGTGTTGACTTATCTCTGGTCTTGACCACTATATCATCCATGTAGGCTTATATGTTCCTGTGCAGCTGAGGCTCAAAACCAATCTGCACAGCCCTTGCAAATGTGCAACCAGTAGTTTTTAGCCCGAAAGGCATACGCACAAAGCAGTACATGCCACATGGGGTAATAAATGCGGTTTTATCTTCGTCTTCCTTGGCCATGAAGATCTAATGGTAACCAGAGTATGCATCAAGGAAGGAGAGCAAATCACATTCTGAGGTGGAGTCAACAACCTGATCAATGCGCGACAAGGGGAAGGGATCCTTTGGACAAGCTTTGTTCAAGTCTGTGAAGTCAATACAAAGTCTCCACTTGCCATTTGCCTTGCGCACCACCACCAGATTCGCTAACCAAGTTGGGTGCAACACTCCTCTAACCAAGCCTGCCGCTTCAAGTTTCTTAATCTCCTCAGCAATGAACTGTTGCCGCTCCAAGGCCTGCTTCCTGACTTTCTACTTGACGGGATGGACAGGAGGGTAGACAGCAAGGTGGTGCTCGATTACCTCCCTGGGAACACCGGGGATGTTAGATGGTTGCCACGCAAACACATCGACATTCTCCCGCAGGAAGGCAACGAGCGCGCTTTCCTATTTGTCGTCACGACTGGCACTAATGGTGAAAGTACCATCAGTGCCATCCTGCCATGCGAGAACCTTTTTTGTTGTAGGAAGAGCAGCCTTGGATCTTTTGTTAGCCAAACTTTCCAGCAAATCGCTGCCGGGCGCAGCGCACTCCAAAGAGACGCGCGTCTCGGGGTCCTTGTCGGTGTCCTTGCCAGTTCCCTTGGCTTTCTTTTCTTTCTTGGCAGGAGATGAGGTTTTGATGGCCTCTGCTGCTACTGCATCTATACATCTTATCAATGCAGATGACTGCATCCTTCTTATCTGATGGAATGGAGATGCCTCCCATAGGGCTTGTCATCTTCAATGTGTTATACGTGTAATGGGACGCTGCCATGAACTTGGCCAGAGCTGGACGGCCAAGGATCCCGTTGAATGGAAGGGGAAGCTCAACAACATCAAACACAATCTTCTCAGTCCTGAAGTTTATTTCACTGCCAAATGTTACCGGCAAAGTGATCTTTCCCTTTTGCTGGATCCTCCCTTGGTTGATCCCTTGGAAAGTGCCAGTCTACTTCAGATCCTCATCAGCAATTTGGAGCTTCTTAAGCACATCGAGGGAGATCAAATTCAACCCTAACCCGCCGTCAACCAACATCTTAGTGACCTTGAGGTTGCGGATTGTTGGCGAAACCAACAATGGCAAGCATCTGACCGCAGTAGTACGATCGAGATGATCCTTAATGTCAAAGATGATGGGCGTGCGGGACCACTTAAGTGGTTCTCGAGCGCTTGCTACTGGTTCTGCCGCATTAACCTCACGCGCCCACTGCTTGAGTTGGCAGTGAGAGGAGTGCAATGATGCACCCCCATCAATGCACATTGCCTCAGTAGCCCTCTGAAACTCCTGCTCACTGGTCTCATCATCCTCTTCATCACTGTCATCTTCATTTTCCTTTTACTCATGGCCTCTGGCAGGATTTTCCTTCTGCTGGTCGACTTTGCCGTGATGACCATTGCGGCCACCACGGCCTTTCCTGCCAACAACATTCTGGCCTTTCTCTTTATCTCGCCTTCCATACTCAGCCTTCTGCTTCTCAACCAACTGTTCAACTTGCTTACAATCTTGGAGATCATGACCCTTAGTCCTATGGATCTTGCAGTATGGCCCGTCAGACTTGCCGGTCTTCTCAGCAGCCGTTGCGGCCCAGCAGTCAGCGCAAGTAGCAGCCTCCTTGCTGCACATCTCAGCCTTTGTTTTCTTGCCGATGCTGAGATCACCAGAGCTCTTGACGGCCATCACTGCCTTCTCCTTACGCTTCTTGTTGCGCTTTCTGTTCTTCTTCCCAGGGGTGGTGGTGTTGTCGTCGTCTTCCGAATCGACTTCGACACCAACCTCCTCCCCTGGAAGTCTTCTCCCTTCTTCAGCACGAGTGCACTTGCCTGCCAACGAGCAGAGTTCGTTAATAGTCTTGGGCAGCCGAACATTCATCTTAGCTCACATCCTGCGATTGCGCAGATTCGTGTGGAACACGGCGATGACAATGGTTGGATGTATCTTCGGGATGTTGCGGTGCTCTTGGCTGAACCTTTGCATATACTTGTGCAAACTCTCCCCTTCCTTTTGTAGAAGGGCTTGCAGGTCACTGGGTTGCCCCGGTTCTTGATGGCCACCTGTGAAGGCACCAACAAACTCGTTGCATAGATCCGCCCAGGAGGAAATGGAATCCTCCGGCAAGTGCATCAGCCAAGACCTCACATTAGGCTTGAGAGTCAATGGAAATTAATTGGCGAGCACTTTCTCATCTCTTCCCCCAGCAGCTTGAACATCGATTATATAGATGCCCAGAAATTCTGCCGGGTTCAGTTTTCCATCATACTTTTCGGCAAGTCAGGCTTGAAGGTGCGAGATGATGGCCAATGGACTTGCCGCAACTCGCGAGTGAAGGCGGGGCACCCTACCTCATAAGCAAGTACCTACCAGCACCGAGCGCGGGTTCATCAACATAGGTTCCATTACGCCCGTCTGATTGATGGCATGCCTCGTGATGCCGCTCAATGGTGACGCGGGCATCTTCCTTCTTCCTGTCTCTCAACACTTGGCGTTGATCCCACTGGAGTCGTGGATCGGATGAGGCCATTGACACTTCATCAGGATCATCGACGTCCTGGGTTTGCTGAGCCCGTCATGGCTACCCTTGAGCAGGATGCCGCGGAGGGGACTACACTATGGGTGTGGTCCTCTCAACTTGGCCGCTAGCAGGTGCCGCTGGTGTACCTGTGGGTGCCGTGATGGTTCCGCGCGCTGTGACTTGTTGGCTTCAGCAAACTCAATGAGGCTCTAAATGGTAGCTCTCCATTCATGCATCTTGTTTGTTACTGGGGGAAAGTTCAGCAATAGTTGGGCTCTAGCCATTGCTTCCGCCACCGTTCCTGGCATGGCGTGGGAGGCAGAGCGCGACACCGCTTGACTCCTGGACGAGCTAGAAGGAGCGGTGTTGTGCTCCTGCTGTCTTGGACCGACCACCAGGGTAGTCTGGCGCGGCCAAAGCTGTTCTTGATGGCCAGGCTCTTGATCAGCTGGGCCTTCCCAGGCAGACGCGGTCGTTGAGGATCGACGGCGCTGCTCAGAGTCATGTTACGTTCGTCCTGCGTGGGATGAAATGTGTGTCCCGTCGCCACCCCTCTAGATGGTGTGGCCAGTGGATCTTGGCTTGCGCTGGAGCGGGCGTCGCGTTGGTTGAGCTCGCCGGTGTGGTGAGGAGGAGGGAGTTGGGCGTCTCCATGACCCGCACCGGCAGGAGCATGATCGCCAGCATGTTGAGGAAGTTGAACCGCTCCCGCGGCCCTGGTCCCCACTCCAGTCGCGGTGGGAGTGTTAGCAGCACCGCCATGGTGCCTGCTCCACCCGCCACAGCTATCGTGCCCGCAGCACCCGCAGCTATAGGTGACGAAGCCTTCGAGGCAGAAGGATGTGTTGCCACACCGCTTCTCTTCTTGGGAGCCATGGACGATGCAGAAGATGATGAAGATCGATGCGTCGGCTGTTGCTTCATGTTCACACAAGCAACGCGCCCCCTACCTGGCGCGACAAAGATGTCAGCATGGAAGCACGATCACCTATGGGGCATGGGTGCCCCTTTGTGGTTTGGCAAGGGGACGGTGACATTGTACAAAGAGCAGAAACGACAGGGACAGCGCGGTGATGACAGCTCTCTTTTACCCAAGTTCGGGCCGCTTTGCAGCGTAAAACCCTACTCCTGCTGTGGTGGATTGATTCGGAGGAACACGAAGACACGGCGAGCTCCAGCCCGGCAAGGATGCCTCGGGGAGAGCACCATGCGCGTAAGTGCTATGGGATCTAAAGTTCGAACCCTTTGCTAGGTTGCCTCAGGCCTCCTTTGTAGCTTAAGGGGCGACCAAAGTGGCAAAACAGTCATTTGAGTATGATTAGATAGCTAACAGTGCTATCATACCTAACTCTGGCAGTTAGGACAAAGTGCATTAAATGCACCTACCAGGTGTCATGCTGAGGTTGAAGCCCGGCAAGCCTGTCGCGCCGCTTATCCATCTTCTCCTTATTAGTTTGACACGCCTTCTAGACAGGTGTCAATAAAGCTAATCGTCTCTTCACCATGCTGCCATGTGCTTGATAGGATTCACCTTGTTACTTGAGGGCTTGACACATCATTAATTGGCGGATGGCATGTGATGAGGTGGAGCGGTGGCGCCTTGGTGAAGGCCTGCCGGCGAGGAGCCTGGCGGGTTCTGTGCTTGGCGGCCCCGGAAGCCTTACCGGGGCGAACTGATCTTGTCTCTTAGGTGTAGCCTCGACCCGGCCAGGCTCTCCTACCTGGCAAGGGAGGCTTTCCAGAGGTGACTTCCTGTCAACTTGATCTTCTTAATGCTCTCATTGCTCTCATGAAGAGCGGTTTCTCTGGCTTAATCTTTGTGTTATGCACAGGTACTGGATGTATGATCGACATCACGCCAATGCATGAGTCCGGGCAGCAAATGTGAATGTTTGTTGCACCGACAAAGAGGCCTAGAAATTTTAGAGAAGTCTGTAATGAACCTCCTATAGAAACCAGCATGACCAAGGAAACTACAAATACCTTTCATATCTTTAGGACATGGCATTTTCTCAATTGCATCAACTTTAGCTTTATCCACCTCAATACCTCATTCAGAAATTTTATGCCCCAAGACCATACCTTCATTAATCATAAAGTGGACTTTCTCCCAATTCAAGACAAGACTAGTTTGTTCACATCTCTGCCAAACTCAATCAAGGTTGCTTAAGCAATCATCAAAAGAAGTTCCATAAATGGAGAAATCATCCATGAAAAGCTCCACAATCTTTTCACAAAAATCAGAGAATATAGTAGTCATACATCTTCGAAAGGTAGCAGGTGCATTGCACAAACCCAAACGCATATGTATATAAGTATAGGTTCCAAAAGGGCAAGTAAAAGTGGTTTTCTCTTGATCAGGTTGTGAAACAGGTATTTGAGAGAAACCAGAATATCCATCAAGAAAACAAAAGTGTGTGTGCTTAGATAGTCTTTCTAACATTTGATCAATAAAAGGTAGAGGGTAATGATCTTTTCTAGTAGCTTTACTTAATTTTCTAAAATCAATTACCATTCTATAGCCAGTAACAATTATTTGTGGAATAAGTTCATTTTTATCATTAGGAACAACAGTAATACCTCCCTTCTTAGGGACACAATGAACATGACTTACCCATCTACTATCCGCTATGGGCTAGATTATACCTGCTTCTAGAAGCTTTAGTATTTCAGTTCTTACCACTTCTTTCATCGTAGGATTCAATCGTCGTTGGTGATCAACAACGGGTTTAGCATCAGGTTCCATATTAATCTTGTGCCGACATAGAGTGGGACTAATGTCCTTAAGATCATCAAGAGTATATCCAATAGCGGCATGGTGCTTCTTTAGAATTTTTAATCTGTTCTTCATGTTCTGAAAGGTTAGCACTAATAATAACAGGATATATCTTTTTCTCATCAAGATAAGCATACCTCAAAGTATCAGGCAATTGCTTTAATTCAAACACAGGATCACCTTTAGGTGGAGGAGGACCTCCTAGAGTTTCAATATGCAAATTGTGTTTAAGGAGAGGTTGTTCTTCAAAGAATATTTTATCGATTTCATTTCTTTCACGCAAGTGCATATCATTTTCATGGTCTAGCAAATATTGTTCTAGTGGATCAGTAGGAGGCATGGCAATAGAAGCAAGACGAATTATTTCATCCTTACTAGGTAATTCTTTATTACAAGGTTGTCTACTAAACTTGGAGAAATTAAATTCATGAGACTCATCACCAAAGCTAACACTGACAGTTTCTTTATGGCAATCTATCGTAGCATTGACAGTGTTCAAGAAATGTCTACCAAAAATTATGGGACAAAATTCATCTTGTGGGGAACCAAGGACTAGAAAATCAATAGGGTATTTTATTTTCCCACACAAGACTTCAACATCTCTAACAATCCCAAGTGGTGTGATGGTGTCTCTATTTGCAAGTTTAATAGTAACATATATGTCTTCTATTTCAACGGGTGCTATGTCATTCATAATTTCTTGGTATAAGGTAAAAGGAATAGCACTTACACTAGTACCTAAATCACATAAGCCATGATAGCAATGATCTCCTATTTTAACTGAGACAACACGCATGCCAACAACAGGTCTATATTTATCTTTTTCATCTAGTTTGGCAATTCTAGTAGCTTCTTAACAGAAATAAATAACACGCCCATCAATATTTTCTACCAAGAGATCCTTAACCATAGCAACACTAGGTTCTTCTTGAATTTGTTTAGAGGGTTTAGGTGCTTCAATATTACTTTTGCGAACCACAGTTGATACCTTAGCATGTTCCTTTATCCTAACAGGGAAAGGTGGTTTTTCAATATAAGCAGTAGGTACAACTGGATCAACATTATAAATGATAGTTTCATCTCTAGCTTTAACCGGTTCTTTAATTTCTTCTTTAATAGGGGGATGGTATTTAAACCACTTCTCCTTAGGGAGATCAACATGAGTAGCAAATGATTCACAAAAAGAGGCTACTCTCTCAGAGTCAAGTCCATATTTAGTGCTAAACTTGTGAAAAGCATCGGTATTCATAAAAGATTTAACACAATCAAACTTAAGCTTAATACATGAATCTTTACCTTCGTCGAGTTCCCAATCTTCAGAGTTGCATTTAATTCTTTCCAAGAGATCCCATTTGAATTCAATAGTCTTCTTCATAAAAGAACCAGTACAAGAAGTATCGTGCATGGATTGATCATCACGAGAAAGCCGAGCATAAAATTCTGAATAATAATTTCTCTTGAGAGCTCATGATTGGGGCATGAATATAACATTGACTTAAGCATCCCCCAAGCTAGAGCAATACTTTCTCCATCATGAGGCCAAAAATTATATATATAATTCCGATCATGATGAACTAGATGCATAGGATAAATTTTTTGGTGACATTCCAATTTCACTCGATTCCAGCTCCAAGATCCAATATCATCGCATAGCTTATACCATGTCAATGATTTTCCATTCAAAGATAAAGGGAAAACCTTCTTATTAACTTCATCTCCAGGTAAACCTACAAGATTAAATAATCCACAAATTTCATCCACATGTATCAGATGCATATCGGGATGCTCGGTTCCGTCTCCTGCATAAGGATTAGCTAGAAGTTGTTCTATCATACCCGAAGGAATTTCATAGCTAATATTTTCAATAGGTGCAGTAGGTTGAGGGGGAACTAATTGTGCTTCTGGTCGAGGTGAAGATACCCCGAACAAACCCCCCAAAGGATGACTTTCCATAGTAACAAGTGACAATAAATTTCAGCACGTAATATAAATTTTTTCTTACCGATTTCCATTTACCAAGAGCGCTTCACTCCCCGGCAACGGCGCCAGAAAAGAGTCTTTATGACCCACAAGTATAGGGTATCAATCGTAGTCCTTTCGGTAAGTAAGAGTGTCGAACCCAAGGAGGAGCATAAGGAAATGACAAGTGGTTTTCAGCAAGGTAATTTCTGCAAGCACTGAAATTGTCGGTAATAGGTAGTTTGATAGCAAGATAAATTGTAACAAGCAAGTAATGGTAATGGTAAATAAAGTGCAGCAAGGTAGCCCAATCCTTTTGTGGCAAAGGACTGGCGAAAACGGTCTCTTATAATAAGCAAAGCGTTCTTGAGGGCACACGGGAATTTCATCTAGTCACTTTCATCATGTTGGTTTGATTCACGTTCGCTACTTTGATAATTTGATATGTGGGTGGACCGATGCTTGGGTGTTGTTCTTAGTTGAACAAGCCTCCTACTTATGATTAACCCCCTCGCAAGCATCCGCAACTATGAGAAAAAGTATTAAGATAAAATCTAACCATAGCATTAAACATAAGGATCCAAATCAGTCCCTTACAAAGTAGCGCAAAAACTAGGGTTTAAGCTTCTGTCACTCTAGCAACCCATCATCTAATAAATACTCCACAATGCATTCCTTTAGGCCCAAAGATGGTGAAGTTCCATGTAGTCGACGTTCACATGACACCACTAAGGGAATCTCAACATTCATATCATCAAAATATCAAACACATATCAAGTTCACATGATTACTTGCAAGATGACTTCTCGCGTGACCTCAAGAACAAAAGTAACTACTCACAAATGATATTCATGCTCAATATCATAGGGGTATTAAATAGCATAATGGATCTGAACATATAATCTTCCACCAAATAAACCATATAGTAATCAACTACAACATGTAATCAACACTACTAGTCACCCACAGGTACCAATCTGAGGTTCCGGTACAAAGATTGAACACGAGAGATGAGCTAGGTTTTGTGATGAGATGGTGTTGTTGAAGATGTTCATGAAGATTGGCCTTCCAAAGATGAGAGAGTTGTTGGTGATGACGATGGCTTCGATTTCCCCCTCCGGGAGGGAAGTTCCCCCGGCGGAATCACTCCGCCGGAGGGCAAAAGTGCTCCTGCCCAAGTTCCGCCTCGAGACGGAGGCGCTTCATCCTGAAAGTCCTCTCCCTATTTTTTTCTAGGTCAAAAGATCTTATGTACCAAAAGTGGGCACCAGAGGTGGGCTGGGCTGGCCACAACCCACCAGGGTGCGCCTGGGGGGCCTGGCGCGCCCTGTTGTCTTGTGGTCACCAGGTGGCCCCCCTCCGGTAGTTATTTGCTCCAGTATTTTTTATATATTCCAAAATAATTCTCCGTAAGTTTTCAGCTCATTTGGAGATGTGCAGAATAGGTATCTTTGACATAGCTTTTTCAGGTCCAGAATTCCAACTGTCGGTATTCTCCCTCTTTGTGAAAACCTTGCATATTATGAGAGAAAAGGCATTAGAATCATTATTATGCATAAAAACATTATAAATAATAATAGGAAAACATGATGCAAAATGGACGTATCAACTCCCCCAAGCTTAGACCTCGCTTGTCCTCAAGCGAAAGCCAATATCGAAAATCATGTCCACATGTTTAGAGAGAGAGGTGTCGATAAAAACAAAATACGGACATAGTAGCATCATGCTTATTATTATAACAGCAACAAACTTTATCATATAACTTCTCATGAACAAGTAACAATTCATCACAACATCGAAGTAAAAAGCATAAACTCCATTTGAAAACCAACAAACTATGTTCTCGGTCAACTTTGCAACTACAATTCATCATATTTTCAGGAAGGATCTCGTATCGGAGCTTTTTGGCCAGTCCACATACTCAACCATCATTTAATCTTCTATGATTGCTAACACTCACCGCATATACATGAGCAAAAAGTTTCAACCGGACACATAGAAAGATAGGGGCTTATAGTTTCGCCTCCCAACTTATTCACCTCAAGGGTGATGTCAACAATAATAACTCATGCTCACTCATATCCAACTGGGTATATGTGCCTAGATCTTTCCCCACCACATGATGCTTGCAAAAAGAGAAAAAAAAAGGAATAAGGAAGAATACTTTGACTCTTGCATAAAAGTAAATACATAAAAGTAAAGGATAGGCCCTTCGCAGAGGGAAGCAGTGGTTGTCATGTGCTTTCTGGTTTGTATGCACAATCTCTTAATGCAAAAGAATGTCACGTTATATTGCCCCTTATGATAGAAACCTTTATTATGCAGTCCGTCATTTTTATTACTTTGCCATCACAAGTTTGTACAATGCTTAATTTCTCTTACACTAAATGATCAAACACATTTAGAAGCAATTTTTATTGCCTTATTGCACCGATGACAACTTACTTGAAGGATCTTACTCAATCCATAGGTAGGTATGGTGGACTCTCAAAACATGAGTTTGGGTTTAAGGTTTTTGGATGCATAAGTAGTATCTCGACTTACTGTGGAATGTTTGGCTAGCAAAGATATTGAGCAAGCACCACATGTTGAAGGATCTATGATAATATAACTTCTATGTGAATATGAACAAACATAAATCATTACGTTGTCTTCCTTGTCCAACATCAACAATTTTTGCATATAATATGTAATGGGGGCTCACAATCATAAAAGATGTCCAAGATGTTTGTCAACTTTCAACAAATTTTACCACTTGTACTTTTCCTTATGTGATGTCATTACTTACCATAAGATTTGCATATGATCTTTTTCATTATTTTCTTTTACATTGATTGAAACATAAAAGTAAAGAAGCAAAAACTCAAACTAAACTTTATTATATAGCTCTGTCGGTGTACTAAGTATTAGGCCATTAGTACCCCGTACTTGTGCATAGGCAGTTGTAGCCATACTCGCGGCAAGGCTTGTCGGGGAACAGTTCGAAGTTGACTCAGGCCACCAAAGAAATCCTCAAGTCAAAGATCTGAGGATCAGCAGATAAGAAGAGCTGGAATCCGCAGGCCAGCTTCCCCGGCAAGATCTTGCCGGGGTGGCCTGCGAAGCCCGGCAAGGTTCGAAGCCCGGCAAGATTCGAAGCCCGGCAAGGTTCGGCGCCCGGCAAGGTTCGGCGCCCGGCAAGATTTTGTTGCTGTGCCACCTCTCTGGCACAGCAACAAACCCGACATTTTGGGTCCTTCTTTGGATGCTTGGCAACGCGCCAGTGGAGGAGAGCTTAAGCGGTGCTGATGGGATGGCCCCTTTTTCCATCCCCAAGAAAGTGAGGACACCTAAACGGACACCTCACGGTGCATTAAATGCGTTCGTCCTAATCCGTTAGGGGTTAGGTATGATGACCCTGTAGCTACTTTACACCTCAATGTATGTACATTTTGCCACTGTGGTGACCCCTTTGAGCGTATAAAAGGAGGCCCAAGGCAACTGCTACAGAGGAGGAGGATCTTCTGGCCCATTCTGCATGCGAGCTGCTCTTTGAACGTACTGTTCACCGCGAGCGCTCCTGGAGCCTGGGCTCAAGAACACCGATAATAAAACAAGGCAGGAGTAGGGTTTTCCGCTGATCAGCGGCCCGAACCTGGGTAAAATCGCCCCGCATCGATCGTTGGTTCTGCTCTTTGCGCATACCTCTCCCCCTACCGAATCGTAAAGGGATTCTTCGAGGGTCCCATAGGTGTCGGCGTGAGTATTGGGCCATTAGTACCCCGTACTTGTGCGGGGGCAGTTGTAGCCATACTCGTGGCAAGGCTTGTCGGGGAACAGTTCGAAGTTGACTCAGGCCACCAAAGAAATCCTCAAGTCAAAGATCTGAGGATCAGCAGATAAGAAGAGCTGGAATCCGCAGGCCAGCTTCCCCGGCAAGATCTTGCCAGGGTGGCCTGCGAAGCCCGGCAAGGTTCGAAGCCCGGCAAGATTCGAAGCCCGGCAAGGTTCGGCGCCCGGCAAGGCTCGGCGTCCGGCAAGGTTCAGCACCCGGCAAGATTTTGTTGCTATGCCACCGCTCTGGCACAGCAACAAACCCGACATTCTGGGTCCTTCTTTGGATGCGTGGCGACGCGCCAGTGGAGGAGAGCTTAAGCGGTGCTGATGGGATGGCCCCTTTTTCCATCCCCAAGAAATTGAGGACACCTAAACGGACACCTCACGGTGCATTAAATGCGTTCGTCCTAATCCGTCAGGGGTTAGGTATGACGACCCTGTAGCTACTTTACACCTCAATGTATGTACATTTTGCCACTGTGGTGACCCCTTTGAGCGTATAAAAGGAGGCCCAAGGCAACTGCTACAGAGGAGGAGGATCTTCTGGCCCATTCTGCATGCGTAGCTGCTCTTTGAACGTACTGTTCACCGCGAGCGCTCCTGGAGCCTGGGCTCAAGAACACCGATAATAAAACAAGGCAGGAGTAGGGTTTTACGCTGATCAGCGGTCCGAACCTGGGTAAAATCGCCCCGCATCGATTGTTGGTTCTGCTCTTTGCGCATACCTCTCCCCCCGCTGAATCATAAAGGGATTCCCTGAGGGTCCCATAGGTGTCGCACGCCGACATCTTTGGCGCGCCAGGTGGGGGGATTGTAGGTTGTGTGAACCTGATCCAGTGATCGGCGCCTTAGTTTCTTCATCATCTTCATCATCATGCCACCCAAGAAGAAGAGCGCTGCGACGGCGCAACCATCCACGTCCGTTTTGCCTGTGCCTTCGCATACGGGCGATGGCGTGGGTGCAGAAGGAAGAGGATTAGAGCTTCCACGGCATTCCGGTGATCCAAGCCAGGCGAGCGGCGTCGTTCGCAGTGGCGGTGGCAACCCACACGCCGCTGGATCCAGGGATGGAGCTGTGTTGCCTACGGGTGGCACAATGAATTCCAAAGATCGGAGGACGTCTGCTGGAGCTCCTGCGCCGGCGCAAGCGTCACGGCCTACCCAGGTCGTGCGCGATGAGCAATGTCATGGCGCTAGTGGTTCAGGGCGTCCCCATGAAAAAGTTTCTGCGCATCGATCCCAAGGTGCGCAGGCCCAACATGCACACCGAGCTGCCGGCGGAGGTGGCGCGCGGTCGCGTGACCATGATGGTGCTCCTTCTAACATGGCTAGGAGTCAGAGCACCTCACGTACCTCGCACCTGTCGCCGCCGCCTACAACGGCGGAAGCCTTGGCACGTGCGCAGCTGCTCCTCGATTTCCCTCCTGCTCCGGAGAAGATGGAGGAGTGGCGAGCTACTATCCAGAGCCTCATTGGCTTCACCAACAAAGATGGACCACAAGAGGCAGGGCCCTCACAGCGAAGGCCCGTCGATCCGGCGTGAGCCGGTGTGGAGAAAACCGGAGGTGGTGCAACCACGGTGCACTCCCCTCCGTGACACCAGCGGCGGGCGACAACCCAGCAGGTCGATCGCTGTGATGATGGTTCCACGGCGTCGTCCGATCCACGGATGCGCCACGACCAGCGTCAAGTTCTCCAGGAACGAGGCAAAGAGGACGCTCGAACTACCATTGAGCGACGACGGGAAGCGCGCTATCAGTCTGATAAGCGCAGGGCCGGCTGTCGACGAGCCTGCGCCGGGGGACGCAGGAGACTTGCCTTACGAGGTAGGGACTCCAGCGTTTACCCTTGAGCTGCGGCAAGTCCAGTGGCCCAATTCCCGAACCTTCAAGCCAGAGGTCCCGGAGAAATATGACGGCAAGACTCATCCCTCGGAGTTCCTGAGCATTTACACCATTGCGGTGCAGGCTGCCGGGGGCCGAGATGACAAGATACTTGCCAACTAATTCCCGTTGGTGCTCAAACCCAACGTTAGGTCGTGGTTGATGCATCTGCCGGAGAATTCTATTTCTTCTTGGTCGGATCTGTGCCATCAGTTTGTTGGCGCCTTTGTTGGAGGCCACCAAGCTCCTGGCCAAGAGAGTGATTTGCATATCATCCCTCAGAAGGAGGGTGAATCCCTGTGCAAGTTTATCCAGCGATTCAGCCGGGTGCAGTACAATATTCCTGACGTTCACCCTGCCGCTGTTGTTAGCGCGTTTCATCAGAACGTGCGTAACTGCAAAATGCGGGAAGAGTTGGCAATGAACAAAGTCAGGAGTATCACCGAGCTTTACACATTGGCCGACAAATGCGCTCGAGCTGAAGAGGGGAGGAAACTCCCTGGCGAGGCTGTTGGTGCGGGGGGCGAATCGGAAGATGAAGACGCTGCGACCCCGTCAAGGAAAGGTCGGCGGCGGAACAAGAAACGCAGAGGCAAGGCCGTGCTTGCTGTCGAGGAATCCGGCAACCCCGGCGCCGCCAAGAAGGCCAAGGTTGACGACCCCGGCAAGGAACTTGCCGGGTGCCCTTCCTGTTAGGCCTTGGCGGCAGCCGACAAGTCGGAAAGCTCCGGCAAGCAGTATTGCAAGATTCATCGCACCAAGGGCCACGATCTCCAAAACTGCCGGCAAGTTGAACAGCTTGCCGAGAAACAGAGGTCTGAGTATGAAAGGCGGGATAAGGAGAAGGCCCATGACGGTGCTGACAGATCCGGCAAGAAGCGCGGTGGCCGAGGGGGTCGCCGCGGCAAGGCCAAGCAATAGAAGGAGAGGCCCGCTCGAGGCCGGGACAAGGAAGAAGATGATGACGAAGAAGACGATGAGTCCAGTGAGCAAGAATTCCAGAAAGCTACAGAGGCTATGTGTATCGATGGGGGCGCCTCACTGCATTCTTCCTACCATCGACTCAAACAGTGGGTGCGAGAAGTCAATGCAACAGAGCCGTCACCAGATGCATGTAAGCCCCTGAAGTGGTCCAACATGCCTATCATTTTCGACGCTGAGGATCACCCTGATCGCACGACCGCGGTCGGGTGCTCGCCATTGTTGGTCTCACCAACAATCCGCAACCTCAGGGTGACGAAAATGCTAGTTGACAGTGGGGCCGGGCTGAACCTAATCTCACCAGATGTGCTCAAGAGGCTTCAAATTCCTGATGAAGATCTCGAAGAAACGGGCACGTTTCAAGGGGTCAATCCAGGAAGAACCCAGCCAAAGGGCAAGATTATGCTACCGGTGACATTTGGTAGTGAGCTCAACTACAGGACCGAGAAGGTAGTGTTTGATGTCGCCAAGATCCCTATGTCATACAATGGGATCCTTGGTCGGCCAGCGCTGGCTAAGTTCATGGCGGCATCACACTACGCGTATAATGTTTTGAAGATGCCCGGGCCGTTGAGTGTCATTACTATCCACTCCGATAAGAAGGATGCGCTCATCTGTGCCGACCAACTCTACCGGGAAGCAGTTGCAGCACCTGCCGTCAAGGCATCTGCTCCTACCGCTGGAACTCCAGGGGGGAAGAAGAAGACCGACGAGAATCTTGGGGTGAACTCCGGTAAGCGCGCCTCCTCGGAGTGCTGCGCTTCCGTCGAGGATGCACCAGGGAGTTCCACCGGCAAGAACAAGAAATCCAAGGCTGCTCCACCAGAGACCAAGAAGGTGCCCGTCAGGGAGGACGGAATGGGAGGAACTTTCACCATAAGTTCCACCCTAGATGACAAATAGGAAAGCTCACTCGTTGCCTTCCTGCGGGCGAATGTCGACGTGTTTGCATGGCAACCGTCTGACATCCCCGGTGTTCCCAAGGATGTAATTGAGCACCACCTTGCTGTCTGTCCTCACGCGCGGCCCGTCAAGCAGAGGGTCAGGAAGCAAGCCTTGGAGAGGCAAGAATTCATTGCCGAGGAAATCAGAAAGCTGGAGGCGGCAGGATTGGTCAGAGGAGTGTTTCATCCAACTTGGTTGGCCAATCCGGTTGTAGTGCGCAAAGCGAATGGGAAATGGAGGCTCTATATCGATTATACAGATATCAATAAAGCCTGTCCAAAAGATCCCTTTCCCTTGCCGCGTATCGACTAGATTGTGGATTCCACCGCTGATTGTGATCTCTTGTCCTTCCTTGATGCCTACTTAGGGTATCATCAGATCTTCATGGCGAAAGAAGATGAAGAAAAGACCGCATTTATCACCCCATGTGGTATGTATTGTTTTATACGAATGCCTTTCGGGTTGAAAAGTGTTGGTTCTACATTTGCGAGAGCGGTCCAAATCGGTTTTGAGCCTCAACTCCATAGAAATATGGAGGCATACATGGATGACATAGTGGTCAAAACCAAGGACAAAGCGACGCTCATACAAGATTTAGAAGAAACATTTGCAAATCTGCGCAAGATCAACTTAAAGCTCAATCCTGAGAAGTGCGTGTTCAGCGTTCCTTCCGGCAAACTCCTCGGATTCTTTGTATCTTGTCGGGGAATCGAAGCGAACCCCGACAAGATCAATGCTATTGAGCAGATTGAAGTGCCAAGACGCGTCAAGGATGTGCGTCGTCTTGCCGGATGTGTTGCTGCTATAAGCAGGTTTATTTCCAAATCTGCTGAGCGCGCCCTGCCCTTTTTCAAAATTTTGAAGAAGGCAGGTCCAATGAAATGGACTCCGGAGGCGGAGGCTGCGCTGCAAGATTTGAAGAAATACCTTTCTTCTCCGCCAACGCTAGTCGCGCCTAAACCACAAGAGCCGTTGCTGCTGTATCTAGCAGCGACGAATCAAGTGGTTAGTGCTGCATTAGTGGTGCAGAGAGAAGGTGATGAGGAAGCAACACCAGCGGCAGGACCGTCAGGTGACACGGCAGGATCTTCCCCGGCAAGGGTTGATCCCGACAAGACAAGATCTGTGCAGTCAGAAGAATCATTGCAGAAGAAAAAGGTGGTGCAGCGCCCAGTTTATTTTGTTAGCTCTCTTTTACAAGGAGCTAGGTCAAGATATTCTGGCATGCAGAAGTTGCTTTTCGGCCTCCTCATGGCCTCGAGGAAGCTGCGCCATTATTTTCAAGCACATGAAATCACCGTCGTCACTCGCTTTCCGTTGCAACGGATTTTGCGAAATCCAAAAGCAACCGGCAGGATTGTGGAGTGGGCGTTGGAGTTGTCGAGCTTTGGTCTCAAGTTTGAAAGCACTTCGACAATTTAGAGCAGGGCCTTGGCGGAGTTCGTTGCGGAATGGACCCCAACGCCAGACGAAGAGGTTCAAGAAACAATTCTCCCCAGCAAGGAAATTGACCAGCAATGGGTTATGTACTTTGACGGGGCTTTTTCGCTGCAAGGCGCCGGTGCTGGCGTGCTGCTTGTCGCACCCACCGGAGAGCACCTCAAGTACGTAGTCCAAATGCATTTTCCCTGGGAGAGTTCGATGAACAACACTGCGGAGTACGAGGGCTTGCTTGCCGGTCTCAGGATCGCGGCAGACCTTGGTATCAAGAAGCTCGTCATCAGAGGCGATTCACAGCTTGTCGTCAGGCAAGTTAATAAGAGTTATCAGAGTCCATTGATGCAAGCCCACATGGATGAAGTGAGAAAAATGGAAGAGCACTTTGACGGTCTGCAAATGGAGCACATCCCTCGTGCCGAGAACAGTATTGCTGACAACCTGTCAAAGCGTGCTGCCCTCAAGTTGCCAGTGGAACTAGGAAATTTTGTGCTCCATTTGACTCAACCATTCATGGTGCCATCAGTGCGGCAAGAAAAGAGAAGAAAATTGAATTCTGGTCAATACTTCCCGGCAGAGCTCCCGGAAGCCGCCGGCAAGGAAGTTGCCGGGATCAACGACATGCCTGCCGGGGAACAACAGCTTCCAGCAGGGGCTCAGGCCCTTGCCGTCGAGACAAACGTTCCCCCGGCAGAGGAGATGCCTTTAGTCCTAGCTGTTGAGCCCCAGGCTCCAGCATGGGCACAGCACGTTGTCCATTTCCTTCAAACAGGGGAACTCCCGGAGGAACAGGAAGAAGCGGAAAGAGTAGCCCGTTGGTCTGTTATGTACAAATTCGTCGATGACGTCCTGTACAGAAAGAGACCAAACGGTGTGAAATTGAAGTGCATTCCTCGGGAGGATGGACTAGAGCTGTTGGCAGAAATACATAGAGGCATATGTGGCTCTCACATAGGATCAAGAGCACTTGTCGGGAAAGCATTCCGGCAAGGTTTCTTTTGGCCCACCGCTCTCTAGGATGCAACTGCACTAGTAACTAAGTGTGAAGTGTGCCAGTTTCATTCGAAGAAATTGCATCAACCAGCTCAAGCTCTTCAGACAATCCCTCTCTCCTGGCCATTTTCGGTCTGGGGGCTCGACATACTGGGCCCTTTCCCCCGTGCTACCGGGGGCTTTGAGTACTTGTATGTTGCTATCGACAAGTTCACAAAGTGGCCGGAGGTGGAAGCAGTGAGGAAGGTGACAGCACAATCAGCCGTCAAGTTCTTTAAAGGGATAGTTTGCCGTTTCGGTGTGCCCAACAGGATCATCACCGACAACGGCACGCAATTCACAAGTCGCACCTTCATAAAGTACGTCCAAGACCTTGGCGGCAAAATTTGTTTTGCCTCTGTTGCTCACCTGAGAAGCAACGGCCAAGTGGAGAGGGCCAATGCTGAAGTGCTGCGCGGTCTCAGGACCAGAACCTTTGACAGGCTGAAAAAGTGCGGACGACATTGGATTGATGAGTTGCCGGCGGTTCTTTGGTCAATCAGAACGACACCAAATCGAACCACCGGCCAGACACCCTTCGCTCTGGTCTACGGAGCGGAAACAGTTCTCCCCACGGAACTCACGTACGGATCACCTCGAGTGCTCGCTTATGATGAGCTTGAGCAAGAGCAACTGCGGCAAGATGACGCTGTGCTCCTTGAGGAGAATCGTCTTCAGGCTGCTGTGCGAGCTGCACGCTACCAGCAAGCTTTGCATCGCTACCATAGCTGCAAAGTTCATGCCCGAAGCCTTGAGGAAGGCGACCTTGTTCTTCGACGGATTCAGTCCGCCAAGAATTCAAACAAGTTGACACCAAAGTGGGAAGGCCCTTATCGGGTAGTACAAGTCACCAGGCCCAGCGCTGTCCGCCTGGAGACCGAAGATGGCGTTCCAGTGAGCAATTCCTCGAATATCGAACATCTTCGCACGTTCTACCCATAAGGCGCGGTTGCCGGGGGCCCCCGGCAACCACCCTTTTGTACAAGTCTTGCCGGCAAGGCATATAATCCTTTGTACAAAGCCAGGCGTAGATCCTGAGCACAGATGAATAAATTTAAGTGTTGTGCATTTCCTTATTGATTTCCATGTTTATATATATATATATATATATATATGCATGTGTGTCTAAGATGTTGTATGACACCTACTCCCGGTAAGTTCTAACGAACCGCCAAGGTTTCATATCTTTATTTTCTCTTCTTTCTTTTTCTTAAGAGAAAGAAGGATTCCTCGCGTGCACATTTGCCGGGGGGGAAGGGAGATATGAGTACCAGTTGGCGACGTTCAGAATCGAAGCTTGCCGGAGGAAGGACAGCGACAGAAAGCTAAGTTCTAAAACTTAGAACAAGTTTCCTTTATTGCAAAGTTATTTCCTTGGACGATTTCGACTTTTGTATGGAAAATCTGCACGCGAAGGAACCCTTGCTGTAATCGGTTGCGCCCTTATTTTGTTTCGAGTCCACTCAACAATTTAAGTGGCTGCACTGAGAACGCCAAGGAGTCTTGTCGGCCACTGTGCCTCCAGCAGGCTGCTGAAGTCCCGCACCCAGCGCTCGCAGCAGGTTGCGCGCCGGCAAGTTTTTCAGTAAGCGTAGGGTGAACTCCATACATAAAGGAATCAGACGAGGGAGATAGCATGCATGTATCGAAACACAAGCAAGTTATATTACATTAATAAGTTGTCGCAGTTCTAACTTAAGACTTAATTGTCTTTGGCATGGAATGACGACTGCAAGAAGAGGTGGAGCAGTTAATCTCTGCACTGGCCTTCGATCGTTTTGATTGAATCCACCTTCTCAAGGATAGGCGCGACAAGCTCTTCAAGTGCCTCGAGATTTGCATCCTTTGGCAGGTGGCCAAGCACGTTGGAGAGGTCGATGCCAGGATTATTATGCACCACCTTGATAAGTACCTTGCGGAGGACGGCCCGGCAAAGCCGGCGGGACTCGTTGGCCAATTGGGTCGCCCGGTTAGACTGAAGCAACTTCAGGGCATCGATGATGCTTTCGAAGAACATCGTCAACTTGGCACTCGAAGATATCCTTTCCTCGGAAGAATACCTGAAGTTTGATAGGCCCATGGTTGACAGTTCCGCCGTAAGCTTCTCCGCAGCGTCGACGAGACGTCCAGTCCAGATCTTCATCCCCTTTTTGTAATCAACTTGGGCGGCGGCAGCGCTCTTGAGCAGGTTCCTCTCTCCCTGGAGATCTTTGAGCAGGGCCTTCTCGCGGGCCCTGTCGGCATCGAGAGACTTCTGCAACATGGTCAGCTTGAATTCCAGAACGGCAATGGCATCATTTGCTGAGGAGAGCTGCTTGGTCTTGTTAGACATGGCAACTTGCATCTCCGCCAGGGTGTGGAGGGTTTTTTCCCTATCACCTTTGAGCGTCGAGAGCTCCTTGTCGTGTTCTTCGAGATCCACTTCCAGCTTCTTTACTTTGTCGCTCAGCTCATTGTTGGCGGCCTCTGCAGCCTCGGCAGCATCGACGGCCTCCTTGAGCTTGCCGGCATGATCTACACTTAGAGCTTCGAGCACCTCTTTTTGTTTCTGCTCCAGCTCCTGGGTCCATCGCGTGACAAGCTTCTCGATATCTTCATCTTTGCTGCGAAGCTTGGCGGCGAGCGCCTTCTCACGTGCGGTGAGATCTTCCTCGTGAGCATCAAGCGCAACGCGACGCCCCGTCAAGAGAGCATCTTCAGCAGCAATCCTTTGTGTAGCTTCCTCTTGCGCCTTCTCCATGTCAGATTGTTTCAGGAGGATTTCTGTCCACTGTTGGCTCACTTGTTCCCGGCCGACAGTCAACTCCTGGAGGGCCTCGGCGTACCAGACTTGCATTTGTTCGACCCGCCTCTGAAAATCTACTTCGGCCGCCTCGACAACTGCCATTCTAGAATCCGCTTTCTCTTTCCGGGCGCGGTGAAGAGCCTGGAGCTTGCGGAAATTTTCGCCCATGGCCTGAAGGAGCTAATCCTCTTCAGATTTGCCGCTGCTAGCGCTTGGATCATCAACAACCTCGAGCCCGGCAGCAGCGATGATTTCTTCATCGAAGACTTCCCCTTCGGTCGGTGCCCCAATGCTTGCCGTCCCCGGCAAGTTGACAAACAGGTTCTCGCCAACTTTGAGATATTTGCTGGATGAGGGGACTTCAGATGTTGACGGTTGATCCTCAACAACCACCTCATCAGTAGCAGGGGGCTCCATGGCCGGCGTAGCGCCTGGCGCTCCTGCGGCAGGAATGCCGTCAGTACGGTCACCAGCCTCCTTGCCGCCCTCTTCAGTAGACTCTTTGGCGGGTTCCTCCTGTGCAGTCTTGGCGGCCTCCTTGGCAAAAGCACCGCTGGCTTCTACGGTGGCATCCGTGGCGGCCTCACTGGCAGTGATCTTGTCGGCTTCGGCGGCAACATCCCTCGCGGTCTCTTCGATGACAGCGTCGATGTCCATGTCTTCCATTTCAGGGAATTCTAAAGGACAAGGGGGAGAAACAGAATGAGATCAAGATCAAAGTTCAAGAAGACAAAAGAAAGAGAGATAAAGGAAAGAATAGCAAGCACGCTGAGGCAATTGGTTACCTGCATCGGGCTGTTGAGAGGTGGCCTCGTCCCTCCCGGCAACCTCGGTTGCCGGGGGTAAGATGCCAGCATCCATGGTTGTTGGCTCCTCCTCAACCAAGACAAGCTCGTCGGTGTGATCACTTGCCGGGGACGCGCTTGGGGGCGATGTGGTTGACAGAGGTGGCGCGACGAGGGTATCTCCTGATAACTCCCTTTGTTGCTGTCCTTCTCCTGCAAGCCCAAAGATATCAGCGGCAAGGATAGGAACCTCAGCATTTCCCAATCGAAAAGAATAATGAACTTACGCTGGGGGCTGCGTCGAGGACTAAGATCCGGGCTGATGGTCGTAGTTTCCGGTGCGCTCAAAAAGCCTGCCGGAGGCTCGTCGCCTGTAGAAGTCTTTGTCCTCTTCGCCATCCTCTCCATCAAGGTTTCTGCATCACTGCAGAGACAATACAAGCAAGTCAATAAGATTGATCCGGGATTGGAAGATAAAGGCTGTGGAAAGTACTCACTCTTCCTCTTCTCGCTCTGGACTGAAGCCAGAGATGTCGAAATCGACCTCTGTTGCAGTGTCTGTGTGGGAAGGCGGAGGAGGGGTCCTAGATCGCTTGGCTGTAGTGGGCGCCGGGGGTTGGCGTGTTTCCATCACCTCAGCTTCCGGTGCGGTAGTGCGAGACACCCCTGCCGCCTCAGCAGTTGCCGCTGATGTGGGTCTCGCACGCTGCGCAGGTTGCTGTTGGACTCCTTGCCGCGGCGCAGTCTTGCCGGTCGCTATCTTGCCGGGAGCCTCGCTGCTCGAGGAAGGTTGGTTTGTCGGGATGCCAGATGCGGCCTTTCGAAGAACACGCTTTGTCTTCTTTGGGGCTGGGAGCTCTTCTTGCGGTTCTTCTTCAGCCGTGTCTTCATCGGACGAGCTCTCAGCGGCTGTGCTGCTCTGTTCCCCGGCAGCTTTGCCCTTCCCGGCAGGTTTTCCTTCCACCACTACCTCTGCATCACTGGTTTCCCATTCTGTGAAGCCGACGCTACCAGCCTCCGCGGCAAGATTTGCCTCCTCCGCCCTAGTGGCGATGTATGCCACCTCTTCGTCGGTGGTGGCTCGAATGAAGTCTGCTTCTTCCCGGACGACCCTCTCCATCAAGTTATCAAAGAACTTTTGTGCCTCTTCCTCCGATGGCTCAACCCATGTCGCGTCGAGACTGTGGGCATTGAACAGTGGCATGGTTGCGATAATTGACCCCAGGGCAGAGTTGTTGCACAGAGGGACAATCCTTGCCGGTAACCGATGCTTGTTGTCGCGCTGAAATAGCTTTTGACGGAGAGCGCCAAGTTGCATAGCGGTCAAATTGTTGTTCAACCCGGGGCGCGGTCTCATGATGTCTACTGCGTTTTGGTATTCCCAAGTTGGTCTTCCTTTATACTGCAAGGGGGCAATACGGCGGCAGAGAAAATCGAAGCCAATCATCTCCATTGTCAGCCCGGTACCTTTCAGGCGAAGAATCCTGGTGGTGGCGATTGTGAGCTTTTCATCTTCAGTAGCAAGATTGCTCCAGCCACTGCCATGGACCGCTTTCTGCTGTCGAGGCAGACAGAATGGATGAGGAACTAATTCCTTGATCCAGCACCACTCAGCCCGCCATTCGTCCCACTTCTCGCGGTAAACCCCTTCTGGGTATATTTCCTTATTCCAAGCCCTTGGAATCCAGGTGATAGAACCAGAGAGGGCCTCCCCTTTTTGGATACGAGGGAAAAAGTAGTGGCGGAAAAGGGCAGTATTGGGAACCACTCCGGCAAAGTTTTCACAAAGGTGAGCAAAGATGGACATGCACAATACCGCATTCGGCGTGAAATCGAGAAGATGGAAGCCGTATGTGTACATAATGTCGTTGAAGAAGTCAAAAAATGGAGGACAGAGCCCACAATAGAAGTATGCGATGAAAAAGGGATATCTGTCTGACCCACTCTTGGAGCAAGAACCTGGAATCACGCGAGTGGCGGGGTGAGCCTGCATCTCCCTTGCCCACATGCACAGGTACCGCCTCTTCAAAGCTTCTGCATCAAGCGACGGGGCGAAGACGACATACTTCTTCCGCATCTTCACCAGCTCGCTCTTCGGGACATCGGATTTTGTCTCCTTGCCCTTGCCTTTGCTGGTCTTGGGCGGCATGGCGACTGCAAGGGTGGAAGCCGGGGATGAAGCGGGCGTGGAGGCGACGAGCGGATGAGGGAAAGTTTTGCTCTGAGCTCGAGAGGAGGAAAGCAATGGCGACGCCCAGATTGAGAAGAAGAGGGGGGTAAATAGGCATGTGCCTCTGCGGTTTCTCCTTTTTATGGGGAAGGAGCGGGGCCGCCTCTTTTTCTCCCCAATATGAATGCGCCTCTGCAGGCGCGTTGTAGTTGCAGCTTTTTGATGCATGCTTCCCACGTCGCGCGTTCAGCGCGCGTAGTGGGGGGCACAGTAAACGGGATATTTACGAGCAGTTAATCCCCTGCCACATGTGCCCGTGCACTGTTTGGGCCTAGCCCAACAACGCCTCACACTCGTGTATGGCCTAGGCCCGGGAGCTCCTGTCGGTGTACTAAGTATTGGGCCATTAGTACCCCGTACTTGTGCATGGGCAGTTGTAGCCATACTCGCGGCAAGGCTTGTCGGGGAACAGTTGGAAGTTGACTCAGGCCACCAAAGAAATCCTCAAGTCAAAGATCTGAGGATCAGCAGATAAGAAGAGCTGGAATCCGCAGGCCAGCTTCCCCGGCAAGATCTTGCCGGGGTGGCCTACGAAGCCCGGCAAGGTTCGAAGCCCGGCAAGATTCGAAGCCCGGCAAGGTTCGGCACCCGGCAAGGCTCGGCGTCCGGCAAGGTTCAGCACCCGGCAAGATTTTGTTGCTGTGCCACCGCTCTGGCACAGCAACAAACCCGACATTCTGGGTCCTTCTTTGGATGCGTGGCGACGCGCCAGTGGAGGAGAGCTTAAGCGGTGCTGATGGGATGGCCCCTTTTTCCATCCCCAAGAAAGTGAGGACACCTAAACGGATACCTCACGATGCATTAAATGCGTTCGTCCTAATCCGTCAGGGGTTAGGTATGATGACCCTGTAGCACTTTACACCTCAATGTATGTACATTTTGCCACTGTGGTGACCCCTTTGAGCGTATAAAAGGAGGCCCAAGGCAACTGCTACAGAGGATGAGGATCTTCTGGCCCATTCTGCATGCGTAGCTGCTCTTTGAATGTACTGTTCACCGCGAGCGCTCCTGGAGCCTGGGCTCAAGAACACCGATAATAAAACAAGGCAGGAGTAGGGTTTTACGCTGATCAGTGGCCCGAACCTGGGTAAAATCGCCCCGCGTCGATCGTTGGTTCTGCTCTTTGCACATACCTCTCCCCCCCGCCGAATCGTAAAGGGATTCCTTGAGGGTCCCATATGTGTCGCACACCGACAAGCTCTCACTCGATTACATAGATAGATAGATCACGAAACTAGCACTCAAAAATAGATCATACTAAACTTTTATTCAACTAAATCATGAAATAACTAAAGATCAAACTAAAAATAGGTAAAGGTAATAAAAGTGATGGTGATACGATACCGGGGCATCTCCCCCAAGCTTGGCACAAGCCAAGGGGAGTGCCCATACCCGTGTACTCAAGTCTCCTATGGCGGGGATGATGATGGTGGTGGTGGTGATGAGGTAGTAGTGAGCTTATCCTCTGACTTCCATGGCAACGATTCACCATCATAAGAGGAAGCACGAGTCTCCTGAGTCCTGCAACTGGCAGCTAAACTCATACCTTTAAATCTTGCCTCATACTCAAAGACTTGATTTTGAAGATCATAGATTTGGCTTTGCAGAAAATTGATTTGCTTGTTGAATGTGAAGACGATGTCTTTCATAGACCGGTCATCCACCATGTGATCACGGGAGAATTCCGTGATCATGGAGTGATTGGCGCTGAGTCCACGCTCCACCATCCCTTGGCACTTGAAGATGTCTTGTTCCACTGCCTCAAACCTGGCCTCCACGCTCCCCGTCCTCTTAGGCTCCTGAACATCCCAGATTAGGAGCACCCCCTCACGCATCTCGATGGCTTGAGGGTGCTTCATCACCCCCGACAAGTATGGGTTGATGACCTTCTTGAAGAACTTGTCCTTGGAGGAGCTTGATGGAGCCATGGTGAGGGAGTTATGGACTAAGGGGTCCTCGGGGCACCGACCCATTGAGTATGGGCCGGACTGATGAAGCCGTATAATGACAGGAGGTCTATGAAGCCGTGGTGTGCCCTCCAAGTCAAGGATAGGCAGGATCTCTTTACTCCTTATTGTAATCTATCTCCGGTAACCCTAACCCTATCGGTGTCTATATAAACCGAGGGTTGTAGTCTTTATGGCTAGAGCTACATTCATCACCTCATCGCCTTAGGGTTTAGTTCATGCTGATCTCGAGGTAGATCTACTTTATAACCATACTATACATCTAATACAATCAAGCAGGACATAGGGTATTACCTCTTCGAGAGGGCCCGAACCTGGGTAAACACCGTGTTCATCGTCCCTTGTTCCCCATCGATCCCAGATCCACAGCTCGGGACCCCTACCCCGAGGTCTACCGGTTTTGACACCGACATTGGTGCTTTCATTGAGAGTTCTGCTGTTGGATCACTGAAAGGATCAATGGCTCAACCGGTTGTTAGGGACCACACCCATGCTAAGGGCTTCCCCGCCCAGGATCGTCTCTTCGTGTTCGGTGGCGTATTATTACGCGTCGATCACACTGGTCGCATCGACCAGATTGAAGGCTTTGCCCCCATGGAGGGACCTGCCGACTCGGGGGCATCAACTCCAGGGCCAGTAGACCCAAAAGAATCAGATGTCTCCCAGGGTCCAGCCTTGAAGCCTGACTTCGACAGACCATCCACAAGATCCCCCGCCGAATCACTGGAGTGTTCGGTGCCCCCGTGTGCCCAACTGGCAGACCACCTTGCAAGTCTATTTCGCGTAATGGGAATCTCCGTTATCAGGCCCACGGCCTATGATCAGGTCGGGCATAAACCCAACAACCGAGAAATCAACACCCCTCTGGTCACGCACCTCGTCGCCATCGTCGAAGAGGCCCAGGAGGGGCCACAGCCTTATAAGCTAAAAACAGTGTACACTTGAGTCTCTAGCTCGGAGTCAAACACCAGCCCAGAAATACGTCCGGACTTGAGCCCTAAAGCAGGATCCGGCCTCGAGCCGATCCAGCCGCACATCAATCCGGATCCGAACCCTACGCGATCAAAGCAGAATGCAACTCAACCTCCTATTGAGGATAGTCCGGGTCCGCCGCAGGTGGGAATCCCAAAAAAATTCCCACCCACCCACCATGCGAAATACTCCCCGGATTCGGGAAATCCGAACATATGGGACCTCATGAATGTCAAATAGCTGCCAAACGAGATAGTCCATCATTATTGGGCTAGATTTCTCCTTGTAAAAAACAGGATGGCATCTTGCTGCGACAAAGAGGTAATCAAAGCTTTCCAGTTCACCTGCAAGGATGAGGGCCTTTTGAACGCCCTCGCTCGTCGCCGAGTTCAAAGCTTCACCCAACTATCAGACATGGTATGCAAGTATTGCGCCATGGAAAACACGTGGAGGGCGCAACAGATGAACATGGGGTCACCGCCCGCCACGCAGCACGGAAAGTCTCGCGTTAAATGAGCATACACACATCGGTCACCGGAACGTGAGCCCGACAAAAGAAAACCAGACCTAGATCAGTGCTGGACGAGTTGCTAGATAAACCGTGCCCAATACACTCGGTCTTGCTAGACGCAAACCCAACCCACAGACTTTGAGCCTGTTGGGTGGTAAGACAAGTGGCCAAACATGGCGAGCCAATCTTGGGCCTTACACCTCCAGATAAGCAGTCCACGGCTTCACCACAGGACCACAATGTCCTTACGGTCTATGAGACATTCGCCTCAAACAATAAAAGGAAACAGGCTCTTCGAGAGCTCAGCCAAATATATCAAGTGACGGTCACACAGTCGTGGGCAGCCGCGCCTATTACCTTCGACGAGAAGGACGAGCCAAGTCCCCGTAGCAACCATGCACCGGCCGCACTGGTCTTTGACCCCATTGTCGATGGTTTTTGGCAGGCTAAAGTGCTGATGGACGGAGGCAGCGGCCTCAACCTCATATATGAGGATACTCTTGACAAGATGCAGTTCAACAGATCTCGCATCGAACACAGCCACACCACATTCCGAGGTATAATACCCGGTAGGGACGCACACTGCTCGGGACGCATAACCCTTGATGTTGTGTTCGGCACACCCGATAACTACAGATCCAAACCCTTGCTATTTCACATTGTGCCCTTCCGCAGCGGATACCACGCCCTGCTAGGACGTGAGGCATTCTCGAGATTTCACGCCATACCACATTACGGGTATATGAAACTGTCAGGGTACACAAACAGGGGCGTATGTTTCCCCCTAACTTGTGCACGGACAGGCAAGTCTTCGACGTGGCAACAACGAAGCAAGCTACACCAAGTAACCAAGACAAGGCCAAGCAGAAGAGATAGCTCTTTGAGAAATCAAAGGGTGGATCAAGAAGACCAAGACTAGCCGAAGGAGCAAGATATCACTAAGGGAAAAACCTCCCTTACCGGGCAGGCGAGCCTGGTCAGGTCGAGGCCACCCCAAGGGCAAGTCCCAAGACCTCCCCAGCAAGGGTTGTCGGGGCACTGACGGCCTGCTTCCCCGCCAAGGCTCCACCGCTTCACCTCACAGCATCGCAAGTCACTTATCGGTGCGGTGTCGAGCCCCCAAGTGGTTAAGTGGCTGTCATTTGGCACGTGGCAGCCATTTCTGAGGAAGATCACCCCTAAATGACACCCGTCCAGGAGCGTGTCATGCAGGCAGACGAGAAGGTGGTTGAATGGAGCGACAAGGCTTGCCGGGCTACATCCACGACGTGACACTAAGCGATGCATTTAATGCACTTTGTCCTGTCTGCATAGTTAGGTATGATAGCACTGTGGCTATCTAATCATTGGATAATGACCGTTTTGCCATTGTGGTAACCCCTTGACCTATAAAAGGAGGGCCGAGGCAACCTTAGAAAGGATTCGAACCCTTGTACACTCATACACGCGTAGCTGCTCTCCACGAGGCGACCTTGCCGGGCTTGAGCACTACGCGTTCATCATGGTCCTCCATCCAATCCACCAAAGCAGGAGTAGGGTTTTACGCCCCGCAGCGGCCCGAACCTGGGTAAAAACCACCCTACGTCACTATTGGCATGCTGCTTTATGACCTCCGCTCTTTGTGCAACGTGCCCTTCCGCCTTGCCGAACCACAAGGGGCCGATGGCCCCATAGATGATCGTGTTGAGCCACGACATCTTTGGTGCGCCAGGTAGGGGGGAGCACTTGTGTGAACCCGAGGACATAAACAGCATGTCAAACTATGCCGACATCAGCATCGACACTCACATCATCAGCAACTCCTAAGGGAAGAGGCGACGCCACCTCCTCATTCCGCCTGGTCCGGAACCCGTCGCCTACGTCCACCAAAGCCGAGACGACAGTGGGACAGGGACGTAGCGGCGGTGCGATGGTCCCGAGCTGCCCGGGCGACATGACCTCCGCACTGCCCCTGTCCAAAGGAGAAGAGCGAGGCACGCGGTGATGTTGTCCTCCTGGCGGGTTCCCGCCAAGCATGCCATGTGACTGAGAGAATCACCAAGGCGGGCGAAAAGCATGGTATGGTCTCCTCCTCCTCCTCCTCCCTTGTTTTTGCTCGTCGATGACAGAGCCGCGTAGGGGGCGACATTTTCAATGTCGAGGAGCCCACGTGGAACTCGGTTCAGCACTCACCCCGCCAAGGGGGAGCCCTGAGGGAAGCGCTGGTGCAAATCCGTTGATTGACGCCCCGGCAAGAACGCTTCGGCAGGGCTGTCCGCGCCAGCGTGACTTTTTATGCCCATGGCCGTGATGTCGTCGACAGCAAAGGGAGAAAGGAAAGAAGAACCAACCATCTCTTTTTCTCGTACATTATCACCCACAAATATTCGATTACCCCCTCCGGCCCTTGCCCAGGGTGGGCATGCAACTAACGAACTGCCAAGTCTCTTTCTTGTGCGTGTTTCTGTCATTGACCTTTGCAGACCTGAGGCCAACACGCAAATGCCGTCCCCTCGGGATATGCGGGCATGATGAACGACCGAGGTTAAAGGGGAAGGGAAGCGCGAACGAAAGCTAAGTCCACATGTTCACTGCTTTTTCTCTCCAGAGTCTGCATTTGCTTATCCCTCGGATAACCAGGATGTTCCATATGGAGAAATCTTTCGTGTGATGGCACCTTGCCAGATTTGTCTGCGCCCCCACTCTGTTTCGAGCCTACTCACAGGGCGGGTGGCTGCATCAAAGACGCCCAAGGAAAAACCTGCTGGGACGTGTCTTCGCCAGCTGAATGCTAAGGATTCGTTCCTCGCAGCAATTGCGGCAACACGCCACTGGCGGGCAACCAAAACACACAAAAAGAAACTAACCATATGAACATCCAAGGATAAAACACAAGAGGGATAGCATGCATTTGAAATTAATTAAACACCAGTTCAGCGCGAGCAAAAGTAGTACGGGATCTAAACACAAGACATGCATAATGTTTTGTTACAGGACAACACGGCGACGCGAATGATTCAGGGCCATGCTTGGCGGCCTTATGAAGCCCTGGGGACGGAGAGCACCTTATCGGTGAAAGGGGCAGCCTTCTCCTCGGCAGCGGAAACGTCAGTGCCTGCCGGCAGCCTCCTGAAGCCATCGGCGAGGTTGAAGTCTGGATGGCGGAAGGCGATGTTGCTCAAGATCATGAAGAGGGCATTTCGGGCAAGCTTTCGGGACTTGCTTGCAAACTGAGTAGCTCTTTCTTCTTCGTGCTTCCTTAGCCCTTCGATCAAGCCGTCGAAGAAGAGCGCCAGCTTAACACTTGGGGCCTCGTGCTTGTCAACCGAGAAGGCTAGGCTCTCCATGCCCATCGTTGCGATCTGGGCGGTGAGGCGCTCGGCAATGTCGACCAGGCTTTTGATCCAAAGATCGCGCTGCTAAACCTAGTTTGCCAATTTGTCCTCCACATCCTTCTGGAGGATCTTCGTATTTTCCAAGTCCCTTATCAGCTGCTTCTCATGAACCCCGGCAGACTCAATCATGCTCTCTAAAGTGCCAAGCCTTGCCTTCATACCAGTAATGGTGCCATTAGCGGAATCAAGGGCCTGGCCCTTGGAGGAGAGTTGTGATTGCACCTCTTTCAGAAGGATCTCTGCCTTCTGTGCCTCCTCCTTAAGGGTCGCAGCTTCCTTGGAACTCCTGACAAGCTCCTCTATCAGTTTGGCCACCTGTTGGTCAAGATCAGATTTGGCAGTGGATGCAGCGGCAAGGTCATCAACAACATTCTTCAGCTAGGTAGCGGAGTCAAGGGCGAGCGCGTCAAGGGCCACCTTGTGATTGTCTTCTAGCTCCTTGGTGCGTTGCTGGACGAGGGTCTCCAGCACTCCATCCTTGTTGCAAAGGGTGGCCTCGAGGCTCTCTTCCTGGGAAGAGACGTCCTTCTCTCTAGCATCCAGAAGCGCTACGCTCTCCACCAGATGGGCTTCTCGGGCAGTGACATCCTCTTTCGCCAAGGTGATCGTCTCCTGTTGCCGTAGGAGGACTTGGAACTGCTTGTTGTGCCACTCACGCAGCTCGCTGCCCTTGTCCCTCAGCTTCTGATCCACACTGTTGGCGGAGTTGTGCTGCTCCTTGAGCGCCAAGCACTTCTGGCGGTACCTATCCTCCATCTCCTTGATGCCTGTTGCCACCGACTCCAGGAAAAACAGGTCCAGAACTGCGCTAACTGAGTCATCAGCCTCCTTAGCATGCTGGGACAGCGGTGTAATGATACACTGGATCTCTTCATCAAGACCATCGCTTGCTGCCGCGGATGAGCCAAGGGCTCCAAGTCCAGGTTGTGCGAGGGCCAGTGTCAGACTGCTCGAAGATGGCTGTGGGGCTGCGGCTGAGGCGCCAAATTGGGGAGGAGGGTCATGGTCCGAAGATGAGCCTTCTCCTCGACCACCACCTCTAGTCCTGGCACGCTGCTGGGGACCTCCTCTGAGACCTCTTGGATATCCCTGGTAGAGTGTTACCTCAAAGCCTGTTAACAAATGCACAAGACACCAATGGAAAGGAAAGCATTTTCCTTACTCTGAGTCCATGAGCATGGAGCCCAGCACGAACTCCATAGGTGGCAGGGGTGCTCTGCTTCTCTTCAGAGTTGAAGGGGCAGTGCTTCCCGGCAACTTCATGCCCTGTTGAGGCGCAGGGGATTCCAGCGAAGATGAGCTGCGTGAGGAGCTCGACTCTGATTGGGAGCTGGAGTCGACTCCCGTGACTACCCGTCGCTTGGCGGGAGGGGTCTTTGCCTCAGAAAGGCGAGAAGAATGCCGGTGCTCCATGTCCGTCTTGTCATTCTTGGAGGTGATTGTTGGTGTCAAAACCGGCAGACCTCGGGGTAGGGGGTCCCGAGCTGTGGATCTAGGATCAATGGATAATAGGGGACAACAAACACAGTGTTTACCCAGGTTCAGGCCCTCTCAAAGAGGTAAAACCCTACGTCCTGCTTGATTGTATTGAATATATGATGGAGTTTACAGAGTAGATCTACCTCGAGATCAGCATGAGCTAAACCCTAGGCTATGAGGTGATGAATATAGCTCTAACCCTAATGACTACAACCCTCGATTTATATAGACACCGATAGGGTTAGGGTTACCGAAGATAGACTACAACAAGAGAGAAAAGGATCTCGTCCACCCTTAACTTGGAGGGCACACCACGGCTTCACAGGTCTCCGATCACCACACGACTCCACCAGTCCGGCCCACGTACAATGGGCCATCACCCCGAGGACCCCTTAGTCCATGACTCCCTCAGTAGCCACCGAACTTGCCTCCAACGCCAAAGCTTGTATCCGACATCTGCTAATCTAACCAGTATTCGGCTTGCGAGGCGAGTTCTTCAATGTTCGGGACCAGGTGATGTCCGAAATCTGAAGTGCAATTTTACTTCACACCGAAGGAAAACTTCTTATCTCTCAACGAAGTGCCTTTTTCTGACAACTTCTTATCTCTCAACGAAGAGTCGCTTCCGGCCATAATGCCAAGCGGTTATTGTCTCTTGAAGCGCAGTTCGAGACTGATGCCACGTTCGACACGTCCTCTCAAGGTGGAAATCGTGTCCCACTTTTCAGGGGATATGGTTAATGATATCCATTCCCCTCCCCGCTCATAATGTTGCTGAGATATCGGGAAGTGGAGAGGCCAGCGGCACGGAAAAAGGAATCCCCGGCGTGTCAACAGCCTATAAAGGGGGAGGGCCACTACAGTTCGCACCTCATGCCCTCCTCCACCTCCCGCTCGCTCAGATCCTCAGAGCTCCAGCGCCCTTTCTCTATGCTCTTACAGCAAATCCAACTCCACCTCCCTCGGCCATGGCTGGATCTGGTGCCAATGGGAAGTGGGAGGCCTCCTCTGTGACCAACAAGGATATTCTGAAGCTGAAGGAGGCCGGCTACTTGCCGGCCAATGTCGCTCATCGGGCCCCTGAAGAGGGCCAGGTCAACGCCCAGTCCTGGCGAAAGAGTAGTATTTCTCCCCCATTTTCTCAGGGGGCTCAGGTTTCCCCTACATCCCTTTGTGCGGGGGCTGATGTTTTTATACGGGCTGGATTTTCATGATCTAGCCCCCAATTCCCTTCTCCACATCTCGTCCTTCATCATATTTTGTGATGCCTTCCTCCGCGTCCAGCCACACTTCGGCCTCTGGCTGAAGGTGTTCAATGTCAAGCCCAAAGTGGTCGACGGCGAACATGCGGACTGCGGCGGGGCTATGATCAGCAAGATGATGCGGGTCTAGTGGCCGGAGGGCCAATTCATCGACACCTTCAGGATGTGGCAAAAGGAGTGGTTCTACATCATCGAACCAAAGGGAGCCGGCTGGGCAGCAATCCCCGCATTTCGATCCGGACCCCCCACCAGGCTGACCTCGTGGGTCGAGAAGAGCCCGGACTGGGGGTCACCTGATGATTTAAAGGTGCTACAGAACCGCGTTGGCAGTGTGATGGAGACCAGCGCGAAGCTGGTCGATGTGATCCAAGTCATGCTCAATCGCCGGATCCTCCCCTGTCAGGAGAGGGCCAAGTCCATGTGGGCACACAGCCCCGAAGACCCGGCCACCGTGCGGCGCCTCTTTGGCACGACCCACAAGAAGGTGTGGGGGCTGCTATTCAAGCAGCAAAAGGAGTGGCCATTGGAGGAAGGGGACATTGGCCTTGACGCTGAGCACCCTCCGAAGAAGGTGAGCGATACTTTGTTCAAGCATAAGTCTAAACATTTATTTCGCATGACTTAATCCGAACCCCTTTACATGGGTTTTTCAGGGCTGGCTCGCCAAGGCCATGAAGATCGGTGGCCCGGCGCCGCTGCCAGAGGGGCCCCGATCCGAACAGCTAGAGCAGCTGCTGGTCGTGGCGCCATACAAGGCACCCGACAAGAAGGGCAAGAAGAAGGAGATATCGGAGGCCAGGGAGGGCCTCCGCCGCAGGGCGGGCGACCGCCCCGGAGATGCGGCGGCCTCATCCGTTCAGGATAGGGATGATGACGAGGGCGAGGAGGAGAGTGCCTCCTCGTACTCTAAGAAGAGAGCGGCATCTGAGGACATCGAGGAGGTTCATCCTCCCCAAGCTCTCAAGAGGCGGTGCCGGCCTAAGCTGGTACTGCCTAACAGCTCGGACAAAGAGTCCGAAGTGTCTGAGCTGATCCCTCCAAAGGGACCCAGGGTCAAGTCCCCCGCGACCAGGTACACGTTATGGCTTTTTTAGTTATCATATTTTTAGTAATTTGCTTTGGTTTGAAAGCTAAACCCTTCCGAGCTGCAGCCCCCCGCGCGAACGCCCCACCGAGCAGACCTCAGAGGGGACGTCTCCGCCCGCCGAACTGGCGGACAATGGGTCTATGGCGCATTCCGCACCTCCTCCGATCCCCAAAGAGGTTGAGGAGGTGCGGTCCCAAAGGACTCCTCCACCTATGAACACAGAGGGGGAGGCGGACGCCATAATGGCCGAGGTTAACACCTCGGCCACCGAAGATCAGGAGAAGGAGTCCGGACCATCCGGACCCCCGCCGTCGACCGCTCCCGAGCCCCCAAGGCCTTCGACGGCACAGGCTCCTCATAGAGAGGAGGGGGCCGGGGAGCAAACGCCAGCGCCGAACACCTCCACACGAGCGGCAGCTGGCTGGCCGGAGATTCTAGAGGAGCTGGTGAGTGGCTCCGTCATCGTTGACGGGCACCGCACTTTGATGAGTGCGGTTATGCAGGGTGTTCGGTCCATCCAATCCAGGCTGAACGACTCTGTCCAAGGCCTTCTAACAGGCTTTGAGGTAAGTCAAGTAATGTTCTTTCCTCATAACGCGGTAATGACTATTAGTTTTATGTAGGCCGCACATATAGCAGCCCCTAAGACTCGGCCAGGACCTCAAAGAAGCCTACAGAGGATCAAATTCGGTAACCGGATAACAATGTCGATGTATTTTTGCTGACGCAGGCATCTTCCGTTGCCGCGGATGCTAATGCCGCGGCATTAGAGGAGATGGATCGGAAGCTCCAGCTTTCCGATAAAGAGCTTGACCTTGTCAACAAACGGCTTGACGAGGCGCAAGGTAAGCCCTGTAAGGAGATGTGCAATTGACTTGACGTTGGGTATTGACTATCCAGACTATGTGTTAATCTGTAATCTTAATGATTCTGCAGCTGCTGCCGCCGAGGTCGAGGGCTTGAAGGAGGCCCTGAAGAAAGCCGAGGCCAAGGCGACCGTGAAGAAGACCGCCGCTGAAGAGGTGGTGGCCAAGCTTAAGAAGGCCAAGCTTGCTGTCGAGCAACATGAGGCGCGGGTGACCGAAGTCCAAGTGGAGCTCCAGGATGCCACCAAGAAGCTGGAGGCCCTTGAGAAGGGGTAGGAGGAGCAATCCTCCCGGCTATCCAAGGCGGAGAAGGAGCTTCATGAGGCGAGGAGTGACGCTCGAGGCGTCCGGGAGGAGCTTCGGCAAGCGGCGCAAATTACCAATGGTAAGAAATATTTACTGCAGAGTGTGTTCGGAGGCAACAGATTCGCCCTGCTGACGAGGGTCTGGCGCTCCGCAGGTGTCTTCGCCGAGCTCCCGAAGAATGCGGCGACTGTGGCGAGGCACTATGCCACCGTCGAGGAGGACTCCATGCAGCGGCTCTTCTGGTCACAGTTTCCGGACTCCGAGCGTCCGCCCCTCCTCAGGGATCAAATGAAGCAGCTGATGGAGATGCATCGAATGTCCGAGCTGGCCTTGAAGGACCTCTGTGTCAGCCTGTGGCCGGCGGAGCCCCTTCCAGACACCTACTTTGGCCTTGTGCAGAGGCTGAGGGAGGCGCCGCTCCGGATTGACGCCGTGAAAAGGTCAGCATGCCTTGAGGGGGCGAGGCTCGCGTTTGCGAAGACCATGGTTCATTGGCCAAGGATTAATCCAATGGAGATGGCCACTGGTCCTTCGCCCCAGGGGAAGGAGCACCGCTGCCCCGAGCAGTACTTCACGCAGGTGATGACCGGAGCACGGGTGATAGAGGGCCAGTGTTCAAAAAATGTAATGCTTGAGTAGCTGTAATCAAGTGTGTACCAAGTGGGACTTATGCTTTATTATGCGCCCGGTGAACTTGTTTGATATTGTAGTGATTAAATTTTGACTCCTGTGTGGTCGTATGTTAATTCTAAACGCTACCAATCGTCGGCTTCAGCCCCCAAGTGAATATAACGAGGGGTGTTTTGTCTCCGCACTGTAACCCTTAGCCAACGTCTTGGTGCCCGGAGGCGGTAGTGTGGGAACGAAACTAGGCAATCAGACTATTTAGTTTTACTACCTTCACTTAGCCGGAGGAGCTTGACGGTGGGGACTAGGGACTAGCCCCCGGTGTATGTGTGATGTACTTGGGGGTTGAAGCTTACCCCTTCCAATCACATGGTTTGTGTTAAGACGAACCCTTCGTGTGACACGGCTAAATCGCCAACGATTTTTAGAGTCCAACCTCATCATCGGATCGCAGACCCGTTCGCGCTTACTATGACGATCAGTTTTCGGCTTTTTCCTCCTGATGTACTTGATTGGGCAAGCCAATAGTACAATCGCAGGGGTTCTCCCTTTGCCCTCTTAGCCGAACTAGCAGAACATAAGGGGCAAACACAAGAGCCGGGCAACCCAACTATTGACCCAAGACATAGTTCGGAACAGATGCATATAGTGCAATATCTGAGACACCGGATACCTAGCGAGAAGCGGTGCCAGACTTAAGGGTATTGAGCTGACACATAAATCGAAGTCGTGACTGACTAATATATTTTTTCATGCCGGGCTATTTGAAGAGCGATGAGAGAGTCGGAGAGGGACAGAAAAATTGCAAGAATGCGGATATCCGAACACCATAAAAGGTATTTTATTATTTCTCGTAAGCTCAGGACGTGTAACCGTACAATTCGAACTGAGAAGGCAGCAATTGTAAGAAGGAAAAAGGAGATTTTATAGAGGAAAGGTTGACGCAGGGCCTTGATGCGTGAGTTGAAGTCTTCACTGTGCCCTGTTGCACGTCTGCGCCTTTGCTTCTGATAGGTGGGGGCTGAGACCTTCAATGAGACCTTGATGGGTGAGGGCTCTGCTTGTGGTGCTTTATGCTTGGGGGTATCCGGAGTTAGTCCCCAGATCGTCCGAAGACCAGGTCACCCCAGAGTTTGGTTGAGCCGAACATGTACTTCGGATTAAAGAATGCCTCACGGCTGCCCATGGAATTTTAAGCGCAAAGTTGTGCTGGTGAGGCACATGGAGCATGGAGGAGATAGGCATGCCATGGGGCGCGTATCCCTATTTGCGGTGAACGCATGCGGGCTCCCATGACGGAGAACGGGTTCAAACCCGTTTGCTGTTGTCGCCGTCCTTTACGGCGGGTCTGCATCCGGGCCTATATGGGCCGGTGTTATATTCGGCCGCTAGGGCCGCAGTGTGTTCTTCGGTTCGAAGTGAGTGTTCGATGTTGCCGTTGATAGTTATGATCCCTAAAGGGCCCGGCATCTTCAGCTTGAGGTATGCGTAATGCGGGACGACATTGAATTTGGCGAACGTTATTCAGCCGAGGAGGGCGTGATAGCCGCTGCGAAAAGGTGCAATGTCGAAGATCAAGTCTTCGCTCCGGAAGTTATCCGGGGATCAGAACACTAATTCGAGTGTTACGGTGCCCGTGCAGCGGGCCTCCACTCTTGGAATGACTCCTTTGAAAGTGGTATTACTGGGCTTGATCCTTGGCGGGTCGATCCCCATTTTCCGCACTGTATCTTCATATATCAAATTCAGGTTGCTGCCTCCATCCATTAGGACTCTAGTGAGATGGAATCCATCGATGATGGGGTCTAGCACTAGGGCTGCGGACCCTCCGTGGCGTATGCTGGTGGGGAGTTTCGTGCGATCGAACGTGATCGGGCAGGCTGACCATGGATTGAACTTCGGCGCTACAGGCTCGACGGAGTATACGTCCCGTAGCGCTCGCTTCCTCTCCTTCTTCGGTATGTGGGTTGCATAGATCATATTCACCGTCTTGACTTTGAAAGGGAAGGGCTTTTGGCCTCCATTATTCGGCCTACGGGGCTCGTCATCGTCCTCGCTGCGTGGGCTCTTGCCCGAGTCTTCGGCATTGAGCTTGCCGGCCTGCGTTATCACCCAACAGTTATGGTTGGAGTGGTTGGCAGGCTTTTCGGACGTGCCATGGATCTGGCAGGGCCTGTCCAGAATTGTATCCTGCCTGGATGAGCCATCGCTGTTGCCTTTAGGGGCCTTTTTGCGCTGTCGGGACTTCGGGTTGCGGAATCCGGCGTTTACTGCCGTATCCTCGCCTTCGCCATCATTGTGGCGACATTTGTTCTTGCTGCGTTGTGGCTTTCCGTTTCCGTCCCGGACTTCAGAAGTACCAAGGGTATCGGGATTGGTGGTTTTACGAGCAAGCCAACTGTCCTCGCCTGTGCAAAAGCGGGTCATGAGTGAATTAAGGGCTGCCATTGTTCGTGGTTTATCCTGGCCGAGCTACCTTATGAGGCATTCATCCCTGACACTATGCTTGAAGGCGGCCAAGGCTTCGGCGTCCGGACAGTCGACAATCTGGTTTTTCTTGGTGAGGAATCAGTTCCAGAACTGTCGGGCAGATTCTCCGGGTTGTTGCATAATGCGATTTAGGTCGTCGACGTCCGGAGGCCGGACAGAGGTGCCCTGAAAGTTTGCTCGAAAAGCGTCCTCCAGCTCTTCCCAACAACCTATAGAGTCTTCTGGGAGGCTGTTCAACCAGTGCCGAGCTGGGCCTTTGAGCTTTAGCGGCAAATATTTAATGGCGTGGAGGTCATCTCCTCGTGCCATGTGAATGTGGAGGAGGAAATCCTCTATCCATACGGCTAGATCCATGGTTCCATCGTATGATTCAATGCTCACAGGTTTGAAGCCTTCCGTGAATTGATGTTGCATTACCCTCTCTGTGAAGCATAAGGGGTGTGCGGCGCCCCTGGCTCAGGCTATGTCGCGTCGGAGGTCTTTGGTCCTCCGAATCTGCTGTTGTTCCCGGATTCTATCGTTTCGGTTTACCCGATCATAGTATGCTTCCCGATACGCGGGCGAATCTTGCCTGGGTCCGTAGATGGACCTGGTGCGACCTCCCCTGGTGTCTAGGTCATGGCGAAGACCATACTCGTAAGTGGGCCGCGCTTGATCCTTGCTGTAACGGCGAGGTAGTGCGGCTGGGTGTTTGGCCTCGTCAGCTTCTCTGTCCCGTCCTCTAGGTGGACGGTCCGGCTGTTTGGCTTGTGTGTATGTTGGACGTGTTGGCTCTAAGGCTTCATCGTGGAACTGGGGTAGCAATTTTCGCTTAGGATAGCTCTTAACTTGCTGTTCGTGGCCGTACCCCTCTTCGGCGGCTAGGACTTTGGTCCATCGATCATTGAGGTTGTCTTGTTCGGCCTTGATTTTGCGCTTTTGTTTCTTCAGGCTGCGAGCAGTGGCTAAAAGCCTCCGTTTGAACAGTTCCTGCTCCAGCGGGTCTTCGGGGACGATGAAATCGTCCTCCCTGAGACTGGCCTCCTCTTCAAAGAGTGGGAGGTAATTCCTGTCTTCGGAGTCATCACGGCCTTCTGGACTGAGCGGGTCCTCCTGCCCTGCAGGGTCATCCTGGTGATGCTCGTTGGCTGCGGCTCCGGCGGGGTCATCCGTATTATTCTCGGTGCCGTTCTTTGCCGAGTCTATGTTGCTCGTATGGCTTCGGCGTGGTTTTGATAGGCGGTGTTGTTTTCGTTGTTTGGGTGTCTCATCTCTAGGCTTGCCTCTGTCCTGATTGGGGGTGCCGTCGCAGTCTTTGGGGGTGTCCACCATGTAAATATCGTAGGTGGACGTGGCCGTCCAGCGGCCGGTGATGGGGGGACCGACCTCAGTGTTAGCCGCGGTTACGTCCTCCTCATCCATGTATTAGGCATTCTCCGAATTGTAGTCTAACATATCGGTTAAATCATCGATAGTTGCTACCAAATGGGTGGTGGGTGGGGCGCAAAATTATCTGTCGAACGCCTTGAAGGGTTGGCTATTGAAGGCGGAGGGCAGGTTCTCCTGGATTGTCATTTTCTGAATCCGGTCCAGTGCCTCATTCAACATATCGAGGGTTTTCGGGCTTGAGGGCTCTGGGCCAGACCTTGTGGTGAAGAAGCGAAGGTCGGTCTGTGACTCAACCAATCCTTGGCTCCGGACGGCCCTATCTTTAGGATTCGGGACTGAAACCTCGCGAGGCACCTGATTGTCCTCAGAAACTGAGGGTGTACTTTGACCCTCCCGTGCACCTTCCACGACGATGTTTGAGGTTGGGTCGTTTTGGGCCGGGGATGACCCCTGGCCACTGTTCACCGACTCGGGGTGCAGGCTCGAAGCCAGTAGGGTATTGTGGGGGAGGAGCTCGGCTGAGATTGAATCTTGGCCTCCGAACTCTGGTTCTGGCTCAAGGGCCGGGTATAAATCCTCCGCCGATGTAGGTTCGGTTGACAGTGGGGTGAGGTCTCCTCTCTCGAGGAGTCCTTCCTGGCTCAAAGCCGTTTGGTAGACTGGGACCGATTCGCAGATCGGATCAGAGGTGTAAGCCGGAGTAGGCGCGACAAGGCCTGCGGGGGTGGTGAATCCGGTGAAAACCAGATCCCCCCACGCGTCAATGATGTACTCCAGATTGCCGAATCGAATTCGGTGTTCGAGAGCGAAGTTGCCGACCTGACCAAGACGGCCGGTCGGGTCGGCGTGTAGCACAATGCTGCCAAAAGCGAAGAGTGGTCCAGGGACGAAGAGGTCCATGGAACTGATGTCCTCTCCAAGGACTAAATGAGCCATTGATCCTTCCGGCGATCCAATCAGCGAAACTCTCAATGAAAGCTCCAATGTCGGTGTCAAAACCGGCAGACATCGGGGTAGGGGGTCCCAAGCTGTGGATCTAGGATCAATGGATAACAGGGGACGACGAACACTGTGTTTACCCAGGTTCGGGCCCTCTCTAAGAGGTAAAACCCTACGTCCTGCTTGATTGTATTGGATATATGATGGAGTTTACAGAGTAGATCTACCTCGAGATCAGCATGAGCTAAACCCTAGGCTATGAGGTGATGAATATAGCTCTAACCCTAATGACTACAACCCTCGGTTTATATAGACATCGATAGGGTTAGGGTTACCGAAGATAGACTACAACAAGAGAGAAAGGGATCTCGCCCACCCTTAACTTGGAGGGCACACCACGGCTTCACAGGTCTCCGGTCACCACACGGCTCCACCAGTCCGGCCCACGTACAATGGGCCGTCGCCCCGAGGACCCCTTAGTCCATGACTCCCTCAGCGATCTTCTTCACCTTCCTGATGGCAGGCGCGGGAGTAGGAGCCGCTGTCCCCCGACTAGCCACCTGCTTGCGAGGGTGCTGATCCAAGTCTAGCTCGGGGGCTTGTGGGCCCGCTGAGAGCCACTCCTCGTTGGGCTGCTCCACCGCTTCGGCCTCACCCCCTTCCTGGGCTTCCGCTGTCGCGGCATACAAGGCTTCGATCCCGGCAGGTTCAGTCCCGGCAGGATCGTCCCCGGCAATCTCCTCCGCGGCATGCGCCTCGCTCCTGTCATGGGAGGAACCCCCCGTCTTCGGCCTCCCCTTCCTCTTCCTCCTCCACCTTTCCGGGCCTTGCCTTCTCGGCAGCCCGGAATGCCTTGCCCTCCTCAATCCGCCTCTTGATAAACTCCGCCTCTACTGTGGAGGTGCGCTTGAACATATTGTTCTCCACCCTGGTAGCCCTTTCCACCAAGTTGGAAGTCCACTCAAGCTCTGCGTCAAGTTCGGGTAATTGCCAATCACTCGCAACCCCGTAAGCATTGCAGTCAGGCATCCACTTCAAAATCTGATCCAAGGCAAAGTTGACATTCAGCGGAACAACCCCTGCCGGCAATTTAAACGGCCCAAGGCTACTGAACAGTTGTTCGCGCAGCCAGCCGTGGCGATAAACCAACAGGTTGTTGATGAGGCCTGGATACAGGCGCATCCTATCCGCAGCATCTCCATACCTCCAGGCAAACCTGTCCCTTTTCTGCAGCGGCGCGATGCGGCGTCGAAGGAAATCGGCTCCCACCTATTCGATGGTTAGCCCCGCAGCTTTGAGACGGGCAATTCTGTTCAGCGCCGGGCGAAGCCTGTCGTCAGTAAGGCCTAATTCCCTTCAGTCATTGTCGCGCACGATGCACTCCGCCCGCGCCTGGCAATACTCTGGAGCGTCCCCATCCTGGATCCAGCACAAGTCCGCCCGCCATTCCTCCCATCTGCCTCGCTGCTGGCCAGGAAGATAATCCCAAATCTCCCTCTTCTCTCGGGGAATCCAACTTATGTTTCCCGAGCGATGGGCCTTGTTTTCCACCCTCGGGACAAAAAAGTGCCTGAACAGATCCACGTTGGGGGCGACCCTGACGAAGTTCTCACACAAATGGGCGAAAATCACCATGCACACCATCGCATTTGGCGTAAAATCTAAGAGGTGGAACCCGTACACCACCATCATCGCCTCAAAGAAATCCAAGAAGGGAGGACAAAGGCCGCAGAGGAAATACGAGCAGAAAAATTGATATGAATTCGGTGGATCCTTCTTCCCCTCTGGCAAGACCATGGGCGCACCATGCCCCTTTGGAACTTCCCTCCCCCACATGTATCCATACCTCGCAGCCAAGGCGTCACTGTCCAAGCTCGACGGGAAGAAGACCACATCTCCCCGTTGCTTCTTGTCCAGTTCCGCTGCTCTCCTCTTGTTCCCCTCCGCGGCCGTCTCCTTCGCGGTGGTCGCCCGCTTCCCCCTGGCAGCGGGTTTCTTTCCCATCCTCAGGAGCTATGGAGGGGATGGACGGTCGGGTAAGGCATCGAAAGCAAATGCAGGCGCGGCGCAGTCGCGTGGCTTGAGGAAGAAGATGGTGGACGGAGAAACGGGTGCGAATGAGCCGCACCCTTTCACGGTTTTCCTTTTTATGAGGAACAGGCGTAGAGAAAGGGGGCGACTCTTTGCTACTTTCCTCGGAAAGTTACCGTTTTACAATAACTGCTACAGTCCAACGACCCCACGACCTGCGATAATTACGCTGAGTGGACGTTGGTTTGACTAGTCATCGCAACCACGCGCAACATCCTCTTGACACGTGTCCGTGCACTATTTAGGGCCTAACCCAACATGCCCGGCGACACGTATGGCTCAGGCCCAGGGGCTTCTGTCGGGGTACACAAACAGGGGCGTATGTTTCCCCCTGACTTGTGCACGGACAGGCAAGTCTCCGGCGCGGCAACAACGAAGCAAGCTGCACCAAGTATCCAAGAAAAGGCCAAGCAGAAGAGATAGCTCTTTGAGAAATCAAAGGGCGGATCAAGAAGACCAAGACTAGCCGAAGGAGCAAGATATCACTAAGGGAAAAACCTCCCTTACCGAGCAGGTGAGCCTGGTCAGGTCGAGGCCACCCCAAGGGCAAGTCCCAAGACTTCCCCGGCAAGGGTTGCCGGGGCGCTGACAGCCTGCTTCCCCGCCAAGGCTCCGCCGCTCCACCTCACAGCGACACAAGTCACTTATCGGTGCGGTGTCGAGCCCCCAAGTGGTTAAGTGGCTGTCATTTGGCACGTAACAGCCATTTGTGAGGAAGATCACCCCTAAATGACACCCGTCCAGGAGCGTGTCACACAGGCAGACAAGCAGGTGGTTGAATGGCGCAGCAAGGCTTGTCGGGCTACATCCACGACGTGACACTAAGCGGTGCATTTAATGCACCTTGTCCTATCTACAGAGTTAGGTATGATAGTACTGTGGCTATCTAATCACTGGATAATGACCGTTTTGCCATTGTGGTAACCCCTTGACCTATAAAAGGAGGGCCGAGACAACCTTAGAAAGGATTTGGACCCTTGTACACTTATACGCGCGTAGCTGCTCTCCTCGAGGCGACCTTGCCGGGCTTGAGCACTGTGCGTTCGTCACGGTCCTCCATCCAATCCACCAAAGCAGGAGTAGGATTTTACGCCTCGCGGCGGCCCGAACCTGGGTAAAAACCACCCGCGTCACCATTGTCGTGCTGCTCTACGACCTCTGCTCTTTGTGCAACGTGCCCTTCCCCCTTGCTGAACCACAAGGGCCGATGGCCCCATAGGTGATCCTGTTGAGCCATGACAGAAACTCAAAATGCCAGGGCCCAACGGGGTAATCTCACTTAAAAGCGACCCAAGCAAAGCCTTGCGAGCCGAAAACAAGACGGCACCCCTCGCCCTAGAGGCACTATCTGAAGCCCTCGCGACCGAAGAGTTGACAACACTACGCACTACAGTCGACAGGGATGATGTGGTCCTCAGTAAAAGACAAAAAGCCACATCATTCAAGCCAGCAGATGAAATAGTACAATTTCAAGTGCACCCAACAGATCCCAATAAAACGGCATCCATAGGAGCACAATTGGACCCCGTAGTCGATGAGGCGCTAAGAACATTCCTGCGTGAAAACTGGGAAATATTCGCCTGGCACCCCTCAGACATGCCGGGAATCCGACGCAAGCTGGCAGAGCATAGCCTAAACATCTGAAAAGGCTTCAAGCCGGTGAAACAGACTCTACGCCGATTTTCCAAACCCAAACGACAAGCCATGGGCGAAGAGGTCGCAAAACTGCTGGAGGCCGAATTCATCCGCGAGATCAAGCACCCCGAGTGGTTAGCAAATCTGGTTATGGTACCCAAGAAGGACAAGTCCTGGCGGCTTTGTGTCGATTTTAAAGACCTTAACAAGGCCTGCCCTAAGGACCCTTCCCTCCTGCCGAGAATAGACCAGATCATCGATGCCACCGCCGGACACGACTCGCTATGCTTCCTTGACGCGTACTCCGGATACCACCAGATCAAGATGAAGGAGTCCGACCAGGCTGCAACCGCATTCATCACTCCTTACGGGCCTTTCTGCTTCAACACCATGCCGTTCGGGCTGAAAAACGCAGGAGCCACATACCAACGCATGATTCAAGCATGCCTCGAAAACCAAATCGGCAGAACGGTCGAGGCGTACGTGGACGATGTGGTTGTCAAAACCTAAAACATCGACCAGCTGATAGACGACCTCCGCCAAACCTTCGACAACTTGCGAGCCTATGATATACGACTCAACCCGGAAAAATGCGTCTTCGGGGTCCCTGCCGGAAAGTTGCTCGGATTCATCGTCTCCCATAGAGGAATCGAGGCCAACCCGGCCAAAATTAGTGCGCTATCCCAGCTCGCAATACCAACAGAGCTCAAGCATGTCCAGAAACTGGCCGAATGCGTGGCAGCTTTGAGTCGCTTCATATCTCGCCTCGGAGAAAAGGCGCTCCCACTCTACAGACTGCTTAAAAAGACCTCCCCTGGATCAATGAAGAAGGGAGAAGTCAGTTGATTCCTCCGAAGAACCGGAAGAACTTCCGATGGACAGACAAAGCAACTGCGATGCTTGAGGAGATTAAAACACTTCTCGCTGGCAACCCTATCCTGGCCGCACCTAGCATCGGCGAGCCCATGCTACTATACATTTCAGCCACCAATCAGGTGGTTAGCGCGATGCTCGTCGTGGAGCGGGAGTCTGAGGGCCACAAGTTCCAAGTCCAGAAGCCGGTCTATTATGTGTCTGGGGTACTTACGCCATGCAAATCACGATACCTCACTATCAAAAGATAGCTTATACGGTTTTTATGGCGTCCCGAAAGCTACGATACTACTTTCAAGAATGTTCGGTCACAGTGGCATCAGAGGTCCCCTTGAATGATTCTAACCTATAAGGATGCTAGCCGACCCTCCTCCACGGAGCTCCTCCCGTGTGCATCGTTTGTGGCCATCGGATGGGCTTTGACTTCCTATACTGGCCATTGGATCGATTGACCGCGTGGTAATAAGCGTGACCAGTGATTGTTTTTCACGTCTGGATGACTTGTGGCCCTTGCTTTTGTGAGGTTCGGCTGGTTCTTCGCGTGTGAATTGGATCTCTTGTGAAAGTCAACCTGTCCGGTTGCTACGCGTGGTGGTCGAGGAAAGGCGGAAATACGGGACGTGCAACCATGTCGAACTGCTTGTCTTCTTGCACGCACGCCCTAAGATTCTTTCCCCCCCAATCCCCCAGCCGCCTCCCTCCCACACCCTTCCTCCTCCTTCCTTCCTCGCTCGTCATTCGCCACAGCAGTTGCACTCCTCCTCCTCCATCTCTTTCCTCCCGCGTGGGACGCCGCTAGGCACCTCCCTCTCTCGTCCCTCCCTCTCTCCTCCCAGCCCGATGCAGGCGGATCCATGGGTAGCAGAGAGGAGGAAGGGAGGTAGAGGAACAATGGGGAAGGGGATGGGCAGGAGCTTCATGCCCCAAATCCAGTTGCCCCGGGCCGTGCCTACACGAGCAGCGCCGCGGCTCGATGTTTCCCTGCCTGACGAGGACGGCGAGCTAGGTGTTGACAATGGCAGCCCGAGGCCATCCGATCTGTCACCGCCGCCGTTCTTTTGGTCGATGCCGCCGTCGTCCACGTGCTCCTCCTCACCCCCCACGGCTGGACGCTGGCGAGGCTAGCCTCCCCTCCAAGCGCAGGTACTTCCCCGCTCCTTTCCGTGCTCTCTCTCTCTTCCCCTGATATATCTCTCGGTTGTACACGGAAGCAAATTTGTCCAATTCTCTGTCTAGATTTAATGAAGAAAACTACGGTTCATACAACGCCAACTATGGATATGGATCTATCTTGCTGCGCTGGATTAAGGGCTGGATATGGATCCATCTTGCTGATTTGGAAGATAACTGCAGTTCATACAATGCTAATTATGGATATGGTTCCATCTAATACAGTTCTTCACAAAACCCAAGAATCGCAAGGTCATGTACATGTAACAATGCAGGCCTAGAATTAGTCATCCAAATTGTTCAGTTCCGGTTCAGTTATGAGCTAAAAAGATCACCTTAATGTGCAGGGTTCAATTGCTTTCGGGGTCGTACTTCTCCTGGTCCTTATTGGCTGGCCTGTCTTTGGAATGATGGCGGAATCGTATGGCTTTGCCCTGCTATTCTGGTTATCCTCTATTGTGCATTTATATGATCATCTGATATCTGTATTTCAGTGTGCATTAAGAAATGGTAGAAACTTTTGGGTATTGTATCTGACTGGTATTGAATTTCACTGGTACTGAATTTCCTCACAGCAGCTTCTGTCCTGCTGCTGTTGTTTACCTGCAAAAAAAAAAACCACCATCGGTTTGATTTTCCAGCACCCTTATGTGATATTGGTAAGATCATACTTGGGGCTTTGCTGTTGCTAAACTTCCTAAATTTTCTTCAAGTCCAACCCAGTCTGGTCGCCAATTTATTTACATGGTCTTGTTCTTGTGAGGGATTATTTTTATCAAGATTGATGAACTATATGACTGGATCCCGGCCCCCATTGTTCTTACTGCTGTTTCCTACTCCTGGAATTAACCTTTACTAAGTACTGTTAGGTTTTTAGCATAACACTCTAAATATTTAAGTTAATAAGGATACCATTAGATGACTGACCCTGTAATTAACCTTATTTAGTTTATGAACATATATGTACGCTACAGAGCATGAAATTGGGAAAATACAAATATGATTGGTGGTTGGTTCACCATTTAAAACTTTGATCCACCAACTGTGTCTCAGTGATTTCTACTTGAGCTAAAACCACGCCAATAATTTTGGAACGAAGGGAGTACTTATTTGTTGTTGTGTATTTGATGGTTTGATAAAAATATCATGAAGGTTAAATCGGGCGTGGTTTTGATATATTTTTGTTACAAGATATTACATCGGCTTTCTGGTTTGGAAATACGTATAATTGTTTTCTTCTAACTGCATGTGAGCCCACACTTTTGTAGACTACTTAGGATAGAGATGATATGAATGTGTGCAACAAAGTTCTTTACTCGGGAATGGCTTGGTAGGTCTCTCGACTATTCGGTTTCATCCGTAGGATTAAAATTTCTTCAACTTGCTCTCCTCCCACCTTCAATTTCTTTAAAATCGTTGTATTGGCAAGTAGAAATAGTAGCTTGTTTGAATTATGTAAAGTTCATCCATGTAACAGTTGCCTCTTGAAGACTGCTGACAAAGTGCAAATTTGATATAATTTTGCTGATTGGATGCATTATATTCCAAGTTAACCTTTGCATTGAGAATATCATCTTATTTTTTTATAGGAACAACACGCTAATGGCCAGCAGAAGGACACTTGAGATCTTTCAAAGGTACTTCATTTTCACCATCGAAAATGAATGCTGACAAAGTGCAAATATGATACAGTTTTGCTGATTGGATGCATTATATTCCAAGTTAACCTTTGCATTGAGAATGTCATCCTATTTTTTTATAGGAACAACTTGCTATCTCTGCATCATAATTTTTGGGTGGTACGTTAGTATTTACCTATTCCAGTTCTGAGCCTTACTTGGTCATATGTTTTTAATTGCCGTGTCTCATGTTATGTTTAGAAAATCACATGTATATGCATATTTTTTCCTCTGTACCTGATTTATCTTAGTCCCGATGTCAAAGATACTGGATGTAGTAACAAGTGCAAAGAAAATGGACCTCCTCTTGATTAGCTCAAGAGGACCTGTAGCGGCTTCATGTAATTTCTTGATATCCGGCAATATAAGCTATGTTTGCGCCATGATTCTATTCCAAATTTATTTAACAACTGACAATTAACGACACATCAAATGTTCTGTATTAAAATGGATCATTTTGTCAGGCTGGGTTTAGTAGGTCATAATGGTTTTATTCTATTAGAGGATTAATTTTGTTTATACTGTAACCTGTTCAAGGATTGACGAGTTTTGGAGCCCTATGATCTTTGTACACTAAGGTTCGGCTATGTTCTTTATGAAATATATGTCCTGCAAGTCTCATGTGTCTTGCGTTGTTTTCGCTTACCAAGCTATAAGCTTTTGATATACTTCAAATGAGATTCTTTGTATGTTGTTCGATTCCTCTTGCTATCACCACAAGGCGAAATTGCTTGTGGTGGCAATATGCTCTTCTATGCTGTCCGATTAACTCTTTTTATTAGCATGGAGAATAACTTTTAATTTACTAAGATTAGTTTCTGTTCACATTGCTCTATATATAAAAAAAGGATTGTTGTGCTGAAAAGGTGTACGACATTCTGGCAAAACATTGTTTAGTAAAAAATTATGTAGAGGTGAAAGTTGTGGATGTTCTGACAGGGAGATGCTTGGACTAACTTTAGTGTCACACCTTATTCAATATCTGGGTATTGGGTTCTACTAATTGCCAGCGCCTTAATTTTTGTTTTCCTCCCAATGCCATGTGATATTTACTAGACTATAAATCACATGCTTGCAAGTCGTCTCTCCCCTATGTTAGCTATGATCTGCCTTTGGTCGCACTTAGTATAAAAGTCTCATATATTGCTGTGTGTGTACGTTCTACATCGTACAACAACATACCAATAGTGTTTATCATACTGTCATGCCTCTACTTCTCTGTTATATACATATCTGATTGGATTGGTGTAACACCCCAAAAATTTAATCATGTTTTTACTAAATAAAATTTGGCCAGTATTAAAATTTTGAATTTTTGCTAGGTCTTTTATTAATTTCAGAACCATTTTCTGTTTCTGTTTTTCAAAATTCTTTTCTCCATATAGCAAATTTTGGAAATAATATTGTGGCTTTGGTAGTTCTCTTAAAACATTTCAATTGTAGTTTAATAACAGTAAGAATTATTTTCAGAATAAAATTTGCCTTTAAATCATTCTTTTAACAGCTATTTCAATGCTTTAAATACCTTTGTTGCACTACAACTACCTTAAATAATTCTTTCATAATTCTACAAAAATTATGAGGGTTCATGTGATGCCTACATATCACTTTTATACAAAAACCCAATTTGGTGTTTTGAAAATTTTGGGTGAAACAATCTCTTTTCATTTTTGCCCCATTTTTGAGTTTCAACAACAACCCCAATTTTCCTTGCTCCAAAAATCCTGAAATTTTTCCCACTTCTAGTCCTTCCAAACAAACCCTTAAGTCGAAAATTTTAGCTCCATTGGAATCTTTTTAGTTCATCAAATATTCCTTTGTAGTTTCTGTTCAAAAACTAAATTCTTCAAAATTTGCACTAGGAAGTCTCTCCTCTTACCAAACCAACTCCACGACGATCTCTATAATCTAGTGAGACACCATCCTGTCAATTTTCATAGTGATCAGAAGCACCTAGATCACCTTAGCATTCTGTCAAACACCTTTTGGGCATGACAGAAATTTGGTCCCCTTCTAAACTACATTTGGCAATTATTTCTCCTGCCAAACCACCATGTCCAGTAGCTCCATTACTGAGTGACTCATCATCATGCCAAATTACAAATTCAAATAGGATCATTTGTCCACTGTGGCAATTCATCGAACGCCTTGTGTGCGTGCAGAGAGCACGCCTAGAGCGTGCGTCGTGCACCGCTGGCATCGACCCACTGCCGCTCTGCAGCTGCCTCCCCTGCTTACTCGAGTCCATCCCTGGGTCATCCGATCATCCCCAACTCCCGCCGACACCCTCCCTGGCTGCTAGCGCCGCCCAGCACCAGCCAGCGCTGCCCTACACCAGCCGCCGCCGCAGTCAACTCGGGGACGGCACCGTCCAGAAGCCCCTGGCCAACCCCACAAGTGCCAGCACACCTCCTCTTAATGGCCACCTACCTAGGCAGCTCAACGACTTTGCAACGGCCTCACCGACCTCATCCTCGCCATTAAGGGCCGCCGCCACCTTGGCTTCCTCTGAAAGCCACGACACCGCCTCCCCCTCCCTACTTAAGCTCCCCCGAGCTCCGCCCACTCAACAGTAGCCCTCCCTCACCCTCTCTGAGCCTTCCCGAGTAGCAGACCGGTCGGGAGAGGTCGTCTTCTTCCCCTCCGATACCCACGGCCATCGCCGCCTCTCGGTTGATTCCGAGCCAACCACAGCCACCCACTCTTCTATTTCTTCTCTGGTAGATTCCCCGTGACCCCACGAACTCATTCCCTTCCTCAATTTCGCTTGAGATCAACCGGAGGCAAAAGCCCCAATTTGTCCTCACCGGAGTTCCGCGGGAGGGTTCGCCGCCGATGATTTGGTGGGCCTCGGAGGCCGTGCCTCACCTCGGTCCCTGCATTTCCATGGGCTCAGGTCATCGGGGGACGCCGCCGTTCGCCGACGAGGATCGCCGGAGCCGCGCTCTGTTCTGCCACGGGAGGGAAGGCGCCGGCTGACCAGTCAAACCTGACTGGTGGGCCCGCGGGACCCACCGTCAGTGACTGGAGGTCGGGACCCGCGTCTGAGAGTGAAAGTGCATTTCTCTGAGAGTACGTCTCCCTCACTGGAAGACGTATTTCTCGGACAGCGCCTTCGATGTCAGCACCTCTCTCGCGGCCGAACGGCTGGGCCCGGCCCAGTGGCACCGCACGTCTAAATCGCGCTCAGGGCGCTTCTCTGCTCCTTTTCCTTTTTCTTTTCCAGCAGTTTTCAAACAATTCCACAGCCACCAATTCAAATCCAAATCTGATGATTCAAACCTATAAATACTTCTAAAATCATGCTCTATTATTTAAGATAGGGTGAACTTTTTTCTAAACTCTGTATCTACTGGATCAATTAAATAGTCCATTTAGACATTTATTCCAGCTTAGGAAAATCCTAGGAAAATCTTATTAACTCCAAATGAATGGATTCTTTTTCTGTTATTTTTCATTTTTCATATAGTTTATTTTAGTATTTAATTCAAAAATTTCCAAACAACTTTTTAGTATTGTTTTTGAATTATGTGGTAATTGCTATAATCTTCAAAATAGGAAAAATGGAGGGAAGAAACTTTTCAAACTTTTGGAGCGCACCCAATATCTCTGCATACTAAAGGCAAGCATTTTGAACACTTGATATGGTGGATTGCACAGTTGTTTGTTTGCGAGAATAATTGCATCATGAATATGTTGAATTCAAATAAAACTGGCATATGACTATTTTTGCATGATAGATCCCTTGACAATATTTTGTCTCTGTTTAAGCATGAATTATGTGTGAGTATGGTTATTTTCACATGTCACATCTGCCATGTTGGCTCTGACTAAATTGCAGGGAAGAATCAGTCACGAGAGAAGTGACCGTGTGACTGAAAATCTCGTGGTGACGAGAATGATCAGTGATGGCATGTTGGGACATGCTAGGTGGTGACCCTGTTGGGTACTACCAAGGAGATATATTGTGTTAACCACTGCAGGAAAATTTAAACCTCCTGAGTCGACCATAGATCGAGTCTTGTTCCGATAACCCCCATACTTGATTCGTGCTGTCACTTGTCCCTGCCACAGGTGGGGTATGGTTCAGTAAGTTGTTAACCCCCTTTTGTGCACACACCACATAGAGGGCTACGATGAGGGTTTTCATGTTGGTGGACTAAATCCTGTCATCGGGTCAGGGGGCATGGGTGTTTCCAGTTGTGACTGAGAGGGGGACACCCCTTGTAATCCGCGCGTATTAATAGTGATCCTATGCAGAACGTTGGTCTCTCCGTCTTAAAGTTTTTTTTGAACGATGCTTTGGGTGATTCCTGGCATCCGAAAAGTTAATCTGGTGTGTGCTGGTCAGGTGTGTTTTCAACCCAAGGACCGTAACGGGAATTAGTCAGTGTCACGGTACTGACTAAAGAAATCCTTTACTTGTGGGTAAAGAGTACACCCTCTGCAGAGTTTATACCTATTCGAATAGCCGTGTCCGCGGTTAAGGGCTACAGTCTGGGTTGGTCAAGTGTCGGTCTTTGTGTCGGTCTTTGGAGGAAAATAATTAAATTGAGCCTGAATTATTTTGCAGAATAATTATTGTCACCCTGATGCTACCATGAATATTTTATGCTTGTTAAATATTATTATGGCTATGCATAATATTGAGGACTAACCGTTTCTCTTATTTTATTTTCTTCGTGTCTCAGGGGCTGGCTAGACTACCCCTGGCACTCAATTTTATTTTCAAGACCTCTCATTGCGTCTCTCGAGTTAACAGGCGGTTTATCCCGTTACTACTCTTGTGGACATCCGATTGGCATTTCTCTTCAAGTCCGACCGTGGCGTCACTTGACACTCGACTGACATTTCTCTTCAAGTCCTTTTCGTGACGTCTCTCGAGTTTACAGGCGGTCTCGCCACTACTCTTGTGGACACCCGATTGGCATTTCTTTTATTTTGCTGAATGTCACTTGGGCTGGCTAGACTACCCGTGGCATTCATTTGCTTTATTTCTAATAATTTTGATCATGACTAATATGCTATGTTCATGTTCATATCATTTTATTGTCATGATTTAAATTTCAGTCAGCATGAGCATATGCATATAGTTTGGCTCATCATGATCCTATATATTTTTATCTGCTGCATTCGGTATATCTTTTGTTCATGATGTTTGCGAGTACATTCAAACGTACTCACTGGCTTGTCCCTGGCTATTTACTTGGCCATGTCAGGAGTTCTACAAGGAGTACCACAACGACGACCGTGCGGAGCCTAGGATAGCAGCCACGCAGATAGGAATTATCCGGGTCAGCTGTTCCTATGGGAATGGAGCCCCATCGGCGTTGGAGAACCACGAGTCATTTTCCATCATCCACCACCGGAATCACTGTTGTATCTTTAGACCTTTATGGTCTTGTATCCAATTCTTGTAATTGCTTGGTAATTCTGTAACAAGGACATGTCCACCAGTAACGGTAATCCTGGGCTGGTGATGACACAAGGGGTTAATTTTTTGGGATGTCATGTCCCGGCCCCGGCAATTGGTTGCTGAACAATTTCTCTAATGTACTAATATGAAATTACTAATATCTGAATTTTCTAAACATGATGGTGCATATCCGAGAAAGAAGAGATAAGACGAAGGAAATTAGGTGCCTCCCTATTCTAAAGATGATGTGTGCCGCTCCCTCCTGTGGTTTTAGTTTCAGCATGCTTCCCTCCATTGTCCTCTCTATTTTGTATGTAAAGTTCAACTAAACCATAAAGAATGTGGAGGTTTATTTTATCTATGTTTGTACCCATGCAAATCTTGAATTTTTTACTTGTTCAACATGCTCACAAAATTGAAAAGAAGCCCTTCTGGTGTTGAATTCAGATTAAATCTATGGACTAGCTCATTCAGGTATTACAGGGGAAAAACAACATTTGTTTTTTGGATTCAGTTTTTATTTTGTAAAAATAGTTGGATGGTGATCTTAATGAAACATTGCATTTTTTTCATACAAGTCGCTGGTACAGTTTGCACCTGGCAAATAAATTTGTATCACTATCTATTAATAAATTTGTATCACTATCTATTTTATCAGGTAAAAACACCAACATGTAGTTTGAGGTGCATGTATTGATTGTAGTGAAGATGTTCGTATGACGATGCATTGCTGACCATGGAGCACTACAAGGCTTCAGAATTTGTACTGCGAGACTTGACACATTGCCACTTGCTCCTATCACCATGCAAGTGGTCGATGCTTTAGTGTTGAATTATAGATCAGGCCCTCTTTTTTTTCTTTAATCTATGTGATGGTGCCCCTTACAATTATGTGAATTCAATGGAAATGATGTTTTAGACATGTTTGATAGTTATAAAACAAATGTCATAGACGGTAGCTATTGCTATCATGGAGATGTTTTAAAACTATTGTTCATCCGCTATTCAATGTTTGATGCTCCTTCATTATTTTTATACAGAAGTGCTAAAGCTCCAATCATATATGTTTTCTCAAACCTAAAGCTCCTAACTAATGAAAATATTTTGAAAGCAATCATGATTTTAAAGGTACATATATTTTTAAACGAAAGCCCATGTATTTTTTGCTCAAACACGAAGTCACTGAAAAATGCAAATGTTTTCAATGCGAACATGATTGGGTCTCTGCGAATATGGTAGCAAGTATTTTGTGCTATCAAATTAAAATATGTGTATACTTCCTTCGTTCCTAAATATAAGTCTTTGTACTGATTTCAATATGGACTACATACAGAGCAAAATGTGTGAATCTACACCCTAAAATATGTCTATATACATCCGTCTGTAGTCCGTATTGAAATATCTAAAAAGACGTATATTTAGGAACGGGGAGAGTACATCTCATTATAGACAACAATCAATCATGTTTCCTATTAAAGGGGATTAAACCATGGATATTTTCTTATCGCGCACATGGATTTAGCGTGCCTCTACGCCATTTGGCGCAATGGGTCCTGTCGTGGATTTAACACGGCAGATGCCCTCGTGAAAGGACTTAGGCATCGCACGTAGGTTAGCTTAAAGGGGTTGAATGGAACAAGGGACACAAGGAGCTTACCCAGGTTCGGCCCCTCTCAATGAGGTAAAAGACTACGTCTTGCTTCTAGTTGTATTACTTGAGTTTTGATTACAAGGGAGTGAATACGCTTAACCTAGTTCTCGATCGGTTCTTTCTTGAGTTAACCCGCCGTCGGGTCTCACCTTTATATACACAGGTCGAGACCCGGAGGCTTACAGAGTCCCGTCCGGTTCACACAACGTGGCCGGCTCGGTTTCTAACTAGTCATGCCTTACAGGACAAGTCATCAGACGGCGGTTCATAGGCCCGGGTCTTGGGCTTTCTCCAGGCCTGCCCCTATCAGCTGCCGTCTTCACACCTTGGGCCTCCTAGGATCTTCTTCATATAAAACCGCCAACGGTGTAACCCGGCCCCGCCTGGGCGGGTCACACCTCGGAGCTATATCCCCAACATTAGGCCCCAGATTGATTTGAACCTGTTCATGTCAATCTTCACTGTTTAGCTTAACCAAACCGCGCATTAATTACACAGTCCTCCGTATACCGCCATGACGTCATATACATAGAATCATTGTAACCCGCCATGATCTCATGAGCATTAATGTCCCACAGGCCCCAGAATATCTCAACGGATCTTTATCTTCAATGGGCTTCCTGAAAATCGAGGCGCCCGAAACGTTAACATAATCATTTTACCTCCTCGATTTCCGCGCATGCCATCTTATCACCTCCTTATAAATAGGGACAGGGGGCCATCCTTTTCATTTTTACCCCTGCCTCTACCTCTTCTTCTACCTCACGACGACCGACGCCACCAGAGCACCGCCGCCCCAGTCGACAGCTTCGTCCTGGCCGCTGCATCAACCTGATTTCGACTAGAAAACTGTGGCGCCCCTCCGCTGTTCATCAGCATCTCCATGTACCCATCCCCTTTTACTTCCAATCTGCATTAGGGTTCCCCAGTTCTTCAATGTTCATCGAGGTTCATCACGCGTGCACGTAGCTCATCTGCCATGTTGCCTAGTCGAGCCCAGATGCGATGCCAAAGCCATGCTTTGGTTATTTTAGTATCCGCCATTAACCACAGATCTATTTCCTCTTGTTGAGATTCATTCTCCAATGCAGTAGCTCGTCCTCCATGTTTTTAGGTTTAACAATTTCCGCCTGTTTTTGAACTGCCGTAGATCCAAATTTATCAGCAGAACCTGTGAAACTTGTTTGTTCATCACTTGGTGAAATTCCACTCAAATCCAGATCCATAAATGCCTGCTTGACCATTGCTGTATAGGCGGCTCAAACGATACTTTATAACCCGCCAACTTCAACCGGCTTACTTATGAATTTTTAAACCGCCAGTATTTATCCAATGTTAATATTATCCGTCTGTGCTCTGCCAATTAGCCATGCCATTCATTTTCTTCTTTAATAGCAATCAATCTCTGCACATAACCAATTTTGCATAATAAACTTGCTTTCTCTAACCATTGGGCGGCTTACCATCATGAATTTGACCCGCCAATACTTCCTCTCTAGGCTTTTTGCGACAAAAAAATGACTAAGACTGTCACTTCATGCAACTGGGTTGCTTCCACTGGTACGGAGCAAACCCTTAACAAATATGTTCAAGTGGGCATCCTGGCCCCCAAAGACATCCACTGGCGAGTTCCAGGGACAGAAGTGAGACCTCAGCCAAAGGAAGGCGAAATCATAGTTTTTGCTGACCATATGATCCGTGGCTTCTCACCGCCCGGCTCAAAATTCTTTCATGATGTACTGCACTTCTTTCAACTTCATCCTCAAGATATTGGACCCAATTCCATTTCCAACACTTGCAACTTTCAAGTCTTTTCCGAAGTATATCTTCAAGAAGAGCCCAACATTGACCTTTTCAGAGAGTACTTTTACTTGAACCGCCATACCGAGTTTACAGACGGACCCTGCGTAGAACTCGGTGGAATCTCCATTCAAAAGCGAAGAGATGTTGTCTTCCCTGCAGCCGCACTTCACAGTCATCCTAAAGACTGGAACCAGACCTGGTTTTATTGCCAAGACACATCTCCATCTGGCGAAAATCCTTTGCCGGGTTTCCGCGACTGCCGGCTTAGCCCAAAGCACCCACTTCCAGACTGGATCAACACTGCTGAACGAGCTAAGTATATGCCTACCTTTTCGAAGTTAAGAGCCTTGCTGGCTAATGGATTAACCGGAGTTGACTTGGTCCGATGCTGGGTCGCCTGGAGGATCATACCTTTGAGCTGCCGGAACGGCTTAATGTGTGAATACACTTGTGATATCAAAGATCCACAGTGTCACTGTCAAGTACGCCTGGAAGATAAAGAGATCAATGAGATGACTAAGACACTTCTCGGGGAAAGCTTAGAAAGCTGTAGCAAAACCGGGTTTAATCCCTTCTGCGCTCTTAACCCAGCTCCAGATGTACGTGCTTTAAGCCAATTTACTTTATTCAGTATTTGCATAAACTGCACACTCCTTATCATCACTTGCTTTCTTCAGGCTGACTCTTCTTTCTGGAGCAAGAAACTGCAAGACAAGCCGGCCAAAAAGGCCAGGGCAAAAACCAAAGCCCCGAAGAAACCCAAGAAGAAAATGGATACCAAAGACCTATTTACACTGGATGATGAGTCGGAGGTAGAACTTGATTCTTTTGGCTCCTTTTTTGTACATCTTATTGACACTGACTACTCTCAGGATGACGCGGAGACCAGCCAGGCAGACGTTGAAGAGGTAACTATTATTTCCTCCGACTCAGAGCCTTTGCCAAGACATAAAGTTCGGCAGGTGACCCGGAAAGTAAGGTTTTCTCACCCTTTAGCTTACTTGGATCCAAACTTTATTTTGAAGAAACAACAACATGAAGCCCGGCGCAAAACCCGAAATAGCGGAGGCGGAGATCTTGCTACCGGCTTACCTAACACGCCGGTGCCTCGCAAACGCCAAAAAGAGGTGCCTCAGAGCTCAATCCTGTCCTTTCCAAAGGCGGGTCTTATTCGTCAGCCACTTAACCCTTCCGACTCAAATTATCAGGGAACTTCTCACTCATCCTCTGGTGACTCTACCGGGACTCAGATGCCCCCCTTCAAGATTGCCCCTGGGTAAGAACATTTGGCCTCTTTGTTTTAATACTTTTATTAAACTGATATACTCACATCCTCGTATGTCTCATTTTCAGTGGTATAGCCAAACCAAGCAAGAAGTTGAAGATGGGTAAGCCGGCCGAAGATCCTAAGGTCAATGAGCCGGAAAAAGAGACGCCAGCCTCAGAAGTTTCACATCAGAATCCCGAAGCCACTGCTAATGACCCGCCACCAGAAACTCATGACACTCCAGTGGATCCCATGGGTGTTGACCCGTCCAGTGCTAAGCCGCCAAGCCCTATCAAGCCTGCCAAAGAAGATACTGAGGACGTCGTGGTTACTGGCACTGGTTATACAGAACCGGGAAACCCCACGGTCTTGGCTAAGCATTCTGCCAAGGATGAACTTCTTGCTTCTGAGAAGAGCAAGGCCAAATCTGACATTGCGAGCTATGCAAACTTGGACGTCAATGAATTGTATTCTGGCTATCTAAGCCGCCTGCATACCAGTCGTGACAGAAATACGAGGTATGAACATCTGCTTCCCTGTATATATAGTCATCCAGCCCCCAAGTCTTATCCATAGGAAAGAATATGCTGAGTATGGTGTAAGACTTGTCAATATGCTACTGCAAAGTTCAAGTCATAGCCCTCATGGGCCGGCTTATCTTGAAAAAGATGAACCGAGTCATTTTTATTTTAGTCAAAAGAATAGCATCAATTCCTAGCCCTCAAGGGCCGGCTTATCTGAGAAAGATGAGCCGGTTCTTCAGCAATATAATTTGAAAAGAATTTCCTCGTACATTAGCCCCCAAGTGCCAAGTGTTTTGCTTGCAATGTACTTGGGACTTGTGTGAAGACCATGCCCTGACTAACATACTTATATCCTTTGACTTTTATTTGCAGGATGCCTTAAGCCTGAACAAGTCCCAATTGGTAGAATTGAAGAACATACTTGAATACCAAGAAGCTGAGACTCACAAATCTGACTCCAAGTTTAAATTTAGCCTGGATGAAAACGAGAAGCTCAAAGCCGGATTTACCATAGAGAGAACCGGCTGGGAGAAAGAGAAGGCCACCTTATTACAGAGGGCAGAAGCTGCTGAATCATCTTTGAAGGAGACCACATCGGAGCTGACCGGCTTAAAACGCCATATCTCACAGATGACATCTGCTATCTTTGGTAAGTAATTCGGACTGCTTCAATTTTTCCAAAATTTTCTTCAATTTTTAACCCGCCTGGCGTCTCATCGGCATGTTTACTCAATAGGCCCCAGGAGCGCCAATCTTGGCCAAGACATGCTGCTGAAGCTCAAAGCCGTGTACGCTCTGGTGGAACAATTATACACAGGCACCCAACGGACTCTTGTGGCTATCTCCAATGGTAAAGAGCCGCCGACCCTTCTCAGGGAAGTACTAGATAAACTATCTGTCATGCCCCAAAAGCTCGAAGAGATCAAACGCTCAGCCGCCCGGGCTGGTGCCATTACAGCTCTTACCCGAGCCAAAGCATGGCAAGCAGAACTTAACCCGGAAGAGATGGCCACCGGTTGTCCAAGCCTTAAAGAAGATGGGTCTCCTTTTGATCAAACAGACTTTGCAAAGTGCATAAAGGAGATGCGTCCCTTGGCATGCAAGCTGGCCGAGGAAGCTGATTTATCCAGATATCAGGCGGCTTACACCATGGAGAATACAAAGTAAAAGCGCAGGCTTATGACATCGTGGATCTCACTCCTCCAACACGTAAGCATACTTTTGCTCCTGATGTTGATCCGTCCCCCATTATGAATGATGAAGCTGTATTCGAAGCTTTAACCGGCATCGACTGGACGTCACCTGACCTCCAGATGGGCGAAGAGGAAGAACCGGAGCAGGATGACCCAGAATCATCAACCCGCCGCGACGAAGGCAATTGAGTCCAGGCGGCTCTTAAGCCGGGACATAAGCACAATGTGCTCAAAAACACTTTCTATTTGGCAGGTCCACTATGGCCTTGTAATAGCCTAGTTAAACAATGATCTGTTATGCCATCACGCATATTTAACCGCCAGTGGAATCGTTTTGTGATTCGCCGCTGTTCCTTTTCATAGTATCACCATCCATGTGGGGCAGATCAATGTTTTCATAGTTTCTGCACACAAGGTAAACAGTATGTGCCCTGGCGGTTTAAGCCAAGGCGGGTAACAAATCCTGATATAATAGTCTTTGAAATATTGTAATGAAAGACCAGAAGAAAGGCCATCTAAGCCGGAAATATGCTGGCGACTTAAAGTCGAAAACCAAGGCGGGTTACCAAATCCCGAATATTCATATAATTATTGAAGGACATACCTTTAGTTTAATATCCTGATGATACTTTGATAATAATAATCCAGAGCAGGTATTTGACCTGTAGCTATAAAATATCATGATGTGAATATGCTCAAGGCAAATATCTTGGCGGCTTATAATCCGCTATCAGGGCGGGTTACCAAACCCAATATGCTCAATTATGAGTCATATAATCAAGGCTACATGGCCTGAATTGTACCAAACGTACTGGAACATAAAAATTCTTCAAGGGACCGAAATTCAAAATATTCAGAAAAAAGAAATCCAGAAAAAATCGAGGCTTTCATAGGCTGCCAAGCCTAAAACCCAAGTGCTTTCATGGGGCGCACAGCCACTGAGTTAATCCTTGCACACTGTAGGCCGGCCCTCACATGACAGACCACCGTTTTGACCTTAACAAGTTCAGGGTCTTATTTAAAAGATTGACGGTTAAGAGTATAGCGGGTCTTTCAGGATTACCTGGCGGAGTAGCATCGATAGACAGGCAGGATAACCCGAAATTCGGCATGGAAGCCAGTCAAGAGGGTAAGCATAGCTATGCTCATTGAGCAGGAAGCCCCCAAGTGACATATAGTATGGCATGTAAGCCGGTCAAGAGGGTAAGAAGAGCTATGCTCATTGAGCAGGAAGCCCCCAAGTGACCTATGATATGGCATGTAAGCCGATCAAGAGGGTAAGCAGAGCTATGCTCATTGAGTAGGAAGCCCCCAAGTGACCTTATGAACAAACAATAAAGACTCAGATACTTAGAAATGAAACGACAGAGGCCCCGAATCTAAGGGATGCCGGCTTTACTATATTGATCATAATATATACATTGATGAAAGTATGTACATCACAAGAGCCGAAGGCTCAAGTGTAATAAGGCCGAAGATGAATGATGTTCCAAGGCCGGCGGGTCTCCTCCTCCGATGTGTGCGAGTCCTTGTGTTCTCGAATATCAATGAGGTAGTATGACCCGTTGTTCAGGTTCTTGCTAACCACAAAAGGTCCTTCCCAAGGTGGGGATAACTTATGCATATCTATTTGATCTTGGATTAACCGGAGCACCAAATCGCCTTCTTGAAAGGTCCGGGTTTTAACCCGGCGGCTATGATAGCGACGCAGATTTTGCTGGTATATCGCTGAACGAACCGCCGCAAGGTCACGCTCCTCATCCAACACATCAAGTGCATCCTGACATGCTTTTTCATTGACAGCTTCAACATAAGCCGCCACACGAGGCGAGTCATGACGGATATCACTTGGAAGAAACGCCTCTGCCCCGTAAACCATGAAGAAAGACGTATAACCTGTTGACCTGTTGGGAGTAGTATTGATGCTCCAAATTACAGAGGGTAACTCCTCAACCCAACAACCCGGCGTTCGCTGTAAAGGAACCATAAGCCGGGGCTTTATGCCTTTCAAAATTTCCTGATTGGCCCTCTCAGCCTGACCGTTAGACTGTGGGTGAGCCACTGATGAAACGTCAAGACGAATATGCTCCCGTTGACAGAACTCTCTCATAGCACCTTTAGACAGATTAGTGCCATTATCAGTTATGATACTATGAGGGTAGCCAAAACGGAAGATGATTTTCCTTAGGAATTGAACCGCCGTTGCCGCATCACACTTGCTGACCGGCTCTCCCTCAACCCACTTGGTAAATTTGTCAACCGCCACCAAAAGGTGGGTCTTCTTATCCTTAGATCTCTTGAAAGGTCCAACCATATCAAGCCCCCAGACTGCAAACGGCCAAGTGATTGGAATCATCCTTAATTCTTGAGCCGTCACATGAGCCCGTCGAGAAAATTTCTGACAGCCATCACACTTACTAACAAGGTCCTCTGCATCAGCATGAGCCGTCAACCAATAAAATCCATGACAGAAAGCTTTAGCCACCAGAGATTTAGAGCCGGCATGATGACCGCAATCGCCTTCATGGATTTCCCTTAGAATCTCATGGCCCTCCTCCGGAGAAACACAATGCTGGAACACGCATGTGACACTGCATCGGTGTAACTCGCCATTGACAATGGTCATAGATTTAGACCGCCGGGTTATCTGCCTGGCCAAAGTTTTGTCCTTAAGCAACTAGCCCCGGGTCATATAAGCTAAATATGGAACTGTCCAATCAGGAATAGCATGGAGAGCCACCAACAACTGCGCCTCTGGGTCGGGAATAGCAAGATCCTCCTCTGTCGGCAACTTGACTGAAGGACTATTCAATACATGAAGAAAAACATTAGGGGGCACCGGCTTGCGCTGAGACCCTAGCCGGCTTAAAGCATCAACCGCCTCAGTCCTTCTGCGATCAACATGATCCACCTGATAACCTTTAAAGTGACCAGCAATATTATCAACCGCCCGGCGATAAGCCGCCATGAGCGGGTCTTTAGAATCCCAAGTGCCTGAAACTTGCTGAGCCACCAAATCTGAGTCGCCAAAGCACCTGACCCGGCTTAAATTCATCTCTTTGGCTACCCGAAGGCCATGGAGCAGAGCCTCATACTCAGCTGCATTATTAGTACAAGGAAACATTAGCCTTAAAACATAGCAAAATTTGTCACCTCGTGGGGAAGTCAAAATAACTCCGGCCCCCAAGCCCTCCAGCTACCTAGAGCCGTCAAAGTGAATTGTCCAGTAAGTGTTATCCGGCTTCTCCTCAGGCGTCTGCAACTCTGTCTAGTCATTGATGAAATCCACAAGAGCTTGAGACTTGATAGCTGTCCTTGGCATATATTTCAAACCATGGGGCCCGAGCTCAATGGCCCACTTGGCCACTCGGCCCGTTGCCTCTCTGTTCTGAATAATATCCCCTAATGGAGCAGAGCTGACCACAGTAATAGGATGACCAAAGAAATAATGCTTCAGCTTACGACTGGCCATGAATACCCCGTACACTATCTTCTGCCAATGTGGGTATCGCTGCTTAGACTCAATTAACACCTCACTGACATAATAAGCCGGCCGCTGGGCTGGATATTCCTTACCCACTTCTTTGCGCTCCACAACAATCGCCACACTGACAGCCTTACTGTTAGCAGCCACATATAAGAGCAAAGGCTCTTTCTCAATAGGAGCTACAAGAACCGGCGGCTCAGCCAACTGCTTTTTAAGCGCCTCAAATGCCTCATTAGCCGCGTCACTCCAAACAAAGCGGTCTGTTTTCTTCATCATCTGGTACAGAGGAATAGCCTTCTCTCCCAGGCGGCTTATAAACCGGCTTAAAGCAGCAATTTGACCCGCCAAACGCTGGACATCATTGACGCATGCCGGCTTATCCAACGAAGTGATAGCTTTGGTCTTCTCCGGGTTAGCTTCAATACCTCTCTCAAAGACCAAAAAACCCAAGAGCTTGCCTGCAGGCACACCAAAAATGCATTTGGCCAGGTTAAGCATCATTTTATAGACCCGGAGATTATCAAAGGTCTCTTTCAGGTCATCCAACAGAGTCTCCTTCTTTCTAGACTTCACAACAATATCATCTTCATAAGCATGAACATTACGTCCAATCTGACTATGAAAGAAATTTTGGACACAACGCCAATAGGTCACCTGGGCACTCTTGAGCCCAAAAGGCATAGACACATAGCAGAAAGCTCCAAAAGGTGTGATAAAAGCCGTCTTCTCTTGGTCTTTGACTGCCATCTTGATCTGATGGTAACCAGAATAAGCATCGAAGAAACACAAACACTCACAACCCGCCGTAGCATCTATAATCTGATCGATACGGGGAAGAGCAAAAGGATCAGCTGGGAAAGCTTTATTGAGGTCTGTATAATCCACACACATACGCCAAGTGCCATTCTTCTTAAGTACCAGCACTGGGTTAGCCAACCACTCAGGGTGAAAAACTTCAACAATGAACCCAGCCGCTAAGAGCCGGGCCACCTCTTCACCAATGGCCTTACGTCTATCTTCATTAAAACGACGAAGGACTTGCTTGACCGGCTTAAATTTAGGATCAATATTGAGAGTGTGCTCAGCGAGTTCTCTCGGTACACCTGGCATGTCTGAAGGTTTCCATGCAAAGATGTCCCGGTTCTCACGGATGAACTCAATGAGCGCGCTTTCCTATTTCGGATCCATATTAGCACTGAGAGTGAACTGTTGAGATGAGTCACCGGGAACAAAGTCGACCTTTTTGGTATCATCCACCGATTTAAACTTCAATAAAGGGTCTTGCTCTGTGGTTGGCTTCTTTAACGGAGTCATGTCAGCCGGGTCAACATTATCCTTATAAAACTTAAGTTCCTCTGTAGCACAGGCAAACTCAGCGTAAGCAGCATCACCTTCCTCGCATTCCAAAGCAATCTTTCTATTACATGGACCGTAATGGTACACTTATGTCCTGGCATCTTGAGCTGTAGATACACATAACAGGGCCGTGCCATAAACTTTGCGTAAGCCGGCCGTCCAAACAGAGCGCGATAGGGGCTTTTGATCTTAACCACCTCAAACCACAACGTCTCTGCCCTGTAATCATGGTCATCACCAAAAGCCACCTCCAAGGCAATCTTACCAACCGGGTATGCCAACTTACCAGGTACCACGCCGTGAAAGACTGTAGAAGACGGCTTAAGGCTTTTGTCAGTCAAATTCATACGGCGGAAAGTATCATAATAAAGGATATTGATGCTACTGTCTCCATCCATGAGCACCTTAGTAAATTTATGACCCCCAACTTGAGGGGCTATCACCAATGCCAGTTGACCCAGATTGTCAACCTGGGGCGGGATCCTCACGGCTCCATACAATTGGCTGCTCTGACCATCATAAATATCGAGGTACCGCCAGCTCAACTGTATTAACCGCCGACTCAACTGTAAATTTATAACCCCCAACTTGAGGGGCTACCACCAATGCCAGTTCACCTCTCTTTATTTTTTCCTTTTTATTTTTAACATGGCAGGGGTTCGGCTAAACCGAACCATACCAAGCCAATACCGTATACATCATTGAATGTAACACCCAGCTTTGCACGGGGCCTCCCTTAGAGGAGCCGAATAATATAATCAATATAAATCGCATTCGTTTTGATTGCATCCTTCTCATATCTTTCAAGCCAAAATATGCACTTATTTGACTCAAGATCTTTGCCAAGCTGGGTTGCCTGGCTCCTGTGTTTACCCCTACGTTCCCGATTGTTTGGCTAGGGAGTAAAGGGAGCACCTCTGCGATTGTTACGACCGGGTCATCCGGGACCGTACCTCAGAAGGGTGAAGCCGAAAGCTAGCGTTCTTACAGAATACAATAAGTCGGCCTAAGGGAAGTGAATATAGCCTCGCGCTTATCACCAGGGTTTTTTCGCAGCCATCGGTTTCCGTTGATCTTACGTATCCGGACTATAATTTTACCCAAAGAAAGGAACCTTTGGAGGAACTATTTTCATCGAAGGATGTTTCCTACGTCAAATAGTAATATAACATAACTCTCCGCACATGTTTCGTTCGTTCGAGCCAGATGGCCGGATTGCCTGGTTCCCGAAGTGTTGCCTTGATTCCGAAGGCACGTAATATGGAACACGTCCCGATCACTGGTCGGGGAGGTAGAAGGAGATGGCCGGTTAAGACAACATTCTTTAAAAATAAAAATAAGAACGCGGATGGAGCTCGGTCAATGTAAAGTACATAGATACATAGAATTGACAAAACTACTCTTGATCGACATTGTCTATCAATTGCTCTAAAGCACAATCCTTCTGAGAATAGCGAGCGGCTGGCATCACATCATCATACACCAAGCTTAGAGGTATCTCTCGGCCGTCAGGGCCCACTGGACCAACCCGGGCCATATGCTCCGGGTCTAGCTTGGTGAAACGGGTCTTCACCATAGCCCATGCCTCGCACACTCCTTCTCGGCAAGACGAGATCTTCCATAATTCAAACCTTCGTCGAGCGCCCTTAAAGTGACTAGCTAGTTTGGACATGTTCTCTGGCGGCACATCTGACGGCCATAACGCCTTCGCCATGCTTTTCATGGCTTTCCGGGACCTCTCGTGAATCTTCGACAGCTCCTTTAAAAGGTTTGTGTCATAAGTGCTGACTTCTTCCTCGGGCCGCCCAGTCAGGAGACCTAGAAAGTAGCCGGCACAAGCCTTGGAGGAAAACCAGAAGCTGAAAGGTGGCATATTTGGTCAGCACTAAAATCCTGTTCGGCAAAGGCAGTATGACGTAAAGTTTCCCTCCGGCGGCGATGATTCATTACGTTCTCAACTTCAGAGTTGGTGACCGAAACATCATCGCAATCCGCCGGAGGCGCGCCGGTTGCTGCGTGTTTGGAGGAAGCTCCGACTTGTGCCGAAGACTTAGGACCGGAGCTGCGATCGGCGCACCCGGGGAATCTTCGGACAGATGCAGGGGCATACTTCTTCTGCAAAATTAAGCAAGCTTGAATAAAAGGATGTTAAAAGCAACCCTCACTGTAATTCCGAAATACGTCACCTCTGGGGCGAAGAGGCAGGTGCTTCCGCTTCGGCGAAGGCCTTCCACTTTGGTCTCCTATTAGGGGCCGAAGCTGGCGTGGTCCGCACTCCTCCCAAGATGGTCTGACGCGTAGTGCGGTGACCCTTGGGAGCAGAAGTCAGCACGGGGGGAATAGCGCGAGATGAGCGCCCTGTTCGGGAGAGGGTCTTCTTTTCACTTACTGTGGAAGAGGGAAGAGCCCCGGGGTGATCGGCTGTCAGAGCGACCTTGGCGCCGTCAAGGCTCTCCTGATAAAACACCCCGTCTTCAAAATCAATTGACATATCTGGGTCGTCATGATATCCCAGATCGTCGTCACGGGAATGATCCTCCGGTTGAGGAGGAGGGCAATTAATGGACGCAACTTGACGCCTCCATCCCTGTTCAAATACAACCAGTCAGAGTTTGGGCGTAATCCGTGAGCTCAAAATAGTGGATTGTAGCTTCCCAGTCCGCCGGATTGTATCCGGAGCAACCTTTCTGGATACTCATTTGAGCAAAATCGGCCTCCTCTCCCTTGAAGAGATCGGCCAATATTTTGGCCAGAGCCGCCTTATTGTCTGGCACTTGTCGCTGGTAGCGGGTTACGTCGTTAGTCCCGTTATAGCACCATAAAGGATGACCCCTTTGCTGGAGGGGTGGAACGCATCGGGTAGTGGCAATGGCCATCACTTCGATCATGGTCAGCTTACTGCTAGTTAGCAGCCTGACCTTGGCCACCAACGAGCGCATCTCTTCGCTGTCCTGTTGGGAAGGGCCTTTAGGCCGCTAGTTGAACCGCTTTATTGGTGGATCGTTTGAGCATTCGGGCAACCCTTGCCAAATTGGATCGGTGAGGGGAACGTCTTCAATATAAAACCACTCCGAGGTCCATTCTTCGGGATCTTTTCGTGGGGTTCCAATTGGGTACCCTTTCCCAGCTATCCGCCATACTTCGACACCACCCACCTCGAATATGGATCCTCCCAGGAGACAAGGGACAAGGCAGAAATACTTCCTCCACAAGTCAAAGTGGGCCCCGCAACTCAAAAATATCTCGCAAAGGGCTACAAAGCCAGAGATATGCAATATGGACCCCGGGGTGAGGTTGTGGAGCTGGATCCCATAGAACTCCAATAAACCCCGTAAAAAGGGATGGATGGGAAAGCTCAAACCTCTTAGAAGGAAGGGCACAAGACATACCCTCTCCTCCTTACTCGGAGCGGGGGAGTTCTCGGCGAGGGCGCAGCCATCGACAGAGATGAAACCAGCGCGAACGGGAACCAAATCTGCCGGAGGGAGGAAGCGTTGCGTCTGCAAGTGCCGTAGCTGAAGGTGTGAAACTGAACAGCTCGACCAATCGCCTGGGAGTGGGCTGTGCGGGCGCGAGGATGAACCTGGGAGGTCGGCCATGGCGCCGGGGAATTTCTTCGGTATTGTTCCTTGTGAAAGGTGGAGGTAAAACTGTCCGCCGCGCCTTTGGATCTATAAATGGGCGTCTCACCTTGAAGCTGGAAGGACGGGCTCATGGAAAGATGGCATTGGGCCGCACGCCTTTTGAAAAGGTGCACGAAGCCCTTGCCCCGAGGAATGGCATTAAACTCTGATGGTCCCACCTCAATCTCGAGATATCTTCGGATCCCAGAATTTTGAAACTATCCGGGCCCGAGCGCGTATTAGTTCGGGTTCCAGATAGTGTTCGACGAGATTGATATGGCTCCAAACTGAATAAAGGAATGGAAGAACTTGTCTCGCAAGCCGATGATATGAAGATTCCAAAGGACAATCCCCGGCATTGGAGGCTAGTTCGGGGGCTACTGAGGGGGTTATGGACTAAGGGGTCCTCGGGGCGCCGGCCCATTGAGTATGGGCCGGACTGATGAAGCCGTATAGCGACAGGAGGTCTATGAAGCTGTGGTGTGCCCTCCAAGTCAAGGATAGGCAGGATCTCTTTACTCCTTATTGTAATCTATCTTCGGCAACCCTAACCCTACTGGTGTCTATATAAACCGATGGTTGTAGTCTTTAGGGCTAGAGCTATATTCATCACCTCATCGCCTTAGGGTTTAGCTCATGCTGATCTCGAGGTAGATCTACTCTGTAACCATACTATACATCCAATACAATCAAGTAGGACGTAGGGTATTACCTCTTCGAGAGGGCCCAAACCTAGGTAAACACCGTGTTCATCGTCCCTTGTTCCCCATCAATCCCAGATCCATAGCTCGGGACCCCTACCCCGAGGTCTGCCGGTTTTGACACGGACACATGGTGACCTAGATCTGACAGAAAAACAACAAGAAACAAGAACAGAGGATTTTTCTGCGATGCGGTGGTCAAAATGTCCGGGGATATATATATAAAGATTTTTTATCTTGGGAAACAAACATATGGAAAGAAAACGGAGCCGGGAAGGTGCCCGAGGGGACCACAACCCACTAGGGCGCGCCAGGAAGGGCAGGTGCGCCCTGGTGTATAGTGGCCACCTCGGTTGCCTTCCTGGCTGTTTCTTATTTTCTTATTTTTTCTAATATTCCAAAACTAATAGAAAATATTTTTGTGGATTTTTTGGAGTCCGTTTACTTACCGTATCGCGTACCTCCTCTTTTTCAGGGTTCTGGAGTGTTCTGGAAGGTTTCTTTTATGTGTTCCTCCAGTGTCATGGTTTGGATAATATTGGTTTCAACATTAATAGGCGTACCTGAGATATAGTGCTTAATTCTTTGCCCATTGACCACCTTTGGATTAGTGCCTTCGGCATTATTGATCTTAATGGCCCCAGGACGATTAACCTCTTTGAAAATATATGGTCCTTCCCATTTTGAAGAAGCTTTCCTGCAAAAAATATAAAACAAGAGTTGTACGAAAGAACATATTCACCAACTTTGAATTCCCGCTTTTGAATTATTTTGCCATGTCATCTTTTAACTTTTCCTTTGAATAGTTTGGCATTTTCATAAGCTTGGTTCTCCATTCATCTAGTGAGCTAATATCAAATAACCTCTTTTCACCCGCAAGTTTGAAGTCATAATTGAGTTCTTTAATTGCCCAATATGCTTTATGTTCTAACTGAAGAGGCAAATGACAAGCTTTTCCATAAACCATTTTATATGGAGACATACCCATAGGATTTTTATAACCTGTTCTGTAGGCCCAAAGTGCATCATCTAGTTTCTTAGACCAATCCTTTTGGGACCTATTGACAGTTTTTTGTAATATTAATTTTATTTCTCTATTGCTAAGTTCAACTTGACCACTAGATTGAGGATGAAAGGGTGAAGCAATTCTATGATTAACATCATATTTAGCAAGCATTTTATGGAAAGCACCATGAATAAAGTGTGAACCACCATCAGTCATTAAATATCTAGGGACTCCAAACCTTGGGAAAATAACTTCTTTAAGCATTTTAATGGAGGTGTTATGATCAGCACTACTAGTTGGAATAGCTTCTACCCACTTAGTAACATAATCAACAGCAACCAAAATATGTGTATACCCATTAGAGAAAGGAAAAGGTCCCATATAATCAAAGCCCCAAACATCAAATGGTTCAACAACAAGTGAATAATTCATAGGCATTTCCTGACGCTTACCAATATTACCTATTCTTTGACATTCATCACAAGACAAGAAAAACTTCCGGGCATCTTTTAAAAGAGTAGGCCAATAAAAACCAGATTGTAGTACCTAATGCGCAGTTCTATCTCCTGCATGATGTCCTCCATAGGCTTCGGAGTGATATTTCCGTAGGATTTGTTCATGTTGATGCTCAGGTACATGCTACTTCTTGATCTTGCGTTGGTTTTTCCCTTGAAGAGGAAAGGGTGATGCAGCAAAGTAGAGTAAGTATTTCCCTTAGTTTTGAGAACCAAGGTATCAATCCAATAGGAGACAACACGCAAGTCACCGAATACCTGCAGAAACAAACACCAAACTTGCACCCAACGTGATAAAGGGGTTGTCAATCCCTTCACGGTTATTTGCAAAAGTGAGATCTGATAGAGATAGGTAAAACTAAACAAAAGATAAAGTAATTTTTTTTTTGGTTTTTTTTGGTTTATAGATCTGAAAATAAAAGATTGCAAAATAGTAGATCGGAAAGTAATATGATGGAAAATATACCCGAGGGCCATAGGTTTCACCAGAGGCTTCTCTCAAGATAGAAAATAATACGGTGGGTGAACAAATTACTGCCGAGCAATTGATAGAAAAGCGCAAAGTTATGACGATATCTAAGGCAATGATCATGAATATAGGCATCACGTCCGTGTCAAGTAGACCGAAACGATTCTGCATCTACTACTATTACTCCACACATCGACCGACTCCTGCCTGCATCTAGAGTACTAAATTCATGAAGAACAGAGTAACGCATTAAGAAAGATGACATGATGTAGACGAATTAACTCAAGCAATATCATGAAAACCCCATCTTTTTATCCTCGATGGCAACAATACAATACGTGCCTTGCTGCCCCTACTGTCATTGGGAAAGGACACCGCAAGATTGAACCCAAAGCTAAGCACTTCTCCCATTGCAAGAAAAACCAATCTAGTTGGCCAAACCAAATTGATAGTTCGAAGAGACTTGCAAAGATATCAAATCATGCATAAAAGAATTCAGAGAAGATTCAAATAATATTCATAGTTAAGCTAATCATAAATCCACAATTCATCGGATCTCGGCAAACACACCGCAAAAAAGTATTACATCGAATAGATCTCCAAGAACATCGAGGAGAATGTGGTATTGAGAATCAAAGAAAGGGAAGAAGCCATCTAGCTACTAGCTATGGACCCGTAGGTCTGAGGTAAACTACTCACGCTTCATCGGAAGGGCAATGGTGTTGATGTAGAAGCCCTCTGTGATCGAATCCCCCTCCGGCAGGACACCGGAAAAGGCCCCTAGATGGGATCTCACGGGTACAGAACGTTGCGGCGGTGGAAAAGTCTTTTCGTGGATGCCTCTGGTGGTTTGGGCAAATAAGAGTATATATAGGCGAAAGAATTAGGTCAGGAAGTGCATGAGGGGCCCACAAGGATGGGGGGCACGCCCTACCCCCCTGGGCGCGCCCTCCATCCTTGTGGCCGCCTCGTGGCTTCCCTGACTTGCACTCCAAGTCCTCTGGTTTCCTTTTGGTCTGAGAAAGATCATCACGAAAGTTTTATTTCGTTTGGACTCCTTTTGGTATTCCTTTTCTGCGAAACTCAAAAACAGGGAAAAAATAGGAACTGGCACTAGGCTCTAGTTTAATAGGTTAGTCCCAAAAATAATATAAAATAGCATATTAATGCATATAAAACATCCAAAACAGATAATATAATAGCATGGAATAATAAAAAATTATAGATACGTTGGAGACGTATCAGTACACAATGTCTAATAATACCATGTACTCCTTCTTTATAAAGATGTGGGTCATCCCAAAAGTAATGTATTAAATCATAGAAGAATTTTTTCTTTTGTTGGTATGTGAAACTAGGCGGTACAAATTTATTAACAATGTAATTAGCATAGTCAGCATACCAAGGAGTATTATGAGAAGCATTTATTACAGCTAGTTGTTCATCAGGAAAACTATCTTCAATAGGTAGTGGGTCATCAAGAATATTTTCTAACCTAGACAAGTTATCAGCTACGGGGTTCTCAGCTCCTTTCCTATCAGTGATATGAAATCAAATTCTTGTAGCAAGAGAACCCACCTAATGAGTCTAGGTTTAGCATCTTTCGTTTCCATCGGATATTTTATAGCAGCATGATCAGTGTGAACAATTACTTTGGAACCAATAATGTAAGATCTGAATTTATCACAAGCAAACACAACCGCTAAAAATTCTTTTTCAGTAGTAGCATAATTTCTTTGGGCATTGTCTAGAGTTTTGCTAGCATAATGGATAACATTTAATTTCTTATCAACTCTTTGTCCTAGAACAGCACGAACATCATAATCACTAGCATCACACATAATTTCAGAAGCCAAGTTCCAATCAGGATGTTGAACAATAGGTGCAGTAGTTAAGGCTTTCTAAAGTGTTTCAAAGGCTTCTACACAATCATCATAAAAAACAAATGGAATATCCTTTTGTAAAGAGATTAGTAAGAGGCCTAGAAATTTTAGAGAAGTCTTTAATGAACCTCCTATAGAAACCAGCATGACCAAGGAAACTACGAATACCTTTGATATCTTTAGGACATGGCATTTTCTCAATTGCATCAACTTTAGCTTTATCCACCTCAATACCTCAATCAGAAATTTTATGCCCCAAGACAATACCTTCATTAACCATAAGGTGACACTTCTCCGAATTCAAGACAAGATTAGTTTGTTCACATCTCTGCAAAACTCGATCAAGGTTGCTTAAGCAATCATCAAAAGAAGTTCCGTAAACGGAAACATCATCCATGAAAACCTCCACAATCTTTCACAAAATTCAGAGAATATAGCAGTCATACATCTTTGAAAGGTAGCAGGTGCATTGCCTAAACCAAAAGGCATACGTCTATAAGCATAGGTTCCCCAAGAACAAGTAAAAGTGGTTTTCTCTTGATCAGGTTGTGAAACAGGCATTTGAGAGAAACCAGAATATCCATCAAGAAAAGAAAAGTGTGTGTGCTTAGATAGTCTTCCTAACATTTGATCCATAAAAGGCATAGGGTAATGATCTTTTCTAGTAGCTTTATTTAATTTTCTAAAATCAATTACCATTCTATAGCCAATAACAATTCTTTGTGGAATAAGTTCATTTTTTTCACTAGGAACAACAGTAATACCTCCCTTCTTAGGGACACAATGAACATGACTTACCCATATACTATCAGCTATGGGATAGATTATACCTGCTTCCAGAAGATTTAGTATTTCAGTTCTTACCACTTCTTTCATCTTAGGATTCAATCGTCGTTGGTGATCAACAATGGGTTTAGCATCAGGTTCCATATTAATCTTGTGCTGACATAGAGTGGGACTAATGTCCTTAAGATCATCAAGAGTATATCCAATAGCGGCACGGTGCTTCTTCAGAATTTTTAATTTGTTCTTCATGTTCTGAAAGGTTAGCACTAATAATAACAGGATATATCTTTTTCTCATCAAGATAAGCATACCTCAAAGTGTCAGGCAATTGCTTTAATTCAAACACAGGATCACCTTTAGGTGGAGGAGGACCTCCTAGAGGTTCAATAGGCAAATTGTATTTAAGGAGAGGTTGTTCTTCAAAGAATGTTTTATCTATTTAATTTCTTTCACCCAAGTGCATATAATTTTCATGGTCTAGCAAATATTGTTCTAGTGGATCAGTAGGAGGCATGGCAATAGAAGCAACACGAATAATTTCAACCTTACTAGGTAATTCTTTATTACGAGGTTGTCTACTAAACTTGGAGAAATTAAATTCATGAGACTCATCACCAGAGCTAACACTGATAGTTTCTTTATGGCAATCTATCATAGCATTCACAGTGTGCAAGAAAGGTCTACCAAAAATTATGGGACAAAAGTCATCTTGTGGGGAACCAAGGACTAGAAAATTAGTAGGGTATTTTATTTTCCCACACTATACTTCAACATCTCTAACAATCCCAAGTGGTGTGATGGTGTCTCTATTTGCAAGTTTAATAGTAACATCTATGTCTTCTATTTCAGCGGGTGCTATGTCATTCAAAATTTCTTGGTATAAGGTAAAAGGAATAGCACTCACACTAGCACCTAAATCACATAAGCCATGATAGCAATGATTTCCTATTTTAACTGAGACAACATGCATGCCAACAATAGGTCTATGTTTATCTTTTTCATCGGGTTTGGCAATTCTAGCAGCTTCATCACAGAAATAAATAACATGCCCATCAATATTTTCTACCAAGAGATCTTTAACAATAGCAACACTAGGTTCTACTTTAATTTTTTCAGAGGGTTTAGGTGCTTTAATATTACTTTTGCGAACCACAATTGATACCTTAGCATGTTCCTTTATCCTAACAGGGAAAGGTGGTTTTTCAATATAAGCAGTAGGTACAACTGGATCAACATTGTAAATGATAGTTTCATCTCTAGCTTTAACCGGTTCTATAACTTCTTCTTTAATAGGGGGATGATATTTAAACCACTTCTCCTTAGGGAGATCAACATGAGTAGCAAATGATTCACAAAAGGAGGCTACTATCTCAGAGTCAATCCCATATTTAGTGCTAAACTTGTGAAAAGCATCGATATTCATAAAGGATTGAACACAATAAAACATAAGCTTAATACTTGACCCTTCACCTTCATCGAGTTCCCAATCTTCAGAGTTGCATTTAATTCTTTCCAAGATATCCCATTTGAATTCAATAGTCTTCTTCATAAAAGAACCAGTACAAGAAGTATCGAGCATGGATTGATCATCACGAGAAAGCCGAGCATAAAAATTCTGAATAATAATTTCTCTTGAGAGCTCATGATTGGGGCTTGAATATAACATAGACTTAAGCCTCCCCCAAGCTAGAGCGATACTTTCTCCTTCATGAGGCCAAAAATTATATATATAATTACGATCACGATGAACTAGATGCATAGGATAAATTTTTTGGTGACATTCCAATTTCAATCGATTCTTGTTCCAAGATCCAATATCATCGCATAGCCTATACCATGTGAATGCTTTTCCATTCAAAGATAAAGGAAAACCTTCTTATTAACTTCATCTCCGAGTAAACCTGCAGGCTTAAATAATCCACAAATTTCATCCACGTGTATTAGATGCATATCAGGATGCTTAGTTCTGTCTCCTGCATAAGGATTAGTTAGCAGTTGTTCTATCATACCCGAAGGAATTTCATAGATAATATTTTCAGTAGGTGCAGTAGGTTGAGGGGCAACTAATTGTGCTTCCGGTCGAGGTGAAGATACCCTGAACAAACCCCTCAAAGGATGACTTTGCATAGTAACAAGTGACAATAAATTTCAGCACGTAATATAAATTTTTCCTTACCGATTTCCACTTACCAAGAGCGCTTCACTCCCCGGCAACGGCGCCAGAAAAGAGTCTTGATGACCCACAAGTATAAGGGATCAATCATAGTCCTTTCGATAAGTAAGAGTGTCAAACCCAACGAGGAGCAGAAGGAAATGACAAGTGGTTTTCAGCAAGAACTTAAATTGTCGGTAATAGGTAGTTTGATTGCAAGTTAAATTGTAACAAGCAAGTAACGATAATGGTAATTAAAGTGCAGCAAGGTAGCCCAATCCTTTTGTGGCAAAGGACAGGCTAAAATGGTCTCTTATAATAAGCAAAGTGTTCTTGAGGGCACACGGGAATTTCATCTAGTCACTTTCATCATGTTGGTTTGATTCACGTTCGCTACTTTGATAATTTGATATGTGGGTGGACCGATGCTTGGGTGTTGTTCTTACTTGAACAAGCCTCACACTTATGATTAACCCCCTCGCAAGCATACGCAACTACGAGAAAAAGTATTAAGATAAAATCTAACCACACCATTAAACATATGGATCCAAATCAGTCCCTTACGAAGTAGCGCATAAACTAGGGTTTAAGCTTCTGTCACTCTAGCAACCCATCATCTAATAACTACTCCACAATGCATTCCCTTAGGCCCAAAGATGGTGAAGTGCCATGTAGTCGACGTTCACATGACACCACTAAGGGAATCTCAACATTCATATCATCAAAATATCGAACACATATTACGTTCACATGATTACTTGCAGCAGGACTTCTCCCGTGACCTCAAGAACAAAAGTAACTAATCAAAAATGATATTCATGCTCTAGATCATAGGGGTATTAAATAGCATAATGGATCTGAACATATAATCTTCCACCAAATAAACCATATAGTAATCAACTACAAGATGTAATCAACACTACTAGTCACCCACAGGTACCAATCTGAGGTTCCGGTACAAAGATTGAACACGAGAGATGAACTAGGGTTTGAGATGAGATGGTGCTGTTGAAGATGTTGATGAAGATTGGCCTCCCAAAGATGAAAGGGTTGTTAGTGATGATGATGGCTTTGATTTCGCGCTTCGGGAGGGAAGTTCCCCCGGCGGAATCGCTCCACCAGAGGGTAAAAGTGCTCCTGCCCAAGTTCCACCTCGAGACGGTGAAGCTTTGTCCTGAAAATCCTCTCCCTATTTTTTCTAGGTCAAAAGACCTTATGTACCAGAAGATGGGCACCAGAGGTGGGCTGGGCTGGCCACAACCCACCAGGGCATGCCTGGGGGGGCCTGGCGCGCCCTGGTGTCTTGTGGTCACCAGGTGGCCCCCTTCGGTAGTTATTTGCTCCAGTAGTTTTTATATATTCCAAAATAATTCTTCGTAAATTTTCAGCTCATTTGGAGATATGCAGAATAGGTATCTCTGACATAGCTTTTTCAGGTCCAGAATTCCAGCTGTTGGTATTCTCCCTCTTTGTGTAACCTTACATATTATGAGAGAAAAGGCATTAGAATTACTCCATAAAGCATTATTATGCATAAAAACATTACAAATAATAGTAGGAAAACATGATGCAAAATGGACGTATCATCTATATATGGCATTCAGTCTGCATATCACAGAGAGAAGCTTCTGGTGTAAGCAACCCAGTCTTCCTCACATCCGACAAAGTGATATAATTAACCTTTGTCACTGTCTGGTATGATTGATGGCAACAATGAGCTATATACAAGTACATGTGAACCTGATATATGTCCTATGACATGAAACATGAATAAGGATAAGGTATGATTACCGAATGTTGCACCTGATAGCACCTATGGTCACATGAACAATTTATATGGCCAAGCTCTTCCAGTAAAAGATTCAGAAAAACACAATAATAATGAAGGAGGAAGACTGGCAATACAAGTATGATAACTGTTGCATGAACAACATGCTACGGATACCCAAAACAGTCTGATTCCGTATCAATCACCATGGATATACACCGAGGAGGTCTATTCTATTCCGTAAGGACCTTGTATCAAGCCCAACCCGCTCAGCCAATTGTATATGGTCAGAAGTGTCAGTATGGGATATTCAAGTCTGTCATGGCAGATCAAAGATTCCTTAGCCAGCTTAGCAGCTTGACTTCAGCGGCTGTGCGGCTGTGTTATAATATTGCATGGCCTACTACCCACATATGGTTATACCGACATAATGAGTAATTGAAATGCAAAACAACAAGCTCAGATCATTTGTCCTCACATATGGAAACCAGCGAAATGATAGCCTGCCGTGAACAAGATTCTTCCGCCAGAACCACCATTAGTCAAGTCTCTAGAAGCTATTGCTATAAGGTATTACTCCTTTATACTGATTAGGACAGGCCACAGTCGAATCTTTGGTACGGATTTGATACTCGAGACAGTGGAGCCAGCCAAGATGATTCAGAACTCCCTGCAAGTAGTTAGATTCTGCCAAGTGAACGGTTATGATTCTCAGAATTGTTTTGAACCCGGAGGACATGCATCTATTTGATTAACCCGATGCAAGGATTAAAAGGTTTCATGTCCACCGAGGGAAATTGTTCACAACTCCATTGAATTATCTGTGCTGGATAGGAGAATGTCACTCCCGGACTTGTGGGAAGAGCACATATTCCAGTCATGAGAATATATCAGCTAAGCCAGTAGACATAAAAGAATTGGAGCCAACATAAGGATGAACATATGAAGAAACACTTGTCAAAATGTTGGGTACGGTGAAGCAAACCACCCCGGAGCAAGGTAATCATGTCATATGAAATTCAGTGGGGACAAAAGGATAAAGGAAAAGGATACCCGAGTTGGAAACGGTTTCCTTAAGTCAGAATGTTCATACTTGTTCCCTAAGTAACCAAATCTCGAGGACGAGATTTTTCCAAGGGGGGGTAGGTTTGTGACACCCTGATTTTTGGCCCTTTCTTTTTCTTTTGGTTTTCTTTGGAGTTTTGATTTGGATTTCTTTTGTCTAGCTCTGTGGTCTTGAAACCTGGGAAGATCATCTCTTATTCTTCTCCCAAGTGGCTTGCCACTCTCAAATCCATCCCAAGATCATGTCATTTCCATCCTATCCCAACCCCAATCTTTATTTCTTGGGAACATTCCATTTTCTATTAACGGAATAACCCTGTTTGCCCCAGGTTGGGAAGCAACCTATATTTCTGTCTTTCCCAAAATTCTCATAATTCCTTTGGACCATATGGATCTTGTATATGTGAAAATATTCAAGATTCCATGCTCATGGTGAGCACACCATCCAATCTTTGATTCTGGTCATAATTTGTAACATCCCAAATTTTCAATTTGGAATGTTTTACAATTATTAGCTAAGCATCTATGCATTTTGTTTGATTTGAGTGGCAATTGGAAATTCAGAGGCACTTGATGTTTTATTTAAATTTAGATTCAAATAGGCATTTGAAATTTATTTCAAAAAATCCCTGACAAATGCTTTGTTCAGAAGTATGAGAGGAGCTAACATGACACTCCAAAAAGGTCAGATGAAAATAATGCCAAAAGTTTGAATTCAAATTTGTTTTATTTGGAATTTTCAAAAAAAAAGTTTTTTATAAAGTTTTTATTTTGCCTCCGAAAAATAGTTCATATTTTAGAGTTTATTTTTCTGAGCTTATATATATATATATATATGTCGATATATATATGTCCTATATAAAAGTATTTTTCATTTTCTCTATATATTTTATTCTCTCTCTCTCCCTCTCTCTCTCTCTCTCTCTCTCTCTCTCTTATTCAAAAAAAGAAAATGCCTCAGCCAGGCGCTTGGCCAGCAGGCCTAGCCACCCAAGCCACGGCCCACCTCACCCCGCGACCTACCCCCGTCCGAAGCCTCTCGCCTTCGGTCGCCCGATCGCCGCCTCCCTCCCCTCGCTCACCGACAGGAGGACCCCACCCCATCTCCTTCCTCCCGATACTCCCGCACACGTATCTCGCTCGCACCCGATGCCCTCGATGTTCGAGCCCTCGCAAAGCCCTAGCTGGAGCAACCTTTTTCCCAAGAAAATGTGTCCTATATAAACCCTACCCCCTCCTCTCGCAAACCCCCCTAAAACCCTACCCTAACTCCACCCATAGACCATGCTCTCGCAGATCGGATCTCGCTGCAACTGCCGCCGTTCACCGCCACGCCCGTCACCGGTGAGCACCCCTAACCTCCCTAGCCTCTGCTATGGACCTAGCCCGACACCGCGGACCTTTTTGACATCTTCTTGCTCATCAACGTCGCCTACAGGGAGCCGCACAAGCACCGCCGCCCTTTGCCGGAGCCGTGGAGCGCGTGAGCACGTCGTCGTCACCCCGGCCGCCTCCGACGCCCCCGATCGCAGCCGACGCCACCACCGACTCCGCCTCGTCCCGACATCTTTGCCGTCTTCCCCGACGACCGGAGCCACTGCACCGCCGTCGCCCAAGCCGCCCACCACCGTCGAACCCGTCTGTAAGCCACCCACCCCCTCAGCCGTTCGATCCTACTTAGACGGTGTAGATTAGATTAGCGTAACCATTTTTTTTATTAGATTGGCTTATTTTCTGGTTTGGTTTACGGTTTTTACGGTTTAGTTCTAATTGGGTTAACCGATCGGTTTATTTATTCACCCGTATACATTTTACATAAAGTTCGGCCGAGCATTTGATAGCTACAGATCGCACCCCCCTAGGCCCAATAGCGCCCGTTTTTTTTAGTATTTTCGTTTCTGTTTAAAAGCAGAAAAAGTTTCCATCTTAGATTGTTAATATCTCCTAGGTTATTTAATATTTTAAATTGATTCCTTTTGCTAAAGTTTGGAAATTTCTTAAAGTTTCTGCAGATAGCATATTTGACCATGTTTGAAATTATGAAATTTGATTTATATGAATTTTGTTCAGATCACTAATTTTGCAATATCTTGAGCTAGGTTTAATATTTTTTGGTGATTCTTTTTTATACTATTTTCTTATGACCTTGTCTATCCATAGGTTTTGTTTGGTTAATTTTTAGAATTAATTAAAATTGGTTTATCACAAAAACAATACTGTTTTGCTTTTTAGACCTTTGTTGCTATTTCCTTTATTTTAAATTGCTTTAAATTATTTTCTTTTTGTTGTTTTTGACTTGTTCAGATTAGTTTTGTAGATTAACATTAGCAATTTTACTTATAGCAAAAATATATTTTAGTAGCTTACTTTCTTTTGTTTTACTAGGAAAACCGTTTTGAGCATATTAGGAGTTTCATAAAAGGTTTTAAAGTAATTCTTTTTGCGTAAAATTTTTCTTTATGTTTTCTTTCTGTTATTTAATAAAAACCTTATTTTTGTTCTCTTAAATAAAATTTGGTAGTAGAAAACTATTTTTTATAGCTTGTTCTACTTGTAGTAAAAACTTTGCTTTGAGTTTATTGTTTTCCTTGGTTTTCTTTTGGTTTTCTTTTGTGTGATTTGATGATTGTGTGATCATTATTTTGCTTGCTGTTATGTTATTATATTGTATGATGGTATGATTATTATGCTTTGTCTGTTTCGATACAGTACCCGGAGTGCGAGGCTTGTTACTACGAGTCACTAGCGTTCGAAGATCGTCAGCAAGGCAAGTCTTTCATCATGAATTTTATTACCTATGTTTTATTGCATTAGTAGTATTCCTCCCCACCATGCATGCAAGTAGGTGAAATTGAATCAAGTTCTTGATTAGTATCATGTGGTAGGTTGACCCAAAGCCCTATGTTACCATTTGCCGGAACGTTATAGTTATTATGCTATGCTCGTAAACAGGGATGGTTAAGTGATTCATATGGGAGATGTGAGAGCAAGATGATGACAACCTCAAGACTTCATGATGCTCAAGACGGACTTCAATTCACTACTAGGTGGAGGACGGATGGATGGGCACCCTGGAGCACACAGTGGTTGACCCAGGGATGCATGGAGAAGCGCCATGACATCTTGCGGAAAGCTTCACCCAGCCACGAAGAGATGGATGGATACACCTTGACTGGAAGCTTACCTGTGCAGCCGCAAGCCATTATGGGCTCTGGCTTGGTCGACCCAAGGCGTCACTCTGGACGGACGGTGCCAACATATGTAGAAGAACGGTAGGAAATGGATGGGCACCGACAGTGGCCTAGAGGAACTCTACGGAAGACCCTGTTTTGTTCGTCCCGTCTTCAAACACCAGGTAGTGCGAGGACATAAAGGAGGGAACAATTCTTGCGGGTAAAGTGCACAAGACTCTGTAGAGTGGAAATCCAATCGATTAGCCGTGTCCCCGGTTACGGACAACTGAGCCTCTTGAATTGGAGTTATTCGGAAATGTCAACACCAAACATAATAAATTGATGGGTTATAATGATTTCCGGTATGAGACACTGGTTGGCGGAACCATCTCAATAACAACCAATATTTTGTAGTAATTGCAAGCAAGTCCTTTTGTTGTAGGAAAAAATGGCTTTTTCACAAAAACTTAAACTTAGAGCCCCACAGCCAAATTGCATATAGTGTTATGACTTGCCAGCATATTCCATAATGCTGACCTACATGGCTACTGAAAGTGCAACTAATCCCCGGGTGGTTTTGGTAATTCGTAACAACATATAGCTCATTGAACTAATATCCTTTCAAGTGAAATATTTCAGATAATTCAATGATTGGCATGGCATGGACTGAAGATGTGGACCCCTCAAAATGCTAAGGACAAAGATTGGAAAAAGCTCAAGACTCTTCATTTCTATTTTAGTGATGCAAGATCACATTGAGTCCATAGGAAAAGCCAATACTATTAAAAGGGGATGAGGTGTTGCATAATGGTCTACTTGCTCAAAATGCTTAGTGATATGCTCCAAAGCCCTCAACCACTTTCTCATTTCCAATATGTCCTAAACCTAAAGTAAAACTCGGCCCCACCGATTTGATCTATCCGGCGCCACCGAGTTTCTTTGACATAGCCACTGCCAGAAACCCTAATCAATTCGGTCTCACCGATTGGGCTTTCGGTTTTACCGAGATGGCAATGCAAACTCTCTGTTTCCCTTCATAACGTTTCTGTTTCACCGAAATGACTGATCGGTCCCACCGAGTTCGCAATGCAAACTCTCTGGTTCCCTTTCATAACGTTTTGGTCTTACCGAAGTGAGCGATCGGTCCCACCGAGTTTGCCTGACCAACTCTCTATTTAACTCATTGCTGAAATCGGTCCCACCGAGTTCATGCAATCGGTCACACCGAGATGAGGTCTTGCCCTAACCCTAGCACATCGGTCCCACCGAGTAGAGTATATCGGTCCCACCGAGATTCCTAACGTTCACATTTTGAATTGAATCAGTCTCACCGAGTTCTTCTATTCGGTCTGACCGAGTTGAGTCAAATGTGTGTAACGGTTGGATTTTGTGTGGAGGCTATATATACCCCTCCACCCCCTTTCTATCAAAGAGAGAGCCATCAGAACGAGCCTACACTTCCACTACTCATTTTCTGAGAGAGAACCACCTACTCATGTGTTGAGATCAAGACATTCCATTCCTACCACAAGAATCTTGATCTCTAGCCTTCCCCAAGTTGCTTTCCACTCAAATCATCTTTCCACCATAGCCAAATCTGTGAGAGAGAGTTGAGTGTTGGGGAGACTATCATTTGAAGCACAAGAGCAAGGAGTTCATCATCAACACACCATTTATTACCTTTTGGAGAGTGGTGTCTCCTAGATTGGTTAGGTGTCACTTCGTGAAGATAGGAGTTTGTAAGGGCAAGGAGATCGCCTACTTCATGAAGACCTACCCGAGTGAGGCAAGTCCTTCGTGGGCGATGGCCATGGTGGGATAGACAAGATTGCTTCTTCATGGACCCTTCGTGAGTGGAGCCCTTCATGGACTCGCGTAGCCGTTACCCTTCATGGGTTGAAGTCTCCATCAACGTGGACGTACGATAGCACCACCTATCAGAACCACGCCAAAAATCTCCGTGTCTGCATTGCGTTTGCCTTCTCCAAACCCTTCCCTTTACCTTCATATGCAATGTTTTACTTTCCGCTGCTACACTCTTAGACTTGCATGTGTAGGTTGACTGCTTGACTTGTGCTAAGTTGCTAAAATCTGCCAAGACATAAAATTGGGAAAAGGCTAGATTTTTATTTGGTCAAGTAGTCTAATCACCCCCCCTCTAGACATACTTCCGATCCTACAAGTGGTATCAGAGCTTTGGTCTCCATTTGCCTTGATTTCCATAGCTTTGGTAATCATAGCCTTGGTTTCACAACCTAGGAGAGTATGGCGTCTAGCGAGGGAAATAACCACCGTAGAGGTCCTTACTTTGATGGTACTAATTTTGCTAGTTTGAAGCATAAGACAAAAATGCATATTCTTGGACATAACCTCTCCGTTTGGGCTATTGTGTGTGTTGGTTTGCAAGGTGAATTCTTTGAATATGGAAGAGAACCGAATCGTGAAGCAACTGCAGAAGAATTGAAGATGTTGCAATACAATGCTCAAGATTGCGATATCCTCTTCAATGGTTTGTGACCCGAAGAATTCAACAAAATCAGCCGCCTTGAGAATGCAAAGGAAATTTGGGATACTTTGGTTGATATGCACGAAGGTACAGAGTCAGTCAAGGAATCCAAATTGGATTTGCTTCAAAGTCAACTTGATAAGTTCAGAATGAAGGATGGTGAAGGAGTCGCTGAAATGTATTCTAGGCTTGCTTTCATCACAAATGAGATTGTCGGCTTAGGAAGTGAAGAGATGACCGACAGATTCATCATCAAGAAGATTCTAAGAGCTTTGGATGGAAAATATGATACCGTGTGCACCTTGATCCAAATGTGCCCAATTACAAAGATCTCAAGCCAACAGAAGTCATTGCTAGAATTGTTGCTCATGAGATGTCACTTAAGGATAAGGAAGAGCTTCACAACAAGTCTAGTGGTGCTTACAAAGCTTCATGTGATGCCCCTACAACATCAAGTGAGAAACAAGTCTTCAATGAAGAATTGAGCCTAATGGTGAAGAACTTCAACAAGTTCTACAAGAGTAGAAGCAAAGAGAGAAGTTCCAAGTCAAGATCCTACTATGACAAGAGATCTTCTAGTTGTGAATGAAATTGCTACAATTGTGGAAGACCCGGACACTACTCTAATGAGTGTACGGCTCCCTACAAAAGAAGAGAAGACTCACCTAAAAGGAGAAGTAAAAGATATGAATCACCTCCAAGAGAGAGAAGGAGTAGAGATGATCGTTATGAATGAAGACCCTCACGTAGAAGCAAGGATTCGGAAAGGAAGGACAAGTCATCAAAGAGCTACACAAGACAAAGACATCAAACTCATGTTGGTGAATGGGTATCCGGTTCTGACTCCGAACACTACTCCGAGAAAAGTTATCACTCCGACTCCGAACATACTCAAGATGAAGGTGTTGCCGGTCTTGCACTTGTGTCATCCAACTCCTACGACATATTTGACTCACCAAATGAAGGGATTGGAAGATGCTTCATGGCTAAAGTCCCCAAGGTATCACACCCCGAGTATGTTGATTTCAATAGTGATGAAGATGATTTGCTAGGTGTTGATGATTTACTTGTTGACAACTCTAGTGATGAAAACTATGATGAAATTGCTATTAATCATGCTAATCAAGATGAAACGAATGACAATGATAAGAAGGAGATTGAGCGTCTAACTAAAGAACTAAACACTCTTAAGTTAGCTCATGAAACTACCTTAGAGGATCATCGAGAGATTTTAAAGACTCATGAGAAGCTACGCTTTGAAAAGCTCAATCTAGAGCAAGAGCATGGGTTCTTAAAAGCAATCAATGATGATCTTCGTAAGGAAAGTTCTTCTTACATTGCCAAGCGTTTACTCTTGTCTACTTACATGCCACAAGTAAAATCTAGCAACAAGAGCAAGAAAGATTCTTCTTCTAGTAGTAACAATAATCATGTTAAATCCAATATTGTTGCTTCTAGTAGTTCTCTTGATTCCACTAATGATTCTCTTAGCCAAGTTACACTTGAGCAAGAAAATAGCTTATTGAAGGGAATTATAGAGAAAGGTGTTTACAAGAGCCTTGCCAGAAGTAAGCAATTTGAGGAAATTGTATGCAAGCAAGGAAGGCACCGGAAGAATCAAGGTGTTGGTTTTGAACGCAAGTTCAATGCCAATGGAGTTGAGTGTGAAGAAGATCAATACCCCAAGACAAAGTCTGTTCCTCAACAAGAGAAGTATGATCCCATTTCTTTTGAGGGAACACAAGCTCAAGATGATCTTCCACCACAAGACCACAAGCTAAAAGGCAAGGACAAGCTTCAAGAAGAGATTGATTCATTTGAAGAAGCTCCAAAGGCCTTGGTTAAGTGGGTTCCCAAGACTACATCAAGTTCTACTTCATCAAGTACGACTACAACTCCAAGGATTCCCATCAAGTTGATGTGGATCCCGAAGAAGAAGAACTAGAGAGTTCTTGAGGGTGACTCCGCCAACATACTTCACTCATAGTCATTTTGGCGAGGACAAGTGCAATCAACTTTCATATCTTGCACTAGTTCAAGGAGTCACAAACCCTCTTGTTGGTAAGACAAGGGACAAGGTAACCTAATGCTTTCATGGACAACATCATATGTGTATTTCATGCTATGTCTATGGATATCCCTGTATGTTCCTTGTGGGACTAACCCATGTAGGTATTGAAAGTGCAACTCACTCTAATGGATTGCTCCAAATGATCTACATCAACATTGAGCATCTACATCTTCAACACCTACATGAAGTCATCATCGACAAAACCCAAGGTTAGTTCATCCCTCTTAGGGGGAATATCACATCTAGGGGGAGCTTTGCTCTAAGGATTGAGCTAAAGCAACTCTAATGGTGTGAACACATCAATGCTTTATGTAAAAGTGATAACCCCACTTGTGCTTAAACGATGAGTATGACCTATGATCAAATGTTCTCATTTGACTCCTAAGTCAATATACTCATATATAGATGACCTAGTCATCGTCAATTGCTTGATAGATGCTAGAGTATTTGGGCATGCTTTGCCACATATTTCATTTGCTATCTTATTGTGTGAGCATGTTGGTTGCATATTTTCTTCATTCGAGGACATCCATTTGTTGCTTTGATTGTTTGGTTTCGTTTCTTTTTGCCAAATGGATGGACAAGAATGCCTAAGAACTCCCTCTAGCTATGTATGCTTTTCTCATCTCAAACTCTATTCATGCTACATCACAAAGTTTGAACAAGTCAAATTCGGACCCTCCGGGTGAGGAGCACTCGGAGCCACCGATCTGTCAAGGGCTTAAACTTCCAAAACCTCTTAATGACTTTTGGTCTGACCGATTCATTCCTTCCGGTCTCACCGAAATCATTGAGTTGATCTAGGTTTTCACCTCGGTGCAAATGATTAGAACCGTTCGGTCTCACCGAGTTGCGGTAATCGCTTGCGATTCTGCATCTCGGTGCCACCGAGTCGTTCCACTCGGTCACATCGACAGTGACTGGGTATATATACCGCGGGTTGAAATTTGATAATTCCTCCAAACCACTTGACCGCGCCTGCCCAGCTCTGCCGCCCCCTTGGTCTCCGGATCATCTCTGTCATCGCCAGCATCCTGCTGCTGCTGGTTTCCGTCACCATCAACAGGAATCTCCACCGCCGTTGTCGCCGTAGCGAGTTCGTCACCAAGTTAGGGTACGGACTCGAGCTCTTTGTGCTTTCCTTAACTTCGATTCTTGCACAAAGAACAATGCCAAGCTTCTTGCCACGATTGAGATAAATCTATCCACCTAAAACTTCCTTTAGAATAGATTTGATGCAAAAACTTAGGGTTAGGTTTCCGCCGAACTCATCTCGGACCGACTGATCTAAGAATTCCGGTCTCACCGATTTGGCCTATGCCATTGCACATGTCCTATTCGGTCTGACCGAAGTGTACGAATTAGTGTGACCGAGTATACTTTCTCTGTGAAACCCTAGCATCTCGGAGTCACCGAACTACATTTTGGTCTGACCAAAACTGTATGTTTAGACTCTGTGTGTGCTTCAGTGTCACCGAGTTTGTCATATCGGTAGCTCCGAAATGCTTTCTGCACAAAACTAAAGTTAAGTTTTTGTCTCAATGCTTTTGCAAAAATAGTTGTGCTTTGTGATGCTCATCCACACTACCTATACCTATCTATTCACAGGGTTAGTGTCAGAGATGTCAGACAACAGTGGTAGTCAGAATAGGTCAGAGCAGCAGGTACATCTCAGTGAGGGCACTAGTCCTTCCAATAGCAGCTATGATGAAGGTAGCAGAAGTACACCCAACAATTTTCCTAAGGCTGCTACTAGGCAAAGGAAGAAGAGAACCTCAGATTCAGAAGATGAGGATTTTGTTGTTGAGGAGGAAGTGACCTCCAAGAAGAAGGTGCTCAGGAAAGAGTATGCTGCTGCTGCTGCAACCAAGGCAGGGATGAAGGTGAAAGTTCTTGCTAAGAGAGTGCCTATGTCAAAAGCCAGAGCCTCCACTCAAGGAACCATGGAGTTCACTGCTAAACCAAAAGAGGATGAGGCTGCTACAGGAAAGAAAAGGAAAGAATGAGTCAAGAAGTCAATTGCCAAGGTCATTGGCAAACCATCTATGATGAGAGAGTCAGATGATGAGGAGGAGGAAGAACCAGCTGCACCACCTCCAAAATCTTAGAAGCTCATGGGAGATGCTATCAAGTCTGGGGCTGCTCCATCTAAACCCAAGACAGCTCCAAAAGCATCTACACCCAAGAGATCCACCAGAAACATCCCAGCTGCAGAGAAGAATAAGGCCCCAGTGCCTAAAGCTCAAGAAGATGAAGAACAACAAGTGCTTAGAAAGCTAAAACCCAAGATTCCAGATCATGATGACAATCATCCAGTTGCTGAGAATATGAAGTTAAGAAAGGATGCAGGTCTCAGATTGTGGAGACAGACTGATCCATATGCTATAAGAAGAAGAACTGCTATTGATTATTTCTTTCACACCAAGGAACAGCAAGATTTCTATGAGATAGTCCTGTTGGATAAGAAGCCAATTGTCAGTGACATGAGATGGGTTCATTGGAAATTCATTGATGATAATGAGGATTACTTTCCAGGAGTTCATGAGAGTTTCAGAATGAACAGAGTTGACAAGTTTGTTGGTCAAAAGTTGACCAAGTGGAATGATGAAATGGTAATGCAATTCTATTCAACTGCTCATTTCTATCCAGATGGCAAGATTACGTGGATGACTGAAGGCATAAGATATCAATCATCAATTGCAGAATGGGCCAAGTTGGTCAATGCCCCTGAAGAAGCTGAAGATGACACAGATGTGTATGCCAAGTCAAGAAAGGATCACAACTCTATGGCTCACATGTACAAGCCAATTCCATATGCTGCTTTGACAACTCACAGATTTGGATCCATCTATTATCTGCTGTCAGGACTAACCACGATAAACACTATATTGAGGCACACTCTGTTGCCCAAGTCAGGAGATCATAGGATGATCCGTGGTCACTCTATCAACCTGCTTCATATGTTTGATGTGCCAGAGAAGTTCAAGGTGATGAGTTTAATTGTTGAAACTGTGAAGAGAACTGTTGCAGATCAGAAAAGATCATGTGGATATGCCCCTCACATTCAGATGCTGATCAACTCCAAGATGGGGACAGGGACATATCTTCTTGACAAAGAACATCTTCCCCTGAGGCCAGACTTTGAAGACAAGGAGGTTGTCATGGATGCAACACATCCTACTTCAGCAGAGGCTCAGGAGAAGCAAGAGAAAGCAAAGGCTGCAAAGAGTTTAACAATGCCAGATGCTTCAGGTGTCAATCTCAAGACCAAGCAAGATCAACTCACTTATCTACTTGAGGCAAGCGTGAGAATAGAGAAAGGACTGGCCACCCTAACTCAAAATCAAGAGAGCCTTGAAAGGATCTTTGAGACAAAACTTCATGATTTAGATGTGAAGGTCACCCAGATTGAAACCACAGTTGAGAAGCTCCAGGAAGAGGTTCAAGACAGGAATGACAGACCTACCACCGACACTTTTTTGCATGTGCCAAGGGCAAAGAGGTCTTCAGCAGTGCCAGTAGTCAGTGATACGAGGACTACACTTTCAGCACCTGCAGAAACTGCCACTGTTGTACCTCCAATGTCAACCCCTCCAGCTCCTTAGACATCAGCAGAAGCGTTTGCAGACGGACTCCTCTCCACGCCATCTACGCACACCGTAGCAACAAGCCAGAAGACCACTTCAGGAGCTCTCGGAGATCGTGCCTAGAGTGCCGCATAGCACTATGCATTTTTGAGCTTTTTGGTAACTTGTTGCCAAAGGGGGAGAAAGTGTATAGATCATTAGGCTTCGAGAGAGAGAGAGAGAGAGAGAGAGAGAGAGAGAGAGAGCGTTTTGCCTTTTATTGCCTCTTTTGCAACTTGCTACTTGATTGTTTGTTTGCTACTATTTGTGCTTATGTGTGAGATACTCTTATGATCATGTGTTTGATCATATTATGCTTTATTGTGTGCTTGAATGATGATATCTACATACTTGTGTATGATCAATCATGTTTCCCTTGGTGATGAGTGCATGTTGTTTAATTCTATCATTTTGAGCGCTCCACCAAGATGTATGTGACATGGAAGAGTGTCCCATGATCCTAATCGATTGTGCATTTGCATTCAAAAGCAAATTTTAAATAATGCACAAATTTAGGGGGAGCTCTTACTTATCACATACTTCTCAAAGCGACGATGTATTTTCTTCATATTATCATTTGTCGAAGCTTTGATCTATATGTTGTCATCAATTACCAAAAAGGGGGAGATTGAAAGTGCAACTAATCCCCGGGTGGTTTTGGTAATTCATAACAACATATAGCTCATTGAACTAATATCCTTTCAAGTGAAATATTTCAGATAGTTCAATGATTGGCATGGCATGGACTGGAGATGTGGACCCCTCAAAATGCTAAGGATAAAGATTGGCAAAAGCTCAAGACTCTTCATTTCTATTTTAGTGATCCAAGATCACATTGAGTCCATAGGAAAAGCCAATACTATTAAAAGGGGATGAGGTGTTGCATAATGGTCTACTTGCTCAAAGTGCTTAGTGATATGCTCCAAAGCCCTCAACCACTTTCTCATTTCCAATATGTCCTAAACCTAAAGTCAAACTCGGCCCCACCGATTTGATCTATCCGGCGCCACCGAGTTTCTTTGACATAGCCACTGCCAGAAACCCTAATCAATTCGGTCTCACCGATTGGGCTTTCGGTCTCACCGAGATGGCAATGCAAACACTCTGTTTCCCTTCGTAATGTTTCGGTCTCACCAAAATGAGCGATCGGTCCCACCGAGTTCGCAATGTAAACTCTCTGTTTCCCTTTCGTAATGTTTCGGTCTTACCGAAGTGAGCGATCGGTCCCACCGAGTTTGCCTAACCAACTCTCTGTTTAACTCATTGCTGAAATCGGTCCCACTGAGTTCATGCAATCAGTCACACCGAGATGAGGTCTTGCCCTAACCCTAGCACATCGGTCCCACCGAGTTGAGTATATCGGTCCCATCGAGATTCCTAACGTTCACATTTTGAATTGAATCGGTCTCACCGAGTTCTTCTATTAGGTCTGACCGAGTTGAGTCAAATTTGTGTAACGGTTGGATTTTGTGTGGAGGCTATATATACCCCTCCACCCCCTTCTCTATCAAAGAGAGAGCCATCAGAACGAGCCTACACTTCCACTACTCATTTTCTGATAGAGAACCACCTACTCATGTGTTGAGATCAAGACATTCCATTCCTACCACAAGAATCTTGATCTCTAGCCTTCCCCAAGTTGCTTTCAACTCAAATCATCTTTCCACCATAGCCAAATCTATGAGAGAGAGAGTTGAGTGTTGGGGAGACTATCATTTGAAGCACAAGAGCAAGGAGTTCATCATCAACACACCATTTATTACCTTTTGGAGAGTGGTGTCTCCTAGATTGGTTAGGTGTCACTTGGGAGCCTCCGACAAGATTGTGGAGTTGAACCAAGGAGTTTGTAAGGGCAAGGAGATCGCCTACTTCGTGAAGACCTACCCGAGTGAGGCAAGTCCTTCGTGGGCGATGGCCATGGTGGGATAGACAAGGTTGCTTCTTCGTGGACCCTTCGTGGGTGGAGCCCTCCGTGGACTCGCGCTGCCATTACCCTTCGTGGGTTGAAGTCTCCATCAACGTGGACGTACAATAGAACCACCTATCGGAACCACGCCAAAAATCTCTGTGTCTACATTGCGTTTGCCTTCTCCAAACCCTTCCCTTTACCTTCATATGCAATGTTTTACTTTCCGCTGCTATACTCTTAGACATGCATGTGTAGGTTGATTGCTTGACTAGTGCTAAGTTGCTAAAATCTGCCAAGACATAAAATTGGGAAAAGACTAGATTTTTATTTGGTCAAGTAGTCTAATCACCCCCCTCTAGACATACTTCCGATCCTACAGCTGCAACGTCTTATGTTGCAGAGGAGTTTTCCGACAAGGAGTGAGGCTATGATCCACGCTCAGTGATTGCCCTATGGAGTCGAATGGATTCGCTTCTTGTCTACGGTTCCGCATTTAGTTTTTCTCATGAGTTGGCCTTCGGCCGAATTTATTATGATGTAATAAAGACTATATGAGAATCGTGTAATAAATCAGCTGTGATTGAACTTTGAAATTTTCATCAATGTACTTTGTGTGCCAGCATGATCTTGGGATGGTACGGATACACAAAGACTTGCCATTTTCTGGTTGGGTCGCTACAGAGATGGTATTCAGAGCACACGCTGACCGTGGGACGTAACCTCTAGGATCGGAAAAGCCATAGGAAGAAATTATTTTATTTTATGTCTTTATTTTTCGTAATTCTCCCTTGTTCATTTCTGACTTCCCTTCGATTTCAACATTCTAGATGGTCGTCGAGTACACCCCAGTTCTGCTGCCGGAGTTTTGCCAGCCGAATGAGATTATGCCTTTCGGCAAGAAGCTGGTTTAGATTTTCAAGAAGTTGAAGATTGCTCTGCCCTCCATCACCGGGAAGCCTACCAATGCACTTACGACGGACACTCGCTATAGGATTGTGGTGCACATTGCTACTTCTTGAGCTTGCGTTGATTTTTTCCTTGAAGAGGAAAGGGTGTTGCAGCAAAGTAGAGATAAGTATTTCCCTCAGTCAAGAACCAAGGTATCAATCTAGTAGGAGGCACAAGCAAGTCTCCCATCTATGCACCTGCACAAACTAACAAACACTTGCACTCAACGCGAAAAAGGGGTTGTCAATCCCTTCACGGTCACGAACAAGAGTGAGATCTAATAGAGATAGGTATAAAAGATAAATAAAGAGCAAACTAAAGTAAATATAAATAAATTGCAGCAAGGTATTTTTGGGTTTTTTGGTTTATAGATCTGAAAATATATGATGGAAAATAGACCCGGGGGCCATAGGTTTCACTAGAGGCTTCTCTCTTGAAGATAGCATACGGTGGGTAAACAAATTATTGTTGAGCAATTGATAGAAAAGCGCAAAGTCATGACAATACGTAAGGCAATGATCATGAATATAGGCATCACGTCTGTGACAAGTAGACCGAAATGATTCAGCATCTACTACTATTACTCCACACTTCGACCGCTATCCAGCATGCATCTAGAGTATTAAGTTCATAAGAACGGAGTAACGCTTTAAGTAAGATGACATGATGTAGAGGGATAAAATCAAGCAATATGATATAAACCCCATCTTTTTATCCTTGATGGCAACAATACAGTACGTGCCTCGCTACCCCTTCTGTCACTGGGTGAGGACACCACAAGATTCAACCCAAAACTAAGCACCTCTCCCATTGCAAGAAAAACCAATCTTGTTGGCCAAACCAAACCGATAGTTCAAAGAGAAATACAAAGATATCTTAATCATGCATAAAAGAGTTCAGGGAAGACTCAAATAATATTCATAGATAATCTGGTCATAAATCCACAATTCATCGGATCTCAACAAACACACCGCAAAAAAGTATTACATCGAATAGATCTCCAAGAACATCGAGGAGAACATTGTATTGAAGATCAAAGAGAGAGAAGAAGCCATCTAGCTACTAGCTATGGACCTGTAGGTCTGCGGTAAACTACTCACACATCATCGGAAGGGCAGCAAGGTTGATCTAGAGGCCTTCCGTGATCGAATCCCCCTCTGGCAGATCACCGGAAAAGCCCCAAGATGGGATATCACGGGAACAGAGGCTTGCGGCGGCAGAAAAGTATTTTGGTGGATGCTTCCAATGTTGGGGGAATATTTGGGAATTTATAGTGCAAAGATTAGGGTTGGAAGACCTCCGAGGGGCCCACAAGCCCTCAGGGCGCCCCCCTAGGGCGCGCCTGGCAGGCTTGTGGCCTCCTCTGGAACCTTCTGGCCCTCTCTCCATGTTACGTTGGTGTCTGATGTTGCAAGAAAAATCATCGCGAAAGTTTTATTCCATTTGGACTCCGTTTGATATTCCTTTTCTGTAAAAGTCAAAAACAAGGAAAAAAACAGAAACATGCACTGGGCTTTAGGTTAATAGGTTAGTCCCAAAAATAATATAAAATAGCATATTAATGCATATAAAACATCCAAAACAGATAATATAATAGCATGGAACAATCAAAAAATATAGATATGTTGGAGACGTATCAAGCATCCCCAAGCTTAATCCCTGCTCGTCCTCGAGTAGGTAAACGATAAAAACAGATTTTTGGATGTGGAATGCTACCTAACATATTTATCAATGTAATCTTCTTTATTGTGGCATGAATATTCAGATCCATAAGATTCAAAACAGAAGTTTAATATTGACATAAAAACAATAATACTTCAAGCATACTAATAAAGCAATCCTATCTTCTCAAAATAACATGGCCAAAGAAAGTTATCCCTACAAAATCATATAGTCTGGCTATGCTCCATCTTCATCACACAAAGTATTTCATCATGCACAACCCCAATGACAAGCCAAGCAATTGTTTCATACTTTTGATGTTCTCAAACTTTTTCAACTTTCACGCAATACATGAGCGTGAGCCATGGATATAGCACTATAGGTGGAATAGAATATGGTGGTTGTGGAGAAGACAAAAAAGAAGGAGAAAGTCTCACATCAACTAGGCAAATTAATGGGCTATGGAGATGCCCATCAATTGATATCGATGCAAGTGAGTAGGGATTGCCATGCAACGGATGCACTAGAGCTATAAGTGTATGAAAGCTCAAAAAGAAACTAAGTGGGTGTGCATCGAACTTGCTTGCTCACGAAGACCTAGGGCAATTTGAGGATGCCCGTCATTGGAATATACAAGCCAAGTTCTATAGTGAAAAATTCCCACTAGTATGTGAAAGTGACAAAATAGGAGACTCTCTATCATGAAGATCATGGTGCTACTTTGAAGCACAAGTGTGCAAAAAGGATAGTAACATTGTCCCTTCTCTCTTTTCTCTCATTTTTCTTTTCTTTTCTCTCTCTTTTTTGTTTTTTTGGTTGGGCTTCTTTGGCCTCTTTTATTTTTTATAAAGTCCGGAGACTCATCCCAACTTGTGAGGGAATCATAGCTTCCATCATCCTTTCCTCACATGGGATAATGCTCTAATAATGATGATCATCACACTTTTATTTACTTACAACTCAAGAATTACAACTCGATACTAGAACAAGATATGAATCTATATGAATGCCTCCGGTGGTGTACCGGGATGTGCAATGATCAAGAGTGACATGTATAAAAAATATGAACGGTGGTCTTGCCACAATTACTATGCCAACTACATGATCATGCAAAGCAATATGACAATGATGGTGCGTGTCATAATAAAACGGAACGCTGGAAGTTGCATGTCAATATATCTCAGAATGGCTATGGAAATGCCATAATAGGTAGGTATGATGGCTATTTTGAGGAAGGGTATATGGTGGGTTTAATGCACCGACGGAAGTTGTGCGGTACTAGAGAGGCTAGCAATGGTGGAAGGGTCAGAGTGCGTATAACCCATGGACTCAACATTAGTCATAAAGAACGCACATACTTATTGCAAAAATTTATTAGCCATCAAAACAAAGTACTACACGCATGCTCCTAGGGGGATAGATTGGTAGGAAAAGACCATCGCTTGTCCCCGACCGCCACTCATAAGGAAGACAATCAAAAAAATAAATCATTCTCCGACTTCATCACATAACGGTTCACCATACGTGCATGCTACGGGAATCACAAATGTTAACACAAGTATTTCTACCAATCCACAATTACTCACTAGCATGACTCTAATATCACCATCTTTATATCTCAAAACAAATGCAAGGAATCAAACTTCTCATCTATTCAATGCTCTTTATATGAAAGTTTTTATTATATCCCTCTTGGATGCCCATTATATTAGGAATAAATTCATAACCTAAGCAAATTAACATGCTGTTTAATACTCTCAAAATAATATAAGTGAAGCATGAGAGTTCAACAATTTCTATAAAATAAAGCCACCGGCGTGCTCTAGAAAGATATAAGTGAAGCACTAGAGCAAACTGCCTAGCTCAAAAGATATAAGTGAAGCACATAGAGTATTCTAATAAATTCATGATTAATGCGTGTCCCTCTAAAAAGGTGTGTACAGCAAGGATGATTGTGGCAAACTAAAAAACAAAGACTCATATCATACAAGACGCTCCAAGCAAAACACATATCATGTGGTGAATAAAAATATAGCCTCAAGTAAATTTACCGATGGATTGAAGACAAAAGAGGGGATGCCATCCGGGGCATACCCAAGCTTAGATGCTTGTTTGTACTTGAATATTACCTTGGGGTGCCTTGGAAATCCCCAAGCTTAGGCTCTTGCCACTCCTTATTCCGTTGTCCATCAAATCTTTACCCAAAACTTGAAAACTTCACAACACAAAACTCAACAGAAAAATCATAAGATCCGTTAGTATAATAAAATAAATCACCACTTTAGGTACTATTGTGAACTCATTCTAAATTTATATTGGTGTTATATCTACTGTATTCCAACTTCTCCATGGTTCGTACCCCCCGATACTACCCATAGATTCATCAAAATAAGCAAACAACACATAGAAAACAGAATCTGTCAAAAACAGAACATTCTGTAGTAATCTGGAAATTTCGTATACTTCTGTAACTCCAAAAATTCTGAAAAATTAGGAAAATTTAGGAAATTTGTATATAAATATTGTGTAAATAATTCAGATCAAAATCACGTATCTGTGATTTTGTAAATTTCTTGCAATGAGCGCAAAAGTTTCTGTTTTTCAGCAAGATCAAATCAACTATCACCGTAGACCATCCCAAAGGTCTTACTTGGCTCAAACACTAATTAAAAAACCAAAACACAATTACTACAGATGTAATAATGTGTATTTATTAAAAAACATAACCAAAAATAAAAAACATAAAAATAAAATTGGGTTGCCTCCCAACAAGCGCTATTGTTTAACGCCCCTATCTAGGCATAAAACATAGATCTAGGTATTGTCATCTTTGGTATGCAATCCATAAGTAGCCCTCATAATATATTCATATGGCAACTTAATTTTCTTTCTTGGAAAGTGTTCCATGCCCTTCCTTAATGGAAATTGAAATCTAATGTTTCCTTCTTTCATATCAATAATTGCACCAAATCGTTCTAAGGAAAGGTCTACCAAGAATAATAGGACATGTAGGATTGCAATCTATATGAAGCACAATAAAATCTATGGGCACATAATTCATATTTGCAACAATAAGAACATTATTAATTCTTCCCATAGGTTTCTTAATAGTGGAATCCACTAGATGCAAATTCAAAGAACAATCATCAAATTCACGGAAACCTAGCACATCACATAAAGTTTTCGGAATAGTGGAAACGCTAGCACCCAAATCACACAAAGCATTACACTCATAATCTTTAATTTTAATCTTAATAGTAGGTTCCCACTCATCATAATGTTGGGGAACGTAGTATTTCAAAAAATTCCTACGATCACGCAAGATCTATCTAGGAGAAGCATAGCAACGAGCGGGAGAGTGTGTCCACGTACCCTCGTAGACCAAAAGCGGAAGCGTTTAGTAACGCGGTTGATGTAGTCGAACGTCTTCGCGATCCAACCGATCCAAGTACCGAATGTACGGCACCTCCGCAATCTACACACGTTCAGCTCAGTGACGTCCCTCGTACTCTTGATCCAGCTGAGGCCGAGGGAGAGTTTCGTCAGCACGACGGCGTGGTGACGGTGATGATAAAGTGATTCCGGCAGGGCTTCGCCTAAGCTCTCCGAAAATATGACCGAGGTGGAAATCTGTTGAGGGGGGCACCGCACACGGCTAAAACAATTAACTTGTGTGTCCTAGGGTGCCCCCTTCCCACGTATATAAAGGAGGGACGGCAGGCCGGCCGGCCCTCATAGGCGCGCCAAGGGGGGAGGAATCCTCCTCCTAGTAGGAGTAGGACTCCCCCCTTTCCTAGTCCTACTAGGAGAAGAAGGAAGGAGGGGGAAAGAGAAGGAAGGAGGGGGCGCCGCCCCTCCCCCTAGTCCAATTCAGACTAGGCCCATAGGGGGGGGGGCGCGGCTAGCCCTTGGCTGCCCCTCTGTCTCTCCCCTAGGCCCAATAAGGCCCATTACTTCTCCGGTGGTTCCGATAACCCTTCCGGCACTCCGATAAATATCTGGAACCTTTCCGGAGGTCAAATACTATCTTCCAATATATCAATCTTTACCTCTTGGACATTCCGAGACTCCTTGTCATGTCCGTGATCACATCCGAGACTCCGGACTACCTTCAGTACATCAACACACATAAACTCATAATACCGATCATCATCGAATGTTAAGCGTGCGGACCCTACGGGTTCGAGTACTATGTAGACATGACCGAGACTCATCTCCGGTCAATAACCAATAGCGGAACCTGGATGCTCATATTGGCTCCCACATATTCTACGAAGATCTTTATCGTTCAAACCGCATAACAACATACGTTGTTCCCTTTGTCATCGGTATGTTACTTGCCCGAGATTCGATCGTCGGTATCTCAATACCTAGTTCAATCTCGTTACCGGCAAGTCTCTTTACTCGTTCCGTAATGTATCATCCCGTAACTAACTCATTAGTCACATTGCTTGCAAGGCTTCATATGATGTGCATTACCGAGAGGGCCCAGAGATACCTCTCCGACAATCGGAGTGACAAGTCCTAATCTCGATCTATGCCAACTCAACAAACACCATCGGAGACACCTCTAGAGCATCTTTATAATCACCGACTTACATTGTGACGTTTGATAGCACACAAGGTGTTCCTCCGGTATTCGGGAGTTGCATAATCTCATAGTCAGAGGAACATGTATAAGTCATGAAGAAAGCAATAGCAACAAACTAAACGATCATCGTGCTAAGCTAATGGATGGGTCTTGTCAATCACATCATTCTCTAATGATGTGATCCCGTTCATCACTTGACAACTCATGTCTATGGCTAGGAAACTTAACCATCTTTGATTAACGAGCTAGTCAAGTAGAGGCATACTAGTGACACTTTGTTTGTCTGTGTATTCACACATGTATTAAGTTTTCGGTTAATACAATTCTAGCATGAATAATAAACATTTATCATGATATAAGTAAATATAAATAACAACTTTATTATTGCCTCTAGGGCATATTTCCTTCAATCTCCCACTTGCACTAGAGTTAATAATCTAGATTACACAGTAATGATTCTAACACCCATGGAGTCTTGGTGTTGATCATGTTTTGCTTGTGAGAGAGGCTTAGTCAACGGGTCTACAATATTCAGATCCGTATGTATCTTGCAAATCTCTATGTCTCCCTCCTTGACTTGATAGCGGATGGAATTGAAGCGTCTTGATGTGCTTGGTTCTCTTGTGAAATCTGGATTCCTTTGCCAAGGCAATTACACCAGTATTGTCACAAAAGATTTTCATTGGACCCGATGCACTAGGTATGACACCTAGATCGGATATGAACTCCTTCATCCAGACTCCTTCATTCGCTGCTTCCGAAGTAGCTATGTACTCCGCTTCACACGTAGATCCCGCCACGACGCTTTGCTTAGAACTGCACCAACTGACAGCTCCACCATTCAATATAAATACGTATCCGGTTTGTGACTTAGAGTCATCCGGATCGGTGTCAAAACTTGCATCGACGTAACCAGTTACGACGAGCTCTTTGTCACCTCCATAAACGAGAAACATATCCTTAGTCCTTTTCAGGTATTTCAGGATGTTCTTGACCGCTTTCCAGTGATCCACTCCTGGATTACTTTGGAACCTCCCGGCTAAACTTATAGCAAGGCACACATCAGGTCTGGTACACAGCATTGCATACATGATAGAACCTATGGCTGAGGCATAGGGAATGACTTTCATTTTCTCTCTATCTTCTATAGTGGTCGGGCATTGAGTCTTACTCAACTTCACACCTTGTAACACAGGCAAGAACCCTTTCTTTGCTTGATCCATTTTGAACTTCTTCAAAACTTTATCAAGGTATGTGCTTTGTGAAAGTCCAATTAAGCGTCTTGATCTATCTCTATAGATCTTGATGCCCAATATATAAGCAGCTTCACCGAGGTCTTTCATTGAAAAACTTTTATTCAAGTATCCTTTTATGCTATCCAGAAATTCTATATCATTTCCAATCAACAATATGTCATCCACATATAATATTAGAAATGCTACAGAGCTCCCACTCACTTTCTTGTAAATACAGGCTTCTCCAAAAGTCTGTATAAAACCATATGCTTTGATAACACTATCAAAATGTTTATTCCAACTTCGAGATGCTTGCACCAGCTCATAAATGGATCGCTGGAGCTTGCACACTTTGTTAGCATCCTTTGGATCGATAAAACCTTCGGGTTGCATGGTATACAACTCTTCTTCCAGAAATCCATTCAGGAATGCAGTTTTTACATCCATTTGCCAAATTTCATAATCATAAAATGCGGCAATTGCTAACATGATTCGGACGGACTTAAACATCGCTATGGGTGAGAAGGTCTCATTGTAGTCAACTCCCTGAACTTGTCGAAAACCTTTTGCAACAAGTCGAGCTTTGTAGACAGTAACATTACCGTCGGCGTCAGTCTTCTTCTTGAAGATCCATTTATTCTCTATGGCTTGCCGATCATCGGGCAAATCAACCAAACTCCACACTTTGTTCTCATACATGGATCCCATCTCAGATTTCATGGCCTTAAGCCATTTTCCGGAATCTGGGCTCATCATCGCTTCCTCATAGTTCGTAGGTTCATCATGGTCAAGTAACATGACCTCCAAAATAGGATTACCGTACCACTCTGGTGTGGATCTTACTCTGGTTGACCTACGAGGTTCGGTAGTAACTTGATCAGAAGTTTCATGATCATCATCATTAGCTTCCTCACTAATTGGCGTAGGTATCACTGGAACTGATTTCTGTGATGAACTACTTTCCAATTCAAGAGAAGGTACTACTACCTCATCAAGTTCTACTTTCCTCCCACTCACTTCTTTCGAGAGAAACTCCTTCTTAGCAACGAATATCTTGCCTTCGGATCTGTGATAGAAGGTGTACCCAACAGTCTCCTTTGGGTATCCTATGAAGATACATTTCTCCGATTTGGGTTCGAGCTTATCAGGTTGAAGCTTTTTCACATAAGCATCGCAACCCCAAACTTTAAGGAATGACAACTTGGGTTTCTTGCCAAACCACAGTTCATAAGGTGTCGTCTCAACGGATTTAGATGGTGCCCTATTTAACATGAATGCAGCCGTCTCTAAAGCATAACCCCAAAATGATAGCGGTAAATCAGTAAGAGACATCATAGATCGTACCATATCTTATAAAGTGCGGTTACGACGTTCGGACACACCATTATGCTGTGGTGTTCTGGGTGGCGTGAGTTGCGAAACTATTCCGCATTGTTTCAAATGAAGACCAAACTCGTAACTCAAATATTCTCCTCCATGATCGGATCGCAGAAACTTTATTTTCTTGTTACCATGATTTTCCACTTCACTCTGAAATTCTTTGAACTTTTCAAATGTTTCAGACTTATGTTTCATCAAGTAGATATACCCATATCTGCTCAAATCATCTGTGAAGGTCAGAAAATAACGATACCCGCCGCGAGCCTCAATATTCATCGGACCGCATACATCAGTATGTATTATTTCCAATAAATCTGTTGCTCGCTGCATTGTTCCGGAGAACGGAGTTTTAGTCATCTTGCCCATGAGACACGGTTTGCAAGTACCAAGTGATTCATAATCAAGTGATTCCAAAAGTCCATCAGTATGGAGTTTCTTCATGCGCTTTACACCAATATGACCCAAACGGCAGTGCCACAAATAAGTTGCACTATCATTATCAACTCTGCATCTTTTGCCTTCAACATTATGAATATGTGTATCACTACTATCGAGATTCAACAAAAATAGACCACTCTTCAAGGGTGCATGACCATAAAAGATATTACTCATATAAATAGAACAACCATTATTCTCATATTTAAATGAATAACCGTCTCGCATCAACAAGATCCAGATATAATGTTCATGCTTAACGCTGGCACCAAATAACAATTATTCAGGTCTAAAACTAATCCCGAAGGTAGATGTAGAGGTAGCATGCCGACGGCGGTCACATCGACTTTGGAACCATTTCCCACACGCATCGTCACCTCATCCTTAGCCAATCTTCACTTAATCCGTAGTCCCTGTTTCGAGTTGCAAATATTAGCAACAAAACCAGTATCAAATACCCAGGCACTACTGCAAACATTAGTAAGGTACACATCAATAACATGTATATCCAATATACCTTTGTTCACTTTGCCATCCTTTTTATCCTCCAAATACTTGGGGCAGTTCCGCTTCCAGTCACCAGTCCCTTTGCAGTAGAAGCACTCAGTATCAGGCTTAGGTCCAGACTTCGGCTTCTTCACTTGAGCAGCAACTTGCTTGCCGTTCTTCTTGAAGTTCCCCTTCTTCCCTTTGCCCTTTTTCTTGAAACTGGTGGTCTTGTTGACCATCAACACTTGATGCTCCTTTTTGATTTCTACCTCCACAGCCTTTAGCATTGCGAAGAGCTCGGGAATTGTCTTATCCATCCCTTGCATATTATAGTTCATCACGAAGCTTTTGTAGCTTGGTGGCAGTGATTGAAGAACTCTGTCAATGACACTATCAACCGGAAGATTAACTCCCAGCTGAGTCAGGTGATTATGATACCCAGACATTTTGAGTATATGCTCACTGACATAACTATTCTCCTCCATCTTGCAGCTATAGAACTTATTGGAGACTTCATATCTCTCAATCCGGGCATTTGCTTGAAATATTAACTTCAACTCTTGGAACATCTCATATGCTCCATGACGTTCAAAACGTCGTTGAAGTCCCGGTTCTAAGCCGTAAAGCATGGCACACTGAACTATCGAGTAGTCATCAGCTTTGCTCTGCCAGGCATTCACAATGTCCGGCGTTGCTCCTGCAGCGGGTCTTGCACCTAGCAGTGCTTCCAGGACGTAATTATTCTGTGCAGCAATGAGGATAATCCTCAAGTTACGGACCCAGTCTGTGTAGTTGCTACCATCATCTTTCAACTTAGCTTTCTCTAGGAACGCATTAAAATTCAAAGGAACAGTAACACGGGCCATTGATCTACAACAACATAGACATGCAAAATACTATCAGGTACTAAGTTCATGATAAATTAAAGTTCAATTAATCATATTACTTAAGAACTCCCACTTAGATAGACATCCCTCTAATCATCTAAGTGATCACGTGATCCAAATCAACTAAACCATGTCCGATCATCACGTGAGATGGAGTAGTTTTCAATGGTGAACATCACTATGTTGATCATATCTACTATATGATTCACGCTCGACCTTTCGGTCTCAGTGTTCCGAGGCCATATCTGCATATGCTAGGCTCGTTAAGTTTAACCCGAGTATTCTGCGTGTGCAAAACTGGCTTGCACCCGTTGTATGTGAACGTAGAGCTTATCACACCCGATCCTCACGCGGTGTCTCGGCACGACGAACTGTAGCAACGGTGCATACTCAGGGAGAACACTTGTACCTTGAAATTTAGTGAGAGATCATCTTATAATGCTACCGCCGTACTAAGCAAAATAAGATGCATAAAAGGATTAACATCACATGCAATTAAATATGTGACATGATATGGCCATCATCATCTTGTGCTCTTGATCTCCATCATCGAAGCACCGTCATGATCTCCATCGTCACCGACGCCCCAGCATGATCTCCATCGTCACCGGTGCTCTAGCATGATCTCCATCGTACCATCGTTGTCGTCTCGCCAACTTATTGCTTTTACGACTATCGCTACCGCTTAGTGATAAAGTAAAACAATTACATGGCGATTGCATTGCATACAATAAAGCGACAACCATATGGCTCCTGCCGGTTGCCGATAACTCTGTTACAAAACATGATCATCTCATACAACAAATTATATCACATCATGTCTTGACCATATCACATCACAGCAAGCCCTTAAAAAACAAGTTAGACGTCCTCTACTTTGTTGTTGCAAGTTTTACGTGGCTGCTACGGGCTTCTAGCAAGAACCGTTCTTACCTACGCATCAAAACCACAACATGATTGCTTTTTGATCTTCTAAAAGAACACTCTTCATTGAAACTGATTCAACTAAAGTGAGAGAGACAGACACCCGCCAATCACCTTTAAGCAACGAGTGCTCGTAGCGGTGAAACCAGTCTCGCGTAAGCGTTCGCGTAATGTCGGTCCGGGCCGCTTCATCTCACAATACCGCTGAACCATGTAACAACTAGTAACGGCAAGCAATATGTATACACCCACGCCCACAACTCCTTTGTGTTCTACTCGTGCAAATAACATCTACGCATAGACCTGGCTCGGATGCCACTGTTGGGGAACGTAGTATTTCAAAAAAATTCCTACGATCATCCAAGATCTATCTAGGAGAAGCATAGCAACGAGCGGGAGAGTGTGCCCACATACCCTCATAGAACAAAAGCGGAAGCGTTTAGTAACGCGGTTGATGTAGTCGAACATCTTCGCGATCCAACCGATCCAAGTACCGAACGTACGGCACCTCCGCGATCTGCACACGTTCAGCTTGGTGACGTCCCTCGTACTCTTGATCCATCTGAGGCCGAGGGAGAGTTTCATCAGCACGACGGTGTGGTGACGGTGATGATGAAGTGATTCCGACAGGGCTTCGCCTAAGCTCTCCGAAAATATGACCGAGGTGGAAATCTGTGGAGGGGGGCACCGCACACGGGTAAAACAATTAACTTGTGTGTCCTAGGGTGCCCCCCTCCCCATGTATATAAAGGAGGGAGGGGGAGGCCGGCCGGCCCTCATAGGCGCGCCAAGGGGGGAGGAATCCTCCTCCTAGTAGGAGTAGGACTCCCCCCTTTCCTAGTCCTACTAGGAGAAGAAGGAAGGAGGGGGAAAGAGAAGGAAGGAGGGGGCGCCGCCCCTCCCCCTAGTCCAATTCGGACTAGGCCCATGGGGGGGGGGGGGCGCGCAACCAGCCCTTGGCTGCCCCTCTCTCTCTCCCCTAGGCCCAATAAGGCCCATTACTTCTTCGGTGGTTCCGATAACCCTTCCAGCACTCTGATAAATATCCGGAACCTTCCGGAACCTTTCCGGAGGTCAAATACTATCTTCCAATATATCAATCTTTACCTCTCGGACATTCCGAGACTCCTTGTCATGTCCGTGATCACATCCGGGACTCCGAACTACCTTCGGTACATCAAAACACATAAACTCATAATACCGATCGTCATCAAACGTTAAGCGTGCGGACCCTACGGGTTCGAGAACTATGTAGACATGACCGAGACTCATCTCCGGTCAATAACCAATAGCGGAACCTAGATGCTCATATTGGCTCTCACATATTCTACGATGATTTTTATCGGTCAAACCGCATAACAACATACGTTGTTCCCTTTGTCATCGGTATGCTACTTGCCCGAGATTCGATCGTCGGTATCTCAATACCTAGTTCAATCTCGTTACCAGCAAGTCTCTTTACTCGTTCTATAATGTATCATCCCGTAACTAACTCATTAGTCACATTGCTTGCAAGGCTTCATATGATGTGCATTACCGAGAGGGCCCAGAGATACCTCTCCGACAATCGGAGTGACAAATCCTAATCTCGATCTATGCCAACTCAACAAACACCATCGGAGACACCTGTAGAGCATCTTTATAATCACCCAGTTACGTTGTGACGTTTGATAGCACACAAGGTGTTCCTCCGGTATTCGGGAGTTGCATAATCTCATAGTCAGAGGAATATGTATAAGTCATGAAGAAAGCAATAGCAACAAACTAAACGATCATCGTGCTAAGCTAACGGATGGGTCTTGTCAATCACATCATTCTCTAATGATGTGATCCCGTTCATCAAATGACAACTCATGTCTATGGCTAGTAAACTTAACCATCTTTGATTAACGAGCTAGTCAAGTAGAGGCATACTAGTGACACTTTGTTTGTCTATGTATTCACACATGTATTAAGTTTCCGGTTAATACAATTCTAGCATGAATAATAAACATTTATCATGATATAAGGAAATATAAATAACAACTTTATTATTGCCTCTAGGGCATATTTCCTTCACATAAAGCTTTCTAGGGATAGAAACTTCCAACTCAAGTTTTTCTTCAAAAGATTTCATCATAGCATCAACGATATGTTTAGTAAAAGCTTTATTTTGATTGTAAGCATGAGGTGAATTTAACATGGATTGCAACAAGGAAATACAATCTATCAAAGAAAAATTATCATAATTAAAGTCCTTGAAATCCAAAAGAGTGGGTTCATCGCTACTTAAAGTTTTCACCTCTCCAATCCCACTTTTATCAATTTTTTCATTAAGATCTTTAAACTCCAAATTATTGGAACGCCTTCTAGATAAAGTTGACTCATCTCCAGTCCCATGTTTATCAAGATTTATATTAGAAAACAAAGATTCAATAGGAGTCACACTAATAACTTTAAGATCTTCATCATTATTTTTACAAAAACTAGAAGAACACACTTTTACAAACCAATCTCGCTTAGCACGCATCCTAGCGGTTCTTTCTTTATATTCATCCATAGAAATTTTAATAGCTTTTAGAGATTCATTAATATCATGCTTGGGTGGCATAGATCTAATCTTCAAAGAATCAATCTCAAGAGAAATTCTATCAACGTTCCTAGCCAAATAATCAATCTTAAGCAAATTTTCTTCTACCATAGTATTGAAATTCTTTTGAGAATTAATGAAATCTTTAATATTATGCTCAAGATCAGAGGGTATTTTATTATAATTTCCATAAGAGTTGTTGTAGGAATTACCATAATTATTAGAGGAATTTCTAGGAAACGGCCTAGGGTTGAAATTACCTCCATACGCGTTATTACCAAAATTGTTTCTACCAACAAAATTCACATCCATAGATTCATTATTATTCTCAATCAAAGTGGACAAAGGCATGTCATTAGGATCAATAGGAGCAATCTTACTAGCATACAATTTCATAAGTTCATCCATCTTTCCACTCAAAGTATTAATTTCTTCAATCGCATGTACTTTTTTACTAGTAGAAGATCTTTCGGTATGCCATGAGTGTAATTTGCCATAATATTATCTAGGAGTTTAGTAGCTTCTCCTAATGTAATTTTCAGAAAATTTCCTCCCGCGGCGGAATCTAAAAGATTTCTAGATGCAAAATTCAATCCGGCATTAAAAAATTGTATGATCATCCATAAACTTAAACCATGAGTAGGGCAATTTCTTATCATCAATTTCATCCTCTCCCAAGATTGTGCAACATGTTCATGATCAAGTTGCTTAAAATTCATTATATCGTTCCTAAGGGAGATGATCTTAGCTGGAGGAAAATACTTGGAAATAAAAGCATCTTTACACTTATTCCATGAATCAATAATATTTTTAGGTAAAGATGAAAACTAAGTTTTAGCACGATCTCATAGTGAGAACGGAAATAGCTTCAATTTAACAATATCATTATCCACATCTTTTTTCTTTTGCATATCACCCAATTCAACGAAAGTATTTAGATGGGATGCGGCATGTTCACTAGGAAGGCCGGAAAATTGCTCTTTCATAACAAGATTCAACAAAGCGGCAATAATTTCATAAGATTCCGCACTAGTGGCGGGAGCAATCGGAGTATTAATAAAATCATTATTATTAGTATTGAAAAATTCACACAATTTGGTAGTTTCTTGAGACATCGTGACAAGGCAAGCAATCTAGCACACGAACAAATGAAAAGCAAACATAAAGACGAATGAAAGAAGGGCGAATAAAAAGGCAAATATTTTTGTGTTTTTTTCTGAAAATGTTTTAGAAGTGGGGGAGAGGAAAACGAGAGGCAAATGGCAAATAATGTAATGCAAGAGATGAGAGTTTATGATTGGTACTTGGTAGGCTTGATGTAGGACCTCCCCGGCAATGGCGCCAGAAATTCTTCCTGCTACTTCTTGAGCTTGCGTTGATTTTTCCCTTGAAGAGGAAAGGGTGATGCAGCAAAGTAGAGATAAGTATTTCTCTCAGTTAAGAACCAAGGTATCAATCCAGTAGGAGGCACAAGCAAGTCTCCAATATATGCACCTGCACAAACTAACAAACACTTGCACTCAACGCGAAAAAGGGGTTGTTAATCCCTTCACGGTCACGAACAAGAGTGAGATCTAATAGAGATAGGTATAAAAAATAAATAAAAGAGCAAACTAAAGTAAATATAAATAAATCGCAGCAAGGTATTTTTGGGTTTTTTAGTTTATAGATCTGAAAATATATGATGGAAAATAGACCCGGGGGCCATAGGTTTCACTAGAGGCTTCTCTCTTGAAGATAGTATACGGTGGGTAAACAAATTACTGTTGAGCAATTGATAGAAAAGCGCAAAGTTATGATGATATCTAAGGCAATGATCATGAATATAGGCATCATGTCCATGACAAGTAGACCAAAACGATTATGCATCTACTACAATTACTCCACACATCGACCGCTATCCAGCATGCATCTAGAGTATTAAGTTCATAAGAACGGAGTAACGCTTTATGTAAGATGACATGATGTAAAGGGATAAACTCAAGCAATATGATATAAACCCCATCTTTTTATCCTTGATGGCAACAATACAATACGTGCCTTGCTACCCCTTCTGTCATTGGGTGAGGACACCATGAGATTGAACCCAATACTAAGCACCTCTCCCATTGCAAGAAAAACCAATCTAGTTGGCCAAACCAAACCGATAGTTCGAAGAGAAATACAAAGATATCTTAATCATGCATAAAAGAGTTCAGAGAAGACTCAAATAATATTCATAGATAATCTGATCATAAATCCACAATTCATCGGATCTCAACAAACACACCGCAAAAAAGTATTACATCGAATAGATCTCCAAGAACATCGAGGAGAACATTGTATTGAAGATCAAAGAGATAGAAGAAGCCATCTAGCTACTAGCTATGGACCCGTAGGTCTGTGGTAAACTACAAACACATCATCGGAAGGGCAGCAAGGTTGATGTAGAGGCCCTCCATGATCGAATCCCCCTTCGGCAGATCACCGAAAAAGGCCCCAAGATTGGATCTCACGGGAACAGAGGCTTGCGGCGATGGAAAAGTATTTTGGTGGACGCTTCTGATGTTGGGGGAATATTTGGGAATTTATAGTGCAAAGATTAGGGTTGGAAGACCTCCGAGGGGCCCACAAGCCCTCAGGGCGCCCCCCTAGGGCACGCCTGGCAGGCTTGTGGCCTCCTCTGGAACCTTCTGGCCGTCTCTCCAAGTTACGTAGGTGTCTTCTGGTCCAAGAAAAATCATCGCGAAAGTTTTATTTCGTTTGGACTCCATTTGATATTCCTTTTCTGTAAAAGTCAAAAACAAGGAAAAAAATAGAAACTGGCATTGGGCTCTAAGTTAATAGGTTAGTCCCAAAAATAATTTAAAATAGCATATTAATGCATGCAAAACATCCAAAACAGATAATATAATATCATGGAACAATCAAAAATTAAAGATACGTTGGAGACGTATCACACATTCGAGGGAGGACTTTCGAAAGTTTCCAAGAACCCATCAACTTCGAGTTTACCGCTTCCACTTGGATCCTCGAGAGAGACATATTCATCATGCACTTGTACATCTCTGAGAAGAGTACAGGGCCGAGCTCGACGCTTTAGACCTTGCCATGATTTCTCACAGAGCTAGAATAGGAGATATCATGCGCACCAATGATGACGACTCCATTCTCTCATATGTCCAAGACCTGGAGACTCATGTCAGGAATCTGGAGGTTCAGACACGCAGAAGCTCGAAGGTATTCAGGAGTTTGATATTCTATGAGCTGGAATTGGAGGATAAAGCCCGCGACGACTTCAACGAGCATGAAGAGGAAGTCAAGGATTTTCTGGAGAGAATCGAGAACCTGAAGACTTATGTTGCTGCATTGGAGGAGAAGATGTACCAGGGAGAAGACCTATTTCCGAGTGGTGACGATGGATCCGTCGTGAGCAATGATAAGGATTATGAGGAGAGCTCCATTGAAGGACGCAACAAGAGGAGATGCGCCACCGGAGGACGCCGCACCGGAAGACGCACCGCTCGAGGACGCAAGGATATCTGAGGAGAACACTTAGTCATGACCGCCATGTTATTTTTATTTTATTGTTGATCGATTAGGCCGTTATTTTTCGATTCATCGTGAGATTTGTCATCCGAGATTGAACTATGTTTGATATGAATGAATAAATGATTGGTGTGATAATGATTGTTGCATTCATATGGTTAGTGTTAATTTTCTCTTTAGACCCTTGTTCTATTCTAATTTCTCATCCACTCCAAAACACCAGATGCCTCCGAGACGTGACCCCGGATTCACTTTCCCACCAGAGCTCACCCAACTGATCCAACAGCAGAATGCCTTGATGCAGAAGCTCATCCAGAACCAAGGCAACAACAACAACAACAATCCACCGGCACCACCCCCTATCGACAACCTGACCCGTTTCCTAATGCTGAATCCGTTGGTGTTCTCTAGCAGCACTGAGCCAATTGTAGCTGATGATTAGCTCTGCAAGATCAGAAGGGAGCTGGTAGCCGCTGGATGCACGGATGTGGAGAAGGTGCACTTTGCTGCACATCAGCTTGATGGACCCGCAGCCTCATGGTGGGAGAACTACACCACCACCTATCCCATCGCCACAATCACATGGGATCAGTTTCAGCAGGCCTTCCGCATCGCTCATGTCTCAGCTGGGGCCATGAGTCTGAAGAAGCATGAGTTCGCTATGCTCCAGATGATGTGGCCACAGATGCCGCAAAGCAGGAGAAGTTCCTCGAAGGACTCAATGATGAGCTGGGAATGCAACTGATGGTGGCTACCTTCAACAACTACCAGGAGTTGGTAGACAAGGCCATCATCCTTGAAGGCAAGCAGTAGCAGATTGATAGCCACAAGCAGAAGTACAGCTCGGGAGCTCAATGGAAGCCCCGCTACACCCCATACTCGGGAGGTCACACCCATCACACCCATGGAGGACATACTCATGGAGGAATTAACCATGGAGGGAATGGAAACAATTGGCACAACAACAACAACTTCAAGTCTGGAAATGGAGGCAATGGCAACCAGCACCGTCCTGCTCTGACTCAGAAGGATCTGAGTCATATCACCTATTTCAAGTGCAAGAAGATAGGGCATTATGCCACCGACTGCCCAGAGGTCAAGCAGGGAAATGGAAACGGCAATGGCAACGACAACTCAGGAACCAAGAAGCCCAATCCTTTTCCTCGTGCCTAGGTGACCCACATCAACGTGGAGGACGTCTATGATCAGCCAGCGATTGTGGTTGGTAAAATTTTAGTAAATTCACGTCCGGTATTGGTATTGTTTGATTCTGGTTTAACGCATTCATTTATATCAAGGGTAGTTGTGGAAAAGTACGGGTTGCCCACTAGAACCCTTAGAAGCCCTCTTCAGGTCACTTCCCCAGGAGGAGAGGTGATGGCGGGCTTAGGTTGTCACTCGACCCTCAGCATCGGAAATCATGAGTTTCCCGCAGACCTCATAGTATTGGAATCGCAAGGATTGGACCTGATCCTAGGCATGGACTGGTTGACAAAGTTTCAAGGAAACATCGACTATGCCCGCAAGACAATTTTGCGCACCACCCTGGAGCAGAAGAGGATCAAATATGTATCTAAACGCACACCAACAAAGAATCAGGTAAATTCCCTCACGGGAGTTGTTTAGGAGGAAGTGCCAGTAGTGCAAGATTTTCCTGATGTGTTCCTGGAGGAATTACCAGGAATGCCACCGGACAGAGACATTGAATTTTTGATTGAGATATTACTCGGCACAGCCCCAATATCCAAGATACCTTATCGGATGCCTCCGAATGATTTGGAAGAAATCAAGAAGCAGATTAATGAGTTATTGGAGAAGGGTTATATTCGCCCAAGCTCATCACCTTGGGGAGCCCCAGTTCTTTTGGTAGAGAAGAAGGATGGAACCCTCAGAATGGTTGTGGATTATCGTTCGTTGAACGAAGTGACCATCAAGAACAAGTACCCTCTACCGATGATTAATGACCTGTTTGATCAGCTAGTTGGAGCCAAGGTATTCTCCAAGATCGATCTTCGATCAGGGTATCTGCTACTTCTTGAGCTTGCGTTGGTTTTTCCATTGAAGAGGAAAGGGTGATGCAGCAAAGTAGAGTAAGTATTTCCCTCAGTTTTGAGAACCAAGGTATCAATCCAGTAGGAGACAACACGCAAGTCACCGAATACCTGCATAAACAAACACCAAACTTGCACCCAATGCGATAAAGGGGTTGTCAATCCCTTCACGGTTATTTGCAAAAGTGAGATCTGATAGAGATAGGTAAAACTAAAAAAAAGATAAAGTAAATATTTTTGGGTTTTTTGGTTTATAGATCTGAAAATAAAAGATTGCAAAATAGTAGATCGGAAAGTAATATGATGGAAAATAGACCCGGGGGCCATAGGTTTCACTAGAGGCTTCTCTCAAGTTGAAAATAATATGGTGGGTGAACAAATTACTGCTGAGCAATTGATAGAAAAGCGCAAAGTTATGACGATATCTAAGGCAATGATCATGAATATAGGCATCACGTCCGTGTCAAGTAGACCAAAATGATTCTACATCTACTACTATTACTCCACACATCGACCGACTCCTGCCTGCATCTAGAGTATTAAGTTCATGAAGAACAGAGTAACGCATTAAGAAAGATGACATGATGTAGAGGAATTAACTCAAGCAATATCATGAAAACCCCATCTTTTTATCCTCGATGGCAACAATACAATACGTGCCTTGCTGCCCCTACTGTCACTGGGAAAGGACACCGCAAGATTGAACCCAAAGCTAAGCACTTCTCCCATTGCAAGAAAAACCAATCTAGTTGGCCAAACCAAATCGATAGTTCGAAGAGACTTGCAAAGATATCAAATCATGCATAAAAGAATTCAGAGAAGATTCAAATAATATTCATAGATAAGCTGATCATAAATCCACAATTCATTGGATCTCGGCAAACACATCACAAAAAAGTATTACATCAAATAGATCTCCAAGAACATCGAGGAGAACGTGGTATTGAGAATAAAAGAGAGAGAAGAAGCCATCTAGCTACTAGCTATGGACCCATAGGTCTGAGGTAAACTACTCACGCTTCATCGGAAGGGCAATGGTGTTGATGTAGAAGCCCTCCATGATCGAATCCCCCTCCGGCAGGACGCCGGAAAAGGCCCCTAGATGGGATCTCACGGGTACAGAAGGTTGCGGCGGTGGAAAAGTCTTTTCATGGATTCCTTTGGTGGTTTGGGCATATAAGTGTATATATAGGCGAAAGAATTAGGTCAGGAAGTGCACAAGGGGCCCACAAGGGTGGGGGGCACGCCCTACCCCCTGGGCGCGCCCTCCGTCCTTGTGGCTACCTCATGGCTTCCCTGACTTGCACTCCAAGTCCTCTGGTTTCCTTTTGGTCCAAGAAAGATCATCGCGAAAGTTTTGTTCCGTTTGGACTCAGTTTGGTATTCCTTTTCTGCAAAACTCAAAAACAGGGAAAAAAAAGGAACTGGCACTGGGCTCTAGGTTAATTGGTTAGTCCCAAAAATAATATAAAATAGCATATTAACGCATATAAAACATCCAAAACAGATAATATAATAGCATGGAACAATCAAAAATTATAGATACGTTGGAGACGTATCAAGGATCCCCAAGCTTAATTCCTGCTCGTCCTCGAGTAGGTAAATGATAAAAATAGAATTTTTGATGTGGAATGCTACCTAACATATTTATCCATGTAATTTCTTTATTGTGGCATGAATGTTCAGATCCGTATGATTCAAAACAAAAGCTTAATATTGACATAAAAACAATAATACTTCAAGCATACTAACAAGATAATTATGTCTTCTCAAAATAACATGGCCAAAGAAATCTTATCCCTACAAAATCATATAGTATGGCTATGCTCCATATTCATCACACAAAATACTCAAATCATGCACAACCCCGGTTTTAGCCAAGCAATTGTTTCATACTTTAGTATTCTCAAACTTTTTCAACTTTCACGCAATACATGAGCGTGAGCCATGGACATAGCACTATAGGTGGAATAGAAGATGGTTGTGGAGAAGACAAAAAGAGGGAGATAGTCTCACATCAACTAGGCGTATCAACGGGCTATGGAGATGCCCATCAGTAGATATCAATGTGAGTGAGTAGGGATTGCCATGCAACGGGTGCACTAGAGCTATAAGTTTATGAAAGCTCAAAAAGAAAACTAAGTGGGTGTGCATCCAACTTGCTTGCTCATGAAGACCTAGGGCAATTTAAGGAAGCCCATCATTGGAATATACAAGCCAAGTTCTATAATGAAAAATTCCCACTAGTATATGAAAGTGACAACATAGGAGACTCTCTATCATGAAGATTTTTTTTCTTTCTTTCTTCTTTTTCTTTTTTTCTTCTTTTTTTCCTTTTTTCTTTTTTTTCTCACATGGGACAATGCTCTAATAATGAAAATCATCATACTTCTATTTACTGACAACTCAAAAATTAAAACTCGATACTAGAACAAAATATGACTATATGAATGCCTCCGGCGGTGTACCGGGATGTGCAATGAATCAAGAGTGACATGTATGAAAGAATTATGAACGGTGGCTTTTGTGGCACCCCGGCTCAGAGAACCGGTTTACCAGTGTTTCCAACCCAGAGATCATGTCTTCTGGAAACACTCAACAACTTGGAACAGAACATAGCTGAACTTTTATTGATAACAGTCGAGTACAAGCCCATATATTACATGATCATCGAGGCCAAAAGCACATCTAGTGCTACGACAATATCTACATTATTTATCCAACACACCAGGGCCTCGGCATTACTACGGAATACTACAGCGGAAGACTACAGCGTAGCGGAACATGATAGAAACTCCATCCACAGGGACACTGCTGTGGACACATCCTAGGCATCGCAACATGGACCTCGTGCACTGTGTCTTAGTCTTCTCCTGCATCTGGCATGATACGCCAGGTGAGTGCTTTGAATGTACTCGCAAGCACACGACAACCAAATATGCAGCAAGTAATAGCATGGCAATAAACAGGTTAAACTCCAAGTGATTCACCTACTGTTACCAACTTACTCATCTCCGGGTTGCCTCACAACCCCCTGAATACTCGATACCAACGAGTACTTCCGTTCAAAAGACAAATTCTTCCATCATTACTACAGTTATTACGGTTGATCACCTAGAGAGGTCTGGTCGGGCTGTCCAATACCGTGGACACGGCTATTCGAATAGAATTTACACTCTGCAGAGGTTGCGCACTTTACCCACACTATGGAGCACTGACCTCGTGATCCCATTTGGGTGGACCAGCGTTGCTCCAACGAAACCTGTCTGACTCGTAACTCTTCCATCGTACCACCGGCAATCACACTCCCTCTTGGAGTCAAGCCCTGGGTGGCCCTGTGTCCTCTCGACACCTACCACCGTCGTGGCCAAACTACTATCCCAAACAGGGACGCCGGCAAAACAACTCAACTGGGCTCACAGTGTTATCGCCGTCTACCTGATCAGGGCAGCACGCACTCATAACCCTCCCTCTTTGGAGGTACCGGTGAAAGAGCACGCAGCCAGACCAAGTCAAGGCCATCCCATACCGGCGATTGTGGCTGCACGGGTAAGCCCGGACAGGTGACTCATGATCAACCAACTAAGTTTAGCTTTAGTCATCAAGGTTATTGCAGCAAGTTAACTTAGTTGGTCACATTAGCCATTTTAATAATTTACTTGGAATTATTCATATTAAATAAATGCAAGAGTTGCATATGAACAATGCAATGCTATGAAATGCCACAAAACATGGATGCCCTGGCTTACCTTGATCAGTTGGTTGGTTCAGAAACTCTTGATCTTCAAATCCACAATTTTCTCCTTCTGAAAATATTTAAAAACAGCAAAAGAAAATGTCACATAACACTGTTTAATTCACCAGCAATTCTGTGTGTGAGAGAAAAATGTGAAACTTGGTGGAAAAATAAAGGATTATATTAGAAACACAATGCAAAAAGAATCAGGTCATTTGGACCTTTCTGTTAAAAGTTATTAACATTCAAAGTTCCTGTTTAACTCTGTTAATAAATCAATTTTGAAAAAAAAATGGCCACGTCGAAGGCGTAATTTAGCCCGGGTGCCACCACTTACCGCTTCGCCATAGTGGCCGACGATGGCCCCGGCTCGATTTAAAACAGAGAGAGGGAAGGGAGCAGGGGAGGGGGCGGCTCACCGGCGATGGTGGCCGGCGATCCCGTCGGCGGAGGGGCTCGGAGAGGGCGGGGATGGATAGAGCTCGGAGCGGCGGTTCGCCCTGTACCCGTAGCTTGGTCGGAGGTGGACGGACGGCGTCGTCCCCTTCGTCTCCGGCGGGCGGCAGCTGCGGTGATCGGCGTATCCGAATACTTCGGCAGCGGTTGGCCTGGCTGAGGGCTCGGGAAGCACCGCTGAGCTCCACTAATCGCTCTGAAAGGCTTGGTTGCGTCGGAGGAGAGGTGGAGAGGGCAGGTGATAGAGAGGGAATGGCAGCGGAACTCCGGTGGAGCTCGAGGCCAGAGGCCTCTCTGCCTCAGTTCTACACTGCTAGCGGACGATTTAAGGAAGGAGGAATGGAGTGAGTAGCTAGGCAGCGTGGGGCATGGCTATTTATAGCCGGGAGGAGGCGGGCGGCGAGCTCTCCCGAAGCTCGTGGACGCGGCCCTGGCGCCGGCGCTCGTACGCCGCGCTGGCTGGCTCGACGCGGGTAAGGTGATGGATGAGGGCAGAGGCATTGAATGCTGGAGAAGACGGCTCGGGGAAGAAGACGACGGCGCCGCAACACTATGGCCGCACGGGCAGAACAGTCCGGCGATGACGAGACGGCCGGCGAGGGCGTCTCCGGCGTAGGCGAAGGGTCTGGAGGGGCTACGCGTCACCAGGGAACGTAGTCGGCACGAGCGGACGAGCGACAGAGGCAAGGGGCAGTGGCACGCGATGGCACAGGCACGGGCGCGGCGACAGCCATGCCAGTACCGTGCTCACCACGGTGCCTCATGTCCTCGAGCCACGTTGGCCTGGAAAATTTTGTCTGGCGTGTCGTCCGCCGATGGTTCACCTCACCTGAGCACTTGTTTTGGCAAGATATGAGCAGAACTGAGAGATGCAATCATCTACAGGTTCTGACAGAAATGTTGGGAAGGTTCTGGAGTTTGGATGATGTGGGGATGGAGTCAAGAGAGATATCTGGTGTGATCTACGATAAAAGAACTGCAAACTGGTCAAGTTTGAGCTGGTTTGGAGGAGAAATGAGGGTAGTTCATGTACAAACCACATTTCTGGACTAGAATCAAAATGTTGAAGTGCTACTCACTAGAATGATCTCCTGAGGTTGAAACTTGGTGTAGGAAGGTTGTTTGGGGGTGTTCTCATGCTATAAAAATTTGAAAGCAATTGGACACTCCTAGCATACACTTCCTTCACAAAGGTCCACACTGACCAGGAGCTAAAAGGAATTATTTTGCAAAGTATATGAAATATTTTATGGAATATTTTTGGATATTGGGGTAAGATATGATCCAAAGGATTTTTAAGAATTATTTGAGAATTTTCTGAGCATCCAAACTATAGGTTGCTTCATAACCCATAGTAATGCCCTAAATTCCCAAATAAAAGAAAAGAGTTATTGGAAATGATTTAAATTGGGATTTGGGTTCTTGAAGTACTTGGCAGAGTTTTGGCAAGGTGATGAGACTTTGGATCACTTGGGAAGAATTCAAACATGTCCAAGTCCAAATGAAAAGGGGTTCAAAATCATTCAAATTCGAATAAAACCAAGAAGAGTTTGAAAAGAAAAGGTTGCCAAAATCAGGGTGTCACAAACCTACCCCCCTTAGGATGAATCTCGTCCTCGAGATTCGGTTGCTCAGGGAACAAATATGGGTAAGCGGATCTCAGAAAATCTTCTCTTTCCCAAGTAGCCTCTTCTTCAGTATGGTGCTCCCATAGCACCTTGTAAAATCTTATTACTTTACTCCTTGTTGTTCTTTCCATCTCATCCAAGATCCTGAAAGGCTTTTCCTCATAAGTCAAATCCTTAGCCAGTTCTAGTTCACTCATATCTGCTGATTTGGCTGGGGGTGTGATGCATTTCCTTAATTGTGAAATGTGAAAAACATCATGAACGTCTGACAGTGCTGGCGGCAATTCCAACTGATATGCAACTCTACCCTTCCTGGCAACCACTGGAAAGGGACCGATATATCTTGGGGCCAGTTTTCCTCTTGTGCCAAACCTTTTAACTCCCTTCATAGGAGTTACTCGCAGATAGGCATAGTCTCCAGGTTCGAAGGTTACTTCCCGATGCTTCGGGTCGTAATAGCTCTTCTGACGGGACTTGGCTGCTCGAAGTCGTTCTTGGATATCCTTAACTTGTCTTTCAGCCTCGAGCATCAAGTCCATACCAAAGATGTGACTATCTCCTGTTTGGGACCAGTTCAACGGTGTACGGCATTTCCGTTCGTATAATGCCTCAAAAGGCGACATTTTGAGACTTGCCTGATAGCTGTTGTTGTAGGAGAATTCCGCATACGGCAAACTATCCTCCCATTTGGGTCCATGGGAGAGAGCGCAAGACCGAAGCATATCCTCTAATATTTGGTTTACACACTCGGTCTATCCATCTGTCTGCGGATGGTATGCTGTGCTATGTTTCAGCATGGTTCCCAAGGCTTGATGTAGCCGTAGCCAGAATGCTGAGGTAAACAGGGAACCTCTGTCTGAGGTGATAGATTTGGGTACCCCATGCAGACTGACAATCCGAGACATGTAAAGTTGTGCCAGCTGGTTGGCATTGTAAGTGGTCTTCACTGGGATGAAATGTGCCACTTTTGTAAGTGTGTCTACAACGACCCAGATGGCATCATTACCCCTCGTGGACTTGGGTAGTCCCACAATAAAATCCATACATATGTCGTCCCACTTCCACTGGGGTACTGGTAAAGGTTGCAGTAGCCCAGCGGGTTTTTGATGCTCTGCTTTGACCTTGTTGCATATGTCACAGCAGGCGACATAGTATGCTATATCATTCTTCATTCCTGACCACCAAAAAGTTTCTCTCAAGTCTTGATACATCTTAGTACCTCCCGGGTGGATTGAATATGCGGACTCATGTGCTTCCTTGAGTATTTGTTGCCTCAAGTTATTCTGCCTTGGCACACAAATTCGTTTCTCGAACCACACGGTACTCTGTTCATCCGTACGGAAGGACTTGGCCTTCCCTTGCTGAATTAACTCCTTGATCTTCCGAATTTCTTCATCTGACTTCTGGGCTTCCTTGATTTCCTCCATGAGGGTTGGAGTGATCTCCAACGTGTTCGGGGTCATTGGGCCACATAGCACCGTATTGAGCCTGGCAAACTCTTCTTGTAGGCTCGGATGCATACCCGCAATTAGTGCGTTCATAGTAGCTTGTTTCCTGCTCAGGGCGTCGGCGACCACTTTTGCTTTCCCTGGATGATAGTTTATTCCAACATCATAGTCCTTGACTAGCTCAAGCCATCTTCGCTGTCTGAGGTTCAGGTCAGGTTGAGTGAAAATATATTTGAGACTCTTATGGTCTGTGTATATTTCACATCGTTGCCCAATAAGATAATGCCTCCAAATCTTCAGGGCATGAACCACAACAGCTAGCTCCAAATCATGGGTGGGATAGTTCTCCTCATGAGGTCGTAGCTGTCATGATGCATAAGCCACAACCTTCCCTTCTTGCATTAGTACGCATCCGATTCCACGCCTCGACGCGTCGCAATATATGTCGAAACTCTTGTGAATATCTGGTAGGACTAAGACAGGGGCTGTGGTTAGCCTCGTCTTTAATTCCATGAAACTACTGTCGCACTCGGCTGTCCAGATAAACCTTTGGTTCTTTTTCAACAATTCTGTCAGTGGCTTGGCTATCTTAGAAAAGCCTTCAATGAAGCGACGGTAGTAGCCTGCCAAACCCAGGAAACTATGGACTTCGGTCACCGTGGCTGGTGTCTTCCAGTTCAAGACCGCAGTAACCTTACTTGGATCAGCAGCTATTCCCTTCTCTGACAGAATATGTCCAAGGAATCCCACCTCTTTTAGCCAGAATTCGCACTTACTGAACTTGGCATATAAGCGATGAGTTCTCAACCTTTCCAAGACAGCTCTGAGATGTTGCTTATGTTCCTCTTCATCCTTGGAATATATCTGGATGTCATCAATGAACACCACTACAAATTTGTCCAGGAAGTCCATGAAGACTTTGTTCATCATGCTCATGAAGTATGCTGGAGCATTTTTCAATCCAAACGCCATGACTGTAAATTCATACAGCCCATACCGGGTAGTGAACGCTGTCTTGGGAATATCCTCCTTTCGGATTTTCAATTGATGATATCCCGTTCTGAGGTCGATGTTGGAGAATACCCTTGCTCCATTCAACTGGTCGAATAAGTCATCAATTCGAGGAAGCGGGTACTTGTTCTTGATAGTGACCTCATTAAGTTGGCGATAGTCTACACACATTCGTAGACTTCCATCCTTCTTCTTGACAAATAATACTGGTGATCCCCATGGCGAGATGCTTGGACGAATGTATCCTTTTTGTAGCAACTCGTCCAATTGCTTCTTTAGTTCTGCTAATTCCGGGCCTAGCATACGGTAGTATTTCTTGTATATTGGGGCGGTACTAGGAATCACTTCAATGGCAAACTCCAACTCTTGGTCGGGCGGCATTCCGGGTAATTCCTCTGGAAACACATCCGGAAATTCTCCCACTACCGGAATCAGGTTCATATCAGTAATAGTGGTCTGATATAACGTGCCCTTTCTTGTTATCATTCTGCTGGCCAGGAATTGAACGGTCTGTCCGGCAGGGTTCACCATTGTCACTGTTCTGGTGGCGCAATTGATACACACTTGGTGCGGTGCCAACCAGTCCATTCCCAGTATTATATCCAGTCCCGGGGAGTCAATAGCAACAAGAGTAGTTGGAAACTTGACTCCATGGATTGAGATTTCCAAATCCTTGTATACTATATTTGTTCTGAGCATTGATCCAGGGGATTGTACCACCATGATTTTGTTCGAAAGTGAAGGGGAAAATTTATGCAAGGTGGCAAAACTCCGCGAAATAAACGAATGAGAAGCCCCAGAATCAAATAAAATTACTGCAGGTATGTTATGAACGGAAAACATACCAAGGATAACATCTGGTGCTTCGCAGACTTCTTCGGCAGAGATGTGATGGACGCATCCGTGGTTGAAGTTGCGGTTGGGGCGGCGTCCAAGATGATTGACTTGTGGCTTGTGGTCAGCTGATTGCTTTCCGTTGTTAGTAGGACACTGCTTAGCATAGTGTCCACTCTGGCCACAGTTGAAACAAGTGTTGTTGCGACGACAGTCTTCTATGACTGGTTGTTTGCCGAAGGTCTTGCTTTGGTTGACTGGCTTGTTATTGTAGTTGCCACCATTGTTCCACACCGGTTTATTCTCAGATGACCCTGACTGCCAACTGCGCAGCTTTTGTGCATATGGTTCCTTGTTGTCCTTCTTGGGCTCGAACTTCCTCTTACGATCATCATTTCCAGACTTGTGCTCTCGTTCGGCAATGAAGGCCTTATCAACCAGGGTCTGGAAATCGGGAAAATCCAACATGCATAGCTGACATCGGAGGGCGTGATTAAGTCCTCCGAGGAACCGATCTATTTTTCGTTCTTCGGTGGCCACATCATAAGGAGAGTATCGGGCCAAGTTGTTGAATTTATTTAAGTATTCTCCCACAGTCATATTGCCTTGTGTGAGAGCCAGGAATTCTCGCTGCTTTACTTTCATGATGCTCGTGGGAATATGATACTTGCGGAATAACTCCTTGAATTTCTCCCAGGAAATTTCTTCAGCAGGCCATATTATCTTGGTGTTATCCCACCATATGGCTGCTGGGCCTTCAAGATAATGAGTGGCAAATAGAACTTTATCTGCTTCTTCACAACGGGCTATGTCCAATTTCTTCTCCATGGTTCTTAACTAGTCATCAGCCTCAATAGGATCGACAGCCTGACCAAAGTTGGGTGGTTTTGTACGTTGGAAGTCAGACAGTTTAGAATGCACCCCATTGCCATTATTCTGACCAACTATAGTCTGCATACTCTTGAGAAATTCCATGAGATCTTGGTTTCTCTTTTCCTCAAACATTTTCATTATCTGATCTGTGGTTGGTGCTTGAGGTGATGGTGGTGGTAAGTCTTCAGGCGGTTGCCCTGCCTGTCTGGCTGAGCAACGAACAGGGGTTCCATTACTGCTTTGACTGTTACTTCCTCTTCTCATCTAAATTTGGTTCCCAAAGCAAATACCGAATCGATGAGCAACATCCATAAGGGAAAATACAGTTATGTGACACCAATGGAAAATATTATTAAAAGATCAATTAAAGGAAAACAACATAATTATACGAGACAACCCAACATCATACATGGCAAGCTAGTAGGGGAAATATGATGGCCAGACTGCTCATACGGCAGTCGACATATGCAAAGATGCATGCAATACTACGCAAACTCCAGTCTAGTGCATCGGTGACACAGACACTATCCATCCGAAGAGTCCTTGTCGTCAGATCCTGAGTCGGAATCAGAACTGATGATGTGAGTTACCGGGTCAAAGGAGACGCGACGTCGCTGCTGAGATGGCTCTCCTTCTGCAGAAGAAGAAGCACGCCGCCTCAGCATCGGCGAAGCAGGAGTGGCTAGAAGTGAGGCCCACTCAGCTGGGGTCTCAAATCGACTACCGGACGATAAGCCTGATGGTCCATAAGAACTAGTAGGGGTATTAAGCACACGCGGAGGAGGAACTGGTGGTGGATACATAGGTGGGACCACAGAAGGAGGTGCGGGAGTTGCTGCGGCAAGTGCTCCCTGAACACGACCCAGCTCCTCAGCCAAGGATATGATCATATAGTAATTGGTGTTCAGGTAGGGGAATAGAACACCAGCCACATGATCACACGCCGGATCAATAGGTGGGAAAAGGACTCGGCTTCTCGTGGGTGACAAAGTGGGATAGTGAAAGAAACCTGGATGGATCCGCATCTCGGCCTCGTGGAAGCACAAGTCAGTAATAGCCTCCATAGCAGCAAACTGGATCGCCAGCTCCGGAGTAGAAGCCACTCCGCCCTTGGAAGAGCGAGAAGAGCTTCCAATGTCCGAAATCGCGGTCATGTAGGCCACTGCATGGTACTCATATACTGACTCGCCCAACTGCTCCCGGAACACCTGGTACACCGGGTCTTCACCGTTGGGATACAGTCGAAGCCAGACGCTATGAAGCAGAGCTGGAAAAGTGTGGGGTTCTGGCTCATGATGGAAGTGATATGGGACTGGTGCCATCTACACTCACAATGCCAAAGGTTAGTAACATAATGAATTACGATGCATGGCATGCAACAATCAGATGCAACAAGCAAAATGCATACTCAAAGCCTATGCTAATCGCAGTCCTAACGCGGTTACCTAGGGTGTCCTACAGTCAGCCTGGCTCTGATACCAAGCGTTGTGGCACCCCGGCTCAGAGAACCGGTTTACCAGTGTTTCCAACCCAGAGATCATGTCTTCTGGAAACACTCAACAACTTGGAACAGAACATAGCTGAACTTTTATTGATAACAGTCGAGTACAAGCTCATATATTACATGATCATCGAGGCCAAAAGCACATCTAGTGCTACGACAATATCTACATTATTTATCCAACACACCAGGGCCTCGGCATTACTGCGGAATACTACAGCGGAAGACTACAGCTTAGCGGAACATGATAGAAACTCCATCCACAGGGACACTGTTGTGGACACATCCTAGGCATCGCAACATGGACCTCGTGCACTCCGTCTTAGTCTTCTCCTGCATCTGGCATGATACGCCAGGCGAGTACTTTGAATGTACTCACAAGCACACGACAACCAAATATGCAGCAAGTAATAGCATGGCAATAAACAGGTTAAACTTCAAGTGATTCACCTACTGTTACCAACTTACTCATCTCCGGGTTGCCTCACAACCCTCTGAATACTCGATACCAACGAGTACTTCCGTTCAAAAGACAAATTCTTCCATCATTACTACAGTTATTACAGTTGATCACCTAGAGAGGTCTGGACGGGCTGTCCAATACCGTGGACACGGCTATTCGAATAGAATTTACACTCTACAGAGGTTGCGCACTTTACCCACACTATGGAGCACTGACCTCGTGATCCCATTTGGGTGGACCAGCGTTGCTCCAACGAAACCTGTCTGACTCGTAACTCTTCCATCGTACCACCGGCAATCACACTCCCTCTTGGAGTCAAGCCCTGGGTGGCCCTGTGTCCTCTCGACACCTACCACCGTCGTGGCCAAACTACTATCCCAAACAGGGACGCCGGCAAAACAACTCAACTGGGCTCACAGTGTTATCGCCGTCTACCTGATCAGGGCAGCACGCACTCATAACCCTCCCTCTTTGGAGGTACCGGTGAAAGAGCACGCAGCCAGACCAAGTCAAGGCCATCCCATACCGGCGATTGTGGCTGCACGGGTAAGCCCGGACAGGTGACTCATGATCAACCAACTAAGTTTAGCTTTAGTCATCAAGGTTATTGCAGCAAGTTAACTTAGTTGGTCACATTAGCCATTTTAATAATTTACTTGGAATTATTCATATTAAATAAATGCAAGAGTTGCATATGAACAATGCAATGCTATGAAATGCCACAAAACATGGATGCCCTGGCTTGCCTTGATCAGTTGGGTGGTTCAGAAACTCTTGATCTTCAAATCCACAATTTTCTCCTTCTGAAAATATTTAAAAGCAGCAAAAGAAAATGTCACATAACACTGTTTAATTCACCAGCAATTCTGTGAGTGAGAGAAAAATGTGAAACTTGGTGGAAAAATAAAGGATTATATTAGAAACACAATGCAAAAAGAATCAGATCATTTGGACCTTTCTGTTAAAAGTTATTAACATTCAAAGTTCCTGTTTAACTCTGTTAATAAATCAATTTTGAAAAAAAAAACGGCCACGTCGAAGGCGTAATTTAGCCCGGGTGCCACCACTTACCGCTTCGCCATAGTGGCTGACGGTGGCCCCGGCTCGATTTAAAACAGAGAGAGGGAAGGGAGCAGGGGAGGGGGCGGCTCACCGGCGATGGTGGCCGGCGATCCCGTCGGCGGAGGGGCTCGGAGAGGGCGGGGATGGATAGAGCTCGGAGCGGCGGTTCGCCCTGTACCCGTAGCTTGGTCGGAGGTGGACGGACGGCATCGTCCCCTTCGTCTCCGGCGGGCGGCAGCTGCGGTGATCAGCGTATCCGAACACTTCGGCAGCGGTTGGCCTGGCTGAGGGCTCGGGAAGCACCGCTGAGCTCCACTGATCGCTCTAAAAGGCTTGGTTGCGTCGGAGGAGAGGTGGAGAGGGCGGGTGACAGAGAGGGAATGGCAGCGAAACTCCGGTGGAGCTCGAGGCCAGAGGCCTCTCTGCCTCGGTTCTACACTGCTAGCGAATAATTTGAGGAAGGAGGAGTGGAGTGAGTAGCTAGGCAGCGTGGGGCATGGCTATTTATAGCCGGGAGGAGGCGGGCGGCGAGCTCTCCCAAAGCTCGTGGATGCGGCCCTGGCACCGGCGCTCGTACGCCGCGCTGGCTGGCTCGACGCGGGTGAGGTGATGGATGAGGGCAGAGGCATTGAATGCTGGAGGAGACGGCTCGGGGAAGAAGACGACGGCGCCACAACACTGTGGCCGCACGGGCAGAACAGTCCGGCGATGACGAGGCGGCCGGCGAGGGCGTCTCCGGCGCAGGCGAAGGGTCTGGAGGGGCTACGCGTCACCAGGGAACGTAGTCGGCACGAGCGGACTAGCGACAAAGGCAAGGGGCAGTGGGACGCGATGGCACAGGCACGGGCGTGGCACAGAGCGCGGCAACAGCCATGCCAGTACCATGCTCACCACGGTGCCTCATGTCCTCGAGCCACGTTGGCCTGGAAAATTTTGTTTGGCGTGTCGTCCGCCGATGGTTCACCTCACCTGAGCACTTGTTTTGGCAAGATACGAGCAGAACTGAGAGATGCAATCATCTACAGGTTCTGACAGAAATGTTGGGGAGGTTCTGGAGTTTGGATGATGTGGAGATGGAGTCAAGAGAGATGTCTGGTGTGATCTACGATAAAAGAACTGCAAACTGGTCAAGTTTGAGCAGGTTTGGAGGAGAAATGAGGGTAGTTCATGTACAAACCACATTTCTGGACCAGAATCAAAATGTTGAAGTGCTGCTCACTAGAATGATCTCCTGAGGTTGAAACTAGGTGTAGGAAGGTTGTTTGGGGGTGTTCTCATGCTATAAAAATTTGAAAGCAATTGGACACTCCTAGCATACACTTCCTTCACAAAGGTCCACACTGACCAGGAGCTAAAAGGAATTATTTTGCAAAGTATATGATATATTTTATGGAATATTTTTGGATATTGGGGTAAGATATGATCCAAAGGATTTTTAAGAATTATTTGAGAATTTTCTGAGCATCCAAACTATAGGTTGCTTCATAACCCATAGTAATGCCCTAAATTCCCAAATAAAAGAAAAGAGTTATTGGAAATGATTTAAATTGGGATTTGGGTTCTTGAAGTACTTGGCAGAGTTTTGGCAAGGTGATGAGACTTTGGATCACTTGGGAAGAATTCAAACATGTCCAAGTCCAAATGAAAAGGGGTTCAAAATCATTCAAATTCGAATAAAACCAAGAAGAGTTTGAAAAGAAAAGGTTGCCAAAATCAGGGTGTCACAGCTTTGCCACAAATACGATGTCAACTAGATGATCATGCAAAGCAATATGACAATGATGATGCGTGCCATAATAAACGGAATGGTGGAAAGTTGCATGGCAATATATCTCGGAATGGCTATGGAAATGCTATAATAGGTAGGTATGGTGGCTGTTTTGAGGAAGGTATATGGTGTGTTTATGGTACCGGCGAAAATTGCACGGCACTAGAGAGGCTAGCAAAGGTGGAAGGGTGAGAGTGCGTATAATCCATGGACTCAACATTAGTCATAAAGAACTCACATACTTATTGCAAAAATCTATTAGTTATCGAAACAAAGTACTAGACGCATGCTACTAGGGGAAGGGTTGGTAGGAGATAACCATCGCGCGATCCCTACCTCGACACAAAGGATGACAATCAAAAAATATCTCATGCTCCGACTTCATTACATAACGGTTCACCATACGTGCATGCTACGGGACTCACAAACCTTAACAAATGTATTTATCAAATTTACAACTACTCACTAGCATGACTCTAATATCACCATCTTCATATCTCAAATCAATCATAAGGAATCAAACTTCTCATAGTATTCAATGCACTTTATATGAAAGTTTTTATTATATCCCTCTTGGATGCCTATCATATTAGGACTAAATTTATAACCAAAGCAAATTACCATGCTATTTTAAAGACTCTCAAAATAATATAAGTGAAGCATGAGAGTTCATCAATTTCTATAAAATAAAGCCACCGCCGTGCTCTAAAAAGATATAAGTGAAGCACTAGAGCAAAATTGCCTAGCTCAAAAGATATAAGTGAAGCACAAAGAGTATTCTAATAAATCACGATTCATGCGTGTCTCTCTCAAAAGGTGTGTACAGCAAGGATGATTGTGGCAAACTAAAAATCAAAGACTCAAATCATACAAGACGCTCCAAGCAAAACACATATTATGTGGTGAATAAAAATATAGCCTCAAGTAAAGTTCTCGATAGATGAAGACGAAAGAGGGGATGCCTTCCGTGGCATGCCCAAGCTTAGGCTCTTGGTTGAACTTTAATATTACCTTGGGGTGCCTTGGGCATCCCCAAGCTTAGGCTCTTGCCACTCTTTATTCCATAGTTCATCAAATCCTTACCCAAAACATGAAAACTTCACAACACAAAACTCAACAGAAAATCTCATAAGCTCCGTTAGTATAAGAAAATAAATCACCACTTTTGGTACTGTTGTGAACTCATTATTTATTTATATTTGTGTAATATATACTGTATTCCAACTTTTCCATGGTTCATACCCCCGATATTACCCATAGATTCATCAAAATAAGCAAACAACACATAGAAAACAGAATCTGTCAAAAACAGAACAGTCTGTAGTAATCTGGAAATCTCGAATACTTCTGTAACTCCAAAAATTATGAAAAATTAGTACGACCTAAGCAATTTTTTTATTAATCTTATGCAAAAATAATCAACTCAAAATCACTCTGATGTGAATTATCGAAATTATTTTCCTGGACGCAAAAGTTTCTGTTTTTCAGCTAGATCAAATCAACTATCACCGTAAGCTATCCCATAGGTCTTACTTGGCACAAACACTAATTAAAACATAAAACCACATCTAACCAGAGGCTATATGAATTATTTATTTCAAAACAGAACCTAAAAAGAAAAAACAAAAATAAAATTGGGTTGCCTCCCAACAAGCGCTATTGTTTAACGCCCTTAGCTAGGCATAAAAACAAGAATAGATCTAAGTATTGTCATATTTAGTATGCAATCCATAAGTGGCTCTCATAATAGATTCATAAGGCAATTTAATTTTCTTTCTTGGAAATTTTTCCATGCCCTTCCTTAACGGAAATTGAAATCTAATGTTTCCTTCTTTCATATCAATAATTGCACCAATCGTTCTAAGGAAAGGTCTACCAAGAATAATAGGACATGTAGGATTGCAATCTATATCAAGAACAATGAAATCTACGGGCACATAATTCCTATTTGCAAAAATAAGAACATCATTAATCCTTCCCATAGGTTTCTTAATAGTGGAATCCGCAAGATGCAAATTTAAAGAACAATCATCAAATTCACGGAAACCTAATACATCACATAATGTTTTTGGAATCGTGGAAACACTAGCACCCAAATCACACAAAGCATGGCATTCATAATCTTTAATCTTAATCTTAATAGTAGGTTCCCACTCATCATAAAGTTTTCTAGGGATAGAAACTTCCAATTCAAGCTTTTCTTCAAAAGATTGCATCATAGCATCAACGATATGTTTAGTCAAATCTTTGTTTTGATTATAAGCATGAGGAGAATTCAACATGGATTGCAACAAGGAAATACAATCTATTAAAGAACAATTATCATAATTAAATTCCTTGAAATCCAAAAGAGTGGGTTCATTGCTACTTAAAGTTTTGACCTCTCCAATCCCACTTTTATCAATTTTTGCATCAAGATATAAAAACTCTGAATCATTGGGACGCCTTCTTACTAAAGTTGACTCATCTCCAGTCCCATCTTTATCAATATTTATATTGGAAAACAAATATTAAATAGGAGTCACATCAATCACTTTAAGATCTTCATCATTATTTTCACGGAAACTAGAAGAACACGTTTGTACAAACCAATCTTTTTTAGCACGCATCTTAGCGGTTCTTTCTTTGCACTCATCAATGGAAATTCTCATAGCCTTGAGAGACTCATTGATATCATGCTTGGGTGGGATAGATCTAAGTTTCAAAGAATCAACATCAAGAGAAATTCTATCCATGTTCCTAGCCAAATCATCAATCTTAAGCAATTTTTCTTCAATCAAAGCATTGAAATTCTTTTGCGAACTCATAAATTCTTTAACACTATTTTCAAATTCAGAGAGCATCTTATTAGAATTTCCATAAGAATTGTTGTAGGAATTTCCATAATTATTAGAGGAATTACTAGGAAACGGCCTAGGATTCAAATTGCCTCTATACGCGTTATTACCAAAATTGTTACTACCAAAAAAATTCACATCCATAGATTCATTATTGTTTTCAATCAAAGTGGATAAAGGCATATCATTGGGATCCAAAGAAACACTCTTGCTAGCAAAAAATTTCATAAGTTCATCCATCTTTCCACTCAAAACATTAATCTCTTCAATTGCATGCACTTTTTTAATAGTGGAAGATCTTTCGGTATGCCATTGAGAATAATTAACCATAATATTATCTAGAAGTTTAGTAGCTTCTCCTAGAGTAATTTCCATAAAAGTGCCTCCCGCGGCCGAATCTAAAAGATTTCTAGAAGCAAAATTCAATCCGGCAAAATTTTTGTATAATCATCCACAAATTAAAACCATGAGTAGGGCAATTTCGTATCATCAATTTCATTCTCTCCCAAGATTGTGCAACATGCTCATGATCAAGTTGTTTAAAATTCATAATATCGTTCCTAAGGGAGATGATCTTAGCGGGAGGAAAATATTTGGAAATAAAAGCATCTTTACACTTATTCCATGAATCAATACTATTTTTAGGCAAAGATGAAAACCAAGTTTTAGCACGGTCTCGTAGTGAGAACGGAAATAGCTTCGATTTAACAACATCATTATCCACATCTTTCTTCTTTTGCATATCACACAAATCAATGAAATTGTTTAGATGGGATGCGGCATCTTCACTAGAAAGGCCAGAAAATTGATCTTTCATAACAAGATTTAGCAAAGCGGCATTAATTTCACAAGATTCCGCATTAGTAGCGGGAGCAATTGGAGTACTAATAAAATAATTATTATTGGTGTTGGAAAACTCACACAGTTTGGTATTCACTTGAGTCATCATGACAAAGCAAGCAATCCAATACGCAATCACACAAAAAGCAAACGAAGAAGACGAACGGAAGAAGGGCAAAGAAAAGGCAAAGAGAGAGGGTCGAAGAAAAGGCAAACTTTTTGAAAATCATTTTAGAAGTGGGGGAGAGGAAAACAAGAGGTGAATGGCAAATAATGTAATGCGAGAGATGAGAGTTTATGATGGGTACTTGGTATGTCTTGACTTGGTGTAGATCTCCCCGGCAACGGTGCCAGAAATTCTTCCTGCTACTTCTTGAGCTTGCGTTGGTTTTTCCCTTGAAGAGGAAAGGATGATGCAGCAAAGTAGAGTAAGTATTTCCCTCAGTTTTGAGAACCAAGGTATCAATCCAGTAGGAGACAACACGCAAGTCACTGAATACCTGCACAACAAACACCAAACTTGCACCCAACGCGATAAAGGGGTTGTCAATCCCTTCACGGTTATTTGCAAAAGTGAGATCTGATAGAGATAGGTAAAACTAAACAAAAGATAAAGTAAATATTTTTAGGTTTTTTGGTATATAGATCTGAAAATAAAAGATTGCAAAATAGTAGATCGGAAAGTAATATGATGGAAAATAGAGCCGGGGGCCATAGGTTTCACTAGAGGCTTCTCTCAAGATATAAAATAATACGGTGGGTGAACAAATTACTGCCGAGCAATTGATAGAAAAGCGCAAAGTTATGACGATATCTAAGGCAATGATCATGAATATAGGCATCACGTCTGTGTCAAGTAGACCAAAATGATTCTGCATCTACTACTATTACTCCACACATCGACCGACTCCTGCCTGCATCTAGAGTATTAAGTTCATGAAGAACAGAGTAACGCATTAAGAAAGATGACATGATGTAGAGGAATTAACTCAAGCAATATGATGAAAACCCCATCTTTTTATCCTCGATGGCAACAATACAATACGTGCCTTGCTGCCCCTACTGTCACTGGTAAAGGACACCGCAAGATTGAACCCAAAGCTAAACACTTCTCCCATTGCAAGAAAAACCAATCTAGTTGGCCAAACCAAATCGATAGTTCAAAGAGACTTGCAAAGATATCAAATCATGCATAAAAGAATTCAGAGAAGATTCAAATAATATTCATAGATAAGCTAATCATAAATCCACAATTCATCGGATCTCAGCAAACACACCGCAAAAAAGTATTACATCGAATAGATCTCCAAGAAGATCAAGGAGAACGTGGTATTGAGAATCAAAGAGAGATAATAAGCCATGTAGCTACTAGCTATGGACCCGTAGGTCTGAGGTAAACTACTCACGCATCTTCGGAAGGGCAATGGTGTTGATGTAAAAGCCCTCTATGATCGAATCCCCCTCCGGCAGGACGCCGGAAAAGGCCCCTAGATGGGATCTCACGGGTACAGAAGGTTGCGGCGGTGGAAAAGTCTTTTCGTGGATGCCTCTGGTGGTCTGGGCATATAAGAGTATATATAGGTGAAAGAATTAGGTCAAGAAGTGCACGAGGGGCCCACAAGGGTGGGGGGCGTGCCCTACCCCCCTGGGCGCGCCCTCCGTCCTTGTGGCTGCCTTGTGGCTTCCCTGACTTGCTGTCGGTGTACTAGAATAGGGGTACCCTAGTACCCCGTACTTGTGCACGGGCAGTAGTAGCATCCCGCGGCCAGGCTTGCGGGAGGACAGCCAGAGAGAAGCTCAAGATTATTAAGCCATTCAAGAACAAAGTATACAAAGCAAGAGTTAAGGCCCCGGCAAGAGGAGCTTGCCGGGAGGGACAGCTGAGGCCCAGCCTGAGGTTTGCTGTAGCAGAGTACTTGCCGCGGCAAGGTACTTGCCCCGGCAAGTCATTGGCTGCGGCAAGGTATTGGCTGCGGCAAGATAGCAGATGCGGCAAGGTACTTGCCCCGGCAAGTTACCTTGCGCGGCAAGCTATGGGTTGCGGCAAGCTGTCAGGTGCGGCAAGGTCTTGCCGCGGCAAGCGTTACTGTACCACTGTGCTATTGTGCTGCTCCGGTGCCTCTGCCAGCGTGGCGCTCTGGGTCCTTCCAAGCGTGTGTGGCAGGGCACTGTGTAGACGGCGGTACACTGTAGCTAGCGGTGCAGGAGCAGGTGGGATAGGCTTTTCCCACGTCCAAGACGTCTGGGTACATGTATGTGGACAGCAAAGGCATGGGCATTTAATGCCCTTGTCCCCTGCCGTCAGTGGTAGGTAGGACATGTCATCCTGGTAATAATGGCCTTACTGTAGCAACTTTCCACCTCTACCTTTACTATTTGCCACCTGTTGGTGACCCCTTTGTGCGTATAAAAGGAGGCCCATGGGCAACGTGGAGAGGAGGAGGAATGGGGGGATGGAGAACTCTAGTATTGTACGCAGCTACTCGGTACTGTAGCGCTCCTGGAGCTAGAACAATCATACAGATAATAAACCAAAAAGCAGGAGTAGGGTTTTACGCATCCGTGCGGCCCGAACCTGGGTAAATCTCTCTCATGCACTGTCGTGTTCTTCGCTAGATTTGCTCTTCGTGCGACCGTCTCTCCCTGCCGAACGTAAAGGGGTCCTTCCCTGGGTCCCATAGGTGATCGCGGATTCGTCCCCGACATCTTTGGCGCGCCAGGTAGGGGAGACAGAGGTTGTGTGAACCTAATCTAGCGATTTGCGCGTTAGTTTTTGGGCCATCCTCCGTCTTATGGCTCCAAAAAAGAAGACTTCAGCCATCGGTGCGTCTACGTCCAACCAACCTGCTCCCATGCAGGAGGGTGCCGACGTGATTGCGGCTGCTGGGGGGACTGGAGAGCGAGAGCTCCTATTTACCTCCACCTGTCCAAAACCGGGCCAGCAACGCCAATCTTGGCGCTGCTAGGTCTGGGAACGCAGCGCTGCTCGCTGCTGCTGGCCCTGCAAGCTCCAGAAACGGTGTTGCGCGTTCTGGAACGCCTGCGCCGGTTCAGACGCCGCGGCCTTCGCAAGAAGCCCGTGACAGGCAGTGTCCTGATGCCCCAGGTGCCAGGCGCTCCCTGGATAATGAACTTGAGCATCGATCTCGAGGTGCGCGGAGTCACCATACGCAACAACACGTTGGCGGGGTCGAGGTGCGGTCGCCTGGGCGTGGAGATGCTCCTTCTAACACTGTTAGGAGTAAGAGCATCCCACAGTCCTCACGCCACTCGATACCTCCCTCACCAGCAGAAGCGTTGGCGCGTGCGCAGCTGCTCCTGAACTTCCCTCCACCAGCAGATAAGCTTGACGAGTGGAGGGCAACCATTCAGAGCCTTCTCAGCTTCGCTGATGCCGACCCGGTGCGCGCGGCCGACAAGAGAACTAGTGACGATGCTGTCACCAACAAGAACGGCGAGGGGGCAACAACCATACACTCCCCACCCAGACGGCCTCGGTCGCCGACACGTCGAAACGACGCCCGTGGTGATGATTCCACGGTGTCGTCTGACCCACGAGCTCGTCGTGACCAGCGCCTCGTTTTTCAGGAACGCAGAGGAGAAGACGCTCGTACCACTATCGAGCGAAGGAGAGAAGCGCATTGTCAGTTTGACAGACGCGCAGGGCCCGCTGTTGACATGCATGCGCCAGGGGATCCTGGCGACTTGCCGTACGCGGTAAGTTGTCCAGCGTTCACCCGTGAGCTGCGGCAGGTCCAGTGGCCCAATCGCAAGGCTTTCAAGCCTGACGTGCCAGAGAAGTATGATGGCAAGACACACCCGTCGGAGTTCCTCAGCATTTACACCATTGCGGTGCAAGCTGCCGGGGGACGAGACGACAAGATTCTTGCTAACTACTTCCCGCTCGTGTTAAAGCACAACGTCGTCTCATGGCTCATGCACTTGCCGGAGAACTCCATTTCTTCATGGGTGGACCTATGCCATCAGTTTGTTGGTGCCTTTACTGGCGGTCATCAACCTCATGGCCAGGAGAGTGATCTTCATCTCATCCCCCAGAAGGAAGGAGAGCCCCTGCGCAAATACATTCAAAGGTTCAGCCGCGTACAGTACAACATCCCAGATGTTCACCCCGCTGCGGTTATTAGCGCGTTCCATCAGAACGTGCGTAACCGCAAGATGCGGGAGGAAATGGCGATGACCAAGATCAGAGACATTGGCCAGCTATATGCTCTCGCCGACAAATGTGCGCGCGCTGAAGAGGGAAGGAAACTTCCCGGTGAAGGTGTTGGCGCAGGGGGGAGCTCTGACAGCGAAGGTACCGCCCCGGCAAAGAAGGGCCGGCGGCGGAACAACAGGAAGAAAAAGGGCAAAGCTGTGCTTGCCGTCGAGCAGTCCAGCGGCAACGGCAGCGCCGACAAGGCCAAAGTCGAGGGCTCCGGCAAGGAGATTGCCGCGTGCGCCAACTGTCAGGCCTTGGCAGCTGCCGACAAGCAGGACGGCTCCGACAAGCAATATTGCAAGATCCACCGCACCAAGGGACACGATCTCCAGAACTGTCGACGAGTCGAGCAGCTTGTCGAACTGCAGAAAGCTGAGTATGAGAGGCGCGACAAGGAGAAGGCCCCAGAAGGTGCTGGCGGGTCCGGCAAGAAGCGCACTGCCCGAGGAGGGCGTCGCGGCAAGGCCAAGCACCAGCAGAGAGACAGGCCTCCTCGTGGCCGCGACAAAGATGATGATGATGATGATCTAGATGATGAAGAATCCAGTGAGCACGAATTTCAGAAAGCCGCAGAAGTCTTGTGTGTTGACGGTGGTGCTTCGCTGCATTCTTCTCACCGCCAACTTAAACAGTGGGCGCGAGAGATCAATGCGGCGGAACCATCTGTTGACGCCAGAAAGCTTCTGAAGTGGTCCGACACGCCTATCGTCTTTGACATTGAGGACCACCCTGACCGCACAATGGCGGTCGGGTGCTTGCCGATGTTGGTTTCACCAACGATCCGCAACCTCAAGGTCACGAAGATGTTAGTTGACGGTGGGGCCGGCTTGAATCTGATTTCGCCCGCTGTGCTCCGGAAACTTCAAATCTCTGACGGCGAGCTTGAGGAAACTGGTACTTTCCAAGGAGTCAATCCAGGAAGGAGCAAGCCGAAAGGGAAGATCACGCTGCCAGTGACATTTGGCGGCGAGCTGAACTACCGGACCGAGAAGGTCACCTTTGACGTTGCCGATATTCCATTGCCTTATAATGGGATACTTGGCCGTCCAGCGCTCGCCAAGTTCATGGCAGCCTCTCATTTTGCCTACAACGTGTTGAAGATGCCAGGCCCAGTAAGTGTTATAACAGTTCCCTGCAACAAGAAGGATGCGCTTATTTGCGCCGACAAGATCTACCGGGAAGCAGCTGCCGCAACTGCCGCCAAGGCACTTGCCGGTGAAGCTCTCGGGGGGGAGATCAAGAGGAAGTCCGGCAAGAGCTCCTGTGCCCACTCCGGCAAGCGCACCTCTTCGGAGTGCTACGCTGCCGTCGAGGACGCACCAGAGAGCTCCACCGGCAAGTGCAAAAAGAACAAAGCCGCTCCGCCGGCGACAAAGAAGGTGCCCGCCAAGGAGGACGGCACTGGTGGTTCCTTTACCATCAGTGCCACACTTGACAACAAATAGGAAAGTGCGCTCATTGCTTTCCTGCGGGCGAATGTCGACGTATTTGCATGGCAACCGTCCGACATCCCCGGTGTTCCCAGGAAAGTAATTGAGCACCACCTTGCCGTTTGTCCCCACGCGAGGCCCGTCAAACAGAAAGCCAGAAAGCAAGCTGTGGAGCGGCAAGAGTTTATTGCGGAAGAAATCAAGAAGTTGGAAGCAGCAGGCCTCGTCAGAGGAGTGCTCCATCCTACGTGGTTGGCCAATCCTGTTGTCGTGCGCAAAGCGAATGGAAAATGGAGGCTTTGTATTGATTTCACTGATGTCAATAAAGCTTGTCCCAAAGACCCATTTCCTTTGCCCCGCATAGACCAGATTGTTGACTCCACGGCAGGATGTGATTTGCTTTCATTTCTTGACGCATATTCAGGGTATCATCAAATCTTCATGGCTGAGGAAGATGAGGAAAAGACCGCATTTATCACACCCTGTGGCACATATTGTTTCGTACGTATGCCATTTGGTTTGAAAAATGCTGGTTCAACATTTGCATGAGCCGTCCAGATTGCTTTTGAGCCTCAGCTGCATAGAAATGTGGAAGCCTATATGGACGATATAGTGGTCAAAAGCAAGGGCAGGGCTACTTTGGTTCAAGATCTAGAAGAAACTTTTGTAAATCTGCGCAAGATCAACCTGAAGCTCAACCCCGAGAAGTGCGTGTTTGGAGTTCCCTCCGGCAAGCTTCTCGGGTTCTTTGTGTCTCAACGTGGAATTGAAGCCAATCCTGACAAGATCAAAGCCATTGAGCAAATTGAAGCACCGAAGCGCGTCAAGGATGTACGACGACTTGCCGGCTGTGTTGCTGCTCTCAGTAGGTTTATCTCCAAGTCAGCTGAGCGTGCCCTGCCATTTTTCAAAATCTTAAAAAAGGCAGGTCCATTGAAATGGACTCCGGAGGCGGAGGCAGCGCTGCAAGACTTGAAGAGATACCTCTCCTCTCCTCCAATACTTGTCGCACCTAAACCACAAGAGAAGTTGTTGCTGTATCTAGCGGCAACCAATCAAGTGGTCAGTGCTGCGCTGGTAGCGGAGAGAGAGATGGATGAGGAGGCAGGAACTGCGGCAAGCACATCCAGCGACAAGCTGGGGGCTCCCCCGACAAGTTTTGCTGCCGACAAGGATTCGTCTGTGCAGTCAGGCGAAGTGATACAAAAGAAGAAAATGGTGCAGCGCCCGGTCTACTTTGTGAGCTCTCTTCTGCAGGGAGCTAGGTCAAGGTATTCTGGTGTGCAGAAGCTGCTTTTCGGCCTTCTCATGGCCTCGAGAAAGCTGCGCCATTATTTTTAAGCACATGAAGTTACCGTCGTCACTCGCTTCCCGCTGAAAAGGATTTTGCAAAATCCAGAAGCGACAAGCAGGATTGTCGAGTGGGCGTTGGAGTTGTCGAGCTTTGGTCTCAAGTTTGAGAGTACGTCAACCATACAGAGCCGAGTTTTGGCAGAGTTTGTCACAGAATGGACACCAACGCCAGACAAAGAAATCCCAGAGACGACTCTCCCCGGCAAGGAGACAAGCAAAGAGTGGCTTATGTACTTTGATGGTGCCTTTTCGCTGCAAGGCGCCGGTGCTGGCGTACTGCTTGTCGCACCCACCAGAGAGCACCTCAAGTACGTGGTCCAAATGCACTTTCCCAAGGAACAGGCGACGAACAATACTGCAGAATATGAGGGGTTGCTTGCCGGTCTCAGGATCACGGCAGACCTTGGGATCAAGAAGCTTATTGTCAGGGGAGATTCGCAGCTTGTCGTCAGGCAAGTGAACAAGAACTACCAATGCCCATTGATGGAAGCTTATGTAGATGAGGTGAGGAAGTTGGAGGAACGCTTTGACGTCCTACAAATGGAGCACGTCCCACGTGCTGAGAATGACATTGCCGATGGTTTGTCAAAGCGCGCCGCACTCAAATTGCCTGTGGAACCAGGCACTTTTGTGCTCCAACTAACTCAACCATCCGTGACGCCATCAGTAGGGCAAGGCATGAAGAGGAAGTTGGCTTCTGGCGACTACTTCCCGGCAGAGCTCCCCGAAGCCGCCGGCAAGAAGGCTGCCAAAGCCAGCGCCAAAGATGCAGAGGGGCAACTTGCTCCGACAAGGCCTCACGCTCTTATCGTTGAAGCGGGTGCTCCTAGGCAAGAGGCAAAGGGGCAACTTGCTCCGACAAGACTTCGGGTCCTTGTCGTTGAAGCAGGCGCTCCTGATCGAAGCGCTGAGGAGCAAGATGCTCCGACGAGGCCTTGGGCTTCCGTCATTGAAGCAACTGCTCCCGACAAGCTTGTTGAAGGACAGCACGCTCCAGCAGGGCCCCAGGCTCTTGTCGTTGAAGCGGCTGTTCCCGCCAAGCTCGTTGGGGAACGGCCGGCTCTGGTAGAGCGACAAGCTCTTGCCGTAGGGCCTGATGTTCCCGCAGCAGAAGAAATGCCTTTAGTCCTCGTTGTCGAGCCACAGGCTCCAGCGTGGGCTCAACAGATCGTCCGTTTCCTTCAGACAGGAGAACTTCCCGAAGAGCAGGAAGAAGCGGAGAAAGTAGCCCGACGGTCCAATATGTATCAATTTGTCGATGACATGCTGTGCAGAAAAAGACCAAACGGTGTGAAATTGAAGTGTATTCCCCGGGAAGAAGGACAGGAGCTGTTGGCGGAGATTCATGGAGGCATATGTGGTCACCACATAGGGTCAAGAGCCCTTGCTGGAAAGGCTTTCCGGCAAGGTTTCTTTTGGCCCACCGCCCTCCAGGATGCAACTGCACTAGTAACCAAGTGTGAAGCGTGCCAGTTTCATTCCAAGCAGATTCATCAGCCAGCTCAAGCTCTCCAGACAATCCCTCTCTCCTGGCCATTTTCGGTCTGGGGGCTCGACATCCTCGGCCCCTTTCCCCGTGCCACCGGGGGCTTCGAGTACTTGTATGTGGCCATCGACAAGTTTACGAAGTGGCCGGAAGTGGAAGCAGTGAGGAAGGTGACAGCACAATCAGCCATCAAGTTCTTCAAGGGAATTGTTTGTCGCTTTGGTGTTCCTAACAGGATCATCACCGACAACGGTACCCAGTTCACGAGCCATGCCTTCATGCAGTATGTCGAAGACCTTGGCGCCAAGGTCTGTTTCGCTTCTGTTGCTCACCCCCGAAGCAACGGTCAAGCTGAAAGGGCAAATGCTGAAGTGCTGCGTGGGCTCAAGATGAGAACTTTCGACAGGCTGCGCAAGTGCGGCAAGAACTGGATCGAGGAGCTGCCAGTGGTTCTTTGGTCGATCAGGACGACGCCAAATCGAGCTACTGGCCAGACGCCTTTTGCTCTAGTTTATGGAGCAAAGGCAGTTCTCCCCACGGAACTCATATACGGGTCACGTCGAGTGCTCACTTACGATGAGCTTGAGCAAGAGCAACTGCGGCAAGATGACGCTGTGCTCCTCGAGGAGGATCGTCTTCAGGCTGCTGTGAGAGCTGCTCGCTACCAGCAAGCTTTGCGTCGCTACCATAGCCGCAAAGTTAATGCCAGAAGTCTCGAGGAAGGCGACCTTGTTCTTCGGCGTGTTCAGTCGGCCAAGAATTCAAACAAGTTGACGCCGAAGTGGGAAGGCCCTTATCAGGTGAAACGAGTCACCAGGCCCGGCGCTGTCCGCCTGGAGACCGAGGATGGCATTCCAGTGATCAATTCCTGGAACATTGAGCATCTTCGTAAGTTTTTTTCATAAGGCGCGGTTGCCGGGCCCTTCCCCGGCAACCACCATTTGTACAAGTATTGCCGCTGTTGCATGTAATCCTTTGTACAAAGCCAGGCGCAGACCCTGTGCATAAATAAAGCTTTTGTATTTCGCAGTTTTTGACGATTTCATGTTTACTTTTATTTTGCATGATTATCTGACATACTGTGCAGTACAGCCTCCCCGGTAAGCATTAAGGAGCCGCCAAGCTCCTATATCTTTATTTTCTCTTCTTTCTTTTTCTCGAAGAGACAGAAGCTTCCCTCGCGCACAAGTTTGCTGGGGGGGATGGGATAATGATATGGACCAGGCGTGGACCAGGCGTCGTTCAAAGAAACTTCGCCTTGCCGGGAAGAAGACAGCGGCAAGCAGTGACAAGACCTTGCCGCGGAGAGATCAGCGACAAAGCTAAGTGCCAAAGTTTGAACAATCAAATTCTTTTTTATTTTCAAGGTTATTTTCCTTGAACGATACTAGTCTTTGTATGGAAAACCTGTGCGCGACGGAACCTAAGCGTAATCGGTTGCGCCCTTACCTTGTTTCGAGTCCGCTCAACAACCTAAGTGGCTGCACTGAGCGCGACAAGGTTGCTTGCCGGCAGCGGCACCGCCAGCAGGCTGCTGAAGTCCCGCACCCAGCGCTCGCGGCAATGGTGCGCGCACCGGCAAGTTCCCTATAAGCGTAGGGTAAGTACACACAAAGAAAGAAATTGCTCAACGGAGATGACATGCATTAACTCCAAAATATTGCAAGTTATATTACAGGATAAGTTGCCGCGGCTTAAACAGATTGTTCTTTAACATGTCTAGCGGCGGCAAGCAGGGAGAAGAATGGGCTCTCTAATTGCGGTGCTCGCCTTCGACTCTCTGGATTTGGTCCACCCTCTCCACGATGGGCGCGACAAGGGCCTCTAGTGGCGCGGGGTCGTATCCCTTCGGCAAGCTTTTGAAGATGTTGCTGAAGTCGACGCCCGGGTTTCTGTATGCTATCTTCACCAACAACCTCCGGAGAACTCCCCGGCAAAGCCTGCGTGACTCGTCGGCCAGTTGAGCCTTGTGATTGACTTGGAGCTGTTGGAGTGCTTCTACTACTCCGTCGAAGAACTCGGCTAGCTTGACGCTAGTTTGCGTGTTCTTGTCGGTGGAGTACCCGAAGTCCGGCACCTTCAGGGCAGTCAGCTCCTTGTCGATGTCCTCGGCGGCGCCGGCAAGCCTGTCTGTGAAGATCCCCACGTTATCCCTGAACTTCTTGTGGGTTGCAATAGCGTCTTGAAGCAGACCCTTTTCCTTCTGGAGCTCTGTCATTAGAAGCCCTTCGCGCTTTCTGGTGGTGTCGAGCGTCTCCTTCAGCGTGGTCAGCTTCAGCTTCAGGTCTGCTCTGGAGTCGTTGGCGGCGGCAAGCAGATTGTTCTTCTTGGCTATGGTAACTTGCATCTCCGCCAAAGTGTGGGTCACCTTTGCCCTCTCACTTTCAAGCGTTGAGAGCTTGTCACCGTTTGCCTTGAGGGCGGCCTCTAGTCTTGCCACTTTCTCCTCCGTTTCCTTCCTGTTCACTTCTGCAGCAGCGACAGCGTTTGTGGCCTCCACCAAATTGCTGGCGTACTCCTGGGCCAAGGCTTCGATTTCCTTCTGGTGTTTTTGTGCCTGCCCCTGGGTCCGCTCTGCGACAAGTCTTGCCACCTCCTCGTCTTTCTGCTGGAGGGTTTCGGCAAGTTTCCTCTTGCGCTCGGCAAGTTCTTCTTCGTGGGCATCAAGGTCCACTTTCCGCTGGTTCAGATCACCGGCCTGAGCAGACAACTCCTTGGCGGTCTCCTCCTATTTTTGTTCAATGTCTTGCTTCATCAGGAGGAGGGCCTGCCGTTCTTCGGCCAGCTGTGCCCGCTTGACCTCTAACGCATTAAGAGATTGCGCGCGGACGTCCGCCAAGATCTCCGCGCTCCTCAACATGTCAGCTTCGGCCTTCTCGATGAGCGCCTCCCTGGAAGCTAGCTTCTCCCGTCGGGCGCGATGAAGATTCAGCAGCTTTTGAAGCAGTTGCTCCTCTTCAGACGTGCTGCTGCTGCTGGCGCCTGGCGCATCCACAAGCTGGAGCCCGGCAGCGGCAAGGATCTCCTCGTCCACAACATCCTCCTCGGTTGGCGCTCTGGAGCCCACCGTCCAGGGGAGGCTGACGTAGACGTTCTCGCCGACCCGGATGTATTTGCTTGGCGGAGGCGAGTTGGGCGCTGCCGCCTCGTCAGTGGTTGAGGGACCAGTGGTTGGAGTAGCGCCTGGCGCTCCTGTGGCCTCAGGGCCGTCAGTACGACCACCGGCTCCCTCGCCGGCCTCCTCAGCAGCCTTCTGGGCGGCCTCAGCTTCAGCAGCCTTGGCGGCTTCATCGGTGGGCGCCTTGGCGGTATTATCCTCGGTGGCCTTGCCGGCCTCTTTGGCAGCCCTGGCAGTTTCTTCGTCGGCAAGCTTGTCGGCTGCCAGCTTGTCGGCCTTGGCAGCGGCGGCCTTGGCAGCCTCGTCGTCGACGGCCCCTGTGGTGTTCTCCTCGGCAGAAGAGTCAATGTTCATTGGCTCCACCGAGGAGGGCTCTGCCAACCCGAGAAGTAAAGCAAAACGAGCTTCAGGAAGAAATTCAAGAAGACAAAAGAAAGAAAGCAGAAAGAGTTTTGCGGCAAGTGGGTTTACCCGTGTTGAGCTCAGGAGCGGTGGGCTCCCCTCCCCCGTCAACGTTTGTCATTGGGGTGGGGTCGCCAGCGCTGGTGCTTGGCACTTCGGCGCTTGCCGGCTCCTCTTCGTGGCTCGGCTCGCTAGTGGGAGCCCTTACCGGAGATCTTCTCCTTGGCGGTGTGGTCGAGGGGGGTGGTACTTCTGGAGCACCTTCAGATGGCTCCACTTGCTGCTCCTCTCCTACACGCCCAAAGATGTCAGTGACAAAATGCTTGTTCCTCAGCGACCGCCAGCGAAAGGTAGTTGAAATACTTACGTTGGGGGCTGCGTTGGGGGCTGCGACGAGGGCTGGGCTCCGAGCTGGTCGGGATGGTCTCAGACGCTCTCCCGGTGGTTGCCGTGGGCTCATCTTCGACGACCACCACGGTCTTGCTCGTCGAGACCTTAGCTCTCTTCCTTGTCCTCTCCGCCAAGGTTTCCTCCCTGCAGAAGCAAGGCCGGAGCGCGACAAGTGAGGACAGAAACAAAACCTTACAAAGATTGAGGGTCGCGGCAAGGGAACTTACTCTTCCTCGTCGTCCTCTTAGCTAAGGGCGGAAAAATCAAAGTCCGCCCCCGTGTGAGGAGGGGGAGGAGGGGGAGTTGGGCTCCTTGGCCGCTTGGCGGGGGTAGTAGCAGTGGTCTTTGATGACCCTGCTCCAGTTGCCGGGGCCGCGTGAGACGCTCCCGCAGCACCAGCCCTTGCCGCGGTCGAGCGTGTCGAACGGCGCTCCGGCGGTTGTTGAACTTCTTGCCGCTCAGCCACTTTGCCAAGCCTGCGAAGGCCTTTCCTCCTCAGAGGGGCTGGGGACTCTGACTGCGGTGGGCTTTCGGTGCCCTCCTCGGAAGAGGAGCCCTCATCCTCCGAGCTGCCTGACTCGTCGGCAGGCTGGCTTGGCCCGACATCCTTGCCGGGTGCGGCGAGCTCGCCCTTCCCGGCAAGCATCCCCTGCTCGGCAAGGCTCTCCTTTTGTGCCTCGTCGAGCTCCGCCAAAGTATAACCAAAATCGCCAGCTTCCCTGGCGAGCCTGTCCTCCTCCACTCTTCGAGCAATGAATTCTATTTCTTGCTCAGTGGTGTTGCGGACGAGCCACTCCTCCACCCGGACCTGCTTTTCGACCGTGGAGTCAAAGAATCGCCGCACGTCTTCTTCGAGCGGCACGTCCCAAGTTGCTTCAACGCTGTGCGCATTGCAGAGCGGCATCATAGCGATGATTGCACTCAATGCGGAGTTGTTGCAAAGGGGCACGATGTGCTTCGGCAGCGTGAACGCCTTGTCGCGCTTTTCTGGATCTGTCTCTTGCTTGAACAGTTCTCGCATGAAAAAGTCGTGCTGCAGAACTGTGAAGTTGTTGATCAGTCCAGGGCGCAGCCGCATGATATCGGCTGGGTTCTTCCAATCAGAGGCCGGCCTTCCTCTCTGCTGCAGAGGAGCAATGCGGCGGCGGAGGAAGTCTGCGCCAACCATCCCTATGGTGAGCCCGGCCTCCCTGAGCCGTATGATCCTGGCAGCGGCAATCTCCAGCTTTTTGTCCTGGGGATCCAGATCGCTCCAGTCTGTGCCACGCGCTGCTGGGGTCTTGCAAAGCTCACAGTATGGTGGCGGCTCGTCGTCAATGATCCAACACCATTCAGACCGGATTTCTCCCCATCTTGGGCGGAGATCCCCCTTCAGATAATGCTCCTTGGCGCCCAATCTTGAAACGAACGAGACGCCAACAGTGAGAGGCTCCCCCTTTTCAGCACGGGGAGTGAAGTAATGCCTGAACAGCGCGGTGTTGGGTGCGACGCCGACGAAGTTCTCGCACAGATGCGCAAATATTGCCATGGTGGATACGGCATTCGGTGTGAGATCCAGCAGACGGAGATTGAAGGTGTACATGACGTCGCTGAAGAAATCCGAGTACGGTGGGCAGAGCCCGCACCAAAAGTAGCAAGCGAAGAAGGGGTACTTGCTCACTTCGCTCTCGTCGGTGGCTGGGCGAACGCGGGTAGCCGGATGCGCCTTGGTCCTCGCGGCCCACATGCCTTGGAACTTGGCCTTCAGATCCGCCCCCGTGAGCGTCGGAGCGAAGAGCGCGTACTTCTGCCTCTTCATCTGCGCCTGGGTCTCCGTCCTTGAGGACTTCCCCGTCTTCCCCTTTTCTCCTTTGGGAGGCATGGCGAAGGCGGAGCTGAGGATCGAGGGAGATGCGGACGCACGCGGTGGCGGAGGATTGGGAAACCGTTTTGTTTTGGAGCGGAGGAAGAAGAAGGCGGAGATTTGGAGATCGAGAATGGTGAGAGGGGTGTGTGAGTGCTTCTACAGGTCCCTCCTTTTATGGGGAAAGATGCGGAACCATCCGCCCCTTCATCATTCGAGATAACTGCGCACGCTTCCCACGGTCCGCATTCAATGCGCGACGCGTGGGAGAGCGTGCAATTAAACAGCATATGGACGTTTCAGCTTATCCAGGCCATGCGTGCCCGTGCACTGTTTGGGCCTGGCCCAACAACGCCCGGCATCGTGTGTGGCCCAAGCCCGGGGGCTCCTGTCGGTGTACTAGAATAGGGGTACCCTAGTACCCCGTACTTGTGCACGGGCAGTAGTAGCATCCCGCGGCCAGGCTTGCGGGAGGACAGCCAGAGAGAAGCTCAAGATTATTAAGCCATTCAAGAACAAAGTATACAAAGCAAGAGTTAAGGCCCTGGCAAGAGGAGCTTGCCGGGAGGGACAGCTGAGGCCCAGCCTGAGGTTTGCTGTAGCAGAGTACTTGCCGCGGCAAGGTACTTGCCCCGGCAAGTCATTGGCTGCGGCAAGGTATTGGCTGCGGCAAGATAGCAGCTGCGGCAAGGTACTTGCCCCGGCAAGTTACCTTGCGCGGCAAGCTATGGGTTGCGGCAAGCTGTCAGGTGCGGCAAGGTCTTGCCGCGGCAAGCGTTACTATACCACTGTGCTACTGTGCTGCTCCGGTGCCTCTGCCAGCGTGGCGCTCTGGGTCCTTCCAAGCGTGTGTGGCAGGGCACTGTGTAGACGGCGGTACACTGTAGCTAGCGGTGCAGGAGCAGGTGGGATAGGCTTTTCCCACGTCCAAGACGTCCGGGTACATGTATGTGGACAGCAAAGGCATGGGCATTTAATGCCCTTGTCCCCTGCCGTCAGTGGTAGGTAGGACATGTCATCCTTGTAATAATGGCCTTACTATAGCAACTTTCCACCTCTACCTTTACTGTTTGCCACCTGTTGGTGACCCCTTTGTGCGTATAAAAGGAGGCCCATGGGCAACGTGGAGAGGAGGAGGAACGGGGGGATGGAGAACTCCAGTATTGTACGCAGCTACTCGGTACTGTAGCGCTCCTGGAGCTAGAACAATCATACAGATAATAAACCAAAAAGCAGGAGTAGGGTTTTACGCATCCATGCGGCCCGAACCTGGGTAAATCTCTCTCGTGCACTGTCGTGTTCTTCGCTAGATTTGCTCTTCGTGCGACCGTCTCTCCCTGCCGAACGTAAAGGGGTCCTTCCCTGGGTCCCATAGGTGATCACGGATTCGTCCCCGACACTTGCACTCCAAGTCCTCTGGTTTCCTTTTGGTCCAAGAAAGATCATCGCGAAAGTTTTATTCCGTTTGGACTCAGTTTGGTATTCCTTTTCTGCGAAACTCAAAAACAGGGAAAAAACAGGAACTGGCACTGGGCTCTAGGTTAATAGGTTAGTCCCAAAAATAATATAAAATAACATATTAATGCATATAAAACATCCAAAACAGATAATATAATAGCATGGAATAATCTAAAATTATAGATACGTTGGAGACGTATCAGTATCATCAGCTAAAGATCCGTGAACAGGATATACCCAAAACAGCTTTCACCACAAGGTATGGTCTTTCTGAGTATACTGTCATGTCATTTGGATTGACTAATGCCCCTGCATATTTTATGAGCATGACGAACAAGGTATTCATGGAATTTTTGGACAAGTTTGTCGTGGTGTTCATCGATGACATATTGGTTTTCTCCAAGAGCAAGGAAGAGCACAAGGAACACTTGCGTCTAGTTCTGGAGAAACTCCGAGAGCATCAGTTATATGCCAAGTTCAGAAAATGTGAATTTTGGTTGAAGGAAGTTGGATTCCTCAGACACGTTATTTCAGGGGAAGGAATAGTAGTCGACCCCATAAAGGTTGAAGCAGTCACCAAATGGAAGTCACACACCTCAGTCAAGGAGATCTGCAGTTTTCTCAGACTTGCATGATATTATCAGAGGTTTATTGAGAATTTCTCAAAGATTGCTAAGCCCATGACTGAGCTGTTGAAGAAGGAAACTAAGTACATTTGGACCGAGGATTGTAAAGCCAGTTTTCAGGAGCTGAAGAAATGTTTGGTTATAGCCCCGGTGCTAATTCTGTCGGATGTACGCAAGGATTACCAGGTATATTGTGAAGCTTCTTGTCAAGGACTCGGAGGAGTCCTCATGCAGGAAGGAAAGGTTGTAGCTTATACCTCCAGACTGCTATGACCTCACGAGATGAATTATGTCACACATGATTTGGAGTTAGCAGCCCTAGTGCACGCACTCAAGACCTAGAGACACTTTCTTGTCGGAAACAGTTGTGATGTTTACACGGATCATAAGAGCTTGAAGTACATTTTCACACAGAAGGAGTTGAACCTCAGGCAGAGGAGATGGCTAGAGTTGATCAAGGACTATCACATGAGATTGCATTATCACCCAGGAAAGGCAAATGTTGTAGCAGATGCCTTGAGTCATAATAGCTATGTGAACACCCTCATAGCTGGAGGATTACCTCAGGAGTTAGCCGATGATCTCAGAGATCTCCGACTGGAGATAGTACCGAGAGGATTTGTCGCCACCCTGGATATTCAGTCCACCTTGACCAAAAGAATCCGAGAAGCCCAGAAGACGGACAGGGTAATTGCGGAGATAAAGGAAAATATGAGCAACGGAAAGGCTAAAGGTTTTCGTGAGGATGAGCACGAAACTTTATGGTTTTAGGATCGTATCTATGTGTCCAATGACCCAGAGGTCATGATGTTAATTCTTCAGGAGGCCCAGGACTCATCATACTCGATTCACCCAGGCAACACCAAGATGTATCTGGATTTGAAGGAAAGTTTCTGGTGGATAGTTATGAAGAAGGATATTGCCGAGTACGTAGTGATACGTCTCCAACGTATCTATAATTTTTTATTGTTCCATGCTATTATATTATCTGTTTTGGATGTTTTATATGCATTAATATGCTATTTTAAATTATTTTTGGGACTAACTTATTAACCTAGAGCCCAGTGCCAGTTTCTGTTTTTTCCTTGTTTTTGAGTTTTACAGAAAAGGAATACCAAACGACCAAACGGAATAAAACTTTCGCGATGCTTTTTTGAAAGTGCAACTAATCCCTGGGTGGTTTTGGTAATTCATAACATATAGCTCATTGAACTAATAACTTTTCAAGATGATTATTTAAGATAGTTCAATGATTGGCATGGCATGGACTAGAGATGTGCACCCCTCAAAATGCTAAGGACAAATATTGGCAAAAGCTCAAGACTCTACATTTCTATTTTAGTGATCCAAGATCACATTGAGTCCATAGCAAAAGCCAATACTATTAAAAGGGGATGAGGTGTTGCTTAATGGTCTACTTGCTCAAAATGCTTAGTGATATGCTTCACAGCCCTCAACCATCTTCTCATATCTAAATAGGTCCTAAACCTAAAGTCAAACTCGGCCCCACCGATTTGATCTATCCGGCGCCACCGAGTTCACTTGACATAGCCATAGCCAAAAACCCTAATAAGTTCGGTCTAACTGATAGGGATCTCGGTCTCATCGAGAAAGGATTGCAAACTCTCTGTTTCCCTTCATAACGTTTCGGTCTCACCGAGATGAGCGATCGGTCCCACCGAGTTCGCAATGCAAACTCTCTGTTTCCCTTTCATAACATTTTGGTCTCACCGAAAGGAGCGATCGGTCCCACCGAGTTTGCCTGACCAACTCTCTGTTTGCTTATTACTGAAATTGGTCTCACCGAGTTGAAGTAATCGGTCAAACCGAGATCAAGTTTTGCCCTAACCCTAGCTCATCGGTCCCACCGAGTTGATCATATCGGTCCCACCGGAAAGCCTAATGTTCACATTTTTGATTGGATTGGTCTCACCAACTTTACCTATTCGGTCTGACCGAGTTAGATCATTTGTGTGTAACGGATAGATTTTGTGTGGAGGCTATATATACCCCTCCACCCTCCTCTCCATTAGAGAGAGAGCCATCAGAACGTGCCTACACTTCCACTACTCATTTTCTGAGAGAGAACCACCTACTCATGTGTTGAGACCAAGACATTCCAATCCAACCACAAGAATCTTGATCTCTAGCCTTCCCAAGTTGCTTTCCACTCAAATCATCTTTCCACCATAGCCAAATCTGTGAGAGAGAGTTGAGTTTTGGGGATACTATCATTTGAAGCACAAGAGCAAGGAGTTCATCACCAACACACCATCTATTACCTTTTGGAGAGTGGTGTCTCCTAGATTGGTTAGGTGTCACTTGGGAGCCTCCGTTAAGATTGTGGAGTTGAACCAAGGAGTTTGTAAGGGCAAGGAGATCGCCTACTTCGTGAAGATCTACCCGAGTGAGGCAAGTCCTTCGTGGGCGATGGCCATGGTGGGATAGACAAGTTTGCTTCTTCGTGGACCCTTCGTGGGTGGAGCCCTCCGTGGACTCACGCAACTGTTACCCTTCGTGGGTTGAAGCCTCCATCAATGTGGATGTACGATAGCACCACCTATCGGAACCACGCCAAAAATCTCCGTGTCTATATTGCGTTTGCCTCTCCAAACCCCTCCCTTACCTTCATATGCAATGATTTACATTCCGCTGCTATACTCTTAGAATTGCATCTGTAGGTCGATTGCTTGACTTGTGCTAAGTTGTTAAAATCTGCCAAGACTTAAAATTGGGAAAAGGCTAGATTTTTATTTGGTCAAGTAGTCTAATCACCCCCCTCTAGACCTACTTTCGATCGTACAAGTGGTATCAGAGCTTTGTTCTTCATTTGCCTTGATTTCCATAGCTTTGGTGATCATAGCCTTGGTTTCACAACCTAGGAGAGTATGGCGTCTAGCGAGGGAAATTACCACCGTAGAGGTCCTTACTTTGATGGTACTAATTTTGATAGTTGGAAGCATAAGATGAAAATGCATATTCTTGGACATAACCCCGCCGTTTGGGCTATTGTGTGTATTGGCTTGCAAGGTGAATTCTTTGATGGAAGAGAACCGAATCGTAAAGCAACCGTGGAAGAATTGAAGATGTTGCAATACAATGCTCAAGCTTGCGATATCCTCTTCAACGGATTGTGCCCCGAAGAATTCAACAAAATCGGCCGCCTTGAGAATGCAAAGGAAATTTGGGATAATTTGATTGATATGCACGAAGGTACCGAGTCCGTCAAGGAATCCAAATTGGATGTGCTTCAAAGTCAACTTGACAAGTTCAAAATGAAGGATGGCGAAGGTGTCGCTGAAATGTACTCTAGGCTTGCTCTCATCACAAATGAGATTGCCAGCTTAGGAAGTGAAGAGATGACCAACAAATTCATCATCAAGAAGATCCTAAGAGCCTTGGATGGAAAGTATGATACCGTGTGCACATTGATCCAAATGATGCCCAATTACAAAGATCTCAAGCCAACGGAAGTCATTGGTAGAATTGTTGCTCATGAGATGCCACTCAAGGATAAAGAAGAGCTTCACAACAAGTCTAGTGGTGCTTACAAAGCTTCATGTGATGCTCCTACATCATCAAGTGAGAAACAAGTCTTCAATGAAGAATTGAGCCTAATGGTGAAGAACTTCAACAAGTTCTATAAGAGTAGAAGCAAAGAAAGAAGTCACAAGTCAAGGTCCTACAATGACAAAAGATCTTCTAGTCGTGATCGCAATTGCTACAATTGTGGAAGACCCAGACATTACTCTAGTGAATGTACGGCTCCCTACAAGAGAAGAGAAGACTCACCTAAAAGGAGAAGCAAAAGGGAAGAATCACCTCCGAGAGAGAGAAGGAGTAGAGATGATCATTATGAACGAAGACCCTCTCGCAGAAGCAAGGATTCAGAAAGGAAGGACAAGTCATCAAAGAGCTACACAAGATGAAGACATCAAGCCCATGTTGGTGAATGGGTATCCGGTTCCGACTCCGACAACTACTCTGAGAGAAGTTATCACTCCGACTCCGAATATACTCAAGTGAAGGTGTTGCCGGTCTTGCACTTGTGTCATCCAACTCCTACGACATATTTGATTCACCAAATGAAGGGATTGGAAGATGCTTCATGGCTAAAGGCCCCAAGGTATCACACCCCGCGTATGTTGATTTCAATAGTGATGAAGATGATTTGCTAGGTGTTGATGATTTACTTGTTGACAACTCTAGTGATGAAAACTATGATGAAATTGCTATTAATCATGCTAATCAAGATGAAACGAATGACAATGATAAGAAGGAGATTGAGCGTCTAACTAAAGAACTAAACACTCTTAAGTTAGCTCATGAAACTACCTTAAAGGATCATCGAGAGCTTTTAAAGACTCATGAGAAGCTACGCTTTGAAAAGCTCAATCTAGAGCAAGAGCATGGGTTCTTAAAAGCAATCAATGATGATCTTCGTAAGAAAAGTTCTTCTTACATTGCCAAGCGTTTACTCTTGTCTACTTACATGCCACAAGTAAAATCTAGCAACAAGAGCAAGAAAGATTCTTCTTCTAGTAGTAACAATAATCATGTTAAATCCAATATTGTTGCTTCTAGTAGTTCTCTTGATTCCACTAATGATTCTCTTAGCCAAGTTACACTTGAGCAAGAAAATAGCTTATTGAAGGGAATTATAGAGAAAGGTGTTTACAAGAGCCTTGCCAGAAGTAAGCAATTTGAGGAAATTGTATGCAAGCAAGGAAGGCACCGGAAGAATCAAGGTGTTGGTTTTGAACGCAAGTTCAATGCCAATGGAGTTGAGTGGGAAGAAGATCAATACCCCAAGACGAAGATTGTTCCTCAACAAGAGAAGTATGACCCCACTTCTTTCGAGGGAACACAAGCTCAAGAAGATCTTCCACTACAAGACCACAAGCTAAAAGGCAAGGACAAGCTTCAAGAGGAGATTGATGCATTTGAAGAAGCTCCTATGGCCTTGGTCAAGTGGGTTCCCAAGACTACATTAAGTTCTACTTCATCAAGTATGACTACAACTCCAAGGATTCCCATCAAGATGATGTGGATCCCGAAGAAGAAGAACTAGAGAGTTCTTGAGGGTGACTCCGCCAACATACTTCACTCATATTCATTTTGGCAGGAACAAGTGCAAACAACTTCCACATCTTGCACTAGTTCAAGGAGTCACAAACCCTCTTGTTGGTAAGACAAGGGACAAGGTAACCTAATGCTTTCATGGACATCATCATATGTGTGAACTTCACTCTATGTCTATGGATATTCTTGCATGTTCCTTGTGGGACTAACCCATGTAGGTATTGAAAGTGCAACTCACTCCAAAGGATTGCTCCAAATGATCTACATCGACATTGAGCATCCACATCTTCAACACCTACATGAAGTCATCATCGAAAAAACCCAAGGTTAGTTCATCCCTCATAAGGGGGATATCACATCTAGGGGGAGCTTTACTCTAAGAATTGAGCTAAAGCAACTCTAATGGTGTGAACACAACAATGCTTTATGTAAAAGTGGTAACCCCGCTTGTGCTTAAATGATGAGTATGACCTATGATCAAATGTTCTCATTTGACTCCTAAGTCAATATACTCATATATAGATGACCTAGTCATCGCAAAATTGCTTGATAGATGCTAGAGTGTTTGTGCATGCTTTGCCACATATTTCATTTGCTATCTTATTGTGTGAGCATGTTGGTTGCATATTTTTCTCATTCAAGGACATCCATTTGTTGCTTTGATTGATTGGCTTTTCTTTTGCCAAATGGATGGACAAGAATGCCTAAGTACTCCCTCTAGCTATCTATGCTTTTCTCATCTTGAACTCTATTCATGCTACATCACAAAGTTTGATCAAGTCATATTTGGACCCTCCAGGTGAGGAGCACTCGGAGCCACCAATTCGTCATAGACTTAAACTTCCAAAACCTCTTAGTGTATTTTGGTCTGACCGATCCATCCCTTTCGGTCATACCGAGTTCATTAAGTTGATCTAGGTTTTAATCTCGGTGCAACCGATTAGAACCATTCGGTCACACCGAGTTGCAGCAACCGCTTGTGATTCTGCATCTCGGTGACACCGAGTTGTTCCACTCGGTCACACTGATAGGGTCTGGATATATATACCCGGGTTGAAAATTTAGAAATTCCTCCAAACCTCTTCGTCCGCGCCTGTCCAGCTCTGCCGACTCATGGTCTCCGGATCGTCTCCTCATCGCCCGCGACCTCCTGCCGCTGGTCTTCGCCGCCGTCGATGGGAATCCTCACCGCCGTCGTTGCCATAGCGGGTTCATCACCAAGTTAGGGGTCAGTTTCAGCTATGTCATACCAGAGTGACAGCCAGAACAAGTCAGAAGAGCACCAGAATCTCAGTGAGGGCACTAGTCCCTCAAGCAACTATGATGATGGAAGCAGGAGCACACCCAGCAATCTGCCTAAGGCTGCTACTAGGCAGAGGAAGAAGAAAACCTCAGACTCTGAAGATGAGGACTACATTGCTGATGAGGAGGTCATTTCCAAGAAGAAGTTGATCAAGAAAGAGCAAGTTGCTGCTGCTGCTGCTACTGGCATCAAGCCTGGTATGAAAGTAGAGGCTCCAGCCAGAAGAGTTCCAATGTCCAAAGTCAGAGCCTCAACTCAAGCTACTGCCACTTCAGCAAGTGGTGCTGGAAAGGAAGAAGAGGCTGCTGGAGGCAAGAAGAGAAAGGAAAGGCTCAAGAAGACCATGGCTAGAGTTGTTGGAAACCTTCTATGATGGAGGAATCTGATGAAGATGATGAAGAGGAGGAGGCTGCTGCACCTCCACCTAAGGCACATAAGCTCATGAGAGATGTAATCAAGTCAGGGGCTGCCCCATCCAAGCCCAAGACTGCTCCCAAGATAGCTCCAAAGCAGACTGCACCTAAGAGAAGTACAAGAAACATTCCTGCTGCAGAGAAGAACAAGGCCCCAGTGCCTGAAGTTTAAGAAGAAGAAGAGCCCCAAGTGCTCAAAAAGCTCAAGCCCAAGATACCTGATCATGATGACAACCATCCTGTTGCTGAGAACATGAAAGAAAGGAAGGATGCAGGTCTCAGACTATGGAGGCAATCAGATCCCTATGCAACAAGGAGAAGGACTGCTATGGATTACAGGTTCCACACTAAGGAACAACATGACTTCTATGAGACAGTCCTCCTGGACAAGAAGCCCATAGTCAGTGATATGAGATGGGTTGATTGGGAGTTCATTGACAACAATGAAGATCACTTTCCTGGAGTTCATGAGAGCTTCGGAATGAATGGAGTTGACAAGTTTGTGGGTCAGAAATTGACCAAATGGAATGATGAGATGGTGATGCAGTTCTATTCCACAGCCCATTTCTACCCAGATGGCAAGATTGTCTGGATGACAGAGGGTACAAGGTACCAGTCTACCATTCCTGAGTGGGCCAAGCTAATCCATGCTCCTGAAGAGGCTGAGGATGACACTGATGTCTATGCCAAGCCTAGGAAAGGCCACAAATCCACGGCACACATGTACAAGGAGATACCTAATGAAGCCTTGGATACACATAAGTTTGGCTCTGTTTATTATCTGCTGTCAGGGCTGCCAACAATCAACACTATCCTGAGGCACACTTTGTTGCCCAAGTCTGGAGATCACAGGATGATCAGAGGGCACTCCATCAACTTGCTACACATGTTTGATGTGCCAGAGAAATTCAAGGTGATGTCCTTGATAGTTGAAACCATCAAGAGAACTACAGTTGACCAGAAGAGATCATGTGGCTATGCCCCACACATTCAGATGCTCATCAACTCCAAGGTGGGCACAAGCACATATCTGCTAGATAAAGAGCACCTTCCCCTGATGCCAGATTTTGAGGATAACACAGTTGTCATGGATGCTTCACATCCTACTTCTGTTGAGTCACAGGAGAAGAGAGAGAAGGCAAAGGCTGAAAAAGCTTCAAAGATTCCAGATGCCTCAGTTGCACATCTCAAGACCAAGCAGGACCAGCTCAGCTATCTGCTTGAAGCCACAATGAGGATTGAGAAAGGATTAACCACCCTAACTCAAAACCAAGAAAGTCTTGAGAGAACCATTGAAACTAAGTTTTATGATCTAGACTTGAAGGTCAGAGAGATTCAGACTGCAGTTGAGCAACTACAGGAAGAAGCAGAGGAGAGGAGAAGAAGATCTACCATAGATGCTTATCAGAGGGTGCCTAGAGCACAAAGGTCGACAGCTGTGCCAGTCACTGACACCAGGGCCACAACTTCTGCACCTGCAGCCACAGCCTCAGTTGCCCCTCCAGTTTCTCAGACATCAGCCGAAGTCTTTGCAGATGTTGTTCTCTCCATGCCATCTTCGCACTCCAGAGCTCCTGGAGATCGTGCTTAGAGTGCCGTATAGCACTATGCATTTTCAAGCTTTTTGGTAACTTGTTGCCAAAGGGGGAGAAAGTGTATAGATCATAGGCTTCAAGAGAGAGAGTTTTTGCTTTATTTGTCTCTCTTGCTACTTATTTGGTCGTTTGTTTGCTACTTATTAGTGCTTGTGTGTGAGATACCTCTTATGATCATGTGATTGATCATTTTTTGCTTAAATATGTGTGCTTGAATGATGTTATCTTATCATTTGTGTATGATCAATCATTTTTGCCTTGGTGATAAGTGCATGCTATTTATACTTTATCATTTTGAGCGCTCCACCAAGATGTATGTGACATGGAAGAGTAACCATGATCCTAATCGATTGTGCATTTGTATTCAAAAGCAAATCATAAATAATGCACAAATTTAGGGGGAGCTCTTGCTTATCACATACTTCTCAAAGCGACGATATGTTTCATTCTTATTATCATTTGTCGAAGCTTTGATCTATATGTTGTCATCAATTACCAAAAAGGGGGAGATTGAAAGTGCAACTAATCTGTCGGTGGAAACGACACCTATGGGATCGCGTGGATCCCTTTACGATTCGGCAGGGATGAGGAGTGCGCAAAGAGCAGATATAACGATCAACACGATAGATTTTTTACCCAGGTTCGGGCCGCTGAGAAGCGTAAAACCCTAGTCCTGCTTGTCTGTGTTTATCTTGTCTTCTTCTGCTCTTGGACTAGCTACTATGCGTGTCCAGTCCAAAACTCTGAATCCTTCCACAGTACGCCTCGGGCCTCCTTTTATATGTCAAAGGTGTCGCCACAGTGGCACACAGGAGGTGGAAAGTATCTACAGTGTACAAGTTTATCGCCTGACATCATAGGACAAATGCATTTAATGCACTGCCTACGTGCCCTCTTGCTTTATCGGGGACGGCAACAGAGCCCGTCCCGTCCGTCGCCGCCTCGCCTTGCTTCGATGCGCGTCCAAGCTGACGAGGCATGCAGCGCCATGCTGGCTGGCTGGCTGCTGTGCTGGTGCGGTGACAGGGCCTTCATGAAGATCTGCCCGCCACCATGCAGGTGCTTGGCTACTTGGCTTTAGAAGCTGCATGCTGCCACGCAGGTGCTCGCCTAGTTGGCGGGCTGGTCATCACATCGGAACGGCCGTGGGGCAGCAAAACGTTGGCAGGTGCGGGCCTGGCCGCGGCCCCGCTGATGCTCCCAGCAAGGGTCTTGCCGGGGTCTCGCCTCTGTCCCCGGCAAGGATCTTGTCGGGGGTCTTGTGGCTATCCCCGGCAAGGATCTTGTCGGGGGTCTTGTGGCCGTCCCCGGCAAGGATCTTGCCGGGGGTCTCGTGGCCATCCCCGACAAGGATCTTGCCAGGGGTCTTCGTCCTCTGGTACTTATCTAGACTCGCAGGCCTTTGGTCTTCACAAAGATCTGCATGCCACCACGCAGGCACCCCTGGGTCTTGGTTTCGGCGTTGTCGATGGTGTCAGAACTCTCAGGCTCATGGGTGGCGGCCTTCCTAGTGTTGGGCAGGCCGCCCTGGCAAGGCTCTTGCCGGGGCTACGTAGGCCCCCCCGGCAAGGGTGTTCCCCCGGGGGTGAGAGGTCAATCCTGCCCCTTTGCTCTTCATGCCTCTGGCTTGAGTGCTGCCTTGGCAGTCTCGTACCTTTCCTTCCTCTGCCCCGCCGAGCATGGCCGCAGGTGTGGCTATGACTGCCCGTGCACAAGTAAAGGGGTACAAAAAGGCCCCTACTTTTGTACACCGACAGGAGCCCCCGGGCCTGGGCCACACATAAGCGTGAAGCGTTGTTGGGCCAGGCCCAGAACGGTGCACGGGCATGCGTGGCAGAGTTTTAACCGTGGTAACTTCTTCTCCAGTTGCGCTTCCCCATGATCCGCATTGAGTGCGTGACGTGGGGGTCGTGCGTGGAACGGTCGCAGCACGCCTGTGTCACCTCACGGTGAACAGTAAGAGAGGCGGCCCGCACCTTCCCCATAAAAAAGAGGAAGCAGCAGGGGCGCTGCTCATTTACAAAGTGGACTCAGGTCATGGCCTTCATGGCACCCGCGCCCCACGATCACGGGGTGGGAAACGGTCGTCCCACTTGTCTCCCAATTTCGGCTCGCCCGCCACGTGTCCTCCATGCCTCATGGAGGGTAGGTGGCAGATATGAAGGGCACGGGCCTTAACGCCGAGGCGGGAAGCCGGGCGTTGCTGATTGGAGCAACGGGTCGGTCTTGATTCCCTATGCCTCTGGCGTCCGGATTGGTCGAGTGGGGCAGCCGCCCTTAGGTTGGGGTGCCGAGCCCCGGCCCCGCCCCTCTATAAAAAAGGGAAGAGGGACGGCGTTCTTCCGCATTCATCTTCTTCCTGCTTGGTCCCTTTCCTCCACTCATCATGGTGAGGGGCACGCCGGCGCTCCAATGGCGGCGACGAGGGCTTCTGCTCGACAGCGTGTCCCCCTCCTCCAAAGCCCATGGCGGCGGAGCCCGCCATAAGAGGAAGAGGGAGGGGGCGAGGCCGAGGCCGCCGTGGCGCTTGGGGGAGAGGAGAACGGGGCGGCGCACTGGCCGCACTTCCGCCAATGGCTCCCCCTCCAATGGAAGGCCATGTTGGAGACCAGCCCCGTGAGTTCTTCATCAGGCTGTACAAACCAGTGTGCGGTCACCTCCGCCTCCCCACCCCGTTTGCTCGGGTAATGGAGCTTGACCCGCCACAGGCCTTGAGGTTGCATATGAGGGGCTGCGGGAACGGCGGCATGTGGGTCGACGTCGACTTCCCCGCCCCTCATGTCATGTACTTCCGCCGTGGGTGGAAGACCTTTGCCCATGCCCATAGCCTGTCGGAGGGGCACGTTCTCTAGTTCAAATTAATGGAGAACGGCCTACTCTCCGTCAAGGGCTTCGGGCGCTCGGGAATCTGCTTAGGGTGCTGCGTGGAGAGCTCCACTGACAACAAAACCTCCTCCTTGAGCGACAGTGATGAGGAGGACAGATACAACAATGACGACGGTAGCGGGCGGGAGGACGTCGATTCCAACTCCGGCTGACCATCGGTGGCAGCACCATCCTCGGCCTCGTGCCTTGCCGAGGGCCATCCCCGCCATGCTCTCCATCAGCACGTTCCCCGTTGCCTCTTCTTTGCCTTCACCTGCCGCACCTGGGAGGAAAGGGGCAAGAACGGAGATTACATGGCACTTATCTTTCTTTTAACTTGTAGGCACTTGCCAAATCTTAATTTCTAAATAATGTAATCTCTCGAGCACATGCCTGCATCCTGTAACATTCGTACGTGTATTAGCATGTCAGTGAAAAAGACCAGCCTTGCCGGGAACCCATGCATGTATACGTCCATGTAGAGGCGAAATGCCTCTTTAGTGCAAATAAATGAGTCCTCTCGGCAAGTTATCCTGCCGGTACCCTCTGTGCCTGCCGGAGAGTCACATCTGCCGGGTTACAGACAAAGGGTCCAGCCCCTCGTCACCCTTCTTTTAGCAAAGGCTACTACAACCATCCTGACCGAAGCAGCGTTCGGGCCAGGGATGGGAGCACCCGAATTTAAAAGAGAGTGGCGAGGTTTTCTAATGCACAAGTCACAGGTTACGAACATGAATGGGCAAGAGGTGAACTTTATCTGTTTTCTTTTGCCGGGGATCGCTGTGCCGGGCAGTCTTCCCAACTTCTTGCCGGAGCCGAGTCCTTGGCGGAATTTAGCGTCCTTGCCGTGGCTGGAAAGAAGGGAGGACAGGAGTATGGAACCTTGGTGGTCCATTAACATTTATTGGAATCAAAAAGCAGTACAATATCCTGGACAAGCATGCATATATGTATACACATAAACATGGAAATCAACGGGAAACTGTACATCCTAAAGGTTTCTCTAACTGCGCACAGGGTCTGTGCCTGGCTTTGTACATAGGGTTATATGCCTTGCCGGCAAGGCTAGTACAAAAGGGGGTTGTCGGGGCTCCCGGCAACCGCGCCTTAGGGGTAAAACTTGCGAAGATGTTCGATATTCCAGGAATTGCTCACTGGAATGCAATCTTCGGTCTCCAGGCGGACTGCGCCGGGCCTGGTGACTCGTATTACCCGATAAGGGCCTTCCCACTTCGGTGTCAACTTGTTGGAATTCTTGGCCGACTGAACATGCCGAAGAACAAGGTCGCCTTCCTCAAGGCTTCGGGCGTGAACCTTGTGGCTATGATAGCGACGCAAGGCTTGCTGGTAGCGAGCAGCTCGCACAGCAGCTTGAAGATGATCTTCCTCAAGGAGCATCGCATCATCTTGGCGCAACTACTCTTGCTCAAGCTCATCATAAGCGAGCACTCGAGGTGACCCGTATATGAGTTCCGTGGGGAGAACTGCTTCTGCCCCGTATACCAGGGCAAAGGGTGTCTGGCCAGTGGCTCGATTTGGCGTCGTTCTGATTGACCAAAGAACCATTGGCAACTCATCAATCCAGCGCCTTCTGCACTTGTGTAGCCTATCAAAACTTCTGGTCTTGAGTCCTCGCAACACTTCTGCATTCGCCCTCTCAGCCTGGCCGTTACTTCTGGGATGAGCAACAGAAGCAAAACAAACCTTGCTGCCGAGGTCTTGGATGTACTGCATGAAGGTGTGGCTCGTGAACTGCGTGCCGTTGTCGGTGATGACTCTATTTGGCACACCAAAACGGCAGACTAGTCCTTTGAAGAACTTGACGGCTGATTGTGCTGTCACCTTCCTCACCGGTTCCACTTCCGGCCACTTTGCGAACTTGTCGATTGCGACGTACAAGTACTCAAAGCCCCCGACAGCACGGGGAAAGGGGCCCACTATGTCGAGCCTCCCGACCGAAAATGGCCAGGAAAGAGGGATTGTCTGAAGAGCTTGAGCTGGTTGGCGGAGTTTCTTTGAATGGAACTGACACGCTTCACACTTGGTTACTAGTGCAGTTGAATCTTGGAGAGCAGTGGGCCAGAAGAAACCTTGCCGGAACGCTTTGCTAGCAAGGGCTCTTGACCCTATGTGGGAGCCACACATGCCTCCATGTATCTCTGCCAACAGTTCCAGCCCGTCCTCCCAAGGAATGCACTTCAATTTCACGCCGTTCGGTCTCCTTCTGTATAGGGCATCATCTACGAACTGGTACATGCTGGACCGACGGGCTACTTTTTCTGCCTCTTCTTGTTCCTCAGGGAGTTCCCCTGTTTGGAGGAAACGGATGGTGCACTGCGCCCATGCCGGAGCCTGGGGCTCGACGGCAAGGACTAAAGGCTCATCCCCGGCCGTAGGGGCAACTGCTTCTACGGTCAGGGCTTGGGGCCCTGCCGGAGGCCGCTGCTCCCCGGCATGCTTGGGATACCCGGCAACTTCCTTGCCGGCGGCTCCTGGGAGCTCAGCGGGAAAGTACTTGCCGGGGCCTACATTCCTTCGCTTGTTCTGTCCTGCTGATGGCTCAACGGATGGCTGGGTTAATTGAAGCACAAAGGTACCTAGTTCCACAGGCAACTTGACGGCAGCACGTTTCGACAAGTCGTCAGCGATGCTGTTCTCCGCTCGGGGAACATGCTCTGCTTGTAGACTGTTGAAACGCTCCTCCAACCTCCTCACTTCATCCACATAGGCCTCCATCAACGGGCTCTGGTAATCCTTGTTAACTTGTTTGACGACAAGCTGCGAATCACCCCTGACGATGAGCTTCCTGATTCCGAGGTCTGCCGTGATCCTGAGACCATCAAGCAATCCCTCGTACTCCGCAGTGTTGTTCGTTGATTTTTCCCAGGGAAAGTGCATCTGGACTACGTACTTGAGGCGCTCTCCGGTGGGTGCGACGAGTAGCACGCCGGCACCAGCACCTTGCAGTGAGAAAGCTCCATCAAAGTACATAATGCAATCACGGCTCGTCTCCTTGCCGGGAAGGGTGGTTTCTTGAATTTCTTCGTCGGGCGTTGAGGTCCATTCTGCTATGAACTCTGCCAAGGCTTGGCTCTTGATTGTTGAAGTACTTTCAAACTTGAGGCCAAAGCTCGACAGTTCCAATGCCCACTCCACAATCCTCCCAGTTGCATCCGGGTTGTGCAAGATTCGTTGCAAAGGGAGGCGGGTGACGACGGTGACCTCATGCGCTTGGAAATAGTGACGCAGCTTTCTCGAGGCCATAAGGAGGCCGAAAAGTAGCTTCTGTATACCAGAATATCTTGATCTAGCCCCCTGCAAGAGGGAACTGACAAAATAAACCGGGTGCTGCATCACCTTCTTCTTTTGTTTGACTTCGCCCACTTGCGCAGACTTTGTCTTGCTGGGATCGGGCTTTGCCGGGGGTTCCGCCTTGCCGGCATCAGGCCTTGCCGGGGGGGAGCTCTGGCCCATCATCCGACGGCTTCACCATAGCCGCTGCTTCTTCCTCAACTTCTCTCTGTGCTACTAGCGCGGTGCTAACCACTTGATTCATCGCCGCTAGATATAGCAGCAACGGCTCTTGCGGTTTAGGCGCGACTAGTATTGGCGTGGAGGAGAGGTACCTCTTCAAATCTTGCAGCGCTGCCTCTGCCTCCAGAGTCCATTTCACTGGACCCGCCTTTTTCAAAACTTTGAAAAAGGGGAGGGCGCGCTCAGCAAATTTGGAGATGAACCTACTCAGAGCAGCAACGCAGCCGACGAGCCTACGGACGTCCTTGACTCGTCTTGGCGCCTCAATCTGCTCAATCGCTTTGATCTTGTCAGGATTTGCTTCGATTCCGCATTGAGACACAAAGAACCCAAGAAGTTTGCCGGATGGGACGCCGAACACGCACTTCCCTGGGTTGAGCTTTAGGTTGATCTTGCGCAGGTTTGCAAATGTTTCCTCTAAATCCTGCACGAGCATGGCCTTGTCCTTGGTTTTGACCACTATATCATCCATATATGCTTCCATATTTCTGTGCAGCTGGGGTTCAAAACCAATATGGACCGCCCTTGCAAATGTCGAACCGGTGCTCTTCAACCCGAAAGGCATTCGTATAAAACAATACGTACCACATGGGGTGATGAACGCGGTTTTCTCTTCATCCTCCTTCGTCATGAAGATTTGGTGGTATCCTGAGTAGGCATCAAGGAATGACAGCAAGTCACACCCGGTAGTGGAGTCCACAATCTGGTCAATGCGCGGCAAAGGGAAAGGATCCTTTGGACAGGCTTTATTGATGTCTGTATAATCAATACACAGCCTCCATTTCCCATTCACCTTGCGCACCACAACCGGATTGGCCAACCAGGTTGGGTGGAGCACTCCTCTGACTAAACCTGCCGCCTCCAACTTCCTAATCTCTTCGATGATAAACTCTTGCCACTCCAAAGCTTGCTTCCTGACCTTCTGCTTGACGGGCCACGCATGAGGACAGACAGCAAGGTGGTGCTCAATCACCTCCCTGGGAACGCCGGGGATGTCAGATGCCTGCCATGCAAACACATCGACATTCTCCCATAGGAAGGCGACGAGCGCGCTTTCCTATTTGCTGTCGAGGGTGGAGCTTATGGTGAAAGCTCCGCCCGTGCCGTCCTCCTTGACGAGCACCTTCTTGGTCTCTGGTGGCGCTTCCTTGGATTTCTTGCTCTTGCCGGTGGAGCTCTCTGGCACGTCCTCCTCGACGGAAGCGCAACACTCCAAAGAGGCGCGCTTGCCAGAGTGGGTGCAGGAATTCTTGCCGGGGCAAGAGGTCTTGCCGGTCTTCTACTCCCCGGGAGCTCCAGTGGCAGGAGCAAGTGCCTTGGCGCAGGTGCTACGACCGTCTCCCGGTAGAGCTGATTGGCGCAGATGAGCGCATCTTTCTTGTCAGAGTTGACAGTGATGATGCTCATCGGGCCGGGCATCTTCAGCGTGTTGTAAGCATAGTGTGATGCTGCCATAAACTTAGCCAATGCTGGATAGCCAAGGATCCCGTTATATGGTAACGGGATCTTGGCAACATCAAAGACGATCTTTTCTGTCCTGTAGTTCAGCTCACCACCAAATGTGACTGATAGTGTAATCTTTCCCTTGGGCTAGCTTCTCCCTGGATTGATCCCATGAAACGTGCCCGTCTCTTCAAGATCTCCATCAGGGATTTGCAACCTCTTGATCACCTTGGGCGAGATCAAGTTCAGGTCGGCCCCACCATCCACTAACATTTTCGTCACCTTGAGGTTACGAATTGTTGGTGAGACCAATAACGGCAAGCACCCGACTGCAGTTGTGCGGTCAGGGTGATCCTCGGCGTAAAAAATGATAGGCGTGTTGGACCATCTCAATGGCTTCTGGGCATCGATCGACGGCTCTGTCGCATTGATCTCGCGCGCCCACTGTTTAAGTTGGCGGTGAGAAGAATGCAACGAGGCGCCACCATCGACGCACATGGCTTCTGTGGCTTTTTGGAACTCATGCTCGCTGGACTCGTCGTCCTCTTCATGGTCATCATCTCCCTCTTTCTTGTCGCGGCCTCGAGCAGGCCTCTCTTGTTGCTTATCCTTGCCGCGGCGCCCTCCTTGGCCACCGCGCTTCTTGCCGAGCCTGTCAGCACCATCCTGGCCCTTCTCTCTGTCTTGCCTTTCATACTCAACTTTCTGTCTCTCCACAAGCTGCTCGACCTGCCGGCAGTTCTGGAGGTCACGGCCTTTGGTGCGATGGATCTTGCAGTATTGCTTGTCAGAGCCCTCCGGCTTGTCGGCTCCCGCCAAGTCCTGGCAGGCAGCGCACCCGGCAACCTCCTTGCCAGGGTCGTCAGTCTTGGCCTTCTTGGCAGTGCCGGGGTTGCCGGATTCCTCGACGGCAAGCACGGTCTTGCCCTTGCGCTTCCTATTGTGTCGTCGGCACTTCTTTGCCGGGGTGACGACATCCTCATCTTCAGAGTCACTTCCCACACTGGCATCTTCGCCGGGGTACTTCCTTCCCTCTTCAGCTAGAGCACATCTATCGGCCAAAACATAAAGCTCGGCAACATCCGTGACCTTGTTCATCGCCAGCTCCTCACGCATCTTGCGGTTGTGCACGTTCTGATGGAATGCGCTAATGACAGCAGCAGGATGAACATCCGGGATGTTGTACTGCACACGGCTGAATCTCTGTATGTATTTGCGCAAGGATTCGCTATCCTTCTATGGGATGAGATGTAAATCACTTGCCTGGCCAGGAGCCGTATGGCCTCCAGTGAAGGCGCCAATGAACTCATGGCACAGGTCCGACCAAGTGGAGATGGAATCTACTGGTAGGTGCATCAACCACAACCTGACGTTGGGCTTGAGCACCAACGGGAAGTAGTTAGCAAGCACCTTGCCATCCTGAGCTGTGGCAGCTTGCATGGCGATAGTGTAAACGCTCAGGAACTCGGACGGATGAGCTTTGCCGTCGTACTTCTCCGGGACCTCTGGTTTGAACGTGCAGGTAGTGGGCCACTGGAACTACCGCAGCTCACGGGTAAAGGCCGGACAACCTACCTCATAAGGCAGGTCAACAGTATCACCCGGCGCAGGCCTGTACGCAGTGGGCCCTGCGCGCCTATCAGATTGCTGGCATGCATCCCGTCGCCGCTCGATGGTAGTTCGAGCGTCCTCCTTGCATCCTTCCCGAAGAACTTGACGTTGGTCACGACGAGTTCGTGGGTTTGATGATGTCGTGGATCCATCATCACGGGCATCGACTTGCCGAGCTGGCGACCATTGCTGGCGTGGTGGAGGGGAGTGCACCGTGGTTGCGGCGCCTCTAGCCTTTTTGCCATCGACATGCGCCGGCTCGATGGACCGACGCCGCGAAGGGCCTGCCACCTGATACCCATCCTTATTGGCATGGCCAATAAGGCTGTGGATAGTAGCCCTCCACTCCTCCTGCTTCTCCGCAGCAGGAGGAAAGTTGAGGAGCAACTACGCTCGTGCTAGCGCCTCTGCCGGCGTGGGGGGCAGCGACAAGTGCGAGGAACGGGAGGTGCTCGGACTTCCAACCATGTTGGAAGGAGCCCCCTCACGGTTCCGCGGCTGCGCGCCATTTCCACCAGTATCATGGCGTGCATGCTGGCCCTGCGCATCTCGAGGATGACGCTGAGGGCTCTTTCCGTGGGAACGCCCGTGGTCTCCAACGTCATGGCGCCGTTCCTCGAGCACGACCTAGGAAGGCCGTGGCGCGGGCGTCGGACGGGGTGCCTTGGAGGTCACCGCGCCACCCAGAGGCAGCACGGGTCCGTCCTTGGACCCAGCGGCGCATGGCTCGTCGTCGTGGACGCGAACGATGCCGCTTGCCTGGCTTTGGTTGCCAGAATGTCGTGGATGCTCGTGATCCGCACCTTCGCCGCCATCCGCGACTGCACCGCCGCCCGTCCGCGCTGGCTCGGGCGGATCGGCTCCAGACAAACCAATCGCCGCAATCGTCTTCTTCTTCGGAGCCATGGTGATCCAGGAAAATAACGCGCTGACTACTAGATCAGGTTTGCACAACCTAACACCCCCTGCCTGGCGCGCCAAAGATGTTGGTGGAAACGACACCTATGGGATCGCGTGGATCCCTTTACGGTTCGGCAGGGATGAGGAGTGCGCAAAGAGCAGATCTAACGATCAACACGATGGATTTTTTAACCCAGGTTCGGGCCACTGAGAAGCGTAAAACCCTAGTCCTGCTTGTCTGTGTTTATCTTGTGTTCTTCTGCTCTTGGACTAGCTACTATGCGTGTCCAGTCCAAAAAGTCCGAATCCTTCCACAGTATGCCTCGGGCCTCCTTTTATATGTCAAAGGGGTCGCCACAGTGGCACACAGGAGGTGGAAAGTATCTACAGTGTACAAGTTTATCGCCTGACATCATAGGACAAACGCATTTAATGCGCTGCCTACATGCCCTCTTGCTTTATCGGGGACGGCAACAGAGCCCGTCCCGTCCGTCGCTGCCTCGCCTTGCTTCGACGCGTGTCCAAGCTGACGAGGCATGCAGCGCCATGCTGGCTGGCTGGCTGCTGTGCTGGTGCGGTGACAGGGCCTTCACGAAGATCTGCCCGCCACCACGCAGGTGCTTGGCTAGTTGGCTTTAGAAGCTGCATGCTGCCACGCAGGTGCTCGCCTAGTTGGCGGGCTGGTCATCGCATCGGAACGACCGTGGGGCAGCGAAACATTGGTAGGTGCGGGCCTGGCCGCGGCCCCGCTGATGCTCTCGGCAAGGGTCTTGCCGGGGTCTCGCCTCTGTCCCCGGCAAGGATCTTGCCGGGGGTCATGTGGCTATCCCCGGCAAGGATCTTGCCGGGGGTCTTGTGGCCGTCCCCGACAAGGATCTTGCCGGGGGTCTCGTGGCCGTCCCTGGCAAGGATCTTGCCAGGGGTCTTCGTCATCTGGTACTTATCTAGACTCGCAGGCCTTTGGTCTTCACAAAGATCTGCATGCCACCACGCAGGCGCCCCTGGGTCATGGTTTCGGCGTTGTCGATGGTGTCAGAACTCTCAGGCTCATGGGTGGCGGCCTTGCTAGTGTTGGGCAGGCCGCCCCGGCAAGGCTCTTGCCGGGGCTACGTAGGCCCCCCGGCAAGGGTGTTCCCCCGGGGGGGGGGGGGGAGAGAGGTCAATCCTGCCCCTTTGCTCTTCATGCCTCTGGCTTGAGTGCTGCCTTGGCAGTCTCGTACCTTTCCTTCCTCTGCCCCACCGAGCATGGCCGCAGGTGTGGCTATGACTGCCCGTGCACAAGTAAAGGGGTACAAAAAGGCCCCTACTTTTGTACACCGACATAATCCCTGGGTGGTTTTGGTAATTCATAACAACATATAGCTCATTGGACTAATAACTTTTCAAGATGATTATTTCAGATAGTTCAATGATTGGCATGGCATGGACTGGAGATGTGGACCCCTCAAAATGCTAAGGACAAATATTGGCAAAAGCTCAAGACTCTACATTTCTATTTTAGTGATCCAAGATCACATTGAGTCCATAGGAAAAGCCAATACTATTAAAAGGGGATGAGGTGTTGCTTAATGGTCTACTTGCTCAAAATGCTTAGTGATATGCTCCACAGCCCTCAACCATCTTCTCATATCCAAATATGTCCTAAACCTAAAGTCAAACTTAGCCCCACCGATTTGATCTATCCGGCGCCACCGAGTTCACTTGACATAGCAATAGCCAGAAACACTAATCAGTTCGGTCTAACCGATAGGATCTCGGTCTCACCGAGATAGGATTGCAAACTCTCTGTTTCCCTTCGTAACGTTTTGGTCTCACCGAGATGAGCGATCGGTCCCACCGAGTTCGCAATGCAAACTCTCTGTTTCCCTTTCGTAACGTTTCGGTCTCACCGAAAGGAGAGATCGGTCCCACCGAGTTTGGCTGACCAACTCTCTGTTTGCTTATTACTGAAATCGGTCTCACTGAGTTGTAGTAATCGGTCAAACCGAGATCAAGTTTTGCCCTAACCCTAGCTCATCGGTCCCACCGAAAAGCCTAACGTTCACATTTTTGACTGGATCAGTCTCACCGAGTTTACCTATTCGGTCTGACCGAGTTGGCTCATTTGTGTGTAACAGTTAGATTTTGTGTGGAGGCTATATATACCCCTCCACCCTCCTCTCCATTAGAGAGAGAGCAATCAGAACATGCCTACACTTCCACTACTCATTTTCTAAGAGAGAACCACCTACTCATGTGTTGAGACCAAGACATTCCAATCCAACCACAAGAATCTTGATCTCTAGCCTTCCCAAGTTGCTTTCCACTCAAATCATCTTTCCACCATAGCCAAATCTGTGAGAGAGAGTTGAGTGTTGGGGAGACTATCATTTGAAGCACAAGAGCAAGGAGTTCATCACCAACACACCATCTATTACCTTTTGGAGAGTGGTGTCTCCTAGATTGGTTAGGTGTCACTTGGGAGCCTCCATCAAGATTGTGGAGTTGAACCAAGGAGTTTGTAAGGGCACGGAGATTGCCTACTTCGTGAAGATCTACCCAAGTGAGGCAAGCCCTTCGTGGGCAATGGCCATGGTGGGATAGACAAGGTTGCTTCTTCATGGACCCTTCATGGGTGGAGCCCTCCGTGGACTCGCGCAACCGTTACCCTTCGTTGGTTGAAGTCTCCATCAATGTGGATGTACGATAGCACCGCCTATCGGAACCACACCAAAAATATCTGTGTCTACATTGTGTTTGCCTCTCCAAACCCCTCCCTTTACCTTCATATGCAATGATTTACATTCCGCTACTATACTCTTAGAATTGCATGTGTAGGTTGATTGCTTGACTTGTGCTAAGTTGTTAAAATCTGCCAAGACATAAAATTGGGAAAATGCTAGATTTTTATTTGGTCAAGTAGTCTAATCACTCCCCCTCTAAACCTACTTTTGATCCTACATTTTTCTTGGACTAGAAGACACATGTAGGACTTGGAGAGGAAGGCATAAGAGTCCTGAGGGCTCCACAAGCCCTCAGGGTGCACCCCTGGCTTGTGGGCCCCACGGGAGTCCTCCAACCCTAATCTTTGGCCTATAAATTCAGAAATATTCCCAAACCACCAGAAGCGTCCACCAAAATACTTTTCCGCCACCGTAACCTTCTGTACCCGTGAGATCCCATCTTGGGGCCTTTTCTGGCATCCTGACGGAGGGGGATTCGATCACAGAGGGCTTCTACATCAACTCTATTGCCCTTCCGATGAAGCATGAGTAGTTTACCGCAGACCTACGGGTCCATAGCTAGTAGCTAGATGGCTTCTTCTCTCTCTTTTATCCTCAATACCATGTTCTCCTCTTTGTTCTTGGAGATCTATCCGATGTAATATTCTTTTGCGGTGTGTTTGTCGAGATCCGATGAATTGTGGATTTATGATCAGTTTATACATGAATATTATTTGAATCTTTTCTGAATTCTTATATGCATGATTTGATATCTTTGTATTTCTCTTCGAATTATCGGTTTGGTTTGGCCAACTAGATTGGTTCTTCTTGCAATGGGAGAGGTGCTTAGTTTTGGGTTCAATATTGTGGTGTCCTCACCCAGTGACAAAGTAGGGGTAGGGAGGCACATATTGTATTGTTGCCATCAAGGGTAAAAAGATGGGGTTTTCATCATATTGCTTGAGTTTATCCCTCTACATCATGTTATCTTACTTAAGGCGTTACTCCGTTCTTATGAACTTAATACTCTATATGCATGCTGCATAGCGGTCGATCTGTGGAGTAATAGTAGTAGATGCAGAATCGTTTCGGTCTACTTGACATGGACGTGATGCCTATATTCATAATCATTGCCTTGGATATCATCATAACTTTGCGCTTTTCTATCAATTGCTCGACCGTAATTTGTTCACCCACCGTATTATTTGCCTTCAAGAGAGAAGCCTGTAGTGAAACATATGGCCCCCGGGTCTATTTTTCATCATATATTTTCAGATCTATAAACCAAAAAACCCAAAAATACCTTGCTGCAATTTATTTACTTTTATTTTGTTTTACGTTTTAGTAAGCTTTTATATCTATCTCTATCAGATCTCACCTTTGCAAGTGACCGTGAAGGGATTGACAACCCCTTTATCGCATTGGGTGCAAGTGTTTGATTGTTTGTGCAGGTGCATAGATTGGAGACTTGCGTGTATCTCCTACTGGATTGATACCTTGGTTCTTAACTAAGGGAAATACTTATCTCTACTTTGCTGCATCACCCTTTCCTCTTCAAGGGAAAAACCAACACAAGCTCAAGAAGTAGCAGGTAACAGTATGCGAGGGAAATTTGTTTTATTTGGAATTTTCAAAAAAATGATTTTGAAAAAAATGATTTTTATAAAGTTTTTATTTTTCCTCTGAAATATAGTTCATATTTTAGAGTTTATTTTTATGAGCTTTTATATAGATAAATATGTCCTATATAAAAGTATTTTCATTTTCTCTATATATTTTATTTTCTCTCTTTCTTATTAAAAAAAATGCCTCAGCCAGGCGCCAAGCCAGCAGGCCCAGCAACCCAAGCCGCGGCCCACCTCACCCCGCGGCCTGCCCCCGCCCGAATCCTCTCGCCTTCGGCTGCCCGACCATCGCCTCCCTCCCCTCGCTCACCGATAGGAGGACCCCACCCCATCTCCTTCCTCCCGATACTCCCACACGCATATCTTGCTCGCACCTGACGCCCTCGACGTCCGAGCCCTCGCAAAGCCCTAGCTGGAGCAACCTTTTCCCCAAGAAAATGTGTCCTATATAAACCCTACCCTATCCTCTCGTGAACCCCCCTAAAACCCAACCCTAACTCCACCCATAGCACACGCTCTCGCCGATCGGATCTCGCTGCAGCCACCGCCGTTCACCGCCGCGGTCGTCACCGGTGAGCACCCCAACCTCCCTAGCCTCTGCTATCGACCTAGCCCGACACCGCGGACCTTTTTGAAATCTTCTTGCTCATCAACATTGCCTACAGGGAGCCGCACAAGCACCGCCGCCCTTCGCCGGAGTCGTGGAGCGTGCAACCACGTCGTCGTCACCCCGCCCGCCTTCGACGCCCCCGATCGCAGCCGACACCACCACCGACTCCGCCTCGCTTCACCACCTCGCCCCGACGTCTTCGTCATCTTCCCCGACGACCGGAGCCACCGCACCGCCGTCGCCCGAGCCACCCACCGCTGTCGAACCCCTCTGTAAGCCGCCCGCCCCCTCAGCCGTTCGATCCTACTTAGACGGTGTAGATTAGATTAGCATAACCGTTAGGTTTTTTTATTAGATCGGTTTATTTTCTGGTTTAGTTTACTTTTACGGTTTAGTTCTAATTGGGTTAACGATCGGTTTATTTATTGGCCCGTATATGTTTTAGATAAAGTCCGGCCGATCGTTTGATAGCTACAGATCGCACCCCCCTAGGCCCAATAGCGCCCATTTTATTTTTTTAGTATTTTCGTTTCTGTTTAAAAACAGAACAAGTTTCCATCTTAGATTGTTAATATCTCCTAGGTTATTTAATATTTTAATTTGATTCCTATTGCTCTAGTTTGGAAATTTCTTAAAGTTTTTGTTGATAGCAAACTTGACCATGATTGAAATTTTGAAATTTGATTTACATCAATTTTGTTCAGATCACTAATTTTGCAGTATCTTGAGCTAGGATTAATATTTCTTAGTGATTCTCTTTGCTACTGTTTTCTTATGACCTTGTCTATCAGTAGGTTTAGTTTGGTTAATTTTTAGAATTAATTAAAAATGGTTTATCATGAAAACAGTACGGTTTTGCTTTTTATACCTTTGTTGCTATTTCTTCTATTTTAAATTGCTTTAAATTATTTTCTTTTTGTTGTTTTTGACTTGTTCAGATTAGTTATGTAGATTAACAGTAGCAATTTTACTTATAGCAAAAAAAATTAGTAGCTTGTTTTCTTTTGTTTTACTAGGAAAACCGTATTAAGCAGATTAGGAGTTTCATAAAAGGTTTTAAAGTAATTCCTTTTGCATAAAATTTTTCTTTATGATTTCTTTCTGTTATTTAATAAAAACCTTATTTTTGTTCTGTTACAGAAAATTTAGTAGTAGAAAACTATTTTTTATAGCTTGTTCTACTTGTAGTAAAAACTTTGCTTTGAGTTTATTGTTTTCATTGGTCTTCTTTTGGTTTTCTTTTGTGTGATTTGAAGATTGTGTGATAATCACTTTTACTTGCTGTTATGTTATTATATTGTATGATGGTATGCTTATTATGCTTTGTTTGTTTCCATAGAGTACCCGGAGTGCGAGGCTTGTTACTAAGAGTCACTAGCGTTCGAAGATCGTCAGTAGGGCAAGTCTTTGATCATGAATTTTATTACCTATGTTTTATTGCATTAGTAGTATTCCTCCCCACCATGGGTGCAAGTAGGTGAAACTGAATCAAGTTCTTGAGTAGTATCATGTGGTAGGTTGACCCAAATCCCTATGTTACCATTGCCCGGGACGTTATAGTTCTTATGCTATGCTCGTAAACGGGGTTGGTTGAGTTATTCATATGGGAGATGTGAGAGTCAAGATGATGACAACCTCAAGACTTCATGATGCTCAAGACAGACTTCAATTCACTACTGGGTGGAGGACGGATGAACAGGCACCCTGGAGCACCCAGTGGTTGAACCAGGGAAGCATGGAGAAGCGCCAGGACATCTTGCAGAAAGCTTCACCCAGCCACGAAGACACGGATGGATACACCTTGACCAGAAGCTTACCTGTGCAGCCACAAGCCATTATGGGCTCTGGCTTGGTCGACCCTAGGCGTGACTCTGGACGAATGGTGCCAGAAGATGTAGAAGAATGGTAGGAACTGGATGGGCACCGACAGTGGCCCAGAGGAACTCTACGGAAGACCCTGTTCCGTTCGTCCCGTCTTCAAACACCAGGCAGTACGAGGACATAACGGAGGGAATGATTCTTGCGGGTATAGTGCATAAGACTCTGCAGAGTGGAAATTTAATTGATTAGTGATACGTCTCCAACGTATCTATAATTTTTGATAGTTCCATGCTATTATATTATCTATTTTGGATGTTTATATGCATTAATATGCTATTTTATATTATTTTTGGGACTAACCTATTAACCTAGAGCCCAGTGCCAGTTTCTGGTTTTTTCCTTGTTTTTGACTTTTACAAAAAAGGAATATCAAGTGGAGTCCAAATGGAATAAAACTTTACGATGATTTTTCAAGGACAACCAAGCATCTAAGCTTGGGGATGCCCCGGATGGCATCCTCTCTTTTGTCTTCAATCCATTGGTAAATTTACTTGAGGCTATATTTTTATTCACCACATGATATGTGTTTTGCATGGAGCGTCTTGTATGATATGAGGCTTTGCTTTTTAGTTTGCCACAATCATCCTTGCTGTACACACCTTTTGAGAGGGACACACATTAATCGTGAATTTATTAGAATACTCTATGTGCTTCACTTATATCTTTTGAGCTAGGCAGTTTGCTCTAGTGCTTCACTTATATCTTTTTGAGCACGGTGTGGCTTTATTTTATAGAAATTGATGAACTCTCATGATTCACTTATATTATTTTGAGAGTCTTAAATAGCATGGTAATTTTCTTAGGTTAAAATTTTAGTCCTAATATGATGGGCATCCAAGAGGGATATAATAAAAACTTTCATATAAAGAGCATTGAATAAGATGAGAAGTTTGATTCCTTGCATTTGTTTTGAGATATGAAGATGGTGATATTAGAGTCATGCTAGTGAGTAATTGTGGATTGGTAGAAATACTTGTGTTAAAGTTTGTGATTCTTGTAGCATGCACGTATGGTGAACCGTTATGTGATGAAGTCGGAGCATGATTTATTTTTTGATTGTCTTCCTTATGAGTGGCGGTCGGGGACGAGCGATGGTCTTTTCCTACCAATTATCCCCCTAGGAGCATGCGTGTAGTACTTTGTTTCGATGGCTAATAAATTTTAGCAATAAGTATGTGAGTTCTTTAGGGCTAATGTTGAGTCCATGGATTGGACGCACTCTCACCCTTTCACCATTGCTAGCCTCTCTAGTACCGCGCAACTTTCACCGATGCATTAAAACCACCATATATCCTTCCTCAAAACAACCACCATACCTACCTTTTAGGGCATTTCCATAGCCATTTCGAGATATATTACCATGCAACTTCCACCATTCCATTTTATTATGACACGCACCATCATTGTCATATTGCTTTGCATGATCATGTAGTTGGCATAGTATTTGTGGCAAGGCCACCGTTCATATTTTTTATACATGTCACTCTTGATCATTGCACATCCCGGTACACCGCCCGAGGCATTCATATAGAGTCATATTTTGTTCTAGTATTGAGTTGTAATTCTTGAGTTGTAAGTAAATAAAAGTTTGATGATTATCATTATTAGAGCATTGTCCCATGTGATAAAAGGATGATGGAAGCTATGATTCCCTCACAAGTTGGGATGAGTCTCCGGACTTTATAAAAAAATAAAAGAGGCCAAAGAAGCCCAGACAAACAAAAATAGAGAAAAGAAAAAAATGAGAGAAATGAGACAAGGGACAATGTTACTATCCTTTTTCCACACTTGTACTTCAAAGTAGCACCATGATCTTCATGATAGAGAGTCTCCTATTTTGTCACTTTCATATACTAGTGGGAATTTTTCATTATAGAACTTGGCATGTATATTCCAATGATGGGCTTCCTCTAATTGCCCTAGGTCTTCGTGAGCAAGCAAGTTGGATGCACACCCACTTAGTTTCTTTTTGAGCTTTCATACACTTATAGCTCTAGTGCATCCGTTGCATGGCAATCCCTACTCACTTGCATCGGTATCAATTAATGGGCATCTCCATAGCCCATTAATTTGCCTAGTCGATGTGAGACTTTCTCCTTCTTTTTTTCTTCTCCACAACCACCATATTCTATTCCATCTATAGTGCTATATCCATGGCTCACGCTCATGTATTGCGTGAAAGTTGAAAATGTTTGAGAACACCAAAAGTATGAAACAATTGCTTGGCTTGTCATCAGGGTTGTGCGTGATGAAATACTTTGTGTGATGAAGATGGAGCATAGCTAGAGTATATGATTTTGTAAGGATAACTTTCTTTGGCCATGTTATTTTGAGAGGACATGATTGCTTTATTAGTATGCTTGAAGTATTATTGTTTTTATGTCAATATTAAACTTTTGTTAATATTCTTTCCACAATAAAGAAGATTGCATTGATAAATTTGTTAGGTAGCATTCCACATCAAAAAATCTGTTTTATCATTTACCTACTCGAGAACGAGCATGAATTAAGCTTGGGGATGCTTGATACGTCTCCAACGTATCTATAATTTTTGATAGTTCCATGCTATTATATTATCTGTTTTGGATGTTTTATATGCATTAATATGCTATTTTATATTATTTTTGGGACTAACCTATTAACCTAGAGCCTAGTGCCAGTTTTCTGGTTTTTTCCTTGTTTGTGAATTTTACAGAAAAGGAATATCAAACGGAGTCCAAATGGAAACTTTACGATGATTTATCTTGGACCAGAAGACACCTACGTGACTTGGAGAGAGGGCCAGAAGAGTCCCGAGGAGGCCACAAGCCTCTAGGGCGCGCCCTGAGGGCTTGTGGGCCCCTCGAATGTCCTCCAACCCTAATTACACCTCTATAAATTCAAAAATATTCCCCAAATATCAGAAGCGTCCACCAAAATACTTTTCCGTCGCTGCAAGCCTCTGTTCCCATGAGATCCCATCTTAGGGCCTTTTCCGGCACCCTACCTGAGGGGGATTCGATCACGGAGGGCCTCTACATCAACCTTGCAGCCCTTCCGATGATGCGTGAGTAGTTTACCAAAGACCTATGGGTCCATAGCTAGTAGCTAGATGGCTTCTTCTCTCTCTTTGCTCTTTAATACCATGTTCTCCTCGATGTTCTTGGAGTTCTATTCGATGTAATCTTATTTTGCGGTGTGTTTGTCGAGATCCGATTAATTGTGGATTTATGATCAGATTATCTATGAATATTATTTGAGTCTTCTCTGAACTCTTTTATGCATGATTAAGGTATCTTTGTATTTCTCTTTGAACTAGCAGTTTGGTTTGGCCAACTATATTGGTTTTTCTTGCAATGGGAGAGGTGCTTAGTTTTAGGTTCAATCTTGCGGTGTCCTCACCCAGTGACAGAAGATAAAAAGATGGGGTTTATATCATATTGCTTGAGTTTATCCCTCTACATCATGTCATCTTACTTAAAGTGTTGCTCTGTTCTTATGAACTTAATACTCTAGATGCCGGCAGGAGTCGGTCGCTGTGTGGAGTAATAGTAGTAGATGCAGAATCATTTTGGTGTACTTGTCATGGACGTGATGCCTATATTCATGATCATTGCCTTAGATATCGTCATAACTTTGCGCTTTTCTATCAATTGCTCAACAGTAATTTGTTTACCCACCGTATGTTTTCTTTCAAGAGAGAAGCCTCTAGTGAAACCTATGGCCCCCGGGTCTATTTTGCATCATTTATTTTCATATCTATAAACCAAAAAACCCAAAAATACCTTTCTGCAATTTATTTATATTTACTTTAGTTTACTCTTTTATTTATCATTTATACCCATCTCTATTAGATCTCACTCTTGTTCGTGACCGTGAAGGGATTGACAACCGCTTTTTCGTGTTGTGTGCAAGTGTTTGTTAGTTTGTGCAGGTGCATAGATAGGAGATGTGCTTGTGCCTCCTACTGGATTAATACCTTGGTTCTCAACTGAGGGAAATACTTATCTTTACTTTGCTGCATCACCCTTTCCTCTTCAAGGGAAAAATCAACGCAAGCTCAAGAAGTAGCAAGAAGAATTTCTGGCGCCGTTGCCGGGGAGGTTCTACATCAAGCCTACCAAGTACCCATCACAAACTCTAATCTCTTGCACCTACATTATTTTCCATTTGCCTCTCGTTTTCCTCTCCCCCACTTCTAAAACGTTTTCAGAAAAACACAAAAATATTTGCCTTCTTTCCGTTTGCCTTTATGTCTTAGTTGGTTTATTTGCTCGTTCGCTTGGTATAATTGTTTGTTTATTGAAAATCAGGAAGCAAAAAGTTTATGGATCCTCATCCACTTGCTAATGTTTTTAAAGTATCCAATTATGATGAACCAATTGCTAGTGAGTTGAGTGCACTAGATTATCTTTATGGAGTTTTGCTTGAAATTCGTGAATCTAAAAATTGTGATGAAGTGCTAAAAGAAGAAATTTATGAAGTGATTCATGATAGCTCTTTGAATGGAAAGCATGATTGCAATGGTGTTATTATAAATTCTATTAATTTCAATTTTTCTAATAATATGCAAAACCCCAAGCTTGGGGATGCTAATTTTTATATGTCCACTACTTATTGCAATGATCATGATTGGGGTGATTCTTCTTATGACCCTGAAAATTTATTTAAGCCTCATGATAAATATGTTTGCAATAATATTGAAAGTGGGTTTGGAAGAGTGTCAACTCTAGGTAATAATGATACCACAACTTTGAAGAATGATCAATCTTATGATTTTTTTTTACAAAAGTGGGCTTGGAGAGGTCATGACTTTATTTGGCGATAATCCCACTATTTTGGAAGAGTGTAAACTTTGCATGCATGTGGATCATGTAGAGAAAATTTTATGTGATAGCTATATTGTTGAATTTGAATATGATCCCACATGCAATTATTATTAGAGAGGAAAATATGGTTGTAGAAATTTTCATGTCACTAAATTACCTCTCGTTATGTTGAGATTGCTATTATTTCTTTCTTCTTCCTTGCATATGCTAGTTTTTGCTTGTCTTGATAATTTGTTTTCTTATAAAATGCCTATGCATTGGAAGTATGTTATCCTTAATTTTTTTTTTCACATTCTATATGATGCGCTCTTCGTGTTTCAATTGCTATCTTTCATGTGAGCATCATTAAAATTATCAATGCCTAGCTAAAAGGCTTTAAAGAAAAGTGCTTGTTGGGAGACAACCCAATATTTTTCTTTTCTATTTTTATGAAAATACACATTATTACCTTTTTAGTAATTGTGTTTGGTTGTTTTAATTAGTGTTTGATCCAAGCAAGACCTTTGGGATGCTTTGGTATATCGTTGATTTGATTTTGCTGAAAAACAGAAACTTTTGCATCCAGTAATAGAATTGTTTAAATTCACTGGAGCGTGGAACAATTATGAATTTTTTACACAAGATTGATATATTAATTTCCTCTGTTTTCCTAATCTTTTAAAAAAAATCGAGGTATAGAAGCATGATTAATATTCTGGTTACTACAGACTGTTCTGTTTTTGACAGATTCTGTTTTCTATGTGTTGTTTGCTTATTTTGATGAATCTATGGGTATTATCGGGGGGTATGAACCATGGAGAAGTTGGAATACAGTAGAAATAAAACCAATATAAATTTATTATGAGTCCACAACAGTACCTAAAGTGGTGATTTATTTTATTATACTAACGGATCTTATGAGTTTTCTGTTGAGTTTTGTGTTGTGAAGTTTTCAAGTTTTGGGTAAAGATTTGATGGACTATGGAATAAGGAGTGGCAAGAGCCTAAGCTTGGGGACCCCCCGGATGGCCTCCCCTCTTTTGTCTTCAATCCATTGGTAAATTTACTTGAGGCTATATTTTTATTCACCACATGATATGTGTTTCGCTTGGAGCGTCTTTTATGATATGAGTCTTTTATTTTTAGTTTGCCAAAATCATCCTTTCTGTACACACCTTTTGAGAGGGACACGCGTTAATCATGAATTTATTAGAATACTGTATGTGCTTCACTTATTTCTTTTGAGCTAGGCAGTTTGCTTTAGTGCTTCCGTTATATCTTTTTGAGCACGGCGGTGGCTTTATTTTATAGAATTGATGAACTCTCATGCTTCACTTATATTATTTTGAGATTCTTAAACTGCATGGTAATTTGCTTAGATTATGAATTTAGTCCTAATATGATGGGCATCCAAGAGGGATATAATAAAAACTTTCATATAAAGAGCATTGAATAAGATGAGAAGTTTGATTCCTTGCATTTGTTTTGAGATATTAAGATGGTGATATTAGAGTCATTCTAGTTAGTAATTGTGGATTGGTATAAATACTTGTGTTAAAGTTTGTGATTCCCGTAGCATGCACGTATGGTGAACTGTTATGTGATGAAGTCAAAGCACAATTTATTTTTTGATTGTCTTCCTTATGAGTGGCGGTCGGGGACGAGCAATGGTCTTTTCCTACAAATCTATCCCCCTAGGAGCATGCGTGTAGTACCTTGTTTCGATGGCTAATAAATTTTTGCAATAAGTATGTGAGTTCTTTATGACTAATGTTGAGTCCACGGATTATATGCACACTCACCCTTTCACCATTACTAGCCTCTCTAGTACCGCGCAACTTTCGTCGGTGCATTAAACCCACCATATATCCTTCCTCAAAACAGCCACCATACCTACCTATTATGGCATTTCCATTGCCATTTCGAGATATATTGCCATGCAACTTCCACCATTCCGTTTTATTATGACACACACCATCATTGTCATATTGCTTTGCATGATCAGGTAGTTGGCATAGTATTTGTGGCAAGGCCACCGTTCATATTTTTTATACATGTCACACTTGATCATTGCACATCCCAGTACACCGCCGGAGGCATTCATATAGAGTCATATTTTGTTCTAGTATCGAGTTGTAATTCTTGAGTTGTAAGTAAATAAAAGTGTGATGATTATCATTATTAGAGCATTGTCCCATGTGATAAAAGGATGATGGAAGCTATGATTCCCTCACAAGTTGGGATGAGTCTCCGAACTTTATAAAAAAAATAAAAGAGGCCAAAGAATCCCAAACAAAAAAAAAGAGAAAAGAAAAAAATGAGAGAAATGAGTGAAGGGACGATGTTACTATCCTTTTCACACTTGTGCTTCAAAGTAGCACTATGATCTTCATGATAGAGAGTCTCGTATTTTGTCACATTCATATACTAGTGGGAATTTTTCATTATATAACTTGGCTTGTATATTCCAATGATGGGCTTCCTCAAATTGCCCTAGGTTTTCGTGAGCAAGCAAGTTGGATGCACACCCACTTAATTTCTTTTTGAGCTTTCATACACTTATAGATCTAGTGCATCCGTTGCATGGCAATCCCTACTCACTTGCATCAATATCAATTAATGGGCATCTCCATAGCCCATTAATTTTCCTAGTCGATGTGAGACTTTCTCCAACTTTTTGTCCTCTCCACAACCACCATATTCTATTCCACCTATAGTGCTATATCCATGGCTCACGCTCATGTATTATGTGAAAGTTGAAAAAGTTTGAGAACACCAAAAGTATGAAACAATTGCTTGGCTTGTCATCGGGGTTGTGCATGATGAAATACTTTGTGTGATGAAGATGGAGCATAGCCATACTATATGATTTTGTAGGGATAACTTTCTTTGGCCATGTTATTTTGAGAAGACATGATTTCTTTAGTAGTATGCTTGAAGTATTATTTTTTTTATGTCAATATTAAACTTTTGTTTTGAATCTTATGGATCTAAATATAGTTGACACAATAAAGAAGATTGTATTGATAAATATGTTAGGTAGCATTCCACATAAAAAATTCTGTTTTTATCATTTACCTACTCGAGGACGAGCAGGAATTAAGCTTGGGGATGCTTGATACGTCTCCAACGTATCTATAATTTTTTACAGTTCCATGCTATTATATTATCTATTTTAGATGTTTTTATATGCATTTGTATGCTATTTTATATTATTTTTGGGACTAACCTATTAACCTAGAGGCCCAGTGCTAGTTTCTGTTTTTTCCTTGTTTTTGACTTTTACAGAAAAGGAATATCAAACGGAGTCCAAACGCAATAATACTTTATGATGATTTTTCTTTGACCAGAAGACACCTACATGACTTGGAGAGAGGGCTAGAAGAGTCTCGAGGAGGCCACAAGCCTCTAGGGCACGCCCTAGGGGGCGCGCCCTGAGGGCTTGTGGGCCCCTCGGGTGTCCTCCAACCCTAATTCCACCTCTATAAATACAGAAATATTCCCCAAACATCATAAGCGTCCACCAAAATACTTTTCCACCGCCGCAAGCCTCTGTTCCCATGAGATCCTGATGTCTACTACGCAACCTTCTTCTTGTAGACGTTGTTGGGCCTCCAAGTGCAGAGTTTTGTAGGACAGTAGCAAATTTCCCTCAAGTGGATGACCTAAGGTTTATCAATCCGTGGGAGGCGTAAGATGAAGATGGTCTCCGTCAAACAACCCTGTAACCAAATAACAAAGAGTCTCTTGTGTCCCCAACACACCCAATACATTGATAAATTGTATAGGTGCACTAGTTTGGCGAAGAGATGGTGATACAAGTGCAATATGGATGGTAGATATAGGTTTTTGTAATCTGAAAATATAAAAACAGCAAGGTAACTAGTAACAAAAGTGAGCGAAAACGGTATTGCAATGCTTCAAAACGAAGCCTAGGGTTCATACTTTCACTAGTGCAAGTTCTCTCAACAATGATAACATAATTGGATCATATAACAATCCCTCAATGTGCAACAAAGAGTCACTCCAAAGTCACTAATAGCGGAGAACAAACGAAGAGATTATTGTAGGTTACGAAACCACCTCAAAGTTATTCTTTCTGATCGATCTATGGGGCTATTCCTATAAGTGTCTCAAACAGCCCTAGAGTTCGTACTAAAATAACACCTTAAGACACACATCAACCAAAACCCTAATGTCACCTATACACTCCAATGTCACCACAAGTATCCGTGGGTTTGATTATACGATATGCATCACGCAATCTCAGATTCATCTATTCAAACCAACACAAAGAACTTCAAAGAGTGCCCCAAAGTTTCTACCGAAGAGTCAAGACGAAAACATGTGCCAACCCCTATGCATAAGTTCACAAGGTCATAGAACCCGCAAGTTGATCACCAAAACATACATCAAGTGGATCACGTGAATATCCCATTGTCACCACAGATAAACACATGCAAGACATACATCAAGTGTTCTCAAATCCTTAAAGACTCAATCCGATAAGATAACTTCAAAGGGAAAACTGAATTCATTACAAGAAGGTAGAGGGGGAGAAACATCATAAGATCCAACTATAATAGCAAAGCTCGCGGTACATCAAGATCGTGCCAAATCAAGAACACGAGAGAGAGAGAGAGATCAAACACATAGCTACTGGTACATACCCTCAGCCCCGAGGGTGAACTACTTCCTCCTAGTCATGGAGAGCGCCGAGATGATGAAGATGGCCACTGGTGATGGTTTCCCCCTCCGGCAGGGTGCCGGAACAGGGTCACGATTGGTTTTTGGTGGCTACAGAGGCTTGTGGCGGTGGAACTCCCGATCTAGGTTTATTTCTGGGGGTTTCTATATTTACAGGAATTTTTGGCGTCGAGAACAAGTCAGGGGGGTCCACGAGGAGCCCAGAAGACCGGAGGGCGCCCTAGGGGGTAGGGCGCGCCCTCCACCCTTGTGGAGGCCTCGTGGCTCTTCTGGCCCAACTCTTTTGCTTCGGGGGCTTCTTCTGGTCCATAAAAAATCACCGTAAATTTTCAGCTCATTTGGACTCCATTTGGTATTCCTTTTCTGTAAAACTCAAAAACAAGGAAAAAAACAGAAACTGGCACTGGGCTCTACGTTAATAGGTTAGTCCCAAAAATCATATAAAATAGCATATAAATGCATATAAAACATCCAAGATGGATAATATAATAGCATGGAACAATAAAAAATTATAGATACGTTGGAGACGTATCAAGCATCCCCAAGCTTAATTCCTGCTCGTCCTCGAGTAGGTAAATGATAAAAACAGAATTTTTGATGTGGAATGCTACCTAACATATTTATCCTTGTAATTTTCTTTATTGTGGCATGAATGTTCAGATCCGTAAGATTCAAAACAAAAGTTTAATATTGACATAAAAACAATAATACTTCAAGCATACTAACAAGGCAATTATGTCTTCTCAAAATAACATGGCCAAAGAAAGCTTATCCCTACAAAATCATATAGTCTGGCTATGCTCCATCTTCATCACACAAAATATTCAAATCATGCACAACCCCGATGACAAGCCAAGCAATTATTTCATACTTTTGATGTTCTCAAACCTTTTCAACTTTCACGCAATACATGAGCATGAGCCATGGACATAACACTATAGGTGGAATAGAATATGGTGGTTGTGGAGAAGACAAAAAGAAGGAGATAGTCTCACATCAACTAGGCATATCAACGGGCTATGGAGATGCCCATTAATAGATATCAATGTGAGTAGGGATTGCCATGCAACGGATGCATTAGAGCTATAAGTTTTTGAAAACTCAAAAAAGAAACTAAGTGGGTGTGCATCCAACTTGCTTACTCATGAAGACCTAGGGCATTTGAGGAAGCCCATCGTTGGAATATACAAGCCAAGTTCTATAATGAAAAATTCCCACTAGTATATGAAAGTGACAACATAGGAGACACTCTATCACGAAGAACATGGTGCTACTTTGAAGCACAAGTGTGGAAAAGGATAGTAACATTGCCCCTTCTCTCTTTTCTCTCATTTTTTTTCTTTTCTCTTTTTTTCTTCTCTTTTTTTTGATTGGCTTTTTTTTGCCTTTTTATTTTTCCTCACATGGGGCAATGCTCTAATAATGAAGATCATCACACTTTTATTTACTTACAACTCAAAAATTACAACTCGATAGTAGAACAAAAATATGACTCTATATAATGCCTCCGGCGGTGTACCGGGATGTGTAATGACTCAAGAGTGACATGTATGAAAATTATGAACGCCGGCTTTGCCACAAATACGATGTCAACTACATGATCATGCAAAGCAATATGACAATGATGATACGTGTCATAGTAAACGGAACGGTGGAAAGTTGCATGGCAATATATCTCGGAATGGCTATGGAAATACCATAATAGGTAGGTATGGTGGATGTTTTGAGGAAGGTATATGGTGGGTGTATGGTACCGGTGAAAGTTGCGTGGTACTAGAGAGGCTAGCAAAGGTGGAAGGATGAGAGTGCGTATAATCCATGGACTCAACATTAGTCATAAAGAACTCACATACTTATTGCAAAAATCTATTAGTCATCAAAACAAAGTACTACGCGCATGCTCCTAGGGGGATAGATTTGTAGGAAAATACCATCGCTCGTCCCCGACCGCCACTCATAAGGAAGACAATCAATAAATAAATCATGCTCCAACTTCATTACATAATGGTTCACCATACGTGCATGCTACGGGAATCACAAACCTCAACACAAGTATTTCTACAATCCACAATTACTCACTAGCATGTCTCTAATATCACCATCCTCATATCTCAAAACAATCATAAGGAATCAAACTTCTCATAGTATTCAATGCACTTTATATGAAAGTTTTTTATTATATCCCTCTTCGATGCCCATTATATTAGGACTAAATTCATAACCTAAGCAAATTACCATGCTGTTTAGAGACTCTCAAAATAATATAAGTGAAGCATGAGATTTCATCAATTTCTTCAAAATAAAACCACCGTCGTGCTCTAAAAAGATATAAGTGAAGCACTAGAGCAACTGACGAACTACTCCAAAAAGATATAAGTGAAGATCAATGAGTAGTCAAATAATTATGTAGCTATGTGAAGACTCTCTCTCATAAAAGAATTTAAGATCTTAAGTACTTTATTCAAACAGCAAGCAAAACTAAATAAAATGACATTATAAAAATAACACACATCATGTGAAGAAGCAAAAACTTAGGTGCAACCAAAACTTACCGATCATTGTTGAAGAAGAAAGGTGGGATGCCAACCGGGGCATCCCCAAGCTTAGATGCTTGAGACTTCTTGAAATATTAATTAGGATGCCTTGGGCATCCCCAAGCTTGAGATTTTGTGTCTCCTTAATTCCTTTTATATCACGGTTTCCCTAAATCTTAAAAAATTCATCCACACAAAACTCAACAAGAACTCGTGAGGTCAGTTAGTATAAATCAAATGCAAAACCTTATCATTCTCTACTGTAGCAAATCACTAAAAAAATATTTAACATAGCATACTAAATGCCTCTGCATATTTAATACTCCTATCCTCAAATAGAATCATTAAACAAGCAAACATATGCAAACATAACAGCAATCTGTCAAAACAGGACAGTCTGTAAAGAGTGCAATTGTACTCATACTTACCTAACTCCAAAAATTCTGAAAATTACAAAACTGTATAAAATTGTTATTTCTGAACGTGTAAAAATTTCAAGATTTTATCATGTTCTGACTTTCCAGAAGAATTCAGACAACAATAGAAAACTTTCTGTTTTCAATACAGCAACATGTAGACTTGCAAAATAAGCATGGTAAAGGCTACACTTGACCTTTTTATTGAACTAAAAGATGGAAAACATTACTCTAAATAACAGAAATAAAATACTAATAAAATAAAATGACTCTCCAAGCAAAACTCATATCATGTGATGAATAAAAATATAGCTCCAAGTAAGGTTACCGATAATGTTGGAGACGAATGAGGGGATGCCATCCGGGGCATCCCCAAGCTTAGTTGCTTGGATCTTCATTGAATATTACCTTGGGATGCCTTGGGCATCCCCAAGCTTAGGGTCTTGTCACTCCTTATTCTCCTCATATCGATATCTCACCCAAAACTTGAAAACTTCAATCACACAAAACTTAACAAAACCTTCGTGAGATCCGTTAGTATAATAAAACAAATCATTCACTTTGGTACTGTCAAGACAAGATTCATAACTTTTCTCACATGATGCCTACTGTACCCTATAATTTCTAAAATTTATATTAAGCAATATAAGCCATAGAAACTAGAAAACAAGCAAACTATGCATCGAAAACAGAATCTGTCAAAAACAGAACAGTCTGTTAAGATCTGAATTGAGCTCATACTTTTGTTACTCCAAAATTTCTGAAAAATTAGGGCAACGTAGACAATTTATATATAAATCAAATGTAAGAAATTCATAAGTTTTCCACATTCCAGTGAAATATAGAAATTTCTGTACTGTACGCAAAAGTTTCTGTTTTTGTACAGAATCAAATCAACTATCAACCACACTATCCCAAAGGCTTTACTTGGCACTTTATTCAAACAAAAGCTATAAAACATGATTAATACAGTAGCTTAATCATGTGAACACACAAAAAACAGTAGGGGTAAATATTGGTTTGTCTCCCAACAAGCGCTTTTCTTTAATGCCTTTTTAGCTCGGCATGATGATTTCAATGATGCTCACATAAAAGATAAGAATTGAAACATAACGGGAGCATCATGAAGCATATAACTAGAACATTTAAGACTAACCCACTTCCTATGCATAGGGATTTTGTGAGCAAACAATTTATGGGAGCAAGAATCAACTAGCATAGGAAGGCAAAACAAGCATAACTTCAAGATTTTCAACACATAGAGAGGAAACTTGATATTATTGCAATTACTTCAAGCATATATTCCTCCCTCATAATAATTTTCAGTAGCATCATGAATGAATTCAACAATATAACTATCACATAAAACATTCTTTTCATGAGCCACAAGCGTAGAAATTTTATTACTCTCCACATAAGCAAATTTCTTCTCATTCATAATGGTGGGAGCAAATTCAATGAAATAACTATCATGTGAGGCATAATCCAATTGAAAATTAAAATCATGATGACAAGTTTCATGGTTATCATTATTCTTTATAGCATACATGTCGTCATAATAATCATCATAGATAGCAACTTTGTTCTCATAATCAATTGGAACCTCTTCCGAAATAGTGGAATCATTACTAAATAAAGTCACGACCTCTCCAAATCCACTTTCATAATTATCACAATAAGATTCAACACCCTCCAAAATAGTGGGATCATTACTTTCTAAATTTGACACTCTTCCAAACCCACTTTTATCAATATAATCATCATAAATAGGAGGCATGCTTTCATCATAATAAATATTCTCATCAATACTTGGGGGACTAAAAATATCATATTCATCAAACATAGCATCCCCAAGCTTGTAGTTTTGCATATCATTAGCATCATGGATATTCAAAGAATTCATACTAACAACATTGCAATCATGCTCATCATACAAAGATTTTATGGCAAACATTTTATAGACTTCTTCTAACACTTGAGCACAATTTTCCTTTCCATAATTTTCACGAAAGACATTAAAAAGATGAAGCATATGAGGCAACCTCAATTCCATTTTTTGTAGTTTTATTTTATAGACTAAACTAGTGATAAAACAAGAAACTAAAAGATTCGATTGCAAGATCTAAAGATATACCTTCAAGCACTAACCTCCCCGGCAATGGCGCCAGAAAAGAGCTTGATGTCTACTACGCAACCTACTTCTTCTAGACGTTGTTGGGCCTCCAAGTGCAGAGTTTTGTAGGACAGTAGCAAATTTCCCTCAAGTGGATGACCTAAGGTTTATCAATCCATGGGAGGCGTAGGATGAAGATGGTCTCTGTCAAACAACCCTGCAACCAAATAACAAAGTCTCTTGTGTCCCCAACACACCCAATACAATGATAAATTGTATAGGTGCACTAGTTCGACGAAGAGATGGTGATACAAGTGCAATATGGATGGTAGATATAGGTTTTTGTAATCTGAAAATATAAAAACAGCAAGGTAACTAGTGACAAAAGTGAGCGAAAATGGTATTGCAATGCTTCGAAACAAGGCCTAGGGTTCATACTTTCACTAGTGCAAGTTCTCTCAACAATGATAACATAATTGGATCATATAACAATCCCTCAACGTGCAACAAAGAGTCACTCCAAAGTCACTAATAGCGGAGAACAAATGAAGAGATTATTGTAGGGTACGAAACCACCTCAAAGTTATTCTTTCTGATCGATCTATTGGGCTATTCCTATAAGTGTCACAAACAGCCCTAGAGTTCGTACTAAAATAACACCTTAAGACACACATCAACCGAAACCCTAATGTCACCTAGATACTCCAATGTCACCACAAGTATCCGCGGGTTTGATTATACGATATGCATCACGCAATCTCAGATTCATCTATTCAAACCAACACAAAGAACTTCAAAGAGTGCCCCAAAGTTTCTACCGGAGAGTCAAGACGAAAACGTGTGCCAACCCCTATGCATAAGTTCACAAGGTCACAGAACCCGCAAGTTGATCACCAAAACATACATCAAGTGGATCACGTGAATATCCCATTGTCACCACAGATAAACACATGCAAGACATACATCAAGTGTTCTCAAATCCTTAAAGACTCAATCCGATAAGATAACTTCAAAGGGAAAACTGAATTCATTACAAGAAGGTATAGGGGGAGAAACATCATAAGATTCAACTATAATAGCAAAGCTCGCGGTACATCAAGATCGTGCCAAATCAAGAACACGAGAGAGAGAGAGATCAAACACATAGCTACTGGTACATACCCTCAGCCCCGAGGGTGAACTACTCCCTCCTCGTCATGGAGAGCGCCGAGTTGATGAAGATGGCCACCGGTGATGGTTTGCCCCTCCGGCTGGGTGTCGGAACAGGGTCACGATTGGTTTTTGGTGGCTACAGAGGCTTGCGGCGACGGAACTCCCGATCTAGGTTTATTTCTGGGGGTTTCTATATTTACAAGAATTTTTGGCGTCGAGAACAAGTCAGGGGGGTCCACGAGTAGCCCAGATGACCGGAGGGCGCCCCCAGGGGGTAGGGCACGCCCTCCGCCCTTTTGGAGGCCTCGTGGCTCTTCTGTCCCAACTCTTTTGCTTCGGGGGCTTCTTCTGGTCCATAAAAAATCACCATAAATTTTGAGCTCATTTGGACTCCGTTTGGTATTCCTTTTCTGTAAAACTCAAAAACAAGGAAAAAACAGAAACTGGCACTGGGCTCTAGGTTAATCGGTTAGTCCCAAAAATCATATAAAATAGCATATTAATGCATATAAAACATCCAAGATGGATAATATAATAGCATGGAACAATCACAAATTATAGATACGTTGGAGACGTATCAGATCCCATCTTGGGGCCTTTTCCGGCACCCTGCTGGAGGGGGATTCGATCAGTGAGGGCCTCTAGATCAACCTTGCTACCCTTCCGATGATGCGTGAGTAGTTTACCACAGACCTACGGGTCCATAGCTAGTAGCTAGATGGCTTGTTCTCTGTCTTTGATCTTTAATACCATGTTCACCTTGATGTTCTTGGAGTTCTATCCGATGTAATCTTATTTTGCGGTGTGTTTGTCGAGATCCGATGAATTGTGGATTTATGATCATATTATCTATGAATATTATTTGAGTCTTCTCTGAACTCTTTTATGCATGATTAAGGTATCTTTGTATTTGTCGGGGACGAATCCACGATCACCTATGGGACCCAGGGAAGGACCCCTTTACGTTCGGCAGGGAGAGACGGTCGCACGAAGAGCAAATCTAGCGAAGAACATGACAGCGCACGCGAGAGATTTACCCAGGTTCGGGCCGCACGGATGCGTAAAACCCTACTCCTGCTTTTTGGTATATTATTTGGATGATTGTTCTAGCTCCAGAAGCGCTACAGTACAGAGCAGCTGCGTACAATACTGGAGTTCTCAATCTCCGAGTTCCTAACCTCCCTCCACGTTGCCTATGGGCCTCCTTTTATACGCACAAAGGGGGCCCATAGGCAACGTGGAGGGAGGTTAGGAACTCGGAGATTGAGAACTCCAGTATTGTATGCAGCTGCTCTGTACTGTAGCGCTTCTGGAGCTAGAACAATCATCCAAATAATATACCAAAAAGCAGGAGTAGGGTTTTACGCATCCGTGCGGCCCGAACCTGGGTAAATCTCTCGCGTGCGCTGTTGTGTTCTTCGCTAGATTTGCTCTTCGTGCGACCGTCTCTCCCTGCCGAACGTAAAGGGGTCCTTCCCTGGGTCCCATAGGAGATCGTGGATTCGTCCCCGACATCTTTGGCGCGCCAGGTAGGGGTGGAAAGTTGCTACAGTAAGGCCATTATTACTAGGATGACATGTCCTACCTACCACTGACGGCAGGGGACAAGGGCATTAAATGCCCATGCCTTAGCTGTCCAGATACATGTATCTGGACGTCTTGGACGTGGGAAAAGCCTATCCCACCTGCTCCTGCACCGCTAGCTACAGAGCACCGCCGTCTACACAGTGCCCTGCCACGCACGCTTGGAAGGACCCAGAGCGCCACGCTGGCAGAGGCACTGGAGCAGCAGCACAGTAGCACAGTGGTACAGTAACGCTTGCCGCGGCAAGACCTTGCCGCACTTGATAGCTTGCCGCAACCAATAGCTTGCCGCGCAAGGTAACTTGCCGGGGCAAGTACCTTGCCGCAGCTGCTATCTTGCCGCAGCTGCTATCTTGCCGTAGCCAATACCTTGCCGCAGCCAATGACTTGCTGGGGCAAGTACCTTGCCGCGGCAAGTACTCTGCTACAGCATTTACATGCTTATCACTGACGGGTCAGGACAAGCGCATTAAATGCTCTGTCTGGGTGTCCCTTAGCTTCTTGGGGATGGGAAAAGGGGCCATCCCATCAGCACCGCTTGGCATAGTGCTCTGCCACGCATGCCTGGAGAAGGGTCCAGAGTGCCATGCTGGCGGCCGCACTGGAGCAGTAGCATAGTGGCATAACCTTGCCGGGCAGGAACCTTGCCGGGCTCAGCTGGTCATCCCGGCAAGAACCTTGCCGGGGCCTTGTCTTCAGTCTAGCTGTCCCCCGGCAAGCCTTGCCGGGTTCAGCTAGTCATCCCGGCAAGAACCTTGCCGGGGCCTTATCTTTAGTCTTGTCGAGTCCTGAGCTTGCCGGCCCTGATCTCGCCGGCAGTAGTAGACTTGATCTTCTGGTCGACCCGCCTGGAGTCTTGTCTTGCCAGCTCTGCATTGCCGGCGATGCATGGACCCATTCCCGGCAAGTAGACCTTGCCGGGAACCGGGCTTCGAATGTACTCCTTGAGTGGATTCCTCCTCTTGCCATGCCCTTCCCGCCTGGAGGCTGTGACTTGCCGGTGCGTGTCCAGGGGTAGTGAACACCCCCCCTGTTTACTACACCGACAGTATTTCTCTTCGAACTAGCAGTTTGGTTTGGCCAACTAGATTGGTTTTTCTTGCAATGGGAGAGGTGCTTAGTTTTGGGTTCAATCTTGCGGTGTCCTCACCCAGTGACAGAAGGGGTAGCGAGGCACATATTGTATTGTTGCCATCGAGGATAAAAAGATGGAGTTTATATCATATTGCTTGAGTTTATCCCTCTACATCATGTCATCTTACTTAAAGTGTTGCTCTGTTCTTATGAACTTAATACTCTAGATGCAGGCAGGAGTCGGTCGCTGTGTGGAGTAATAGTAGTAGATGCGGAATCGTTTCGGTCTACTTGTCATGGACGTGATGCCTATATTCATGATCATTGCCTTAGATATCGTCATAACTTTGCGCTTTTCTATCAATTGCTCAACAATAATTTGTTTACCCACCGTATGTTTTCTTTCAAGAGAGAAGCCTCTAGTGAAACCTATGGCCCCCGGGTCTATTTTCCATCATATATTTTCATATCTATAAACCAAAAAACCCAAAAATACCTTAATGCAATTTATTTATATTTACTTTAATTTGCTCTTTTATTTATCTATTATACCCATCTCTATTAGATCTCACTCTTGTTCGTGACCGTGAAGGGATTGACAACCCCTTTTTCGCGTTGTGTGCAAGTGTTTGTTAGTTTGTGCAGGTGCATAGATTGGAGACTTGCTTGTGCCTCCTACTATATTGATACCTTGGTTCTTAACTAAGGGAAATACTTATCTCTACTTTGCTGCATCACCCTTTCCTCTTCAAGGGAAAAATCAACGCACGCTCAAGAAGTAGCAATTAGTTGTGTCCCCGGTTACGGACAACTGAGCCTCTGGAATTGGAGTTATTCGAAAATCTCAACACCAAACGTAATAAATTGATGGGTTATAATGATTTCCGGTATGAGACACTGGTTGGCGGAACCATCTCAATAACAACCAATATTTTGTAGTAATTGCAAGCAAGTCCTTTTGTTGTATGAAAAAATTGGCTTTTTCACAAAAACTTAAACTTAGAGCCCCAGAGCCAAATTGCATATAGTGTTAGTATTTTATTATTGTTCCCTCTCTATGACTTGCCAGCATATTCCATAATGCTGACCTACACAGCTGCAACATCTTATGTTGCAGAGGAGTTTTCCGACCAGGAGTGAGGCTACGATCCATGCTCGGTGATTGCCCTATGGAGTCGGATGGACTCGCTTATCGTCTACGCTTCCACATTTAGTTTTTCTCATGAGTTGGCCTTCGACCGAATTTATTATGATGTAATAGAGACTCTATGTGAGAATCATGTAATAAATCAGGTGTGATTGAACTTTGAAATTTTCATCAATGTACTGTGTGTGCCAGCATGATCTTGGGATGGTACGAATACACAGAGACTTGACCATTTTCGGGTCGGGTCGCTACATAGTTTCAGCTTATGAAGAACCTATGTCTTATATTGCTCCATAATTGCTGAAAATTTACCAGGACATGCTCCTACCTATATAACTTCCCTCCACCTAATTTGAGCTCATTTCATATATCCATTAATTCTCAAGAATTTTGCAAAGTTTCTGTCTAGAGGAAAGCATTGTGAAGGAAGTACCTTTTTTATTTATCCAAATGGTTTGAAATTTTTACAGTGCCTTCCTATGACCAAATAATCATCCTCCACCAAATTTTATCTCAATCCAATCATCTATATGAGCATAGCTTCAATTTCTATTTTTGGTCAGATTCGCACATTGCAAAGCAAGTGCTAACTATACCTCTCCATTTGAGCTGAGACTTTGCCATAGAGATCACCTTAGTGGATGATGAACCTCAGCCAAAGATCCGACCCATTGGACTTGTGCATTGCCCACACCACCGATCAAACACTTTTCTGCTGGTTAAGTGTTGTGCCTAGTTCTATCACCCCTTGAGCCACTATTGTTGTCTCTTTCTTTCTAGCAGCTACTGGGGGAGTTGCCAACCCACCAGACATGCTTGGGCCATCCAGAACGCATGTCAACACCACGGGCATGCGGAGACCACGTGGCTGGCATGCCACCCGAGGCGCTATGAAGTTTGGGCCCTCGGCCCCCATCCCTTCGTCGATCTCGTGCCACTAGAACATGCCCAGCAGCTCCACAGAGGCCACGTGCTCGCTCTGGAACCCTCTCCCCCTCCTGTTTCTTTCTCCTCACACCACAACAGCCATGCCCACGCTCTGTCGCCGTCCGCACCACCATGGTCGGTCGGCCATGCCATCCCCGAGCCTTCTCGAGCACGCCCGAGCCTCTCTGCTCCTTCGTGGATCCTCTGACATGTCTCCCCCTCCCCTATCTGTGTCCCTGAGCTCTAGCACGCAGCACATGTGAAAGGATCAAGAAGAGGGGTCTAGAGGGGGGTGATTAGTCCCTTAACAAGTAAAAGTGGTAGTTTTTAGTTTCTTAAAGTTAAGGTTGAGTTTTAGCACAAGTTAATGTCACACAATACATTCAACACAAGCATAGCAAGAGTACGAGCAGAGAAAAGAGTAAAACATGCAAGTGCAAGAATGTAAAGTGATGGGATTAGAGTGTGCAAACGCAATGGAGACGCGGAGGATTTTTGGCGTGGTTCTGATAGGTGGTGCTATCGGACATCCACATTGATGGAGAATTCAACCCACGAAGGGTAATGGTTGCGCGAGTCCATGGAGGGCTCCACCCATGAAGGGTCCATGAAGAAGCAACCTTTTGTCTATCCCACCGTGGCCATCGCCCACGAAGGAATTGCCTCACTCGGGTAGATCTTCACGAAGTAGGTGATCTCCTTGCCCTTACAAACTTCTTGGTTCAACTCCACATCATGTCGGAGGCTCCCATGCGAGACCTAACCAATCTAGGAGACACCACTGATAACCCACAAGTATAGGGGATCGTTTGTAGCCTTCTTCGATAAATAAGAATGTCGAACCCAACAAGGAGCTAAAGGTAGAACCAATATTCCCTCAAGTCCTATCAACCACCGATACAAATCTACGCACACTTGACGTTTGCTTTACCTAAAACAAGTATGAAACTATTTTGCAAGAATAAAACTACGAGCACCTTGAGAGAATAAAACTACGAATAAATTGCAAGGTAATAAAAGTGGATAGCTTTTGTCAATAAGAAAGTCATTTGTCCCTAGGCAATCGATAACTAGACCGGTAATCATTCATGCAATTTTATATGAGGGAGAGGCATGAGCTAACATACTTTCTCTACTTGGATCATATGCACTTATGATTGGAACTCTAGCAAGCATCTGCAACTACTAAAGATCATTAAGGTCGTGAAACCCAACCATAGCATTAAGTATCAAGTCCTCTTTACTCCCATACGCAACAACCCACTTACCCGTGTTTAGGCTGCTGTCACCCCCGCAACCGACAATAAGCGAATCATGAACATATTGCAACACCCTACAGTGAGGATCCCTCCATTTGCATGACACGGAGGGCACCGTAGGACAACACCATAAATAAAATATACACTCATACCAACCAAGATCACGATTAACCCATAGAACAAAACGGATCTACTCAAACATCATAGGATAACCATAGATCATTGGGAGATAATATATGGAGTTGAGAACCATGTTTAAGTAGAGATTACAGCGGGGAGGCCATGGGCCTCAGTTAGCGTTGATTCCACCTCCCAAAAATCATAAATATTCCAAAATAATTCTCCATAAATTTTTATCGCGTTTGTACTTTGTTTGATATGGATATTCTATGAAACAAAAAACATGCAACAAATAGGAACTGGCATCGGGCATTGGATCAATAGGTTAGTCCAATAAATCATATAAAATGTTACCAAAAGTATGTGAAAGTTGTATAATATTGGCATGAAACAATCAAAAATTATAGATACAATGGAGACATATCAAACACTCTCCAAAAGGTAATAGACGGTGTGTTGATGATGAACTCCTTGCTCTTGTGCTTCCAATGATAGTCTCCCCAACACTCAACTCTCTCTCTCACAGATTTGGCTATGGTGGAAGAAGGATTTGAGTGGAAAGCAACTTGGGGAAGGCTAGAAATCAAAGTTCAAATGGTAGGAATGGAATCTCTTGATCTCAACACATGAGTAGCTGATTCTCTCTTAGAAAATGAATGGTGGAAGTGTACGCACGTTTTATGGCTCTCTCCTTTGAGAAGAAGGGGTGGAGGGGTATATATAGCCTCCACACAAAATCCAACTGTTACACACTTTTGACCCATCTCGGTGGCACCGATTAGAAAACTTGGTGGCACCGATCTATACAAAAATATGAACGTTGGGAATCTCGATGGGACCGACAGGAACAACTCGGTGGGACCGATGTGCTAAGGCTTAGGGCAAACCTCATCACGGTGGCACCGATTGCATCATCTCGGTGGGACCAAAGTGAAGCAACAAGGTAACAGCGAATCAGTCAAGCCATCTCGGTGAGACTGGTTGCAACATCTCGATGGGACCGAAATAATTGCAACAAGCAATAGAGAGTTGGCAATGGCATCTCGGTGAGACCGAGATCCATATCAGTGTGGCCGAACTGATAGGGTTTTGGCAGTGGCTGTGTCAAGATGAACTCGATGGCTCCGGATGGGAAATATCGGTGGGGCTGAGTTGGGAATTAGGGTTTGGACATATGTGGATACAGAAAATGGCTGAGGGTTTTGGAGCAATATCGCTAAGCAGTTGAGTAAGTGGATCATTAAGCAACACCTCATTCCCTTTTAATAGTATTGCTTTCCTATGGACTCAATGTGATCTTGGATCACTTAAACAAAAATGTAGAGTCTTGAGCTTTTGCCAATCCTTGTCCTTAGCATTTTGAAGGGGTTCCACATCCTCTTGTCCTTACCACGCCACTTTTGAACTTATCTGAAATATACTAGCTAAAACTATTAGTCCAACAATCAGGGAGCACTTGTGCTTTCAATCTCCCCCTTTTTGGTAATTGATGACAACATACATCAAAGCTTCAAGTAAATGATAGAAGAGTAGTAAGTAAAGCTTTGGAAGAACATGTAACTTGCATGAGCTCCCCCTACATGTGTGCAATCATGTAATGATAGAATTGAAAGACATTTGAATGCACAGCATGACAAAGTAAGAAATGAGCTACATGTATCTTGGCCATATGCATCAGAGCAAAAAAGAGAAGTGATGTGAGATGTACCTTCATGTTTATGATTCCCTCTTGCAAACAATATGTGCAAAGGCAAGAATCATCATGCACATGAGTGAGATGCATATACTTACCTTGTGTTCCTTGAACTGACTCTTGAAGAAGCAAACTTGAGAAAACATGGTTAAATAACACAAGAGAACTTCAAGCAAGAAATATTTCAAGATCCACAAGAATACCAAGACTGGGATGACATGTAGTAGGTGAGTATCACAGAGTGAGTACTTCATTTGAATATAGACATGTCCCCAAAGAATTAAGGATTTGCAATAAATTCCAAGGATTTTTCTCCCCAATACATAGGTTTTCCTCTCCCCCTGAATCTAACACTGGATAATGGGAGAAGGTAGGGTGAGATAAAATCGGAGCAGAATTAGAGCAGATAAAGGCTCAAGTAAAATCACTGACTGACATGTCTTTCCCCTCTTAAAGACATGTGACTTCTCTCCTCTTATGACAGTACATCCTCTTCCTTTCTTAGAAGAGCTCTATAAAAATAAGCTTTGATGTGCTCTCTCTCCCCCTGACATCAATTTCCAGGAAGGGTAGTTTTCATGGATATGAGTCAAGTGAGTGGGATCCTCAAGAGACACAAGTAAGCAGAATGCAGCTTAAGATGCAGATAGAGGGAAAGAATCATTGGGTGGAGCTGAAAAAATAGGCACTATAAGATGGCAAAAAGTTTTCTCAGCAGTGAAATCGATGGCGCCGATCCATTTCAATCGGTGACTCCGAGATAGCAGAGTCACTGAAGGTGCACACTGGTGAGACCGAGTTAGTCTATTTCGGTAGAACCGATGAACTGTGTGTAAGTAGAACTTGTGCTTCGGTTTGGCCAATAGGCTTGGATCGGTGGAACCGAGTTCAATGTGGAGGAAGATTTTCTCAACTCAGCTCACTTGCAATAGAAAATTCACAAAGATTTTCAAGGAATATTGATGGAGTTTGCAACTAATTTACTGAAAGAGACAAAACAAAAAGTAATGAAATAAAGAGAAGCTAGATGAAGTTTTTTTGGAAGGGAAACACAATAGCAAGAAGAAGTGCAAAACAAGTGCAGCTAACAAAAGGAAACAATAGAGAACTTCATCTAGAGATGGTCGGCGACATAGTCATCTATGTTAGAGTACATTGACTTTGGAGTCAAGTGAGATCACTTGATCATAGGTCATACTCATCGTTAAGCTCAAAATGGGGTTGCCCTTTTTCATTTAAGTGTCTTAGTGTATTCTCATCTTGTTGAGTTGCTTTAACTCATGGCTTGGAGCATAGCTTCTCTAAGATGGAAAATACATACCTTGGGTTGTGGTGTTGAACTTGATCATGTAGTTGAACTTGTGGTTTATGCTCAAAGTTGATGTGGTCCATCAAGAGTTGGGAGCATCCTTTTGATTTTTAAGCTCATCTTCCTACATGGGTTAGTCTTGCAAGGAATAACTCTTATGTATTCAAATTGACAAGGGTGAAATTCATCATATAAATATTGTCAAATGATATGTTGAGTGTAGACTTGTTCCTTGATTTCAACAACCAAAGCATAGATACTTGGTGATGTAGAGATTGCTCAAGATGTGAGTGATTTGCAATCTCATAGATTGAGGCTCATCCAAGTACCTACAAGGGTTAGATAACATACAAGGATGCAAATATATCCAAGATAAATGATCATGATAAGAGAAATATCAATGATTAGTCATATAGGCTTATGCCTTGCATGTATCCAAATGGAATCTCTATTCCAAATTTGAGGCATCAATGATGTTCAACTCACTCCTCAATTGACAAAATATCTTTTCATCAAGCGGTTTTGTAAAGATATCCGCCAATTACTTGTCGGTACGAACATGTTTAAGGTTGATATCTCCTTTAGCAACATGATCACGAATGTAATGATGATGTACTTCAATATGCTTAGTTCGAGAATGTTGCACGAGATTGTGTGCAATCTTAATAGCACTCTCATTGTCACAAAGCAATGGAACATGTCTCACATGCATCCCATAATCTTTAAGAATTTGAGTCATCTAAAGTAATTGAGCACAACATGATCTCGCGGCAATGTATTCCGCTTCGGCGGTGGATAAGGATACCGAATTTTGTTTCTTGGAAGACTAAGAGACAAGGGATCTACCAAGAAATTGACATGTACCCAAAGTGGACTTTCTATCAACCTTGTCACTGGCATAGTTCGAGTCGGATTAGCCAACAAGATCAAAAGATGACCTCTTATGGTACCAAATGCCAAAGTTTGGTGTATGAATCAAATATCTCACTATCCTTTTCACGGCCTTAAGATGACATTATTTACGAGCAGCTTGATATCGTGCACACATGCAAACACTTAGCATAATATCGGGACGGGAGGCACAAAGATACAATAATGAACCAATCATAGATTGGTAAACCTTTTGGTTAACCGGGTTGCCATCCTTTATCAAGTCAAGATGTCCACTAGTAGGCATGGGTGTTTTCATACCTTTGCTTTATTGCATGTTGAACTTCTTGAAAGTATCCTTGGTATACTTTGTTTGTGAGACAAATGTACCTTTCTTAGTTTTCTTGATTTGCATACCAAGGAAAAAATTGAGTTCACTCATCATAGACATCTCAAACTTTTCCGGCATTAACCTTCCAAACTTTTCACTAAAATGAGGGTTCGTAGAACCAAATATGATATCGTTGACATAGATTTGGCACACAAATAATTCTCCATTAACCCTTTTAGTAAAAAAGAGTAGAATCAATTTTCCCAATTTCAAAGCCTTTTTCAATAAGAAACTTAGTCAAGCATTTATACCAAGCTCTAGGGGCTTCTTTAAGACCATAAAGAGTTTGTGAAGTTTGTAAACATGATTAGATTTCTTGGGATTAACAAAGACGGGAGGTTGCTTAACATAAACTTCCACCTCAATTTCACCATTTATAAAAGCACTTTTAATATCCATTTGGTATAAGGTGACATCATGGTGATTGGCATAAGCAAGTAAAATGCGAATGGACTCAAGTCTTGCAACGGGGGCATATGTCGCACCATAGTCCATACCTTCAACTTGAGTGTAGCCTTAAGCAATGAGACGGGCCTTGTTGCGCACAACTTGTCCATCCTCATCTTGCTTGTTCCGGAACACTGATTGCTTGTATCTGCGTTGGTATTTCCCCGAAGAGGAGAGGATGATGCATCACAACAACGGTAAGTACTTCTCTCAGTTATGAAACCAAGGTTATCAATCCAGTAGGAGAACCAAGCAACACTATGTAAACGGTACCTGCACACAAATAACAAATACTTGCAACCCAGCGCGTTAGAGGGGTTGTCAATCCCTCCCAGGTAAAAAGATAGATAAAATTGTATGAGATTCGATAAATAGATCTAGCAAAAACACAAATAAAATAAATAAAGAAAAAGTGCAGCAAGGTATTTTTGGGTTTTTGGAATAATAGATCTGAAAACAATATGATAAAAGATAGACCCATGGGCCGTAGATTTCACTAGTGTCTTCTCTCAAAAAAATAGCATACGGTGGGTAAACAAATTACTATTTGGCAATTGATAGAAGAGCAAATAATTATGACGATATCCAAGGCAATGATCATGTATATAGGCATCACGTCCAAGATTAGTAGACCGACTACTGCCTGCATCTACTACTATTACTCCACACATCGACAGCTATCCAGCATGCATCTAGTGTATTAAGTTCATGGAGAAACGGAGTAATGCAATAAGAACGATGACATGATGTAGATAAGATCTATTCATGTAGGAATAGACCCCCATCTTTTTATCCTTAATAGCAACGATACATGCATGCCTTGCTACCCCTTCTGTCACTGGGTGAGGACACCACAAGATCAAACCCATCAGAAAGCACCTCTTCCCATTGCAAGAAAAATCAATCTAGTTGGCCAAACCAAACCAAAGTTTCGGAGAAGAAATACGAGGCTATAACAATCATGCATATAAGAGATCAAAGAAGACTCAAATAATATTCATAGATAGATCTGATCATAAACTCACACTTTATCGGATCCCAATAAACACACCGCAAAAAGTCATTACATCAAATAGATCTCCAAGAACATCGAGGAGAACATTGTATTGAGAATCAAAAAGGGATAAGAAGCCATCTAGCTACTGCCTACGGACCCGTAGGTCTATGGTAAACTACTCACACATCATCGGAGGAGCACCAATGAGGATGATGAACCCCTCCGTGATCGTGTTCCCCTCCGGCAAGGTGCCAGAATAGGGCTCTAGATTGGATCTCGTGGTTCTGGAACTTGCGGCAGCTGGAATTGTGTTTCGTCGACTCCCCTAGGTTTTCTGGAATATTTGGGTTATAGAGCTGAGAGGCGGTGGAAAGGACCTTCGTGGGCCCCACCACCCATTATGGCGCGCCGGGGGCCTCTGGCGCACCCAAGTGGGTGGTGGGCCCCATGGGCCTTCCCTCGTGCACTTCCTTGGCTCCCAAGTTGTCTTCTGGGATGAAAAAAATCTCCAAAAAGTTTCGCTGCATTTGGACTCCATTTGATATGGATATTCTGTGAAGTACAAAATAAGCAAAAAAATAGCAACTAGCACTAGGCACTATGTCAATAGGTTAGTCCCAAAAAATGATATAAAGTTGCTGTAAAATGAATATAAAACATCCAAGAATGATAATATAATAGCATGGAACAATAAAAAATTATAGATACGTTGGAGACGTATCAGCATCCCCAAACTTAATTCCTGCTAGTCCTCGAGTAGGTAAATGATAAAAACAGAAGTTTTGATGTGGAATGATGCCTAACATGTTCATCACATATTCTTTTCTTTTGTAGCATGGACATTTGGAATTTTAGATGGTTCGAAGTAATAGTCTATAATTGACATGAAGACTTCAATACTCAAGCATATCAACAAGCAACCATGTCTTTCAAAATATCAACACTAAAGAAAGTTATCCCTAGCCCATCATGCTCAATCATTGATCCATTCACGAAACATACTCGAATATTAGCTACATCTAATGCACAAGTATGATCATAGTGCTCCCTAGTTGGTGCTTTATAAGAGAAGATGGAGACTAAAAAAAATAAAAATTGCATAAAAGTAAATAGATAGGCCCTTCACAGAGGGAAGCAGAGATTTGTAGAGGTGCGAGAGCTCAAAGCTTAAATTGAGAGATAAAATATTTTGACAGGCGTGCTTTTCCCGTCAACGAAAATGACCGAGTAATTCCCAATACTTTCCATGCTAGATACATCATAGGCAGTTCCCAAACATAAAATAAAGTTTATTCCTTTTTCCACCATTCTTTCACAATCCATGGCTAGTCGTATCCATGGGTGCCTTCCATACCAACACTTTCCAAGGAATTTATTATTTGACAACATAAAGTAAATTTCTTTTTCATTTCGGGACTGGGCATCCCTATTACTGCCACACTCTCGTGTAATGACAAGTCAATAAACACTCATCTTGAGAATAACACATCTAGCATGGAAAAATATTGGCCACCCCCTGCTGCTTCATGAGCAGTACGGGCACACAAAAAGGAAATTCATTTTGAAAATTAGAGTTGGCACATAAAAATTTACTTAGGACGACACGAAAATACCGCATATAGGTAGGTATGGTGGACTCATATGGCATAATTGGGTTTAAGAATTTTGGATGCACAAGTAGTATTCCCACTTAGTACAAGGAAATGCTAGCAAATAGATTGAGAAGCAACCAACCAAGAAACAAAAATTCTCATAAACGAGCATTAAGCATAACTAACACCGAATAATGGACCACAAGTAGGATGTAATTTCATTGCAAAATTATTGACTTTCGTGCTTGCATAGGGAATCACAAACCTTAACACCAATATTCTTACTAAAGCATAATTACTCACCAACATGACTCACATATGACTATCATCATATCTCAAAACTATTACAAAGAATCAAATTTATTTTGTCCAATGATCTTTGATTGAAGTTTTTATTATATCCCTCTTGAATATCTATCACTTTGGTACTAGTTTCATATATTACCATTGCTGTTAACAAGCTCTCAAATAAATTTATGTGAAGAACATGAGCATAAAAAATTCCCTCTCTCAAAATAATATAAGTGAAGCATGAGATAATTTCTTCAAAAAAAAATTACTAACTCTCAAATTAATCTAAGTGAAGCATGAGATTATATTTCTTCAACAATTAAAGCACCACTGTGCTAAAAAAGATATAAGTGAAGCACTAGAGCAATTCCATAGCTCAAAAAAATTAAGTGAAGCACATAGAGCAATTCTAACAAATCATAGCATAATTATGGCTCTCTCAAATAGGTGTGTCCAGCAAGGATGATTGCGACAAACTAAAAAGCAAAACAAGCAGAGACTCATATAATACAAGACGCTCCAAGCAAAACTCATGATATGAGACGAATAAAAATATAGATAAAATTGTATGAGATTCGATAAATAGATCTAGCAAAAACACAAAATAAAATAAATAAAGAAAAAGTGCAGCAAGGTATTTTTAGTTTTTTTGGAATAATAGATCCGAAAACAATATGATAAAATATAGACCCGGGGGCTGTAGATTACACTAGTGGCTTCTCTCGAGAAAATAGCATACGGTGGATAAACAAATTACTGTTGGGAAATTGATAGAAGAGCAAATTATTATGACGATATCCAAGGAAATGATCATGTATATAGGCATCACGTCCCAGATTAGTAGACCGGCTCCTGCCTGCATCTACTACTATTACTCCACACATCGACCGCTATCCAGCATGCATCTAGTGTATTAAGTTCATGGAGAAATAGAGTATTGCAGTAAGAACAATGACATGATGTAGACAAGATCTATTCATGTAGGAATAGAGCCCATCCTTTTATCCTTAATAGAAACGATACATGCGTGCCTCGCTACCCCTTCTGTCACTGGGTGAGGACACCACAAGATCGAACCCATCACAAAGCACATCTTCCCATTGCAAGAAAAATCATAATCTAGTTGGCCAAACCAAACCAAAGTTTCAAAGAAGAAATACGAGGCTATAACAATCATGCATATAAGAGATCAAAGAGGACTCAAATAATATTGATAGATATATCTGATCATAAACTCACACTTCATCGGATCCGAACAAACACACCGCAAAAAGTCATTACATCAAATAGATCTCCAAGAACATCAAGGAGAACATTGTATTGAGAACCAAAGAGAGAGAAGAAGCCATCTAGCTACTGCCTACGGACCCGTAGGTCGATGGTAAACTACTCACGCATCATCGGAGGAGCACCAATGAGGATGATGAACCTTCCATGATCGTGTTCCCCTCCGGCAGGGTGCCAGAATAGGGCTCTAGATTGTTTCTCGTGGTTCTGGAACTTGCGGTGGCTGGAATTGTGTCTCGTCGACTCACCTAGGGTTTCTAGAATATTTGCGTATATATAGAGCTGAGAGGCGGTGGAAAGGACCTCCGTGGGCCGCACCACCCATCAGGGCACGCCGGGGACCTCTAGCTTGCCCAGGTGGGTGCTGGGCCCCACGGGCCTTCCCTCGTGCACTTCCTTGGCTCTCAAGTTGTCTTCTGGGCTGAAAAAATCTCCAAAAAGTTTTGCTGTGTTTGGACTCCGTTTGATATGGATATTCTGTGAAGTAAAAAACAAGCAAAAAACTGCAACTGGCACTGGGCACTTTGCCAATAGGTTACTCCCAAAAATGATATAAAGTTGCTATAATATGAATATAAAACATCCAAGAATGATAATATAACAACATGGAACAATAAAAAATTATAGATACGTTGGAGACGTATCAAATACCCACTTGGTTCCAATGACATTTTGATCATCGTTGGGCTTCTCAACCAATGTCCATACTTGATTCCTCTCGAAGTTGTGTAGCTCTTCGCGCATAGCATCCACCCAATCCGAGTCCTCAAAAGCTTCTTCTACCTTCATAGGTTCAATACTAGAAATGAATGAGTAGTGTTCACAAAAGTTAGCCAAACGAGTTTTAGAGTGAGTGATTCTCCTGGTTTTGATGTCATCAAAGATTTGTTCAACGGGATGATCCTTTGAGACTCTTGCTCTAACTCGTGAGATCTTTTGCTTGGGTTGTGGTGGAACATCCTCATCATCTTCTTCTTCTTCATTGTTGGTGGCATTGTCGTTCACTTGTGGAGGCGGAGAAGGAGGTTGAGGTGGTTCATCTTGTTGTACTTCCTTATTTTCTTCGTCTTGATGTGTTCCACTTGTGGATTCCTCCATATCAACTTGTGGTTCACCTTGATGTGAAGTAGAGGCTTCCACTTGAATGGACGAAGTGCTCTCCTTCACCTAAGTTGGACGGATCTTGCCAATAGATAAAGCTTGAATTGCTTTCGAGGGGTCTTTCTCTCCTACATCAATTGGCAGTTGCTCTACTTGCAAGCCGTTAGATTCATCACACTTCACATCTACCGTCTCTTCAACCTTTCGGGTGAAATTGTTGTAGACACAGTAAGTGTGAGAGTTTGAGCCGTAACCGAGTAGAAAACCTTCATCAGATTTAGGGGCAAATTTCGAACGACGATGCTTATCAAGAATGTAGCACTTTGAGCCAAATACTCGAAAGTATCCAACTTGAGGTTTGTTACCGGTGAGTAGCTCGTATGCCATTTTGCCGAGAAGCTTGTGAAGATATAGTCGATTCATAGCATGACAAGCTATCTCAACCGCTTCCGCCCAGAAGTGTCTTGGCGTCTTGTATTCATCGAGCATCGTTATCGCCATCTTAATAAGTGTCCAGTTCTTTCTCTCAACAACTCCATTTTGTTGAGGTGTGTATGTAGCTGAGAACTCATGTGAAATCCCTTATTCATCAAGAAAGGTATCCACATTGGCGTTCTTGAACTCCGTTCCATTATCACTTCGAACCTTCTTGATGTTCACTTCAAATTGATGTTGGGCCTTCTTAGCAAAGTTCTTGAAGATCTTTTGGACATGCGATTTGTCATCAAGAAAGAACACCCACGTAAATCTTGAAAAATCATCAACAATGACCAAACCGAAATAGTTACCACCAAGGCTCTTATAAGCATTGGGACCGAAGAGATCCATGTGAAGTAGCTCAAGTGGTCTTCTCGTGGTCATGATGTTCTTCACGGGATGACTTCCTCTGACTTGTTTTCCTGCTTGGAAAGCACTACATAGTCTATCCTTGTCAAATATAACATCTTTAACACCAAGGATATGATCACTTTTAATAAGTTTATCAAGATTTCGCATGCCAACATGTCCTAACCTTCTATGCCATAACCATCCTTTAGAATATTTAGCAATTAAACAAGTACGAGGTTGGGCTCTCTTAGTGAAATCAACAATGTGTAGATCACCTCTACGAGTACCGGTAAATACCATATTATCATTATCTCGATGAAATAGTTGGCAATCTACTTCAATAAATAGAACATTGAATCCAAAGTCGGCTAGTCTAGATACGAAAAGAAAATTGTAACCAAGAGATTCAACGAGCATAACATTTTGAATAGAGCTATCATGGGATATGGCCACCTTACCAAGGCCAAGTATCTTACCCTTGGGGTTGTCTCCAAAAGTTATATACTTATGTGGACCATCATTTTTGGCAAGATGACAGAACATGTCTTTATCTCCGGTCATGTGATCGGTACATCCACTATCAACAATCCACTCTTTTCCTCCGGATATGTAATTTCGAAGATTCTCCATCAGACTAAGATTCCTCATAGACTTCTCACATTCAATATCAAATTCTTCGTCCTCATCATAATAATTGTGCCTAATATCATCATCACCGTCAAGCATGTGATCATCACCTACATCAAGTGATTCATTAGATTTATGACCATGACAATGTTCAAGTTTATGAATTCTAATTGTCTCCGTGATGATGCTACTATAGTTCCAACATCACCCTTGGCACACATAAGATCACAAAGCTCAAATAAGCATTCATCAAACTTGGGATCACTAGGCTTCATCTTATGGAAAGCAATGGACTTTTGAAGAATTTTATTGAGATTTTTCAAAGAGTAATTTGGAAAGCATTCCTCAAGATAATTCCATATAGTGTATGCACATTCAAAAGTTGGCAAGCAAACAAGCACATTTCTAGGTAAGCCTCTAATGATAAGATCAACCGTTCTAATATTGCGAACCATGTCAAGATACTCATCGGGGGTAGGATGCAAAGGATCAATGGGAGGCACATAAGGGCTAAGAATATGCTTGTTCAAATTATATTCATAGAAAATCTCAAGCATTTCATTTTTCCATGAACCATAAAATTCCTCATCAAGAATAGGCACTCTACGTCTAATACTCCCGAACGTAGACTTGTCCATCTTCCTCCAAAGGTGATTAAACCAAAGCAATGGAGACCAATGCTCTAATACCAATTGAAAGGATCTAGAAGAGGGGTCTAGAGGGGGGTGATTAGACCCTTAACAAGTAAAATTGGCAATTTTTAGTTTCCTTAAGTTAAGGTTGAGTTTTAGCACAAGTTAATGTCACACAATACATTCAACACAAGCATAGCAAGAGTATGAGTAGCGAAAAGAGTAAAACATGCAAGTGCAAGAATGTAAAGGGATGGGATTGGAGTGTGCAAACGCAATGGAGACGCGGAGGATTTTGGGTGGTTCCGATAGGTGGTGCTATCGTACATCCACGTTGATGGAGACTTCAACCCACGAAGGGTAACATTTGTGTGAGTCCACTGAGGGCTCCACCCACGAAGGGTCCACGAAGAAGCAACCTTGTCTATCCCACCATGGCCATCGCCCACGAAGGACTTGCCTCACTCGGGTAGATCTTCACGAAGTAGGCGATCTCCTTGCCCTTACAAACTTCTTGGTTCAACTCCACATCATGTCGGAGGTTCCCAAGCGACACCTAACCAATCTAGGAGACACCACTCTCCAAAAGGTAATAGGCAGTGTGTTGATGATGAACTCCTTGCTCTTGTGCTGCAAATGATAGTCTCCCCAAAACTCAACTCTCTCTCTCTCAGATTTGGCTATGGTGGAAGAAGGATTTGAGTGGAAAGCAACTTGGGGAAGTCTAGAAATCAGGTTCAAATGGTAAGAATGGAATCTCTTGATCTCAACACATGAGTAGGTGGTTCTCTCTCAGAAAATGAATGGTGGAAGTGCAAGCACATTCTAATGGCTCTCTCTTTTGAGAAGAAGGGGTGGAGGGGTATATATAGCCTTCACACAAAATCCAACCGTTACACACTTTTGACCCATCTCGGTGGCATCGATTAGAAAACTCGGTGGCACCGATCTATACAAAAATATGAACATTGGGAATCTCGGTGGGACCGACGGGAACAACTCGGTGGGACTGATGTGCTAAGGCTTAGGGCAAACCACATCTCGGTGGTACCGATTGAATCATCTCAGTGGGACCGAAGTGAAGCAAAAAGGCAACAGAGAATCAATCAAGCCATCTCGGTGAGACCGATTGCAACATCTCGGCGGGACCAAAATAATTGCAACAAGCAAGAGAGAGTTGGCAAGGCCATCTCAGTGAGACCGAGATCCGTATCGGTGTGACCGAACTGTTAGGGTTTTGGCAGTGGCTATGTCAAGATGAACTCGGTTGCTCCGGATGGGAAATATCAGTGGGGCCGAGTTGGGAATTAGGGTTTGGACATATGTGGATAGAGAAAATGGCTGAGGGTCTTGGAGCAATATCACTAAGCACTTGAGCAAGTGGATCATTAAGTGACACCTCATCCCCTTTTAATAGTATTTGCTTTCCTATGGACTCAATGTGATCTTGGGTCACTTAAACAAAAATGTAGTCTTGAGCTTTTGCCAATCCTTGTCCTTAGCATTTTGAAGGGGTTCCACATCCTCTTGTCCTTCCCACGCCACTGTTCAACTTATCTGAAATATATTAGATAAAACTATTAGTCCAACAAGAGATATGTTGATATTAATCACCAAAATCACCTAGGGAGCACTTGTGCTTTCAACATGTGTCGCCTCGGCCACGACATCGCCCCGGCTATAAATAGCCATCCCCGCGGCCTCTCAACCTCACCAACCAATCCCTCTCCTTCCAAGAACCACTCCCGACCACTCCATCGAGCTTGAGGAGCCCTCCTCACCCCACTTGGCCGCCATGACCGCCGTCGGCTTCCTGTCAAATTCGAGCAATGTCGAGCTCCTCCCCTCCTCCTTCCTCCACCAGAGCAACCCCTACCCACCATATAGCCTCCCCGGTCAGTCCACTTCTCCTCAGGTTCACCCAATCGAGCGCCCCGACTATGGCTGATGTTGCCATCCGCTGCTCCCAAAATGTGTTTTCAGTAAGGCAAAGTGTACTCTGCTGCTCCTTCGGATTGAAATACGCTTTCCCCGTTCGAAGGCCTATTTCTGTTAAATGCACTTCCAGTTTCAGACCTGCGGCCAAAACGGTTAAATTGCCAGCATTCGCCCGTTAGCAGCAGAAACTGACAGATTTTATTTGTTTTCTGCCTAACGAATGAACGGCCGTAATGTTTTAAACGTAACTCCGATTCAGGTTATTCAAAAGCCCACGTTCTCTATTCTTCGATCCCGTTCTGATGTTATCATTTTCACTATGTTGTAATGTTCTAAAAATGACTGTTTTGCCCTTGCCCTTATTCAGCCCCTTTCAAGAGAGAAACGTTTTCGGCAAAAAATTTCGGGAGTTCCTCGCACTTCCTCCCGATGATTCCTTCAACCCCAGGCAAACCACGATAGCCACTTGCATGATGGCATTGCAGTAGCCATGTTTTGACTTGAATGATTGAATAATTCTGTGCTCATGTAATTATTTTAATGCTATGCATATGCTTGTGAATACACGCTCATTCTTATGCCATGTTCATTTGCATCTACTTAGTTAAATGATTATTTGCTAATGTTATTATCATGTTTTCTTGTAATTATTTCCTATGCTAGTAATAATAATATGCTCATATGAATATTTATTGTTTTGTTATGAAAATACTTGTCAGATTCATGACCATCACTATACCATGCTCATTTGCATCCACTAAACTAAATGATTTATTGATGTTGATGTTATGATGTTAAATGGTTATGTTGCCCATCCATGTGAATGTGATATCATGCTCATAATGCATTGTTATTCTTCATGTTATTTTGCTATGGCTCAGGTCATCACCTTTCAAGTTAAACCGGACATTAATTGAACTTGAACAAATCTGTTGGCTGGGTCATGGTGCCACCAAATCGAGCTCACCAGTGCAACCATGCTTGCCTTGATGGGGAGGCCCTAATTTGGTCTATTGTCATGCCTCTCATCGGTGCCTCCAACTAGGGAAGGTTATGTGTGTGTGCTACCCTGATCAGGTAGGCGGCCTTAACCTTGTGTGCCTCTTTAGTTATTGTGCACAGGTCCTTGTTTGCGATAGTTTAGTTTGGCCAGTGCGGCCACAAAGGTGGCGGATGTCATGTGGTGACATCGGGGCCACCCATGACATAGCCCTAAGGGGAGTTTGTCGGAGTGGCCAGGAGAGTGTCATGCAATAATTGGTTTTGTTGGAACATTGTTGGTTCACCCGAATGGGAGCATGTACTAAACTACAAGGCCATGAGTTTCATAGTGAGGGTACATTGTACTAATGTATGCAAAGTTTATAATCTATCGATAGCCGCGTCCTCGGTCATGGACACAGTTCATAGTAGGTCACACTATGGGTCAACAATAATAATAACCTGAATAATAAACAACCCCAGTTCCATGAGGAAAGAAGTTGGTTGATCTTTATGTGGTCATGAGATGATCACGGATAAAGATCGAGCCCTTGGTGGTCATGTGATGATCACGATGGTATCATCGATGCTGATCTTGGTTGGTCATGAGGTGATCGTGTGATGATCATGACGGTAAGTTTGATACATATGGTGGTTATGAGATAACCTTCGAGATGAGTAAGTTGGTCCATGAGACCTTAAACATCGACTCCCTCTCATGCTAGTGCTAGTATCATCATGTTCATATCATGAGTAACATGTGCATGCCATGCTCCCTCTCATATTGTTCTAGTAGTATCATGTTCATCATTGATATTCAACCTATAAATGCCATGTTATTGTTTGTCTTGATTGCTTTGGTTGATGTGAGCTTGCGAGTACATTCAAAGTACTCACCTGGCGTGTCATGCCAGATTGCAGGTAATGCCGTGATTAATTGCTTGTCGAGGATCTTGAGTTTGCGAGCTAGGGTGTGTCCCAGCCAGAGTCCCTGCGGAGTGGAGTTCATCACCGTTGTAGTTGTTCTGCTGCTAGAAGTTATACCGCTGCTACGAGTTGTTCCGCTGCTAGCATAGAGCTACCTTAGCAGGTGTAGTGACGTCGTGCCTATGTAAACCTTTCTAATATCCAAACCCTTGTACCCATATTATTTGTAATAAGAGATGATTTGTTCTATGCGGAGCAATGTCGTATTGTAGAAGACTTGATCTCTGGGCTAGAATATGAGGTGTTCCGGTTCCTCTGAGCCGGGGTGCCACACCTGCGCCCGAGGCCTCCCCTGCCCCGAGCACCACCTCTCCTCCCAGTCCCCGCCGCCGCCGGCAACGAGCCACAGCTAGCCGGAGCACCCGAGTGTACCTGGCGCCTCGCGTCGACCCCCCTCCCCCCCGCCCTCGCCGGGAGCAGCACCAGTGTGCCGCCCCCATGCCCCTGCTCCTCTCTTTCCTCTCCAGTTCTCTCTCTCTCACCCGCTTTCCCTCTCTCTCTCTCTCTCTCTGTTCATGCAACAGGGAACCCCCGAGGAGTTTGCCGCCGGACAACCTCGCCTTCCATGCCCAGATGGCATCGTCCTCGACCAGTTTTGGCCGGTTCCATCCCTTCCTCATCGGATCCGTTATCCCCTGCCTCGCCTTCTCCTCCGCGCCCCGCGACACGTCCCGACTTTGTCCACGCCGCCAGTGCTTTCGTCCCCTGTGCTGCTGAGAACGAGCAGAGCGCAGTGCTCTAGCTGCCTGTGTTGACCATGATCATACGCCTGGGCCGCATCCAGCATGCCATCCCAACCCCTCACTGACCGGGCCAAGGCCCATGGTGAGCTACGCCACACCTCTCTCTCTCTCGTCTGCTGGGCTTGGCCCAGCAAGCGCTGTTTTGCTGTTCATCGCCCATGTGTGCATATGCTATCCAGCGCTCACCCAGATTCAGCCCATTCATTTTTTCTGTTGTCTGTGAATTTACCAAATATTAAGTGCATTGCATAACTACAGAATATGTCATCGTATTAAAATGCTAATAACTAAATAACCGTACATCGGAATTAAAGAAACTTTATATATAAAATGCTTAGAATTTCATGTAGTTTTGCAATATCCAACTTTCATTCATGTTAAAAATATTTAAAATTGTTGTTTACATTAATTTGCATAAATGACATGCTAAAATGGTTTATTTCATAACTAAATAACCATAGCTCCGAATTAAATGAATTACATATGCAACTTGTCTAGAAAAACAAGGAGAATAACATGGTGCACTTTATTTAGCTATTTAACAACTCTAAAATTTTGTTTAAGGATGAACAGTAGCAAATTCGAAAATAACATACGGGGATTTCCCAAAATTGTTGTTTGTTGTTTCCGACCTCATTACAAATGCCTACATTTGTAGTTTCCTTAGGCTTCATCTCTTGCCATGTTTAACCATATTTAAAATTGTTGAGTACATAAGCGAGATTGAACTAAATGGTCGGATGTGGAGTTTTGTCGATATGCAACTCGTTGCATATTGAGCTTCACTTAATGTGTAGTATTTGAGTGTTGCATTTTTCCATGCAATGAATCAATAAACCGGACATGCACCATGCCGTGATTATGCTTGTGTGTTAACCATGATGTTTGTTTCTTTCTGGTTGTGCTTCTTCTCGATAGTTCCGGTTACGTTGCAAGTGTGAGGATTCGTTCGACTACGTTGGTTTGTCTACTTCATGGACTCGATCTTCTTCCTAGCAGGATTCCAGGCAAGATGACCATTACCTTGGATATCACTAATATCTTTGCTTGCTAGTTGTCTCGATGCTATCGCTATGTCTCGCTACCTATCACTTGTTTCTCACCCTCCCAATTGCCATGATAAGCCTCTAACCTTCCACCATCCCAGCAAACTGTTGTTTGGCTATGTTACTGCTTTGCTCAGCCCCTCTTATAGGGTTGCTAGTTGCAGGTTGTTCCATGTTTGGACATGGATATCTTGGGATATCACAATATCTCTTATTTAATTAATGCATTTGTATACTTGGTTGTGTGTGGAAGGCTCAGCCTTTTGCCTGGTGTTTTGTTCCACTCATGCCGCCCTAGTTTCCGTCATACCAGTGTTATGTTCCTTAGGATAAAACTCTTCCAGCAAGGCCCAACATTGGTTTTAAGATTTTCCCAACATAATAATTCTGATAATAAATTTGACGCATAGGGAGTTAGCGCTGCCTGCGGAGTTAATTCAACATAATACAGGTGGGTGAGTGCTGATAGTGCTAGTATAAAACGGGCAACCCGTCGGGCCACCGCGGGGAAACTCATAGCTTGACCCATGCGGCCGTGTCCTGAGAACAAGATACGTGCATCTCCTATCGGGATCGTCGAGATGCCAGGAGATCTTGCAGGTTTTAGTTTTACCTTTGATGAGTGGCTTGTCCATCGGGATTCCTTATTGTAAGCATCGTGTTATCATGGTGTGAGGTTTTCCCGTCGGATGCGTGTGGTAATTTATAATGGACTACTTGGAGTACCCCTGCAGGGTTAAATCTTTCGGAAAGCCGAGCCTGCGGTTATGTGGCGATTTGGAAATTTATAATATCCGGTTGTAGATAACTTGACACTAAATTCAATTAAAATACACCAACTGCGTGTGTAACCATGATCGTCTCTTTTCGAGGGAGTTCGGGAAGAGAACACGGTGGGGTTATGTTTGACTCGTAAGTAGTGTTCAGGATCACTTCTTGATCATATTAATTTGCGCCCGTTTATGCGTAGTCACTCTTCTTACTCTTGTACTCGTAAGTTAGCCACATACAAATGCTTAGTGCTTGTTGCAACCTCACCACTTAACCATTTCATACCCATTAAGCTTTGCTAGTTTTATACCCTTGGTAATGAGATTGTTGAGTCCCCATGGCTCACAAATTACTACAACAACAGGTGTAGGTACAGGTAAAGCGATGACTTGACGTGAGAGCAATGCTTGTTTGCTTTTGGAGTTATTCTTCTTCTTCCTCTTCGACAATCATAGGATGGGTTCCGAGTCGGGAGCCTGGGACTAGCAGGGTAGATGTCATTCTTCTTTTTCGTTTGATTTCATCTGTAGTCAGATCCTGCTCTTATGTATGATGGTTTCCATGTATTGATGTATTGATGTTGTAGCTTGTGGCGAGTGTAAGCATTTATCTGGTATTCTCATCTATTTAGTACATGGTATGTTATAATGATATCCACCTTGCGAAGCTCTCTGATATGCACTTCTATCCTTGGTGGGACTTCCAAGTTCCTCGAGTATAGGACCTCATATTGGGCAAGACAAGTTGGTATCAGAGCCTTACAAATCGTAGGAGCCCCCTTGATTAATCGAACTGTTGTCGAATCTAGAAAAAATATATTTTCTGGGTCTAGTTATATACCGAAGAGTAGGAATTATTTTTACTCCTTATCCCCTTCATCGCTCTAGTGAGGAATTGTGACATAGGTGTTTTGATTCTACTCCTCTTCCCCTTCAATTTTTAGGATCATGCGGGTATTGTTGGAATTGTTGTGATATCGGTGTGACGGAATTCTTTATTGGTGCCTCCTATCTATGGGTGGTGTCCGAGGGAGTTGAGCTCCAAGGTGTTCTTGTCACATTCGCTATAATTTCAATCCCCGAATACCAGAGGACGCCAACATCGAAACACTTCTATACTTTTTGTGGTGGCAAATAGTAACGTGACTTATCCCCAGTACTGGATGAGATAGCACAGATGATCTGCAATGACTATTATCGTAGTGTTTTTGAAGGTCCGAGGTAGACAACTTGCGAAGTTTTTTCTCTTGGTTATTGATAGCCTGCAAGTGCACAAGGTTTAGTTGTAGCCTTTTTGATGTAAGAGTATCGATCTCACACTAAGCACAGGAATTAGGCTCTTGCCCCTTGTAAAGAATTATTTAGCTTTGTGCCCGCAGATAATTGTAGACTTGAAGCAGAGTGAGGGCGGATTTAAATAAGGATTGAGCAAAATGGTGACAAGTAACTAAATAGCATGAAAGTAAAATAAAGACAAGGATAGTAAAATGGTGAAACAACAGAATTAAAAAGGCGTTCTCAGGGAATTTGGAATTCCCATTGGTATGTTTGTAGTACTACTATGCATAAGCATAGCACGAATGGATACTTGAGACACTGTTGACAATTATGCTGGGCAGAGCCGGGTATAGAGCACGTACTACTCGTGGTAGACTTCGTGCCACGCAAGCCACCATCATAGCCTCCCCCGGAGGGTTACAACTTGTGACAATTAAGGGTTTAACCCGTGGACGCGGGCTCACTAAGGGTTCACCATGATCCCTGGTCACTTGTAAAGGTTAGGAGTAGTAGGCTTTTACTATCACCTCAAATTACCTCCATATCCTAAACCTATGCAAAGGCAGTGATATACTTTATGGCCTACAAACGCACAAATACTGAGTGGGGCCCTTGACAACATTCATGAAGTTATTAAATTAAGCATTCAACAAGTGGTCTCATATCCACATTATTCATTTCAGATCCTACACATACCAAGGTTCATCCATATCCCCGGGAACTAGGGGTCTACTCACACATAAGAACAACAAGCATCATGCGGATGGTAATGGGATACATGGATGAGTGATTCAACCAATACACCGTAGGATCCACTAGGGTTCTTGATGTTGAAAATGATAAGGATGTGGATGATGATGATGAAGATGATGGTGATGTAGATGTTCATGATGATGTTGTTCCTCCCGTGGTGAGAGGAATCCCCCTCTTCTCTTGGTCGATCCTCCCTCTGGATGGGATCCGGAGGCTAGGGTTCTGCCTTCTGGATGAGTTTTTGGAGTGTCTGTTCGTCCCCTCCATGATCCGTTTCCACGAGGTGAAAATAGCTTATCCCCTGGAGGTGGCGGCGCACCAAACGACCGCTCATGCAGGCGCGCACGGTCGCATGGAACACCGTTGTTCGCTCTGATGGCGCAACGGCGGCTGTTTCTTTGGCCTTCTTGCTTGATTTTTCTATGGAATGTGTTCATCACCTTTAATACGTGATTCCACTGCCATATTTCGGTGATTTCTCCATAAAATGAATATTGCTCCAAAAGACATAACCTGAAGGATCATCAATAAAAAGAAGTGTGCGAACACGGTAAAATTCCACAAAGCCACCTTGTAGGCACAAAATACACAAAATATAGAAAAACATCACGTAAATTGGACTCGTCAACTCCCCCAAGCTTAAGTCTTGCTCGTCCCTGAGCAAGTACTATGGCTTGTAAAAATGAGGTCACCCTTGTGTTTATAAGATACGGATTCAAGAGTATGAGCCCATTACTCCCAAGAAGGACATTTGTTGATGAACATGTATGTGCAAATAATAGCCCATACTTATTCTGGTGATGATCATGTAGACATCCACAATAATTTTACTAAGGACAAGTAACAACTTCATACCCTAGCTCATTATTGCTTCAACTGGGCAAGTGGTTTTCTTTTTCCTTTATTTTTCTTGTACAAAGTTTTTATTGAAAAAGGGTTTTGTCTCTCCTCACTGAATCATACAAGGGCTTAAGAGACACTTTAAGTGTAAGCGAGCCTTATTTCTCAGAGAGGCTTCATTTCCCAAATTATTTTTATTAGGGGGTTAATTTATTTACTTGCCATTAAGTGAGTTGAAACCTTAAATGAGCTAGCATATATAGTTGTTTTATCTCCCTTCAAATATTTACACAACTAAGATGTGGGGGACTTATAATCATCATACAGATAAATATGCACTAATCATTCGGGTCACATCAACCATAAAGCACGTTCTTTAAAGGAAAGCAATGGTCTCAAACATCAAGATATCCCTAAACTCACTAGAAAGGATCATCCCTTATTCAAGACGAAAATTGATAGTTCAAACTTATTGAAAATAAATCCTAATTTTATTTTGCGAGAAGGAAAATGTGTAAAGGTAAAGATACAAAGTGCACATAAATCTATCCCAAACTTACAATCAAGTCGGGGAGATCTAGGCACTAAGCATTATATGCTCACTCCTGGGAATCTCGAAAGGCAGCGTAGATGATGTTGAGTTTCTTCTTCATCCCCTTGATCACACCTTGCTGGTCATCTACAACCTGGGTCAGAAAATCAAGTTGCACAGTGTTATTGTTGGGGGCCTCAATCATAAGTTTGACTTTATGAAGAAGGCCATCAACCCGTGCCTCCAAGTATTTACTCATCAACCAGTAGGAATCAATCCCATCTCCAATCACGCTAACACAGGCCTTGAAAACTTTTTACAATTCCCGAATGTTTTCCTTCAACTCCTCCAGAGTTGGTGGCTCCTTTTTCCCCACTCGAATTGAGGAGGCCCCAGAGGATATAAAGGAATAGATTCGTGGATATTGAATTGATAGGGATTAGGAGGTTACTCATCTGGAGTAGTGTCATCATCTCCCTCCTTTGTTTGCTCCTCCTCGATCTCCACCACCTCTACCTTCTTCAACATGTCCCTCTTCTCTTCATAAGGTTCTTCCTTGATGATGAGCTTCCTTAGGTCTTCCCATCCCGAGGGCACAACATCATCCAAGTTGGGAAGGGGATGATGTGAGCACAGGTGGACAAAGTCTTCTTACTCATGGTGGCGATTGTGCTTTTTTCTGCAACTAAGAGCTTTTTGGAGGTGATGGAAAGCAAAGGATATGAGAGATTAGATGGTTTTAGGTTTATGGGTATCCTTTCCTCCCTTTTATATAGGCTAAACCTGTAGGTAATCACAAGATATGAGATAAAGAGTTAGTTAGAAAGAAATCAAAACTAAATCGGGAGAGAATAGCACCATCAGGATCAAAGACGGCCTTCCATGCAGGCGGGTGCTCTTGCATGACCCGTCATTTGACCTGCTGTGGGATCCTTTTTTTTACCTGCCGTGGATAAGGTACAAAACGAACGCTTGCACGGGTGCGTCTGGTCATTTGGAACACCATCGCCGGTTCTGTCCTAGCGACATTCACTAAGGGCATTCCAAACGACCACCCAAACAGGCGCTCATGTCCATTTCAAACTCCGTCTTTGTCTCTTTCTCCTGGAGCTTTCTAGTCCCTACTTCATGCGGCCGCCAAGACAAGTGCTTGCGGTCGTTTGGAAGTCTGTCTTTGGCTCTGTTGGTTGCTGCGCTAGCTTCTTCCTTAGAAAATGTTTGCTCCTGAAAGATTACTACTAGAGCTTTAAACTAGAGGCAAAAATTCCAACTTCTCAGATGCTAGACTTAACAAAACTATCTAAACAAAATAATTTATGTCTACTTCTTCACATACATCCTACCGGAGTGTTGATCTATATTCGTTGTCCCTTACGGAAGGCTTCGGCTTGCTCGATCATGAGGAAACTTACCTCTTCTATGTCCTGCTCTTCCTTTTGCTCGTCGGCAAGGTATATCTTTAAGCGTTGTCCATTCACGATCCAAGGACCATTCTTTCCTCCTTTAAAACGAATAGCTCCGGAGTTGCACACCTCTTATATCTCATAAGGCCCTTCCCAGCGAGACCTAAGCTTCCCTGGAAACAACTTGAGACAGGAGTTAAATAGGAGGACTTTGTCCCCCGTAGTGAAGGATCATTTCAGAATCTTACGATCATGCCACATTTTAACCTTTTCTTTAAACAACATGGCACTCTCGTAAGAACTATTCCGAAGTTCATCTAGAGCATGCATATCCAACAACCTTTTCTCTCCAGCTTCTTTAAGATTAAGGTTGATATTTTTGATTGCCCAAAAAGCTTTATGCTCTAGTTCTAAAGGTAAATAACAAGCCTTACCATACATTATTTTGTATGGTGACATCCCCATGGGATTCTTGTAGGTGGTGCGATACGCCTAGAGTGTTTCATTCAGCTTCGCTGCCCAATCTTTTCTAGACTTTTGTACCATCTTTTGCAGTATTGTCTTTATTTCCCTATTAGAGAGTTCCACCTTCCCACTAGTTTGTGGATGATATGGTGAAGCTATTCGGTGATGAGTCACCCCGTACTTATGAAATACTCTTCCGAATATTCCTTGTATAAAATGAGACCCACCATCAGCGATAAGAATTTTAGGAACTCCAAACCGGGGTAAAATGATGTCCTTTATCATTTTCGACGAAGTAGCCGCATCTGCATGCTTGGTAGGGAGAGCTTCAACCCACTTGGTAACATAATCTACAGCCACAAGAATATGAGTGTACCCATCCGAGACAGGAAAATGTCATAAATAATCCAATCCCCAAACATGAAAAGGTTCACAAACTAGATTATAATTCATTGGCATTTCTTGCCTCCTTCCAATGTTACCTATGCGTTGACATGGGTCACAATTTTTAACAAACCTGTGAGCATCTCTAAAGAGTGTAGGCATGTAGAATCCTAATTGAAGCACCTTGGCAGCGGTTCTATCTCCGGCATGGTGTCCTGCATAAGGGCTGCTATGACACCCTTCCAATATAGCATTCATTTCATGTTCTGGAACACAACGCCTTATCATGTCATCTGGTCCATGCCGATATAGAAATGGGTCATCCCAAAAGTAGTACTTCAGATCACTGAAGAACTTTTTCCTTTGTTGATAACTCATATCGGGCGGCATGTACTTTCCTACAAGAAAGTTAGCATAATTTGCAAACCAAGGTTCTATTTTTTAATCATAGCCAAAGTCTAACCTGGAAAGGATTCATTTATGGGCACTGGATCATAAGGTATTCTTTCCATGCGTGGTAGGTGGTCTGCTACCAGATTATCCTCCCGTTTGCGGTCTATTATCGGCAAATCAAATTCCTGAAGTAGTAATATCCACCTAATCAACCGGGGTTAGGTTGTCGGTGCAACAAACATTCACGTTTGGTTGCCCGGACTTATACACATACGTGCTGGCATCGGGTGTCTTACACCAAGTTACAAAGCAAAACCAAGCCAAAGGAACCGCTCTTCGTGAGATCAAGGAACGGATCAAGAAGACCAAGACAGCAGAGCATCACCTTGGGGAGGCTTCCCTTGCCGGGCAGGAGAGCCTGGCCGGGTCGAGGCCACCCTAGGGACAAGTCCAAGATTTCCCCGGCAAGCTTGTCGGGTCCGTCAAGGGCGAGGAATCCCGCCAAGGCGCCACCGCTCCATCGCTCCACATCACCACAACGCAAATCACCTATCAATGCGGTGTCGAGCCTCAAAGTGATTAAGTGGCTACCTTCAAGCACGTGACAGCCCATTAGAAGATGGATTACTCTCATGTGACACCCGTCCAGAGGCGTGTCGAACAGATAAGCACAGGATGGTTAAGTGGCACGGCAGGCTTGCCGGGCTTCACCCTCAACACGACACCTAGCAGTGCATTTAATGCACTTTGTCCTAACTGCCAGAGTTAGGTATGATAGCACTGTTAGCTATCTAATCACTTGATAAAGAATGTTTTGCCACTGTGGTCACCCCTTAAGCTATAAAAGGAGGTCCAAGGCTAACTAGCAAAGGATTCGGACCCTTGCACACTTGTACGCGCGTAGCTTCTCTCCCCGAGGCCACCTTACCACGCTTGAGCGATGCATGTGCATCATGTTCCTCCATCCAATCCACCAAAGCAGGAGTAGGGTTTTACGCTTCCCAGCGGCCCAAACCTGGGTAAAAACCACCAGCGTCACCATCGTCATGTTGTTCCATGGCCTCTGCTATTTGTGCAACCTGTCCTTCCCCCTTGCCGAACCACAAGGGGCCGATGGCCCCATAGGTGATCATGTCCACCCACGACATCTTTGGCGCGCCAGGTAGGGGGAAGCGTTTGTGTGAACCTGAGGTTGTGAACAGCGTGTCCATCATCATCGTCTTCATCCACGGCGCCCAAGAAGAAACCCGGCCCCATCGCGCACCCTTCCACTTCGAAGGCCCCCTCGCACGCAGCCGCGGACGCCGTAGGCACCACGGCGGCATTGGATGGAGCTGGTACCACAGGAGGCATGACCGACGCAGGCGACATCATCGTTGTGTCCCCCATGGACAAAGCTGGAGCGGGAGGCACCGGGGGAGGGCAGCATCAACAACATCCCAATGGGCATGACCCACAAGCTGCAGGTGGAGGGAACATTCAGTCTCCACCATCCCGCCGAACTAGCGGGCGTAGCCGCAACAACGACGCTCGCTCTGGTGTGAGTCGTGACCCTCTAGCCGTGCCTGCCGCAGGCGCGGCCACTGGGCACGCGTCTTGCTCGGAGCAAGGCGAACAAGGCAGAGCGCCGAACGGAGTTGTCGATCCCCGAGCGTGGCCCACTCAACACCAGACCGCTTTGGCGACTAGTTCGTGATGGCTTGAGCGTGACGATGCCCCTAGTGGTACCACCAGGAGTCGAGCGACGTCGCGGTCTGCCCCGTCAGCTGCACCGAGCACAGCTACAGAAGGAATGGCACGGGCCCAGCTCCTTCTGAGATTCACACCGGCAGCCGATCAAATGGATGAGTGGATGGCCACCATCCAGAGTTTGATCGGCTTCATTGAAGCTGTAAAATCACAGCAGGCAGAGCCATCGAGGCACCCACGAACGACAACAGCAGCCTGGGCTGATGGCCGTGTCGAGGAGACCGCGCTGACGGTGCAATCTCCGCCGCGACAACAGACCCAGAGGCGACAGCAGCAAGAACAGCGTGTTCGTGAGCCCGACGAAGCATCAATGGCCTCTTCTGATCTGCGAGCCCATCGGGATCAGCGGCAGGTCCTGGAGGATCGGCGGAGGGAAGATGCGCGCGTCACCACAGAGCGACGTCGAGAGACTCACCGTCAATCTGACAGGCAAAACTATCCAGATGTTGATGAACCCGCGCCTAGTGATGACGGGTACTTGCCTTACGAGGTTGGGTGCCCCGCCTTCACTCCTGAGTTGTGGCAAGTCCGCTGGCCATCTGCCCTTGTCTTCAAGCCTGAGTTACCGGAAAAATATGATGGAAATTTAAACCCGGCAGAGTTCTTGAGCATTTACACAATTTTCGTTCAAGCCGCCGGGGGTAGAGAAGAGAAGGTGTTCGCCAACTATTTCCCTTTGTGTCGGTGTAATAAACAGGGGGGGTGTTCAGTACCCCTGGACACGCACCGGCAAGTCGCAGCCTCCAGGCGGGAAGGACATGGCAAAGGAGGAATCCACCCAAGAGTACATTCGAAGCCCGGTTCCCGGCAAGGTCTACTTGCCGGGATTGGGTCCACGCAACGCCAGCAAGGCAGAGCTGGCAGGACAAGACTCCAGGCGGATCGACCAGAAGATCAAGTCTACTACTGCCGGCGAGATCAGGGCCGGCAAGCTCAGGACTCGACAAGACTAAAGATAAGGCCCCGGCAAGGTTCTTGCCGGGATGACCAGCTGAACCCGGCAAGGCTTGCCGGGGGACAGCTAGACTGGAGACAAGGCCCCGGCAAGGTTCTTGCCGGGATGACCAGCTGAGCCCGGCAAGGTTCCTGCCCGGCAAGGTTATGCCACTATGCTGCTGCTCCAGTGCGGCCGCCAGCATGGCACTCTGGACCCTTCTCCAGGCATGTGTGGCAGAGCACTGTGCCAAGCGGTGCTGATAGGATGGCCCCTTTTCCCATCCCCAAGAAGCTAAGGGACACCTAGACAGAGCATTTAATGCGCTTGTCCTGACCCGTCAGTGATAAGCAGGACATGTCATCCTGGTAATAGTGGCCTTACTGTAGCAACTTTCCACCTCTACCTTTACTGTTTGCCACCTGTTGGTGACCCCTTTGTGCGTATAAAAGGAGGCCCATAGGCAACGTGGAAAAGGGGGGAAGAGGAACTGGGAGATGGAGAACTCCAGTATTGTACGCAGCTACTCGGGACTGTAGCGCTCCTGGAGGTAGAACAATCATACAGATAATAAACCAAAAAGCAGGAGTAGGGTTTTACGCATCCGTGCGGCCCGAACCTGGGTAAATCTCTCTCGTGCACTGTCGTGTTCTTCGCTAGATTTGCTCTTCGTGCGACCGTCTCTCCCTGCCGAACGTAAAGGGGTCCTTCCCTGGGTCCCATAGGTGACCCTTGCTGGAAAGGCTTTCCGGCAAGGTTTCTTTTGGCCCACCGCCCTCCAGGATGCAACTGCACTAGTAACCAAGTGTGAAGCGTGCCAGTTTCATTCCAAGCAGATTCATCAGCCAGCTCAAGCTCTCCAGACAATCCCTCTCTCCTGGCCATTTTCGGTCTGGGGGCTCGACATCCTCGGCCCCTTTCCCCGTGCCACCGGGGGCTTCGAGTACTTGTATGTGGCCATCGACAACTTTACGAAGTGGCCAGAAGTGGAAGCAGTGAGGAAGGTGACAGCACAATCAGCCATCAAGTTCTTCAAGGGAATTGTTTGTCGCTTTGGTGTTCCTAACGGGATCATCACCCACAACGGTACCCAGTTCACGAGCCACGCCTTCATGCAGTATGTCGAAGACCTTGGCGCCAAGGTCTGTTTCGCTTCTGTTGCTCACCCCCGAAGCAATGGTCAAGCTGAAAGGGCAAATGCTGAAGTGCTGCGTGGGCTCAAGACGAGAACTTTCGACAGGCTGCGCAAGTGCGGCAAGAACTGGATCGAGGAGCTGCCAGTGGTTCTTTGGTCGATCAGGACGACGCCAAATCGAGCTACTGGCCAGACGCCTTTTGCTCTAGTTTATGGAGCAGAGGCAGTTCTCCCCACGGTCGGCGCCAAAAGATGTCGGGGACGAATCCGCGATCACCTATGGGACCCAGGGAAGGACCCCTTTACGTTCGGTAGGGAGAGACGGTCGCACGAAGAGCAAATCTAGCGAAGAACACGACAGTGCACGAGAGAGATTTACCCAGGTTCGGGCCGCACGGATGCGTAAAACCCTACTCCTGCTTTTTGGTTTATTATCTGTATGATTGTTCTAGCTCCAGGAGCGCTACAGTCCTGAGTAGCTGCGTACAATACTGGACTTCTCCATCTCCCAGTTCCTCTTCCCCCCTTTTCCACGTTGCCTATGGGCCTCCTTTTATACGCATAAAGGGGTCACCAACAGGTGGCAAACAGTAAAGGTAGAGGTGGAAAGTTGCTATAGTAAGGCCACTATTACCAGGATGACATGTCCTGCTTATCACTGACGGGTCAGGACAAGCGCATTAAATGCTCTGTCTAGGTGTCCCTTAGCTTCTTGGGGATGGGAAAAGGGGCCATCCTATCAGCGCCGCTTGGCACAGTGCTCTGCCACGCATGCCTGGAGAAGGGTCCAGAGTGCCATGCTGGCGGCCGCACTGGAGCAGCAGCATAGTGGCATAACCTTGCCGGGCTCAGCTGGTCATCCCGGCAAGAACCTTGCCAGGGCCTTGTCTCCAGTCTAGCTGTCCCCCGGCAAGCCTTGCCGGGTTCAGCTGGTCATCCCGGCAAGAACCTTGCCGGGGCCTTATCTTTAGTCTTGTCGAGTCCTGAGCTTGCCGGCCCTGATCTCGCCGGCAGTAGTAGACTTGATCTTCTGGTCGATCCGCCTGGAGTCTTGTCTTGCCAGCTCTGCGTTGCCGGCGTTGCGTGGACCCATTCCCGGCAAGTAGACCTTGCCGGGAACCGGGCTTCGAATGTACTCTTGGGTGGATTCCTCCTCTGCCATGTCCTTCCCGCCTGGAGGCTGCGACTTGCCGGTGCGTGTTCAGGGGTAGTGAACACCCCGCTGTTTATTACACCGACAGGAGCCCCCGGGCCTGGGCCGGACAGGCGTGCACAGTGGTTGTCCGGGCTAGGCCCAACGACGCACACCGACAGCATGCAGATCTGTTCCCTGCCGTTCCTCCTGCCTGGAGGTCGCAACCCTGTTGCTGCAATGGCACGCATAAAGAAACAATTTAACTTGATTAGGCCAAGCTTTATGGCACAAGAGATATTCCTTCATGCTAAATGAATGCATGCTTCCCCCTTGATTGATTCCGTCCTTGCACGTATCTTGTACCCTACGCTGTCTGGAAACCCTGCCGGTGCGCACGCTTGCCGCGAGCGCTAGGTGCGGGTCTTTAGCAGCCTGCTGGAAACGACGCCGCCGGCAAGGCGACTTGCCGGGCCAGAACGCAGCTGCTAAGTTTGCCGAGCGGACTCGAGGCGAAACCAGAGCGCGGACTAACCACGGCAAGGTCCTTTCGCGTGCAGGTCGATATACGAGAACGAGGAATCAATCAAGACGACCCACGCTTGCTGGAAAGCTTTCCGGTGCGCACGCTCCAGGCAGCGGCGCTTGGGTATCGGGTCCTTAGCAGCTCGCCGGGAACGCCGCCTCCCGGAAAGGTTTACCTTCCCGGTTCTGGTGCAGCTGCTCACATCGCCGAGCGGACTCGAGGCGACTAGGAGCGCAACTAGCCCCGAGAAGGCTCCTTCGCGTGTAGGTGTAAGAAGCGAGTGAGGACAGTAAAATGAATGCAATTGCCAAAAAATCTGTGCAACTTAGCTTTTTCTGCTAGGGCGCCGCTAGCCCCCGAGCTTGTTTCTTGCTCAAAGAGTGGTTGTCGGAGCCCCCGGCAAGGGAGGCTCTTAACTCTGGCGGAGAACTTTGACGTTCTCGATGCCAGCTTCCGGCAAGGGGTTGCCGGGAAGGCTCTTGACTCTGGCGGAGAACCTTGACGTTCTCAACGCCAGCTTCCGGCAAGCTTGTTGCCGGGGAGGCTCTTGACTCTGGCGGAGAACCTTGACGTTCTCAATGCCAGCTTCCGGCAAGCTTGTTGCTGGGGAGGCTCTTGACTCTGGCGGAGAACCTTGACGTTCTCAACGCCAGCTTCCGGCAAGCTTGTTGCCGGGGAGGCTCTTGACTCTGGCGGAGAACCTTGACGTTCTCAACGCCAGCTTCCGGCAAGCTTGTTGCCGGGGAGGCTCTTCAGGGGGTTACTCTCTGGGGCGTTGCCAGCCCCCGAGCTCGCCTTCCATGCGTGTTCCTGCAACACTGACTGGGCATGAAATGCCACAACTGCGTTTGAGCACAACAAGTTGATTAGCTTCTGGTTAATGTCGGATTCGCTGCAATCTTGACTCCTGCTGAATATTCCCTTGCTTGCCGGAACACTTTCCGGTGCGCACGATCCAGTCAGCAGCGCTTTGAGGAACGGATCCTTAGCAGCATGCCGGGAACGCCGCCTCCCGAAAAGGTTTACCTTCCCGGCTCTGGCGCAGCTGCTCAGGTTGCCGAGCGGACTCGAGGCAACTAGGAGCGCGACTAGCCCCGGGAAGGCTCCTCAGCATACGGGTTTACGCAGGAACCTTAGAATAAAACTCGCTAAGTCCTTCTCCTTAAACGACTGCATTTTTGCACAGTGAGCCCCCCACGCTTGCCGGAATACTCCCCGAATGCGCACGTTCCGGTCGATGGCGCTTAGGATCGGGTCCTGTTCAGCAGCCTATCGAGAACGCCGCCTCTTCGGGAGCTTAACGCCTTAGAAACAATCGCAGCTGCGTCTGCATTGTTGGGCGGACCCAAAACAACCAGGAGCGCAGAATGTTTCAGGAGCGCTCCTTCGCGCACAGGTTATGCACAAAAATATCGTCCAGGATAAGACTTAACAGCAGAAAGTAATTAAAGCTTTAAAACTTAGCTTTTTGCGAAGGTTCAGGCCCTTCTTCTTGGACGCTATGGCGGTGAAGATGATGAAGAAACTGCCGCGCTGATCACCAGATTAGGTTCGCGCAGCCCCTCACCCCCTACCCGGCACGCCAAAGATGTCGGGGACGAATCCGCGAGCACCCATGGGACCCAGGGAAGGACCCCTTTACGTTCGGCAGGGCGAGACGGTCGCACGAAGAGCAAATCTAGCGAAGAACACGACAGTGCACGAGAGAGATTTACCCAGGTTCGGGCCGCACGGATGCGTAAAACCCTAGTCCTGCTTTTTGGTTTATTATCTGTATGATTATTCTAGCTCCAAGAGCGCTACAGTCCCGAGTAGCTGCGTACAATACTGGAGTTCTCTATCTCCCAGTTCCTCTTCCCCCCTTTTCCATGTTGCCTATGGGCCTCCTTTTATACGCACAAAGGGGTCACCAACAGGTGGCAAACAGTAAAGGTAGAGGTGGAAAGTTGCTACAGTAAGGCCACTATTACCAGGATGACATGTCCTGCTTATCACTGACGGGTCAGGACAAGCGCATTAAATGCTCTGTCTAGGTGTCCCTTAGCTTCTTGGGGATGGGAAAAGGGGCCATCCTATCAGCGCCGCTTGGCACAGTGCTCTGCCACGCATGCCTGGAGAAGGGTCCAGAGTGCCATGCTGGCGGCCGCACTGGAGCAGCAGCATAGTGGCATAACCTTGCCGGGCAGGAACCTTGCCGGGCTCAGCTGGTCATCCCGGCAAGAACCTTGCCGGGGCCTTGTCTCCAGTCTAGCTGTCCCCCGGCAAGCCTTGCCGGGTTCAGCTGGTCATCCCGGCAAGAACCTTGCCGGGGCCTTATCTTTAGTCTTGTCGAGTCCTGAGCTTGCCGGCCCTGATCTCGCCGGCAGTAGTAGACTTGATCTTCTGGTCGATCCACCTGGAGTCTTGTCTTGCCAGCTCTGCCTTGCCGGTGTTGCGTGGACCCATTCTCGGCAAGTAGACCTTGCCGGGAACCGGGCTTCGAATGTACTCTTGGGTGGATTCCTCCTCTGCCATGTCCTTCCCGCCTGGAGGCTGCGACTTGCCGGTGCGTGTCCAGGGGTAGTGAACACCCCCCTGTTTATTACACCGACAGGAGCCCCCGGGCCTGGGCCGGACAGGCGTGCACAGTGGTTGTCCGGGCTAGGCCCAACGACGCACACCGGCAACATGTAGATCTGTTCCCTGCCGTTCCTCCTGCCTGGAGGTCGCAACCCTGTTGCTGCAATGGCACGCATAAAGAAACAATTTACCTTGATTAGGCCAAGCTTTATGGCACAAGAGATATTCCTTCATGCTAAATGAATGCATGCTTCCCCCTTGATTGATTCCGTCCTTGCACGTATCTTGTACCCTACGCTGTCTGGAAACCCTGCCGGTGCGCACGCTTGCCGCGAGCGCTAGGTGCGGGTCTTTAGCAGCCTGCTGGAAACGCCGCCGCCGGCAAGGCGACTTGCCGGGCCAGAACCCAGCTGCTAAGTTTGCCAAGCGGACTCGAGGCGAAACCAGAGCGCGGACTAACCACGGCAAGGTCCTTTCACGTGCAGGTCGATATACGAGAACGAGGAATCAATCAAGACGACCCACGCTTGCTGGAAAGCTTTCCGGTGCGCACGCTCCAGGCAGCGACGCTTGGGGATCGGGTCCTTAGCAGCTCACCGGAACGCCGCCTCCCGGAAAGGTTTACCTTCCCGGTTCTGGTGCAGCTGCTCACATCGCCGAGCGGACTCGAGGCGACTAGGAGCGCAACTAGCCCCGAGAAGGCTCCTTCGCGTGTAGGTGTAAGAAGCGAGTGAGGACAGTAAAATGAATGCAATTGCCAAAAAATCTGTGCAACTTAGCTTTTTCTGCTAGGGCGCCGCTAGCCCCCGAGCTTGTTTCTTGCTCAAAGAGTGGTTGTCGGAGCCCCCGGCAAGGGAGGCTCTTAACTCTGGCGGAGAACTTTGACGTTCTCGACGCCAGCTTCCGGCAAGGGGTTGCCGGGAAGGCTCTTGACTCTGGCGGAGAACCTTGACGTTCTCAACGCCAGCTTCCGGCAAGCTTGTTGCCGGGGAGGCTCTTCAGGGGGTTACTCTCTGGGGCGTTGCCAGCCCCCGAGCTCGCCTTCCATGCCTGTTCCTGCAACACTGACTGGGCATGAAATGCCACAACAGCGTTTGAGCACAACAAGTTGATTAGCTTCTGGTTAATGTCGGATTCGCTGCAATCTTGACTCCTGCTGAATATTCCCTTGCTTGCCGGAACACTTTCCGGTGCGCACGATCCAGTCAGCAGTGCTTTGAGGAACGGATCCTTAGCAGCTTGCCGGGAACGCCGCCTCCCGAAAAGGTTTACCTTCCCGGCTCTGGCGCAGCTGCTCAGGTTGCCGAGCGGACTCGAGGCAACTAGGAGCGCGACTAGACCCGGGAAGGCTCCTCAGCATACGGGTTTACGCAGGAACCTTAGAATAAAACTCACTAAGTCCTTCTCCTTAAACGACTGCATTTTTGCACAGTGAGCCCCCCACGCTTGCCGGAATACTCCCCGAATGCGCACGTTCCGGTCGATGGCGCTTAGGATCGGGTCCTGTTCAGCAGCCTATCGAGAACGCCGCCTCTCCGGGAGCTTAACGCCTTAGAAACAATCGCAGCTGTGTCTGCATTGTTGGGTGGACCCAAAACAACCAGGAGCGCAGAATGTTTCAGGAGCGCTCCTTCGCGTACAGGTTATGCACAAAAATATCGTCCAGGATAAGACTTAACAGCAGAAAGTAATTAAAGCTTTAAAACTTAGCTTTTTGCGAAGGTTCATGCCCTTCTTCTTGGACGCTATGGCGGTGAAGATGATGAAGAAACTGCCGCGCTGATCGCCAGATCAGGTTCGCGCAGCCCCTCATCCCCTACCTGGCGCGCCAAAGATGTCGGGGACGAATCCGCGATCACCTATGGGACCCAGGGAAGGACCCCTTTACATTCGGCAGGGAGAGACGGTCGCATGAAGAGCAAATCTAGCGAAGAACACGATAGTGCACGAGAGAGATTTACCCAGGTTCAGCCCGCACGGATGCGTAAAACCCTACTCCTGCTTTTTGGTTTATTATCTGTATGATTGTTCTAGCTCCAGGAGCGCTACAGTACCGAGTAGCTGCGTACAATACTGGAGTTCTCCATCTCCCAGTTCCTCCCCTCCTCCACGTTGCCTATGGGCCTCCTTTTATATGCACAAAGGGGTCACCAACAGGTGGCAAACAGTAAAGGTAGAGGTGGAAAGTTGCTACAGTAAGGCCATTATTACCAGGATGACATGTCCTACCTACCACTGATGGCAGGGGACAAGGGCATTAAATGCCCATGCCTTAGCTGTCCAGATACATGTACCCGGACGTCTTGGACGTGGGAAAAGCCTATCCCACCTGCTCCTGCACCGCTAGCTACAGTGTACCGCCGTCTACACAGTGCCCTGCCACACACGCTTGGAAGGACCCAGAGCGCCACGCTGGCAGAGGCACCGGAGCAGCACAGTAGCACAGTGGTACAGTAACGCTTGCCGCGGCAAGACCTTGCCGCACTTGATAGCTTGCCGCAACCAATAGCCTACCGCGCAAGGTAACTTGCCGGGGCAAGTACCTTGCCGCAGCTGCTATCTTGCCGTAGCCAATACCTTGTCGCAGCCAATGACTTGCCGGGGCAAGTACCTTGCCGCGGCAAGTACTCTGCTACATCATTTACATGCTTATCACTGACGGGTCAGGACAAGCGCATTAAATGCTCTGTCTAGGTGTCCCTTAGCTTCTTGGGGATGGGAAAAGGGGCCATCCTATCAGCGCCGCTTGGCACAGTGCTCTGCCACGCATGCCTGGAGAAGGGTCCAGAGTGCCATGCTGGCGGCCGCACTAGAGCAGCAGCATAGTGGCATAACCTTGCCGGGCAGGAACCTTGCCGGGCTCAGCTGGTCATCCCGGCAAGAACCTTGCCGGGGCCTTGTCTCCAGTCTAGCTGTCCCCCGGCAAGCCTTGCCGGGTTCAGCTGGTCATCCCGGCAAGAACCTTGCCGGGGCCTTATCTTTAGTCTTGTCGAGTCCTGAGCTTGCCGGCCCTGATCTCGCCGGCAGTAGTAGACTTGATCTTCTGGTCGATCCGCCTGGAGTCTTGTCTTGCCAGCTCTGCCTTGCCGGCGTTGCGTGGACCCATTCCCGGCAAGTAGACCTTGCCGGGAACCGGGCTTCGAATGTACTCTTGGGTGGATTCCTCCTCTGCCATGTCCTTCCCGCCTGGAGGCTGCGACTTGCCGGTGCGTGTCCAGGGGTAGTGAACACCCCCCTGTTTATTACACCGACACTTTGGCACTCAAGCCAAACGTGAGGTCATGACTGATGCACCTGCCAGAGAATTCCATTTCATCATGGGCTGACTTGTGCAATGAATTTTTTGGCGCCTTCACGGGTGGCCACCAAGAGCCAGGGCGTCCCAGCGACCTGCAAGTCCTTCCATAGAAGGAAGGGGAGAGCTTGCGGAAGTATATGCAAAGGTTTAGTCATGTGCACCGAAACATTCCAGAGATACATCCAGCAGCTGTGATTGCCGCGTTCCATTAGAACGTGTGCAACAGAAGGATACGGTCCAAAATGAACGTCCGGCTGCCCAAGACCATCAATGAGTTGTACACGTTGGCAGATAAATGTGCACGGGCTGAAGAAGGAAGACAACTACCCAGGGAGGAGGATGGCGTCGAGTTTGATTTGGAGGACGACGACGATACCGCTAACCCGAAGAGGAGGAGCCGGAGACGCAACAAGAAGCGCAAGGATAAGTCAGTATTGGCCGTTGAGAACCCTGGCAATCTTGGCACCGGCAAGAAGGCCAAAACCGAAGCCCCCGGCAAGGAAGCTGCCGCGTGCGCTAATTGCCAGGAGGCTGTGGCGGCAGAGAAAGCCAGGAAGTCCGATGGGCAATACTGCAAGATCCACCGCACTAAGGGTCACGATCTCCAAGAATGCCACCAAGTCGAACAGCTTGTCAAGAAGCAGAAGGCAGAATATGAGAAAAGGGACAGGGAGAAGGACCAAGAGGGTGCTAGAGGAAAAGGCCGTGGCGGTAGAGGGGGCCGCCGCGGCAAGGCCCCGCAGCAAAAGGAGAAACCTGCCAGATGCCGTGAGAAAAAAGAAGGAGATAATGAAAGTGATGAAGGGGATGAAGAAGAAACCAGCGAGCAAGAATTCCAGAAAGCAACTGAAGCCATGTGTATTGACAGAGGTGCATCTTTACACTCCTATCACCGCCAGCTCAAGTAGTGGGCACGAGAGGTCAATGCCGTGGAGCGAGCTGCAGATTCCCGGAAACCGCTCAAGTGGTCCCGCACGCCTATCATCTTTGTTGAAGAGGATCACCCCAACCGCACTACCGCGGTAGGGTGTTTGCTGTTGTTGGTCTCCCGAACAAACCGCAACCTCAAAGTCACAAAGATGCTAGTTGACGGCGGGGCTGGGTTGAATCTGATCTCCCCCAATGTGGTCAGCAAGCTACAGATCCCTGATGAAGAGCTCAAGGTTACTGGCATGTTCCAAGGAATCAACCCCGGCAAGAGCCGTCCTAAGGGAAAGATTACACTGCTGGTGACATTTGGCGGGGAACTGAACTACCGGACCGAGAGGGTCGTGTTTGATGTGGTTGAGCTTCCTTTGCCTTACAATGGGATTCTTGGTCGTCCAACTCTGGCAAAATTCATGGCAGCGTCCCACTATGCTTACAACACCTTGAAGATGCCAGGGCCGTTGGGCGTCATTTCCATTCCATCAGATAAGAGAGATGCAATTATATGTGTGGATCAGATGTATTGTGATGCGGAAGCAGCTAAAGCTGTAGAAGCCACGGCTCCCGCCAAGTAGGCAAAGAAGGGAAAGAAAGCTAGCGGAGATGCCTGCAAGGACTCCGGGAAGCTCGCCTCTTCGGAGTGCGCCGCACCTATTAAGGACCTGCCGAAGAGTTCCACTAGCAAAAGGCCCGAGGCTGCTCCACCTGCTGTGAAAAAGGTCCCGGCAAGGCAGGATGGCGCTGACGGTACGTTCACCATCGATGCCACCCTTGATGACAAATAGGAAAGCGCGCTCGTTGCCTTCCTGCGGGCGAATGTTGATGTGTTTGCTTGGCAACCATCTGACATCCCCTGTTTTCCAAGGGAGGTAATCAAGCACCACCTTGCTGTCTGCCCTCACGCTCGGTCCGTCAAGTAGAAGGTTAGGAAGCAAGCTTTAGAGCGGCAGCAGTTCATTGCCAAGGAGATCAAGAAACTTGAAGCAGCTGGATTGGTCAGAGGAGTGCTGCATCCAACATGATTAGCGAACCCAGTGGTAGTGCGCAAGGCAAATGGGAAATGGAGGCTCTGCATTGACTTCACAGACTTGAACAAAGCGTGCCCGAAGGACTCTTTCCCCTACTGCACATTGATCAGATCATAGACTACACTTTTGGGTGTGATCTGCTTTCCTTTTTGGATGCATACTCCGGGTACCATCAGATATTCATGTCCAGGGAAGATGAAGAGAAGACCGCGTTCATAACTCCGTGTGGCACGTACTGTTTGTACGCATGCCTTTTGGGTTAAAGAGCGCAGGATCCACTTTTGCAAGAGCAGTACAGATTGGTTTCGAACCACAGCTGCAAAGAAACATAGAAGCTTATATGGATGATATAGTGGTCAAAACCAAGGACAAATCAACACTAATCCAAGATTTGGAAGAGACCTTTGCAAACTTGCACAAGATCAATTTGAAGTTAAACCCTGAGAAGTGTGTGTTTGGCATTCCCTCCGGCAAGCTACTTGGTTTCTGATATGTCTCCAACGTATCTATAATTTATGAAGTATTCATGCCATGTTTGCAACAATTCTATATGGTTTTGGTATGATTTTATTAGAACTAACCTAGACTAACGCTGTTTTCAGCAGAACTACTGTGGTGTCATTTTTTGTGCAGAAATAAAAGTTCTCGGAATGGGCTGAAAATTTATGGTGATTTTTTATGGACCAAAAGAGACCCCCGAAGCACCGGAGCTGGACCAGAAGAGTCCCGAGGAGTCCACAAGCCAAGGGGGCGCCCCCTACCCCCTCGGGCGTGCCTTGAGGGCTTGTGGGCCCCTCGGGCACCTCCTTGACTGGTTTCCGACGCATAAAATTCTTATAAATATAGAAACCTCCGAAAAGAACCCTAGATGGGAAGTTCGGCCACCGCAAGCCTCTGTAGTCATGAAAAACCAATCGGGAGCCCGTTCTGGCACCCTGTCGGAGGGGGAAATCATCGCCGGAGGCCATCTTCATCATCTCGGCGGTCTCCATGACGAGGAGGGAGTAGTTCACCCTCGGGGTTGAGGGTATGTACTAGTAGCTATGTGTTTGACCTCTCTCTCTCTCTCGTGTTCTTGATTTGGCACAATCTTGATGTATCGTGAGCTTTGTTATTATAGTTGGATCATATGGTGTTCTTCCCCCTCTACCTTCTTGTGATGAATTGAGTCTTGCTCTTTGAGGTTTCGTTATGTTGGATTGAGTATTTGATTTGAGAACACTTGATGTATGTCTTGCGATGGGATATATGTGGTGACAATGGGATGTTCTATTGATTCACTTGATGTATGTTTTAGCACTCAACTCGCGGATTCCCAAGGTGACATTGGGGTAATCTATGCATAGGGGTTGATGTTCATTTTCGTCCTACATTCTTTGATAGAAACTTTGGAGTAATTCTTTGTTGCACGTTGAGGGATTGTTATATGATCCAATTATGTTATCATTGTTGAGAGAATTTGCACTTGTGAAAGTATGAACCCTAGGCCTTGTTTCCAAGCATTGCAATATCGTTTTTGATCACTTTTGTTACTAGTTACCTTGCTGTTTTTTATATTTTCAGATTACAAAAACCTATATCTATTATCCATATTACACTTGTATCACAATCTCTTCACCGAACTAGTGCACCTATACAATTTACCATTGTATTAGGTGTGTTCGGGACACAAGAGACTCTTTGTTATTTGGTTGCAGGGTTGTTTGAGAGAGACCATCTTCATCCTACGCCTCCCACGGATTGATAAACCTTAGGTCATCCACTAGAGGGAAATTTGCTACTGTCCTACAAAACTCTGCGCTTGGAGGCCCAACACGAGTCTACAGGAAGAAAGGTTGCGTAGTAGACATCAAGCTCTTTTCTGGCGCCGTTGCCGGGGAGGTGAGTGCTTGAAGGTATATCTTTAGATCTTGCAATTGAATCTTTTAGTTTCTTGTTTTATCACTAGTTTAGTCTATAAAAGAAAACTACAAAAAAATGGAGTTGAGGTTTCCACATATAATTCATCTCTATAATGTCTTTCTTGAAAATGATGGATCGGAAAATTGTGCCAAAGTGTTAGAAGAAGAAGTCAATAAAATGTTTGGCACTAAATCTTTGAATGATGAGCATGATTGCAATGTTGTTAGTATGAATTATTTGAATATCCATGATGCTAATGATATGCAAAGCCATAAGCGTCGGGATGCTATGTTTGATGAAGATGATATTTTTAGTCCCCCAAGATTTGATGAGCAAATTTATTATGATGATAGCATGCCTCCTATTTATGATGATTATATTGATGAAAGTGGGTTTGGAAGAGTGTCAACTCTAGGAAGTAATGATCCCGCTATTTTGGAGGGTGTTGAATCTTATTACAATATTGATAAAAGTGGATTTGGAGAGGTCATGACTTTATTTAGTGATGAATCCACTATTTTGGAAGAGGTTTCAATTGACTATGAGAACAAAGTTGCTATCTATGATGATTATTCTGATGACATGTATGCTATAAAGAATAATGATAACCATGAAACTTGTCATCATGATTTTAATTTTCAATTGGATTATGCCTCACATGATAGTTATTTTGTTGTGTTTGCTCCCACTACTATTGATGAGAATAAATTTGCTTATGTGGAGAGTAATAAAATTTCTATGCTTGTGGATCATGAAAAGAATGCTTTGTGTGAAAGTTATATTGTTGAATTCATTCATGATGCTACTGAAAATTATTATGAGAGAGGAACATATGCTTCTACATATTACAATAATATCAAATTTCCTCTCTGTGTATTGAAAATCTTGAAGTTTTGCTTGTTTTGCCTTCCTATGCAAGTTGATTCTTGTTCCCATAAGTTGTTTGCTCACAAAATCCCTATGCATAGGAAGTGGTTTAGGCTTAAATGTGCTAGTCATATGCTTCGTGATGCTCTCTTTGTGTTTCAACTCTTATCTTTTATGTGAGCATCATTGAAATCATCATGCCTAGCTAAAAAGGCATTAAAGAAAAATGTTTGTTGGGAGACAACCCAACATTTACCCCTACTATTTTTGTGTGTTCACATGATTAGGATACTGTAATAATCATGTTTTACAGGTTTTTTTCAATAAAGTGCCAAGTAAAGCCTTTGGGATAGTGTGGATGATAGTTGACTTGATTCTGTGCGAAAACAGAAACTTTTGCATCTAGTAACAGAATTGTTAAAGTTCACTGGAACGTGGAAAAACTCTTAATTTGTTTACCGAGGATTGATATACAAATTGTATATGTTGTCCAAATTTTTCAGAATTTTTGGAGTAATATAAGTATGAGATTAATTTAGATCTTTACAGACTGTTCTGTTTTTGACAGATTCTGCTTTCGATACATAGTTTGCTTGTTTTCTAGTTTCTATCGCTTATATTGCTCAATATAAATTGTAGAAATGATAGGGTACAATAGGAATCATGTGATAAAAAATTTGAATCTTGTCTTGACAGTACCAAAGTGAATGATTTGTTTTATCATACTAACCCATCTCACGAAGTTCCGTTAAGTTTTGTGTGATTGAAGTTTTCAAGTTTTGGGTGAGATATCGAAATCAGGAGAATAAGGATTGACAAGACCCTAAGCTTGGGGATGCCCAAGGCACCCCAAGGTAATATTCAAGGAATACCCAAGCAACTAAGCTTGGGGATGCCCCGGAAGGCATCCCCTCTTTCGTCTTCAACATTATCGGTAACCTTACTTGTGGCTATATTTTTATTCATCACATGATATGTGTTTTGCTTGGAGGGTCATTTTCTTTTATTAGTATTTTCTTGCTACTACTTAGAGTAATGTTTTGCATATTTTATTTCAATAAAATTGTCAAGTATAGCCTTTACCATGCTTATTTTGCAAGTCTATATGTTGCTGTTTGAAAACAGATAGTTTGTTGTTATGTTTTGAATATTCGTGAATAGTCAGAACATGATAAAATCTTGAAATTGTTTCACAATAAGCTACAACAAATTTTATACAATATGGTAGTTTTTTCAGAAATTTTGGAGTTAGGGAAGTATGAGTACAATTGCACTCTTTACAGACTGTCCTGTTTAGACAGATTGCTGTTATGTTTGCATTGTTTGCATATGTTTGCTTGTTTAATAATTCTATCTGAGGATATGAGTATTAAATATGCAGAGGCATTTGTTGATATCAGATTTTGGCACAGCATAAAAAGAAAATGAGATGGTCTCGAGTGAAAGGGTTTTCAGCGTGAAATGTTTCACGTCGCCGAATGGAACAACTTTGATGTTTAGGTTATTATCATCCAACCCTTTCTTAGGGGCCGAAACTGTGCTCCGAGTGGCAGAATTTAGTGTTCCGAGTGCTTTTTGGCCAGTTACGTCTTCAAGACGACCTCGGATGAAGGAGCACTCTACATGGATTGTCTTCGTCTCGTCGAGGCGATCGATTTTCATATATAAATCATCTCAATCCGAGTTCGTATGCAAAAGTTAGAGACAATACACTGCAGACTGATTCTAAACGGAAATATGGCGCGAGGTACCAAACACCCTGTCTGATGGGTCACGCGAGTCATTTGGCCATCAAGATGGCCTTGAATCGAAAAACCTTCAACATGAGAAAGCTTCGTCTCGTCAAGCCGATCGATTTTCATATATAAATTGTCTCAATCCAAGGTCGTATGCGACCTGAAGAGGCAAATCAAGATCAGGCTATATTTTCAGTCGAGAAATCCGAGTAAAAAGCTTGCCAGCAAAAGGAAAAGCTTGCCGGCGTGGAAGCTTGCCGGGATGGAAATCTTGCCGGTGTGAAAGCTTGCCGGGGTGGGAATCTTGCCGGTGTGAAAGCTTGCCAGCGTGGAAGCTTGCCGATGTGAAAGCTTGCCGGGGTAGAAAGCTTGCCGGGGTGGAAACCTTGCCGGTGTGAAAGCTTGCCAGGGTGGAAACCTTGCCGGTGTGGAAAGCTTGCCGGGGTGGAAAGCTTGCCGGAAAAAAGCTTGCCGGGAAAGTGGAAGCTGTCAAAGTCAATCCGACTAGAAGTTGGAGATGAGCTCGAAAGATTATTCAGATGACCTCGGATAGAAAAGTGATCTACACGGAAGTTGTGCGTATCGTCGAAACGGTCAACTTTTCTTTTGGAGTGATCATCGTCAGAGATATTATACGGCCTGCAAAGTTGTTACAAGACTCAAACAGTTCAGAAAACTGCATAATTGAATCCGACCCACAGTTAAAGATGGGCCCTAAAAGTCATAAAGACTGCCTTAAAAGGAGAAGTGGCCCGTGTTGTATTAAGGAGATCATCAAGGCGAACAAGTTTGATGTTGAACTCGACTCCATCCGAGTTAGTATGCGATTCCAATTATGTTATCATTGTTGAGAGAATTTGCACTAGTGAAAGTATGAATCCTAGGCCTTGTTTCAAAGCATTGCAATACCGTTTTTGCTCACTTTTGTTACTAGTTACCTTGCTGTTTTTATATTTTCAGATTACAAAAACCTATATCTACTATCCATATTACACTTGTATCACCATCTCTTCACCGAACTAGTGCACCTATACAATTTACCATTGTATTGGGTGTGTTGGGGACACAAGAGACCCTTTGTTATTTTGTTGCAGGGTTGTTTGAGAGAGACCATCTTCATCCTACGCCTCCCACGGATTGATAAACCTTAGGTCATCCACTTGAGGGAAATTTGCTATTGTCCTACAAAACTCTGCGCTTGGAGGCCCAACACGAGTCTACAAGAAGAAAGGTTGCATAGTAGACATCAGTTTCTTTGTGTCTCACTGAGGGATAGAGGCTAACCCCGACAAGATCAAAGCGATCGAGCAGATACAAGGACCCAAGATTGTCAAGGATGTGAGGCGCTTAACTGGATGCGTTGCCGCACTGAGCAGGTTCATTTCCAAGTCTGCCGAACGTGTCATGCCTTTCTTCAAAATTTTGAAGAAGGCAGGTCCAATGAAGTGGACCCCGGAGTCAGAAGCAGCACTGCAGGACCTAAAAGCCTACCTTTCCTCTGCTCCCACCTTAGTCGCTCCTAAACCGCATGAGCCGTTGCTGCTATACTTAGCAGCGACGAACCAAGTGGTTAGTGTAGCGCTGGTGGCGTAGCGGGAAGTGGATGAAGAAGTAGATGCCGCAACTGTCCCTTCCGGAGACGAAGCTGAACCAGTCACGGCAGAATTGGGCGTGGATCTAAGGAAAGCAGAGCAAGTTAGCGAAGGCAATCCCAAAACCGCGGCAAAGAAGAAAGTGGTGCAAGCTAGTGTACTTTGTCAGCTCCTTGTTACAGGGGGCTAGGTCAAGGTACTCTGGGGGTGCAAAAATTGATCTTCAGCTTCATCATGGCCTCGAGGAAATTGCGCCACTACTTCCAAGCCCATGAGATCACAGTTGTCACTCATTTCCCACTGCAGCGCATACTGAGGAACCCCGAAGCTACCGGCAGGATAGTTGAATGGGCACTAGAGTTGTCAAGCTTTGGCCTGAAGTACGAAAGTACCTCAACCATTCAGAGTAGAGCGTTAGCTGAGTTCATTGCGGAATGGACGCCTACTCCAGATGAAGAAATAACAGAGACAGTTATCCCCGGCAAGGAGGCGCCTCAGGAGTGGACCATGTACTTTGATGGTGCTTTCTCATTGCAGGGCGCTGGAGCTGGCGTGCTTCTTGTTGCGCCCACCGGAGAGCATCTCAAGTATGTAGTTCGAATGCACTTTCCTCGGGAGAAGGCCACCAACAACACTGCTGAGAATGAGGGGCTCCTTGCCGGGCTGAGAATCACGGTAGAGTTGGGGATCAAGAAACTGATCATCCATGGAGACTCGCAGCTTGTGGTGAGACAAGTTAATAAGGATTACCAGAGTCCATTGATGGAGGCATATGTAGAGGAGGTGAGAAAGTTGGAGGAGCACTTTGATGGATTACAAACAGAGCACGTGCCACGTGCGGAGAATAGCATTGCTGACCATTTATCAAAGTGCGCTGCGTAAAAGCTCCCTATGGAACCAGGAACTTTTGTCCACCACCTAACTCAACCATCAATGTCCCCTTCAATGATGGACAGAAAAAGGAGGAAGTTGGACTCCGGCAAGTATCTCCCAGCAGGGCTTCCTGAAGCCGCTGGTAGAGAGGCTGCCGGTGACAACTTTGCTTCGGTTGGTGAGTAGCACCCTCTCACGGAACCACAAGTCCTTGCGGTCGAGGTGAGCGCTCCCACGAATGAGGAGGTGTCATTAGCCCTTGTTGTTGAGCCTCAGGCTCCAACTTGGGCGCAGCACATAGTCCATTTCCTTCAAACATGAGAACTTCCCAAAGAGCAAGAAGAAGCTGAAAGAGTAGCCCGAAGGTCCAATATGTACTAGTTTATCGATGATACACTGTAGAGGAAAAGGCCGAATGGTGTGAAATTGAAGTGCATTTGCCGGGAAGATGGGCAGAAGCTGCTGGCAGAGATACATGGGGGTATGTGTGGCTCTTATATTGGATCAAGAGCCCTGGTTGGAAAAGCCTTCTGGCAGGGTTTCTACTATCCCACAGCCCTCTAGGATACAACTGAGCTAGTCACCAAATGTGAAGCCTACCAGTTCCACTCCAAGAACATCCATCAACCAGCTCAAGCTCTCCAGACGAACCCTTTATCCTGGCCATTTTTGGTCTGGGGGCTCGACATCTTGGGCCCCTTCCCCCGTGCTACCGGGGGCTTTGAATTCTTGTACATTGCAATCGACAAGTTTACAAAGTGGCAAGAAGTGGAGCCAGTGTGGAAGGTGACCACGCAGTCAGCTATCAAGTTCTTGAAGGGGTTGGTGTGCCTTTTTGGAGTACCCGCTAGAGTAATCACCGATAATGGCACCCAATTCACGAGCCGCGTGTTCATGTAGTACATACAAAACCTTGGGAGCAAGGTCTCTTTTGCCTCTGTTGCTCATCCCTAGAGCAATGGACAAGCTGAAAGAATGAACACTGAAGTGTTGCATGGGCTCAAGACAAGAACTTTTAATAAGTTGCAGAAGTGCAGCAGACGTTGGATCAACGAGCTGCCGGTGGTTCTTTGGTCCCTCCGTACGACACCGAATCGAGCCACCGGCCAGACTCCCTTCTCCCTAGTCTATGGGGCAGAAGCAGTGATCCCCACGGAACTCATATACGGGTCACCTCGAGTACTTGCCTACGATGAAGTAGAGCAAAAGCCATGCTCATCGAGGAAGATCGTCTCCGGGCCGCTGTGCATGCTACACGCTACCAGCAAGCCTTGCGTCGCTATCATAGCCGCAGGATTCATGCTCGAAGCCTTGAGGAAGGCAACCTTGTCCTTAGGCATGTTCAATCCGCCAAGGGTTCCAACAAGTTGACACCGAAGTGGGAAGGCCCTTACCGGGTAGTACGAGTCACCAAGCCTGGCGCAGTCCGTCTGGAGACCGAAGATGGCATTAAGGTGCAAAACTCATGGAATATTCAGCATCTTCGCAAGTTCTACCCGTAAGCCGCGGTTGCCAGGCTTAGCCCCAACAACCACCTTTTGTATAAGCCTTGCCGATGTGCATGTAACCCTTTGTACAAAGCCAGACATAGACCCTGTGCAGAGATAATAAAATGAAGCGCTGGCTCCTAGAACTTGCATGCATGTTTATTTTAGCATGATTCTGCCATGGTCATTTAGAGAGGGTCATATGCTGCTGTTTTCCCCCTGCGTTAACCACAGGGCCCTTGCCACGGATAACATCCCAAAGAGGAGAAGAGAGAACAAGCTTGCATATCGGCCCCCAGCAACTCAAAGCAGATAAGTTTTCTTTGAGGCATCCATAGTGTACCTCTGTGACGGAAACTTGTGCGTAGAAAAACCTTGTCAACCTCAAACATTTGTGCTCCCATCTTTTGATTCAAAGATTACTTCACTCAGACTGGTTGCTGTGGCATTTGGGAAAAGGGGTGACAAGGGGCCATTTCTGTTCCATGCTCCTGAACTCGCGGGGCCGAGCCTCGCAGCGATGGAAGGGACCGGCAAGATGTCTTGCCGGAAAATCTTGTTTACTTGAAAATATAAAGGATTCATTCCTCTGCATGGGTATGATACATGCACAAGTGCCTGGCAAGCATATCTTTTTTTCATTAATACACGGATAAACAAGTACAAAACCTTACATGGTACAAATGTGGCTGAAGAGGTTACATAATTTAAGATAAAAGTTTGGCAAGTGCCTACATATTTTAGATTGAAAAAAGATAAGTGCTCCGTAATGCCTTTCTTGTCCCTCTCCTCCTAGGAGCTACAGTAGGAAGTGAAGAGGGCAAAAGGAGTGCCTGGGCAGAAGCCCAGCCTGACCCCGTCAGGGCCTGCAGGATGCAGTCTGACAAGATCGGGAGGGGCGGGGGCGAAGACGACGGACGGAGAGAGCGGCTAGGCGATGCCCTGGTCACCACCGCCAGGACCAGCGGAACGCGGCAGGAGGGTCACCGGTAGGGAAGATGAAGCCGGAGACCACGAGGAAGCCTGCCGGGGTCCAGCTGGAGGAGGCGTAGACATCCACACCCAATACCCCGGCAAATCGCTCTGCCGGGGAGAGGAGAAGACCCAGGTGCAGATGATGGTGCCACCGGCGCCTTGCTAACGGTGATGGTGCATCCGATGCTCAGCTGGTGTCCGAGTCGCCATCCTCCCGCTCAGTGATGTCATCATCGCCGTCACTGTCCTCTTCGTTGCTGTCGCTCAAGGAGGAGCTTTCGTCGTCGGTCGAGCTCTCCGCGCAACACCCTAAGCGAGCACCTGAACGCCCGAAGACCTTGATGGAGAGCAGATTGGCCTCCATTAACTTGAAATGGAGAACGTGCCCCGCCACCAGGCTATGGGCACAAGCAAAAGTTTTCCAGCCACGCCAGAGAAGCATGACATGAGGCACGGGGAACTCTACGCCCGCCCGCATGCTGCCATTACAGCAGCCCCTCATGTGTAACTTCAATCCTGGCAGCTATTTTGCCTCGATCACCCTTGCAAAAGGGGTAGGAAGTCGAAGACGGCTGCGCGGCAGCCCACGCAGTTTGATGATGAACTCCAGCAGTTTGTCCCCGACGTGGCCTTCCATCGTGGCCATGGCGACTGGGGGAGGAGTGACCAGGACACCACCGCGTCCTCCTCTGCCCCGAGCGCCACGACGGCCACGCTCACGCCCTGCGGCACCACCTTGTGCGCTGGACTCCGCCCCTGGATCCCCAGTAGGGAGAGGGAGGCATTGTTGAGATGAAACCCTCATCGCCACCGCTGGAGCACGACCACGTCCTCTTCCCCTCACCATAGAGGAAGAAAGATTCAAGAAGAAGAAGGATGAGATGTGTGTGGATGAGCCCCTCGCCCACGTCCCCTTTTATAATGGAGCATGGCCGGGGGTGATACATCTCGAATGTATCTATAATTTGTGAAGTATTCATGTTGTTATATTATCATTCTTGGATGTTTTACAATCATTTTATAGCAACTTTATATAATTTTTTGGGACTAACCTATTCACATAGTGCCCAGTGCCAGTTGTTGTTTTTTGCTTGTTTTTTACTTCGCAGGAAATCAATATCAAACGAGTCCAAATGCAGCGAAAATTTTTGGAGAATTTTTTTGGACCAGAAGACCCGGGATGGGCTAATAAAGTACCAGACGAGAGGCCCGAGGTGGGCACAACCCACCTGGGCGCGCCCAGGAGCCCAGGCACGCCCAGGGGGGTTGTGCCCCCCTCGGTGACCTCCCGCACCGCCTCTTCGCCCTATAAATTGCCAAATATTCCAAAATCCATCGGGGCAACCCTAGATCAGAAGTTTCGCCGCCGCAAGCCTCTGTAGCCACGAAAAACCAATCTATACCACGTTTCGGCACCCTACCGGAGGGGGAAATCATCACCAGTGGCCATCTTCATCATCCCGGCGGCCACCATGATGAGGAGGGAGTAGTCCACCCTCGGGGCTGAGGGTTTGTACCAGTAGCTATGTGTTTAATCTCTCTCTCTTGTGTTCTTGATATGTCACGATCTTGATGTATCGCGAGCTTTGTTAATATAGTTGGATCATATGGTGTTTTCCCCTCTCTATCTTATTGTGATTTGAGTTTTCCCTTTGAGATTTCGTTCTTATCGGATTGAATACTTTTATGGATTTGAGAGCACTTGATATATGTCTTGCATATGAATACCCATGTTGACAATGGGGTATTATGTTGATTCATTTGATATGTATTTTGGCACTCAACTCACGGATTCCCGAGGTGACATCGGGGTAATCTATGCATAGGGGTTGATGCACGTTTTCATTCTTGTTTCTCCGGTAGAAATCTTGGGGCACTCTTTGAGGTTCTTTGTGTTGGATTGAGTATTATGAATATGAAATTGTTTGATGTGTATTGTATAATTAACTCATGGATACTTGTGGTGACATTGGAGTATCTAGGTGACATTAGAGTTGGTTGATGCGTATCATATGGTGTTATTTTAGTACGAACTCTTGGATAGATCGAATGGAAAGAATAACTTTGCGTTATTTTAGTACGAACTCTTGAATAGATCGAATGGAAAGAATAACTTTAAGGTGGTTTTGTACCCTACAAACAATTTCTTCTTATGTTCTCCGCTAGATAAGAACTTTGGAGTGATTCTTTGTTGCACGTTGAAGGATGGTTATATGATCCAATTAGATTAGCATTGTTGAGAGATTGCACTAGCGAAAGTACGGACCCTACACTACAAAAAAAAGACACATCCATGACATTTTGGCCCGAACAAAAAAAAAATTCTGTCACGCTTATGACACTTCTATGACGATAATTGTGAAAAAACCCGGTATCATCATAGATGTGGTGGGCTCCTACTTCTATGAAAAAAATCATGACAGAAAATGGGCTTTTCGTCCTGGGCGGGCCGGGGACGCACCTGCATGACATTCTTTGGGCCGTCCATGATGGAAAAAATTATCGTAGAAGCGAGGGGGAAGAAAATTTCTCTCGTATACGTATGCGCGTGTGTGCGAGGTGTTGGGCTCTAACTGAACCCAAGTGAGGCGTTCGCTTATTGAACCCGAGCGATTGCACTAGCTACGTTACTGAACCCGAGCGATCGATCCCTTGGCTGTTAAATGAACCCGAGCGATTCCTTCACTACTACTGCTAACTTAACCTGATCGATCGATCGCTGCTGTTGCTGCTTACTGAAGCCGATCGAACCTGCTGCCTCTTGATGAACAGTGAATGCGGGGGTTGGTTGAATGAGTCGAGACATACGTGGTTGGGGTTGGATGAACAGTTCCCGGTGGGGGTTGGATGAATAGGACCCCGTGGTAGTAGGCCGTTGCCGCTGGATGAACAGAACCCTGAGAGGAGGCCGCCACAGCCGAGCTAGTTGGGGGTGGATGAATAGTAGCCGGTGGAGGGCTGGATGAATAGTTGCCCCGTGGATGAACAGTAGCTGGTGGAGGCAGGAGGAAGACGCGGTGGATGAACAGTGCAGGTGGAGGCTGAAGGAAGTCAACGGTGGGTGAACAGTAGCCCCGTGGAGTCCCGTTTTGTGGTACACCACACCCCTCCCGATGAACAGCACCCCCGTTTCGACCGTATCACTCCAACACAAGTCCGTTTCCTCCGTTTTGTGGTACACCACACCCCTCCCGATGAACAGGATGCCGTTTGGACCGTAGCCGGTCGAACAGAAGGCCGTTTTCCTCCGTGCTGCGGTACGCCAGACCCCGTTTCGGCTGTTCCGTCCAAGCCGGTTGGCTCCCATTGAACAGGACGCATTCCGACCCAGTCTGTTGCCTCCCGATGAATAGGACATAGTTTCTCCGTTCTGACCCAGCCGGTTGGTTGCCCGATGAACATGACACCGTTGCTGCTGTCCGTTGCCTCTCCTTGTACACGAGCCCTGGCCATACGTTTGCGCGAGTAGGCGTTGAAGACCGCGCCCGTATGTACGTACGTGGCCGTATTTTTTGGCATCTGGCTGCACGTACGTGTACACGGTTTATACTGGACTGTCTGAACTGCTACGTCGGGGGCTCTACTACTACACGTGCCGCTGCTTGCTCGGCCATGGTTCATCGTTGCAGAGAGACCGATCGACCAGTATGTACGTACACGTTCGCGACCAGACAGACAACGCTACGTACGCTTCGACCGGGTGGGTCCCAGCTGCCAGGGAGGATAAGGACGCACTTCCTTGCGTGTGAAGATATAGCTGGTGGGTCCCAGCTGTCGGGGGGAGGAATCATTTTTATTTTGCGAGTAATAAGGAGGCACTTCCTTGTGTTGGAAGATGTAGCTGGTGGGTCCAGCTGTCAGCCTCGCAGCCTAAAGTCCTCTTCCGATGGCTGTCGTACGTTGACCTCGTTGACCATGAGGTGCCGAGAGCATCAAGGCGGTGGATGACGGCGAAGCCTAGGAAGGGAATGACGTAGAGCCAGAGAAGACAAGGCAGGTGGATGCCCACACGGAGGGGAGTACAAGGGTTTACTGGTTCGGCTGCGGCGTAAGGTTGCCATCGCTGGAGAAACAGGGGGTGTGGGTGAGTAGAGGGAAGGCCTGGCCAGTCATAGTATGGTCGGTCCGCGAGGCCTATGCGGCAGCACAGCCGGCCACGGGAGGCTGGAGCAGGCGGTACAGCGGGCGCTGGTTTGGGCGGCTAGAGCAAGAAGACCAGAGGTTGAAGACGCAGCACGGCCGTTGATTTAACATCCAACGGTCACTGCAGCTAGTCATTTTGACTAAGTTGACAGAGCCCGTACGCATCAACTTAGTTGGCCCAAAAGTCAGCCTCCAACTCTCGTGGGTCCCAACTAGCAGGGGGGAATCATTTTTTTGCTCGTAATAAGGTGGCACTTCCTTGCGTGCGAAGATGTTTTCTGGTTTTTTAAATTTCTTCATTTTCGAGTTAGAATAAAATAAAACAATTTAGCATCTTTGGTACAATCTATACTTTCGTGAAATGGATCATAATAAAGCTGGTGGGTTCTAGCTGTCAGGGAGAGGTAACTTTTTTTTCCGCGTAATAAAGGAAACACTTCCTTGCGTGCGAAGATGTAGCTGGTGGCTCTAACCTGTCAGGGGGAATCATTTGTTTTCGCATTATGAGGGACTTGCTCGCGTGCGGCCATGGGCCATGTGGGTCCCTACTATCAGCCACTCCACGTACATGCCTCTTCCGATGGCTGTCGTTTGTTGACAAAGTTGACCACGCCGCGCCGAGAGAACCAATGCGATGGATGATGGCGAGGCCTAGGAATGGCACGACCCATAGCCGGCAAATACACAGCAGTGGATGCCCATGCGGAGGGGAGTACGAGGGTTCACTGGTTCGGCTACGGTGTGAGGTTGCCGTCTCCGGAGAATAACAGGAGGTGTTGGTGAATAGAGGAATGGCCTGGACGGCGATGGGAGTAGGGTGGGCCGATGAGGCCTGCGCGGCAGCACAGCCGGCCACGGGAGGCGGTAACAGGCGGTACCGCCGGTGGTGGTTTGGGCGACTGATGCATGAATATCTGAGATTGAAGAAGCACCATAGCCGTTGGATGGACATCCCACGGCCACTGCTACTAGAATCGTGTAATGACTATAAGTTGACAAAGCATGGCGTACGCGTCATCTTAATAGGCCCACAAGTGACCATCACATCTGTGGCAGAGAAAATATAGCCCATTTGCGATTTGTTATAATGTATAGTCCATTGTTGAATTCTAATGGAATTTACTGAGCCCATTTACTATTTGTTAAAATTACAGCCCATTTTCTAGCCAGGACAATGGTTAATAATTTCAACCAACCGCTCAAAAAAAATTCACCAAAATTTCCCACATTTTGAAGGGACCCGAAATATTTTTTATCCCAAAAATTTGAGCCAGATTAAATATAATTTCAAAATAAATTTGTATTACGTAAAAATCCAACAAAATTTTGCGCGCGCAACAACTAATGAAATTGAAAATTTTAAAATCCAAAAATAGTAATTATGAAACTAATTACCTGTTCAGTGTGTTTTTTTATATATTTACAGCCAAAATTTTATAATTACGGCCCATTTATTATTTCTTAAAGCTCATTTTCTTGGCAAGGCTAATGCGGGGCGGAGAATAACAAGGTGACCTGGGTTGGCTATTCCGCAAAAAAATATAGCTAGGCTAGCCATTTTCACATTGAAAAATTAATATCTGGCTGGATATTTGGTCGATATAAAATAATAGCCTGGGCTAGACGGGCCACAGCCTGCCCAGTTGATACCTTGCTCCTCCGAACAACAACGAAAACATCACTTAAGAAAAACTCTGCTCACACCTCCAAAAACAAATACTGCTCGAGCTGCTGGGTCCCAGCTGTCGGCCGCTCCTTGTGTAATTCTCTCGTTTATTGATTATATTGGTTGACAATGGTGTCGGACCGTGATGTTAGGGAACCAGGAGGAAGCAAAAAAAATATAGTTGTATATAATGAGGCACTTGCGTACGTACGGCTATGGCCCTCGTGGGTCCCTACTGTCATCCTCTCCAAGTAAAGTCATCTCCTGATTCCTCATGTTCGTTGACCATGTTGACAACGCGAGACGGTGGTGCCATGGCGAGCGCAACAACTCGAAGGATGACGGATACAGCGCCCGCTGGTCATTCAGGAAGCCAGGATCATCAGACCCCTATGAGAACCTTCAAGAGACTGAGCTGGCATGAAATGGTAAGGCCGTGCTTGGGAGCTCTGGATTGTTTCACACCTGTATTAATGATACAAGTGTAATTTACTCATCACCGGAAACAACGCGTAAAATACAGGCGTAATGAAACCGACGGCCCGAGGTCTGTGACGAAAACCGGTGAGTTACGCATGTAATCTGAGAAACCCGTGTATATTTACCAGTCGAAAATGACCAACCAAGCGCTTCGCCCAAGACCATCTGCTTTTATTTACAAGTGTCAGTTTTAGAAGCGGTTTTGGTTGGAAAACAATGATCCAATCACGGCCTAATATGATGAGTTGGTCGGAAGATCATATGGTTTCACCTCTAACCTACCCGGGTTGTCGTATAGGCTATGAATGAAAGTATGGAACATAAGATGATGAACTTCTTAAGCACAGAAAAAACAGAAGAGGATGATCTTCTTAACATGCAAATCACTACCATTAGATCAACATGCAAAAAAATACGAAGCATTATTCTTCGGAGGCACGGTGATGCCGCATGCCACATCATTCCAAGCTCAACTTTCCAATCAAACTCACAAGGCCTGGCATTTCATAGACAACATTCAGAACAAACTCTTAAAATACCTTACATAAGTCAACATTCATGACTATGCATCTCATCAGAGTAAATATTTACTTCTGAACTGAACACACGAATAGGAAAAAATGATCAATGCTGCTCATAGCAAAGGGCGTCCCATTCCAAAATATCAAATGCATATCTTCTGGCTAACATCAATGAGCAAAATTTGACAAGGTTTTCCAATCCAAAATATTAAACGAATGATTAAACTTTGACAAGCTTTTCCCATTCAAAATATGTAATGCCTATGATTGTGGAACGGGCAGAGTTTGTCATCAGTTTGCACATTGAAATGGCACATGGAGCCAGATTAACCAGCGTATCTTTTTGTGCAGTTCCACTGAAATCAAACAATGTCTTGCGTAGCATGGTGGATTTTGTATGTATATGTTGCAAGGCCTTGAAGACATTGGCAGCTCCATTCAAGTAGATAGTCTGGTGGCTCAAGTGACGACGAATGATCAGAGAACCATTCGATGTATTGTGCATGATGAAGTATTATGGAGGACACGAACCATCTGAACATTTTATGTAGTTCTACTGAAATCAAGCTGAGCATCCCTATTTGCATAAATACAGAAAAAGTGTGATGAATATAATAGTGGTACTAGTTCATTAAACATACGCTCACAACTATAATCATCTTCATTATCTTAACATGAAAAGATAGCAATACAATAGCTTCAATTAAACATTTATTCAAAACAATACAACAATATAATTAGAACATAACAAAGCACGATCATGTGGATGAAGGCCGATACTGCCCTCGTTTGTTACAGCTGCGTCGGCTACTGACTTGGTCATACCTTTCCTTATGGAGTGAACTTTGCACTCCATGTGCAGTTGAGTTGAGTTTTCCTTGGTCTGGAGACTAGTCATCTCACCACGTGCTGTTGACTTGAGTTTTCCTTGGTCTGTGATACGTCTCCAACGTATCTATAATTTTTGATTGTTCCATGCTATTATATTATCTATTTTGGATGTTTTATATGCATTAATATGCTATTTTATATTATTTTTGGGACTAACTTATTAACCAAGAGCCTAGTGCCAGTTTTTGTTTTTTCCTTGTTTTTGAGTTTTACAGAAAAGGAATATCAAACGGAGTCCAAATGAAATAAAACTTTACGATGATTTTTCTTGGACCAGAAGACACACGTAGGACTTGGAGAGGAAGTCAGAAGAGTCCCGAGGGCTCCACAAGCCCTCAGGGCGCGCCCTAGGGGGGCGCCCCCTGGCTTGTGGGCCCCACGGGAGTCCTCCAACCATAATCTTTGGCCTATAAATTCCCAAATATTCCCAAACGACCAAAAGCGTCCACCAAAATACTTTTCCGCCGCCGTAACCTTCTGTACCCGTGAGATCCCATCTTGGGGCCTTTTCTGGCATCCTACCGGAGGGGGATTCTATCATGGAGGGCTTCTACATCAACTCTATTGCCCTTCCGATGAAGCGTGAGTAGTTTACCTCAGACCTACGGGTCCATAGCTAGTAGCTAGATGGCTTCTTATCTCTCTTTGATTCTCGATACCAATGTTTTGGATATCGGTAACTGGTAACATATCGGTCGGGGGCTGAGAAGGGATTAATCGGTGAATCGGCCATTTAACTGAATATATCGGTAACCCATTTATCGGTCAGGAGAACTAGGGCCATAGCTATATATACTTAGTCAGTTAGGCTACTGAATATGTAAATATGCAATCCTAGGCTACATAAGCAACAACATAAGGTGTTACCTTGATGTTCTGATCTGATGATGTTGCAGCCAATCTCGAAGTCCATAAACCTGCACATTGGATGCAGATGCATCAATGTGTGCTCTAAATTAAACATAGCTCACAAGTAATCAAACAGATAGTTCACAGCTCCCAGTGTCTCTCAATCACAAGTTCACAGCATAACTCACAAGTAAACAAATGATCAATGTCACAGCTCACAACCCACAAAGGCAGCATAACCACACAAGAGATAATCTGATAATAATTATGACAAGGTTCAGAAATAGAAATAGATAGTTCTCAGCTCACATCACAAGTTCACAGCACAGTAGGGGCTAGGGGCTAGTAGCAGCACAAATCAGCAAACACAAATGCCAAATGGAAACATGCAAAATAAGATGGTTCTCTCGCATCACAACAAAGTAGCAAGCAAATCAGTAAACAACACAAATGCTCAATGGCTCAAGGCTGCGGTGGCTACTCATCATCTATAATGTCCTTGGTTGACATCACCCCACCATCGTCGGACTCATACTCTATCTCTTCATCCATATCATACTCATGCTCAGATTCCTCTTCGCCATCAGAAAGAAATTCATCAACTTCATGAAGTTCTCTCACTCTTGCACTCCTTCGAGGGTTCATAGCTTCGGTAACCCCCATTGCATTGGCAAGGACAGCGTATGTTGCACCCGTGATGGGGTCAATCTCCTCTTCATCAAGGTATGCATCAGGACATATCCAATCTTGTGCTTCTGTTGCATCACAGGCAAGAAGAACATCACTAGAAGCGGATAACTTCTTTCTTTTGTCCATCATTCTTCCATTGAATTGGACATAAACTAGCTTGTCCCTACGCCGTACATCTAATCTGTTTCTCCTCTTTGCATCCACCTACAGAAATGAAGCAATAAAGAAATGAAGCAAGCATACATACACCTGAAGAAATGAAGCAAGCAGCCAAGCATACACAAGCTTTGAGAATTGAGAGATTGAGATTTACCATTTCAAAAGTACTCCAGTTCCTTTCACATCCGGATGCACTTGATGTCAAGTTGAGTATCTTCAAGGCCAGAAGTTGCAAAGTAGGGCAATTTAGTCCATAAGTCTCCCACCACTCCCCTGCATTTACAAGAAAGTAGAGTAATAATGTAATAGCAGCACATCATAAGAGCAGTTTTAGTTTTACTACAGCAACAGCAGACCAACATAACAGCATTTTTAAACTTTAGTACAGCTACAACACAACAAGAGCTAAATAAGAACTTACCAGCATTGAAATCTACATTGTCAATGGCTCTTATAGCAGCCACCTTGCCAAACATCCCTTCCTTCTTTTTGAACCTGAGCATGTCCTTGTTAAGCGCTACATCTTGCTTTTTTTCATCGCCATGATAGAAGATCTCAACAACATCCATAAGCCCAGTCATGATTTCCAAATCCGAAAAGAGGGCTGGGGCAGCATAACTAAAATAGGGATTCAAAAGGTACGCTGCCATGTGCAATGGAGAATCAAGCCTCCCTACCATCTTGGAATCCATGGCTGTGATGATCAAATTGTAGTCTTTCTCTGAATGTTCAACGGCATCCATGATTGCTTTTTTGGCCTCTACAAGCTCACCATAGATTGTGGCCATTGACTAACCATCACTATCAGCCAAACGAAGCACCTTCACCAATGGCTCGAAAACCTTGCATGGTACATCTCCAAGTATTAGTCAACAAAACATAAAAACAACCACTACCTACAACATGAAACAGCCCCTACCTTGATGCAAAGAGAGACATTTTTCCAGTAACCCCTACTCATTATTGTGGCATGAGTCAACTTTCCTTTCTTTGTTCTTGTGTGCTTGCATTCTTCCCAAGCATCACTACAAGCCATTGCTCTCAACTCCTTCTTAGCAACCAAACTTTGCAAAGTAAGAAATGCTGAAGCAAATCTTGTCACTCCCGGTCTCACGATGTCTCTCTTTTTTGTATAAGACCTCATCAAAGACAATGTTTTATGATGTGCATAAAGGAAAATAGTCATATCCTTCGATTTAGTGATTGTAGGACCAAATTGTTTCAACTTTCCAACTGCTTCTACCATTAAGTTGAGGGTGTGAGTTGCACATGAGGTCCAAAAGATCTTTGGCCTTGAGGCTTTGAGCAACGCCTTTGCTCCCATGTTGTTGGATGCATTATCCGTGACAACTTGCACAACATTATCAGCACCTACAAAGCAATGAATGCAACCAGCCCATGACCATGAGGGAAAGACAATTGATGGAAAGCGAAGAATGGAAGTAACTAAATAGTTCAAGATTCATACCAAGTTTGCCAATGCATTCATCCACGTAATCAAAGATGTATTGACTAGTGTGTGCATCAGCTGATGCCTCTTTTGCTTCAAGAAAGGCAGTCCCCAACTTGCAATGCACACACAAGTTCATTATGCTCCTTCTTTTCTTGTCTGTCCATGCATCGGTCATGATAGAGCACCCAAAATCCACCCTTGCCACTTCATGTGGCTTCAACAATTCCTTAGTCCTTTCCACCTCTTGCACCAACATCTTCTCTCTGATTACATGTTGTGAAGGTTGCTTCCAATTAGGACCAATCCGACCAAGAGCCTCCGCAAATGCTTTGAAGTCATCATCATGTATAGCATTGAAAGGAATGTTTTTCTTATACATCCATCTAGCCAAATATTGCCCTACCTTGTAGCTTTTCTCCGCATCAATAATGATACCAATATTCTGTTGGAACGTGTTCTTTGAGATTGTGATGGAAGGATCAATTGGACGCGCATATTGATCAATAGGTCATGTCTTGTGAGATCCACCTTTTCCAATTGAAGCAAGCTCCTCCTCATTGTCATTGTCCTCGACAACAACAATCTGCCTCTCTATGTTGACTGCAGCTCTTACTTCTTCTTCATGTTGAAGCTTGAGTTTCTTCTTAAGCTTTGCTGAATCACAAGAAAGTTTGCATCTCTTTTGCTGATCTTTCGTGGCCACCGAGCAACTTGTCACTTGACCTTTAATTTGACCAACATGTTGCTTCATTATGCTTATCCCTCCACCCATCTCCTTTCCACACAACTTGCACTTCACCCTTTGTAGATTATTAGGATCAAACAAGACTCCAAACTCCCACCCCATATCATCTGAATTTCTTTTCAATGTTGGAGCACTTGCTGCAGGAGAAGCAACCATAGACTGCTACAAAAGAGATGCCAAATGCATAGCACATCAGTACAAGACAGTACCAATAGTAGCTAAGCAATAGCAAAGCAATAGCAGATCTAGAATACAGCAGTAGCCAATTGGCAGTAGCACATCAGTACATCTAATCTAATAGACTAATACAGCAGTAGATCACTACATCTAAATATCTAATCTAATCTAGTACAACAGCAAACATCACTACATTTAACCTAATATACTAATACAGCAGTAGCAGAGCAGCAGCAGCAGAACAACGACAATTTAGAAGCTCTGATAGAGGAGAGAGAGGTCTGGATAGAGTATACCTTGATGCCTGAGGACGCCATGGATAGGGAAGGTGCCGACGGCTACTGCTCAGGGAAGGATGGCTCCAATCGCTGCTGCTCGTTGAGGGGACAAGGGAACCTGCTGCTGCTCGGGGAGGGGATGGTCAGGGCCGGCGGGGGCTGCTCATGGAGGGGACACCACCGGCGGATTCTGCCTGTAGAGGGCCGGCGGCTGCTTCTCCAGGAGCGGGAGAGAGCAAACAGATCGAGCGGGAGAGACGAGTGACCTAAACCTAACGGGCTGTTAAAAACTATAAGTAGTAGGGAGAGAAAGGGAGGGAACGGGCCAGATTTGGGCCAAAAATATGGCGCCCAGTTAATCGGCCCAGCCGATAATTCGGCCTGACAACCGATAAATCGGCTTGTCAGACCGATTAACTGGGCCTCCCAGTTATTGGGCCGAATAGGCCTTTCTCGTATCGGAAGGGGCCCGAATAGCAGTTAACTGCAGTTAACTGGCCGATATCTATAACAGTGCTCAATACCATGTTCTCCTCGATGTTCTTGGAGATCTATTCGATGTAATATTCTTTTGAGGTGTGTTTGTCGAGATCCGATGAATTGTGGATTTATGATCAAATTATCTATGAATATTATTTGAATCTTCTCTGAATTCTTATATGCATGATTTGATATCTTTGTATTTCTCTTTGAATTATCGGTTTGGTTTGGCCAACTAGATTGGTTCTTCTTGCAATGGGAGAGGTGCTTAGTTTTGGGTTCAATCTTGCGGTGTCCTCACCCAGTGAGAAAGTAGGGGTAGCGAGGCACGTATTGTATTGTTTCCATCAAGGGTAAAAAGATGGGGTTTTCATCATATTGCTTGAGTTTATCCCTCTACATCATGTCATCTTACTTAAGGCGTTACTCCGTTCTTTATGAACTTAATACTCTAGATGCATGCTGGATAGCAGTCGATGTGTGGAGTAATAGTAGTAAATGCAGAATCATTTCAGTCTACTTGACACGGACATGATGCCTATATGCATAATCATTGCCTTGGATATCGTCATAACTTTGCGCTTTTCTATCAATTGCTCGACAGTAATTTGTTCACCCACCGTATTATTTGCCTTCAAGAGAGAAGCCTCTAGTGAAACCTATGGCCCCCGGATCTATTTTCCATCATATATTTTCAGATCTATAAACCAAAAAAACCCAAAAATAACTTGCTGCAATTTATTTACTTTTATTTTGTTTTACGTTTTAGTAATCTTTTATATCTATCTCTATCAGATCTCATCCTTGCAAGTGATCATGAAGGGATTGACAACCCCTTTATCGCGTTGGGTGCAAGTGTTTGATTGTTTGTGCAGGTGCATGGATTGGGGACTTGCTTGTATCTCCTACTGGATTTGATACCTTGGTTCTTAAATGAGGGAAATACTTATCTCAACTTTGCTGCATCACCCTTTCATGTTCAAGGGAAAAACCAACGCAAGCTCAAGAAGTAGGAGGAAGAATTTATGGCGCCATTGCCGGGGAGATCTACATCAAGCCTACCAAGTACCCACCATAAACTCTCATCTCTTGCATTACATTATTTGCCACTTGCCTCTCATTTTCCTCTCCCCCACTTCTAAAATGATTTTTAGAAAAATACAAAAAGATTTTCCTTTTTATCCACCCTTCTTTCGTTCGTCTTTTCGTTTGCCTTTATGTCTTACTTGTCTCGTTTGCTTGTTTGGTATAATTGTGTGTTTATTGAAAATCAGAAACAAAAAGTTGTATGGATCCACTTAAAGTTTTCTACTTGGATCATCTTCTATCCATATGTGCTCGTGCTGAAACCCCAACTAGTTTAGTTGAGGGAAAATCTTTAGATGAGCATGCTCATTTTGTGCGTCACTGTTTGTCTGAAAAAGGGAGACTCTTATGGAATCAAATAAATTGTTTGCTATGCTATGCTTGGAATCTTTGTGAACTTTGTGATTTCACTTGTTGCTCTAAGAACCCTAAAATACACCTTCCCTACCTATGTGAGTTTAATGATAATGAAATCTTGTCTTCTTATGAAAAGGGTGTTTATAGTTACTATGATATCGAACAACTTGAAGAATTTGTTCCTTTTAAGGGTGCTTATGAAGTTGCTTATTTGATTGAAAAGTATGATATTACTCTCTATAAATCTGAAAATTTTGACATACTTAAATATTGCTATGAAAAATACGCTCATAATGCCTATGTTAAGGAATTTATTGAGAGAATGACTGTTGCTTTGGAAGAAAATAATGATGTGCATGAATCTATAGATAATTATGATTCCATTGATTTGAATGAAATATCCCTTAATGAACATGATGCTTGCTATTCTTATGGCCATGATGCCAATATTTATGGAGATGAATTTGCTATAGTTCCTTATGTTAAACATGAGATTATTGCTATTGCACCCATACTTGATAGTTCCTTGAATCAAAAGCATGATTGCAATGATGTTATTATAAATTCTATTAATGTCAATTGTGCTAATAATATGCAAAACCCCAAGCTTGGGGATGCTAGTTTTTCTATGTCCGCTACTTATTGCAATGATCATGATTGGGGTGATGATGCTTCTTATGATCTTGAAAATTTATTTAAGCCTCATGATGAATATGTTTGCTATAATATTGAAAGTGCATTTGGAAGAGTGTCAACTCTAGGTAATAATGATCCCACTACTTTGGAGTATGATCAATCTTATGATTTTTTTTATTAAACTGGGTTTGGAGAGGTCATGACTTTATTTGATGATAATCCCACTATTTTGGAAGAGTGTCAACTTTGCATGCATATGGATCATGTTGAGAATATTTTATGTGATAGTTATATTGTTGAATTTTATAATGATCCTACATGTAATTATTATGAGAGAGGAAAATATGGTTGTAGAAATTTTCATGTTACTAATTTACCTCTCGTTTTGTTGAGATTGCTATTGTTTCTTTCTTCTTCCTTGCATATGCTAGATCTTGCTTGTCTTGCTAATTTGTTTTCCTATAAAATGCCTAATGTCGGTGTCAAAACCGGCAGATCTCGGGTAGGGGGCCCAAGCTGTGCGTCTAAGGATCGATGGTAACAATGGATAATGGGGACACGATGTTTACCCAGGTTCGGGCCCTCTTAATGGAGGTAAAACCCTACGACCTGCTTGATTGTATTTGATGAGTATAGGGGTTACAAGAGTTGATCTACCTCGAGATCGTAATGGCTAAACCCTAGCTGTCTAGCCTATGATTATTCTGATGGCCTCTACGGAATAAACCCTCCAGTTTATATACACACCGGAGGGGCCCAAGGTCGTACAAAGTCGGTTTACAGAGGAAGGAAAGAGTACATCCGGACACCAAACTTGCCATCCACGCATACAGGAGTCCCACCCGGACACGGGGGATAGTCTTCTGCTTTATCTTCACGGCCCATCAGTCCGGCCCAAATCGAATAGACCGGACACCCGAGGACCCCCTAATCCAGGACTCCCTCAGTAGCCCCCAAACTTGCCTTAAATGATGATACAGTATCTGACTTATGAATTTGGCTTTGCAAGGCGGGTTCTTCATCATACTTCGGATTGACAACAGTCCCGTTTTGACCTCCATGTTCTGCCTTTATGATTCCTCCTTGTCGTCGCCTCGATTTCCACGCGTCGGGCGAATGTGAACAGTCCATAATTTTTTACAAATAAGCCCCTCATCATGCAAGGGCGGTATCTATATAAGGAGGTTAGATCTCCTAATGACATCCCATATCGCGCAAAGAGCATCAAAGCAAACCACGAGAAATCAAAACATGGTGAGCGCTCTTGGCTCTTCCTCGCGCCCTCATGTCCCTCAAACGGGTGATTGGCGAAGCAGCTCAGTGTCTCATCTTCAACTGAATCGACTTCAGATGCAGGGATATCTCCCTCCCACAGATCTAGTCTCCGTGCGGGCGGGATTGGCCTCGGTTGGCAATGATGTGCTAGCAGAGAACTTCCCCAATCCCAACAAGGAGGAGAGGGTGTGCTTCGTCTCGTTTCTTTTGAGGGGCTTAGGATTCCCGATCCACCCCTTCCTCAGAGGTCTATTGGAATTCTATGGGATCCAGCTGCACAACCTCACACCAGGTTCTATTCTGCACATTTCGGGTTTTGTCGCTCTCTGCGAACTATTCTTAGGCTGCGAGGCTCATTTCGAACTATGGAGAAAGTTCTTTTGTCTCGTCCCTCGTCATCAAGGGGGTTCTATATTTAAAGTGGGCTGCGCCGAAGTATGGCACATAGCCGAATCAGGTTACCTTGTCGGAACTCCCAAGAAGGCATCCGAAGAATGGGCCTCGGAATGGTTTTATATCGAGGATGTTCCCCTTCCGGACCCAGTTCGACATGGACTTCCTGAATTCGCCAGTGCTCCTTTAAAGAAACGCCTCAACTGGCGCCCCCGGAGCCCCAAAGAAGAAAACAGTGCGGAAGTAAAGATGTTGGTCAGCAAGGTCAGGTTACTTGCCCATTCCGGACTATCAATAATCAAAGTCATGGCTATCACGATAAAGCGATGCATCCAGCCCCTTCAGTCCAGAGTGACCCCTTTATGGTGTTACAACGGAGAGGACGAGGCATCTCGCTATAGGCGCGAGGGCCCGGATACCCCCGCCGCTCTAGCCGCCATTCTGGCAGATCTTTATAAGGGGGAGAAAGAAGAATTCCTCCGTTTAAATTGTCGGGAAGGTTTCTCCATGTATAACCCCATTGAATGGGTGATTTTTTTGATTATCAGCATTGTCCTACCTCATTATTGAGGCATACTAATCGAATTGTTCTGGTCGTCTTTAAAACAGACATGGAGGAAGGTCGTCGAAAATGTGCACTGCCCCTCCCCACAACCAGAGGACTATGTTCGCCACGAAGATCCCGGTCTCTGCGAGGATCCGGATATATTTATAGAGTTTGATGCTAGAGTCTTTTATCAAGCAAGCCTTGACGGTTCGGAAGTGGCCATTACGGCCGACTACCCCGGCCTTCTCCCTTTCTCTAAGCTAAGTATTCGGAAATCATCCTCAAAAGAGGAGTCCCCACTTGCACCTCACCCATCACACTGAATCGTGATTTATAGGATTGGCGCTCGGCGAGCCGTACTCCATCGAGGGCGGCCCCTAGGATGGTAGCATCTGTGTAGTGTGAGCCTTTAAAACGAAAGGAAACCGGGAGCACCGTTGAACCCCCTCCTTCATCAAAGAGGTATAACCTTTAATATATGCCTAGGCATAAAACCAGATTGTCATATTTCTCCTCCCATCTTATTTCAGGAGGAGCACACGGCGAACCGTGTACAAATCCCTATTAGCCGATCATCAGCTAATCCGGCACCGGGCTCATCAACCAGGACAAGAGCCAATACGGATGCAGCGCCAACTCATCCGCCTCATGAAGATTCGGATGACGTTTCCGTCACAAATTCCGAAGTAGAGAGCGTGATGAATCATCGACGACTGAAAGAGACCATGTGCACTCCAGCTTTTACTGAGCAAGAATTTAATGCCCTCAGCACCGTGGATGCATATATCCGAGCCGCCCGGGACGGACTTGCTGGAGTTGCCCGCCTGTTTTCAAAAGATATGCAGGTAATGGTTTGTGTAAATTTAATAGATATATGCCAAGTGCCCGGCACCGTTTTGAGCTATGGAAGATGTCAGCATGCCGGGAAGGTGCACGAGAGGCATGGGCAATGGTGAAGACGCGCTACACCGGGCTTGATCCGAATCGTATGGCCCGAGTTGGACGGCAAGGACCGGACGAAAAAGAGATTCCCGTGAACTTGGTATATGACCAAGTGATGATAGCTGCGAAATATTTGCAAGAAGAGTGTAACTTAAGCAGTCTTATAGATGACATAGATAAAGAGTAGGCGTTCGATTCAATGTATCAATGTACTTTATCATCGAACTTATCTCCAACCGAACTTGTCAAAATTTGTCATTGCAGGCCTTCAGCTTCAACCTCCAAACCAAAAAGTTGGAGTGTTTCCGGATACCATGTTAGAATGTAATAAACATTCATTATGTCCGGAAACCAGGCAATCCAGTCATGTTGCTCGAACAGACAAAATTTGTTCGGGGAGTTATGTTATATTACTTTTTAACGTAAGAAACATCTTCCAGGGAAAATAGTTTCGTTAAGGGTTCCTTTCCTTGGGTCGGCACACTTAAGTATGCATGCCTAGGCTTAGATCCGAGTTACAGGCAGCCTATCCCGTATTTGTTAGAAGAATTACACAAATGTAAATAATCTGTCGTTGCTTGCCGACCAATTATTCCCTTAAGAACGCTAGCTTTCGGCTTCACCCGTCTGAGGTACAGATCCAGAGGACCCGGTTGTAACAATCGCAGAGGTGCTCCCTTTACACCCTAGCCAAACAATCGGGAACATAGGGTATAAACACAGGAGCGAGGCAACCCGGCTTGGCAAAAACTTAAGTCATAGTGGTGCATATAATGGCAAAAGATGTATAGAACAAACGATGTAAACAATGTAAGCAACAAGCTTTCAGTAATAAGCTTCGTCAAAGAAGCCCCCAGTTATAGTGGGGTGTATACATTTAAAGATGTGTACCCCTAACAATTCGGTAGATCCGAACATACCCTGGGATAAACGAAGGAAAAAATTAAAAAGAAGAGGAGAAAAAAGGAACCTAATCAAAAAAGAAAAAAGGATGCGACCGAACTATCCGTAGAATCGTCGGAGCCGAGCAGCGTTCCATGGATTTGGCTCAAGGCGATTATCTGATGCGTTACGAAGGCGATAGTCTCCTCCTTTGAGAACTTCATCTATGATGTAGGGGCCCTCCCATTTTGGTTTGAGCTTATCCTTCTTCTTCTCCGGGAGACGCAAGACGAGTTCGCCAATGTTATAAGTCTTGGCCCGCACTTCTCTGCTTTGGTATTGCCTGGCCTGTTGTTGATAAAGTGCGGAACGGGCTTGTGCAATATCATGCTCCTCTTCGAGACCGTCCAGGTCGTCCTGCCGATCGAGCTCGGCTTCTCGCTCTTCGTACATGCGCACTCGAGGTGAGTCATGAATAATGTCGCATGGCAGGACAACTTCCGCGCCGTACACCATGAAGAAAGGTGTATATCCGGTTGTCCAGTTAGGTGTAGTCCGCAGCCCCCAGAGCACAGAATCGAGTTCCTCAATCCAGTGTTTATCTGACTCTCGTAGGGAGCGCACCAGTTGGGGTTTGATGCCGCTCATTATCAGGCCATTGGTCCGTTCAACCTGACTGTTTGTTTGAGGGTGGTAGATGGATGCATAGTCGAGTTTAATGCCCAACTTAGCGCACCAGGTTTTCACCTCATCAGCTGTGAAATTGGAGCCATTGTCAGTGATGATACTGTGCGGAACACCATAGCGGTGTACCACGCCGGATATAAAGTCAATCACTGGTCCTACTTTATCCATTTTTACTGGTTTGGCCTCTATCCACTTAGTGAATTTATCCACCATAACCAGTAAATATTTCTTTTTATGGCTTCCCCCTTTAAGGGGTCCGACCATATCGAGCCCCCAGACCACAAAGGGCCATGTAATGGGGATTGTTCTTAAGGCGGTGGGGGGCATATGACTTTGATTGGCGAAAAGCTGACATCCCACACAATGCTGGACAAGGGCTTGTGCGTCTGCTCGGGCCGTTGGCCAGAAAAAACCTGTCCGGAAAGCTTTGCTTACGAGGGCCCGAGCTGTGGCGTGATGGACGCCCAGACCAGCATGTATTTCAGCCAAGAGTTGCCGTCCCTCCTCTTCGGAGATACACCTTTGGAGAACTCCGGTAGTGCTTTTCTTGTATAGTTCACCTTCATGAACTTTGTAGGCTTTAGAATGCCGAACTATGCGACGGGCCTCATTTTGATCATCAGGAAGCTCCTACCTATTAAGGTAGGCTAGGAAGGGTTCAGTCCATGGAGCAATAAAGGCCATGATCTCATTAGCAGAGGGTGTTATTTCGGTATCCGAACCACCGATGATACCTGTAGCATGTTCGGCTGATGGGGGTGTGATCAGGTCCGTACTTGCGGCTCTGCTCTCGTCTTGCCATACCATGGATGGCTTGAAGAGCCTTTCCACGAAGGTATTAGGCGGGACGGGGTCGTGCTTGGCGCCCATGTGAGCGAGTATATCTGTTGCCTGGTTACTGTCTCTAGCGACGTGATGAAATTCGAGCCCCTCGAACCGAGCTGATATTTTTAATATGGCGTTTCGATATGCCGCCATTTTTGGATCTTTTGCATCGAACTCTCCATTTACCTAAGATATTGCGAGGTTCGAATCGCCGCGCACCTCTAGGCATTGTATGCCCATGGAGACAGCCATGCGGAGACCATGTAGAAGAGCCTCGTATTCGGCTTGGTTATTGGAGTCTGTATACACGATTTGCAACACGTAGCGGACTGTGTCCCCCGTAGGGGATGTCAAGATGATGCCAGCCCCCAGTCCGACTAGCATTTTAGAGCCGTCGAAGTACATGATCCAGTTGGAGTAGTAACTATACTCCTTGGGGAGCTCGGCTTTCGTCCACTCTGCGATGAAGGTGGCCAGCACCTGAGATTTAATAGCTCGGCGTGGCTTGTATGTTATTTCAAATGGTAAGAGCTCAATGGCCCATTTAGCTATGCGGCCAGTGGCGTCCCTGTTATTTATAATATTGTTAAGTGGTACTTTGGATGCCACCGTGATCGAACACTCTTGAAAATAGTGTCAGAGTTTTCGGGATGCCATAAAGACCACGTAATCTATCTTTTGGTAGTGAGGGTATCAGGATTTGCAGGGTGTAAGGACCTCCGATATGTAATACACTGGCTTTTGGACGGGGAATTTATGTCCCTCTTCCCCTCGCTCGATGACGAGTACGGCGCTCACTACCTGGTGAGTTGCGGAGATATAAAGCAACATAGGCTCACCAACGCTTGGGGCGGCTAGGATTGGATTGCCTGCTAATATGATTTTTATTTCTTCCTATCTGGCTGTGGCCGCTTCCGTCCATTCAAAGTTGTTGGTGCGTCTGAGCAGTCTATAAAGTGGTAATGCTTTTTCTCCTAATCTGGAGATAAAGCGGCTCAAGGCCGCTATGCACCCTGCTAGCTTTTGGACCTGTTTTAGGTCTGTTGGAGTAGCCAATTGCGACAAGGCTCGGATTTTAGCTGGGTTTGCTTCAATTCCTCTATGGGAGACAATGAACCCTAATAGCTTTCTAGCTAGAACGCCGAAGATGCTTTTTTCCGGATTGAGCCGTATGTCGTATGTTCGGAGGTTGCCAAATGTGAGCCGGTGATCGTCCACTAATGATTCGACGTGCTTGGTCTTGATGACCACGTTGTCCACATATGCTTCTACTGTCTTACCGATTTGTTTTTCCAAGCATGTTTGAATCATGCGTTGGTACGTGGCACCAGCGTTTTTGAGCCCAAAAGGCATAGTGTTGAAACAGAAAGGCCCATACGGGGTGATGAATGTCGTTGCAGCCTGGTCAGACTCCTTCATTTTAATCTGATGGTATCCGGAGTAAGTGTCGAGGAAACACAATGAGTCGTGTCCCGTGGTCGCATCAATAATCTGGTCAATGCGGGGCAATGGGAAAGGGTCTTTAGGGCAAGCCTTATTGAGGTCTTTAAAATCGACACAAAGGCGCCAAGATTTGTCCTTCTTCGGCAGCATGACCAAGTTGGCTAGCCAATCCGGGTGTTTGATTTCTCTGATGAACCCGGCCTCGAGTAGTTTGGCTAGCTCCTCCCCCATAGCTTGTCGTTGGGGTTCGGAAAATCGCCGTAGCATTTGCTTGACTGGTTTGAACCCCTTAATTATGTTGAGCCTGTGTTCGGCCCGTCTACATGGGATACCGGGCATGTCCGAAGGGTGCCAGGCGAAGATATCCCAATTTACACGTAGGAATGCATGTAAGGTGGCATCTACCGTCGAATCCAGCTGTGCTCCGATGGACGTTGTTTTGTTAGGATCTGTCGGGTGCACTTGAAATTTAACTATTTCATCTGCTGGCTTGAAAGAGGTGGATTTAGGTCTCTTATCAAGAATCACATCATCCCTGTCCACCGTGGATCATAGGGTGGTTAATTCTTCGGCCGCAAGGGCTTCGGAGAGTGCCTCAAGGGCCAAGGATGTGGTTTTGTTTTCGGCGCGGAGTGCTGTATCCGGATCACTTGTAACTGTGATTATTCTATTGGGCCCCGGCATTTTAAGCTTCATGTACCCATAATGGGGTACAGCTTGGAAGCGTAAAAAAGCACCCCGCCCTAGAAGGGCGTGGTAGCCGCTATTGAAGGGAGCGATGTGAAAGAGCAGCTCCTCCGACCTGTAATTTTCAGGCATGCCGAATACTACGTCGAGTTTAATTCTCTTCGAGCATCGTGCTCCTCGACTGGGGATGATACCTCGAAAGGTGGTACTGCTTTGCTCGATGCGTGTTCTATCGATCTGCATTTTGTCGAGCGTGTCCTCGTAGATGAGGTTAAGCCCGCTGCCGCCGTCCATGAGCACTTTCGTAAGTCGAAAGCCATCCACAGTTGGGTTTAGGAATAAAGCGGCAGGTGCTCGGACTGATCGGGCCCTTGGTTCATCGTCAGCACTGATGGTTATTCTCACGTTGTTCCATGGGCTTACTGCGGTTACTTGGTGGACTTCGGCGAGGTCGTGGAGTGCCCTCTTATGCTGATTATTTGAGGAGAAAGTCTCGAAGAACGTAAGGACATTAAAATCGTCATCCTCCGGAGAATGCTTCTCTGGAGTGGCGGTGGTGAGGATAGCCTCGCCACTTTTAGCTACCTGCCGAAGTACCCAACATGCTCGAAGGTTGTGGGTTCAGTCAGTGCTCGGCGTTGTATGTACCAGACAGGGCTTGTTGAGGAGTTCTTCAAGAACGGACCTGTATCCCGTAGAGGATTTTTTCTTGCCGACGGGCTTATGGTTGGATGCCTCTTAAGGGTGTATCCGTTTTGCCCGGGCAGTGCACTGCTTAAAGGCAGTAGGTTCCAATTGGGTTTTCTGTGCTTTCCAAGTGCTTTCCATTGCGCAATACTTCCGTACTATGTGCGATAGCTCCGAGAAACTCTGTATGCGATGGCGGTTGAGGGCATTCCGAATTCCCTCGTCGGTACAATTTCGATGAAACACCGAGACTGCGTCATCGTCGCAGCAATCTTTAATCTTGTTTTTGACTAGTAGGAATCTGGCCCAGAAGTGATGGACCATTTCCCGAGGTTGCTGCCATACATACATTAGGTCACATATGTCTGGAGGGCCTGAATTACTTGGAGAGTATTGATTGTGGTGGGTGGGTGGGCAAAAACTCGAATCCCGACCCAAGATTGCATCCGGAGCCTGTAAAATCTCCAAAGGCACCAGTTCGGGTCCAGGGAGATCCAAGTGCTCCCCGGACCCAATGTCCGACCCTGAGTTCAGGGGACGCCAAGTCTCATCCAAAGGGAGGGTGTCCGAGCCAAGAGGTTCGGAGACACGAACATAGCTGGTCTTTAGTTTAGGGGAAGAAGTGTTTTTGGCTCGTTCCTCGATGACCTCTACCAGGTGGGTGATCGGCGGGGAATTAATTTCCCTCTGGTCGGGTTTAAGCCCGATCCGATCATAATCCGTTGAAAGCCCCAGGGCGGCAATGTGATCTAGCAGCTCGTTTAAGGACGAGACATCCGCCGGATCCATCTTTTGGGAGTATTCGAGACCGATGCGGGGGTGATGTTTGGCGATCACAGGGGGCGCTGTTGGCTTGATGGCCATGCGAGCACCCACGGTGAAACTGCTGAGCTGAAGGACCTGTCCTGAAGTTAGGCTCCTTCCAGAGGTGATATCGTCGTTGATGACAAGGCAAACCATAGATCGCTTCTCGCGACTACACAGTGGTGCTCTCAATGAAAGCACCAATGTCGGTGTCAAAACTGGCAGATCTCGGGTAGGGGGGCCAAAGCTGTGCGTCTAAGGATCAATGGTAACAATGGACAATGGGGACACGATGTTTACCCAGGTTTGGGCCCTCTTAATGGAGGTGAAACCCTACGTCCTGCTTGATTGTATTTGATGAGTATAGGGGTTACAAGAGTTGATCTACCTCGAGACCGTAATGGCTAAACCCTAGTTGTCTAGCCTATGATTATTCTGATGGCCTCTACGGACTAAACCCTCCGGTTTATATACACACCGGAGGGGCCCAGGGTCATACAAAGTCGGTTTACAGAGGAAGGAAAGAGTACATCCGGACACCAAACTTGCCATCCACGCATACAGGAGTCCCACCCGGACACGGGGGATAGTCTTCTGCTTTATCTTCATGACCCATCAGTCCGGCCCATATCGAATAGACCGAACACCCGAGGACACCCTAATCCAGGACTCCCTCAGTAGCCCCCGAACTTGCCTACAATGACGATACAATATCCGGCTTATGTCTCCGGCTTTGCAAGGCGGGTTCTTCATCATACTCCAGATTGACGATAGTCCGGTTTTGACCTCCATGTTCTGCCTTTATGATTCCTCCTTGTCGTCGCCATGATTTCCACGCATCGGGCGAATGTGAACAGTCCATAATTTTTACAAATAAGCCCCTCATCATGCAAGGGCATTATCTATATAAGGAGATTAGATCTCCTAATGCCATCCGATATCGCGCAAAGAGCATCAAAGCAAACCATGAGAAATCAAAACATGGCGCGCGCTCCTGGCTCTTCCTCGCGCCCTCATGGCCCTCAAACGGGTGATTGGCGAAGCTGCTCAGTGTCTCATCTTCAGCTGAATCGACTTCAGACGCAGGGATATCTCCCTCCCGCGGATCTAGTCTCCGTGCGGGCGGGATTGGCCTCGATTGGCAATGATGTGCTAGCAGAGAACTTCCCCAATCCCAACAAGGAGGAGACAGTGTGCTTCATCTCATTTCTTCTGAGGGGCTTAGGATTCCCGATCCACCCCTTCCTAAGAGGTCTATTGGAATTCTATGGGATCCAGCTGCACAACCTCACACCAGGTTCTATTCTGCACATTTCTAGTTTTGTCGCTCTCTTCGAACTATTCTTAGGCTGCGAGGCTCATTTCGAACTATGGAGAAAGTTCTTTTGCCTCGTCCCTCATCATCAAGGGGGTTCTATATTTAAATTGGGCGACGCCAAATTATGGCGCATAGCCGGATCAGGTTACCTCATTGGAACACCCAAGAAGGCATCCGAAGAATGGGCTTCGGAATGGTTTTATATCGAGGATGTTCCCCTTCCGGACCCAGTTCGATGTGCACTTCCCAAATTCTCCAGTGCTCCTTTAAAGAAATGCCTCAACTGGCGCCCCCGGAGCCCCAAAGAAGAAAACAGTGCGGAAGTAAAGAGGTTGGTCAACAAGGTCAGGTTACTTCCCATTCCGGACTCTTGATAATCGAAGTCATGGCTATCGCGATAAAGCGATGCATCCAACCCCTTCAGTCCAGAGTGACCCCTTTATGGTGTTACAATGGAGAGGACGACGCATCTTGCTATAGGCGCGAGGGCCCGGATACCCCCGCCGCTCTGGACGCCATTCTGGCAGATCTTTATAAGGGGGAGAAACAAGAATTCCTCCGTTTAAATTGTCGGGAAGGTTTCTCCATGTATAACCCCATTGAATGGGTGAGTTTTTTTTTATTATCAGCATTGTCCTACCTCATTATTGAGGCATACTAATCGAATTGTTCTGGTCGTCTTTAAAACAGACATGGAGGAAGGTCGTCAAAAATGTGCACTGCCCCTCCCCACAACCAGAGGACTATGTGTCGGTGTACAAAAGTAGGGGCCTTTTTGTACCCCTTTACTTGTGCACGGGCAGTCGTAGCCACACCTGCGGCCATGCTCGGTGGGGCAGAGGAAGGAAAGACTCAGGGGCGCCTGCATGGTGGCATGCAGATCTTTGTGAAGACCAAAGGCCTGCGAGTCTAGATAAGGACCAGAAGACGGAGACCCCCGGCAAGATCCTTGCCGGGGACGGCCACAAGACCCCCGCCAAGATCCTTGCCGGGGACGGCCACAAGACCCCCGGCAAGACCCTTGCCGGGAGCATCAGTGGGGCTGCGGCCAGGCCCGCACCTGCCAATGTTTCGCTGCCCCACGGCCGTTCCGATGCGACGACCAGCCCGCCAATTGGCGAACACCTGCGTGGCAGCATGCGGCTTCTAAGCCAACTAGCCAAGCACCTGCGTGGTGGCAGGCAGATCTTCGTGAAGGCCCTGTCACCGCAGCAGCACAGCAGCCAGCCATCCAGCATGGCGCTGCATGCCTCGTCAGCTTGGCCGCGCGTCAAAGCAAGGCGAGGTGGCGACGGACGGGATGGGCTCTGTTGCCGTCCCCGATAAAGCAAGAGGGCACGTAGGCAGCGCATTAAATGCGTTTGTCCTATGATGTCAGGCGATAAACTTGTACACTGTAGATACTTTCCACCTCCTGTGTGCCACTATGGCGACCCCTTTGACATATAAAAGGAGGCCCGAGGCATACTGTGGAAGGATTCTGACTTTTTGGACTGGACACGCCTAGTAGCTAGTCCAAGAGCAGAAGAACACAAGATAAACACAGCCAAGCAGGACTAGGGTTTTACGCTTCTCAGTGGCCCGAACCTGGGTAAAAATCCATCGTGTTGATTGTTAGATCTGCTCTTTGCGCACTCCTCATCCCTGCCGAACCGTAAAGGGGTCCACGCGATCCCATAGGTGTCGTTCGCACTGACATCTTTGGCGCGCCAGGCAGGGGTTGATAGGTGGTGCAAACCTGATCTAGCAGTCAGCGCGTATTTTCCTGGATCACCATGGCTCCCAAGAAGAAGGCAATCGCGGTGATTGGTTCGTCTGGAGCCGGTCCGCCCGAGCCAGCGCGGACGGGCGGTGGTGCAGTCGCGGATGGCGGCGAAGGTGCGGATCATGAGCATCCACGACATTCTGGCAACCAAAGCCAGGCAAGCGGCATCGTTCGCGCCCGCGACGACGGGCCACGCGCCGCTGAGTCCAGGGATGGACCCGTGGTGCCTCTGGGCGGCGCGGTGACCTCCGGGGCACCACGGCCGGCGCCCGCGCCACGGCCTTCCCAGGTCGTGTGCGAGGAACGACGCCACGACGTTGGAGACCATGGGTGTTCCCACGGAAGGAGCCCTCAGCGTCATCCTCGAGATGCGCAGGGCCAGCATGCATGCCATGATACTGGTGGAAACGGCGCGCAGCCGCGGAACCGTGAGGGGGCTCCTTCCAACATGGTTGGAAGTCCGAGCACCTCCCGTTCCTCGCGCTTGTCGCTGCCCCTCACGCCAGCAGAGGCGCTGGCACGAGCGTCGTTGCTCCTCGACTTTCCTCCTGTTGCAGAGAAGCAGGAGGAGTGGAGGGCTGCTATCCACAGCCTTATTGGCCATGCCAATAAGGATGGGTATCAGGAGGTAGGCCCTTCACGGCATCGGTCCACCGAGCCGGCGCGTGTCGATGGCGGAAAGGCCAGAGGCACCGCAACCACGGTGCACTCCCCTCCACCATGCCAGCAATGGTCGCCAGCTCGGCAAGTCGATGCCCGTGATGATGGATCCACGACATCGTCAAACCCACGAACTCGTCGTGACCAATGTCAAGTTCTTCGGGAACGATGCAGGGAGGACGCTCGAACTACCATCAAGCGGCGACGGGATGCACGCCAGCAGTCTGATAGGCGCGCAGGGCCCACTGTGTACAGGCCTGCGCTGGGGGATACTGGTGACCTGCCTTACGAGGTAGCTTGTCCAGCCTTTACCCGTGAGCTGCGGCGGTTCCAGTGGCCCACTACCCGCACGTTCAAACCAGAGGTCCCGGAGAAGTATGATGGCAAAGCTCATCCGTCCGAGTTCCTGAGTGTTTACACTATTGCCATGCAAGCTGCCGGAGCTCGGGATGGCAAGGTGCTTGCTAACTACTTCCCGTTGGTGCTCAAGCCCAACGTCAGGTCATGGTTGATGCACCTGCTAGTAGATTCCATCTCCTCTTGGTCGGACCTGTGCCATGAGTTCGTTGGCGCCTTCATTGGAGGCCATACGGCTCCTGGTCAGGCAAGTGATTTACATCTCATCCCACAGAAGGATAGCGAATCCTTGCACAAATACATACAGAGATTCAGCCATGTGCAGTACAACATCCCGGATGTTCATCCTGCTGCTGTCGTCAGTGCGTTCCATCAGAATGTGCGCAACCACAAGATGCGTGAGGAGCTGACGATGAACATGATCACGGATGTTGTCGAGCTTGATGTTCTGGCCGACAGATGTGCTCGAGCTGAAGAGGGAAGGAAGTACCCCGGCGAAGAGGCCGGTGTGGGAAGTGACTCTGAAGACGAGGATGTCGTCGCCCCGGCAAAGAAGGGCCGACGATGCAACAGAAAGCGCAAGGGCAAGACCGTGCTTGCCGTCGAGTAATCCGGCAACCCCAGCACCGCCAAGAAGGCCAAGGCTGACGACCCCGGCAAGGAGGTTGCCGGGTGTGCTGCCTGCCAAGACTTGGCGGCCGCCGACAAGCCGGAGGGCTCCGACAAGCAATACTGCAAGATCCACCGCACCAAAGGCCATGACCTCCAGAACTGCCGGCAGGTCGAGCAGCTTGTGGAGAGACAGAAAGCTGAGTATGAAAGGCGAGACAAAGAGAAGGGCCAGGATGGTGCTAACAGGCCCGGCAAGAAGCGCAGTGGCCAAGGAGGGCGCTTTGGCAAGGATAAGCAACAAGAGAGGCCTGCTCGAGGCCGTGACAAGAAAGAGGGAGATGATGACCATGAAGAGGATGACGATTCCAGCGAGCAGGAGTTCCAAAAAGCCAAAGAAGCCATGTGCATCGATGGTGGCGCCTCGTTACATTCTTCTCACCGCCAACTTAAACAGTGGGCGTGCGAGATCAATGCGACAGAGCCGTCGATCGATGCCCAGAAGCCATTGAGGTGGTCCAACACGCCTATCATTTTTTACGCCGAGGATCACCCTGACCGCACAACTGTGGTCGGGTGCTTGCCGTTGTTGGTCTCACCAACAATTCCCAACCTCAAGGTGACGAAAATGTTAGTGGACGGTGGAGCCGGCCTGAATTTGATCTTGCCCAAGGTGATCAAGAGGTTGAAAATCCCTGATGGAGATCTTGAAGAGACGGGCATGTTTCAAGGGGTTAATCCAGGGAGAAGCCGGCCAGGGGAAAGATTACTCTATCAGTCACATTTGGTGGTGAGCTCAACTACAGGACAGAAAAGATTGTCTTTGATGTTGCCAATATCCCATTACCATATAGCGGGATCCTTGGCCGTCCAGCATTGGCTAAGTTTATGGCGGCATCGCACTACGCTTACAACACGCTGAAGATGCCCGGCCCGATGAGCATCATCACTGTCAACTCTGACAAGAAAGACGCGCTCATCTGCGCCGACCAGCTTTACCGGGAGGCGGTCGTAGCACCTGCCGCCAAGGCACTTGCTCCTGCCACTGGAGCTCACAGAGAGAAGAAGACCGGCAAGACCTCTTGCCCCGGCAAGACCTCCTGCACCCACTCCGGCAAGCGCGCCTCTTCGGAGTGCTGCGCTTCCGTCGAGGAGGATGTGCCAGAGAGCTCCACCGGCAAGAGCAAGAAATCCAAGGCAGCGCCACCAGAGACCAAGAAGGTGCCCGTCAAGGAGGACGGCATGGGCGGAGCTTTCACCATAAGCTCCACCCTCAACAGCAAATAGGAAAGCGCGCTCGTCGCCTTCCTGCGGGAGAATGTCGATGTGTTTGCATGGCAGACATCTGACATCCCCGGCGTTCTCAGGGAGGTGATTGAGCACCACCTTGTTGTCTGTCCTCATGCGTGGCCCGTCAAGCAGAAGGTCAGGAAGCAAGCTTTGGAGCGGCAAGAGTTTATCATCAAAGAGATTAGGAAGTTGGAGGCGGCAGGTTTAGTCAGAGGAGTGCTCCACCCAACCTGGTTGGCCAATCTGGTTGTGGTGCGCAAGGCGAATGGGAAATGGAGGTTGTGTATTGATTATACAGACATCAATAAAGCCTGTCCAAAGGATCCTTTCCCTTTGCCGCGCATTGACCAGATCATGGACTCCACTGCCGGGTGTGACTTGCTGTCATTCCTTGACGCCTACTCAGGATACCACCAAATCTTCATGATGAAGGAGGATGAAGAGAAAACCACGTTCATCACCCCATGTGGTATGTATTGTTTTATACGAATGCCTTTCGGGTTGAAGAGCGCCGGTTCGACATTTGCAAGGGCGGTCCAGATTGGTTTTGAACACCAGCTGCACAGAAATATGGAAGCATATATGGATGATATAGTGGTCAAAACCAAGGACAAGGCCATGCTCGTGCAGGATTTAGAGGAAACATTTGCAAACCTGCGCAAGATCAACCTCAAGCTCAACCCAGAGAAGTGCGTGTTCGGCGTCCCATCCAGAAAACTTCTTGGGTTCTTTGTGTCTCAACGCGGAATCGAAGCAAATCTCGACAAGATCAAAGCGATTGAGCAGATTGAGGCGCCAAGACGAGTCAAGGACGTCCATAGGCTCGCCGGCTACGTTGCTGCTCTGAGTAGGTTCATCTCCAAATCTGCTGAGCGCGCCCTCCCCTTTTTCAAAGTTTTGAAAAAGGCAGGTCCAGTGAAATGGACTCCGGAGGCAGAGGCAGCGCTGCAAGATTTGAAGAGGTACCTCTCCTCCACGCCAATACTAGTCGCGCCTAAACCGCAAGAGCCGTTGCTGCTATATCTAGCGGCGACAAATCAAGTGGTCAGCGCCGTGCTAGTGGCGCAGAGAGAAGTTGAGGAAGAAGCAGTGGCAGCGGCGAGGCCGTCGGATGATGGGCCGGAGCTCCCCTCGGCAAGGCCTGATGCCGGCAAGGCGGAGCCCCCGGCAAAGCCTGATCCCGGCAAGACAGAGTTTGCGCAAGTGGGCGAAGTCAAACAGAAGAAGAAGGTGATGCAGCACCCGGTTTATTTTGTCAGTTCCCTCTTGCAGGGGGCTAGATCAAGGTATTCTAGTATACAGAAGCTACTTTTCGGCCTCCTTATGGCCTCGAGAAAGCTGCGTCACTATTTCCAAGCGCATGAGATCACCGTCGTCACCCGCCTCCCTTTGCAATGAATCTTGCACAACCCGGATGCAACCGGGAGGGTTGTGGAGTGGGCGTTGGAGCTGTCGAGCTTTGGACTCAAGTTTGAAAGTACTTCAACAATCAAGAGTCGAGCCTTGGTAGAGTTCATAGCAGAATGAACCTCAACGCCCGACGAAGAAATTCCAGAAACCACCCTTCCCGGCAAGGAGACGAGCCGTGATTGGATTATGTACTTTGATGGAGCTTTATCACTGCAAGGTGCTGGTGCCGGCGTGCTACTTGTCGCACCCACCGGAGAGCGCCTCAAGTACGTGGTCCAGATGCACTTTACCCAGGAAAAATCAACAAACAACACTGTGGAGTACGAGGGATTGCTTGCTGGTCTCAGGATCGCGGCAGACCTCAGAATCAGGAAGCTCATCGTCAGGGGTGATTCGCAACTTGTCGTCAAACAAGTTAACAAGGATTACCAGAGCCCGTTGATGGAGGCCTATGTGGATGAAGTGAGGAGGTTGGAGGAGCGTTTCGATGGCCTACAAGCAGAGCATGTTCCCCGAGCGGAGAACGGCATCACCGATGACTTGTCGAAACGTGCTGCCCTCAAGTTGCCTGTGGAACTAGGTACTTTTGTGCTTCAATTAACCTATCCATTCGTTGAGTCATCAGCGGGACAGAACAAGTGAAGGAAGGCAGGCCCCGGCAAGTACTTTCCCGCTGAGCTCCCAGGAGCCGCTGGTAAGGAAGTTGCCGGGTATCCCAAGCTTGCCGGGGAGCAGCGGCCTCCGGCAGGGCCCCAAGCCCTGACCGTAGAAGCAGCTGCCCCTATGGCCGGGGATGAGCCTTTAGTCCTTGCCGTCGAGCCCCAGGCTTCGGCATGGGCGCAGCGCACCATTCATTTCCTCCAAACAGGGGAACTCCCTGAGGAGCAAGAAGAGGCAGAAAAAGTAGCCCATCGGTCCAGCATGTACCAGTTCGTGGATGATGCCCTATATAGAAGGAGACCGAACGGTATGAAACTGAAGTGCATTCCTCGGGAGGACGGACTAGAGCTGTTGGCAGAGATACATGGAGGCATGTGTGGCTCCCACATAGGGTCAAGAGCCCTTGCTGGCAAAGCGTTCCGGCAAGGTTTCTTCTGGCCCACTGCTCTCCAAGATGCAACTGCACTAGTAACCAAGTGTGAAGCGTGTCAGTTCTATTCGAAGAAACTCCACCAACCAGCTCAAGCTCTTCAAACAATCCCTCTTTCCTGGCCATTTTCGGTCTGGGGGCTCAACATACTGGGCCCCTTTCCCCGTGCTGTCGGGACTTTGAGTACTTGTACATCGCAATCGACAAGTTCACAAAGTGGCCGGAAGAGGAACCGGTGAGAAAGGTGACAACACAATCAGCCGTCAAATTCTTCAAAGGACTAGTCTGCCGTTTTGGTGTGCCAAATAGAGTCATCACCGACAATGGCACGCAGTTCACAAGCCACACCTTCATGCAGTACATCCAAGACCTTGGCAGCTGTCACACCCTAGCTAGTTCATGCATTAGAGTGTTGCATCATGTTTAAACTTTTCCAGAAACTTGAAATGGGGATGATAGAACCCCCAGCACCCCCCTGGAAACAACTAGGGTTTACTAAAATCTTTTTCAATGAACCTGAAATGCCCTTCTAAAATGTCCATCATTTTTGTCTTGGGTTAGAACCTCTGCCAAAACTGGTTCACATTTTTCTAGGTCATCATAAGGTCATTGAATTAAATCATATGTAACTTGCATTTGGGCATTTAAATGCTAGTAAATATTTAAAATGTCCAAATAATCCCAAACTGAAATGTTCCATGTTGGATATACTCTATACAGTGGGCATGAGCAGTTTGGTGATTTTTGAAAGTGCCTAGATATTTTTAGAAAAGCCACAAACTTGCAGAAATATAGAAAATAGAAAATAAAAGTGAAAACAAACTTACCTGGCAAAGCCACCAGCCGGCCCACCTGGCGGCCCATCACTGTGCTGGCCCGTGCCAGCCAGCTGCTTCGTCCCCGCCAGGCAGGCAGGGAGGTGATGCCGGCGTGCGCGAGCTCGCCACGGCGCCAGCTGCTTGCCGCTCGAGCTGCTGGATGCCTGGACGTCCTCCACGTCGTCGCCTCGACCCCCTGGACACCTCATTCTCCCCCCTGCGCCTCTCTCTCGCTCTCTCCCCACAATGGCCGACGCAGCCGTAGCCGCACCGCCGACGTAACCACGGCCATCGTCGCCTCCTCGTCGCCCCACCCTGTCCAGCAGCTCCGCCACCGTCTTCTCCGTCGAGCAGACCGAGCCCCGAGCGCTCGTTCGCCCTGAAGCCACCGCACCGCCCTCGTCTTCAACGCCCGTCGTGGGAGATCCATTCCGCCGCCCCGCTTGCTCCGGCTCGTCCCCGACCTCGCCGACTGCTCCGTCGTGACCGCCGTGAGCTCAGCTACCTCCCCATCTTTTCCGTTCTCGCTCTCGAGCCCTGCATCGACTGCACCGAGCTCGGCCGCACCCGCCGCCGCCTCTGCACGTCGCCGTCGTGGCCACAGCCACGTTGGCTCGATTCCGAGCATGCCATCGTCTTCGCCGCACTCGCAGGAGTCCACAAAACCACTCCACGCACCTCGCCGTGCCCCCTAGCGACGAGCCCGAGCTCGCCCGAACTCCGGCAGCCGCACAGCTCGTCGCCGGCGTCGTTTCCGGCCACCCCAGCTCCACCCACTGCCACCACTCGACGCGGCTCACTCCCCGCATCACGTAGATGTGCTCCGCCGTCGTTTTGGTCGCCGGAGCACGAATCCCGCACTGCCCCGCCGCGTCTGGCCTCGCCGGCGGCTAAACGCCGGCGGATTTGACCCCGCTGACCCAGTTTGACCCCCCTGGGTCTATGACAGGTGGGACCCGCCTGCTAATTAACTTAGGATTAGGACTAACTAAAAATTAGTTAGACTAATGACACTGACACGCGGGACCCACTGGCCAGGTTTGACCTGGACCGACCTCGTTGACTGCTGACATCACCCTGACGCAATGCTGACACAATAAGTATTTTTCTGGATTTATTTTTATTCAGGAAGTTCCAGAAAATACTACAAACTTCAAAAATTCATAGTAATTCAACCATAGCTCCAAATCAAACAAATTATATATGAATTTGGATCAGAAAAATCCAATCTTTCCATCTGTACTGGTTTCATGCATGTCAGAACACTTTAACCTTGCTGATTAGATGAAACAAGTTAATGCACTAATATGACCTCTTATTTTGGGTTTGCATTTGAATCCTTGATTCAAATGAACTCAAACCAACCTGTTCCAAGATGCATTAGCCAAAACACACTCATTTTGCCATGTCATAGCATGCATCATATTGTTGCATATTGCCATGTGATGATTGTGTTTCGATGTGTTCTTCGTGGTAGGTTCTGCCTCCGATGATATTCACGAGTATCCAACTGAAGGGCAGTATTCCACTACCACTCTGTCAGGCAAGCAACCCCATTGATCATTTCGATACAAACCCATCTTCTCGCTTCTGCTCTCGTTTACTGCATTAAGACAACGCGTTTCAAACTGCTGTGTGTTGCGGTAGTTGAACCCATATCCTCTACATGACCTGTCATTGCCACAGTAACTAGATGAAACCCACTAGCATGTGTAGGAGTTGATTGAGCCATGTCTGTGTTTCCTACCATGCTATGCCTGCTATGCTTAGAGTTGTGTCAGGTCTGGCTCATCAGGGTGATGAACTAGAGTGAATGGTTGTGTCGGTAATGAGGGTGAAGTGTTGAACATGTTTTGGTAAAGGTATCGATGAGAGGCCATGTAGGAGTACATGGTGGGTTGTTTCATTGAGGCCGTCCTTAAGAACTGAGATCTGTATGCGTGATTTAAGATTCAGCTACTACCACACATTGGGATCCTTAATTGACTCTCTCGACTTATTAACCACCCCGTCCTCTATCCAGGAGTTGCAAGTAGTTTCTGGCGTTTGTAGTTGCTGGAGGCCGTGCGCAGCGCTGACCTTAGGGGTGGGTTGTGATGCGGTAGGCACGTGGCACGGTGTACCGGGTCGCCCGTTTGGTGTCTCGGGAACCCTGCACACATCATTTGGGGCCGTTGAGGACACCCCGGCCGGATTTCCTTGCGGATGGAACCCGAATAGGCAATAAACCTGGATTAGAGACTCGTGTGTTTAGTCAGGTCGTGGCCGACACCCTCGCTGGGCTTCCGCTTGAAGGTTGCCGGGTACATGTCGTGTAGCGGCGATAAGTGGTGAAAGCGTGTGTGAAGAAGTACACCCCTGCAGGGTATAAAACTATTCGAATAGCCGCGTCCACGGTAAAGGACTACTTGGTCACTTATGCAGTTCATAGACAAGTTAATGGTTACTACTAAAAGACTCAAGATAAGTGTGAGTACCGCGGATGGCCCTCTCGTAGGATTACGAGGGAGGATCCACGGTGGAGTATTGTGATGGTGATTAGTGGACTCGTGTGCGAAAACTAATTTCACAAGTGATGTCTCGTAGGATAGCGTAGCCAAGAGTCAAAGCTGGCTTGCTGCAATAACTCCACCACCCTTCTTGAGAATGCGCATGTATATTAGGATCTGTTGTAAGACTTGCTGAGTACCTTTGTACTCATGTTGCTTTAATAATTATTGCAGACGAGAACACCGCCCCCTCCGAAGGGTTCTATGTAGGTCTCGACGTTGACGAGTGACTTGCCACCCAGGTGGTGACCTGAGCTTGTGAAGGGCCTATGTAGATAGACAGGCTTCGTCAAGCCTTCTTTCTTTCTAGTGTCTATACTCAGACTAGTTGCTTCCGCATGTGGTTGTATGTTTGTATGACTTGAGTGTCGGGTCGTGTGACCCCTATCTGTATGAACATGTTATGTATGGCTCCCCAGAGCCTTTTAAATAAAGTACTTTGAGTTGTAGAGTTTTGTTGTGATGCCATGTTGTATTTACACATATCGAGCATATTGTGTGTATGATTGAAATGCTTGGTATGTGTGGGATCCGACTATCTAGTTGTTTATCCTTGGCAGCCTCTCTTATGGGGAAATGTAGTCTGGTGTCTCCACTGAGCCTTGGTAGTCCGCTACAGCCCGGTTTACCGGAGTCCTGCTAGCCCAGCACTGCTGCTCCGGAACACTTAGACTGGCCGGCATGTGTTTCACTTCGTTCCTGTGTCTGTCCCTTCGGGGAAATGTCACGCGGTGATATCCGGAGTCCTGCCTAGCCTGCTACAGCCCGGGTTCCCGGAGTACTGCTAGCCCAGTGCTACAGCCCGGATTCACACGCTGCTGACCGACATGCTCGATGTTGATTCATGTATGCCTGTCCCCGTAAGTTAGCGCCGCTTTGGGTTCACGACTAGCCATGTCGGCCCGGGTTCTCTGTCATATGGATGCTAGCAACACTATCATATACGTGAGCCAAAAGGCGCAAACGGTCCTGGGCCATGGTAAGGCGACACCCGTGGGAATACCGTGCGTGAGGCCGCAAAGTGATACGAGGTGTTACAGGCTAGATCGGTGTGACTTAGAATCGGGGTCCTGACAGCGTTGGTATCAGAGCCGGACTGCCTGTAGGTTCGTTGAGCCAAACTGGTCGATGTCGAGTCTAGAAATGCTTTAGTTATATGTAGGGGAATTGATTGTGGGAGGGACGTAAGGCTCTTTTTACTCCTTTACCTTATGCCCTCTGATCTGAGTCATCCTCTTCTCTTTCTACGTGGGTTAACGACTAGGCTCTCTTTTCTCTATCAGGTTCACGTGTTACTAATCCGTAGTAACTTATAGGATTATTGGTTACAAGCCTCAGTTCAGTTTCTACTACTTCTAGTATGTTGTCAGTTGAACCAGAACCTTGATATGATGTTGTTGAGTGGCTTGCAAACTGTTGTGAATGTCTCAAATCTTTTTCTGAGCATTTACAGCCGTTATGCTGTCCGATTTCTCCTAGAAAATTCTAATGCCTTTGCATTATTTCATGCTTTCAGATGGCCACTCGCACCCAGAATCAAGTGGTTCGTCTGACTCGGTGCCTCGATGTACCTGGTCACACGGCCATGCTGGTCCGAGTGATGATCGAGAGAGGCTATCGACGGTATCCTGAGTATACCGTCGAGGAGCAGTTCGAGACTTTAATCAAAGTCAATACCTTTGCACAGTCAGGATATACCCTTCCTATCCTGGAGCTACTGAACCCCTCCACTGCTCTTTTGGACTTGGGGTTACCATCGAGATGTCCGTACAAGACGCTGCTTACTCGATGATGACTGTCATGCGAGCCAGACTTGCCTTGCTTCGGAACACTGATTTCCGCTATATGCCAGCATCACTCCCTGGGGCACAAGGGTACTATCAGGCCCTTTACACTGACTCTACCCATGAGGATTCACTACTCCGCACCACCACCGAGTTGCTTGAGGACAAGGACCGTGAGAATCATGCCTTGCGAATGGAGCTCTTCAACACTCGTTCTGATCACTGGGCCACTCTGACACGGTTTGCACCCACCGTGCAGGCTGGGTATATGGACATGAGGGACTTGTACCCCGTGCGGTCTGGTCTGCCAGATTGTATGGACTGGCGTGATGTAGGAGGCATCACTCCTCCCCGTGGACCCCGTCTGCCACCGTTTGTTGGACCAAGGCCACATCCGAGTCCTTTTGGACCGCAAGCTCCACAGGACCGACTGTTTCCAGATGATCATGTTCAGCTCCCAGGACATGGTGGTAATCTCTATGAAGATTACTACGGAGACGTCTAAGTTGGTAGTAGCTTCACTAGTATTGTAACAGTTGTATCCTCCACAGTACTGCGTGACTTGTGGGATACGACTTGGTGTGTATCACGTTCCGGAGGTGTAGAAAAATAATGTATAGGAGCTTGGAATGCCTCCGATGAGATGTAACGTCTTTCACCGTAGTTGTGCTTTAGCCTGGGCTTGTACTAAACTATGTACGGTGTGTATGACCGATGGTATATATATGGCAGTTTCTATATTACCATGTCGTGCAAATGAACATCTCAGCATTTCATGTCGTCCATTACATTCTGCGCTCCTTGCCAGCATTTTGCCATCCTTGTCTAAGCCGTTGTCTTGTCTCTCCTAGGATGGTTAATACCCGCAACAACCTTGCTGCCCCGGAGCAGGGTGAAGCCAGTGCAGCTAGAGATGGGAATCTGCCTCACCCGCCTTCTCTGGCCGAAGTTATGCTCGAGGCAGAAAGAAACAAGCGTGAGACCAACCGCTTGCTAGCCCGCATTGAGGAGAATACTGCACGTCATCAGAGGAACGCATTGGTGTCAATCAATGACTTTATCAGGTTGTACCCACCGACATTCCATCATTCCGTCGAGCCCCTCGATGCGGATGATTGGCTTCGCAGCATCACCAATAAGCTACGTTCTGCCAACGTAGCCGAAGCTGATAAGGTTATCTACGCTGCCTATCACCTCGAAGGCCTTGCTAGCCTTTGGTGGGAAAACTATGAGGCCATGCGCCCGGCTGACCAGATTAACACTTGGGCTGATTTCAGTGAGGCTTTCCGTGAGCATCACATCCAGGAAGGTCTCATGGATCGTAAGAGGGAGGAGTTCTGCAATTTCACCCAAGGTAGACTGACCGTGGATGCATACAGCCGTGAGTTTGGAAATCTAGCATGTTATGCTCCTGAAGAGGTATCCACCGACGCCAAGAAGCAGGCAAGGTTCCGCAAGGGACTTAGCCCCGAGCTTCGTCGTGATCTTCGTCTGCATGAGTGCACCTCTTTTCAGAAGTTAGTGAATAAGGCCATCAGTGCTGAGATAGGTCAGACTGACTATGACGCCTCACGCAAGCACTCCCGTGACTTTGGTTCTTCATCCGGTTCTGGACATCAGAAGCGCCGGGTGTGGATTCCAAACACAGCCCTGCCACCCAGGTTCACTCCGAGGCCATCCTTTGAGGCGCCTCGCCCCAATCAGCAGTTTGCACCGCCCAAGGCCTATGGTGGCCCCGCTGCTAATGCTGCTCCACGCCCCAATGTTGTGACATGCTTCAAGTGTGGAGAGACGGGTCATTACATACGCGAGTGTCCCCAGAACAACCACCCCAATCAGCCCAGAAAGTCCGTTGGTCGTGACAAGCCAGCGGGAAAGACATATTACGCTAAGCCAGCCACCACTGCACGTGGCCATGTCAACTATGTTTCAGCTGAAGAAACTCATGAGGATCCCAACGTCGTCCTTGGTATGCTCCTTGTTAACTGCCATCCGGCAACTGTTCTATTTGATACTGGAGCATCTCATTCTTTTATCTCTGAGAGCTATGCTCGATTGCACAACACCACATTTTGTGACATGCCCACCTCCATGGTAATTCAAACCCCTGGTTCTAAATGGCAAACCTCTCAAGTAAGCCATGGAAATGAAATTCTTGTTGATAGATTGGTCTTCCTTGCATCACTGATAGCTCTCAAGTCCTCGGACATAAACATCATCTTGGGTATGGATTGGATGTCAGCCCATTATGCTAAGATAGATTACCCTACTAGAACTGTTCAACTCACCCATCCATCGGGCAAGACAGTCAATGTTTTGACCCGAGTGTCTAAGCGTCAGCTCTACTCCCTAAATGCCAACCCTCTTCCAGACCTTGAAGATATTCCGGTAGTCCGTGACTTCCCGGATGTTTTTCCAGAAGAACTGCCAGGTGCTCCACCTGACAGGGATGTCGAGTTCGTGATAGACCTTGTTCCAGGAACCGTCCCAATCTCTAGAAGACCCTATAAGATGGCACCCCTAGAACTAGCCGAGCTTAAGAAACAACTCGATGAGTCCTTGAAAAAGGGTTTCATCCGTCCTAGTTCTTCTCCATGGGCTTGCCCCGTCCTCTTCGTCAAGAAGAAGGATGGAACGGATCGGATGGTTGTAGATTACCGACCTGTCAACTTGGTCACTATCAAGAACAAGTATCCGCTCCCTAGGATCAACGATCTGTATGATCAGCTCGCAGGGTCCTCAGTCTTTTCCAAAATGGATTTGAGGTTGGGCTACCATCAAATCAAAATCAAGAACGGGGACATTCCTAAGACGGCCTTTGTTACACGTTATGGCCAATACGAGTACACCGTCATGTCCTTCGGTTTAACCAATGCTCCAGCCACCTTCTCTCGGTTAATGAACTCGATCTTCATGGAGTATTTGGATAAATTCGTCATGGTATACCTCGATGATATACTCATCTACTCCAAGAATGAGGAAGAACATGCCGAGCATCTAAGGAAAGTATTGATGAAACTACGAGAGCATCGCCTTTATGCCAAATTCTCCAAGTGTGAATTTTGGTTGCCAGAAGTGACCTATCTAGGCCACGTAATCTCTGGTAAGAGTATTGCTGTCAATCCCGAGCGAGTTCAAGCCGTCCTTGATTGGACTCCACCTGAAACAGTCAAGCAAGTTCGGAGTTTCCTTGGCTTAGCGAGCTACTATCGCCGCTTCGTCGAGAATTTCTCCAAGGTTGCTAAACCTCTAACTGAACTTCTCAAGAAAGATAAAAAGTTTGAGTGGACCCAACAGTGCGAGTTCAGCTTTCAGGAATTGAAAAGACGCCTGACATCTGCTCCCGTACTTGTGCCACCAGATTTTTCTAAGGACTTTGTTATCTATTGCGACGCCTCGCGACAAGGACTAGGTTGCATACTCATGCAAGATCGTCATGTGATTGCCTACGCTTCTCGACAGTTGCATCCACATGAGGATAACTATCCCACACATGATTTAGAGCTTGCAGTTGTGGTCCATGCACTCAAAACATGGCGACATTACCTTCTCGGTAATCGTTGCGAAATTTACACCGATCACCAAAGTCTGAAATACATCTTCACCCAACCGGATTTGAATCTCAGGCAAAGATGTTGGGTCGAGTTGATTACGGATTATGACTTAGGAATAACTTACACCCCGGGCAAAGCCAATGTCATGGCTGATGCGCTAAGTCGTAAATCTTATTGTAACAACTTGATGTTACAACAAAGTCAACCACTTCTCCACGAGGAATTCCGTAAGCTTAACCTTCACTTTGTTCCTCAAGGATTCCTATCCACCCTAGTGGCGAAACCTAACCAGACGGATCAAATCATAACCGCTCAGCAGTATGATAGAGGAATATCTCGGATCAAGGAGAACATTGCTAGCGGAGCTGCTAAGTGTTTCTCCATGGATGAGCGAGGTGTTGTCTTCTTCGAGAACCGCCTAGTGGTTCCCAAGAAACAACAGCTACGGCAATTGATCCTTAAGGAAGCTCATGAATCCCCTCTCACCATTCATCCCGGTAGTACTAAAATGTATCAAGACCTACGCCAGAGGTTTTGGTGGACTAGGATGAAGAGAGAAATCGCTCAATACATTGCTAATTGCGACATATGTCATCGTGTTAAAGCAGAGCATCAACGGCCTGCTGGCACCCTTCAACCTTTCGTTTTTCCTGAATGGAAATGGGATAAAATCGGTATGGATTTCATTACCGGGTTTCCCAGGACCAAGAGAGGGAATAATGCTATCTTCGTCGTTGTCGATCGTCTTTCCAAAGTAGCCACTTCCTACCTGTTTGTGAGAGTATAACCGCTAGCCAGCTAGCTGACTTGTACATCTCCCGAATAGTGTCTCTTCATGGTGTTCCATTGGAGATTAACTCAGACCGTGGAAGTCTTTTGACATCTCGATTTTGGGAAAGCTTCCAAAATGCTATGGGAACTCGTCTCTCCTTTAGCACCGCCTTCCACCCTCAATCAAGTGGTCAAGTAGAACGAGTCAATCAAATTCTGGAAGATATGCTCCGAGCTTCTGTCATCTCTTTCGGTATGGATTGGGAGAAATGTCTTCCATTCGCCGAATTCGCTTATAACAATAGTTATCAAGCTAGTTTGGGCAAAGCCCCTTTCGAAGTTCTCTATGGACGAAAATGCCGAACGCCTCTTAACTGGTCAGAAACCGGGGAAAGACAACTCTTTGGCCCGGATATGATTCAGGAAGCAGAAGAGCAGGTTCGCATTATTCGTGAGAAATTGAAAACAGCCCAATCTCGTCAAAAGAGCCAATATGACCGCAAACATAAGCTCATGACTTATGAAGTTGGCGAGAAGGCTTACCTTCGGGTTACTCCTCTGAAGGGAACCCATCGATTCGGTATCAAGGGTAAATTGGCTCCTCGTTACATTGGACCCTTTCGCATTCTTGCCAAACGAGGAGAAGTTGCCTACCAATTGGAACTACCTCCGCATCTCTCCAGAGTTCATGATGTCTTCCATGTTTCTCAACTCAGGCGTTGCTTCTCGGATCCTATCCGTGAAGTGGACCACGAAATGCTTGATCTCCAAGATAATCTCACATATCGAGAATATCCCGTTCGTATCCTTGACCAAGCCGAATGTACCACTCGACGCCAGAATATCAAGTTTCTCAAGGTTCAATGGTCACACCATTCCGAGAAAGAAGCTACATGGGAAAGGGAGGATCGTCTTCGACTTGAGTACCCCACCTTCTTCCCGGAGGATCCTAAATCTCGGGACGAGATTCTTTTGAGTGGGGGTGAGTTGTCACACCCTAGCTAGTTCATGCATTAGAGTGTTGCATCATGTTTAAACTTTTCCAGAAACTTGAAATGGGGATGATAGAACCCCCAGCACCCCCCTGGAAACAACTAGGGTTTACTAAAATCTTTTTCAATGAACCTGAAATGCCCTTCTAAAATGTCCATCATTTTTGTCTTGGGTTAGAACCTCTGCCAAAACTGGTTCACATTTTTCTAGGTCATCATAAGGTCATTGAATTAAATCATATGTAACTTGCATTTGGGCATTTAAATGCTAGTAAATATTTAAAATGTCCAAATAATCCCAAACTGAAATGTTCCATGTTGGATATACTCTATACAGTGGGCATGAGCAGTTTGGTGATTTTTGAAAGTGCCTAGATATTTTTAGAAAAGCCACAAACTTGCAGAAATATAGAAAACAGAAAATAAAAGTGAAAACAAACTTACCTGGCAAAGCCACCAGCCGGCCCACCTGGCGGCCCATCACTGTGCTGGCCCGTGCCAGCCAGCTGCTTCGTCCTCGCCAGGCAGGCAGGGAGGTGACGCCGGCGTGCGGGAGCTCGCCACGGCGCCAGCTGCTTGCCGCTCGAGCTGCTGGATTCCTGGACGTCCTCCACATCGTTGCCTCGACCCCCTGGACACCTCATTCTCCCCCCTGCGCCTCTCTCTCGCTCTCTCCCCACAATGGCCGACGCAGCCGTAGCCGCACCGCCGACGTAACCGCGGCCACCGTCGCCTCCTCGTCGCCCCACCCTGTCCAGCAGCTCCGCCACCGTCTTCTTCGTCGAGCAGACGGAGCCCCGAGCGCTCGTTCGCCCTGAAGCCACCGCACCGCCCTCGTCTTCAACGCCCGTCGTGGGAGATCCATTCCGCCGCCCCGCTTGCTCCGGCTCGTCCCCGACCTCGCCGACTGCTCCGTCGTGACCGCCGTGAGCTCAGCTACCTCCCCATCTTTTCCGTTCTCGCTCTCAAGCCCTGCATCGACTGCACCGAGCTCGGCCGCACCCGCCGTCGCCTCTGCACGTCGCCGTCGTGGCCACAGCCACGTTGGCTCGATTCCGAGCACGCCATCGTCTTCGCCGCATTCGCAGGAGTCCACAGAACCACTCCACGCACCTCGCCGTGCCCCCTAGCGACGAGCCCGAGCTCGCCCGAACTCCGGCAGCCGCACAGCTCATCGCCGGCGTCGTTTCCGGCCACCCCAGCTCCACCCACTGCCACCACTCGACGCGGCTCACTCCCCCGCATCACGTAGATGTGCTCCGCCGTTGTTTTGGTGGCCGGAGCACGAATCCCGCACTGCCCCGCCGCGTCTGGCCTCGCCGGCGGCTAAACGCCGGTGAATTTGACCCCGCTGACCTAGTTTGACCCCCCTGGGTCTATGATAGGTGGGACCCGCCTGCTAATTAACTTAGGATTAGGACTAACTAAAAATTAGTTAGACTAATGACACTGACATGCAAGACCCACTGGCCAGGTTTGACCTGGACCGACCCCGTTGACTGCTCACATCACCCTGACGCAATGCTGACGCAATAAGTATTTTTCTGGATTTATTTTTATTCAGGAAATTCCAGAAAATACTACAAACTTCAAAAATTCATAGTAATTCAACCGTAGCTCCAAATCAAATAAATTATATATGAATTTGGGTCAGAAAAATCCAATCTTTCCATCTGTACTGGTTTCATGCATGTCAGAACACTTTAACCTTGCTGATTAGATGAAACAAGTTAATGCACTAATATGACCTCTTATTTTGGGTTTGCATTTGAACCCTTGATTCAAATGAACTCAAACCAACCTGTTCTTAGATGCATTAGCCAAAACACACTCATTTTGCCATGTCATAGCATGCATCATATTGTTGCATATTGCCATGTGATGATTGTGTTTCGATGTGTTCTTCGTGGTAGGTTCTGCCTCCCAGGATATTCACGAGTATCCAACTGAAGGGCAGTATTCCACTACCACTCTGTCAGGCAAGCAACCGCATTGATCATTTCGATACAAACCCATCTTCTCGCTTCTGCTCTCGTTTACTGCATTAAGACAACGTGTTTCAAACTGCTGTGTGTTGCGGTAGTTGAACCCATATCCTCTGCATGACCTGTCATTGCCACAGTAACTAGATGAAACCCACTAGCATGTGTAGGAGTTGATTGAGCCATGTCTGTGTTTCCTACCATGCTATGCCTGCTATGCTTAGAGTTGTGTCAGGTCTGGCTCATCAGGGTGATGAACTAGAGTGAATGGTTGTGTCGGTAATGAGGGTGAAGTGTTGAACATGTTTTGGTAAAGGTATCGATGAGAGGCCATGTAGGAGTACATGGTGGGTTGTTTCATTGAGGCCGTCCTTAAGAACTGAGATCTGTATGCGTGATTTAAGATTCAGCTACTACCACACATTGGGATCCTTAATTGACTCTCTCGACTTATTAACCACCCCGTCCTCTGTCCAGGAGTTGCAAGTAGTTTCTGGTGTTTGTAGTTGCTGGAGGCCGTGCGCAGCACTGACCTTAGGGGTGGGCTGTGATGCGGTAAGGACGTGGCACGGATGTACCGGGTCGCCCGTTTGGTGTCTCGGGAACCCTGCACACATCGTTTGGGGCCGTTGAGGACACCCCGGCCGGATTTCCTTGGGGATGGAACCCGAATAGGCGATAAACCTGGATTAGAGACTCGTGTGTTTAGTCAGGTCGTGGCCGACACCCTCGGGGCTTCCGCTTGAAGGTTGCCGGGTACATGTCGTGTAGCGGCGATAGTGGTGAAAGCGTGTGTGAAGAAGTACACCCCTGCAGGGTATAAAACTATTCGAATAGCCGCGTCCACGGTTAAAGGACTACTTGGTCACTTATGCAGTTCATAGACAAGTTAATGGTTACTACTAAAAGACTCAAGATAAGTGTGAGTACCGCGGATGGCCCTCTCGTAGGATTACGAGGGAGGATCCACGGTGGAGTATTGTGATGGTGATTAGTGGACTCGTGTGCGAAAACTAATTTCACAAGTGATGTCTCGTAGGATAGCGTAGCCAAGAGTCAAAGCTGGCTTGCTGCAATAACTCCACCACCCTTCTTGAGAATGCGCATGTATATTAGGATCTGTTGTAAGACTTGCTGAGTACCTTTGTACTCATGTTGCTTTAATAATTATTGCAGACGAGAACACCGCCCCCTCCGAAGGGTTCTATATAGATCTCGACGTTGACGAGTGACTTGCCACCCAGGTGGTGACCTGAGCTTGTGAAGGGCCTATGTAGATAGACAGGCTTCGTCAAGCCTTCTTTCTTTCTAGTGTCTGTACTCAGACTAGTTGCTTCTGCATGTGCTTGTATGTTTGTATGACTTGAGTGTCGGGTCGTGTGACCCCTATCTGTATGAACATGTTATGTATGGCTCCCCAGAGCCTTTTAAATAAAGTACTTTGAGTTGTAGAGTTTTGTTGTGATGCCATGTTGTATTTACACATATCGAGCATATTGTGTGTATGATTGAAATGCTTGGTATGTGTGGGATCCGACTATCTAGTTGTTTAGCCTTGGTAGCCTCTCTTATGGGGAAATGTAGTCTGGTGTCTCCACTGAGCCTTGGTAGTCCGCTACAGCCCGGTTTACCGTAGTCCTGCTAGCCCAGCACTGCTGCTCCGGAACACTTAGACTGGCCGGCATGTGTTTCACTTCGTTCCTGTGTCTGTCCCTTCGGGGAAATGTCACGCGGTGATATCCGGAGTCCTGCCTAGCCTGCTACAGCCCGGGTTCCCGCAGTCCTGCTAGCCCAGTGCTACAGCCCGGATTCACACGCTGCTGACCGACATGCTCGATGTTGATTCCTGTATGCCTGTCCCCGTAAGTTAGCGCCGCTTTGGGTTCACGACTAGCCATGTCGGCCCGGGTTCTCTGTCATATGGATGCTAGCAACACTATCATTTACATGAGCCAAAAGGCGCAAACGATCCCGGGCCATGGTAAGGCGACACCCGTGGGAATACCGTGCGTGAGGCCGCAAAGTGATATGAGGTGTTATAGGCTAGATCGGTGTGACTTAGAATCGGGGTCCTGACAGCAGCAAGGTTTGTTTTGCTTCTGTTGCTCATCCTAGAAGTAACGGCCAGGCTGAGAGGGCAAATGCAGAAGTGTTGCGAGGCCTCAAGACCAGAACTTTTGACAGGCTACACAAGTGCGGAAGGCGCTGGATTGATGAATTGCCAACGGTTCTTTAGTCAATCAGAACGACACCAAATCGAGCCACTGGCCAGACACCCTTTGCCCTTGTATACGGGGCAGAAGCAGTTCTCCCCACGAAACTCACATATGGGTCACCTCGAGTGCTCGCTTATGATGAGCTTGAGCAAGAGCAGTTGCGCCAAGATGATGCGACGCTCCTTGAGGAAGATCGTCTTCAGGCTGCTGTGCGAGCTGCTCGCTACCAGCAAGCCTTGCGCCACTATCATAGCCTCAAGGTTCACGCCCGAAGCCTTGAGGAAGGCGACCTTGTTCTTCGGCACGTTCAGTCAGCCAAGAATTCCAACAAGTTGACGCCGAAGTGGGAAGGCCCTTATCGGGTAATACGAGTCACCAGGCCCGGCGCAGTCCGCCTGGAGACCGAAGATGGCATTCCGGTGAGCAATTCCTGGAATATCGAACATCTTCGCAAGTTTTACCCCTAAGGTGCGGTTGCCGGGAGCCCCGACAACCCCCTTTTTTGTACTAGCCTTGCCGGCAAGGCATATAACCCTATGTACAAAGCCAGGCGCAGACCCTGCGCGCAGTTAGAGAAACCTTTAGTATGTACAGTTTCCCATTGATTTCCATGTTTATGTGTATACATATATGCATGCTTGTCCAGGATATTGTACTGCTTTTTGATTCCAATAAATGTTAGTGGACCGCCAAGGTTCCATACTCCTGTCCTCCCTTCTTTCCAGCTGCGGCAAGGATGCTCAATTCCGCCAAGGACTCGGCTCCGGCAAGAAGTTGGGAAGACTGCCCGGCACAGCGATCCCTGGCAAAAGAAAACAGATAAAGTTCATCTCTTGCCCATTCATGTTCGTAACATGTGACTTGTGCATTAGAAAACCTCGCCACTCTCTTTTAAACTCGAGTGCTCCCATCCCTGGCCCGAACGCTGCTTCGGTCAAGATGGTCGTAGTAGCCTTTGCTAAAAGAAGGGCGACGAGGGGCTGGACCCTTTGTGTGTAACCCGGCAGATGTGATTCTCCGGCAGGCACAGAGGGCACCGGCAGGATAACTTGCCGAGAGAACTCGTTTAATTGCACTAAAGAGGCATCTCGCCTCTGCATGAATGTATACATGCACGGGTTCCCGGCAAGGCTGGTCTTTTTCACTGACATGCTGATACAAGTACGAATGTTACAGGACACAAGCATGGGCTCGAGAGATTACATTATTTAGAAATAATGATTTGGCAAGTGCCTACAAGTTAAAAGAAAGATAAGTGCCCCGTAATCTCCGTTCTTGCCCTTTTCCTCCCAGGTGCGGCAGGTGAAGGCAAAAAAGAGGTGACGGGGAACGCGCCGATGGAGAGCATGGCGGGAATGGCCCTCGGCGAGGCACGAGGCCGAGGATGGTGCTGCCACCGATGGTCAGCCGGAGTCGTAATCGGCGTCCTCCCGCCCGCTAGCGTCGTCGCCATAGTAGCTGTCCTCCTCGTCACTATCGCTCGAGGAGGAGGTTTCGTTGTCACTGGAGCTCTCCACGCAGCACCCTAAGCGAATTCCCGAGCGCCCGAAGACCTTGACGGAGAGTAGGCCATTCTCCATTAATTTGAACTGGAGAACGTGCCCCTCCGACAGGCTATGGGCACGGGCAAAGGTCTTCCACCCACGGCGGAAGTACATGACGTGAGGGGCGGGGAAGTCGATGTCGACCCACATGCCGCCGTTCCCGCAGCCCCTCATATGCAACCTCAAGGCCTGTGGCAGGTCAAGCTCCATTACCCGAGCAAACGGGGTGGGGAGGCGGAGGTGACCGCACACTGGTTTGTACAGCCTAATGAAGAACTCGCGGGGCTGATCTCCAACATGGCGTTCCATTGGAGGGGAAGCCATTGGCGAAAGCGCGGCCAGTGCGCCGCCCCGTCCTCCTCTCCCCCGAGCGCCACGGCGGCCTCGGCCTCGCCCCCACCCTCTTCCTCTCATGGCAGGCTCCACCGCCACGAGCTCCGGAGGAGGGGGGACACGCTGTCGAGCAGAAGCCCTTGTCACCGCCATTGGAGCGTCGGCACGCCCCCTCACCCTGACGAGTGGAGGAAAGGGACCAAGCAGGAAGAAGATGAATGCAGAAGAACGCCATCCCTCTTCCCTTTTTATAGAGGGGCGGGGCTGGGGCTCGGCCCCCCAACCTAAGGACGGCCGCCCCACTCGACCAATCCGGCCGCCAGAGGCGCAGGGAATCAAGACCGACCCGCTGCTCCAATCAGCAAAGCCTGGCTTCCCGCCTCGGCGTTAAGGCCCATGCCCTCCGTATCTGCCACCTACCCTCCATGAGGCATGGAGGACACGTGGCAGGCAAGCCGAAATTGAGGAGACAAGTGGGACAACCATTTCTCACGACCCGAGTCCACTTTGTAAATGAGCAGCGCCCCTGCGGCTTCCTCTTTTTTATGGGGAAGGTGCGGGCTGCCTCTTTACTATTCACCGTGAGGCGACGCAAGCGTGCTGAGACCGTTGCACGCACGACCCCCACGTCATGCACTCAATGCGGATCATGGGGAAGCGCAACTGGTGAAGAAGTTATCGCAGTTAAAACTCTGCCTCGCGTGCCCGCGCACCGTTCTGGGCCTAGCCCAACAATGCTTCGCGCTTATGTGTGGCCCAGGCCCAGGGGCTCCTGTCGGTGTACAAAAGTAGGGGCCTTTTTGTACCCCTTTACTTGTGCACGGGCAGTCGTAGCCACACCTGCGGCCATGCTCGGTGGGGCAGAGGAAGGAAAGACTCAGGGGCGCCTGCGTGGTGGCATGCAGATCTTTGTGAAGACCAAAGGCCTGCGAGTCTAGATAAGGACCAGAAGACGGAGACCCCCGACAAGATCCTTGCCAGGGATGGCCACAAGACCCCCGGCAAGACCCTTGCCGGGGACGGAGGCGAGACCCCGGCAAGACCCTTGCCTGGAGCATCAGTGGGGCTGCGGCCAGGCCCGCACCTGCCAACGTTTCGCTACCCCACGGCCGTTCCGATGCGACGACCAGCCCGCCAACTAGGCGAGCACCTGCGTGGCAGCATGCGGCTTCTAAGCCAACTAGCCAAGCACCTGTGTGGTGGCAGGCAGATCTTCGTGAAGGCCCTGTCACCGCACCAGCACAGCAGCCAGCCAGCCAGCATGGCGCTGCATGCCTCGTCAGCTTGGACGCTCGTCGAAGCAAGGCGAGGCGGCGACGGACGGGCCGGGCTCTGTTGCCGTCCCCGATAAAGCAAGAGGGCACGTAGGCAGCGCATTAAATGCGTTTGTCCTATGATGTCAGGCGATAAATTTGTACACTGTAGATACTTTCCACCTCCTGTGTGCCACTGTGGCGACCCCTTTGACATATAAAAGGAGGCCCGAGGCGTACTGTGGAAGGATTCAGACTTTTTGGACTGGACACGCCTAGTAGCTAGTCCAAGAGCAGAAGAACACAAGATAAACACAGCCAAGCAGGACTAGGGTTTTACGGTTCTCAGCGGCCCGAACCTGGGTAAAAGTTCATCGTGTTGATCGTTAGATCTGCTCTTTGCACACTCCTCATCCCTGCCGAACCGTAAAGGGGTCCACGCGATCCCATAGGTGTCATTCGCACTGACACTATGCTCGCCACAAAGATCCCAGTCTCTGCGAGGATCTGGATATATTTATAGAGTTTGATGATGGAGTCTTTTATCAAGCAAGCCTTGACGGTTCGAAAGTGGCCATTACGGCCGACTACCCCGGCCTTCTCCCTTTCTCTAAGGTAAGTATTCGGAAATCATCCTCAAAAAGAGGAGTCCCCACTTGCACCTCATCCATCACACTGAATCGTGCTTTATAGGATCGGCGCTTGGCGAGCCGTACTCCATCGAGGGCGGCCCCTAGGAAGGTAGCATCTATGCAGGGTGAGCCTTTAAAATGAAAGGAAACCGGGAGCACCGTCGAACCTCCTCCTTCATCAAAGAGGTATAACCTTTAATATATGCCTAGGCATAAAACCAGATTGTCATATTTCTCCTCCCATCTTATTCCAGGAGGAGCACATGGCGAACCGTGTCCAAAATCCCTGTTAGCCGATCTTCAGCTAATCCAGCACCAGGCTCATCAACCAGGACAAGAGCCAATACGGATGCAGCGCCAACTCATCCGCCTCATGAAGATTCCGATGACGTATCCGTTACAAATTTCGAAGTAGAGAACGTGATGAATCATCGATGACTGAAAGAGACCATGCGCACTCCAGCTTTTACCGAGCAAGAATTTAATGCCCTCAGCACCATGGATGCATATATCCGAGCCGCCTGGGACAGACTTGCTGGAGTTGCCCACCTGTTTTCAAAAGATATGCAGGTAATGGTTTGTGTAAATTTAATAGATATATGCCAGGTGCCCGGCACCGTTTTGAGCTATGGAAGACGTCAGCATGCCGGGAAGGTGCACGAGAGGCATGGGCAATGGTGAAGATGCGCTACACCGGGCTTGATCTGAATCATATGGCCCGAGTTGGACCGCAAGGACCGGACGAAAAAGAGATTCCCGTGAACTTGGTATATGACCAAGTGATGATAGCTGCGAAATATTCGCAAGAAGACTGTAGCTTAAGCAGTCTTATAGATGACATAGATAAAGAGTAGGCGTTCGATTCAATGTATCAATGTACTTTATCATCGAACTTATCTCCAACCGAACTTGTCAAAATTTGTCATCGCAAGCCTTCGGCTTCAACCTCCAAACCAAGAAGTTGGAGTGTTTCCGGATACCATGTTTGAATGTAATAAACATTCATTATGTCCGGAAACCAGGCAATCCGGTCATGTTGCTCGAACAGACAAAATTTGTTCAGGGAGTTATGTTATATTACTTTTTAACGTAAGAAACATCTTCCAGGGAAAATAGTTCCATTAAGGGTTCCTTTCCTTGGGTTGGCACGCTTAAGTATGCATGTCTAGGCTTAGATCCGAGTTACGGGCAGCCTTTCCCGTATTTGTTAGAAGAATTACACAAATGTAAATAATCTGTCGTTGCTTGCTGACCAATTATTCCATTAAGAACGCTAGCTTTCGGCTTCACCTGTCTGTGGTACAGATCCGGAGTACCCGGTTGTAACAATCACAGAGGTGCTCCCTTTACACCCTAGCTGAACAATCGGGAACGTAGGGTATAAACACAGGAGCGAGGCAACCCGGCTCGGCAAAAACTTAAGTCATAGTGGTGCATATAATGGCAAAAGATGTATAGAACAAACGACGTAAACAATGTAAGCAACAAGATTTCAGTAATAAGCTTCGTCAAAGAAGCCCCCAGTTATAGTGGGGTGTATACATTTAAAGATGTGTACCCCTAACAGTTCAGTAGATCCGAACATACCCTGGGATAAAAGAAGGAAAAAATTAAAATGAAGAGGAGAAAAAAGGAACCTAATCAAAAAAGAAAAAAGGATGCGACCGAACTATCCGTAGAATCGTCGGAGCCGAGCAGCGTTCCATGGATTTGGCTCAAGGCGATTATCCGATGCGTTACGAAAGAGATAGGCTCCTCCTGTGAGAACTTCATCTATGATTAAGGGGCCCTCCCATTTCGGTTTGAGCTTATCATTCTTCTTCTCTAGGAGACGCAAGACGAGTTCGCCAATGTTATAAGTCTTGGCCCGCACTTCTCTAATTTGGTATCGCCTGGCCTGTTGTTGATAAAGTGCGGAACGGGCTTGTGCAATATCATGCTCCTCTTCAAGACCGTCCAGGTCATCCTGCCGATCGAGCTCGGCTTCTCGCTCTTCATACATGCGCACTCGAGGTTAGTCATGAATAATGTCGCAGGGCAGGACAGCTTTCGCGCTGTAGACCATGAAGAAAGGTGTATATCCGGTTGTCCGGTTAGGTGTAGTCCATAGCCCCCAGAGAACGGAATCGAGTTCCTCAATCCAGTGTTTATCTGACTCCCGTAGGGAGCGCACCAGTCGGGGTTTGATGCCGCTCATTATCAGGCCATTGACCCGTTCAACCTGACCGTTTGTTTGAGGGTGGTAGACGGCTGCATAGTCGAGTTTGATGCCCAACTTAGTGCACCAGGTTTTCACCTCATCAGCTATGAAATTGGAGCCATTGTCAGTGATGATACTGTGCGGAACACCGTAGCGGTGTACCACGCCGAATATAAAGTCAATCACTGGTCCTGCTTCAGCCGTTTTTACTGGTTTGGCTCTATCCACTTAGTGAATTTATCCACCATAACCAATAAATATTTCTTTTTATGGCATCCCCTTTAAGGGGTCCGACCATATCGACCCCCCAGACCACGAAGGGCTAAGTAATGGGGATTGTTCTTAAGGCGGTGGGGGCATATGACTTTGATTGGCGAAAAGCTGACATCCCACACAACGCTGGACAAGGGCTTGTGCGTCTGCTCGGGCCGTTGGCCAGAAAAAACCTATCCCGAAAGCTTTGCTTATGAGGGCCTAAGCTGCGGCATGATGGCCGCCCAGACCAGCATGTATTTAAGCCAAGAGTTGTCGTCCCTCCTCTTCGGAGATACACTTTTGGAGAACTCCGGTAGTGCTTTTCTTGTATAGTTCACCTTCGTGAACTTTGTAGGCTTTAGAACGCCGAACTATGCGACGGGCCTCATTTTGATCATCAGGAAGCTCCTGCCTATTAAGGTAGGCTAGGAAGGGTTCAGTCCATGGAGAAATAACGGCCATGATCTCATGAGTAGAGGGTGTTATTTCGGTATCCGAACCCCCGATGATACCTGTAGCATGTTCGGCTGATGGGGGTGTGATCAGGTCCGTACTTGCGGCTCCGCTCTCGTCCTGCCATACCACCGATGGCTTGAAGAGCCTTTCCATGAAGGTATTAGGCGGGATGGGGTCGCGCTTGGCGCCCATGCGAGCGAGTATATCCGTTGCCTGGTTACTGTCTCTAGCGACGTGATGAAATTCGAGCCCCTCGAACCGAGCTGATATTTTTAATACGGCGTTTTGATATGCTGCCATTTTTAGATCTTTTGCATCGAACTCTCCATTTACCCGAGATATTGCGAGGTTCGAATCGCCGCGCACCTCTAGGCATTGTATGCCCATGGAGATAGCCATGCGGAGACCATGTAGAAGTGCCTCGTATTCGGCTGCGTTATTGGAGTCTGTATACATGATTTGCAACACGTAGCGGACTGTGTCCCCCGTATGGGATGTCAAGATGATGCTAGCCCCCAGTCCGGCTAGCATTTTAGAGCCGTCGAAGTACATGATCCAATTGGAGTAGGAACTGTACTCTTTGGGGAGCTCGGCTTTCGTCCACTCTGCGATGAAGTCGGCCAGCACCTGAGATTTAATAGCTCGGCGTGGCTTGTATGTAATTTCAAACGGTAAGAGCTCAATGGCCCATTTAGCTATGTGGCTAGTGGTGTCCATGTTATTTATAATATTGTTAAGTGGTACTTTGGATGCCACCGTGATCAAACACTCTTGAAAATAGTGTCGGAGTTTTCGGGATGCCATAAAGACCGCGTAAGCTATCTTTTGGTAGTGAGGGTATCAGGATTTGCAGGGTGTAAGGACCTCCGATACGTAATACACTGGCTTTTGGATGGGGAATTTATGTCCCTCTTCCCCTCGCTCGACGACGAGTACGGAGCTCACTACCTGGTGAGTTGTGGAGATATAAAACAACATTGGCACACCAACACTTGGGGCGGCTAGGATTGGATTGCCTGCTAATATGATTTTTATTTCTTCCAATCTGGCTGTGGTTGCTTCCGTCCATTCAAAGTTGTCGGTGCGTCTGAGCAGTCTATAAAGTGGTAATGCTTTTTCTCCTAATCTGGAGATAAAGCGGCTCAAGGCCGCTACGCACCCTGCTAGCTTTTGGACCTGTTTTAGGTCTGTTGGCGTAGCCAATTGTGACAAGGCTCGGATTTTAGCTGGGTTTGCTTCAATTCCTCTATGGGAGACAATGAACCGTAATAGCTTTCCGGCTGGAACGCCGAAGATGCATTTTTCCGGATTGAGCCGTATGTCGTATATTTGGAGGTTGTCAAATGTGAGGCGGAGATCGTCAACTAATGATTCGACATGCTTGGTCTTGATGACCACGTCGTCCACATATGCTTCTACTGTCTTGCCGATTTGTTTTTCCAAGCATGTTTGAATCATGCATTGGTACATGGTACCAGCGTTTTTGAGCCCAAAAGGCATAGTGTTGAAACAGAAAGGCCCATACGGGGTGATGAATGCCGTTGCGGCCTGGTCAGACTCCTTCATTTTAATCTGATGGTATCCAGAGTAAGTGTCGAGGAAACACAATGAGTCGTGTCCCGCGGTCGCATCAATAATCTGGTCAATGCGGGGCAATGGGAAAGGGTCTTTAGGGCAAGCCTTATTGAGGTCTTTAAAATCGACACAAAGGCGCCAAGATTTGTCCTTCTTCGGCACCATGACCAAGTTGGCTAGCCAATCCGGGTGTTTGATTTCTCTGATGAACCGGGCCTCGAGTAGTTTGGCTAGCTCCTCCCCCATAGCTTGTCGTTGGGGTTCGGAAAATTGCCGTAGCATTTGCTTGACTGGTTTGAACCCCTTAATTATGTTGAGCCTGTGTTCAGCCCATCTACGTGGGATACCGGGCATGTCCGAAGGGTGCCAGGCGAAGATATCCCGATTTACACGTAGGAACGCGTGTAAGGTGGCATCTACCGTCGAATCTAGCTGTGCTCCGATGGACGTTGTTTTGTTAGGATCCGTCGGGTGCACTTGAAATTTAACTATTTCATCTGCTGGCTTGAAAGAGGTGGATTTAGGTCTCTTATCGAGAATCACATCATCCCTGTCCACCGTGGATCATAGGGTGGTTAATTCTTCGGCCGCAAGGGCTTCGGAGAGTGCCTCAAGGGCCAAGGATGTGGTTTTGTTTTCGGCGCGGAGTGTTGTATCTGGATCACTTGTAACTGTGATTATTCTATTGGGCCCCGGCATTTTAAGCTTCATGTACCCATAATGGGGTACAGCTTGGAAGCGTAAAAAAGCACCCCGCCCTAGAAGGGCGTGGTAGCCGCTATTGAAGGGAGCGATGTGAAAGAGCAGCTCCTCCGACCTGTAATTTTCAGGCATGCCGAATACTACGTCGAGTTTAATTCTCTTCGAGCATCGTGCTCCTCGACTGGGGATGATACCTCGAAAGGTGGTACTGCTTTGCTCGATGCGTGTTCTATCGATCTGCATTTTGTCGAGCGTGTCCTCGTAGATGAGGTTAAGCCCGCTGCCGCCGTCCATGAGCACTTTGGTAAGTCGAAAGCCATCCACAGTTGGGTTTAGGACTAAAGCGGCAGGTGCTCGGACTGATCGGGCCCTTGGTTCATCGTCAGCAGTGATGGTTATTCTCGCGTTGTTCCATGGGCTTACTGCGGTTACTTGAATCCAGTTGTGCTCCGATGGACGTTGTTTTGTTAGGATTCGTCGGGTGCACTTGAAATTTAACCATTTCATCTGCTGGCTTGAAAGAGGTGGATTTAGGTCTCTTATCGAGAATCACATCATCTCTGTCCATCGTGGATCGTAGGGTGGTTAATTCTTCGGCCGCAATGGCTTCGGAGAGTGCCTCAAGGGCCAAGGATGTGGTTTTGTTTTCGGCGCGGAGTGCTGTATCCGGATCACTTGTAACTGTGATTATTCCATTGGGCCCCGGCATTTTAAGCTTCATGTACCCATAATGGGGTACGGCTTGGAAGCGTAAAAAAGCGCCCCGCCCTAGAAGGGCGTGGTAGCCGCTATTGAAGGGAGCGATGTGAAAGAGCAGCTCTTCCGACCTGTAATTTTCAGGCATGCCGAATACTACGTCGAGTTTAATTCTCCCCGAGCATCATGCTCCTCGACTGGGGATGATACCTCGAAAGGTGGTACTGCTTTGCTCGATGCGTGTTCTATCGATCTGCATTTTATCGAGCGTGTCCTCGTAGATGAGGTTAAGCCCGCTGCCGCCGTCCATGAGCACTTTGGTTAGTCGAAAGCCGTCCACAATTGGTTTAGTACTAAAGCGGCAGGTGCTCGGACTGATCGCGCCCTTGGTTCATCGTCAGCAGTGAAGGTTATTGCCGCGTCATTCCATGGGCTTACTGCGGTTACTTGGTGGACTTTGGCGAGGTCACGGAGTGCCCTCTTACGCTGATTATTTGAGGAGAAAGTCTCAAAGACCATAAGGACGTTAAAATCGTCATCCTCCGGAGAATGCTTCTCTGGAATGGCGGTGGTGAGGATTGCCTCGCCACTTTTAGCTACCTGCCGGAGTACCCAACATGCTCGAAGGCTGTGGGTTCAGTCAGTGCTCGGCGTTGTATGTACCGGACAGGGCTTGTCGAGGAGTTCGTCAAGAACGAACCTGTATCCCGTAGAGGATTTTTTCTTGCCGACGGGCTTATGGTCGGATGCCTCGTAAGGGTGTATCCGTTTTGCCCGAGCAGTGCATTGCTTAAAGGCAGCAGGTTCCAATTGGGTTTTTTGTGCTTTCCAAGTGCTTTCCATCGCGCAATACTTCCGTACTATGTGCGATAGCTCCGTGAAACTCTGTATGCGATGGCGGTTGAGGGCATTCCGAATTCCCTCGTCGGTACAATTTCGATGAAACACCGAGACTGCGTCGTCGTCGCAGCAATCTTTAATCTTGTTTTTGACAAGTAGGAATCTGGCCCAGAAGTGATGGACCAGTTCCCGAGGTTGCTGCCGTACATACATTAGGTCACACTAGTCATCAACCCATGGAACTGCACGGGCTAACAATTTTTGAAAATGAATACACATTATTTATTACTTCATATAATTATGGAAATATAAGTAGAAAATAAAATAATGTATTTTAAATTGATTAACATTAAACTATGTAGTAGTTATTCTAGTCACCCATAGACCAAAAAGAAATTACGTTCTTTTAGTTTGTTTCTGATTAGTGCTATTAAGTATTTGGAAGAATGATGATGTAGTTTATATAGAAGAGAATGCATGTTTCACAAAAGGATAGATGGAGTTCAGTTATTGAGTCAGTATCTTGTCTATTTGTGACACAAAAGCACAGAAATATGTCCTTGTAGAAAACATTCATGTTCCAATAATGCAATAAGTCAGTGTCAAACATGTTAATTTACACCATCATCAACTTATGTTGAAGAACCATAATTGGTCCGTGCATGTCGAGTAAGTGGCTTTTAACTTGCACATATGGGGTAACAGTTAAATATATACCCATTCCATGGTAAATATACTTTGAAAACTAATTGATAAATATATGTTATATTGATAATATGAAAATAATATGAATAAAATTGTCATAATATTATTGATGATTTTCCAGTACCGTGCGCCCATAAATCAAATGGCCAAAGATACGTATCAGACATTGTGTTCAAGTTGTATTATCTATCTATGTAAGGGACCAGGGTCAGCGCTGCTTCTTCCCAAGCCACTCCACTTGGTTTCTTAATTACCAAATCCAGCGAGTTTTGTTCATTTGATTTTTGTACATGCAGGTTTCCAGCAGATTTGACTTGTAGTTTACATTTTTCCCAGTGTCCTTGTTGTAAAATGTTTGTTATACTAATGTGCTTCACATGTTTCCTTAAAAAAATGTACATAGAAAGAATTCATGGTAATAGCAAAACCATCCTAGATTAAACAACCAAGAGTTCAGAATTGTAAAAAAGGTGAACTCTATTTGAACCATGCACGACTTAAAAAAATTCTAGTGTAACTAATAGAGGAAGAAGCACATTTCTTATTTCAAAGCTTCATGATTAAAGCCATCAATATACTTACACTTTAACATGCAAATACAATTTGGTATACCGTATACTTTCGAAAATATACTGCACGGATTTGCTACTTTGTATGAACCAATTGTTATTTCACCTGCAAGTATGCAGCACAATATACAAAAATAAAGGAGTAATGACAAATATAAAAAGTACACAATATGTGAATAATATATGTACTACGTACTGTAAACACAAAAAAAGAGCAGCTGGCTGCCACATTCATATTTTAAGTTTGGAGATACGGACCAAACAAACAATAGTAACTGATAATTGCTAGAGTCTACGTAAACAACAAAGTAATATAGAAATAGAAAACACAAAATGACTTTGTACAATAAAATAGGAAGACAACCTATTCTACTATGCCCATTTGCTTGCACCACTAAAATTAAAAATTGATTAAATTTACACGATCCATTTTTGACATTATTTCCTTCTCTTTTTACTTTCATAACAGAATCATATATAATTTGACTCCAAATTTAATGTTCATATTTACCCTTTATATTTAAAGGCTTAGAAATACTCGTTTTGATTATTTTAATCAAGCGACTGTGCATGCACCAAGGTGCACAAAATCAGTTCCAGTGACACCATGTGTGTGTATGTGTATTGAGCATTACTGCAAGCAACCGGAAAGTAATGCAAAAACCTGATAATTATTCCCTGAACAATAAAGTTCCTTACAGTTGTAGTTTTCTGAAGAAAAACGGTGCAGACAAAGCTTCAGAACACAAAAGAGTGTCATAATTCGGATGAGGGGATTTTGTTTGCCACTATAAGGACTGAATCTCGATTATCTATCTTATGCAGAGTAAGTAAAACTTTCTATTAACAGATCAAATTTCTGGGGTATCTTCATCCACTATGGTTACATGATTCCATACATACGATTTTGGTTCTTCAAGTCACGATCTTTTAAGAAATATTTCGAATAAGAAATGGTGTCGCAACAGTATGAAATCCCTTTATGACTAATTGTTCTGGGAATAAAAGAGCTAAATATGCAATATCATCTAGCAAAAGAACCGCTTCCGTGTTTACCTAATTCTCATTTCTGTACATAACTTCATAGTCACAGGCTCACAGCTACAGAGAGTTTGCTAGACCAAGTCTAACTACCACTTTTACCGACCCAACATAACTGTTGGGAGGTTAGAATAGTTGTGCAGGAAGAAAAGCAAGCTCAAAATAGAATAGCGCATCAGGATGTCACACTTTCATAAACAACTTCAATATGAGCAGTCTGCTACTGTCAGAGCACAACAGTCCTGCTATCATGAACCCTCACTACAATATAATTCATCTTAACCATTTTCAGTATGAGCAGAAATTTAGTTACCCCCATACAAACAAATCCAAATTACGCAACAAGGAAACATACTTTATTGTCATGAAACAGAATCAAATAGGACTTCGTACGAATGCATGGCCACCATGTAAGAACAGATAACATCAACAGTATGCACGCCAACACATTATTTAAAATGCCATATATAATGCATACCCAGAATGTTGCAGTACGTTTAGCTTTCATAAATTGACTGCAGAGTTTTGCCGTGTTGCCGCAGAGCGCCGTCTGCGGTACCCGACTCCTGCTCCCCTGTTAACCTTGTACCTCTGATGTTTTGCTGGTTTCTTGGCTAAGCTTCAAAAAAATAACCGCGATCCTCAATCATCACAGAACAATTTGACAATGAATAATTATTTCTATTGAAGTCTAAATATCTTTTGTTCGTTCTTGCAGAGCAAACTTCCTTGGAAAGAGAATAACAGTATAGACTATGCTAAGAAACCATAAGCATGGTCATGGTATATCTTACGGAACTTTCTCGCTATGGAATACAACCTGGATCTGGATGTAAATTTTTTCTCTTGTGGTATCCTTGGTCGTCAGTGCTCACCAGGTTCTGTACTTTATCAAGTCAATGCACATGGTAAAAAACCCAAAAGCATAGGATAAGCATACATGCCTAGTGGGAAAATAATAAGAACTCCAGTAGTCAAACAATTCAAAACCTAGAGGTCCGCCACAATTTATTTGCTACACCATTGTTAACTGAGCCGCCCCCTGTCAATTCAGAGGAGAAAGACCTAAGTCTAATGTAGACATGCAAGAAAGCCAAATCATATCATCAGGCTTGTTCTCATACAAAGCATCAGACCTCTCAGATCATACAACTTGCAGCAAGAAACTGATGTAACTAATAGAAACAGTAGATGCGGAGGACTCACATATGATCTTCCCTCAAAATTTCTATTTATGCTTTGATCTAACATGGAGATTGCGTAGATGCCTCAATCTCAAGAAGCCGTACTTTTTCTTATCTACCGAGGAGGTACCGGTTAGTGGCCAATCGTGATCATCATGTGTCTGGCTGTGAGTCTCTACTTTCTATCATCGGAGCAAGAGGAAACAATCCGATGAATTGCCTGGACGGTTAGGCTGCAGAATCGAACTCTCGCAGCTACCAGATCGATGAGAAGGCATAGGCTGGAAGGTTTTCCTTGATTTTTCCCATAGAAAAGAGGAGGATGGTGAGGACTTACCTACGTAGGAGGAGAAAGGCCATGGGACTTCTAGTCCTCATCACACGGTATAAAATAGATCATAGATTAATCTGACGTACATAGGTGGAGAAAGGCTACGGGACTCCTAGGGCTTCATCATATGGTTCAAAATAGATCGTAGATTAATCTAATGGTTGAATTTTGCTAAACTCTAGGATTAACGGGGAACCTCGTATGGTGCCTCCAATTAGTAAATATAAGATATGTCTGGAGGGCCTGAATTACTTGGAGAGTATTGATTGTGGTGGGTGGGTGGGCAAAAACTCGAATCCCGACCCAAGATTGCATCCAGAGCCTGTAAAATCTCCGAAGTCACCAGTTCGGGTCCAGGGAGATCCAAGTGCTCCCCGGACCCAATGTCCGACCCTGAGTTCTGGGGACGTGAAGTCTCATCCAAAGAGAGGGTGTCCGACCCAAGAGGTTCGGAGACCCGAACATAGCTGGTCTTTAGTTTAGTGGAAGAAGTGTTTTCGGCTCGTTCCTCGACGACCTCTACTAGGTGGGTGATCGGCATGGAATTAATTTCCCTCTGGTCGGGTTTAAGCCCGAGCCGATCATAATCCGTTGAAATCCCCAGGGCGGCGATGCGATCTAGCAGCTCGTTTAAGGACGAGACGTCCGCCGGATCCATCTTTTGGGAGTATTCGAGACCGATGCGGGGGTGATGTTTGGCGATCGCGGGGGGCGCTGTTGGCTTGATGGCCATGCCAGCACCCACGATGAAATTGCCGAGCTGGAGGACCTGTCCTAAAGTTAGGCTCCTTCCAGAGGTGATATCGTCGTTGATGACAAGGCGAGCCATAGATCGCTTCTCGCAACTACATAGTGGAGCTCTCAATGAAAGCACCAATGTCGGTGTGAAAACCGGCAGATCTCGGGTAGGGGGGCCCAAGCTGTGCATCTAAGGATCGATGGTAACAATGGACAATGGGGACATGATGTTTACCCAGGTTCGGGCCCTCTTAATGGAGGTGAAACCCTACGTCCTGCTTGATTGTATTTGATGAGTATAGGGGTTACAAGAGTTGATCTACCTCGAGATCGTAATGGCTAAACCCTAGCTGTCTAGCCTATGATTATTCTGATGGCCTCTACGGACTAAACCCTCCGGTTTATATACACACCGGAGGGTCCCAGGGTCGTACAAAGTCGGTTTACAGAGGAAGGAAAGAGTACATCCGGACACCAAACTTGCCATCCACGCATACAGGAGTCCCACCCGGACACGGGGGATAGTCTTCTGCTTTATCTTCACGGCCCATCAGTCCGGCCCATATTGAATAGACCGAACACCCGAGGACCCCCTAATCCAGGACTCCCTCACCTATGCATAGGAAGTATGTTAGACTTAAACTTGTATTTCACATGCCACAAGATGCTCTCTTCGTGTTTCAATTACTATCTTTCATGTGAGCATCATTAAAATTATCAATGCCTAGCAAAAAGGCTTTAAAGAAAAGCGCTTGTTGGGAGACAGCCCAATATTTTTCTTTTATGTTTTTATGAGTATACACATTATTACCTCTGTAGTAATTGTATTTTGGTGTTTTAATTAGTGTTTGAGTCAAGTAAGACCTTTGGGATGGCTTACGGTGATAGTTGATTTGATCTTGCTGAAAAACAGAAACTTTTGCGTCCAGTAACAGAATTGTTTAAATTCACTGGCGCGTGGAAAAACCCTGAATTTTTGAAAAAAGATTTATATATAAATTTCCTCTGTGTTCCTAATGTTTCAGAATTTTGGAGTTAAATAAGTATTAGAACAATTCAGATCTTCGCAGACTGTTCTGTTTTTGACAGATTCTGTTTTCTATGTGTTGTTTGCTTATTTTAATGAATCTATGGGTAGTATCGGGGGGTATGAACCATGGAGAAGTTGGAATACAATAGATATTACACCAATATAAATAAAGAATGAGTTCACAACACTACCAAAAAGTGGTGATTTATTTTCTTATACTAACGGATCTCATGAGTTTTGTGTTCTGAAGTTTTCAAGTTTTGGGTAAAGATTTGATAGACTAAGGAATAAGGAATGGCAAGAGCCTATGCTTGGGGATTCCCAAGGCACGCCAAGGTAATATTCAAGGACAACCAAGCATCTAAGTTTGGGGATACCCTGGATGACATCCCCACTTTCGTCTTCGTCTATCGGTAAATTTACTTGAGGCTATATTTTTATTCATCACATGATATGTGATTTGCTTGGAGCGCCTTGTATGATTTGAGTATTTGCTTTTTAGTTTGCCACAATCATCCTTGATGTACACACCTTTTGAGAGGGACACGCATGAATCATGAATTTAGTAGAATACTCTATGTGCTTCACTTATATCTTTTGAGCTAGGCAATTTTGCTCTAGTGTTTCACTTATATCTTTTTAGAGCACGGCGGTGGCTTTATTTTATAGAAATTGTTGAACTCTCATGCTTCACTTATATTATTTTGAGAGTCTCTCTAAACAGCATGGTAATTTGCATAGGTTATGAATTTAGTCCTAATATGATGGGCATCCAAGAGGGATATAATAAAAACTTTCATATAAAGAGCATTGAATACTATGAGAAGTTTGATTCCTTATGATTGTTTTGAGATATAAAGATGGTGATATTAGAGTCATGCTAGTGAGTAATTGTGGATTGGTAGAAATACTTGTGTTAAAGTTTGTGATTCTCGTAGCATGCACGTATGGTGAACCGTTATGTGATGAAGTCGGAGCATGATTTATTTATTTATTGTCTTCCTTATGAGTGGCAGTCGGGGACGAGCGATGGTCTTTTCCTACCAATCTATTCCCCTAGGAGCATGCGTGTAGTACTTTGTTTCGATAGCTAATAGACTTTTGCAATAAGTATGTGAGTTCTCTATGACTAATGTGAGTCCATGGATTATACGCACTCTCACCCTTCCACCATTGCTAGCCTCTCTAGTACCGCGCAACTTCCGCCGGTGCATTACACCCACCATATACCCTTCCTAAAAAAATTCACCATACCTACCTATTATGGCATTTCCATAGCAATTCCGAGATATATTGCCATGCAACTTCCACCGTTTCGTTTTATTATGACACGCTTCATCATTGTCATATTGCTTTGCATGATCATGTAGTTGATATAGTATTTGTGGCAAGACCACCGTTCATATTTTTTATACATGTCTCTCTTGATCATTGCACATCCTGGTACACCGCCGGAGGCATTCATATAGAGTCATATTTTTGTTCTAAGTATCGAGTTGTAATTCTTGAGTTGTAAGTAAATAAAAGTGTGATGATCATCATTATTAGAGCATTGTACCATGTGAGGAAAGGATGATGGAAGCTATGATTCCCTCACAAGTTGGGATGGGTCTCCGTACTTTACAAAAAATAAAAGAGGCCAAAGAAGCCCAAATAAAAAAATAAAAAAATGAGAGAAAAGAGAGAAGGGGCAATGCTACTATCGTTTTACCACAGTTGTGCTTCAAAGTAGCACCATGATCTTCATGATAGAGAGTCTCCTTTGTTGTCACTTTCATATACTAGTGGGAATTTTTCATTATAGAACTTGGCTTGTATATTCCAATGATGGACTTCCTCAAATTGCCCTAGGTCTTCGTGAGCAAGCGAGTTGGATGCACACCCACTTAGTTTCTTTTTGAGTTTTCATAAACTTATAGCTCTAGTGCATCCGTTGCATGGAAATCCCTACTCACTCACATTGATATCTATTGATGGGCATCTCCATAGCGCGTTAATACACCTAGTTGATGTGAGACTATCTCCTTCTTTTGTCTTCTCCACAACCACCATATTCTATTCCACCTATAGTGCTATATCCATGGCTCACGCTCATGTATTGCGTGGAAGGTGAAAATGTTTGAGAACATCAAAAGTATGTAACAATTGCTTGGCTTGTCATCGGGGTTGTGCATGATTTAATACTTTGTGTTATGAAGATGGAGCATAGCCAGACTATATGATTTTGTAGGGATAACTTTCTTTGGCCATGTTATTTTGAGAAGACATGATTACTTTATTAGTATGCTTGAAGTATTATTGTTTTTATATTAAACTTTTGTTTTGAATCTTATGGATCTGAATATTCATGCCACAATAAAGAAAATTACATGGATAAATATGTTAGGTAGCATTCCACATCTAAAATTCTGTTTTTATCATTTACCTACTCGAGGAGGAGCAAGAATTAAGCTTGGGGATGCTTGATATGTCCCCAACGTATCTATAATTTTTGATTGTTCCATGCTATTATATTATCTGTTTTGGATGTTTTATATGCATTTATATGCTATTTTATATTATTTTTGGACTAACTTATTAACCTAGAGCCCAGTGCAAGTTTCTGTTTTTTCCTTGTTTTTGAGTTTTACAGAAAAGGAATATCAAACGGAGTCCAAACGGAATAAAACTTTACGATGATTTTTCTTGGACCAGAAGACACACGTAGGACTTGGAGAGAAAGTCAGAAGAGTACTGAGGGCTCCACACGCCCTCAGGGCGTGCCCTAGGGGGGGCGCCCCTGGCTTGTGGGCCCCACGGGAGTCCTCCAACCCTAATCTTTGGCCATGATATTTTGAGAAGACATGATTGCTTTATTAGTATGCTTAAAGTATTATTGTTTTTATGTCAATATTAAACTTATGTTTTGAATCTTATGGACCTGAACATTCATGCCACAATAAAGAAGATTACATTGAAAAATATGCTAGGTAGGATTCACACTTCATAAATTCTTTCTTTTATCATTTACCTACTCGAGGACGAGCCGGAATTAAGCTTGGGGATGCTGATACGTCGCCAACGTATCTATAATTTATGAATTATTCATGCCATGTTTGCAACAATTCTATATGGTTTTGGAATGATTTTATTAGAACTAACCCGGACTGACGCTGTTTTCAGCAGAACTACCGTGGTGTCGTTTTTTGTGCAGAAATAAAAGTTCTCAGAATGGGCTGAAAATTTACGGTGATTTTTTATGGACCAAAAGAGACCCCAGAATCACCGGAGCTAGACCAGAAGAGTCCCGAGGAGTCCACAAGCCAGGGGGTGTGCCCTACCCCCCGGGCGTGCCTTGAGGGCTTGTGGGCCCCTCGGGCACCTCCTTGACTTGTTTCCGATGCCAAAAATTCTTATAAATATAGAAACCTCTGAAAAGAACCCTAGATGGGAAGTTCCGTCGCCGCAAGCCTCTGTAGCCATGAAAAACCAATCAGGAGCCCGTTCCGGCACCCTGTCGGAGGGGGAAATCATCGCCGGAGGCCATCTTCATCATCTCGGCGGTCTCCATGACGAGGAGGGAGTAGTTCACCCTCAGGGCTGAGGGTATGTACCAGTAGCTATGTGTTTGTACTCTCTCTCTCGTGTTCTTGATTTGGCACGATCTTGATGTATCACGAGCTTTGTTATTATAGTTGGATCATATGGTGTTCTTCCCCCTCTACCTTCTTGTGATGAATTGAGTCTTGCTCTTTGAGGTTTCGTTATGCTGGATTGAGTATTGGATTTGAGAACACTTGATGTATGTCTTGCGATGGGGTATCTGTGGTGACAATGGGATGTTCTATTGATTCACTTGATGTATGTATTGGCACTCAACTCGCGGATTCCCGAGGTGACATTGGGGTAATCTATGCATAGGGGTTGATTCACGTTTTCGTCCTACGTTCTCCGATAGAAACTTTGGAGTGATTCTTTGTTGCATGTTGAGGGATTGTTATATGATCCAATTATGTTATCATTGTTGAGAGAATTTGCAATAGTGAAAGTGTGAACCCTAGGCCTTGTTTCAAAGCATTGCAATACCGTTTTTGCTCACTTTTGTTACTAGTTACCTTGCTGTTTTTATATTTTCATATTACAAAAACCTATATCTAGTATCCATATTACACTTGTATCACCATCTCTTCACCGAACTAGTGCACCTATACAATTTACCATTGTATTGGGTGTGTTGGGGACACAAGAGACTCTTTGTTATTTTGTTGCATGGTTGTTTGAGAGAGACCATCTTCATCCTACGCCTCCCACGGATTGATAAACCTTAGGTCATCCACTTGAGGGAAATTTGCTATTGTCCTACAAAACTCTACGCTTGGAGGCCCAACACGAGTCTACAAGAAGAAAGATTGCATAGTAGACATCAGTTTCTTTGTGTCTCACCGTGGGATAGAGGCCAACCCCGACAAGATCAAAGCGATCGAGTAGATACAAGCACCCAAGACTGTCAAGGATGTGAGGCGCTTAACTGGATGCGTTGCCGCGCTGAAGAGGTTCATTTCCATGTCTGCTGAACATGCTGTGCCTTTCTTCAAAATTTTCAAGAAGGCAGGTCCAATGAAGTGGCCCCGGTGGCAGAAGCAGTGCTGCAGGACCTAAAAGCCTACCTTTCCTCTGCTCCCACCTTAGTCGCTCCTAAACCACCAGAGCCGTTGCTGCTATACTTAGCAGCGACAAACCAAGTGGTTAGTGCAGCACTGATAGCGCAACGGGAAGTGGATGAAGAAGCAGATGCCGCAACTGTCCCTTCCGGAGACGAAGCTGAAGCAGTCACGGCAGAATTGGGCGCGGATCTATGGAAAGTAGAGCAAGTTAGCGAAGGCAATCCCAAAACTGCGGCAAAGAAGAAAGTGTTGCAACAGTCAGTGTACTTTGTCAGCTCCCTGTTACAGGGGGCTAGGTCGAGGTACTCTGGGGTGCAAAAATTGCTCTTCGGCCTCATCATGGCCTCGAGGAAACTGTGCCACTACTTCCAAGCCCATGAGATCACAGTTGTCACTCGTTTCCCACTGCAGTGCATACTGAGGAACCCCGAAGCTACCGGCAGGATAGTTGAATGGGCACTAGAGTTGTCAAGCTTTGGCCTGAAGTACGAAAGTACCTCAACCATTCAGAGCAGAGCGTTAGCTGAGTTCATTGCGGAATGGACGCCTACTCCAGATGAAGAAATAACAGAGACAGTTATCCCCGGCAAGGAGGCGCCTCAGGAGTGGACCATGTACTTTGATGGTGCTTTCTCGTTGTAGGGCACTGGAGCTGGTGTGCTTCTTGTTGCGCCCACCGGAGTGCATCTCAAGTATGTAGTTCAAATGCACTTTCCCGGGGAGAAGGCCACCAACAACACTGCTGAGTATGAGGGGCTCCTTGCTGGGCTGAGAATCACGGTAGAATTGGGGATCAAGAAACTGATCATCCATGGAGACTCGCAGCTTGTGGTGAGACAAGTTAATAAGGATTACCAGAGTCCATTGATGGAGGCATATGTAGAGGAAGTGAGAAAGTTGGAGGAGCACTTTGATGGATTACAAACAGAGCACGTGCCACGTGCGGAGAACAACATTGCTGACCATTTATCAAAGTGGGCTGCGCAAAAGCTCCCTATGGAACCAGGAACTTTTGTCCACCACCTAACTCAACCATCAGTGTCCCCTTCAGTTATGGCCAGAAAAAGGAGGAAGTTGGACTCTGGCAAGTATCTCCAGGCAGGGCTTCCCGAAGCCGCTGGTAGAGAGGCTGCCGGGGACAACTCTGCTTTGGTTGGTGAGCAGCGCCCTCCCGCGGAACCACAAGCCCTTGCGGTCAAGGTGAGAGCTCCCACGAACAAGGAGGTGTCATTAGCCCTTGTTGTTGAGCCTCAGGCTCCAACTTGGGCGCAGCACATTGTCCATTTCCTTCAAATAGGAGAACTTCCCAAAGAGCAAGAAGAAGCTGAAAGAGTAGCCCGAAGGTCCAATATGTACCAGTTTATCGATGATACACTGTACAGGAAAAGGCTGAATGGTGTGAAATTGAAGTGCATTTGCCGGGAAGATGGGCAGAAGCTGCTGGCAGAGAGATACATGGGGGTATGTGTGGCTCTCATATTGGATCAAGGGCCCTGGTTGGAAAAGCCTTCCGGCAGGGTTTCTACTGTCCCACAGCCCTCTAGGATGCAACTGAGCTAGTCACCAAATGTGAAGCCTGCCAGTTCCACTCCAAGAACATCCATCAACTAGCTCAAGCTCTCCAGATGATCCCTTTATCATGGCCATTTTCGGTCTGGGAGCCTCGACATCTTGGGCCCCTTCCCCCGTGCTACCGGGGGCTTTGAATTCTTGTACGTTGCAATCGACAAGTTTACAAAGTGGCCGAAAGTGGAGCCAGTGAGGAAGGTGACCGCGTAGTCAGCTATCAAGTTCTTGAAGGGGTTGGTGTGCCTTTTTGGAATACCCGCCAGAGTAATCACCGATAATGGCACCCAATTCACGAGCCGTGCCTTCATGTAGTACATACAAAACCTTGGGAGCAAGGTCTCCTTTGCCTCTGTTGCTCATCCCTGGCGCAATGGACAAGCAAAAGAATGAAAGCTGAAGTGTTGCGTGGGCTCAAGACAAGAACTTTTGATAAGTTGCAGAAGTGCGGCAGACATTGGATCGACGAGCTGCCGGTGGTTCTTTGGTCCCTCTGTACGACACCGAATCGAGCCACCGGCCAGACTCCCTTCTCCCTAGTGTATGGGGCAGAAGCAGTGATCCCCACGGAACTCATATACGGGTCACCTCGAGTACTTGCCTATGATGAAGTAGAGCAAAAGCCATGCTCCTCGAGGAAGATCGCCTCCGGGCCGCTGTGCGTGCTACACGCTACCAGCAAGCCTTGCGTCGCTATCATAGCGGCAGGATTCATGCCCGGAGCCTTGAGGAAGGCAACCTTGTCCTTAGGCATGTTCAATCCGCCAAGGGTTCCAACAAGTTGACGCCGAAGTGGGAAGGCCCTTACCGGGTAGTACGAGTCACCAGGCCTGGCGCAGTCCGTATGGAGACCGAAGATGGCATTAAGGTGTAAAACTCATGGAATATTGAGCATCTTCGCAAGTTCTACCCGTAAGCCGCGGTTGCCAGGCTTAGCCCCCGCAACCACCTTTTGTATAAGCCTTGCCGATGTGCATGTAACCCTTTGTACAAAGCCAGGCGCAGACCCTATGCATAGATAATAAAATGAAGCGCTGGCACCTAGAACTTGCATGCATGTTTATTTTAGCATGATTCTACCATGGTCATTTACAGAGGGTCATATGCTGCTGTTTTTCCCCTGCGTTAACCATAGGGCCCCTACCGCTGATAAAATCCCAAAGAGGAGAAGAGACAACAAGCTTGCATATCGGCCCCCCGGCAACTCAAAGCAGATAAGTTTTCTTTGAGGCATCCATAGTGTACCTCTGTGAGGGAAACTTGTGCGTAGAAAAACCTTGTCACCCTCAAACATTTGTGCTCCCATCTTTTGATTCGAAGATTACTTCACTCAGACTGGTTGCTGTGGCATTTGGAAAAAGGGTTGACAAGGGGCCAATTCTCTTCCACGCTCCTGAACTCGCGGGGCCGAGCCTCGCAGCGATGGAAGGGACCGGCAAGATGTCTTGCCAGAAAACCTTGTTTACTTGAAAGTATAATGGAGTCATTCCTATGCATGGGTATGATACAAGCACAACTGCCCGGCACGCATATCTTTTTTCATTAATACGCGGATAAACAAGTATAAAACCTTACATGGTACAAATGTGGCTGAAGAGGTTACATAATTTAACATAAAAGTTTGGCAAGTGCCTACATATTTTAGATTGAAAAAAGATAAGTGCCCTATAATGCCTTTCTTGTCCCTCTCCTCCTAGGAGCTACAGTAGGAAGTGAAGAGGGCAAAAGGAGTGCCTGGGCAGAAGCCCAGCCTGACCCCGTTAGGGCCTGCAGAATGCAGTCTGACAAGATCGGGAGGGGCGGGGGCGAAGACGACGGACGGAGAGAGCGGCTAGGCGATGCCCTGGTCACCATCGCCAGGACCAGCGGAACATGGCAGGAGGGTCACCTTTAGGGAAGATGAAGCTGGAGCCCACGAGGAAGCCTGCCGGGGTCCAGCTGGAGGAGGCGGAGACGTCCACACCCAATACCCCGGCAAATCGCTCTGCCGGGGAGAGGAGAAGACCCAGGTGCAGATGATGGTGCCGTCGGCGCCTTGCTGACGGTGATGGTGCGTTCGGTGCTCAGCTAGAGTCCGAGCCGTCGTCCTCCCGCTTAGTGACATCGTCATCACCGTCACTGTCCTCTTCGTCGCTGTCGCTCAAGGAGGAGCTTTCGTCGTGGGTCGAGCTCTCCGCGCAGCACCCTAAGCGAGCACCCGAACGCCCAAAGACCTTGATGGAGAGCAGATTGCCCTCCATTAACTTGAAATGGAGAACGTGCCCCGCCGCCAGGCTATGGGCACGAGCAAAAGTTTTCCAGCCACACCGGAGAAGCATGACATGAGGCACGGGGAACTCTACGCCCGCCTGCATGCTACCATTACAGCAGCCCCTCATGTGCAGCTTCAATCCTGGCGGCTATTCTGCCTCCATCACCCTTGCGAAAGGGGTAGGAAGCCAAAGACGGCTGTGCAGCAGCCCGCGCAGTTTCACGATGAACTCCAGTAGTTGGTCCCCGACGTGGCCTTCAATCAGGGCCATGGCGACTGGGGGAGGAGCGACCAGGACACCACCGCGTCCTCCTCTGCCCCGAGCGCCACGACGGCCACGCTCACGCCCTGTGACACCACCTTGTGCGCTGGACTCCGCCCCTGCATCCCCAGTAGGGAGAGGGAGGCGTTGTCGAGAAGAAACCCTCGTCGCCACCGCTGGAGCACGACCACATCCTCTTCCCCTCACCATAGTGGAAGAAAGATTCAAGAAGAAGAAGAAGGAGGAGATGTGTGTGGATGAGCCCCTCGCCCACGTCCCCTTTTATAAGGGAGCATGGTCAGGGGTGATACGTCTCGAACGTATCTATAATTTATGAAGTATTCATGCTGTTATATTATCATTCTTGGATGTTTTACAATCATTTTATAGCAACTTTATATCATTTTTTGGGACTAACCTATTGACATAGTGCCCAGTGCCAGTTGTTATTTTTTGCTTGTTTTTTACTTCGCAGGAAATCAATATCAAACGAGTCCAAACACAGCGAAAATTTTTGGAGAATTTTTTTGGACCAGAAGACCTGGGATGGGCTAATAAAGTACCAGACGGGAGGCTCAAGGTGGGCATAACCCACCTGGGCCCGCCCAGGAGCCCAGGCACGCCCAGGGGGGTTGTGCCCCCCTCGGTGACCTCCCGTGCCGCCTCTTCACCCTATAAATTGCCAAATATTCCAAAAACCCTCGGGGCAACCCTAGATCAGAAGTTCCGCCGCCGCAAGCCTCTGTAGCCACGAAAAACCAATCTAGACCCCGTTCCGGCACCCTATCGGAGGGGGAAATCATCACCAGTGGCCATCTTCATCATCCCGGCGGCCACCATGATGAGGAGGGAGTAGTCCACCCTCGGGGCTGAGGGTTTGTACCAGTAGCTATGTGTTTAATCTCTCTCTCTCTTGTGTTCTTGAGATGTCATGATCTCTTGATGTATCGCAGGATTTGTTAATATAGTTGGATCATATGGTGTTTTTCCCCTCTCTATCTTGTTGTGATTTTAGTTTTCCCTTTGAGATTTCGTTCTTATCGGATTGAATACTTTTATGGATTTGAGAGCACTTGATATATGTCTTGCATATGAATACCCATGGTGATAATGGGGTATTTTGTTGATTCACTTGATATGTGTTTTGGCACTCAACTCGCGGATTCCCGAGGTGACATTGGGGTAATCTATGCATAGGGGTTGATGCATGTTTTCATTCTTGTTTCTCCGGTAGAAATCTTGGGGCACTCTTTGAGGTTCTTTGTGTTGGATTGAGTATTATGAATCTGAAATTGTTTGATGTGTATCATATAATTAACTCATGGATACTTGTGGTGACATTGGAGTATCTAGGTGACATTGGAGTTGGTTGATGCGTATCATATGGTGTTATTTTAGTACGAACTCTTGGATAGATCGAACGGAAAGAATAATTTTGCGTTATTTTAGTATGAACTCTTGAATAGATCGAATGGAAAGAATAAATTTAAGGTGGTTTCATACCCTACAAACAATTTCTTCTTATGTTCTCCACTAGATAAGAACTTTGGAGTGATTCTTTGTTGCATGTTGAAGGATGGTTATACGATCCAATTAGATTAGCATTGTTGAGAGATTGCACTAGTGAAAGTACGGACCCTACACTACAAAAAAGACACATCTGTGACATTTTGGCCCGAAGAAAAAAAAATATGTCATGCTTATGACACTTCTATGACGATAATTGTGACAAAACCCGGTATCATCATAGATGTGGTGGGCTCCTACTTCTATGAAAAAAATCATGACAGAAAATGGGCTTTTCGTCCTGGACGGGCCGGGGACACACCTGCATGACATTCTTTGGGCCGTCCATGACGGAAAAAATCATGGTAGAAGCGAGGGCAAGGAAAATTTTGGGGAGTTCCCGGTTACGGTGGGTGGTCGGGGCCGAGTGATGCGCATTTCTCTTGTATACGTACGCGCGTGTGTGCGAGGTGTTGGGCTCTAACTGAACCCGAGCGAGGCGTTCGCTTACTGAACCCGAGCGATTGCACTAGCTACGTTACTGAACCCGAGCGATCGATCCCTTGGCTGTTAACTGAACCCGAGTGATTCCTTCACTACTACTGCTAACTTAACCCGATCGATCGATCGCTGCTTATTGAAGCCGATCGAACCTGCTGCCTCTTGATGAACAGTGAAGATGGGGGTTGGTTGAACGAGTCTAGACGTACGTGGTTGGGGTTGGATGAATAGTTCTCGGTGGGGGTTGGATGAACAGGACCCCATGGTAGTAGGCCGTTGCCGCTGGATGAACAGGACCCCGAGAGGAGGCCGCCACAGCCGAGCTGGTTGGGGGTGGATGAACAGTAGCCGGTGGAGGGCCGGATGAACAGTAGCCTGTGGATGAACGGTAGCTGGTGGAGGCAGGAGGAAGACACGGTGGATGAACAGTGCAGGTGGAGGCTGAAGGAAGTCGGCGGTGAGTGAATAGTAGCCCCGTGGAGTCCCGTTTTGTGGTACACCGCACCCCTCCCGATGAACAGGACCCCCGTTTCGACCGTATCGCTCAAACACAAGTCCGTTTCCTCTGTTTTGTGGTACGCCACACCCCTCCCGATGAACAGGATGCCATTTGGACCGTAGCCAGTCGAACAGAAGGCCGTTTCCTCCATGCTGCGGTACGCCAGACCCCGTTTCGGCTGTTCTGTCCAAGCCGATTGGCTCCCGTTGAACAGGATGCATCCCAACCCAGTCTTTTGCCCCCCGATGAACAGGACGCAGTTTCTCCGTTCTGACCCAGCCAGTTGGCTGCCCGATGAACAGGATGCCATTGCTGTTGTCCGTTGCCTCTCCTTGTACACGAGCCCTGGCCGTACGTTTGCGCGAGTAGGTGTTCAAGACCGCGCTCGTATGTATGTACGTGGCCGTATTTTTTGGCATCTGGCTGTACGTACGTGTACACGGTTTAGACTGGACTGTCTGAACTGCTACGTCGGGGGCTCTACTACTGCACGTGCCGCTGCTTGCTCGGCCACGGTTCATCGTTGCAGAGAGACCGATCGACCAGTATGTACGTACACGTTCGCGACGAGACAGACAACGCTACGTACGCTTCGACCGGGTGGGTCGCAGCTACCAGGGAGGATAAGGACGCACTTCCTTGCATGCGAAGATATAGCTAGTGGGTCTCGGCTGTCGGGGGGGAATCATTTTTATTTTGCGAGTAATAATGAGGCACTTCCTTGTATTCGAAGATGTAGCTGGTGGGTCCAGCTGTCAGCCTCACAGCCTAAAGTCCTCTTCCGATGGCTGTCGTTCGTTGACCTCATTGACCACGAGGCGATGAGAGCATCAAGGCGGTGGATGACGGCGAGGCCTAGGAAGGGAACGACGCGGAGCCAGAGAAGAGGAGGCAGGTGGATGCCCACGCGGAGGGGAGTAAGAGGGTTCACTGGTTCGGCTGCAGCGTAAGGTTGCCGTCACCGGAGAATAACAGGGGGTGTGGGTGAGTAGAGGGAAGGCCTGGCCAGTCGTAGTATGGTCGGTCCGCGAGGCCTACGCGGCAGCACAGCCGGCCACGAGAGGCTGGAGCAGGCGGTACAGCGGGCGCTGGTTTGGGCGGCTAGAGCAAGAAGACCAGAGGTTGAGGACGCAGCACGGCCATTGATTTAACATCCAACGGTCACTGCAGCTAGTCGTTTTGACTAAGTTGACAGAGCCCGTACGCGTCAACTTAGTTGGCCCAAAAGTCAGCCTACAACTCTGGTGGGTCCCAACTAGCAGGGGGGAATCATTTTTTTGCTCGTAATAAGGTGGCACTTCCTTGCGTGCGATGATGTTTTCTGGTTTTTTAAATTTCTTCTTTTTCGAGTTAGAATAAAAATAAAACAAGTTAGCATCTTTGGTACAATCTATACTTTCGCGAAATGGATCATAATAAAGCTGGTGGGTCCTAGCTGTCAGGGAGAGGTAACTTTTTTTCCGCGTAATAAAGGAAACACTTCCTTGCGTGCGAAGATGTAGCTGGTGGCTCAAACCTGTTAGGGGGGAATCATTTGTTTTCGCATTATGAGGGATTTGCTCGCGTGCGGCCATGGGCCATGTGGGTCCCTACTATCAGCCATTCCATGTACATGCCTCTTTCAATGGCTGTCGTTTGTTGACAAAGTTGACCACGCCACGCCGAGAGAACCAACACGATGGATGATGGCAAGGCCTAGGAACGGAACAACCTAGAGCCGGGGAAGACACAGCAGTGGATGCCCATGCGGAGGGGAGTACGAGGGTTCACTGGTTCGGCTACAGTGTGAGGCTGCCGTCGCCGGAGAATAACAGGAGGTGTTGGTGAATAGAGGAATGGCCTGGACGGCGATAGGAGTAGGGTGGGCCGGTGAGGCCTACGCGGCAGTACAGCCGGCCACGGGAGGCGGTACCGCCGGTGGTGGTTTGGGCGACTGATGCATGAATATCCGAGATTGAAGAAGCACCACAGCCGTTGGATGGACATCCCACGGCCACTTCTACTAGAATCGTGTATTGACTATAAGTTGACAAAGCATGGCGTACGCGTCATCTTAGTAGGCCCACAAGTGACCATCACATCTGTGGCAGAGAAAATATAGCCCATTTGTGATTTGTTATAATGTACAGTCCATTTTTGAATTCTAATGGAATTTACTCAGCCCATTTACTGTTTGTTAAAATTACAGCCCATTTTCTAGCCAGGACAACGGTTAATAATTTCAACCAACCGCTCAAAAAAAATTCACCAAAATTTCCCACATTTTGAAGGGACCCGAAATATTTTTTATCCCAAAATTTCGAGCCAGATTAAATATAATTTAAAAATAAATTTGTATTACGTAAAAATCCAATGAAATTTTGCGTGTGCAACAAGTAATGAAATTAAAAAAATTTAAATCCAAAAATAGTAATTAGGAAACTAATTACCTGTTCGGTGCGGTTTTTTTATATTTACAGCCAAATTTTGTAATTATGGCCCATTTATTATTTCTTAAAGCTCATTTTCTTGGCAAGGCTAATGCGGGGCAGAGAATAACAGGTTAACCTAGGTTGGCTATTCCACAAAAAATATAGCTGGGCTAGCCATTTTCATATTGAAAAATTAATATCTGGGCTGGATATTTGGTTGACATAAAATAATAGCCTGGGCTAGATGGGCCACAGCCCGCCCAGTTGATACCCTACTCCTCTAAACAACAACAAAAACATCGCTCAAGAAAAACTCTGCTCAGACCTCCAAAAACAAATACTGCTCGAGCTGCTGGGTCCCAGCTGTCGGCCTGTCGGATTTCGGGTTCCGCAAACCCTTGAGAGGTTCGAACTCTGGGGTGCGTGCGAAGAACTTGTCCTCCCTAGTCTGCCTACTCGCTAATCTCCCAGCCTAGCTCAACGAACTATAAGGAAAAGAGACACAGTAGTTTACCCAGGTTCGGGCCACCTTGCGGTGTAAAACCCTACTCCTGCTTTGTGGTGAATTGGCCTCGAGGGGCTGAGGATGAACTAGTACAGTGGTGAACAGCCTCAGGAGGAGAGGTGTTCTTTAAGTCGAATGAGCTGGTGGGAGTGAGGGTGATCTGAATGATCCGTCCGGGGGTCTGATCCCCCTCTACGGTGGTTGCTAAGTCCTATTTATAGTGGCCTTGGTCCTCTTCCTAAATGAAAGGTGGGAAGGGATCCCACAATGGCCAAATTCAAAGGGGTACAGCTAGTACATGCTATCCTGACAAAAGTAGTCTTCGCCTGCAAAAGCCTCTGGTCATGATGTCGTGGTGGGCTCGGTGATGACCTCCGTTCTGCCATCCTGGTGGTCTTGGTCTTGTTGCACGTGAATGGAAACCTTTGGCTGATTCCTCGAGACTCCGCGCCTGTGCTTGCCTCTTTAGCACGAAAGAGGAAACTGGTACACTGCGCCCGTTGGCACCCGCCTGGCCTTGGTCGTCATGGCTTGCGTCACCCGAACCTCACGAGGTGAGGGTTTGCATAGAGATCTCCGCTCCTCGGGAGCCAGCCTGAGGAGGCTGCTCCTCGTGGAGGTCTTGGTGTCGTCCGCCTCGCGAGGATTGGCCCCTCGCGAGGGTCTTGAGTTGTTGTTGCTAAAGCTGGGCCGTACCAGGCCGTCGATGGAGCCACGTCATGGGCCGCAGGCAGGCAAGTCTGGGTACCAGTAGCCCCCGGGCCCAAGGCGCGCTCAAACTTGGCTTCGAGGCGAAGCCAAGGGGCAAGTGCGGAGCGCCGCGGGACCTAACCGCCTGCGGCCTTGGTCGACATGTGGCGATTGATGGGATGTGGGCGTCCCCACTTCCCCACGCTGCCTCGGCAACTGTCCCTGGCTGACAAAAAGGCTGGCGCTTGCCGCTGAGCATTTATTGCCTTTCTTCCATCTTGCTCCAGATCCCCTTCTCCTTCTGCTTAGCGCACCTCTAGATCAGCTGAATCCTTTCCCCGGACTCGCCACCGATGGCCACCGACAAGGCGAAGTCATTGGCCTCTGCCGCGTGCTCGGCTCCCTGGTTTGAGCCGGCCTTGAGCGCGTCCTCCATCGCCGAGGAGAAGCACCTTGCCACCGTGCTCCCGCTGACGGCGGGTGGCGACAATGAGGGAGGGGAGATGGTGCTCTGGGTCGGCTCCGCCCAGCCGGAAGCCTTGGGTGACACCTTCTACCCCTTCTTCCTGCACAGCGTCTTCACTGGGCTGGTTCCCGCTTTCTGCCATTTCTTCTACGCCGTCCTCAACCACTATGGTCTCCATGCCCTCCATCTTCATCCCAACTCCATCCTCCTCCTGTCGATCTTTGCCTTCTACTGCGAAGCGTTCATGGGGGTGACGCCCTCCGTCAAGCTGTTCCACCACTTCTTCTACCTCCGGATAAGCAGCGGCCAGTGCTCTGGGTGCGCCAGCTTCATTGCGGCCAATGGCAGCAACCCGATCTCGCGGGCAGGGAAGAAGGTGGAGGACTTTCGGAACAAGTGGATCTTCATGGACGCCAAGCGCTCCCACGCTGGGCTGGAGCTGTCGTCCGCGCTGCCGACGCCTCTGGATCGATGGGATCACGAGAAGCTCACTGACCCTAGGGCGGAGCAGTTGCTGGAGAGTATGATGGCCGACCTGAAGGTGGAGGACCCGAAGGTGGAGAAGCTGACAGGGGCCATGACCGTCGAGGAGTTCTTGACGCAGTGCCTGGCTCCGCTCCAGGTGCACTAGTGCCCCCTGTGGAGCTTCAAGGGCGTGGAAGACGACCTCCGGTTGCGCCCGGATAACTTGTCTGACGAGGAGCTAAGCAAGGTCGTGCGCACCTTGCTCGGGAAGGACCAGGGTGGCCCCTCGGACGCCCATCTCCCATTGTACCATCGCGCTGACGGGGAGAAGATAGCCGCCGACATGCCTGTCTTCAACGAGCGGGGGCTCGTGCCGCTGGAGCCTTCCCTGCCCGCGGACTCCCCGGTGCTGGTGTCCTCCGGCAATCCCTCTGGTGAGGAGGAGAACAAGAGCTCGGAGGCGACCTTGGAGGAGGTGGGGAGACTTCTCCCCCACGGCGGAGCGAGCTCCTCCGCGCCTTCTCTAACGATGACGCCGGCGAGCACCCAGTCAGGGATTCGCAGCGCTCCGCCAGGGTCGCCACGAGGTCCAGGGGCACCCCTCCGAAGAAGCTGAAGCAGGGTGTCCTGAAGAAGGACAGGTCATCGTTGCTTCCCCGAGGTGGCGCCTCCACCCCACTGTCGGCCGCCGCTGCCGCAGATCCGGCCGTCGCGCGCTCATCCGCTCCTGAGAGTGCAGCGTGGCTCGCGCCCATGAAGCCTGTGGGCATCGCGCTCATGAAGAGGACGAGGGAGTACATTGCCACGGATCAGTAAGCACACCATCTTGTCTTTGCTTCCTACTCTTGACGTAGTGCTCTGACATTTTCCTCTCTGCGGCCAGGCCAATGCCGACGGCGAAAAGGAAGAAGGAGGAGGCAAGGGCTCCTGAGGCCAAGTAGCCCACCTCGGCCCCGGAGGTTCTAGCGCAGACGGACGAGGCTAGCTCGCGTCCTCCTGTCGCAGGGTTGCCCTCGTGAGGCCCAGGGGCCCAACCTCAGGAGAAGGAGGCCCCTGCGGCCACGCCGGCTTCAGAGACGCTTGCCTTCAGGGCGCCTGCTGACGACCTGAGGGCTCCGGAGCCCCCGGCCATCCTTGCTGCTGCTGCTGCTTCGCCAGTCTTGATGCCGTCGTCGTCTCCTCTTCCAGCCGCCACGCTGGTGGGCCACGGCTCTTCTACCGCACCCGGTGCTCTCGAGCAGGCCTTCTCCATGTTGGATCAACTCCGGAACGTTCTTCGGGGCCCCGACCGGTGTCGGGCGTCGGGGCGCCTGGAGCTGGTCTCGGGGTGGCTCCAGGCTGATTCGTCCATCAGGGCGGCCTGGGACCAGGCCCACGCTACTGAAGAGGAGGGCCAGAAGGTGGTCGGCGTGGCCGCCGCTGCACGTGACGTGGCATTGAAGGACGCGAAGGACGCTGAGGAGCACTGCCGAGCGGCGAAGGCTAAGCTGAAAGCCCTTCGCGACGAGCAGGCCACCCCCGCCCACCAACTCGAGGAGCAGGAGGAAAAGCTGAAGGAGCGGGAGTCTGCGGTTACCGGTCATGACGCCGAGCTGGAGCAGGCATCTCGGGAGCAGGCCACGGAGCGCGGCCGCCTGGAGAAGCTGAAGGAGGAGGTGGAGGCGGCCCAGGCGTCCTACACCCAGCTTGTCTCCGACGAGAAGGCTCGGCTGGAGGCCAGGGAGAAACTCCTTGCCAAAGCTGAGGAGGCGGCCACCGCGGGGCGTGCCGCCTTCGACTCCCTCGAGCAAAGGTCCCGTAAGGCACTACGGGATCTCTATGGGAGCATGTACAAGGAGCCACTGGTGACTCCGGAGGATGGCCCCGCCGGGCTGCTCCCCAAGCTCGTCGCGACGCTCGAGGGCATCATCGTCGGAGTGGGCCCCATGGTGGAGGGAGAAGCCCGCGCACTTTCGGCCTCGGCCGCAACGCGCGTCTTCAGCCACCTCCATCTTCGGGACTCCAGCTTCGACTTTGATGCCCTGCTCGAGCCCATGGACCCTGAGCTCCAAGACGCTGGCGCCGAGGCTGTGAAGGGTCAAGTGGAGGCCCTGCTGCGGAAGTTCCTCGCCCTTGACCCCGTGCCTACGGCTGACGGCAAGGACGGCAGCGACGTCGTCGGTGACGGGACTCCCCAAGCGGGCAATGGTGGCGTCCAAGGCTGAAGGAGATGGCGGCGCTTTCCCCTTGTTCTATTCCTGCAACATGTATCGTGCCTCGTGGAGGTGTAAGAACTTATGCTTTGGAACTTTAAGAGACAGTATGTTTTGTAATAATTTGCTAAGGTTCTGCGGTTTCCTTTCTGTTTGCTTTGATGTTCTGCGTTGGCAGGGCCCGGCCCCGTGCATACTTCAGCCACCATTGGGTCGTCCGGATCTCCAGGAAAAGACCAAGGGGTGAGGGGCTACGTGGCCAGTTAGGCTCCTGAGTCGCGATGCTCAGGGGTCCCCCTTGACGTACGAACAGCCCTCGGGAAGGAGACACGAGACGTCGGCAGGGCCCGGCCCCGCGCGTACCTCAGCCGTCGTTGGGGCATCCGGATCGCCAGGATGAGACCAAGTGGTGAGGGGCTACGTGGCCAGTTAGGCTACTGAGTCGCGATGCTCAGGAGTCCCCCTTGACGTGTGAACAAAAACCCCCATACCTGTCCTCGCCGGGCTTTCGCTTAGGAGGGATGCGCGAAGACCAGGTCCGAGGGACCTGGCATGGTGGCGTACACCAGGCATGACCAGAGCGTAGCCCCCGTGCCCAGCTCCCTCGCGCTACTCTCCCGAGGGGAAAGCAGCGCGGTGAGGCTGAACACCGAGCTTGGTGGCTCTCCTGAGGTTAGTGCAGCCGTTAGGCTGCCCCCAGTTGTTTATCACCAGCGTGGAGCATGGCGCTTCTGCTCTTGCACGGGCATAGCCGCTCCTCGACCGTGTCGACTGCCAGCACGGAGCATGGTGCTTCCGCTGGTACGTGGGTGGGGGCTCCCTCTGAGGGGAGACCCCGGGGCGTGTACTGCCCCGCCCTGACACGTGGCTTGCACGGCAGGGCTAGAGGAGGTGTATATGGGCACTCGTGAGCCAGCGCGGGACTCACGAGGCCCTACCTCAAGGCGGGTTGCGCCTGAATTTGATTCATAGCACTTGTGATAGTCCTACGAGATGGTTAGGCAACCTGCGCCGAGTGAATCTCCTGAGGTTATCACATGAGAAGGGCAAACACCAACGACCCGAGGAGGTGACGTGAATGGGTCCGTCCCGCCAGAAAGAGCTCAGCCGTTGGGTTTGTCGACGCTGCAGGGACGGACCCGAGCACAGACGCCGTGCCCAGTCTTCTCATGCGAATGTCCTGAAGAAAGACAACCGGCGTGCGGCTCCCGCGGTGGCGAGGCACCGGGTCACGTGCCCTAACTTACCCGCCCCAGATTAGCTCATGCGAGAACAAGGCACCAAGGACCATGGGAGGTGACGTGCATGGGAGCTGGCCCGCGAGCTAGAGCTCAGCCACTTGGGTTTAGCGATGCTGCAGGGACGGACCCGAGCACAGACGCCGTGCCAGTCCTTAATCATGAGGCGGTCGTGGGTGGGCTTGCAAGGGCGTACGACGTTCGTGGTGACGAAGCACTGGACAGTCAAGTGATAATCATGAATAAACTCATGGATAGGGTAGAGCTTGTTCTGATAGATGCAAAATGATACATGCCGCAGGGACGGACCCACGCGGCTTGGGGATAATGCAGCCCGAGGGGCACCCTGAACTGAACAAACTAGAAAATTTCACCTGGCACCGTTGCTAAAGAGATGTTGGAGTAGCTGAAGACGCATGCCGCAGAAGTCGCTCCTCACGAGCCGCCCAGGCCCTGAACCTCGGGAGGCTCTGGGGGCCCGGGGGCCTCGCAAGGATCCATCTCCTCCTCTGACAGGATCGCCTGGCTTCTGGCCTCATGAGCCGCCAGGACACCCCGCATGTGGCGCTGGAATGTAGCAGCCGCGCTCGACAACCCAAAGGCATGCGAACGTAGCTGTGAGGGGGACCCTCGCACCGGCCAGCGCGGGACGGCTAGAACTGCTCCTGAGATGCGGCCCTGTTGAGCCCTGGGATGTTGACGCAGACGCGTAGCTTGCTGTCCTCGGCGGGACAAGGAGCCGCGCCGGGTGGTGGGCGATGGTCGCCTCGCATAGCTCTTGCCTCCTGAAGCTCCTCGATTGCCTTGGTGATGAACTCCTCAGCACCTGGCACCTCGCGCCTTGTACCCTCCTGGAGGAAGCACGCGCTGAAGCACGCCTCCACATGGTACCTGAGCCCCTCCCTCGTGACGTTGGACAGGTCAGAGGCCCTCCAGAGGAGAGCCCCCGAGCCCAGCCTGAGAGGGGCGCCGGGCACGCCTTCCTATGCGAGAGAGGGAGGCGCCCCGTCAGTGGGCGCAGGGCCTGAGGTGGTGCCACTGGACACCCCGCTCTCCTGAGGTCCTTGGCAGAGCAGCTGCTTCTTCTTCTTGGGGATAGCCTCAGGAGGGTAGACGGCACCTTCATCGTCTGGGTTCTTGACCGCCGTAGCCTGGTAGGCGCGCTCGAGAGAGCACACCACGTCCTTCTCCTCGCAGGCGACTGTGATGACGCCGCAGCTGCCTGGCATCTTGAGGATGTTGTAACCATGATGAGTCACCGCCATGAACTTGGCCAGGGCTGGATACCCAAGGATGGCGTTGTATGGAAGGCGAATGTGGGTGACGTCGAAGTCGATGAGCTCAGTGCGGTAGTTGTCGCGCTTGCCGAAGGTGACAGGGAGGTAGATCTGCCCTATCGGGGTGGTGGAGCCGTCGGTCACTCCTGAGAAAGGCTTGGTAGGCTGCAGCTGGTCATAGGGCACCTGGAGTCGGTCGAATGTCTCGATGGAGAGAACGTTGAGCCCCGCACCGCCATCGATGAGAGTCTTGGTGACGAGCACGTTGCTGATGGTAGGCAAGCAGAGCATCGGGAGAGCACCGGCAGTTGCCGCGCACTTGAGATGATCGGATGGGCTGAAGGTGATGGTGCACTTGGACCACCTGAGCGGACGCGTTGCCTCAAGCTTGGGGAGGGCCGCGTTCACCTCACGGACAAACTGCTTGAAGATGCGATGAGAGGCAGGGGTCGGAGCACCGCCCAGGATGCAGGCGATGGCCCGAGGCTCCTGGAAGCCCCCAGCCCCCTCGTCCTGGTGGTGGTCGTCATTCCTTCTTGGTGGTGGCAGCAGCGGAGGAAGGCCTGCATTGCCCTGAGGACGGTTCTCACGAGGCTGGTCCCTCCAGGGGCCCTCGCGAGGCTGGCCCTGCCAGCGGTCCTCACGAGGCTGATCGCGCCATTATTGGCGGGGGTCGCCGCCGTCCCAGCGTCCTCCACCTCGGCCTCCTCCGCGACCGTAGCCTCAGTTGCTGCGCTCGGGGCGTCGATCGAGGCGCCCGTCGCGGATGGCCCTGAGCTCCTGGCAGTCGTTGGTGTTGTGGCTGTGCACGTTGTGGAAGACGCAGAACGGGCGGCTGCCCTTGGATGACTCTGGGTGGTCGCAGCCGCGCTTCATCTCTGGTTCGGCCGCGAGCACGGCCGGTCCCTTGCGCTTCACGTCCTTGGCTTTGGCCTTCTTGTCTTCTGGGTCAGCCCCTGGGAGCTCCAGGAGAGAGAGGCGACCTTCCTCAGCTCTCGCACACTTGGTTGCCATGTTGAACATCTCCAGAGCCGTGCACAGGTCCTCATGTATGGCGAGCTCCTCCTTCATCTTGACGTCATGGACGCCATCAGTGAACGCCGAGATGATGGCCTCGTCCGACACCTTGGAGATCTTGAGGCGGACGCTGTTGAAGCACTGGATGTACTTCTACAAGGTCTCTCCCGGCTGCTGTTTGATGCGCCGCAGGTCACCCGCAGCCGGTGGACGGTCGCGAGTGCCCTGGAAGTTGGTGACGAAACGCTTTCGCATTTCGTCCCAGGAGGAGATCGATCCCGTGGGCAGGATCAGGAGCCACGAGCGCACCATCCTTGAGGGCCATGGGAAACCAGTTTGCCATAACCTTCTAATCGCCGTTGGCTGCCTCGATGCTTAGCTAGTAGAGCTGCAGGAACTTGGCAGGGTCGGGGGTGCCGTCGTAGCGCGGAGGCAGGTCGGGCTTGAACTTCCCCGGCCAGACGACGCTGCATAGCTCCGGAGTGAATGCACGGCAACTCGCTGTGGTCACGGGAGCCCGCCGTGGAGGTGGAGCCTGGTCTTGGCGCTCGCGCGCCACCGCCGCAGGCGGCACGCGGTCTTGACGTCGCGGTGCTGGGAGTGCACGAGCATCTTCTTGCGGCCGCTGCACCACCTGGCAGCTTTCCTCTTCATGCACCGGCGCCCTGCGCGGCGGGTCACGCCGCGGGGCCTTGCGCCTTGGCCCCGAGGGTGACGTCTTGACGGGGAGGTGGAGGAGGTGCTCCGTGGGCTACGTCACCCACAACAGGCGGCGGGTGAGGCAGCAAGCGAGACGGTGCGGGAGAGTCCCCGGCGGCGTTGACAAGCTTGGTGATGCGGTCTAGTCAGTCTTCGTAGAGGTCATCGAAGGGGCGGTAGCGCAGGAGCTCGCACGCCATGAGCAACGCAGCCTACGCGTTCGCCGGCCCACGACGAGCATGAGACGACGAACCAGCCGAAGTCAGCGACGGGATGGCGGTGCGCCCATCCCGCCGCACAGAAGGGTGCAGCGATGAAGCTTGCTGCTCATGCCCCACAGGGCCGGTGGCGGCGTTCGCCACTGCAGATGGGGGACGGCGAGGGCAGCCGTCTCCCGCAGGTGCTGTCTGAGCGACGCGGGCGGCGAGGGCGGCCCGGCACTCAGCGCGAGCTCGACGAGCGTCAGCCATGGAAGTAGTGGAGCGGTGGTGGATCGACCGGCGGGGGAGAGGCTCTGACGCACCCCTACCTGGAGCGCCAAATGTCGGATTTCGGGTTCCGCAAACCGTTGAGAGGTTCAAACTCTGGGGTACGTGCAAAGAGATCGTCCTCCCCAGTCTGCCTACTCGCTAATCTCATAGCCTAGCTCGACGAACTATAAGGAAAAGAGACACAGCAGTTTACCCAGGTTCGGGCCACCTTGCGGTGTAAAACCCTACTCCTGCTTTGTGGTGGATTGGCCTCGAGGGGCTGAGGATGAACTAGTATAGTGGTGAACAGCCTCAGGAGGAGAGGTGTTCTTGAACTCGAATGAGCTGGTGGGAGTGAGGGTGATCTGAATGATCCATCCGGGGGTCCGATCCCCCTCTACGGTGGTGGCTAAGTCCTATTTATAGTGGCCTTGGTCCTCTTCCTAAATGATAGGCGGGAAGGGATCCCACAATGGCCAAATTCAAAGGGGGACAGCTAGTACATGCTATCCTGACAAAAGTAGTCTTCGCCTGCAAAAGTCTCTTGTCGTGACGCCGTGGTGGGCTCGGTGATGACCTCCGTCCTGCTGTCCGAGCGGTCTTGGTCTTGTTGTACAGGAATGGAAACCTTTGGCTGATTCCTCGGGACTTCGCACCTGCGCTTGCCTCTTTAGCATGAAAGAGGAAACTGGTACACTGCGCCCGCTGGCGCCCGTCTGGCCTTGGTCGTCATGGCTTGCGTCACCCGAACCTCACGAGGTGAGGGTTTGCATAGAGATCTCCGCTCCTCGAGAGCCGGCCTGAGGAGGCTGCTCCTCGTGGAAGTCTTGGTGTTGTCCGCCTCGCGAGGCTTGGCCCCTCGTGCGAGTCTTGAGTTGTTGTTGCTGAAGCTGGGTCGTACCAGGCAAGTCTGGGTACCCCATTCCCAGAACGTCGACACGGCCGCTCCTTGTGCAATTCTCTCGTTTATTGACTATATTGGTTGACAATGGTGTGGGACCGTGATGTCAGGAAACCAGGAGGAAGCAAAAAAAATTATAGTTGTATATAATGAGGCACTTGCGTACGTACGGCTATGGCCCTCGTGGGTCCCTACTGTCATCCTCTCCAAGTAAAGTCATCTCCTGATTCCTAATGTTCATTGACCATGTTGACAACGCGAGACGGTGGTGCCATGGCTAGCGCAACAACTCGAAGGACGACGGAGAGGGCCTCACAGGCCCTATGGATGGTCTGATACAGCGCCCGCTGGTCGTTCAGGAAGCCAGGATCATCGCACCCCTATGAGAACCTTCGAGAGACTGAGCCGGCATGAAATGCTAAGGCCGCGCTTGGGAGCTCTGGATTGTTTCACACCTGTATTAATGATACAAGTGTAATTTACTCATCACCAGAAACAAAGCTTAAAATACAGGCATAATGAAACTGATGGCCTGAGGTCTGTAATGAAAACCGGTGAGTTACGTGTGTAATCTGAGAAACCCGTGTATATTTTACCAGTCAAAAATGACCAACCAAGCGCTTCGCCCAAGACCATTTGCTTTTATTTACAAGCGTCAGTTTTAGAAGCAGTTTTGGTTGGAAAACGACGATCCAATCACGGCCTAATATGATGAGTTGGTCGGAAGATCATATGGTTTCACCTCTAACCTACCCGAGTTGTCGTATAGGTTATGAATGAAAGTATGAAACATAAGACGATGAACTTCTTAAGCACAGAAACAACAGAAGAGGATGATCTTCTTAACATGCAAATCACTGCCATTAGATCAACGTGCAAAAAAATACGAAGCATTATTCTCAGGAGGCATGGTGATGTCGCATGCCACAGCATTCCAAGCTCAACTTTGCAATCAAACTCACAAGGCCTGGCATTTCATAGACAACATTCAGAACAAACTCTTAAAATACCTTACATAAGTCAACATTCATGACTATGCATCTCATCAGAGTAAATATTTACTTCTGAACTGAACACACGAATAGGAAAAAATGATCAACGCTGCTCACAGCAAAGGGCGTCCCATTCCAAAACATAAAATGCATATCTTCTGGCTAACATCAATGAGCAAAATTTGACAAGGTTTTCCAATTCCAAAATATTAAACGAGTGATTAAACTTTGACAAGCTTTTCTCATTCAAAATATGTAATGCCTATGATTGTGGAACGGGCAGGGTTTGTCATCAGTTTGCACATTGAAATGGCACATGGAGCCAGATTAACCAGCGTATCTTTTTGTGCAGTTCCACTGAAATCAAACAATGTCTTGCGTAGCATGGTGGATTTCGTATGTATATGTTGCATGTCCTTGAAGACATTGGCAGCTCCATTCAAGTAGATAGTCCGATGGCTCAAGGTGACGATGAATGATCAGAGAACCATTCGATGTATTGTGCATGATGAAGTATTATGGAGGACACGAACCATCTGAAAAATTTATGCAGTTCTACTGAAATCAAGCTGAGCATCCCTATCTGCATAAATACAGAAAAAGTGTGATGAATATAATAGTGGTACTAGTTGATTAAACATACGCTGACAACTATAATCATTTTCATTATCTTAACAGGAAAAGATAGCAATACAATAGCTTCAATTAAACATTTATTCAAAACAATACAACAATATAATTAGAACATAACAAAGCACGATCATGTGGATGAAGGCCGATACTGACCTTGTTTGTTACAGCTACGTCGGCTACTGACTTGGTCATACCTTTCCTTGTGGAGTGAACTTTGCACTCCATGTGCAGTTGAGTTGAGTTTGCCTTGGTCTGGAGACTAGTCATGTCACCACGTGCTGTTGACTTGAGTTTTCCATGGTCTGTGATACGTCTCCAACATATCTATAATTTTTTATTGTTCCATGCTACTATATTATCTGTTTTGGATGTTTTATATGCATTAATATGCTATTTTATATTATTTTTGGGACTAACTTATTAACCTAGAGCCCAGTGGCAGTTTTTGTTTTTTCCTTGTTTTTGAGTTTTACAGAAAAGGAATATCAAACGGAGTCCAAACGAAATAAAACTTTACGATGATTTTTCATGGACCAGAAGACACGCGTAGGACTTGGAGAGGAAGTCAGAAGAGTCCCGAGGGCTCCACAAGCCCTCAGGGCGTGCCCTAGGGGGGCGCCCCCTGGCTTGTGGGCCCCATGGGAGTCCTCCAACCCTAATCTTTGGCCTATAAATTCCCAAATATTCCCAAACGACCAGCGGCGTCCACCAAAATACTTTTCTGCCACCGTAACCTTCTGTACCCATGAGATCCCATCTTGGGGCCTTTTTCTGCATCCTGCCGGAGGGGGATTCGATAACGGAGGGCTTCTACATCAACTCTATTGCCCTTCCGATGAAGCGTGAGTAGTTTACCTCAGACCTACGGGTCTATAGCTAGTAGCTAGATGGCTTCTTCTCTGTCTTTCATTCTCAATACCATGTTCTCCTCGATGTTCTTGGAGATCTATCCAATGTAATATTCTTTTGCGGTGTGTTTGTCGAGATCCGATGAATTGTGGATTTATGATCAGATTATCTATGAATATTATTTGAATCTTCTTTGAATTCTTATATGGATGATTTGATATCTTTGTATTTCTCTTCGAATTATCGGTTTGGTTTGGCCAACTAGATTGGTTCTTCTTGCAATGGGAGAGGTGCTTAGTTTTGGGTTCAATCTTGCGGTGTCCTCACCCAGTGACAAAGTAGGGGTAGCGAGGCACGTATTGTATTGTTGCCATCAAGGGTAAAAAGATGGGGTTTTCATCATATTGCTTGAGTTTATCCCTCTACATCATGTCATCTTACTTAAGGCGTTACTCCGTTCTTTATGAACTTAATACTATAGATGCATGCTGGATAGCGGTCGATGTGTGGAGTAATAGTAGTAGATGCAGAATCGTTTCGGTTTGCTTGACACGGACGTGATGCCTATATGCATAATCATTGCCTTGGATATCGTCATAACTTTGCGCTTTTCTATCAATTGCTCGACAGTAATTTGTTCACCCACCGTATTATTTGCCTTCAAGAGAGAAGCCTCTAGTGAAACCTATGGCCCCGGGTCTATTTTCTATCATATATTTTCATATCTATAAACCAAAAAATACCTTGCTGCAATTTATTTACTTTTATTTTGTTTTATGTTTTAGTAATCTTTTATATCTATCTCTATCAGATCCCATCCTTGCAAGTGACCCTGATGGGATTGACAACCCCTTTATTGCGTTGGGTGCAAGTGTTTGATTGTTTGTGCAGGTGCATAGATTGGGGACTTGCTTATATCTCCTACTGGATTTGATACCTTGGTTCTTAACTGAGGGAAATACTTATCTCTACTTTGCTGCATCACCCTTTCCTCTTCAAGGGAAATACCAACGCAAGCTCAAGAAGTAGCAGTCTGCAGACTAGTCATGTCACCAGCATCTACTAATACTCTAAAGCTTCTCGATCATTCCTTGTGTAATGTATCGCAAACAGTGACTTCTTCTTTCTACAAAGTGGAAAGACCAACTGGGCCCAATAATGCAACAGTTTGCCTTAAACACATTGGCTCCTATTGTGCAGTTCAACTAAAATCAAAGTCGAAATAGAACCGAGCATAAGTTTTGACCTGTATGCACAAATAGGTATGAAGGAAGCAATTACTGAGAAATAACAGTTGATGACTTACACTCCCAGAAGAAAAAACATCTACCTTATCTTAATGGGAAACAAAGCAGGACAGTAGCAATTCTCAAACAATGTGATTCATTCATATTAACTGAGACATTATCATAACAATACCTTGTTTCAACATGTATAAAGAATGACAAAGCAGAAAAGTACCATTCCTAAAACAGTGCAACTGATTCATATTAATAGATACATTATCTTAACAATACCTTCGTTAAACATGTAGAAAGAACTACAAAGCAGGATAGTACCATTTGTAAAACACTGTAACTGATATATAATAACAGAGACACTATCCCAACAATACATTTCTTAAACATGTACTCCCGCTGATCCCTAACAAAAATGGTACTCCCGCCGATCCCTAACAAGTGTTGCAGTTTTGAACTAAGATTCAGTAGTTAATTCTTAGAGTGGCATTGCTTAATTTTACCAGTGGCATTAGATTAACAAAAAGCATAAACAGTTCCAGGGGAGAGTGGGCGCAACAGCACCATGTGCTTCCATCTACTTATAAAGGGGATGATGCAGAGTTTGTTGTAACAAAGCAACAAGCATCATGTCTGGGTTGGTCCCATTTTTGTTCACTTAATGGAAAAGACAGCAATACAATAGCTTCAATTCAACATTTATTTAAAACAGTACCACTACAAGTAGCACAACATCTCAAAGCACACTGCACAATCATGTTGATGAAGGCCGGTACTGACCTTTCATGAGGCAGACAAGATCAAATATGAATCTGCCAACATGAATAGGAAATCCAATCTCATTTTGTGTAGTTCAACTAAATCAAGAAAAGTTGCCGGTGTGACATTTAAGTTGAACTACACAAAACACTCTTAAAACAGAAGTGTTTTGCATAGTGAAGCAAAAGGTCGCAATAGCAACGAGTTGAATAGATATCCTTGTTTTCAGAGTAAAAAAAGAAACAATTACCGGGCAATAAAGGAGGATGAATCATATGGCTACAAAAAGAAGCATCTACCTTATCTTGATGGAAAACAAAGTAGGACAGTAGCATTTCTAAAACGGTTGCATTGATTCATATTAACAGAGACATTCTCTTAAAATAACAGTCATTAAAAATGTAATTTACTTTTAACAGTGGCATTGCTTCAATTTTCCAGCGGCATTCTTAGATTAACAACGGCAACAAGTTGTATGGGACATGGGACATGCCTGCACCATGTGCGTCCACACGTATAAATGGGTGATGCAGAGTATGTTGCCAAGCAGCATATCTGCGTTGGTCCCATATTTGTTCTCTTTGAACCTTTTTCCTTTGTGAGGGCAGCAAATCTAGTCCTGCACAAACTACCCGACCCCCCAGTTTCTTTTCTTTTTCAACAAAGAGATCGGTTCCTTACAGATGTGTGTACTAGGTTACCCCCTTTTTTTCCTTTTCGACCAACAAAGCGGCTGGATAGCCAGTCTATACTACTTTCCCTCCCTCATTTCCTCATTGAACCACGTCCTAGGTTCATGCTCCACCCACCCCCCTTCTTTCCTCTTTGAACCAAGACCTAGATTCGACTACAGAATCAAAAAAGATCCGCATGCAGCTAGAGCAATGACGGTTTCAAAGAAAGTTATACCTTAGGGTCGTCGGGACGTGGCTATGCGTGCAGCGGGAGGCCAGATCTGCCCAGACTACATACAGCAGCGAGGAAGAAGGGGTCAGAGGCCCTCCCACACAGGCGCTGGGTGAAAGAGAACAGCGCAGCCGGAAGTGGATTGCCTCCCTCGCCGAAGGCGACAGAGTGAATGTTGCACCTCCTCCCCTTCCCGGTGCGACGAGATCTAGGCGGCTCCTTCACCAGCCGTGAGGGGGAGGGAGAGACAGAGGCCAACACAGTCTTGTTTAGATCTGGTGAAGAGGGTGAGAGACTATGAATATAGCAAACCCTAGCAAAGGAACGCTGAGCCTCCAGCGTGTATATATATATGTAGTGCAGCGAGAGTGTGGAGAGTGCAAACCCTAGCGAACAAGCGCTGAGGCTCCAGCTTATATAGTACTCATGTATACTACTAATATAGTGGAGTGGTTTTCTTTTTCTCTCCATAACAATCGTTTTAAATTGTGTAAGTACGAAATGAAACTCTTTATTTAACGTACCAGTGAAGAAAACTACTTACGATCAACTAACGATCCACGCATCCTAGTCGCACTTCCTGTCATTCACGTGCGGTACACTACCCTCCGTTAAGTGAACAACCACACACGCGCCAAATTATCGGAAAGGTGTGAGAGTGTGTACAAATAAAGAATTTTAATTTCAATTATCGGAAAGGTGTAAGAGTATGTATAGTTTTCCCTCTCTCAATAATTATGGTTTGTTGTGTTCGGCCTAAACTTGGTCAAACTTTACAAAGTCTGACTTCAGTCAAATCTAATATGCAGAGTAAATAAAAACGGAGGGGTACTACCTCCATCCGGGTTTTTAGTCCACACCATGTTTTAAAACAAAGTTAGACCACATATTTAGTTAAAAGCTGGACAAATAATATTACAGGGTAGCTGAAGACAAAGTTGTGAGAAGGCTTAGAAATCAATACAAAACTTTTGCTCTTAGTACCAACGTCGATGCTTCTTAGAGGAAACATTTGGTTCATATCCAATTGTGTGATAAAATTGCACCAACATAAACGACTGCTCCAAGATGAACTGATGAAGGATATCGTCTTTGTGGTAACAAGCAAAGAGCACTAATGGAAGACAACCCGCTCTTCATTGAACATCGATTAGCTTCACCAGCCGATGCAACCATGAGACACAACCATGAGCATCGATAGCTCATCATGGTGTGATGCATCATCAATTTTGGCATCATGTTTGGGTCAGGCACCAATGAAGTTTGACAATCCTCACTGTGGTTTGTTTCTTCTCGGTAATCAAGAAAGGAAGAACTGAGCAACAGTGGCCATCCAATTTTGTGCAGCTCCACTAAAATTGAGGAAGACATGCCCGGGTATGGAAATACGCATCCCTATTTGCAAAAATATAAAAAAAATGATATTTAAGTAGTGTCGTTTCTTTGTTTTAGTAGTGGAACAAGATTAACAGCGGCATCTTAATTGTCAATAAGAATTAATGAAACGTACACCAAAAAATAGAAGCACTATGATTATCTTGATGGGAACTAAAGCAGGATACCCGAAAAAAAACTAAAGCAGGACAGAAGCATTTATCGATGCCTCTACATGGGCATTGCTTCATTTTACCAGTGATAGTTTTAGATTAGCAGCAACAATAGGAGAATATGGACAATGACCGCACAACCACCATGACTTTTTGGCAGAAAAAAAACATGTATACCTCCACCGATGCATAAATGATAAACCATGACCACTTTTGGAGTGGCCTTTCCTCTATAATAGTAAAAAATAGGTGATGTTGGACCAGCCGACGAACCCTAGCTACTGTACATGGGGAGCTGGGGAGTAGTGGTATAGAAGAAAACCCGCATGCAGAGTACAATGAAGCATGAAATCCAAAAGAAGTTATACCTCAGGTGGGCGAGATGTGTCTTAGGCGGGCGGGCGGGATCTGCCCACACAATGGCAGCAAACAAGGGCGCGGAGGACCTTCGTCCGCGCCGACACCGGCTCAGAGAGGACGGTGCGCATCGGCTTCCTCCATCGCCGATGGCGACAATGTTAACGCTGGACCTCCTCACCTCCCGCAGAAGACGGGATTCGGCCGGATCTGTGACCACCGGTGAGGAGAGAGATAGAGTGGACACTGTCATCTTGTTCAGACTAGCAAGAGGCCCATGCGTTGCACGGAACATCAAGATGCATTCATACGAGTTGTTTATCTTGTCGGAGACAAAGATGAACGAGGGAAGGCCTTATTTGCAAATGTGGAGAGGGGTGCGGGTATCTTTTTGCAAAATTGCCATAGTTTGCTTTCTATTCCTCAGATATAGATCGGACGGTCTATATTGCAGGATGGCAGGCACACCATCATCACCAACTCAGTTTTTTATAAGAGTAGAAGTAGAGAGTAGAGATACGCGCGTTCCGAGAAAAAAGGAACGAAAACTGGCGAAGAAATCTTTTTTAACGTACCAAGAAAGAAAACTCGATCAATAACAGCCCCCCGCTTCCAGGTCGCAGTTTGTATCGCTCACGTGTGGTCCCCGACCCTCCATTATTAAGTGAACAAATTAATGGGTCGAATTATTACGTATGTAAGCTGCCTCTTCGTGTACAAATGCGCTCCATCATGTACTCGCGGGTATGTCAGAGGCAGAGTGAGTGTGTGTACATTTCTTCTTGTACGTAGCACTCCATTTATCTCACTTCATATTGTTTCCCACTCCTATGATATTCCTATCCTAGGAACAAAATGAGGCGATACTAAGTTTGTGTGTCTGTAGGGAGAATGAGACATCAATGTTGTGTACGAGTAGTCGTGAGAGTCGTCACTATGTGTGTGAGCGCGCACACACACATAGACATGCATATCCATGTTTACGTAAAATTCTTACTTTCATCTCCATCTCCAATCATATTTGTCCAACTGGCACATTATTTACGTTATGAATTACGCAACAATATTTACGTACGTCCAGCCTGACCGCCTTGGCCAACCCGAACCCTCTTCATCACCCGCGTGTGGTTCCCGCCCGAAACGGTCAGTGCCGCATTCATGCCCGGCCAAAGCGGATGCGACCTCTCACTGGCGCCGGCATTGAAGCAGCACGCCGGTCAAGGGAGCGCCGCCCGCGCCGCTTCCCGATGCACGCGACTGCTCTGTGTTCAAATGTCACCACGGCCGGCCACAACATGCATGTAAAAAAGTTGTTGGGAGTCCATGCTACAGCTAGTTGTTCTCCCCCTCCTTGTCTATCTCTTCCAGTAGTGCTAGTACTCCAGGGCGCGATGCATCGACAAGCAGGTAGGAAAGTTTGCGTATACTCGGTTTGCGGTGAGTGGCATGCCGAGTGACTGTGTGGGGTGGAGGAGGGTGAGACACGAACACGACAGACATGATTTAAACGTTGGTTTTGCTCGATGGCGCGATCCAATGAAATGAAATGTTAGTTTCCAAAAGAATATTGTACTTCATGAGAGAGATAGAGTGATGGTTTGCTTCTTCCATCCAACTAACTATACCGGGTCTATGTGATTTGACGGCTCATTGGTCACTATTACTGCGGCGGTAGAGCGTCTGCACTCTTATTTATTTATTTATTCTGTGATAAAACTAACTTTCTCCACTCTTACACTGGAGGAGTACGAAACACAGCAGCCCAGTGACTACATGGCCCACCTCCCACTATCACCATATTCCTTGGACATTGTGCGACACCTCTGGTCATTTTTTTCTTTGCATAATACTCCCTCTTTTCCGGTTTATATAGGGCTTAAATTTGAAATCTCATCAACAAAGGCAGATGATGAGCAGAGAAATGTATCTCGTAGTTTAGAAAAAATTTCAAAATTTAATCTGCATTAATTAGAATATATGCATGGATGACCACTAAATAAGTAGGAACGGGTACATGCATTGGTTGGTTTCTTTTAATCCTTGCATGCATCAATTTAATGCACCTTGGAATGTGAACATGTGGTGGAAAGAAGTGAAAATAAGACTTATAATATGGTATAAGACTAAGAAAATGAGATGAGCCCAATAAACCAAAAAGGAGGGAGTACATTTTACCACATGACCCACCATACACTCTCACATACTACCTTTGTCCTGGTTTATTAGTCCCCTATGTAATTTATGCATGATGCTAGTATATGATACTCCCCACTATGAGTAGCCTTATACGCATACAAAAATGGACCGGAGGGAGTACGAAGCTTTATGATTTTGTTTCATGTATGTATCCTGACTCCAAGGTTGCCCCGTTACAACATTCCATCAAATACAAAGGAAAACTAACACGCATGCTGATGCATCTCAATGATTCACAGATGATAGCCAATATTTACTTCACAACTAAAGACAAAAGTTGTGAGAGTGTGTACAAAAAAAAACTACTGATGGGGTCTCTACGACTTGAACCCTAAACCCTAAACAGGATTTAATTTCCTGGCTAGGTAGAACCTGTCGAAGGAAAGAAGCCTAGCCCCCTCGGATCATACGATGCTTTTGTGCAGTTCCACTAAAATCGAGCTGAGCATCCCTGTTGGCAAACATATTAAAGAAGTGTGATTAGAATAATAGTAGTGGCACTAGTTCATGAGACATAAACTCATCACAAATAGAAGCCGGTAGAACTAGAGAAAGATCCACATGGAGATGAAGCTACGTGGGGAGCTGCAGCAGTGGAGCAAGCCGGCTCCAAAAGGAAGTTGTACCTGGGACGTCAGGGTGTAGCTAGAAGGGTGGTGGGAGGCGGCATCAGCCCATACCGCGGGGACCCCCGATCGGGACACACTGATAGTGGGTTTTCTTCCTCGCCGCTGTCGACCGCGTCTACGCAGAACATCGTCCGCTTCCCCCGGCGGCGGGATCTGGCCGGATCTGTGACCAGCGGTGTGGCCACCATCATTTTATGCTTGTGAAGAGAGCAACTCAAGCAAGCAAGCTTGTAGCTTAGGCTCCTGCTAGTGTATATATAGTGGAGCGGTTTTCTTTTACTCTCCATATCAACCTTTTAATGGTTGCTTCGTCCAACTAACTTACTGTGTGATTTGACTGCTCCTGAGTGGCCCCTGCATGTACTCCCCCTGCGTGTATGACCGTTCCTGAGTCTCACTTGTACTTATCTCTATTTTCTTGCATGACACATAGACTGGATGCGCATAGAGGAATTTTGTTACTGCACGTTGTTTACGTAGTACCTACTCCCTCCTTCCGGTTCACTACTAGTACTCCCTCCGTCCTGGTTTATTGGTCCCCTTTGTACTCAATTCATGGGCTCATTTTCCTCAAAAAATTGTCTTTACCAATGTATTAATATCGAGAATGCATGCGTGAACAACGAATGATTAAACCTTGCATGCAACGTTTTGACAAAGCATGACATATAAACATGTGAATGTGCGGGACTACAACCTCGTGCATGCATGCAACAGTCACACATACACATGCACGCGAAAACACGCGCGACGCCCTAATGCATGCATGTCTGAGCACATGATGGAACACACACGGTCACGCTCAAGTGCTCAACCTACACGTGCATGCACCCACATACTCAGCCAGGGTGAGCTAGTGACCGTATAAACACCGGAAAATGTATATATTGACCACAATGAGCGTATTATGAAGTCCACTGGCCATATTTTTACAAATATACAGTGATAGCCAGTGTATTAATCTAGTTTCAAATCAAGCCATATTAACCGGAAAGGAGGAAGTATGGACTAGCATTACTTTGTTGTGTCCTATCAACTTGCAGAACGAGGAGAAGCTTGCAGGACGGGAGAAGCTTGCGCGCGATGGCTCGCAGGACAAGGAGAAACTTTTGACTATGCAAGCTCTCCCTCGCTCAGGCGGTGGACGTGCAACAGTTAATTCGGTGTCAGATTGCGAGAAGCATGCATACACTGTACTAGTACCATCATTGTTCGACTCCCCGAAGAGGCGAACAGCCAAGCGCAAAGTTTACTACGGTAGTAGAGTACTCCGAGTAGTATTACGTACTACTAGTACTGTACAGGTAGTACTACTAGGAACCGCATGGTGAAGCGTCTGCACTCTTATTTTATTTTAATCTGTGATAAAGCAATCTTCAACACATTTGCTTCTCTTCAAGGGTTCTCACAGGTGTTAATGGAAGTTGATTGCATGGAACACTCGCCACAATTCTTGCTTAATTCTAGCTCCTATCCTGTTAGAAATAGGAGCGCTCAGTAATATTTTCTCTTTTTTTGCTATTCAGCATGTAAACAGGCCAGCAAACCTTGCGGCGCATCTTTGCGAGAACCGTGATGGCTGCATTTTGAATGTGACCGAGAGCTAGCTTGATGAAACACCTCGCTTTCTTTTTTTCGCGGGGTACCTCGCTTCCTAGTGACCAGTCTCTTGGCTGATTGTCCTAAGAATGCTTATATATGAATAAAGCTCCCTCATTTGCCCGCAAAAAAGATTAAGCCATATTAACCAGAAAGGAGGGAGTATGGACTAGCACTACTTTGGTGTGTCCCGTCAACTCACAGAACGAGGAGAAGCTTGTAGGACAAGGTGAAGCTTTTGACTAATGCAACCTACCCTCAGCCAGGCGGTGGACGTGCAACAGTTCATTCGGTGTCAGATTGCCAGAGGCATACACTGTAGTACCATCATTGTTCGACTTCCTGAAGAGGCGAAGAGCCAAGCGCAAGGTTTAGTAGTACTACTAGTATACAGGTACTAGGAACCGCATGGTGGAGCATCTGTACTCTTATTTTATTTTAATCTCTGATGAAGTACACATTTATTCGGGAGAAGTGCGGAAAACGGCAGCCCAATAGTACAATTAAAAAACATCGAACATGTAATGATAATATCGGTTAACCATGCTCGAATATATCTTGGCCTCCGTGCGAGCCCGTCTGTGTGTTCTCACTCCTCGTCTCGCTCAAGGAGCGGCGGGGTTGGCCATTTTGCCGTCCTCCTCAATTGAGATCGGTTTGCTCACACTCCGGTCCCACATGTCAGTGATATGCCAAGAGGAAGCGCGTTGACCGACAGGCCATACGCGGACTTGGCTTTGCACCTTCATACTAGTATGAGCGGATTCAAAGAAGAGCGTATTGATGGTTGCTTCTTCCGAGCAACTTACAGTGGGAAAGGTGGGGCTTATGATTTGACTGCTCATTACTCACTATTAGTGCGGCGCAACGACCGGGCTGAGTCTCCCATGCGGTTGTGCACTATAATTTGGTGCATGGCACATGGACCCGGATGCTGAATGGCTTTTGGCAATGCTATCAACCTTCCAGCATTTGTTTACATAATTAACGTATACAAATAATTTTCCAGCGACATGAAATTGTACAATGCTCTGAAGCTTTCAACTTTTGTTTTGTGTGTCTTGCCAGCTGGAAGGTTGTCTCGTTACAACATCAATCAAAATACTAGAAAGGAAACTAACTTCCTTGCTAATGTATCTCAATGATTAGCAGATAAGAGCTAATATTTACATCACAACTGAAGACAAAGTTGTGAGAAGGTGTTAAATTAAAATTGATCCATGCTTTCATTGGCAGCAACTTCCCCCCAGCTCTGTCTAAATCAATAAGGCATGTTGGGGAAAAAAGTAGCTGTCAGGAGCATGCAACATTCCGATCATTTTGTGCAGTTCCACTAAAATTGAGCTGAGCGTCCCTATTCCAAAGATATTAAGTGTGAGTACAATAATAGAGGACTGTTGATGAAACAATAAACACACAAATAGAAGCCGGTCACCTTTGCAGTCTCTCTTAAGACTAACTAGTTGGAGAAGATTAAACAAATAGTTGGAGAAGATTAGGCTCGGAGTTGATGAGGAGGATAGAGCAAAACCAATCTCCCTTTGTGCAGTCGCACTAAAATGTAGAGATGTTGCCCGTGTGACATTTTAGTAGAACTGCACAAAACACTCTTAAGAAAAAAGTGATTTGTGCAGTTCACCAAAAGGTCGCAATAGCAACGAGGTGAAATGGATAGCCCTGTTTGCAAAACAGAGGTAGAAAGGAAACAATTACTGGCAGTTGATGACACAAACGCCGACAAAAAAGAAGCATATTCCTTGTCCTAAGGGAAGATAACAGCATGGTTGTTAACGGTGTGAGGATGACATTGCAATATGGAAAGTACGCCAAATGAGCTACGTTTTGGGCAAAGAACTAGGGAAGATCCACATGGAAGATTTTCCACATGCAGCGACATGGGAAGATGGGCAGTGGAGCAAGGCCAGAGGGGAGGAAGCTATACCTGGGGGTCGTCGGGATTTAACTAGGAGGGCGGCGGCGGGCGGGATCTGCCCATACTGCGGCAGCGAGCAGGTGGCGAAGGCCCTACCGCGCCGGAGCTTGGTCAGAGAGAACGGCGGGTACCGCAGATCGGGACGTGTTGCCTCGACGCCGTCGAACGGAGAAACGATGCACATCCTCCCTTTTCGCCGGTGGACGGGATGCGGCCGGATCAGTAACCAATGGTGAGAGAGAGGGGCCACCGCCGCCTTGTGTGAGATAGTGTGACGAGAGACAAACCCCGGCAGGCACGCTCCATTGTATATAGTGGAGCGGATTTCTTTTTTCCCGATGACAATCGTTTTATATCCTGTACGTGCCATTGAGGAATATAACTTTATTTAATACTAACACGTCAAGTCGAACTTTGTTCCGTGTACGCATGGTACATGACCCTCGTTCGAGTAAACAACCGCTACATGCGTCAAATTATCACGTGGGCTTCCTTTTCGTATAGAAATGAACTCCACCATGTACCCGGGCGGGTGTGGCCAGGAATGAGACGTGAGTATGTGCGTCATGCATGCAACTCTTCTTTACGTGCAGGTACGTACGTGGGTGGGTGTGAGAGAGATGGTTTGTGCGAAACAGAGGCAATCTGTCGATGATATCTCAAACAAAAAAATGTAACATATGCAATGTGTGTGAAACAGAGTCATGGATATATCATATATAGAGGGAGCGATCCACGAGAAGAGATTGGAGGGATCATCGGCGTGAGATATCGATAGAATCGAAAACAGGGATGAAGTATGTGGGTGCGCGATCGATAAAGAGTGCCATCGAATTTGTGTTTGCCCACGTCAAAGATACAGGGCGGCTGGCCTACTGGAATGTGAGAGGGCAGAGGTGCAGTTTGTCTCTGTGGCATGGATACCTACCTACAATGTTCTACTATCGGTGTGTGTGTGCGGGGGGAGGGGGCAAAGACCTAACTATAGAGAGGTAGATCGACTGGTATATGTGTGGAGAAGGAGAGAGACCTAGCTATGTATTGAGGGAGATCGATCGGCATCCATGCATATGTGTAGCAGAGGAATAAGGTTGGGAGAGAGACAAAGGTAGAGTGTTAGAGGGTTGGTGGTGGAGTTGCTTCTCAGAAATGGTGGGAGAGGCCTGCTAGACAAACGGAGGGTACAAGTGCAATATCAATAAGAGAGGGGATGTCTGCCTGTCTATGTACGTGCATGTGAGAGACGGGTCGGGAGGTATGCAAGGATGATGAGGGGGGATGATATGGTTGTGGTAAGCAGACGTAACTACATAGGAAGATCAATCATCGTGTGTCAGAGAAAGTGAGAGACATAACTAGTGAGGCACGTCGATCGGTGCGTGGGAAAAAAGACTTATAATTGACCTAGCTATATGTAGGGAGATCGGTAGGTATACATGCATGCATGTGTTAGAAGCAAATAAGGTCCGGAGAGATGGACAGGGGGAGAGGGATGCGGCTAGGAGGTGGTGCGAGAGGCCTACTATATCGAGGGGGGAGGAGTGTGCGAGTATGAGATCGATGAAAAGAGGGGCGGGAGTGTGCACGTGCGTGGAACCGTATTGGACATAGGGGGCGTGGATGGTGAGAAGAGAAGAGGGTAAGTGTGTGTTTGTGGTAGGCACAGTTGGCTAGAGAGGTATATCGACCGGTGTGTGCTGGAAAGAAGGAGCTGGGGGGCCTACACACACCGTGGGTGAACGACCTCAAGAGAAACAATGAATGTGCGCGATGGAGAGGACGCTGAGGGAGGGTGAGAGGGGGGCGGGCGTGTGCATGCACGAGAGAAAGTTAGCGCTAGCTACAAAGAGAAGATGATTGTGTGGGTGTAAAAGACGAACAGAGATCATAATTCATTATAAAAAAGTGGATTCAGATATTTTAAGAAGATATCATAGTGTTTTAAACCGATGCATGCATGAATATATATAATGGTGATATGCATGGTGTGGTTATGAACATGTTATACTACATATAATATATAGAACATTTATTTGAATTTTTGATAATGTGTGGCTTTTGTAGCTCAGGGCTAAATACTTGTCATAATGTAGGGGGTGGGGCACTATACTTTGTGTGATAAACACAGTGTACGTATGAAACATGGTTTAGATTATGAAGATTTAGTTAGTACATCAAATGTACTATTATTTGGAATCAACATCAAGTGTATTCAAAATTTTGAATTCGAGTTCATATAGTACACATAGTTCATATCTATCTCTATAGTAATCATTTGGTGTGTTGTTAAGATAATATACGAATGATGGTTTATGTTGGCAACAATCATGATTGTAAATTCTTATTCAAATAGAGAAATGAATTCAAATTTAGTTCGAATTGCAGCGGTAGTATAGACATTTGGAATGCACTAAAATGTTCATATGAGTAGGTTACATGCATTATACAGCCAGCAAAAAATTTAATTGGACATAACATGGATTCATAGCTTTGAATAGCATTTGTACAGTAAAACGGGACAAGACTCTCTCTTTGTGTGGTGCGAATAGTTTTATTTTTTTCTTTTTTCTTCGAGGGAAGTGCGAATTGCTTTGGTACGTACATAATTACACGTTAGGCTTGTCCCTAAAATTCAACCCGCGCCTTGTTATCCCAAAAGTTCAGATATCGTGCTCCCAAAACTCGCGCCTTCACAACCCGCGCCTTGCTATCCCGAAATTACAACGCACGTGAAAACTCCCTCCAGCTGCCAAATCCCGACACGCAAAATCCCCCTTCTAACCCTGAGCCGAAAGGGCCGCTAGTTCAAATCAGTGGGGGTACATTTGTAACACACCCTACATTTTGGACAAGCGCGTCCCTAAGTCAGGGTTCCTCCCTCCCATCACCTCCTTTTCACCATTCGAAATCACAGGCCGCCATAACCTCTCTGCTCCAGCAGCGAAACCCCACCCTCCTCCGTCCGCCACCCCACCGCTGCCCAGCTGGAGCCTCTTCCCCGACGACGTTGTCCACCGCAACAGCTCGACGTCCCTCATCCACCTCCCCGGATGAGTATCCATCGTCGATCTCATCGTCTCACCGGTTCAGCCGCCCCGTCCTCCACCTCCAAGGAGCTACTCCGATGATCACCTCATCTATCGCGGCTGATCCATCCCCACAGCGCCGCCTTAACCTGCTCCACCAGAACCGCAGCATCCTCACCGACTCCTCGGATGAATCCGAGGCCTACTCGGCGCCACCAAAGAGGTTGTACACTCATCGCATCGCACCTTCTCCATAACTCGACCTCCTGGCTTGGACGGTGCTCAATCCCCCACCCCCATGGCACGGCTACCTCGAATCCAGCACCACGGGCGACATCTCCATGGCGACTCTCCCCCAGTGCAAGGCCCCTTCGGTGGTGGCGTCCATACTAGCCGGATCTGCTGCTGCCGCTTTGGCTCTTGCTCGCTCACGCTGCTGCTGCTGCTGCTCCGGCTCTCGCTCGCTCGCGCTGCTGCTGCTTCGTCCCTCGCTTGGTCGCGCTATTGCTCTGCTCTCCCCCTCGCTCGTGCTGCTACTCTGCTCTTGCTCTCACTCGCGCTGCTAATGCTGGTACACGGGCTGCTACAGCTACATGAGTTGCTGCTCTGGCTCTAGTTCGCGCTGCTCCTCCAGGCGCTGCCGCTCCGGCTGCTATCTGCTACCATGTTCCCCGTCGATCGCCTGCTAATTTAGATCATTGTTTCTCTACTACTAGTGCTCGAGCGGCCTAAACTACATGTGAAGTGCCTCTCTGCTACCAGTGCGTTCAGTTTCGACAATAACATTCAGATTCCACAGTAAATTTCAGTTTTGACAGTTAAGTTTAGAGTCAACAGTTTTTACCTCATCTATTGTAGTCAGGTGTTTTTTGGTGATGTAAATTTTACATCTATCACTTTTTGGTAATGTATTTTACATCATCTATTGGAGATGCTATTAGAATCCCACTTGAGATTAACGATGTCTGTCTTGTACTGCTTCAGCCTCGACGTCTTACGGCTCGCCGGAGCTGCTCCAATGATGGAACCATCCATCACAACAGAGCAGTGCCCTGGACGGCATCTACAGACGCCTCAGATCTTCCTCCACACCTTTGACAGCCACCTCTACCACAACTGTCGAATTCATGGCTCCGCAGACCCAAGAGAGGTTCGAACTCTGGGGTGCGTGCGAAGAACTCAATCTCCCCAGCCTACCGACTTGTCGATCTCACCGCCTAGCTTGATGAACAAGAAAGGAAAGGGACTCAACAGTTTACCCAGGTTCGGGCCACCTTGCGGTGTAAAACCCTACTCCTGCTTTGTGGTGGATTGGCCTCGAGGTGGGCTGAGGATGAACTAGTACAGAGGGAGAACAACCTCAGGAGGAGTGTTCTTGTGCTGGTATGAGCTGGTGAGGATGCTCTGGGTCTCGTCCCCGTCCTATGGTGGTGGCCTAGCTATATTTATAGTGGCCTCGGTCCTCTTCCCCCAAAATGAAGCGGGAAGGGATCCCACAACGGCCAAGTTTGAAGGGAGACAAGTAGTACATCTTATCCTGACGAAAGGTGGTCTTCGCCTGCAAAGCTTCTGGTCATGACGTCGTGGTGGGCTCGGCGATGACCTCCGTCCTGCCGTCCTAGTCTTGTAGCACGGGAATGGAAACCTTTGGCTGATTCCTTGGGACTCTGCGTCTGCGCTTGCTTCCTTAGCACCGAAGAGGAAACCTGCTGTACTGCGCCTGCTGGCGCCTGCCTGGCCTTGGTTGTCATGGCTTGCGTCATTTGAACCTCACGAGTTGGGGCTCGCATGGAAATCTCCGCTCCTCAGGAGCCGGCTTGGGGAAGCCGCTCCCTCTGGAGGTCTTGGCATCGTCCGCCTCGCGAGGCTTGGCCCCTCGCGAGGGTCTTGTGTTGTTGATGCTAGAGAAGGGCCGTACCAGGCCGCTGATGAAGCCACGCTGTGGGCCGCAGGCAGGCAAGTCTGGGTACCCCGGTTCCCAAAATGCCGACAGTAGCCCCCAGGCCCAAGGCGTCCTCGGACTTGGCGTCGAGGCGAAGCCAAAGGGCAAGGGCGAAATGCCATGGGCCCTAATCCTCCTACGGACCTGGTCGACGCGTGGCGCTTGATGGGACGTGGGCATCTCTGCTTCCCCACGCGGCCTTGGCAACCGTCCTGGGCTGACAAAAATGCTGGCGCCTACCGCTAAGCCTTCATTACCTTCCCTTCGCCTTGCTTCAGATCTCCTTCTCTCCCTGCTCAGAGTGCCTCCAGATCTGCCGACCTATCCCCAAACTTGTCACCGATGGCGACTAAGAAAGCGAAGCCCGCTGCTTCTCCCGCATGTCCGGCCTCGCTCGAGCCGTCCCTTAGTGTGTCCACCATCACCAAGGAGAAGCACCTCGCCGCTGTGCTCCCACTGACGGCGAGCAACGACAATGAGGGGAGGGAGACAGCGCTCCGGGTCGGCTCCGCCAAGCAGGAAACATTGGGGGAAACCTTCTACCCCTTCTTCTTGCACAGCGTCTTTGCTGGGCTCGTCCCCCCTTCTCCAATTTCTTCTTTGCCGTCCTCAACCATTACCAGATCCGCACCCTTCATCTTCATCCCAACGCCATCCTCCTCCTGTCGATCTTTGCCTTCTACTGCAAGGCGTTCACTGGGGTGGCACCCTGCGTTGTGCTACTCTGGCACTTCTTCTACCTCCGGATGCGTAGCACGGACCAGTGCTCCGGGTGCGTCTGCTTCATTGTGTCCCATGGTAGAAACGCGATCTCGAGGGCCGGGAAGAAGGTGGACGACTTCCAGCGCAAGTGGATCTTCATGGACGCCAAGCGTTCTCACGCTCGGCTGCATCTACCGACCACGTTGCCGGTGAAGCTGGATCGGTGGGCTCACGAGAAGCTCACTGACCCCCGGGTAGAGCCGTTGCTGGAGAAGATGACGGCGGATCTGGAGGCGGAGAAGCTGACAGGGGCCATGCTCGTCAAGGAGTTCCTGACGCAGTGCTTGGCCCCTTGTGGAATCTCAAGGGCGTAGAAGACGACCTCCGGTTGCACCCGGAAGACTTGACTGACGAGGAGCTCAGCAAGGCCTTGTGCACCTTGCTCGAGAAGGACCCGGGCAGCCTCCCGGAGGCCTTCCTCCTACTGTACTGTCGCGACGATGGGGCGGAGGTGGCCGCCGCCATGCCTGTCTTCAACGAGCGGGGGCTCGTGCCGTCGAAGCTCCCCCAACTCCTGAACTCCCCGGTGCCGGTGTCCTCTGGTGAGAGCTCCCAAGAGAAGAGGGAGGAGGACTCGGAGGCGACCTTGGAGGGGGTGGGGGAGACCTCACCCCCGCGGCAAAGCGAGCTCCTCCGTGATCTCTCCGATGATGACTACGCCGGCGAGCACTTGGTTTAGGGGTCCTCTAGCCCCACCGGGGTCGTCACGAGGTCCGAGGGCACCCCCTGCGGGGGCCGAAGCGAGGGGCCCCGAAGGAGGGCGAGGCGATGTCGCCGCCCCAGGGCGACGCCCCCGCCTTCTCGCCCATCGCCGCCATTCCGGAGCCAGCCACCATGCGTCCGGCCGGTCCTGAGAGCGCGGCGAAGCCCGCGCCCAAGAAGCTCGGAGGTGCTGCGCTCCTGATCAAGAGGAGGGCATATTTTGCTGACGATGAGTAAGTATTTTACCTTGCTTTTTGCTTCCCATCCTCGACGTCGTGCTCATGATCCCCTCCTCCTGGTGGCCAGGCTGACGCCGGTGGTGAAGAAGAGGAAGGAAGAGGCCAAAGCCCCCGAGGCCGCGCGACCCGCCGTGGCCGCGGTGACCCCGGAACGTGCAGAAGAGGCCGCCCCGCATACGCCTGTGATGGAGCGAGCCTCCTGAGGCTCGGTGGCCAAGCCGACTCCGGAGGCGCCTACCTCCAGCGCGCGTGCTGGGGGTTTGAGGGCTCTGGAGCCCCCTGTCGCCCTTGCTACTGTAGTGGTGCCAATCCCGATGCTGGTGCCGCCTCCTCCTCGAGTCCTCATGCTCGCGGGCCATGACACCTCCGTCATATCCAGCGCTTTGGAGGAGGCCTTCACCGTGCTGGGGCAGCTCCGGACCGATCTTCAAGGCGCCGACCGGCATGCGGTGACGGGGCATCTGGGGCTGATCTCGGGGTGGCTCCAGGCCGACTCCTCCATCAGGGCGACTTGGGGCCAGCCGAGGTCGTCGTTGCGGAGGGCAGGAAGGAGGCCGGCGAGGCCACAGCGGCTCGTGATGCAGCGTTGACCGACGCTATGTTTGCCGAGGAGCACTGCCGCACGGTGGAGGCCGAGCTGAAGGCCCTTTGTGATGAGCAGGCCACCCGCGCTCACCAGCTTGGAGAGCAGGAGGAGGATCTCAAGGCCCGGGAAGCTGCGCTCGCCAACTGAGACGCCGAGCTGGAGCAAGCGGCCTAGGAACAAGCCGTGAAGCGCAGCCACCTAGGGAAGCTGAAGGAGGAGACGGAGGCGGCCCAGGCATCCCACGCCAAGTTCGTCTCCGAGGAGAAGGCTCAGCTGGAGGCCAAGGAGAAACTCCTTGCCACGGCTGAGAAGGCGGCCGCGGCGGGGCGTGACGCCTTCGTCTCCCTTGAGCAGAGGTCCCGCACAGCCCTGCAGTCACTTTACGGGGAAGGGTACGAGGGACCGCTGGCTAGTCCGGAGGAGGGCCCTGCCAGGCTGCTCCCCAAGCTTGCCACGACGCTCGAGGGTATCGTCGCCGGGTTGGGCCCGCTGGTTGAAGCGGAAGCTCGCGCGCTTTTCACCTCGGCCGTGACGCGCATCTTCAGCCACCTCCACCTCCGGGACCCGAGCTTCGATCTTGGCGCGCTGCTTGAACCCGTGGCCCCTGAATTCCAAGATGCTGCTACTGAAGCCGTGGGGAAGCAGGTGGAGGCCATGCTCCAGAAGTTCCTCTGTGTCGACCCCGCGACTGCGATGGACGGAGACAATGGTGAAGACGGCGGCGACGTTGTCGATGACGGGCCTCCCCGGGCAAGCGACAGTGGCATCCAAGGCTGAAGAGGAGGTTCGAAGGCGGCGCTTCCTCCTGTTTTATCCCTACAATATTCACCGTGCCTCGTGGAGGCGTGAGAACTTTTGCTTTAAGTTTCTAAGAGACAATATGTTTTGTAATAATTTGCTAGGATTTCATGATTTCCTTTCCATTTGCCTTAGTGTTCTGCATCGGCAGGGCCCGGCCCCGCGCATACCTTAGCCGCCGTTGGGCCATCCGGATCACTAGGACGAGACCAAGGGGTGAGGGGCTATGTGACCAGTGAGGCCACTGAGTCGCGATGCTCAGGGGTCCCCCTTGACATACAAACAGCCCTCGAGAAGGAGATGCGAGTGTAAGCTTTAGCGTTCTGCGTTGGTAGGGCCCGGCCCCGCGCATACCTCAGCCGTCGTTGGGTCGTCTGGATCACCAGGACGAGACCAAGGGGTGAGGGGCTACGTGACCAGGGAGGCCCCTGAGTCGCGATGCTCAGGGGTCCCCCTTGACGTACGAATAGCTCTCCATACCTTTCCTCACCGGGCTTTCGCTCGGGAGGGACGCGAGAAGACCAGGTCCGAGGGACCTGGTGAGGTGGCGTACGCTAGGCATGGCGTGAGCGTAGCCCCCGTGCCCAGCCCCCTCACGCTACCTTCCCGAGGGAAAGCAGCGTGGTGAGGCTGAGCGGCGAGCTTGGTGGCCCTCCTGAGGTTACTGCAGCCGCTAGGTTGCCCTCAGTTGTTTATTCACCAACGCGGAGCATGGTGCTTCCGCTCTTGCACGGGCATAGCCGCTCCTCGACCGTGTCGTCTGCCAGCGCGGAGCATGGGGCTTCCACTGGTTTGTGGGTGGGAGCCCCCACTGAGGGGAGACTCCGGGGCATGTACAGCCCCGTCCTGGCACGTGGCTTGCACGGCAAGACTAGAGGAGGTGTATGTGGGCACTCGTGACCCAGCGCGGGACTCACGAGGCCCTACCTCAAGGCGGGTTGCGCCTGAATTTGGTTCGGAACACTTGCAAGGGTCCTGTGAGATGGTTAGGTAGCCTGCGCCGAGTGAATCTCCTGAGGATATCGCATGAGAAGGCCAAACACCAATGACCCCGGGAGGTGACGTGTACGGGGCCGGCCCGCCAGACAGAGCTCAGCCGTTGGGTTTGTCGACGCTGCAGGAACGGACCCGAGCACAGACGCCGTGCCCGGTCTTCTCATGCGAAGGTCCTTAAGAAAGACAACCGGCGCGTGGCTCCGACGGCGGCGAGGCACCGGGTCGCGCGCCCTAACTTATACGCTCCTGATTAGCTCATGCGAGAACAAGGCACCAAGGACCATGGGAGGTGACATGCACGAGAGCTGGCCTGCGAGCCAGAGCTCGGCCACTTGGATTTAGCAACGCTGCAGGGACGGACACGAGCACCGACGTCGTGCCAGTCCTTAATCATGAGGCGGTCGTGGGCAGGTTCGCAAGGGCGCACGACGTTCATGGCAACGAAGCACCAGACAGACAGGTGATAATCATAAAGCAACACATGAAGAGGTAAGGCCAGCTCTGATAGATGCAAAGAACGATACATGCCATAGGGACGGACCCACATGGCTTGGGGATAATGCAGCCCGAGGGGCGCCCCCAACTGAACAAACTGAAAAATGTCACCTCGCACCGTTGCTGAAGAAGTGTTGGAGTAGCTGAAGACGCGAGCCGCAGAAGTCGTTCCTCACGAGCCATCCAGGTCCTGAGCCTCGTGAGGCCTCGGTGGCCTGTGGGGCTCGCGATGGTCCGGCGCCTCCTCCGACAGGATCGCCTGGTGCCTGGCCTTGTAAGCCGCCAGGACGCTCCACATGTGGCGCAGGTGCATGGCAGCCTGGTTCGGCAAACCGAAAGGCATGCGAACATAGCTGTGAGGGGGGCCCTTGCACCGGCCCAAGTGGGATGGCCAGTAGAGCTCCTGAGACGCGGCCCGGGTGAGCCCTGGGATGTTGACACAGACGCGCAGCCCGCTGCCCTCATCAGGGGAGGGAGCTGTGCCTGGTGGTGCGGGGCGACGCTCGCCTCGCATGGCCCTCGCCTCCTGAAGATCCTCGATCACCTTGGTGATGAACTCCCGAGCGCCTGGTGCCTTGCGCCCTGCGCTCATCTCACGGAAGCGCGCGTTGAAGCATGCCTCCACATGGTGCCCAAACACCTCCCTCATGACGCTGGCCAGGTCTGAGGCCCTCCACAGGAGAGCCCATGAGCCCAGCCTAAGAGGGGCGCCGGGTGCGCCTTCCTATGCGAGAGGGGAAGGTGCCCCGTCAGTGGGCGTGGGTCCTGAGGCACGGTCGTCTGGCGCCCCATCCTCCTGGGGTCCCAGGCGGAGCAGCTGCTTCTTCTTCTTGGGGACGGCCTCGGGAGGGTAGGCAGTGCCCTCATCGTCTGGGTTCTCGACCGCTGTAGCCTGGTAGGAGCGCTCGAGGGAGCACACCGCATCCTTCTCGTCGTAGGCGACCATGATGATGCCACCGCTCCCTGGCATCTTGAGGACATTGTAGCCGTGGTGAGTGGTGGCCATGAACTTGGCCAGGGCTGGATACCCGAGGATGGCGTTGTACGGGAGGCGGATGTGGGCGATTTCGAAGTCGATGAGCTCAGTGCAGTAGTTGTCGCGCTTGCTGAAGGTGACAGGGAGGCGGATCTGCCCTATCGGGGTGGTGGAGCAGTCGGTCACTCCTGAGAAGGGCTTGGTAGGTTGAAGCTGGTCGTACGGCACCTGGAGTCTGTCGAACATCTCGAAGGAGAGGACATTGAGTCCTGCACCGCCATCGATGAGTGTCTTGGTGACGAGGACGTTGCTGATGGTAGGAGAGCAGAGCATTGGGAGCGCGCCGGCAGCGGCCGCGCACTTGAGCTGGTCAGTAGAGTCGAAGGTGATGGCGTACTTGGACAACCTGAGCAAACGCGTCACCTTGAGCTTGGGGAGGGCCACGTTCACATCATGAGCAAACTGCTTGAAGATGCGGTGAGAGGCGGGAGCCTGAGCACCGCCCTGGATGCAAGCCACGGCATGAGGCTCTTGGAAGCCCCCAGCCCCATCATCTTGGTGGTGGTCATCATTCCTCCTTGGCGGCGGCGGCAGTGGAGGAAGGCTGGCGTTGCCCTGAGGGCGGTCCTCACGAGGCTGATCCCTCCAGGGGCCCTCGCGAGGCTGGCCCTGCCAGCGATCCTCGCGGGGCTGGTTGCGCCAGTCCTGGCGGGGGTCGCGGTTATCCCAACGTCCGCCACCTTGGCCTCCTCCAGGGACGTAGCCACGGTCGTTGTGCTCAGGGCAGCGGCCAAGGCGCCCGTCCCGGATGGCCATGAGCTCTTGGTAGTCGTTGGTGTTGTGGCTGTGCATGTTGTGGAAGACGCAGAACGGATGGCTGCCTTGGAGGACTCCGGGTAGTCGCAGCCGCGCTTCATCTCAGGTTCAGCCACAAGCACAGCTGGCCCCTTACGCTTCACGTCCTTGGCCTTGGCCTTCTTGCCTTCTGGGTCAGCTTCTGGGAGCTCGAGGAGGGTGAGGCAACCTTCCTCGGCCCTCGCGCATCTGGCTGCCATATTAAACATTTCCAGAGCCGAGCATAGGTCCTCATGCATGGTGAGCTCTTACTTCATCTTGACATCCTGGACGCCATCAGTGAACACAGAAATGATGGCCTTGTCCGTCACCTTGGGAATCTTGAGGCGAACGTTGGTGAAGCGTTGGATGTACTTGTGCAAGGTCTCCCCAGGCTGTTGCTTGATGCGTCGCAGGTCGCCCACAGCCGGAGTGTGGTCTCAAGTGCCCTGGAAGTTGGCGATGAAGCGCTCCCGCATCTCATCCCATGAGGAGATCGATCCAGCGGGGAGGTTTAGGAGCCATGAGCACGCGCCGTCCTTGAGGGCCATGGGAAACCAGTTCGCCGTGACCTTCTCATCGCTGTTGGCCGCATCGACGCTCAGCTCATAGAGCTGGAGGAACTCTGTAGGGTCGGGGGCGCCGTCGTAGCGTGGAGGCAGGTCTGGCTTGAACTTCCCTGGCCAGACGACACCACGCAGCTCTGGGGTGAGCGCACGGCAACCCGCCGCGCCCATGGGAGCCCGCTGCCTCAGGCAGCATGCGGTCTTGACATGGCGGCGCAGGGAGCGTGCGTGCCTCTCCTTGGGGGCGCTGCACCACTTGACAGCTTTCTTCATCATGCGCCGGCGCCCTGCGCGGCGGGTCGCGCTGAGGAGCCTCACACCTTGGCTCGAGGGCGACTTCTTGCCTGGGAGGTGGGGAGGTGCACCGTGGGCCACGTCACCCGCAAGAGGTGGCTGGGGAGGCAGCGGGCGAGACGGAGCAGGGGTCTCTCCAGCGGCGCTGACGAGCTCGGCGATGCGGTCCAGCCAGTCTTCGTAGAGGTCGTCGATCGGGCAATAGCGCAGAAGCTCGCGCGCCATGAGCAACGCGGCCTACGCGTTCGCCAGGCCGTGACGGGCACGGGAGGATGAAGCAGTAGCCGAAGTCAGCGACGGGGTGGCAGTGCGCCTGTCGCGCCATACAGAGGGATGCAGTGACGAAGCCTGCTGCTCGTGGGCCGCAGGGCCGGTGGCAGCGTTTGCCGCAGGCGACGGGGAATGGCGGGGGGCACCGTTGCCCGCAGGTGCAGTCTAGGCGACATGGGCGGCGAGAGCAGCCCGGCGCTCAGCGCGAACTCGATGAGCGTCGGCCATGGGAACGGTGGAACGGCGGTGAATCGGTCGGCGGAAGAGAGGCTCCGACGCACCCCTACCTGGCGCGCCAAATGTCGGATTCAGGGCTCCGTAGACCCAAGAGAGGTTTGAACTCTGGGGTGCGTGCGAAGAACTCAATCTCCCCAGCCTACCGACTCATCGATCTCACTGCCTAGCTCGATGAACAGGAAAGGAAAGGGACTCAGCAGTTTACCCAGGTTCGGGCCACCTTGCGGTGTAAAACCCTACTCCTGCTTTGTGGTGGATTGGCCTCGAGGTGGGCTGAGGATGAACTAGTACAAAGGGAGAACAACCTCAGGAGGAGTGTTCTTGTGCTGGTGTGAGCTGGTGAGGATGCTCTGGGTCTCGTCCCCGTCCTATGGTGGTGGCCTAGCTATATTTATAGTGGCCTCAGTCCTCTTCCCCCAAAATGAAAGCGGGAAGGGATCCCACAACTGCCAAGTTTGAAGGGAGACAAGTAGTACATCTTATCCTGACGAAAGGTGGTCTTCGCTTGCAAAGCTTCTGGTTGTGACGTCGTGGTGGGCTAGGCGATGACCTCCGTCCTGCCGTCATGGTCTTGTAGCACGGGAATGGAAACCTTTGGCTGAATCCTTGGGACTCTGCGTCTGTGCTTGCTTCCTTAGCACCAAAGAGGAAACCTGCTGTACTGCGCCTGCTGGCGCCCGCCTGGCCTTGGTCTTCATGGCATGCGTCATCTGAACCTCACGAGGTGGGGCTCGCATGGAAATCTCCGCTCCTCAGGAGCCGGCCTGGGGAAGCCGCTCCCTCCGGAGGTCTTGGCGTCGTCCGCCTCGCGAGGCTTGGCCCCTCGCGAGGGTCTTGTGTTGTTGATGCTGGAGAAGGGTCGTACCAGGAAGCTAATGAAGCCACGCTGTGGGCCGCAGGCAGGCAAGTCTGGGTACCCTGGTTCCCAGAACGCCGATAGCAACTTCTTCAGCAACCAACCCAATGATGCTGAGGTCGACATGGCTACGGCAAAGAGGTTGTACACTTGTCGCATCACTTATTACTCTACATTCATGTCGATCCATTAGGGCTATTTTGGTTCAAAGGAAAAAGTGAAGGAAAAACATAGCAATAGGAAATTATCCTATGGCACTCTACTATTCAATTATTCATGCATTTCGTTGAAAGGAATGGAGCAAAACATCCACCTGGACCTACTTTTCAAAATCATATGCATGAAAACAAGACCAAGTGCATTAGTGGCAGAATAACATTCTAACTGTACACGTTTTCATATGGTTTCACTTTAACTTGGCCATGTTTCTTTGCATTCCTCTGCTCTTCCAATTCCTGTGAACCAAACACCCAAGTTGACAAAAATCCTGTGTTTACAAATGCTTTGTTTCCCACGTGCATTCCTATCCTATTCCGGTGTTTTTCGTATCCCTGCATTTTTAGAATCCTGCAAGCCAAAGGAGCCCTTACAGAATTACTTCAGTTACAGATAGGTGTCGAAGAAAACTTTGTGTGGTTTGTCCTGCTCCTTCCATGACATCGTCCACCTCACTTGAGCTGCTCCATCGACAGAAGCATCCAACAAATGTCTTGGTATCACACGGCCACCTATGGGGCCATCGGCCCCCTTGTGGTTCGGCAAGGGGGAAGAGCGCATTGCACAAAGAGCGAAAAGCACAGAGTAGCACAGCAATGATGACACGGGAAGTTTTACCCAGGTTCGGGCCGCCGCGAGGCGTAAAACCCTATTCCTGCTTTGGTGGATTGATGGAAGGACTGTGGTGGAGACGCAATGCTCTAGCCCGGCATGGTCGCCTCGGGGCGAGAGCTGCTACGCGCGTACGAGCGTACAAGGGTCCGAATCCTTTCTAAGGTAGCCATGGCCCTCCTTTTATAGGTCAAAGGGTGACCACAATGGCAAAATAGTCATTATGCACTGATTAGATAGCCACAGTGCTATCATACCTAACTCCGCGGACAGGACAGGGCGCATTAAATGCACCGCTTAATGTCACATCATGGCGTAGCCCGGCAAGCCTTGCCGTGCCATTCAGCCACCTTTTCGCCTGCCCGCGTGACACGTCGCCTGGACGGGTGTCATTTAGGGATGATCTTCCTCAGAAATGTCCTGCCACGTACCAAGTAACAGCCACTTAGTCACTTGGTGGCTCGACACCGCACCGATGGGTGACTTGCGTTGCTGTGAAGTGGAGCGATGGAGCTTTGGCAGGGCAATCCGCCCTTGGCGTCCCCGGCAAGCCTGTTGGGGGAGTCTTGAGGTTTGTCTTGGGGTAACCTCGACCCCGCCAGGCTCGCCTGCCCGGCAAGGGATGCTTTTCCTTAGTGATATCTTGCTTATTTGGTTGGTCTTGGTCTTCTTGATCCGCCCTTTGATTTCACAAAGAGCCATCTCTTTTGCTTGGCCTTGTCTTGAATGTCGTAACCTTGCTCTTGAGCCTGTGTACAGTCTGGGCAACACACCTGGGGGTTTCTTGCATCGACAGGAGCCCCCGGGCCTGGCCTGAACGCGCTGCCGAGCGTCATCGGGGTAGGCCCTGTCTAGTACACAAGTGAGCAGGTTGTGGTAGCTCGTCCTTTGAGATCTTCTTTGCTTCTCCATTAACCCGTGCTTGAGTCAGTTTCCGGTTTTCCCGTGCGTCGCGTGATGCCAATTGCAGTGGGGCCACCTTTTGTAATGGCCCGTGAGTGACTTTAACGCACGGGGGACTAACTGCCAATTCACTCTTCCCACCACGTCCTTATCCTCTGCCACGTATGCTGTATGCATTGAGTGGGGTAGGTGATGGAGGCGCACGGTGCAGGAGAGAGCCAGGGCAGGAGCTCGACCTTCCTTGGTTGGTGGAGAGGGGCGGTTTCCTACCGAGGGATCAGCCTCCCCCCGGCCATGTCTTCTGTCATGCGGCGTGAAGTCAGCCCCCAACCACGTTCTCCTATAAAAAGGGAAGCGGGCGAGGGGCTAATTCCACGCACCTTTTCCCCCTTCTTCCCAAGAAGGGTGTGGCGGTGCCTCTGTTGAGATAGGGTCTCCTTCCCATTCCCACACAAAGCTTCCGGTCTGGAGTGGTGGTCCTATGCTCGGTGTGGGTAAGAAAGGCTCTGGGTGGGTGCGTGGGCGGCGCGGTGGCAGCGTCGGGGGTAGCGGCTCCGTCGTCGGGCCACCCGCACTCCCAACCTTGGTGAGGGGTCTTGTAGGAGACACCGCGCTGGAGCCCACAGTGGGCACGAAGTGTGGTAGTTGCCCGTGGTCTATCCCTTCTTCGCCCATGCCGATGAAGGAAATTCGTGAAAAAGACCGCTCACCGCACGCAAGAGGTCGCGGGGGTGGTTCGTCATTGGTTACGGCAGATATCCTCCCTCGGGGGACCGCTTGCTTCATGCACGGGTGGGATTCTTGTGCCTGTGCATGCTTCTCAAGGGGACAGTATTCTTCTAGCCTCAGGTCGGCAGAGACGACCATGCTCTTTGTGGGGTCCTCCGGAGCGCTTGGCGTCCGCCCTAGTCACCGTATCGATGGTTTGAGCAACGGTGGGCGTGCCTCTTCGAGCGACAGTGATGAAGAGGGTGGCAGCAACCCACGACGCGTCAAGAGCGGGGATGATCGCTCCGACGTGGCGTGATTGCCGGCAGCACCATCATCACCGGCTGGGCCCCGGCAGCACCACCATCTACACCTGCCCTCTAGTTCCTTCCTCCCAGCCTAGGAGCGGTGTCCTCCTGATCCTGGGGAGGCTCCGAATCCAGTCTAGTCTTCCCTCCGTCTTCTTCGTCTCCCCGTGCGGTTCCGAGGAGGAGGACAAAGCAAAGGCATTACGGGGCACTTATATTTTTTCAGTCTAAAACATGTAGGCACTTGCCGAACTTTAGTCTAAATTATGTAAACTTCTTTATCCATGTTTGTGCTCTGTAAGATCTGTACTTGCTTATCAGCATATTAATGAAAAAGACAAGCCTTGCCGGGTACTTGTGCATGTATCATGTCCATGCAGAGGTGAGGTGCCTCCATACGTTCAAGTAAACAAGTTTCCCCCGGCAAACTATCCTGCCGGTACCCTTAGTTTGCTGCCGTGGGGCAAGGCCTGCCGGGCATAAAACTATAAAAAGGGACCGGCCCCTCGTCGAACCCTCTCCATCAAAGGCAACTGCGACCACCTTGTCCGAAGCAACGTTCGGGACAAAGGATGGGAGCACCTATGTTTCAAAGGTAACAAGGTTTTCATATGCACAAGTTTTTACCTTACAGAACATGTATGGATAAGAAGAAACTTATCTGTTTGGCTTGCCGGGGATCGTTGTGTAGGCTTGTCTTCATTTCTTCTCTTCGGGATCAAGTCCACGGCAAGAACCCTGCAACCTAGTGCAGATGAAAACAGTGCTACATGCGACCTCATCTACATGATCATGCTATGCTCATGATATGCTTATGCATGCATGCAATCTTGTCGGGGGGCCCCCAGTGCTTCGTTTATTCATCTGTTACTCAAGGTCTGCACCTGGCTTTGTACAAAGGGTTACATGCAACATAGACAAGGTTGTACAAAAGGGTGGCTGTCGGGCAGGGTCCGACAGCCGCGCCTTATGGGTAGAACTTACGGAGATGCTCAATGTTCCATGATTTCTGCAACTGAATGCCATCTCCGGTCTCCAGATGGACTGCGCCGGGTCTGGTGACTCGTACTACCCGGTAAGGGCCTTCCCACTTTGGCGTCAACTTGTTTGCACCATTGGTGGACCGAACACGCCTAAGGATAAGGTCGCCTTCCTCAAAGCTCCGGGCATGAACCCTGCGGCTGTGATAGCGACGCAGGGCTTGCTGGTAGCGTGCATCACACGTAGCAGCTCGGAGACGGTTCTCCTCAAGTAGCACAGCATCGTCATGCCGGTGCTGTTCCTACGCTATGTCATGGGAAACCACAGCCACCTATGGGGCCACGAGCCCCTTTTGGTTCGGCAAGGGGACTGAGCACGTTGCACAAAGAGCGGAGGAGCGCAGCGCAGCACGGCAGAGATCACACGGGCAGTTTTACCCAGGTTCGGGCCGCCGCGAGGCGTAAAACCCTACTCCTACTTTGGTGGATTGATGGTGGATGGTGGTGGAAACACAGCGCTCTTGCCCGCCAGGGTTGCCTCGTGGCGAGAGCAGCTACGCGCCTACGAGTGTACAAGGATCCGAATCCTTTCTATGGTTGCCATGGGCCTCCTTTTATAGATCAAGGCGTCACCACAGTGGCAAATCAGTCATTGTGTACTGATTATATAGCAAACAGTGCTATCATATCTACTTTGCAGACAGAGCAGTACGCATTAAATGCGCCGCTCAGCGTCACATCATGGCCTGCCCGGCACGCCTTGCCGGGCTGTTAGGCCACCTTCTCTCCTGTCTGCATGACACGTCACTGGATGGGTGTCATTTAGAGGCGATTCCTGTAGGAAATGGCTGCCATGTGGCAAAAGGCAGCCACTTAGTCATTTTGGGGCTTGACACCGCACCGATCGATGACTTCCGTCGCTGTGAGGTGGGGCGGTGAAGCATTGGCGGGGTGTTTTGCCTTCGTACGACCCGGCAAGCCTGCCGGGGCGGTCTTGAAGCTTGCTTCCGGGGCAACCTTGACCTCGCCAGGCTCTCCTACCCGGCAAGGGAGGTTTTCCCTTAGCGGTGTCTTGCTCCTTGGCTTGACTTGGTTTCCTTGGTCTGCACCCTGGTTTTCCAAAGAGCAGATCTCTCGTGCTTGGTCTGGTCCTGGATGTTGCCATCTTGATCTCAGGCCTATGCACGGTCTGGGCAATAGACCTAGGGTTTGTTGCACCTACAGGAGCCCTCGGGCCTGGCCCGAGTGCATTGCCGGGCGTCATCGGGGTAGGCCCTAACTTGTGCATAGGCGAGGAGGAAATAGCCGCTTGTCCTTTGAGATCTTCTTTGCGTCTTCATTAATTTGAGCCCAAGTCAATTTCCGGTTCTTTCGCCCGTCGCGTAACGCCAATTGTGGTGGGGCCATTCTTGTAATGGCCCGTGAATGACTTTAACGCATGGGCGAGTAACTACCAATTCACTCTTCCCACCATGCCCTTATCCCCGGCCACATATGCTGCATGCATTGAGTGGGGTAGGTAACGGAGGTGCGTGGTGCGGGAGAGTGCCAGAGCGGGGGCCCAATCTTCTCGAGTTGGAGGAGAGGGATGGTAGTTACCCATCGATGGATCAGCCCCCAGCCCCCAGCTTGCCTATAAAAGGGGGCAGGGGAAGCGGAAGTGCTCATCCATGCTCCTCCTCTCGCCTTTTTCTTCTCTTTTCTTGCAATGTTGAGAGAAAGAGACCGGGGCCAAGCCCTGCGCTCGAGCTTGAGGTTGGCGACGCTGGAAGCTTGTGAAGTATCTTGGGGAGTGAGCCTGGTCCGGAGTAAAAAGGGGCGTGGCGGACATGCCATCCACATCGCGGGAGGCACCAAGCCCTTCTCTCGCAGGGGCGTGTTTGTCCCCTCCTCCCAGGTGCTGAAGCTCTTGGTGGCTTCGGCGTCCGTCGGGGGTGCAGCGCTCAGGTCCCTTGGTAATCCCGGTATCGCCCCCTTTGGTGAAGTCAGGGCAAATGTTGAAGACGGCAGCATCTTCCTGCCCGCCAAGGTGGGGAGCGATGCCCCTCGCGCGCCTCGGACGCCGCCGCTGCCTGCAGCTTCTCCGGGGGAGTCAACGGCTCACGGAGCCGGCGTCCCCCTGGAGCGGTGGTGATGGAGAAAGATCGAGGGAAGACGGAGAAGGCGGGTGGCAGGGTGTCAGGTCAGAGTACGATGGCACCGATGCCTTCGTCTCATATTGCCAACCTGCTGCCTCGTCTTTCCGCTCGTCCCCTCCCTCCCTGGCACCATCATCACTAGCCTCTTGGTTGCCGGGGAGAGGGCTACTCTCTTGGCGCCTTGGCCTCCTCCAGCAGTCTTCCAGCTGAGCCTCGGTGGTTCTCCCCGCCGGTGCTTTTTGCTAGAGCTTCTGGTTGGCCCTGGAGGTGGTGACCGAGCCACCGTCGAGCTGCTCCTTCCGTCCCTCTCCTTTGCAGCCTCACCACTCTTGATCTTGTCAGGCTGTGTCCGGCAAGTCCAGATGGGGCCGAGTGGGGCGTCTTGCCCAGGCACCCCTTTTGCCCTCCTTCTCTTCCATCATAGTGCCGAGGAGGAGATGGACAAGAAAGGGATTACGGGGCACTTATCTTTTTTCAATCTAAAATATGTAGGCATTTGCCAAACTTTAGTTCAAATTATGTAATCCCTTTTATCCATGTTTGTGTTCTGTAAGGTCTATACTTGTTGATCAGCATATTAATGAAAAAGATAAACCTTGCCGGGCACTTGTGCATGTAACATGTCCATGCATAGGGAGAATGCCTCTATACGCTCAAGTAAACAAGTTTTCCCCCGGTAGGCTATCCTGCCGGTACCCTCAGTTTGCTGCCGCGGGGCTGGGCCTGCTGGGCACAAATCATAAAGAGGGACCAGCCCCCCGCCAACTTTCTCGCCAAAGGCCACTACAACCTCCCCGACCGAAGCAACGTTCGAGTCAAGGGACGGGAGCACCTAAGTTTTGAAAGCGGCGAGGTTTTCCTATGCACAAGTTTTTACTTACAGAACATGTATGGATAAGAGAGAGAACTTATCTGTTTGGGCTTGCCGGGGATCGCGATGTAGGCTTGTCTTCTCTTCTCCTTTTTCGGGACCGAATCCACGGTAGGATCTTGTAGTTTGATGCAGATGAAAATGATGCCTCATGCGATCCTATCTACATGAACATGCAATGCTCATGATATGCTTATGCATGCATGCAATTTGTTGGGGGCGCCCCAGTGCTTCATTTATTTCTCTGTTGCTTAGGGTCTGCGCCTGGCTTTGTACAAGGGGTTACATGCAATAGAGGCAAGGCCTGTATAAAAGGGTGGCTGTCGAGCAGGGCCCGACAGACGTGCCTTACGGGTAGAACTTGCGGAGATGCTCAATATTCCATGAGTTTTGCAACTGAATGTCATCTCCGGTCTCCAGAAGGACTGCGCCAGGTCTGGTGACTCGTACTACCCGGTAAGGGCCTTCCCACTTCGGCATCAACTTGTTTGCACCCTTGGCGAACTAAACGCGCCTGAGGACAAGGTCGCCTTCCTCAAAACACCAGGCATGAACCCTGCGGCTGTGATAGCGACGCAGGGCTTGCTGATAGTGTGCAGCACGCGTAGCAGCCCGGAGACGGTTCTCCTCAAGTAGCACAGCGTCGTCACACCGGTGCTGATCTTGCGCTACTTCATCGCAGGCAAGCACTCGAGGTGACCCATAAATGAGTTCCGTGGGGATAACTGCTTCTGCCCCATAGACTAGGGAGAAGGGAGTCTGCCCGATAGCTCAATTTGGTGTCGTTCTGAGGGACCAAAGAACCACTGGCAGCTCATCGATCCACCGCCTGCCACACTTCTATAGCCTATCAAATGTTCTCATCTTGAGTCCTCACAGCACTTCAGCATTCGCTCTCTCAGCTTTCCCATTGCTCCTTGGATGGGCCACAGAGGCGAACGAGATTTTTCTCCCAAGGGCATGAACGTATTGCATGAAGGCATGACTCGTGAACTGGGTGCCATTGTAAGTGATGATCCGGGCAGGAACTCCGAGGCGGCACACCAATCCTTTCAAGAACTTGATAGCTGACTGAGCAGTCACCTTTCTCACGGGCTCTACTTCTGGCCACTTTGTAAATTCGTCGATTGCAAGGAACAAGAATTCAAAGACCCTGGCAGCACGGGGGAAAGGGCCGAGGATATTGAGCCCCCAGACCAAAAACGTCCATGACAAAGTGATTGTCTGAAGAGCTTGGCCAGGCAGGTGGATATTCTTGGAATGGAACTGGCAGGCTTCACACTTGGTGACAAGCTCGACCGCATCTTGGAGGGCCGTGGCCCAGTAGAATCCTTGCTGGAAAGCTTTCCCAACCAATGCCCTTGATCCAATGTGGGAGCCGCACATACCCTTGTGTATCTCCGCCAGCAATTCCTTTCCTCCTTCCCGGTAGATGCACTTCAATTTCACACCATTGGGCCTCCTTCTGTACAGCGTGCCGTCAACGAACTGATACATACTGGCCCTCTGGGCTACTCTTTCAGCTTCTTCTTGCTCTTCGGGAAGTTCTCTAGTTTGGAGGAAATGGACTATGTGCCGTGGCCAAGGCGGAGCCTGTGGCTCGGCAATGAGGACTAACGGCACCTCCTCATTCGTGAGAGTGCAATCCTCGACCGCGGGGACCGGTGGCCTGGCGGGAGGATGCAGCTCAGCGACCGACGGGGAGTTGCGCCCGACAAGCTTTCTACCGGGATCCTCGGAAGGTTCTACCGGGAGAGGCTTGCCGGAGTCCAGTTTCCTCCTCTTTATGGCCATTGTTGCCGGAGATACGGAGGGCTGAGTTAGATGGAGAAGAAAAGTTCCTGGTTCCACAGGGAGCTTTTGCGCAGCACACTTCGACAGATGATGAGCAATGCTATTTTCCGCACGGGGTACGTGCTCTGTTTGCAATCCATCAAAGTGCTTCTCCAACTTTCTCACTTCCTCAACGTATGCCTCCATCAATGGACTTTGATAATCCTTGTTAACTTGTCTCACCACAAGTTTTGAGTCTCCGCGGATGATCAGCTTCTTGATCCCCAGTTCCGTTGCAACTCTATGCCCGGCAAGGAGCCCTTCATACTCTGTTGTATTGTTGGTAGCCTCCTCCCGGGGAAAATGCATCTAGACGACATACTTCAGGTGCTCTCCAGTGGGAGCAATGAGAAGCACGCCAGGCCCTGCACCTTGTAGGGAGAAGGCACCATCGAAATACATGATCCATTCTTGGGGCGCTTCCTTGCCGGGAATAACTGTCTCCAACACCTCTTCGTCAGGAGTTGGCGTCCATTCTGCAATAAACTCTGCCAATGCTCTGCTATGAATGGTTGATGTGCTCTCAAACATCAAACCAAAGCTGGATAACTCCAAAGCCCACTCCACTATCCTGCTGGTAGCCTCAGGGTTTCGAAGTATCTGTTGCAAAGGGAAACAGGTGACAACCGTGATCTCATGGGCTTGGAAGTAGTGGCGCAGTTTCATTGAGGCCATGACAAGGCCAAAAATCAATTTTTGCACACCGGAGTACCTGGATCTAGCCCCCTGCAACAGGGATCTAACGAAGTATACTGGGCGCTGCACCACTTTCTTCTTTGCCATGACCAGAGAACTGCTTTGCTCTTCTCCATCTTGATCTACATCTGACCTTGCTGGGGTGTGCTCACTTTCCTCCCCGGAAGGGACACCAGCTATGTCTGCTGCTCCATCCACTTCCCTCTGCGCCACTAGTGTTGCGCTAACCACTTGATTAGTTGCCGCCAAGTATAGCAGCAACGGCTCTTGAGGTTTTGGAGCGACCAAAGTGGGCACAGAGAAAAGGTAGGCCTTCAAATCTTGTAGTGTAGCGTATGCCTCTGGGGTCCACTCCATGGGTCCTGCATTTTTTAAAATCTTGAAGAACGGCAAGGCACACTCGGAAGAGTTGGAAATGAATCTGCTAAGCGCGGCAACACACCCAGTCAAATGCCTCATGTCCTTGGCTGTCTTGGGTGCTTCAATCTGCTCGATAGCCTTGATCTTGTCGTGGTTGGCCTCTATCCCCCGGTGGGACACAAAGAAGCCAAGTAGCTTGCCGAAAGGAATGCCAAACACACACTTCGTCGGGTTTAGCTTCAAGTTGATCTTGCGCAGATTAGCAAACGTCTCTTCTAAATCCTAAATGAGGGTTGATCTGTCCTTGGTTTTGACCACAATATCATCCATATAAGCCTCAACATTTCTGTGCAACTGTGACTCAAAACCAATCTAGACTGCTCTTGCGAAAGTGGACCCAGCGCTCTGCAACCCAAAAGGCATCCGCACGAAGCAGTATGTACCACATGGGGTGATGAACGCGGTCTTCTCTTCGTCTTCCTTGGACATGAAGATCTGATGATACCAGAGTAGGCATCCAGGAAGGAAAGCAGGTCACACCCGGAGGTGGAATCCACAATCTGGTCGATGCGCGGCAAGGGAAATGGGTCCTTCGGGCATGCCTTGTTCAGATCCGTAAAATCTATGCGCAGCCTCCACTTCCCATTAGCCTTGCATACCACCACGGGATTTGCTAACCACGTTGGATGCAACACTCCTCTAACCAGACCAGTTGCCTCAAGTTTCTTGATCTCCTCGGCAATAAATTGTTGCCGCTCCTAAGCTTGCTTCTGGACCTTCTGCTTGACGGGCCAGGCATGTGGGCAGATAGCATGGTGGTGCTTGATTACCTCCCTGGGAACACCGGGGATGTCGGATGGTTGCCAGGCAAACACATCGACATTCGCCTGCAGGAAGGCAACAAGTGCACTTTCCAATTTGTCATCGAGGGTGGTGCTGATAGTGAAAGTACCATCAGTGCTAGCCAGCCCCGCCGGGACCTTTTTCATAGCGGGTGCAGAAGCCTTGGATCTCTTGCCATTGGAACTCTCCGGCGAGTCATCAACAGGTGCAGCATACCCCGAAGAGGTATGCTTCCCGAATTCCTTGCCGGCGTCCCTGTTAGCCTTCTTCTTTCCATTACTTTCCTTGGCGGGGATTACAGCTTCAGTGGCCTCTGCCGCGACTGCTTCCTGGTAAATCTTGTCCACGCAAATAATTGCGTCCTTCTTGTCTGATGGAATGGAAATGACGCCCACCAGCCCTGGCATCTTCAATATGTTGTAGGCATAGTGGGATGCTGCCATGAACTTGGCGAGAGCTGGGCGACCAAGGATTCCATTGTACGGCAGGGAAAGGTCAACCACATCAAACACGATCTTCTCAGTCCGGTAATTCAACTCTCCCCCAAATGTCACCGGCAACATGATTTTCCCCTTAGGACGACTCCTGCAGGGGTAGATTCCTTGAAACGTACCAGTAACCTTGAACTCTTCTTCTACTATCTAGAGTTTGTTGATGACCTTTGAAGAAATCAGATTCAACTCGGCCCCACCGTCAACCAACATCTTTGTGACTTTGAGATTGCGGATTGTTGGTGATACCAACAACAGCAAGCACCTACCGCGGTGGTGCGGTTAGGGTGGTCCTCTTCGTCGAAGATGATGGGCGTGTGGGACCACTTGAGCGGCCTTCGAGAGTCTGCCGCTGGCTCCACGGCATTGACTTCACGCACCTACCGTTTAAGTTGGCGGTGGGAGGAGTGCAAAGTTGCACCCCCGTCAATGCACAGGGCGTCAGTGGCTTTCTGGAATTCCTGCTCGCTGGTTTCCTCTTCATCTCCTCCATCACTCTCATCATTGCAATCCTCCTTCTCACAGCCTCTAACGGGTTTCCCTTGATTCTGAGGAGCCTTGCCAGGGCAGCTTGCTCCGCCACCCCGGCCCTTTCCGCTAGCGCCATTCTGACCTTTCTCTTTATCTCGCTTCTCATATTCAGCCCTCTGCTTCTTGACAAGCTGCTCAACCTGATGACACTGCTGGAGATCGTGGCCCTTAGTCCAATGGATCTTGCAGTATAGGCCATCGCCTTTCCCAGCCTTCTCGGCGGCCGCGGCTTCCCGGCAATCAGTGCACGCGGCCACTTCCTTGCCGGGTATCTGAGCCTTGGCTTTCTTGCCGGTACTAGGCGTGCCCAATCCCTCAACGGTCATCACTGCTTTATCCTTGCGCCTTTTGTTGCGCTTCTTGTTCTTCTTCTTTTGACTGGTGACCTCTTCATCATCCTCCGAATCGATGTCGACGCCATCCTCTTCTCTGGGGAGCTTCCTCCCCTCCTCTATATGAGCACACTTATCCACCAGAGTGTAAAGCTCCTTCACAGTCTTGGGCAATCGAACGTTAATCTTGGAACGTATCTGACGATTGCGCACATTGGACTGGAACGCAGCTATCACAGCTGCCGGGTGGATGTCTGGAATATTCCTGTGGACTCGGCTGAATCTCTGCATGTATTTCCGCAAGCTCTCGCCTTCTTTCTGCGGGAGAAGCTGCAAGTTGCTGGGCCGCCCTGGTTCTTGATGGCCGCCCGTGAAGGCGCCAACGAACTCATGGCACAGGTCAGCCCAGGTCGAAATGGAGTTCTCCGGCAGGTGCATCAGCCAAGACCTCACATTTGGCTTGAGTGCCAAAGGGAAGTAGTTGGCGAATACCTTCTCATCTCTTCCCCTGGCAGCTTGAACAGCGATGGTGTAGATGCTCAAGAACTCTGCCGGGTTCAGTCTCCCGTCATACTTCTCTGGTATCTCCGGCTTGAACGTGCGAGTGGACGGCCAACGGACTTGCCACAGCTCGCGGGTGAAGGCAGGGCACCCAGCCTCGAAAGGCAGGTACCCGCCTTCAGCGAGTGCGGGCTCATCGACGTCGGGGCCATCATGCCTGTCGGACTGGCGGTGGGCGCCACGGTGTCGCTCGGTGGTGACACGCGCGCCTCCCCTCTACCTGTCCTCCAGGACTCGCCGTTGGCCTTGACGCGCTCGAGGGTCGGACGAAGCCATCGAGACGTCGTCGGGTTCTTGGTTGCGCGGCTCCCACGCCGGCTGCCGTGGAGGGGACTACACCGTAGGAGTGGCCCCATCCGCACGGCCAGCAGCGTGGGCCGTTGTCGCTGTCTGGGGAGGCCGTGGCGGGCCAGCCCGCTGCGATCCTCCCGCCTCAGCGAAGCCAATCAGACTCTGAATGGTGGCTCTCCACTCATCCATCTGATAGGCTATCGGCGGAAATTTCAACAGCAGCTGACCCCGTGCCATGGCCTCCAAAGCGGTGCTTGGCATGGATGTCGATGAACACTGTAACGTCGCCCGGCTCCTGACGGTGCCTGTAGCGGTCGCGCCGTGCTCTCGTCGTCATGAGCCAGCGGCCTGGATGGCGTGATGACGAGGTGGAGGCGCTTGAGGGCTAGCCGCCCCGTTTAGCGTAGCGGCTGGGTCGGCTCGTTCCGGGGGTGGCGCATGTCCTGCGGCCGCACCCGCGGCGAGAGCGGTCGGGGAGTTGCGATTCCCCCCAGAGCGAGTACCCCCGCTGCGGCTGTGCCCCTCGGCCAGACGAGGAGGTGCAGATGGAATAATCTCTCCTCCCATACCTCATGGGGCGTGGTCACTGGGATGTAGTTGGTGCTGTCCTTCTCTGGTGCCTCCTGCTCCTGCTTCGGCCGCAGGGGAGGTGGTAACGACGCCGCCTGCGCCGACCACGTCCCCCGCAGCGTCCACACCTCCAGGCGTCCCCATAGCCCCCGTGGCGTCTTCGGTCGTGTGCAGCGGGCCTTCGAGGTGGATGGATGAGCTGCGGCACCGGGCTTCTTCTTGGGCGCCATGGACGATGGAGCCGTTGATAAAGAAGATGGCGGTGAAGATGACGCGCTACGTACACTTCTCGGGTTCGCGCAAGCGCTTCCCCCTACCTGGCACAACAAAGATGTCATGGGAAACCACGGCCACCTATGAGGCCATGAGCCCCTTTTGGTTCGGTAGGGGGACTGAGCATGTTGCACAAAGAGCGGACAAGCGCAGCGCAGCGCGGCAGAGATCACACGGGCAGTTTTACTCAGGTTCGGGCCACCTCGAGGCATAAAACCCTACTCCTGCTTTGGTGGATTGATGGTGGATGGTGTTGGAAACGCAGCGCTCTTGCTCGGCAGGGTTGCCATGGGGCGAGAGCAGCTACGCGTATACGAGTGTACAAGGATCCGAATCCTTTCTATGGTTGCCATGGGCCTCCTTTTATAGATCAAGGGGTCACCACAGTGGCAAATCAGTCATTGTGTACTGATTAGATAGCAAACAGTGCTATCATATCTGCTCTATAGACAGAGCAGTACGCATTAAATCCGCCGCTCAGCTTCACATCATGGCCTGCCCGGCACGCCTTGCCGGGCTGTTAGGCCACCTTCTCTCCTGTCTGCATGACACGTCGCTGGACGGGTGTCATTTGAAGGCGATTCCAGTAGGAAATGGCTGCCATGTGGCAAAAGGCAGCCACTTAGTCACTTTGGGGCTTGACACAGCACCGATCGATGACTTGTGTCGCTATGAGGTGGGGCGGTGAAGCCTTGGCGGGGTGTTTTGCCTTCGTAGGACCCGGCAGGCCTGCTGGGGCGGTCTTGAAGCTTGCTTCCAGGGGAACCTTGACCTCGCCAGGCTCTCCTGCTCGGCAAGGGAGGTTTTCCCTTAGCGGTGACTTGCTCCTTGGCTTGACTTGGTTTCCTTGGTCTGCACCCTGGTTTTCCAAAGAGCAGATCTCTCGTGCTTGGTCTGGTCCTGGATGTTGCAATCTTGATCTCGGGCCTGTGCACGGTCTGGGCAACAGACGCAGGGTGTGTTGCACTGACACGCTACTTCATCGTAGGCAAGCACTCGAGGTGATCCATATATGAGTTCCGTGAGGATAACTGCTTCTACCACATAGACTAGGGAGAAGGAAGTCTACCCGGTAGCTCAATTTGGTGTCGTACGGAGGGACCAAAGAACCACTGGTAGCTTGTCGATCCATCGCCTGCCGCACTTCTGCAGCCTATCAGATGTTCTTGTCTTGAGTCCTCGCAGCACTTCAGCGTTTGCCCTCTCAGCTTCTCCGTTGCTTCTGGGATGGGCAACAGAGGCAAATGAGACTTTGCTTCCGAGGGCATGAACGTATTGCATGAAGGCGCGGCTTGTGAATTGGGTGCCATTGTCAGTGATGATCCTGGGGGGCACTCCAAAATGGCACACCAATCCTTTCAAGAACTTCATAGCTGACTGTGCGGTCACCTTCCTCACGGGCTCCGCCTCTGGCCACTTTGTGAACTTGTCGATAGCAACGAACAAGAACTCAAAGCCCCCGGTAGCATGGGGGAAGGGGCCCAAGATGTCGAGCTCCAAGACCGAGAAGGGCCATGACAAAGGGATCATCTGGAGAGCTTGAGCAGGCTGATGGATATTCTTGGAGTGGAACTGACAGGCTTCACATTTGGTGACTAGCTCAATTGCATCTTGGAGGGCTGTGGGCGAGTAAAAACCTTACTCAAAGGCTTTTCCAACCAGGGCCCTCGATCCAATGTGGGAGCCGCATATGCCCTTGTGTATCTCTGCCAACAGTTCATTTCCTTCTTCCCGGCAAATGCACTTCAATTTCACTCCGTTGGGCCTTCTTCTGTATAGTGTGTCGTTAACGAACTGATACATACTGGCCCTCCGGGCTACTCTTTCAGCTTCTTCTTGCTCTTCGGGAAGTTCTTTTATTTGGAGGAAATGGACTATGTGCCACGCCCAAGTTGGAGCCTGAGGCTCGGCAACGAGGACCAGCGGCACCTCCTCATTCGTGGGAGCGCACTCCTCGACCGCAGAGATTGGTAGTTTGGCGGGAGGGTGCAGCTCACCGGGCAAAATGGAATTGTTCCCGCCAACCTCTCTGCCGGGGACCCTAGAGGGCTCTGCCGGGAGAGGCCTGCTGGAGTCCAGTTTCCTCCTCTTCCTGGCCATTGTTGCCAGGGATACGGAGGGTTGAGTCAGATGGAGAACAAAAGTCCCTGGTTCCACAGGGAGTTTTTGTGCAGCGCACTTTGACAGATGATCAGAAATGATGTTTTCCGCACGCGGTATGTGCTCTGTTTGCAATCCATCAAAGAGCTCCTCCAACTTTCTCACTTCCTTGATGTATGCCTCCATCAATGGGGTTTGATAGTCCTTCTTCTCTTGCCTCACCACAAGTTGCGAATCTCCACGAATGATCAACTTCTTGATTCCCAGTTCTGTTGCGATCCTAAGCCCGGCAAGGAGTCCTTCATATTCTACTGTATTGTTGGTAGCCTTCTCCCGGGGGAAATGCATTTGAACCACGTACTTGAGGTGCTCCCCAGAGGGAGCAACAAGAAGCACGCCAGCTCCTGCACCTTGTAGGGAGAAGGCACCATCAAAGTACATGATCCATTCTTGGGGCGCTTCCTTGCCGGGGATAACTGTCTCCAACACGTCTTCGTCAAGGGTAGGCGGCCATTCCGCAATAAACTCCGCCAGTGCTCTACTCTGAATGGTTGACGTGCTCTCGAACTTCAAACCAAAGCTGGATAACTCCAAAGCCCATTCCACTATCCTGCCAGTGGCCTCAGGGTTCCTCAGTATGCGTTGTAGGGGGAAGCAGGTGACAACCGTGATTTCGTGGGCTTGGAAGTAGTGGCGTAGTTTTCTTGAGGCCATCATGAGGCCAAAAATCAACTTTTGCACACCGGAGTACCTCGACCTAGCCCCTTGCAATAGGGAGCTGACGAAGTACACTGGCTGCTGCACCACTTTCTTCCTTGCCATGACCTTGGAGCTGTCTCCATTACCCCGCTCCTCTTTGTTCTGATCTGCCTCTGACCTTGCCAGGGCGAGTTCACTTCCTCCTCCAGAGGGGACGGCAGTTGCAGCTGCTTCTTCATCTACTTCTCACTGCGCCACCAGCGCTACGCTAACTAGTTGATTTGTTGCCGCTAAGTATAGCAGCAACAGTTCTTGTGGTTTTGGAGCGACTAAGGTGGGGACAGAGGAAAGATAGGTCTTCAGATCCTGCAACGTAGTATCTGCCTCCGGGGTCCACTCCATGGGCCCAGCCTTCTTCAAGATTTTGAAGAACGGCAGGGCACGTTCGGCGGACATGGAAATGAACCTGCTTAGCGCAGCAACACATCCAGTCAAATGCCTCACGTCTTTAACTGTCTTGGGTGCTTGAATCTGCTCAATTCCCTTGATCTTGTCGGGGTTGGCCTCTATCCCCCGGTGGGACACAAAGAAGCCAAGCAGCTTGCCGGAAGGAACGCCAAACACAGACTTCTCTGGGTTCAGCTTCAAGTTGATCTTGCGTAGATTTGCAAAGGTCTCTTCCAAGTCCTGAATGAGAGCTGATTTGTCCTTGGTTTTGACCACTATATCATCCATGTAGGCTTCAATATTCCTGTGCAACTGGGACTCAAAGCCAATCTGTACTGCTCTCGTGAAAGTGGATCCAGCGCTTTTTAACCCAAAGGGCATACGTACAAAGCAGTACGTGCCGCATGGGGTTATAAACGCGGTCTTCTCATTGTCTTCTTCGGAAATGAAAATCCGGTGGTACCCGGAGTAGGCATCCAAGAAGGAAAGTAGGTCACATCTAGAGGTGGAATTCACAATCTGATCGATGCGCGGCAAGGGGAATGGGTCCTTCGAGCATGCTTTATTTAGATCTGTGAAATCTATGCAAAGCCTCCATTTCCCATTCGCCTTGCACACCACCACTGGATTCGCCAACCAAGTTGGATGCAACACTCCTCTGACCAAACCAGTAGCTTTGAGTTTCTTGATCTCCTCGGCAATAAACTACTGCCGCTCCAAAGCTTGCTTTCGGGCCTTCTTTTGACGGGTCGGGCATGAGGGCAGACAGCAAGGTGGTGCTCGATTACCTCCCTGGGAACACCGGGGATGTCAGATGGTTGCCAAGCAAACACATCGACATTCGCCCACAGGAAGGCAATGAGCGCGCTTTCCTATTTGTCATCAAGGGTGGAGCTGATAGTAAATGTACCATCAGCGCCAACCAACCCTGCAGGGACCTTCTTCATAGCAGGCGCAGCAACCTTTGATCTCTTGCTATTGGAGCTCTTCGGCAAATCATCAACACGCGCAACGCAATCCGAAGATGCGCGCTTCCCGGATTCTTTGCTGGCGTCCTTGCTAGCTTTCTTCCCTTTTTTGCTTTCCTTGGCGGGAGCGGTAGCTTCCGCGGCCTCTGCAGCGACTGCTTCCCGGTACATCTTATCCACGCATATGACTGCATCCTTCTTGTCTGATGGAATGGAAATGACGCCCATCGGTTCTGGCATCTTTAGAGTGTTGTAGGCATAGTGGGATGGCACCATGAATTTTGCTAGGGCAGGGCGGCCAAGGATTCCATTGTATGGCAGGGGGAGGTCGACCACATCAAACACGATCTTCTTGGTCCGGTTGTTCAGCTCCCCCCCCCCCGAACGTTACCGACAGTGTGATATTCCCCTTAGGATGACTCCTGCCGGGGTTGATTGTCTTGGAAAGTACCGGTAACCTTGAGCTCTTCATCTGCTATCTAGAGCTTGCTGATGACCTTGGGAGATATCAGATTCAACCCGGCCCCGCCGTCAACAATGGCAAACATCCTACCGCAGTGGTGTGGTCAGGGTGATCCTCTTCATCAAAGATGATGGGCGTGTGGGACCACTTGAGTGGCTTCCAAGAATCTGCCACCGGCTCCATGGCATTGACCTCACGTGCCCACTATTTGAGCTGGCGGTGAGAGGAGTGCAAGGACGCACCTCCATCAATGCAAAGGGCTTTAGTGGCCTTCTGGAATTCCTGCTCGCTGGTTTCCTCTTCATCTCCTTCATCACTCCCATCATCGCATCCCTTCTCACGGCCTCTGGCCGGTTTCCCTTCATACTGAGGGGCCTTGCTGGGGCGACCTCCTCTACTACCTCGGCCCTTCCCGCCAGCACCATCTTGATCTCTCTCTTTGTCACACTTCTCGTACTCAACTTTCTGCTTCTTGACGAGCTGCTCAACTTGATGACACTATTGAAGATCGTGTCCCTTAGTCCGATGGATCTTCAGTATGGCCCGTCAGTCTTCCCAGCCTTCTCGGCAGCCGCGGCTTCCTGGCAGTCAGCGCATGCGGCAACTTCCTTGCCGGGAGCCTCGGTCTTGGCCTTCTTGCCGGTACTAGGAGTGCTCGCTCCTTCAACAGCCATCACTGCTTTATCCTTGCACTTCCGGTTGCGTTTCTTGTTCTTCTTCTTCTGATTGGTGGCATTGTCGTCGTCCTCTGAGTCAACGTCGATGCCATCTTCTTCACCGGGGAGTCGCCTCCCCTCCTCTGTTCGGGCACACTTGTCCGCCAGAGTGTATAGCTCATTCACAGTCTTGGGCAACCGAACGTTCATTTTGGAACGTATCATGTGGTTGTGCACGTTGGAGTGGAACGCAGCTATCACAACTGCTGGATGGATGTCTGGAATGTTCCTGTGCACCCAGATGAACCTCTGCATACACTTCCACAAACTATCTCCTTCCTTTTGTGGGAGGAGCTGCAAGTCGCTGGGCCACCCTGGTTCTTGATGGCCGCCCGTGAAGGCGCCAATAAACTAATGGCACAGATCAACCTAGGTCGAGATGGAGTTCTCTGGCAAGTGCATCAGCCACGACCTCACGTTTGGCTTGAGTGCCAAAGGGAAGTAGTTGGCAAAAACCCTCTCTTCCCTTCCTCCGGCAGCTTGAACAGCGATGGTGTAGATGCTCAAGAACTCTGTCGGGTTCAATCTTCCATCGTACTCTTCTGGTATCTCTAGTTTGAATGTACGGGCAGATGGCCAACGGACTTGCCGCAGCTCACGAGTGAAGGCGGGGCACCCAACCTCGAAAGGCAGGTACTTGCCCCCACTGGGCATGGGTTCGTCGACGTCGGGGCCATTGCGCCTATCAGACTGGCAGTGGGTGTCGCAGCGTCGCTCGATGGTGACACGCGCGTCTTCCCTCCGCCTGTCTTCCAGGCACTGTCGCTGGTCTTGATGTGTCTGACGATCAGATGAAGCCATTGATACGTCATCGGGTTCTTGGTCGCGTGGCCCTGGTTGCGGCCCCTACGCTGGCTGTCATGGAGGGGACTGCACCGTCGGAACGACTCCCGCGGTGCGGCCAACGGCTTGGGCCGTTGCCGCCGTTGGTGGAGGCCGTGGTGGGCCTGCCTGCTGTGATCCTCCTGCCTCAGTGTCGGTGTACTAGAATAGGGGTACACTAGTACCCCGTACTTGTGCACGGGCAATAGTAGCATCCCGCGGCCAGGCTTGCGGGAGGACAGCCAGAGAGAAGCTCAAGATTATTAAGCCATTCAAGAACAAAGTATACAAAGCAAGAGTTAAGGCCCCGGCAAGAGGAGCTTGCCGGGAGGGACAGCTGAGGCCCAGCCTGGGCATTGCTGAAGCAGAGTACTTGCCGCGGCAAGGTACTTGCCCCGGCAAGTCATTGGCTGCGGCAAGGTATTGGCTGCGGCAAGATAGCGGCTGCGGCAAGGTACTTGCCCCGGCAAGTTACCTTCCGCGGCAAACTATGGGTTGCGCCAAGCTGTCAGGTGCGGCAAGGTCTTGCCGCAGCAAGCGTTACTGTACCACTGTGCTACTGTGCTGCTCCGGTGCCTCTGCCAGCGTGGCGCTCTGGGTCCTTCCAAGCGTGCGTGGCAGGGCACTGTGTAGACGGCGGTGCACTGTAGATAGCGGTGCAGCAGCAGGTGGGATAGGCTTTTCCCACGTCCAAGACGTCCGGGTACATGTATGTGGACAGCAAAGGCATGGGCATTTAATGCCCTTGTCCCCTGCCGTCAGTGGTAGGTAGGACATGTCGTCCTGGTAATAGTGGCCTTACTGTAGCAACTTTCCACCTCTACCTTTACTGTTTGCCACCTGTTGGTGACCCCTTTGTGTGTATAAAAGGAGGCCCATAGGCAACGTGAAAAAGGGGAGGGACTGGGAGATGGAGAACTCCAGTATTGTACGCAGCTACTCGGTACTGTAGCGCTCCTGGAGCTAGAACAATCATACAGATAATAAACCTAAAAGCAGGAGTAGGGTTTTACGCATCCGTGCGGCCCGAACCTGGGTAAATCTCTCTCGTGCACTGTCGTGTTCTTCGCTAGATTTGCTCTTCGTGCGACCGTCTCTCCCTGCCGAACGTAAAGGGGTCCTTCCCTGGGTCCCATAGGTGATCGCGGATTCGTCCCCGACATCTTTGGCGCGCCAGGTAGGGGGAAGGAGGTTGTATGAACCTAATCTAGCGATTTGCGCGCTAGTTTTTGGGCCATCCTCCGTCTTATGGCTCCAAAAAAGAAGACTTCAGCCATCGGTGCGTCCACGTCCAACCCGCCTGCTCCCATGCAGGAGGGTGCCGACGTGATTGCGGCTGCTGGGGGGACTGGAGAGCGAGAGCTCCTATTACCTCCACCTGTCCAAAACCGGGCCAGCAACGCCAATCTTGGCGCTGCTCGGTCTGGGAACGCAGCCCTGCTCGCTGCTGCTGGCCCTGCAAGCTCCAGAAACGGTGTTGCGCGTTCTGGAACGCCTGCGCCGGTTCAGACGCCGCGGCCTTCGCAAGAAGCCCGTGACAGGCAGCGTCCTGACACCCCAGGTGCCAGGCGCTCCCTGGATAATGAACTTGCGCATCGATCTCGAGATGCGCGGGGTCACCATACGCAACAACACGTTGGCGGGGTCGAGGTGCGGTCGCCTGGGCGTGGAGATGCTCCTTCTAACACTGTTAGGAGTAAGAGCATCCCACAGTCCTCACGCCACTCGATACCTCCCTCACCAGCAGAAGCGTTGGCGCGTGCGCAGCTGCTCCTGAACTTCCCTCCACCAGCAGATAAGCTTGACGAGTGGAGGGCAACCATTCAGAGCCTTCTCAGCTTCGCTGATGCCGACCCGGTGCGCGCGGCCGACAAGAGAACTGGTGACAATGCTGTCACCAACAAGAACGGCGAGGGGGCAACAACCGTACACTCCCCACCCAGACGGCCTCGGTCGCCGACACGTCGAAACGACGCTCGTGGCGATGATTCCACGGCGTCGTCTGACCCGCGAGCTCGTCGTGACCAGCGCCTCGTTCTTCAGGAACGCAGAGGAGAAGACGCTCGTACCACTATCGAGCGAAGGAGAGAAGCGCATCGTCAGTCCGACAGACGCGCAGGGCCCGCTGTTGACACGCATGCGCCAGGGGATCCTGGCGACTTGCCGTACGCGGTAAGTTGTCCAGCGTTCACCCGTGAGCTGCGGCAGGTCCAGTGGCCCAATCGCAAGGCTTTCAAGCCTGACGTGCCGGAGAAGTATGATGGCAAGACACACCCGTCGGAGTTCCTCAGCATTTACACCATTGCGGTGCAAGCTGCCGGGGGACGAGACGACAAGATTCTTGCTAACTACTTCCCGCTCGTGTTAAAGCGCAACGTCGTCTCATGGCTCATGCACTTGCCGGAGAACTCCATTTCTTCATGGGCGGACCTGTGCCATCAGTTTGTTGGTGCCTTTACTGGCGGTCATCAACCTCATGGCCAGGAGAGTGATCTTCATCTCATCCCCCAGAAGGAAGGAGAGCCCCTGCGCAAATACATTCAAAGGTTCAGCCGCGTACAGTACAACATCCCAGATGTTCACCCTGCTGCGGTTATTAGCGCGTTCCATCAGAACGTGCGTAACCGCAAGATGCGGGTGGAAATGGCGATGACCAAGGTCAGAGACATTGGCCAGCTATATGCTCTCGCCGACAAGTGTGCGCGCGCTGAAGAGGGAAGGAAACTTCCCGGTGAAGGTGTTGGCGCAGGGGGGGAGCTCTGACAGCGAAGGTACCGCCCCGGCAAAGAAGGGCCGGCGGCGGAACAATAGGAAGAAAAAGGGCAAAGCTGTGCTTGCCGTCGAGCAGTCCAGCGGCAACGGCAGCGCCGACAAGGCCAAAGTCGAGGGCTCCGGCAAGGAGATTGCCACGTGCGCCAACTGTCAGGCCTTGGCGGCTGCCGACAAGCAGGACGGCTCCGACAAGCAATATTGCAAGATCCACCGCACCAAGGGACACGATCTCCAGAACTGTCAACAAGTCGAGCAGCTTGTCGAACAGCAGAAAGCTGAGTATGAGAGGCGCGACAAGGAGAAGGCCCCAGAAGGTGCTGGCGGGTCCGGCAAGAAGCGCACTGCCCGAGGAGGGCGTCGCGGCAAGGCCAAGCAGCAGCAGAGAGACAGGCCTCCTCGTGGCCGCGACAAAGATGATGATGATGATGATCTAGATGATGAAGAATCCAGTGAGCACGAATTTCAGAAAGCCGCAGAAGTCTTGTGTGTTGACGGTGGTGCTTCGTTGCATTCTTCTCACCGCCAACTTAAACAGTGGGCGTGAGAGATCAATGCGGCGGAACCATCTGTTGACGCCAGAAAGCTTCTGAAGTGGTCCGACACGCCTATCGTCTTTGACATTGAGGACTACCCTGACCGCACAACGGCGGTCGGGTGCTTGCCGATGTTGGTTTCACCAACGATCCGCAACCTCAAGGTCACGAAGATGTTAGTTGACGGTGGGGCCGGCTTGAATCTGATTTCGCCCGCTGTGCTCCGGAAACTTCAAATCTCTGACGGCGAGCTTGAGGAAACTGGTACTTTCCAAGGAGTCAATCCAGGAAGGAGCAAGCCGAAAGGGAAGATCACGCTGCCAGTGACATTTGGCGGCGAGCTGAACTACCGGACCGAGAAGGTCACCTTTGATGTTGCCGATATTCCATTGCCTTATAATGGGATACTTGGCCGTCCAGCGCTCGCCAAGTTCATGGCAGCCTCTCATTATGCCTACAACGTGTTGAAGATGCCAGGTCCAGTAGGTGTTATCACAGTTCCCTGCGACAAGAAGGATGCGCTTATTTGCGCCGACAAGATTTACCGGGAAGCAGCTGCCGCAACTACCGCCAAGGCACTTGCCGCTGAAGCTCTCGGGCGGGAGAACAAGAGGAAGTCCGGCAAGAGCTCCTGTGCCCACTCCGGCAAGCGCACCTCTTCGGAGTGCTGCGCTGCCGTCGAGGACGCACCAGAGAGCTCCACCGGCAAGTGTAAGAAGAACAAAGCCGCTCCGCCGGCGACAAAGAAGGTGCCCGCCAAGGAGGATGGCACTGGTGGTTCCTTCACCATCAGTGCCACACTTGACAACAAATAGGAAAACACGCTCGTTGCTTTCCTGCGGGCGAATGTCGACGTATTTGCATGGCAACCGTCCGACATCCCCGGTGTTCCCAGGAAAGTAATTGAGCACCACCTTGCCGTTTGTCCCCACGCGAGGCCCGTCAAACAAAAAGCCAGAAAGCAAGCTGTGGAGCGGCAAGAGTTTATTGCGGAAGAAATCAAGAAGTTGGAAGCAGCAGGCCTCGTCAGAGGAGTGCTGCATCCTACGTGGTTGGCCAATCCTGTTGTCGTGCGCAAAGCGAATGGAAAATGGAGGCTTTGTATTGATTTCACTGATGTCAATAAAGCTTGTCCCAAAGACCCATTTCCTTTGCCCCGCATAGACCAGATTGTTGACTCCACGGCAGGATGTGATTTGCTTTCATTTCTTGACGCATATTCAGGGTATCATCAAATCTTCATGGCTGAGGAAGATGAGGAAAAGACCGCATTTATCACACCCTGTGGCACATACTGTTTCGTACGTATGCCATTTGGTTTGAAAAATGCTGGTTCGACATTTGCAAGACCCGTCCAGATTGCTTTTGAGCCTCAGCTGCACAGAAATGTGGAAGCCTATATGGATGATATAGTGGTCAAAAGCAAAGACAGGGCTACTTTGGTTCAAGATCTAGAAGAAACTTTTGTAAATCTGCGCAAGATCAACCTGAAGCTCAACCCCGAGAAGTGCGTGTTTGGAGTTCCCTCCGGCAAGCTTCTCGGGTTCTTTGTGTCTCAACGTGGAATTGAAGCCAATCCTGACAAGATCAAAGCCATTGAGCAAATTGAAGCACCGAAGCGCGTCAAGGATGTACGACGACTTGCCGGCTGTGTTGCTGCCCTCAGTAGGTTTATCTCCAAGTCAGCTGAGCGCGCCCTGCCATTTTTCAGAATCTTAAAAAAGGCAGGTCCTTTGAAATGGACTCCGGAGGCGGAGGCAGCGCTGCAAGACTTGAAGAGATACCTCTCCTCTCCTCCAATACTTGTCGCGCCTAAACCACAAGAGAAGTTGTTGCTGTATCTAGCGGCAACCAATCAAGTGGTTAGTGCTGCGCTGGTAGCGGAGAGAGAGGTGGATGAGGAGGCAGTAACTGCGGCAAGCACGACCAGCGACAAGCTGGGGGCAACAAGTTTTGCTGCCGACAAGGATTCGTCTGCGCAGTCAGGCGAAGTGATACAAAAGAAGAAAATGGTGCAGCGCCCGGTCTACTTTGTGAGCTCTCTTCTGCAGGGAGCTAGGTCAAGGTATTCTGGTGTGCAGAAGCTGCTTTTCGGCCTTCTCATGGCCTCGAGAAAGCTGCGCCATTACTTTCAAGCACATGAAGTTACCGTCGTCACTCGCTTCCCGCTGAAAAGGATTTTGCAAAATCCAGAAGCGACAGGCAGGATTGTCGAGTGGGCGTTGGAGTTGTCGAGCTTTGGTCTCAAGTTTGAGAGTACATCAACCATACAGAGCCGAGTTTTGGCAGAGTTTGTCGCAGAATGGACACCAACGCCAGGCGAAGAAATCCCAGAGATGACTCTCCCCGGCAAGGAGACAAGCAAAGAGTGGCTTATGTACTTTGATGGTGCCTTTTCGCTACAAGGCACCGGTGCTGGCGTACTGCTTGTCGCACCCACCGGAGAGCACCTCAAGTACGTGGTCCAAATGCACTTTCCCAAGGAACAGGCGACGAACAATACTGCAGAATATGAGGGGTTGCTTGCCGGTCTCAGGAGCGCGGCAGACCTTGGGATCAAGAAGCTTATTGTCAGGGGAGATTCGCAGCTTGTCGTCAGGCAAGTGAACAAGAACTACCAATGCCCATTGATGGAAGCTTATGTAGATGAGGTGAGGAAGTTGGAGGAACGCTTTGACGGCCTACAAATGGAGCACGTCCAACGTGCTGAGAATGACATTGCCGATGGTTTGTCAAAGCGCGCCGCACTCAAATTGCCTGTGGAACCAGGCACTTTTGTGCTCCAACTAACTCAGCCATCCGTGACGCCATCAGTAGGGCAAGGCAGGAAGAGGAAGTTGGCTTCTGGCGACTACTTCCCGGCAGAGCTCCCTGAAGCCGCCGGCAAGAAGGCTGCCAAAGCCAGCGCCAAAGATGCAGAGGGGCAACTTGCTCCGACAAGGCCTCACGCTCTTGTCGTTGAAGCGGGTGCTCCTAGGCTAGAGGCAAAGGGGCAACTTGCTCCGACAAGACTTCGGGTCCTTGTCGTTGAAGCAGGCGCTCCTGATCGAAGCGCTGAGGAGCAAGATGCTCCGACGAGGCCTTGGGCTTCCGTCGTTGAAGCAACTGCTCCCGACGAGCTTGTTGAAGGACAGCACGCTCCAGCAGGGCCTCAGGCTCTCGTCGTTGAAGCGGCTGTTCCCGCCAAGCTCGTCGGGGAACGGCCGGCTCTGGTAGAGCGACAAGCTCTTGCCGTAGGGCCTAATGTTCCCGCGGCAGAAGAAATGCCTTTAGTCCTCGTTGTCGAGCCACAGGCTCCAGCGTGGGCGCAGCAGATCGTCCGTTTCCTTCAGACAAGAGAACTTCCCGAAGAGCAGGAAGAAGCGGATAAAGTAGCCCGACGGTCCAATATGTATCAATTTGTCGATGACATGCTGTGCAGAAAAAGACCAAATGGTGTGAAATTGAAGTGTATTCCCCAGGAAGAAGGACAGGAGCTGTTGGCGGAGATTCATGGAGGCATATGTGGTCACCACATAGGGTCAAGAGCCCTTGCTGGAAAGGCTTTCCGGCAAGTTTTCTTTTGGCCCACCGCCCTCCAGGATGCAACTGCACTAGTAACCAAGTGTGAAGCGTGCCAGTTTCATTCCAAGCAGATTCATCAGCCAGCTCAAGCTCTCCAGACAATCCCTCTCTCCTGGCCATTTTCGGTCTGGGGGCTCGACATCCTCGGCCCCTTTCCCCGTGCCACCGGGGGCTTCGAGTACTTGTATGTGGCCATCGACAAGTTTACGAAGTGGCCAGAAGTGGAAGCAGTGAGGAAGGTGACAGCACAATCAGCCATCAAGTTCTTCAAGGGAGTTGTTTGTCGCTTTGGAGTTCCTAACAGGATCATCACCGACAATGGTACCCAGTTCACGAGCCACGCCTTCATGCAGTATGTCGAAGACCTTGGCGCCAAGGTCTGTTTCGCTTCTGTTGCTCACCCCCGAAGCAACGGTCAAGCTGAAAGGGCAAATGCTGAAGTGCTGCGTGGGCTCAAGACGAGAACTTTCGACAGGCTGCGCAAGTGCGGCAAAAACTGGATCGAGGAGCTGCCAGTGATTCTTTGGTCGATCAGGACGACGCCAACTCGAGCTACTGGCCAGACGCCTTTTGCTCTAGTTTATGGAGCAGAGGCAGTTCTCCCCACGGAACTCGTATACGGGTCACCTCGAGTGCTCGCTTACGATGAGCTTGAGCAAGAGCAACTGCGGCAAGATGACGCTATGCTCCTCGAGGAGGATCGTCTTCAGGCTGCTGTGAGAGCTGCTCGCTACCAGCAAGCTTTGCGTCGCTACCATAGCCGCAAAGTTAATGCTAGAAGTCTCGAGGAAGGCGACCTTGTTCTTCGGCGCGTTCAGTCGGCCAAGAATTCAAACAAGTTGACGCCGAAGTGGGAAGGCCCTTATCGGGTGAAACGGGTCACCAGGCCCGGCGCTGTCCGCCTGGAGACCGGGGATGGCATTCCAGTGATCAATTCCTGGAACATTGAGCATCTCCGTAAGTTTTTTCCATAAGGTGCGGTTGCCGGGCCCTTCCCCGGCAACCACCTTTTGTACAAGTCTTGCCGCTGTTGCATGTAATCCTTTGTACAAAGCCAGGCGCAGACCCTGTGCATAAATAAAGCTTTTGTATTTCGCAGTTTTTGACGATTTCATGTTTACTTTTATTTTGCATGATTATCTGACATACTGTGCAGTACAGCCTCCCCGGTAAGCATTAACGAGCCGCCAAGCTCCTATATCTTTATTTTCTCTTCTTTCTTTTTCTCAAAAAGACAGAAGCTTCCCTCGCGCACAAGTTTGCCGGGGGGGATGGGATAATGATATGGACCAGGCATCGTTCAAAGAAACTTTGCCTTGCCGGGAAGAAGGCAGCGGCAAGCAGTGACAAGACCTTGCCGCGGAGAGATCAGCGACAAAGCTAAGTGCCAATGTTTGAATAACCAAATTCTTTTTTATTTTCAAGGTTATTTTCCTTGAACGATACTACTCTTTGTATGGAAAACCTGTGCGCGACGGAACCTAAGCGTAATCGGTCGCGCCCTTACCTTGTTTCGAGTCCGCTCAACAACCTAAGTGGCTGCACTGAGCGCGACAAGGTTGCTTGCCGGCAGCGGCACCGCCAGCAGGCTGCTGGAGTCCCGCACCCAGCGCTCGCGGCGATGGTGCATGCACCGGCAAGTTCCCTATAAGCGTAGGGCAAGTACACACAAAGAAAGAAATTGCTCAAGGGAGATGACATGCATTAACTTCAAAATATTGCATGTTATATTACAAGATAAGTTGCCGCGGCTCAAACAGATTGTTCTTTAACATGTCTTGCGGCGGCAAGGAGGGAGAAGAATGGGCTCTCTAATTGCGGTGCTCGCCTTCGACTCTCTGGATTTGGTCCACCCTTTCCACGATGGGCGCGACAAGGGCCTCTAGTGGCGCGGGGTCGTATCCCTTCGGCAAGCTTTTGAAGATGTTGCTGAAGTCGACGCCCGGGTTTCTGTATGCTATCTTCACCAACAACCTCCGGAGAACTCCCCGGCAAAGCCTGCGTGACTCGTCGGCCAGTTGAGCCTTGTGATTGACTTGGAGCTGTTGGAGTGCTTCTACTACTCCGTCGAAGAACTCGGCTAGCTTGACGCTAGTTTGCATGTTCTTGTCGGTGGAGTACCCGAAGTCCGGCACCTTCAGGGTAGTCAGCTCCTTGTCGATGTCCTCGGCGGCGCTGGCAAGCCTGTCTGTGAAGATCCCCACGTTATCCCTGAACTTCGTGTGGGTTGCAATAGCGTCTTGAAGCAGACCCTTTTCCTTCTGGAGCTCTGTCATTAGAAGCCCTTCGCGCTTTCTAGTGGTGTCGAGCGTCTCCTTCAGCGTGGTCAGCTTCAGCTTCAGGTCTGCTCTGGAGTCGTTGGCGGCGGCAAGCAGATTGTTCTTCTTGGCTATGGTAACTTGCATCTCCGCCAAAGTGTGGGTCACCTTTGCCTCTCACTTTCAAGCGTTGAGAGCTTGTCACCGTTTGCCTGGAGGGCGGCCTCTAGTCTTGCCACTTTCCCCTCCGTTTCCTTTCTATTCACTTCTGCAGCAGCGACAGCGTTGGTGGCCTCCACCAACTTGCTGGCGTACTCTTGGGCCAAGGCTTCAATTTCCTTCTGGTGTTTTTGTGCCTGCCCCTGGGTCCGCTCTGCGACAAGTCTTGCCACCTCCTCGTCTTTCTGTCGGAGGGTTTCGGCAAGTTTCCTCTTGCGCTCGGCAAGTTCTTCTTCGTGGGCATCAAGGTCCACTTTCCGCTGGTTCAGATCACCGGCCTGAGCAGACAACTCCTTGGCGGTCTCCTCCTGTTTTTGTTCAATGTCTTGCTTCATCAGGAGGAGGGCCTGCCGTTCTTCGGCCAGCTGTGCCCGCTTGGCCTCTAACGCATTAAGAGATTGCGCGCGGACGTCCGCCAAGATCTCCGCGCGCCTCAACATGTCAGCTTCGGCCTTCTCGATGAGCGCCTCCCTGGAAGCTAGCTTCTCCCGTCGGGCGCGGTGAAGATTCAGCAGCTTTTGAAGCAGTTGCTCCTCTTCAGACGTGCTGCTACTGCTGGCGCCTGGCGCATCCACAAGCTGGAGCCCGGCAGCGGCAAGGATCTCCTCGTCCACAACATCCTCCTCGGTTGGCGCTCTGGAGCCCACCGTCCAGGGGAGGCTGACGTAGACGTTCTCGCCGACCCGGATGTATTTGCTTGGCGGAGGCGAGTTGGGCGCTGCCGCCTCGTCAGTGGTTGAAGGACCCGTGGTCGGAGTAGCGCCTGGCGCTCCTGTGGCCTCAGGGCCGTCAGTACGACCACCGGCTCCCTCGCCGGCCTCCTCAGCAGCCTTCTGGGCGGCCTCAGCTTCAGCAGCCTTGGCGGCTTCATCGGTGGGCGCCTTGGCGGTATTATCCTCGGCGGCCTTGCCGACCTCTTCGGCAGCATTGGCAGTTTCTTCGTCGGCAAGCTTGTCGGCTGCCAGCTTGTCGGCCTTGGCAGCGGCGGCCTTGCCGGCCTTGTCGTCGACGGCCCCTGTGGTGTTCTCCTCGGCAGAAGAGTCAATGTTCATTGGCTCCACCGAGGAGGGCTCTGCCAACCCGAGAAGTAAGGCAAAAAGAGCTTCAGGAAGAAATTCAAGAAGACAAAAGAAAGAAAGCAGAAAGAGTTTTGCAGCAAGTGGGTTTACCCGTGTTGAGCTCAGGAGCGGTGGGCTCCCCTCCCCCGTCAACGTTTGTCATTGGGGTGGGGTCGCCAGTGCTGGTGCTTGGCACTTCGGCGCTTGCCGGCTCCTCTTCGTGGCTCGGCTCGCTAGTGGGAGCCTTTACCGGAGATCTTCTCCTTGGCGGTGTGGTCGAGGGGGGTGGTACTTCTGGAGCACCTTTAGATGGCTCCACTTGCTGCTCCTCTCCTACACGCCCAAAGATGTCAGTGACAAAATGCTTGTTCCTCAGCGACCGCCAGCGAAAGGTAGTTGAAATACTTACGCTGGGGGCTGCGCTGGGGGCTGCGACGAGGGCTGGGCTCCGAGCTGGTCGGCATGGTCTCAGACGCTCTCCCGGTGGTTGCCGTGGGCTCATCTTCGACGACCACCACGGTCTTGCTCGTCGAGACCTTAGCTCTCTTCCTTGTCCTCTCCGCCAAGGTTTCCTCCCTGCGGAAGCAAGGCCGGAGCGCGACAAGTGAGGATAGAAACAAAACCTTACAAAGATTGAGCGTCGCGGCAAGGGAACTTACTCTTCCTCGTCGTCCTCTTCGCTGAGAGCGGAAAAATCAAAGTCCGCCTCCGTGTGAGGAGGGGGAGGAGGGGGAGCTGGACTCCTTGGCCGCTTGGCGGGGGTAGTAGCAGTGGTCTTTGATGACCCTGCTCCAGTTGCCGGGGCCGCGTGAGACGCTCCCGCAGCACCAGCCCTTGCCGCGGTCGAGCGCGTCGAACGGCGCTCCGGCGGTTGTTGAACCTCTTGCCGCTCAGCCACTTTGCCAAGCCTGCGAAGGCGTTTCCTCCTCCGAGGGGCTGGGGACTCTGACTGCGGTGGGCTTTCGGTGCCCTCCTCGAAAGAGGAGCCCTCATCCTCCGAGCTGTCCGACTCGTCGGCAGGCTGGCTTGGCCCGACATCCTTGCCGGGTGCGGCGAGCTCGCCCTTCCCGGCAAGCATCCCCTGCTCGGCAAGGATCTCCTTTTGTGCCTCGTCGAGCTCCGCCAAAGTATAACCAAAATCGCCAGCTTCCCTGGCGAGCCTGTCCTCCTCCACTCTTCGAGCAATGAATTCTATTTCTTGCTCAGTGGTGTTGCGGACGAGCCACTCCTCCTCCCGGACCTGCTTTTCGACCGTGGAGTCAAAGAATCGCCGCACGTCTTCTTCGAGCAGCACGTCCCAAGTTGCTTCAACGCTGTGCGCATTGCAGAACGGCATCATAGCGAAGATTGCACTCAATGCGGAGTTGTTGCAAAGGGGCACAATGTGCTTCGGCAGCGTGAACGCCTTGTCGCGCTTCTCTGGATCTGTCTCTTGCTTGAACAGTTCTCACATGAAAAAGTCGTGCTGCAGAACTGTGAAGTTGTTGATCAGTCCAGGGCACAGCCGCATGATATCGGCTGGGTTCTTCCAATCAGAGGCCGGCCTTCCTCTCTGCTGCAGAGGAGCAATGCAGCGGCGGAGGAAGTCTGCGCCAACCATCCCTATGGTGAGCCCGGCCTCCCTGAGCCGTATGATCCTGGTAGCGGCAATCTCCAGCTTTTTGTCCTGGGGATCCAGATCGCTCCAGTCTGTGCCACGCGCTGCTGGGGTCTTGCGAAGCGCACAGTATGGTGGCGGCTTGTCGTCAATGATCCAACACCATTCAGACCGGATTTCTCCCCATCTTGGGCGGAGATCCCCCTTCAGATAATGCTCCTTGGCGCCCAATCTTGAAACGAACGAGACGCCAACAGTGAGAGGCTCCCCCTTTTCAACACGGGGAGTGAAGTAATGCCTGAACAGCGTAGTGTTGGGTGCGACGCCGATGAAGTTCTCGCACAGATGCGCAAATATTGCCATGGTGGATACGGCATTCGCTGTGAGATCCAACAGACGGAGGTTGAAGGTGTACATGACGTCGCTAAAGAAATCCGAGTACGGTGGGCAGAGCCCGCACCAAAAGTAGCAAGCGAAGAAGGGGTACTTGCTCACTTCGCTCTCGTCGGTGGCTGGGCGAACGCGGGTGGCCGGATGCGCCTTGGTCCTCGCGGCCCACATGCCTTGGAACTTGGCCTTCAGATCCGCCCCCGTGAGCGTCGGAGCGAAGAGCGCGTACTTCTGCCTCTTCAACTGCGCCTGGGTCTCCATCCTTGAGGACTTCCCCATCTTCCCCTTTTCTCCTTTGGGAGGCATGGCGAAGGCGGAGCTGAGGACCGAGGGAGATGCAGACGCGCGCGGTGGCGGAGGATTGGGAAACCGCTTTGTTTTAGAGCGGAGGAAGAAGAAGGCGGAGATTTGGAGATCGAGAATGGTGAGAGGGGTGTGTGAGTGCTTCTGCAGGTCCCTCCTTTTATGGGGAAAGATGCGGAACCATCCGCCCCTTCGTCATTCGAGATGGCTGCGCACGCTTCCCACGCTCCGCATTCAACGCGCGACGCATGGGAGAGCGTGCAATTAAACAGCATAGGGACGTTTCGGCTTATCCCAGCCACGCGTGCCCGTGCAATGTTTGGGCCTGGCCCAACAACGCCCGGCACATTGTGTGGCCCAGGCCCGGGGGCTCCTGTCGCTGTACTAGAATAGGGGTACCCTAGTACCCCGTACTTGTGCACGGGCAATAGTAGCATCCCGCGGCCAGGCTTGCGGGAGGACAGCCAGAGAGAAGCTCAAGATTATTAAGCCATTCAAGAACAAAGTATACAAAGCAAGAGTTAAGGCCCCGGCAAGAGGAGCTTGCCGGGAGGGACAGCTGAGGCCCAGCCTGGGCATTGCTGAAGCAGAGTACTTGCCGCGGCAAGGTACTTGCCCCGGCAAGTCATTGGCTGCGGCAAGGTATTGGCTGCGGCAAGATAGCGGCTGCGGCAAGGTACTTGCCCCGGCAAGTTACCTTGCGCGGCAAACTATGGGCTGCGCCAAGCTGTCAGGTGCGGCAAGGTCTTGCCGCGGCAAGCGTTACTGTACCACTGTGCTACTGTGCTGCTCCGGTGCCTCTGCCAGCGTGGCGCTCTGGGTCCTTCCAAGCGTGCGTGGCAGGGCACTGTGTAGACGGCGGTGCACTGTAGATAGCGGTGCAGCAGCAGGTGGGATAGGCTTTTCCCACGTCCAAGACGTCCGGGTACATGTATGTTGACAGCAAAGGCATGGGCATTTTATGCCCTTGTCCCCTGCCGTCAGTGGTAGGTAGGACATGTCATCCTGGTAATAGTGGCCTTACTGTAGCAACTTTCCACCTCTACCTTTACTGTTTGCTACCTGTTGGTGACCCCTTTGTGCGTATAAAAGGAGGCCCATAGGCAACGTGAAAAAGGGGAGGGACTGGGAGATGGAGAACTCCAGTATTGTACGCAGCTACTCGGTACTGTAGCGCTCCTGGAGCTAGAACAATCATACAGATAATAAACCTAAAAGCAGGAGTAGGGTTTTACGCATCCGTGCGGCCCGAACCTGGGTAAATCTCTCTCGTGCACTGTCGTGTTCTTCGCTAGATTTGCTCTTCGTGCGACCGTCTCTCCCTGCCGAACATAAAGGGGTCCTTCCCTGGGTCCCATCGGTGATCGCGGATTCGTCCCCGACACTCAGCGAAACCAATCAAGCTCTGGATAGTAGCCCTCCACTCATCCATTTGATTGCCCGCTAGCAGAAATCTCAACAAGAGCTGGGCCCGCGCCATGGCCTCCGAAGCGGTGCTTGGCATGGACGACGACGTGGATCGCGATGTCGCCCGACTTCTGATGGTGCCTGTAGTGGCGGCGCCATGTTCTCGCCGATGCGAGCCAGTCGCTAGGGCGGCATGATGATGAGGCGGATGCGCTTGGGGGTTGACGACCCCATTTGGCGCATCGTCTAGGCTAGCTTGCCTTGGGGGTGGTGCGGGCCCTGTATCCACACCCGCGGCGGGGGCAGCTAAGTGATTACAATCCGCATCAGGGCGAGCGCCACCGCTGCGGCTGTGTCCCTCGGCGAGGTGGGGAGGTGGAGACGAAGCGTTCTCCCCACCCGCACCTTGCGGGGCATGGCCGCCAGGTTGCTGTTGGTGTCTCCCTCCTCCGGTGCCTCCTGCTCCTGCTTCAGCCACAGGGGGAACGGTGATGGCGCCGCCTGCGCCAGTCACATTCCCCGCGGCGTCGGCGTTTCCATGTTCCCCCGCAGCCCCCACGGCATTAGTGGCCGCATGCGAGGTAGCCTTCGAGGTAGACGGGTGAGCTGAAGCACCGGATTTCTTCTTGGGCGCCATGGATGATGAAGCCGTTGATGAAGAAAACGATGATGAAGACGGCGCACTGCTTACACTCTCGGGTTTGCGCAAGCGCTTCCCCCTACCTGGCGCGCCAAAGATGTCGTGGTATCACACGGCCACCTATGGTGCCATCGGCCCCTTGTGGTTTGGCAAGGGGGAAGAGCGCATTGCACAAAGAGCGGAAAGCACAGAGCAGCATGACAACGATGGCACGGGAAGTTTTACCCAGGTCTGGGCCGCCGCGATGCGTAAAACCCTACTCCTGCTTTGGTGGATTGATGGAAGGACCGTGGTGGAGACGCAACGCTCTAGCCGGCAAGGTCGCCTCGGGGCGAGAGCAGCTATGCGTGTACGAGCGTACAAGGGTCCGAATCCTTTCTAAGGTAGCCACAGCCCTCCTTTTATAGGTCAAGGGGTCACCACAATGGCAAAATAGTCATTATGCACTGATTAGATAGCCACAGTGCTATCATACCTAACTTTGCAGATAGGGCAGGGCGCATTAAATGCACCGCTTAATATCACATCGTGGCGTAGCCCGGCAAGCCTTGCCGTGCCATTCAGCCACCTTTTCGGCTGCCCGCGCGACACGTCGCCTGGATGGGTGTCATTTAGGGATGATCTTCCTCAGAAATGGCCTGCCACGTACCAAGTAACAGCCACTTAGTCACTTGGTGGCTCAACACCGCACCGATGGGTGACTTGCATTGCTGTGAAGTGCAGTAGTGGAGCTTTGGCGGGGTAATCCTCCCTTGGCGTCCTCGGCAAGCCTACCGGGGGAGTCTTGGGGTTTGTCTTGGCCCCCCCAGGCTCGCCTGCCTGACAAGGGAGGTTTTCCTTGGTGATATCTTGCTTATTTGGTTGGTCTTGGTCTTCTTGATCCGCCCTTTGATTTCTCAAAGAGTGTAGCGCCCAAGATGCGATTCTATCCCATCACGTGATGAATTCATGATTGGGGCACAATCGCATTTCGAGTGCATAGCAAGGTGGATATCATTACAACATACCATGTACTGAATAGATGAGAATACAAGATAAAGGCTTACACTCGCCACAAGCTACAACATGAATACAACAGTTTATCAATACATAGCAATCACCATACAGAAGAGAAGGATCCGACTACGGATGAAACCAAATGATGAAAACAAGAACGACATCCACCCTGCTAATCCTAGGCTCCCGACCCGGAACCTATCCCTTGATCGAAGAAGAAGAAGAAGAAGAAGAACTCCAAATAAGCAAGCATTGCTCTCACGTCAGATCATCGCATTACCTGTACCTGCAACTATTGTTGTAGTAATCTGTGAGCCACGAGGACTCAGCAATCCCATTACCATGGGTATCAAGACTAGCAAAGCTTAATGGGTATGGAATGGGTAAATGGTGAGGTTGCAGCAGCACTAAGCATTGTATGGTGGCTAACTTACGAGTACAAGAATGAGATGAGAGACTACACATAACGGTCGCAAACTAGTAATGATCAAGAAGTGATCCTGAACTACTTACGAGTCAAACATAACCCCACCATGTTCTCTTCTCGAACTCACTCGAAAAGAGACGGTCACGGTTACACATGCGGTTGGTGTATTTTAATTCGGATCAGGTGTCAAGTTCTCTACAACTAGATATTAAAAATTCCCATCTGCCACATAACCGCGGGCACGGCTTTTGAAAGATCAAACCCTGTAGGGGTGTCCCAACTTAGTCCATCACAAACTCTCACGATCAACGGAGGAAAATCCTCCTCCCGGAACAACCCGATCAAGCTCGGAATCCCGGTTCACAAGACATTTCGACAATGGTAAAACAAATCCACCAAGACCACCCGGTGCGTCGATACCCCGATAAGAGCCGCGCGTATCTCGTTCTCAGGACAACACCGTCTATGTGAAGTGGACGGTAGCCAAACTACCATCGAGTTTCCCCGAGGCGGCACCGCCGACTGCTAGGTAGGTGGACCAACACTCATGAGAAGCACTGGCCCGGGAGGTTGTTTAAGAGACCTCGGGGGCCAGCAGGTCCCTATGCAAGTTTTAGTTGTTATTAGGAAAATGGTAAAACCAATGTTGGGCCTTGCTGGAAGAGTTTTATTCAAAGCGAACTGTCAAGGGGGGCCCATAAACCCCAACCGTGTTAGGAACGCAAAATCAAGGAACATAACACCGGTATGATGGAAACTAGGGCGGCAAGAGTGGAACAAAACACCAGGCAAAAGGCCGAGCCTTCCACCCTTTACCAAGTATATAGATGCATTTATTAAATAAGAGATATTGTGATATCCCAAGATATCCATGTTCCAACATGGAACAACCTGCAACTGCACCTGCAACTAGCAATGCTATAAGAGGGGCTGAGCAAAGCGGTAACATAGCCAAACAATGGTTTGCTAGGATGGTGGAAAATGTTAGAGGCTATCATGGCAATTTGGGACGCTTGATAAACAAGTGGTGGGTAGCGCGACATAGCGATAGCATCGAGACGACTAGCAAAGCAAAGATAGTAGTGGTATCCAGGATAATCATCATCTTGCCTGAAATCCCGCTAGGAAGAAGACCGAGTCCATGAAGTAGACGAACGGGCATAGTCGAACGAATCCTCACAATCGCAACGTAACCGGAGCTATCAAGGAGAAGTGCAACCGGAAAGAAGCAAACAACATGGTAAACCAACAAGCATAAACATGGCATGATGCACAACCAAGTATGATGCATGTCCGGTTTAAGGAGGCATGGCATGGCAAGTGCAACAAACAATACAACAAATTAAGTGTGGCTCAATATGCAACAAGTTGCATATTAACGAAACACCACATTCGATTATTTAGTTCACTCTCGTTTATGTACAAGACAAGATTAAATGCTGGTTAACATGGCAAGAGGTGAAGCATAATAAAACTACCTATCGAGGCAAGTTTAAATGAGGCCGGAAATAACAAACAACAATTCCGAAAAATCCTCATATGCATATTTCGAATTTGGTACTGTTCTACCCTATACAAAAATTTAGAGTTGTTAAACATGCAAAGTAATGCCACCATGTTAAACTATGCATTTTTCGACCCCATTTACATATAAAGTTTATTTAATTCGGAGCTACGGTTATTTAGTTATTAAATAAACCATTTTAGCATGTTATGTAAGAAAATTAAATGTAAACAACAATTTAAACATTTTTAACATGGATGGAAGTTGCTTATTATGAAACTAGATGAAATTCTAAGCATTTTACATACATAAAGTATTTACATATGATGCATGGTTCTGGAGTTATTAAATGCATGAACATGAAGGGTTTTTCTGTAAAACTATAAACTCTGGATAATTAGGCAAATTCATAGATCTGGAAAAAAACCTACACGGGCCGAAACTGAAACTGGAGCAGGCCCAACAATAGAAAAAAACCAGGAGGCGCTGGGGGTGGCCTCACCATGGGCCAAGGCCCGGTGGTGGAAGAGGTAGCAGGTCGGCTGAGGAGTGTGCGCTGGCCTTGTGCAAGAAGCAGGCTGGGCCTGGCACTGGCACGGCATGCTCAACACAAGTGGGCGTGGGACGAGTGACCTGCTCGTTGCAGGCAGAGGGGACTTGGCGCTAGCGAGGGCGCTCAGGAACGGGTCGAGGGTGGCCGGATCTGACGGCTCCCGGCCGGATCTGGCGACGTGCGCGACCGACGGCGGCCATGGCACGGTGGAGAAGTTCTTGGAGAGGGAGAGAGAGGTTACGAGGAGGAGAGAACAGAGAAGAAGGGAGATATGAAGGGCAGGGGCGCCGCAACCTAGTCCTGCTGCAGGGGTCGACGGGGAAGACGGGGCACGGTCCAGGTGGCTGGGTTCGCCGGAGCTCGGACGGGTGACACGGCGGCGAGATCCGGGTGCGGGGGTTCCGTTCCCGGTGCCGGAATGGAGACGGGGTGCACCGATGAGGTGAGGAGCGCTCGGGCAATGCTGCTGGCGCTTGGGTTCTCGGGCGCAGCGAGGCTGTGGCCTCGATCCCGAACTAGATCGAGCACCGGCTGGATGCGAGGCGACGAAGAGGACGCAGGGCCTCGGGTGCTCATGGACGAGGGGCATGGAGGCTGTGGTTGGATGGGTGGATCTTGTGGTTGGTTGGTTCGGCGCAGAAGTTAAGGAGGAAGGAAGGATGGGTGGATCGCGAAGGCAGGGGAGTGCTCTGGTTGGAGCGATGGGGATCCCGAGGTGGGAGATGAGTGCGGCGGCGGCGCAGGGGCAAATCTCCTAGATTATAGGGTTTGTCCAAAATAGACTAGGGGTGGACTATATATAGGGAAAGGGGGAGTTTAGGGTAGGATTAGACCCTCCGATCGTAATCGGACGGTCGGGATAAATAGGCTAGGGAAGTTCAAACAATGAACCGAAGATATTAGAGGGATGTTTGGGGATGATCAGGACCCATCGGTCATGACCGTGCGGTTCGGGTTCGGGAAAGGTTTTCGGATGCACGCGCGAGGGGGTTTTGTGCACTGTGCAGAGAGGCTCACACAGTCGGACAACAAAAGAATAGTTGGTCTCGAAAGGGACAACGAAGGCAACAGGGAGAAGCGGGAACTACGAACGACTATGAGTTTTATGAAAACATGCGGATGCAATGCGCATGATGCAATGATGAAATGCAACAAACAAAAATAATTAAAGCGGCTACAATGAAAATATGGAAGGCGTCTAGAGCGTCGGTCTCGGGTCGTTACAACTCTCCTCCACTTACAAGAGATCTCGCGCCGAGATCTAGGAATGAGAAGAGGAAAGAAGAGGAAGAGGTAAAACTAAGTTGCTTCTTGACAACCAAGTGAAACCAAAGAACCTTGAGAGGTTAAACAATTTCAAGGAAAGAATACACCAGAGATGAATGAAGTTGAAAACACTCCGTTAGAAGAGAGGAACAAGGAACATTACGAGAACCTTGTAGGTTGAAAGACATGAAACAAGAGCTTAACGAACCAAAAAGAATATGAAACCACACCGGTATAACAAGATAGCCAAGGAGCAAGAATGACAGAATTTGGATAGCACTCCGGTAGAAACGAGAAGGAAAACTTGATAAGTTGAAAAGAACTTAAATATTGGACACAATACTCCTGTTAAATGGATAAGCAAGGAAAAAGAACATGATCTTGACAAACAAGATGATAGTTGACGAGAGCAACAGCACAATGCCTCCGGAAGAAATGAAATGATGAAATGAAAAGAACGGAGAAAAGAACAACAACTTCCACCATGAATGGTCATGAAGGAGCCTTCCTACGAAGAAGGGTTGAATGGAGTTGTAGGAAAATCAACAACAAGATATGACTTCCAATGGTCATATGGAAAACACCCCAAAATTATGAGGTGAAGACCAGCCACTAATGGAATCAATTAATTTGATTGAGAATACCAAAGAGATGAAAAACTTCTTCCACCAAGATGATAAAGAGATAACTTGGATCATTGTTAAGCACCACAATTAGCAACATTCCTTAGGGAAGGCTTTAGGTGAAATCTTTACCAAGATAACTCCAACGAAGAGATTGATGGATTTGAATATCTCACTCTTGACAAGTTGTGAATCATGAACACAAAGGGAAATTGTCAAGAATGATATAAGACCACCCCAAAAGATAAGGTAGAAGGAATTGCACTTCGGAATGCACAATGAAGAATACTTGAGCTCCTCCAACAAGGATCTTGATGAACACTCCGAGAATGAATGCACTCTTTTATGAACCATCATGTGGAGCCTTCATCAAGAACTCCGATAATAAAAGAATGATAGAAAGAAAGAGAAGTTGAAAGAACAAGGTGAGCCTTGCAATGATTTAGATGGAGCTTCGCGACGAAATAACCGAGAGAACTTGGAACTCTAGAAAGAAAAGATGAACAACTTAGAACCGAGAAATTGATACCATGATGAACTCCTGAAGAAGGAATTAAATCACCTTGACGAAACAAGAACACGAATTATGATATGTCTATCCTTCATCAAATTAACTCGATGAAACACAATGGATTAGGCATACTACTTATTCTCATTGAAAAGGATTAAGCAGGGATATAGCGCAAACTTGAATAAGGTCTTCAACGAACCACTGGTAGGATTTCAGAAAGAACGAATGAATTGATATGGTAACAAAGGAAAAGGAATCTTGAACGAACCATCATAAGAATTGAAAACAATTGAAGAAAAGTGAATGAATCACTGGGAAGAATTAGAAAACGAATGAAGATACTTGAGAAAATTTAGATACAAGAGAACGAAGAGATCACAAGCTGGCTAGAGAATACTTGAATGATCCACCGGAAGAGTATGGAGACAAACAAGGAGGCATCAATTTAGAATAGTTGGAGAACGAAGCTGAAAACTCAGAATGAAGAAATCTTCTGAAATGATGGCCTTCGGAGAATCGAGAACAGAAACGCTCCTGAAATGCTTCATATGGATATGAAAATAATTTCTCATGATCGGGAAAATTTGAGAGGATGGCATCAAGCTAGAACCATGAATCTTCAAGAGAACGGACCAAGATTTGGAGGAAAACTCTTCTTAGGTCTTCAACATTGAGAATGATGACAAGGAACCCCACCAAAATTGTTGAGACACTCTGGAACAATGACGAATATTAATGTTGAGCCAAAGATGAAAAGAATCTGAAAGCGATCTTGGAGAAGGCAATTGACTGATGAGAGTTCATTCTTACGTCAAACTTTGAAAAGCATTAGAGAGTCACTCTGGAAAATTAGAAGAGTCAGGTAAGATCCTGGAAAAGACCTGTGGGTTAGGGCCCACTCAAGAGAAACAGCGTTGAATGATTGATTGAAAGGGGAGATTGCACCGGTTGAATTAAATGGCTTGAATGAGATAATAACCTCAAAATAGCTTGAACGGATTAAGAATTGAAACACGAATCTTTTGAGATATCTACAGCACTCCGGAGAAGGAAAACAGAGGGAGATGAACGATTAAGAGATGCACCGGCATGAGAAAGTATTTAACAAAATAAAAGGGATATGATCAACACTGGAAGCTTGAATTTAGTCCACCGAAAAAGAAAGGAGAACAAAGAATGATAAACTTGTAGCTCCTGAGTATCTTCATGAGAATCACCGGGTGAGAACATTGAAGGAAAAGAATGAAGAGACTTCACATCAAAATGGATAGTTGATTAAGGAATCTGAGTCCTTGAAGAAAAAGGGTGGGATGGTGGGAAAAAATTCAACTTGGGACAGATGAAACGGACACTGTTGAGAAAACTGAGAAGTGATCTTGCAAATGGGGAAAATGATAGGATCATCTTGACGAGAAGCACACCAGTTGCAAAAGAATTGGCATGACAATCTCGATGATCAAGGATTAGTATTCACATAGAAGTATGAGAACACCACTTAGGGAAGGTATGGAATCAACACTTGACATTGAAGCAACTCGAATACCACAACCAAAACAAAACAAAGGATTGGCTTGTAGAATAAGCTGGAACAAACATATGCTAGAGATTTCATCCAAAATTTTTGTGGTGGGGCCCACACGGGCTCGATCATATAGCACCATCATGTACAAGGCTATACACATGACATATGAAGCGTCCCCGAGTCAGCATAGCCATGGACTCTTTAAGACACAACGAGACCACTGTAAAAACGACCGTGGACAGGCGGACCACTAGACGTCGAACCCCAATCTCATATCATGCATCTCTCGGAAAGATATCCTAGATAACTACTTGAATTCCCACCTATGAACTCCCGATATTTTCTAGTTATGCAATCTGGTGTTGGGGATACAGGGAGGCACAAATATCTCACACAACTAACAAATCCTACACTCCAACTGTATCCATCCATCAACACATAACCAAGAAAACCTCGAAAATCGTGTACCTCAGACCTTCGAAAACATCCGATATACTAGCTGTGGCAATACATCTGATCGCTCCCCCCAATACTGGGTGTCGTCAAACTACTCTCACCACAAAGAGTATAGAAGCGTTTTTTATGTCGGCGTCCTCTGGTATTCCGGAACTGAAACGATCGCGAATGTGACAAGAACTCCTTGGAGCTCAACTCCCCGAAAGAAGTCAAGTCAGACAGAAGGCACCAACACAGAATTCCCATCACACCGATATCACAGCGATTACAACAATACCCGCGTGATCCTAAAAAAATTGAGTGAAAAAGAGGAGAGTGATGGAAACAAAAACACCTACGTCATGATTCCTCACCAGAGCGACGAAGGGGCTGAGGAGTAAAAAGAATCCCTACTCTCTGATATATAACTAGACTCAAAATAGTTTTCTTTCTAGACTCAACAACGGCAACGGTTCGATCAATCAAGGGGGCTCCTGCAGTCGGTAAGGCTCGGATACCAACTTGTAGCGCCCAAGATGCAATTCTATCCCAATCACGTGATGAATTCATGATTGGGGCACAATCACATTTCGAGCGCATAGCAAGGTGGATATCATTACAACATACCATGTAATGAATAAATGAGAATACAAGATAAAGGCTTACAATCGCCACAAGCTACAACATGAATACAACAGTTTATCAATACATAGCAATCACCATACAGAAGAGCAGGATCTGACTACGGATGAAACCAAACGATGAAAAGAAGAACGACATCCACCTTGCTAATCCCAGGCTCCCAACCCAAAACCTATCCCTTGATCGAAGAAGAAGAAGAAGCAGAAGAACTCCAAACAAGCAAGCATTGCTCTCACGTCAGATCATCGCATTACCTGTACCTGCAACTGTTGTTGTAGTAATCTGTGAGCCACGAGGACTCAGCAATCCCAGTACCATGGGTATCAAGAATAGCAAAGCTTAATGGGTATGGAATGGGTAAGTGGTGAGGTGGCAGCAGCACTAAGCATTGTATGGTGGCTAACTTAGAGTACAAGAATGAGATGAGAGACTACACATAACGGTCGCAAACTAGTAATGATCAAGAAGTGATCCTGAACTACTTACGAGTCAAACATAACCCCACCGTGTTCTCTTCTCGAACTCACTGAAAAAGAGACGGTCACGGTTACACACGCGGTTGGTGTATTTTAATTCGGATCTAGTGTCAAGTTCTCTACAACCAGATATTAAAAATTCCCATCTGCCACATAACCGCGGGCACGGCTTTTGAAAGATCAAACCCTGTAGGGGTGTCCCAACTTAGTCCATCACAAACTCTCATGACCAACAGAGGAAAATCCTCCTCCCGGAACAACCTGATCAAGCTCGGAATCCCGGTTCACAAGATATTTCGACAATGGTAAAACAAATCCACCAAGACCACCCGGTGCGTCGATACCCCGATAAGAGCCGCGCGTATCTCGTTCTCAGGACAACACCTTCTATGCGAAGTGGACGGTAGCCAAAATACCATCGAGTTGCCCCGAGGCGGCACTGCCGACTGCTAGGTAGGTGGACCAACACTCATGAGGAGCACTGGCCCGGGGGGTAGATTAAGAGACCTCGGGGGCCGGCAGGTCCCTATGCAAGTTTTAGTTGTTATTAGGCAAATGGTAAAACCAATGTTGGGCCTTGCTGGAAGAGTTTTATTCAAAGCGAACTGTCAAGGGGGGCCCATAAACCCCAACCGTGTTAGGAACGCAAAATCAAGGAACATAACACTGGTATGACGAAAACTAGGGCAGCAAGAGTGGAACAAAACACCAGGCAAAAGGCCGAGCCTTCCACCCTTTACCAAGTATATAGATGCATTGATTAAATAAGAGATATTGTGATATCCCAAGATATCCATGTTCCAACATGGAACAACCTGCAACTGCACCTGCAACTAGCAATGCTACAAGAGGGGCTGAGCAAAGCGGTAACATAGCCAAACAATAGTTTGCTAGGATGGTGGAAAATGTTAAAGGCTATCATGGCAATTTGGGACGCTTGATAAACAAGTGGTGGGTAGCGCGACATAGCGATAGCATCAAGACAACTAGCAAAGCAAAGATAGTAGTGGTATCCAGGATAATGATCATCTTGCCTGAAATCCCACTAGGAAGAAGACCGAGTCCATGAAGTAGACGAATGGGCATAGTCAAACGAATCCTCACAATCGCAACGTAACCGGAACTATCAAGGAGAAGCGCAATCGGAAAGAAGTAAACAACATGGTAAACCAACAATCATAAACATGGCATGATGCACAACCAAGTATGATGCATGTCCGGTTTAATGAGGCATGGCATGGCAAGTGCAACAAACAATACTACAAATTAAGTGGGGCTCAATATGCAACAAGTTGCATATTGATGAAACACCACATTTGATTATTTAGTTCACTCTCGTTTATGTACAAGACAAGATTAAATGTTGATTAACATGACAAGAGGTGAAGCATAATAAAACTACCTATCTGGGCAAGTTTAAATGAGGCTAGAAACAACAAACAACAGTTTCGGAAAATCCTCATATGCATTTCGAATTTGGTATTGTTCTGCCCTATACACAATTTTAGAGTTGTTAAACATGCAAGTAATGCCACCATGTTAAACTATGCATTTTTCTACCCCATTTACATATAAAGTTTATTTAATTCAGAGCTATGGTTATTTAGTTATTAAATAAGCCATTTTAGCATGTTATGTAAGCAAATTAAATGCAAACAGCAATTTAAACATTTTTAACATGGATGGAAGTTGCATATTACGAAACTATATGAAATTCTAAGCATTTTACATACATAAAGTATTTACCTATGATGCACGATTCTGGAGTTATTAAATGCATGAACATGAAGGGTTTTTCTGTAAAACTGTAAACTCTGGATAATTAGGCAAATTCGCAGATCTGGAAAAAAACCTACACGGGCCGAAACTGAAACTGGAGCAGGCCCAATAGTAGAAAAAAAAACTAGGAGGCGCTGGGGGGTGGCCTCACCATGGGCCAAGGCCTGGCAGTGGAAGAGGTAGCAGGCCGGCTGAGGAGTGTGCGCTGGCCTTGTGCAAGAAGCAGGCTAGGCCTGGCACTGGCACGGCTTGGTCAATGCGAGCGGGCGCGGGACGAGTGACCTGGTCGTTGCAGGCAGAGGGGACTTGGCGCTGGCGAGGGCACTCAGGAATGGGTCGATGGTGGCCGGATCCGACGGCTCCCGGTCGCATCTGGCGATGTTCGCGACCGGCGGCGGCCATGGCGCGATGGAGAAGTTCCTAGAGAGGGATAGAGAGGTTACGAGGAGGAGAGAACTGAGCAGAAGGGAGAGATGAAGGGCAGGGGTGCCGCGACCTGGTCCTGCTGTAGGGGTCGATGGGAAAGACGGGGCACGGTCCTGGTGGCTAGGTTCGCTGGAGCTCGGACGGGTGACACGGTAGCGAGATCAGGGCGCGAGGGTTCCGTTCCCGGCACCTGAATGGAGGCGGGGTGCACCGACGAGGTGAGGAGCGCTCGGGCGCTGCTGCTGGCGCTGGGGTTCTCGAGCGCAGCGAGGCTATGGCCTCGATCCCAAACTAGATCGAGCGCCGGCTGGATGCGAGGCGACGAGGAGGAGGCATGGCCTCGGGTGCTCGTGGATGAGTGGCATGGAGGCTGCGGCTGGATGGGTGGATCTTGTGGCTGGTTGGTTCGGCGTAGAAGTTGAGGAGGAAGGAAGGATGGGTGGATCGGGAAGGCAGGGGAGTGCTCTGGTTGGAGCGATGGGGATCCGGAGGTGGGAGATGAGTGCGGCGGCAGTGCAGGGACAAATCTCCTAGATTTTAGGGTTTGTCCAAAATAAACTAGGGGTGGACTATATATAGGGAAAGTGGGAGTTTAGGGTAGGATTAGACCCTCCAATCGTAATCGGACGGTCGAGATAAATAGGCTAGGGAAGTCCAAACAATGAACCGAAGATATAAGAGGAGTGTTTGGGGATGATCCGGACCCATCAGTCATGACCGTGCGGTTCAGGTTCGGGAAAGGTTTTCGGATGCACGCGCGAGGGGGTTTTGTGCACTGTGCAGAGAGGCTCACACGGTCGGACAACAAAAGAACAGTTGGTCTCGAAAGGGACAACGAAGGCAACAGGGAGAAGTGGGAACTATGAACGACTATGAGTTTTATGAAAACATGCGGATGCAATGCGCATGATGCAATGATGAAGTGCAACAAACAAAAATAATTAAAGTGTCTACAACGAAAATATGGAAGGCGTCTGGAGCGTCGGTCTCGGGTCGTTACAAAGAGCCATCTCTTCTGCTTGGCCTTGTCTTGAACGTCGTAACCTTGCTCTTGAGCCTGTGTACAGTCCGGGCAACACACCTGGGGGTTTGTTGTACCGACACCAAACTAGAAATCACGACTCCTGACCGTCTTTCACCGCCTTAGATCTCCTTCCCTGCCGCCGGTACCTACCGCAACTACATCACCATCATCGACTCAGTAGATGAACCCGAGGAGTACACGGGTCCACAAGAGAGGTCGCACTCTTTTGTTTCTGCTTATGTTATGCATTGCTTAATATTACCTGCTACTTTATCATCCTGTTCACCTCTTAGACTCCAAGTCAGGTCCAAATTAATGTTTGAATTTGAGTTTTAAAATTACTTGTGGGGCACATATCGAGGCAGCAATGAATAGTATCTTTGTCTATTATCTGGTTCACCTAGGGTATGCCTATGTTGTTCATCTTGGGTGGGAAACAAATAGTAAAGCAATCATCATCTGTCTTTTTATTAAATTAAAGCTATCATCAGCCTGCTTTCATTATTTTTGGATCCATCCACTGGTTGTTACCATCACTCTAGATTTCTGAATGCTCTCCTTACACAATCTCACTATATTTTTTTCGTATGCATGTCAGATATTGTACACAGTCATGCTGAACATGTAGAGAAAAAGAGAAGAGTTTTGCGCGGCAATACAATGTCATGCAGACATTGCTCCATGGTGGGTTCAATGGCAACCCCCCCTCCAGATTGTAATCCAGAGGAAGATATCTGTTCTGAGGCGGATTCAGACACAGCTGACCACTCCTATTTACCCCCCAAGGTGTTTGCTCTGACTTGGCATGATGATGTTGGTCATATCATGCATATGTTGCCTTGCAGTGCCTACTTTCGACATCATATATGTCATGTGCTTAGTTTAGACATGTTCTGTAATGCCACCTGTTTAGTTTCTATATTATATATGAGAATTATGCAGTCTCATCTCTTTTAGCCAGCCATAATAGATGTGAAATATGCAATGCCATCTTGTTTAACCAGGCATCATATATTTGAATGATATCTTGCCACTCCTTTTCTTCATTACATTTCCACTTGTCGACAATGTTTGTACATTAAACTACTCTTCCTGTGAATCAGCCATTTGAGTGGGTGATGGAAAAATCTGGAGTGAAAACAAGGTCTTCAGAGCAGACAGTGCTACCTATCGAAGCAGATCTCTTGCTGGGTCCTGATAGCTCCTCAGAGATGGATTCAGAGACATATGACCAGTCCTATTCCCCCACCGAGGTGTATGCTCTAACTTGGCACGGTTATACTGCTCATATCATGCATATGGTGTCTTGTATTGCATAGTTTAGACATCATATACACAATATTCAACACCATGTTCTTAGTTCAAACATCATATATGCGAATGCCCTCTGCTTAGTATATAAATCACATATGTGAATTAAATCATGCGATCCTAATTACTTAGATAACATGTATGTGAATTATGACATGTGAACCTGTTTACTGAAGACATCATATAATTGTCTCATGCCATCCTGTTTAGTTAGTCATCATATCTTTGAATTGTGTCATGCTATGCTATCTAGTTTAGATAGACATCATATATGTGAAATTATGTCATGCTATCCTTTTTAGTTAAATAATATACATGTCAACTATTTCATGCCCTCTTTTTTCCACACTATGTATTGCATCTGTCTCTCATACAAGGTCTATACATTCAACTATGTTTCCTGTTTATCAGCTATTTGAATTGGAGCGGGTGATGGCAATATCTAGCGGAGTAAAAACATGGTCTTCAAATAAAATAGTGCTACCTCTTGGTGGAGATAGCACCCCGGTTGTACATGCACGAGAACCAGCCCTGCCACACATAACCCAGACTCTCGTAGATTATACCCCTACTGTGATGGACAGAGAACCAGCTTCACCAAATCTAACCCCAACCCCAGCAGATAGTAACCCAGTTCATGTTGACACAGCACCATCTCCATCACAGAGCTCCCAAACAAGAGCAGTTAGTAAGGCAGCTCCAGTGCCCAAAGCACCAGCACTACCACAGCGAACCCCAACTCCACCAGTTAGTACACCTATTCCTGTGGAGGAAGCACAACCAGGCATTCATAGTTTAGCATCTATCGCATTTGATGTTGTTAAATCCTATGTGCGTATCTTCCCATCATGGAAATATTATACTGAAGATTAAGGAAAATGCCAGTTGTAGGTGTTCGTCCAGGAGTTATGTGTAAGTAATGTTATTCATGGAAATTACTTTGCTTTGTCCCATACATTCTACCTCCATGATGGTTATAATACAACAAATTTTCCCATTTTTCTCTATAGAGAAGGACCGATTTGGAAACTCAGGATGAGGTAACCTGTGCTAATACCTCTGCTATCTTCAAGAATGCTTGGTGGCAGTATCAGAATTACCTGAAGAAAACATACTTCACTGGCAAAGAAACTCATCAAATTCCCTTACGTTCTCCTGAGACACATTTACGGGACGATGACTGGGAACGCCTTGTTCTGTACTGGTCCTGAACCAAGAATGTGGTAAGGTCTATGAGCTCATTTTTTATTTTTCAGTACTATATGCCTGCGTCTTACTGTACTCTGTTCATGTAGAACAAGTGCTTAAACCTGAAGAACAACCATTCTCATTTAAGATTCCATTGCTATCGTGCATACTGCTTTGCTCTTGTATCATTGTATTTACTTATACAAACTTATTTTTAAATTGAAGGATCCAATCAAAACTCCAATGGCACAACATGTATGTTTAAGCATGTTTCTTTAACAGGTTTTCTCTTATAAATAGCTCTGTTGATTTCAAATTCAATTGTGTACACAGTTGACTTCTCATATCATGCACATTACTAGCATCACAACAGAGCCAATAGTGTTGTTGTACATGTAGACACGTGGTACCCATCTGAAATCTTGTTGTGCCATGTAGTTTCCCATGCTTTGTATTCTTTCAATGCTGCTTTGTCTTGAACTGATATGATTTGAACCGTGTCTCTATTTTGATTTGGCAAGACAATGCAGTGACCATAGGACATAGATATATGTTTGTTTGATGCTTTTATTATGTACTACTTGGAAATAGAAGACTTGGTAGTTTTATCCTGTCCACCTTACTAATGAACTGGTTCACCGAAATGAGTTTCATATACTACATGCTAAACCTGTTATGCGTCTGCTTGTTTCTTCTTTTAGAATGCTGACAGAATATTGGGGAAGAGTGCCTTATTAAGAAATGGTAAAGGAAGTAATGCAGATAAGGTTCAGGATAGTGAGACATCCTTGTTGATCTCCAACAAAGCTGATAAAACAGCTAAGGAAAACTATCTTGAAGACAAAGAGACAACCTCAAAGTCCTGTCTTGGTGTAGTGTTCGAGTTACTGGCCACTACCGCTGGCACAAGCTATTCAAACTCACTGTCTGAATCAGTTCGGTTTCTTGAGTCTCAACTACAAGTTGAAAGACATCGATCAGCTGTGCTGCGACAAGAAGCCGAAGGACTGCGGTAGTCCCTGGAGAATTCATATGCATACTTTCTGGTGCAACAGCAAGCGTTGGAGGATTTAAGTGCGAAACGGGAGAAAGCTAATAAGCTTGCTAAGCTTATTGCCGGCATGGTGGATACCCAGGATAACGTTTCTTGAGCTCTTGTGAATTGTTTTCAGTTCTGGACTTGTTTTGCTATGCCGTTTATTTGCACTGGCCGCCAACTTTGACAACCAGTGTATGTAATATGCTGCTTTGTTCCCCATATTTGCACTGGTGGCGAACTTTGATGCCCAGTGGATGTTATATGTGTAATAGCCGTAATAGCCTAGCGTAAGTTGCTTGCTTATTTATTCCCTTGTTGTCTTGTTTATTTGTAGTCAGTGCAGTTCTTTTTCCGCGGTTTGCTAGTGGTCGCAATAACCTATGTTTTAAAATTAGGCCACAATAACCATGGGCAACATACAGACCGTTGCCACCATGGTCCTGCTATCTGCTGTAGTGACCATGGGCCTTCTACAGGCCATAGAATCAATGGGCCTTCTACGTTCCGTGTGATCGATTGGCCAAATGTGGGCCAATAACGGACTGCATTATGGGCTGAAACGGGCTAGAGTGAGAATCATCCATTCATGGGCCGACCATAACGGGCTGTTAATAGGCCGATGAGTATAACAGGCTTAATTCTATCGACACGAATAACAGGCTGTTAATGGGCCGTATTTGATGACGCTATGCAAATGGCCCAACGGATTAACGGGCCACAAGCGGGCCGACTTTAACCAGGGGCTGAATTTGGCCCACAACCGAAACAGGCCAGTAACGGACCATAAGTAATTGATTGCTGCAAATTAGCCCAAGAATAAATGGGCCCTTAGAAGGCTGAAAGATAACATGGGCCAGAAACGGCCCAACGGAATAATGGGCCTTTAATTGGCATAAAGTGATATACTGTTCATTATGGGCCAGTTTCACCATGGGCCGTTAGTGGGCCAAGAGTTACACAGGGCCTCTGATACGTCTCCAACATATCTATAATTTTTGATTGTTCCATGCTATTATATTATCCATCTTGGATGTTTTATATGCATTTATATGCTATTTTATATTATTTTTGGGACTAACCTATTAACCAAGAGCCCAGTGCCAGTTTCTGTTTTTTCCTTGTTTTTGAGTTTTACAGAAAAGGAATATCAAACGGAGTCCAAATGACCTGAAAATTTACGATGATTTTTATGGACCAGAAGAAGCCCCCGAAGCAAAAGAGTTGGGCCAGGAGAGTCTCGAGTCAACGACAAGGGTGGAGGGTGCCCCCACCCCCCTAGGGTGTGCCCCCCTGCCATGTCGCTGACTCGTGGACCCCCCTGATGTGAAACTAACGGCAAAAATTTCTATAAATCCAGAAACCCCCAGAAAGAAACCTAGATCGGGAGTTCCGCCGCCGCAAGCCTCTGTAGCCACCAAAAATCATTCGGGAGCCCGTTCCGGCACCCTGTCGGAGGGGGAAACCATCACCGGTGGCCATCTACATCATCCCGGCGCTCTCCATGATGAGGAGGGAGTAGTTCACCCTCGGGGCTGAGGGTATGTACCAGTAGCTATGTGTTTGATCTCTCTCTCTCTCGTGTTCTTGATTTAGCACGATCTTGATGTACCATGAGCTTTGCTATTATAGTTGGATCTTATGATGTTTCTCCCCCTCTACCTTCTTGTAATGAATTGAGTTTTCCCTTTGAAGTTATCTTATTGGATTCAGTCTTTAAGGATTTGAGAACAATTGATGTATGTCTTGCATGTGTTTATCTGTGGTGACAAAGGGATATTCACATGATCCACTTGATGTATGTTTTGGTGATCAACTTGCGGGTTCTGTGACCTTGTGAACTTATGCATAGGGGTTGCCACACGTTTTCGTCTTGACTCTCCGGTAGAAACTTTGGGGCACTCTTTGAAGTTCTTTGTGTTGGTTTGAATAGATGAATCTGAGATTGTGTGATGCATATCGTATAATCAAACCCACGGATACTTGTGGTGACATTGGAGTATCTAGGTGACATTAGGGTTTTGGTTGATGTGTGTCTTAAGGTGTTATTTTAGTATGAACTCTAGGGCTGTTTGTGACACTTATAGGAATAGACCAATAGATCAATCAGAAAGAATAACTTTGAGGTGGTTTCGTACCCTACAATAATCTCTTCGTTTATTCTCCGCTATTAGTGACTTTGGAGTGACTCTTTGTTGCACGTTGAGGTATTGTTATATGATCTAATTATGTTATCATTGGTGAGAGAACTTGCACTAGTGAAAGTATGAACCCTAGGCCTTGCTTCGAAGCATTGCAATACCGTTTTCGCTCACTTTGCTACTAGTTACCTTGCTGTTTTTATATTTTCAGATTACAAAAACCTATATCTACCATCCATATTGCACTTGTATCACCATCTCTTCGCCGAACTAGTGCACCTATACAATTTATCATTGTATTGGGTGTGTTGAGGACACAAGAGACTCTTTGTTATTTGGTTGCAAGGTTGTTTGAGAGAGACCATCTTCATCCTACGCCTCCCACGGACTGATAAACCTTAGGTCATCCACTTGAGGGAAATTTGCTACTGTCCTACAAAACTCTGCGCTTGGAGGCCCAACATGAGTCTACAAGAAGAAGGTTGCGTAGTAGACATCAAGCTCTTTTCTGGCGCCGTTGCTGGGGAGGTGAGTTCTTGAAGGTATATCTTTAGATCTTGCAATCGAATCTTTTAGTTTCTTGTTTTATCACTAGTTTAGTCTATAAAAGAAAACTACAAAAAAATAGAATTGAGGTTGCCTCATATGCTTCATCTTTTTAATGTCTTTCGTGAAAATGATGGAAAGGAAAATTGTGCTCAAGTGTTATAAGAAGAAGTTAATAAAATGTTTGGCATAAAACCTTTGTATGATGAGCATGATTGCAATGTTGTTAGTATGGATTCCTTGAATATCCATGTTGCTAATGATATGCAAAGCCACAAGCTTGGGGATGCTATGTTTGATGAAGATGATATTTTTGGCCCCCCAAGTTTTGATGAGCAAATTTATTATGATGAAAGCATGCCTCCTATTTATGATGATTATTTTGATGACATGTATGCTATAATGAATAATTATAACCATGAAACTTGTCATCATGATTTTAATTTTCAATTGGATTATGCCTCACATGATAGTTATTTTCTTGAGTTTGCTCCCACTACTATTCATGAGAATAAATTTGCTTATGTGGAGAGTAGTAAAATTTCTATGGTTGTGGACCATGAAAAGAATGCTTTATGTGATAGCTATATTGTTGAATTCATTCATGATGCTACTGAAAATTATTATGAGGGAGGAATATATGCTTGTAGGAATTGCAATAATATCAAGTGTCCTCTCTATGTGCTGATATTTTTGAAGTTGCACTTGTTTTGCCTTCCTATGCAAGTTGATTCTTGTTCCCATAAGTTGTTTTATCACAAAATCCCTATGCATAGTAAGTGGGTTATACTTAAATGTGCTAGTTATATGCTTCATGATGCTCCCGTTATGTTTCAATTCTTATCTTTTATGTGAGCATCATTGAAATAATCATGCCTAGCTAAAAAGGCATTAAAGAAAAGCGCTTGTTGGGAGACAACCCAACATTTATACCTACTGTTTTTGTGTGTGTTCAAATGATTAAGTTACTGTAGTAATCATGTTTTATAGGTTTTGTTTCAATAAAGTGCCAAGTAAAGCCTTTGGGATAGTGTGGTTGATAGTTGAGTTGATTCTGTACAAAAACAGAAACTTTTGCGTCCCGTACATAAATTACTATCTTTTACTGGAATGTGGAAAAACTCTGAAATTTTTACATAGGATTTATATACAAATTTTCTACGTTTTTCTAATGTTTCAGAATTTTTGGAGTAACAGAAGTACGACTTTAATTCATATATTTACAGACTATTCTGTTTTTGACAGATTCTGTTTTCGATGCATAGTTTGCTTGTTTCCTAGTTTCTATGGCTTATATTGCTCAATATAAATTGTAGAAATGATAGGGTACAGTAGGTATCAGGTGATAAAAATTTTGAATCTTGTCTTGACAGTACCAAAGTGAATTATTTGTTTTATCATACTAACCCATCTCACGAAGTTCCGTTAAGTTTTGTGTGATTGAAGTTTTCAAGTTTTGGGTGAGATATCGATATAAGGAGAATAAGGAGTGGTAAGACACTAAGCTTGGGGATGCCCAAGGCACCCCAAGGTAATATTCAAGGAAGATCCAAGCAACTAAGCTTGGGGATGCCCCGGAAGGCATCCCCTCTTTCGTCTTCAACATTATCGGTAACCTCACTTGGAGCTATATTTTTATTCGTCACATGATATGTGTTTTGCTTGGAGCACCATTTTATTTTATTAGTATTTGCTTGATCTTATTTAGATTAATGTTTTTCATCTTTTATTTCAATAAAAGTGTGAAGTTTAGCCTTTACCATGCTTATTTTGCAAGTCTATACGTTGCTGATTTGAAAACAGAAAGTTTTCTATCATATTCTGAATTCTTCTGGAAAGTCAGAACGTGGTAAAATCTTAAAAGTTTTTCAGAATATGCTACAACAAATTTTATACAGTGTGGTAATTTTTTAGAATTTTTTGAGTTAGGTAAGTATGAGTACAATTTCACTCTTTACAGACTGTCCTGTTTAGACAGATTGCTGCATTGTTTGCATATGTTTGCTTGTTTAATGATTCTATTTGAGGATAGGAGTATTAAATATGCAGAGGCATTTAGTATACAATGTTAAATAATAATTTTAGTAATTTTCTACAGTAGAGAATGATAAGGTTTTGCATTTGATTTATACTAACTTTTCTCACAAGTTCTTGTTGAGTTTTGTGTGGATGAAGTTTTTAAGATTTAGGGAAACCATGATATAAAAGTAATTAAGGAGACACAAAAGCTCAAGCTTGGGGATGCCCATGGCATCCCTAGTTAATATTTCAAGAAGTCTCAAGCATCTAAGCTTGGGGATGCCCTGGTTGGCATCCCACCTTTCTTCTTCAACAATGATCGGTCAGTTTTGGTTGAGCCCAAGTTTTTGCTTCTTCACATGATGTGTGCTATTTTTAGAATATCATTTTATTTTGTTTTGCTTGCTGTTTAAATAAAGTAGTTAAGATCTGAAATTTTATTTATGAGAGAGAGTCTTCATATAGCTACATAATTATTCAACTACTCATTGATCTTCACTTATATTTTTTTTGGAGTAGTTTGTCCGTTGCAAGAGGGATATAGTAAAAACTTTCATATAAAGAGCATTGAATACTATGAGAAGTTTGATTCCTTGCATTTGTTTTGAGATATAAATATGGTGATAATAGAGTCATGCTAGTGAGTAATTGTGGATTGGTAGAAATACTTGTGTTAAAGTTTATGATTCCCGTAGCATGCACGTATGGTGAACCGTTATGTGATGAAGTCGGAGCATGATTTATTTATTGATTGTTCTCCTTATGAGTGGCGGTCGGGGACGAGCGATGGTCTTTTCCTACCAATCTATCCCCCTAGGAGCATGCGTGTAGTACTTTGTTTCGATAGCTAATAGACTTTTGCAATAAGTATGTGAGTTCTTTATGACTAATGTTGAGTCCATGGATTATACACACTCTCACCCCTCCACCATTGCTAGCCTCTCTAGTACCGCGCAACTTTTGCCGGTGCACTACACCCACCATATACCTTCCTCAAAACAGCCACCATACCTACCTATTATGGCATTTCCATAGCCATTCCGAGATATATTGCCATGCAACTTCCGCCGTTCCGTTTATTATGACACGCTTCATCATTGTCATATTGCTTTGCATGATCATGTAGTTAACATCGTATTTGTGGCAAAGCCACCATTCATATTTTGTATACTTGTCTCTCTTGATCATTGCACATCCCGGTACACCGCCGGAGGCATTCATATAGAGTCATATCTTTGTTCTAGTATCAAGTTGTAATTCTTGAGTTGTAAGTAAATAAAAGTGTGATGATCATCATTATTAGAGCATTGTCCCAGTGAGGAAAGGATGATGGAGGCTATGATTCCCCCACAAGTAGGGATGAGACTCCGGATGAAAAAAAAAAGAGGCCAAAAAAAAGAGAGAGCCCAAAAAAAAGAGAAAAAAAATGAGAGAAAAAGATAGAAGGGACAATGTTACTATCCTTTTACCACACTTGTGCTTCAAAGTAGCACCATGTTATTCATGATAGAGAGTCTCTTATTTTATCAATTTCATATACTAGTGGGAATTTTTCATTATAGAACTTGGTGAGCAAATTGCCATAGGTCTTCGTGAGCAAGCAAGTTGGATGCACACCCACTTAGTTTATTTTTGAGCTTTCATACACTATAGCTCTAGTGCATCCGTTGCATGGCAATCCCTACTCACTTGCATCGATATCAATTGATGCGCATCTCCATAGCCCATTAATTTGCCTAGTTGATGTGAGACTATCTCCTTCTTTTTGTCTTCTCCACAACCACCATATTCTATTCCACCTATAGTGTTATATCCATGGCTCACCCTCATGTATTGCGTGAAAGTTGAAAAGGTTTGAGAACATCCAAAGTATGAAACAATTGCTTGGCTTTCCATTGGGGTTGTGCATGATTTAATACTTTGTGTGATGAAGATGGAGCATAACCAGACTATATGATTTTGTAGGGATAACTTTCTTTGGCCATGTTATTTTGAGAAGACATTGGGGTTATGCTTCAAGTATTATTGTTTTTATGTCAATATTAAACTTTTGTTTTGAATCTTATGGATCTGAATATTCATGCCACAATAGAGAAGATTACATTGATAAATATGTTAGGTAGCATTCCACATCAAAAATTCTGTTTTTATCATTTACCTACTCGAGGACGAGCAGGAATTAAGCTTGGGGATGCTTGATACGTCTCCAACGTATCTATAATTTTTGATTGTTCCATGCTATTATATTATCCATCTTGGATGTTTTATATGCATTTATATGCTATTTTATATTATTTTTGGGACTAACCTATTAACCTAGAGCCCAGTGCCAATTTCTGTTTTTTCCTTGTTTTTGAGTTTTACAGAAAAGGAATATCAAACGGAGTCCAAATGACCTGAAAATTTACGGTGATTTTTTATGGACCAGAAGAAGCCCCCGAAGCAAAAGAGTTGGGCCAGAAGAGTCCCGAGTCAATGACAAGGGTGGAGGGCGCGCCCCCCTGCCTTGTCGCTGACTCGTGGACCCCCTTATGTGAAACCGACGCCAAAAATTTCTATAAATCCAGAAACCCCCAGAAAGAAACCTAGGTCGGGAGTTCCGCCGCTGCAAGCCTCTGTAGCCACCAAAAATCATTTGGGAGAACGTTTCGACACCCTGCTGGAGGGGGAAACCATCACCGGTGGCCATCTTCATCATCCCGGTGCTCTCCATGACGAGGAGGGAGTAGTTCACCCTCGGGGCTGAGGGCATGTACCAGTAGCTATGTGTTTGATCTCTCTCTCTCGTGTTCTTGATTTGGCACGATCTTGATGTACCGCGAGCTTTGCTATTATAGTTGGATCTTATGATGTTTCTCCCCCTCTACCTTCTTGTAATGAATTGAGTTTTCCCTTTGAAGTTATCTTATCGGATTGAGTCTTTAAGGATTTGAGAACACTTGATGTATTACTTGCATGTGTTTATCTATGGTGACAATGGGATATTCACGTGATCCACTTGATGTATGTTTTCGTGATCAACTTGCGGGTTCTGTGACCTTGTGATCTTATGCATAGGGGTTGGCACACATTTTCGTCTTGACTCTCCAGTAGAAACTTTGGGGCACTCTTTGAAGTTCTTTGTGTTGGTTTGAATAGATGAATCTGATATTGTCTGATGCATATCATACAATCAAACCCGCGGATACTTGTGGTGACATTGGAGTATCTAGGTGACATTAGGGTTTTGGTTGATGTGTGTCTTAAGGTGTTATTTTAGTACAAACTCTAGGGCTGTTTGTGACACTTATAGGAATAGCCCAATAGATCGATCAGAAATAATAACTTTGAGGTGGTTTCGTACCCTACAATAATCTCTTCGTTTATTCTCCGCTATTAGTGACTTTGGAGTGACTCTTTGTTCCACGTTGAGGGATTGTTATATGATCTAATTATGCTATCATTGTTGAGAGAACTTGCACTAGTGAAAGTATGAACCCTAGGCCTTGTTTCGAAGCATTGCAATACCGTTTTCGCTCACTTTTGTTTCTAGTTACCTTGCTGTTTTTATATTTTCATATTACAAAAACCTATATCTACCATCCATATTGCACTTGTATCACCATCTCTTCGTCGAACTAGTGCACCTATACAATTTATCATTGTATTGGGTGTGTTGGGGACACAAGAGACTCTTTGTTATTTGGTTGCAGGGTTGTTTGAGAGAGACCATCTTCATCCTACGCCTCCCACGGATTGATAAACCTTAGGTCATCCACTTGAGGGAAATTTTCTACTGTCCTACAAAACTCTGTGCTTCGAGGCCCAACACGAGTCTACAAGAAGAAGGTTGCGTAGTAGACATCATCCTCATATGGGCCGAAACACGTCATGGGCCATGCATGGGCCGAAAGTTACAACGGGCTGAAATCATATTGGACGGCCTAGATGACGCTACTGGGCCTAATTCGTATTGGCCATAATGGGCCATGTGTTAGCGGGCTGTAAATGGGCTATATGCGAACATGCCGTTAACGGACTTTCAGTGGGCTGGGCTGTTACCTTTTTACCAGGTCAAACGGGCCGGCCTTTTGACCTAAATGGGCCACTGTTGGACCTAGCTACGTGTCGACGTATCATAGGCGCATCCCGTCCATTCGCTGGATGACATCTGTCCCAACGCTGAGCCAACACGTGGATCCGCCGGCGAATGAGAACTTTAGACGTGGAAAATCCCCATTAGTCATTGCTGTTAATGGGTTATCGGATCCAAAACCGGACCCGATAGCTTAACGGCGACCCATTATGGTGTATGCCACGTGTCGGTTACACTTGACGAAAGCACTTCCATGACGCGTCATTTATCGTCATGGAAGTGAACACTTCCGTGATGATAATTTTGGTATTGTCATGGAACACTTCTACGACAGCACAGGTATGACTATCTTGATTCTGTCATAAAATCGTCATGGATGTACATGCATGACAGAAAACGTGACCTACTGTGACAAACACGTATCATCACGGAAGTGTATTTTTTTCGTAGTGCTAGGCCTCATTTTCAAGCATTGCAATACCGTTTGTGCTCACTTTTGTTACTTGCTACCTTGCTGTTTTTTATTGTTACTATTAGAAAAATCAATATCTACTATCATTACTCACTTGTATCACCATCTCTTCGCCGAACTAGTGCACCTATACAATTTACCATTGTATTTGCTATGTTGGGGACACAAGAGACTTTTTATTATTTGGTTGCAGGGTTGTTTGAGAGAGACCATCTTCATCCTACGCCTCCCACGGATTGATAAACCTTAGGTCATCCAATTGAGGGAAATTTGCTACTGTCCTACAAAACTCTGCACTTGGAGGCCCAACACGAGTCTACAAGAACAAGTTGTGTAGTAGACATCAAGCTCTTTTCTGGCGCCGTTGCCGGGGAGGTGAGTGCTTGAAGGTATATCTTTAGATCTTGCAATTGAATATTTTAGTTTCTTGTTTTATCACTAGTTTTGTTTATAAAAGAAAACTACAAAAAATGGAATTGAGGTTGCATCATATTATTCATCTTTATAATGTCTTTCATGAAAATGATGGAAAGGAAAATTGTGTTGTTAGAAGAAGAATTCTATAAAATGTTTGACAAAAAATCTTTGAATGATGAGCATGATTGCAATGTTGTTGGTATGAACTCTTTGAATATCCATGATGCTAATGATATGCAAAGCCATAAGCTTGGGGATGCTATGTTTGATGAAGATGATATTTTTAGTCCCCCAAGTTTTGATGAGAAAATTTATTATGATGATTGCATGCCTCCTATTTATGATGATTATGGCGATGACATGTATTCTATATTGAATAATGATAACCATGAAACTTGTCATCATGATTTTAATTTTCAATCACATGATAGTTATTTTGTTGAGTTTTCTCCCACCATTATTCATGAGAATAAATTTGCTTATGTGGAGAGTAATAAAATTTCTATGCTTATGCATCATGAAAAGAATGCTTTATGTGATAGTTATATTATTGAAATCATTCATGATGCTACTGAAAATTATTATGAGAGAGGAATATATGCTTCTACATATTTCAACAATGTCAAGTTTCCTCTCTATGTGTTGAAAATCTTGAAGTTGCACTTGTTTTGCCTTCCTATGCTAGTTGATTCTTGCTCCCAAAATTTATGTGCTCACAAAATCCCTATTCATAGGAATTGGGTTAGGCTTAAATGTGCTTGCCATGTGTTTCATGATGCTCTTGTTATGTTTCAATTCTTACCTTTTATGCGAGCATCATTGAAATCTTCATGCCTAGCTAAAAGGCATTAAAGAAAAGCGCTTGTTGGGAGACAACACAACATTTACCCCTACTGTTTTTTGTGTGTTCACATGATTAATCTACTATATTAATCATTTTTATAGCTTTTTTTAATAAAGTGCCAAGTAAAGCCTTTGGGATAGTGTGGATGATAGTTGACTTGATTCTGTGCAAAAATAGAAACTTTTGTGCCCAGTAACAGAATTGTTTAAATTCAATGGAGCGTCAAAAAATTCTGAATATTTTACAATTGATGTGTATACAAATTTCTACGTTTTCCTAGATTTTCAGAATTTTTGGAGCTACAAAAGTATGACCTTAATTCAGATCTTTACGTACTGTTCTGTTTTTGACAGATTCTGTTTTCAATGCATAGTTTGCTTGTTTTATGGTTTCTATGGCTTATATTGCTTAATATAAATTGTGGAAATTTTAGAGTACAGTAGGCATTGTGTGAGAACAAATATGAATCTTGTCCTTGAGAGTACCAAAGTGAATGATTTGTCTTTATCATACTAACCCATCTCACAAAGTTCCGTTAAGTTTTGTGTGATTGAAGTTTTCAAGTTTTGGTGAGATATCGATATGAGGAGAATAAGAATTGACAAGACCATAAGCTTGGGGATGCCCAAGGCACCCCCAATGTAATATTCAAGGAATATCCAAGCAACTAAGCTAGGGGATGCCCCGGAAGGCATCCCCTCTTTCGTCTCCGACATTATCGGTAACCTCACTTGGAGCTATAATTTTATCCGTCACATAATATGTGTTTTGCTTGGCGCGTCATTTTATTTTATTTTCATTTGCTTTCTGATATTTATAATAATGTTTTGCATCTTTCATTTCAATAAAAATGTCAAGGATAGCCTTTACCATGCTTATTTTGCAAGTCTATTTGTTGCTGTTTCAAAACAGAAAGTTTAGCGCTGTTGTAAAAATTCCTGAGAAAAGTCAGAATGTGATAAAATGTTGAAACTTTTTTAAAAATACGATCTGATAAATTTTCTACAGTTTGATAAATTTTCCGAATTTTTGGAGTTAGAGAAGTATGAATACTCTTGCATCCTTTACAGACTATCCTGTTTTGGCAGATTGCTGTTATGTTTGCATATGTTTGCTTGTTTAATGATTCTATTTGAGGATAGGACTATTAAATATGCAGAGGCATTTAGTATGCATTGTTAAATAATAATTGTAGTGATTTGCTACAGTATAGAATGATAAGGTTTTTGCATTGATTTATACTAACTTATCTCACGAGTTCTTGTTGAGTTTTGTGTGGATGAAGTGTTTAAGATTTAGGGAAACCGTGATATAAAAGGAATTAAGGAGACACAAAAGCTCAAGATTGGGGATGCCCAAGGCATACCAAGTTAATAATCCAACAGGTCTCAAGCATCTAAGCTTGGGGATGCCCCGGCAGGCATCCCACCTTTCTTCATGAACAACTATCGGTTAGTATCGGTTGAGCCTAAGTTTTTGCTTCTTCACATGAGTTGTGCTTTTCTTAGAATGTCATTTTATTTTGTTTTGCTTGATGTTTTAATAAAATACTTAGATCTGAAAAAAATTTAAATAAAAGAGAGTCCTAAAATAGCTACCCATTTACTTAACTACTCGTTTGATCTTCACTTACATCTTTTTTGGAGTAGTTTGTCATTTACTCTTGTGCTTCACTTATATCCTTTGAGTAAATTGTTGAATGAATTGAATATCATGAAGTTGAAATTATATGTTCATATCATGCCTAGTAGTAGCTTCACATTGGGTTTAGAGAGTGAAATCTTTTGAAGCTTGACAATCACAATATTGGTCATACAAGAAATTCATGAATGATTAGTATAAGGAAGAGAACTTTCACATACAAATATATTATCTTGGACATCTTCTATGATTGTGAATACCCATTAATTGTTTTCAAACTTGAGAAAATTAGTTGAAGTTGGACAAGGAAGACAACGTAATGAGTTATGTTTGGGTATATTTGCATAGAAGTTATATTGTCATGGATCCTCCAACATGTGGTGTTTGCCTAGGATCTTTTGCTAGCCAAAAATTTGTACTAAGTAGAGATACTACTTGTGCATCCAAAAACCCTTAAACCCAGTTTCTTGCCATGAGTGTCCACCATACATACCTATGGATTGAATAAGATCCTTCAAGTAAGTTGTCATCGGTGCATAAAGCAATAAAAACTGCTCCTAAATATGTTTGATCGTTTATTGTAAGGGAAAATTGAGCGTTGTACGAACTTGTGATGGCAAAGTAATAAAAGCGACGGACTGCATAATAAAGGTTGCTATCATAAGGGGCAATATAACGTGACGTTCCTTTGCATTAAGAGCTTGGGCATCCAAAAATAAAAAGTGCATGACAACCTCTGCTTCCCTTTGCGAAGGGCCTATCTTTTACTTTTCAGTATTTACTTTTATGCAAAGAGTCAATAGTATGAATTCTCATTTCAACCTCAACTATTCTCTAGTTGGCAAGCATCGTGTGGTGGGGAAATATCTAGGCACATATGACTAGTCAAATATATTTGATCATGATTTATTATTGTTGACAATTATCTCTATGATAAATGAGTTGGGAGGCAAAATATTAATCCCCTATCTTTCTCTGTGTTCGATGGATGCCATTTGTTCTAAGAATATGCTTTGAGTACTAGCAATCATGGAAGACTATATGATGATTGAGTATATGGAGCTCTTACTTAGACTCAGTTGAAAAAGTTGAATCGCAATTGTTTGGTGACTACGAATATAGGTTGTTGAGTTTCAAGAGAATTCATTGTTTGAACCTTAACATGTGAATTGGTTGCTACTTTAACATGATAAGTTTTACGAGAAAGAATTGATGTTATGATGCTAGGAAAAGTGATTGAAGTTATCATTGATCAAACTTATGCACTTTGCTAGCATTCACACTTCATAAATTTTTTTCTTTTATCATTTACCTACTCGAGGACGAGTAGGAGTTAAGCTTGGGGATGCTGATACATATCCAACGTATCTAAAATTTATGAAGTATTCATGCTGTTATATTATCATTCTTGGAGGTTTTACAATCATTTTATAGCAACTTTATATCATTTTTTGGGACTAACCTATTGACATAGTGCCCAGTGCCAGTTGCTGTTTTTTACTTCGCAGGAAATCAATATCAAACAGAGTCCAAACGCAGTGAAAATTTTTGGAGAATTTTTTTGGACCAGAAGACCCAAGATGGGCTAAAAAGTAACAGAGGGGAGGCCCGAGGTGGGCACAACCCACCTGGGCGCACCCAGGGGGTTGTGCCCCCTTCGGTAACCTCCTGCACCACCTCTTCACCCTATAAATTGCCAAATATTCCAAAAACCCTCGGGGGCAACCCTAGATCAGAATTTCTGTCGCCGCAAGCCTCTGTAGCCATGAAAAACCAATCTAGACCCCATTCTGGCACCCTGCCGGAGGGGGAAATCATCATCGGTGGCCATCTTCATCATCCCGGCGGCCACCATGATGAGGAGGGATTAGTCCACCCTCGGGGCTGAGGGTTTGTACCAGTAGCTATGTGTTTAATCTCTCTCTCTCTCTCTCGTGTTCTTGAGATGTCACAATCTTGATGTATCGCGGGCTTTGTTAATATAGTTTGATCAGATGGTGTTTTCCCCTCTCTATCTTGTTGTGATTTGAGTTTTCCCTTTGAGATTTCGTTCTTATCGGATTGAATACTTTTATGGATTTGAGAGCACTTGATATATGTCTTGCATATGAATACCCGTGGTGACAATGGGGTATTATATTGATTCACTTGATATGTGTTTTGGCACTCAACTCGCCGATTCCCGAGGTGACATTGGGGTAATCTATGCATAGGGGTTGATGCACGTTTTCGTCCTTGTTTCTTCGGTAGAAATCTTGGGGCACTCTTTGAGGTTCTTTGTGTTGGATTGAGTATTATGAATCTGAAATTGTTTGATGCGTATCATATAATTAACTCATGGATACTTGTGGTGACATTGGAGTATCTAGGTGACATTAGAGTTGGTTGATGCGTATCATATGGTGTTATTTTAGTACGAACTCTTGGATAGATCAAACGGAAAGAATAACTTTTGCGTTATTTTAGTACGAACTCTTGAGTAGATCGAACGGAAAGACTTTAAGGTGGTTTCGTACCCTACAAACAAATTCTTCTTATGTTCTCTGCTAGATAAGAACTTTGGAGTGATTCTTCGTTGCATGTTGAGGGATGTTTATATGATCCAATTAGTAGCATTGTTGAGAGATTGCACTAGCGAAAGTACGGACCCTAGGCCTCATTTTCAAGCATTGCAATACCGTTTGTGCTCACTTTTGTTACTTGCTACCTTGCTGTTTTTTATTGTTACTATTACAAAAATCAATATCTACTATCATTACTACACTTGTATCACCATCTCTTCGCCGAACTAGTGCACCTATACAATTTACCATTGTATTTGGTGTGTTGGGGACACAAGAGACTTTTTATTATTTGGTTGCAGGGTTGTTTGAGAGAGACCATCTTCATCCTACGCCTCCCACGGATTGATAAACCTTAGGTCATCCACTTGAGGGAAATTTGCTACTGTCCTTCAAATCTCTGCGCTTGGAGGCCCAACACGAGTCTACAAGAACAAGTTGTGTAGTAGACATCAGGGGGCTGGCTCCTCACCACCCGGAAGGCAACCGTCCCACTCCACCAATCATGTCCCTCTGCGTCACTGACGATGTCCAGGATCGAGGCCGCCCTCCTGCACCTATCCACGGCGCCGAGCTTTCTGCCATGGCACTCATTCCCACGCCCTACGCGTCCTCCACCAACCCTACGCAGTGCATGCAGCGTACGTGGCGGAAACGGCAGGCGTAGTGGGATGAGTAAAATGGCAGTTACCTCCCCATGAACATGGTTAGCCCATGAGCCATTACATGGGTAACCCCATGTCGTTTTGCACGACTCGCGACAAAACCGGAAACTGATTCAATCACAGGTTAATGAAGAAGCAAGGAAGATATCAAGAAAGACATGAGTCCCGTTGCGGTTTGGAAAAAGTGTGCGCATGTGTATCGTTGGGGCCTACCCCAACGATGCCAGGCGGCACGTATGGGCCAGGCCCGGGGGCTCCTATCGGTGCAACAAACATTCACGTTTGGTTGCCCGGACTTATACACATGCATGCTGGCATCGCGTGTCTTACACCAAGTTACAAAGCAAAACCAAGCCAAACAGTGGCGATTCTATGTAGGAGCTGTGGGGTCAGCTGACCCCACAGGTTTTTGTGGAATTAGCCTAAATATACTGTACAATTACTATACATTATGAATAAAATAAACCTAAAAATTAATAATGACCCCACAGATTATCTTGGCTTGCTTCGCCACTGAAGCCAAAGGAACCGCTCTTCGTGAGATCAAGGAACGGATCAAGAAGACCAAGACAACAGAGCATCACCTTGGGGAGGCTTCCCTTGCTGGGCAGGAGAGCCTGGCCGGGTCGAGGCCACCCTAGGGACAAGTCCAAGATTTCCCCGGCAAGCTTGCCGGGTCCGCCAAGGGCGAGGAATCCCGCCAAGGCGCTACCGCTCCACCGCTCCACAGCACCACAATGCAAATCACCTATCAATGCGGTGTCGAGCCTCCAAGTGATTAAGTGGCTACGATCAAGCATGTGGCAGCCCATTAGAAGACGGATTACTCTCATGTGACACCCGTCCAGAGGCGTGTCAAACAGATAAGCAGAGGATGGTTAAGTGGCACGGCAGGCTTGCCGGGCTTCACCCTCAACACGACACCTAGCAGTGCATTTAATGCACTTTGTCCTAACTGCCAGAGTTAGGTATGATAGCACTGTTAGCTATCTAATCACTAGATAAAGACTGTTTTGCCACTATGGTCACCCCTTAAGCTATAAAAGGAGGTCTAAGGCTAACTAGCAAAGGATTCGAACCCTTGCACACTTGTACGCGCATAGCTGCTCTCCCTGAGGCCACCTTACAGAGCTTGAGCGATGCGTGTCCATCGTGTTCCTCCATCCAATCCACCAAAGCAGGAGTAGGGTTTTACACTTCCCAGCGGCCTGAACCTAGGTAAAAACCACCAGCGTCACCATCGCCGTGTTGTTCCATGGCCTCTCCTCTTTGTGCAACGTGTCCTTCCCCCTTGCCGAACCACAAGGGGCTGATGGCCCCATAGGTGATCATGTCCACCCACGACAGAGGTAACGTAAAGCACGGTGATCGGTGTGGACTATCACTTTCAAATTAATAATATAAGGATGAAATTTGTCATAAGCAAAAATAATATACAACAATTCTTTTTCATTAGTTGCCAAATGTACTTGGTCTTCATCCAAACTCCTGCTAGCATAAAAGATCATGTTAAGTTTTTTATTAGCTCGCTGCCCTAGAACATCACCTACAGCATGATTGCTTGCATCACACATGATCCCAAAGGGCTCATACCACTTTGGAGGTTGGATGATAGGGGTTGTGATCAAGGCATCTCTTAATTTCACATAAGCCTGCACACAGATCTTGTCAAAAGAATAAGGCACATCTTTGTGCAACAGGTCAAGCAGAGCTTTAGATATTTTGGAGAAATCTTTGATAAATCTTTTATAGAAACTAGCATCTCCCGAGAAAGTTTGCATACCTTTCACATCTTGAGGGTAAGGTAAATTTTCTATTACCTCAATTCTACCTTCGTCTATCTCAATACTCTTTCCTGAAACTCTATGTCCCAACACCACACCTTCGGTGACCATAAAATGACTCTTCTCCCAATTCATCACAAAACTTATTTCCTCACATCTCTGCAAAACTTTTGTGAGATTATAGACAATTATCAAAGGATGTGCCTTGAACTGAAAAATTGTCCATGAACACTTCAACAATCTTTTCAATATAATCATGAAATACCTTGGATATGAATTTTGAAACGAGGGTGGTCCATTACATAGATCAAATGGAATTCTACGATACGCATATGTACCGTACGGGCAAGTGAAGGTAGTCTTTTCTTGGTCTTCTGGTCTAATTGGCATTTGAGAGAATCCAGAGTACCCATCGAGGTAACAAAAATAAGAATTGTTAGCCAATCTCTCATTTATAAATGGCAACGGGTAATGATCCTTCTTCGTATATTTGTTTAATTTCCTGAAATCAACACGCATTCCATATCCAATAACACCACTAGTAGGGACTAGGTCATTGTTTTCGTTAGTTACCGAGGAAACTCCTCCTTACTTCGAAATGCAATGGACCAGACTTACCCATTTGCTATCTTATATGGGATAAATAACCATTACATCAAGGAGACGTATTACTTCTTTTCTTACCATGTTCTTGGACGTCGGAAGAAATCTTCTTTGGCTCTAAATCTCTGGCTTAGCCCCTTCTTCAATAGGTGTTGCATGAGAATGTGTAGTGTGACGCCCCCCGCTCAATCATGCACTAATCATACACGCAAATGCACACGATCAAGCCTAAGGACTCACGGGAAGATATCACAACACAACTCTAAAACATAAGTAAAGTCATACAAGCTTTATATTACAAGCCAGGGGCCTCGAGGGCTCGAATACATAAGCTTGCATACAAGCGTCAGCGGAAGCATCAGATATCTGAGTACAGATATAATGGAAAACACAGATAGGCCCTTAAAAGGCAGGGCAAAAGAAAACACTACGATCGAAAGGCACAGGCCTCCTGCCTGGGACCCTCCGAACCTACTCCTGGTCTTTGGCCAACTCATAGAAGTATCCAACCTCGGGGTAGCAGTAGCGATCGTCGACGGGGCCGCTGTAACCGGGGCTCAGTCATCTGGTTGCGTCGAAAGGATATGGGTGAAAAAGAAAGCAAAGCAACCGTGAGTACTCATCCGAAGTACTCAGCAAGCAAGGATCTACACTACATATGCAACATTATCAAAGGGAGGTTGTATATGTGGACTGGGCTACAAAAATGCCAGAATAGAGGGAAGGCCTAGTCCTATCGAAGACTAGCATCTTCGGAGGTCTTGCAGCATTAGAAGAGTGTAGATTAGTACCGTATAAAGTAGTAGTAATGTTATCAACCTCACCCAGAGATCCTTTCTCGACTTCCCGCGAGAAAGCAATCCCAGAGCCATATAGTCATCAACCTCGTCCGGAGATCCCTTCTCGACTCCCTGCGAGAAGCAATCCCAGAGCCATAGTATCCAATTCTAGTTGTATCGATCGGGATACAACTCCGAGTGTCCGTTATCGAGGATCCAGCTATGCATAGATTAGTTCTTCCCTGCAGGGGTGCACCAACTTACCCACCACGCTCGCTTAACTTCGGCCGGACACACTTTCTGGGTCATGCCCGGCCTTGGCCAAACGACACACCGTAGCCCTACCTAAAGCTCAGCAGAGAGGTCCTCGTAGGTCTACATCCTAAGCACTCAGGGGTCTTGGGCCATCGCCCTGTGCACTCCGGGTCATTGCGCACACGGTGAAGCCAGGCACCAACACTACAGGATGGCGCCGGTCCGTCCGTGCCGTCATGCTGAACTGGACGTCTGACAAAGCTTTCGGCTGATGCATACGATGCAGAATACCCATATTTATTCCCGCGTGATGGTTAGTGCTATCGGGCCAGAGGCCCACTCAGATCACATATCCAAATAGTTAGTACCTTGGGGGTGCGGTAACGAGCAGAGACTCACGATCGATGTGACCCCATCGCCCCGTCTCGAGGACTTGTGGCAATGGCTAAGAATGCCCAGCCACGCATCGTATTCTCACTTGGGCACCATCCAGGTCAACCCGTCTTCACATCACACGCGGGTACCCCTCAGGGTCGACCTGCCTTTCCAAGTAACAATAGTACAGTCCAAGTATCCGTGTGTCCATAACATCAAGGGAATCCGAGGTATCACCCTCGTTGGATTCCTACACGATGTATCCGTCAAGGTGAACTCGGAGGAATCACCCTCGCTGGGTTCACACTTGAGGTGTTTGTACGATGGCGTCATTATCGGAAGTGGTGAAGGAGGAATCACCCACGATGACCATGACCGATTAGCTACTCTACAGAGTTAACATCAGAAGTGCTACATGAGGTATCACCCTCGGCACTCGATAGTAACGATGCAGTGTCGTTACAACTAAGGGGGGTGATGTGCGGTGCCGAGGCCTGGTCTTCGATCCCGTTGATCGGGTCTTCTGATAATCCAGCAGGGCAGTCGGGATAAGTGGGGTCACTGATAGGTCTCTACCCAGCCTATACTAGGCAGTTTAGGATAAGCAGGTAAGGTTTCAATAGCAGGTTACAATAAACAGGCTATGCATCAGAATAGGTAAAGCAGTAGCAGCAACAATTCTAATGCAAGCATGTGAGAGAAAGAATAGGCGATATCGGTATGCTCAAGGGGGGGTGCTTGCCTGGTTGCTCGGTGGCAAGGCAAAGTCGTCAGGGGTCGTCGATCTCCGGAGCTGCGTCAGTCTCGGGGTCTATCGGAATAGAAGAGGGGGAAGAAATAATAAATACAAGCAAACAAAATGCATGACAATATGCATGACATGCCTAAATGATAAGCGGAGGTGTTCTACTGCCTAACTAAATGATCTAGCTAAATTAGGAATTTATTTGGAATTATTTTATTAAAGTCATGCACTATTCATTTATCTGAAACAGGCAAAAAGTTGCATGTTCAGATAGTTAGAGGCATCTAACAGGTATGTGGGTAGCGTATTCGGATTCGTCTCATTTTTTTGGTCATTTTTCCTATATAAATTATTTTCATCGGAGTTACGGTTTAAAAGATATGACTTTCTAAAGTTTTTATTAATTTCTGGAATTTATTTAATTATTTAAAATAACATTATCCAGAACAGTACGGGGGTGACGTCAGCATGACGTAGAGGTGACGTCAGCGGTCAACCCAGCTGACCCAGGTCAAACCTGACAGGTGGGGCCCATATGTCATTGAGACAGAGGCATAATTAGTGTTAATTTAACTAAGTTAGGTTAATTAGGGGGGTGGGGCCTACTGTCAGTGTCTGATTAGGGACTAGTTTAACTAACTACCTTAATTAACTAATTATCTATTTAATTAAAACATTTTTTTATTTATTTTAAAACATTTTACGGGTGGGGCCCGCATGTCAGCTGCTGGGACTGGCCCAGTCAGCGTTGACCGAAGTCAACGGGTCAAAAGGGGGTCCAGGGCCCCACTGGTCAGTGACCCTGGGGGTGGGCCCCAGGCGCCACGTCGGACGCCGGCCGGAGGGCACTCCGGCGAGCCCGTACACGGCGGGAGCCTCGGTCGTGGCCGGAATTCGGTCACAGGGGACCATTTGCACCGCGGCTGGGCTGGTTCGACGGAGGAGAGCAAGCCGCATCCACCCTGGGTGGTCCCGTGACCGGAGGTCGCCGGAGATGACGGCGGCATCGACCGCGGCTGGCGCCGGCGTTCGGCCCCATTTGGAAACGAGGCGGGAGCGAGCTAGGGGGTTAGCTGGGGGCCGGGTTCGACGCGTCTCATGCTCTGGAGCGCGCCAGTGGCTTGCGCGGGGGCTCGGGAGCACGTACGGCATGCGGGCGGCGGCAATGGCGGTGGTCGGAGCACGACAACGCGGCGGGAAGGCTACGGCCACGAAAAGGGGCAGGGAAGAGAGGGAGGGGGACGCGGTGCTCACGTCGGAGTTGTAGGGGAAGGAAGTGGGCTCGGGGTAGCTTGGAGACGACGGCGTGGTAGCGGCGATCTCCGGCGACCGAAGGAGGAAGGCTGGGTCGAGCGCGGCGATGCAGGGGCTCCGAGCTTGTCCGCCCAGGCGTAGATGACGTAGCTAAGCACGGGGAAGCTTTCGATCTGGTCGGAGGGAAACAGGGACGACGCTCGCCGCGGTGGTGGCAGACGGTGGCGACACAAGCGCTCGGGCGATGGGGGATCTGGTGTAGGGGAGATGGGTAGGAGAGCGAGTAAATGGTCGAGGGGGGCTCAATGGGGCGCGGGAGCTACGGCTTTCACCTCGACGGGCGGGCGCCGGCGCGTTGTCGACCGCGGGGCAGGAGGGCCGGCGCGGCGGGTGCGGGCGTGCAGACACGGCGGGAGGAGGGAGAGAAGGTGCTACGCGGGCTGGGCCGGCCACTGTTGACCTTAGGCCCAGGCACAGTGGGCCTCTTTTCCTTTTCTTTCTTTTCTCTTCTGCTTTATCTTTTCTTTTCTGTTTTGCAAAATGTGTGGCACCCAAAGGAATTTTGTAAAATATATGACCTGGTCCATAAATCACAGTGCAACATACCCTATCACCAAAAATTAGTTTGGGGTATTTATCATTTTATATTTATATTATATTAATTAATAGGTTATTAAATATTGTTTTCAGCCACTGTTTGAGGATGTTTAAGTCACTTATCCAATTTCAATAAGGTTGGCTACAATTTTATCATTGCCTCCAAATTATTTGCTATTTAATGAACATTTTAGTTTCTGGGTTTGGACAACTTTTATTTTCACTTTTAGTTTGAATTTCCAATTGAATTTGAATTTGAATAGAGATATGATCCAAATGATATTTAAGCACTGTTGATCATGATGACTTGGCATAGTCAAAAGGGTGATCACTGTAGCTTAATACATGGGGTGTTACAAATCTCCTCCACGAACAAGAATTCTCGTCCCGAGATTTAAGAGGTAGAAGGAAAAAGTTCGGGGTATTCTGCACGAAGATTATCCTCGCGTTCCCAAGTGGCTTCATCTTCAGTATGATTAGACCACCGCACTTTGAGGAACTTGGTAACCTTTTGACGGGTCCGACGTTCAGCTTCATCGAGAATGCAGATCGGATGCTCCTTATAAGAAAGATCATCATGCAATTTGAGCATCTCATGATCCACAGCTCGGTGCGGAGATTCCTTGAAGCATTTACGAAGTTGCCACACATGGAAGACATCGTGGATATGAGAGAATTGCTGTGGCAACTCCAATTTATATGCCACCTGACCACGTCTAGCAACTATGCGGAAAGGACCAATGTAGCGGGGAGCTAACTTGCCCTTGATTCCGAAACAATGAGTGCCCTTCATAGGAGTGACTCGCAGATAAGCCTGATCTCCAAGTTGATAAGTCAAACCCCATCGTTTGCGATCATAGTTGCTCTTCTGGTGGTCCTGAGCCGTCTTGAGATTTTCTCGAACGATACGGACTTGCTCTTCGGCATGTTGAATAATATCCGGACCCACGAGCGGTCGTTCCCCAGTTTTTGACCAATTCAGAGGGGTTCGACACTTACGTCCATAGATTACTTTGAAGGGGGCCATTTTCAAGCTGGCTTGGTAGCTGTTGTTATAAGAGAACTCCGCATAAGGAAGAGATTCTTCCCACTTCTTGCCAAATGATATAACACAAGCCCGAAGCATGTCTTCAAGCACTTGATTGACTCGCTCGACTTGGCCTTGGGACTGGGGGTGATAAGCTGAACTCCAGGTAATATGAGTTCCCATAGCTTCTTGGAAACTTTCCCTGAACTTTGAAGTGAAAAGGCCGCCACGGTCCAACTGATCTCCTTCGGAATACCGTGGAGTGATACAATTCTGGAGATATATAATTCTGCTAACTGACTAGCAGTGATCGTCTCCTTGACAGGTAGAAAGTGTGCAACTTTAGAAAGTTGGTCGACGATGACAAGAATAGCATCGTGACCCTTCTGTGACCTGGGAAGTCCTGTAATGAAATCCATCTGAACCTTATCCCATTTCCATAGAGGAATAGGCAACGGTTGCAGAATTCCAGCAGGCTTCTGATGTTCTGCTTTAACACGATGACACACATCACATTCAGCAACATAGCGAGCAATGTCCTGCTTCATTCTAGACCACCAGTACCTTTGACGGAGATCACGATACATCTTGGTGCTACCCGGATGAATAGACAGCGGGGTATCATGTGCCTCCTTCATGACTTTGTCAGTCATAAGCTCGAAGCGAGGTACCACAATGCGGTTTCTGAAATACAAGGTTCCGTCTCCAGATAGCGAGAAATCCCTGTACTTTTCAAGGTGAAGATTTTTCTTCATCAGATCAATTTCAGCATCTTTAGCTTGCGCATTCTTAACAACTTTCTCAAGATCTGGTTGTATCACAAGGTTATTAAGAGAGCCCTGTGGAACAATACACAGATTTAGCTTGCACAGTTCTTCAAAAAGACGAGGTTGAGCTCGTGTAACCATGAGGTTGTCGCAATAGGACTTGCGGCTTAAGGCATCAGCCATCACGTTAGCCTTGCCAGGGGTATAGGAAATACCCAAATCATAGTCCGCAATGGCCTCCATCCATCTTTGCTGACGGAGGTTTAGAGATGGCAGGGTGAACAAGTACTTCAGACTTTTATGATCTGTGTAGATCTCGCAACGATTACCGAGAAGGTAATGTCGCCACAACTGCAGTGCATAGATGACAGCAGCTAGTTCTAGATCATGTACTGTATAATTCTCTTCATGCGGACGCAACTGTCAAGAGCCGTAAGGAATCACTTTACGCTCTTGCATTAGGACACAACCTAATCCTTCACGGGATGCATCACAATAAATCACAAAGTCTTTGCGGCATTCTGGAGGAGCAAGTACTGGGGCAGATGTTAGCTTGTCTTTGAGTGTTTGAAAGCTTTCCTGACATTTTTCTGTCCATTCAAACTTAACGCCTTTGTGAAGCAGATCAATTAATGGCTTAGCAATCCTTGAAAAATTCTCGACAAATCGACGACAATAGCTTGCAAGGCCGAGAAAACTTCTCACTTGCTTGACGTTTTTCGAAGGAGTCCAGTCCAGAATAGCCTGAACTCGTTCCGGGTTAACAGCAATTCCATCCTTGGAAATCACATGACCAAGGTAAGTTACTTCAAAAAGCCAGAATTCACATTTGGAGTATTTGGCATACAACTGGTGTTCTCAGAGCCTTTCCAGTACGGGACGGAGGTGTTCAGCATGTTCTTCCTTATTCTTTGAATAGACCAGAATATCATCTAGATAAACCACGACGAACTTGTCGAGGTAATCCATGAATATATAATTCATCAGGCGGGAGAATGTGGCTGGAGCATTTGTTAAGCCAAATGACATTACAGTGTACTCATAAGAGCCATAGCGAGTAACAAATGCAATCTTCGGAATATCCTCTTCACAAACACGGATCTGATGATAACCCAACCTCAAATCAAGTTTAGAGAATACCGATGATCCAGCAAGTTGATCATACAAATCATTGATCCGAGGAAGCGGATATTTGTTCTGGATTGTGGCTTGGTTAATGGGCCGATAATCCTGAACCAATCGGTTAGTTCCATCCTTCTTCTTAATGAAGAGTAAAGGTGCTCCCCAAGCAGAGGAACTGGGGCGGATGAAACCCTTCTTAAGTGACTTTTCGATTTCCTCCTTAAGGTCAAGAAGGTGGTGCGGAGGCATTTTATAAGGACACTTCGCAATAGGAGTTGTGCTTGGTTTCAAGTCGATGACAAACTCGACAGCTCTAGCAGGGGGTATTCCTGGAAGTTCTTCTGGAAAGACATCTTGAAAATCATGAACAACTGGAATGTTCTCGATGCCGTCAAGAGGTGAAGCATTCAATGCATTCAGAACATATATCTGATTCTTGACATCTTGAGCTATTCGGGCTGAGTATTTGGCTGTCTGGCCAGAAGGGTGTGTGATGCGGACTGTTTCAGTGGCACAGTCAATCAAAGCTTTATGAGGCTTCAACCAGTCCATACCCAGAATAATGTCTATGTTGGAGGTCTTGAGAGCAATGAGTGAAACGGGGAACATCAATCCTCCGATCACAATGTGGTTACCATGGCTTACCATGGTAGTTTGCCAATTAGCCCCAGGTGACTAGATTACTAATGGGGTGGACATCTCCTCGAATGGTATATCATGGCTTCGCGCAAAACTTTTGGACATGAAGGAGTGCGATGCTCCAGAATCAAAGAGGACTGAAGCTGGGATTGAATTCACTAGAAGGGTGCCCATCACAATTTTGGGGTCCTGTCAAGCTTCTTCCATGTTGACTTGGTTGACATGAACAAGCTGATTAGCAGGTAGTCTGGCATTATGATTCCTGGAATGATGGGTCCGATGGACCTTCCTACGACCAACAGGATGACGTGATGCATTCTGAGGCTGACCCTGATGACAGTTGAAAGCACGGTGCCCTAGCTGTCCACACTTGCGGCATAAACCATCATTATGGAGAGGAGCTACGGCATTGGACTGTCCACCCTGGATCGTTAGTTGTCTAGGCGGCGGAGGCAGACGAGGTGCAACATAAGACGGCCTTGGTTTTGGAACAGGTCGGTGATGAACATTATGTGGGATCCAGACTCGACATTTCTGAGCAGGTCGACCCAAAGACAAACCAACATCACGAGTGCACTTGAGCGACTCCTGGCATTTAGTCAGAGCTGTTTCAACTTGGAAAGATTTGCTGACAAGCGTTGCGAAGTCTGTGCAATCATGGACTGCAAGTGCGAGGTTTATATCAGTACGCAGTCCTTCATGAAATTTCTCTTTCTTGCGTGCGTCAGTGCAGACGTCATCTTCAGCATAGCGGGACAATTCGAGAAATTTCCTCTGATATTCATCCACAGTCATTGTGCCCTGTGTAAGTTTACAGAATTCCTGCTTCTTCTGGTCCATCAGACCTTGAGGAATGTACCGTGCGTGAAAAACTATCTGAAATTCCTGCCAAGTGGTTACAGTTCCAGCAGGTAGCATATGCCTATGACTTTCCCACCATTGAGCAGCTGAACCCCTTAGGTGATACGTCGCATAGGTGACGTAACTGTGAGGGATAACATTGGCCGACTTCATCTGGAAGGCAATGTCACGGAGCCAATCATCAGCATCCATTGGATTAGTCGAGCTGTGAAAAGTGGACGGATTGAGGCGCACGAATTCCAGCAGAGTTATTGGTGTAGGCTTTTGATGAGCATTCTGGTTTGGAAACTGAGCCAATATCCCGGTCATAACCTGACGGTTTAGTTCAAACTACTGCATCATTGCGGCAATATAAGGTGGAGGTGGAGGATCATCAGCCATCCTGCCAAATCAACAGGGGCAGTTTAGCAAGTAAAACTGCAGGTGTATGGAGTTATTCATGATGTAACACGAGTGACGAACAAGAAGGCATTAGGTGCATATTAGTAGTCACTAAAGACATACAGAACGATGCACGGAATTGGACACAAACGGCGGTAGGAGTTCGGAAATGCACGCGGCTAGACAAACTAGGCGGCGCGCAGGCACGCGGTAAGGAAGCACACAACGAGACATAGCAAAGGCTACATCCACGTTGGAGAAAACTGCTGGGGCGAGGAATCTACAAGTGACAACACAGGGTGCCCTCGATAAGAGGATCCTGCAAGCAGAACCTGACCCGCAATCTTGAAGGAAGGGGGGAATATTTCAGAACACCGGGTGGATGTGATCACGAGAACCTAATGTTGGAGTTAGTAAAAATTTAACCCGAATAGGAGAGAGATCAGAGTCCTAGAGTAAAGGTCGAGGAGTAAAAGATCCTAATACCACCCAATTGGCGACGTGGGCCCGTAAGCCACACGACCAAGTTAGTAAATTAGTTTTGGGCCACTAGACTCAACTTCGGCCAAGGAGTTGGAAAGGGGGGTTCCTATAGTCAGTCGGCTCTGATACCAACTTGTGACGCCCCCAGCTCAATCGTGCACTAATCATACACGCAAATGCACACGATCAAGCCTAAGAACTCACGAGAAGATATCACAACACAACTCTAAAACATAAGTAAAGTCATACAAGCTTTATATTACAAGCCAGAGGCCTCGAGGGCTCGAATACATAAGCTTGCGTACAAGCAACAGCGGAAGCATCAGATATCTGAGTACAGATATAAAAGAAAACACAGATAGGCCCTTAAAAGGCGGGGCAAAAGAGAACACTACGATCGAAAGGCGTAGTCCTCCTGCCTGGGACCCTCCGAACCTACTCCTGGTCTTCGGCCAACTCGTAGAAGTATCCAACCTCGGGGTAGCAGTAGCGATCATCAGCGGGGCCGCTGTAACCGGGGCTCAGTCATCTGGTTGTGTCGAAAGGATATGTGGGGAAAAGAAAGCAAAGCAACCCTAAGTACTCATCCGAAGTACTCAGCAAGCAAGGATCTACACTACATATGCAACATTATCAAAGGGAGGCTGTATATGTGGACTGGGCTGCAGAAATGCCAGAATAGAGGGAAGGCCTTGTCCTATCGAAGACTAGCATCTTCAGAGGTCTTGCAGCATTAGAAGAGTGTAGAATAGTATCGTATAAAGTAGTAGTAATGTTATCAACCTCACCCAGAGATCCTTTCTCGACTTCCTGCGAGAAAGCAATCCCAGAGCCATACAGTCATCAACCTCATCCGGAGATCCCTTCTCGACTCCCTGCATGAAGCAATCCCAGAGCCATAGTATCCAATTCTAGTTGTATCGATCGGGATACAACTCCGAGTGTCCGTTACCGAGGATCCGGCTATGCATAGATTAGTTCTTCCCTGCAGGGGTGCACCAGCTTACCCACCATGCTCGCTTAACTCCGGCCGGACACACTTTCTGGGTCATGCCCGGCCTCGGCCAAACGACACACCGCAGCCCTACCTAAAGCTCAGCAGAGAGGTCCCCGCCGGTCTACATCCTAAGCACTCAGGGGTCTTGGGCCATCGCCCTGTGCACTCCGAGTCGTTGCGCACACGGTGAAGCCAGGCACCAACACTACAGGATGGCGCCGGTCTGTCCATGCTGCCATGCTGAACTGGACGTCTGACAAAGCTTTCGGCTGATGCATACGATGCAGAGTACCCATATTTATTCCCGCGTGATGGTTAGTGCTATCGGGCCAGAGGCGCACTCAGATCACATATCCAAACCATTAGTACCTTGGGGGTGCGGTAACGAGCAGAGACTCACGATCGATGTGACCTTGTCGCCCCATCTCGAGGACTTGCGGCAAGGGCTAAGAATGCCCGGCCACGCCTCGTATTCTCACTCGGGCACCATCCAGGTCAACCCGTCTTCACATCACACATGGGTACCCCTTAGGGTCGACCCGCCTTTCCAAGTAACAATAGTACAGTCCAAGTATTCGTGTGTCTATAACATCAAGGGAATCCGAGGTATCACCCTCGTTGGATTCCTACATGATGTATCCATCAAGGTGAACTCGGAGGAATCACCCTCGCTGGGTTCACACTTGAGGTGTTTGTACGACGGCGTCATTAACGGAAGTGGTGAAGGAGGAATCACCCTCGATGACCACGACCGATTAGCTACTCTACAAAGTTAACATAAGAAGTGCTACACGAGGTATCACCCTCGGCACTCGATAGTAACGTTGCAGTGTCGTTACAACTAAGGTGGGTGATGTGCGGTGCCGGGGCCTGGTCTTCGATCCCGTTGATCGGGTCTTCTGATAATCCAGCGGGGCAGTCGGGATAAGTGGGGTCACTGATAGGTCTCTACCCAGCCTATACTAGGCAGTTTAGGATAAGCAGGTAAGGTTTCAATAGCAGGTTACAATAAACAGGCTATGCATCAGAATAGGTAAAGCAGTAGCAGCAGCAATTCTAATGCAAGCATGTGAGAGAAAGAATAGGCGATATCTGTATGCTCAAGGGGGGGTGCTTGCCTGGTTGCTCGGCGGCAAGGCAAAGTCATCAGGGGTCATCGATCTCTGGAGCTGCGTCAGTCTCGGGGTCTATCGGAAAAGAAGAGGTGGAAGAAACAGTAAATACAAGCAAACAAAATGCATGACAATATGCATGACATGGCTAAATGATAAGCGGAGGTGTTCTACTGCCTAACTAAATGATCTAGCAAAATTAGGAATTTGTTTGGAATTATTTTATTAAAGTCATGCACTATTCATTTATCTGAAACAGGCAAAAAGTTGCATGTTCAGATAGTTAGAGGCATCTAACAGGTATGTGGGTAGTGTATTCGGATTCGTCTCATTTTTCTGGTCATTTTTCATATATAAATTATTTTCATCGGTGTTACGGTTTAAAAGATATGACTTTCTAAAGTTTTTATTAATTTCTGGAATTTATTTAATTATTTAAAACAACATTATCCAGAACAGTACGGGGGTGGCGTCAGCATGACGTAGAGGTGACGTCAGCGGTCAACCCAGCTGACCCAGGTCAAAACTGACAGGTGGGGCCCAATGTCATTGAGACAGAGGCATAATTAGTGTTAATTTAACTAAGTTAGGTTAATTAGGGGGGTGGGGCCTACTGTCAGTGTCTGATTAGGGACTAGTTTAACTAACTAACTTAATTAACTAATTATCTATTTAATTAAAACATTTTATTTATTTATTTTAAAACATTTTACGGGCGGGGCCCGCATGTCAGCTGCTGGGACTGGCCCAGTCAGCGTTGACAGAAGTCAATGGGTCAAAAGGGGGTCCAGGGGCCCGCTGGTCGGTAACCCTGGGGGTGGGCCCTAGGCGCCACGTCGGACGCCGGCCGGAGGGCACTCCGGCGAGCCCGTACGCGGCGGTGAGCCTCGGCCGTGGCCGGAATTCGGCCACAGGGGATCATTTGCATCGCGGCTAGGCTGGTTCGATGGAGGAGAGCGAGCCGCATCCACCCCGGGTGGTCCCGTGACCGGAGGTGGTCGTAGACGACGGTGGCATCGATCGCGGCGGGCGCCGGCGTTCGGCCCCATTTGGAAACGAGGCGGGAGCGAGCTAGGGGGTTAGCTGGGGGCCGGGTTCGACGCGTCTCATGCTCTGGAGCGCGCCAGTGGCTCGCGCGGGGGCTCGGGAGCATGTACGGCACGTGGGCGGCGGCAATGGCGGTGGTCGGAGCACGGTAACACGGCGGGAAGGCTACGGCCACGAAAAGGGGCAGGGAAGAGAGGGAGGGGGACGCGGTGCTCACGTCGGAGTTGTAGGGGAAGGCACTGGGCTCGGGGTAGCTCGGAGACGACGGCGTGGTAGCGGCGATCTCCGGCTACCGAAGGAGGAAGGCGGGGTCGAGCGCGGCGATGCAGGGGCTCCGAGCTCGTCCGCCCAGGCATAGATGGCGTAGCCGAGCACGGGGAAGCTTTCGGTCTGGTCGGAGGGAAACAGGGACGACGCTCGCCGCGATGGTGGCAGACGGCGGGGACGCAAGGGCTCGGGCGATGGGGGATCTGGTGTAGGGAGAGGGGTAGGGGACCGAGCGAATGGTCGAGGGGGGCTCAGTGGGGCGCGGGAGCTGCGGCTTTAACCTCGACGGGCGGGCACCGGCGCGTTGTCGACCGCGGGGCAGGGGGGCCGGCGCGGCGGGTGCGGGCGTGCAGACACGGCGGGAGGAGGGAGAGAAGGCGTTGCGCGGGCTGGGCCGGCCACTGTTGACCTTAGGCCCAGGCACAGTGGGCCTCTTTTCCTTTTCTTTCTTTTCTCTTCTGCTTTATCTTTTCTTTTCTGTTTTGCAAAATGTGTGGCACCCAAATGAATTTTGTAAAATATATGACCTGGTCCATAAATCACAGTGCAACATACCCTATCACCAAAAATTAGTTTGGGGTATTTATCATTTCATATTTATATTATATTAATTAATAGGTTATTAAATATTGTTTTCAGCCACTGTTTGAGGATGTTTAAGTCACTTATGCAATTTCAATAAGGTTGGCTACAATTTTATCATTGCCTCCAAATTATTTGCTATTTAATGAACATTTTAGTTTCTGGGTTTGGACAACTTTTATTTTCACTTTTAGTTTGAATTTCCAATTGAATTTGAATAGAGATATGATCCAAATGATATTTAAGCACTATTGATCATGATGACTTGGCATAGTCAAAAGGGTGATCACTGTAGCTTAATACATGGGGTGTTACATGTAGAAGGATGTATCCCTTTTACATCCCGGATTGTATAGCCCAAAGCTTTTTTATGCTTTTCTTTCTCTTTGCCTGAAAGGTCAGCATTAACAATAATAGGAAATATTTCTGTATTATCCATAAACTCATACCTCAGCCCTTGGGTAGTGCTTTCAAAGTAGAAGGAGGTAACTCCTCATCTCCCTTTCTTTCGAGGGCTTCATAGACTTCATTAAGGCGCGGGCATACTATTGGTGTAGCATCCATTATTATTTCAATCTCCTCTTTCTCTTCATCTTCATATAAGGATCCTAGACTAACCAATACTAGCTCAACTTCATCCTCTAGTGTTTGGAGATGGATTTCTGCCAGTTGATTTAGTTCTTGCTCCTCATTATCCCGAGCTTCCTCTTCATACGGCTAACTTAATACAGAGGAGAATGGGAACTTTACCATCTTATCTCCCCACTTCATGGAGATGGATTTCTTCTTTATGTAGGCTCCTGCAACATTCAAAAAGGAGGTTCCAAAAACAATTATTATGTTGATATCTTTGAGGATGCCACAAGGTTTCCTTTTGGTTTTATATGCAAGCTTGATAATAACGTCAGTAGGTTCAAGGGTACAAGGAGCAATCTCATCATAAATTTTAGCATAAAGACTATAAGGAATAATATTAACTGGTGAACCGGGGTCACATAACCGAAAATATGCCTTACACCCAAAAGAACATGATAAAATTTGCTTACTCGCATTTTTACCTTCAGTACACCCTTTGAGATAAGACTTCTTTATTCAGCACCGGTATAGGTATAGCAAGTTCTTTTACTATATTGACATAGGGTGGAATCCCACATTTTTCCATCTTGACTTTCTTCTTCTCCTTCTCTGAGGGTGTTCCTACCAGTTTTTTATCATTGGGCTTGCAATAAGCTTCTTTTCGCTTTTTGGGCGGAGTAGTCTTTTTCTTTATAGCTTCCACCATGCGAATAGCCTTAGACTCCCTGCTGAATTTTAAATACTTCTCCTCTGGCAAGTTTAAGAACTTACAAAAATCTTTCAAGACATGCAGCATTGGGTCAGTTCCAACGTTTAGCTCATGACATCATTTTTTTAATTTCAAAGTTCTAAGAAAAGATTTAATGTGTGACGCCCCCGGCTTAATCGTGCACTAATCATACACGCAAATGCACACGATCAAGCCTAAGGACTCACTTGAAGATATCACAACACAACTCTAGACACAAATTAAAATAATACAAGCTTTATGTTACAAGTCAGGGGCCTCGAGGGCTCGAATACATAAGCTCGCATACAAGCTTCAACGGAAGCTTCAGATATCTGAGTACAGATATGAAACAGAAACAAATAAGCCTTTAGAAAGGCGGGGCAAAACAAAAGCTACGATCGAAAGGCACAGGCCTCCTGCCTGGGACCCTCCGATCCTACTGCTGGTTGTCTCGCCAGCTTGTAGTAGTATCCATCCTCGGTGTAGTAGTTATAGCCGTCGGCGGGGACAGCTGTCTCAGGGGCTCCGTCATCTAGTTGCATCAAACGGATATGGGGAAAAAGAGGAAGCAAAGCAATCGTGAGTACTCATCCGAAGTACTCAACAAGAAAGGATCTACACTACATATGCAACATTATCAAAGGAAGGCTGTATATGTGGACTGGGCTGCAGAAATGCCAGAATAGAGGGGAAAGCCTAGTCCTATCGAAGACTAGCATCTTCAGCATCTTCAAGCATCTTGCAGCATTACAAGAGCGTAGAATAGCACAGTATAAAGTAGTAATATTAATAAGTCTCAACCTCACCTAGAGGTCCTTCCTCGACTCCCTGCGAGAAAGCAACCCCAGAGCCATACTATCCATTTCTCATCACAAGTATCCAGTTCTAGTTGTATCGATCGGGATACAACTCTGAGCGTCCGTTACCGAGGATCCGGCTATGCATAGATTAGTTCTTCCCTGCAGGGGTGCACCAACTTACCCACCACGCTTGCTTAACTCCGGCCAGACACACTTTTCTGGGTCATGCCCGGTCTCGGCCAAACGACACACCGCAACCCTACCTAGAGCTCAGCAGAGAGGTCCCCGCCGGTCTACAACCTAAGCGCTCAGGGGTCTTGGGCCATCGCCCTGTGCACTCCGGGTCATTGTGTGCAGGGTGGATACCAGCACCGCCTCGGATGGTCGGCACGATCCGACCGTGCCACAATGCTGAACTGGACGTCTGACAGAGCTTTCGGCTGATGCCACGATGCAGAGTGCCCGTAACTTTTCCTGCGTGATGGTTAGTGCTATCGGGCCAAAGGCCCACTCAGATCAAATATCCAAATCGTAGTGTGTTGGTAGTGCGGTACCGAGCAGAGACTCATGATCGATGTGACCCCGTCGCCCCGTCTCGAGGACTTGCGGCAAGGGCCAAGAATGCCCGGCCACACCTCGTATTCATCACTCGGGCACCGTCCAGGTCAACCCATCTCGCAAAAGACTGTCGGAAACTCAGGTCCACCTCTACTGGGTGGTACCGCCTGTCCCTTCAGTCCTGCAGTAAAAGTAACTCCCTCGGGTCCCCCTCGGGGCCGACCCATTTCTAACAAGGGTCAGGGGTAAAGTCACAGTAACTGTGTGTCCATAACATCAGGGGAATCCGAGGTATCACCCTCGACGGATGCCCCCTCGATGTAACCGTCAAGTTGAACTTAGGAGGAATCACCCTCGATGTTCACACTTGAAGTGTTGCGCGACAGGTTCATATCGGAAGTGGAGAAGGAGGAATCACCTGCGATGACCACGACCAAATAGCTACTCTACAGAGTTAACATCAGGAGTGCTAGACGAGGTATCACCCTCGGCACTCGATGGTGATGCTGCAGTGTCGTCCAACTAAGGGGGGTGTTGTGCAGTGCCGGGGTCTGGCTGTCGATCCCGTTGATCGAGTCATCTGATAATCCAGCGGGGCAACTGGGGACAAAGTGGGGTCTCTGGTCTCTACCCAGCCTATACTAAACAGTTTAGGATAAGCAGGTAAGGTTTCAATAGCAGGTTACAATAAATGGGCTATGCATCAGAATAGGTAAAGCAGTAGCAGCAGCAATTCTAATGCAAGCATAAGAGAGAAGAGAATCGGTGATATATGCATGCTCAAAGAGGCGGGTGCTTGCCTGGTTGCTCGGCGGCAAAGGCAGGGTCCTCAGAGGCGTAGTCAATCTCCGGAGCTGCGCTGGTCTCGGAGGCTACGTCGGTACCGGACTCTATCAAGAGAGAAGACGGGGGAGGAAACAGATAAATACAAGGCAGATAAAGTAAAACAGAGCTTGCTATGCTAACGCGCAGTGCAGGGTTGCCTAAAAACATGTCTAAGTCATATTAGTTATTTTAGGATTAAAGTTGGATTTATTAACCGGTGTATATACACTATTCATCTACCGGAAACAGGCTAAAAGTTGCGGGTTCACCTCCATAGAGGGTCCCGACACGGAAACAGACAGCACAGTCAGCTTCGTCTCGTCATTCTGATCAACTTTCATGTAGAAAGTTTTTTTATCCGAGTTATGGATTAATTTATATTAATTTCTAAAGTTTTAAATGATTTTTTGAAATTAATAGATTTAATTTAATTTCAAAAAATAAAAGGAAAAGGCTAGGTGCACCCAGTCCAGTGCACCCCACGGTGTACAGGAGGCTGACAGTGGGGCCAGTCAACTGCCCAATCAGCAGTTGACTGGTCCACGGTTGACTGGTCAAAAGGGCCTAGTGGGACCCAGGTGTCAAAGACACACACTATTTTTAGCAGATTAGTATTTAAACAACTGGATTAATTTAACCAAGGGTCCCACATGTAATTGACTCATAATTTTAGACAAAGGGTTATTTAACCCACGGGGCCCATCTGTCATTTGCTAATAGGCTAAATTAGCACTAAACTAATACTAAGCTACACCTAACCTAATTAAACAAGGACCGACCATCATTGGACATAGCCCAGCCGGCCACGCACATAGCCATATACAGGGGCCTTGGCGGCCATGGCCAGGTGCGGTAGTAGAAGAATCAAGTGAGCAGCAGCACCTAGTAGCAATCAGCGGCGAGTGCAAGCAGCAGCACGTATCGGCAGCAGTTTACAGCAGTACATCGCAGCACTAGTAGCAAGCAGAGCGGCGCGGCTGCTAGTAGCAGAATAAAGTATGTTAGCTCATGCCTCTCCCCCATATAAAATTGCAAGAATGATTATCGGTACTTGTTATCGATTGCCTAGGGACAAATGACTTTCTTGTTGACAAAAGCTATCCACTTTTATTACCTTGCAATTTATTCGTAGTTTTATTCTCGCAAAGTACTCGTAGTTTTATTCTTGCAAAATAGTTTCATACTTGTTCTAGGTAAAGCAAATGTGAAGTGTGCGTAGAGTTGTATCGGTGGTCGATAGAACTTGAGGGAATATTTGTTCTGCCTTTAGCTCCTCGTTGGGTTCGACACTCTTATTTATCGAAAAAGGCTACAAATGATCCCCTATACTTGTGGGTTATCAAGACCTTTTTCTGGCGCCGTTGCCAGGGAGCAATTGCGTGGGGTGAATATTCTCGTGTGTGCTTATTTGCTTTATCACTAAGTAGTTTTTATTTCTAGTCCTAAGTTGTTCTCTATCTTTAGTTATGGATATGGAACAAGAAACACCAAAAAAATTAGTTGTACTTGCTACTCATGGAGATGGGGAACCTCCTAAAACCCTCGATGATCATTATGTGAAAAATATTATGCACTACTTTGATAATCCCGAGAAAACCCCATTCAACTTGATAATGGGAGTAACGTTGGATCAACGTGAATACTTTAGGGATTATCGCTTGACACAAAAAGGGAAATTATTATGGGATCAAATTGATATGTTGCATTGGTATGCTTGGAATTTATGCCAGAGATATGATTATACTTGTTGCTCTAGGATGAACGCTCCACACCTTCCCTTTACATGCAAATTTAATGATAATGAAACCTTGGCTTCTTATGCCAATGGTAGATATGATTATTATGATGTGGAACGAATATAAGAATTTGTTGCTTTTAAGGGTGCTTATGAAATTGAATCTTTGTTTTTAAAGTATGAAGCTTTTGATGATGATGTTTATAGACCTGAAAATTTTGCCATCCTTAAATATTGCTATGAAAATTATAAATACAATTCTGATATTGATATATTTATTGAGAAAGTCTCCACTGTCCAAGAAGAGATTAATATTTTGCAGGAGTCTATGGAAGAAGAAATTGATGAAACTATGAGCTCATTGGATGAAAAAGATGATGAGGAGAGCGAAGAACAAAAGGAGGAAGAGCGGATTAGCTACCCGTGCCCACCTTCTAATGAGAGTAACTCTTCAACTCATACATTATTTAATTTCCCTTCATGCTTACCGAAGGATGAATTCTATGATAATTGCTATGATCCCATTGATTCTTTTGAAATATCCCGTTTTGATGAACTTAATGCTTGCTATGCTTGTGGCCAAGATGCCAATATGAATTATGCTTATGGAGATGAACTTGCTATAGTTCCTTATGTTAAGAATGAAATTGTTGCTATTGCACCCACACATGATAGTCCTATTATCCTTTTGAATTCTCCAAACTACACTATATCGGAGAAGTTTGTTCTTATTAAGGATTATATTGGTGGGTTGCCTTTTACCATTGCACATGATAATTTTGATGAATGTAATATGCATGTGCTTGCTGCTCCTACTTGCAATTATTATGAGAGAGGAAATACATCTCTGCCTCTCTATGTTTCCAACACGATAGAATTGCAAGAAATTGCTTATACTATGCATTGGCCTTTACTTGATGTGCATGAATTGTTCTTGTATGACATGCTGATGCATAGGAAGAGAGTTAGACTTCGTCATTGCATGATATGTGTTGCTTTGTGCTCACTACTAAATGCCAAATCATTGTTAATTAAAATTGGCTTTGATATACCTTGGGATCCGGGTGGATTCATTACTTGAGCACTTTATGCCTAGCTTAATGGCTTTAAAGAAAGCGCTACCAGGGAGACAACCCGGAAGTTTTAGAGATTCATTTTATTCTATTGAGTGCTTTTATAAAGTTTTAAAACAAACAAAAAATATAGAGGGGAACTTAAAACTTCACAAAAAGAAAAGTGAAAGTGAGAAAGACGAACACCGTTGAAGTGGGGGACGTCCTTGAACTTTGTTCATGCCCATGGAAACTTTGTGAGTCTCGATTATAGAAACTTTTCAACAAAAATAATTATCCCCATGTACAAATCCATTGTATTATAAAAATAATGTGCCAAGATTTGCCTTTAGGATGATTAGATTGTTTGTTGGTATGTGCGGTGCAAAAACAGAAACTTTGGCTGTAGTACGTGATTTTACATTTTTTACTGGAATGTCGAAAGTTTCTGAAACTTTTTGCAAAGTATTTCTATACAAATTTTTTATTTTTTCCTAATTGTTCGGAAGTTTTGGAGTAACATAAATATGGTAGATGTTCAGATTGCTACAGACTGTCATGTTTAAGACAGATTCTGTTTTTGATGCATTGTTTTGCTTGTTTTGATGAAACTATTGATTTTTATCGGTGGTATAAGCCATGGAAAAGTTATATTACAGTAGCTAAAATGAAAAAACAAAATATGAATTGGTTTTCAATAGTACTTAGAGTAGTGATTTGCATTATTATACTAACAGATCTCACGAGGTTTCTGTTGAGTTTTGTGTGGATGAAGTGATCAAAGATCGAGGAGGTCTCGATATGAGAAGAAGGAGGAGAGGCAAGAGCTCAAGCTTGGGGATTCCCAAGGCACCCCAAGTAAATATTCAAGGAGACTCAAGCGTCTAAGCTTGGGGATGCACCGGAAGGCATCCCATCTTTCTTCAACAAGTATCGGTATGTTTTTGTCTTCGTTTCTTTCACGTGATATGCGTAAATCTTGGAGCATCTTTGTGATGCCCTGGCTTAATCGTGCACTAACCATACACGCAAATGCACATGATCAAGCCTAAGGACTCACTTGAAGATATCACAACACAACTCTAAAACATAAATAAAGTCATACAAGCATTAAATTACAAGCCATGGCCTCGAGGGCTCGAATACATAAGCTTGACGACAATCAAGCATCAGCGAAAGCGTTAGATATCTGAGTACAGACATAAGTTAACAAAGAAGCCTTAAGAAAGGCAGGGAAAAATAAAAGCTAGGATCGAAAGGCATAGGCCTCCTGCCTGGGACCCTCCGATCCTACTCCTGGTCGTCAGCCAACTCGTAGAAGTAACCACTCTCGAAGTGGTAGAAGTCATCGGCGGGGCAGCTGTCTCAGGAGCTCCGTCATCTGGTCACGACAAACTGATATGGGGAGAAAAAGAAAGCAAAGAACCATGAGTACTCCGAAGTACTCAGCAAGCAAGGATCTACACTACATATGCAACATTATCAAAGGAAGGTTGTATATGTGGACTGGGCTGCAGAAATGCCTGAATAGAGAGGAAAGCCTAGTCCTATCAAAGACAAGCATCTTCATCATCTTCAGCGGTCTTGCAGCAATAGAAGAGAGTAGATCAACACAATATATAGTAGTGGTTGTGTCAAGTAACAGTCTTGCCCAGAGATCCTTCCTCGACTCCCTGCGAGAAAGCGATCCCGGAGCCACATATCCAGGTATCATCTCAAGTTCTAATTGTATCGATCGGGATACAACTCCGAGTGTCCGTTACCGTAGGACAGGCTATCGATAGATGTTTTCTTCCCTGCAGGGGTGCACCAACTTACCCACCACGCTCGCTTAACTCCGTCTGGACACACTTTCCTGGGTCATGCCCGGCCTCGGCCAAACGATACACCGCAATCCTACCTACAGCTCAGCAGAGAGGTCCCCGTCGGTCTACCTCCTAAGCGCTCAGGGATCTTGGGCCATCGCCCTGTGCACTCCGGCTCATTGTGAGCAGGACGGGTCTCGGTACCACCTCTGTACATGGATGGCGCCGGCCCAGCCGTGCCGCGATGCTGAACTGGACGTCTGATAGAGCTTTCGGCTGATGCTACGATGTAGAGTGCCCATAACTCTTCCCACGTGATGGTTAGTGCTATCCGGCCAGAGGCCGGCTCGGATCAAATATCCAAATCGTTAGTGGATTAGGGGCTTGCGGTAAGAAGCAGAGACTCACGATCAATGTGACCCCGCCGCCCCGTCTCGAGGACTTGAGGCAAGGGCTAAGAATGTCCGGCCATGCCTCGTATTTGTCTCATGGATAACCTCCAGGCCAACCCGACATCCCATCATTCGCGGGTACACCTCAGGGTCGACCCGCCTTTCCAAGTATCAGTTGTAAAGTCATAGTAATCATAGTAACCATGTGTCTAACACCAAGGGGAACCCTGAGGAATCACCCTCGATGGAATTCCACCTGATGTTATTGTCAAGGTGAACGAAGGAGAATCACCCTCGAGGTCCACTCTTGAGGAGTTGCACGACAGTGTCGTTATCGGGAGTGGAGAAGGAGGAATCACCCTCGATGACCATAACCGATGAACTAACCTACAAGGTTAACATTAGAATTGCTGATGAGGTATCACCCTCGATACTCGATAGTAACCCAGTAGTGTCGTACAACTAATGGGGTGATGTGCGGTGCCGGGGCCTGGTCTTCAATCCTGTTGATCGGGTCTTCTGATAATCCAGCAGGGCAGTTGGGACAAGTAGGGTCACTGGTGGGTCTCTAGCCAGCCTATACTAAGCAGTTTGGATATCAGGCAGGTATCAACAGTAGTTACAAAAATAGGCTATGCAACAGAATAGGAGCAGTCAATTACAGTAGCAAAATCTAATGCAAGCATGAGAAAATAGAATGGGCAATATCGGGATGATCAAAGGGGGGGCTTGCCTGGTTGCTCGGCGGCAAAGGCAAGGTCGTCAGGGGTCGTCGATCTCCGGAGCTGCGTCGGTACTGGGCTCTATCGAGAGAGAAGAGGGGGAGGAAACAGATAAATACAAGGCAGGCAAAGTAACACAGAGCTTGCTATGCTAACGTGCAGTGCAGGGTTGCCTAAAAACATGTCTAGGTCATATTAGTTATTTTAGGATTTAAGTTGGAATTAATAACTGGTATATATGCACTATTCATCGATCGAAATGAGGCTAAAAGTTACGGGTTCTCCTACGTAGGGGGTTCCGACATGGTAACAGACGACACGATTAGATTCGTCTCGTCGTTCTTAGTAACTTTCATGTATAAAGTTTTTTATTCGAGCTACGGTTTATTTTCTACGATTTTCCGAAGTTTAAATCATTCTGGGATTATTCTAATTACTAAATTCGAATTTAAACAGTAGAAGAAATTGCTATGTGTACCCAGTTTTGTACCCAGCTGAGCAGCACAGAGGCTGACCAGTGGGCCCATTGACTGGGTCAAAGATCCAGTCAGCAGAGGCTGACATGTGGGCCAGCTTGCTAACTCAGCAGCTGACTGGGCCGGTCCTATCCATTTAAACAGTGGGCCAGACCCACCTATCATTCTCAGTAGTTTAATCAGTGTTTATCTCTAACTAAACATAGTTAATTAGGTGTGGGCCCCATTAGTGAGTGACTATTTAGTGATTAAAACTAATTAATAGGTTAATTAACATTTCATTTATTTATAAAATCAGTTAATTAGCGCGGGGCCCACATGTCTGTGACCCACACTGCACAGTCAGCAGGGTTGACCCAGTCAACCCTGACTAGTGGACCCGCGGGGCCCACGGGTAGTGTCAAAGGGGCGGGCCCCGCCGGTGCTAGCTCAGCGGAGCCGCTGGAGCTGCTCCGGCGAGCTCGCGTGCGGTGGCCGAACGCCGGCGAGCGTCGGGTTTTCGCCCCAGTGCACCAAATCGGGTGATACCGGTCGCGTTCAAAAGAGCAAAGAGCGCCGCACCCAATGGTGGCAACCTCATGGGTGGAGGTGGTTGGAGCTCACCGGAAACAAGCTTGAAGCGGCGGCCGGAGTTCGGGCCTTCTCAGAAACGCAGCTATGCGGCGTGTTCGGGCGAACTATCTACGCAGGCGAGCTCTATGGGACCCCAGCAACTCGTCGGGGCTACTCATTCGAGCAAAACTATACGGGAGCGACGAGATTGCCGGCAATGGCGGCAGCCGGAGCTTGGCAGTAGCAGCGGCGGCTAGCCAGCTCGAAACGGAGCAACAACAAAGAGGGAGGGGACGCAGAGCTCACCGTGCAGCTCACGAGGGCCCGTGGAAGCTTAGTAGCAGCAGGGGGACGACGGAGACGGCGACGGAGCTCCGACGTCTGGAGGAGGAAGACGACGGCGCTGCGGGCGCTCCGGTGGCTCCCGGCCCACGTGCGCAGTTGGGGACGATGAGGCGGACGACGGCCGTGCTTCAGGGCATGACGACGAGGCTCGGGGCGGTCGGTGGTCGCGGTGATGGTGTTCGGGCGATGGGGATCTGGCGAGGCAGAGTGCGGTGAGGGGGCGAGAGGGGGGAAACTGGGGGCACTAGGGTTCGGGGCGACGTCGAGGTGGTACTTATCCACCTCCGCAGCGCGGCGGATGGACGACGCGTGCGGCGCCGGCGACGTGTCAACGGGCATGGCCGACAGTGCGGGGCGGAAGGGGTTGACCGGGGAGTGGCTGGGCCTAGCCGACTGGGCCTGCCAGGTAAGCCCAGGTGAGTGGCTCTAACCTTTTTTTCTTTTTTTATGTTTCTATTTTTCTTTTAATTATTTAACAGAGAGGGAACAAGAATTGTTTGGGCATCCTATTAGCTTAGGAAAAATATGGGGAGTGTCCCATTAATTCCCTTGTGTTTTTAGGCAGTGCCACAAAAATTTTGGGAATCTTTGGAACTCATTTGAATTTTTTCCAAATATGGAATAGCATTTAAAAATGCTGAAATGGTGCTGTTTTAATTGATAATGCTCATCTTTGCTCAAGAGTGATGTTGTGTTCCTTAACATATAATTGTTTTGGAATATTTGCATGATGATGAACATTTTTCCAGCAACTTTTGTGCAACTTTATTTTGCACTTGATTTGGAATTGATTTTCAGAGAGGAAATTTGAAATGAAGTATTTAAACATTATGATCAAGCATTGCAAATGGAGATGACTTGGCACAAAAAAATGATCACATTGCTTATTACAACAGGGGTGTTACAATCTTTTGTGTTTATTTTTTACTTTTCTTTTATGCAGCATGCTGGTATGAGATAGTCCATGGTTGATTTATAGAATACTCATTGCACTTCACTTATATCTTTTGAGTATGGCTTTATAGAATGCTTCATGTGCTTCACTTATATCATTTGAAGTTTGGATTGACTGTTTCTCTTCACATAGAAAACCATTATTGGTAGAATGCTCTTTTGATTCACTTATATTTATTAGAGCATGGTATTTTATAGAAAGAATTAAACTCTCTTGCTTCAGTTATATCTATTTAGAGAGTCAACAGGAATTGGTCATTTGCATGATTAGTCATAAAATGCTACATAAAACTTATGGATCACTGAATATGATATGTTTGATTCCTTGCAGTAGTTTTGCGATATAGATATGATAATATGTGGGAGGTACTAGTAAACGGTTGTGGTTAGTAGGAATATTGGTGTTAAGGTTTGTGATTCCTGAAGCATGCACGTATAGTCTCTCGTTATGCTATGAAGTTGGAGCATGATTTATTATTGATTGTCTTCCTTATCAGTGGCGGTCGGGGACGAGCGATGGTCTTTTCCTACCAATCTATATAGGGGCATGCGTAGTAGTACTTTGCTTCGAGGGCTAATAAACTTTTGCAATAAGTATATGAGTTCTTTATGACTAATGTGAGTCCATGGATTATACGCACTCTTACCTTTTCGCAATTTGCTAGCCTCTATAGTACCGTGCATTACCCTTTCTCACCTCGAGATATGGTGCAAACTTCGCAGGTGCATCCAAACCCCGTGATATGATACGCTCTATCACACATAAGCCTTATTATATCTTCCTCAAAACAGCCACCATACCTACCTATTATGGCCTTTCCATAGCCATTCCGAGATATATTGCCATGTAACTTCCACCGCCTCCGTTTTGATGACTTGAGCATTCATTGTCATATTGCTTTGCATGATCGTAAGATAGCTAGCATGATATTTCCATGGCTTGTCCGTTTTTTGATATCGTTGTTACGCTAGATCATTGCACATCCTGGTACACTGCCAGAGGCATTCATATAGAGTCATACTTTGTTCTAGGTATCGAGTTGTAATTTTTATTTCTTTTGAGTTGTAAGTAAATAGAAGTGTGATGGTCATCATTATTCATTATTAGAGCATTGTCCCAGTGAGGAAAGGATGATGGAGACTATGATTCCCCCACAAGTCGGGATGAGACTCCAGACAATGAGAGAAAAAAAAAGAAAAAAGAAGAAAAAAAGAAAAGAAAAAAGGAAATAAAATAAAAGAAAATGAGAGAAGGGGCATGCTAGTTCCACACTTGTGCTTCAAAGTAGCACCATGTTTTTCATATAGAGAGTCTCCTATGTTGTCACTTTCATATACTAGTGGGAATTTTTCATTATAGGATTAGATGCACACCCACTTAGTTTTCATATTGAGCTTTCATACTCTTAGTGCATCCGTTGCATGGCAATCCCTACTCCTCGCATTGATATCAATTGATGGGCATCTCCATAGCCCATTGGTTAGCCGCGTCCATGTGAGACTTTCTTACTTTTTTGTCTTCTCTATATTTACCCCTATCATTATACTCTATTCCACCCATGGTGCTATGTCCATGTCTTGCGCTCATGTATTGTGTGAGGGTTGAAAAAGCTGAAGCGCGTTAAAAAGTATGAACCAATTGCTCGGCTTGTCATCGGGGTTGTGCATGATAAATACTTTGTGTTAAGAAGACAGAGCATGACAAGACTATATGATTTTGTAGGGATAGCTTCCTTTAGCATTGATATTTTGAAAGACATGATTGTTTGTTGGGATGCCTGAGTATTGATGTCTTTATGTCAAATTATAGACTATTGCTTTGAATCACTTATGTCTTAATATTCATGCCATGATTAGACATATGATCAAGTTTATGCTAGGTAGCATTCCACATCAAAAATTATTCTTTTTTATCATTTACCTACTCGAGGACGAGCAGGAATTAAGCTTGGGGATGCCGATACGTCTCCATCGTATCTATAATTTTTTATTGTTTCATGCCAATATTATACAACTTTCACATATTTTTGGCAACATTTTATATGATTTATTGGACTAGCCTATTGATCTAGTGCCTAGTGCCAGTTCCTGTTTTTTGTTTCGCAGAATATCCATATCAAACGAAGTCCAAATGCAATAAAAATTTACGGAGAATTATAATGGAATATATGTGATTTTTGGGACTTGGAATCAACGCAAACGGGGGCCCATAGTGCCCACAAGACACCAGGGCGCGCCCCAGGGGCCAAGCGCGCAGTGGTGGATTGTGCTCACCTCATACGTCGGTTGGGGCTTTACTTCGGGCGCAAGGAAGCTTATATCTGGAAAAAAAATTGTGTTAAAATCTCAGCCCAATCGGAGTTACGGATTTCCGGGAATATAAGAAACGATTCTTGGCCAGAAAACGAGAGCGCGAAACAGAAGAGAACAGAGAGGGAGATCCAATCTCGGAGGGGCTTTCGCCCCTCCGCCGCTATGGAGGCCATGAACCAGAGGGGGAACTCTCCTCCCATCTAGGGGGGAGGCCAAGGAAGAAGAAGAAGGAGGGGGGCTCTCTCCCCCTCTCTCCCGGTGGCGCCGGAGTGCCGCCGGGGCTAGGATCGTGACGGCGATCTACATCAACAATCTTGCTACCGTCAACACCAACTCTCTCCCCCTCTATGCAGCAGTGTAACCTCCCTTTTCCTCGCTGTAATATATACTTAAACATGGTGCTCAACTCCATGTATTATTTCCCAATGATCTATGGTTATCCTATGATGTTTGAGTAGATCCGTTTTGTCCTGTGGGTTAATCGTGATCTTGGTTGGTATGATTGTATATTTTATTTATGGTGCTGTCCTATGGTGCCCTCTGTATCATGCTAACGTGAGGGGCCCCCGCTGTAGGGTTGTGCAATATGTTCATGGTTTTCTTATTGTCAGTGTTGCGGGGGTGACAGCAGCCTAAACGCGGATAAGTGGGTTATGGCGTATGGGAGTAAAGAGGACTTGATACTTAATGCTATGGTTGGGTTTCACGGCCTTAATGATCTTTAGTAGTTGCGGATGCTTGCTAGGGGTCCAATCATAAGTGCATATGATCCAAGTAGAGAAAGTATGTTAGCTCATGCCTCTCCCTCATATAAAATTGCAAGAATGATTACCGGTACTTGTTATCAATTGCCTAGGGACAAATGAATTTCTTGTTGACAAAAGCTATCCACTTTTATTACCTTGCAATTTATCCGTAGTTTTATTCTCGCAAAGTACTCATAGTTTTATTCTTGCAAAATAGTTTCATACTTGTTCTAGGTAAAGCAAACGTCAAGTGTGCGTAGAGTTGTATCGGTGGTCGATAGAACTTGAGGGAATATTTGTTCTGCCTTTAGCTCCTCGTTGGGTTCGACACTCTTATTTATCGAAAAAGGCTACAAATGATCCCCTATACTTGTGGGTTATCAACAATCTCCATCAACATCTTCAACAACACCATCTCCTCTCAAACCCTAGTTCATCTCTTGTGTTCAATCTTTGTACCGGAACCTCAGATTGGTACCTTTGGGTGACTAGTAGTGTTGATTACATCTTGTAGTTGATTACTATATGGTTTATTTAGTGGAAGATTATATGTTCAGATCCATTATGCTATTTAATACCCCTCTAATCTTGAGCATGATTATCATTTTTGAATAGTTACTTTTGTTCTTGAGGTCACGGGAGAAGTCATGTTGTAAGTAATCATGTGAACTTGATATGTGTTTGATATTTTGATGATATGTATGTTGTGATTCCCTTAGTGGTGTCATGTGAACGTCGACTACATGTCACTTCACCATATTTGGGCCTAAGGGAATGCATTGTGGAGTAGTTATTAGATGATGGGTTGCTAGAGTGAAAAAAGCTTAAACCCTAGTTTATGCGCTACTTCGTAAGGGACCGATTTGGATCCAAAAGTTTAATGCTATGGTTAGATTTTATCTTAATACTTTTCTCGTAGTTGCGGATGCTTGCGAGGGGGTTAATCAGAAGTAGGAGGTTTGTTCAAGTAAGAACAACACCTAAGCACAGGTCCACCCACATATCAAATTATCAAAGTAGCGAACACGAATCAAACCAACATGATGAAAGTGATATGGTGAAATTCCCATGTACCCTCAAGAATGCTTTGCTTATCATAAGAGACCGTTTTGGCATGTCCTTTGCCACAAAAGGATTGGGCTACCTTGCTGCACTTTATTTACCATTACCATTACTTGCTCGTTACAAATTATCTTGCTATCAAACTACTTGTTACCGACTATTTCAGTGCTTGCAGAAAATACCTTGCTAAAAACCACTTGTCATTTCCTTCTGCTCCTCGTTGGGTTCGACACTCTTACTTATCAAAAGGACTACGATTGATCCCCTATACTTGTGGGTCATCAAGACTCTTTTCTGGCGTCGTTGCCAGGGAGTGAAGCGCTCTTGGTAAGTGGAAATTGGTAAGGAAAATTACTACTATGTGCTGAAATTTATTGTCACTTGTTACTATGGAGAACCATCCTTTGAGGGGTTTGTTCGGGGTATCTTCACCTCGACCAGAAGCACAATTAGTTGCCCTTCAACCTACTGCACCTACTGAAAATATTGGTTATGAAATTCCTTCGGGTATGATAGAACAAGTGCTAGCTAATCCTTATGTAGGGGATGGAACCGAACATCCTGATATGCACTTGATATATGTGGATGAAATTTGTGGAGTATTTAAGCTTGCAGATTTATCCGGAGATGAAGCTAAGAAGAAGGTTTTCCCTTTATCTTTGAAGGGAAAGGCATTGACATGGTATAGGCTATGCCATGATATTCGATCTTGGAACTGGAATCGATTGAAATTGGAATTTCACCAAAAAGTTTATCCTATGCATCTAGTTCATCGTGATTGGAATTATATATATAATTTTTGGCCTCATGAAGGAGAAAGTATCGCTCTAGCTTGGTGGATGCTTAAGTCAATGTTATATTCATGCCCCAATCATGAGCTCTCTAGAGAAATTATCATTCAGAATTTTTATGCTCGGCTTTCTCATGACGATCGATCCATGCTCGATACTTCTTGTACTGGTTCTTTTATGAATAAGACTATTGAATTCAGGTGGGATCTTTTAGAAGACTTAAATGCAACTCTGAAGATTGGGAACTCGACGAAGGTAAAGAGTCAGGTATTAAGTTTGAATTTGATTGTGTTAAATCTTTTATGAATACCGATGCTTTTCACAAGTTTAGCACTAAATATGGACTTGACTCTGAGATAGTAGCCTCTTTTTGTGAATCTTTTGCTACTCATGTTGATCTCCCTAAGGAGAAGTGGTTTAAATATCACCCCCCTATTAAAGAAGAAATTGAAGAACCGGTCATAGTTAAAGATGAAACTATTATTTACAATGTTGATCCAGTTGTGCCTACTTCTTATATTGAAAAACCACCTTTCCCTGTTAGGATAAAGGAACATGCTAAGGTTTCAACTGTGGTTCGAAAAAGTAATATTAAAGCACCTAAACCTACTGAACAAATTAAAGTAGAACCTAGTGTTGCTATGGTTAAAGATCTCCTGGTAGAAAATATTGATGGGCATGTTATTTACTTCTGCGATGATGCTGCTAGAATTGCCAAACCCGATAAAAAAGATAAACATAGACCTGTCATTGGCATGCCTATTGTCTCAGTTAAAATAGGAGATCATTGTTATCATGGTTTATGTGACCTAGGTGCTAGCGTGAGTGCTATTCCTTTTACCTTATACCAAGAGAATTATGAATGACATAGCACCCGCTGAAATAGAAGATATAGGTGTTACTATTAAACTTGCTAATAGAGAAACCATTACACCACTTGGGATTGTTAGAGATGTTGAAGTCTTGTGTGGGAAAATAAAATACCCTACTGATTTTCTAGTTCTTGGTTCCCCACAAGATGATTTTTGTCCCATTATTTTTGGTAGACGTTTCTTGAACACCGTGAATGCTAAAATAGATTGTGAAAAACAAACTGTCGGTGTTAGCTTTGGTAATGAGTCTCGAGTTTAATTTCTTTAAGTTTAGTAGACAACCACATAAGAAAGAATTACCTAGTAAGGATGAAATAATTGGTCTTGCTTCTATTTTCCTGCCTCCTACTGATCCACTAGAACAATATTTGCTAGACCATGAAAATGATATGCATATGCATGAAAGAAATGAAATAGATAAAAATTTCTTTGAACAACGACCTCTACTCAAACACAATCTGCCTATTGAAACTCTAGGAGGTCCTCCTCCACCTAAAGATGATCATGTGTTTGAATTAAAACAATTGCCTGATACTTTGAAATATGCTTATCTTGATGATAAAAAGATATATCCTGTTATTATTAGTGCTAACCTTTCAGAACATGAAGAAGAAAGATTATTGAAAATTCTGAAGAAGCACCATGTTGCCATTGGATATACTCTTGATGATCTTAAGGGCATTAGTCCCACTCTCTGTCAGCACAAGATTAATATGGAACCTGATGCTAAACCCGTTGTTGATCATCAACGACGTTTGAATCCTAAGATGAAAGAAGTGGTAAGAACTGAAATATTAAAGCTTCTGGAAGCAGGTATAATCTATCCCATAGCTGATAGTAGATGGGTGACTCCCGTTCATTGTGTCCCCAAGAAGGGAGGTATTACTGTTGTTCCTAATGATAAAAATGAACTCATTCCACAAAGAATTGTTACTGGCTATAGAATGGTACTTGATTTTAGAAAATTAAATAAAGCTACTAGAAAAGATCATTACCCTTTGCGTTTTATCAATCAAATGTTGGAAATATTATCTAATCACACACACTTTTGTTTTCTGGATGGATATTCTGGTTTTTCTCAAATACCTGTTTCACAACCTGATCAAGAGAAAACCACTTTTACTTGCCCTTTTGGAACTTATGCTTATAGACGTATACCTTTTGGTTTATGCAATGCACCTGCTACCTTTTAAAGATGTATGACTGCTATATTCTCTGATTTTTGTGAAAAGATTGTTGAGGTTTTCATGGATGATTTTTCTGGTTATGGAACTTCTTTTGATGATTGCTTGAGCAACCTTGATCGAGTTTTGCAGAGATGTGACCAAACTAATCTTGTCTTAAATTGGGAGAAGTGCCACTTTATGGTTAATGAAGGTATTGTCTTGGGGCATAAAATTTCTCAACGAGGTATTGAGGTGGATAAAGCTAAAGTTGATGCAATTGAGAAAATGCCATGTCCTAAATATATTAAAGGTATTCGTAGTTTCCTTGGTCATGCTGGTTTCTATAGGAGGTTTATTAAAGACTTCTCTAAAATTTCTAGGCCTCTTACAAATCTTTTACAAAAGGATGTTCCATTTGTTTTTGATGATGATTGTGTAGAAGTCTTTGAAACACTTAAGAAAGCCTTAACTTCTGCACCTATTGTTCAACCACCTGATTGGAATTTGCCTTTTGAAATTATGTGTGATGCTAGTGATTATGTTGTTGGTGTTGTTCTAGGATAAAGAGTTGATAAGAAATTAAATCTTATTCATTATGCTAGCAAAACTCTAGATAGTGCCCAAAGAAATTATGCTACCACTTAAAAAGAATTTTTAGCAGTTGTGTTTGCTTGTGATAAATTCAGATCTTACATTGTTGATTCCAAAGTAACTGTTCACACTGATCATGCTGCTATAAAATATCTTATGGAAAAGAAAGATGCTAAACCTAGACTCATTAGGTGGGTTCTTTTGCTACAAGAATTTGATTTACATATTACTGATAGAAAAGGAGCTGTGAACCCCGTAGTTGATAACTTGTCTAGGTTAGAAAATATTCTTGATGACCCACTACCTATTGATGATAGCTTTCCTGATGAATAGCTAGCTGCAATAAATGTTTCTCATAACACTCCGTGGTATGCTGACTATGCTAATTATATTGTTGCTAAATACATACCACCTAGTTTCACATACCAACAAAAGAAAAAATTCTTCTATGAATTAAGACATTACTTTTGGGATGACCCACATCTTTATAAAGAAGGAGTAGATGGTATTATTAGACATTGTGTACCTGAGCATGAACAGGAACAAATCCTATGGAAATGTCACTCCGAAGCTTATGGAGGGCATCATGCGGGAGATAGAACTGCTCATAAGGTATTGCAATCTAGTTTTTATTGGCCTACTCTCTTCAAGGATACCTGTAAGTTTGTTTTATCTTGTGATGAATGTCAAAGAATTGGTAATATCGGTAAGCGTCAAGAAATGCCTATGAATTATTCACTTGCTGTTGAACCATTTGATGTTTGGGGTTTTGATTATATGGGACCTTTTCCTTCCTCTAATGGGTATACACATATTTTGGTTGTTGTTGATTATGTCACTAAGTGGGTAGAAGTTATTCCAACTAGTAGTGTTGATCATAACACTTCCATTAAAATTCTTAAAGAAGTTATTTTCCCGAGGTTTGGAGTCCCTAGATATTTAATAACTGATGGTGGTTCACACTTTATTCATGATGCTTTTCGTAAAATGCTTGCTAAATATGATGTTAACAATACAATTGTATCACACTATCATCCTCAATCTAGTGGTCAAGTTGAACTTAGCAATAGAGAAATAAAATTAATATTACAAAAAATTGTTAATAGGTCCCGAAAGAATTGGTCTAAGAAATTGGATGATGCACTTTGGGCCTACAGAATAGCATATAAAAATCCTATGGGTATGTCTCCTTACAAAATAGTTTATGGAAAAGCTTGTCATTTGCCTCTAGAGTTAGAACATAAAGCATATTGGGCAATTAAAGAACTCAACTATGATCTCAAACTTGCCGGTGAAAAGAGGTTATTTGATATTAGCTCATTAGATGAATGGAGAACCCAAGCTTATGAAAATGCAAAATTATTTAAAGAAAAAGTTAAAAGATGGCATGACAAAAGAATCCAAAAGCGGGAATTCAAAGTTGGAGAATATGTTCTTTTGTACAACTCTCATTTTAGATTCTTTAAAGGAAAACTTCTCTCCAAATGGGAAGGACCATATATTATCGAGGAGGTTTATCGCTCTGGAGCCATCAAAATAAATAATGCCGAAGGTACTAACCCGAAGGTGGTCAATGGGTAAAGTATCAAGCACTATATCTCAGGTACTCCTATTAATGTTGAAAGCAATATTATTAAAACCATGACACCGGAGGAACACATAAAAGAAACCTTCCGGAACACTCCAGAATACTAAAAAAGAGGAGGTACATGATACGGTAAGTAAACGGACTCTGAAAAACCCGCAAAAATATTTTTTATCAGTTTTGGAATATTACAAAAATTAGGAAAACAATAAACAACCAGGAAGGCAACCAAGGAGGGCACAAGACACCAGGGCGCGCTTGGCATGCCTAGCGCGCCCAGGTGGGTTGTGCCCAGCTCGGGAACCTTCCCGACTCCATTTTTCTCTCATTTGCTTGTTTCCCAAGATAAAAATCTTTATATACCCCCCGAACATTTTGATCACCGTACCGCAGAGAAATCCTCTGTTCTTCTTTCATGCTGTTTTTTTGGCAGATATGAAAATATGTCATCCCAAGACTCAGAGGGTGAGAGCTATGTTGCTGATTATATTGCAAACCCCAAGGTTCACGGAGATGTGGAACATTATGGTTGGACCACATAGGAAGAAGAAGACTATGATTCAAAAGGGAAGGAAGAGACAAGCTCAGATGAGGATGAAGTTCCATTACCCCAACCTGTGGACATGCACGTGGAATTCAAGAAGTCAAGTCTCCCTAATAAAGCAAAGAAACCTAAGATCCAGTTTATCCCTTTTCGTCTCTTGCAGGAAAATAAGAAGGAATTACGCAAAAAGATATTAAAACTTGAGTAGGAGATCGATGACTTGAGGGAGGAAAATTTCATCCTCAAGCGTAAGATGAGGAAGAGGAATACTCATACCTCTTGACCACCACCATCATCATCTTCCCCACCTGTCGGTGCAACAAACCTTCACGTATGTTGCCTAGACTATACACAGGCACAATAGCAAAGTACAACAGTACCAAGCTTCCAAGACAAGGCAAGCCAGAGAGATAGCTCTTTGAGGAATCAAAGGGCGGATCAAGAAGACCAAGACAAGCCAAGGGAACAAGATGCCACTAAGGAAAAGACCTCCCTTACCGGACAGGGGAGCCTGGTCAGGTCGAGGCCGCACCAAGGACAAGTCCCAAGATCCCCCCCGACAGGCTTGCCGGGAGCGCCAAGGGCAGATCTCCCCGCCAAGACTCCACCGCTCCACCACACAGCGACGCAAGTCACTTATCAGTGCAGTGTCGAGCCGCCAAGTGATTAAGTGGCTATCATTAGGCACGTGGCAGCCATTTGGAAGGGAGATTCCCTCCATATGACACCCGTCCAAAGGCGTGTCATGCAGACAGGTGGAAGGTGGATAAGCGGCGCGGTAGGCTTGTCGGGCTGCTTCCACAGCATGACACCTAGTAGTGCATTTAATGCACTTTGTCCTAACTGCCAGAGTTAGGTATGATAGCACTGTTGGCTATCTAGTCAGTAGATAATGACTGTTTTGCCACTTTGGTAAACCCTTAGCCCTTAGCCTATAAAAGGAGGGCCATGGCAACCTAAGAAAGAATTCGGACCCTTGTACACTCATACGCGCGTAGCTGCTCCCCCCCCCCCCGAGGTGACCTTGCCGGGCTCGAGCACTACGCAACCACCACAGTCCTCTCTTCAATCTACCAAAGCAGGAGTAGGGTTTTACGCTTCACAGCGGCCCAAACCTAAGTAAAAATCACCAGCGTCACCTATGTCGTGCTGTCCCATGGCCTTCGCTCTTTGTGCAACGTGATCTCCCCCTGCCAAACCACAAGAGGCCGATGGCCCCATAGGTGATCATGTTCCACCATGACATCTTTGGCGCACCAGGTAGGGGGAATCGCTTGCGTGAACCCGAGGTTGTGAACAGCGCATCGATCTTCATCATCATCATCTCCATCAATAGCCTCATCATCCATGGCGCCCAAGAAAAAGTCTGGCGCAACAGCTCACCCTTCCACCTCGAAGGCCCCCTCGCATGCAGCCACTGATACTATGGGTGCTGCGGCGGCGTTGGGGGTGCGGACGCCGTGGGGGACATGATCGGCGCAGGCGGCGCTGTCATCATTCCCCCCGCGGCCAAAGTGGGAGCGGAAGATGCCGGGGGAGGCCGACACCAGCAGCATCCCGACGGCCGTGTTCCACAAGGCGTGGGTGGGGAGAATGTTCAGTCTCCACCTCCGCACCACACCGGAGGGCGCAGCCGTAGCGACAACGCCCGCTCTGGTGCGAGTTCGGACCCCCCTAGTTGTCCCTGCTACAGGCGCAGCTACGGGGCACGCGCCATCCCCAGGGCAGGGTAACCAAGACGAAGCACCAAATGGGGTCATCAACCCCGAGGTGCACCCTTCTCGCCACTGTGCCGTCGCGGCGGCTGGCTCACAGCGACGAGAACATGGCGCCGCCACTGTTGGTACCATCAGGAGTCGAGTGACATCACGGTCAGCGTCATCGTCTATGCCGAGCACTGCTTCAGAAGCCATGGCGCGAGCCCAACTCCTGCTGAGATTCCCGCCAGCGGCCAATCAAATGGATGAGTGGAGAGCCACAATCCAGAGTTTGATCGGTTTTGCTGAAGCGGGAGGATCACAGTGGACAAGCCCGCCACAGCGCCCGCAAGCAACGACCGTGGTCCGAGCTGCTGACCGTGTTGAGGGGGGCACTCCAACGGTGCAATCCCCTCCACGCCAGCCAGCACAGAGGCTGCGGCCCGAGCCACATGACCAGGAGCCCGACGAGGCATCAATGGCTTCATCTAATCCTCGGGCCCGTCAAGATCAACGGCAGGTCCTGGAGGATCGGCGAAGGGAAGACGCGCGCGTCACTATAGAACGACGCCGCGAAACTCGCCGCCAATCCAACAAGCGCAATGTCCCAGACATCGATGAACCCACACCCAGTGAAGGCGGATACTTGCCTTTCGAGGTTGGGTGCCCCGCCTTCACTCGCGAGCTGCGGCAAGTCCATTGGCCATCTGCCCGTGTTTTCAAGCCAGAGATACCAGAAAAGTATGATGGAAGGCTGAACTTGGCAGAGTTCTTGAGCATATACACCATCACTGTTCAAGCCACCGGAGGAAGAGATGAGAAGGTGTTCGCCAAGTACTTCCCTTTGGCACTTAAGCCTAACGTGAGGTCATGGCTGATGCACCTGCTAGAGAATTCCATCTCGACCTGGGCCGACCTGTGCAATGAGTTTGTTGGCACCTTCACGGGCGGCCATCAAGAACCAGGACGGGCCAGCAATTTGCAGCTCCTTCCACAAAAGGAAGGGGAGAGTTTGTGAAAGTACATGCAGAGGTTTAGTCAGGTGCACAGGAACATTCCAGATATCCACCCGGCAACTGTGATTGTCGCATTCCAGTCCAACGTGCGCAACAGGAGGATACATTCCAAGATGAACGTCCGGTTGCCCAAGACTGTGAATGAGCTGTACACCTTGGCGGATAAGTGTACCCGTACAGAGGAAGGGAGGCAACTCCCTGGAGAAGAGGATGGCATCAAAGTTGACTTAGAAGATGACGACGATGCCACTAACCCGAAGAGGAAGAATAAAAAGCGCAACCAGAAGTGCAAGGAAAAGGCAGTACTGGTTGTTGAGGGTTCTGGCGCCCCCAGTACCAGCAAGAAGGCCAAGAACGAAGCCCCCGGCATGGAAGTTGCCGCATGCACTGATTGCCGGGAGGCTGCGGCGGCCGAAAAGGCAGGGAAGGCTGACAGACCGTATTGAAGATCCACCGGACCAAAGGCCATGACCTCCAAGAATGTCACCAAGTTGAGCAACTTGTCAAGAAGCAGAAAGCTAAGTACGAGAAGAGTGACCAGGAAGGTGTTGGCGGCAAGGGCCGAGGTGGTAGAGGACGCCGCCGCGGCAAGGTTCCCCAGCATCAAGAGAAACCTGCTAGAGGCCACGAGAAGAAGGAAGGTGATGACGAAAGTGATGAAGGGGATGAAGAGGAAACCAGTGAGCAAGAGTTCCAGAAAGTCACTGAGGCCCTATGCATTGATGGAGGCGCATCTTTACACCCCTCTCACCGCTAGCTTAAACAGTGGGCACGTGAGGTCAATGTCGTAGAGCCAGCGGCGGACTCCCGGAAACCACTCAAATGGCCCTGCACGCCCATCATCTTTGACGAAGAGGATCACCCCGACCGGACCACCGCGGAAGGGTGCTTGCCGTTGTTGGTTTCACCAACAATCCACAACCTCAAGGTCACGAAGATGTTGGTTGACGGTGGGGTAGGGTTGAATCTAATTTCCCCCAAGGTACTCAGCAAGCTGCAAATATCAGATGAAAAGCTCAAAGTTACTAGCATGTTTCAGGGGATCAACCCCGGCAGGAGTCGTCCAAAGGGGAAGATCACACTGCTGGTGATGTTTGCAGGAGAGTCGAAGTACCGGACTGAGAAGATTGTGTTCGATGTGGTCGAGCTTCCTTTGCCGTACAATGGGATTCTTGGCCGTCCAGCTCTGGCAAAATTCATGGCGGCATCTCACTATGCCTACAATACTCTGAAGATGCCAGGGCCGATGGGCGTCATCTCCGTCCCGTCGGAAAAGAAGGACGCAATCATATGTGTGGATAAGATGTATCGGGATGCAATCGCTGCCGAGGCTGCAGAAGCTGCAGTTCCCACCAAGGAAAACAAGAAAGAAAAGAAAGTTAGCAGGGATGCCGGCAAGGAATCCGGGAAGCGCGCCTCTCCGGAGTGCGCCGTGCCCGTCGATGATTTGCCAGAGAGTTCCACTAGTAAGAGATCCAAAGTTGCCTCGCCTGCTGTGAAGAAGGTCCCAGCAGGGCTGGGTGGCGCTGATGGTACGTTCACCATCAGCTCCACCCTCGATGACAAATAGGAAAGCGCGCTTGTTGCCTTCCTGCGGGCGAATATCGATGTGTTTGCTTGGCAACCATCTGACATCCCTGGTGTTCCCAGGGAGGTAATTGAGCACCACCTTGCTGTCTGCCCTCATGCTCGGCCCGTCAAGCAGAAGGTCAGAAAACAAGCTTTAGAGCGGCAACAATTCATTGCCAAAGAGATCAAGAAACTTGAAGTAGCTAGTTTGGTCAGGGGAGTGTTGCACCCAACATGGTTGGCAAACCCAGTGGTGGTGCGCAAGGCGAATGGGAAATGGAGGCTTTGCATAGACTTCACAGATCTAAACAAGGCATGCCCGAAGGACCCTTTCCCCTTGCCACGCATCAACCAGATTGTGGATTCCACTTCCGGGTGCGATCTGCTTTCCTTCTTGGATGCATACTCTGGGTACCATCAGATATTCATGTCTAAGGAAGACGAGGATAAGACCGCGTTCATTACCCCATGTGGCACATACTGCTTTGTGCGTATGCCCTTCAGGTTAAAGAGCGTCGGGTCTACCTTTGCAAGGGCAGTGCAAATTGGGTTTGAACCTCAGTTGCACAGGAATATTGAAGCTTATATGGATGGCATAGTGGTCAAAACCAAGGACAGATCAACGCTCATTCAGGACTTGGAAGAGACCTTTTAAAACCTGTGCAAAATCAACTTGAAGTTGAATCCTGAGAAGTGTGTGTTTGGCGTTCCCTCCAGCGAGCTACTTGGCTTCTTTGTGTCTCACCGGGGGATAGAGGCCAACCCCGACAAGATCAAGGCGATCGAGCAGATTCAAGCACCCAAGACAGTCAAGGACGTGAGGCGTTTAACTGGATGTGTTGCCGCGCTGAGTAGGTTCATTTCCAAGTCTGCCGAGCGCGCCCTGCTGTTCTTCAAAATTCTGAAGAAGGCAGGGCCCATGAAGTGGACCCCGGAGGCAGAAGCAGTGCTGCGGGACTTAAAAGCCTATCTTTCCTTCGCTCCCACCTTGGTCGCTCCTAAACCACAAGAGCCGTTGCTGCTATATTTAGCGGCAACCAGCCAAGTGGTTAGTGCAGTGCTGGTGGCGCAGCGGGAAGTGGATGAAGGAGCAGCTGCAGCTACTTTCCTCCCCGGAGAAGGATGTGAACCAGTCATGGCAAGCTTGAGTACAGATCAGGAGAAAGAAGAGCAGGGTGGTGAAGGCAATCCCAGGACCCCGGCAAAGAAGAAGGTGGTGCACTGACCAGTTTACTTCGTTAGCTCCGTGTTGTAGGGGGCTAGGTCAAGGTACTCTGGAGTGCAGAAATTAATCTTCGGCCTCATCATGGCCTCGAGGAAGCTGTGCCACTACTTCCAAGCCCAGAAGATCACAGTTGTCACCCATTTCCCTTTGCCACGCATACTATGGAACCCTGAGGCTACCGGCAGGATAGTTGAATGGGCATTAGAATTGTCAAGTTTTGGTCTGAAGTATGAAAGTACCTCAACCATTCAGAGCAGAGCACTGGCGGGGTTCATTGCAGAATGGACACCCACTCCAGATGAAGAGATGCCGAAAACAGTTATCCCCGGCAAAGATGCTCCCAAGAATGGGTCATGTACTTTGATGGTGCCTTCTCATTGCAAGGTGCAGGGGCTGGCGTGCTCCTCGTCGCGCCCATGAGAGAACACCTCAAGTATGTGGTCCAAATGCATTTTCCCTCGGAGAAAGCTACCAACAACACTGCAGAATATGAAGGGCTTCTTGCCAGGCTCAGAATTGCAACGGAATTAGGGATTAAGAAGTTGATCATCCATGGAGATTTGCAGCTCATAGTAAGACAAGTGAACAAGGATTACCAGAGTCCATTGATGGAGGCGTACGTTGAAGAAGTGTGAAAGTTGGAGGAGCGTTTTGATGGATTGCAAATAGAGCATGTGCCGCATGCGGAAAACAGCATCGCTGATCATCTGTCAAAATGTGTTGTGCAAAAGCTTCCTGTGGAACCAGGGACTTTGGTTCTCCACCTGACTCAACCTTCCATATCCCCAACAACAATGGCCAGAAAAAGGAGGAGGCTGGACTCCAGCAAGCCTTTACCTGCAGGACCTCCAGAGGTCCCCGGTAGGGAAGCTGCCGGGAACAACTCCACTTTGCTTGGTGAGCTGCACTCTTCCACAGGACCACAGGTCCTTGAGGTCGAGGTAGGCGCTCCCACGAGTGAGGAGGTGCCATTTGTCCTTGTTGTCGAGCCTCAAGCTCCAACTTGGGCACGGCACATAGTCCACTACCTCCAAACTGGAGAACTTCCCGAAGAGCAAGAAGAAGCTGAAAGAGTAGCCCGGAGGGCCAGTATGTATCAGTTTGTCGATGACACATTATACAGAAGGAGGCCCAATGGTGTGAAATTGAAGTGCATTTGCCAGGAAGAGGGGAAGGAACTGTTGGCAGAGATACACAAAGGCATGTGCGGCTCCCATATTGGATCAAGAGCCTTGGTTGGAAAAGCTTTCCGGCAAGGTTTCTACTGGCCGATGGCCCTCCAAGATGCAATTGAGCTAGTCACCAGATGTGAAGCCTGTCAGTTCCACTCCAAGAATATCCATCAACCTGCTCAAGCTCTCCAGACGATCCCTTGGTCATGGCCATTTTCGGTCTGGGGGCTCGACATCTTGGGCCCCTTCCCCCGTGCTACCGGGGCTTTGAATTCTTGTATGTTGCAATCGACAAGTTTACAAAGTGGATAGAAGTGGAGCCTATGAGGAAGGTGACCGCACAATCAGCTATCAAGTTCTTGAAAGGATTGGTGTGCCATTTCGGAATACCCGCCAGAGTCATCACTAGCAATGGCACCCAATTCACAAGCCGCGCCTTCATGCAATACGTTCAAACCATCGGAAGCAAGTTGTTGCCCATCCCAGGAGCAATGGACAAGCTGAGAGGATGAACGTTGAAGTGTTGCGTGGGCTCAAGACAAGGACTTTTGATAAGCTACAGGAGTGCGGCAGACGTTGGATCGACGAGCTGCCGGTGGTTATTTGGTCCCTCCGTACAACACCAAATCGAGCTACTGGCCAGACTCCCTTCTCCCTAGTCTATGGGGCAGAAGCAGTGATCCCCACGGAACTCGTATACGGGTCACCTCAAGTATTTGCCTACGATGAAGTAGAGCAAGAGCAGCACCAGCATGACGATGCCGTGCTCCTTGAGGAGAACCGTCTCCGGGCTGCTGTGCGTGTTGTACGCTACCAGCAAGCCCTGCGCCGCTATCACAGCCGCAAGGTCCATGCCCGAAGCCTTGAGGAAGGCGACCTTGTCCTTAGGAATGTTCAGTCCGCCAAGGGTTCCAACAAGTTGATGCCGAAGTGGGAAGGCCCTTACCGGGCAGTACGAGTCACCAGACCTGGCGCAGTCCATCTGGAGACCGAAGATGGCATCAATATGCAAAACTCATGGAATATTGAGCATCTTCGCAAGTTCTACCCGTAAGGTGCGGCTGTCGGGCCCTGCCTCGACAGCCACCCTTTTGTACAAGCCTTGTCGATGCGCATGTAACCCTTTATACAAAGCCAGGCGCAGACCCTGAGCACAGATAATAAAACGAAGCGCTGGCGCCCTAAAAACATGCATGCATGATTAGCTTAGCTTAAGACTTGCCATGATCATTTAGATGCGGTCATATGCTGCTACATTTTCCCCTTCAACTAATTACAGGGCTCTTACCATGGACTTGATCCTGGGAAGAAGAGAGGGAAAACAATCTTGCATATCGATCCCCGACAAGCTGAACAGATAAGTTTCCTTTTATCCATGCGTGTCTCTGTAAAAAGAAAACTTGTGCATAGAGAAACCTTGTCACCTTCAAAGCATTTGTGCTCCCATCCTTTGATCCAACGCTGCTTTGGTTAAGATGGTTGTAGTGGCATTTGACAGAGAAGGATCGACAAGGAGCCGGTTCCCTTCCGTAGTTTCAAGCCTCGGCAGGAGGCAACAACAGAGGGCACCGGCAAGATAGCTTGCCAGGAAAACTTGTTTACCTAAAAGTATAGAGGTGTTCCTCCTCTGCATGGATAAAACACATGCACAAGTACCTGGCAAGGCTTGTATTTTTCATTAATATGCAGATAAACAAGTACAGACCTTACAGAACACAAACATGGATAAAAGAGATTACATATTTAAGACTAAAATTTGGCAAATGCCTACATGTTTTAGACTAAAAAAAGATAAGTGCCCTGTAATCCCTTTCTTATCCCTCTCCTCCTAGGAACTACGGTGGGAGGTGAAGAGGGCGAAAGGAGTGCCTGGGCAGAAGCCCAGCCTGACCCCGTCAAGGCCCGCAGGATGCAGTCTGACAAGATCGAGAGGGTGCAGACGAAGGTGATGGGCGGGGAGAGTGGCTAGGCGATGCCCTGGTCACCGCCACCAGGGCCAATAGGGCACGGCAGCATGGACACCGGCAGGAAAGACAAAGCCGGAGTCCACGAGGAGGCCTGCCGGGGTCCAGCTGGAAGACAGCTGGAGGAGGCGGGGATGCCATCCACACCCAACACCCCGGCAAATCGTCTTGCCGGGGAGAAGATGCAGGTGCAGATGGTGGTGCCGCCGGCCTCCCGCTAACGATGACGGTGCGGCTGGTGTTCAGCCAGAGTTGAATCCATTGTCCTCCCCATTGGTGCCGCCGTCATCACCATCACTGTCCTCCTCGTCACTGCCACTCAAGGAGGAGCTTTCGTCGTTGGTGGAGCTCTCTACGCAGCACCCTAAGCGAGCACCCGAACGCCCGAAGACCTTGACAAAGAGCAGGGTGGCGTCCATTAACTTGAAGTGAAGGACGTGCCCTGCCGCCAAGCTGTGGGCACGAGCGAAAGTTTTCCAGCCGTGCCAGAGGAGCACGACATGAGGTGAGGGAAACTCTACGTTTGTTCGCATACTGCCGTTACAGCAGTCCCTCATGTGCAGCCTCAACCCTTATGGTTGTTCAACCTCCATCACCCTTGCGAATGGAGTTGGAAGCCGAAGACGACTGCGCAGGGGCCCGCGCAGCTTTACGATGAATTCCGGTGGCTGATCGCCAACATGGCCTTCGCCCAGGCCCAGAGCAACTGGAGGAGGGGCGATCAAGGCACCGCCCCGTCCTCCTCGCCCCCGGGCACCACGACGGCCGCGTCCACGTCCTCTGCCACCCCCTCTCACGACGGGCTCAGCCCCGGCATCCCCAACGGGAGGAGGGAGGCGTTGTCGAGTGGAAACCCTCGTCGCCACCGCTAGGATACCACCACGCCCTCTCCCCCTTACCATGGTGGAGAGAAGATGTCAGAAGGAAGGAGGAGGAGTTGGATGTGGGCAGGCACCTCGCCCACGTCCCCTTTTTAAAGCAAGTGGGGTCGGGGGCTGGCTCCTCACCTAGGGGGCAATCGCCCCGCTCCACAATCCGACTATTCTACGTCACCAATGGCGCATAGAATCAAGACCGACCTCCTGCACCTATCCATGGTGCCTGGCGTTCTGCCATGGCACTCATTCCCGTGCCCTCCGTGTCCGCCACCAACCCTATGCAATGAATGTAGCATACGTGGCGGAAACAGCAGGGGCAGGGGAACTAGTGGAATAGCAGTTACCGCCCCGTGAATGTGGGACGTGGGTGGCCCACAGATCATGGCATAAATGTCCCCCATGACATCTTGCGCGACGCGCGGGAAAACCAGAAACTGACTCAAGCACAGGTTAATGAAGAAGCAAGGAAAATATCAAGAAGAGAGCCACCGCAAAGTGCTCTGCCTGTGTACTTGACAGGGCCTACCCCAATGATGCTCAGTAGCAAGTTCGGGCCAGGCCCGGGGGCTCCTGTCGGTGCAACAAACATTCATGTATGTTGCCCAGACTGTACACAGGCACAATAGCAAAGATACAACAGTACCAAGCTTCCAAGACAAGGCCAAGCCAGCGAGATAGCTCTTTTAGGAATCAAAGGGCGGATCAAGAAGACCAAGACAAGCCAAGGGAACAAGATGCCACTAAGGAAAATACCTCCCTTACTGGACAGGCGAGCCTGGTCAGGTCGAGGCCGCACCAAGGACAAGTCCCAAGATCCCCCCGGCAGGCTTGCCGGGAGCACCAAGGGCGGATCTCCCCGCCAAGACTCCACCGCTCCAACGCACAGTGACGCAAGTCACTTATCAGTGCGGTGTCGAGCCCCCAAGTGATTAAGTGGCTATCATTTGGCACGTGGCAGACATTTGGAAGGGAGATTCCCTCCATATGACACCCGTCCAGAGGCGTGTCATGTAGACAGGTGGAAGGTGGACAAGCGGCACGGCAGGCTTGTCGGGCTGCTTCCACAGCGTGACACCTAGCAGTGCATTTAATGCACTTTGTCCTAACTACCAGAGTTAGGTATGATAGCACTGTTGGCTATCTAGTCAGTAGATAATGATTGTTTTGCCACTGTTGTAACCCCTTAGCCTATAAAAGGAGGGCCATGGCAACCTAAGAAAGGATTCAGACCGTTGTACACTCATACGCGTGTAGCTGCTCCCCCCCCCCCCCTCCCCCCCGAGGCGACCTTGCCGGCTCAAACTTGCGGCGCCACCACGGTCCTCTCTTCAATCCACCAAAGCAGGAGTAGGGTTTTATGCTTCACAGCGGCCCGAACCTGGGTAAAAATCACCAACGTCACCTCTGTCGTGTTGTCCCATGGCCTCCGCTCTTTGTGCAACGTGATCTCCCCCCTGCCGAACCACAAGGGGCCGATGATCCCATAGGTGATCGTGTTCCACCATGACACCACCAAAAGAGACTTGAGTTCATGGTATGGGCACTCCCCTTGGCTTGTGCCAAGCTTGGGGGAGGTGCCCCGGTATCGTATCACCACCACTATCTTTGCCTTTATCTATTTTAGTTCAATCTTCAGTTATCCTATGATTTAGTTGAATAAAAGTTTAGTTCGATCCTTTCTTTTCGAGTGCTTGCTTAGTGATATGTCTATCTATATAATCGTGTGCGAGATATATAATAAAGAGTAGTTTGAGTTTTGTTTCTTTACTCTTTTGTTCCAATAAAAAGAAAGGAAAATAAATGAAAAAGATCATATGCTAATCTTATGGTAAGTAATGACACCACATATGGAAAAGTATAAGTGGTAAAATTTATTAGAGATTGACAAACATAGCATTGGTCAATGATGTAATTCATGAAAGAATTAATAAGGGAAGAGAAGATTCACATGCAAATACACTATCTTGGACATCTTTTATGATTGTGAGCCCCCATTAAATATTATGTGTCAAAATTGTTGACATTGGACAAGGAAGACAACATAATGACTTATGTTTGTTCATATTCACATAGAAGTTATATTTTCATAGATCCTTCAACATGTGGTGCTTGCTCAATATCTTTTCTAGCCAAAAACTCCGCACTAAGTAGAAATACTACTTGTGCATCCAAAAAGTCTTAAACCCAAAATCTTTTTGAGAGTCCACCATACCTACCTATGGATTGAGTAAGATCCTTCAAGTAAGTTGTCATCGGTGCAATAAGGCAATAAAAATTGCTTCTAAATGTGTTAGATCATTTAGTGTAAGAGAAAATTGAGCGTTGTACGAACTTATGATGGCAAAGTAATAAAAGCGATGGACTGCATAATAAAGGTTGCTATCATAAGGGGCAATATAACATGACGTTCTTTTGCATTAAGGGATTTGGCATACAAACAAAAAGCGCATGACAACCTCTGCTTCCCTCTGCGAAGGGCCTATATTATATTTTTATGCATTTACTTTTATGTAAGAGTCAAAGTATTCTTCCCTATTCCTTTTTATTTTCTCTCTTTGCAAGCATCATGTGGTGAGGAAAGATCTAGGCACATATATCCAGTTGGATATGAGTGAGCATGAGTTATTATTGTTGACATCACCCTTGAGGTGAATACATTGGGAGGCGAAACTATAAGCCCCTATCTTTCTATGTGTCCGGTTGAAACTTTTTGTTCATGGGTATGTTGTGTGTGTTAGCAATCATAGAAGGTTAAATGATGGTTGAGTATGTGGACTTGCCTAAAGGCTCTGATATGTGACCCTTCCTGAAAATATGATGAATTGTAGTTGCAAAGTTGACTGAGAACATGGTTTGTTGGTTTTCAATAAGTTTTATGCTTTATACTTCAATGTTGTGATGAATTGATACTTGCTCATGAGAAGTTATATGATAAAAGTTATGTGATAAAGTTTTTTGTTAAAGTTCTTTGTTGTTAAAATAATAAGCATGATGCTTCCATGTCCGTATTTTGTTTTTATCGACACATCTCTCTCTAAGCATGTAGGCATGTTTTTCGATTTCGGTTTTTCACTTGAGGACAAGCGAGGTCTAAGCTTGGGGGAGTTGATACGTCCATTTTGCATCATGTTTTCCTACTGTTATTTATAATGTTTTTATGCATAATAATGCTTTTTGGAGTAATTCTAATGCCTTTTCTCTCATAATATGCAAGGCTTACACAAAGAGGGAGAATACCGGCAGCTGGAATTCTGGACCTGAAAAAGTATGTTAGAGTTAACTATTCTGCACATCTCCAAATGAGCTGAAAATTTACGGAGAACTGTTTTGGAATATATAAAAAATACTGGAGCAAATAACTACCGGAGGGGGCCACCCTGGTGAGCACAAGACACCAGGGCGCGCCTAGGCCCCCAGGCGCGCCCTGGTAGGTTGTGCCCTCCTCGGCCCACCTTCGGTGCCCATCCTCTGGTATATTGGTCATTTTGACCTAGAAAAAATCAGAGGGGGACTTTCTGGACAAAGCGCCGCTGTCTCGAGGCAGAACTTGGGCAGGAGCACTTTTGCCCTCCGGTAGAGCGATTCCGTCGGGGGGAACATCCCTCCCGGAGGGGGAAATCATCATCATCGTCATCACCAACAACCCTCTCATCTTTGGGAGGGCAATCTCCATCAACATCTTCAACAACACCATCTCCTCTCAAACCCTAGTTCATCTCTTGTGTTCAATCTTTGTACCGGAACCTCAGATTGGTACCTGTGGGTGACTAATAGTGTTGATTACATCTTGTAGTTGATTACTATATGGTTTATTTGGTGGAAGATTATATGTCCAGATCCATTATGCTATTTAATACCCTTGTGATCTTGAGCATGATTATCATTTGTGAGTAGTTACTTTTGTTCTTGAGGTCACAGGAGAAGTCATGTTGCAAGTAATCATGTGAACTTGATATGTGTTCGATATTTTGATGATATGTATGTTGTGATTCCCTTAGTGGTGTCATGTGAACATCGACTACATGGCACTTCACCATATTTGGGCCTAAGGGAATGCATTGTGGAGTAGTTATTAGATGATGGGTTGCTAGAGTGACAGAAGCTTAAACCCTAGTTTATGCGCTACTTCGTAAGGGACCGATTTGGATCCAAAAGTTTAATGCTATGGTTAGATTTTATCTTAATACTTTTCTCGTAGTTGCGGATGCTTGCGAGGGGTTTAATCATAAGTAGGAGGTTTGTTCAAGTAAGAACAACACCTAAGCACTGGTCCACCCACATATCAAATTATCAAAGTAGCGAACACGAATCAAACCAACATGATGAAAGTGATATGGTGAAATTCCCGTGTATCCTCAAGAATGCTTTGCTTATCATAAGAGACCGTTTTGGCCTGTCCTTTGCCACAAAAGGATTGGGTTACCTTGCTGCACTTTATTTACCATTCTGTTACTTGCTCATTACAAATTATCTTGCTATCAAACTACTTGTTACCGACTATGTCAGTGCTTGCAGAAAATACCTTGCTGAAAACCACTTGTTATTTCCTTCTGCTCCTTGTTGGGTTCGACACTCTTACTTATCGAAAGGACTACGATTGATCCCCTATAGTTGTGGGTCATCGGTCCACCAACTTGATCTTCTTCTTGTCTGCAAGGACTTGATCCTCTTTTGCAACTCGGGCACCTCTTCGGGGTTGCCCCAATCTAGGCCCTTCCTCTTCCATGAGATGAGCCTCCTCGAAGGAGCCGCCAAGAAGGCTGGGACTTCGGCCTGTCCACTGGCGAGTGGTTCGGTGATGCAGAACCATTCCCGTTGCCACTCCTTGATCGTTTCTACGAAGGTGCCCTTGAACCAGTCGACCTTCTGGGCCTTGTTGATCATGGCCCCTCCGCACTATGCTAGTTCGGCGCCGCTGCTTCAGCTTGATACCAAACGTCTTCAGCCACAGGCCAAAGTGTGGATCGATACGGAGGAAGTCCTCGCAGATAGTAATGAACATCATGATGTGGAGGATAGAATTTGGGGCTAGATGATGGACATCTAGCCCATAGTAGAAGAGTACCCCATGCACGAAGGGGTGCAGTGGGAACCCCAGACCTCGGATGAGGTGGGGAAGGAAGATGACCCTCTCCCATGGCTTGGATTGCACTACTAGGGAAAACCCTAGTAGTGGTGCGGGTTTTAATGCTATCAGTAACGCGGGTGGCCGCGCTACTACTACGGCGCTACAGCTAACTGGTAGTAGTAGCGCGGTCTAACCCAGCGCTACTACTAATAACTGTATCAATAGCGCTGTTCAGTCACACGCTACTATTAAGTAGCTGTAGCGCTTTTCCTGTGCCCCCGCTGCTGCTGTATCTTTCAACATTTTTTTCTGCTTCCTATTGATGTAGAACAGTACCCGTTTCAATAAACTGCAATTTCACATATACCACAATACCAGATACTCATATATAGTCATATAGTAGTCATACAATATCATAAAGCATTATTGAAAGCACAAGTGCTCCCTGTGAAAGCACAAGTGCTCCCTGGGTGATTTTGGTAATTAATGTCAACATATCTCTTGTTGGACTAATATTTTCATCTAGTATATTTCAGAAAGTTCAACAATGGCGTGGCATGGACAAAAGGATGTGGAACCCCTTCAAAATGCTAAGGACAAAGATTGGCACAAGCTCAAGACTCTACATTTTATTTTAGTGATCCAAGATCACATTGAGTCCATAGGAAAAGCCAATACTATTAAAAGGGGATGAGGTGTTGCTTAATGGTCTACTTGCTCAAAGTGCTTAGTGATATGCTCCAAAGACCTCAACCACTTTCTCAAATCCAAATATGTCCTAAACCTAAAGTCAAACTCGGCCCCACCGATTTGATCTATTCGGTGCCACCGAGTTCCTTTGACATAGCCACTGCCAGAAACCCTAATCCATTTGGTCTCACCGATAGGTATCTCGGTCTCACCGAGATGGCAATGCGAACTCTTTGTTTCCCTTCGTAACATTTCGGTCTCACCGAAACGAGCGATCGGTCTCACCGAGTTCGCCTTGCAAACTCTCTGTTACCTGTTGCAATTATTTTGGTCTCATCGAAATGTGCAACCAGTCACACCGAGTTTGCCTGACCAACTCTCTGTTTGCTCATTGCTGAAATCGGTCTCACCGAGTTCATGCTATCGGTCACACCGAGATGAGGTTTTGCCCTAACCCTAGCACATCGGTCCCACCGAGTTGATCATATCGGTCCCACCGAGAATCCTAACGTTCACATTTTGAATTGAATCGGTCTCACCGAGTTCTTCCATTCGGTCTGACCAAGTTGAGTCAAATGTGTGTAACGGTTGGATTTTGCGTGGAGGCTATATATACCCCTCCACCCCCTTCTCTATTCAAGAGAGAGCCATTAGAACGTGCCTACACTTCCACTACTCATTTTATGAGAGAGAACCACCTACTCATGTGTTGAGACCAAGACATTCCAATCCAACCACAAGAATCTTGATCTCTAGCCTTCCCCAAGTTGCTTTCCACTCAAATCATCTTTCCACCATATCCAAATCTGTAAGAGAGAGTTGAGTGTTGGGGAGACTATCATTTGAAGCACAAGAGCAAGGAGTTCATCATGAACACACCATCTATTACCTTTTCGAGAGTGGTGTCTCCTAGATTAGTTAGGTGTCACTTGGGAGCCTCCGACAAGATTGTGGAGTTGAACCAAGGAGTTTGTAAGGGCAAGGAGATCGCCTACTTAATGAAGATCTACCCGAGTGAGGCAAGTCCTTCGTGGGCGATGGCCATGGTGGGATAGACAAGGTTGCTTCTTCGTGGATCCTTCGTGGGTGGAGCCCTCCATGGACTCGCGCAACCGTTACCCTTTGTGGGTTGAAGTCTCCATCAACGTGGACGTACGATAGCATCACCTATCGGAACCACGCCAAAAATCTCCGTGTCTTCATTGCGTTTGCACACTCCAATCCCATCCCTTTACTTTCTTGCAAATTGCATGCTTTACTCTTTCCGCTGCTCATACTCTTGTCATGCTTTGCTTGAAATGTATTGTGAATGCTTAAACTTGTGCTAAAACTCCACCTCAACTTGAAGAACTTAAAAACTGCTACTTTTGCTTGTTGAGGGTCTAATCACCCCTCCCCCCTCTAGACCCCTCTTCTTGATCCTTTCAATTGGTATCAGAGCATTGGTTTCCATTGCTTTAGTTTAATCACCATTGGAGGAAGATGGATGAGTCTGCGATTGGGAGTATTAGACGTAGAGTACCTTTACTTGATGGAGAGTTCTATCATGATTGGAAAAATGAGATGCTTGTGATTTTCAATGAATATAATTTAAACAAGTATATTACTTACCCTTGTGCACCTCCTATTGATCCTTTGCATCCTACCCCCGATGAGTCTCTTGACATGATCCGCAATATTAGAACTGTTAATCTTATCATTAGAGGATTGCCTAGAAACTTGATTGTGTGCTTGCCTACACTTGAATGTGCTTACACTATATGGAGATACCTCGAGAAACGCTTTCCAAACTATTCCTTGAAAAATCTAGATGAGATTCTTCAAAAGTCCATTGCTTTAAATAAGATGAATTCTAGTGATCCTAAGTTTGGTGATTGTTTATTTGAGCTTCGTGACCTCATGCAAGCCAAAGGAGATGTTGGAATCATTAGTGACATCATCTCTCAAGTCATTAGAATTCATAAATATGAACATTGTCATGGTCATAAATCTAATGAATTGCCTTCTCTAGGTAATGATCATTCATATGATGATGATGTTGAACATGGATATTATGACGAGGATGATGATAGTGACTATGATCTTGATGAGTCTATGAGACACCTTGGTCTTATGGCTAACCTTCGTGGTTAAATGGCCGGAGGATAGGAATGGGTTCTTGATAGTGGATGTACCGATCACATGACCGGAGACAAGGATATGTTTCGTGAGCTTGCTGAAAACGACGGCCCTCAAAAGTATGTCACTTTTGGTGATAACTCAAAGGGTAAGGTGGTTGGCCTTGGTAAGGTGGCCATCTCACATGACAGCTCCATCCAAAATGTTATGCTTGTTGAATCTCTTGGCTACAATCTACTTTCCGTATCTAGACTAGCCGATTTCGGTCTCAATGTTCTATTCACTGAAGTAGACTGCCAAGTGTTTCGAAGAGATAATCATAATATGCTCTTTACTGGTATACATAGAGGTGATCTATACATTGTTGACTTCACTAAAAGAGCTCAACCTAGAACTTGCTTTATTGCTAAATCTTCTAAAGGTTGGTTGTGGCATAGAAGGTTAGGTCATGTGGGCATGCGAAATCTTGATAAGCTTATTAAAGGTGATCATATCCTTGGTGTTAAAGATGTTATATTTGACAAGGATAGATTTTGCAGTGCTTGTCAAGCAGGAAAACAAGTTGGAGGAAGTCATCCCGTGAAAAACATTATGACCATGAGAAGACCGCTTGAGCTACTTCATATGGATATTTTTGGTCCCAACGCCTACAAGAGTCTCGGTGGTAACTCGTTTGGTTTAGTCATTGTTGATGATTTTTCCAGATTTACGTGGCTGTTCTTTCTTTATGATAAATCGCAGGTCCAAAAGATCTTCAAGAACTTCGCTAGGAAGGCCCAAAATCAATTTGAAGTGAAGATCAAGAAGGTTCACAGCGACAACGGAATGGAGTTCAAGAACGCAAATGTGGATACCTTTCTTGACGAAGAAGGGATTTCACATGAGTTCTCGGCTACGTACACACCTCAACAAAATGGAGTTGTCGAGAGGAAGAACCGGACACTCATTGAGATGGCGAGAATGATGCTTGATGAATACAAGACGCCAAAACACTTTTGGGCAGAAGCGGTTGAGACAGCTTGTCATGCAACAAATCGACTATATCTTCACAAGCTACTCGGCAAGACGGCATACGAGCTTCTCACCGGTAACAAACCCCAAGTTGGATACTTTCGAGTATTTGGCTCAAAGTGCTACATTCTTGATAAGCATTGTTGTTCAAAATTTGCTCCTAAATCTCATGAAGGTTTCCTACTCGGTTATGGCTCAAACTCTCACACTTACCGTGTCTACAACAATTGCACCCGAAAGGTTGAAGAGACGGTTGATGTGAAGTTTGATGAATCTAACGGCTCGCAAGTAGAGCAATTGCCAATTGATGTAGGAGACAAAGACCCTTTGGAAGCGATTCAAGACTTGTTTATTGGCAAGATTCGCCCAACGGAGGTGAAGGAGAGTACCTCGTCCATTCAAGTGGAAGCCTCAACTTCACACCAAGGTGAACCACAAGTTGACTTGGAGGCATCCACAAGTGGAACACGTCAAGATGAAGGAAACGAGGAAGTACATCAAGATGAACCTCATCGACCTCCTTCTCCACCTCCACAAGAGAACATCAACGCCAACAACAATGAAGAAGGACAAGAGGAAGAACAAGATGTTGAAGAGGATGTTCCACCCCGACCCAAACAAAAGCTCTCACGAGTTAGAACAAGAGTCTCAAGAGATTATCCCGTTGGACAAATCTTCGATGATATTCAAACTGGGAGAATTACTCGCTCTAAGTCTCACTTAGCTAACTTTTGTGAACACTACTCTTTCATTTCTAACATTGAACCTATGAAGGTTGAAGAAGCTCTTGATGATCCGGATTGGGTGAACGCTATGCATGAAGAGCTACACAATTTCGAGAGGAATCAAGTATGGACGCTTGTTGAAAATCCCAATGAAACGCACAATGTCATTGTGTCGGTGTAATAAACAGGGGGGTGTTCACTACCCCTGGACACGCACCGGCAAGTCGCAGCCTCCAGGCGGGAAGGACATGGCAGAGGAGGAATCCACCCAAGAGTACATTCGAAGCCCGGTTCCCGGCAAGGTCTACTTGCCGGGAATGGGTCCACGCAACGCCGGCAAGGCAGAGCTGGCAGACAAGACTCCAGGCGGATCGACCAGAAGATCAAGTCTACTACTGCCGGCGAGATCAGGGCCGGCAAGCTCAGGACTCGACAAGACTAAAGATAAGGCCCCGGCAAGGTTCTTGCCGGGATGACCAGCTGAACCCGGCAAGGCTTGCCGGGGGACAGCTAGACTGGAGACAAGGCCCCGGCAAGGTTCTTGCCGGGATGACCAGCTGAGCCCGGCAAGGTTCCTGCCCGGCAAGGTTATGCCACTATGCTGCTGCTCTAGTGCGGCCGCCAGCATGGCACTCTGGACCCTTCTCCAGGCATGCGTGGCAGAGCACTGTGCCAAGCGGCGCTGATAGGATGGCCCCTTTTCCCATCCCCAAGAAGCTAAGGGACACCTAGACAGAGCATTTAATGCGCTTGTCCTGACCCGTCAGTGATAAGCAGGACATGTCATCCTGGTAATAGTGGCCTTACTGTAGCAACTTTCCACCTCTACCTTTACTGTTTGCCACCTGTTGGTGACCCCTTTGTGCGTATAAAAGGAGGCCCATAGGCAACATGGAAAAGGGGGGAAGAGGAACTGGGAGATGGAGAACTCCAGTATTGTACGTAGCTACTCGGGACTGTAGCGCTCCTGGAGCTAGAACAATCATACAGATAATAAACCAAAAAGCAGGAGTAGGGTTTTACGCATCCGTGCGGCCCGAACCTGGGTAAATCTCTCTCGTGCACTGTCGTGTTCTTCGCTAGATTTGCTCTTCGTGTGACCGTCTCTCCCTGCCGAACGTAAAGGGGTCCTTCCCTGGGTCCCATAGGTGATCGCGGATTCGTCCCCGACATCTTTGGCGCGCCAGGTAGGGGGTGAGGGGCTGCGCGAACCTGATCTGGCGATCAGCGCGGCAGTTTCTTCATCATCTTCACCGCCATAGCGTCCAAGAAGAAGGGCCTGAACCTTCGCAAAAAGCTAAGTTTTAAAGCTTTAATTACTTTCTGCTGTTAAGTCTTATCCTGGACGATATTTTTGTGCATAACCTGTGCGCGAAGGAGCGCTCCTGAAACATTCTGCGCTCCTGGTTGTTTTGGGTCCGCCCAACAATGCAGACGCAGCTGCGATTGTTTCTAAGGCGTTAAGCTCCCGAAGAGGCGGCGTTCTCGATAGGCTGCTGAACAGGACCCGATCCTAAGCGCCATCGACCGGAACGTGCGCATTCGGGGAGTATTTCGGCAAGCGTGGGGGGCTCACTGTGCAAAAATGCAGTCGTTTAAGGAGAAGGACTTAGCGAGTTTTATTCTAAGGTTCCTGCGTAAACCCGTATGCTGAGGAGCCTTCCCGGGGCTAGTCGCGCTCCTAGTTGCCTCGAGTCCGCTCGGCAACCTGAGCAGCTGCGCCAGAGCCGGGAAGGTAAACCTTTTCAGGAGGCGGCGTTCCCGGCATGCTGCTAAGGATCCGTTCCTCAAAGCGCTGCTGACTGGATCGTGCGCACCGGAAAGTGTTCCGGCAAGCAAGGGAATATTCAGCAGGAGTCAAGATTGCAGCGAATCCGACATTAACCAGAAGCTAATCAACTTGTTGTGCTCAAACGCTGTTGTGGCATTTCATGCCCAGTCAGTGTTGCAGGAACACGCATGGAAGGCGAGCTCGGGGGCTGGCAACGCCCCAGAGAGTAACCCCCTGAAGAGCCTCCCCGGCAACAAGCTTGCCGGAAGCTGGCGTTGAGAACATCAAGGTTCTCCGCCAGAGTCAAGAGCCTCCCCGGCAACAAGCTTGCCGGAAGCTGGCGTTGAGAACGTCAAGGTTCTCCGCCAGAGTCAAGAGCCTCCCCGGCAACAAGCTTGCCGGAAGCTGGCGTTGAGAACGTCAAGGTTCTCCGCCAGAGTCAAGAGCCTTCCCGGCACCCCTTGCCGGAAGCTGGCGTCGAGAACGTCAAAGTTCTCCGCCAGAGTTAAGAGCCTCCCTTGCCGGGGGCTCCGACAACCACTCTTTGAGCAAGAAACAAGCTCGGGGGCTAGCGGCGCCCTAGCAGAAAAAGCTAAGTTGCACAGATTTTTTGGCAATTGCATTCATTTTACTGTCCTCACTCGCTTCTTACACCTACACGCGAAGGAGCCTTCTCGGGGCTAGTTGCGCTCCTAGTCGCCTCGAGTCCGCTCGGCGATGTGAGCAGCTGCACCAGAACCGGGAAGGTAAACCTTTCCGGGAGGCGGCGTTCCCGGCGAGCTGCTAAGGACCCGATACCCAAGCGCCGCTGCCTGGAGCGTGCGCACCGGAAAGCTTTCCAGCAAGCGTGGGTCGTCTTGATTGATTCCTCATTCTCGTATATCGACATGCACGTGAAAGGACCTTGCCGTGGTTAGTCCGCGCTCTGGTTTCGCCTCGAGTCCGCTCGGCAAACTTAGCAGCTGCGTTCTGGCCCAGCAAGTCGCCTTGCCGGCGGCGGCGTTTCCAGCAGGCTGCTAAAGACCCGCACCTAGCGCTCGCGGCAAGCGTGCGCACCGGCAGGGTTTCCAGACAGCGTAGGGTACAAGATACGTGCAAGGACGGAATCAATCAAGGGGGAAGCATGCATTCATTTAGCATGAAGGAATATCTCTTGTGTCATAAAGCTTGGCCTAATCAAGGTAAATTGTTTCTTTATGCGTGCCATTGCAGCAACAGGGTTGCGACCTCCAGGCAGGAGGAACGGCAGGGAACAGATCTACATGTTGCCGGTGTGCGTCGTTGGGCCTAGCCCGGACAACCACTGTGCACGCCTGTCCGGCCCAGGCCCGGGGGCTCCTGTCGGTGTAATAAACAGGGGGGTGTTCACTACCCCTGGACACGCACCGGCAAGTCGCAGCCTCCAGGCGGGAAGGACATGGCAGAGCAGGAATCCACCCAAGAGTACATTCGAAGCCCGGTTCCCGGCAAGGTCTACTTGTCGGGAATGGGTCCACGCAACGCCGGCAAGGCAGAGCTGGCAAGACAAGACTCCAAGCGGATCGACCAGAAGATCAAGTCTACTACTGCCGGCGAGATCAGGGCCGGCAAGCTCAGGACTCGACAAGACTAAAGATAAGGCCCCGGCAAGGTTCTTGCCGGGATGACCAGCTGAACCCAGCCAGGCTTGCCGGGGGACAGCTAGACTGGAGACAAGGCCCCGGCAAGGTTCTTGCCGGGATGACCAGCTAAGCCCGGCAAGGTTCCTGCCCGGCAAGGTTATGCCACTATGCTGCTGCTCCAGTGCGGCCGCCAGCATGGCACTCTGGACCCTTCTCCAAGCATGCGTGGCAGAGCACTGTGCCAAGCGGCACTGATAGGATGGCCCCTTTTCCCATCCCCAAGAAGCTAAGGGACACCTAGACAGAGCATTTAATGCGCTTGTCCTGACCCATCAGTGATAAGCAGGACATGTCATCCTGGTAATAGTGGCCTTACTGTAGCAACTTTCCACCTCTACCTTTACTGTTTGCCACCTGTTGGTGACCCATTTGTGCGTATAAAAGGAGGCCCATAGGCAACGTGGAAAAGGGGGCAAGAGGAACTGGGAGATGGAGAACTCCAGTATTGTACGCAGCTACTCGGGACTGTAGCGCTCCTGGAGCTAGAACAATCATACAGATAATAAACCAAAAAGCAGGAGTAGGGTTTTACGCATCCGTGCGGCCCGAACCTGGGTAAATCTCTCTCGTGCACTGTCGTGTTCTTCGCTAGATTTGCTCTTCGTGCGACCGTCTCTCCCTGCCGAACGTAAAGGGGTCCTTCCCTGGGTCCCATAGGTGATCGCGGATTCGTCCCCGACACATTGGAACCAAATGGGTGTTTTGGAATAAGCAAGATGAAGATGGACAAGTTGTACGCAACAAGGCCCATCTCGTCGCCCAAGGTTACACTCAAGTCGAAGGTATGGACTATGGTGAGACATATGCCCCCATTGCTAGATTTGAGTCCATACGCATCTTACTTGCTTATGCCAATCATCATGATATTACATTATATCAAATGGACATCAAAAGTGCCTTTCTAAATGGAGAAATTGAGGAGGAAGTCTATGTTAAACAACCTCCTGGCTTTGTTAATCCTAAGAGACCTAATCATGTTTACAAACTTCACAAAGCTCTTTATGGTCTTAAACAAGCTCCTAGAGCATGGTATAAATGCTTGACTAAGTTTCTTATTGAAAAAGGCTTTGAGATTGGAAAGATTGATTCTACACTTTTTACTAAAAGGGTTAATGGTGAATTATTTGTGTGCCAAATTTATGTGGATGATATCATATTTGGTTCAACTAACCCTCATTTTAGTGAAAAGTTTGGAAGGCTAATGTCGGAGAAGTTTGAGATGTCTATGATGAGTGAACTCAAATTCCTTCTTGGTTTGCAAATCAAGCAAACTAAGGAGGGTACCTTTGTTTCCCAAACAAAGTATACCAAGGACTTATTCAAGAATTTCAACATGCAAGAGAGCAAAGGTATGATAACACCCAAGCCTACTAGTGGACATCTTGACTTGACAAAGGATGGCAAACCGGTTGACCAAAAGGTTTATCGCTCTATGATTGGTTCATTGTTATATCTATGTGCCTCCCGTCCCGATATTATGCCCAGTGTGTGCATGTGTGCACGATATCAAGCGGCCCCAAAAGAATGTCATCTTAAGGCTGTGAAAAGGATAGTGAGATACTTAATTCATACACCAAACTTTGGCATTTGGTATCCTAAGAGGTCTTCTTTTGATCTTGTTGGCTACTCCAATTCGGACTATGCCGGTGACAAGGTTGATAGAAAGTCCACTTCGGGAACTTGTCAATTTCTTGGTAGATCTCTTGTGTCTTGGTCCTCCAAGAAACAAAACTCGGTATCCTTATCCACCGCCGAAGCGGAATACATTGCCGCTGGTTCATGTTGTGCTCAATTACTTTGGATGACCCAAACTCTTAAAGATTATGGGATATATGTGAAACATGTTCCATTACTTTGTGATAATGAAAGTGCAATTAAGATTGCTCACAATCCCGTGCAACATTCTCGAACTAAGCATATTGAAGTTCGTCATCAATTCATTTGAGATCATGTTGCAAAAGGAGACATCGATCTTAAGCATGTTCGTACCGATAAGCAATTGGCGGATATATTCACCAAACCGCTTGATGAGAAAGTATTTTTCCATTTGAGAGGTGAATTGAACATCATTGATGCCTCAAACTTGGAGTCGAAACTCCATGTGGATACATGCAAGGCATGAGCCTTTTTGACTAATCCTTGATATTTCTCTTATGATGATGATCATATGTCTTGGATCTATACATGTACCCTTGCATGCTATCTAACCCTTGTAGGTACTTGCATGAGCTCAAATCTATGAGATTGCAAATCACTCACATCTAGAACAATCTCTACATCACCAAGTCTCTTCAATATGGTGGATGAAGACAAGGAAGCTTAAATCCACACAACATATCCTTTGACAATTTCTATATATCAAATTTCATTTGGTATCAAGTTTCATGATTGTCATTTTGGATACACAAGTGCTCTTCCTTGCAAGTCTAACCCATGTAGGAAGATGAACTCAACTATAAGAGGTGCTCCCAACTCTTGATGAACTACATCAACCTTGAGCACCCAACACAAGTTCGACTACATGATCAAGATCAACACCACCACCCAAGGTATGTTATTCCATCTTAGAGAAGCTTTACCCCAAGTCATGGGTCAAAGCAGCTCAACAAGATGTGAATACATCAAAAAGCTTAAACGAAAAATGGTAACCCCATTTTGAGCTTAAACGATGAGTATGACCTACGATCAAGTGTTATCACTTGACTCCTCAGTCAATATAATCTAACATAGGTGACTTTGTCGCTGACCCATTCTAGATGAAGTTCTCCGTTGTTTCTTAGTGTTCTTGCATATGTTTTTTGCTTGTTCCCCTTTTCAAAAAAAAACTTCATCAAGATTTCTTTTTTTTATTCTCTGCATTTTCTGCATCTAATTCATTGAAAATCCTTTAGTTAATTCCTTGCAAATCTTTGTGAGATCTTATTTGCCAAGTGAGCCGAGGTGACAAATTGTTTCCTAAGTATTGAACTCGGCCTCACCGATTCATGCCAATCGGCTAGACCGAACTGCAATAATACATTGTAGACAGTTCATCGGTACAACCAACGAGGACTAACCCGGTCTGACCGATTTGCATCATCTATGACACTGCCAACTCAGTGTCACTGATGAAAATGAATCAGCGTTACCGACTTCACTGCTGAGAAAACTTTTTGTCATTACAAATATCAATTCTTCTCAAGCTCCACTCGATGATTCTTATCCTCTAGCATCATAAACTACATGATGCTTTGTAATGTGTTTCAAGGATCAAACCTATTTGACTCAAGCTCCAGAAGGACCCTTCTTGGAAATTGATGTCAAAGGGGGAGAAAGAGCACATCAAAGCTTATCACATGGGATGCTTATTAACAATAGAGGAGAGAAGTCACATGTCTTTAAGAGGGGAAAGACATGTTAATATATGTTTGTTTTGCTCTGATTTCGGTTGATTTCGGTTGCTCTGATTTTCTCTTACCCTACCTTCTCCCATTATCCAATATCACATTCAGGGGGAGAAAGAGTTCATATGTAAGGGAAGAAAATCTTTGGAATTCATTGCATATCTTTAATCTTTGGGGACATGTCTATACCCAAATAGAGTACTAAGTACTCACTCACTACATGTCATCCCAGTCTTGGTACTCTTGTGGTTTTCGAAACTTGCTTTGTTTAGTGGTGTTTCTGTGTTATCTAACCCTGTTTTCTCAGAGTCATCTCTTCCAAAGCCACCTCAAAATCAAAAGGTAAGTATATGCATCACACTCATGTGCATGATGATCTCTTGCTGATGTACATATTGTTTGCAAGAAGGACTCATGAACATGAAGGTACATTCCCTGTATCTACATCATTTGCTCTGATGCACATAGCCAAGATACATGTAACTCATTGCTTGCTCTGACATGCTTATGCATTCACATGCTCTCATATTCTATCTTTGCATGATTGCATACATGTAGGGGGAGCCTATGCATGTTACATGTCCTTACAAAGCTTTACTTGTTACCTTTCATATCCTTATCTAAAGCTTTGATGTATGTTGTCATCAATTAATAAAAAGGGGGAGATTGAAAGCACAAGTGCTCCCTGGGTGATTTTGGTAATTAATGTCAACATATCTCTTGTTGGACTAATATTTTCATCTAGTATATTTCAGAAAGTTCAACAATGGCGTGGCATGGACAAGAGAATGTGGAACCCATTCAAAATGCTAAGGACAAAGATTGGCACAAGCTCAAGACTCTACATTTCTATTTTAGTGATCCAAGATCACATTGAGTCCATAGGAAAAGCCAATACTATTAAAAGGGGACGAGGTGTTGCTTAATGGTCTACTTGCTCAAAGTGCTTAGTGAAATGCTCCAAAGACCTCAACCACTTTCTCAAATCCAAATATGTCCTAAACCTAAAGTCAAACTTGGCCCCACCGATTTGATCTATCCGACGCCACCGAGTTCCTTTGACATAGCCACTGCCAGAAACCCTAATCCATTCGGTCTCACCAATAGGTATCTCGGTCTCACCGAGATGGCAATGCAAACTCTCTATTTCCCTTCGTAACATTTCGGTCTCACCGAAACGAGCGATCGGTCTCACCTTGTTCGCCTTGCAAACTCTCTGTTACCTGTTGCAATTATTTTGGTCTCACCGAAATGTGCAACCGGTCACACCGAGTTTGCCTGACCAACTCTATGTTTGCTCATTGCTGAAATCGGTCTACCAAGTTCATGCAATCGGTCACACCGAGATGAGGTTTTGCCCTAACCCTAGCACATCAGTCCCACCGGGTTGATCATATCGGTCCCACCGAAAATCCTAACGTTCACATTTTGAATTGAATCGGTCTCACCAAGTTCTTCCATTCGGTCTGACCAAGTTGAGTCAAATGTGTGTAACGGTTGGATTTTGTGTGGAGGCTATATATACCCCTCCACCCCCTTCTCTATTCAAGATAGAGCCATCAGAATGTGCCTACACTTCCACTACTCATTTTCAGAGAGAGAAACACCTACTCATGTGTTGAGACCAAGACATTCCAATCCAACCACAAGAATCTTGATCTCTAGCCTTCCCCAAGTTGCTTTCCACTCAAATCATCTTTCCACCATATCCAAATCTATGAGAGAGAGTTGAGTGTTGGGGAGACTATCATTTGAAGCACAAGAGTAAGGAGTTCATCATAAACACACCATCTATTACCTTTTGGAGAGTGGTGTCTCCTAGATTGGTTAGGTGTCACTTGAGAGTCTCCGACAAGATTGTGGAGTTGAACCAAGAAGTTTGTAAGGGCAAGGAGATCGCCTACTTCGTGAAGATCTACCTGAGTGAGGCAAGTCCTTCGTGGGCGATGGCCATGGTGGGATAGACACGGTTGCTTCTTCGTGGACCCGTCGTGGGTGGAGCCCTCCGTGGACTCGCGCAACCGTTACCCTTCATGGGTTGAAGTCTCCATCAATGTGGATGTAAGATAGCACCACCTATCGGAACCACGCCAAAAATCTCCGTGTCTTCATTGCGTTTGCACACTCCAATCCCATCCCTTTACTTTCTTGCAAATTGCATGCTTTACTCTTTTCGCTGCTCATACTCTTGTCATGCTTTCTTGAAATGTATTGTGAATGCTTAAACTTGTGCTAAAACTCCACCTCAACTTGAAGAACTTAAAAACTGCTACTTTTGCTTGTTGAGGGTCTAATCACTCCCCCTCTAGATCCATCTTCTCGATCCTTCCAATTATAGGTACTCATATATAGTCAACATGCATCCTCACACACATATATGGTTCATACAGTAGCATATATGATAAGCAGTACTAGGTAGTCATACAGCCACACATATATAGTAGTTCTACTAGGTAGTCATACAGCCACACACATATGTAGTTCTAGATGATATCGATGACAATCATCATCCTCAAGCCTTGGCGGTGGGTGTTCCTGATAGTAATTAGGATGGCCTGTCTAACACGAAGATTCTTGCCAACGAGGAAGCTCTTCCACCCAACCGAGCTTAAGTGTGTGCGATCGTCTGTTTCCACACTGTACGCACAGGTGGTGACGGAGCCCCTTGCGGTAAGGCGTATTCCAGCTGAGCCTTCTTCATCAGGCTCGATACCACAACTCACAGATAGGCTCTTTGGCAATTTCTAAATAAGAAAAACATATCGATTAATAAGTAGCCTCGCACATACTCTTGCAAATATATTTCTACTAAGTATAGATTTCTACACTATCAAAAGACACAGTACTACATTTCTACTAAGCATGAATTCTACTAATAAGTATGGATTATCTACACTATTAACAGTTCCTTGGATTCTACACTAATAAGCATGTCATCGGACTCTACACTAAAGCATATCATCGGATTCACTAAGCATATCATTAGATAATTTGCATTTGTAAGTATAACAATAAAGCATATATATCATCAAATTACTACAGTAAGTATAACATACCATGACAACCCGATCAACCATGGTACTTGTCAGGCGGGTCACGAATGGCACCCCGACAAAGTTAGCACATGGCGGAATTATGTCCCACAGGTTGCACACCTCCTCCTCGCTCAGCCTCATTCTTTGAGCATAGATGGCTTCATCAAGTGGGTCCTCATCATCTTCATCAAGTGGGTCCTCATCATCTTCATCATCTTCCTCCGTGTTGACATAAATGACAGCCAGCTTGGGTCTTTCTGCTCTGAAGGAGAAGCTGGTCAACTCACCACCAGTGATACCCATGTGGGCGAGGAAACGGACCCATCCATCTTCTCCAATCTGCGACATATTGCGTCCTTTCTCGACCTCCATAGTGTAGGGGCCCCCCAGAGCCTCAAAGGTCATAGTGTCTCCGGTCAGCTTATTGAATTTCAACCTCACATTGCATGGGACGATCTGTGTAAAAAAAGCAAAATGACACAATGCATTAATGCCAATAACACTAAAAACAAAATAGTTGTTACAAGTTTCATATAATTTGTTATCGCCGCATGAAGAAAACTCGGCTGGAAGTAGATGCCGAACAGCATGCCAGTTGCTAGGCTGCTGGTGCACCTTGACTTGCGCAGTCGACATGGTGGTGGTGGTGGTGGTGGTGGCGCCATTTTCCTAAAGCAATATGAGCAAGGATGAACGATCCACTTCACAGGAAAGAAAAACAGTAACATAAAGTTCTCAATGCATCGATCTTAATCGGAAAACAGAATATTCAGGCTTGGTAACTAAAATTAACATATAAGATGATATGAGGTTAGCAACAGACATTACATATAACAAGAACTGCCATGCTACTGTTTTCAATCTTTGTTGTTTATCTTGTGCATATAAAAAAACAAAACAAAATTTCAAAACTTATTAGATTCTACAGTGTGAGGACATTACATATAACAAGAACTGCCATATGATGGACAATTATAATCCTAAGATCTAGTAACATATAAGATGATATGAGGTTAGCAACAGATTCCATGAGGATCCTATGTGATTAAATCTGGCAATGGTTGGGTAACTTAACCATACCCAACCTGAACCCACGTGACAAATTTAAGAAAACTAAACCAGTCCAAACCACACAAATGTGTTATGCCATCTAACCTAAACTGAACCACAAGATATCTCAACCCAAGCCAAACTGAATATATTCAGGTTTATATGTGATACTAACAGTAGGATCTAGAGTTGCTCGAATTAACCCAATCAAAAAACTGTGGTACACCAACTTCAATATAGCATCAAAAAACAACTACTGTGAGGAACACAAAAACCACAACCAAAGTAGAGCATTGGTAGGAGGAGCCGCCAAGAGTGAGACCTTCTAAAATTTGTAGTATTCCAGTGAGAACAGCTAGCTATAATCCCTAAAAACTTGGATCGGTCAACAAACTTCATATCATCTTATATGTTAGCTATAATCCCTAAAAATGGCCCGACTAAACTCTTTGGTGGTCATGTAGTACAATGGTTAGCATCAGTACTAGTTAAACAAGATCAATGGATCTAACAACCACATGTAGCAACCTAGCATGGGATGATCATCAAGCTCAACATGCAAACCAACATAGCAAACTAGCATCGACTAGTCATGAAGCTCAACATAGTACCATACTAGCATCGAAACCGACAAGAAAAGCATGTGCATCTACCACAACAAGAACATCATCATTGCTGACAAGCAAAACCTAGCTAGCATACTACCAAAACTGTGCCACTAGCATCTGGTCTACCACAACCTATGTTCACTGATAAACTCTAATGATAGCATAACCTACCACAGTACTTCATATCTACCCTAACCTACAACGACTAGGGAGCCGAGCCAGAGTGGGGGCGGCGGCGGAGTTGGGGGGCAGCAGGGGGACTAGGGCTCTCAACGTCTCTCTCGTCATCGGACAGTGAGGACCCAAGCCGGTCGGAGTGGGGGCGGCGGCGGACTTGGGGGCAGCAAGGGGAGTGGGGGCGGCGGCGGAGTTGGGGGGCAGCAGGGGGAGTGGGTAGGCAGCCGGCAAGAGCGCGCAGGCGGCGACAGATTGGGGCGGCGAGAGGGGGGAGGAGCATTACAGGCGGCGACAGGAGGTGGCGCGCGATGGTGGCGTCGGGCGGAACCCTAACCGCGGTGGTGTCGGGCGGAGGGGATCGATCGGAAGTGGGGCGCAGGGGGCGCGCTCGGGCCGGGTTTTCTTGTGGTCTAGTAGTAGCGCTGCATAGGGGCCGACGCTACTGCTAAGCCCACTAGTTGTAGCGTTGGTGGACAGGCCACGCTATAGCTAAGTGGGCTTCCGTTTTGGCCCTGTGGCCCACGTAACAGTAGCGTTGCCCGTGCTAACCAATGCTACTGCTAAGCCGTGCCAGTAGCGCGCTTTGTAACAAGCGCTACTTCAAATTACCAGTAGCGTGGGGGCCCAAACGAATGCTACTGCTAAACTTCTATGTATAAGCATTTTCCTAGTAGTGTTGGGGATTCGCCGATTGGGCTCCGGTGGCCGGTAGGCGGCGTCCGCAGGAATATACCCTGTGGTCCGGAGCTTCTGGATGACACCCTCCATGATGATGGAAGGCGCCTAGTGGCCCTTCAGGTTGGCATCATCCATTGCTGATGAGGAGCTACGAGCGCTGGAAGGATTGGGAGAATTTGAGAGTGGATTTGGGCGCTGGAGCTCAGGAGGCTATGTGCAAGGGCGATGGAATGAGAGCATGGGGAAAGTGCTACCATTGCCCTCTACTTTTATGGGTCTGTGAAAGGCTAAGAGTCCCTCTTGCTGCACCGTAAGAATCGCCACGCCTTGATACTAGACGCCATTATGTGCGTGGGGTGAAACAAAATGTTAATGACTTCCCCCAAAATATGGAGCACGATCTCTGCCTTGATGAGACGTGCCAATGAGAAAACTGCCTTGAGCTGCCATTCGAGTAACAGTAACTGACCTGCCTTGTTATAGGTGGTGACACTTCAGAAAAGTTGCCAGGACATAGGTAATGTTCACACCTACGTGGTTGGCCTTCGAGGCTAAGTTACCTCACATCTTCGGACATCACGAAACCTGGTTATCCATGGCGGCGGGCAGATTTCTTTGAGAACAGACCCAACGGAAGCTCTTAATAGCGAAGGATTTGAAGACGAGAACTCGCTTGTAGAGACGAAGACACCAAGCTGAAGTCATCCGTCCGAGAAGGTTGTTCTCTATGGCTTAGAAGACAAGTTCAGGGGCTACTGACGGTGTCCTGGGTAGGGGGTACCAACCTAGTTGGCCCATAGTTGATGGGTCGGGCTCACAGCCTACCAATCTCATAAGGAAGGACTCTGGAAGCCTTAATGTTAGGGCATATTTCTCCCTTAGTGGTTTTGGTGATTGATGACAATACTTTTGCGGACTAATCATGTGCATTGAGCATTTCAGAGAATCTATCTTATGGCACAGGACGATTCGTTCCCCTCTGAGATATTGTGAAGACGGTTGTTGTCTTACGTTTCATTTTTGGTGGATTTGAGTCGTAGGATCACCGTACTATTAAGAAGGGGTCCGCCTCAAAAAGGTTTGGGTGGAATCAACATGAACACAGTCTTTTTGTACCTTCCTTCCTTTCCGGCTTTGGAGCTTGTCCTGCCTTGTGCTTGGGCCTTCTGGAGGCACATAAGAGGTAGTACCGCTCTGCAACACGGTAGTACCGCTCCAGCGGTACTGCCACAGTTCAGTGCTACTAGGACTTCCGCCTATTTTAGTGCTCTGTAAATGGGCGGTAGTTCAGCGCTGTAGTACCGCTCCGGCGGTACTACGGCTCTGACTAGCACCCCACTACCACAGATTTACTGGGCATCTAACAGTTAAGCGGAAGTACCGCTCCCGCAGAGCAGTAGTACCGCCCCGGCGGATCTACCGTTGTTCGACTACCGCTAGGAGTACCACTTATTATGAGTCCTCTAGACTGCTCTGTCCTTCGAGCGGAAGTAGAGTGGTAGTACCGCTCCGTGCGGCACTACCGTGCTATCCTCCTCTACTAATGCCGTTTCTACTGGTTGCTCAACACTACGCGGTAGTACTGCTGGTGGGAGTGGTAGTACTGCTCCGGCAGCACTACTGCCTCCCTGACGTGTTTAGTTGAACGACAGTGCTGAAACTTCCATTCCAGTGGAAGTACCGCTCGCCATAGTGGTACTACCGCTTGTGCACAGGCTGAAGGGGCATAACAGTTGGAATCTTTCCCCCACTATATATGTGAGCATTCTTCTTCAAGTGGAATTACCTCTTCCTCTCACAAGCTCCATTGTTGCTCAAAAGCTAATTCTTTCCCGATCTCTCTCCCTAGCCAATCAAACTTGTTGATTTCCTAGGGATTGGTTGAGAAGGCCTAGATCTACACTTCCACCAAGAGAAATTTGATTCCCCCCACTAATCCCTTGCGGATCTTCTTACTCTTGGGTGTTTGAGCACCCTAGATGGTTGAGGTCACCTAGGAGCCACATTCCATTGTGGTGAAGCTTCGTGATGGTGTTGGGAGCCTCCAATTCGGTTGTGGAGATTGCCCCAACCTTGTTTGTAAAGGTTCGGTTGCCGCCTTCAAGGTCACCACTAGTGGAATCACGGCATCTTGCATTGGGCGTAAGGAGAATGCAGTAGCCCTATTGGCTTCTTGGGGAGCATTGTGACTCCACACCGCTCCAACGGAGACGTAGTTCCCCTCAAAGGGAGGAACTTCGGTAACACATCCTTGTCTTCATCGACTCCACTTGTCGTTACTTCTTACCTTTACTTTGTGCAAGCTTTATTTGTGTTGTATCTATCGGCGTTCTAGGAACCAGGGTACCCAGACTTGCCTGCATGCGGCCCATGGCGTGGCTCCATTGGAGGCCTGGTACGGCCCAGCTTCAGCATCAACAAGACAAGACCCTCGCGAGGGGCCAAGCCTCGTGAGGCAGACAACGCCAAGACCTCCTGAGGGAGCGGCCACCCGTGGGCTACTTCTGAGGAGCAGGGTTTCCTATGCAAGTGCCCAACCTCATGAGGTTGTGGTGACGCAAGCCATGACGACCAAGGCCAGGCGGGCGCCAGCGGGCGCAGAGGAGCAGGTTTCCTCTTTGGTGCTAAGGGGGCAAGCACAGGCGCGGGGTTCCGAGGAATCAGCCAAAGGTTTCCATTCCTGTGCAAGGAGACCAAGACCACCAGGACGGCAGGACGGATATCATCACCGAGCCCACCGCAGCGTCATGACTAGAGCTTTGCAGGAGAAGACCACCTTTCATCAGGATAAGATGTACTACTTGTCCCCTTTCAAATTGGCCGTTGTGGAATCCCTTCCCGCCTTCGTTTTCGGGGAAGAGGACCGAGGCCGCTATAAATATAGGTTAGCCACCACCGTAGAGGGGATCCGTTCCCAGGTCGACTCATTCTCACTAGAGCGAGCCTCGCGAGCTTGTTCATCCTCTGTACTAGTTCATCCTCAGCCCCTCGTGAGGCAAATCCACCACAAAGCAGGAGTAGGGTCTTACACCGCAAGGTGGCCCGAACCTGGGTAAACTGTCGTGTCCATCTTCTTTCCTGTTCATCGAGCTAGGCTATAGGGCGATGGGTTGGTTGGCTGGAGAGGTTGAGTTCTTCGCACACGCCCCAGAGTTCGAACCTTCTTTGGGTCTGCGGAGTCCCTAAATCCAACATTTGGCGCGCCAGGTAGGGGCGTGTCGAAGCTCTACCCCTCTCATCAGCCGTGCGCTGCCTGCACTGCGTGCCTCCCATGGCGGGCGACGCTCCACCCACTAAGTCGTTGGGCGGACTCAGAGCTGCTGCGGGCCACCGGGCCTTCTCCCTCGCCCTACGGCAGGTGCGGTGGCCACCGAAGTTCAGGCCGACGCTGCCCCCACGGTACGAGGGCGCGGGGGACCCCACGGAGTTCCTTCACCTGTACGAGCTGAGCATCGAGGTGGCAGGTGACGACAAGAAGGTCATGGCGAACTGGCTCCCCATGGCTCTCATGGGCGTGCCGCGTTCCTGGGTGCGTAGCCTGCCAAAGTTGTCGGTGGCCTCCTGGAAGGAGCTGCGCAATCAGTTCATCGCGCGCTTCGCGGCACCGGTGCCCCATGCTGTTGCGGCCATCCTCGGTGGGTCGCAGGCGCCGGCCTCAGGCCGCCACGTCAAGCAGTTCTTTCGGCAGACGGGGGCCGCCCAACCACGGCAGGGGGCTCCTTCGGGCCGGCTGCCGCCTGAGACCGACATCACCTTCGACTCCAGGGACCACCCCAAGACTACGGTCGGCGTGGGCATGCTTCCCTTGCTGTGCACACCCACCATCAGCAGCGTCACGGTCACCAGAACCCTCATCGACGGTGGCGCTAGCCTCAACATCCTCTCCGTGGAAGCCTTCAACCTGCTCCATGTGCCTTACGACCGGCTCGCCCCCACCAGGCCCTTTTCAGGGGTGCTCGACGGCTCTATCATTCCCCTGGGGCAGATCCGCCTTCCCGTCACCTTCGGCACGTGCTGCAACTACCGCACTGAGCTCGTCGACTTCGACATCGCCCGCATCGGCCTCCCGTACAGCGCCATCCTTGGGTACCCAGCCCTTGCCAAGTTCATGGCGGCGACGCACCCCGGCTACAACGTCATCAAGATGCCTGGGAGCAGCGGCATCCTTACTTTGGTGGGAGACACCAAGGATGCCCTCCTGGACCTCAAGCTCGCTTTCAAAGCCACGATGGCCGTGCAGCCGGGCGCGGAAGGCGCTCCGGAGATCCCGGAGGCCGCGCCCGCGAAGAAGCAGCTGTTCTCTCAGGACCGGGCTGAGACGAAGCAGGTACGGGTCGACGATGAGGGCTCAAGCCTCACCTTCACCATAGGCGCCGGCCTCCCACCGGACCAGGAAGAAGCGCTGGTCGGCTTCCTTCATGCGAACAAGGATGTGTTTGCATGGGAGGTGACGGACCTGGTTGGCGTCCCGCGGGACGTGATTGAACACCATTTGATGGTGTGCCCCAGCGCGCGCCCGGTGAAACAAAAGGCGCGGCGACAAGCCCCGGAGAAGCAATCGTTCATCGTCCAGGAGGTCCACAAGCTGCAAGAAGCCGGCGTCATCCGAGAAGTGAGGCACCTGGATTGGATGGCCAACCTGGTCATCGTCCCCAAGAAGGGGGGAAAGGAGCGCATGTGCATCGACTTCACGAGCCTCAACAAAGCTTGCCCTCAAGACCCTTTCCCTCTTCCGTGCATTGACCAGATCATTGACTCTACCGCTGAGTGCGACCTGCTGTGTTTTCTGGATGCCTTCTCGGGCTACCACCAGATCCAGATGGTGGTGCAAGACGTCGAGACGACAGCCTTCCTTTCCCCGTGCGGGGTGTACTGTTACACCTGCATGCCGTTCGGGTTGCACAACGCCGGTGCGACCTTCCAGCGATTGATGCACATCGCCTTGGGCATGCAGCTCGGGCGTACGTTGACGACATAGTGGTCAAGTTGCGGGAAGCAAGAACCCTCGTCAAAGATCTGGAGGAAACATTTGCCAACTTACACAGAGTAAACCTGTGCCTCAACCCGGAGAAGTGTGTGTTCGGCTTTCCGTCTGGCAAGCTGCTGGGTTTCCTGGTGTCACACAGAGGGATCGAGGCTAACCCAGAGAAGATCAAGGCGATAGAGAGAATGAGCCCGCCGCAGACCCTCAAAGAAATGCAGAAGCTCGCGGGCTACGTGACCTCACTGGGGCGCTTCATCTCCAAGCTTGGAGAGCGCGCCCTCCCGTTTTTCAAGTTGATGAAGAAGAAGGGCCCGTTCGAATGGACTCCGGAGGCTGAGGAAGCCTTCCAAGACCTCAAGACGTACCTCACCAGCCCTCCGGTGATGGTGGCACCTCGACCTCTTGAGCCCCTGGTGCTTTACCTGGCCGCCACACCCCACTCGGCGAGCGCGGCACTCGTGGCGGTCTGGGAAGAGCGCGCGGGCGCAGGTGCGCGGCACAGCACCTCATCTTCAGCCACGCCATCGCCATTGCCACCTCAGGACGGCGCTCCTGAGGCCCCGATTACCCTGACAGAAGGCGAGGCTCCTGAGGTCCCCACACCTCAGGAAGGGCCGGGCTCCATCGACACCTCTTCCCTTGTCGAGCACCCTGTGTACTTCATCAGCACGGTGTTGCGCAACGCACGCGCGTGTTACCCCATGCTGCAGAAGCTCCTGCTCGCGCTCCTCGTCGCCTCTAGGAAGCTGTGCCACTACTTCCAAGGCCACCTCATCAAGGTTGTCTCCGTGTACCCCCTGGAGAAGGTGCTCCGGAGCCCTAACGCTGTGGGCAGGGTTGCTGAATGGAACATCGAGCTGCAGGCTTTCCAGCTGGAGTTTAGCACCACTAGGGTCATCAAGGGCGCGGCCCTCGCTGACTTTGTGGCAGAATGGACTGACGCCCCCAACCGAGGGGAGGGCGAGGACCGTTCCCTCACGCCCGGGGACGAGGTGTCGAATGGCTAGGTCATGTACTTTGACAGTGCATTCGCACGTCCGGGCGCGGGGGCTGGAGCTGTGCTCATCTCGCCTACCCAGGACAAGCTATACTATGATGTGCAGCTCTGCTTCCAGCATATTTAGAAGGTCTCCAACAACATTGCGGAATACGAAGGCCTGATCGCAGGCCTCAGGGCCGCGGCGGGCCTGGGGATCAAGTGCCTCACCGTCAAGGGCGACTCCCAGCTCCTCGTCAACTTCTCCAACAAGAAGTACACGCCCAAGGATGAGCACATGGAGGCATATCTGGAGGAGGTACGCAAAATTGAAAAACATTTTTTGGGTTTGGAGTTGCCGCACGTCCCGCGAGGCATGAACAAGGAGGTGGACGACATCGCCAAGAGAGCATCATGGCGCAACCCCCATAAGCCTGGCGTCTTCGAGGAGAGGATCTTCAAGCCATCAGCGGCCCCCTCCGTCACGGGCCCGATGTTGCTCCAGGAGGAACTGCCCCTGGCCCCCTCCTCGGGCACCCCGGCCTGTGGTCCAACCTCCAGAGCCCGCCTACTCCTAGCCCTCGAACCTCAGGAGGGGTACTAGACCGAGGAGTCAAGGCGTACTTGCTCCGAGGCGCCTTGCCAGAGAAGGAGGAAGACGCAGAACGCATGGCCCGCTAGGCCACCGCCTACTGCTTGCAGGATGGCGAGCTCTACCGAAGGTGCCCAAACGACACGCACTGCGCTGCATCTCCAAGGAGCAGGGATGCGGGCTGCTAGCTGATATCCACGGTGGGGATTGTGGGCATCACTCTTCGTCGCACACTCTCGTGGGCATGGCGTTTCGCAGCGGGTTCTACTGGCCCACGATGCTCAACGACGCCACCGAGCTGGTGAGGTCCTGCGAGGCATGCCAATTCCATGCCAAACAGATCCACCAGCCCGCTCAGGGCCTCCAGACCATCCCGCTCTCATGGCCGTTCGCGTTATGGGGGCTGGATATCCTGGGACCGTTCCCTCGAGCAACTGGGGGCTACCGCTACCTCTACGTCGCCATCGATAAGTTCACCAAGTGGGCGGAGGTGGAGCCCATGCGCACCATCCCAGCTGGCTCGGCCGTCAAGTTCATCAAGGGCCTCATGAGCCGATTCGGGGTCCCCAACCGTATCATCACCGACAATGGCTCACAGTTCACGAGCAACCTTTTCAAAACATATTGTGCTAACCTTGGAACGCAGATATGCTACGCTTCGGTGGCGCACCCATGGAGTAACGGCCAAGCCGAGTGCGCCAACGCGGAGGTATTGAGAGGCCTCAAGCGAGGAGCTTCAAGAAGAAACTCGAGGCCTGCAGCAGGGGTTGGCTCGATGAGCTCCAATCCGTGATGTGGTCCATCCGCACCACCGCAACCAAGCCTACCGGCGAGACCCCGTTCTTCCTTGTCTACGGGGCTGAGGCGGTCCTCCCGCATGAGGTCAGACATCGCTCCCCGCGGGTCTTGGCGTTTGACGAGGCACGCCAGGACGCCTCGCGGGGGATGGACCTCGTGCTCGGGGAGGAGGGCCGCCGCCAAGCCTCGCTCTGTGCCGCGAGGTACCAACAGGCGCTGCGGCGGTATCACTGCCATAGCGTCCGCTCCAGGACCCTCGAGGTGGGTGACCTTGTCCTGAGGCGGGTGCTCTCCAGGGAGGGGCTTCACAAGCTCTCGCCCATGTGGGAGGGCCCGTTCAGGATCGCCCGTGTCTCCAGGCCTGGCGCCGCGTGCCTGGAGACGCAGGACGGGGTCCCCATCTAGAACGCCTGGAACATCCAGCACCTCCGGAAGTTCTATCCATGAACAAGGCCATACGCCTTTCAAGTCTCCGCCCGTGACACTCTCACGTAATAATGAGTGGGGCTGTACACGCCCCGGAGTCTCGTAAGCGCCGCCCTTGGGCCTCACGGGGGCTCCCACCCACGTCCTAGTGGAGGCCCCATGCTCCGCGCTGGCGGGAAGACCAGAAGACTAATCTAGGTGCCGGACGCGGCTGTTCTTTTGCTTGCTTTCTATAGTTGACTTGCCACTTCTTGGAATGAAATTTGAAGTTCTCGCATCTTTATTTGAAAGGGTTGGGAATTTTTTCTCCTCGTAGCACTCGCTCTTTCTGGGCTCGTTTTAGGGAGTGACAGTTGCTCGTCACTCTTCCTCGCGCGTCTCGTGCGTGGGGGCTGGGCACGGTGTGTACGCTTGGGCCCACCCACGAACACACCTCGCCAAAGCCTCGGTGTCTTGGCCTTTGGCGTCTTAATCCTCGCGTGACGCCCTCAAACGAGCCAACGGGCACGTACGCCCTCCTGAGTCCATGCCTCCGGGCATCGCGACACGGCGTACAGCGACCCACGGTCGGGGGCTCACGCGGGGCACGGCACCTCCAGAGGTCCCCTGACCCCGCGGCCACCGGCTGCCTCCCGAGACCTGGGAAGGCTCCAGAGAAGCACGCTCGTGCGGCGTGGGAATCTACCACAAGCACACTAAGCTAAGTCATCCCAATCACGATCAGCAAGAACCCGTCAATTAGCAGCAACACGGATATCAGGACGCAATATAAAAACAATAATATAGCGGCGCAAGCGCCATGGTTCATTACACAGCCTAGCAGGGCTTTCCACTTTTTTATGCAGGCAAAAGAAGAAGCAAAAGAGGCCGCACGACCACCGCGGCTCCCGAGTCCCACCTCTAGCCGCGCCCACGCTTGGTCAGAGTCCTCCTCCTGCTTCACCGGGGCGTGGCGGCGGGGCGGCTCGTCTCTGTCCCTGGTCCGAGCTCAGTGGCGTGGCGGCTCATCATAGACGCCGTCGCTCGTGCTCTCCCCGGAGGAGGAGCCGCCGCCGCTGGAGGCGTCGCGGCCGTCGTCAAGGGCAAGCTCACCACCGGTGATGGTGGCGCCCCTCCAGCCGTCGCCGTCGGAGGGGTGGACTTTGTCGTCGTCGCTGTCGCTCTCCGGGCAGCACCCCAGGTGCCTGCCGTCCTACCCGAAGACCCTGGCGTAGAGAGTCACGGCACCGTCATGCCTGAAGTGGAGGGTGCACCTCCCCTGCAGACCGCGTGCACGAGTGAATGGCTGCCACCCACGGTTCAGGAACACGTTGCCGGCGGGGGTGACCACGACCCCCACCCCGGAGGCCTTGCTGCAGCAACCATCGGCATGCAGCCAGAGGCCGCCAGGTCCCCCGGCCAGCAGCGTGCCCGCAAAGAAGCGCAGGAGATGAAACCAGGCGCCGGCGGGCCTCTCCGCCCACACCATGAACTCCGAGGACATGTCGGCCGAGTGGAGTCGTGGGCGCGGTGGCCGGACGGCTGCCGCGTGCCTTCCCCCTTCGCTGCGGCTGCCCCGGACGCGGTAGCTTCCGCCACGGGAAGGAGCACCCCCACGACTACCGGAGGCAGCGCCAGCCTTCGACGGCGTGCGCCCATGCCCTCAGGGGGCCACCGCTGGTGTCACGGCATACTTACGGGGGCGGCCGCGGCCTCTCTTGGGCAGCGGCGAGTCTGGTCCCTCCTTGGGAGCCTTTCCCTTCTCTGCGGCGGAAAACCTCCTCACTGGTGCCATGGATGCTCTGGCAAGGGGCGAGAAGATGAAGATGGCTGGGGGCTCCGCCCCCCTTCCCCATTTATAGGCGAGGGAAGGCTAACCGCCGGCCCCTCATGTTCCGAGAAATGATGACTGGTCTGCATGCACCAGGCAGTTGTCAAGTTGTGCGGTTGCCGAGGCGGCGTGGGGAAGTGAAGACGCACATCTCCCATTAAGCGCCATGCATTCGCTCGGTCCACAGGCAATTGGGGCCCGCGGCGCTTCGCCCTTGCCCTTTGGCTTCGCCTCGAAGCCAAGTCCGAGCGTGCCTTGGGCCCGGGAGCTACTGTCGGCGTTCTGGGAACTAGGGTACCCAGACTTGCCTGCCTGCGGCCAACGGCGTGACTCCATCAGTGGCCTGGTACGGCCCAGCTTCAGCATCAACAAGACAAAACCCTCGCGAGGCAGACGACGCCAAGACCTCCTGAGGGAGCGGCCACCCCTGGGCTACTCCTGAGGAGCGGAGTTTCCTATGCAAGTGCCCAACCTCATGAGGTTGCGATGATGGAAGCCATGACGACCAAGGCCAGGCAGGCGCCAGCGGGCACAGAGGAGCAGGTTTCCTCTTTGGTGCTAAGGGGGCAAGCGCAGGCGCAGGGTTCCGAGGAATTAGCCAAAGGCTTCCATTCCCGTGCAATGAGACCAAGACCGCCAGGACGGCAGGACGGATGTCATCGCCGAGCCCACTGCAGCGTCACGACCAGAGCTTTGTAGGAGAAGACCACCTTTCGTTAGGATAAGATGTACTACTTGTCCCCTTTCAAATTGGCCATTGTGGAATCCCTTCCCGCCTTCTTTTTCGCGGAAGAGGACCGAGGCCGCTATAAATATAGGTTAGCCACCCCCGTAGAGAGGATCCGATCCCAGGTCGACTCATTCTCACCAGAGCGAGCCTCGCGAGCTTGTTCATCCTCTGTACTAGTTCATCCTCAGCCCCTCGTGAGGCAAATCCACCACAAAGCAGGAGTAGGGTCTTACACCGCAAGGTGGCCCGAACCTAGGTAAACTGCCGTGTCCATCTTCTTTCCTGTTCATCGAGCTAGGCTGTAGGGTGATGGGTTGGTTGGCTGGAGAGGTTGAGTTCTTCGCACACGCCCCAGAGTTCGAACCTTCTTTGCGTCTACGGAGTCCCTGAATCCGACAGTATCCCTTGCTTTCTTGTGTTGTTGTTGTTGCTAGCATCATATAGGTTGTTCATCTAGTTGCATATCTAGACAACCTATTTGTTGCTAAACCTAATTTGTTAAGAAAAGCTAAAAATTGGTAGTTGCCTATTCACCCCCCTCCTAGTCAACCATGTCGATCCTTTCAATTGGTATCAGAGCCTCATCTCTTTATTAAGGGTTTCACCACCCGAAGAGTATGGTTGACGATGGGGATAGGGATGAGGAAGTACCCGAGGCCGTGGAGTTGAACTCGAACACCCGAGATGACTTAAATGAAGTTATGGCTTCACTTAAGACGTCTATGACGGCCGAGGTCAAGTCCATGCTTAAAGAACTACTTAAGGGGTTGAAATCTTCTCCCGGTCCGTTGCGAGTGTTTAATCCCACTGCATCGGAGTCCGAGGCCAATTCCGGTAAGGAAGCAGCTAAAGGTACTGATACCTCCTCCCCTCATGGTAAGAATGGGATGGGAACTCATGCCTCGGTTCCCCCTCCCCGGTCTATGGAGGACCGGTCCCCACACCTCATATTAACAACCTTGGTCCTCCTCCTAAGCTTGTGAAGAATGATTTTGCTAATTGGGTTTTTCGCATCATGTCTCATTTGAATCACAGCTCAACAAATCTTTAGAGAATCATCGAGCAAGGCTACTACTCGCATGATCCAAACAACCTCACCCCAAGAGAAGAGGTGGACAATCAATACAATCACTTCACCTTGTTCATCCTTCAATCCGCGGTGCCTCCCAAAGACCTGGCTCACTTGCGCCCCTTCTCTCGTGCAAAGGATTCTTGGGAACATATTGTCTTGTTGTACAAGGTAAGCTCAAGCTTTCAACGGTCCAACTTTAAGGTGGTTCTTGATGAGGCCGATGAGTTTGTGATGAATGAAGATGAGCATCCTCGTGAACTCTATCAGAGATTGACAACTCATGTGGTCGCTCTTCAAGATCATGGGAGCAAGGATACGGATGATAATTGGATCAAGTGCAAGTTTCTCAAGGCCATCATGCCATTCAACAAGGCCATGTCCTCCGAGGTCCGTCAAAGGCCGGACTTCCACACCTTGTCCTCCAGTGATGTGTTGGATGAGTTTTTGCCATGAACATCATGAACAAGACCAACAACAACGCTCTAGCTTGTGTAAACGGACAAATATGCCCAACCTTGCCTTGAAGGCCAAGGCCATTTTGGAAGGAGAAGAAGAGGAAGAAGAGGAGAGTTGCCCCGAAGACACCAAATATGCTTACCACAAGCACATGGCTCTTGCATCAAGGCAATTTTGGAGCAACAAGAGAAACACCCCAATTTCTCCAAGAACAACTCAAGTGCCTCGAAGGGCAAGAAACGTGTGAGAATTTGCTACAATTGTGGCAACGTGAGTCACTTTGTGGTGGATTTTCCCTATGAGAAGAGGGAAGACAATGGTGGCAAGCTTATCCGCAAAGACAAGGCCAAGACCTTCCCCAACAATAACAACTTCACCAAAAAGGTGCCACAAAAGGGGTTGGTGGCACAAGAAGAGTACCTCTCCGATGTTGAAGATGATGATGCAAGTGGTGAAGGAATGGCAATGGACACCGTGGCCATTGCCACCTCTTCCCCAACCAAGGTGTCACTCTTTGATGCCCCCAACGAGAACCTCATCCCCAAGTGCCTCATGGCTAAAGGCATTAACAAGGTAACCTCCAACATCAAAAATTCCATCACTACTAATCCTTCTTTGTTGGATTGTGTTGATGAAAATGAGGAGGTAATGGTAAATGAAAATGAGTTTGACAAGTTCTTGGGTAAGCTCAAAGGTGAGACCAAGAAGCACTTTGTTGCTCTCTTGGAACAACTAGGTGAAGCCAATGATATCATTGAGTCTCATGAGGATACTATCTCTAAGTTAGAAGGGCATAGTCGTGACTACGCCGATGAAATTGAGGATCTTTCCATTGCTCTTGGGGAAGAGCTAGGTCTTTGTTTGGCTCTTGAGGATTCACACAATGATGATCTTGCTAAATTGAGGAAAGATCATGATCATGCTCTTGTTCTTACTCTTGTGCTTAAATCCGAGAAAGTTACACATGGGGTTGGCCATGATAGACTCAAGGAGGAGTTTGACATACTTGACAAGGCTCACAAGATCTTGAAGGGTGTTTATGCCTCTCTCAAGGAGTCTCATGATCAACTCCAAGTGAAACTAACCAAGGAGATAGCCACTTACCCTCCTTTCATTTTAGTTGATAATGCCCATGCTTCTAACCCTTGTTGTGAGCATGTGCATCTTGTGGAGGAGAATTCCAAGTTGAAAGAGAAACTTGAGAAAGGCCATGTGACGTGCATACAAGGTGAGAAGAACCTCAATGACCTTTTGAGCAACCAAAAGGAAGTTTTGGCGAAGGAAGGACTTGTGTTTGTATCCAAGTCAAAGAAGCAGAAGAAGAAGCAGAAGAAGAAGAAGAAGAAGAAGAAGAAGAAGAAGAAGAAGAAGAAGCAGAAGAAGAAGAAGAAGAAGCAGAAGAAGAAGCAGAAGAAGCAGAAGAAGAAGCAGCAGAAGAAGCAGAAGAAGAAGCAGAAGAAGAAGCAGAAGAAGAAGCAGAAGAAGAAGCAACCTCTCCCTCTTAAGGAGATCTTCATCAAGGCGGTGAGGGTGCTCATGAGAAGAAGGACAATGATGTGGGGGTACTGCCAAGAAGGGCAAGACCACTCCTCCCAACAAAGCCGGTGATTTTAACCCTTCATATGTTTTATGTTGTGCTAGTGATGGTCATGTTTACGCCAAATTTGTTGGTTCTTCTTATGAGTACATTGAATGGTATATTTGGGTTCCTAAGACCCTTGTTGCTAACATCAAAGGACCCATTCAAAAATGGGTACCTAAATCCAAGCATTAATCTCTTGTAGGAGTTTGCTTCCGGTGGGGTGTCATGGTTGCTTGATAGTGGCGCAATAAATCATATGACCGGGAGCAAGGACTTGGTGGTGGACATGCAACCAAGCCCTTCTATGCCCACCCATGTCCAATTCGGTGATGCTTTAACTTCTACGGTATTGGGTCTTGGCAAGGTGGTCATCTCTCAAGATTTATCTATTGAGAAGATCATGCTTGTTGAGTCCCTTGCAAAAAAATTACTTTTCGTTCATCAACTTGCACTCATGGGATTTGCAACATTCCTTGACCTTGATACCATGGCCCTTTTGTGGAGCAAGACTCTTAAAGTAGCTTTTGTTGGGCATGTCAAGAATGGTCTCTATGTGGTTAACTTTTTGTAACGCCCAAGATGCGATTCTATCCCAATCACATGATGAATTCATGATTGGGGCACAATCGCATTTCGAGCACATAGCAAGGTGGATATCATTACAACATACCATGTACTGCATAGATCAAAATACAAGATAAAGGCTTACACTCGCCACAAGCTACAACATGAATACAACAGTTCATCAATACATAGCAATCATCATACAGAAGAGCAGGATCCGACTACGGATGAAACCAAACAAAAAGGAAGAACGACATCCACCCTACTAATCCCAGGCTCCCGACCCGGAACCTATCCCTTGATTGAAGAAGAAGAAGCAGAAGAACTCCAAAAAAGCAAGCATCGCTCTCACGTCAAAGCATTGCTTAACCTGTACCTGCAACTGTTGTTGTAGTAATCTGTGAGCCACGAGGACTCAGCAATCCCATTACCATGGGTATCAAGACTAACAAAGCTTAATGGGTATGGAATGGATAAGTGGTGAGGTTGCAGTAGCACTAAGCGTTGTATGGTGGCTAACTTACGAGTACAAGAGTAAGAAGAGCAACTACGCATAACAGTCACAAACTAGTAATAATCAATAAGTGATCCTGAACTACTTACAAATCAAACATGACCCCACCATGTTCTCTTCTCGAACTCACTCGAAAAGAGACGGTCATGGTTATACACGCGGTTGGTGTATTTTAATTCAGATCTGGTGTCAAGTTCTCTACAACCGGATATTAAAAATTCCCATCTGCCACATAACCGTGGGCACGGCTTTCGAAAGATCAAACCCTGCAGGGGTGTCCCAACTTAGTCCATCACAAACTCTCACGATCAGCGGAGGAAAATCCTCCTCCCGGGACAACCCGATCATGCTCGGAATCCCGGTTCACAAGACATTTTGACAATGGTAAAATAAAACCAGCAAGACCTCCCGACGTGCTGACACCCTGATAATAGTCGCGCGTATCTCGTCTCAGGCCATGATCAGATGGGACAAGCTACGAGTAAAACCTATCCTCGAGTTTCCCCGTGCTGGCCCCACAGGCTGCCCAGTTTGTACCAACACTCATGAGGAGCACTGGCCCGGGTTGTTGATTAATTATCCTCAGGTACCGGTAAGTCCCTATGCAAGTTTTATTTGTTCTTAGGCAAATGGTAAAACCAATGTTGGGCCTTGCTGGAAGAGTTTTATTCAAAGCGAACTGTCAAGGGGGGCCCATAAACCCCGACCGTGTTAGGAATGCAAAATCAAGGAACATAACACCGGTATGACGGAAACTAGGGCGGCAAGAGTGGAACAAAACACCAGGCAAAAGGCCGAGCCTTCCACCCTTTACCAAGTATATAGATGTATTAATTAAATAAGAGATATTGTGATATCCCATGATATCCATGTCCCAACATGGAACAACCTGAAACTGCACCTGCAACTAGCAACGCTATAAGAGGGGTTGAGCAAAGCGGTAACATAGCCAAACAACGGTTTGCTGGGATGGTGGAAATGTTAGAGGCTTATCATGGTAATTTGGGAGGCTTGATAAACAAGTGGTAGGTAGCGCGACATAGCGATAGCATCGTGACAACTAGCAAAGCAAAGATAGTAGTGGTATCCAGGATAATGATCATCTTGCCTGAAATCCCGCTAGGAAGAAGACCAAATCCATGAAGTAGACGAGCCAACGTAGTCGAACGCATCCTCACAATCGCAACAAAACCGGAACTATCAAGAAGAAGCACAACCGGAAAGAAGCAAACAACATGGTAAACAAACAAGCATAAACATGGCATGACGCACAACCAAGTATGATGCATGTCCATTTTAATGAGGCATGGCATGACAAAGTGCAACAAACAATACTAAAAATTAAGTGGAGCTCAATATGCAACGAGTTGCATATTGACGAAACACCACATTCAGGTTATTTAGTTTGCTCTCGTTTATGTACCCAACAATATTAAATGTTGTTAAACATGGCAAGAGGTGAAGCACAAATAAACTACACATTTAGGCAAGTTTAAATGATGCCGGAAACAACAAACAACAATTCCGGAAAATCCCCATATGCATATTTCGGATTTGGTACTGTTCTGCCCTAAACCATATTTTAGTGTTGTTAAACAGCAAAAGTAAGTGCACCATGTTAATCTATGCATTTTTCTACCCCATTTACATATAAACTTTATTTAATTCGGAGCTACGGTTATTTAGTTATGAAATAAACATTTTAATATGTTATATATGCAAACTAAAAGCAAACAGCAATTTAAACATTTTTAACATGGATGAGAGTTAGATATTATGAAACTAGATGAAATTCTAAGCATTTTCATATAAAGTTTGTTTAATTCTGATGCACGGTATGTGAGATATGATATGCTTGAACAGAAGGGACCAATCTGTAAAACTAACATTCTCTGGATAAATGGCTAAATTCGCAGCAGGGAAAAAAACAATGCGGGCTGAATCTGGCTGGCCCAACAGGAAACATGGGCGCTGGAGGCTCACCATGGGCTCTTGGCCCGGTCAGTGTAGGAGGCCCAAGAGGGGCGTGAGGTGCAGGCAAGCTGGGCTAGGCGCGGCTGGGCCTGGTGCAGCGGTCAACGGGAGAAGCAGGACTTGGCGCTGGTCGTCGTCCTCGCGTGCTCGCACGCAGAAGCAGGGGAAGTAGGTGCGGGACGAGCGAGCTCTTTCTCGATGAAGAGGAAGCAGAGGCCGGCCTGACGGGAAGCAGGGGACACAGTGGCAGCCTGGCGCAGCTTGGGACTCCGGCGAAGGGCGGCGTGACGGGGAGGTGGCTAGAGGAGACGGACCGGGTGGCCCTTGGGTAGGGACGCGGGGAGGTCCTCGGCTTGGTGCGACTGGCGCACAAACTTGGCGCGAGCGAGCAAGGGACTCGGCGGGGAGGAGCGATGCAAGGGGTCTGGCGTCGAGGGACGAAGGGGATGGACGGGTCCGAGGCTCTCCGGCGCGGATTGGCCGGGAACCATGGCGGCGCAATGAGCTGGAGCTAGGGGAGGCCATCCATGGCAGCGTTGCGAAGACAACAGAGAGAGAGAGAGAGCAGCATGAGAGAGAGAAAGAAACAAAAGCAGGAGGGAAAAGGGAGCAGGTCTGTCGGGGCACTCATCTTCGATGATGGTCTGGGGATGCCTGCGATGGTTGGTGACGAGATGCTCCGGTTGGCTCCTCGCCGGAGCAACGCAATGGTGGTGACGCTCCATGGCTTCCTGCTTGTGCTGGCCGACGCGGGAGAAGGGGTTCGAGCTCCTGGCGCTTGACTAAGACGGCACGGAGGCCCTCGAGCGGGAGAGGCTGTGGGCGTGAGGTGGGAGGCGGCAGCGAGGTGAGGAAGGGGAAGCCTTGGACGGCTGCTGGATCGAGCGAGGTGGCGGGCAAGGGGATTGGGTCGAGGACGATCGAGGAGGGAGATGGTTGTGGGTGGTTGGATGGATCGGATCTGGGAGGATCCCGAGAGAGAGTGGCGGCAGCGTTAGGGTAGGATCCCTAGAAATTTGGTGGTTTGTCTAGATTAGGTTAGGGGTGTTCTATATATAGTGAAATGAGGGGAATTTTGGGACATCCGATTTAAATCGGATGGATGGGAAGAATAGACTAGGGGAGTCCAATAAATAAACCGAAGATATTTGAGGGATGTTTGGGGTTGATCTGGATCCATCGGTCATGACTGGACAGTCCGGGTTCGGGAAGTTTCGGACGCGCACGTGAGGGGGTCTGAGAGAGGTCGACAAAGACAAAGGGGCCTGATAAAAGGTCAACGGAGACGAGGAAGAAGCGGCAACTGCGAACGGCTACGAGTTTTATGAAAACATGCTGATGCAATGCACATTATGACATGCTGAAATGCAGCAAGCAAAAATAAATCACACGGCGACAACAAAATAATTGGAATGCTTCTGGAGCGTCGGTCTCGGGGTGTTACAACTCTCCCCCACTTACAAGAGATCTCGCCCCGAGATCTAGGGATGACAAATGGAAGAGGACGAGAAGAGGTAAAACTAAGTTGCTTCTTTGACAAACGAGTGAAACCAACAAACCTTGAGAGGTAGAAAACTTGCAGAAATGACACGACGGAGATGAACGAAGTTGAAAACACTCCATTAGAAAAGAGGAACAAGGAACATTATGAGAACCTTGTAGGTTGCAAACACATGAATCAAGAGCTCAAGGGTCACGAAAGAATTTAAAACCACTCCGGTTGACAAGAGAAGCAAGGTATACTTGAGAATTTGGGCAACGCTTCGATTGAAAATAGAAGGAAAAGAACTTGATTCTTGACAAGATGAGATGATACTTCGAGAAGGGCAACAACACAATGTCTCCGGAACAAATGAAAGAGTTGAATGAAAAGAACGGAGAAGAACATGCCAACTTCTGCCACAATTGAACTTGGAAAGCATCCTTGCAAAGAAGGATTGAACGGAGTTGCTGGAAAATCAACAACAAAAAGAACAAGCTTGTTGTGGGCTTATGGAAAACATCTCAAAATTATGAGGTGACAACCGGCCACTAACGGAAACAGTTGATTTGATTGAGATCAACAAGGAGATGAAAAACTTCTTTCGCCAAGAGGATAGGAGAAAACTTGGATCATTGATACGCACCACAATTAGCAACATTCCTTAGGGAAGGCTTTAGGTGAAATACCACCCAGGATAACTCCAAGGAAGGAAATGATGGGTTTAAATATCTCATACCTGACAACTTGTGAATCATGAAACATGAAGGAAATTGTCAAAAATGACATAACACCACCTCAAATGATAAGGTAGAAAGAATCACACTTTGAAATGCAAGATGAAGAATACTTGAGCTCCTCGAACAGTAATCTTGACGAACACTAGAAGAATGAATTAAATCCTTAACAAACCACCATGTGTAGCCTCCATGAAGAACTCCGGTAGAAAAGGATAATAGAAAAAGAACTGAAAGTTGAAGCGAACAAGATTGAAGCCTTGCAATGAGTTAGATGGAGCTTCGAAATGAGAAAGCTTTGAACTCCGGACAAGAAAGATGAACAACATGGAACCGAGAATTTCTTCATCATGAATAAACTCCGAAGGAAGGAATTAATCACTTGGATGAAACAAGAATAAGAATTATGTTATGCGTATCCTTCACCAATTTAAATTGATGACAAGCAACGGATTTGGCATACTATTTATACTCGTTGAAAAGGATTAAGGAGAGATATAGCGCAAACTCAACGGGCCACCAGTAGGATTTTGGAAAGAACAACTGAATTAAACAATAACAAAGGAAGAGGAATCTTGAACGAACTGCCGTAAGAAGTTAAAAACCAACGAAGAAAAGATAACGAAACACCAGGAAGAATTAGAAAACGAACGAAGATACTTGAGTGAATTTAGATACAGGAGAATGAAGAGATGACAAGCTGACTAGAGAATACTTTGAACGATGCACCAAAACAATTGGGGAATGAGAGCTGAACGTTGAGAACGAATAAATCTTCTGAAATGATGGCCTTCGAATGATCAGAAAGGAAAGCAACTCCTTGAATGCTTCGAATGGGTATGAAAATAATTCTCACAATCAAGACAATTGTCAGGATGGCATGAAGCTAGAACCACGAATCTTCGAGAAAACGGACAAGATTTGGAGGAAAACTCTTCTTAGGTCTTCAACGTTGAGAATGACGACAAGGAACACCACCAAAAATTGTTGAGACACTCCGGAACAATGAAGAATATTAATGTTGAGCCAAAGATGAAAAGAATCTGAAAGCGGTCTTAGAGAAGGCATCTGACTGATGAAAATTCATTCTTACGTCAAACATTGAAAAGAATTTGAGAGTAGCTCCGAAAAAATTAGAAGAGTCAGGTAAGATCCTGGGAAAAGACCTGTGGGTTAGGGGCCACTCAAAAGAAACACCGTTGGAACGATTTCTTAGAAAGAGATTATGCACCGGTTGAATTAACTGGCTTGAATGAGATAACAACCTCGAAATAGCTTGAACGGATTGAGAATGGAAACGTGAATCTTCTGAGATATCTTCTACACTTCGGATATGAATAGAGAGAGGTGAATGATTAAGAGGTGCACTGGCATGAGAAAGCATTTGAAACAAGGAAAAGAATATGATCAACACTGAAAGCTTGAATTGAATCCACCGGAGAAGAAAGAGAATGAAGAATGATAAACTTAAAGCTTCCTTAGCATCTTCATTAGAATGAAGAGACTCCACAACAATAAAATGGATACTTGATTAAGAAATCCGAGTCCTTGAAGAAAAGGGTGGGACGATGGGAAAAAACAAATGCAACTTGGGACGGTTGAAATGAACAAATCCTCAGGCTTCTCAACGACGCACGTATGGAATAACTTGAATAGAAGTGCACCGGTTGAAAAGTATTAACATGACAATCTCGATGATCAAGAATGATTAGCACTCCAATAAAAATATGAGAACACCGCTTAGGAAAAGGTATGGAAACACTTGACTTCGAAGCAACTCGAATACCACAAATAAAACAAAACAAAGGATTTGGCTTGCGGAATAAGCCAGAAACAAACATATGATAGAGATTTTGCCCAAAGTGTTCGCGATGAGGCCCCACAGGCACGACGTACAGCAGACATCATGAATGACAAACGAGACATCCCCGAATCAGCATAGCCAAGGATTCTTTAAGACGTCTCGCAACCACTGTAAATCGACCGTGAAAAATGAACCACTAGACATTGGACCCCAATCTCAACTCATACATCTGTCGAAAAGAAATCCTAGGTAACTACTTGAATTCCCACCTAAAAACTCTCAAAACTTTCGGTTATGCAATCCGGTACAGCAAGTACAAGGAGCAAAATATCATCACACAACTCCTAGCAGAATTCCACGCTCCAAATGTATTGCCTCCATCAACACATAACCAAGAACCTCAGAAACTATGTACCTCAGACCTTCGAAAAACATCCGATATACTAGTTGTGGCAATACATCTGATCGCTCTCCCTAGTACTGGGTGGCGTCAAACTACTCTCACCACAAAGAGTATAGAAGCGTTTTCGATGTCGACGTCCTCTAGTATTCTGGAACTAAAACGATAACAACTGTGACAAAAATACCTTGGAGCTCAACTCCCCAAGACACTGCCACAACCCCTAAATGACAGGAGGGACCAAGACAAAATCCCCATCACAATGATATCGGACCGATTCCACAATACCCGCGTGATCCTAAAAAAATTTGAGTGAAAAAGGAGAGTCATGGAAACAAAAACACCTACATCATGAGTCCTCACCAGAGCGACAAAGGGGATAAGGAGTAAAAAAAATTTCTACTCTCTGATATAACTAGACTCAAAATAGTTTTTTTTAGACTCGACAACGGTAGTGGTTCGATCAATCAAGGGGGCTCCTACGGTCGGTAAGCCTCTGATACCAACTTGTAACACCCAAGATGCGATTCTATCCCAATCACGTGATGAATTCATGATTGGGGCACAATCGCATTTCGAGCGCATAGCAAGGTGGATATCATTACAACATACCATGTATTGAATAGATGAGAATACAAGATAAAGGCTTACACTCGCCACAAGCTACAACATGAATACAACAGTTCATCAATACATTGCAATCATCATACAGAAGAGCAGGATCCGACTATGGATGAAACCAAATGAAAAACAAGAATGACATCCACCCTGCTAATCCCAGGCTCCCGACCCAGAACCTATCCCTTGATCAAAGAAGAAGAAGCAGAAGAACTCCAAACAAGCAAGCATCGCTCTCACGTCAAAGCATCGCTTAACCTGTACCTGCAACTGTTGTTGTAGTAATCTGTGAGCCACGAGGACTCAGCAATCCCATTACCATGGGTATCAAGACTAGCATAGCTTAATGGGTATGGAATGGATAAGTGGTGAGGTTGCAGCAGCACTAAGCGTTGTATGGTGGCTAACTTACGAGTACAAGAGTAAGAAGAGCAACTATGCATAACGGTCGCAAACTAGTAATGATCAATAAGTGATCCTGAACTACTTACAAATCAAACATGACCCCACTATGTTCTCTTCTCGAACTCACTCGAAAAGAGACGGTCACGGTTACACACACTGTTGGTCTATTTTAATTCGGATCTGGTGTCAAGTTCTCTACAACCGGATATTAAAAATTCCCATCTGCCACATAACCACGGGCACGGCTTTCGAAAGATCAAACCCTGCAGGGGTGTCCCAACTTAGTCCATCACAAACTCTCATGATCAGCAAAGAAAAATCCTCCTCCCGGACCAACCCGATCAAGCTCAGAATCCCAGTTCACAAGACATTTCGACAATGGTAAAACAAAACCAGCAAGACCTCTCGACGTGCCGACACCCTGATAGTAGCCGCGCATAACTCGTCTCAGCCATGATCGGATGGGACAAGCTACGAGTAAAACCTATCCTCGAGTTTCCCCATGGTGGCCCCGCAGGCTGCCCAGTTTGGACCAACACTCATGAGGAGCACTGGCCCGGGTTGTTGATTAATTATCCTCGGGTACCGGTAAGTCCCTATGCAAGTTTTAGTTGTTATTAGGCAAATGGTAAAACCAATGTTGGGCCTTGCTGGAAGAGTTTTATTCAAAGCGAACTGTCAAGGGGGGCCCATAAACCCCGACCGTGTTAGGAACGCAAAATCAAGGAACATAACACCGGTATGACGGAAACTAGGGCGGCAAGAGTGGAACAAAACATCAGGCAAAAGGCCGAGCCTTCCACCCTTTACCAAGTATACAGATGCATTAATTAAATAAGAGATATTGTGATATCCCATGATATCCATGTCCCAACATGGAACAACCTGAAACTACACCTGCAACTAGCAACGCTATAAGAGGGGTTGAGCAAAGCGGTAACATAGCCAAACAACGGTTTACTGGGATAGTGGAAATGTTAGAGGCTTATCATGGCAATTTGGGAGGCTTGATAAATAAGTGGTAGGTAGCGCGACATAGCGATAGCATCATGACAACTAGCAAAGCAAAGATAGTAGTGGTATCTAGGATAATGATCATCTTGCCTGAAATCCCGCTAGGAGGAAGACCGAATCCATGAAGTAGATGAACCAACGTAGTCGAACGCATCCTCACAATCACAACAAAACCGGAACTATCGAGAAGAAGCACAACCGAAAAGAAGCAAACTACATGTAAACAAACAAGCATAAACATGGCATCATGCACAACCAAGTATGATGCATGTCCATTTTAATGAGGCATGGCATGACAAAGTGCAACAAATAATACTAAAAATTAAGTGGAGCTCAATATGCAACGAGTTGCATATTGACGAAACACCACATTCAGGTTATTTAGTTCGCTCTTGTTTATGTACCCAACAATATTAAATGTTGTTAAACATGGCAAGAGGTGAAGCACCAATAAACTACACATTTAGGCAAGTTTAAATGAGGCCGGAAACAACAAACAACAATTCCGGAAAATCCCCATATTCATATTTCGGATTTGATACTGTTCTGCCCTAAACCATATTTTAGTGTTGTTAAACAGCAAAAGTAAGTGCATCATGTTAATCTATGCATTTTTCTACCCCATTTACATATAAACTTTATTTAATTCGGAGCTACGGTTATTTAGTTATGAAATAAACCATTTTAATATGTTATATATGCAAACTAAAAGGAAACAGCAATTTAAACATTTTTAACACGGATGAGAGTTGGATATTATGAAACTAGATGAAATTTTAAGCATTTTACATATAAAGTTTGTTTAATTCCGATGCACGGTTTGTAAAATTGACATTCTCTGGATAAATGGCTAAATTCGCAGCAGGGAAAAAAGAATGCGGGCTGAATCTGGCTGGCCCAACAGGAAACATGGGCGCTGGAGGCTCACCATGGGCTCTTGGCCCGGTCGGTGTAGGAGGCCCAAGAGGGGCGCGAGGTGCAGGCAGGCTGGGCTAGGCGCGGCTGGGCCTGGCGCAGTGGTCAACGGGAGAAGCGGGACTTGGCACTGGTCATTGTCCTCGCGTGCTCGCACGCAGAAGTAGGGAAAGCAGGTGTGGGATGAGTGAGCTCCTGCTCAATGAAGAGGAAGCAGAGGCCAGCGCGACGGGAAGCAAGGGACACAGCGGCGGCCTGGCGCGGCTTGGGACTCCGACGAAGGGCGGCGCGACAGGGAGGTGGCTGGAGGAGGCGGACCAGGTCGCCCTTTGGCAGGGACGCGTGGAGGTCCTCGGCTCGGTGCGACTGGCGCACAAACTTGGCGCGGGCGAGCAGAGGGACTCGTCGGGGCGGAGCGATGCAGGGGGTCTGGCATCGAGGGACGAAGGGGATGGATGGGTCCGAGGCTCTCCGGCGCGGATCCGCCGGGAACCACGGTGGCGCAACGAGCTGGAGCTAGGGGAGGCCATCCATGGCAGCACTGCGAAGACAACAGAGAGAGAGAGCAGTGTGAGAGACAGAGAAACAGAAGCAGGAGGGAAAAGGGAGCAGGCCTGTCGGGGCACTCTTCTTCGGCGAGGGGCCGGGGATGCCTGCGAGGGTTGGTGACGAGATGCTCTGGTCGGCTCCTCGCCGGAGCAATGCGACGACAGTGGTGCTCCATGGCTTCCTGCTTGTGCTAGCCGACGCGGAGATCTGACGACGAGGTGGAGTGGGGGTGCGGGAGAAGGGGCTCGAGCTCCTGGCGCTTGACGAAGACGGCACGGAGGCCCTCGAGCGGGAGGGGCTGTGGGCGCGAGGTGGGAGGCGGCAGCGAGGTGAGGAAGGGGAAGCCTTGGACGGCTGCTTGATCGAGCGAGGTAGCGGGCGAGGGGGTTGGGTCGAGGACGATCGAGGAGGGAGATGGCTGTGGGTGGTTGGATGGATCAGATCTAGGAGGATCCCGAGAGAGAGTGGCGGCGGCGCTAGGGTAGGATCCCTAGAAATTTGGTGGTTTGTCTAGATTAGGTTAGGGGTGGTCTATATATAGTGAAATGAGGGGAATTTTGGGACATCCGATTTAAATTGGACGGACGGAAAGAATAGACTAGGGGAGTCCAATAAATAAACTGAAGATATTTGAGGGATGTTTGGGGTTGATCTGGATCCATCGGTCATGACTGGACAGTCCGGGTTCGGGAAGTTTCGGACGCGCACGCGAGGGGGTCTGAGAGAGGTCGACAAAGACAAAAGGGCCTGACAAAAGGTCAACGAAGACGAGGAAGAAGCGGCAACTGCGAACGGCTACGATTTTTATGAAAACAAGTAGATGCAATGCACATGATGACATGATGAAATGCAACAAGCAAAAATAAATCACACGGCGACAACAAAATAACTGGAAGGCTTCTGGAGCGTCGGTCTCGGGGTGATACACTTTTTGGAGCGACCCACTAAGATCGCGACTTGCCTAATGGCTAAAGTTGATGTGGGATGGCTTTGGCATCGCCGACTAGACCATGTCAATATGAGATCTTTGCAAAGTCTCCTCAAAGGGGATCTCATTCGTGGACTAACAAATGTGAGTTTTCCCAAAGATCGTGCTTGTAGTGCTTTTATTGAACGAAAGCTACATGAAAAGGCTCACGGACTCACGACTATCATCTACTCGAAGAGGCCCTTAGAGCTCCTTCACATGGATCTCTTTGGTCCTCCATCCTTTGATAGTCTTGGGGGAAGAAAATATTGCTCGGTGATTGTGGATGATTACTCAAGATACACATGGGTGTACTTCTTCAAGAGGAAGAGTCAGACCCAACAAACCATCATCGACTTTGCTAATGAAGCTCAATGTCAACATAAACCAAAGATTTTGATGATTAGAAGTGACAATGGCATCGAGTTCAAGAACTACAACTTGGATGAGTTTCTTAGTGATGAGGGGATCAAGCACCAATATGCCGCACCCTATACCCCTCAACAAAATGGTGTTGCGGAGAGGAAGAACCGGATGTTGATGGATGCGGCAAGAACCATATGATGTCAGAATTCAAATCTCCGTACAACTTTTGGGCCGAAGCCATCAACATCGCATGTCATGCATCCAACCGGCTCTATCTCCGCAAAGGCTTAAACAAGACACCATTTGAGATACTTGCCGGTAACAAGCCCAACCTCAAGTACTTTCGGTTGTTCGGGTGTAAGTGTTTCATTCTCAAGAAGGTGTTCGTTTGTCTAAATTTGAACCTAGAGCTCAAGAGGGCATATTTGTTGGTTATGCTACAAACTCTCATGCTTACCGTGTGCTCAACAAGTCCAATGGACTCATTGAGGAGATGTGTAATGTGGAGTTTGATGAAAATAATGGCTCCCAAGTGGAGCAAAGTGGTCTTTGTGATATAGGTGATGAAATTCCTCCTCAAGCTATAGGAAGAATGGGGATTGGTCAAATACTCCCCATTGAGGAACCCCTTGTGGCCGAAGGAGATGGACAATGTTCTACGCAAGTGGAACCATCACCGATGCTAGACCCACATGCTTCTGAAGAACAAAGTGAAAGCCTTCAACCATGTGAACAAGATCAAGGGCAAGATCAACCCCATTATGATGGTGATGCACCAAATGATGCCCAAGATCAAGTTCAAGAATCCGAGCAAGCTCAAGATCAAGAGCAAGCTCAAGACGGTGCTCAAGATGATCAAGATGAAACTCCTCAAATGCCTATTGAGGAGCTTTTGGAGTGTCGTGCTGCCAAGGTGGCTTCCAAGCTAAAGCATCAATAGCATGTCATGGAGAATGTGCTTGGAAGCTTGAGAAAAGGGGTAACTACTCGTAGACATTAGCAAATTTTTGTGAGCATCACATGTTCGTTTCTTGTGTTGAACCCCAAAAGGTACATGAGGTGCTCAATGACGTGGATTGGCTTGAGGCCATGCATGATGAACTCAACAACTTCGAGCACAACAAAGTATGGGAATTAGTGCCAAGGCCGACGAAGAACCACAATGTCATTGGAACCAAATGGATCTTCAAGAATAAGCAAGATGCGAACGGTGTGGTAGTTCGATACAAGGCAAGATTGGTGGCACAAGGCTACTCCCAAGTCGAGGGTATCGACTACGGTGAAACTTTTGCTCCCGTTGCTCATCTTGAATCTATTCGCATGTTGCTTGCATTTGCATCTCATCATGATTTTAAGTTGCAACAAATGGATGTGAAGAGTGCATTTCTTAATGGTCCCTTGAATGAGTTGGTATATGTCAAATAACCCCCGGGATTAGAGGATCCCAAGCTCCCCAATCATGTATACAAACTCAACAAGGCGCTCTATGGCCTTAAACAAGCCCCACGTGCGTGGTATGAGCACTTTACCAAGTTGTTGCAAGATCGTGGGTTTGAAATTGGGAAAATCGATCCCACTCTTTTTACTAAGAGGGCCAAAGGGGATTTGTTCATATGCCAACTATATGTTGATGATATTATATTTGGTTCTCCTAACAAATCTTTCAATGATGAGTTTGCCACACTAATGACCGAGAAGTTTGAGATGTCTATGATGGGAGAGTTGAAGTTATTTCTTGGGTTCAAAGTCAAGCAAAGGAGAGAAGGAACTTTCATCGACCAAGCCAAGTATACCCAAACATGCTCAAGAGATTCAAGGTAGATGATGTCAAGCCGGTCAAGTCTCCTATGCCAACCAAATGCAAGATTGACATTGATCCCAATGGTAAAGCGGTGGATCAAAAGGTATATCACTCCATGATTGGATCCTTGCTTTACCTTTGCGCATCTAGACCGGGTATTATGTTGAGTGTGGGAATGTGTGCAAGGTTCCAAGCCGCACCTAAGGAAAGTCACTATGTGGCGGTCAAGCGAATCTTTTGGTATCCCCAAACTTTGGCTTATGGTACCCCCAAAGGAGCAAGCTTTGATCTCATAGGATATTCGAACTCGGATTGGGCGGGAGATGTTGTGGATAGGAAGTCAACTTCCAGAGGGTGCCAATTCCTTGGTCACTCTTTGGTGAGTTGGTCTTCGAAGAAGCTAAATTGTTTGTCTCTCTCCAACACCGAGGCCGAGTATGTCGCTGATGTAAGTTGTTGTGCACAATTGCTATGGATGAGGCAAACTTTAAAGGATTACGATGTCACTTGTGACAAAGTGCCTCTTCTATGTGATAATGAAAGTGCAATCAAGATCTCCTACAATCCGGTGCAACATAGCAAGACGAAGCATATTGAGATACATCATCATTTCATCTGGGATCACATCAAGCATGGAGAGATTGAGATTATCTATGTCAACACTCAAGAGTAGCTAGCGGATATTTTCACGAAGCCATTGGATGAAGTAAGATTTTTGTGAGTTAAGGCATGAGCTAAATATCATTGATTCGAGCAATGTGGCTTTAATCTAGGCACACCCCACCGCATTCATCATATTATCTTGTTCTAGATGTAGGCATGGACATAGTGGGAGTGTTGTTCTCTCAATGAACTCTCCCTCCATCCATTATGCATAAATCAATCAAGTCTTTCACATTAGCCATTCTTGATGCTACTTGTGCTTCAAAGATGAGTTTTGGTCATGGGCCCAAGGGTAAAATCTTCGCGGTGCCATACCAACTGACTCAAACATAGGTGACTTCGGTCATCGCCCTCTCGTTAAGAGGCTTGGCTCCGTTTGGTTTGGGTTGTGCTTTCATGTTTTAGGCTTTAGGGTGTTGGACTATGATACGTCTCCAACATATCTATAATTTTTGCTTGTTCCATGCTGTTATATTATCATTCTTGGATGTTTTACAATCATTTTATAGCAACTTTATATCATTTTTGGGAGTATCCTGTTGACATAGTGCCCAGTGCCAGTTGCTATTTTTTGCTTGTTTTTTACTTCGCAGAATATTAGTGCCAAACGGAGTCCAAATGCAGCGAAACTTTTTGGAGAAATTTTTTGGACCAGAAGACACAACATGGGCCAAAGAAGTACCAGAGGGGAGGCCCGAGGTGGGCACAACCCACATGGGTGCGCCCAGAGGGCTTGTGCCCCCCTCGGTGGCCTCCTGCACCACCTCTTCACCCTATAAATCCCCAAATATTCCAGAAACCCTAGGGGAGTCGACGAAACACAATTCTAGCCGCCGCAAGTTCCAGAACCACGAGATCCAGTCTAGACACCATCACGGAGGGGTTCATCATCCTCATTGGTGCCTCTCCGATGATGCGTGAGTAGTTCATCATAGACCTATGAGTCCATAGGTAGTAGCTAGATGGCTTCCTCTCTCTCTCTTTTGATTCTCAATACAATGGTCTCTTGGAGATCTATTTCATGTAACTCTTTTTTGTGGTGTGTTTGTTGGGATCCGATGAACTTTGAGTTTATGATCAGATTTATATCCATGAATATTATTTGAGTCTTCTTTTGATCTCTTATATGCATGATTATTTATAGCCTCGTATTTCTTCTTTGAATCTTTGGTTTAGTTAGGGCAACTAGATCGATTTTTCTTGCCATGGGAAGAGGTGCTTTGTGATGGGTTCGATCGTGCGGTGTTCTTTCCCAGTGACAGAAGGGGCAGCAGGACACGCATGTATTGTTGCTATTAGGGATAACAAGATGGGGGCTATTCCTACATGAATAGATCTCGTCTACATCATGTCATCGTTCTTAATGCATTACTCCGTTTCTCCATTAACTTAATGCACTAGATGCATGCTGGATAGCGGTCGATGTGTGGAGTAATAGTAGTGATGCAGGCAGGAGTCGGTCTACTAATCTTGGACGTGATGCCTATATATTGATCATTGCCTTGGATATCGTCATAATTATTCGATCTTCTATCAATTACCCAACAGTAATTTGTTTACCCACCGTGTGCTATTTTCTTGAGAGAAGCCACTAGTGAAATCTACGGCCCCCGGGTCTATTCTTTATCATATTTGCTTTGAGATCTATTTTTATTCGCTTTTATTTTCAGATATATTATTCCAAAAACCCAAAAATACCTTGCTGCACTTTTTATTACTTATTTTATTTCGTGTTTTATCGGGATCTATTTATCCAATCTACACAATTTTTATCCCGTCAACTTGACAATTTTTGGCGCCGTTACCCGTAGAGGGATTGACAACCCCTCATAAGCGTCGGGTTGCAAGTATTTGTTCCTTGTGTGCTGGTACTGTTTACATATTGTTGTTTGGTTCTCCTACTAGATTGATACCTTGGTTTCATAACTGAGGGAAATACCTACCGTAACTGTGCTGCATCATCCCTTCCTCTTTGGGGAAATACCGACGTAGTTCAAGCGACATCAAAAGGAATTTCTTGCGCCGTTGCTGGGGAGACACCATCAACATCTATCAGGATCCTAATCACAAATCTCATCTCCTTGCAATTTACATAATTTGCCATTTGCCTCTCGTTTTCATCTCCCCCACTTCACAAAAATTTGCCGTTTTATTCGCCCTCTTTTTCGTTCACCGTTTTCTAGTCAGATCTTTTATTTGCTTGAACTTGTCACCATGAGTGACTTTGGTATGGCAGAAATAGATGATGGCCTAACTCCTAAAATTGGAATATCTCGCAATCTGGATGCTAAAACTTTTGTTTTGGGGCAAGGAAACGTTATGGGAAAAGAACATATCCAAGAATTTTTCAATTGTGTTGGAAATTTGACTCTTGATGATACTCCTATACTTAAAAGAACTAAATCTTATGCAGAAGCTATTTCAGCACTAGTTCTGAAACTTGAAAATAGATTTATCTGTACCCACCCTACTTTGCAAAGATTTTTTTATGAGCTACCCATTATAATGGATCCTAAAGCTAAAAAGTTAGGTACCCTTATTCTTATGAATGAATTTGACTACATAGTACGAGAAGCTAGGGAAATCTTTGATTTTTATGGTACGAGCCATGAAAAACCAGTGATAAATGAGATCCTTTATAATAGTGATTATATGTTGAGACATTTGCTTGGAAATAATCAAAAAAATTATGAGAATCTTAAAAACGAAATCCCCGTTTTAGATATAATCCAACAAGTTTTCAATGATGTTAATCAACAATATTCTTGGATTGTTGCCGGAAATCAAAGGGGATACGTAGATGGGCAACTTGATAATGCTAAAATTTATATGGATAATGTTTTTCAAGTTATTTTTGCAAAACCTCCTGACAAGAACACATCTATGGAAAATAAGAAGAAAGATGGCAATACTTGAATCTATGTGTTATGCCTAGCTAGGGGCATAAAACGATAGCGCTTGTTGGGAGGCAACCCAATGAATAAAATTTATTTTTGCCTTTTTATTTCTGTTCTTGAGTGTTTGCACAATTATGCCTCTGTTATGATTGTTTTTTTTATGTTTTAATTAGTGTTTGTGCCAAGTAAAGCCTTTGGGATAGCTTTGGTGATAGTTGATTTGATCCTGTTGAAAAACAGAGACTTTTGTGTCCAGTAACAGAATTATTTAAATTCACCGAAGCGACAACAAATTATGAATTTTTTACGCAAGATTGATATACAAATTGCCTCTGTTGTCCTCATTTTTCAGAACTTTGGAGTTACATAAGTACGAGAACAATTCGCATCTTTACAGACTATTCTGTTTTTGACAGATTCTGTTTTCTTTGCATTGTGTGCTTATTTTGATGAATCTATGGATTGTATCGAGGGTATAAGACATGGTTAAGTTGGAATAAAGTATATATAATGCAATAACAAAATTGGAATGGGTTTTCTACAGTACTTAAAGTAAAGATTCGTTTTCTTATACTAACGGATATCACGAAGGTTTTGTTAAGTTTTGTGTGATTGAAGTTTTCAAGTTTTGGGTGAGATCACGATGGATGAAGGAATAAGGAGTGAAAAGAGCCTAAGCTTGGGGATGACCCATGGCACCCCAAGTTACTATTCAAGTAGAACCAAGCAACTAAGCTTGGGGATTCCCCGGAAGGCATCCCCTCTTTCTTTTAACGACCATCGGTATTTTACTTGGAGCTATATTTTTATTCGTCACATATCATGAGTTTTGCTTGGAGCGTCTTGTATTATATGAGTCTTTGCTTGTTATGCTTTTTAGTTTGTCACAAGTATCCTTGCTGAACACACCTATTTGAGAGAGCCAAAATTATGCTATGATTTGTTAGAATTGCTCTATATGCTTCACTTAAATTTTTTGAGCTATGGAATTGCTCTAGTGCTTCACTTAAATCTTTTTGAGCATGGTGTGCTTTAATATTTTTGAAGAAATGTTCTCATGCTTCACTTAGATTTATTTGAGAGTTAGTAAATTTTTAAAGAAATTCTCTCATGCTTCACTTATATTATTTTGAGAGACAAAAAAATTTATGTTCATGTTCTTCACTTAGATTTGTTTGAGCTTGTCAAAACAAATTGCAATATATGAAACTAGTCCCAAAGTGATAGATATTCAAGAGGATCTAATAAAAACTTTCATGAAGATCATTGGACGAAGTAAACTTGATTCTTTGTAATAGTTTTGAGATATAATGATAGTGATATGTGAGTCATGTTGGTGAGTAATTATGCTTTAGTAAGAATATTGGTGTTAAGGTTTGTGATTCCCTATGCAAACACGAAAGTCAATAGTTATGCAATGAAATTACATCCTACTTGTGGTGCATTATTCGGTGTTAGTTATGCTTAATGCTCACGTATGTGATTTTTCGTTTCTTGGTTGGTTGCTTCTCAATCTATTTGCTAGCCTCCACTTGTACTAAGTAGAAATACTACTTGTGCATCCAAAATCTTTAAACCCAGTTTTGCCATATGAGTCCACCATACCTACCTATATGCAGTATTTCCGTGCCGTTCTAAGCAAATTTGTATGTGCCATCTCTAATTTTCAAAATAAATTTCCTTTTTGTGTGCACGTACCGCTCATGAAGCGGCAGGGGGTGGCCAATATTTTCCATGCTAGATGTGTTATTCTCAAGATGAGTGTCTATTCACTTGTCATTGCATGAGAGTACAGCGGTAATAGGGATGCCCAGTCCCGAAATGAAAAAGAAATTTACTTTATGTTGTCAAATAATAAATTCCTTGGAAAGTGTTGGTATGGACGGTACCCATGGATACGGCTAGCCGTGGAATGTGAAAGTATGGTGGAAAAAAGGAATAAACTTTATTTTATGTTTGGGAACCGGCTATGATATATCTAGCATGGAAAGTGTTGGGAATTACTCGGTCGTTTTCGTTGACGGGAAAAGTATGCCTCTCAAAAAATTTATCTCTCAATTTAAGCTTTGAGCTCTGGCACCTCTACAAATCCCTACTTCCCTCTGCGAAGGGCCTATCTATTTACTTTATGCAATTTTTATTTTTATTTGAGCCTCCATCTTCTCTTATAAAGCACCAATTAAGGGGCACTATGATCGTACTTGAGCATTGGATGTAGCTAATATGCGAATGTGTTTCATGAATGGATCAATGATTGAGCACGATGGGCTAGGGATAACTTTCTTTAGTGTTGATATTTTGAAAGACATGGTTGCTTGTTGATATGCTTGAGTATTGAAATCTTCATGTCAAAACTAGACTATTGCTTTGAACCATATAAAAATCCAAATGTCCATGCTACAAAAGAAAAGAATATGTGATGAACATGTTAGGCAGCATTCCACATCAAAAATTCTGTTTTTATCATTTACCTACTCGAGGACGAGTAGGAATTAAGCTTGGGGATGCTGATACATCTCCAACGTATCTATAATTTTTGCTTGTTCCATGCTGTTATATTATCATTCTTGGATGTTTTACAATCATTTTATAGCAACTTTATATCATTTTTTGGGACTAACCTATTGACATAGTGCCCAGTGCCAGTTGCTGTTTTTTGCTTGTTTTTACTTCGCAGAATATCAGTACCAAACGGAGTCCAAATGCAGCGAAATTGTTTGGAGAATTTTTTTGGACCAAAAGACACAACATGGGCCAAAGAAGTACCAGAGGGGAGGCCCGAGGTGGGCACAACCCACCTGGGCATGCCCAGGGAGTTGTGCCCCCCTTGGTGGCCTCCCGCACTGCCTTTTCGCCCTATAAATCCCCAAATATTCCAGAAACCCTAGGGGAGTCGACGAAACACAATTCCAGCCGCCGCAAGTTCCAGAACCACGAGATCCAATCTAGACACCATCACGGAGGGGTTCATCATCCTCATTGGTGCCTCTCCGATGATGCGTGAGTAGTTCATCATAGACCTACGAGTCCATAGGCAGTAGCTAGATGGGTTCCTCTCTCTCTTTTGATTCTCAATACAATGGTCTCTTGGAGATCTATTTGATGTAACTCTTTTTTGCGGTGTGTTTGTTGGGATCCGATGAACTTTGAGTTTATGATCAGATTTATATCCATGAATATTATTTGAGTCTTCTTTTGATCTCTATGCATGATTATTTATAGCCTCGTATTTCTTCTTCGAATTTTTGGTTTAGTTAGGCCAACTAGATCGATTTTTCTTGCCATGGGAAGAGGTGCTTTGTGATGGGTTCGTTCGTGCGGTGTTCTTTCCCAGTGACAGAAGGGGCAGCAAGACACTCATGTATTGTTGCTATTAAGGATAACAAGATGGGGGCTATTCCTACATGAATAGATCTTGTCTACATCATGTCATCGTTCTTATTGCATTGCTCCATTTATCAATGGACTTAATACACTAGATGCATGCTGGATAGCGGTCGATGTGTGGAGTAATAGTAGTAGATGCAGGCAGGAGTCAGTCTACTAATATTGGACGTGATGCCTATATATTGATCATTGCCTTGGATATTGTCATAATTATTCGATCTTTTATCAATTGCCCAACAGTGATTTGTTTACCCACCATGTGCTATTTTCTTGAGAGAAGCCACTAGTGAAATCTACGGCCCCCGGGTCTATTCTTTATCATATTTGCTTTGAGATCTATTTTTACTCGCTTTTATTTTCAGATCTATTATTCCAAAACCCAAAAATACCTTGTTGCACTTTTTTATTACTTATTTTATTTCGCATTTTATCGAGATCTATTTATCCAATCTACACAATTTTTATCCCGTCAACTTGACAATTTCTGGCGCTGTTACCCGTAGAGGGATTGACAACCCCTCATAAGCGTCAGGTTGCAAGTATTTGTTCTTTGTGTGCAGGTACCATTTACATACTGTTGCTTGGTTCTCCTACTGGATTGCTACCTTGGTTTCATAACTGAGGGAAATACCTACCGTAGTTGTGCTGCATCATCCCTTCCTCTTTGGGGAAATACCGACGTTGTTCAAGCGACATCAGACTACTGCTTGTGTGCTCTCGGTTTAGTTGCTTTTTGACTTTGGAGTATTCCTGTAGATTTGCGGTGTTTTCTTGTCTCCAACCCAAGCCTTCCCTATCTCAAACCTCTTAGAATTGCATAAGCCCCTTTTCCCAAATTTGATCCTAGTAGTTTTTCTGGTAGCAAGCAGTACTACCGCGGACAGGAATGGTACTACCGCCCAGGCGGTACTGCCGCCCGTGTCTACGGTACTCCCACTAAGTGCAATGTTGTTAGCCTCCTACCGCAGCCCTGGGGCGGTACTACCGTTGGGTGGGACTGGTACTATCCTGCAGGCGGTACTAACGCTTCCACCCGTGGTACTACCGCTCCAAGGGCTCGCGAGTGGGTTAAGTGATGGCCACGGGGAGTTCTAACTTACCCATACCCATTGACTTCCCCTTCCCTTGAGTTTTCTCTCTTAGGTGACCAAGAACTGCTCCGGAGGCCGGCTCTAGCCCTCCGATTCCGTGTCGTCTTCTCTGTTTTCGACCAGTGGGATCAATCCCCACCTTCTCCTCTTTCCATGGACACCGGTATTGCCCTCTTTTTCCTCTCCTATGGTTCTATTTTTTGAATCTTGGTTCTAGGGAAATGCATGTGCTGTTCGTAGATTTTTGGCTAAATCTAGGCATGAGTAGGATGCAGGATGATTGCTAGATAGGGGTATAGTCGTCTTTGCCAAAATTTTGAACTTCTATGTCGCTGGTACTACCGGATCCATGCCGCAGATGTATCCCCGTAGGGTAGGTGGTACTACCGCTGGGACGCGCACGGTACTACAGCTTGTTGCGGTACTACCGCTCGCCTCCCGCGGTACTACTGCTTGCCTTGCGGTGGTACTACCGCTGATGGGAGCGGTACTACAGCTGTGACCGGTTTTTCAGAATTTTTGCACTGTCCTCTATTCTCATTTTATATCTCTTGGCTTATGCAATGGCTTTACACCTGCATTTCCCTCGCTCTATTTTGTGGGTTCCAAGTGGTAGTAGCTCCGCTCATCAAGCACACCGCAAGAACCCAAATCGTCATGGTGGCTGCAAGCGCTATCGCTCCACGGATGAGGCTCCAGCTAGTTCCAGTGGGCCCCCAAGGCAACAGGTGAAGAAGACCGCCAGTAAGCACAAGTAGAAGAGTATACCTCCTGATGAGATGCACCACAAGGAGTTTATTGAGTTCCATTTGCGCAACCCATATCGCCATCCTTGGGATGCGGCTCTTGTTGCTCGTCCATTCTGGACCAAGGAGCAATGTCTGATCTATGTGGACATTCTGCGGGGTAAGAAGAACTTGTTTGTGGCTATCAAGTCAATCGACATCGCTCACATGGAGAAAGATTTGGCGTACTTTGGAGAAGCTCTTGCACTTTGTCAACAGCGGGGGCTCATTCCGATCACCACCTTCAACAAGGATTTCGACTATGAGATTGTGGCACAATTCTATGCCACTGTTCACTTCCATTCTGATGAGGTTCGATCCATGTCTTGGATGACTGGTCGGAGGAGACTGAAGTTTGAGTGGAAGACATTCATGGATTGTCTGGGCATTGCTGATAAGGGGGAAGACGACCCTGTTGGTCCGAGGCCTCACAAGGAGACAGCTCCCCAACACAAGTCCAAGCTGATTCGTTACTCCAGGACTGTGACTACTGCAAAGGGGGCCAGTCGCACTGAGGTCATTACGACATCATGCACCAAATCTTTCGCAACACTGTTGGTGCAACAAATATGGGCGTTTGCTGCCCTGACTTATGCACATACGTATTGCAGTTCCCCCGGCAAGCATCAAGTTCCATACACAACCAAACCAGAGAAGCCGCTCTTCGTGAGATCAAGGAGCGCACCAAGAAGACCAGGGCTTGGAGCAAGCCACAAAATCCATGACGGAAGCAACTAGCCCGGCGAGGAGGAGCCGGAAAGTCGCGGCCCGGCAAGCCCCTCGAGCACGGACTTCCCGCCGAACGCCAGCACTCCACCTCTCTATCCAGCTGGTCGCTGATCAGCGAGGTGTCGAGCTCGCAGGTGATTAGGTGGAGGCAGCCCATACGTGTCAGCTTGCTGGGGAGGAGGATTACCTTTATTGACACCCGTCCTAATGGTGTGTCAAGCTAATAAGAGGTAGGTGGATAAGCAGTGCATCACCCGGGGTTCACCCTCCACACGACACCTAGCAGTGCATTTAATGCACTTTTGTCCTAACTAGCAGAGTTAGGTATGATAGTTCTATATCAGTATAATCACCTTGTAATGACCTTTTTGCCACAGTGGTAACCCCTTGAGCTATAAAAGGAGGGCCAGGGCAACCTTTACAGGGGTTCGAACCCTTGCAACACACACGCATAGGTATCCGCACAGCTGCCTTCTCCTAGCGACTTGCCGGGGGGAGTGTGCTCCGTGTACTTTCTTCCTCATTCACCCAATACACCAAAGCAGGAGTAGGGTTTTATGCTTCTCAGCGGCCCGAACCTGGGTAGAATCATGGCGTCTCCTGTTGTGCTTGCTCTTCGTGCCAATTGACCCCCAACCGAACTAGCAAAGGGGCAGCCCCGCCCCATAGATCATCGGCTCCACGCCGACATCTTTGGTGCGCCAGGTAGGGGCAGTCCGTTGGCGAGAACCAAAGCAGCAGGCGGCGCGTCGATTCCTTTGAGTTCATCATCATCATCACCACCCATGGAGCCCAAGAAGAAGGGCACCATGGCTGTCAAGCCTTCTACGTCCCAGCACCCATCGCCCTTATCTGCAGGCGGCGCCACCGCCGTGGATGGAGGGCTCACCGCGGTGGGCACGACCAGTGCAGGCGGTGTCGGTGTCAAAACCGGCGGATCTCAGGTAGGGGGTCCCGAACTGTGGATCTTGGATCGATGGGGAACAGTAGACGTGGGACACGATGTTTACCCAGGTTCGGGCCCTCTCTAAGAGGTAAAACCCTACGTCTTGCTTGGTTATATTGCTTGTGTATATGGGGATTACGGATTAGATCTACAACAAGATCAGATGAACTAAACCCTAACTAGTAGGATGGGGATTGTTCTTCTAACCTCTACGGGCTAAGCCCCCTGGTTTATATAGACACCAGGGGTACTAGGGTTTACAGATAGTCGGTTACATCAAGGAAACTCTGGATCTTCCATCTTGACTTGGGGTACACACCAAGGCACCAAAGGTCTTCGGTCCAGATACGGTGCAGCTCAACAATCCGGCCCACGTGAGCCGAGCCAGCACCCCGAGGACCCCCTAATCCAGGACTCCCTCAGTAGCCCCCAAACTAGCCTTCAACGCCGGCTTCTTATAACTCCCATGGCTGCAGACTCCAGCTTGCAGGCGAGTTCCCTTTCTCCTGAGCTTTCAGAATAATTCTTCTCTAGTTAAGCCTTCAAACGGTACTTGATTCAGTTTGGCCATACGCCGAGCCGTATCCGGACTCCGAACTATCTGTTTTACTTAGCCTCGAAGGCCAATCGTTCATGTGTGAATAGTATCTTTGACTTACAACTTTCGGCGAAGGGTCGCGTCCGGTCATAAACATGAAGACTCAATACGCGGCTCGAGGCCACTCCTTTGACGGCACTTCCCTTCGAGGTGGAGATCATGTCCCGTTTTTTAAGGGATTTGATCAATGATTCATAGTATCCCACTCGCGCATAACGCTGTGAGTTTATCGGGAAGAGGCGAGGTGGGCAGCGCATTTACAGGACTCTTGGTATTACAACTACTTATAAAAGGGAGCAGCCACGGTTATCCCCATACGCCTTCTTCTTCCCCTCGCCACAACCTTTCCCAGTCTATAGAGCTCCAGTGCTCTGGTCCAACTTTTCGCAAAGCTCCCCTCCCCCGTACTTGGCTATGGCCAGATCTGGCGCGGGAGGCAAGTGGGAGGCCTCGATCATCACCAATAAAGATATCGAGGATCTGAAGCACGCCGGCTATCTCCCGGCCGTCGTTGTTCACCGGGCCCCAGAAGTGGGCCAGGCCATTCCCACACCACAACCCGGCAAGAGGGTGGTATTCGTCCCCAATTTCGTCCGAGGACTAGGCTTCCCCCTCCATCCCTTCGTCCGAGGGCTAATGTTCTTTTACGGATTGGACTTCCATGATTTGGCCCCAAATTCTATCCTCCACATCTCAGCCTTCATCATCATTTGTGAGGCCTTTCTTCGGGTCCATCCGCACTTTGGCTTATGGCTAAAAGTTTTCAATGTGAAGCCGAAGATCGTGGACGGCCAACAAGCGGACTGCGGGGGGCATGGTTAGCAAGCTTACTCGTGTTGAGTGGCCGGTGGGGACGTTTATAGACACCGTCAAAGTTTGGCAAAAAGAGTGGTTTTATATCACAGAACCACACAATGCAGCCTGGCCGGTGGCCCCTGAGTTCAGATCTGAACCACCACGAGGCTGACCTCATGGACCAAAAAGGGCCTCGACTGGGGGCTACCCGGAGAGGTGGAACTGCTGCAGAAGCGCATTATCAGCGTAAAGGAGGCGAGCATCAAGCTGACCAGCATGATCCAGGTGATGCTTTGTAGTTGCCTCCTCCCTTGCCAGCAAAGGGATGCCCCAATGTGGGCGTACAGGTCTGAAGACCCTGTCACCGTGCGCCATTTCCTCGGCACTACCTATGAAAAGTTGTGGAGGGTGCTATTCAAGCCCCAAGAAGAGGATTGGCCAGCCGAAGACGAAGAGGACATCAGCCTCGACGCCGAACACCCCCTAAGAAGGTAACAAGGCTCCCATCCACTTTTAAATTCGGATGTTCGCATCTCAGCAGATTTATCTCTCATACTCTTATTTTGATAGGGATGGCTTGAGAAGGCCAAGAAGATCAACAGCCCAACCCCGCTACCCGAGGACCCCATGCCAGCTCAGCTGGAGGTAATGCTGATCGCGGCGCCTTATAAGGTGCCAGAGAAAAAGGAGAAGACAAAGAGAAACCCCACGAGGGAAACCCGTGGGGGTCTCCGCTTACAAATTCCTCCGGGGCACCAAGTCCGGAGATACCCATGCCCCCTCTACACATGAGGGGGAGCAGGATGGCAGAGAAGAGGAGGGCAACGGCGACACCTCCCACCCCAGTAAAAGAGCGGCGTCAGCCAAAGCAGAGGGAGATCATCCTGCTCCAGCTCCGAAGAAGAGGAGCCGGGGCAAGTTGGTCATGCCCGATGACAGTTCGGACTCCGAAGAGGAGTCTGCAGCCTCCGAGAGGATCCCGGAGAGAATCTCCCGGGTCAAGCCCCGCGCTGAGAGGTAAGGTTTACGAAGACTATCCGGGCATCGGTCTAACCAGCCTATTGCTAAAAGTGTATACTTTCTCATTTTGTAGCCTGCCGCGCGACCTCCCCACCGATCAAATCTCGGAGGGTACTTCTCCGCCAACCGATCTGGCGGAGAGTGGGGGTGCATCGCACTCTGTGCCTCCCCCGGTCAACGGGGAAATCAGGGAGGTACTGTCCCAAAGGATCCCCCCCCCCTCGTGCCGAACACGGGGGGCGATGGCGACATCGACATGGCCGAAGCTAATGCTTCGGCCGCCGAAGACCGAGAGAAAGAGTTCGGGCAAGCCGAGCCTTCTTAGAAGATAATTCCGGATCCTTCACGGCCTTCCGAAGCGTCACAGCCACCCCCTCCAAAGGGGGAGTGGGGGCCCACCACCAGTGCCGAACACTGGGGACCGGGCCGTGGTGGAGTGGACGAACAAGATGGAGGACGCTGTGAACAGCTCCTCCATAGTTGCGGAACACCGTGCCCTGATGAGCGTGGTTTTGCACAGCGTTCGGTCCATCAACAGCGGACTGAAAGAAGCTTTTGGTGGCCTCTTGACAGGCTTTGAGGTAAGCGGAGTAATGATTTTTCTTCATAAAAATATATTTGATGGACAAGATTTAAGCAGTCCTTATATGTAGCAGCCCCCAAGACTCTGGCGGGTTTTAGAAAAAACTGGCAGAGGATCAAAAATCGTGAGGACAATAATCGAAGTATCATGTTTGCTTTATATTGCAGGCTTCGACATTGGCACCTGCCGCCAATGCCGCGGAGCTGGTTGAGATAAACTGGAAACTAAAAAGTTCTGAGGAAGAGCTGAACCTTGTCAACAAGCGATTTGACGAAGCACAAGGTTAGTCTGTTCGAAACACAGTCCTTTGCTTGCTTTCGCATTAAGAAGAGTATTCGGGATTATCCCTGAGTAAGAAAATGATTGCAGATGTTGCCGCAGAGGTCGAGAGCTATCAGATTCAGGCCTCCGCAGACCCAAAGAAGGTTCGAACTCTGGGGCGTGTGTGAAGAACTCAACCTATCCAACCAACCAACCCATCGCCCTACAGCCTAGCTCGATGGATTAAGGAAGGAGACGGACACTGCAGTTTACCCAGGTTCGGGCCACCTTACGGTGTAAGACCCTACTCCTACTTTGTGGTGGATTTGCCTCACGAGGGGATGTGGATGAACTAGTACAAAGGGATGAACAAGCTCGCGAGGTCTGCTCTCATCAGGGTCAAATCAATCCCCCTCTATGTGGTGGCTAGCCTATACTTATAGCGGCCTCGGTCCTCTTCCTCCAAAACGAAGGCGGGAAGGGATCCCACAGTGGCCAATTTGAAAGGGGACAAGTAGTACATCTTATCCTGATGAAAGGTGGTCTTCGCCTGCAAAGCTTCTGGTCATGATGTCGTGGTGGGCTCGGTGATGACATCCGTCCTGCTGTCCTGGCAGTCTTGGTCTCGTTGCACTGGAATGGAAACCTTTGCCTGATTCCTCGGGAACCCACGCCTGTGCTTCCCTCCTTAGCACCAAAGAGGAAACCTGCTCCTTTGCGCCTGCTGGCGCTCGCCTGGCCTTGGTCATCATGGCTTGCGTCACCGCAACCTCATGAGGTTGGATACCTGCATAGAAATCTCTGCTCCTCAGGAGGCAGCCTGGGAAGGCCGCTCCCACAGGAGGTCTTGGCGTTGTCTGCCTCGTGAGGCTTGGCCCCTCGCGAGGGTCTTGTCTTGTTGGTGTTGAAACTGGGCATACTAGGCCATCGCTGGAGCCATGCCGTGGGCCGCAGGCAGGCAAGTCTGGGTACCCTAGTTCCCAGAACACCGACAGTAGCCCTCGGACCCAAGGCGCGCTCGGACTTGGCTTCGAGGCGAAGCCAAAGGCCAAGGGCGAAGCACCGCGGGCCCCAATTGCCTGCGGACCGAGCCGACGCGTGGCACTTGATGGGACGTGTGCGTCGACGATATTCTTCAAGGTCTTCGGGGAGGATGGCCGACTTCTGGAGTGCTGCCCCAGGGGAGGCGATCGAGATGGCGGCCCCCTCACAGGCCAGCAAATCGGCGAGGCCCCTCGCGATGAAGTTACCCTTGGCCTTGTCCGCGATTCCTCCAGCAGTAGCGACGCCTCCTCCGAACCAAGCTTAAGTAGCGACGACAGCTACGAGCTGCCGCGCCGCCGCGCTCGGGCTTGAGGGAGGAATGGCGCCGGCCAGGCGTCATGGGCGACACCGCCTGGGTCGCGATCCTCAGGAGGTCCTTTCCTTTCGTTTCATTCCTGCGCAAAAGTCACGAAGGGCCCTGCGGGGGTGTGTAAAGATCGTGATACTTTTGCCCTAATGTCAGCGTCCCCAACTTATGTTGTGTTTGCGTCTCTCGCTTGGGCACGGTTCCTCCTTTTTATTCTCGCGGTAGCTTAGTGCTCTACGCCGACAGGACCCAGTCCCCAGGCAAGCTTCGGCCGTCGCTGGTATGCCAGGTCCCGATGCCTTGGTCAAGGCCAGGAGGTGAGCGGCCCGAGGTCCAGTAAGAGCCCCCGAGGCGCGATGCTCAGGAGGTCCCCTTTGGCGCGCAAGCGGCTCCTGAAGGACTGAAAGGGGAGTTCCCTTGCCAGAGCGAAATCACGAGAGATGAAACGCCGATTATGGGGTTCGCACCCGGGGGATGCGAAGCGACTTATCTTGGCAAGCCTGCGCTGGTTTCCTTGTTGCAAGGGTGAGCTTCTTGTGCGACGTTAGGCTGCGCCCTTCTCCTGATGGCGCCCCCCCCCCCCACAGAGCTCCTACCGACTCCATCTCTCCCGCTCATCAGGGTGCTCAACGTCCTCGGGACCCGGCTCTCGAGCGAGGCTCGGCCGCCACTGGTATGCCAGGTCGCGATGCCGTGGTCAAGGCCAGGGGGTGAGGGATCAAGGGCCGGTAGGAGCCCCTGAGGCACGGTGCTCAAGGCCCCCCCTTTAACGTGCAAGCGACTTGCGCGAGAAAAGAGTGGCTGGCTCCAAGGGGTTACCTAGGAGGGGTTGCGCCCCATGGCACGTAGCATTGTATCCTTCCGCATTGGCGAGGTGTTGGTGAAGCTGCTCATGATCCTGCCTCCGGAGGTTCCCATCTCTGAGGCTCCAGCAGCAGAAGTCGAAAGCGGTGAGGACGGTGGCAGCATTGTCGGCGAGGGGCTTCCAACGAGCGGGGCAGGTGGCGGCAGTGGCATTCCTTCTTAGGTTTACCCTGCAACATTCATCGTGCCTCGTGGAGGCGTAAGACTTCTGTTTAAGCTTGTGGAACAATATGTGCTTGTAATAATTATTAGGACCCCGTGGTTTCCTTATTGCGCCAAGTTTCCTTGGTGCTTGCTTTTGTGCTCTGCGTCGGTAGGGCCCAGCCCCGCGCATGCCTCGACTGCCGTTGGGGCGTCCGGATCACCAGGACGACACCAAGGGGCGAGGGGCTACATGATAGTGAGGCCCCTGAGTTGCGATGCTCAGGAGGTCCCCCTTGACGTGCGAGCAGCCCTCATGAAGGAAACATGGACGCCGGGGTGTAAGACTTCGCGCTTTGCGTCGGCAGGGCCCAGCCTCGCGCATACCTCGACTGCCGTTGGGGCGTCCGGATCACCAGGACGACACCAAGGGGCGAGGGGCTACATGACTAGTGAGGCCCCTGAATCGCGATGCTCAGGAGGTCCCCCTTGACGTGCGAGCAGCCCTCATACCTTTGACCACCAGCTTTCACCTGGGGGGAACGCAAGAAGACCAGGTACCCGGACCTGGTAGGGTAGTGTGTGCCAGGCGGGGCCTGAGCACAGCCCCCGTGTCCAGCCCCCTCGCGCGATCCTCCCGAGGGGGAAGCTGTGGGGTGTTGCCGATCGTTGAGCCAAGAGGTTATCCTAAGGTTGGTGCGGCCGCGAGGGCGCCCTCAGTTGTTTATTCACCAGCGCGGAGCATGGTGCTTCCACTTTATCATGGGCATAGCCGCTCCTCGGCCGTGTCGTCTGCCAGCACGGAGCATGGGGCTTCCACTGGTACGTGGGTGGGAGTTCCCGCTGGGGGAGACTCCAGGGCATGTACAGCCCCGTTCGTACGCGTGGCTAGCATGGCAGAACTGGAGGAGGTGTATCTGGGCACTCGTGAGCCAGCGCGGGACTCACGAGGCCCTACCTCAAGACGGGTTGCGCCTGATTTTTGCGGCGTGGGGCGCGCGTAAGAAACCTGCGGGGCAATGGGGGGTCCTGCGCCGAATGCCCCTCCGGAGGTTATCGCATGAGAAGGCCGGACACCAATGACCCCAGGAGGTGGCGTGAATGGGGCCGGCCTGCCAGACAGAGCTCAGCCATTGGTTTTATCGATGCTGCAGGGACGGACCCGAGCACAGACGTCGTGCCAAGTCTTCTCATGCAACGATCCCACAAAAAAACAGCCGGCGCATGGCTCCCGCTGCGGCGAAGCGCCGAACTGGGGTTGTACGAACCGGGCCATGCGCCCGCACTTGCCCACACGCGATTAGCTCATGAGAGAACAAGGCACCAAGGACCACGGGAGGTGACGCGCACGGGAGTTGGCCCGCGGGACAGAGCTCGGTCGCTTGGGTTTGTCGACGCTGCAGGGACGAACCCAAGCACAGACGTTGTGCCAGTCCTTAATCATGAGGCGGTCACAGGCGGATTCGCGAGGGCGCAGCAACATCATAGTGATGAAGCACCAGACAGGCAGTCGAGATACTTAGGAAACTCATGAAGGCAAAGCCAGTTCTGCCATAGGATGATGCAGCCCGAGGGGCGCCCTCAGTTGAACAAACCAAAAAGTCACCTGGCACCATCGTTGTAGAAGCGTTGAAGTAGCTGAAGATGCATACTGCAGAGATCGCTCCTCACGAACTGACCAGCTCCTGAGCCCTAGGAGGCTCGCGAGGGTCCGTCACCTCCTCGGTTAGGACCGCCTGGCGCCGGGTCTTGTGAGCCGCCAGGACGCCCTGCATGTAGCGCTGGGATGTTGACGTAGACGCACAGCTCGCTACCCATGTCATGGGCGGCAGCTGCACTGGATGGTGCGGGGCGACGCTCGCCATGCATGGCTCATGCCTCCCGAAGCTACTCGATTGCCTTGGTGATGAACTCCTGAGCGCCTGGCGCCCCACGCCTTGCGCCTTGCTCACCGGGGCGCGCATCAAAGCACGCCCCCACGTGGTGCCCGAACGCCTCCCTCGTGACGCTGGTCAGGTCAGAGGCCCTCTAGACGAGAGTCCCTGAGCCTGTCCTGAGGGGGGCACCGGGCGCGCCTTCCTATGCGAGAGGGAAGGGCTGCGTTCACCTCGCGAGCGAACTGCTTGAAGATGCGATGAGAGGCGGGAGCCTGAGCACCGCCTAGGATGCAGGCGATCGCACGCAGTTCCTGGAAGCCCCCAGCCCCATCATCCTGGCGGTTGTCATCATTTCTCCTTGGCGGCGGTGGCAGCGGAGGAAGGCCGGCGTTGCCCTGAGGACGGTCCTCGCGGGGCTGGTCACGCCAGGGGCCGTTGCGAGGCTGGCCCTGCCAGCGGTCCTCACGAGGCTGATCACGCTAGTCCTGGCGGGGGTCTCGGTTGTCCCAGCGGCCACCACCGCGGCCATAGCCACGGTCGTTGCGCTCGGGGCGGCGGCCAAGGCGCCCGTCGTGGATAGCCCTAAGCTCCTGGCAGTCGTTGGTGTTGTGGCTGTGGACATTGTGGAAGATGCAGAACGGACAGCTGCCCCTGGAGGATTCGCCGTGGTCACGGTCGCGCTTCATTTCGGGCTCCGCGGCCAGCACAACGGGGCCCTTATGCTTCTCTTCCTTAGCCTTGGCCTTCTTGTCTTCAGGATCGACCTCCGAAAGCTCCAGGAGGGAGAGGCGACCTTCCTCGTCCCTCGCGCATTTGGTTGCCATGTTGAACATCTCCAGAGCCAAACACAGGTCCTCGTGGATGGCGAGCTCCTCCTTCATCTTGACATCCCAGACGCCATCAGAGAACACCGTGATGATGGCCTCGTCCGATACCTTCGGGATCTTGAGGCGAACATTGGTGAAGCCTTGTATGTACTTGTGCAAGGTTTCGCCTGGCTGCTGCTTGATTCGCCGCAGGTCACCTGCCGCTGGAGCACGGTCGCGAGTGCCTTGGAAGTTGGCGATGAAGCACTCGCGGAGCTCGTCCCAGGAGGAGATCGACCCCACCGGAAGGTTCAGGAGCCAAGAGCGTGCGTCGTCCTTGAGGGCCATAGGGAACCAGTTCGCCATGACCTTCTCATTTCCATTCGCCGCCTTGATGCTCAGCTCATAGAGCTAGAGGAACTTAGCAGGGTCAGGGCTGTCGTCGTAGCGCAGAGGCAGATCCGGCTTGAACTTGCCAGGCCAGACGGCGCGACGCAGCTCCGGGGTGAAAGCACGGCACCCTGCCGTACTCACACGGGCTAGCCGCAGGGGAGGAGCCTGATCTTGACGCCCGCGTGCCGCTGCCTCTGGCGGTGCGTGGTCTTGACGTGGCGGTCCTGGAAGCGCACGCGCTTCTCCTTGGGGCCGCTGCACCACCTGGCAGCTTTCTTCATCGCGTGCTGGCGCTCTGCGCGGTGGGTCACACTGGGGAGCCTCACGCCTCGGCTCAGGGCCCACGACGTGCAGAGGATGGGGAGGAGGCATGCCGTGAGCCACGTCGCCCCCCAAGGATGGCGGAGGGCGAAGCGAACGAGATGGTGCAGGGGCCTAGCCAGCGGCATTGACGAGTTCGGCGATGCGGGCGAGCCAGGCGTCGTAGAGGTCGTTGGCCGGACGATAGCACAGAAGCTCGCGCACCATGAGCAGCGCAGACTACGCGTTCGCCGGCCCACAATGGCCATGAGAAGACGACGCCATGGCTGGAGTGGGTGATGGAGTCGCGGTGCGGCCGTCGTGCTGCATGGACGGTGGCAGCGACGAGTCCTGGTGTTCGCGGGCAGCAGGGTCGGTGGCGGCGTTAGCCACCGGGGAGGCAGAGCGGCGAGGGGCGCCATTGCCCGCGGGTGCCGTCTGGGCGACACGAGCGGCCCAGCGCTCGGCTCGAACACGGTGAGCGTCGGCCATTGGGACGGCGGAACAGTGGCGGAGCGAGTGGTGGGAGAGCAGCTTCAACACGCCCCTACCTGGCGCGCCAAATGTCGGATTCAGGGCTCCGCAGACCCAGAGAAGGTTCGAACTCTGGGGCGTGTGTGAAGAACTCAACCTATCCAACCAACCAACCCATCACCCTACAGCCTAGCTCAATGGATCAAGGAAGGAGACGGACACGGCAGTTTACCAAGGTTCGGGCCACCATGCGGTGTAAGACCCTACTCCTGCTTTGTGGTGGATTTGCTTCACGAGGGGTTGTGGATGAACTAGTACAAAGGGATGAACAAGCTCACGAGGTCTGCTCTCGTCGGGGTCGAATCGATCCCTCTCTATGTGGTGGCTAGCCTATACTTATAGCAGCCTCGGTCCTCTTCCTCCAAAACAAAGGTGGGAAGGGATCCCACAGTGGCCAATTTGAAAGGGGACAAGTAGTACATCTTATCCTGACGAAAGGTGGTCTTCGCGTGCAAAGCTTCTGGTCGTGACGCCGCGGTGGGCTCGGCGATGACATCCATCCTGCCATCCTGGCGGTCTTGTTCTCGTTGCACTGGAATGGAAACCTTTGCCTGATTCCTCGAGAACCCACGCCTGCGCTTGCCTCCTTAACACCAAAGAGGAAACCTGCTCCTCTGCGCCTGCTGGCGCCCGCCTGGCCTTGGTTGTCATGGCTTGCATCACCGCAACCTCGTGAGGTTGGATACCTGCATAGAAATCTCCGCTCCTCAGGAGGCAGCCTGGGGAAGCCGCTCCCTCAGGAGGTCTTGGCGCTGTCTGCCTTGCGAGGCTTGGCCCCTCGCGAGGGTCTTGTCTTGTTGGTGTTGAAACTAGGCCGTACCAGGCCCTCGATGGAACCACGCCGTGGGCCGCAGGCAGGCAAGTCTGGGTACCCTGGTTCCCAGAACACCGACAAGAGCCTCAAGGCCGAGCTACAGAAGGCCAAAACCGAGGCGGCCAAACAGAAGGCGGCGGCCGAGCGAGCGGTCGCCGCGCTCATGGTGGTGAAAACCTACAGTGAGAAGCATGAGGCCAGGGTGGCCGAAGTGCAACAAGGGCTCAAGGATGCCATCACTAAATGTGAGGACCTTGAGCAGAAGAATAAGGAGCATGCCACCGAATTGTCAAAGGTGAAGACAGAGGTCCAGTAGGCGCGGACAGAGGCGCGAGGTGCTCGGGAAGAGCTCCAACAAGTGAAGCAAATTGCGAATGGTAAGCAGTACTTACTGCAGAGTGTCTTCGGTGGCCAAAAGTTCGCATTGCTTACTTAGGAGCCTTTGCGGAGCGCCCGAGGAGTGCAGCTGATGCGTCAAGGTACTATGCGGCTCGGGAGGGTGACGCCGATCTAATGTTGTTTTGGGCGCAGTTCCAAGCGCCCGAGCACCCTCCCCTCCTTGTTAACCAAATGAAACAGTTGATGGAGCTGCACCGGATGGCGGAGCCAGCCATGAAGGACATCTGTGTCTGGCTATGGCCCTTCGAGCCCATACCCAGCAGTTATTTTGGCCTGGTGGCGAAGCTGTGCGATATCGTCACCCGAGTTGACGTCGTGAAGCACTCGGTGTGCATCGAGGGGGCTCGGATGGCATTTTCGAAGACCATGGTGCACTGGCCGAAGATCAAACCCATCGAGATGGCCACTGATACGTCTCCGATGTATCTATAACTTATGAAGTATTCATGCCATGTTTACAACAATTTTATATGGTTTTGGTATGATTTGATTAGAACTGATCCAGACTGGCGCTGTTTTCAACAGAACTACCATGGTGTCGTTTTTTGTGCAGAAATAAATGTTCTCGGAATGGGATGAAAATTTACGGTGATTTTTATGGACCAAAAGAGACCCCCGAAGCACCGAATGTAGGCAAGGAAGTGGACGAGGTGACCACAAGCCACCAGGGCGCGCCTTGGGGGTAGGACGCGCCCCTACGGCTTGTGGGCCCCTCGGGCACCCCCTTGACATGAGACCGACGCCAAAAATTCTTATAAATACCCAAACCTCCGAAAAGAACTCTAGACGAGAAGTTCCGCCGCCGCAAGCCTCTGTACCCACAAAAAATCAATCTAGGCCCTCTCTGGCACCCTGCCAGAGGGGGCCATAATCACCGTAGGCCATGGAGGAGGAAGCTGGAGGGGCCATCATCACCATGGAGATCAAGGACCAGAGGGAGAACCTCTCCCCATCTAGGGGGGAGGAGATGGAGGAGGAAGCACAAGGGGGAGACTCTGTCCTCTCTCTCTCGGTGGCGCCGGAGTGTCGCTGGGGGAACCATCGTCGCGGTGATCGTCTTCATCAACATCACCTTCTTCATCACCTTCCTCATCTCTTTTAAGCGGTCCACTCTCCCGCACTCCACTGTAATCCCCTACTTGAATATGGTGCTTTATGCCACATATTATGATCCAATGATGTGTTCCATCATATGATGGTTTGAGTAGATTTGTTTTGTCTTTTGGGTTGATTGATGATCTAGATTGGTTTGAGTTGTACATTTTATTTTGGTGCTATCCTATGGTGCCCTCTGTGCCTCACACATGTGAGGGAATCCCGCTGTAGGGTTCGCAATATGTTCATGATTCGCTTATAGTGGGTTGCTAGAGTGACAGAAGCTTAAACCCGAGTAAGGGGGTTGTTTGCATATGGGAGTAAAGAGGACTTGATACTTTAATGCTATGGTTGGGTTTTACCTTAATGATCTTTAGTAGTTGCGGATGCTTGCTAGAGTTCCAATCATAAGTGCATATGATCCAAGTATAGAAAGTATGTTAGCTTATACCTCTCCCTCATATAAAATTGCAATAATGATTACTGATCTTGTTAACGATTGCCTAGGAAAATTCCGCACACCGTTCCATCATTATTCCACACTCGCTATTTGTAATATATTCTAACTTTATGTTAACAGCACCTATTTTTATATTTTAGCTCTCCAATATAATGCAAAGCTATCCTCTTTATACCCACAACGTAGTTTTATTTCTCGTTTCTAGATGAAAGCAAACGCTTGGTGTACGTAGAGTTGTATCGGTGGCAGATAGGACTTGGGAGAATATTGATCTTACCTTTAGCTCCTTGTGGGTTTGACACTCCATACTTATCACTTCCATCTTTGGAAATTGCTACGATGATTCCTTGCACTTGGGGATTATCAAGCTCTTTTCTGGCGCCGTTGCCGGGGAGCGATAGCGTGGGGTTGATATTCTCGTGTGTGCTTGTTTGCTTTCTTCACTAAATAGATTTTGTTTTCTCTTTTGTTTTTGTTTTCTTTAGTTGTGGGTGAAACAAACAAAAAAAATTAAAGAATGCAAAATACAAAAAAAAATACTTGCCTCTTATGCCTAAAAACTTTTTCAAAAAGAGAAGTGATTGGAAGGTTATGCATTGGAGAAGTGAGGGTCGACCTTGAACACTTGTGTTCATGCTCATGGAAACAATGTAGAATTTTTCATGGTTTTCTCAAAAATAATTATCCCCTTGTATATATCCATTGTATTATAAAAATAATGTGCCAAGATTTGTCTTTAGGATGATTAGATTGCTTGTTTGCTATGTGCGGTGCAAAAACAGAAACTTTGGCTGTAGTGCATCAATTTACATTTTTTACTGGAACGTCAAAAGTTTCTGAAATTTTTACACAGTACTGCTATGAAAAAAAAATCCTAAGTTTTCAGAATTTTTGGAGTTACATAAGTATGGTAAATGTTCAGATTGCTACAGACTGTCCTGTTTTTGACAGATTCTGTTTTCTATGTGTTGTTCGCTTATTTTGATGAATCTATGGGTTGTATCAGGGGGTATGAACCATGGTGAAGTTGGAATACAGTAGATATAATGATAATATGAAATTGGAATGAGTTTACAACAGTACCTAAAGGTAGTGATTTGCCTTATTATACTAATGGATCTCACAAGGGTTTTTGTCAAAGTTTTGTGTGGATGAAGTGTTCAAAGATCGAGGAGGTATCGATATAAGAAGAATACGGAGAGACAAGAGTTCAACCTTGGGGATGACCAAGGCACCCCAAGTAAATATTTCAAGGAGACTCAAGCATCTAAGCTTGGGGATGCCCCGGAAGGCATCCCATCTTTATTCTTCAACAATTATTGGTATACCTCGGTTTTTGTTTTGTTCACATGATATGCGTCTTTTGTGTTTTTCTTTTCCTTTATGCACAATGCTAGTATGAGTATTCCTTCATTGATTTATAGAATGCTTCATGCGCTTCACTTAAATCTTTTGAGTATGGCTTTATAGAATGCTCTTTCTGCTTCACTTAAATCTTTTGAGTATGGCTTTATAGAATGCTTCGTGTGCTTCACTTATATATTTTGAGCTTGGATATTGGTAAATCTATATTAATTGTAGAATGATCTATGAACTTCACTTATATCTTTTAGAGTATGAATAAAATTATCATCGAATTTGGGCTTGGAAGAGTATCATTAAAATATCACTGCTTAGCTAAAAAGCTTTAAAGAAAAGTTCTTGTTTAGAGACAACCTAATATCCTACTGTTTTGTGTGTTCACATGATTAAGCTAATGTATTAATCATATTTTATAGTTTTTGTTTCAATAAAGTGCCAAGTAAAGCCTTTGGGATGGTGTGGTTGATAGTTGATTTGATTCTGTGCAAAAACAGAAACTTTTGCGTCAAGTAACAAAATTGTTAAAATTCACTGGAATGTGGAAAAATTCTGAATATTTTACAAAAGATTTATATACAAATTTTATAAGTTTTCCTAATTTTTAAGAATTTTTGGAATAACATAAGTATGAGAATAATTCAGATATTTACAGACTGTTCTGTTTTTGACAGATTCTGTTTTCGATGCATAGTTTGCTTGTTTTCTAGTTTCTATGGCTTATATTGCTTAATATAAATTGCGGAAATTATAGAGTACAGTAGAAATTATGTGGAAACAATTATGAATCTTGTCTTTGAGAGTACCCAAGTGAATGATTTGTTTTATCATACTAACCCATCTCACGAAGTTCCGTTAAGTTTTGTGTGATTGAAGTTTTCAAGTTTTGGGTGAGATATTGATATGAGAAGAATGAAGAGTGGCAAGAACCTAAGCTTGGGGATGCCCAAGGCACCCCAAGGTAATATTCAAGGAAGACTCAAGCAACTAAGCTTGGGGATGCCCCAGAAGGCATCCCCTCTTTCGTCTCCAAAACTATCGGTATACCTTACTTGGAGCTATATTTTTATTCGTCACATGGTATGTGTTTTGCTTGGAGCGTATTTTGATTTTACTAGCTGTTTGAATAAAATCATTGGATCTGAAATCTTGAATGAGAGAGAGTCCTCACGTGGCTATTTAACTATTTGACTACTCATTGATCTTCACTTATATCTTTCTAGAGTAGTTTTGTCATTTACTCTCGTTCTTCACTTATATCCTATGAGTAAATGGTTGAATGAATTGAATATCATAAATCTGAAATTATATATGTTTCATATGCTTATCCCATGGGGTGTAATGAATTCACATATAAGAAGTGTAGGTGGTAAAATTTATTGAAAGTTAGCAAACTCAACATTGGTCACTTGAACAATTCACGAAAGAATATTGAAGGAAGAGAGATTTCACATATAAATATACTATCTTGGGCATCTTCTATGATTGTGAGCCCCATTAGTTATCTTCAAACTTGATAAAATTAGTTGAAGTTGGACAAGGAAGACAACGTAATGAGTTATGTTTGGGTATATTTGTATAGAAGTTATATTGTTATGGATCCTCCAACATGTGGTGCTTGCTTAGGATCTTTTGCTAGCCAAAAATTTGTACTAAGTAGAGATACTACTTGTGCATCCAAAAACCCTTAAACCCCATTTCTTTCCATGAGTGTCCACAATATCTACCTATGGATTGAATAAGATCCTTCAAGTAAGTTGTCATCGGTGCAAAAAGCAATAAAATTGCTCCTAAATATGTATGATCTTTTATTGTAAGGGAAAATAAGCATTGTACGAACTTGTGATGGTAAAGAAATAAAAGCGACGGACTGCATAATAAAGGCTGCTATCAGAAAGGGCAATACAACGTGACGTTCCTTTGCATTAATGTTTTGCACATAAATTAAAAAGCGCATGACAACCTCTGCTTCCCTCTGCGAAGGGCCTATCTTTTACTTTCATGTATTTACTTTTATGCAAGAGTCAATACTATTCCTTCTTATTTCAACCTCAATTATTCTTTAGTTGGCAAGCATCATATGGTGGGGAAAGATCCAAGCATATATGGCCATTCAAATATATTTGATCATGAATTATTATTGTTGACAATTATCTATATGATAAATAAGTTGGGAGGCGAGACATTAAGCCCCTATCTTTCTCTGTGTTCGACAGATGCTATTTGTTCTTAAAATATGCTTTCAGTGTTAGCAATCATGGAATACTATATGATAGTTGAGTATGTATAATTTGCTAAATCAAAGCTCTTACATAGACCTTTCCTGAAAATAAGATGAATTGCAATTGTTTGGTGACTTAGAACATAGTTTGCTAGTTTTCAAGAAACTTTATGGTCTATACTTTAACATGTGAATAGCTTGTTACTTGAACATGAGAAGTTTTATAAGATGAGCTACTGTTTATGATATATAATGATGCTAGAAAAAGTGATTGGAATTATCATTGATCAAACTTGTGCACTTGCTAGCATTCACACTTCATAAATTATTTCTTTTATCATTTACCTACTCAAGGACGAGCAGGAATTAAGCTTGGGGATGTTGATACGTCTCTGATGTATCTATAATTTATAAAGTATTCATGCCATATTTACAACAATTTTATATGGTTTTGGTATGATTTGATTAGAACTAACCCGGACTGACGCTGTTTTCAGCAGAACTACCGTGGTGTCATTTTTTGTGCAGAAATAAAAGTTCTCGGAATGTGCTGAAAATTTACGATGATTTTTTATGGACCAAAAGAGACCCCCAAAGCACCCGAGCTGGGCAAGGAAGTGGACGAGGTGGCCACAAGCTGCCAGGGCACGCCCCTATGGCTTGTGGGCCCCTCGGGCACCCCCCTTGACGTGAGACCGACGCCAAAAATTCTTAGAAATACCCAAACCTCTGAAAAGAACCCTAGACGAGAAGTTCCGCCTCCACAAGCCACTGTACCCATGAAAAATCAATCTAGGCCCTCTCTGGCACCCTTCCGGAGGGGGCCATCATCATCAGAAGCCATGGAGGAGGAAGCCGGAGGGGGCCATCATCACCATGGAGGCCAAGGACCAGAGGGAGAACCTCTCCCCATCTAGGGGGAGGCCATGGAGGAGGAAGCACAAGAGGGAGACTCTCTCCCCCTCTCTCTAGGTGGCGGCGCCGGAGTGCCGCCGGGGGAACCATCGCTGCGGTGATCGTCTTCATCAACATCACCTTCTTCATCACCTTCCTCATCTCTTTTAAGCGGTCAACTCTCCCGCACCCGTTGTAATCCCCTACTTGAACATGGTGCTTTATGCCACATATTATGATACAATGATGTGTTGCCATCCTATGATGTTTTGAGTAGATTTCTTTTGTCTTTTGGGTTGATTGATGATCTAGATTGGTTTGAGTTGTATGTTTTATTTTGGTGCTGCCCTATGGTGCCCTCCATGCCGCGCACACATGAGGGATTCCCGATGTAGGGTTTGTAATATGTTCATGATTCGCATATAGTGGGTTGCTAGAGTGACAGAAGCTTAAACCTGAGTAAGGGGTTGTTTGCGTATGGGAGTAAAGAGGACTTGATACTTTAATGCTATGGTTGGCTTTTACCTTAATGATCTTTAGTAGTTGCGGATGCTTGCTAGAGTTCCAATCATAAGTGCATATGAGCCAAGTAGAGAAAGTATGTTAGCTTATGCCTCTCCCTCATATAAAATTGCAATAATGATTACCGATCTTGTTAACGATTGCCTAGGACAATTCCGCACACCGTTCCATCATTATTCCACACTCGCTATTTGTAATATATTATAATATATTCTAACTTTATGTTAACAGCACCTATTTTTATATTTTAGCTCTCTGATATCATGCAAAGCTATCCTCTTTATACCCACAACATAGTTTTATTTCTCGTTTCTAGATGAAAGCAAACGCTCGGTGTACGTAGAGTTGTATCGGTGGCAGATAGGACTTGAGAGAATATTGATCTTACCTTTAGCTCCTTGTGGGTTCGACACTCCATACTTATCACTTCCATCTTTGGAAATTGCTACGATGATTCCTTGCACTTGGGGATTATCAGCCACCGGACCTCCTCCAACCGGAAAGGAGCATAGGTGCCCAGAGCAATATTTCTCCACCATGATGGACGGTGCTCGGGCGGTAGAAGCGTTGTGTCCGAAGGATGTACTCCTGGAGTAATTATGCCTTGATGTATTAAACTGTGATCAAACCTTTATGCTTTATCGTGCGGTTGTGTTTTGTATGGGTTATCGTACTTGCAAGTGTTTATGCTAATTTTGACTCCTGTGCGGCCGTTAATGCTGAAAATTACCAGTTGTCGGCTTCAGCCCCCTCGTAGATTCTACGAGGGGTGTTCCGTCCTCTGCACTGTAACCCTTAACCAACGTCTCGATGCCCGGAGGCGGTAGTGCGGGAGGGGAACAAGGCAATCGGACTATGCGGCTTTATGACTTTCACTTTAGCCGTAGGAGCTTGACTGCGGGGGCTGGTAACCAGAGCCCAGTGTGGGGAGATGTGTGGCGAACCTGAGGCCCAGGCACCGACCACTTGATTTGCACAAGGACAAACCCCTTGTGTTTTACGGTATAATCGCCAACGATTGTGGGTTTGAAACCAGTCATCGGATCGCCGACCAGTTCTCGCCTATTATGACAGTCAGTTTTCGGCTTTCTCCACTGAGGTACTTAACCGGACTAGGCGGAAGTACAATCGTAGTGGTTCTCCCTTTACCTTCTTAGCCAAACATGCGGAACATAAGAAGGTAAGCATAGGAGCGGGGCAACCCAACTATTGACCCAAGACATAATTCGGAACCAGTGCATATAGTGCAATATCCAAGACGCCGAACACAGTGAAAAGAAAAGGTGTCGGTCTTGAATGTATAGGGCGAGCGTCTAGGCCAAGCCCCCAGTCTAATAACCGGCATATGAAATTCGAAGTGTATAACACTTGATTGAGGCAGATTCGAAGAGCGAAAAGGAACAACCAGGGAAAGGTACAGCATAAGCAACTGTAGAGGAACCGTAAAAAGGATTGCTTTATTTCCAATAAGCTCATGATGTCTAGCCGTACAATTTGAACTGCCGAACAAGACCTCGGATAGGGATACATTTTTTTTTAAGGAAAAAGATAAATTTATAGATGAAAGGTTTACGCAAGGCCTTGATATGTGGGGTAAAACCCGAACTGTGCCCTACTGCACGTCTGCGCCTTTGCTTCTGCTAGGAGGAACAACTTTGTTGGATGGTTGTCCGATGACGGGTCCTTGACAGGGAGTCCTCGAGAGGTTGCTGCGTTGGTGGGGCTTGAAGCCGGATAGGTCCTAGATGGTACATGTACTTCGTCCGAAGACGCGTTGTTCCATAGTGCGGTCGAACCAAACTCTTGGTTGGGGCCCCATGGCTGCCCATGGTATTTTGGGCGTGAAGTTATGGTATCTAGGCACGTGGTGTGCTGCTGTGTGGGAAGGCCATGGGGGGCATATTCCTATGTACGTCGAACGCAGGAAGGCCCCTTGGCCGGAGATAGGGCTTGTGTTCACTTGTTTTCCTCATGTGCCTTGATGGCGAGCTGGCACTTTGGCCCTTCGTATTCGGCCGCCAAGGCCGCAGTGTGTTCCTCCTTCTGAAGAGAGCGCTCTATGTTGCCATTGACTGTGATAACGCCACTTGGTCTGGGCATCTTCAGTTTGAGGAAGGCGTAGTGGGGGACGGCGTTGAAGCGAGCAAAAGTCGTTCGGCCCAGGAGGGCGTGGTAGCCGCTACGGAAGGGATGATGTCGAAGATCAAATCTTCGCTCTGGAAGTTATCTGGAGAGCCGAATACCAGTTCTAGGGTGAGAGTGCCCGAAAAACGGGCTTCGATGCCGGGGATGACCCCCTTGAAGGTGGTGCTGCTGGGCTTGATCCTTGATGGGTCAATTTCCATTTTTCAGACTGTATCATCATAGATCAGGTTAAGGCTGCTGCCTTCGTCCATTAGGACTCTAGTGAGGTGGTAGCCATCGATAATTGGGTCGAGGACTAAAGCTGCCGATCTTCCATGACGGATACTGGTCGGTGGTCCTTACGATCGAAGGTGATCGGGCATGCAGACCATGGGTTGAATTTCGGGGCTACAGGCTCTATGGCGTAGACATCCCGAAGTGCGCGCTTCCTCTCTTTCTTGGGTATATGAGTGGCCTAAATCATGTTCACTATTCTAACCTTAGGAGGGAATTGCTTCTGGCCTCCATTATTCGGCCTGTGAGGTTCCTCATCGTCCTTGCTACGGGGGCTTTTGCTCGTGTCCTCGGCTGTGAGTTTGCCGGCCTGCTTGATTACCCAACAATTACGGTTGGTGTGGTTAACAGGCTTGTCCGAGGTGCCATGGATCTAGCACAGCCTATCCAGGATGACATCTAACTTAGTGGGTCTGTCCTGGTTCCCTTTAGAGGGCTTTTTCCATGGTCCTGAGTTGGAATTGCGGAATCCAGCATTTACTGTCGTATCGTCGGCCTCGGCGCCATTGTGTCGGTGTTTATTTTTGTTACACCTTGGCTTTCCGTTGCCGTCCCGGACTTCCGAAGTGCCGGGGTCTTCTAGGTTGGTGCTTCTATGGGCCAACCAGCTATCTTCACCCACGCAAAAGCGGGTCATAAGGGAGGTAAGAGCTGCCATTGACCTTGGTTTGTCTTGGCCGAGCTGGCGTGCAAGCCATTCATCCCGGATACTATGTTTGAACGCGGCTATGGCTTCAGCGTCCGGGCAGTCGACTATTTGATTCTTTTTGGTTAAAAACATGTTCCAAAACTGCCGGGCTAACTCACCGGGCTGTTGGACCACATGACTCAGGTTGTCGGCATCCGGAGGCCGAACATAGGTGCCTTGGAAGTTGGCTCGGAAAGCATCCTCGAGCTCTTCCAGCTCCCTATGGAGTCTTCGGGGAAGCTGTTCAGCCAATGCCGGGCCGGTCCTTTCAGCTTTAGTGGCAGATATTTGATGTCGTGGAGGTCGTCTCCTCGTGCCATATGAATGTGGAGAAGAAAATCATCAATCCACACGGCCGGATCTGTAGTTCCATCGTACAGCTCGATGTTCACGGGTTTAAACCCCTCCGGGAATTGGTGCTGCATCACCTCATCGGTGAAGCACATTGGGTGAGTGGCGCCCCTTATTCGGGACACATCGCATTGAACCTCAGAATCCATCATGCCCCGGTGTTGTTCCCGAACTCTATTGTTCCGGTCGAGCCATGCTTCGTATCCGTCTCTTATTTCGGGAGGGTATCCTCTTGATCTATAGATGGACCGTGACTAGCCTACTCTAATAGCCAGGTCATGCCGAAGATTGTATTGATATTCTGGCTGTGCTGCCTCCTTGCCTTTACGGCGGGGAGGGGCAGGTGGGTGTTTGGCCACCCCAGCCGGCCTGTCCCTTCCTCGAGGGGGGCGGTCGGGCTGGTCGCCTTGCATTTGTTTGGGTGGTGCGGGCTTGAAAGCCTCGTCATCGAATTGCGGCAACAATCTATGCTTGGGGTAGCTCTTTGTTTGTCGTTCATAGTCGTACCCCTCTTCGGCTGCTAGGACTTTCGTCCATCTGTCATTGAGGGTGTCTTGTTCGGCCTTGATCTGTTGTTGTTTCTTCTTTAAGCTTCGTGTGGTAGCTATTAGCTGTTACTTGAATCGATCATGTTCCAGTGGATCTTCGGGGACGATAAAACCTTCAGCCCCGACACTGACTTCTTCTTCGGAGGGAGGCATGTAATTGCTATCTTCGGAGTCGTTGGGATCCTCGGGGTTATGATGACCTATTTCCTCCTCTAGACCATCAAACTGGTGCTCGGGGGCGGGGTCGCCGAGGTCTTCCGCGCTGTCCGGGGTGTCATCTTCTCCGGTGCCCATGTTTCTTTCCCTGCCACGTCGCCCTTTGGATCGTCGGTGTTGTCTTCGCCGTTTGGGGGGCTCCTCTTCGGGTTTGTTATTGTCCCTTCTGGGGGTGCCATCCCCATTGGCACCATCGCCGTCGTCCTTGGGGGTGTCCACCATGTAGACGTCTTAGGTGGATGTGGTCGTCCATCGGCCGGTGATGGGAGGGATGGCTCCAGTGTGGGTCATGGCCTCGCTATCATCGTACATGTCGTCAGCATCCTCGAAGGCATAGTCCAGCATGTCGGTTAAGTCTTCGACGGTGGCTACTAAGTGGGTGGTGGGTGGGACGTAAAATTCCCTGTGGCCTACCTCAAGGCTCTGCTGAGCGTGAGCCGAGGACGGGCCATCGACAATAGTCATTGTCTGGATCTGATCGAGCGCCTCGTTTAACAGAGAGAGGCTGACCGGATGAGTGGAAGAAATTTCTTTGGAGCTGACCTCCGTTACCATGGTGGGGAGAGGCACGAGTCCGGCCAGGGCGAAATCCTGGTCTTCAGACGTTGTACCTACATCGAAGCTCACCGCCGGATCTGTTTTGAGTCCGGCTGGGGCTGCCTCCCAGTCCTTGGGCGCCAAACTCCTGTTAGGGCTCAAAGCCGGATCCTCGACGAGGGGGAACGGTCCGGACGGAATTCATTCCTGGTCTTCAGACATAAGAGCTGCACCCAAGCTCGAAGCTGATAGTGCGGTAAGGGCCAGTCCGGAGATCAGATCGGGAAGGGGCGCCAAAGTTAATGCTTCAGAAGCCGTGGTGGTTCCACGAGAGGCTGAAAAGCCAGTGAAGATCAGATTGCCCCAAGCGTTGGTGACGTATTCGAAGTTACCAAACCTGATCTGATGCTCAGGGGCGAAGCTATCAATCGGGTTGAGATGACCGGTCAAGTCGGCGTGCAGAACAATGCTGCCGAACGCGAAAAGTTGCCCGAGGATGAAGATATCCCTAGTGCTAATGCCGTCTCGGATGATCAGGCAGCCATCAACCCTTCGGTGATCCGACAGCGGAACTCTCAATGAAAGCACCAATGTCGGTGTCAAAACCGGCGGATCTCGGGTAGGGGGTCCCGAACTATGGATCTTGGATCGATGGGGAACAATAGACGTGGGACATGATGTTTACCAAGGTTCGGGCCCTCTCTAAGAGGTAAAACCCTATGTCCTGCTTGATTATATTGCTTGTGTATATGGGGATTACAGAGTAGATCTACCACGAGATCGGACAAACTAAACCCTAACTAGTAGGATGGGGATTGTTCTTCTAGCCTCTACGGATTAAGCCCCCTGGTTTATATAGACACCAGGGGTACTAGGGTATACAGATAGTCGGTTGCATCAAGAAAACTCCGGATCTTCCATCTTGACTTGGGGTACACACCAAGGCACAAAAGGTCTTCGGTCCAGATACGGTGTGGCTCAACAGTCCGGCCCACGTGAGCCAAGCCGGCACACCGAGGACCCCCTAATCTAGGACTCCCTCAGGCGGCACGGTCGCCGTGCCCGCCATGATGGGAGCAGGCGGTGGGGATGCTGGAGGCGGACGCTTACCTCGATGCTCAGGCGAAAATGATGGTCATGGTGTGGGCGACGCGGGTGCTCTATCCCCGCCTCCTCCTCGTGCCCGCGAACGCAACCACCAGAGCGACCCCGCTCGATCGGGCGTGAACTGCGACCCTCCTGCTGCGACAGCACCGGTGGCGGCCAGGGGAGCGACCTCAAGACACACACCGCGCCTGTCACAAGATGAGCGCGATATGATGCCAAGCGGTGTTGTTGTGCCTCCACAGCAACGCCCGCATGGCAAATTGCCCATCGACCAAGCTCAAGACCCTCGGGCGCCGCTTCCGCCACGCCAACTCGCTGTTGCCCCCACGGCAAGGCAACAAGAACGCAACGACGCTCCTGATGGCTCTGCCAGGAGTCGAGCGACGTCGCGCTCTTCGCATTCCAACATGCCTTCAACGGTGACGGAGGCGATGGCGCGAGCACAGATGTTGCTGGATTTTCCTCCAATGGCTCACAAGATGGATGAGTGGAGAGCCACCATCCGAAGTTTGATCAAATTTGCTGATGCGAATGCGTACCAGCTGGCAGAGCCTTCGTGGCGTCCGCCAACTGCGCCTATGCCTCAAACTAAAGGCCGTGTGGCAAGCGGTGCACCCACGATGCAATCACCTCCTCAGCAACAATCTCAGCGACAGCACTAGCACTCGCAGCGGACCCAGCGAGATGCACAGCCCAATGATGCATCGATGGCTTCCTCAGACCCGCAGATGCAGCAAGACCAGAGGCCAGAGTTGCTGGACAGACGAGCAGAAGACGCTCGCACCACCATCCAACGGGGCCGGGAGACGCGCCATCAATCAGACGAGCACAACGGTCCAGTCGTCGATGAGCCAGCGCCCATTGTTGGTGGGTACTTACCTTACGAGGTCAGGTGCCCCACCTTCACACAAGAGCTGCGGAAAGTCCGCTGGTCGTCCGTCCGCGTGTTCAAGCCTGCGGTCCTGGAAAAGTACGACAGCAATCAGAACCCGGCAGAGTTCTTAGGCACTTATACAATTGTTGTGCAAGCTGCCGGGGGAAGGGATGAGAAAATCCTAGCCAACTACTTTCTGTTGGTGCTCAAGCCCAACATGAGGTCTTGGTTAATGAACTTGCCAGAAAACTTCATTTCCTCGTGGTCAGATCTTTGCAATGGGTTTGTTGGTGCTTTTACCGGGGGACAGAAAGGTCCAGGGTTGCCCAGCGACTTGCAAGTGATCCCATAGAAGGAAGGAGAGAACCTGCGCAAGTACATCCAGAGATTCAGCCGTGTGCACCACAGCATACCGGATATCCACCCCGCAGCCGTGATTGCCGCATTCCACACGAATGTGCGCAATCACAAGATGCGGGAGAAGATGCATATCTGCCTGCCGTAGACCGTCAATGAACTCTATACGTTGGCGGACAAATGTGCGCGCACTAAAGAAGGGAGAAGGCTTCCCGGAGAGGATGATGCCGCCGAAGTCGATTCCGACAATGACGACGCAACATCCCCAGGGAAGAAAGGTCGAAGACGCAACAGAAAGCACAAAGGCAAGTCAGTTATGGTTGCGGAAGGATCCGGCAACTCCAGCCCCGCCAAGATACCCAAAATGGAGAGTACCGGCAACGAAGCAGCTACATGCGCTGATTGTCAGGTCGCCGCGGCAGGAGAGAAAGTTGGAAGTCTGACGGGCCATACTGCAAGATCCACCATACCAAAGGCCACGACCTCCAGGAGTGCCGTCAAGTCAAGCAGCTGGTTGAGAAACTGAAAGCTGAGTATGAGAAGCAGGACAAGGAGAAGGGTTAGGACAGTATAGGTGGATCCGGCAAGAAGGGTCACGGTGGTCGAGGCGGATGCCGCGGCAACGCTAGCCAGAAGAAAGAAAAGCCTGCCAGGGATAGAGAGAAGAAAGAGGAAGATGAAGGAAGTGATGAGGAGGATGACGAAGAATCCAGCGAACACGTATTCCAAAAGGCAACAGAGGCCATGTGCGTTGACGGAGGTGCATCTTTGCACTCCTCTCACCGTCAGCTCAAGCAGTGGGCGCGGGAAGTCATTGCGGTGGAACTGACAGTAGATGCCCAAAAGCCCCTCAAGTGGTCGCACACGCCTATTATTTTTTATGCTGAGGATCACCCTGATCGCACTACCGCGGTCGGGTGCTTGCCGTTGTTGGTCTCACCAACTATACGCAACCTTAAGGTCACGAAAATATTAGTTGATGGTGGGGCCAGCTTGAACCTGATCTCCCCTGAGGTGATCGAGAGGCTGCAAATCCCTAAGGGAGAGCTCCAGAAAATGGGGACGTTACAAGCAGAACAGAGAAGGTTGTGTTTGATGATGTTAAGATCCCCTTGCCATTTAATGGAATTCTTGGTCACCCGGCCTTGGCCAAATTCATGGCAGCATCCCACTATGCTTACAACACATTGAAGATGCAAGGGCCCATGGGTGTCATCTCCGTCAACTCCGACAAGAAAGATGCAGTCATTTGTATGGACAGACTCTATAGGGACACGGTCGCAGCGGAAACCGACAAGGCAACAGCTCCCGCCAAGTCAAAGAATAGCAAAAAAACGGCAAGACATCCAGCGAGGCCTCCGGGAAGCGCGCCTCCTCGGAGTGATGCGCACCCGTTGAGGATTTGCTGGAAAGCTCTGCTGGCAAGAGATGCAAGGCCATTCCACCTGCGACAAAGAAGGTGTCGGCAAGGGAGGATGGCACTAGTGGTACTTTCACCGTCAGTGCCACCCTAAACAGCAAATAGGAAAGCGCGCTCATTGCCTTCCTGCAGGCGAATGTAGATGTGTTTGCATGGCAACCATCTGACATCCCCGGTGTTCCCAGGGAGGTAATTGAGCACCACCTTGATGTCTACCCTCATGCTCAGCCCGTCAAGCAGAAGGTCAGAAAGCAAGCCTTGGAACGGCAACAATTTATAGTAGAAGAGATCAAGAAACTCGAGGCAGCTGGCCTGGTCAGAGGAGTGCTACATCCAACCTGGTTGGCGAATCCGGTTGTCGTGCACAAGGCAAATGGGAAATGGAGACTTTGTATTGATTACAGTGACCTCAACAAAGCATGCCCAAAGGATCCTTTCCCCTTGCCGCGCATCGACCAGATTGTGGAATCCACTGCCGGCTATGATCTGCTCTCGTTTCTTGACGCATACTCCGGATATCACCAGATATTCATGTCCAAAGAAGATGAAGAGAAAACCGCATTCATTACTCCATGTGGCATGTACTGCTTTGTACGGAAGCCTTTCGGACTAAAGAGTGCGGGTTCAATGTTCGTGAGGGCAGTTCAGATCGGTTTTGAGCCACGGTTACACAGGAACATAGAAGCCTACATGGATGGTATTGTGATCAAGACCAAGGACAAGTCCACCCTAATTCAAGATTTGGAGGAAACCTTTTCCAACTTGCGAAAGATCAACATGAAGCTCAACCCCGAGAAGTGTGTGTTCGGTGTTCCCTCCGGCAAGCTCCTTGGGTTCTTTATATCTCAGCGTGGGATCGAAGCAAACCCCAACAAGATCAAGGCTATTGAGCAGATCCAAGCACCCAAGACCTTCAAGGATGTGTGGTGCCTTGACAGTTGTGTCGTAGCTCTGAGTAGGTTTATTTCAAGGTCTGCTGAGAGTGCCCTACCTTTCTTCAAGATATTGAATAAGGCGGGTCCGGTAAAATGGACTCCGGAAGCGGAGGTTGTGCTGCATGACCTGAAAAAGTACATGCCTTCTGCGCCAACTCTAGTCGCGCCCAAACCACAAAAATCGTTGTTGCTATACTTTGCGGCAACGAATCAAGTGGTCAGTGTTGCACTAGTTGCGCAGAGGGAAGCTGACGATGAGGAAACAATAGTGGCAGAGCCATCCCTTGACGAAATGACGTCTTCCTTGGAAATGCTAGATATCGGGAGGAAAAAGTGGTGCAAGGGAAAACAGCTGAGCAGCAAGTTACATCAAAGAAGAAAGTGGTGCAGTGGCCAGTATACTTTGTTAGCTCCCTACTGCATGGGGGGTAGGTCAAGGTATTCGGGCATGCAAAAGTTGCTCTTTGGCCTACTCATGGCCTCAAGGAAGCTGCACCACTATTTTTCAAGCATATGAGATCACGGTGGTCACTCGCTTCCCATTGCAACGCATTCTGAGGAATCCCAAGGCAACCGACAGGATAGTAGAGTGGCCATTGGAACTGTCAAGCTTTGCGCTCAAATTTGAGAGCACATCAACTATTTAGAGCAGAGAATTGGCTGAATTCATTACAGAATGGACGCCAACACCAGATGACGAGATCCAGGAACCAGCCCTCCCCGGCAGGGAAACCCAATGGAATTGGATCATGTATTTTGATGGTGCTTTCTCGCTGCAAGGTGCCGGTGCCGGGGTGATGTTTATCGCACCCACCGGAGAGCATCTCAAGTACATGGTTCAAATGCATTTCCCCTGTGAGGAAGCTACCAACAATACATCTGAGTATGAGGGACTACTTGCCGGCCTCAGAATTGCGGTAGAGTTGGGAATCAAAAAGTTGATCGTCCGCAGAGATTCGCAGCTTGTAGTAAAGCAAGTAAACAAGGATTACCAGAGCCCGTTGATGGAAGCGTACGTGGATGAAGTGAGAAAGTTGGAAGAACACTTTGATGGCCTGCAAACGGAGCACATCCCTCGTGCGGAAAACAGCATCGCTGATCAGCTGTCAAAGTGTGCTGCCAAAAAGCTACCTGTGGAACCAGGGACTTTCGTGCTCCGCTTGACTCGACCCACAGTCACCCCGTCAATGAGAGCCAAGAAGAGAAGGAAGATAAGCACCAGCAAATACTTTCCGGCAGAGCTCCCAAAAGTCACCGGCAAAGCAGTTGCCAGAAGTAGTGATGCACCTACCGGTGAGCAGCGGCCTCAGGCAGAATCCCAGATTCTTGCTGATGAGATCAGTGCTCCCGTGGCCGAAGAAATGCCTTTAGTCCTTGTTGTCGAGCCCCAACCTCTGACATGGGTGCAACAGATAGTTCAATTCCGCCAAACAGGAGAACTTCCTGAAGAGCAAGAGCAAGCTGAGAAAGTAGCCTGTCAGTCAAGTATGTACCAGTTTGTGGATAACATCCTGTGCAGAAAGAGACCAAACGAAGTGAAATTGAAGTGCATTACCCGCGAAGATGGACTGAAGTTGTTGGCGAAGATACATGGAGGCGTGTGTGGTTCTCACATAGGAGCAAGAACCCTTGTCAGGAAGGCCTTCTGGCAAGGCTTTTATTGGCCCACTGCCCTCCAGGATGCAACTGAGCTAGTAACAAGATATGAAGCATGCTAGTTCCATTCAAAGAACACACACCAACCAGCGCAAGCCCTCCAAACGATTCCTCTATCCTGGCCCTTTTCGGTCTAGGGGCTCGACATTTTAGGCCCCTTCCCCCGTGCTACCGGGGGCTTTGAGTTCTTGTACGTCGCCATCGACAAGTTCACAAAGTGGCCCGAAGTAGAGCCAGTGAGAAAGGTAATTGCACAATCGGCCGTCAAGTTCTTTAAAGGATTAGTTTGCCGGTTCAAGGTCCCGAACAGGATCATTACTGACAACGGCACACAATTCATGAGCCACGCCTTCATGCAATACAATCAGAGCCTTGGAAGCAAGGTGTGCTTTTCATCCTTGTTCACCCAAGGAGTAACGGGCAAGCAGAAAGAACAAATGCTGAAGTATTGCGCGGGCTCAAGACAAGGACTTTTGACAGGCTGCACAAGTGCGAGAGGCATTGGATTGATGAGTTGCCGGTGGTTCTTTGGTCACTCAGAACGACACCAAATCGAGCTACTGGCCAGACACCCTTCTCCCTAGTCTATGGTGCAGAAGTGGTGCTCCCCACAAAACTCATATATGGGTCACCTCGAGTACTTGTCTACGATGAAGTAGCGCAAGAGCAGCTGTGGCATGACGATGTCGTGCTCCTTGAGGAAGATCGTCTTCGGGCAGCTGTGCGTGCCGCACGCTACCAGCAAGCCTTGCGCCGCTATCATAGCCGCAAAGTTCATGCCCAGAGCCTTGAGGAAGGCGACCTTGTCCTTCCGCGCGTTCAGTCCGCCAAGGGTACAAACAAGTTGACACCAAAGTGGGAAGGCCCTTACCAGGTAGTACGAGTCACCAGACCTGGCGCAGTCCGTTTGGAGATCGAAGATGGCATTCGCGTGCAAAACTCATGGAATATTGAGCATCTTCGCAAGTTTAACCCGTAAGGCGCGGTTGCCGGGCCCTGCCCCGGCAATCCGTTTTGTACAAGCATAGCCTCGGAGGCTTGTAACCCTTTGTACAAAGCCAGGCGCAGACCCTGTGCATATCTGAATAAAACCAAGTGTTTTACAAACTTGCATACATGTTTATCTATATACCATAGCATGATTTTCATGTGGTTATACTTGTTTAGATAAGATGATTAACATGCCGCCAAGGGCCCCATGCTATCTTTTCTCTTCTTTCTTTGTCTATCAAAGACAGAAGGGTTTCCTCGCGAGCAATTTTCCCGGGGGAAGGATGGAAGCGTGCTCACTCACTTGGACCTGTGGCAGCCTCTCCTTATCCAAGCGATAAGAAGTACAGCAAAGAAAGATAAGTCGAAAGTTTGTTTCATTTGAAATTTCCCGTCATTCTATATTACGTCTATGTATGAGAAACTTGCACGCGAGGAGACCTTGGCGCGTCTTTCATTCGCGCTCTTATCCTTGCCTCGAGTCCGCTCGACGGGATTAGTTGCAGCTGCGTTTAAAGCAGGCAAGAGGCCAACCTCCATCCATGCTCCTAAACTTGCCTCGAATCTGCTTGACAAGGGTTAGTAGTAGCCGCGTTTGGGACCGGCAAGAAGCTTTGCCGGATATCTTACTCGCAAAAGACTGTTGAGGGCTAGTCCTTCTAAACGTCTAAGGCAAGTACGCATCTCCGGCAAGTTTTTTTCTCAAATTTGCGTGGGACAACAAGTACAAGTCATACAACTGCGAATATAGATGGGAAATATTTATAATTGATTCAAACACGGCAAATGCCTATATTTCTTGTTAAAAAACAGAAGTGCTCCGTAATGCCTTTCTTGTCCGTCTCCTCCTAGGGTTTACATCGAGTGCAAGGAGGGCAAAAGGAGCGCCTGGGCAGAGCCCTGGTCACCCACGCCAGGACCAGAGGAATGCAGCCCGACAAGATCGGGAGAGCACCTCCCCGGTAGGGAAGATGAAGCCAGGGACGGAGAGAGCAGCTAGGCGAGTCACCCCCGGCATATCACTCTACCGAGGTCTAGCTGCAGATGATGGTGCTGCCGGCGCCCAGCTGGTGATGAAGGTGCTGCCGGTGTTCAGCTGGAGTCCCAGTCGCCGTCTTCGGACTTGATGACCGGGGGCTCGCCATCATCGTCTTCACCGTCTGTGTTCTCCTTGTCACTGTCGCTCGAGGAGGAGCTTTCTTCATCGCTCGAGCTTTCTACGCAGCACCCAAGACGAGCGCTTGAAGGCCCGAAGATCTTGATGGAAAGCGTATCAGACTCCACCAACTTGAAGCGGAGGACGTGCCCCTCCACAAGATAGTGAGCACGGGCGAAGGTTTTCCACCCGCGCCTAAGGAGCATGACGCGAGGCGCGGGGAACTCGATGTTCACCCACACGGTGTCGTTACAGCAGCCGTTCACGCGCAGCCACAGCCTGAGCGGCTGATCGACCTCCATCACCCTAGCAAAGGGGAGAGGGAGCCGCAGGCGACTATGGGGAGGATCGCACAGCTCGACGATGAACTCGAGCTTCGTGTCCCCCGTATGGCCCGCTACCGGGGGCGGAGCCATTGGAGGAGAAACGACAAGCACGCCACCCTGTCCGCCTCAACCGTGGGTGCCGCGTCGACCCCGACCTTGCCCTACGGCCCCACCTCGTGTGCTGGCACCGGCCTCCGCGGCCGCAGCCAAAGCAGAAGTGTGATGTCGAGGAGAAGCTCTTGCCGCCGTGGCCGAAGCACGAGCCCGGCCTCTTCCTCTCGCCATGATGGAAGCAGAAGCAAGTAAAGGGAGGAGAGGAGAGGAAGGTGGATGAGCATCATTGCCCTCGCACCCCTCCTTTTATAGCGGGGAGCATGGGGGCTGGCTCTCCACTACCCTGGTCGGCGTCTCGCTCCGTCGACCGCCCACCTTTGCCAATCCGGTGTCCTAGCTCCTCTGATCAAAGCACTGCCACCACGACCGCCCTTCTGCACCAATCCCACGCCCCGCACCTAATCCGTGTCATGGGGAAGGGGGGAAGGCTGTGATAAAGGGGGAAGTGATGGCAGTTGCCCCAAATCACGCGCGGGCACCATAATGGCCTCCAGCGTGCGCGTGCGACCCTGGTTTTTTACTTGAATGGCCTGCATCGTCCAAATGCCAAAGAAATCAGGATGAAGCTGGGGGCTAGCCTAAATCCAGATTAATGAAGAAGCAAAGAAAACCTCAAAGCACAACGCCATTTCCAGCAAGGTCAATGTGTGAGTCTGTGCATTATTGGGCCTAGCCCAACGATGCCTGGCAGCACATGTGATCTAGGCCCGGGGGCTCCTATCGGTGCAACAAACATGGGTGTTTGCTGCCCTGGCTTATGCACAGACGTATTGCAGTTCCCCCGGCAAGCATCAAGTTCCATACACAACCAAACTAGAGAAGCCGCTCTTCGTGAGATCAAGGAGCACATCAAGAAGACCAGGCCTTGGAGCAAGCCACGAAATCCATGATGGAAGCAACTAGCCCGGCGAGGAGGAGCTGGCAAGTCGCGGCCCAGCAAGCCCCTCGAGCACGGACTTCCCGCCGAATGCCAGCACTCCACCTCTCTGGCCAGCTGGTCGCTGATCAGCGAGGTGTCGAGCCTGCAGGTGATTACGTGGAGGCAGCACATACGTGTCAGCTTGCTGGGGAGGAGGATTACCTTTATTGACACCCGTCCTAATGGCGTGTCAAGCTAATAAGTGGTAGGTGGATAAGTGGTGCATCACCCTTACCGGGGTTCACCCTCCACATGACACTTAGCAGTGCATTTAATGCACTTTTGTCCTAACTAGTAGAGTTAGATATGATAGTTTTGTATCAGTCTAATCACCCTGTAATGACCTTTTTGCCACGGTGGTAACCCCTTGAGCTATAAAAGGAGGGCCAGGGAAACCTTTACAGGGGTTCGAACCCTTGCAACACACACGCATAGGTATCTGCGCAGCTGCCTTCTCCTAGCGACTTGCCGGGGGGAGTGCGGTCCGTGTACTTTCTTCCTCATTCACCCAATACACCAAAGCAGGAGTAGGGTTTTACGCTTCTCAGCGGCCCGAACCTGGGTAAAATCATGGCGCCTCCTGTTGTGCTTGCTCTTCGCACCAATTAACCCCCAGCCGAACCAGCAAAGGGGCAGCCCCACCCCATAGATCGTCGGCTCCACGCCGACAAACACCCTTTTCCCTTGCATTGGGAACCTGGATCAGGTACACTCATATCTAGTGGATATGCTTCTTTTGTGCATTAAGGAGAAGGGCGGGACCTCTACTTTGGACATCTCCCACATCATGTGGCATGAGCTTCGGTCTGTTGTGGTTGACCGAAAGGTGCCTATCTATGGACCCTACCTATTTAAGTTGATTGAGGAAACTTGGGCTGCTGAATTTCCAGGGGAGTCCCTTCCCACTGAGCATATGGTGTCCCATGGTGTTTTGAACTTGCGCCATAAGGAGAACTAGGGCACTGCACCTGCTGCCCCCAACGAGGAGATTGCCCCCACTGACTCTGATGATGAGCCTGAGCCAGACTATGAGTTTGTTCCTTCTCCTGACAACGAACCATCTTGGGCATCCAAGCTCAAGTCAAGGATGAAGAAGCTATAATGCTTACAGGCCAAGGGACAGTATAGGGCTCACGTGGCTGAGAAGAAGGCTCGCACATGTGACAAGATCATGATGAGGCACCCAGGTCTAGAGGTTGCTAGTGGTTCAGAAGAGAGGATCATAGATGAGGAATCATGGATCTCACAGTATTGCCAGTGGTCAGACTCAGAGGTCGAGCGTCAGCATGAGGCGGCAGAGGAGTCTGATGAGAATGAGGAGTCTGATGAACACGAGGAGTACTAACAATGTTCTGGAGCATCTCTACCACCTTGGATTAATTTAGTGCTCTTTGCCCTTTTGGTGTCTCGCTGCCAAAGGGGGAGAGAGCTTAGGGATTTGCCGAGTCACGAGTGTGTCTTCTTTGTCATTGCTTTCATTCTCTTGTGCACTCTTTCTCGTTTGATTTGCTTTAGTTTGTGTGTGGAACCTTAAGTACCTATCATATGTGAGACATACGCTACCCTATCCATATCTTTATGTCAAGTACCTTATTAGCTTGTGAGATGTTATCTATCTTATGCCCTAACTTTATGCTCACATGCTATTTCTTTGCACTCTTGCTTATCTCTCATATATTGTTGTTGCAAGTGTTGCCGGTCTATAAAATATAGGGGGAGTGTTGGTCCTAGTGTGTGTGCTTTGCATTCCAAAGGCATACTTAATTAGTCCATGCATCTAGGGGGATCCCGTCTATATTTTGTAGATGTTGGGTTTGCATATTATCTTTATCTTTGTGCAAATCTCGTGTTGTCATCAATCCACCAAAAAGGGGGGATTGTTAGCGCATATTTCTCCCTTAGTGGTTTTGGTGATTGATGACAATACTATTGCGGACTAATCGTGTGCATTGAGCATTTCAGAGAATCTATCTTATGGCACAGGATGATTTGTGCCCCTCTGAGATATTGTGAAGACGGTTGTTGTCTTACATTTCATTTTTGGTGGATTTGAGTCATAGGATCACTGTACAATTAAGAGGGGGTCCACCTCGAAAAGGTTTGGGTGGACTCAACACGTACACAGTCTTTTTGCACCCTCCTTCCTTTCCGGCTTTGGAGCTTGTCCTCTCTTGTGCTTGGGCCTTCTTGAGGCACATAAGCGGTAGTACCGCTCTGCAGCACGGTAGTACCGCTCCAGCTGTACTGCCACAGTTCAGTGCTACTGGGAATCCGCCTATTTGCTCTGTAAATGGGTGGTAGTTCAGCGTGGTAGTACCGCTCCGGTTGTACTACGGCTCTGACTAGCACCCCACTACCGCAGATTTACTGGGCATCTAACAGTTAAGCGGAAGTACCGCTCCCGCGGAGCGGTAGTACCGCCCCGGTGGAGCTACCGTTGTTCGACTACCGCTAGGAGTACCGCTTATTATGAGTCCTCTGACTGCTCTATCCTTCGAGCGGAAGTAGAGCGGCGGTAGCCAGTGGTAGTACCGCTCCGTGCGGCACTACCACGTTGTCCTCCTCTACTACCATTGTTTCTACTAGTTGCTCAACACTACGTGGTAGTACCGCTAGTGGGAGCGGTAGTACTGCTCTGGCGGCACTACCGCCTCCCTGACATGTTCAGTTGAACGCCAGTGTTGAACCTTCCATGCCAGCGGAAGTACCGCTCGCCCGAGCGGTACTACCGCTTATGCACGGGCTAACGGCATAACGGTTGGAATCTTTTGCCCACTATATAAGTGAGTCTTCTTCTTCAAGTGGACTTACTTCTTCAAGTGGGAACTTCAATACCTAGAGAGTATAATACATCCTTTATCAATATCTCCCTAGAGAGTATTAATACATCCTTTATCACATTAATTCCCAAGAATGATGCCCCTCTCACTCCAAATGATTTCAGGCCAATTTCTTTACTTAATGGAGTGCTTAAGATTATCACTAAATTGCTGGCAAATAGATTACAAAAGGTAATTCTAGAAATGATACACATTAATCAGTATGGATTTCTTAAGGATAGGGTCATTCAAGATTGCTTAGGATGGTCTTATGAGTATCTTCACCAATGTCTCAAATCAAGAGAGGAAAAGCTTGTTCTCAAGCTGGATTTTGAAAAAACCTTTGATACCATAGAGCACCAAGCAATTATAGACATTCTCAGAGCCAAAGGTTTTGGTGACAAATGGATATCATGGATACAAATGATCTTCAACTCTGCTTCAACTGCTGTTCTACTCAATGGAGTGCCAGGTAAAAAAATATAATGTAGAAGGGGGGTAATACAAGGAGATCCTCTATCTCCCCTACTGTTTGTGCTGGCTGCAGACCTTCTACAATTAGTGATAAATAAAGCAATGAGGATGGGACTATTCCATACACCACTGCAAATTAACTCATGCCCTGGTTTTCCAATTCTACTATATGCAGATGATACATTAATGATAATGCAAGTTGATTCAAGACAACTGATCTGTCTTAAAGCTCTCTTGAACACTTTTGCCTCTGCCACTGGTCTCAGAGTTAACTACCAAAAGTCTATCCTGGTACCTATCAATATTCAAGGGGAGAAGGCTCAACTGTTTGTAGGAACTCTTAACTGTCAAATGGGTCAATTCCCATTCACATATCTTGGGCTACCTTTAGGGCTGCACAAACCCACAGTAGAACAATGCCTCCCAATGTCAATAGAGTTGCAAGAAGACTGGCTGGTATTGCCACCTTTATGACATATGCAGGTAGATTACTAATGGTTAAATCAGTTTTGGCTTCCCTCACAATTTTCTTTATGAGCTGTCTGGATGTTCCAGTTACTATCAAGCAGCAGGTTCTAAAGTATTTCAGACATTGCCTCTAGAGAGGGACAGACATGGAAGATCATATACCTGCATTAGTGAAATGGATCACAGTATGTAGGCCAAAGAATCAAGGAGGATTAGGAGTTATGGACATCTTCATCCAGAACAAGGCATTACTAATGAAAAATCTGCACAAATTCTATAATAGGCATGAAATTCCCTGGGTCAAATTGGTTTGGGAAGCACACTACTCTGAAAACAAACTGCCAGGAGAGGAGCTAGTGGGATCTTTTTGGTGGAAAGCAAATCAGCAATTAATTGACAATACAAAGCTCTAGCCAGGTGTAATTTGGGAAATGACAGAAGTGCTTATTTCTGGAGTGACTTATGGGGTGAAGATATCATGCAACATAAGTTCCCACATTTATTCACCTTTGTGATAAACCATAGATTGACTGTTCAACAGGTAACCAATACAGAGTATCTGGAAGATCTATTCCATCTACCACTGTCAATTGAAGCACATGAGCAATTCCTAAAATTGGAGGATATCTGTTACACACTGAGACAATCACAATATCAGAACTTGACAGACACCTGGAGTTACATATGGGGCAATGAGCACTTTTCATCTACAAAGACTTACAATGTTATGATTGGCTTCAAACAAGTCCCTCCACACTTTAATTGGATCTGGAACTTTTCATGTCAACCAAAACACAAAATGTTTTTCTGGATGTTGTTGCATGATAGGCTCAATACAAGAAATCTTCTGAGAAGAAAAACCTTTGTGCTAGAGGAATACAATTGTGCAGTCAGAGGATGTCAACAGGACGAAACACTACACCACCTGTTTTGGGGATGTCCATTTGCTATGAGGTGTTGGGATTACATTTGTCCCACCAGGGCACAAAATTTATCAGTCCTAGAAGCCTTTCAAGACATAAAAGACAAACTGAGACTTCCCTTTGTAGCGCCCAAGATGTGATTCTATCCCAATCACGTGATGAATTCATGATTGGGGCACAATCGCATTTCGAGCGCATAGCAAGGTGGACATCATTACAACATACCATGTACTAAATAGATGAGAATACAAGATAAAGGCTTACACTCGCCACAAGCTACAACATGAATACATGAATACATCAATACATAGCAATCATCATACCGAAGAGCAGGATCCGACTATGGATGAAATCAAACGAAAAAGAAGAACGACATCCACCCTGCTAATCCCAGGTTCCCGACCCGGAACCTATCCCTTGATCGAAGAAGAACAAGCAGAAGAACTCCAAAACAAGCAAGCAACGCTCTCACATCAAAGCATCACTTTACCTATACCTGCAACTGTTGTTGTAGTAATCTGTGAGCCACGAGGACTCAGCAATCCCTTTACCATGGGTATCAAGACTAGCAAAGCTTAATGGGTATGGAATGGATAAGTGGTGAGGTTGCAGCAAGCACTAAGCATTGTATGGTGGCTAACTTACGAGTACAAGAGTAAGAAGAGTAACTACGCATACGATCGCAAACTAGTAATGATCAAGAAGTGATCTTGAACTACTTATGAGTCAATCATAACCCCACTGTGTTCTCTTCCCGAACTCCCTCGAAAAGAGACGGTCACGGTTACGCACGCGGTTGGTGTATTTTATTTTGGGTCTAGTGTCAAGTTCTCTACAATCAGATATTATAAATTTCCAATCTGCCACATAACCGCGGGCACGGCTTCCGAAAAGATTTAACCCTGCAGGGGTGCTCCAGGTGGTCCATGATAAATTCCACGCGCATCCGATGGAACATCCTCACACCATGAAGAATATGATGCTTACGATAAGGAATTCTGGTGGACCTGCCTCTCGTCAAAGGTACAAACTAAACCAGCAAGACCTCCCGACGTGTCGACACCCTGATAGGAGCCGCACGTATCTCGTCTCAGGCCACGATCAGATTGTCCAAACTTTCGGTAGGCCAATCACAGAGTTGCCCCTGTGGCCACCGTCGATTGACAGGTTTGGACCAACACTAATGAGGAGCACTGGCCCGGGGTTGTTGATTAATTATCCTCGGGGTCCGGAAAGTCCCTATGCAAATTTTAGTAGTTATTAGGCAAATGATAAATCCAAAGTTGGGCCTTGCTGGAGGAGTTTTAGCCTAAGCGAATGATCAGGGGGTTCCCATACACCCACATGTGTTAGGAGCGCTCGTCAAGGAACATAACACCGGTATGACGGGAACTAGGGCGGCAAGAGTGAAACAAAACACCAAGCAAAAGGCTAAGACTTCCACCCTTTACCAAATATATAGATGCATTAATTAAATAAGAGATATTGTGATATCCCATGTTATCCATGTCCCAACATGGAACAACCTCCAACTGCACCTGCAACTAGCAACGCTATAAAAGGGGTTGAGCAAAGCGGTAACATAGCCAAACAACGGTTTGCTGGGATGGTGGAAAGGTTAGAGGCTTATCATGGCAATTTGGGAGGCTTGATAAACAAGTGGTAGGTAGCGCTACATAGCGATAGCATCGAGACAACTAGCAAAGCAAAGATAGTAGTGATATCCAAGGTAATGGTCACCTTGCCTGAAATCCCGCTAGGAAGAAGACCGAATCCATGAAGTAGACGAACCAACGTAGTCGAACGAATCCTCACAATGGCAACATTACCGGAACTATCAAGAAGAAGCAACACCAGAAAGAAGCAAACAACATGGTAAACACACTAGCATAAACATGACATGATGCACAACCAAGTATGATGCATGCCCAGTTTAATGATTCATGGCATGGCAAAGTGCAACAAACAATACTACAAATTAAGTGGAGCTCAATATGCAACGAGTTGCATATTGATGAAACACCACATTCAATTATTTAGTTTGCTCTTGTTTATGTACCCAACAATATTAAATGTTGGTTAACATGGCAAGAGGTGAGGCATAATAAAACTACCTATCTAGGCAAGTTTAAATGAGGCCGGAACAACAAACAACAATTCCAGAAAATTCCCATATGCCTATTTCGAATTTGCTACTGTTCTGCTCTATACACAATTTTAGAGTGTTAAACATGCAAAGTAATGCCACCATGTTAATCTATGCATTTTTCCACCCCATTTACATATAAAGTTTATTTAATTCGGAGCTACGGTTATATAGTTAGGAAATAAACCATTTGAGCATGTCATTAATGCAAATTAATGCAAACAACACATTTAAACATTTTTAGCAGGGATGAAAGTTGGGTATTATGAAACTAGGTGAAATTCTAAGCATTTTACATATATAGTTTGTTTAATTCCGATGCATGGTTTGTGAGATATAATATGCATGCCAAAATGGACTTTTCTGTAAAACGGTTTTTCTCTGGATTAATAGGCAAATTCGTCCAGGGGGAAAACGACACAGGCCAAATCTGCACAGAATGGGCCAACGGAGAGGAGGGGCTGCGGGGAGCTCACCCATGGGTCAGGTCGGGCCGGTGGTGGAGGGAGGCCGAAGCAGGCCGGCTTGGGGCAGTTGCTGGTGGCCTAGGAGGTGAAGGAGCTAGGCAGGCCACAGTCAACGCTCGAACGAGCGAGCCGCTGCTGCTCGTTACCAACAGAGGCAACAGCAGGCCATGGCGATGCAGAAGACGGACAGGGATCAGACGACGGGGTCCTGGACGACAACGCGGGGACTTGACGGCGACGTAGGAGATGGCAGCTTGGTGTGGTTCCGACGAGGCACGGTATGGCAAGCGGCTCCAAGCGCGGGCTGGTCAACGAGGCGGGAGCGCCGGCTGCGCTCGATCCCGAGCCACTGCTCGAAGCAGGGGAAGCAGAGGCCGGCAGCGAGGGATGCGGGTCGCGAGGCGGCGCTCGGGCAGACGGGAGGAGCGGGCGCGAGGGCTTCCCTCCCTGGAACGAGGCAGAGGCGACGGGAACCTTCAGGAGCTCCATGGGTGGCAGGCTCCTGCAAAACGGCGGCGTCGTGACACCATCAGAGGGAGCGAGAGAGAACAAGTGGAGGAAGGAAGGATAGGGGCGACGGGGCTGGTCCTACTAGTATTGCTCCGGCGAGGGGCAACGGGTGGTGATGGAGCTCTGACATGGAGCTGCTGCTGCGCGGGTTCGAGCAGGGTACCATGGGGTCTCGCGGAGTACGGGAGGTGGCTGCATGAGAGTGTCGGCGTACGACACCTATGGGACCGCGGGGGTCCCTTCTATGATTCGGCAGGGAAAGAGGTATGCACAAAGAGCAGAACCAACGATCGACGCGAGGTGGTTTTACCCAGGTTCGGGCCGCTATCAGCGTAAAACCCTACTCCTGCTTTGTTTTATTAAGGGTGTTCTTGAGCTCAAACTCCAGGAGCGCTAGCGATGAACAGTACATTCAAAGAGCAGCTACGCATGCAGAATGGGCCAGAAGATCCTCCCCCCTGTAGCAGTTGCCTTGGGCCTCCTTTTATACGTCCAAAGGGGTCACCACAGTGGCAAAATGTACATACATTGAGGTGTAAAGTAGCTACAGGGTAATCATACCTAACCACTGACGGTTTAGGAGAGATGCCATTAATGCACCGTGAGGTGTCCGTTTAGGTGTCCTCATTCCTTGGGGATGGAAAAAGGGGCCATCCCATCAGCACCGCTTAAGCTCTCCTCCTCTGGTATCCTGCCACGCACCCAGGAATGGGCCCAGGATGCCAGGCTGGTTGCTGTGCTAAAGCGGTGGCACAGTGATAGAATCTTGCCGGGGCGTAAATCTTGCCGGGTTTCGTGAGCCACCCCGGTAAGATCTTGCCGGGGGCCTGGTCTTCGGTCTTCAGCTCTTATTAACTCCTAACCCTTTGATTCTTGGTCTGAGTGTCCCCTTGACAATCTTGCACTAATCTCCAATTATTCCCCTGGCAAGCCTTGCCGCGGGCTTGGCTACGACGGCCCGTGCACAAGTATGGGGTACCAAAGTCCCAATACTTAGTACACCGACAGAGAGGGTGGCGCGAGGGAAGCTCAGGAGGAGTTGAATCAAGGGGAGGTTGCGGGCGGCTGCTCTGGTTGGGTGGATCGGGAGGGATCCCGATGAAGATGTGGCTGGTTGGGCAGGAAATAGAGGAGGTGGCTGGCGGCGGATCTGGGTGATGGGATGGAGAGTAGTGGCGGCGGCGGAAATCAAGGGAATTGGTCGGGGAGGATTTGGATCGGGAGGAGATCCCGAGGTGGGAGGTGGAGTGGCGGCTTCGACGGGATAGGAGGCCTAGGAACTAGGGTTTGGACTGATATTTATAGCATTAGATTTTTGGTTAGGGGCTATTCTAGTCCCTCCGATCGCAATCGGACAGTCCGAGAAAAAATAGGCTAGAAGAGTCCAACAAAGAACCGAAGATATTTTAGAGATGTTTGGGGATGATCCGGACCCATCGGTCACGACTACCCGGGTCGGGTTCAGGACAGCTTTCGGACGCGCGCGAGGTGTTTAACAAAAGGCCATAAAGACGAGAAGAGAGCGGTCCAGTTGATCTGAGAGGAGGTCAATAGGGCAAGGAAGCGGCAACTACGAGCGGATGCAAGTTTTAAGAGAACATGCGGATGCAATGCTCATGATGATATGATGAAATGCAACAAACAATTAAAACACACGGCGACAACGAAAAACATAGAAGGCGTCTGGAGCATTGGTCTCGGGTCGTTACAACTCTCCCCCACTTACAAGAGATCTCGCCCCGAGATCTAGGAATGAGAAGAGAAAGAGCAAGAGGAAGAGGTAAAACAAAGTTGCTTCTTTGACAAACGAGCGAAACCAAAGAACCTTAGAGGTTGAACATACAACGGAGATGAATGAGATTGCAAACAGTTCGTTGGACAAGAGGAACAAGGAATACGACAAGAACCAAGAGCTTAAGGGACAAGATAGACTTTGAAACCACTCCGGTTAAAACGAGATAGACAATGAATAAGAACGAAAGAATTCAGACAGCACTACGGCTGAAAAGTGAAGGAATTTAACATGAGGGTGACAAGATGTGATGATACTTGGCGAGAGCAACAACACAATGCCTCCAGGAGAATGGAATGAAAAGAACGGAGAAAAGAACCACAACTTCTACCACAATTGAATTTGAAAGCATCCTTACGGAGAAGGCTTGAATGGAGTTGTTGGAAAATCAACAAAAAAATATATGATCCTCGTGGGCTTATGAGACATCTCAAAACTTGAGGTGAAATTCTGCCACTAACGAAAACAGTGATTGATTGAGATCAACGAGGAGATGAAAACTTATTCACCAAGATGAGAAGGAGAAAATTGGATCATTGATAAGCACCACAATAGCAACATTCCTTAGGGAAGGCTTTAGGTGAAATATAACCCAAGATAACTCCAACAAAGAAAGTGCTCGGTTGAAAAGATCTCATGAACGAAGAGAAAATGATGGTTTTGAAATATCTCATTCCTGACAAGTTGTGAATCGTGAAACATGAAGGGAAATTGTCAAGAATGACATAACACCAGCTCAAAAGATAATGTAGAAAGAATTGCACTTTGGAATGCAAGATGAAGAATACTTGTGCTCCTCCAACAAGAATCTTGAAGAACACTTCGATATGAAAGGAATCTTTAATGAACCACCATGTAGAGCATTCATGAAGAACTCCGGTAATGGAAGGATTATATAAAGGAATTGAAGGTTGAAAAGAACAAGAGTTGAAGACTTGGAATGATTTAGATGGAGCTTCGTGACGAGACAACCAAGAAAACTTGGAACTCCGGAAAAGAAAGATGGGCAACCTGAACCGAGAATTTCCTCATCATGAAAAAACTCCGAAGGAAGGGATTAAACACTTGGATGAAACAAGAATAAGAATTATGTTATGTGTATCCTTCATCAATTTGAATTGATGACAATCAATGGATTTGGCATACTACTTATTCTCTTGAAAAGATTGAAGAGAGATATAGCTCAAACTTGGGAAAATCTTCAACGAACCATCGGTAGGATTTGGAAAGAGCGAATGAATTAATACGATAAAAAAGGAAAAGCAATCTTGAACGAACCACCGTAAGAATATGAAAATGAACGAAGATAGAGTATGCATCACCGGGAAGAATTAGAAAACGAACGGAGACACTTGAGGGAATTTATGTGCAAGAGAACGAATAGATTACAAGCTGACTAAGAATACTTGAACGATGCACCGGTAAGATTTGGAGAACGAGAGCTGAAAGCTGAGAACGAATAAATATTCTTAGATGATGGCCTCCGGAAGTCAAAACGAAAACACTCCTGAAAAGCTTCGAATGGTTATGAAAGGAATTCCCACAATCGAAACCAATTGAGAGGATAGCAACAAGCTAGAACCACGAATCTTCAAGAGAACGGACAAGGATTTAAGAGAAACTCTTCTTCAGTCTTCGATGCTAAGAAAGACGACGAGGAACACCACCAAATTATTTGAGACATTCCGAAATGATGAAAAGATGAAGATTGGGATCAAAATGGAAGGAATTGAAGGAAAACTCAGAGAAGACATTTGACTGATGAGAATTCATTCTTACGTCAAACTTTGAAAGAATTTGAGAATCGCTCCGGATAAATTAGAAGAGTCGGGTAAGATCCTGGGAAAAGACCTGTGGGTTATGGGCCCACTCGAAAGAAACACCGTTGAATGATTTTTTAAAGAGAGATTGGACCGGTTGAATTAAATAGCTTGAATGAGGTAACAACCTCGAAATAGCTTGAACGGAATAAGAATGGAAACACAAGACTTCTGAGATATCTTCGGCACTCTGGATATGAATATCATGAGGTTAATGATCAAGAGATGCTTGGATAAAAACTTCCAACATGGGAAAGCACGTAGCCAATTGAAAAGGGAAAAGATGAACATCAAAATCTTGAATTCACCGGAAAAGAAAACAAAAATGAAGAATGATGAACTTGTAGCTCCTGAGCATCTTCACGAGAATCACCGGGTTAGAACACTGAAGGAAAAGAATGAAGAGACTTCACATGAATAAAATGGATAGTTGATTTGAGATCTCTGAGTCCTTGAAGAAAAAGGGTGGGTGGGTGGGAAAAAGAAGACAATTTAGGATGAATGTAATGAACATCGTTGAGAAAACTGAGAATTGCTCTTGCAAATGAAAAAGAGGATTGAATTATCTTGACGAGAAGCACACCGGTTGGGAAAAAATTGAGATGACAATCTTGATGATTAAGAAGAATTAGCACTCCCATAGCAATATGAGAACACCGCTTAGGAAAGGTATGGAATCAACACTTGACTTCGAAGCAACTTCAGTACCACAAATAAAACCAAAAAAAGGATTGGCATGCAGAATAAGCCGAAAACAAATACATAACCCCTTATGCATTTGTTGGAAGGATAGTTCTAGATAAATACTTGAATTCCCACCTAAAACTCCCGAAATTTTCGGTTATGCAATCTGGTACAACAAGTACAAGGCGCAAAATATCATCACACAACTCCTAGCAGAATTCTACGCTCCAAATGTACTGCCTCCATCAACACATAACCAAGAACCTCGGAAACTGTGTACCTCAGACCTTCGACAGACAGTAGCTATACTAGCTGTGGCAATACATCTGATCACTCTCCCCAGTACTGGGTGACGCCAAACTACTCTCACCACAAAGAGTATAGAAGCGTTTTCGATGTCGGCGTCCTCTGGTATTCCGGAATTGAAACGATAAGCACTGTGACGAAAACACCTTGGAGCTCAACTCCCCGGGACACTGCCACAACCCCTAAATGACAGGAGGTACCAAGACAGAATTCCCGTCACAATGATATCGGACTGATTCCACAATACCCGTGTGATCCTAAAAAAAATTGAGTGAAAAAGAAGAGTAATGGAATCAAAACACCTACGTCACAAATCCTCACCAGAGCGACGAAGGGGATAAGGAGTAAAAAGAATTCCTACTCTCCGATATATAACTAGACTCAAAATAGTTTTTTTAGACTCGACAACGGCAGTGGTTCAATCAATCAAGGGGGCTCCTGCGGTCGGTAAGGCTCTGATACCAACTTGTAGCGCCCAAGATGCGATTATATCCCAATCACGTGATGAATTCATGATTGGAGCACAACCGCATTTCGAGCGCATAGCAAGGTGGACATCATTACAACATACCATGTACTGAATAGATGAGAATACAAGATAAAGACTTACACTCTCCACAAGCTACAACAAGAATACATGAATACATCAATATATAGCAATCATCATACCAAAGAGCAGGATCCGACTACGGATGAAATCAAACGAAAAAGAAGAACGACATCCACACTGCTAATCCCGGGTTCCCGACCCGGAACCTATCCCTTGATCGAAGAAGAAGAAGAAGCAGAAGAACTCCAAAACAAGCAAGCATCGCTCTCACGTCAAAGCATCGCTTTACCTGTACCTGCAACTATTGTTGCAATAATCTGTGAGCCACAAGGACTCAGCAATCCCATTACCATGGGTATCAAGACTAGCAAAGCTTAATGGGTATGGAATGGATAAGTGGTGAGGTTGCAGCAAGCAATAAGCATTGTATGGTGGCTAACTTACGAGTACAAGAGTAAGAAGAGTAACTACGCATACGATCGCAAACTAGTAATGATCAAGAAGTGATCCTGAACTACTTACGAGTCAATCATAACCCCACCGTGTTCTCTTCCCGAACTCCCTCGAAAAGATACGGTCACGGTTACGCACGCGGTTGGTGTATTTTATTTCGGGTCTAGTGTCAAGTTCTCTACAACCGGATATTATAAATTTCCAATCTGCCACATAATCGCGGGCACGGCTTCCAAAAAGATTTAACCCTACAGGGGTGCTCCAAGTGGTCCATAATAAATTCCACGTGCATCCGATGGAACATCCTCACACCATGAAGAACACAATGCTTACGATACGGAATTCCGGTGGACCTGCCTCTCGTCAAAGGTAAAAACTAAACCAGCAAGACCTCCCAATGTGCCGACACCCTGATAGGAGCCGCGCGTATCTTGTCTCAGGCCACGATTGGATTGTCCAAACTTCCGGCAGGCCAATCACAGAGTTGCCCCTGGTGGCCACCGACGGTTGACAGGTTTGGATCAACACTCATGAGGAGCACTGGCCCGGGGTTGTTGATTAATTATCCTCGGGGTCCGGAAAGTCCCTATGCAAATTTTAGTTGTTATTAGGCAAATGGTAAATCCAAAGTTGGGCCTTGCTGGAGGAGTTTTAGCCTAAGCGAATGGTCAGGGGGTTCCCATACACCCACATGTGTTAGGAGCGCTCGTCAAGGAATATAACACCGGTATGACGGAAACTAGGGCGGCAAGAGTGAAACAAAACACCAAGCAAAAGGCTCAGCCTTCCACCCTTTACCAAATATATAGATGCATTAATTAAATAAGAGATATTGTGATATCCCATGATATCCATGTCCCAACATGGAACAACCTGCAACTGCACCTGCAACTAGCAACACTATAAGAGGGGTTGAGCAAAGCGGTAACATAGCCAAACAATGGTTTGCTGGGATGGTGGAAAGGTTAGAGGCTTATCATGGCAATTTGGGAGGCTTGATAAACAAGTGGTAGGTAGCGCGACATAGCGATAGAATCGAGACAACTAGCAAAGCAAAGATAGTTGTGATATCCAAGGTAATGGTCATCTTGCCTAAAATCCCGCTAGGAAGAAGACCGAATCCATGAAGTAGACGAACCAACGTAGTCGAACGAATCCTCACAATGGCAACATTACCGGAACTATCAAGAAGAAGCAAACAACATGGTAAACACACTAGCATAAACATGACATGATGCACAACCAAGTATGATGCATGTCTAGTTTAATGATTCATGGCATGGCAAAGTGCAACAAACAATACTACAAATTAAGTGGAGCTCAATATGCAACGAGTTGCATATTGATGAAACACCACATTCAATTATTTAGTTTGCTCTTGTTGATGTACCCAACAATATTAAATGTTGGTTAACATGGCAAGAGGTGAGGCATAATAAAACTACCTATCTAGGCAAGTTTAAATGAGGCCGGAACAACAAACAACAATTCCGGAAAATTCCCATATGCCTATTTCGAATCTGCTACTGTTCTGCTCTATACACAATTTTAGAGTGTTAAACATGCAAAGTAATGCCACCATGTTAATCTATGCATTTTTCCACCCCATTTACATGTAAAGTTTATTTAATTCAGAGCTACGGTTATATAGTTAGGAAATAAACCATTTTAGCATGTCATTAATGCAAATTAATGCAAACAACACATTTAAACATTTTTAGCAGGGATGAAAGTTGGATATTATGAAACTAGGTGAAATTCTAAGCATTTTACATATATAGTTTGTTTAACTCCGATGCAGGGTTTGTGAGATATAATATGCATGCCAAAATGGACTTTTCTGTAAAACAGTTTTTCTCTGGATTAATAGGCAAATTCGTCCAGGGGGAAAACGACACGGGCCGAATCTGCACAGACTGGGCCAACAGAGAGGAGGGGCTGCGGGGAGCTCACCCATGGCCCAGGTCGGACCGAGCGCTCCTCTTCGGCGCCCTCAGCGCCCGCTAAGGTAGTTGGCGCTCGAAGGAGCGCGGTAGTGGGCCGGCCCAGTATCGCTCGCATAAGATGCTCAAAAAACAATCGTCAAGAAAATATGTAGCAGGTGGGATTCGAACCTGCACGCAATTGCTGACGGACTTGGCGCTTCTACCACTACACTAGGATGGTTCGTTGTGTTATTTGTGAGAAAACAGTACTATTTGACCCATGTTTGAGCCCCAGAACAAACATATTTCGAAAAGGGAAGAAAAATTTGAACAAGAATTCATGAATTTTAAAACAGCTCGTCGATTCTGACAAAAGGTCATGGATTTCAAAGAAATGTTCACAAAAAAAATCATCAATTTGAAAAAAGTTCACCCAATTTTGAAAAGGTTCATCGATTTTGAAAGAAAAAAATCACGAATTTCAAAAAAGTTCACCGGATTTTGAAAAGGTTCATCAATTTTGATAAAAAAAATCACGAATTTGAAAAAAGTTAATCGATTTTGATAAAAGAGTTCATGAATTTGGAAAAAGTTCACCAAATTTTGAAAAAAAGTTCACAGATTTAAAAAAAGTTCATCAGTTTTGGTAAAAAAAGTTCACAAATTTGAAAAACGTTTATTGATTTAAAAAATGTTCACGATTTCAAAAAAGTTCATCAAATATTAGAAAAAGTTCACCGGAATCAGAAAAAGGGTTCATCGATTCTGATAAAAAAAAATACGCATTTTGAAAAAATAGAAGGAAGAAGGAAAAAGAGAAAGAAAAGAAAAATATAAAAAGAAAAGCGGAAAGAGGAAAAGAAGTAAAAGGAAGTAAGAATTCACGACAAGGCTGGTCGGTCAGCTGGCTTTCAACGCTAACTCTTAACGGGAGATCGCGGGTTCGAATCGCGCACGCCCTCAGTTTTTTGCGTCTTTTAAACAGAAGAGAAAAGTGGTAAACGGGCCGGCCCAACATGGAGGCGTGGGGGGCGCGGGGGTGTGCGCCCGTTTGCGCCGATGCCTTTAAGCGGCGCAACGGGCGCCGAATAGGATTTAGCGGTCGGACCGGTGGTGGAGGGAGGCCAAAGTAGGCCGGCTTGGGGCGGTTGCTGGTGGCCCAGGAGGCGAAGGAGCTGGGCAGGCCGCGGTCAACTCTCGAACGAGCGAGCCGCTGCTGCTCGTTACCAACAGAGGCAACAGCAGGCCATGGCGATGCAGAAGACGGACAGGGGTCGGCCGACGGGGTCCTGGACGACAACGCGGGGACTTGACGGCGACGCAGGAGATGGCAGCTTGGCGCAGTTTCGACGAGGCGCGGTAAGGCAAGCGGGTCCACGTGCGGGCTGGTCAATGAGGCGGACGCACCGGCTGCGCTCGATCCCGAGCCACTGCTCGAAGCAGGGGAAGCAGAGGCCGGCAGCGAGGGATGCGGGGTCACCAGGCGGCGGCGCTCGGGCAGACGGGAGGAGCGGGCGCGAGGGCTTCCCTCCCTGGAACGAGGCGGAGGCGACGGGAACCTCCAGGAGCTCCATGGGCGGCAGGCTCCTGCAAAACGGCGGCGTCGCGACACCATCAGAGGGAGGAGAGAGAAGAAGTGGAGGAAGGAAGGAGAGGGGCGACAGGGCTGGTCCTGCTGGTATTGCTCCGGCGAGGGGCAACGGGTGGTGATGGAGCTCCGGCATGGAGCTGCTGCTGCGGGGGTTCGAGCAGGGTACCATGGGGTATCGCGGAGTGCGGGAGGTGGCTGCGTTAGAGGGTGGCGTGAGGGAACCTCAGGAGGAGTTGAATCGAGGGGAGGTTGCGGCCGGCTGCTCTGGTTGGGTGGATCGGGAGGGATCCCGATGAAGATGTGGCTGGTTGGGCACGAAATAGAGGAGGTGGCTGGCGGCGGATCTGGGTGATGGGATGGAGAGTAGTGGCGGCGGCGGAAATCAAGGGAATTGGTCGGGGAGGATTTGGATCGGGAGGAGATCCCGAGGTGGGAGGTGGAGTGGCGGCGGCAACGGGACAGGAGGCCTAGGAACTATGGTTTGGACTGATATTTATTGCATTAGATTTTTGGTTAGGGACTATTCTAGTCCCTCCGATCGCAATCGGACGGTCCAAGAAAAAATAGGCTAGAAGAGTCCAACAAAGAACCGAAGATATTTTAGAGATGTTTGGGGATGATCCGGACCCATCGGTCATGACTGCCAGGGTCGGGTTCGGGACAGCTTTCGAACGCGCGCGAGGTGTTTGACAAAAGGCCATAAAGACAAGGGGGTTTGATGTGTTCAGACAAGAGAGAGAAGAGAGCGGTCCGGTTGATCTGAGAGGAGGTCAACAGGGCAAGGAAGCGGCAACTATGAGCGGATGCAAGTTTTAAGAAAACATGCGGATGCAATGCTCATGATGACATGATGAAATGCAACAAACAATTAAAACACACGACGACAACGAAAAACATGGAAGGCGCCTGGAGCGTCGGTCTCGGGTCGTTACACCCTTTTTCATGGAAATTATAATTCTCAGCTCATGGGCAATATGGATTTCTAGAAATAACAAGATCTTCCAACATATTCAGCCCACATTGCAAGGATGGAAACAAATATACTTGCTAGCAAGGTTGTCGGAATCGCGATTTTGAATCGGATTGGAGCTCCGATGGTAGGATCGCAAATCGTAGAATCTTCACTATCAGGATCGTAGAAACGTAGATTCTATGAACTAAAATCATAGAATCATAGGGGTTAGTTTGGATCGTAAAGTCATAGAATCGTACAATAGAATCACGATTCTGACAACCTTGCTTGCTAGAACTGAAGTTGCTCACTCACAGAATCAAGCCAAAGTATGCAAATCATTTTAATTCATGGCTAGAACTTCAGGGATAGCAAACTGCTAGAGCTCTTCTAGCTCCTGTGTAACTTATTAGTTGTTTTCTCTTTTTTTAGTCATAGTTTTTTAGTTAGTTCTTTCTAGTTTTATTTTCTTTTTCTTAAAGGGGGCTTTGCTCAAGCCCTTGTTACTTCTTGTATCAGGCTTACTCTGGACCTGCTTTTATTTATTTATAAAAATTGCAGTGGGGTGTTTACCCTACTGTTTATAGTAAAAAAAACTTATTGATTTCCTAGGGATTGGTTGAGAAGGCCTAGATCTACACTTCCACCAAGAGAAATTTGATTCCCCTCACTAATCCCTTGCGGATCTTGTTACTCTTGAGTGTTTGAGCACCCTAGACGATTGAGGTCACCTCGAAGCCACATTCCATTGTGGTGAAGCTTCATAGTGGTGTTGGGAGCCTCCAATTAGGTTATGGAGATTGCACCAACCTTGTTTGTAAAGGTTCGGTTGCCGCCTTCAAGGGCACCACTAGTGGAATCACGGCATCTTGCATTGTGCGAGGGCATGAGGAGAATACGGTGGCCCTAGTGGCTTCTTGGGGAGCATTGTGCCTCTACACCGCACCAACGGAGACGTACTTCCCCTCGAAGGGAAGGAACTTTGGTAACACATCCTCGTCTCCACCGACTCCACTTATGGTTACTTCTTACCTTTTCTTTGTGCAAGCATTATTTGTGTTGTATCCCTTGCTTGCTTGTGTTGTTGTTGTTGCTAGCATCACATAGGTTGTTAATCTAGTTGCATATCTAGACAACCTATTTGTTGCTAAACCTAATTTGTTAAAAAAGGCTAAAAATTGGTACTTTCCTATTCACCCCCCCCCCCCCCTCTAGTCAACCATACTGATCCTTTCACTTAAGCCTCGATGTGAGCAAGGAGAATTCTGCCGAAGACTTCGCATGCCCTTCAAGGATTGCCTCGGACATCTACATGTGTATCTGAAAGGATCGAGAAGAGGGGTCTAGAGGGGGGTGAGTAGACCCTTAACAAGTAAAAGTGGCAGTTTTTAGATTCTTCAAGTTAAGGTGAGTTTTATCACATGTTAAAGGGCACACAATACATTTTACACAAGCATAGCAAGAGTATGAGCAGCGGAAAGAGTAAAGCATGCAAGTGCAAGAATGTAAAGGGATGGGATTGGAGTGTGCAAACGCAATGGAGACGCGGAGGATTTTGGCATGGTTCCGATAGGTGGTGCTATCGTACATCCACGTTGATGGAGACTTCAACCCACGAAAGGTAACGGATGCGCGAGTTCACGGAGGGCTCCACCCATGAAGGGTCCACAAAGAAGCAACCTTGTCTATCCCACCATGGCCATCGCCCACGAAGGACTTGCCTCACTCGGGTAGATCTTCACGAAGTAGGCAATCTCCTTGCTCTTACAAACTTCTTGGTTCAACTCCACATCATGTCGGAGGCTCCCAAGCGACACCTAACTAATCTAGGAGACACCACTCTCCAAAAGGTAATAGATGGTGTGTTGATGATGAACTCCTTGCTCTTGTGTTTAAAATGATAGTCTCCCTAACACTCAACTTTCTCTCACATATTTGGCTTTGGTGGAAGAAGGATTTGAGTGGAAAGCAACTTGGGAAGGCTAGAAATCAAGGTTCAAATTGTAGGATTGTAATCTCTTGATCTCAACACATGAGTAGGTGGTTCTCTCTCAGAAAATGAATGGTGAAAGTGTAGGCACGTTCTGATGGCTCTCCTCAATGAGGAAGAAGGGGTGGAGGGGTATATATAACCTCCACACAAAATGCAACCATTACACACTTTTGACCCATCTCGGTGGCACCGATCAGAAAACTCGGTGGCACCAATCTGTGTAAAAATATGAATGTTAGGAATCTCGTTGGCACCGACGGGAACATCTCGGAGGGACCGATGTGCAAGAGCTTAGGGCAAACCTCGTCTCGGTGGCACCGATTGCATCATCTCGGTGGGACCGAAGTGAAGCAATAAGGCAACAAAGAGTTAGTCAAGCCATCTCGGTGGGACCGATTGCAATTCTCGGTGGGACCGAAATAATTGCTATAAGCAATAGAGAGCTAGCAAGGCCATCTCGGTGAGACCGAGATCCATATCGGTGGATCCGAATTGTTAGGGTTTGGCAGTGGCTAGGTCTAGATGAACTCGGTGGCTCCGGATGGAAATATCGGTGGGGCCGATTTAGAGTTTAGGGTTTGGACATATTTGGATGGAGAAAGTGGTTGAGGGTTTTGGAGCAATATCACTAAGCACTTGAGCAACAAGATCATTAAGCAACACCTCGTCCCTTTTTAATAGTATTGGCTTTCCTATGGACAAAATGTGATCTTAGATCACTTAAACAAAAATGAAGAGTCTTGAGCCTTTTGCCAATCCATTTCCTTAGCATTTTGAAGGGTCCATATCTCCATGTCCTTGCCACACCACTGTTGAACTTATCTGAAATATACTAGATAAAACTATTAGTCTAACAAAAGATATGTTGCCATTAATTACCAGAACCACCAAGGGAGCACGTGTGCTTTCAATCTCCCCCTTTTGGTAATTGATGACTACATACATCAAAGCTTCAAGTAAATGATATGAAGAGTAGTAAGTAAAGCTTTGGAGAAACATGTAACTTGCATGAGCTCCCCCTACATGTGTGCAATCATGTAATGATAGAATTGAAATATATGTGAGTGCACAACATGACAGAGTAAGTAATGAGTTACATGTATCTTGGTCATATGCATCGGAGCAGAAAGTGATGAGAGATGTACCTTCATGTTTATGATTCCCTCTTGCAAACAATATGTGCAAAAAGCAAGAGATCATCATGCACATGAGTGAGATGCATATACTTACCTTGTGGTCCTTGGAATGACTCTTGAAGAAGCAAGCTTGAGAAAACATGGTTAAATAACACAAGAGAACTTCATACAAGAAAGGGATTTCAAGATCCACAAGAATACCAAGACTAGGATGACATGTAATAGGTGAGTACCACAGAGTAAGTACTCCATACAAATATAGACATGTTCCCAAAGAATTAAAGATTTGCAATAAATTCCAAGATTTTTTTCCCCTGGGCATGGACTTTCTCTCCCCCTGAATCTAGTATTGGATAGTGGGAGTAGGTAGGGTGAGAAACAATGAAAGCAGGTTGTAGTCAAGCTAAGACTTATCAAGATCTCATCAGAGTGAAATACATTTTCAGAGCAAAATGAGATTATAGCTATGTAAGCTCAGAGCAAATTAATAACTGACATACATATCTTTTCCCTCTTAAAGATATGTAAATTCTCTCCTCTTATGAAAGAGCATCTCTCTTCCTTTCTTAGAAGAGTTTTGTACGGATAAGCTTTGATGTGCTCTCTCTCTCCCCCTTTGACATCAATTTCCAAGAAGGGTAGTTTTCATGGATATGAGTCAAGTGAGTGTGGTCCTGGAGAGACACAACTAAGCAGAATGCAGCTTAAGAGCAGGTAGAGGAAAGAATCATTGAGTGGAGCTGATAAGAATAAATATCATAAGATGACAAAAAGTTTTCTCAGCAATGAAATCAATAGCGCCGATTTGTGTCGATCGGTGACTCCGAGTTAGTAGAGTCACAGACAAAGCATATCGGTGAGACCGAGTTAGTCCATTTCGGTGGAACTGATGAACTGTGTACAAGTAGAACTTGTGATTCGGTCTGGCCGATAGGCTTGGATTGGTGTGACCGAGTTCAATGCAGAGGAAAAAATTTGCCAACTCAGCTCACTTGCAAATGAAATTTCACAAAGATTTTCAAGGAATTTTGATAGAATTTGCAATGAATTTACTCAGAGAAAATAGAAAAGATCACAAAAAATAGAAGCATCTAGATGAAGTTTTTTTTGTTTTAGAAGGGAAACACAATAGCAAGAAGAAATGCAAAAGAAATGCAACAAACTAAAAAAGAACACTAGAGAACTTCATCTAGAGGTGGTCGGCGACATAGTCACCTATGTTAGAGTATATTGACTTAGGAGTCAAGTGAGAACACTTGATCATAGGTCATACTCATCGTTTAAGCTCAAAATGGGGTTGCCATTTTTCATTTAAGCGTCTTAGTGTATTCACATCTTGTTGAGTTGCTTTGACTCGTGACTTGGAACAAAGCTTCTCTAAGATGGAAAATACATACCTTGGGTTTGTTGTTGAACTTGATCATGTAGTTGAACTTGTGGTGGATGCTCAATGTTGATGTGGTTCATCAAGAGTTGGGAGCATCCCTATGAATTTGAAGCTCAACTTCCTACATGGGTTAGTCTTTCAAGGAATAACTCTTGTGTGTCCAAATTGACAAGAGTGAAAATCATCATATAGATATTGTCAAAGGATATATTGAGTGTAGACTTGTTCCTTGATTTCAACAACCAAAGCATAGATACTTGGTGATGTAGAGATTGTTCAAGATGTGAGTGATATGCAATCTCATAGATTGAGGCTCATCCAAGTACCTACAAGGGTTAGATAACATACAAGGGTGCAAATATATCCAAGACAAATGATAATCATCATAAGAGAAATATCAAGGATTAGTCACATAGACTCATGCCTTGCATGTATCCAAACAAAATCTCTATTCCAAATTTGAAGCATCAATGATGTTCAACTCACTCCTCAAGTGACAAAATATCTTTTCATCAAGCGGTTTGGTGAAGATATCGGCCAATTGCTTGTCGGTACGAACATGCTTAAGATTGATATCTCCTTTAGCAACATGATCACGAATGAAATGGTGACGAACTTCAATATGCTTAGTTCGATAATGTTGCACGGGATTATGTGCAATCCTAATAGCACTCTCATTGTCATAAAGCAATGGAACATGTCTCATATGTATCCCATAATCTTTGAGAGTTTGGGACATCCAAAGTAATTGAGCACAACATGATCCCGCAGCAATGTATTCCGCTTCGACGGTGGATAATAATATCGAATTTTGTTTCTTGGAAGACCAAGATACAAGGGATCTACCAATAAATTGACATGTACCCGAAGTGGATTTTCTAGCAACCTTGTCACCGGCATAGTCCGAGTCGGAATAGCCAACAAGATCAAAAGATGACCTCTTAGGGTACCAAATGCCAAAGTTTGGAGTATGAATCAAATATCTCACTATCCTTTTCACGGCCTTAAGATGGCATTCTTTAGGAGCAGCTTGATATCGTGCACACATGCACACACTTAGCATAATATCGGGACGGGAGGCACAAAGATATAGTAATGAGCCAATCATAGATCGGTAAACCTTTTGGTCAACCAGGTTGTCATCCTTAGTCAAGTCAAATGTCCACTAGTAGGCATGGGTGTTTTCATACCTTTGCTTTCTTTCATGTTGAACTTCTTGAAAAGATCCTTGGTATACTTTATTTGTGAGACAAAGGTACCTTCCTTAGTTTGCTTGATTTGCAAACCAAGGAAAAATTTAAGTTCACTCATCATAGACATCTCAAACTTCTCCGACATTAACCTTCCAAACTTTTCACTAAAATAAGGGTTAGTAGAACCAAATATGATATCGTCAACATAGATTTGGCACACAAATAATTCTCCATTAACCCTTTTAGTAAAAAGAGTATAATCAATTTTCCCAATTTCAAATCCTTTTTCAATAAGTAACTTAGTCAAGCATTTATACCAAGCTCTAGGGGCTTGTTTAAGACCATAAAGAGCTTTGTGAAGTCTGTAAACATGATTAGGTTTCTTGGGATTAACAAAGCCGGGAGGTTGCTTAACATAAACTTCCTCCTCAATTTCACCATTTAGAAAAGCACTTTTAATATCCATTTGGTATAAGGTGATATCATGGTGATTGGCATAAGCAAGCAAAATGCGAATGGACTCAAGTCTTGCAACGGGGCATATGTCTCACCATAGTCCATACCTTCAACTTGAGTGTAGCCTTGGGCAACGAGACGGGCCTTGTTGCGCACTACTTGTCCATCCTCATCTTACTTATTCCGGAACACCCATTTCGTACCAATGATGTTTTGATCATCCTTGGGCTTCTCAACCAATGTACATACTTGATTCCTCTTGAAGTTGTGGAGCTCTTCGTGCATAGCATTTATCCAATCTGGATCCTCAAGGGCTTCTTCTACCTTCATAGGTTTAATACTAGAGATGAATGAGTAATGTTCACAAAAGTTAGCCAAACGAGTTTTAGAGCGAGTGATTCTCCCGGTGTTGATGTCGTCAAAGATTTGTTCAACGGGATGATTCTTTGAGACTCGTGCTCTAACTCGTGAGAGCTTTTGGTTGGGTTGTGGTGGAACAACCTCATCATCATCTTCTTCTTCTTCATTGTTGGTGGCGTTGTCGTTCGCTTGTGGAGGTGGAGAAGGAGGTCGAGGAGGTTCATCTTGTTGCACTTCCTCATTCCCTTCGTCTTGACGTGTTCCACTTGTGGATGCCTTCATGTCAACTTGTGGTTCACCTTGATGTGAAGTAGAGGCTTCCACTTGAATGAACGAAATGCTCTCCTTCACCTCCGTTGGATGAATCAATTTTGCCAATAGACAAATCTTGAATTGCTTCCGAGGGATCTTTGTCTCTTACATCAATTGGCAATTGCTCTACTTGTGAGCCGTTTGATTCATCAAACTTCACATCTACCACCTCTTTAACCTTTCGGGTGAAATTGTTGTAGACACGGAAAGTGTGAGAGTTTGAGTCGTAACCGAGTAGGAAACCTTCATGAGATTTAGGAGCAAATTTTGAGCGGTGATGCTTATCAAGAATGTAACACTTTGAGCCAAATACTCAAAAGTATCCAACTTGGGGTTTGTTACCGGTGAGTAGCTCGTATGCCATTTTTCCAAGAAGCTTGTGAAGATATAGCCGATTTGTAGCATGACAAAATGTCTCAACCGCTTTCGCCCAAAAGTGTCTTGGCGTCTTTTGTTCGTCAAGCATCATTCTCGCCATCTCAATAAGAGTCCGGTTCTTCCTCTCAACAACTCCATTTTGTTGAGGTATGTACGTAGCCGAGAACTCATGTGAAATCCCTTCTTCGTCAAGAAAGGTATCCACATTAGGGTTCTTTAACTCCGTTCCATTATCACTTCGAACCTTCTTGATCTTCACTTCAAATTGATTTTGGGCCTTCTTAGCGAAGTTCTTGAAGATCTTTTGGACCTACGATTTGTCATCAAGAAAGAACACCCACGTAAATCTGGAAAAATCATCAACAATGACCAAACCGAAAGAGTTACCACCAAGGCTCTTATAAGCATTGGGACCGAAAAGATCAATGTGAAGTAGCTCAAGTGGTCTTCTCATGGTCATGATGTTCTTCATGGGATGACTTCCTCCAACTTGTTTTCCTGATTGGCAAGCACTACAAAGTCTATCCTTGTCAAATATAACATCTTTAACACCAAGAATATGATCACCTTTAATAATCTTATCAAGATTTCACATGCCAACATGTCCTAACCTTCTATGCCATAACCAACCTTTAGAAGATTTAGCAATTAAACAAGTACGAGGTTGGGCTCTCTTAGTGAAATCAACAATGTATAGATCACCAAAACGAATGCCAGTAAAGACCATATTATGATTATCTCAACGAAACACTTGGCAATCTACTTTGGTAAATAGAACGTTAAAACCAAAGTCGGCTAGTCTAGATACAAGAAGATTGTAACCAAGAGATTCAACAAGCATAACATTTTGAATAGAGCTATCATTAGATATGGCCACCTTACCAAGACCAAGTAACTTACCCTTGGAGTTGTCTCCAAAAGTCACATACTTCCGTGGACCATCATTTTTGACAAGTTCACGGAACATGTCTTTATCTCCGGTCATGTGATCGGTACACCCACAATCAAGAATCCACTCTTTTCCTCCGGATATGTAATTTCGAAGATTCGCCATGAGACTAAGATTTCTCATAGTCTTCTCACATTCGATGTCAAATTCTTCGTCCTTATCATAATAACCATGCTCAACATCACCATCATCATCATGCATATGATCATCACCTAGGTCAAGTGATTCGTTACATTTATGACCATGACAATGTGTAAGTTTGTGAATTCTAATGGTTTCCATGATGATGCTACTAATGGTTCCAACGTCATCCTTGGCACGCATAAGGTCACAGAGCTCCAATAAACATTCATCAAACTTGGGATCACTAGGTTTCATCTTATGAAAAGCAATGGACTTTTGAAGAATTTCATTCGGATTTTTTAAAATATAATTTGGAAAGTGTTCCTCAAGATAGTTCCATATAGTGTTATCGCATTCAAAGTTTTGCAAGCAAACAAGCACATTTCTAGGCAGTCCTCTAATAATAAGATTAACAGTTCTAAGATTGCGAACCATGTCAAGATACTCATCGGGGGTAGGATGCAAAGGATCAATGGGAGGCACATAAGGGCTAAGAATATACTTGCTCAAATTATATTCATTGAAAATCTCAAGCATCTCATTTTTCCAAGAACCATAAAACTCCCCATCAAGAATAGGCACTCTATGTCTAATACTCCCGGACGTAGACTCATCCATATTCCTCCAATCGTGATTAAACCAAAGCAATGGACACCAAAACTCTGATACCAATTAAAAAAATCGAGAAGAGGGGTCTAGATGGGGTGATTAGACTCTTAACAAGTAAAAGTGGTAGTTTTTAGATTTCTCAAGTTAAGGTGAGTTTTAGCACATGTTAAAGGGCACACAATACATTTTACACAAGCATAGCAAGAGTATGAGCAACGGAAAGAGTAAATCATGCAAGTGCAAGAATGTAAAGGGATGGGATTGAAGTGTGCAAACGCAATGGAGACGCGGAGAATTTTGGCGTGGTTCTGATAGGTGGTGCTATCGTACATCCACGTTGATAGAGACTTCAACCCACGAAGGGTAACGGCTGCGCGAGTTCACAGAGGGCTCCACCCATGAAGGGTCCACGAAGAAGCAACCTTGTCTATCCCACCATGGCCATCGCCCACGAAGGACTTGCCTCACTCGGGTAGATCTTCATGAAGTAGGCGATCTCCTTGCCCTTACAAACTTCTTGGTTCAACTCCACATCATGTCGGAGGCTCCCAAGCGACACCTAACCAATCTAGGAGACACCACTCTCCAAAAGGTAATAGATGGTATGTTGATGATGAATTCTTTGCTCTTGTGCTTCAAATGATAGTCTCCCCAACACTCAACTCTCTCTCACATATTTGGCTATGGTGAAAGAAGGATTTGAGTGAAAAGCAACTTGGCAAGGCTAGAAATCAAGGTTCAAATGATAGGATTGGAATCTCTTGATCTCAACACATGAGTAGGTGGTTCTCTCTCAGAAAATGAATGGTGAAAGTGTAGGCACGTTCTGATGGCTCTCCTCAATAAGGAAGAAGGGGTGGAGGGGTATATATAGCCTCCACACAAAATCCAACCGTTACACACTTTTGACCCATCTCGGTGGCACCGATCAGAAAACTCGGTGGCATCGGTCTGTGTAAAAATATGAATGTTAGGAATCTCGATGGGACCGACGGGAACAACTCGAAGGGACCGATGTGCAAGGGCTTAGGGCAAACCTCATCTTGGTGGCACTGATTGCATCATCTTGGTGGGACCGAAGTGAAGCAATAAGACAACAAAGAGTTAGTCAAGCCATCTCGGTGGGACCGATTGCAATTCTCAATGGGACCGAACTAATTGCAATAAGCAACAGAGAGCTGGCAAGGCCATCTCGGTGAGACCGAGATCCATATCGGTGGATCCGGATTGTTAGGGTTTGGCAGTGGCTAGGTCTAGATGAACTCGGTGGCTTCGGATGGAAATATCGAGGGGGCGAGTTGGAGTTTAGGGTTTGGACATATTTGGATAGAGAAAGTGGTTGAGGGTTTTGGAGCAATATCACTACGCACTTGAGCAACAAGATCATTAAGCAACACCTCATCCCCTTTTAATAGTATTGGCTTTCCTATGGACTCAATGTGATCTTGGACCACTTAAACAAAAATGAAGAGTCTTGAGCTTTTTGCCAATCCATTTCCTTAGCATTTTGAAGGTCCATATCTCCTTGTCCTTGCCACGCCACTGTTGAACTTATTTGAAATATACTAGATAAAACTATTAGTCCAACAAAAGATATGTTGACATTAATTACCAAAACCACCAAGGGAGCACTTGTGCTTTCAGTATCCCTAGCTGATAACCGACCATGTGTAAGCCTAGATGCTCCCAATACCTATATAAGATGAGGGGTTTAGTCGGTAGTGACAGATCAACCATTACTCACCTTAGGGTTAGAACACAACTTACGATCTCGAGGTAGATCAAGCTTGTACTCGATACATCATCATCAATACAATCACATCATGATGTAGGGTATTACCTCTTCGGGAGGGCCTAAACCTGGGTAAATGTTGTCTCCTTTGTCTCCTGTTACCCATAGATCCGACATCCACAGCTCGGGACCACTACCCGAGGTCTGCCGGTTTTAGTACCGACAGTCGGATTTTGAAAGCAACGATAACATTACTTGAGGAACAAGCAATGTTAACTCTTTTGTCAGGGACAAATCTCTCGCAGGGAAGAAAATCACAGTCTCTTGCTGACAAGTATTTGCTCGGAATAAAAAGAGATTTCTCTCTCAACTCACATAGGATTGGGTTTAGCATGAGAGAATCAAAGTTTCGAACACTATACCCCTCTTAATAGTACAGTGGTCCTATGACTTAATAAAGAGAAAGAAGAACAGCGAAATAAATGCTGCGTCTTCACTTCATCTTCAACTTCTCGGTTGCAGTCAATTTCTTCGGACAGCACTGAATCAATTGCTTTGCGTCAACAAATTTTGGGGGTCACTCTCGACAGCATAATGTTCGGTGATAATCCTCGCTGCCACACAGGAGATTATCTTCGGATTGTACCAAACTCGTCATGACTTCAGGGACCTGTTACTCTGTGTGCACTAGCAAACACATTAGTCCCTTACTGTTTATGTCAACAATCTTCAAAAACATAAGGAGCCAAACTATTGCACCAACACGTTTGATTCACTGGCATAAATGAAAAACTACCTCCTACGAACGGAATTACCTTCGCCTTTTCAGCATCACCGAGGGTTCTGCTGGGATCCATGAAGCAGAGTGGGATTCACAGAGATCTGATGAAGCTCCAGAGATCTGATGAAGCTCCCTCTAGTAGCAGAACACAAAAGAGAATGGCAAAACGAGAGGAGAAATGGACCGCCAGTTCTGGTAGGAGTGGAGGAGTGGGGGAGCGAAGGAAACTATTCTACGTTGCTTCCTGAGGCCGTCGAAGCTTATGTGACAAAGCAGAGAAGAGGCGGGCGAATTAGGAGCCGTCCATCCTCCATCTCACAGTTCCTCATGTTTCAAGGATGATGAGGAGGCGGCGACATAGAGGTCGTACATCTTGCATCGAACGGCCATGAATCTAACAATGTTGTTCATTAACTCTAGCTATCGAAAGATTAACATGTTCTATGTGTATCGGTTGCGAGATTTTTTTACCTGACTAACATGCCTACAATAAGACCAAGCCTAAGCACTGTTGGCAGAATATGGAGAAGAGCAAATCACCAAATTGCACGAGGGGTGAAAGTTGATGTCTCGAACCAAAAGAAAGGTAATGTCGGCCGTAAGCCGAAAGATCTGGACCTGTCGAGGATGGCGAAAATCCCACTGAATAGACGAAGGACATTTCGAAGTCTATCAAGGTCATTGGGTGTAAGTTGCACGACCTTACACGCGAGGTTCACGTTGGGTGAGTTGAGGCGCAACACTAACAAACTGAGGCCCACGATAAAGCCAGCCAACCAGATACAGAGATTGAGATTTTGCATTTCTATGGCTGATGATAATTGGTTGAGAACTCCCTGGCCTCATTTCCGGGAATTAGATGACAGTCTACATGGATGAGAAATGGTTCAATCTGACACAGGAGGTGAACGGCTACTTGCTGCTTCCCGAAGAACCTGATCCCTTGCGCACCTTGCATCATAAGGATAGCATCGTGAAGGTGATGTTTCTCGCGGCCGTCACTAAACCTGAGCATTTTGCAGTAAAATAATAATAAATGAAGCAACTAACTGACCTGATAAGCTTGAATGTTGTCCAAAACTTGCAATGAAACCAAATCTTTGTTCATCTTTCCTGGGTCTGAGGCATCTTTGCAAGATGGACCTGATAAGCATCCTCTGTTTCTTCTGTTTGCAAGATGGACAAGTACCAAATCTTTGCAAGATGGACCTGATAATCAGGAACAAAGATGGACAAGTACCAAATCCAGCAGCTTCAGTGTACACATAAGTGGAGAACAAAAAACTCTAATGTGTGATGAAAACAAATAAGTAATCCTGAAGTAGATTCACTTGTTTGCTCAAGTAAAACCAGACTAATGACTGACTGACTCTCTACTTAATGTAAAAAAGAGAAGTAAAATAAGGCAGTAGCATCATGCTACCAGAATAATACAGCTAGCACCAGTAACTAACCATCATATCCTCTGTTGCCAAATCGCTGCTGTTTCTGAAGGTGAAGCAAGTACCAAATCGTTGTTGTTTCTGAAGGTGAAGCAAGTACCAAATCGTTGTTGTTTCTGAAGATGCAGAAACAGAGGATTCAGTGCCTGCTTCTCCCCGGGTCGAAGAGGATTCAGTGCCTGCTTCTTCAGCTGGCAACGGCGGCGGCGGGCTTTGTCTTCTGTGCACGGGGGCGGCTGGAGATCCTCTGCACGGCGGCGGAGAGCAGCGGTGGCCGGCGAGTGAGCTGGAGCTCCTCTGCCGGCGGGCGGGCGAGCCAGCGAGTTGCAGGGAGGGCGCGGGCGGGCGAGCGAGCTTCTGGGTGTGCCGGCCACGAGCGAGCTGCAGGGCGCGCCGGCCGTGGCTTGCTCCGGTCTGTCCGCGGTGGGTGTGCCGGCCACGAGCAAGCTGCAAGGCGCGCCGGCCGTGGCTGCTCCGGTCCGTCCTCGGCGGGTGTGCCGGCTGGCTCGGGATGGAGTCAGAGCTCGCGTACTGCTGCTCCAGGCCGCCGCCCGCAGATCAACCACCGGCGATGTGGCAAAAATTGAAGCTTGAGATGGTGGGGAACGAGGAGGGGGACGAGGCGACAGCATCGCAGCGTGGTTCGGGGAAGGAAGGCGGCGTGGGGCGGGGGAGGGAGGAAGGCGGCGGGGGGCGGCGTCGGAGAGCCAAGACGGTGAGCGGCCGAGCGAGAACGGTGAGCGACGGAGTTCTGTGTCGGGAGCGGACTGAGAGAGGACCGCGGGATTGGTCGGAAAAAATAGGAGGACTGTTTCGCAAAAAATACGACTGGGTCATTATTTCGGAACGGAGGGAGTACAACATAAGTTGGGCTTTAGATTTGGCCCATTATCAGATTGATGTTGATTTTATCATTTTTGTATCTCGAGCGATGTTTTGAATTTTTTTGACAACATACATTGATATTGTGTCAATGTGCTTTTTTCAGATTTTTTCAAACATTTAAAAATATGCTACCGAGTTTGAAACACCCTAGGGGTGGGGGAGATATTCTCCCGAATGGGCATGTGGGTTTCTATCACATATTTTTTTTAAACATTTAAAAATATGCTACCGAGTTTGAAGCACTCTAGGGGTGGAAGTGATATTATCCCGAGCAGGCATGTGGGTTTTTATCACATAGTTTCTTTTAAAAAAGGAAGATGTGAAAGCAACAAAGACTGGACTTTCGACTCGGTTGGAAACGCATAGACCATGACGCTTTAGAAAAGGGTTGGATTATGGAATACTCCATCCGTCCAGTTTATTGGGCTCGTCGTATTTAGTGTCAAACTTTAATCATAAAATTAACGAGCAAAATACAAATTAGTTCATAAAAATTATATGATGGAAACTATCTTTTTCAAATACAAATCAAGTAGTCAAGGTAGTTTAGTTCGGGGGCGGGCGGCAGTATTCTTGGATCTATATCAAAAGCGTTGCACATGTAAGTTTGGAATAATTTTGACTGCCTACGTAACATTATATACTACTACCTCTCCGTTCCTAAATATTTGTCTTCCGTTCCTAAATATTTGTCTTTCTAGAGATCTCAACAAATAACTACATACAAAACAAAATGAGTGAATCTACACTCTAAAATATATCTATATACATCCGTATGTGATAGTCCATTTGAAATCTCTAAAAACAAGTAACTACATACAGAGCAAAATGAGTGAATCTACACTCTAAAATACTCCCTCCATTCCAAAATATAATTCGCCCGTGCTACCCGAGGTCCAACTTTGACCAAAAATTTAACCAACAAGACCGACTACGATGAAAAAATATATATTATTAAAAACTTCTTTTGAATACGAATTCACTGGTATAACTTTTGCTCCCGCCGCAATCGATCTCGTTAGTTAATTTATGATTAAAGTTAAAGCACGAAAATAGAGGAAGCACTATAGTTTGGAACGAAGAGAGTGTCTATATACATCCATGTGGTAGTCCATTTGAAATCTCTAAGAAGACAAATATTTAGAAACGGAGGGAGTAGCATTTATGTGACTGGAAACCCAATCGTGTCAATCCAAGGCGCCAATGTCTCAGTAGGCTCAGCGTCTAAGTAACATGTAATTCTTGATCTTGACAAAACTACAACAACTAGCTGCGCATCCATGTACTATGTTCAGCAGAATGGACATCGAATCAAAAGTAGAATGTTTTGGATAAACAACACTGACAGGGAAGGCAACACGATGTCACCCATTTAAGAATCTCCATTGCTGATTGCAAGAAAAGGTGATAGTAGGCCATCCAGCTAAGTCAAGTTCTCTCACAAATTGAGCCCAAAAAAAGCTATGTTCTCTCCAGGGTACTAGGGAGGTCTCTCAACTGCAGCCTGAATCAAGATAGGAAATGAACATGTAAGCATAAGCCTGAAGCACAAGACATTTCAAAACAACATAGAAGACGATATGCTGAGATTGCTCAAGAAAAAGCGCACTGAATGAACAATGTATTAGGTTGCAGTTATTCACATTTGTCTACCAAGGAATATGAGCCTTACCTTGAGAAATTCACAGGCTTACATCTTGATGTTGAAATACTCAGGATCAAAATGGTGTAGCCTCACATATCCATCCTCACCACCACTCGAAAAGCTAAGGACATTATATGGAAAAATACGGGTCATTAAAATTGGAATTCATAAGAGATGAGATAACAAGAACTGAAGCTCAAAGGAGCTGAAAAACCCTAGTTCTCAAAAGCATTTGGATAAACATATATGAGAGATCACAAAAGAAATATAATAGAAGTATAAAAAAAAGGATTGGCAGCTCTCATAAGTTTATTTTACAACATATTCAGAATAGCGTATATGACCAAAGTATTGGACTGAAATCACTGAGCTGCCAAACCAGCTGGTAGAATAGAACAGAATGCACAAGAAAGCATGATCAAGCAATTGCAGGTTAGATCTGCCAAAATAAATTCTGGGGACCACATATAGCTCTCATATCCAACTTTTCATCAAAACAAGGCCAGCTTAGCGTATATTGCCAATGTAATTGGCTATAGTCACTGAGCAACATTATTACTAAACATGACAAAAGAGAGTGATTCAACAAGATAAAAGGTGTGAAGAAAAGGCACCAAAATACAAAGGAGACAACATGTGCTCAAACAGATGGAAATGACAAGTATAATGTGATATAGGATTACTTCATGTAGCTCTCATATAAACTTTTCATCAAAATATGATCAGTATAGCGTATATTGCCAATGTAATTGGCTCTAATCACTGAGCTACATGTTGAGGAAAAAACATAACAGAAAAAGGTAGGAAGCCAGGGCACTGGAACAAAGGAAACAAAATATGTCACAAACAGATAGCAAAGACGAGCAATGTGTGACAAGCCAAAAGTCCCATGTAGAATTTAAGATACAGAGGATGACTTAAGACTTAGGATGGAAGACAATAAAATGGTGACTCGGGATTACTTCACCATGATCCTCTCTCATGGAAGATCAATAAATATGAATAGAAAACAATAACAAGATCTGCTCTCATAACATGTGATGACATCCTAAAGACTCAGAATAGCGTATATCGCCATGAATCTACATGGCTTAATCATCGAGCAGATTTTAGCATACTCAGTGGAACAGAGGCATATTGCAAACCCAACGTGAGAGGCAAAATGTAAATACAAGAGATCAACATGAAATAGTAAACACGGTTACTGAACACATATAATATTCAAAATCAAGCTCTGATTTCATAACATTTGACGACATCCTAAAGACTCAGAATAGTGTATATCGCCATGGAATCTAAATGGAACAGAGGCATATCACAAACCCAAGCGCAGAGGCAAAATACAAACATAAGAAATCAAAATACAAACAGAGTATGAACTAACCTCCTCCCATCAGGATTAAATGCTAATGCATTGATAGGTCCAAAATGTCCTTTAACACCACCAATCTCTTCTTCTAAAATCTGAGATTGACAACAAAATCCTGTTACAGAAGTTGACAATATATACACATACAGAAAGTAACTCCCATAGGAAGTCAAGAGCCATCTGTGTAAATATATGCAAAGGAATCTAACTCACCTTGTGGAAAAATTTGGCCTCAAATTTACCCGCACGGCGATCTGTCATAGTAACATTCATAGCATCTTGGCCACCTCCAATAACCACCTAAGGATAGATAGCAAAAAAAGTATGATGTTCAAAAAATACAAATACACGTACAAATGAGTTTCCATAGAATAAATAACAGATAGACCATTATAATGTACCAATTTAGTTCAGAATCATGAATGCATGGGATGAGCATTAAACACAGATGCAGAAAAACTAAGACAACAAATATGCAAAGGAATCATGGTTTACACATTTTGACAAACTTGGCCTTAATTAATGAGCAAGAAATCAAAGTTCGGAAATAGATGGGCAGGACAAAAATATGTACTCCCTCCGTCCTTGAAAGAGTGTACTTCCAACCTTGTTGGAAAGTCAAACTTTTTTATGTTTGACCGTATTTATACAATAATAGATCAACATTTATGCCATCAAATTAGTAGCATTAGATTTATGATAAAATATATTTTCGTCATATTCCTATTTGGTTTCGCAAGCATTGACATATTTTTGCAAAAACTCGATCAAACTTTGAGATAGTTTGACCCTCCAACAAAGTTGGAAGTACGCTCTTTCAAGGACGGAGGGAGTAACACTCAAGACCAGAGCACATACGCGGTAATCCTATCCAACTTCATTAATTACCCAAAGGGCTGACTGCAAGGAGCACATTCTGGACCAAATTCATAGTCAACCGAACTTCATAGTTGCCCACGGAAATATACACTTTTAGCTTGTAAAAGGACCAAGAATTCAAGAGACAACCCCATGTGCTTTGAGAGAGCTTATTATATATTCAAATGCTGGCAGCAACTTAAGAACAATGGCATAGATAAGGTGACAGATACAGGAGCATACATGATCAAGAGTAGGAGATATGTCAACAGCATTAACCGGTCGCTCTGTGACATATGTCTTTATCAGGGTCAGTGTTCTTGCATCCCATAGCTGCGACATAGCAGATATGTCAGAAAAATCCATATATGTTAAAAAATAAAGTATGAACAGGTTATCAGGGCAGCAATCCCAAAAGTATCACCTTAGCAGATTTATCCAAGGAACCTGTGAGAAAATGAGACCAATCTAAGGATTTTGACAGTGAGCTAATTGCCTTCTGATGTCCAACCTCCTTGTCTGACTCCTTCAGCAGCTTTCCGGTCTACAAGCCCAGAGAAAATAAAACATAAATGCACAACATCATACAAAATGGGAAAGCAACATTGTACATACTGATTGAATTAAACACCTGGCATGTACAACATACATTTAATGATGAGAGATAGTGGCATGTAAACTTTGCAGGAGATAACCTATTGGTTCCTTCATTCTTTCTAATGAAAGACCCACGGAAAGAAAATTGCATTCTAGTGGGGGGAAATACTCTAGTAAGGTAGACTGCGTACTAAGCAGCCACCACGTATGGCCAGATTTACAGATATTAACTGTTTGTTGTGTTAATTCAAGGAGTTGTTGGCTATAAGAAACTCACAGAATCAGACCACATGACAAGGAAATTCAAGTCGCGTGTGAAATATAAAGCACTGAGATCAAGTAACATTTTACATTACAACCACTACATTGACAATCATGCAACAATAGTTGCAAGCTCCTACCAAGAGCAAATTGCCACAGGTACATGGCACCAGACACCCTAATAGGCCACTGAACTAATCGCCAGCATGACTCAACAAGACTACGTGCAAGCTTGGGGTGCTAACCTCAGAGTCCCAGATGCGGATGGTGGCATCCTCACCGGCGGTGATGATGGTCCGGTTGCCGGGCCCCCACACAGCCCTGTTAATCCTCCCCGTGATGCCGGAGATCACAAGCGCTGACTCCTCCTTCTCTGCAAACCACAAACGCACACTATAAAATCAACATTCACGTCACAACTATACACCTAGAAACTTCCAGGCTGAGAAGAGTAAACCGTACGGTCTTGCAGGTCCTCGGCGATGCGCTTGACCTGCGCGGTGGGCATATTCCCCATGAAACTGTCGGTGGTGATGACCGCCAGGTGGTCGCCGATGGCTAAGTCGACGGAGCGCGCGGGGGCTTCGAACCTGAAGGTGAAGAGCTCCTTCCCCGTCTTGACGTCCCAGAGCTTGGCAGTCTGGTCGGCGCTCCCCGTGATGAGACGCGTGGAGTGGCGGGAGACATCGCAGGACCATACCGCGCCGTTGTGGCCGCGGTAGGTGCCGAGGCGGTCGCCGTTGTCGGCGTACCAGACGGTGGGGGTGTGGTCCTTGGCGCATGAGAACAGCAGGTCGCCGTCCCGGTTGTACTTCAGGAACGTGAGCGGACGCTCGTGCCCCTTCATGAGAATAGGCCTCATCTTGCCGCTGACTGCTGCTCGCCGCTGCCGCCGCCGCCGCCGCCGGGAGGTGTAGGGTTGGGTAGGGTTAGGGAAGTGTGGGGATCTGGATCGTGCGTTGCGGCGGAGCAAAACCCTAGGCTTTGTGTGAGAAATCTACGCCGTTAGGCGGCTGTATTAAGCACGAAGGCTGGGCTGGGTTTCGGCCCAACAAGAACTACGGGCTGAAATACATGCGCCCAACGCAGGTACATTTCCGCCAGCACCATCACGACGGGTCTTTTTTATGTACGGAAAATATTATTTCTCTCAAAAAAAATGTACAGAAAATATTTATTTATTTAGAGACATTATAACTAAGCACTCTAGGAGCTCTCTCAGGATTTTTTTTCAAAACTAGCACGTTTTTTATAGCAATTTTGAAAACTAGCAGTGCTAACTCGATATTTTCAAAACTAGCACCCCGTCGGCCTGCCGTGGGCCGAGGGGGGCCTGTCGGCCTCCAGCTGGCCGAGGGGGGCCTGTCGGCCTCCCGTTGGCCGAGAGGTGTCAGGGGCACAAAACGTAATTAAGATAGCCTCAAATGAAAAAGTTATCAACATGAAAAATCTTTGTCTCGTCGAAACGGTTGATTTTGATATAAAAATCGTCTTAATCCGAGGTCGTATGCAACCTGTAGAGCCAAAATAAGGTCAGGGACAGAAGCTGCACAGTTACTTCGGACAGACCGAATAGATGTCAGAAAATTTGTCACGGGACACCCGGTGCACTCGGTGAGACCGTGTGGAATATAGAAGAGTACATAAGTTTGGTCACGTTCACTCGGTGAGACCGAACCAAACCACTCGGAGCCTCCGAATGGATCCGAAAAATTGCCAAAGATTCCTGTCCGAGTTAAAGTTACGATTTTTGATCCGAAAAATTATTCGTCTGCACCGGGAAGACTGCTTGCGTACCGCGCTTCCGGCCAGGTCTCCTTCGACGTGAGCTACGGTGCATCACCCCGGGCGTCGAGCAGTCCATTCTTGATGTTTGAAATTCTGAACTAGCAATCCATCCTTGATGTTTGAAATTCCGAACTTCCAGCTTAATGACCCAAGACCTTCCTAATCTTTTGCCTGCAGTCTATATTAAATGTAGCCAAAGGTGTATTCTTCTTTTTTGAATCCTTCCTCATCCAAAGATTGCGTATCGCATATTAATCAAACTCCTCGGTGGTGCCATAAGTTTGGAAGAGATGAAAGAAAAACATTGATAATTTGAAGTCTCCCTCCATAATCAGAACACATATCTAATCTCTTTTCCCTTCCTTGAATCAAGGGTAGAATTCGTAGGCATGTTATGCTCAAGGTCAAGCCCAAGTATGTGAATGGGAAAGAACCTCCCTGACACTTGTAGGATATATTAGTATATTTGCACTTTGTCCTGTGAAACACTAATTGGGACTAAAAATGAGTGCATTTAGTAAACCTAGATCCATGGTGTCTTTGGCGGTGGAATCGAGCCACACAAACTCACATCGAGGATACCATATTAAGGAATAAATTTTACATGGTCAAATAGACTATGGGTCCTATAAATAAACGGAATTGGTCATATAAAATAAATGAAAGGAACCTACTATGATAGCAAATATGGATGATAGCAAATACGGATGATAGATAGGATCAGGAGAAGAGATGCGGAAGACACGGAGCCTCCTATGAGTTATTCGGGTGTCAAACCCAAGGGCCCTAGGAACATACGCCACAATGCGTTTAACTTCTTATACATTTCTAGTCCTTAAGAAAAACGAAAGGCTCGCTATAAGAAAAAGTCAAGCAAATTTTTTTCGTTGATGGTGTCCAAAACTCCAAGATGGTCGGACCAAACCAAATGTCTTAGTTTATGCACACTGCAGAACATTCTGTTTTTGATATAGCTTTTGGAATAGCTTATCGCTCATGACGTGCGCTATAAATTTGGTCACGTTCACTTGGTGAGACCGAACCAAACCACTCGGAGGCTCCGAATGGATCCGAAAAATTGCCAAAGATTTTTGGATAGAATTTTTAGTCCTTTTATTGTACGGGAAGTCCGGCCGCCTCATAAATCGATGTGGGCATTGTTCGTCTGCACCGGGAAGACACATGCGGGCATTGAAGAAATGTCTCTGTTGCGATGGCAGGAATTGAGACCAAAACTTTCGGCGATGGCGTCATCCACCATGCAAAGTAGAGGCAATGGTCACCTCTTAGGCCCGTCACCGTGTACCCTCGGCGCCGGGGGTGATGCACACAAAAACATCACCGTGTACCCTCGACGCCGGGGGTGATGCACCATAGCTCACGTCGAAGGAGACCCGGCCGGAAGCGCGGTACGCAAGCAGTCTTCCCGGTGCAGACGAATAATTTGTGTACTCTGCCCGAAGTAACTGTGCAGCTTCTGCCCCTGACCTTATTTTGACTCTACAGGTTGCATACGACCTCGGATTAAGACGATTTTTTATCAAAATCGACCGTTTCGACGAGACGAAGATTTTTCATGTTGATAACTTTTTCATTTGAGGCCATCTTAATTATGTTTTTTGCCCTTGACACCCCTCGGCCAACGGGAGGCCGACAGGCCCCCCTCGGCCAGCAGGAGGCCGACAGGCCCCCCCTCGGCCGGCTGGAGGCCGACAGGCCCCCCCTCGGCCCACGGCAGGCCGACGGGGTGCTAGTTTTGAAAATAACGAGTTAGCACTGCTAGTTTTCGAAATTGCTATAAAAAACTTGCTAGTTTTGAAAAAAAATCCTCTCTCAGGCCATCACTATCAGCAGCCGTCCAATTCATGATATATTCCTAGCTGGTGGTCCGATCCATGTTTGATTTCCACCTAGCCGCTACGTCGGTCGCTATCGTAGGGCCGCTGCTCCCGAGACAATTTCTCAGTATGCTGGTTTGTTGGGCCGTTCCAATATTTTCTGAGCCGACTTCCTGTTGGCTCGTGTTTGGACGCTTTTCAAGCGGGAAGTTTGAAACTCGGTGGTTGATTGGACATGGACAGCACGAAGCCCGTCTAGGACCGCTCAATCAATTCCAGGCTGCGTGAGGTCCAGTGATGGAGAGAAGGCCTTGCTGGCCGAAACAGGAGATGCAACGACGAGCACCTCGTCAGGCGATCCAGACTTCGCCAGTCAATGACGTAAAGGGGTGCAAAGGGGAGCGGATATGATTGGAGTTGATCCGCCCTCATTATGACGAGGAGTAAAGCAACCATTTCTACAACGATTAATGGTTGCCAAGGTGTGTCACTCATCGATGCATGATGGCGGAGGTGCGTTACAGTTTAGGTAGGTCTACTTCCTGCGCATTGGCATGCCTATATATGATATGTGTCATCCCGCTGTTTCGTCGGCCTTTCTTCCTCCTGGAGTACCACTACAAATCGCAATCCCTTCATCCGTTCAGTTCAGTCTGAAGTAAAAAAAATTGCTGAGCGACAGCCGACGGCCACTCCTCCCACGACCAATATGCCCCTTCCAACTCCGTTCCTTTCTCAGCGTGGCTCGCAAACTGTTGGTGCAATATTTGCCTACCATGTGTTTTGGAGATTGTTGACAGAAACAAGTATGGACTAATTTGTTTGCTAGTGCATACAGAGAGAGAAAAGTCCATACACAACCGAAGAATATGCTGTCTCCGGTGCTGAGTTCGAGGAACTTCAGCGAAGTAGATCTGCGTTGCAGAGAAGAACGAGCTATATGTGTTGAAGTGATAGAGTCGAGAAGATTGATGAGAAGAAATGGACCCCTCGAAAGCCTACTGCTGAAGCAAAGCTTTTGATTCGGTACTATGGTCCGAAAAAATTGACTGCAGCGATGGAAGTCGAAGACTATGTGAAGATGTAGCATTCATCTAGTTGTTCTTCTTTCATTCTTTTGAGTCATAGGACCTCCGTACTATTAAGAGGGGTATAGGTTCTCGATGCTTAGATCCGCTGTGATGCTTAGCCAAAACCTATGAAAGTTGCGAGAGAAATCTCTTTGAGCTCCGAACAAATACTTGCCAGTAAGAGACTGTGATCTTCTTCGCTGCGAGAGATTTGCCTCGGACCGAGGAGTTAGCATTTCTTGCTCCACAAGAAATGTTACCGTTGTGCTCAAATCCTACCGTTGGAATCGTGTCGTTCGGTCATTGGCTGAGCCCGATGTCTAATTTGGTAATTTCCCATCAGGGAAGGTTGCGGCTATAAATAGCCACCCCGCTCCAACGTTGTCCGTTGGCTGCTCCGCTTGAGATTTCTGAGAAGATTGATTTGAGCAACACCTCTCCGAGTGATTTGAGTTTAAGATCCACCGAGAGAAAAATCAAGAGCCCAAACTTAGTGGTTTAGCATCACAGTAGTTCTGAGTGAGAGTTCTTATACCTATTACTCTTGAGAGATGCGCACTCTCTGGACGGATAGGTTTCTGCTTCGAGTGATGAAGAGTTGTTGTCTTCACCGAGCCTGATCTTCAGCAACCAAGAGTGATTGTGGTTCGCGAAGTTCAACCGAAGGTTTGGAGATCGCCGACAAGGATCTACCATGAGTGAAATCAACCTGAGTCTGATCAGCTCTGCGTTGAAGGAGAACAGGGTGAAGAGAGTTTATCTTCCGTGTTAAGTCACAGCCCCCTCCAACCAGACGTAGCCCTTTGGCAGAAGGGTGAATTGGTCTACCAAATCCCTCTGTCGCCATCAAGCACCACTGGTTATTTCTATTCTACTGCATTTCCTTCAGTAGTTCTTATTCGTGCTCTATGCCGATAGATTTCTTGATCAGTCTGTATTGTTTTTCTTCATACCGTGTGTCTGTATTCTTCCCTGTTTTTCGTCATCACCCGTATCTATTCGCTACCTTCTTGTACCTCTGTTTTACTTGTGAAATCTCTGTGTAGCAATTTATTTAGTCTTTTTCATGTTGTGTCTTATCCTGTTACAGCTGTTTGCTTGTTGCATAACCCTCATTTGTTGTTAAACCTGTGATCTATCAAGCTCATACTGTTGTTAATACTTTTCTCGAAGAATATGCTTCTGACGAAGAAGTTTGATTCAGTATTTTTCCTTCAACACTCTATTCCGCTGCTGTGATTGGGTTAAGTTTCAAAGCTTTCGAAAGAAAATTTGAATCTCCCATTCACCCCCCCTCTGGTCGATATACTCTCGGTCCTAACAATTGGTATCAGAGCGAGTACTCCTTGTCTCTGTTTATTAAAGGTCTAACGTCCTTGGAGTTTTGAGTATGTCGCTTGCAGATAGATCCTCGCACTCTGAAAGGTTTCCCATCTTCGATGGAAATGACTATCTATACTGGAAGGAACGAATGAGAATCAGAATTCAAGCTGTCAACTATGATCTGTGGCAGATTGTGGAAGATGGCTACACCATTTAGCAACAAAATGATCTGACTTCCAATGATAAAGCAAATCTGCAGTTGGATGCTCGAGCAAAAGATATCATATGTGGTAGTCTATCAAAAGACATTTTCTTTCGGTTCCACAGGCTCAACACAGCAAAGCAAATTTGGGATGCTCTCAACAGTGCCCATGAAGAATTTGTCGCTCAATTAGATCCTCACACTAAAATGCTTCGAGCTATGTTCATTGAATTCAGAGGCCTTCGTAAAGAAAGTGTCATGGAACTCACTGATCGATTGACAAACATTGTCGAAAGATTACATCAGCGAGGAGTAACTGATATCACCGATAGAGATGTAGTAAACAAGCTTCTAAGCGCACTTGATAAATCCTTCGATCCCATTGTGCCTGAAATCAAACAAAGACCTGACTATGAAGAGCTTCACTATGTCGAGGGCATGACACTGTTGTCCATTCACGAAGAAAAGATGGAGCTAGAAAATGCTAATCAAGAATCTTCTTCGGAAGGTGAAGGAGAAATTCTCTCACACTATGGCAGTTCAGAAGAAGAAGAAGATGCCAAGAATCAACACACCATCACCAGAGAACTAGAGATGCTCACTCAAAGGCTAAGTGATCTAAAAAGGCACAATCTCTATCTCACGAACAATGATGAGCCTGAATCATCTAGAAGAAGATTGCCTCCAAAAGATATGAAGTGCTTCAAGTGCAAGTTATACGGCCATGTCATCACTGATTGCCCTGGTTGGGAAGGAAAACCTAGTAGCAGATGGAAATACCTTCACTGCAGTGGTTTTACTCGAATGGATCGTCACGCTAAGCTCTCGAAGGAAATTGCTACTTCATCATCTTCTTCGACGAGACCAGTCACTGACATGAAAGCCAGAGCAGTCATCGAATCAAATATGAAGAGGATGTCATGGATAAATAGAGCATATGCGACCTGACAGTGGACTCTGAAGAAGAAGCCACAGACACTGAATCAGATGACGAATAATTCTACAAAAGGATTGGGAGAAGTAATGCATATGTTGCTATTGAATCATCAAAGAACTTCAGCGAATCAGACACTGATAGTAATGCTTCAAGTGATGATGATTCAAGCGATGATGAACCAATCACCTTTTGTCTCATGGCAAAATCATCAAAGGATCAGGTATCTTCAAAACACCTAAGATCCATGAATGAATATTCACCTGAATATATATCCTATGCCAAGATGGTCAAGATTGCGAAATCCCAACATGATGAACTTAAAATGCTTGAAAGAAATCTCAGGAAAACTGAAGGATTACTGGTCGAAGAGATGGAGAAGAATCAAAAGTTGATTGAAGAGCAAGATGCTTTTTCATCAACTATTGATGATCTCACCATTCGATATGACTCACTCTCAGTCGACTACGAGGGTTTATCAAATGAACTCCTCAATAGAAATCAAGAACTCGTGTCACTGAAAGAGTCTCATAACGAGCTGGTTTTAGAGAAAGCTTCTCTCTTCGCTGAGCAATCTGTTCAGATTTCTGATGGTTTTGTGCCCCCGTGCTTAAAATGCCTAGAACGTAGCAATGCTGAATCTAATGTTGAAACTTCTAATGCTGCCAAAGAAAATATTGCTACTATTGAAGTTGGTACCACTACTGATCCCTCTTTCGAGGATTTTGCTACTATTACTGAAGAAAATTGCAGGTTTAAGGGCTTACTTGAGACTGGAATGCTAAGGAGCCTAAAAGGGCATCAAACCTTGTGTGATGTACTCAAAAAGTCCATTCTTCACAAAAATCCTCAGAAGGAAGGATTATGTTTCGAAAAGAAACTTAATGTGGATGGATCCTATTGGACTCCCGAACAGTATCCTCGTACGACTTGGGTTCATGCAAAGAGTAAAACCCTCGAACCTGAAACTCTAACTGGTTATCATTCACCCATTCCTGTTGATACTGACGAGTCTGAAGACTCAAATTACAAACTCTTCAAGCAACAAAATGGTAAGGTTTTCACTCGATATGTTGGAACTAATTGCAGGGCAGGCTCATCCAAGAAGCAAATTTGGGTAAAGAAGTGCACCGTTGAAAATTTAGCTGTTACTGCTAACCTGACTTTGCAGGATAATCATCGACGGGGAAATGGTTATCATTCCAAGATTACTCGAATATAATTCTCGAATGATTATCACCCTGTACTACGTCAGAAGGAGTACTTGCATACATCCTCAAATCATTACACTCATGTATCAGGAAACAACTTTAATGCCTATTCGTATGATTATCATCATAATGCACAGGTGTCTCGCAGGACTCACCAAAGAAATATTCCAAGCAAGACAAAGCAGATGAGATCCTCACCTCCCACACAAGTGTGGGTAGTGAAGAAGAACTAATCACCTCTTGCAGGAAACCCTCTCAGGGATATCTCATGTTTATCTCAAGCCGTGAGATCAATTATTGTTGGTGCTTATCTTTCTGAGTTTTCTCTCGTAGTGTTTGTGTTCTTTTTCGATAGTTTTGTCCTTCGAGTCTGTTCTCTTTCTGGTTTGTTCTCGGTTCGATGTGTCATAAACATGCAACTTGATCTGAAGAAGATTTCACTCCTACGTCCTTGGTTGCGAATGAAATCCACTTCATTTTTCCATCTGTATTGGCGCTTGCGCTTCCTCAAACCTTTCGGCATCCAGTTCAGTTACCGAGATTTTCGCAGGAAACGGCTGACACGTGCCCATGATCTCTCAATCGTGATCCCGTCCGTTGAATGTGGAACGTCCCAAGTTTTTCGTCCGTAGGTTTCAGAGTGGGTGGTTTCTCCCTCAGGCTATTTATACCCCCTCTCTAGGTCTCTTCTTCCTCAGTTTCCTCTCTGTTCGACCTCTCCTCTCGCACTCCGTCCGAGCCCGTGCTCAAAACAGCGTCGACGTCAAGCCTCGCTGTGCAACTCCGGCGGAGCTCCGTCACCGTTGGTCGCGCCAGTGCGGTAACTCTTCTTTCCCGTACTGCCGTAGTCGATCTGTCTCGCCAAGCTAGAGCATTCAGATCTGGAACTTGCTCTATTCCCTTCTGATAGAGGCGGGGGTGTCCTGATCTTTCGATGAGATGATAGCTATCGTTTTTGGTGGAGTAGACTTTGACGATCCGACTACGAACGTGCGAGGACGTCGCGCCTTAGCAATCGCTAAACCAACTCCGAGAGGTTATTGACCACGCCGGAGCACAATCAACCTGACCACGAGGGTCTATCTCCTGCAAGCAAACGAAGAACAAGCAAGAAACTAAGATTTGCAATCTAGATATTGCGAATATAAGATGAAAGCTTTATTGATCAAGGTGGGGTTCTGTGACGTCTTGGTCTGGTCGTTGAACACAAACGAAGTACGCGAAGTTGCAGCTATGGCAAACTTTTAATCTAAACAAAACCCAAAGTCTAAACGGTGCCCTAAGGGCTGTATATATGGAGGAAGAGGAGGGGATTTCGTGGCCCTTGAATGAGGGGTCCGAAACCAACCCTATCTCTTGTTTCCCCACACATACGGACTCTAAAAACAGCCTATACTCAAGTATTTCGAAATTACATGGGCCTGGCCCAATAATAAGGTGACGCAGCACCTATAATAGCCTCTGGACGAAATTTATGAAGTGACATCTTGTATATTTCATCCAAGGCTTCCTGCACTCATTATGGTGGCTTCAAAGTCCTGAAATCATCACTTGTAACTCCGTTCTTGTTCCCCTTGTGCATGCCATCATCTCCATGCTTGAACTTGCTCCAAGGTTCCTCTTTCTTGTCCAAGCTAGGCCCTTCATTTGTAAGCAAAACAAATGTATCCAATTTAGGCAGCATCATATTCTTATGAACTTTAGAATCATTACCAAGAAACGAAAGTACCTGATATTTTAATTGGCGTGCGCGAGCTCTAGTAATTGGTCCAGTATGTATAGAAGCAGGGGCTGTGGGTGTAACAATGGTATTGATGTCCTCATCACCCTCCCCTTCTTGAAATGAAGTCGTCCTCGACGGAAGCTCATCTTCCTCACCCAAATAAGGCTTCAGATCTGCAATGTTAAAAGTGGGACTAACCCCAAAATCTGCAGGCAGCTCAAGTTTATATGCATTATCATTTATTTTCTCTAACACCTTAAAAGGACCATCAGCACGTGGCATTAGCTTTGATTTGCGCAAATCAGGAAATCTATCCTTACGCAAATGTAACCAAACAAGATCTCCAGGTGCAAACACAACATGTTTTCTACCCTTATCTCCAGCAAGTTTATATTTAGCATTCATACGCTCAATGTTCTCCTTAGTTAACTCATGCATTTTTAAGATCAATTCAGCACGTTGTTTAGCATCAAAATTAACCTTCTCCGAAGATGGAAGAGGCAACAAATCAATTGGTGCACGAGGAAGGAAACCATACACAATTTCAAAAGGACACATCTTAGTAGTAGAATGCAATGAACGATTATAAGCAAATTCAATATGAGGCAAGCATTCTTCCCACATTTTCTTGTTATTCTTCAAAACAGCCCTAAGCATAGTAGACAATGTTCTATTGACTACTTCAATTTGTCCATCAGTTTGGGGGTGACATGTAGTACTAAAAAGCAGTTTAGTCCCCAACTTAGCCCATAAACATCTCCAAAAGTGGCTAAGAAATTTAGTATCACGATCTGAAACAATAGTATTTGGCACACCATGCAAGCGTATAATTTCACGAAAGAACAAATCAGCAACATTAACAGCATCATCGCTTTTATGACATGGTATAAAGTGTGCCATTTTCGAGAACCTATCCACGACAACAAATATGCTATCCCTCCCCTTCTTTGTTCGAGGTAAACCTAAAACAAAGTCCATAGATATATCCTCCCAAGGAACACTAGGTACAGGCAAAGGCATATATAAACCATGAGGATTGAGTCATGACTTAGCTTTTTGACATGTAGTGCAGCGAGCAACCAAACGCTCAACATCCCGTCTCATCTTTGGCCAAAAGAAATGTGTAGCAAGTATATCCTCCGTCTTCTTCACGCCAAAGTGTCCCATTAATCCTCCTCCATGCGCCTCCTGCAACAACAAAAGACGAACGGAGCTAGCTGGAATGCATAGCTTGTTAGCACGAAACACAAATCCATCGTTAACGACGAACTTGTTCCATGTTCTCCCTTCCTTACAATTCTGCAATACATCTTTAAATTCAGCATCATGCACATATTGATCTTTGATGGTCTCCAAACCAAATATTTTAAAGTCAAGTTGTGAAAGCATAGTATAACGACGAGACAATGCATCAGCAATAACATTTTCTTTACCCTTCTTGTGTTTAATGACATAAGGGAAAGTCTCAATAAATTCAACCCATTTAGCATGTCTAAGGTTCAGTTTTGCTTGACTTTTAATGTGTTTCAAAGATTCATGATCAGAATGTATAACAAATTCTTTGGGCCATAAATAATGTTGCCATGTTTCTAAGGTCCGAACAAGAGCATATAATTCTTTATCATAAGTAGAATAGTTCAGACTAGGCCCACTCAATTTTTCAGAAAAGTATGCAACAGGTTTGCCATCTTGTAATAAAACACCTCCTAATCCAATTCCACTAGCATCACATTCAAGCTCAAAAGTCTTATTAAAATCAGGAAGTTGGAGTAAAGGAGCATGTGTCAACTTATCTTTCAATACCGTGAAGGCTTCTTCCTGTGAGGTACCCCAAACAAAAGGCACATCTTTCTTTGTAAGCTCATTGAGAGGTGCAGCAATGGTGCTGAAATCTCTCACAAAACGCCTATAGAAACCAGCGAGTCCAAGAAAACTCCTCACTTGAGTGACCGTTTTGGGCTGTGTGATGAGGACATCAATACCATTGTTACACCCACAGCCCCTGCTTCTATACATACTGGACCAATTACTAGAGCTCGCGCACGCCAATTAAAATATCAAGTACTTTCGTTTCTTGGTAATGATTCTAAAGTTCATGAGAATATGATGCTGCCTAAATTGGATACATTTGTTTTGCTTACAAATGAAGGGCCTAGCTTGGACAAGAAAGAGGAACCTTGGAGCAAGTTCAAGCATGGAGATGATGGCATGCACAAGGGGAACAAGAACGGAGTTACAAGTGATGATTTCAGGACTTTGAAGCCACCATAATGAGTGCAGGAAGCCTTGGACGAAATATACAAGATGTCACTTCATAAATTTCGTCCAGAGGCTATTATAGGTGCTGCGTCACCTTATTATTGGGCCAGGCCCATGTAATTTCGAAATACTTGAGTATAGGCTGTTTTTAGAGTCCGTATGTGTGGGGAAACAAGAGATAGGGTTGGTTTCGGACCCCTCCTTCAAGGGCCACGAAATCCCCCCCCCTCTTCCTCCATATATACAGCCCTTAGGGCACCGTTTAGACTTTGGGTTTTGTTTAGATTAAAAGTTCGCCATAGCTGCAACTTCGCGTACTTCGTTTGTGTTCAACGACCAGACCAAGACGTCACAGAACCCCACCTTGATCAATAAAGCTTTCATCTTATATTCGCAATATCCAGATTGCAAATCTTAGTTTCTTGCTTGTTCTTCGTTTGCTTGCAGGAGATAGACCCTCGTGGTCAGGTTGATTGTGCTCCGGCGTGGTCAATAACCTCTCGGAGTTGGTTTAGCGATTGCTAAGGCGCGACGTCCTCGCACGTTCGTAGTCGGATCGTCAAAGTCTACTCCACCAAAAACGATAGCTATCATCTCATCGAAAGATCGGGACACCCTCGCCTCTATCATTATATTTAGCATTCATACGCTCAATGTTCTCCTTAGTTAACTCATGCATTTTTAAGATCAATTCAGCACGTTGTTTAGCATCAAAATTAACCTTCTCCATAGATGGAAGAGGCAACAAATCAATTGGTGCACGAGGAAGGAAACCATACACAATTTCAAAAGGACACATCTTAGTAGTAGAATGCAATGAACGATTATAAGCAAATTCAATATGAGGCAAGCATTCTTCCCACATTTTCTTGTTATTCTTCAAAACAGCCCTAAGCATAGTAGACAATGTTCTATTGACTACTTCAGTTTGTCCATCAGTTTGGGGGTGACATGTAGTACTAAAAAGCAGTTTAGTCCCCAACTTAGCCCATAAACATCTCCAAAAGTGGCTAAGAAATTTAGTATCACGATCTGAAACAATAGTATTTGGCACACCATGCAAGCGTATAATTTCACGAAAGAACAAATCAGCAACATTAACAGCATCATCGCTTTTATGACATGGTATAAAGTGTGCCATTTTCGAGAACCTATCCACGACAACAAATATGCTATCCCTCCCCTTCTTTGTTCGAGGTAAAACTAAAACAAAGTCCATAGATATATCCTCCCAAGGAACACTAGGTACAGGCAAAGGCATATATAAACCATGAGGATTGAGTCGTGACTTAGCTTTTTGACATGTAGTGCAGCGAGCAACAAAACGCTCAACATCCCGTCTCATCTTTGGCCAAAAGAAATGTGTAGCAAGTATATCCTCCGTCTTCTTCACGCCAAAGTGTCCCATTAATCCTCCTCCATGCGCCTCCTGCAACAACAAAAGACGAACGGAGCTAGCTGGAATGCATAGCTTGTTAGCACGAAACACAAATCCATCGTTAACGACGAACTTGTTCCATGTTCTCCCTTCCTTACAATTCTGCAATACATCTTTAAATTCAGCATCATGCACATATTGATCTTTGATGGTCTCCAAACCAAATATTTTAAAGTCAAGTTGTGAAAGCATAGTATAACGACGAGACAATGCATCACCAATAACATTTTCTTTACCCTTCTTGTGTTTAATGACATAAGGGAAAGTCTCAATAAATTCAACCCATTTAGCATGTCTACGGTTCAGTTTTGCTTGACTTTTAATGTGTTTCAAAGATTCATGATCAGAATGTATAACAAATTCTTTGGGCCATAAATAATGTTGCCATGTTTCTAAGGTCCGAACAAGAGCATATAATTCTTTATCATAAGTAGAATAGTTCAGACTAGGCCCACTCAATTTTTCAGAAAAGTATGCAACAGGTTTGCCATCTTGTAATAACACACCTCCTAATCCAATTCCACTAGCATCACATTCAAGCTCAAAAGTCTTATTAAAATCAGGAAGTTGGAGTAAAGGAGCATGTGTCAACTTATCTTTCAATACCGTGAAGGCTTCTTCCTGTGCGGTACCCCAAACAAAAGGCACATCCTTCCTTGTAAGCTCATTGAGAGGTGCAGCAATGGTGCTAAAATCTCTCACAAAACGCCTATAGAAACCAACGAGGCCAAGGAAACTCCTCACTTGTGTGACCGTTTTGGGCTGCGGCCAACTCTCAATAGCTTCAATCTTTGCTTTATCAACTTCAATTCCCTGTGGAGTAACAACATAGCCAAGAAAAGATTCTCGGTCGGTGCAAAAGGTGCACTTCCCAAGGTTACCAAACAAATGTGCATCACGTAGAGCAATAAAAACAGCACGTAAATGTTCCAAATGTTCCTCCAAAGATCTGCTATAAATCAATATATCATCAAAGTAAACTACCACAAATCGTCCAATGAAAGCACGTAAAACTTCGTTCATTAATCTCATGAAAGTACTAGGTGCATTAGTTAACCCAAAAGGCATGACTAACCACTCATATAAACCGAACTTAGTTTTAAATGTTGTTTTCCATTCATCTTCCAATTTCATACGAATTTGATGGTATCCACTACGCAAATCAACTTTGGAGAATATTGTAGAGCCACTCAATTCATCAAGCATATCATCTAGCCTAGGAATAGGATGACGATAACGAATAGTAATATTATTAATGCCTCTACAATCAACACACATACGCGACGTACCATCCTTTTTTGGCACTAGTATAATAGGAACAGCACAAGGACTAAAAGATTCGCGTATATAACCTTTGTCGAGCAGCTCCTGTACTTGACGCATAATCTCCTTCGTCTCCTCTGGATTGGTACGGTATGGCGCACGGTTTGGCAACGAAGCACTGGGAATTAAGTCAATCTGATGCTCAATCCCGCGAATAGGTGGTAATCCCGGTGGCACGTCTTGTGGAAAGACGTCAGCGAACTCCTGCAAAATATTAGTGACAGCAGGAGGCAAAGAGGAAGGCACGTCCTCGAATGAAAATAATGCCTCTTTGCACACAAAAGCATAGCAAACAGATTTGCTTAAATCTAGCTCATCAATATCAGATTTGGTGGCAAGTAAACACGCATTTTTCAATTTAATTTCAGAAGCAACACTAGATGGTTTATTATTAGGCTTCATTTGTTGCTCAAATTCTTTTGCCGCAATCTGATTTTCACTCTTATTTTTCTCCTGTTTTGCTTTACTAGCTCTATTAATATCATCTTTCAAAATAGAATCAGGAGTCATAGGAAGCAAAGTAATATGTTTATCCTTATGAACAAGAGTATACTGATTGTTTCTACCATGGTGTACAGAATTTTTATCAAATTGCCATGGTCTACCAAGTAATAATGAACATGCTTGCATGGGTACCACATCACAATCAACATAATCAGCATATGTAGAGATACTAAAATGCACAAGAACAGTACGTGTTACCTTAACCTTGCCGCTGTTGTTGAACCATTGGATATAGTAAGGATGTGGATGTGGTCTTGTGGTGAGAGATAGCTTCTCCACCATCTCCATGCTAGCCAAGTTGTTGCAGCTCCCTCCATCTATGATGACGCGAACAGAACGTTCCTTCACAACTCCCTTTGTATGGAACAAATTATGCCTCTGATTTTGCTCAGCTTGTGTGACCTGCACACTCAAAACACGTTGAGCAACTAAACATTTATACCTGTCAGCGTCTTCAGGAGCCATGTATTGCGTCTCATGATCAGAATCATCTCCACCGTGTTCTTCACTTGTAATAAGAGCCAAAGTCTCCTCATCATAGTCACTAGCGGACTCATACCCACCATCCTCAGTAGCAATCATAACACGCGGAGATTGGCATTCTCTCGCATAATGACCTCTTCCCTTACAACGACGACAAATAATATCATGTGTGTGCCCTGTTGATGTGATAGAGGCGAGGGTGTCCCGATCTTTCGATGAGATGATAGCTATCGTTTTTGGTGGAGTAGACTTTGACGATCCGACTACGAACGTGCGAGGACGTCGCGCCTTAGCAATCGCTAAACCAACTCCGAGAGGTTATTGACCACGCCGGAGCCCAATCAACCTGACCACGAGGGTCTATCTCCTGCAAGCAAACGAAGAACAAGCAAGAAACTAAGATTTGCAATCTGGATATTGCGAATATAAGATGAAAGCTTTATTGATCAAGGTGGGGTTCTGTGACGTCTTGGTCTGGTCGTTGAACACAAACGAAGTACGCGAAGTTGCAGCTATGGCGAACTTTTAATCTAAACAAAACCCAAAGTCTAAACGGTGCCCTAAGGGCTGTATATATGGAGGAAGAGGAGGGGATTTCGTGGCCCTTGAAGGAGGGGTCCGAAACCAACCCTATCTCTTGTTTCCCCACACATACTGACTCTAAAAACAGCCTATACTCAAGTATTTCGAAATTACATGGGCCTGGCCCAATAATAAGGTGACGCAGCACCTATAATAGCCTCTGGACGAAATTTATGAAGTGACATCTTGTATATTTCGTCCAAGGCTTCCTGCACTCATTATGGTGGCTTCAAAGTCCTGAAATCATCACTTGTAACTCCGTTCTTGTTCCCCTTGTGCATGCCTTCATCTCCATGCTTGAACTTGCTCCAAGGTTCCTCTTTCTTGTCCAAGCTAGGCCCTTCATTTGTAAGCAAAACAAATGTATCCAATTTAGGCAGCATCATATTCTCATGAACTTTAGAATCATTACCAAGAAACGAAAGTACCTGATATTTTAATTGGCGTGCGCGAGCTCTAGTAATTGGTCCAGTATGTATAGAAGCAGGGGTTGTGGTTGTAACAATGGTATTGATGTCCTCATCAGATCTGCTATAAATCAGTATATCATCAAAATAGACTACCACAAATCGTCCAATGAAAGCACGTAAAACTTCGTTCATTAATCTCATGAAAGTACTAGGTGCATTAGTTAACCCAAAAGGCATGACTAACCACTCATATAATCCAAACTTTGTTTTAAATGCTGTTTTCCATTCATCCCCCAATTTCATACGAATTTGATGGTATCCACTACGCAAATCAACTTTGGAGAATATTGTAGAGCCACTCAATTCATCAAGCATATCATCTAGTCTAGGAATAGGATGACGATAACGAATAGTAATATTATTAATGCCTCTACAATCAACACACATACGCGATGTACCATCCTTTTTCGGCACTAGAATAATAGGAACATCACAAGGACTAAGGGATTCGCGTATATAACCTTTGTCGAGCAACTCCTGGACTTGACGCATAATCTCCTTCGTCTCCTCTGGATTAGTACGGTATGGTGCACGGTTGGGTAGCGATGCACCGGGAATTAAGTCAATCTGATGCTCAATCCCTCGAATAGGTGGTAATCCCGGAGGCACATCTTGTGGAAAGACGTCGGCGAACTCCTGCAAAATGTTAGTAACAGCAAGAGGCAAAGAGGAAGGCATGTCCTCGAATGAAAATAATGCCTCTTTGCACACAAAAGCATAGCAAACAGATTTGCTGAAATCTAGATCATCAATATCAGATTTGGTGGCAAGTAAACATGCACTTTTCAATTTAATTTCAGAAGCAACACTAGATGGTTTATTATGAGGATTCATTTGTTGCTCAAATTCTTTTGCCACAATCTGATTTTCACTCTTATTTTGCTCCTGTTTTGCCTTACTAGCTCTATTAATATCATCTTTCAAAATAGAATCAGGAGACATAGGAAGCAAAGTAATATGTTTATCCTTATGAACAAGAGTATACTGATTGTTTCTACCATGGTGTACAAAACTTTTATCAAATTGCCATGGTCTACCAAGTAATAAGGAACATGCTTGCATGGGTACCACATCACAATCAACAAAATCAGCATACGTAGAGATACTAAAATGCACACGAACAGTACGTGTTACCTTAACCTTGCCGCTGTTGTTGAACCATTGGATATAGTAAGGATGTGGATGTGGTCTTGTGGTGAGAGAGAGCTTCTCCACCATCTCCATGCTAGCCAAGTTGTTGCAGCTCCCTCCATCTATGATGACGCGAACAGAACGTTCCTTCACAACTCCCTTTGTATGGAACAAATTATGCCTCTGATTTTGCTCAGCTTTTGTGACCTGCACACTCAAAACACATTGAGCAACTAAACATTCATACCTGTCAGCGTCTTCAGGAGCCATGTATTGCGTCTCTTGTTCAGAATCATCTCCACTGTGTTCTTCACGTGTAATGAGAGCCAAAGTCCCCTCATCATAGTCACTAGCGGACTCATACCCACCATCCTCGGTAGCAATCATCACACGCTGAGATTTGCATTCTCTCGCATAATGACCTCTTCCCTTACAACGACGATAAATAATATCACTTTTATGCCCTGTTGATGCCATGGAAGAAGAAGAACTCTGTGCAGGCCCGGTAGGTGTGCTCTTGGCAGATAGTGGTGGTTGTGCCTGCTTCCTTGTATCACGGCTGGAGGTGGCAGCTGATGGAGGTGTCGGTGCAATAGAATGTGTGGAAGTAGAGGATGCACGCGGTGTCCACGATGAAGGTCGACCTGCAGAAAAGTTAGTCCGCGCCAATGCCTGTCGATCCTGCACTTCACGTTCAGCTTTACAAGCAAGATGGAATAAACGAGTGATATTATTATACTCCTTATACTCTAGAATGGTCTGAATCTCTCTATTTAATCCACCCATAAAACGTGCAAGCATAGCTTCATTCTCCTCAACAATACCACATCTAATCATGCCAGTTTGTAATTCCTGATAATATTCTTCTACAGAAATTTTTTCCTTGTCTTAAGCGCTGCAATTTTTGAAGTAATTCACGTTGATAATATGGTGGAACCCAACGAGTACGCATAGCAGTTTTCAAAGCAGCCCAAGTAGTTGGAATAGGATATAATCTACAATGTTCAGACCACCATACACATGCAAAACTAGTAAAACACAAACAGCAGCAGCAACACGTCTCTCCTCGGGATATTGTAATATGTAAAACATTGTTCAGTTTCTAACTCCCAAGTAAGATATATATCAGGAACATATCTACCCTCAAATGGTGGAATATTCAATTTCAGTTTAGGAAGATGGTCTGATCTCGTACCTGAGCTGTAATGCAGCCTACCATTGCGATTATTTGCATGTGGACGACCTGGTGGTGGTGGTTGCATGTAGTTCTGATTTTGATCAACCTCATCCTCGTAATCGCCCGCATAATCGTCCTCCTCAGCGGCAGCAGGAGCCATAGAAGCATCAACAGTAGGTGCAGCGGCACCAGAAGTTTGACTAGGCTCAAGGGGAACGCGCTGTGCTCGTCCCACTTGATTTGGAGGCGACGTTGTTGTTGTTGTAGAGGTGCGACAGGTGCAGCCGGCGGGGTTGTGGAAGACGCGCGAGTAATTCATTAAACTTGTTATCGAGCTTTGTTTCGAACGTCTTCTCAATTCCGTCTATCTTCTCCATGGCCTCTTCAAATCTGTTTAGCACATCTTGCACCTGTCCACATCATCATTTGCTGAAATTTATCATGTAGTTGTTTGTTCGTCATGTTCTCCCAATCAGTCTCATCGGCTTGTGATCCTGCCATGGTTAGCAGCAATAGAAACACCAAGAATATGATCCTACAGACTACTGGGAAGTGGTGGTGGTGGTGTATCACAAAACCGTCAAGCGAATCTCAAATGCTTACCAGTTCTTACCCAGCAGGGTGGTGATCGGCAACCGTTGTAGTCAAAACTCTTAAGATTGGACAGAGCGATTGCCAGGTGGTGTCAAATGCACGACGTAGATGTATGTGGTGCTGGGAAGGCTTATGATATGGTAGCAAAAAGGGTCAGCAATAATCAATTCAGAGATGCAAAGTTGAATAAACGCTCAACGACGGTACTGTGCTGGTCCTAGGCTAGACCGTACTAGAGAGCGAGCCTAGAACACTAACAAAATCACGGCGCGGCACATAAACAAGGGAAGAGCACACTCTAAAAAAAAATCCTTTTTTTTGCGCTCCTTTTTTTTTGCAAAAAAAATCACTAAATGGCGAGTGTCTCAAAACTCTCCCAAGTCAAACTATCAGGATTGGCATGAAATTTTTTTGACAAATTTTTTTTTCGGAAATCAGGGCAGCGACGACGAAAAAGTGCGACAAAAAATCACTATGATGGCGAGTGTCTCAAAACGCTCCCTGGGACCTAAAAATAGGATAGGGAAAAAATATTTTTGACTGCCAAAATTTTGGCCTAAAAACTGCCCGGGGGTCTCCAGACTCCTTTTTTTTCCGAATCCTACTCAGGCAAGGAAACACGAATCGGAAAATAGATGGGTCTCGAAAACAAATCTAATATAAAAAGAACTCGGATTGGTGGTGGATATATGGTGGTAGAATAAGGCAGCGGTGATGGTATATGGCAGCGGTGGTAGGATATGGCAGCGGTGGTGGTATATGGCAGCGGTGGTGGTATATGGTGCGGCGGCGGCGTGACAAACTGTGACAGAACTCGAAACTCTAAGGACTAGACGCTAAGACCAGCAACTAGACACGACGATGCAACCGCAAATTCAACAAAGCAAAAACCCTAAAAAGATTATGCAAAGGCTCAGATTGGTTCGAATATGATGAACTAACCCTAAATTTTTTTTTGGCTTTTTCGTGGACTGTAGGTATGAAGAACAGACTCGATCTAAACTACGAAAAACTGTAAAATCTCACCGAGCAACCTGGAAATCTGATACCACTTGATAGAGGCGAGGGTGTCCCGATCTTTCGATGAGATGTGGCTATCGTTTTTGGTGGAGTAGACTTTGACGATCCGACTACGAACGTGCGAGGACGTCGCGCCTTAGCAATCGCTAAACCAACTCCGAGAGGTTATTGACCACGCCGGAGCACGATCAACCTGACCACGAAGGTCTGTTTCCTGCGATCAAACGAAGAACAAGCAAGAAACTGAGATTGCAATCTGGATATTGCGAATATAAGAGGAAAGCTTTATTAATGAAGGTGGGGTTCTGTGACGTCTTGGTCTGGTCGTTGAACACAAACGAAGTACGCGAAGTTGCAGCTATGGCGAACTTTTAATCTAAACAAAACCCAAAGTCTAAACGGTGCCCTAAGGGCTGTATATATGGAGGAAGAGGAGGGGATTTCGTGGCCCTTGAAGGAGGGGTCCGAAACCAACCCTATCTCTTGTTTCCCCACACATACGGACTCTAAAAACAGCCTATACTCAAGTATTTCGAAATTACATGGGCCTGGCCCAATAATAAGGTGACGCAGCACCTATAATAGCCTCTGGACGAAATTTATGAAGTGACATCTTGTATATTTCGTCCAAGGCTTCCTGCACTCATTATGGTGGCTTCAAAGTCCTGAAATCATCACTTGTAACTCCGTTCTTGTTCCCCTTGTGCATGCCATCATCTCCATGCTTGAACTTGCTCCAAGGTTCCTCTTTCTTGTCCAAGCTAGGCCCTTCATTTGTAAGCAAAACAAATGTATCCAATTTAGGCAGCATCATATTCTTATGAACTTTAGAATCATTACCAAGAAACGAAAGTACCTGATATTTTAATTGGCGTGCGCGAGCTCTAGTAATTGGTCCAGTATGTATAGAAGCAGGGGCTGTGGGTGTAACAATGGTATTGATGTCCTCGTCACCTTCCTGTTCTAGGGCAGTTCATCCTGTCGCCTTTTATCATGTGTTTTTTCTTGTGGTAGATCTTTAGGATTCACTAAGACATGACTTGTACGGTTTGTAGTTGTTCCTCGTACTAGTCTCTTAAATCTAGGGTTCACTGTGTATACTTCAAAAGATTAGAGAAATAGTTATGTTGTCTTATGGCATATTGCAATTCTCTCGATGATATCTTGCAAGTTTATATCATGGATCCCATTCTTCTTCCAAGAAACTTATCTGTTTTGAGTTAAAATGTTTCTGTGCATGTTTGTGACTTCTTCCTGTGTTTTTCTTCTGGATTTGCGTTTGTTTTCTTAGGAGTGGTCATGGCTAATAGTTCGGATGAGCATTTTGGGTCATAGGAAGATATTCCACAGTAGCCGCGTGTGGCTGACAAGGCACAGATGGTTGAAAGAAAATCTGCAAAACCGCCAAGAGCACCGAAGAAAAAGGTCGAATCAGAATCTGCTAAAGAAGATGATGATGTTCCCTCAGCTCAAAGTCAGCCAAAGGATGAGCTAGTCACAGACTCCAAAACCATGTTCTTTGATGGAAATCCCAAAAAGGGTGGCCACGGAAGAGAAAGGAATACTGCGGCTGAGATGTCTGATCAGGAAACATACAAGACTCCACCTGGAGTAGAAACTGCTCAGGAAAGGAACAACATGCTACAAAAGATTCGCCGTCATTGGGTGAAGAAATGGTTTAATTATGAGAACGTCCGAAGGAAATACCAAATCCTGTTTGCATTCACTCCACCCTGGAATGATTGCATTGCAGAGGGCTGCCTTGGGCAGGACGATGAAAAAGTAAGGCTAGCACCACCTCCCAATGCTCATGCTGATTCCTTGAAAACCATAATTGATTTTCCCGAAGAAGTTGCAAAAAGGGAAAAGGCCAAGCGTGAGGCAAGACTCGCAAAGAAAAATCAAGTGGAACAGAGAAATGTTGAGTTGACTCAACAGGATGTGATGGAAAAGAAGGAAAGGGCATCTGCCCGTAAAGAAAAGAAGAAGAGGAAATCTGTTTCCCCTCGAGCTCTGAAGAAGAAGTCCATTGCCAGTAAATCTCGAAAGGTTGCATCTGCCTCGTCTGATGAGGATTTGTCCGATGATAATGCTGGCGAAGAAATTCCAATGTATGATCAAAAGGCACTGCATGATAAGCCGTATCAAACCCCATCTCCAACAAAGATTTCGCCACCAGTGAGATCTTCACCAAGACTTGCTCCCATCCCCTCAAAAAAACCTTTGGGTTCTGCTGCCCCAGTGGTGAAGAGAAAGCTGATTTCTGATGAAAAAGCTACTGCTCCTGCCAAGAAGGCGAAGAAAATCATTCCTGCTCCCACAGAGGAATATGATTTTGATCTGATATTTGACATCATTGAAGGTGCTTCCTATGAAGCAAATCTAGCTGAGCTGAGCAGTTTGGGTCAGCCTGAAGATGTTACCAAGATGGTAGCAAAGCACTTCTCCAAGCTGAGAGAAATCACCAAAGAACTCAATCAAGCTGTCGATGATAAGAAGCTTCTTGAGAAAATGAGAAGGGAAGCTAAGTCGAATTCTGAAAGAAAAGATGTGAACAAGGCAATTCTCGAGATCACCAAAGCCCTCACTACCATGAGAAATAATAAGATTGACCGGCACTCCAAGATGAAGATGGATGTCTCCCAACTTTGCGATCGAAGGAATGATGAGCTGAAGCGTCAAGATCTTGCTCGACGCAGAGAAAGAGAAGAAAAACGTCAGAGAGCTCAGGCTAGAGCAAATAAGCCAAAAGAGATTAAGGATTGTCGTATCCAATATGTGACTTCTGACGCACCCGTTGATACAAGTGTCCCACTGCAATAGAGTCCTCCATCCCCTTGTCCCGAGGAAGCTTCCGAACAACAGTCTGTGCCTGCGACAATTATCATTCCTACCACAGTCGAACAAGAAGCTGATGTTGTGGACATGTATCTTGCCAATCCTGATGAAGTGAACGATGTGCCCGAGCAAAATGCTGCCGAAGAAAAGATTGACGAAGAGATTGAGATGGAAAAGGCAACTTCATCGCCTTTGAAGGAAATGCAAGCTAAACCCTCTGGATCCACCAAGGAGGGTGAGAAGATTGAGGGGGGAGCTAATCGCTTCCCAAGGTAATATCCCTACGGTCTCCTCATCTGGTGCTCCTGCTCCGATGGAGGTTGACCCTGCTCCTGGCTCTTTGGCTTCACAGCCAGAGCAGGAAGAGAAGAAATCTGACGAGCCCATGGCTCCCGAAGAGAAAGGACAAGAAGTTGTACCACCAGTTTTGCCACACCAAGTTGTACCACCAGTGTTGCCATAGCAGACTGAAGGAGATCAAGTTGTGACTCAAGAGTCTGAAAAGGTTGTTGTACCACCCACAGTTGAGACCTCACCGAAATCAATGGCCCTAGTGCCTGAATCTGGGAAAGCCGCTAAAGGAGTTCCAGTGAAGAAAAATGACGGTCAGTCTAGTGATTCAATGCCATCCGCCCCAGAAAAGGTGTTAAAGCCTCTTGCTCCATTGAAGCCCACTGATGAAAATGCTCCAGCCTCTGAAGGAGTACAACCAATGGAAATCAGCGTGGAAGAACTCAAGAAAAATCCTCAAGAGTCATTTCCGCTTTTTTCAGCTGAGTATGGCCCCAATGGCCCCGCATTCAATGAAAAACTTCATTCATCGAAGCTTGCATTCTTTGGGGTCAGCCCGTACGAAGGAGAAAGGACATCTTTGTCACCAAGGTTCTGGATAGAAGAGCAGGCAATCTATTATGCTCGAATCTTATTTGGCAAGCACATGATTTTCAATCACAAGATATTGAACCTCGCCAAGCTCAAAGAAATGCCCTGCTTCCACAATACACTTGATCATATTGAACATGCTCTTCTGAAGGGATTCATGCGTTTCAATCATGGCTAGAACAAGGAAGTTATTCTTCAGTTCTATGCTACGCTGTACATCATAGGAGATTTGGGCAATACCTCAACATGGACGCTTGAATGGATGACTGGTAGGTAGAGAATCAAATGTTCGACAGATCATTTTCTAGCCCTGATAAATTTGCCTTGATGTGAATTTGAGAACGACGGAGAACACAGATTGCATTTCTGGGAAGCATCCAAAGCTCAACTCCATTTCCTGATGGATCCCACCATGGTGGGCGACGAATGCATTGAGGTTGATCCGAAGAAGTTGGCCTATGACAACAAAGTATTATTCCATATTCTGTGCAATACCATCACGCCAACAAACCGGCCCAACTCCATCAAAGGCATCGTAGGAAATGCTCTTGTATCAATATCTCAGGGAATCAAGTTTAACATTCCTGATCTTTTCATTCGGAACCTGGCATGTGCTACAGATAGCCCTCAATCGCTGAAACCGTATGCTCCATGGATCATGTTCGCCATTGAGCAGCTAACTAATGAGAAATTCTTCTAGGCTTACGAGCCAAAAGTATTCATGCCACCTGTTTGTGACACTCTGCGCATTATGAAGGATAACAGAAAGGGGAAGGATCCGGTCGATGTTGCTGCAAATGTCTCTGCACCTGAAAATGCACCGAAGGTCAAGGAAGCTAGGATTGAAATCCCTCGCGAAGAAAATCCATCAATCTATGAGATTTGCATTCGCATGCAGCAGACTTTGGAAAGACACATCAAGATGGACAAAAAAGAAAAAGTGGAATTGATGGCTGAGCTGAATCTGATTCATAACCACATTCGCCAAATTCTTCTGCATGAGAAGGATGCAAGAAAGCGGTCATGGACCTTGCTGCAGAAGCATTACTCTTGCAAGGATCTAGCCAAGAAGGGCCTCTTCAAGGAATATGATCATCTGGACTTGCTTGAAGTACTACGTATCCGAAGACAAAGTCCAGTGCTCCCATAGCATTCTGCTTCAACGGATCTGCTATTTGTTAATCATGATGATGAGATTGCAGATACGGCCGGCATTCGTATCTACAAGCATGATGTCCATCCTTCCAAGCCTTCCAAGGCCAAGGCTGCTACTCCTGCTTCTGCCTCGACCATTCTGCATTCTTCTGACTCTGATCCTACGAGTGGTTTCAATTCTGATTCAGAAGATTCTCCCACGGAGTAATTCCTCGAATGTCTTCTCTTTCCTTTTTGACACTTGTTGACAAAAAGCGGGAGAATTACATCGAGTGATAGTTTATCGGGGTTTGTAGGGTGTGTGTTTTCATTTGCCATTTGGTTTTCCCTCGAACTTTTTGCTTCAAGAACTTTATCGCACCGCATGTGGTGCTGAAGCACTCGATCGTCATGTAACGTTAATAACCCCCGCCTGCAATATCATTTGCTTCGCACTATTTGTCTGCAGGTATCTTTAAACGTGTTTGTGCTGTGAATGCCTATCACAGATAAGTATCTATCTTACAGGGACACATAACTGCTCCTCGAAGAAGAACAGAGAATCATCAAATGATGATATTGTATTAGAGAAGTACCTCAAGTACTAAATGATCTACAACCGTTGTGGTTGGATATGCTCTTATTGCTATCTCTCATTATCTAACTTTGCAGGAAGTTAAAGTCAGCCTATACACAAAGTGCCTTATTGAAGGTTATCCATGTGACTGACAAAGTGTTTTTCCTCGCAGATATCATTTGCATCATCTATATTGCAGGAGAATCTGCTCCGAAGCTTATCCACTCTGAGCAATGTATTATGATTCGATCCTGCTCTGATCTTATCGAATGCCTAACATGCAGGACAACTACATCTCGTGTGGATTCAAATTGCGTTCTGAGAAAACATTCATAACTTATCCTTGTCACAAATCTCTCAACGCTTGTTTCAATTCTAACCCTTGTCGAAGTTTTTGTGACAGGAACTACCTCAGACACCGTCGAGTGCATTGAAAGACCTCAAGTGTATGATCTGCGGTCAATGACACTCATACGAAGAAAATATCATTTTCCCCCTGATCCTTCACAAACCGAAGCATATCTTTAGGGGGAGAATATTTTGTCTTCGTAATTATCTCTCGTCTTCTCATTATTCTTCGCATTACACTTCATTCCTTATCTATCATTCGATGTGATCTATTTTGTCAACAATCATCCAAAAAGGGGGAGATTGTTGGTGCAATATCTGCCTACCTTGTGTTTTGGAGATTGTTGACAGAAACATGTATGAACTAATTTGTTTGTTAGTGCATACAGAGATAGAAAAGTCCATACACAACCAAAGAATATGCTGTGTCTGGTACTGAGTTCGAGGAACTTCAGTGAAGTAGATATGCGTTGCAGAGAAGAACGAGCTATATGTGTTGAAGTGATAGAGTTGAGAAGATTGATGAGAAGAAATGGACCCCTTGAAAGTCTACTGCTGAAGCAAAGCTTTTGATTTGGTACTATGGTCCGAAGAAATTGACTGCAGCGATGGAAGTCGAAGACTATGTGAAGACGTAGCATTCATCTAGTTGTTCTTCTTTCATTCTTCTGAGTCATAGGACCTCCGTACTATTAAGAGGGGTATAGGTTCTCGATGCTTAGATCTGTTGTGATGCTTAGCCAAAACCTATGAAAGTTGCGAGAGAAATCTCTTTGAGCTCCGAATAAACACTTGCCAGCAAGAGACTGTGATCTTCTTCGCTGCGAGAGATTTGCCTCGGACCGAGGAGTTGGCATTTCTTGCTCTACAAGAAATGTTACCGTTGTGCTCAAATCCGACCGTTGGAATCGTGTCGTTTGGCCATTGGCTGAGCCTGATGTCTAATTTGGTCATTTCCCATCAGGGAAGGTTGTGGCCATAAATAGCCACCCCGCTCCAACGTTGTCCATTGGCTGCTCCGCTTGAGATTTCTAAGAAGATTGATTTGAGCAACCCCTCTTCGAGTGATTTGAGTTTAAGATCCACCGAGAGAAAAATCAAGAGCCCAAACTTAGACAGTGGTTTAGCATCACAGTAGTTCTGAGTGAGAGTTCTTGTACCTATTACTCTTGAGAGCTGCGCACTCTCTAGATGGATAGGTTTCGGCTTCGAGTGATGAAGAGTTGCTGTCTTCACCGAGCCTGATCTTCAGCAACCAAGAGTGATTGTGGTTCGCGAAGGTTAACTGAAGGTTTGGAGATCGCCGACAAGGATCTACCACGAGTGAAATCAACCTGAGTTTGATCAGCTCTGCATTGAAGGAGAACATGGTGAAGAGAGTTTATCTTCCGTGTTAAGTCACAGCCCCTCCAACCAGACGTAGCCCTTTGGCAGAAGGGTGAACTAGTCTACCAATTCCCTCTATCGCCATCGAGCACCACTGGTTATTTCTATTCTACTGCATTTCCTTCAGTAGTTCTTATTCGTGCTTTGTGCCGATAGATTTCTTGATCAGTCTGTACTGTTTTTCTTCATACCGTGTGTGTGTATTCTTCCCTGTTTTTCGTCATCACCCGTATCTATTCGCTACCTTCCTGTACCTCTGTTTTACTTGTGAAATCTCTGTGTAGCAATTTATTTAGTCTCTGTCATGTTGTGTCTTATCCTGTTACAGTTGTTTGCTTGTTGCAGCTGTCAATACTTTTCTTGAAGAATATGCTTCTGACGAAGAAGTTTGATTCAGTATTTTTCCTTCGACACTCTATTCCGCTGCTATGATTGGGTTAAGTTTCAAAGCTTTCGAAAGAAAATTTGAATCTCCCATTCACCCCCCCTCTGGTCGATATACTCGCGGTCCTAACACAAACCCTACATGTGCTCAGGCAACAGCACTGGTGAAAGCACAAGTGCTCCCTGGGTGATTTTGGTAATTAATGTCAACATTTCTCTTGTTGGACTAATACCTTCATCTAGTATATTTCAGATGAGTTCAACAGTGGAGTGGCAGGACAAGAGGATGTGGAACCGCTTCTAGATGCTAAGGTCACATATTGGCAAAAGCTCAAGACTCGACATTTTCATTTTAGTGATCCAAGATCACATTGAGTCCATAGGAAAGCCAATACTATTAAAAGGGGATGAGGTGTTGCTTAATCGCTTGCTTGCTCAAAATGCTTAGTGATATGCTCCAAAAGCCCTCAACCACTTTCTCATTTCCACATATGTCCTAAACCTAAAGTCAAACTCGGCCCCACCGATTTGATCTATCCGGCGCCACCGAGTTCACTTGACATAGCCACTGCCAGAAACCCTAATCAGTTCGGTCTTACCGATGGGATCTCGGTCTCACCGAGATGGGCTTGCAAACTCTCTGTTGCCTACTGCAACTATTTCGGTCTCACCGAAATAGGTAGTCGGCCCCACCGAGTTTGCTTGGCCAACTCTCTGTTTGCTTATTACTAAAATCGGTCTCACCGAGTTTGTGTAATCGGTCAAACCGAGATGAGGTTTTACCCTAACCCTAGCACATCGGTCCCACTGAGTTGACCTTGTCGGTCCCACCGAAAATCCTAAGTTCACATTTTGAACTGAATCGGTCTGACCGAGTTTCACTATTCGGTCCCACCGAGTTTGGTAAATTGTGTGTAACGGTTAGATTTTGTGTGGAGGCTATAAATACCCCTCCACCCCCTTCTCCATCTGTGAGAGAGCCATCAGAACGTGCCTACACTTCCACTACTCATTTTCTGAGAGAGAACCACCTACTCATGTGTTGAGACCAAGACATTCCAATCCAACCACAAGAATCTTGATCTCTAGCCTTCCCCAAGTTGCTTTCCACTCAAATCATCTTTCCACCATATCCAAATCTGTGAGAGAGAGTTGAGTGTTGGGGAGACTATCATTTGAAGCACAAGAGCAAGGAGTTCATCATCAACACACCATCTATTACCTTTTGGAGAGTGGTGTCTCCTAGATTGGTTAGGTGTTACTTGGGAGCCTCCGTCAAGATTGTGGAGTTGAACCAAGGAGTTTGTAAGGGCAAGGAGATCGCCTACTTCGTGAAGATCTACCCAAGTGAGGCAAGTCCTTCGTGGGCGATGGCCATGGTGGGATAGACAAGGTTGCTTCTTCGTGGACACTTCGTGGGTGGAGCCCTCCGTGGACTCGTGCAACCGTTACCCTTCGTGGGTTGAAGTCTCCACCAACGTGGATGTACGATAGCACCACCTATCGGAACCACGCCAAAAATCTCCATGTCTCCAATTGTATTTGCACACTCCAATCCCATCCCTTTACATTCTTGCAAGTTGCATGCTTTACTTTCCGCTACTCATATACTCTTGCCATGCTTGCTTGAAATGTATTGTGAATGTTTAAACTTGTGCTAAAACTCCACCTTAACTTGAAGAACTTAAAAACTGCTACTTTTCTTTGTTGAGGGTCTAATCCCCCCCTCTAGACACCTCTTCTCGATCCTTTCAATTGGTATCAGAGCCTTGGTCTCCATTGCTTTGGTTTAATCACCATTGGAGGAAGATGGATGAGTCTTCGATGGGGAGTCTTAGACATAGAGTACCCATACTTGATGGAGAGTTCTTTAATGCTTGGAAAAAATAGATGCTTGAGATTTTCAATGAATATCACTTGAACAAGTACATTACTAGCCCTTTGTGCGCCCCTTGTTGATCCTTTGCATCCTACCCCCAATGAGTCTCTCGACATGATTCGCAATCTTAGAACTGTCAATCTTATTACTAGAGGTTTGCCTAGAAATTTGATAGCATGCTTGCCTACTCTTGATTATGCTTACACCATGTGGAGATTCCTTGAGGAACGCTTTCCAGACTACTCCTTGAAAAACTTAGGTGAGATTCTTCATAAGTCCATTGCTTTAAATAAGATGAGCCCTAATGATCCTAAGTTTGGTGATTGTCTATTTGAGCTTCGTGACCTTATGCGTGCCAAAGGAGATGTTGGAATCATTAGCAATATCATCTCGGAAGTCATTAGAATTCATAAAGATGCACATTGTCATGGTCATAAAGCTAATGAATCACTCTCTCTAGGTAATGATCAATCACAAGACGATGTTGAACATGGATACTATGATGAGGATGATGATAGTGACTTTGATCTCGATGAGTCTATGAGACACTTTGGTCTTATGGCTAATCTTCGCGGCTACATGGCTGGAGGAAAGGAATGGGTTCTTGATAGTGGATGTACCGATCACATGACCGGAGACAAGGATATGTTTCGTGAGCTCGCTGAAAACAACGGCCCTCGAAAGTACGTCACTTTTGGTGATAACTCAAAGGGTAAGGTGGTTGGCCTTGGTAAGGTGGCCATCTCACATGATAGCTCCATCCAAAATGTCATGCTCGTTGAATCTCTTGGCTATAATTTACTTTTTGTATCTAGACTAGCCGATTTCGGTTTCAATGTCCTATTTACTGAAGTAGATTGCCAAGTGTTTCGAAGAGATAATCATAAAATGGTCTTTACCGGCATACGCAGAGGTGATCTATACATTGTTGATTTCACTAAAAAGGCTCAACCTAGAACTTGCTTAATTGCTAAATCTTCTAAAGGTTGGTTGTGGCATAGAAGGTTAGGTCATGTGGGCATGTGAAATCTTGATAGGCTTATTAAAGGTGATCACATCCTTGGAGTGAAAGATGTTATATTTGACAAGGATAGATTGTGCAGTGCTTGTCAAGCAGGAAAACAGGTTGGAGGAAGCCACCCCGTGAAGAACATCATGACCACGAGAAGACCACTCGAGCTACTTCATATGGATCTTTTTGGTCCAAACGCCTATAAAAGTCTCGGTGGAAATTCGTTTGGTTTAGTCATAGTCGATGATTTTTCAAGATTTACGTGGGTGTTCTTTCTTGATGATAAGTCGCAGGTCCAAAAGATCTTCAAGAACTTCGCTAGGAAGGCCCAAAATCAATTTGAAGTGAAGATCAAGAAGGTTCGCAGCGACAACGGAACGGAGTTCAAGAACGCCAATGTGGACACCTTTCTTGATGAAGAAGGGATTTCACATGAGTTCTCGGCTACGTACACGCCTCAACAAAATGGAGTTGTTGAGAGGAAGAACCGGACGCTCATTGAAATGGCGAGAACGATGCTTGATGAATACAAGACGCCAAAACACTTTTGGGGCGGAAGCGGTTGAGACAGCTTGTCATGCGACAAATCGTCTATATCTTCACAAGCTACTCGGCAAGACGGCATACGAGCTTCTCACCGGTAACAAACCCCAAGTTGGATACTTTCGAGCATTTGGCTCAAAGTGCTACATTCTTGATAAGCATCGTCGTTCGAAATTTGCTCCTAAATCTTATGAAGGTTTCCTACTCGGTTATGGCTCAAACTCTCACACTTACCGTGTCTACAACAATTTCACCCGAAAGGTTGAAGAGACAGTAGATGTGAAGTTTGATGAATCTAATGGCTCGCAAGTAGAGCAATTGCCAATTGATGTAGGAGACAAAGACCCTTCGGAAGCAATCCAAGACTTGTCTATTGGCAAGGTTCGTCCAACGGAGGTGAAGGAGAGTACCTCGTTCGTCCAAGTGGAAGCTTCTACCTCACGACAAGGTGAACCACGAGTTGACCCAAAGGCATCCACAAGTGGGACACGCCAAAATGAAGAAAACAAGGAAGTACACCAAGATGAACCACATCGACCTCCCTCACCACCTCCACAAGAGAACAACAACACCAACAACGATGAAAGCCAAGAGGAAGAACAAGATGTTGAAGAGGATGTTCCACCCCAACCTAAGCAAAAGCTCTCACGAGTTAGAGCAAGAGTCTCATGAGATCATCCCGTCGAACAAATCTTTGACGATATCCAAACAGGGAGAATTACACGCTCTAAAACACGCTTAGCTAACTTTTGTGAGCATTACTCATTTATCTCTAGCATTGAACCTATGAAGGTTGAAGAAGCTCTAGAAGATCCAGATTGGATAAATGCCATGCACGAAGAGCTACACAATTTCGAGAGGAACCAAGTTTGGACATTGGTTGAGAAGCCCGACAACGACCACAACATCATCGGTACCAAATGGGTGTTTCGCAACAAGCAAGACGAAGATGGATAAGTCGTTCGCAACAAGGCATGTCTCGTCGCCCAAGGATACACTCAAGTAGAAGGTATGGACTATGGTGAGACATATGCCCCCGTTGCTAGACTTGAGTCCATACGAATCTTACTTGCCTATGCAAATCATCATGATATTAATTTGTACCAAATGGACATCAAAAGTGCTTTTCTAAATGGTGAAATTGAGGAGGAAGTTTATGTTAAACAACCTCCCGGCTTTGTCAATCCTAAGAAGCCTAATCATGTTTACAAACTTCACAAAGCTCTTTATGGTCTTAAACAAGCTCCTAGAGCGTGGTATAAATGCTTGACCAAGTTCCTTATTGAAAAAGGCTTTGAGATTGGAAAAATTGATTCAACACTTTTTACTAAAAGGGTTAATGGTGAATTATTTGTGTGCCAAATTTATGTGGATGATATCATATTTGGTTCATCTAACCCTCATTTTAGTGAAAAGTTTGGAAGGCTAATGTCGAAGAAGTTTGAGATGTCTATGATGAGTGAACTCAAGTTCTTTCTTGGTTTGCAAATCAAGCAAACTAAGGAGGGTACCTTTGTCTCTCAAACAAAGTACACCAAGGACTTATTCAAGAAGTTCAACATGCAAGAATGCAAAGGTATGAGTACACCCATGCCTACTAGTGGACATCTTGACTTGACCAAGGATGGCGAACCGGTTGACCAAAAGGTTTACCACTCTATGATTGGTTCATTGTTATATCTATGTGCCTCTCGTCCCGATATTATGCTAAGTGTGTGCATGTGTGCACGATATCAAGCGGCCCCCAAAGAATGTCATCTTAAGGCTGTGAAAAGGATAGTGAGATACCTAATTCACACACCAAACTTTGGCATTTGGTATCCTAAGAGGTCTTATTTTGATCTTGTTGGCTACTCCGATTCGGACTATGCCGGAGACAAGGTTGATAGAAAGTCCACTTCGGGTACTTGTCAATTTCTTGGTAGATCTCTTGTGTCTTGGTCTTCCAAGAAACAAAACTCGGTGTCCTTATCGACCACCGAAGCAGAATACATTGCCGCTGGTTCATGTTGTGCTCAATTACTTTGGATGACCCAAACTCTTAAAGATTATGGGATCTATGTGAGACATGTTCCATTGCTTTGTGATAATGAGAGTGCTATTAAGATTGCTCACAATCCCGTGCAACATTCTTGAACTAAGCATATTGAAGTTCGTTATCATTTCATTCGAGATCATGTTGCTAAAGGAGATATCGATCTTAAGCATGTGCGTACCGATAAGCAATTGGCTGATATATTCACCAAACCGCTTGATGAGAAGGTATTTTGCCGTTTGAGAGGTGAATTGAACATCATTGATGCCTCAAACTTGGAGTAGAAACTCCATCGGGATGCATGCAAGGCATGAGCCTTTATATGACTAATCCTTGATATTTATCTTATGAAGATGATCATATATCTTGGACCTACTTGTACCCTTGCATGTTATCTAACCCTTGTAGGTACTTGGATGAGCCCAACTCTATGAGATTGCAACTCACTCACATCCTAAGCAATCCCTACATCGCCAAGTCTCTACAATATGGTGGTTGAAGGCAAGGAAGCATGAATCCATTCAATATATCCGTTGACAATATATCAAATTTCATTTGGTATCAAGTTTCATTATTGTCATTTTGGACACACAAGTGCTCTTCCTTGCAAGACTAACCCATGTAGGAAGGTGAACTCAAACTACAAGTGGTGCTCCCAACTCTTGATGAACTACATCAACCTTGAGCATCCAACACAAGTTCAACTACATGATCAAGATCAACACCACCACCCAAGGTATGGTATTCCATCTTAGAGAAGCTTTACCCCAAGACATGGGTTAAAGCAACTCAACAAGATGTGAATACATCAAAATGCTTAAACGAAAAATGGCAACCCCATTTTGAGCTTAAACGATGAGTATGACCTATGATCAAGTGACTTCACTTGGCTCCTAAGTCAATATACTCTAACATAGGTGACTTTGTCATCGACCAATTCTAGATGAAGCTCTCTTGCGTTTTTCTGTGTTTTTGCATTTGTTTCTTGCATCCATATTCCCCTTTAAAAAAAACTTCATCTAGATTTCTTTTCTTTTCTCTGACTATTTTCTGCATTCCCTGTATCTAATTCTTTGCAAATCTTTCAGTTAATTCCCTGCAAATCTTTGTGAGATCTTATTTGCCTAGTGAGCTGAGATGACAAAAGTTTTCTCTGTGCTGAACTTGGCCTCACCGATCTTTTCTTCTCGGCTAGACCGAACCAACTCGGTGTCACCGACTAAAATGATTCGGTGTTACCGATTTCATCACTCAGGAAACACTTTGCCATTTGCATCCTGCATATCTGTTCCAGCATCCACTCGATGATTCTTGTCCTCTACCAGCATCCGAAATTACATAATGCTTTGTAATGTGACTCAAGGACCAAACCTACTTGGCTCATGCTCCAGAAGATCCCTTCTTGGAAATTGATGTCAAAGGGGGAGAGAGAGAACATCAAAGCTCAACCATATCTAAGGGAGACTTCTTAGCCATCCCAGATGCCTGGTAATTCAAAGAGGAGAGAAGCCACATGTCTTTAAGAGGGGAAAGACATGTTAGTATATGTTTCTTTGAGTATGTTGTTCTGTCTTTCTTTGCTCTGATTTTCTGTTACCCTACCTTCTCCCATTATCCAGTATCAGATTCAGGGGGAGTAAGATATCTAAGGGAAGAAAATCTTTGGAATTCATTGCACATCTTTATCTCTTGGGGACATGTCAATATCCAAATAGAGTACTAAGTACTTACTCACTACATGTCATCCCAGTCTTGGTACTCTTGTGGTTTCCTGTTCTTGCTCTGCTTAGTAGATGTTCCTATGTTATCTAACCCTATTTTCTCAGGTTCATCTCTTCCAAAGTCAGCTCAAGACCACAAGATAAGTATATGCATCACACTCATGTGCATGAGGATCTCTTGTTGATGTACATATTGTTTGCAAGAAGGACTCATGAACATGTAGGTACATTTTCTGCACTTTACATCATTTGCTCTGATGTATATAGCCAAGATACATGTAACTCATTACTTGCTCTAACATGCTTATGCACTCACATGGTATTATATTCTATCTTCACATGATTGCATACATGTAGGGGGAGCCAATGCATGTTGCATGTTCTTCCAAAGCTTTACTTGTTACAATTCATATCTTTATCTAAAAGCTTTGATGTATGTTGTCATCAATTACCAAAAAGGGGGAGATTGAAAGCACAAGTGCTCCCTGGGTGATTTTGGTAATTAATGTCAACATATCTCTTGTTGGACTAATACCTTCATCTAGTATATTCCAGATGAGTTCAACAGTGGAGTGGCAGGACAAGAGGATGTGGAACCCCTTCTAGATGCTAAGGTCACATATTGGCAAAAGCTCAAGACTCTACATTTTCATTTTAGTGATCCAAGATCACATTGAGTTCATAGGAAAGCCAATACTATTAAAAGGGGATGAGGTGTTGCTTAATGGCTTGCTTGCTCAAAATGCTTAGTGATATGCTCCAAAATCCCTCAACCACTTTCTCATTTCCACATATGTCCTAAACCTAAAGTCAAACTCGGCCCCACCGATTTGATCTATCCGGCGCCACCGAGTTCACTTGACATAGCCACTGCCAGAAACCCTAATCAGTTCGGTCTTACCGATGGGATCTCGGTCTCACCGAGATGGGCTTGCAAACTCTCTGTTGCCTACTGCAATTATTTCGGTCTCACCGAAATAGGTAGTCGGCCCCACCGAGTTTGCTTGGCCAACTCTCTGTTTGCTTATTACTAAAATCGGTCTCACCGAGTTTGTGTAATCGGTCAAACCGAGATGAGGTTTTACCCTAACCCTAGCACATCGGTCCCACCGAGTTGACCTTGTCGGTCCCACCGAAAATCCTAACGTTCACATTTTGAACTGAATCGGTCTGACCAAGTTTCACTATTCGGTCCCATCGAGTTTGGTAAATTGTGTGTAATGGTTAGATTTTGTGTGGAGGCTATAAATACCCCTCCACCCCCTTCTCCATCTGTGAGAGAGCCATCAGAACATGCCTACACTTCCACTACTCATTTTCTGAGAGAGAACCACCTACTCATGTGTTGAGACCAAGACATTCCAATCCAACCACAAGAATCTTGATCTCTAGCCTTCCCCAAGTTGCTTTCCACTCAAATCATCTTTCCACCATATCCAAATCTGTGAGAGAGAGTTGAGTGTTGGGGAGACTATCATTTGAAGCACAAGAGCAAGGAGTTTATCATCAACACACCATCTATTACCTTTTGGAGAGTAGTGTCTCCTAGATTGGTTAGGTGTTACTTGGGAGCCTTCGCCAAGATTGTGGTGTTGAACCAAGGAGTTTGTAAGGGCAAGGAGATCGCCTACTTCGTGAAGATCTACCCAAGTGAGGCAAGTCCTTCGTGGGCGATGGCCATGGTGGGATAGACAAGGTTGCTTCTTCGTGGACCCTTCGTGGGTGGAGCCCTCCGTGGACTCGCGCAACCGTTACCCTTCGTGGGTTGAAGTCTCCACCAACGTGGATGTACAATAGCACCACCTATCGGAACCACGCCAAAAATCTCCGTGTCTCCAATTGCGTTTGCACACTCCAATCCCATCCCTTTACATTCTTGCAAGTTGCATGCTTTACTTTCTGCTACTCATATACTCTTGCCATGCTTGCTTGAAATGTATTGTGAATGTTTAAACTTGTGCTAAAACTCCACCTTAACTTGAAGAACTTAAAAACTGCTACTTTTCTTTGTTGAGGGTCTAATCCCCCCCTCTAGACACCTCTTCTCGACCCTTTCAGCTGGCAGTGAGGAGATGCGAGGGAGCGTATTGTGGCCTCATCTCCCTCTGCATGGCAATACAAGCCCCATCTTCCTTTGCGTTGGCGACATGGCGATGCTGGCAGCCATACGTCCGGCGATTGCCCCAACTTCCTCGCCGTCAACCCCAATGAATGTCACCAGTCTCCACCCCGGTGAGAGGAAGAGGAGATGGGAGCTACCGCTTTGGATCGCGGATGGACTCGTCGCTACGGGTGGAACCTATTATGAGTTGTGGTGCTTGAGATACACTAAGCAGGCAAGCATGTCAGGTAAGGTCCATATAGATCAGTGAATCTTATGTAAATACATAGAAGGCAAAGAAGTCAACTACCTTGTATCTTCGGTAGAAAAGGAAGTCAACTATGCCTTGTCTCCAGTGGAAAAGGAAGTCAACTATGCCTTGTGTCTTTAGTAGTTCAGTGCTATTAACGTTTATCAATAGCAAATACTAGAGGAAGTGCTATAGGTGAGCTCCTGTTCATGGCGCGTGCCCCCGACCTTTCATGCCTTTGGCTTATTGAGGATGGGAATGGGATGATTATAATACAACCGAGACAAAATGGGAAGCAGTTGTGAGATCACATCCCGATTTACAAGTTCTGAAGCTCTGTTAATGCGTTGGATGGGCCAAAACTATTGATATCTTACTTCTATGTTCATGGATGTGCTTTACAAATTTTTGCGCCAACTTCGCCAAGAAATAAAAAGAACTTATAAAATGATGTTTAGTTTAGTTTTTCATTGGCCCAGTGTAGTTAAATGTTACCTGGGTTAATACCACCATGTAAGGAATATTATGTTCAATACCCCCCATTCCATTATACAAGACCACTTCATATTTTTATGTCTAACTTTGATCATTAATTTTACCAACAAAAAGTGAGTTATATGTCACAAAAAGTATGTCATTAGATGGACATTTCAAAGAACTTTACAATGATATACTTTTATGACGTATAATCCATATTTTATTGACCAAAATTGTAAGTTAAAATTTGACATAAAAATGAAATAGCCTTGTATAAGGGAATGAAGGGAGTACTTATTTCACTATTATCACATTATTATTGTGTATATTTGTGAAACTACCAAAGTTAACAAAAGTGGATCGGATTGAAAGTTTCCATTTTAGTGCCGATTTCATGCAAAATTATTCACAAAATAGTCGAAAGAGCAGGAACAAGAAGGTGGTAACATAACTTTCTTATGTTATCCCTACAGATTGCTTTTGCTCCATCCAATAAAATGATCCTTTCCTCTATCTAGCTATATGTGTTTGACCCATTTTTGTTTTGTAAAATGATTAAAATTCCCTCACTTCAATTACCAACATTGTATACATAGATTTTACCATATTTAACTTCCATGTTTCATTCCTTCATATATGAATGAAAATTCAAACCATTCTCTTGAAAAAATGGATGGGTGCGGCAACGCGCGTCATCCATGATCTAGTTTAGATACATTAAAATTGTGCACTTTTCCAGCCCTCTCAGGTCATCAGCGCTCCCAGACGTAATCTTTCTTGCTCAGAAAGCTTGCGAATAAATGTGATTTAGTTCTATGCATCCATAAACTTGGGTGGAGCGAAAGGGGAAGGTGGGGGGCTGGAGGTCGTGATGCATCAGCAGCGACTGCGATGTCCTTCCTTCGACTACAGTGAGCACAGCAGCAAGTGTACCGCCGGAGAGGCGCCTGCTGCCAAACACTTGGGCAAGGAGATGAACGGTGTCCTATCATTGAAATATTTGAGTCCCATATTTCTCACACTTATCCGAAAGTAGCTGCAACATTTGGAGACAAGAGAAAAACTCTTGGTGTTACAAGTAATTTTCTTCTCTTCGAGAGGTTGTTAACACATGTTACTTTGCAATTTGCCAGCATATGCATTTTATGAACAATCATGGATATGGTTGATGCTTTATGCTTATGTACAGCTTACTAGAAATGTTGCTTGCTTTTTTTTGAATCAAAACTACAGGATTCTTAGATCAAGGGTTTGGTGTTGTAAGTTTTGCAGTGCCCCACGTCTTTTTTTCCGCTAAGAGGGTTTAAATTCAGATAAGGTGGCCTGCACACTAAACGAAAAATTTGTAAGCTCATATTCACATTGACCTAATTTATATCTTCATTTCCTCTGTTGGTGTACAATCAACTTTGTTGACGAATTGAAGGAATCCGGAGTGGTACTTCATTATGGTATCCTCCCAATGTTGATAGAAATTTGAATGGCATCCACCATCAGTCTTGAAAGTCCCTCACGCGATCTTATCTTGTGCTAAATAACCTTTTTGATATAATACTATTGAATACCCTGCATGCTACTGTAGATTATTTTATGATGACATCTTAATTTTGAGTTCATATTTTTGCTCTAACATTGAATCTGATAGGAATAGGGATTACGCGGAAACCACTTGATGTTTAGCCTAAACTGAAGCTAAATGTTTTTATAGGATCATCACATCTTGTCCTTATTTCTACTATTATCTAACCTGGCTCTAGTTTGTTTGGTCTTTTGGTAGGAAACTCTTGCAGTAGTAGGAAATCTCATGTTGCGGATTTTTGTGTGTGTCATTTATGGATCATGTAGATGATCATATTAAGAAACAAGAAAAGAACGATGTTGTTGTCATTTTCATTCTCTCATGTCTTGCAGTGCCAACTTCTTGTGTTGAGACTAGCCACTTTATAGAAGAATATTTCCAACTGAATAGGGTCAAGATGCAAGGAGCTTCAGACTGAGAGTAGCCAAGGCAATCCTAAATGATCTTCAAGTAAGCGTTTTCCTTTCTCAAGCTCAAATCCATGTAAGTAAAACTTCAAATTACTCGCTGTTTTGGCGCCTTCTATATAGATGGTTTTTCTTCCTTGTGAGTTGTTACATGTTCTCCTGATGTTCCTTCTTGGATACAAAATGTCTCCTCTTTTTTCTTTTCGTGCACATCATGATGTGGTTTACGAATCAGGATAGTCATAAAGAACATATAACAAAAAATAATTGTTCACTCTTCAGTTACACACAATAATTTAGAAAGTAGTACTGCATTAATTTCCGCCCACGAACTAACAACCTGGCAATCATTTAACCTGACTACTCACATGGCATCTATCTATTTATACACATTATTAGCAGTATACACACTAAAACACTAAACAATTTACTACTCACTGGCACCACATCTAGAATCTATTCATATATCTTTGTCTCTTTCCATTCAAACATTTTTTCCTTTGTGTAGATCAATCGGTCTAGAGATGTGTCCCTTCCATGGACTGCTCAAAACAAATATCATGACTCTAATGACATGCCAAACATCGACGAACATACTGATTCATTCTCAAAGGTACCAATTATTGAATCCACTCTAATGCTTCATGTTGTGCCTTTCCCTTTGAACACCCTTTCTCCACTTTATCCAGCACATTTCAGTCATTCCCCCTTTCTACAGATGAATCAATCAGGACATGTATCCCATCCAAGGAATGCTCAAAGCAAATACCATGAATCTAATGACACATTGAACATCAGTCAACATACTGATTCCTTCTCTGGTTTTATTCCTTTTTCTTGAAACAAACTTTAATGTGTTGGCCATGTACAACACTTAGAATTTAAAGGACCTCAAGTAAGGTCATGAGGTTGATCCAAGGTGACTTGTAGCCCACATGATCAAGGTCATACCGTTGAAGCCAGAAAGCAATTGCTAAGCGTCAGTTTTAAGTTGGGATCACATTATTCTTGGTTCTTTGTAAACATGATGAGTGTAATCCCTCTCAGTTGGGGGTAGTATAATCTCTATTTGTTAGAATTTTTTTGATGTCCCATTAGAAAATTTCATAAATGCATTGAGACTGTCACGATCAATCAAGGAACATGTACACCTAAGACACATCCTCGAATCAACTACAAGTCCATTAGACCTAAGAACAAAAACACGCAACATTCTTTCAAACCAATTGAATTCTTCTCTTATGTCAATTTCTTTTAAACCAATTGAAATCCTCTATTCAATCAACATTATTTTGAAAATAACGGGGACAACAAAAGTTGCAATATACACAATATTACAAAACATTACAAACACATGTAATACAAATTACTTCATATCCCTAAGACTTGTAAGAGCCAAAATAGACGGGCGCAGCAACGAGCGTCATTAGTGATCTAGTAGAGCTTCATAACCGAGGTGCCTAAGAGCATGTATAGCCGGGCGCCTCAAACCCGCCTCATAATTCCGGGTGGACAGCCTGGTCACTGTCTGGTCACAATTTTTTGACCCAGACGGACCCCTCAAACGGCCTCAAACGTCCGAGCTTACCGGCACCCCCATATCCAGCCCAAATATGGGGCGAATACGGGGCGCCCGGGCACGCCCACCATGTCGGACCTGGCCCACAGTGGCCCACCCGACCCCACATAAATTCCTCCTCATCCGCTCGCCAGACCAAACCCTAGCCACTTCACTCCCCTCCCATCCACTCCCCTCCACCACCCAAACTCATCTCCAGCTCCTTCCGGCCGTCTCCGGCATGGCGGGCAACGGATCCGAGTCCTTCACCTTGCTACTTCTTGAGCTTACGTTGGTTTTTTCCTTAAAGAGGAAAGGGTGATGCAGCAAAGTAGAGATAAGTATTTCCCTCAGTTGAGAACCAAGGTATCAATCCAGTAGGAGGAACACACAAGTCTCCAATAATTTCACCTACACAAACAAACAAATACTTGCACCCAACACGATAAAGGGGTTGTCAATCCCTTCACGGTTACTTGCAAGGATGAGATCAAATAGTGATAGATAAAAAAGATAAGTAAAAGTGCTAAATAAAATAGAAGTAAATAAATTGCAGCAAGGTATTTTTGTGTTTTTGATTTTATAGATTTGAAAATAATATGATAAAAGATAGACCCGGGGGCCATAGTTTTCACTAGAGGCTTCTCTCTTGAAAGAAAGCATACGCTGGGTAAACAAATCACTGTTGAGCAACTGATAGAAAAGCACATAGTTTTTTGTTGACAATGGAAATAGTAGGAAAGGCTCCTACTGCATATATATTAATATGGTATACAGTATACAAATTACATCCTTCCTGTACAGAGAGGAATGAGGCGGGGGGAGGGGGTGTGGGTGTGGAGGTAGGGAGGTGCCTGTACTTAAGGGTTTAACTAAGGGATGGTGTCCAAGAGGGTAGTAACAAACTGCACTTTGGAGAGGTGAACCCTATATATTAGATTAGAGAAATCAGTCTTGAATCTTTGCTTCCAGGATATTGTGGCAGGCTTCACCTTTCTGAAATGATTATTGTTGCGTTATTTCCAAAGGCTCCATGCAGACACCAAGAATATATCCATCCACATCTTGCGGGGGTGAAGCGTTTTCTGTTGCCTTATCAACTCTAGCCTATGATCACGAGTGGACCAATGGATGCCGAGGGATCTCCAACATTCCTGGCTGAATTTGCAATGGAAGAATAGGTGCTCCACAGTTTCCTCCACGTGTTCACCGCACAGTAGGCAGTCAAAGTTGTTACCAATATTGAAGTGTCTCCGTTTGAGCATATTTCTAGTGTTAAGGCGGCCAGCCAGAAGAAACCAACCAAATACTTTAATCTTGGGCATGCATTTGGCTTTCCATAACCATCCAAATGCCTCATGAGCGACCATCTCTCTGAAGTAGAATCTGTAGTATGCGGTGGTTTTGAAGTTGTTGCTCCCCCCCCCCCCCCAAACACACGTCCAGGTATCATGCAGCGTCGAAGGGGCAGTGTTGGTCACTTCAGCTTGGATTTCTCTCAGTTCAGCACGTGATTGTGCCGAGAGGGGAAGGTGGAAGGCTGCATGCAGGTCAGCAGTAGCAAGGAAATCCTTCACCGAAGCATCTTCGATCATCGTGTAAGAGAAGGGCCCTAGGGTAAGCTTCAGCGTAAATTGTTTGATTCCAGTTATCCTTCCAAAAAAGAGCTAAAGATCCACCGCCGATTTGAATTTTGGTCACACCACGGTACATGGGCATAAGTTGGATCAGATCCTTCCACCAGAAGGATCCACACGGGTCCGTAGCATGTGGGATTGAGTTGCCATAGTAAGACTACCAGATCAAGTCCACCCAAGGTATATCCTGTCTGTTGTAGAATTTATGAAGAAATTTGAGCAGCAAGGCTCATTTTGAACACGTAGGTTAATGATCCCCAGCCCCCCGCTCTTCTTTGGTCTACATACCATGTCCCAAGCCGCGAGCGAGCCGCATTTGATACCATCATCAGTTTTCTTTCTCCACAAGCAATGCCTTCTGATCTTGTCCAGTTGGGCTACAATTTTTGGCGGTAATCTAATGGTGCCCATTGAGAACATAATTAGTGATGTGATCAAGGAGTTTGTGAGGGATAGTTTCCCGGCGTATGACATCAAGGACAAGGCCGCTGTTATGTTTCTTTCTGCTTTGCAGACCAATGGTGTCATGTCTTGGACTGACGGTCATGTGGTGCCCAAAGGGAGCCCCAGGTACATGAACGGCGTGGCGGCCACAGAGCAACCAAAGAGGGCAGCAAGATCGTTGCATTTGTCTGCTGGGGTGTTGACTGAGACTAGAGTTGACTTATGGAAGTTAATCTTGAGCCCAATAGACGTGGCATAATCGGCTAGGATCTCTTTGATCTTATTGGCTAGAAAAGCACATAGTTATGACGATATCTAAGGCAATGATCATGTACATAGGCATCACGTCCGTGACAAGTAGACCGACTCCTGCCTGCATCTACTACTATTACTCCACACATTGACCGCTATCCAGCATGCATCTAGTGTATTAAGTTAACAAGAACGGAGTAACACTTTAAGCAAGATGACATGATGTAGAGGGATAGATCCAATCAATATGAACAAACCCCATCTTTTTATCCTTAATGGCAACAATACAAATATGGGCCATGTCCCTTTCTGTCACTGGGAATAAGCACCGCAAGATTGAACCCGTTACAAAGCACCTCTCCCATTGCAAGAAAAATCAATCTAGTTTTTTTCAAGTTAGAAAAATCAATCTAGTTGGCTAAACCAAATCAAAATATCGGAGAGAAATACAAAGCTATATAAATCATGCATAAAAGAGTTCAGAGAATACTCAAATAATATTCATAGATAATCTGATCATAAACCCACAATTCATCGGATCTCAACAAATGCACCGCAAAAGAAGATTACATCGAATAGATCTCCAAGAACATCGAGGTGAACATTGTATTGAAGATCAAAGAGAGAGAAGAAGCCATCTAGCTACTAGCTATGGACCCATAGGTTTGTGGTAAACTACTCACACATCATCGGAAGGGCAACAAAGTTGATGTAGAAGCTCTCTCTGGTCGAATCCCCCTCCGATAGAGTACCGAAAAAGGTCTCCAAATGGGATCTTACAAAGACAGAAGCTTGTGGCGGCGGAAAAGTTTTTTTGGTGTGCCCTTTGGTCTACGGAGAATATTTGGGTATTTATAGAAGAAAAATCAGGGTTGGAAGTGCCATGGGGGGCCCACAAGCTTGGGGGCGCCCCCCCTAGGGCGCGCCCTACGAGCTTGTGGCCACCTCGTGGCTCGTTTGGCCTCCTCCCGAAGCTTCCAGGGTGTCTTGTGGTTCAAGAAAAATCGTCAAAAAGTTTCGTTCCGTTTGGACTCCGTTTTATATTGATTTTCTGTAAAGACAAAAACAAGGAAAAATAAGCAACTGGCACTGGGCACTAGGTTAATAGGTTAGTCCCAAAAAATGATATAAAATAGCATAATAATGCATATAAAACATCCAAGATTGATAATATAATAGCATGGAACAATAAAAAATTATCAATACGTTGGAGACGTATCAAGCATCCCCAAGCTTAATTCCTGCTCGTCCTCGAGTAGGTAAATGATAAAAACAGGATTTTTGATGTGGAATGTTACCTAACATTTTTATCATGTAATCTTTCTTTATGTGGCATGAATATTCAGATCCGTAAGATTCAAAACAAAAGTTTAATATTGACATAAGAACAATAATACTTCAAGCATACTAAAAAGCAATCATGTATTTTCAAAATATCATGGCTAAAGAAAGTTATCCCTACAAAATCATATAGTCTTGTCATGCTCTATCTTCTTAACACAAAGTATTTATCATGCACAACCCCGATGATAAGCCAAGCAATTGGTTCATACTTTTTAACACACTTCAGTTTTTTCAACTGTCACACAATACATGAGCGTGAGCCATGGGTATAGCACTATGGGTAGAATAGAGTATGATATTGAAGCTTGTGTGGAGAAGACAAAAAGGAAGAAAGTCTCACATTGACGAGGCTAATCAACGGGCTATGGAGATGCCCATCAATTGATACCAATTCAAGGAGTAGGGATTGCCATGCAACGGATGCACTAGAGCTATAAGTATATGAAAGCTCAAAAGAAAACTAAGTGGGTGTGCATCCAACTTTCTTGCTCATGAAGACCTCGGGCAATTTGAGGAAGCCCATAATTGGAATATACAAGCCAAGTTCTATAATGAAAAATTCCCACTAGTAATATATGAAAGTGACAAAATAGGAGACTCTCTATCATGAAGAACATGGTGCTACTTTGAAGCACAAGTGTGGAAAAGGATAGTAACATTGTCCCTTCTCTCTTTTTCTCTCATTTTTTTATTTTCTTTTATTGTTGGGCACTTCGGCCTCTTTTTTTCTTGGGCTCTTTTGGCCTCTCTTTTTTATTTTATTTTTAAATTTTTTTCCGGAGTCTCATCCCGACTTGTGGGGAAATCATAGTCTCCATCATCCTTTCCTCACATGGGACAATGCTCTAATAATGATGATCATCACACTTTTATTTACTTACAACTCAAGAATTACAACTCGATGCTAGAACAAAAATATGACTCTATATGAATGCCTCCGGTGGTGTACTGGGATGTGCAATGATCTAGTGTGACATGTATAAAAATTATGAACAGTGGCCAAGCCACAAATACTATGTCAACTATATGATCATGCAAAGCCATATGACAATGATGATATGTGTCATAATTAAAACGGAACGGTGGAAGTTGCATGGCAATATATCTCGGAATGGCTATGGAAATGCCATAATAGGTAGGTATGGTGGCTGTTTTGAGGAAGATATAAGGAGGCTTATGTGTGAAAGAGCGTATCATATCACGGGGTTTGGATGCACCGGCGAAGTTTGCACCACAACTCAAGGTGAGTAAGGGCAATGCACGGTACCAAAGAGGCTAGCAAAATGTGGAATGGTGAGAGTGCGTATAATCCATGGACTCACATTAGTCATAAAGAACTCACATACTTATTGCAAATGTTTATTAGCCCTCGAAGCAAAGTACTACTACGCATGCTCCTAGGGGGATAGATTGGTAGGAAAAGACCATCGCTCGTCCCCGACCGCGACTCATAAGGAAGACAATCAATAATAAATCATGCTCCAAATCATAGCATAACGAGAGACCATACATGCGTGCTTCAGGAATCACAAATCTTAACACAAATATTCTTACTAAACCACAAGTACTCACTAGCATGACTCTAATATCACCATCTTTATATCTAAAAACAAATGCAAGGAATCAAACTTCTCATATATTCAATGATCTTCATGAAAGTTTTTATTATATCCCTCTTGAATACCCATCATATTAGGACTAAATTCATAATCTAAGCAAATTGCCATACTATTTATAAGACTCTCAAAATAATATAAGTGAAGCATGAGAGTTCATCAATTTCTTTGAAATATAACCACCGCCGTGCTCTAAAAGATATAAGTGAAGCACTAGAGTAACTACTAGCTCAAAAAATATAAGTGAAGCACATAGAGTATTGTAATAAATTCACGATTAATGTGTGTCCCTCTCAAAAAGTGTGTCCATCAAGGATGATTGTGGCAAATTAAAAAGCAAATAAAGCAAAGACTCATATAATACAAGACGCTCAAAGCAAAACACATATCATGTGGTGAATAAAAATATAGCCTCAAGTAATTTACCGATGGATTGTAGACGAAAGAGGGGATGCCATCCCGGGCATCCCCAAGCTTAGACGCTTGGTCGTCCTTGAATATTACCTTGGGGTGCCACGGGCATCCCCAAGCTTAGGCGCTTGCCACTCCTTATTCCTTAGCCCATCAAAACTTCACCCCAAACTTGAAAACTTCACAACACAAAACTCAACAGAAAACTCGTGAGATCCATTAGTATAATAAAACAAATCTCCACTTTTAGGTACTGTTGTAAACTCATTCCAATTTTATATTTGCATTATATCTACTATATTCTAACTTCACCATGGTTCATACCCCCTGATACAACCCATAGATTCATCAAACAAGCAAACAACACAATGAAAATAGAATGTGTCAAAAATAGAACAGTCTGTAGAAACCTGAATTAAGGTCATACTTCTTTAACTCCAAAATTTCTGAAAAATAGGACGACATAGGAAATCTATATATCAATCTTGTGTAAAACATTCATAATTTTTCCACGTTCCAACAAATTTTAACAATTCTGCTACTGGATGCAAAAGTTTCAGTTTTTTCTCAGAATCAAATCAACGATCTTCCAAATCATCCCAAAGGTCTTACTTGGCACAAACACTAATTAAAACACTAAAACACAATCATAACAGAAGTATAATTGCATATTTATTGAAAACAGAAGAAAAAGCAAAAACATAAAATAAAATTGGGTTGCCTCCCAACAATCGCTATTGTTTTACGCCCCTAGCTAGGTATATTGCATAGATCTAGGTATTGTCATCTTTGGTATTCAATCCATAAGTGGCCCTCATAATAGATTCATATGGAAACTTAATTTTCTTTCTTGGAAAGTGTTCCATGCCCTTCCTTAATGGGAATTGAAATCTAATGTTTCCTTCTTTCATATCAATAATTGCACCAATTGTTCTAAGGAAAGGTCTACCAAGAATTATGGAGCATGTAGGATTGCAATGAATATCAAGCACAATAAAAATCTATGGGCACATAATTCCTATTTGCAATAATAATGACATCATTAATTCTTCCCATAAGTTTCTTAATAGTAGAATCCGCTAAGTGCAAATTTAAAGAACAATCATCAAGTTTATGGAAACCTAGCACATCACATAAAGTTTTTGGAATAGTGGAAATGTTAGCACCCAAATCACAAAAAGCATTGCACTCATAATCTTTAAACTTAATTTTAATAGTAGGTTCCCATTCATCATATAGCTTTCTAGGGATTGAAACTTCCAACTCAAGTTTTTCTTCAAAGATTTCATCATAGCATCAACGGTATGTTTAGTAAAAGCCTTATTTTGATTATAAGCATGAGGTGAATTAAGCATAGATTGTAACAAGAAAATACACTCAATCAAAGAACAATTATCATAATTAAATTCCTTGAAATCCAAAAGAGTGGGCTCATCACTAGTTAAAGTTTTGACCTCGCCGAACCCACTTTTATGAATTTTTTCATTAAGATCTTCACCCTCCAAATTATTGGGACGCCTTCTAGCTAAAGTTGACTCCTCTCCAGTCCCTTCTTTATCAAGTTTTATATTAGCAAACAAAGATTCAATAGGAGTCACACCAATCACTTTAAGATCTTCATCATGATTATCGCAAAAACTAGAAGAACATATTTTTTCTAGCCATTCTCTCTTAGCTCGCATCCTAGCGGTTCTCTCAATACATTCATTAATAAAAATTTGAATAGATTTCAGAGACTCATTAATATCAAGCTTGGGTGGCATAGATCTAATCTTAAAGGAATCAATCTCATGAGAAATTCTATCAATGTTTCTAGCCACATCATCAATCTTAAGCAAATTTTCTTCTACCATAGCATTGAAAATCTTTTGGGAGTTAATAAAATCTTTAATATTATTCCCAAGATCAGAGGGTATCTTATTATAATTTCCATAAGAATTGTTATAGGAATTACCATAATTATTAGAGTAATCACTAGGGAACGACCTAGGAATAAAATTACCTCTATACGCGTTATTTCCAAAATTGTTCCTACCAACAAAATTTGCATCCATAGATTCATTATTATTCTCAATCAAAGTAGACAAAGGCATGTCATTAGGATCAATACGAGCACTCTTGCTAGCAATCAATTTCATAAGTTCATCCATCTTTCCACTCAAAGTATTAATCTTTTCAATAGCATGCACTTTTTTATTAGTAGAAGATCTTTAGGTATGCCATTGAGAGTAATTTGCCATAATATTATCTAAGAGTTTAGTAGCTTCTCCTAATGTGATTTCCATAAAAGTACCACCCGTGGCAGAATCTAAAAGATTTCTAGATGCAAAATTCAATCCAGCATAATTTTTTTTGTATGATCATCCATAAACTTAAACCATGAGTAGGGCAATTTCTTATCATTAACTTCATCCTCTCCCATGATTGTGCAACATGTTCATGATCAAGTTACTTAAAATTCATTATATCCTTCCTAAGAGAGATGATCTTAGCGGGAGGAAAATACTTGGAAATAAAAGCATCCTTACACTTATTCCATGAATTGATACCATTTTTAGGCAAGGATGAAAACCAAGTTTTAGCACGATCTCATAGTGAGAACGGAAATAGCTTCAATTTGACAATATCATTATCCAAATATTTTTTATTTTGCATATCACACAATTCAACAAAAGTATTGAGATGGGAAGCAGCATCTTCATTAGGACTACCAGAAAATTGTTCTTTCATAACAAGATTCAACAAAATGACATTAATTTCATAAGATTCTGCACTAGTGGCGGGAGCAATCGGAGTACTAATAAAATCATTATTATTAGTGTTGGAAAATTCACACAACTTAGTATTTTCTTGAGACATCATGAAAAAGCAAGCAATCTAGCACACAAGCAAACAAAAAGCGAACAAAAAAGCGAACGAAAAGAAGGCGAATAAAATGGCAAATATTTTTGTATTTTTCTGAAAATGTTTTAGAAGTAGGGGAGAGGAAAACGAAAGGCAAATGGCGAATAATGTAAATGCAAGAGATGGCAGTTTATGATGGGTACTTGGTAGGTTTGATGTAGATCCTCCCCGGCAATGGCGCTAGAAATTCTTCCTGCTACTTCTTGAGCTTGCATTGGTTTTTCCCTTGAAGAGGAAAGGGTGATGCAGCAAAGTAGAGATAAGTATTTCCCTCATTTGAGAACCAAGATATCAATCCAGTAGGAGGAACACACAAGTCTCCAATAATTGCACCTACACAAACAAACAAATACTTACACCCAATGCGATAAAGGAGTTGTCAATCCCTTCACGGTTACTGGCAAGGATGAGATCTGATACTGATAGATATAAAAGATAAGTAAAAGTGCTAAATAAAATAAAAGTAAGTAAATTGCAGCAAGGTATTTTTGTGTTTTTGATTTTATAGATCTGAAAATAATATGATAAAAGATAGACCCGGGGGCCATACTTTTCACTAGAGACTTCTCTCTTGAAAGAAAGCATACTGTGGGTAAACAAATTATTGTTGAGCAATTGATAGAAAAGCGCATAGTTATGACGATATCTAAGGCAATGATCATGTATATAGGCATCACCTCCATGACAAGTAGACCGACTCCTGCCTGCATCTACTACTATACTCCACACATCAACTGCTATCAAGCATGCATCTAGTGTATTAAGTTAACAAGAACGGAGTAACGCTTTAAGCAAGATGACATGATGTGGGGGGATTGATCCAATCAATATGAACAAACCCCATCTTTTTATCCTTAATGGCAACAATACAAATACGTGTCATGTCCCTTTCTGTCACTGGGAATAAGCACCGGAAGATTGAACCCATTACAAAGCACCTCTCCCATTGCAAGAAAAATCAATCTAGTTGGCCAAACCAAAACAATAGGTCAGAGAGAAATACAAAGCTATATAAATCATGCATTAAAGAGTTTAGAGAAGATCCAAATAATATTCATAGATAATCTAATCATAAACCCACAATTCATCGGATCTCAACAAATGCACCACAAAAGAAGATTACATCGAATAGATCTCCAAGAACATCAAGGAGAACATTGTATTGGAGACCAAAGAGAGCGAAGAAGCCATCTAGCTACTAGCTATGGACCAGTAGGTCTATGGTAAACTACTCACACATCATCGGAAGGGCAGCAAGGTTGATGTAGAAGCTCTCCGTGGTCGAATCCCCCTCCAGCAGAGTACCAAAAAAGGTCTCCAGATGGGATCTCATGAAGACATAAACTTGCGGCGGCGAAAAAGTATTTTTGGTGTGCCCTCTGGTCTACGGGGAATATTTGGGTATTATAGAAGAAAACTTAGGGCTGGAAGTGCCACTGGGTGCCCACAAGCTTGGGGGGGCGCCCCCCTAGGGCGCGCCCTACGAGCTTGTGGCCACATCATGGCTCTTCTGGCCTCCCCCCGAAGCTTCCAGGGTGTCCTGTGGTCCAAGAAAAATCGTCAAAAAGTTCCGTTCCGTTTGGACTCCGTTTGGTATTGATTTTCTGTAAAGAGAAAAACAAGGAAAAAATAGCAACTGGCACTTGGTACTAGGTTAATAGGTTAGTCCCAAAAAAATGATATAAAATATCATAATAATGCATATAAAACATTCAAGATTGATAATATAATAGCATGGAACAATAAAAAATTATAGATACGTTGGAGACGTATCTGAAAGATCATGGATGTCGCCTAGAGGGGGTGGGCGTGAATAGGTGCTTTAAAATAAATACGGTTTAGGCTTGAACAAATGCGGAATAAACCTAGTGGTTAATTTGTCAAGCACAAAACCTACAACAACTAGGCTCACCTATGTGCACCAACAACTTATGCTAAGCAAGATAAACTACTAGGTGATAGCAAGATATATGACAAGAAACAATATGGCTATCACAAAGTAAAGTGCATAAGTAAAGGGCTCGGGTAAGAGATAACCGAGGCACGCAGAGATAACGATGTATCCCGAAGTTCGCACCCTTGCGGATGCTAATCTCCGTTTCGAGCGGTGTGGAGGCACAATGCTCCCCAAGAAGCCACTAGGGCCACCGTAATCTCCTCACGCCCTCGCACAATGCAAGATGCCGTGATTCCACTAAGGGACCCTTGAGGGCGGTTACCGAACCCGTACAACTAGCAACCCTTGGGGGCGTTCACCGAACCCGTACACTTTGGCAACCCTTGGGGGCGGTCACCGGAACCCGTCAAATTGCTCGGGGCGATCTCCACAACCTAATTGGAGACCCCGACGCTTGCCCGGAGCTTTACACCACAATGATTAAGCTCCGAACACCAACAACCATCTAGGGCGCCCAAGCACCCAAGAGGAACAAGCTCAAGGGTACCAAGCACCCAAGAGTAATAAGCTACTCAACTTCATTTCCACGTATCACCGTGGAGAACTCAAACCGATGCACCAAATGCAATGGCAAGGGCACACGGAGTGCCCAAGTCCTTCTCTCTCAAATCCCACCAAAGCAACTAATGCTAGGGAGGAAAATGAGAGGAAGAACAAAGAAGAGAACACGAAGAACTCCAATATCTAGATCCAAAGGGTTCCCCTCACCTAGAGGAGAAAGTGATTGGTGGAAACATAGATCTAGATCTCCTCTCTCTTTTCCCCCAAAAACTAGCAAGAATCCATGGAGGGATTGAGAGATAGCAAGCTCGAAGAAGGTTAACAATGGGGGAAGAACACGAGCTCAAAGGATAAGGTTCAATGGGGAAGAAGACCCCCTTTTATAGGAGGGGAAAAATCCAACCGTTATCCTCACAGCCTGCACCGAGCGGTACTACCACTCCAAGGAGCGGTACTACCGCTAGGGCGGCAGTAGCCAAAAGAAACACTACTGCAATGGGGCAACAAGACGGTACTACTGCCGGAGCGGTACTACCGCAGGGGTAGTATTCAACGGCCACACAGGTGCAGCACACGACAGTATACACAGTGAGGTAGCGGTACTACCGCTGGGGATAGCGGTACTACCGCCCGTCCACGGATGTAAAAAATTACTGCCGCGCCTACATCCGCTGGAGCTAGCTTCGAGTAGAAAGCCGGCATGGTACTACCGCTCACAGGGAGCGGTACTACCGTGTAAGGGCGGATGTAAAAAATTAAATCCATGCCAACTTCCGCATGCTTCAGCGTCAGGGCTGGAGGCAGCGGTACTACCGCTCACCAGGAGCGGTACTACCGCTGGCTCCTGCGGTACTACCGCTCCCTTGAGCAGTACTACCGCACGCCACAGAGGCTTTAGCACTTGGCTGCCTTCATATCATAGCTAAAGACAACAGAAGGATACAATAAAACCAGAACTGCCATAACTTCTGCAAATGAGCTCCGAATTGAGCAAACTCAAGCTTGTTGGATAGAAGACAATGAGTAGCATCAAAACAGTGACTGGTTATAGTAAGAAGAGGCAGGGGAGGTATGCCTAGCTTATAGAGGAGTGAAACCTCCAACAGAGAAGAACCGGCATAACCTCCAACATCGAAAACATCATAGAAGATGCAAGTGAACTCCGTTTTCGATGAACTCGAGCTTGTCATCAAGATGACCATAAGCTCTAAGACTCACAAGGAGAACCAAACAAGAACCAAAAAAGATGATGCAAGCATGCAATGGTTTGAGCTCTCTACGAATGAAATGATCAAGCTACTCACTTGAGATCCCCCCTTGATAGTACGGCAATCGATCCTATAACCCGGTCTCCAAACTACCACCATGAGACCGGTAAAATAGAGAACCTATCAAGGCCAAACCTTTGCCTTGCACAAAGTCCACTTGAGCTAGATGTAGACGATCTTGACTTCCTCAAGTAGGACCACCTTTCTTGATTGTGTTGGCTTGGTGAAGACTAGTAGATTGCTCCCCCATACTCCACTACGGGTGAGCCACTCTTTGGCACATCTTCACAAGTCCATTGTCACCACAATGGACGGCAATCTTCAAGCACTTGATCTCTTCGTGATGCATCACTTGAACATGCACACCGCAACCTAACCCCACAAAGAACTCTCACGAAGACCATGGGTTAGTACACAAAGCGTAATTGACAATGCTTACCATACCATGGGATCACTTGATCACACTCGGTACATCTTCTACGCTTTGTGTGTTGATCAACTCTTTGACTTAGTCTTGATCAACCTCTCACATGACCAATCTTTAGGTAATTCCTTGAATAGCACCTTGGTCATCACAAACTCTCCTTGAAACCAACAAATGGACTCCAAGAAATGCCTATGGACAAATCCTTCAAATATAACTCAATGCAACCATTAGTCCATAGAGAATGTCATCAATTACCAAAACCACACATGGGGGCACCACATGTCCTTTCAGTATCACACCTCCAGATCCGTCGACCCTGAGCTCATCCCACGCGACCCCGAGGAGGAGATGACCGTCCGTCTTGCGCTCCCCCGCGCCCAGGAGGAGGCCCGTGCACTGCTGCACTCAGACTCCATCTGTCGGGAATCCATTGTGTCCGCCCAAATGGCGCATGGATCCGGCGCTAGGCTAGCCGTAGCTGCCTCGCTGGATGCCGTGCGGTCCGTTTGGCGTCCCAACACATTGGCGGACGCGCAAACCCTCCATTGGCGCGCCGATATTCAGGATGCACCATTGTCCCATGAGGACATGGCACGGCGTGCCCCCGTGCAAGGCAATGGGCACGGGAGGCGGCAGCAGACCTCACGGTGGCGGACGTCGGTGAGACAGAGTCGCATTCTCCGGTGCCCCGTATGGGGCATCAGTCCGGGCGACGCAACCGCATCATGGTGGATGTCGGTGGCTCGTCCCCGGATGGATCCATCATCGACCTGACGTCCACTGGCACCGTTCAGGTTTTGGGCTCCGACGAGGAAGAGTGGGGCATGGGAGACGGCGGCGCCTTGAGTCCCGTGAGCCGGCTCGTGTCCCATGCCCTACTCTACCTTGCCGACGATTGGACCAACACTCTGAGGAGCGCAGCCGGCCGTCGGACATGGCCAGGGCGGAGCCGGGCGAGCGGGGAGCGGAACTGGATGAGCTCCGCTTAGATTAGGTTTCACGTTGCATGTAATAATATGGATTTGAGGTTTCTAATTTGAGGTATCTAGATGTGGAATGCATTTTTTGAGACATGACTGGTCACTATCCGCGGACGCGCCCGGGCGCATCCGCGGGCGTTTGAGGGGTCGGATTTGCCGAGTCCGGCTGTAGATGCTCTAAGAGCACATATTTTACATTCAAAGTTGATCTCCACTACTATCAATTCTTTCAACATGCACACTGTCCACATCATCATCATGCCATGTCATCGTTTAGTTTGCAGATCTTACATTTTTAAGAAGTTGATCCCCACTACTATCAATTCTTTCAACATGCACACTGTCCACATCATCATCATGCCATGTCAGCATTTAGTTTGCAAAACTTACATTCTTAAGAAGTTGATCCCCACTACTATGAATTCTTTCAACATGCACACTGTCCACATCATCATCATGCCATGTCATCATTCAGTTTGCAAATCTTACATTCTCAAGAAGTTGATCCCCACTACTATCAATTCTTTCAACATGCACACTGTCCACATCATTATCATGCCATGTCATCATTTAGTTTGCAAATCTTACATTCTTAAGAAGTTGATCCCCACTAGTAGCAATTTTCTCAACATGCACATTGTCCACATCAGCAATGAAGCCACATAAGCATTCAGTTTGCAAATTTACTGCGATTCACGACATGCACCCATCCACATCACCACACATGTCCCACAAATGCCACCTCAGGAAAACAATCAATAAAGCATGCGACCACAACCAAAGTATTATTTAGTACACAGCCATTAGTCAAATTGTTTGCTCTTCCGTGTTACCACTTTTATTTACTACACAATCATCCCTCTGTTGTTTGCTCTTCGTCTTCCATAACACACAAGGTAGTCAAATCTCTTCTATCTCATTTAAACAGACAAGGTAATCAAAGGGTCTAGATGCATCTAACATGGTTGTTTATCTACATGTCTCATCCTTCTTGTATTCTTAATCGAGTCGAGCCATCGAAATCGAGCTTTGATGTGTGCAACCTCATCACTATGCAGCACGCTTGGATGGTGTCACTGCACGCCCAAAGCGCATCCATGTTGCCCCGTTTCAGCTTCACCCGGCCATGATGCCGTGCGTGGACGGCAAGGCCCCACGGCCGCAGCTTCTTCCTCGTGCCCCATTTTAGCTTTGCCCGGTCATGACATTGTGCCTCCCTAGTGCCCTTCTCCTATCCACGACGTCGTGCTTTCCCTGGTGCCCTTTGCCTGGCTACGGCGTCACGCTAGACGGCGCCGCAGCAAGCACGCAACGCCTCCCCGGTGCCTCCCCCATTGGCTTCGCAGGCTGGCAACTTTCGATCATCCACATCAGCTTCGCCCATCCGCCGCTATCCTCCACACCCAACTCTTCTATCATTGGCTCCAATGTTCCCACCAGCAAGGTAAATGGGATTCGATAATGCATGATTTTTTTCCTAATACTTTTTCCTTCAACATTTTTTGTCCCAAATTCCAATTTGTTCCATAGTTGTGCTAAATACATTGCAGTGTGAACTGCATGCTCGGTCCAGATTTCACCTACCTGTGCTTAAACTATGATTGATTGTTGTCTTGCTTGATCAATTGATTTTGATGGGAGGTTGGTTGTTCTGGGAATGGCCAGAAGATAGACTAGATTGAGGACTCTAACATGCATCCAATCAGCTAGAAAGACTCACAAGGAAGATGAAGGAGTGCAAGTGGTAAGTCAGTCTGAACGTTGTCATGTGCTCTCATAATGCACCATTGTTTGTTTCTAATTGAACATGCAGTTTTAGATCTTCTACATGCTGCATGGTGAATATTTTTCTCTTCCTGGGTAGTAATATTGAATTCTTATATGATGTCTATATAGATTCGTGTATTCAAAGATGAGGTGAAAAGAAAATTATGAGATCAACAAGCAGCTAAATGACAAGAGTCAACTTAAGGTTGGTAGTTTCTTTCTTTGTTGTCTTTGTTATGCCATCATTATGCAATCTCTGCACAAACATTGATTCACCTCAAACACACAGTGAGTAATTTTCCATTCTGTTTTTCTGCATTGTCATTGATGTATTACTAATCGCAACCTTTTTTTATATATTTTTCATCTTCTTTGTCTACATGCCTAACAATAGATACCTTTAACTTAATTACCGTGTGCAGATCAACGAGGTGGGTGTAGCTGTTGCAAGAAGTAAAATATATTAAATACAACAAATGAGTTTTATTATGTGAATTACTGCACCATATTATTTGAGCAAATCCTAACATTGGCACTCAAAGATTAGTATAGATGTCATCCACAATTTCTATACTAAATGTGAGCTTTGCTCAACAAAATTTGGGGGAAAGAAGTTCAGATTAATAGTATTCCTATCATTAATTTACTCATATGATTTTGCGTATTTGACCTTAATATAATAATTAATGCTTCTTGGATGTCGTGTTTTGATCCCCAAAAGGAGTTCACAGCCATTGGTCATAGTATTTTCTATTTATAAACTGCCTTAAGCATTGAAAGGGGATGCGAAGAAGATGGTGCGGATGTAAATCTAACATGGTCCCATGTTGAGGTTGCAAATCTTTTTTCAGGAAACTATGTCCTCACAAATACTGACTTTCTGCAACCATATTATTTTCATAAAGGTAAAAGCAAGTTGAAATTATTTTGCAGTATATGTTATGGTGCAAAGACAAGGTGTATGTTTTTCTGACCTATGCATTATTGTGTTCTTCAGGTTCCATAGTTGTTTTATGCATGTGGCTTATTGATCATTCTGCCATTGTACTCCGATGAGATGAGTATGATAGGAATTGAAGCATTATTTTCGTCGAAGTGTCTTTTGTATATATTTTGTAATCATCCTATAAAATGATTTATATATCGAACCATGTTATTACAGTGGAGTACTATTTTTCATTCTCATTTTTGAAAGGAAAAAACCTTAGGGGTGTTATTATTTTGATGTACTTGCTTTTTGGTGAGATTTATTTCAGTGGCACTTTGAGCATGCACTCTTATCTTTTCTACGTGAGGCCGTAGGCTCACATCAAATTACAGGCTTGGTTAGGTATTTTCACCAAACAACTAGGCTTCATATAGTAATCCTTTTCTTGGTATTTAAATCATTATATTCTTCCCAAATTAAGGACTATACTTCCGCAGCAACGCGCGGGGGATCATCTAGTTATCTTAACATGCAACCACTTCAACTCAACCATGCAACCACATCATCCAAGTGTTTTCGGCCATCCTCTCCCTCGATCAAAAAGAAAACAAAATAAACGCTCAAGCCTCTCTCAAGTGTGATCCGATGGAGTACTCTTTCCCTCACCAGAAAAAGAATGCAATCTTTTCCCCATGGTAGGGTGTGCCAGCTAGACGGCGACCTCCTTGTGAAGGCGCTCATCCGCCTCCAACGACTCTTCGGGTCCAGCACGACCGCTACTCTGCCTAGCCTTCAACGGCTCTTCAGGTCCAGCACGACCACCACTCCGCCTTGCCTCAGACGGCTCTTATGACTGCGCCTCACATCCGATGGCTCTTCGACTCTCGAGGATTCTCTCGAGCTGCGATCACCTCACTGGTGGTCTCCCCAACACAACCGGTGGTATCAATGCCTCGGACGGCTCCCCCACTCAGATACGACCACCAGTCCGCCTCACCCGATGCTCGTGTTGTTGATTTGCCTCTCGTCCTCTCTCGTCGTCCCAGTCTCCACATGTTGAAGGCTGAAGCTATCTCCTTCGCTGCTGGGGAGGCTTGCTGTATTCTTGACACGGAATGAACAACCTGGTGGCATGCAGGTGAGGGCCTAAGCGATGGCGTGGAGGTTGACCGCCACTCCTCGAAGAAGCGCTCGATCTAGCTCCTGTTGTGAGCATTCAACGAGACGTTTGAATATTCGATGACAATTTTTTCTCAATCCAGCCGTGACCTTTTGCTTCGGTAGTCTTTATTCGCAAGCCAACCTTTGTTTGGTGCTCCTTTTTGTTATTCATGGGCATGCAAGCAAGGATGCCCGATCAGAACTTCTACGAAGGTGAAGGGCATGTACTCTGTTCTTCAGACTTTGTTTTTCTTTTGTTGCGTTTCTTATAGAGAAAATATCACAACATCATATATTCTGTTTGAGACAAATATCACATCAGAACTGAAAGAGAGAGAGAGAGAGACGAAATCACAACAACCATATGCTTCCTAGCACACCACTTTGGCCCCTATGCAGCCAACAGCTCCAACCGGCCCACACTATTTTTCTTCGATGTGCATGTCAACGGCCACCGAATGCCCCCTAAAAAACAGCCACCAAACGACCCTACTAACAACAACAAAACACATGCTGCATGTACCAAATAATTGACATTTGACGCTCCCTCTCCTAATTGTTGTGATGGTGCTCCACTTCATCTCCCCTACACCCGGCACAAGAAACTGATGGACAGCCTTTTGAAGTTTGTGTGTTCCCATCATCCTCATTAAGGGTGGGTGTCTGCCACACCACTTATATTGTCGCCGCTGGTGAGCAACTTCCTCCCATCTTCTCCACATTCCCTATGACATATTGTTGCTTGCATCACAAATTTGCACTTTCTTAGATGGTGCGTGCTGGATGACGCCCAAATAGTCATCTTCATTGGTCCTTTCTTATCGCATACCGAAATGTTGTAATCTTTGTTGATCTTTTCTTACGGCATACCAAGATGTCCCTGATTTGTAGCTCCTACTGGTACATATACTCTTCCAAGTTCCCCTCATCTGTTAATTTATGGATTTTTGTGTGTTTCGTCCAATTTAAATCGCTTGATTGAATATCGAGCCTTCTATTTTAATTCTAGATTTTTTTAATCAAAATCTGAAATTAATTTTGCTTGATTCAATATGTAGCCTTTCATTTCTATACACGGATGATTAAACATAAACGACTTGCATTTTGTCCCCTGTGTTAGATAGTATTCTACATATACGTTGTTTCCTGATGGTACGTTTGAGATTCTTGGCGCCCTTCATTCATTTCCAGCCCCTTGGGTTTGTTAGGGTAGGGTTGAGGAGATGAATAGTGTACAAAGTTCTTCACGCTATCGAGGTGGGCACGAGGTTGGGCATCCATGAGGAGGTCCACGTGGATGTGGACGTGGCAAATACATGAACAACCAACAGAAACACAACATGTTCGTCTATTACATGCAAAGGCTTTTTATCGGTTCAATGCATATACCACAACTAACAACATGCACACCTATCTTTCTACAGCGTGTGACCTGATGCACCAACAAAATATTTTGCTTGATTCATCAAGAGAAACACACAAAAAATGCATGGAGGTTATTGCAGAGATGAAGAATGCTATGAAACCACTAACACGTATCACTTTCCGAGGCAGCGTCACACATCACTACAAAAAATACACTTCCATGATGATACGTGTTTGTCACAATAGGTCACTTTTTTTGTTATGCATGTACATCCGTGACGATTTTATGACAGAATCAAGATAGTCATACTTGTGCTGTCGTAGAAGTGTTCCATGACAATACTCAAATTATCATCATGGAAGTGTCCACTTCCATGACGATAAATGACGTGTCATGGAAGTGTTTTCGTCAAGGGTAACCGACACGTGACATCCACCGTTACGGGTCACCGTTAAGCTATCGGGTCCGGTTTTGGATCCGATAACCCGTTAACAGCCACGACCAATGGCGATTTTCCACGTGTAAAAATCTCATTGGCCGAAGGAACCACGTGTCAGCTCCGCGTTGGGACAGATGCCATCCATCCAATGGACGAGGCACAGCTATGATATGTCAACACGTGGCATGGCTCAACAGTGGACCATATAGGTTAAAAAGGCCGACCCGTTTGACTTGGCCAAAAGTTAGTGGGCCGCCACATGGAAAGTGTGTTAACGGCCTGTTCGCATATAGCCCATTTACGACCCGGTAACTCATGGCCTGTTATGGCCTTGCTGAACTCGGCCCAGTAGCGTCATGTGGGTCGTCCAATATAACTCCAGCCCATTGTCACTCTCGGCCCATGTATGTCCCATGATGTCTTTCAGACCGTATGAGGCCTTTTGTATCTCTGGGCCCTTTAGCGGCCCGTGGTGATTCTGGCCCATAATGAACAATAAATTGCTTTATACCCATTAAAGGCCCATGATTCAGTTGGGCCGTTTCCAGCCTGTGTTATCTTTTGGCCTTCTAAGGGCCCATATATTCTTGGGCTCATTTCAATTCCGGCCCTCGATTACTTACGATCCGTTACTGGCATGTTCTGCTAATGGGCCAAATTCAGCCCGTGGTTACAGTAGGCCCGTTTGTGGCCCATTAATACATTGGGTTGTTTTCATCCCGTCATGTATTCTGGCCCATTAACAAACTGTTATACCTGTTGATAGAATTAAGCCTGTGATACATACCGGCCTATTAATGACCCTGGTCGGGCCCATAAAAGGATGTTTCTGATTTTGGCCCATTTACGACCCATATTGCAGTCCATTCTTGGTCGACGAATAGTACGGTCCATGTGTGGCCCATGGATCCCATGGCTCGTAGGAGGCCCATGGATCATACGGCCCGTAGGAGGCTGATATGTCTCCAATGTATCTATAATTTTTTATTGTTCCATGCTATTATAGTATCAATCTTGGATGTTTTATATGCAATCATATGTCATTTTTTGGGACTAACCTATTAACCTAGTGCCAGTTGTTGTTTTTTGCCTGTTTTTGGTTTCCAGGGAAATCAGTACCAAATGAAGTCCAAACAATAAGAAACTTTTTGACAATTTTTTCTGGACAAGAGAGACCCTAGAAGCTTCGAGAGGAGACCAGAAGGCAAACAAGGATACGACAAGGCAATAGGGCGCACCTAGGGGGGTAGGCGCGCCCTGATGCCTTGTGGGCCCCTCGTGGCTCCGCCTGACCTAATTCCACATCTATAAATTCTCTAAAATCGGGAAATCAACAGAGAGCCACCCAAAATACATTTTCCGCCGCCGCAAGTTTCTGTTCTTCCATGATCCCATCTGGAGGCCTTTTTTGGCACCCTGCCGGAGGGGGAATCGATCACGAAGGGCTTCTACATCAACATTGCTGCCCTTCTGATGATGTGTGAGTAGTTTACCATAGACCTACGGGTCCATAGCTAGTATCTAGATGGCTTCTTCTATCTCTTTGATCTTCAATACAATGTTCTCCTCGATGTTCTTGGAGTTCTATCCGATGTAATCTTCTTTTGCGGTGTGTTTATTGGGATCTGATGAATTGTGGGTTTATGATCAGATTATTCATGAATATTAACCGAGTCTTCTCTAAATTCTTTTATGCATGATTATTATAGCTTTGTATTTCTCTCCGATCTATCCGTTTGGTTTGGCCAACTAGATTGATTTATCTTGCAATGGGAGACACTACTGCAGGATGCTGCTAACGCGACACTACAATCAGAGACCCTTCGACGAAATTGTGCACGATGCATTAATCACAAACAGTGATGTAATAAAACTATCAAAAATGATATGAAACATTTGCGATGGCGGAGACATCAAACACGATCCAGATTATAGTTGCGTGTGTGATGCGTGGCATACGGTTGATCCATACGAACTGTTTGCGATGATCCAGAACAACAGAAACGGGTAGCCAGATCAAGGTGTGTGCGATATACGGCATACAGTTCGCTCCGATGAACCGTTTGTGATGATCGAGTTGAACACAAATGATTCGGCGTAACAAGATGTGTGTGATACCTGGCAAACAAGTCGGTAATCAGAATTGTGTGTGATCATTATAGACAGCGCATACAATTTTTTTGTGAATTGTGTGCTCGACAGGGCACACAATTCAAAAAACCAACCTGTGGGCGATAATGTAAAAGATCTATGTCGAATACGTATTGCTAACCGTCTGCGATGAGATTGATAGGGGAAACAGAGATAATGAATTAATATGAGCGAACGGAAATAGAGATATATACAATCTGCTTAATTTAGTCCTTCTTCTTCTTGTTGTTGTTGGATGGCCCCGCGACATCATCTTGGCGAGGACGCTTCTTGTCGCTGATCGTTGGCTTTTCATCGCCGCCGCCATCATCATCATCATTGCTGTTGTCGTCCTCCTCCTCCTCGTTCGACCATTCCTCCTCCTCATCATCGTTGTCCTCTTCTTCGTCCTCCGACGGCTCCTCGTCCGTCTGGTTGTTGTCTGACGACTCGGGAGGTGGCGTCCCTTCCATGATCTGGATAAAATCGAGGTCTGGGCTGGATGCCAGACGAGCGGGATGATTCCGATGTTGACCTATCATCGGGCGCCAGACTGCTGGCGGAACTGTCGTCCTTGTTGTCACTTGACATGGCTGCGGTACTTATACAAACCACGAGAAAGCCAGATTGCAGAGTGTGTGCAAGTGTGTAGCGCGGCCGACCGGGTACGATGAAGATGATGGACACTTAAGCGGGGTATGCAGAGAAGAGGAATGTCAATTGAAGCGGGGGATTGACGTATTATCCAGCATGCATCTAGAGTATTAAGTTCATAAAGAACGGAGTAACACCTTAAGTAAGAAGACATGATGTAGAGGGATAAACTCAAGCAATACGATGAAAACCCCATCTTTTTACCCTTGATGGCAACAATACAAATACGTGCCTCGCTACCCCTACTTTGTCACTAGGTGAGGACACCGTAAGATTGAACCCAAAACTAAGCACCTCTCCCATTGCAAGAAGAACCAATCTAGTTGGCCAAACCAAACCGATAATTCAAAGAGAAATACAAAGATATCAAATCAGGCATATAAGAATTCAGAGAAGATTCAAATAATATTCATAGATAAACTGATCATAAATCCACAATTCATCGGATCTCGACAAACACACCGCAAAAGAATATTACATCGGATAGATCTCCAAGAACATCAAGGAGAACATGGTATTGAGAATCAAAGAGAGAGAAGAAGCCATCTAGCTACTAGCTATGGACCAGTAGGTCTGTAGTAAACTACTCACGCTTCATCGGAAGGGCAATAGAGTTGATGTAGAAGCCCTTCGTGATCGAATCCCCCTCCGGCAAGATGCCGGAAAAGGCCCCAAGATGGGATCTCACGGGTACAGAAGGTTACGGCGGCGGAAAAGTATTTTGGTGGATGCTTCTGGTCGTTTGGGAATATTTCTGAATTTATAGGTCAAAGATTAGGGTTGGAGGACTCCCGTGGGGCCCACAAGCCAGGGGCGCCCCCCTAGGGCGCGCCCTGAGGGCTTGTGGAGCCCTCGAGACTCTTCTGACTTCCTCTCCAAGTCCTATGTGTGTCTTCTGGTCCAAGAAAAATCATCGTAAATTTTTATTCCGTTTGGACTCCGTTTGATATTCCTTTTCTGTAAAACTCAAAAACAAGGAAAAAAACAGAAACTGGCACTGGGCTCTAGGTTAATAAGTTAGTCCCAAAAATCGAAGACGAAAGAGGGGATGCCATCCGGGGCATCCCCAAGCTTAGATGCTTGGTTGTCCTTGAATATTACCTTGGGGTGCCTTGGGCATCCCCAAGCTTAGGCTCTTGCCACTCCTTATACCATAGTCCATCAAATCTTTACCCAAAACTTGAAAACTTCACAACACAAAACTCAATAGAAAACTCATGAGATCCGTTAGTATAAGAAAATAAATCACCATGTTTTGGTACTATTGCGAACTCATTCTTTATTTATATTGGTGTAATATCTACTGTATTCCAACTTCTCCATGGTTCATACCCCCCGATACTACCCATAGATTCATTAAAATAAGCAAACAACACATAGAAAATAAAATCTGTCAAAAACAGAACAGTCTGCGAAGATCTGAATTGTTCTAATACTTCTGTAACTCCAAAAATTCTGAAAATTTTGGAAAACAGAGGCAATTTGTATATAAATCTTGTGTAAAAAATTCAGGGTTTTCCACCCTCCAGTGAATTTAAACAATTCTGTTACTGGACGCAAAAGTTTCTGTTTTTCAGCAAGATCAAATCAACTATCACCGTAAGCCATCCCAATGGTATTACTTGGCTCAAACACTAATTAAAACACCAAAACACAATTACTACAGAGGTAATAATGTGTATACTCATAAAAACAGAAAATAAAAATATTGGGTTGTCTCCCAATAAGCGCTTTTCTTTAAAGCCTTTTAGCTAGGCATTGATAATTCTAATGATGCTCACATAAAAGACAAAAATTTGAAGCACAAAGAGGGCATCATATAGCATGTGAAAAACAAGTTTAAGTCTAATATACTTCCTATGCATAGGAATCTTATAGGGAAAAGATTTATCAAGGCAAGCAAAAACTAGCATATGCAAGGAAGAAGAAAGAAACAATAGCAATCTCAACATAACGAGAGGTAATTTAGTAACATGAAAATTTCTACAACCATATTTTCCTCTCTCATAATAATTACATGTAGGATAATAATAAAATTCAACAATATAGCTATCACATAAAACTTTCTCTTCATGATCCACATGCACGCAAAGTTGACACTCTTCCAAAATAGTGGGATTAACATAAAATAAAGTCATGACTTCTCCAAGCCCACTTTTATCAAAAATTTCATGAGATTGATCATTCTTCAAAGTAGTGGGATCATTATTACCTAGAGTTGACACTCTTCCAAACCCACTTTCAATATTATTGCAAGCATTATTATCAATATCATATTCATCATGAGGCTTAAATAAATTTTCAAGATCATAAGAAAAAGAAAAAAGTCCATTTTACTACCCTGAAGAAACTTGGTGGTTCAAATTACCCCCTGACCTTTTTTTGGTTCCTTTACCCCCCTAAACAATCCCATACCGGACAAAAAAAACCTAAGTGGTTTCCCCAGACCGGAAGCTGACGTGGGCACGGTCAAAGGTGGTATTTGACCTGGAGGTGGGTCCCCCTCGTCAGGTGGCCATGTGCTGGAGCTGGATGGGGCTGGGCGCAGGGTCAACTCGTGCTGGAGCTCGAGCGGGGCGTGCAGGAAGTCGGGCGCTGCGGCGCGATGCGGGACGTCGGCGGCGGGACTTGCCGGATCCGGGCGAGGGGCGGCGCAGGGGCACGGATCCGGACGTGGGGAGGTAGCAGGACACCGCAAGGATGGCCGACGTCGTGTGGCTTCGAGGCGGTCGTCCCTGGCGTTCGAGCGTTGGCGCGAAGGGCTCCATGGCGGTTGCACGGCTTTGGGATCTCTCACCGACAGCAATGACGATGCGGGCGCTTCGTTTGGATGGAGGAACGGCGCGGATCCGAGACGACGCAGTCCACGCGCGGGGGCAGAGGAGGCCATGGCGCTGTTAACGGCGATGGCGACTGCGGTCGGCGGGCAGGGGAGGCCGGCGGACAACGGGAATGGATGGATCCGGACATGGGGGTTCGGACACGGGCACTGGTGTCGCTCGGAGGTCGCCGGACGGAGCAATTCGACGGGGCAGCGCCATGACCGACGGAAGAAGCTCCTGCGCGAGAGAGGAATTAGAGAGAGACGGGAGAGTCAGGGAGGAAGAGGAGGGAGAAGGGCAGGGCGGCGCAGAGCTAGCCTGGGCTCGGGCGGCGACGCTCCGGCAGCCGGCCAGCGTCGGGGCCGAGCAGGGGCAGCGGCGAGGCCAACGAAGCGGCAGCGGCAGCGGCAGCTCTATCTCAGCCGTGCGTGACAAGGGGGCCCCACCCAGGTCAAAACCACCGTTGACTTGAGCCACGTCAGTAGTAGGGGGAGACAAACCAGCCAGGGGGGTATTTCGTCCGGTATGGTTTTGTTTGGGGGCTGAAAGGAGCAGAAAAATAGATCCGGGGGTAAAGTGAACCACCAACTTTATTCAGGGTAGTAAAATGGACTTTTTTCTAAGAAAAATCACCCCAATCATGATAATTGCAATAATATGTAGTGGGCATATCAAAATTAGCATCCCCAAGCTTAGGGTTTTGCATATTATTAGCACAATAGACATTAATAGGATTTATAATAACATCATTGCAATCATGCTTTTTATTCAAGGAGCTATCGTGAATCTCTTCATAAATTTCTTCATCACAAATTTTAGATTCATGAATTTCAAGCAAAACTTCATAAAGATAATCTAGTGCACACAACTCACTAGCAATTTGTTCATCATAATTGGATCTCTTAAAAAGATTAGCAAGTGGATGAGGATCCATAAACTTTTTGCTTTCTGATTTTCAATAAATACACAATTATTCCAAGCGAACAAGCAAACAAACCAAGTAAGGCATAAAGGCAAACGAAAAGACGAATGAAAGAAGGGCGAATAAAAAGGCAAATATTTTTGCGTTTTTTGAAAACATTTTAGAAGGGGGGGAGAGGAAAACGAGAGACAATTGGCAAATAATGTAATGCAAGCGATGAGAGTTTATGGTGGGTACTTGATAGGCTTGATGTAGATCTCCCCGACAACGGCGCCAAAAATTCTTCCTGCTACTTCTTGAGCTTGCGTTGGTTTTTCCCTTGAAGAGGAAAGGGTGATGCAGCAAAGTAGAGATAAGTATTTCCCTCAGTTAAGAACCAAGGTATCAAATCTAGTAGGAGATACAAGCAAGTCCCCAATCTATGCACCTGCACAAACAATCAAACACTTGCAGCCAACGCGATAAAGGGGTTGTCAATCCCTTCACGGTCACTTGCAAGGATGAGATCTGATAGAGATAGATATAAAAGATTACTAAAACGAAAAACAAAATCAAAGTAAATAAATTGCAGTAAGGTATTTTTGGGTTTTTTGGTTTATAGATCTGAAAATATATGATGGAAAATAGACCCGGGGGCCATAGGTTTCACTAGAGGCTTTTCTCTTGAAGGAAAATAATACGGTGGGTGAACAAATTACTGTCGAGCAATTGATAGAAAAGCGCAAAGTTATGATGATATCCAAGGCAATGATTATGCATATAGGCATCACGTCCGTGTCAAGTAGACCGAAACGATTCTGCATCTACTACTATTACTCCACACCGCGACCGCTATCCAACTTGCATCTAGAGTATTAAGTTCATAAAGAACGGAGTAACGCCTTAAGTAAGATGACATGATGTAGAGGGATAAACTCAAGCAATATGATGAAAACCCCATCTTTTTACCCTTGATGGCAACAATACAAATACGTGCCTCGCTGCCCCTACTTTGTTACTGGGTGAGGACACCGCAAGATTGAACCCAAAACTAAGCACCTCTCCCATTATAAGAAGAACCAATCTAATTGGCCAAACCAAACCGATAATTCGAAGAGAAATACAAAGATATCAAATCATGCATATAAGAATTCAGAGAAGATTCAAATAATATTCATAGATAAACTGATCATAAATCGACAATTCATCGGATCTCGACAAACACACCGCAAAAGAATATTACATCGGATAGATCTCCAAGAATATCGAGGAGAACATGGTATTGAGAATCAAAGAGAGAGAAGAAGCCATCTAGCTACTAGCTATGGACCCGTAGGTCTTTGGTAAACTACTCACGCTTCATCGGAAGGGCAATAGAGTTGATGTAGAAGCCCTCCGTGATCGAATCCCCCTCCGGCAGGATGCCGAAAAAGGCCCCAAGATGGGATCTCACGGGTATAGAAGGTTACGGTGGCGGAAAAGTATTTTGGTGGACGCTTCTGGTCGTTTGGGAATATTTCTGAATTTATAGGCCAAAGATTAGGGTTGGAGTATTCCCGTGGGGCCCACAAGCCAGCCCCCCCCTAGGGCGCGCCCTGAGGGCTTGTGGAGCCCTCGGGACTCTTCTGACTTCCTTTCCAAGTCCTACGTGTGTCTTCTGGTCCAAGAAAAATCATCGTAAAGTTTTATTCCGTTTGGACTCCGTTTGATATTCCTTTTCTGTAAAACTCAAAAACAAGGAAAAAACAGAAACTGGCGCTGGGCTCTAGGTTAATAAGTTAGTCCCAAAAATAATATAAAATAGCATATTAATGCATATAAAACATCCAAAACAGATAATATAATAGCTTGGAACAATAAAAAATTATAGATACATTGGAGACATATCAGTTTATACATGTCGTTTGTGTTAGGTATTACAACTTCACACACGATTTCCGCACCAAACCCTGTGAGACGACAACGTAGGTGAGACACGGTTGCTGTGACATAACCGTATGTGATGTACTACCCTATACATATGGGGATGCAATAATTGAGTTACAGCAATACTTAGGGTAATCAGCCGCTCTGCGGATACCCGTCAAAAAATAAAAACAGCCTCTCTGCATATTGAGATGGCGGCGGCGGCCGAGGCAGCGGCAGCGGCTACTGGATAAGAGGTCAATCCTCGGCCGATGGGCGGGGCAGCGTCATAGGAGGTCAATCCTCGGTCTGCGGCGGGAGATAGGAGGAGCTCAACCATCAAGGTCGGTGGCGGCGTGATTGGAGCACATCCATCGCGGTCGATGGCGGGATAGTGGAGGTCGAACTTCAGGCGGTTGCCCCACTAAGCTTTGCTCCTCGACCCTACTGTCTCGGCGTGCCGCCGCATCGCACTTCTCTGCCTGCTGGGTGGAGGTAGCCGCGCGGCTAATTAATTAAGGCATTCTTTTCGTTGAGTGGCTTAATTAAGGTGTTCAATTCATAAGGGTAGTGCTGTACTACTCTGCGTGTAAATTGACTGGCCATTATTTTTTGTCATCGCACGGCTGGATAACAATATGGAGCACCCTCAGTAATTATGAAAATAAAATCTTGTGATTTATGCATGCATCTTTGGGCATTAGTTAATCTGTGTATTAATGTTGTTGTTTCGTTTTTAATTACCCTTCGTGTGGTGCAGATGGAATGATCTGAATGGATGAAGAATCGGAGAAGCTCAAATTTTATCAGTGGCGTGATGGAGTTCATCAATTTGGCTGAAAGTACAAAGAAGAGAATTGGTAATGAGGATTACATCATGTGTCCATGTAGTCATTGTGCCAATACAGAGTCACATAAAGTTACAGTTGTCGAGTTCCACTTAGTCACTCAGGGATTCATGGATGGATATACATGTTGGACCAGACACGGTGAAGAGCAGGTCATGGATGAATATACCCAGGGCTGCGAGATGCCAAACCCCGGTCAGAGTCACATGGATGTTGAATCTAACATCAGGGCTGAGGCGTCAAGCTACCAATGGAACACCGGAAAGCCGAAAATCCCACTGGAAAACAAAGACGGCGACGCAGACGACGATGACGACCTTGATATGCCAGATTTTGTTGCTATGATTGCAGATTTCAAGGGCCCAAAAAAAGATATGATTGGGTACAAGGATCTGCCAACCATTGATGCGGACTCCAAGAAAGATTTGTATTCAGGTTACAAAAAGAAATATTCCAAGTTGAGTGCCACACTGGCGCTTCTCAGATTTAAAGCAGCAAATGGTCTATCAAACAATGGCTTCACAGAGTTGTTAGGTCTTTTCAAAAAAATTCTTCCGAAAGATAATGTGCTCCCCAAAAGCACGAACGAAGCGAAGAAAATTGTTTGCCCATTGGAACTTGAAGTACAGAAGATACATGCTTGTGTGAATGATTGTATATTGTACCATGGTGAGTACAAAGATTTGCGTGCATGTCCCACATGCAAGAATGCGTGATACAAGCGCAGGAGAGCAAAGGACAAACGAAGAGATCAAGATAGGAATCCCATTCAAGGTTGTTTGGTACTTGCCTTGAATTCCAAGGTTGAGGCATTTGTTTGCAAACCCTAGAGAGGCAAAGAGGTTGCTGTGGCATCATGATGAGCGAACTGCGGATAAATATATCAGGCACCCAAAAGATGGGGCTCAGTGGGAATTAATCGACAACAAGTTTGAAGACTTTGCCAAGGATCCTAGAAGTATAAGGCTCGGGGAGTGTACTGACGGGATGAATCCTTTTGGCGATATGAGCACCAAACGCAGCACATGGCCGGTGCTTCTGTGCATATATAACCTTGCTCCTTGGTTGTGTATGAAGGAAAAAATACATCATGATGTCAATGATTATCCAAGGCCCGAAGCAACTTGGAAATGACATTGACATTTACTTTCAGCTACTGGTAGAAGAACTGCTGACATTGTGGGTAAAAGAGCCTACTGTAAAATGTTATGATGCTTACAAAAAGGAGTTTTTCGATCTACATGCGATGCTGTTGCACACCATTCAAGATATGTCAGCATTAGGCAACACATCGGGGCAGAAAACAAAGGGAGATATAGGGTGTGTCACATGCATGGATAGGATAGCTAGCAGATTTCTTCCCAACTAGCACAAAACCATGTATTTGCGTCATCGCAGGTTCTTACGGAAAGATCACCCATACCAAAAGATGAAAGCTTAATTTGATGGTATGGTAGAGGTAGGTTTGGGCCTAAGACCTTATGCTGGGGAGTGGGTCCACAATATGGCTAAACAAATTAATGTTGTGCTTGGCAAGAACCACGCTTTGACGGTGAGACAAACACCTAGGGATCAAGTGTTTAAGAAGAAATCAGTGTTCTGGGAATTACCTTACTGCGAGATTCTACGTGTACGTCACTGCATCGATGTCATGCACGTAGAGAAGAATGTATGTAAAAGCATCCTTGGTACTCTGCTCAAGATTAAAGGTAAAACAAAGGATGGTGACGGTGCACGGCTCGATATGCTTGGTGATCAATCAAAATGCAAGAGTGAAGCGAAAGATGATAACAAATTCCTCCACACTCGCCAGAGTTACAATTTCAGTACAAAAGAAGCAACATAGTTCTTCAAATATTTGTTGTCAGTTAAGACACCCTCTTCCTACTCCGCAAACATCAGAAGTCTCGTGGATGTGAGCTCAGGTAAAATGAAGTTGGGACAAATGAAGTCACATGATTGCCCCGTAATGTTGACACAAATCCTCCGGGTGGCCATCAGGAATCTGATGGACACAGATATAAGAAACACACTCATTGAGCTCTGTTATTTCTTCAACAAACTATGGCGAAAAGTTGTAGATCCTGAAGAGTTGGATTATATGCAAGAGGATATTGCAAGCATATTGTCCAGCCTAGAGATGTTTTCCCCCCGTCATTCTTTGATGTCATGGTCCATCTCACTGTGCACCTTGTCAACGAGATAAAGTATTGTGATCCCGTGTTTCTTCGCAACATGTATCCCTTCGAGCGGTTCATGGGAATACTGAAGCGCTATTGTCGGAACCGAAGCCATCCAGAGGCAAGCATCCTACAAGGTTATACTGTGGAGGAGGTGGTTGAGTTTTGCACCGAATACATGAAACAAAGACCTATAGGTTTTCCCCTCTCTCGCCACAAGGGGAGGCTAAAAGGTAAGCCGGTCCTTGCTGGCACGTGAAAGGCTGCACCCGGAGATTTGGCCGCAAAGCCCATTTGATGGTACTGCTTAACAGCCCAGTTCTCAGCGCTTATGCTGACGAACACTTGGTGGAGATACACCAAAGCTTCTTACCAATGGTGTATCCATTAGATGTCCAAACGAAGGAGCACAATAAGGACTACGCCAGATGGTTGAAGAATCGTTTGGCACAAGGATCCATGGATGACATTGCTATGTGGTTGGCACAAAAGTCATCACCTACAGTGATGATGTACCAAGCATATGACATAAATGGCTACATGTTCTACACCGAGGAACGTGATGAGAAGACCTCATATCAGAACAACTCTGTTCGAATAGAATGCATGACTATAGATGAAGCCGATAAAAGGGTATACTATGGAACCATCAAAGAGATTTGGGATCTTAACTATGTGAAAGTTAAGGTGGCATTATTCTGGTGCACAAGGATCCCTCTTAGTTAGGTAAAGGTTGATGATTGCAGGAAGACCTATGTTAACAAGACAGCGATGGCATATCACGTGGACCCGTTCATTCTTGCCAGCAATGCTACCCAGATTTTCTATGTGAGAGACCCCTTGCATAAGAACTGCCATGTAGTGATGCATTGGAAGAGGAGGGTATTGGGCGTCGAGGATGTTGTTGATGAGGACGAGTATGATGAATTTGCTGAGTTACCAGCCAAGAGATCACGCACCATCCAAATAGAGAAGTGTAAAATCATCAGAAAAGCTAAGTTCATTCGGGGTCAACCTAATGATCCCAGTTCCCCCATGTACATGGGAATTAAGCCATAAGACTAGTTTTTATGCCTAACCTGCAACTTAATTCGTTCAATTTAGAACTGTCGCGTGTACTGAATTTATGAGTTGTGCCCGGTCTTCTGTTGATGTAAGAACCGTTAATATGTTGACCTTGATATACTGTCAGCTCAGGCAATGAATTTGAACTGTTTATTATTATTATTATTATTATTATACTAGAGGTAGCACACTCAATTGATCTCACTTCAGTATGTATCAACAGAAGATATGCAATCTGGTTTGCGAATAGCACACGGTTCATTCATGAAAGCCGTGTGCCCTGTGCCAACCAAACCGCGCACGCGATGTGAGTCGTGCGTTCTGATTGGCCAGAACCCAAACCCCACAGATCGGACGTCTGCACCGTTGGATGCTCCCAGATCGAACGACAATCCTCATCCCTTTCACCAGCACATGCAGTTGCGGTTGGGATGTGATTTATATGCACAAAATGCATGTTAAATTCAAAAAATGTCTTAAATATAGCAAACGATGCCTGAAATGCGCTAGAAAATCAAACCCGTGGTATAATGGTGATTGCATACCGTGGAAATTTTTATGAGGCCAAACGATGAAGTCACCGGCCACTGGAGTTTGAATTGACACGGTTTCCAAGGAGCGATCATCAAAACTTGTGCCAAAGTTTACCAAAAATTTTCCACGGGGTCATGAGAGCACGCCATGGTCACACACCGATTTTCATGATGTCGGGACTCCATCTGAATTTCCTGTAATTAAAATACCAACTTGGCCTACGCCGGTGGCCGCACCTCGCAGCCGAAAATGTTTGAAACTTCTCCCCGCTTCTAGGACAATGGATGAAAACTCGCAAAGCGACACACAAATGATTTATACACCTTCTTTGCTAATACCCACATGTAGTTGTAGTAGGGTTTTGATTTTATATGCACTAAATGCAAGGTAAATGCAAAAAATAGATTAAATATAGCATACGAGACCTGAAATGGGTCAGAAAATCAAACCTAGGGTATATCGGTGATTGTTTACCATGAAAAAAATTTTGAGGCAGAACGATGAAGTCAGCGACGATTGGAGTCCGAAGTGCCGCGTCTCCTTTTGGAAACTATGATCCTTCTTGTGAGATGCTCCGGTTTCGAAGGTGCGAGCATCAAAACTTGTGCCAAACTTTATCAAATTTTTTCCATGGGGTCGTGAGAGCACGCCACGGTGACACACCGATTTTCATGATTTCTGGACTCTATATGCATTTCCTGTAATTAAAATAGCAACAAGTCCTACGCCTCTGGCCGCACCCTGCGGCCGAAATGTTTGAAAAAAATTCCGCTCCTCGGACAATGAATGAAAACTCACAAAGCGACACACAAATGATCTTGCTAACACCCACGTGTAGTTGCGACACGGTTACATATATATATATATATATATATATATATATATATATATATATATATATATATATATATATAGAGAGAGAGAGAGAGAGAGAGAGAGAGAGAGGCTAACGCTATTCTAAGCGTGAGTGTAGGATAGCTTATTCTACACCCCATAGTAACACTATATACAAAATCTAGTAAAATGGTGTATAAAATATAGTAATTCGGAAAATAATTTTTTACTACCCAAGTTTGTAGTCTACTACATATTTACGAAAATTACTGCATTTTACATAGTGTATTACTATATTTTGTATGTACCATTACTGGGGTGTAGAATAAGCTATTCTATACTCACGCTTAGTTTAGCGTTACTACACACACACACACACACACATCTGGGCTATTCTGTTTCGCATAACAGAATATTATTCTATTACTATTGTTGAACTGATGAATTCGAGCGGTTGAACTGATGAATTCGAGTGGTTGAACTAATGCTTTCATTTCCGTTGAAAATCGTCTTCTTTAGTTCAATTTTTTTTGCAATTTTTTTTGTCGAGACGGGGCGTGTAATATATCGTTGGAAAGCTCTTGACATCTACATTACAATCATATAATTTGTTTTTGCAAAAAATTGATGGTTTAAGAGCAGTTTTGAAAAAATATTTTTTAAAAACTGAAAACGTGAATCGTATTTTGGAGTTAATTTTCAATCGGTTTGTCGGAATTGAGCAAATGAGATGGCGTTGGAAAGCTTGTGAAAATCCGCATCTTCCATATATAGAATAATTTTTCAAATTTTGTATGATTTAAAAGTAATTTGAAAAATGGTGAAGTTCTCGGCGAAACGTATTTTTGCGATTTTTTTGCAAATGGTTTGTCGGATTGATGCAAATGATACGGTGTTGGAAAGCTATGAAAAATGCGTAACTTTCGCGTATAGAATGTTTTTTCTAATTTCTTACAGTTTAAATACGAATTCAAATATGACGAAAGTTGGTTTTGAACGCTATTTTGTTAAAAAGTTTATCGAAATGGGGCAAATAATATACCATTGGAAAGCTATCGAAAATGCGAAACTTAGTCATGTTAACATTTTCTCAATTCGCAACCGTTTAAGAGTAATTTTGAATACGGTAAGACGGATCCTGCTGTTTTCTCATCTGAAAAACAGAGTACTCATACTGATATATGTGTGTGTTTGTACTAAGCTATTTTTTGTAGAGTAATTTTGAATGGTTCTGAAAAAAGAGTATTTCTACTGATGTTTGCATGAGTTTGTACCAAGCGTGTTTTCACTAACTAGACTTTGCTTTATTTTTTGGGTAATATTTTCCTCGTAAAGTTTCAATGGTTTACTGTATCATAGTCCTCAAACTTGAATGGTTTATATCGTTGAACTGAATGCTATTTAAAAAAAATTGTTTTGTGTGTTTCTTTTTTTGGAAGTCAATTTTTTTTTTCAACGATGTTCTCGACTTCTCTTGTTTTGTGACTTGAACTTTTACCATCTTGAATTACCGTGTGTGGATGAGCACTTGAATTTATAGAATTTAAAGTTTTTTGTTTTAATTCGTATTTGTTTTCTTGTCCGAACTTATGGTATCATCATCACTGAACCTGCATGGTTTCTGTAGCTGAACTAAAATAAACTTTTACCCGAATAGATGTGAACACTGGGACATTTGTACAACAAGAACTGATTCTAATGCCAATATTGAACTGGGACATTTGTACAACAAGAACTGATTCTAATGCCAATATTGAACTTGTAGGTTCCATACACAAGCTAGCTACCAACATCAAATTTACTGATCCTAAAATCAATCATCACCACAAGAACACAATAAAGTTCTCCAAATGGTTGCTCGAGGAAGAGCTAGCTGCTGAACCCGACCACATTTACCGCTGGGAGCAGCCAACCACTAGTTTGTAGAGGGATTTAGCAACGTCGGCGGCCGCCATCTCGCACGTGAGAATCAAACCAAATATTCAGGCGAATAAATAAGTGCACAAGAGATATTTCTTTAGCAAGACATTTTCACGGAACAGGCAAACCAAACTTTTTCAATGAACTTTTTTAGGTTTATGTGTTCGAACTTGCAAACTTTCCGAACTAGTACTTAGCTCGCTTGTCATTTTTCACTTCACGATGGGATCATAAGTGCACAACATATACACACATTAACACAAGGATCAATTGGGGCAAACAACAGAACACAAAACTAAAAAAGGTAAATATGCATACACAAAAGTACCATCTCTCGAATGGGCCATGATGCAGGCATTGCCGCTGGCAATACTTGGCGCACCGGAGAACCTGCACTGTTGGATTTATCGAGAGAGAACTAAGGGCAGGACATCCCCGTGCCTTTTTTCTGCAGCAGCCACACTTGGTTTACCAACTCACATACACATAAAACTGATAACAAATTGGCACACGACCTGATGACAAGAGCATACACGAACTGACAACAAGAGCACAACGGTGATTAACATAATATAAATCCATTTTATAAGATGAACCGCTAGCTGTTCACGCTAATGTATTTATTTATTTTAGATTACTCCCTCTACAGAATTCACAAGATCTCTACAGCATTAGCATTTTGAACTGATGAGTTTCTTGTCATTGCACTATTGTAACATAAGGACTAGAACAACTATCAATATAAATTGATGTTTTTTGTAGGTTTTTGGGAATGAGAATTCATGTTTTTGCAACTATATGAAAGTTTAAATATGTGTACTGCTCCATAGCAAACTCATTACAGCTAGATGCAGCAATACGTACATAGCTAGGTTTGATTTCATGTGAAATAAATAAATTCAGCCAAAAAAGAGAACCTAAATGAAGTCCAGTTTCTTAGAAACATTATAGCAAACAGGTTCTGGGCACCCATGGAACTTAGCTGATTCTCTAGCACCCATAGAATACATAGTGTTTGCTTTTTACATAGAATATGTTGGGGAGCCACATGGGTTTATATATTTTCCAACTTCCACGATTGTTCTAATCAAACTTTCTGCATTTCGCACAGGGAACTTAAAAAAAATTAGCTACTTAACTGTTTTTTAGTATAGGCGCTAAACTACAAAATGTGTTTCTATTTTGTTTAACGAATTGATGTAATATTTTGTACCGAACTGCTACTGTGGTGTACACATATATAACTGAATTATTTTCCCATCAGCTAACTGATTTCACTTTTTATATTGAACTGACACAAATATTTTTTGCTAGCAAAACTTGAACCTCATTGTTCCCTAGCACACAGTCACACCAGAGTTATACTTTTACACTAGATAAAACCCATCAATGATAAGGTTCTTAACTATCATTTTCTTAGAAGGACATAAGCGGGTTCGGTTTAGTAATCAGATAAATATTATTGCTCAGCATTACATTTGTCTCTAAATCATATATGCATGATGATTACCTTAGGAGAGATGTATGCATGTATCAGTGTGTTTTCTTAGAGGCATTTTCTACTTCCCAAAAAAGTTTAGTAATGACCCATTGCTCAGCATTCCATTTATCTTATAGCATGCATGAAAACCTTAGGGAAAATGTATGCACATATTACTGCATTTTCTGATAGCCATTTTTTTGCATTATTAGATCTACAAACTTGCATGCACCACGATGACTTGCTTAAGGAAGTAAGCTGATGTGTTTCATGCAGACATCCCATTGTTCTGTAGAGAACATAAATCCAACATAGAGACAACTGTCAAATGAGGGACATAGTAAAGGTGTACTTCAAAAGGGAGTACCTAGAACTCATCTAGATGAGATATAATATGATCTCATTCAACTGGAAAACAAGAACAGATACAACCCACGTCAGCACACACACGCATCTTATAGCATCACATCCAATGGCTATAAAAGGTGAATGAGACCAAATTATATCTCATCTAGATGAGTTCTAGCAAAACTGATTCAAAAAGGGTAATGATTAACTGGGCTATTACTTTGCAGTCCGTCCAACCTCCCTCGTGCTGCAGTTCAGGGAGAAAAACAACATTAGTGAGAGAACAGATGTACAGAGGAAAAAGATAGAACTGATGCATGAACTGCTGCTATTTTTGTTGTTGAACCGCAACTAAAGAAATGGTGCACCGAGAAGGGGTGGTGCACCTGGTGCCTCCTGTTCCAAATCAACGGCTCGTGGACGGAAAGCCGAGTGGCGGGGGGAGCCTGGAGCTGATTGGTCGCGCTTCACCGACGGGGAAAGATTGGTAGCCGTCGCTAGATGTGGTGGTTCCCGTCGCCGGCGCGCGGATCAGGGGTAGGCTTCGCCGGGGTAGGGTGGAGCTAGGAGCCGGGGCAGGGCGCATCGGCGGGCTAGGGCACGTCGCCGGTAGCGCGTCGGCTAGCAGTGGGCGCGGCGAGCCAGGAGATGGGAGGCGGGGGCGCGGCGCGGCGAGCTGGGAGATGGGAGGCGGGGGCACGACGAATGCATGATAAATGTAAAAATTGGCTCAAATATAGCAAACAAGATCTCAAGTTCACCAGAAAATCGAACCTTAGGGTACAATGGTGATTGCTTACTGTGGAAAAAAAATCGAGACGAAATGATGAACTCATGTTTTCATTCAAACAAAAATATGCTGTTAGTTGATGTAAATGTTTTCAAATAGCATACGGCTCATTCATGAAAGCCATGTACCTACCAAACCATGGCCGATGTCCCCTGCTGCACGCGCGATGTGAGTCGTGCGTTCTGATTGGCCAGAACCCAACCCCACGGATCGTACTTCTGCATTGTTGGATGCTCTCAGATCGAACGACAATCCTCGTCCCTTTCATCAGCACATGCAGTTTCGGCTAGGATTTGATTTATATGCCAAAATGCACGGCAAATGTCAAAAATGGCTTAAATATAGCACACGAGACCTGAAATGCGCCAGAAAATCAAACCTGTGGTATAATGGTGATTGCTTACCGTGAAAAAAAATCGAGGCGAAACGATGAACTCACAGTTGGCACGTCTTCATTTCAAACGAAATTATGTTGTTTGTGCACACGGGCGCTTAGAGGCAACCGTTTGCATAGGGCTTTCCATGCGGCGACCGGAGATCTTTTTTCACACTTTTCACCTAGGCCGCCAACACCCCCCCCCGCTCGCCCCCATTTCACTCAATAGTCCACCCAATCTCCATCGCCAGCTCCCCCCTCCCCCAGATCCACAGCAGAACCCTCTCCGTCGCCGGCGTGCTCAACCTGGCCGTGTGCCTGCTCTTCGGCGTCAACCCTACCTCCACTGTCGTTCCCAACACGCGGTTGCCCGCGCCTCACCGTCTTCGTTTGCTCGCCAGCCACCCTCGAGCATATCGATCCTGTAACCCTCGCCTCTCCTGTGGTCCTGCCGGGTTTGCACAAGAAACCTGTTAGTTACTGCTCTCCATCACGGTGAGGCATAGTTCCTTGCAATCCCTCTTCCTATTTCGTTCGGTATGTTCCCAAATTGACTATAAAATAACAGAGAGCGTATATATGTTCATTATCTACCTTCCTAACTAGTACATATAAGCTGTATTGGTTCCAATTAGTTATTGTCGATTTACAGATCATGGGCGCCCGAGTCACACAAACTTAACAAATTAGCCGTACATTTTCTAAATTATTTCGTGACATGTTTAGATAGATTGATACCAAGTTGTTAGCTTTATGCTTATCCTCCTTTCCTGAGTTTCGCATGTGTTCTCTATAGATGCTGAGTAGCATCAACATCACTCATGCTTCAGGCGATGTATCTTCATCTGAGTCCGACAACCCTAGGTCTCCAGCAGATGGTGAGGGATCAAGTAATCTGGAACGAGATAGAGCTACAGCAGTTACCCTTCCGGTCAGGACACGGAGGAAGGCTCCAAGTAAGCCCACACACCAACCTAAAGGTGTATATGAAGTAACCGACATCCATTTAAAGTCTTGGGCTCCAACTAAACCAGATAAAGCACGCACGAGGTGCAGGAGTGTGTGTGGATTTGTTGGCAGGGCAAGGCTCAGCTTTAATCTGCTGGGGTTTCGGAAGGCTGACACAGAAACACAGCAAAGGATAGTCCGGGAGATCATGGATCACTTCAATGTTCCAGAGCAGTGGAGAATCCAGGTGGAACACGCTGCACTGAAGAAGGCTAGGGATGCTTGGAGAAATTGGAAGCACGTGTTGTACAAGTACTTGAGTGAAGGCAAGGACCCAATCCCCGCATACCCCCAAATTACAAAGGCAGACTGGGCATAATTCAAAAGGGTCAGGGAAACTACAGTGTTTACTGAGAAGAGTGCCAAGCAATCAGAACTTCAGAAGAGGAACACCCCCACTCACCGTATGGGTGCGGCAGGATACTATGACATGAAACCAACATGGGACCAGGGGGACAAAGAACCAGTAGATGCGAGTGGCAAACCGACCTTTAGTGAAATCAGGGGCGAACGCGCTAGAGACTACTTGCGGGCACGTGCAAGGAGGCATGACGACGGAACTTTTTACTTTGAAAACTCACGTGACGAAGAACTGTATCGCGTGATGTTAAAGGCTTCCAAGATCCCTGGAAGGTTCTACAGGAACTAAGGGCCATGTGACATTTTGTTCGATGCTCTGGAAACAAGAGAGCCCCCTGGCCATGCAAGGGGTATAGGTGTCAATGTCGCGCACAGGAGGGCTTTCACACTCAGCAAAGAAGAGAGGCTCAACATGAAAAAAGTGAGGAGTGAATTGAAGCAGAATGAATTGTATGAAAGGTTGAGGAAGGGCATGTATTTGACAGTTCGAAAGGAAATTGAGGAGTTAATGATGATGCAAAAGATTCTAATACTAACAGATAGCCAGCAGATGGGAGGGAAGGTGGGCATGAAGGATGCTGCTTATTGCGCGACAACACCGCACAAGAGTAGCTGTGCATCAGCTGACCCCAGCAACACTAAGACTGCAGCTGCTCATGATGATGCTATATCTGATCTATCTGGAATAAAAGACAGACTGAGGGGCGTGCTTACACATTATGAAGGTACGTTAAAATGTGCAACAACATGGGTTTCCTCACCTTTCTTTGAAGAGGGCCTCTTATTGGACAATGTGCCATTAAAGCCGGGTTGTGTGAAGGGCTACGTGATTGAAGTAAAGCCTGGATTCAATGAATTTACCCTGAAGAATGTCCTAGGGGACTTTGATGAGCAGAGGACCTTGGGAGAAACACTATTACATCACATCCAGTGGCCATGAAAGGAAATAGACTTCATGGATGAGATCCCTGAAGCCCCGCCAAGAGCAACCAATGTCGCCCTTCAACCGGTGACACTCTCCTTGCCACAACATCTCTCGCGTGCTTCCACCAAGGAACCTAATACTCGTAATCCGACGGCTGATGCATCAACCGGTGATCAGCCCGCCCGACTTTCTGCCATATAGGCGATGTCATCGTCCGCCCTAGAGCAGCTAATGGCAAGGCCTACAACTGCTGAAGACGCACCACCGATTCAGATGCCGGCCACTGAAGCAACGGGGGGAGACTCAGCCACACCACATGCTCAGCAGACCAACCTGGTGGAATGGACTGCTAAGCAGTCTGATGCTTCGGAACCGCCTGCTAAGCAGTTTGTAGGTCCAGAACCGATTGCTCATTAGTCCGTCGGTCTGCAGCCGCGTGATCAGCATATCAATGCGTCAGCACTGCCTGCTCAACAAACCAACACATTTGCACGGCCTCCTCAACACACCGACAAGTTGGCACCACCCGTGTAGAAACCCGACATAGCTTCAACGCCTGGTCAGCAGCCCGATGCCTCCGCTCCTACAACCCAGCAGTCCGTCAAAGCAGCACCGGCAGCTTAGCAGTCCGGCGTAGCTAAACCGTCTGCTAAGCAGTCCATCGTAGCTTTACCGTCTGTTCGGGAGTCCGCCTTTCAACCATCTAGACCTTGGACCAGAAGTGCTTCAAGTACCAAGAAGGAAGCGGGCAAAAAGGCTGCACCCATGAGGAGGCGGCCCGCGAGATCGAAGAGGAATGAGAATGATTGCCTGCATTAGGCAACACATCGGGGCAGAAAACAAAGGGAGATGTAGGGTGTGTCACATGCATGGATAGGATAGCTAGCAGATTTCTTCCCAACTCGCACAAAACCATGTATTTGCGTCATCGTAGGTTCTTACGGAAAGATCACCCATACCGAAAGATGAAAGCTGAATTTGATGGTACGGCAGAGGTAGGTTTGGGCCTAAGACCTTATGCTGGGGAGTGGGTCCACAATATGGCTAAACAAATTAATGTTGTGCTTGGTAAGAACCACGGTGAAACAAACACCCAGGGATCAAGTGTTTAAGAAGAAACTAGTGTTTTGGCAATTACCTTACTGGGAGATTCTATGTGTACGTCACTGCATCGATGTCATGCACGTAGAGAAGAACGTATGTAGAAGCATCCTTGGTACTCTGCTCAAGATTAAAGGTAACACGAAGGATGGTGACGATGCACGACTCGATATGCTTGGTGATCAATCAAAACGCAAGAGTGAAGCAAAAGATGATAACAAATTCCTCCACGCTCGCCATAGTTACAATTTCAGTACAAAAGAAGCAACATAGTTCTTCAAATATTTGTTGTCAGTTAAGACACCCTCTTCCTACTCCGCAAACATCAGAAGTCTCGTGGATGTGAGCTCAGGTAAAATGAAGTTGGGACACATGAAGTCACATGATTGCCCCGTAATGTTGACACAAATCCTCCTGGTGGCCATCAGGAATCTGATGGACACAGATATAAGAAACACACTCATTGAGCTCTCTGATTTCTTCAACAAACTATGGCAAAAAGTTGTAGATCCTGAAGAGTTGGATTATATGCAAGAGGATATTGCAAGCATATTGTCCAGCCTAGAGATGTTCCCCCCATCATTCTTTGATGTCATGGTCCATCTCACTGTGCACCTTGTCGGCAAGATAAAGTATTGTGGTCCCGTGTTTCTTCGCAACATGTATCCCTTCGAGCGGTTCATGGGAATACTGAAGCGCTATTGTCGGAACCGAAGCCATCCAGAGGCAAGCATCCTACAAGGTTATACCGCGGAAGAGGTGGTTGAGTTTTGCACCGAATACATGAAACAAAGACCTAAAGGTTTGCCCCTCTCTCGCCACAAGGGGAGGCTGAAAGGTAAGCCAGTCCTTGCTGGCACGCGAAAGGCTGCACCCGGAGATTTGGCCGACAAAGCCCATTTGATGGTACTGCTTAACAGCCCAGTTCTCAGCGCTTATGCTGATGAACACTTGGTGGAGATACACCAAAGCTTCTTACCAATGGTGTATCCATTAGATGTCCAGACGAAGGAGCACAATAAGGACTACGCCAGATGGTTGAAGAATCGTTTGGCACAAGGATCCATGGATGACATTGCTACGTGGTTGGCACAAAAGCCATCACCTATGGTGATGATGTACCAAGCATATGACATAAATGGCTACACGTTCTACACCGAGGAACGTGATGAGAAGACCTCATATCAGAACAACTCTGTTCGAATAGAATGCATGACTGTAGATGAAGCTGATAAAAGGATATACTATGGAACCATCAAAGAGATTTGGGATCTTAACTATGTGAAAGTTAAGGTGGCATTATTCTGGTGCACATGGATCCCTCTTAGTTAGGTAAAGGTTGATGATTGCAGGGAGACCTATGTTAACAAGACAGCGATGGCATATCACGTGGACCCGTTCATTCTTGCCAGCGATGCTAGCCAGATTTTCTATGTGAGAGACCCCTTGCATAAGAACTGCCATGTAGTGATGCATGGTAAGAGGAGGGTATTGGGCGTCGAGGATGTTGCTGATGAGGACGAGTACGATGAATTTGCTAAGTTGCCAGCCAAGGGATCACGCACCATCCAAATAGAGAAGTGTAAAATCATCAGAAAAGCTAAGTTCATTCGGGGTCAACCTAATGATCCCAGTTCCCCCATGTACATGGGAATTAAGCCATAAGACTAGCTTTTATGCCTAACCTGCAACTTAATTCGTTCAATTTAGAACTGTCGCGTGTACTGAATTTGTGAGTTATGCCCAGTCTTCTGTTGATGTAAGAACCGTTAATATGTTGACCTTGATATACTGTCACCTCAGGCAATGAATTTGAACTGTTTATTATTATTATTGTTATTATTATTATTATTATACTAGAGGTAACACACTCAATTGATCTCACTCCAGTATGTATCAACAGAAGATATGCAATCTGGTTTGCGAATAGCACACGGTTCATTCATGAAAGCCGTGTGCCCTGTGCCGACCAAACCGCGCACGCGATGTGAGTCGTGCGTTCTGATTGGCCAGAACCCAAACCCCACAGATCAGACATCTGCACCGTTGGATGCTCCCAGATCGAACGACAATCCTCATCCCTTTCACCAGCACATGCAGTTGCGGTTGGGATGTGATTTATATGCACAAAATGCATGTTAAATTCAAAAAATATCTTAAATATAGCAAACGTTGCCTGAAATGCGCTAGAAAATCAAACCCGTGGTATAATGGTGATTGCATACCGTGGAAAATTTTATTAGGCCAAACGATGAAGTTACCGGCCACTGGAGTTTGAATTGACACGGTTTCCAAGGAGCGATCATCAAAATGTGTGCCAAACTTTACCAAAAATTTTCCACGGGGTCGTGAGAGCACACCATGGCCACACACCGATTTTCATGATGTCGGGACTCCATCTGAATTTCCTGTAATTAAAATACCAACTAGGCCTACGCCGGTGGCGGCACCTCGCAGCCGAAAATGTTTGAAACTTCTCCCCGCTTCTAGGACAATGGATGAAAACTCGCAAAGCGACACACAAATGATTTATACACCTTCTTTGCTAACACCCACATGTAGTTGTAGTAGGGTTTTGATTTTATATGCACTAAATGCAAGGTAAATGCAAAAAATGGATTAAATATAGCAGACGAGACCTGAAATGGGCCAGAAAATCAAACCTAGGGTATATCGGTGATTGTTTACCATGAAAAAAAATTCGAGGCAGAACGATGAAGTCACTGACGATTGGAGTCCGAAGTGCCGCGTCTCCTTTTGGAAACTATGATCCTTCTTGTGAGATGCTCCGGTTTCGAAGGTGCGAGCATCAAAACTTGTGCCAAACTTTACCAAATTTTTTCCATGGGGTCGTGAGAGCATGCCACGGTGACATACCATCTTTCATGATTTCTGGACTCTATATGCATTTCCTGTAATTAAAATAGCAACAAGGCCTACGCCTTTGGCCGCACCCTGCGGCCGAAATGTTTGAAAAAAATTCCGTTCCTCAGACAATGAATGAAAACTCGCAAAGCGTCACACAAATGATCTTGCTAACACCCACGTGTAGTTGCGACACGGTTATATATATATATATATATATATATAGAGAGAGAGAGAGGCTAACGCTATTCTAAGCGTGAGTGTAGAATAGCTTATTCTACACCCCATAGTAACACTATATACAAAATCTAGTAAAATGGTGTATAAAATATAGTAATTCAGAAAATAATTTTTTACTACCCAAGTTTGTAGTTTACTACATATTTACGAAAATTACTGCATTTTAGATAGTGTGTTACTATATTTTGTATGTACCATTACTGGGGTGTAGAATAAGCTATTCTATACTCACGCTTAGTTTAGCGTAACTATATATATATATAGACACACACACACACATCTGGGCTATTTTGTTTCACGTAACAGAATATTATTCTGTTACTATTGTTGAACTGATGAATTTGAGCGGTTGAACTGATGAATTCGAGCGGTTGAACTAATGCTTTCATTTCCATTGAAAATCGTCTTCTTTAGTTCAAATTTTTTTGCAATTTTTTTTGTCGAAACGGGGCGTGTAATATATTATTGGAAAGCTCTTTACATCTACATTACAATCATATAATTTGTTTTTGCAAAAAATTGATGGTTTAGGAACAGTTTTGAAAAAAATCATTTTTAAAAAACCGAAAACATGAATCGTATTTTGGAGTTAATTTTCAAATGGTTTGTCAGAATTGAGCAAATGAGATGGCGTTGGAAAGCTCGTGAAAATCCGCATCTTCGATATATAGAACATTTTTTCAAATTTTGTATGATTTAAAAGTTATTTGAAAAACGATGAAATTCTGGGCGAAACATATTTTTGCGATTTTTTTGCAAATGGTTTGTCGGATTGATGCAAATGATACGGTGTTGGAAAGCTATGGAAAATGCATAACTTTCGCGTATAGAATGTTTTTTCTAATTTCGTACAGTTCAAATACGAATTCAAATATGATGAAAGTTGGTTTTGAATGCGATTTTGTTAAACAGTTTATCAAAATGGGGCAAATAATATACCATTGGAAAGCTATCAAAAATGCGAAACTTAGTCATGTTAACATTTTCTCAATTCGCAACCGTTTAAGAGTAATTTTGAATACGGCAAGACGGATCCTGCTGTTTTCTCGTCTGAAAAACAGAGTACTCGTACTGATATATGTGTGTGTTTGTAGTGAGCTATTTTTTGTAGAGTAATTTTGAATGGTTCTGAAAAAAGAGTACTTGTACTGATGTTTGCATGGGTTTGTACCAAGCGTGTTTTCACTAACTAGACTTTGCTTTGTTTTTTGGGTAATACTTTTCTCGTAAAGTTTCAATGGTTTACTGTATCATAGTCCCCAAACTTGAATGGTTTATATCGTTGAACTGAATGCTATTTTTTCCAAAAAAATTTGTTTTTGTGTGTTTCTTTTTTTTGGAAGTCAATTTTTTTTCAACGATGTTCTAGACTTCTCTTGTTTTGCGACTTGAACTTTTACCATCTTGAATTACCGTGTGTGGATGAGCACTTAAACTTATAGAATTTAAAGTTTTTTGTTTTAATTCATATTTGTTTTCTTGTCCGAACTTATGGTATCATCATCACTGAACCTGCATGGTTTCTGTAGCTGAACTAAAATAAACTTTTACCTGAATAAATATGAACACTGGGACATTTGTACAACAAGAACTGATTCTAATGCCAATATTGAACTTGTAGGTTCCATACACAAGCTAGCTACCAACATCAAATTTACTGATCCTAAAATCAATCATCACCACAAGAACACAATAAAGTTCTCCAAATGGTGGCTCGAGGAAGAGCTAGCTACTGAACCCGACCACATTTACCGCTGGGAGCAGCCAACCACTAGTTTGTAGAGGGATTTAGCGACGTCGGCGGCCGCCATCTCGCACGTGAGAATCAAACCAAATATTCAGGCGAATAAATAAAGTGCACAAGAGATATTTCTTTAGCAAGACATTTTCACGGAACAGGCAAACCAAACTTTTTCAATGAACTTTTTTAGGTTTATGTGTTCGAACTTGCAAACTTTCCGAACTAGTACTTGGCTCGCTTGTCATTTTTCACTTCACGATGGGATCAGAAGTGCACAACATATACAAACATTAACACAAGGATCAATTGGGGCAAACAACAGAACACAAAACTAAAAAAGGTAAATATGCATACACAAAAGTAGCATCTCTCGAATGGGCCATGATGTAGGCATCGCCGCTGGCAATACTTGGCGCACCGGAGAACCTGCACTGTTGGATTTATCGAGAGAGAACTGAGGGTAGGACATCCCCGTGCCTTTTTTCTGTAGCAGCCACACTTGGTTTACCAACTCACATACACATAAAACTGATAACAAATTGGCACACGACCTGACAACAAGAGCACAACGGTGATTAACATAATATAAATCCATTTTTGAAGATGAACCGCTAGCTGGTCACGCTAATGTATTTCATTTTTTAGATTACTCCCTCTACAAAATTCACAAGATCTCTACAGCATTAGCATTTTGAACTGATGAGTTTCTTGTCATTGCACTATTGTAACATAAGGACTAGAACAACTATAAATATAAATTGATGTTTTTTGTAGGTTTTTGGTAATGAGAATTCATGTTTTTGCAACTATATGAAAGTTTAAATATGTGTACTGCTCCATAGCAAACTCATTACAGCTAGATGCAGCAATACGTACATAGCTAGGTTTGATTTCATGTGAAATAAATAAATAAATCCAAAAAAGAGAACCTAAATGAAGTCCAGTTTCTTAGAAACATTATAGCAAACAGGTTCTGGCACCCATGGAACTTAGCTGATTCTCTAGCACCCATAGAATACATAGTGTTTGCTTTTTACATAGAATATGTTGGGGAGCCACATGGGTTTATATATTTTCCAACTTCCACGATTGTTCTAATCAAACTTTCTGCATTTCGCACAGGGAACTTAAAAAAAATTAGCTACTGAACTGTTTTTTAGTATAGGCGCTAAACCAGAAAATGTGTTTCTATTTTGTTTAATGAATTGATGTAATTTTTTGTACCAAACTGCTACTGTGGTGTACACATATATAACTGAATTATTTTCCCATCAGCTAACTGATTTCACTTTTTATATTGAACTGGCACAAATATTTTTTGCTAGCAAAACTTGAACCTCATTGTTCCCTAGCACACACTCACACGAGAGTTATACTTTTACACTAGATAAAACCCATGAATGATAAGGTTCTTGACAATCATTTTCTTAGAAGGACATAAGCGGGTTCGGTTTAGTAATCAGATAAATATCATTGCTCAGCATTACATTTGTCTCTAAATCATATATGCATGATGATTACCTTAGGAGAGATGTATGCATGTATCAATGTGTTTTCTTAGAGGCATTTTCTACTTCCCAAAAAAGTTTAGTAATGACCCATTGCTCAGCATTCCATTTATCTTATAGCATGCATGAAAACCTTAGGGAAAATGTATGCACATATTACTGCATTTTCTGAAAGCCATTTTTTTGCATTATTAGATCTACAAACTTGCATGCACCACGATGACTTGCTTAAGGAAGTAAGCTGATGTGTTTTATGCAGACACACCATTGTTTTGTAGAGAACATAAATCCAACATAGAGACAACTGCCAAATGAGGGACATAGTAAAGGTATACTTCAAAAAGGGTAATGATTAACTGGGCTATTACTTTGCAGTCCATCCAACCTCCCTCGTGCTGCAGTTCGGGGAGAAAAACAACATTAGTGAGAGAACAGATGTACAGAGGAAAAAGATAGAACTGATGCATGAACTGCTGCTATTTTTGTTGTTGAACCGCAACTAAAGAAATGGTGCACCGAGCAGGGGTGGTGCACCTGGTGCCTCCTGTTCCAGATCTGCGGCTCGTGGACGGAAAGCCGAGTGGCGGGGTGAGCCTGGAGCATATTGGTCGCGCTTCACCGACGGGGAAAGATTGGTAGCCGTTGCTAGATGTGGTGGGTCCCGTCACCGGCGCGCGGATGAGGGGTAGGCTTCGCCGGGGTAGGGTGGAGCTAGGAGCCAGGGCAGGGCGCATCGGCGGGCTAGGGTGCGTC